>OX454526.1:1680000-4321553 GCA_949715645.1 Portevinia maculata | reverse complement strand
ATTGCCTTTAATCTCAGTTGGTGTTTTTATTTTAATAAAAAAACAGACGCTGGTTTGGCACAAAAATGTTCCCCTACAGAATGAATTCTCACAGTCAATTAGACAAATAGGTCAACGATCAAAATTGATATATCGACAAATGGTACTACAATTTTCCTTTCGATAACTCAAATAATATTCTACCCAAGATCATATCCCATGTTTTGTGTGAACGTCTCAAGCCCTTCTGCAATACACTAATTGGCAGTGTGACCATAGGCTTCTCTCAAAAATATTCTAGTTGCACCGAAAAGTGGAATATTTAAGCATTTTAATATTCCCCTTACTAAAACAAATAAAATAAATAAAAGAACACTATAGACAAGATCAATTAAACTTACTTAACGGGCTCCCGACCCGTTAAGGGCCTCTGCTTGAGACACTGCAACCTTCCATCCTCTGCGATCCCGGGCACGCTGCTTCCAATTCTCCAGACCAAGCTCTCTGGCATCCGCGATGCACACATACATATTGGGCCTTAACGGCCTATACAGGACCTAGAACCTAGCTTCACCAACCACTTTTATGTGAAGTGGAGGGGACCTACAGTTTTACGCCGAATCCGAACGGCGAATTTGAGAAGCTTCTGATGAGAATTTGATACTCTTGGATGTTTGTTAGACGTTCGCAAGAGGTGCCAACAACACGCGGTATTCCCAAGTGGTCCCCCATCTAACTACTAACCACGCCATACGTCGTTTAATTGTGGTGATCGAACGAGAACCGATTGATTCGACGTGGCAAGGTCGTTGGCATCAGCGATGGCTTGGTCTTTAAAATGGAGGGTCGGTCTTCCTTGCCTTCTCGAAACCAGGGGGCTGGGAGTCGAAGATCCTCTTGGCTGATGTCCATTCGCTAAATGTGGCCGAGCCAATGAAGTCGACGTGATTTAACTTGTTGGACTACATTCACTTCTTGGTACAGCTCATAGAGTTCGCGGTTGCATCTTCTCCTCCATTCGCCCTCTTCGCACACACACAGGACTAAATATCGGGTGTAGTATTTTTCTTTCAAAAGAACCCAATATATGCTCCCCTTTTCTACTTATCGTCCAGCAATAGGCGCCATAAAGCAGGGGACCACCTATGTAATTCGATTCTACAACAAAATCGTTCGAATTTGATTTTTCTTTTCAATTTATCTGTTAACTTAAATGCAAGTTCCGTTTGAAAACTGGACATTTTAAGAAATATAGGCGACATAATTTACATTCGATTCTAATTGAGTACATAGCACAAGTACAAGTTGAATTGGAAATGAATTTCGAATAGATTCGAAAGTAGAATCGAGTTATGTAGTAGGGCTCCAGGACTAATAGGATTATTGTTCGATAGAGCATGCATTTTGTCCTTCGAGTGAGGAGTTTCGAACCCATTTGGTAATTCTCCGCCGGATCTCCACTAAGCTGTCATTCGTGGAGTTGATGTTTACTATTAGGTAGATGAACTCTTTAACTACCTCGAAGTTATTGCTTTCAAGAGTGGCGTTTTGTCCTTGGCGGTGGACAGATGTTTGTTTGTTTGTTGATATCATGTATTTGGTCTTGTCCTCATTTACTTCAAGGTAGCCAAAGGGTAGTGATGCGAATATAAGAGAGCACAGGCGTTCTTACGATGGCTTCTACTACCAAATTCTACTCTACACCTCCACGTTGGTGGCTGCTGGTTGCCTAGAACCTCGGCTGGAGATTGGGTTACCAACTCCTTTGGAAGGTCGTTGATGACAGCGGACGAGAGAGGGGGGAAGACTGTTTTTTCACACGGAGACACTTCCTCATGCTTCAGACGGTAGCGGGGGAATTTTCTAGATGAGATCAATGGCGGCGTTTACTAGTTCCAGTCAGATTGAACTATTAGTGGTATCCCTACATGAGCTGCTTCGACATATTTGCATCTCAGGTCTATAGGGATCTCCAATACTGAGCCAGGGTATTGAAAAAGAGTCGGTTGCGGATTAGCAATAAATGGGCCAACGGTAGCGCTCATAGCGCTCATATCCCCGAAGTGGGTTACGGAAAACCCGGCCCCTTGTCCTAGGGGTAGACAATGGAACTGGCCCTCCAGGTTGGGAGTTGTGCCGTCGGGGTAACTTCCGAATAATAAATAGTTATGAGAGACACACATGAAGCCTCGGATAAGATTATTAAATAACACAAAATATCAGCATAATAATATATCAGTTAGTTAATCTCGTTAAAAAATTGTTAAGAGTTTTGAAGATCAAATTCTATTTGTTCAACTTCTTATATGGACCATTCTCAATTTGTTGGAAAAACACTATGAAATGATAACTCGTCACATCACTCGTTGAAAATAAATGCAAACGAAAACTTAGAAATAGCTACGCACAGCACAGCTGGTGCAAAACGAACACCTACGTAGAAAAAATGCGTGTTACTGTAGTTCGGTTACTTCAGACGCAAGGAAACATATATACATAGTGCTACTATAGCTCAAATCCTCGTGAATTTTGCAATTGTAGTAAAATTAACATAAGTGAAGAATTTAATTATTCCTTTTGGAGAAAAAAATATTCCACTTTTATATGCGATTATTTTTCGGGAAAAAATATATTTTCAGCAGATCTTTAATATTCCAAAAGTAGACTATTATATGGTCACACTGATTGGCACGCATCAGCGCGGCTTCGGCCGGGCAGATAGAAAAATAATATTCAAACTTAAGCAAATCCTGAAAAGACACGGAAGGCACTATCATCAACAGATCCGTCTATCTACTGGAGCACCTGGACGGTATGGTATCGACATCATCGGTCACTCCCATAGTGTGACTGTAAGGCCCAACCTATAGAATCCGTCAATCCTTCAAGTCCTTTTATTTAAAGGAGACCAATATAAAATACACATATTCTTATGGAAGGTGGCCCATAACCAATGCATCCAAGAACTTCAAAACTAAAAGTAGCCCAACTTTCTACTTTTCTGTACTTTGAAGTATACAATATACAATACATACATACAAAAGTGGCACTTCAAACATTCTAGATTTGAGGTTTACGGATAACAAAATTGAGAGAGGCAGATACATGGAACGAAATATTGGAAAATAAGATAAACCATTGGGAAAAATGAGGGAAAACTGTTATTGTCGATAGAGTACTTCGCGACAATGTCAGTGGCCATTGAAAAAAAAAATTAAGTGGCGAATTTGTAAGGCGGGAGATTAGGTTAGGTTAGGTTAAAACAGGGGTACGCAGTTTACATACAGCACTAGTCATCAGAATCGCGATCCCTAGGGAACTAATTGAAACCAAAACTTCAAAATTAGAAAAACCTAGAACCTAAAACACTTTTCCTAGATAAAAAACCCAATCTTCCTGCAGAATTTTACCAGCTTCCTGCGGTCTGTGCCGCTCTGCTCCCCTAATTCCTAGACGAAGTATTCTCCTAGGAACACCTTAGATGGCAAAATTTAGAGGGGCATATGGTTTCTAGAGCACTTTGGGCTTATTTGGACAAGAAAAGATCTAAGGAAATTCTTTAAGCTTTAAGCATTATGCGACAGTTTCTGATTCTCTCAGAGTTGATGTTAACAGATTCTAGTGCCTTAAGTGTCGCCTGACTGTCAATGTAGATCGCGATATCGCTTCCCGTCATTGATCCCATTTGCACTATCTCTGCCAATGGCGGGAGATAAGTTTTGCTCCAATTTTTTGTAAAAAGTTTATAACAAAGCGAATTTTAACAAAAATAAACTTCCAGAATAAAGAAGGAGAATCCAAACTAGAGATGTAACGGATAGTGATTTGGCAAAATACCGGATACCGGATATTCGGCATATACTTTGGCCGGATAGCCGAATATCCGGCGGCCGAATATATTGTCGAGAGCATTTGTTCATAGCGATGCTTTATGGTTCAAACACGACACGTATACAAGTTGTAACTTGTTTGGTTCCGTTATTTGTTTGTACGGGTCGTGTGTTGAATGTGGAAAGTGCTACGGAGAATCAGTAGAACACACAGTTGGCATAAATTACTGGTCGAACTAAGAGTAAGACGCTTATTGTACGTTTGCGCAATTTTTGTGTTCTTTACATTTTTATATTCCTTGTTTATTACGTATAAGTTATTAATAATGAATAAATATTACGATAGGTACATACTTATTAAACTTTCCTTTAGCAAATAAAGTGAAACGGAATCGCTGAGCAAAAGATATCCAATTTATGTTACCTATCCGGTATTCGCCGAATACTTACTCTCTATCCGGCAATCTGGGCGGATAGAAAAAAAAGTGACCGGATAGCGGATACTAACCGGATATCCGTTACATCTCTAATCCAAACACAATTTTTGAATACTAAAAAGTTAAATAAATAAATAAATAAATATTAGGCATTAAAGACCCATATAGGGCCTAAAACCTAGCTTCTCCAACCACTTTCATATGCGAAGTGGAAGGGACCTACAATTTTACGCCCAATCTGAACGGCAAATTTTAGAGAAGCTTCTCATGACAATTGATACTCTTGGATGTTTGTCTGACGTTCGGAAGAAGTACTAAAAAGTTAACAATAAAATATTTTTGTTTGGAAATAAATTAAGTTGAACAATTTTCTATGCATATCTACATTTTATACTAATTAATACAAACGAACAACAATTAATTAATTACAAAATTGTACAAAAGAATAAAGTGAAAATGTTTGTAAATGGCTGCATCAAGAGCGGCACAAGCATTTTTGGACAACATGTTGACTGTTTTTATTGTTTTTTTTTTTTTTTTGGTTTAACATATTTTCTCAGGTTTTTATCTATAATTTAGTCTTTTTTACTATTTAATAGCTTCTGTTTTCATTTAAATATATACTTTATTAACAATCACAATGATTTATTCCATACGATTTGTGCAAATTTCTGAAATTTCATTCATCAATTTGTTGCTGACGTTAAAGAAAGGGATTCGGCACTTCAGAAAGAGATAACTTTGCGAAGTAGTCTATTGACAGACAGTTTAGTAGACCGCATCGAAACTGCAACTCGATCGCTGGTTGGTTGAAATGGCTTCAAATTGTAGGGATGTTTTTGACATTCGACTAGCAAAATGAAGCATTAGATGGTGAAAGATTTTATTTTTTTTTATCTTTTTTTCTCCTAGACGGTAGGGATATTTATTTTTGTTAATTTGATCACTGGAAGAGAGTTAGGTGAGAAATGAACAATTGTACTGTACATATTGGCATGTAAGGTAGTTGGATCGTTCAGTGGTTTTGGGTTAGGCAAAAGACATATCAAATGCAACCAATGTTTTCGGCTGACAAAGTTGGCGACGGATTCTATGGTACGCAAATGATGCAAGAGGCTTTAGCGGCGATTGAAGAACAGCCGAAAGCAGATGGTCGTGAAGTCAACAAGGAAACCAAGTGCATAGCCCCTGTTTTGTTGGGAAGACTATCTGAAGTGAAGTACGATTTTTTTAAGTATAACATATACATATAAATACAATATACCACTGCGGACCACTGCCGATAAAAGCTGATAGATAAAAGCGGATAGGTTGAATGAACATTGAATGAACTTGAAAGAACTTTTGGTTGATTCGTTCTTATGTATTGATACGATTGATGCGTTTTACGCTTCGTTCGTAGAGTAGCGTTGAAATCTCGATGCCGGTTTTCGACTCATGAGTTTAAATGAATTTTGGAGTTGAGTTGAAAATAGAAAAAGAAATGGCATTCCTCTGTTTATTTCACAACATAGTTCCAAGTCTGCTTCTTCTTCCTTAATGCCGGTGAGGCTATGATCAGGATTAAGGGATCATAACTTAACTGCATTTGCGCAATAATACCTTAATGTCTTAATTTATTTGCATGATTTGTGTTTGTGTTAGTATTTTATAGGTACATAATTATTGTATTTTTAATTGTTTTGTCCTTACTAACACCTGCACTAAATGATGAGCCTGTGGGAGCACTTTCAGTGCCGGCAAATTTCTGCTCGTGATAGTTGCTTGCTTTAAGCACTCAGAACTGATAGTGTAACGTAAATACACAATCCCATGCAACCGTAGGAAACCAATTTCAACTCATGATTTCGACTACTCGACGAGTTTCTATTTTGAACATACTCTACGAACATACACCCCTCCGTTTGGTGTTCTGTTTAAATTGTTATCATTTCGTGAAAAAAAAGTCAAAACAGGAAAAAAGGGCACAATTATCCATTCTAGTGGAATACAAATGTTAGATTTTGTTTATTATTACAAATTCTTGCTCCTCTTGGCTTGGCACGGATATATTTGTTGCATTTGTTAATTTTTTCTGCACAATAGTCTAAAAGCTCAAAGCTGCTATCGTTGTAGGAGTACCAAATGAAAAGCAGGCTGCTGCGGATGGTTTTGGTGGGAATTCCTACTTTACTATGGATAGCTTTCTCAACAAAACAGGGGTATACTCTAACAAACAAACAAGAAACTGAGTCAGGAGTTCGTCACATAAGTGTTTTTTTTTTTTTTTTTTTTTTTTTTTTTTTTTTTTTTTTTGTCGGGATGTGTGAAACTTTCTGCACTGGAGCACTCAGACTCAATACTGGTCCATTATACTGCCAGGCAGACACACCACATTTTACTGTGGGAATTTACTCGTTTTTCTAAGAAAAACGAGAAGGCGCTTCAATGATAAGGAGCTTAGGTTTACAGCACTCACCATATCCGCACCAAATACCTGCCACCTGATACGAGCAAAAGCAGGACAATCACAGACGAAATGTTCCGCAGTGTCGTCGCTTTCTCCACAGGCTTCGCAGTTGGTGGTGTCGCTTAGGCCTAGCACCTTAAGGTGTTTGGCAAAAGCGTAGTGTCCCGTAAGAACGCCAGTAGTCTGTCTGCAGTCTTTTCTGTTGAGAGACAACAAGAATGCCGCGGATTTCCCACAGACGTCGGGGAGCATTTGCTTAGTCTGTCTGCACCCTGGAGAGTCATGCCAACGGCGATTGTGTTCATAGGAAACCCAACCGTCAATGGAAGCCCTGACCGAGGACGCAGGCAGACAGATCGCTGGTTCAGGTCCTGAGAGGTCCCCCTCTGAGCCTTGTCTAGCAAGTTCATCGGAGATCTCATTTCCCGTGATCCCGTTATGACCCGGGACCCAGACAAGTTTAAGTGAATTCAGCCTTCCGACCGAATTCAGAGATATCTTGCATTCACGTACTATTTTGGAGGTAGTTAAGGGTTTGAGTAAGGCCTTAAGCGCAGCCTGACTGTCGCTACAGACGCAGATACTTCGCCCCCTCCACCTGTTCCTCGTAACATAGTCCATGGCCATTAGGATAGCATAAGTCTCTGTTTGGAAGACTGACGCATGTTTGCCTAACGGAAAGAAAAGTCTAACGCTATCGCTCTCCACGAAGACACCAGCACCAGATCCTTGATCGGTTTTGGAGCCATCCGTAAAGATTCGACTGCATTCCCTTCCAGGTTCAGAGTCCGGCCAGAGCCAGTCCTGGACGCGAGGAAAGTCGACCTCGTATTTGCGCTTTAGCCGAAGTTCCGGTGTCATCGCATCAGACGGCATATCCATAAGACAGGAGTCGAAGGACAACCGTTGCGCAAGTTCATCAAAACTCCAGTGCGAGTTATACCAAAAGCCACCTCTTGTAAGACGTGAGATAGCCTTGATTGTACAGCCCATGATGTAAACATCAAGGGGCGTAAGTGTAGTACTTGCAGAAAATTGGCATATCGGCCAAGATTTTAAAATGCCGAAAATTTGTTATTAAGGCAGATGAACCTGTACGAGATTCACACATCCTTGGCCGTAATTGATGATCACCTTGTGTCCTATTAGTTTCCATAAGCTTGGTTAGGTTATAAGGTCCTTTGTGAAATACGTGAAAAAGTCATATTTGCCAAGCTTTGTTGCGTGCTTGTCCATAAGACAGTGCCCAGTGATTGCAACTATTGTGGCGCTTCAAGCGTCCAGCTTTTCCAAATCTGTTTCGCGGCTAAACATGTTGCATCACTCTTGTCTATCTTTCAATTAGGGTAGCAAATCTTAATGTTGTTCCATATTTGGCAAGTTCATTAGCCTTATATTTCCCTAAAATGTCCCCATGCCCCGGCACACAGCAGAGGTCAATGTTAAAATACTCCGCCATCTCCTTACAAGATGATCTTATAAGCAGTCTCAAGGGCTACTATAGTCAATCGCTAATAGTTTTGTTATCGAATAGATTTCAAAAAGGCAACCAGACCTTCTTTAGAGCTTCGACGATGACCTTGTTGCTGGCACAAAATCGACTTGGTGATTAATCACGGCGAATTGCAGATTGCAAATCTTCACAGTTGCTTTCGAAATATGTATATAACATTTTAATAAGTCGGAACAAATTTTAATTGGCACCTACTTAAAGTTTTGTGAACAAATGATGCCGTCAATTTTTTTCCGGCGATCTAAGAATTAAATTCAGGCTTATTTCGAAGCATCGGTTTCTTCGACTAAATTCGCCATGACAAATTCTTTACATTTTTTTTTCTTTTTTAATTTATTCTATCAACAAAGGTGAACCTTAAACGCATATTTAGGGCCCAGAGATGCTTTCACATAAGAATTGCTTCTACTTCTAAGTCAAGTCATCAATCAAAGAACAAGTTCTCCTATAGACTAGTAGATAACAATTATTCACTAAAGCTAATATAAAAATATATACGAACTTCAAGTTGATCTAAGTACATTCAAAACATAAATCTTAAAGGTATCTCTAGTGCAAATTCTGAAAAAGTCTAACCTACTGCAGACTGAATTTGCTTCTCTGATGCAACGAGAAACTGGTTCATTACGGCCATAGTTAGATCTATGAAATTGTTCATAAAAGAGAACATAATCTCTGTAATTATGCGTGGGTACACGAATAGAAATTAGTGCTAGAAGTTGAGCACATTTAATATGATAAGTAAGTATATCTCTAATGAACATTATCGCAAAATAAGCACGTCGATTTGCCAAGCTCTGCATTCCAAATAGGAGACATCTTGTATCATAAGATGGGATAACAGTACCCCAATGAAGTTTATAATACATAAATCTTGAAATATTTTTTTAAATTTTTCCGATTCTTACACACGAGTTATAGTAGTAAGGGTTCCAAACTGTGTTGCAGTATTCAAGCAAAGAGCGAACGAGAGAGATAAAAAGAGTCCTTATAGTGTACGGATCTGTAAATTCCTTACTATTTCTTTTGATGAATCCTACATTTGGTTGGATTTGTTTATAATGTAGTCGATATGAGGAAGAAAAGAGAGTTTAGTATCAAGGATAACACCTAAATCTTTCTTTTGTACTACTCTATCCAAAGAAGAACTGTCAATATGATAATCGTACAATATCGGAGAGATTTTTCGAAAACTAGACATGACTTGGCATTTTGAAATATTAAGATGTAGGAAATTTATATTACACCATTCTGCCAGTTTATTCAAGTCATCATTTAACAAAACACAATCATCCAAGCATTTTATACTACGATATAGTTTAAGGTCATCTGCAAAAAGAAGACACTGAGAATTTTTAAAGAATTTAGGAATATCGTTAACAAAAAGCAGGAATAATAATGGGCCTAAATGGCTACCCTGAGGGACACCGGATGGAACCAATATTTGATTAGAATGATGATCGTCAATCTTAACCACTTGAACTCTCGATGTTAAATAAGATTTCATCCAATCAAGAAACTTGGAATGAAAACCTAGTTCCGACAGTTTGTGTAAAAGAATATGATGATTAACACGGTCAAATGCTTTTGCAAAATCAGTAAAAATTATATCAGTTTGACGATAAGATTCAAAATTATTAACCATATAATTCGTCATTAATGTGAGATTAGTGGACGTAAATCTTCCAGAGATAAAGCCGTGTTGGAAATCGGATATAAAATCTTTTAATTGAAAAGTAAGCTTGTCACAAACTATTTTTTCAAATAATTTAGGAAGAGCAGATATTTTGCAGATTGGTCTATAATTAGTTATTTCTTGTTTAGATCCAGATTTAAAAATAGGTGTTATATAAGACAATTTCCAGCAATCTAAAAATTCACCTTTTGCAAGCGATAGGTTGAAAATAGTCGATAACGGAAAGGCTAAAGAAGACGCACATTTGAGCAATAAAATTTGTGGGATCCCATCAGGGCCTCCCTTATTGTTGGTATCTAAACCTAATAAGGCTGATTCTACTTCAGACGTTGACAAGATCATAGACCCAATATTAACGATGTTAATATATTTCCAAAGATTGTCACTGTTATATTTAATATTTGACCAAATGGATAATAAGTAAGCCCGATATAAAAACTTATTAAGTGTATCAAATTCTTTCTGAATTATCAGATGCTTGGACCGCAAATGAGCATCATCGCGGTTAGTTTTTAGTAATTTAAAAGATTTATTTTTTCTATTTTTAAGATTTATAAGTCTCTTGTTGTACCATGCCGGATTACTCCTAGATTTGGCTTTTTTATTTGGAACAAATCTACGTACGGCCTCATTGATAATAGATAGTAGAGTACCATTAGCGTTATTTAATTCTGTTTTGGATAAAAGCGATTTCCACGGAAAGGATACAAAGTAATCATTCATTGCATCAAAGTTAGCCTTATTATAATTAGGTACAAAAGTATTATCATTTTGAACATTTTTCATATAAGTATAAAAACATAAGTTCCCTTCTAATGCAATATGATGTATAGAGTTACTAGCTGCACCTGCCCGGCTTTGCCCGTGCCCGAGAATTCTATTGGCCAATATGTTCGAGTAGACTTCCTTATAATTGTCTATAGCGGGTATCCGGCGTATGTTGCTGCGCCTAAAAAAAGAAGACCGATTTTGACCAAAGTTCACAGAAACACTCTCAGGCCAATACCGAAGATTGCCTGATTTGAGCTCAACCGGTGAAAGGGACTGCACGTTTTTCTCCGCATGGCTTAGGCCGCTCACACAACTTCGTTGTTCCGTTTAGGGTAGGTGCTTGTTGTCTGGCAGGCGCCTATGTCACCTTACTTCTGCGAATCAAACAACAAAGCGAAAATAAAAAACTTCGATTGAATCACTTTTCATTCACTTCCACACCGATTGTTATCAATGTTGGAAAAGCAACTTTCCGATGTCCGATTCCCAAAAAAATGCAAAAAATTTCAATAAGAGTTATTTGAATAAAATATTGAACACACGATATCTCAAGAATGAAAGTGCGCACAAATTCCACAATAAGCTTGAAACGTTCGTGTGGTCTCCCTCTTTCATATGCTTGTTCGGATAACAAAATAAGTGACGTCTGTACGGTCTCTGTATCTGCGTCGTAATTTACACGCATACGCACATATGCATGTGTACTCACTCAAATGCCCATATCTCACACACCGATGCAGATATAGCCAAACATAACAACCTTCATGCAGACGTCGCCTTTCATGGAAAAAAAATTCATTGGAATCGGTTAACGCGTTTGGCCAAACACCGGCAACAAACACAAATATGGATTGATTTTTATATATAGAAAATATTACACAAAAAAACTTTTTATTATTTCACTTAAATTTGTTTTTTTTTTTTTAAAGCACATGACACCTACATATGAAACACACAGTGTATAAATACATTGTCAATTTTTTTTTCTTTTTTAAGAAACACATAATTTACACACCGATGCAGATACAGACATCGCACATACATAACATCCTTCGTATAGACGTCACCTTTCTTTAAAAAAAAATTTCATTGGAATCGGTTAACGCGTTTGGCCAAACACCGGCAACAAACGCAAATATGGATTGATTTTTATATACATATATATATAAATAGATATAGATATATTCTCATATCAATTTTAATTCACAAAAACTCACAAAATCGCAATGAAGAAATCCGAATCCGACAGCGCCACCAAACATGAAACAAAATTGGCTTCTCCATTGTTCGATAATAGATGGCGTTACGTTGCGTGTCTATCTGACAGTTCAATTGTGATACGATATGTTACATTCAAATGTGATTCTTTATTTGGTTGTTGCCAAAATAAATAAATACAAAATGAAAAAAAAAAAAAAAATAAAAAAAATCGAAAAAAAACCTGTCGTAACACGCTGGGTGGTCAAAATAAGCCATTTTGAAATTTAGATTTTGTTTCTACTAAAACCCGTGCTGAGAAAATACTTTTCCAACAAAGTATAAATCATCAAAATCGGTTCGGCCAATCTCGAGTTATGCGGTTACATCGCTTCGGACACTTTCTTTTATATATATAGATTAACAATAGGTGTATCAGATTTTTCAACATACTCGTATATATTAAATTCCTTATCCATATATTAAATTCCTTATCCATTTTTTTCATTTTCATTTTGGAGTACAAACGTCGAAACAGTTCACAAGTGCAGCGTCAGATGTGGGCATTAGCTGCATGCGTAGTACAATAAAGAAATCATGCCTCGGGAATTATTTCGTTTCATACCTCACCTCAGAACAACTTCTATGTTACTGTCTATAAAATAGACAAAGGTTTGAAGTGCCAGTGGTTGGAGCATGGATGTTACTGCTTCCGTTTTTTTTTTTATTGTTAATATCGGTCATTTTTTGGACGAATAGGTTGAAAAGACGCTCGACATCGTACTCAGAGTAC
Source organism: Portevinia maculata (assembly GCA_949715645.1). Taxonomy (NCBI): domain Eukaryota; kingdom Metazoa; phylum Arthropoda; class Insecta; order Diptera; family Syrphidae; genus Portevinia; species Portevinia maculata. Next base: position 4,308,888 of record OX454526.1, on the reverse strand, counting down.
AGCTCGCTCCAATTTGTCTACTGAATAAGTTCATTAACTTTAAGTTGATTCAGTTTAATCATATTTGTGCTGTCCATTGTTCGTTGCTCATTTTTTGTTCCATAAAGGGTTGCAAAGTGGTCACACAAGTGAGATTCTGTTATTGCTGCTTAGATATCCTGTTTTGAGATGTCTCTTCCTATATGCTGTGACGACATCGAACAACTTTGCGTCTGTGTTGCTGTTGCTGATTTTAAATTTGATTTTTATTTTGTTCTAAGTTACTTTACCCAATGTAGTTCTTTTATTGTTTATGATGCTCGTATCTCACTCATATTTGCAATATACTTACTTACTTACTTAGGTGTCGCTACAGTCCGGGGTGGACTTGGGGATCAACCAATACGCCTCTCTAGTTAGCACGATCTTTGGCTAACTGCGTCCAGTTGCGCACTCCAAGTTGGTTGAGGTCCCCTTCCACTTGCGCGCCACCAAAGGCGAGTTCTTCCGCTACTGCGTTGTCCCTCCGTGGTTGGAATCGAAGACTCTTCGGGCCGGAGCGTTGGTGTCCATTCGCTTCACATGTCCTACCCATCTTAGTCGACTGATACGTACTTTTTTGACCAGGTCGACGTCGCTGTACAGCTCGTAGAGTTCGCTTTTAAGTCTCCTCCTCCAAAGCCCGTCAACGCAAAAGGAACCAAAAATCATTCGAAGAATTTTGGGTTCGAAACGACCAAGAAGATCTTCATCCGCTTTCGGTAATGTCCACGCTTCTGCGCCGTAGAGCAGGACTGGGATGATGCGTGTCTTATATAGAGTCTCCTTAGTTTTTCTTGACAAGGCCTTACTAGTCAATTGCCGTCTTAGGCCAAAGAAACAGCTGTTGGCAAGTTTAATTCTTCGTTTGATTTCAGATGTTTTGTCCTTATCAGAATTAATATCGGAGCCGAGGTAGACAAAGTCCTTAACTACCTCAAAATTATAGCTGTCTATCGCGGCGTTCTGCCCGATTCGTCGACAGCATATATTTTGTTTTACCGTCAGTCACCACTAAGCCCATTCTTGCAGCTTGCCAATTATGTCAATGTCGCAGTAAAAGCGTTGCATTTAAATTAATCCCGATTTGAGGTTAAGTCCAGGTTATTATCGACCGAATTAAATGAATAGATGCACCGAGTTATTGGTTCAGACAAACCATAGTTTGTTCCATGTGCCGGAGGTAAAAAAAATATCAGTCTCTTAGTACTCTGCTTGGTGCATTGAATGGCAGACTAAAAAGAAGTTCAATACAATTAATTCTGTTAGAACTAATATCCTTCAGAAACACCAAAGACTGAATCTGTCTCCTAACTACGAGAGTATTAAGGCCTAATAATAAGCAGCGACTTTTATAACAATACTCTAATCTAGATCTTATTAAAGAGGAGTAATAGTAGTGCGAATGTATCACTTAAGTCTTCAAAATTTCTTTTAATTAAAGCCTGAAGGGAAAAAGATTTAGCGACAATGTAGTCGATATGCAAATTAAAAGTTAACTTACTTTAAAACCTACACCAACGACCATACCACGTGGAGTTAATCGGTTCTCGTCAGATCACCGTAATTAAACGACGTTGGGCGCGGTTAGTACGTAGATGGGGGACCGTTTGAGAACAATCGCGTGTCGTTGGTCAGTCCCATCTACAGAGTTGAGGTAGATAATATACGTGGTATCACAATGGACCTAAATTGGTCTAAGTGTGTCGGCTTCTGCCGACAGCCATATAAACCTAACCTAACCTAACCTACTTTAAAACCAAGATCCTTAACTTCAGATACTCTACTAAAAGTAATAATGGGTGCATTCGAATGATTTAATCGATTATAATCGATTCTTGCAATATCTCGATTCTTCATTTCAAATCATTCGAATGATCTCTCGAATGTGCTCGACTCGACACTAGAGCAAAATGTCTCACACACAACTACTAAATAAAACACAGAGAACGCACTTTCCTGCACGCACATGCCAAGTCAAACCATTCGTCGCAAAGCAAATGTGATAAAAACCTTGTTAGTGTTTGTTTTCATTCGAATGAAATGATGCGCATCTACCCCAAGTCCCATAACTCGAATAAAAAAAAGTAGTAACATTCGGGAAAAATATCAAGAACTTACTTTTGCTTTAATTTTAGAACAAAATGTCTCATCACAACTACATACTTAAACACCGAACACACTACCCACAATCACAAAGCTCGTGGGTGGTGACGGTGAGTTTGTGTGAGAAGAATACCTGTTTCTATATTATTTAAGTATGAAAAGATAATAGCTCATATTCTCATGGCTTGCTCTGTGTTCTTGATTTTGTCCATTCGAATGATAAGCATCTGCCTTTTTCGTATTCCCCGTACTCGATCTCGAATGCATGAGCTCTCGAATGAAAAAACAGTAGCATTACTATTTAATTTATAATTAGTTATATACTACTCTTCGAAAGAATCGACATTCGAGAACTTTTATATGGATTACTTCTTCACTCACATAATGTTTGCGATAAGTGAATTTTCGTTGGCTTCGTGTTAGTATTAGTAATTGCTTTTCTGTTGCTGTTTCATTTTGCGAAACTTGTGTTGTTGTTTGTTTTTATATCTCGTGTGATCATTCGATTATTTAGATCACTCGAATACTTATATCTCGATTATTAGAATCATTCGAGTATGCCCATCACTAACTAAAAGCAACAAATCCAGCTTCGTATGAGTGAAGCAAGGAACTGTGAGAACGAGAAATCAAGCAAACTTTACATTTAGGCAAACTAATCTCCAAATCGTTTTCGGAACACCATTGTAAAATGGTTCATCTCATGCTGGAATGTTAAACAATCCGAGGAGTTGTAGACTTTACAAAACATTATGAAATCGTCTGCAAATAACAGACATTCGCACCTTGTGGAAAGCTGAGGAATTTCATTTACAAAGAGTACAAATAGCAACGGCCCTAAATGGCTTCCTTGTGGGACACCAAAAGTTGCGGTTACCATGTTCGAGAAAAAGTCATCAACTTCGACGGTGCATTTCCTATTGAAAAGATAGGAAGAAAGCCACTTCAAGATGTTAGAATGAAACCCAAGCTTGGCTAACTTTCCTATCAATATTAAGTGATTGATTCTGTCGAAGACTTTAATGAAATCGGCATACAACATACCGAACCTTCAATCAAATTAAAACCGAATTTAGAAAATGGGGCTAAGTTTGTCGAGGTAGACCGGTCGGAGACAAAACCATGTTATGTTGCATAGGAGATAAATGTTCCTTTACATTGAAAGATAATTTTTCCTTAACCATTTTTTCGAAGAGCTTTGGGATAACTGAAAGTTTTTTTATAGGCCTATAGTTGTCAAATAAACCTTTTTGCCCGCTTTTATTAATAGGCGATATATGAGCAATCTTCAAATCGTCCTGAAAGTCACCGGTAGAAAGTGAAAGGTTGAAAATCGATATTATAACGGCAGAAATAGTGAAGAACAGTTCTTCAAGAGAACGGGATGAAGCAAGTCGGGACCAGCACCTTTGTTAGTATCAATACTATTAAGTGCAAGAAGAAGATCGTCATCAGAGAGCTCCAAGTTGCAGGTGGCAATGGTGCGATGGTAGTGTATTCACTTAAGTGATTGGCAGGTCGTGTCTTCGAATCCCGAACAGGGCCATGATTTTTATAAATTGAATACACACAACAAAACAGATCTCCCTGAGGCAATTTAGGCGCCACCTGTGGAGAAAAAAATCCGATCGCACCAAACTTCTTTCCTATCCTTCTATTCTTTCATACAGTAAGTAGCACCCAAAAATAGGCAACGAATCATTTGCTGGGAGCTACTTATACAAGGTGGCGCAAAAGTTGTCAGGTGGCGCAAAAGTTGTCACCCGATGTTCTTTCGCTGTAATTTTTTTTATGAATGAAAAACTTTGGTTCTGCTTTTGGATTATGTTAATTGGTGTCTTAAGTTTTTTCTGTATCAGTTAACTTCACAAATATCAAAGTAGAATTTACATTTGCCGCCATTTGCAAAAATTATGCTTCTTCCGATAGGAAGATGACTTTTGCGCCACCTTGTAGCAACAAACAAAATGCCTGCGCTGTGGTTTCCACTATAAGGGTAGATACTGTGTACTACAGAAAAAAGAAATGCCTTTAGCGCACGCAAATTATAAAAAAAAAAAAAAATGCCAAGATCAGTGACGACACTTATAGGGCTAAAAAGCGAAGAATTACTGCTGCAGTTAAGGCTTTTATTGCTGCCTGGCTGTCGATAAAGAAGGTAATACCATCAGGTGGTGCCCTTACCCCAGACTCACGGGGAGGAGTACCGACTTTGATATGCCCAGTGGTCTGGAAAAGACGCCTGACCCCACCCCGTTACCATTTTTGAACCGTCCGTAAATACAGTTATGGCTTGCGTACTGGGGACAAGCCCGTTTCTTCATTCTTCCCTGCTGGGAAAGGCACTCGAGCAAGGTCTTGTGAAATCTAAGTATGACGTGATACTTCTGACTACGTAGTTGGTACATGGCCAAAGTATTGCTGCTGGATCGTCGAATGACCCATTTCGTTTGGTTTCCAGTTCACTGTTTGGCAAATTCTCATGCCACTAATGGCGACTGTTGATTGAACAAAGATGTCTAGCGGAAGCAGATTGAGGATGGTCTCCAGTCCTGCGGTCGGAGTTGTCCTCATCGCACTGGTCGTGCCGATGCACGCTAGTCTCTGAACTTTCGTAAGAGAATGCAGGCAGTTGGCTTTATTGGTAGCCTGCCACCATACGAGACTACCATAGGTCAGGATAGGTCTTACTATTGCCGTGTACATCCACAGTTTAATTTTGGGAGATGGTTCCCAGGTTTTTGCAAACATTTTGCTGCAGGAGTAAAAGGCTATTGTAGCTTTTTTGATTTTCTCATTGGTATTCTTTATCCAATTTAGTTTTTTGTATAGTTTGAGTCCCAGTAAGCTCTTACTGCTCTAACTTCAAACTTTATCAAGTAATGCCAATTTTTTAGTTTATTAACTTATATTATTAGCCGTGTTTCGGTGCTAAGTGTATACCCAGCTCAGCATAATTTTACACGTAAACAATAACAAAAAGGGGTGCTGAAGATAAAGAGGTCAGCAGTCGAGAACTGAGACGAAGTGAACATAGAGTGTTGATGCCATGAAGCGACTAGATGGCGGTAAAATAAGTTGGGAGCAAAAATATTCCGATTGTTATGCAGAGATAGTGGATGTGTTCGTCGATTAAACAAAAAAATCCTCATTTCAAAGAAAATTATGCGAAGAAAATTAAAAAAAAAATTAAAAAAAAAAAATTGGCAAAAATAAGCAGCCGTTCTTTTCCTTGCTGTCAAACACAAAGGATTTTATGATGTTCAAAAATCTTTCAAAAAATACGTTTGGATTTGCATCCTTGCTTTAATAATAATCCAAATCGCACTCTTTTAAAGTACAAACACTGCGAACACATCCTTAAAAATGAAAAATAGAATACGATCTAGGCGTTTTATTTGTAAAATTATGCTGAGCTGGGTATACACTAGGCACCGAAACACGGCTATTATTATGTTTTTGTAATTTTATATTTACTATATGTACCATAATTATTTGTCTGCTAAATCTGTTAAGGTTTTCTATCTGGTAGATGAATAAATAAATAAATAAATAAATAAATGTCACCAAGAACAGTCGAATCTTTGGCTTTAGTAACATTGTCCTCAATCTCGTTAATAAACTGAGTCACATTGAGTTTTGGGTGCCTGTAGACTGCATGTACAGACTTTTTGCCTTCTTTCATCTAATAATTCGATGTTAAAGCTTTCGTATAACACTGAGCTTATGTAGACTCTTTCGAAACGGATGTTGTTTTAGATGAACATGGCTATTCCTACACATCTTGTTTCTTTTCGATCGAAATATTCCCCAATAAACTCTTTTCTTTCTGCAATGCTTTCAGTGTGCAATTATTTGTATTCACAGTTAAATTGGATATCAAAGATCTTCTCAATATATTTGAATTCGCCAATTCCCTGATTCACCTTACCTAATTCCACTTTCAGCTAGGGCACTCTCCATTTTTCAGATAAAAACATTATCTCTAACTTGTATCTTCGCACAACAAAACTTAGGCCATATAAAACAATGATAAATATCTTAGTCAGTAGCGATTCGTGTTAAAACATAAAAATAAAATTCGGACAAAAATAAAAACACATTTAAAAAGAACACAAGTAGTATCTACCTATCTACCTAATAACAAACTAATTTTTATCGAGCGATACTTTCCTTTATTCTTCTATTCTCATAGAATATCATAAATTCAAGCAGTTTAATTAATGTTACCAATTTATATTTAAAATTACGTTTTTATGCAAATCGTCGCAGCGGCTGAAATTTCTTGTTTACTCCAGCATATGACCACTTATCGCAAGCCCACCAATACCACGGAACCAGATACATTTTTCAATAATTAATAAAATATCATAATAATGCTGAGGGAAAACTATAATAAAATATGCATTTTTTTTTAAATGATATTTCGATAGAGATTTATGCAATCCATGGTAAGATAATAAATTAATTTTTATTTTTTGATTACTAATTTATACCTAAGCGATTTTGCATTATTCCTATTCATATGCGTATGTGTATCCGTTTAAAGTGTTTCAATATTTAAATTTAGCGGTGGGGGGACAGCAGCATCAACCAAATTCAAAACAAATTATAAATAATAGTTTTGTTTCAATGAATAGCCGATTGAAAGAAGAAAAAATAAATGTGGTATCGATGAAATAATGAAGGCAATGTGGCAGCAGCAAACACAATAAAGACTGGGCTAACTAACTATGAACTGTGCGACCGTCGGTTGTCGCCTGCATGGATAGGTAACTGGCAATTAATCAAATGAATTAATTATTTTGCTATGTAGTTATTCTATTAATGAATGATTGCTGCAGCTTTTAACAGCTACAGATAAGAGACTAAGAGTGTAGCCCTGCCTTTCTCTGGTGACACTTCATTGTCTAGAGCTGTAAATTAGACGTGGTTTGAAGACGCGCGGTGTGAAATTTTAATTATGTAGGTATTCGATTAAATAATCGTAAACTTTAGGTATTATCCGCGATTAAGACGTCTAAAATCTAAGTGATGATATGGGATTTGCATTTATAGGTAGTTTTCAATCATTCGTCGAGTTCACTCTCTAGGTTATTTTGCATGGAGAAGTCTTTAAAAAAAAAGAAAAATTTGACTACGACAATATGATGTGGAATTAAATGATTCTAGAAAATTCAGACTCAACTGCTAGGCTAAGTTCATAATGTAAACATGCAGCAGTCGTAAATGTAGATAAACTGCATTATCTTTGCATTACAGCAGTCGGTAACTGCGTTCATGAAAGCAAACTGACAGTCTGAATGCGATGAGTTTGCGGTGGTTTTTGTTTTGTTCCCGCGCTGCAGGAAGATGGCTGGAGAAAATATGTAAGTAAAATAATTGAATATTTCATAATATTTTTATATTTTAAAATTTGATGTGTTTTTCTTAATTAAAAAGTTAAAATATATTATTTATGTTTGATAGGAATGAAAGTGAGCGAAAATTCTGGTCAGATGCTGATACCAAGCTTCTGATCTCAATTCGTTTGGTAATGGAGTCCGAGTACATAGCTGGCCCCAAGAAGAAATCTGTTCTTTGGGGAAAGGTTTTCATGGAAATGAAATCCCTCTTATCCTTGATTCCCTACACTAAGGAAGACATCAATAGGAAATTCGACAGTTTAAAAGTCACGTATTCAAGAATAAAAAAAGGGAACAAGGAAAGTGGAAGAGACGTCTCTTCGTTGGAATACTTAAAACAAGTTGACGAAGTGTACGGATGTCGCCATAATGTTGAACTTCCAGATGAGCTTGTTGCAGAAGTATTTGAACAAAGTGATGAAGTCCATCTGTATGGTGTATAGAGGCATGGACTCTCACAAAAGCGGATGAGGTCACTCTTGGTTGTTTTGAGAGGAAAATTCTTCGGGTAATTTTTGGTCCCTTCTGCATAGACGGTGAATGGAGGAGGAGATACAACGACGAACTTGTTGGTTGAGGCCCAGGTCCACCCCGGACTGTAGCGCCACCTTAAGAAAGAAAGTAAGTTAGTAAGATGAAAGTGAGAAAGAACAAGAACGAACAGGATGAGATTCCGAAAAAGAAGACTAAAAAAAATGACAAACAATGAAATAATGGAGTTCCTTGAAAAAGAATCTATAGAAGATGTGAAACGACACAAGGAGGTTCTAAAAGTGAAATATGAAAAAATTGAAATGGAAAAAAAAGACTAGAAGTTCTGAAGTCCTTACAAGAAACATTAGAAAGGATGGCCAAATGCGTTGTTCCTAAACAAAAGTTGCTGTGAATTTGTGAAGTTGTTGCCAATTGAGATGCGCTCCCAAAGCGAAGCATAATGGCAACTACCGGGATAGCCAAAACACACGTCTGTAAACTGCTGGCTATGATCACGTATACCCTAAAATGGAACCATTTATTGAATGTGACTAAACGATACATGCCTTCACGTTTCCATCATAATCGGAATTTGTGATACTATTGAATTATTTGACAAACCTGCATATTAATGTAGGCATAATGTGCCTAGCAGCTCAAACCTAAGTCCGAAACAGCGAACAACAAACGTTAAAAAATAATTTACCGTTCTCAAAAATGCAACTTCTACATTACTATATTTGGTCATCGCCATCATCATTCGATTTGTTAAGACAAAAAGAAGAGAGACGAACGACACAGTTGACCAACAGCCACGAAGAGAAACGGAAGGTTTACTCAATCGATACGAAAGCTACGCAACGATACGCCCAAATAAATTTGTCCCGCGGTTTTTTCTTAATCTAAATTAACCATCATAATAAAACTTACAAACTAACACTAAAGTGAAATAAACTAATTAATTACTCTATTCTTAAAGGAACGCGTTCTTTTTTTTAAAACCCCCTTGAACCCCTCTCCCACATTAATTGAAATTGTACCCTTTCGGTTAAAAATAGCTCGTGGGGTCTATTATTAGGTCTATTATGGGCATTTGAGTGCCGTCTTCACATCCGAGAACGTTCGGAAATGGATTATTCCTCAAACTTAAAAATTTGTCCATTAACTATTTTTTGTTCTTCGATCGAATTTGGCCATATATATAATTCTTCCTACGCTTGAATATTAATTTTGTAATTTCAATGAAGTACTTAAAAGCCAATACTTTCGAAACGCCAAACAAATTACTTATTTCCCTAAAGGAACAATTATTAGCAAGTTTCCAAACCCTCAAACCCGTTTTGGGTCGACCAAGGCATCCTCATTCTCAACAAATTGTTCAGAGATTTGTATCAATTTGAAGACTCAACAACGTTTAATTGTATAAATACAAACCTGAAATGTACACCTTTTCATACGAAAATGAGTTCTTCCTGAACACTTTCAAAGTTAGTTCCGTTCAAGAGATTAAAAATCTAAATATTATATTTTTGTTAGACATTATGCAGATGTTGTTTTGCTAAACAACGTCACCTGCCCGTCACTGAAAAAAATATTTTAATATCTGTCATTTTCTTGGCCGCCAAATAGCTTTGGCATTTATGCACCCTTTTTGCGCTGCAGAACTGCCGCAGTTTTTCTGTTCATAAATGTATTGAATAAATATTTTGCGCATGGCATGTGCAACAATGTTGCAATTATGAACTCAACCCTAGTTACGTGTATTTGGATACAAAAATAATATTGGGAAAGTTCGATTTCTGAACTCGGAAAAGTGGGAACAATCGCTAAAAAGAATTTTGTGGATGTACAGAAAAATGCCGGAAAAAACAGTTTATGCTTAAAGCATGTCGAAGGGCTACAGTCGCGTGATCGGATTGTTTTTGACAGGTGGTCTATGAATATTATTATTCTTCAGACATTTTTTTTGTTTTTCTACCAAAATATAAAAAATAAACGGGCGAATTGTTAAAAAAAGTCAAAGTCTACTTATTTCGTCTATTCTATTTCGTCTAGTTCTCTTGCGAACGTCTGACAAACATCTAAGAGTATCGATTGTCATGAGAAGCTTCTCAAATTTGCCATTCGGATTCGGCGTTAAATTGTAGGTCCCTTCCACTTCGCCCAAGAAAGTGGTTAATGCCTAATATTTATTTTTAACTTATTTCGTTGTAACTTTTATCGTTTTCCTTAAACAATTTATCGCGTTAACAATATTTTTTGTCAAAAACGCCCTCAAAATATGGGAGCAGCAAAAAACTTTGCACGATCCAAATGTTATTACGGATATTGCGAACTTGTTTGGTGATTCATTTTCATCAACTTTAGGTGTGTTTTTTTACTCAATCGTATATAGGCTTAGAAAAACAAGAGTACAAAACGCTCGACTGTGACTTGGCAGCACTACGCTAGCTGTCATTTGATATTTCGGCCCGAAAAATTCCAAAATACTGTTCGACTGTGACTTGGCAGCACTATGTTGGCTGCCATTTGACATTTCGGGCTGAATCTAAATTCCAAAATACAGCTTGGATTAAAAATCGAATTATACCACCTTTTAGGGTGAGACAAAAATTGCAACTTAAAAGTATAAAGTTAGTTTGCCCTTATAGGACAAGTGTTTTGGGAATGGCAGTAGTTTAGTATTTTGTTGCTAATAATAAAACTTCACAAGCGAGTAAAATTTGGGGCCATGTGTCAGTTCAGAAGGTGAGAAATGTCAAAGTTTTGACATTCGATAACAAAATGTTATCGGGATACGTAGAAAACGATGATTGTAAGCACTGATCTATATCCGCTTATGGACTGAGCGTATATAGGCAAAGTTATTGTCGTATCTAATATGCAAATATGAATAAGCGAATATACGCTTGAGTAAAACAACATAGCCACAACACAACCGATGCAGAGAAGGTCTGGGAATATCACTGCAGCGGCCCCTTGAACACAGCGCTTATCGAACAAAGGGGACTAAGGGGTGAAATCACTTCTAGGCAATTTTAACATTTAGGTGAGCTAGCGACACATTTGACAATTTTAAAATGTCCCACCGGTATCGTAAAAGGCCGATAAAACAATAATCAGTAAGGGGAGCATATACATGTCGAAATCGTAGAAAAGAAGCAGAGGTTTTAACCTCAAGGATCACACAAGTGCGACAACGCCAGCATTTGATTGGCCTCGGTGATGAAGTGATTCGAAACCAGGAAGCCTGGTGATGTCTATTGAGGTCGAACCGGTGAACCCCGTCGACCTGTAGACATGCAGTAAAGTGGGAGGGCTTTGATCAGCTAATCCCAATCATTACCTCGCTGTAAAGGAAGAAGAAGAATAACAAACTCTCCCACAAGGGTACATGCAAATCACTGGATACCACAGGTGTCGCAAAAGGAAGATCAAACAATCGCAATAATGGAAGCATGCTCATGTGGAAATCGTAAAATGAGGCAGGCCTTAAAACTCCTGGATCACATGAATAATGCAATTACACCAGAATTTGGCGGGCCTCAGTAAAAAAGTGATCCAACACCGACAGACCTGCCGATGATTATTGAGGTCAAACTGGCGAACCTAACAGGCGGCAGCTTCGCTGTGAAGGAAGAAGAAGTGACAGTATGCACAGATGAAAAAATCGTTACACTTGTAATTTGTCGGGGTCTCTAAAAAATATGTTACATACTTATTTTCATGACTCAAATTCCATATTTTTATCTAAAGCTATAAAATTGGATGAACGGACATGGCTTCATCGACAAAACTTTTAATTTGGCGAATCTGTTGATGTGAAATTGTTTGTTATAGTTTTAGAATATGGTTGGCACTAATTTTCATTGGCGAAAGTTAATATTTACAAATTCATGGATTTTCAATACAAATTCCTTAAATTCTCTCTGACAAATGTCAACATATTTCCCAACTTACAGATGATGTGTCATTAAACGTCATAGATGCATCTGTGCTGCCAAGTCTCTATGATTAATTCTTAAGCGGCCATGGTCGTTCTTTTGGGCCAATCCTATATGAGCGTTTAAGTCAATAACCCATTTTCTCGATTTTTCAATTTTCGGGAAAAATGTGGGGCTTTGTTACCGGGATTCGATAAAAATAGATAACAATGCAGGGAAACTTTTTTAAAAAAAATTAACTTAACTTGTACAAAAGTTTGGGTACATTACAATGTTTGTTTTTATCTATATATAAAAACATCTTTTAGATTTCTACGATTTGTCTATTTTGAATAATAATGTGTCGGAGTAGGTATCTGTCAAACACAAGACATTTAACTTATTATCGTAAGCGAGTCGAACAGAAAAGCTGGCGAACTTTCAAAATATGTCTGCTTAACTTAACGTATAAGGCATAATGGCGAACAAAAACCTAAAGTGAATGTTTGACATTTATTCGCTTAAATTGGACGCTAAAGGCGAAATATTTTAAAAATTCGCTAACCATATTACAAAAAATTCACACTCACCGCCTTTTTTATTAAACTCGGTTAGGCTACCCTCTAAGGTTTGAGCAAAGTTTTAGCTAAATGGTGAACACAAGTACGTCTAATAATAATAAATATACGCTTTCAACCCAATGGAAAAACTATGGCCATCATCATTGGAGCAGTTCGAAAATTACATGATATCTCAACATGCTTTGCAATCGCACCTCACAATTAGAACCAACTGTAATAACAAACTTCGGGAGTTATGCCGAAACAACACTATAACATTTGGGATCACTGTGATATGATTTTTGTATAAAACATCGTATGCTTTCTGCATTGGATTGTTCACTGTTCCGAGGTTCGCTATATCGAGCGTCTACTGTAAATGAGCATCCATAAAACATACATCAATTAGGATGTTTACCTAAGTCGGACTGAATAGGGATATTTAGGAAATTACAAACGTAGAATTGATCTAACGTCATCGCAAATCCCAATGGAACTTACTATGTATAGTATATTCCAAGGTTCGAAATGTAGTAACAGCATTTGGCGTGCATTATACTTTTTGCATTTAATATAATTTAATTAAAGTAGTATTTTACGTTATAATAATGTTTTAATGAATTCAATTGACATTTCACACTTGAATGTTAGGGTAATTCGCGCGTGCACCTGCTCGTAGTCAGAGAAGTCAGCACTCAAAATGCAACAGATGTCATTACTATTTTAGGTGGCAGCAGTGTCACTCTTCGGTAACAGTACTTATATGTATGACAGTGCAGAACAGCGGTTTTTTGTCACACTATCCATCTGACTTAAGGTCAAATTATATAAATTTTATTATATTAATCGTGAATTCGAAAACAAAACAAATTAAATTTGAAAATTTGAAGTTATTCATATTTTAATTGCATTTTAAGCCTTACGCTTCAATGGCTGATCACAATGGTGTGCGGCAGGTGCAAACAAACTACACAACAGCAACCGTATGAGTTAAAAGTAAGTCAGCTCTTTTGGCTTTAAGTTGCAGTACTGCAAATAGTTGTGTTCGAAAAATTAAATTCATATGTATTCACATTTGACAGCTCGTATGGTTGCAGCTTTCGTTCATCATTGTCGCATTAGCGCAACTTGAACAACTTTTGAAACGTAGCTGTCCTGTGGGACAGAGCATGGTTTTGTAGGTATTTAATGTTGACAGCAGGGGACGACATCGAATAAAAGCGACTAAATTCTGGTTCGCTAATTTTCAAGATATTATGCTGCGCTCGCCGAATACCTCCATTGTCAACCTAAAAAGTTAAAAATCAAGCTGTCGCAGATGCAAAAGCGCTTGGTGTATACATCTGGATGCAGCGTGGTCAGGTTCGTAGAGAATGGAAGACTGTAGTATATATCAGGCAGACACTCTCCACGGATCGAAACAAGGAAAAGTCTGTATGTCTAAGAAGCATCGCCTGATTTCTTAGTGGGACCGATTCAAAGAAATCCATTATACATAAAGCCAACAGGCCCTCAACTTGAATAAATGTTTTGCGAATTTATTAATAATAATAATAATAAAAATAATAATAAAAATAATAATACAATTGCAGCGATTGACAAATTTTAAGGAATAACTAGTTGTGTTGAATAAACGAAAACTATTGATCAGAAAAGAACAGCACCTGGACATAGAATGAGAACTGTCAGATCAAGTCAGAACAGAAAATCCTTTCTGTTTTCTAGTGTACTTACGGTTTCGAGTAACCATTGTACCGTGTGCCTGATGTCGAGATGATCACAATTTGAACTTGTTCAATGTTATTCTCTTGATTTTATAAATTTCGAATATGTACTTGCAACATTAATATAAGAAAAACGATGTCCCAAGCCAAACAAATAACACTACATCAAAGTAAGGTACAGAAAATCGTGTGCTAAGCTGATCTGAACAGCTTAAAGAAACAGAAAGTGAAAAAATGTAGAATAGCTTAGGGCAAGATTTGTACTCATGGAACACCAAACCCTGCACTTTCCTGTACTTTTCTGTAGCTCAGGTTCATTGAACACACGATGCCACTAACTGTCAAAATAATTAATAATATGTCATTTCTCGTAAAAGAATAAAAAACAAGAATAGGTACTGTCAAATATCCAAGATCGAGTAGAGTCTAAGTGAACGCTTCCGCTCCCGTTACAGAAAAAAGTTATAAAATGGAAAACGTCAAATATACAGTATTGTTAAAGGAGAAGTAAAATTAAAATACTCATTCTAATTCGATGTTTCGTCAAAATTCTGTCTCAGATTTGTAATTCTTTTCAAAGTACCTAATTCGTTTTGGATTTATTAATAAGAAAATAATAAAAGTAGGGTATTAGTGAACGCTTCCGCTTCCGTTACATAAAAAAGTTAAAAAATTAAAAACCTCAAACATACAGTATTGTTAAAGGAGAAGTAAAATTAAAATACTCATTCTAATTCGATGTTTCGTCAAAATTCTGTCTCAGATTTGTAATTCTTTTCAAAGTACCTAATTCGTTTTGGATTTATTAATAAGAAAATAAAAAAAATGTACAAAACCAAGCCTTTGATTGTTTCTGTTGTCAAACTTTGGGATTGAAGTACATAAGTGTACAGCAACGGGTTCGGTATCTGTCAGAGAACTGTCAAAATAATAGAACTTTGTATTTTCGGCTTCAATGTAAGACAATACAGAAGCAATTTGCGAATGTATTTCAATAGGTTAGTTGAAGGATAATCAATGAATTATTTAGGTTTATTTGTTCGATATATGAACTAAAAGCAACTATGTGAATGTGAATGCTTCGTACTATGACTTGCGATTTGGACAAATGTCATGAAATGTCAAAGAACTGGCGGAACTCCTCTCACAATTCTGCTTAACCAGAATTGAGTCCCTCAGAGCAGACAGAGTTTCGTAGGTTTTTAATTTTGACAGCAGGATACGACCTAAAGAAAACGATTCCACGGGTTTGCTAGCTTTTAAGATATGAAGCGTTTGCTGAATACAAAGTAGAAGACTAAGTACCTATATGCAAAATAAAAAGAAAGTGTCCTCTTGTGTCAAATACAAAATTGCCTCGAAAATTTAAAAATAATAAAATTACTGGGCCTAACACTTGACTTTTTCAAGCATTAGTGTGTGCGAAGTTGTATTCTTTGACACGATTGGAAGGCAGGGTAGACTGGGGCAAGTTGGTCCACGGGAAAAACTCAAGAATTGCAAGAACTACCCGAACAAGATGAAGCATGCACATGCACACTAACCAACACGTGCAAAACCAGTCTCGTTGCATTGTTGGAGCACACGGAGAACCACGCGACATTTTTGATTTTTAGGTGAAAAGGTAGAAAAGTCGCGTTACTTTTTTTTATTCTAGTGGTGAAAATGAGCGAATCATATATTAAGGTACAGTATTTTCATAAGTCACGTTAGTATATCCTTATATTCGGCATGGAAATTTGGACAATTTGAGTATTTTTTTTATTTATGACGCAATATATTCATCAAACTGGGTGTGGGCTAAGTTGGGAAAGGTCAGAAAAGTGTTGCAAAAATTAATTCCCGAATAGGAAGTAGAGCTGGAACGTAATTGTCTGATGTGCATGAACGTATTTTCTGAAAGTTTACTTGTTGAGGTGCAGTGCGATACGTCCCGAAAGTGGTCCCGTTCGACGTACTCACCTGTCGTCCTTATTCGCATGAATTGTAATAGCGACTACGATTCTTAATACATTTTTTTTTATTTATTGGTTTTACGTCATGCACTCTTTTAATTCTTTTGCGAATTCTGTAGTTATTGGTTTTGATTTGAATAAATAAAAGAATTAAATGATGGCTTTGTTTTAATTTACGGAACTAACTTTTCACTTGTCAAGACTTGATCCAACTTACACTACACGCTGGATCATTTTGCCGCTCTAGTGGGGCATGTTGGACAACTCGCAGTTGGCGCATCTAAGGCAATATTATTAATTTGTGATTTTTTTCTTTCAAAGTTCACGAAGAAGCAAACAAGTCCATTCTTTCTATTGATCCCAGCTTCATTGTATATGAATAGGTTGATACTTATGAGGCTTTTAGTAAAAAGTGGACCCGCCCCGCCCTGTCCCACCTACAATTTAATATCGACTCCGAACGGCAAATTGGACAAGCTTCTCTTTACAACTGATACTCTTGAATGTTTGTCATGTCAGACTTATGCAAGATGTAAGGCAGTGGCAGAAAACTTAAGCTGTTACTGAGCCAAGGTGTGACTCGATTGTGAGACTCCCTTGCTCAGTAGGCAAACGCTTAACCACAGAGCCACAAATTTAGGCGAGCGGTATACAGCTCCAGCTTAAAAAAAAATAAATTGTTGTTTCCAACTGTTACGTAGTGTATCTGTCAGAATTTGGGACACTAATTAACTCTTATTTCTTAAGCTAAATTTTTAGTTCGGCCCAGTGGGGTAGTAGAGAGGGGATTTTATTAGGCCTTTCTATATGAAAATAGTAATTAATCGCCTAAAACTCTATCACACCTTGAAAAAAAAAACCCTGTTATGTCTTTCTTATATAAAATTTAAGGTCGAAACAGATCAACACTTTAACTTTGACTTGGACTTTGACAGGCGGGAGAACTTCAGTGTTAAAGTCGAATCAAACACATTGAAAAATGCAACTTCGAAAGCGAAACAAAAGGGAAAATTATGTCAAAATACAAGCAAGAGAGAAAATTCCGTCAAACTAAAAGTATTTGCAAAAAACTGAAAACATCGCGGTTGGTGGAATTTGCACCTCAACTTTGAATTTAGAATTTAGGTATAACGTTGAAGTCGAAGTTGAGATTGAGGTTGAAGTGCTAATGTGTTCCATCCCCTTGAAACAGCATTGGTTTTAAAACCTGCCGCGTGGTTGTCAAAGTTGAAGGCCACGTTGAAGTGTTGATGTCTCTCTACCATTAGGAAGAAACAATATTTCTGACATTTCTTCTTTCTTTGTTTTGGCAAAAGAACCAGACTACTGTATTTTTAACACTTTTTTAGCAGTAATCATTTAAGTAATTTTTTCTTTTGTGCCTTTTGAAAGAGCAACTAAATGCTTTCGAGTTGTTTTCAGTGTGACAGTCTAGTTGAATTAATGTCGTTTTCCATTGGTCTCACTCAATTATCCACTTCTTCTGGATTCCAATGGAACATCAAAAATAGTCTTCTGTTCTATTAAGTATGCGTTGGCGAATTCCGGGAAAACAAATTGCTCCTTTTTCATATGGCGTTGGCAAGTAGTGCGAAGTAATGGTAGAAACAAATCATCACTTAAACTACAACTTCGACTTTGACAGGAGCGAGAACTTCAGCGTTTGAAGTCGAGTCAAACACATTGAAAAAAGCTACTTTTAGAGCAAAACAAAAAATGGTTGTAAACAAAAGGGAAAAATTATGTCAAAATACAAGCAAGAGAGAAAATTCGATCAAACTATTAGCATTTGTATGTTGGGAAACCTGAAAACATCGCCTCAAGGTTGGTGGGATTTGCACTTCAACTTTGAATTTAGGATTTAGGTTTAACGTTGAAGTCGAAGTTGAGTTTGAAGTGCTAATGTGTTCCATCCCATTAAAAAGCATTGGTTCTAAACCTTGTGGCGTGGTTGGGAAAGTTGAAGTGTTGATCTTTTTCTACCATAAAGCTTGTAGTATTTTAGCTTACATTTGGAGAGCAGCTAAAATGTTGTTTCGATCTGCGTACTTCGATTTATGGCTGATATTTTGTAACATCCCGTTGCTCTCACATGTCGTTCTCTTGGTTTGGCAGCATTGATTTCCAGGTCAATGTGTAAATTCGGCGGCTATAGGTAGGAGGTATGAGCAGGCAGTAAACTGCGCGATGTGGAACTTGCGAGTTATGATAAGGACCGGAATCATTAAATTTTTAACATAATATCTAAGGGCCGGTTCAGACACTGCGGAAAGCATGCAGTGTAATTACACTATCTGAATTGTAACTACTGTCTAACGAGAAAAGAGTGGTCGGTTTCTTTACTTTGTGGAGATTACACTTTTCGTTTGTTTGCATAATCGACACCGCACGGCTGCTGCAGTGTCTAATTATTTTGAAATACTTATACGAGTAAGTATGTAGGAAGGAACCTTGGAAGTTTAAAAGTGGCCATAGGTATAGGTATCCATTCCCGATAAAAAAATTTACTCAGCCTCGTTAGTTAAAACTAACGTACATAGGTTAGGTACCTACCTATATCTCTATGTAACCAAGTTTAAATAAGGAAATCTTTGGGCACCTTATTTGTTAAGGTGTGCAGCCGCAAAAGGAATCTACGGATAGGTAAGTACTATAGAGATAATAATGAATATTTGGAAAATTATGTAGAGTGGGTAGGGTAGGTAGGCGTAGGTACATATTTACAGTGCAGAGGCGGGCTAAGAATGTCACTAAAAAAACAGCGCTTTTCTTAAAAGGCGTCTAAGTGGACAAATAACAGCTGCGTAATTTTAACATCCAAGTAAGCCTAGCGACGCATCTTGAAACTCTCGGAATGTGCATGCAAATCGGTAGGTTAATAAGTCTGGAGATCACCAGAGTCATTGGAGAACGATCAAACAAAAATCAATATTGTAAAAAAATAGGCAGGCCGGGATAATATAAATGCAATAACACCTGCATTTGATTGGCTTAAGTAAAGTTACGATCAGAAATTAAAGGAATCGTAACCCTCCCACATCGCTACTGGTCCGCCTGTTAGTTTCGTCGGCTCGAACTGAATAAAAATCGGTGGGTTATAACTTTTTCTTAGGCCCATCAAATGCTGATGTTATTGCTTGTACGATCCCGGCTTCTTTTTAACAATTTTGACGCGTGCTAGCTCCTGTTATTGATTTTTTTTTTTTTATCCTCCATTTCGTGTCGACCTACGGAGTTGCATGCACACTTGGGGTAGAGTTTCAAGTTGTCAAATGCCACTAGGCTCACCTGGATATTAAAATTGCTAATCACTGATTTGTCCCCTTTGTCACCTTTTACGACAGGCGCTGTTTTTGGGGGGTACTGCCGCTAGATTCTTAGGCTTGCACGGAAAGCACGCATCCTACTCATATATAACATAAATGGATAGGACATCCGAAAATACCTACCGACGTTATGAAAGTTTACCACAATCTTGCAGTTGGTATAGGTACCTATACCTAGGGTATACTAAAACGTGAAGTTTAAACAAGACTTTTTGAGTTTAAAGAAAGAATGCTTAGAGTTGTATGGAAAAGTATAAGCCAAAAATATTTAGGAATAATCAGCAAAAAGTCAAAACGAAAGCTACCCAACTCCGACAAACCTAAAATTGACATTCGAATTAAATTGCCAGAAAGTAACCAGAAACATTTTTTGGTACCTAGGTACAATGCAATCTAGGTGTCCCCTGCAAAATGAAGTTTCCATATTAAACTAAAGTAAGTAGGTATAGGACAAATAACCCACACAACCACAAAGGTTTCTAATGCACAAGCTTTTAGTCACGAATGCATTCTTAAAGATCTGTTCGTTTTGTAAATTGATAATTAGAACTGAAAGAACAACTTCTGTATCTATATGCGGATGTGAAATCTATGTTAAATTAGTAACAGAAAAATTGCCAGCTTGGCTAAGGGTACCTACGCATTCATACAGTACTTATCAGTGGTAAACAAACAAATTTAACCTCAAACTATAGATACATTTAGCTAGCTACCGTCGGGTTTGATCTGTTTGTGTCTAATTCTCTTAATATGTTCACTCACCAAAAATAAGGATGAGATTTATCGCCTAAGCGCTTGTGCTTATTTTATTATGTTGAAGTTGTTCGTTGTGTATTCCAATGGTAATGGGATAATTCAGTCAGTGGTTGTGGTTGATTTGTAGGTTGGTACTTCCGAATGTTTGTTTTATTTTGATTGCAAAATTCTATTTCTTTGGATAGATTTTGTTTTGATATTCGGACAACTTTAAATATACAAGATAGGTAGATGGGTAATCCTAAACTTATTTGTAGTACTGCATTGCACTTGAAACCGAAGCACTCTTCTTGTAACCGGGCACTTCACTATTGCGTTGGTATCCTTATCCTTAGATATATGTATTTATATTGTGTTAACACTTTTATCCAAATAATTTATTATGTTGTTGCGGTTGCGATTGTAGTTTTACACTGAATGACACAAAATAATACACACGCGGAATTAAGTAACTGGCGTCACCGTAGTTAATCAATTAGGTACTGTGATTAATTGTCCATAAACGTGTTCGTGTTTATCCCTTGTTAAGCATTTCGCGCAGCAATACTGTTAAAAACGAAATTTTGGTGAAATTTTTCAAAAGAAACGTGTATCTACATTATTCGCAAAATATTCCACTTATTATTGTTGTTGACAACGATACGACGGCAAAAGATGCGCACTCACAGAAATACAAAACATGCACAAAAACTATATCCCCAAATGCGAATGCGGATATTCGAACCGAACGAACGTCACTTTGAAACTGAGACTTAAAACTTGATTCGGCACACACCTTCTTGATTGGCATCGTCGTCGAACCGGTCGTTAGTATCTAACTGCGTATGACAGGGAAAGAGAATACGAATGCGAGTGCGCGTGCACAAAAGGGATAGTTCTACCTGCTGAGTAAGTATTTCTCTTTCTGGCGCGCTCCCACTGTGCACCCACACACGGGCAGATATCTCCCTCTCGCATGAGCATAGAATATTCTGTTGGTTTAGATAGGTACGCAGATATTTAACTGAGATATGGTTATTGGCCACTCCCCGAAAAACAACCCTCATTTTATCATTCGACAAACGACATACGAATGCTGCTGATGTCGTCGTCACTGCAACTGAGACAGAGGTTAGGTTGCTGACGGTGTTGTTGTATTCAAGCATCTGTATCTCTCTACCTACCTACCTACAAATTTATCGATGCCACAAATAAACAGCGGGAGTTGACGTCGTTTCGTTTGAGTAAAAAATAATAGATAGGGGTTTTCGTTTCGGTTCTTGGTGGTATACTCCCGTCCCAGCCCAGCCGCAACCAGATGGGAGTGGGTTTGACTTTTCAAGAAATCACTTCTTTTTTTGTTTCTTAACTTTTTTTTTGCTGCTCCGCCATCTGTATGCGCGCTAGGAGCGAAGCGTTTCTTGTTTGCTTCTCGGTGGTGCCTTGTTTCTTTCTGCTTCATTTTTTATAGGTATGCGAAACTTGGAAATGTTGAAAAATCAACCTTTATTTGAAGTGTTTTAATTTTGCAAGGGCTCCTCGTTGTTGTTGTTGTTGGTAGGTATGTGTTTGTTTTTTTGTTGTTGTTGCTTCTACCATTTTTATTTTAATATCTTCTTGATGAGGCACTTTCGTTCGTCGTTTGTGATTTTCATTGCCCCAATGCAAAGTGAAGTGCTTGAATGTGTGGAGTGTACCTAGGTTCCTCTGCAGAGCAAGCTCCCGTCATGTTTAAATTATTTGCATCGGAATATTTTTCATTCGCCATGTTTTTTTCCTTGTTTTTATTTTTTGTTTTATATTGCATGGCAGTGGGGTGTAAGTATATCCTTGTTTCGACAAAAGTCGACTCTTGTTTGCCGCAATCTCTTTGTCATGGAGACGTCGCCGTTGTCGTTCTGAAGAACACAGATTCAAACGCACCGAATGGGGCGCTTGCTTTCTACATATACCCACTTGTGCTGAATGGGGGTGCCTCCATTTAGGACAATGGAGGCTAAAACTAGAACCACTCTATGGAGAAAAGCGCACTCCAGTGCTCCTTGATATCTGTGTGCTGCTTTTGTTTGCCGTTGGAGGATGAATGTAAGTACTAATCTAAATAATAGGTGGGTGTGACTTGGGTAGGTCGCCTTTTACTACAGCATAGAACACACACTCGTCAGCGTATAAAGAGGACTCTTGCAAATGCAATCAAAGTGGCTATTGTTTCATTAAAGTACTTATAGGTAAGGTATGTGCCTTCACACTACTATGCGGATCCTGTTGGTGCAGGACATGGATATCGGTTGGTGTGTACATTATCGCTAAACTTAAACTCGGCTATTAAATAAACATGTTCAGAGTTTTTTCTTCGAAAGCAGACTGACTGCCTTGGTTAACGACTAGGTAGGTACCTAAACATAGATATGGCATTTTAAACATACAAGGTGGCGCAAAAGTCATCACCCAGTTGCGTTCACCAATCCGACTGAAAACTACATAGGATAGATGTCAAACGTCGTGGATCATTTAGAACATTGGCACCAGAATTGCCTAAGGCACACCCAAGGGCTGAAAACCCTATCGGAAGATGCTATAATTTTTGCAAATAGCGGCAAATGTCAATTTTACTTTGACATTTGTGAAGTAAACAGATGACAACTTTTGCGCCACCTTGTAGATAGACTAAAATTTTGTTTAGATACTCATGCACTCACCAAAATAGTTGCTTACTTAGATCAAAGGATATATTTTCATTTCGGTCTAAAATGTTAATGTTGCCCGCTGCGCAATTTTCGATTCAGAGATTTGATAATTAAATTATTGAAATATTACGTAATGTGTCAACTGTCAACTGTCAACTGTCAGGTATTGTCATCTTCAAAGGAGGGATCGTACGATCCCTGTCAAAAAGGCAATATCAGTCAGCGTTCCCATGCAAACGCGAAAGAGAGGCAAGCCTAAAAGCTCTTTCATTGCTGCAGCATTTGAGCCTCAGTGACCAAGTGATTCGAAATCGGAAGTCCTGCTGTTATTTTTTGAGGTCAAACCGGCAAACCACACAGGCGGATCACTAGGGATGCAGTCAGTGGCGGATCTAGAATCTCGACTACGGGGGGGGTCCATAAAATGTATGCTGTCATGACCTAACTTAACCTCATTTTCTCATTCTTTTGATACATTTTGCATGAAACTACGATAGTGCCGCTTGTGTGGACACACGGTTACCACTGCAAACAATTTTAATTCGGCGCATCTACTTCGCGACACAGTGTCGATAATTTTTTGATACACAGATATATAAATGAACTGGTCATTTTCCTCTCTTGCAATCTACGTTCATTGTGCCGCGCATGACTTCAGTTTGGTCATCAATGCCGCTTGCGGAGTTTCGGGTATAAAAAATGCTTTAGGAACTATCGGAGCAATAGAAGCATTTTTCGATTGGCCGAAGAGACAAAGAATTTTAAAGGAAGACATTTTCAAAATGCCGAAAAAGAGTGACCGGAGAAAAGAAAAATTGGATTCTTTCGCTTGTACAAGATGGGCTCATTCTCATGAAGCAGTTTCAACTTACCTCGAACCTTCAACCGGACATTATAGAAGTTTTGGAAGAAATAAAAAAGTGGAAAGATCGAGAGACTTCACAAAAGACTTCTCAGCTTTTAACCGCGATTTTGACAATCGAATTTCAAATCTTCGGTCATATAATGGAATCGATCAATTCTATCGTCTTGCCTATGAGTCGGGAATTGCATACGAAAAATCAAGATCTAGGAGAAGCCACAAAGTTAGCTGATGATGCTACGAATGATATCAAGGAAAAGCGGGAAAACGTTGATTCAAATTTTTGTATCATTTACGACAATGTAGCTGAAATCTGTTCTTAATATGAAATTGCCTCGTCGTTGCAGTCAACAGAAAAACCGTTGCAACTTTGAAACACAAAATGTCGAAGATTATTACAGAATCGCCTTCTACATTCCATTCCTTGATACTTAAATTTTTCATCTCCAAAGTCGGTTCGAAAAACACAAATCGATCTTCCACAGTTTCGGACAACTATTTCCTTCCAAGCAGGAATTTGATGACGAAAAATGCGCAGATCTTTACAAGTTTTATGACGAAATATTGGACTGTTCAGAAAGGAATTTTATCTCAGAGATCAGAATGTGGAGGCAATGGATCTTTGATCAAGATATTCAAAATGCGCTCGATGCACTATCAGTGAGTAACTTCAGATCGGAATTTTTACTTCCAGAATCAGTTTCTATAACCCATCGAATACTTAACTTCCAATGGTAACGTTATTTTTTAGGTTATCAATGAAAAATGTTTCAAAAACGTGAACACGATCTTACGAGTATTGGCAGTGTTACCCGTAACAACAGCAGCTCCAGAACGATCATTTTCGACCCTAAGAAGAATAAAAAACTATCTTCGAAGTACAATAGGACGGGAGCGCCTGAATGGACTCGCTGCTTTGCAGTGGCATGGCGTGGATAATTTTAAAAGGGAAGACGTTGAACAATTTAGTCACCTATAAAAATAAAAATCTTTAAAACCTGAAATAAAATAATTTTTAATGGGGATATTGTATCTACATAATATGCATTCCACATTGACTTAGCAAAAATATTCTAGCCACATTTTTTATACTTCAAGACATTAATATTTCAATCAACAATGAGCTTAAAGCATAACAAAAGTGGCTTCAAAAGAAGCCGGTCTTGACAGACGCATGATACAATAACTTAAAAAAAATTCAGCATAATGTGGATAGTAATTTTAAAATAAGAAAATTCAGAAGAATTATATGGATAATTCTTTATATTTGTTAAAATATAAAAACGATACAAATAATAATGTCAGCAATAAAAATAAATCAAAATTAAAAACAGCTAAAATTCACACACTTAAAAAAAAAAAAGTGAAAAGTTTTGTTAAAATATTAGTTCTTTATAATTATTTGTATTCTAATGCTATTCGACGATCTTTTTTGATAAACTCTGCCAATACCCTTTCATAGAAGTTTGGTCTATTTTTAATTTTAAGAAGAAGTCTTCTTTCTATCGATATCGAACAGTGGCTTCAAAAGAAGCCGGTCTTGACAGACGCATGATACAATAACTTAAAAAAAATTCAGCATAATGTGGATAGTAATTTTAAAATAAGAAAATTCAGAAGAATTATATGGATAATTCTTTATATTTGTTAAAATATAAAAACGATACAAATAATAATGTCAGCAATAAAAATAAATCAAAATTAAAAACAGCTAAAATTCACACACTTAAAAAAAAAAAAGTGAAAAGTTTTGTTAAAATATTAGTTCTTTATAATTATTTGTATTCTAATGCTATTCGACGATCTTTTTTGATAAACTCTGCCAATACCCTTTCATAGAAGTTTGGTCTATTTTTAATTTTAAGAAGAAGTCTTCTTTCTATCGATATCGAACAGTGGCTTCAAAAGAAGCCGGTCTTGACAGACGCATGATACAATAACTTAAAAAAAATTCAGCATAATGTGGATAGTAATTTTAAAATAAGAAAATTCAGAAGAATTATATGGATAATTCTTTATATTTGTTAAAATATAAAAACGATACAAATAATAATGTCAGCAATAAAAATAAATCAAAATTAAAAACAGCTAAAATTCACACACTTAAAAAAAAAAAAGTGAAAAGTTTTGTTAAAATATTAGTTCTTTATAATTATTTGTATTCTAATGCTATTCGACGATCTTTTTTGATAAACTCTGCCAATACCCTTTCATAGAAGTTTGGTCTATTTTTAATTTTAAGAAGAAGTCTTCTTTCTATCGATATCGAACAGTGGCTTCAAAAGAAGCCGGTCTTGACAGACGCATGATACAATAACTTAAAAAAAATTCAGCATAATGTGGATAGTAATTTTAAAATAAGAAAATTCAGAAGAATTATATGGATAATTCTTTATATTTGTTAAAATATAAAAACGATACAAATAATAATGTCAGCAATAAAAATAAATCAAAATTAAAAACAGCTAAAATTCACACACTTAAAAAAAAAAAAGTGAAAAGTTTTGTTAAAATATTAGTTCTTTATAATTATTTGTATTCTAATGCTATTCGACGATCTTTTTTGATAAACTCTGCCAATACCCTTTCATAGAAGTTTGGTCTATTTTTAATTTTAAGAAGAAGTCTTCTTTCTATCGATATCGAACACCACCCCCCTCGCCGGACATAACTGCGGCACCATCGTAGGATTGTCCTATTAACTTTTCCTTGCAGTCGTATGTTTCAAGAATTTTAAATATATGATTGGATAACTCCTTTGCATTACGACTTGCGCTAACGTCAAAAAATCCAAGAAATCTTTCTTGTATACCATCCTCTGACAATTACCGAAATATGGCACTCAGTTGTTCCCTATGACTCAAATCTGGTGTTTCGTCGATCATAATCGACACGAACCGAGCATCCTTGATTTCCGTTTTAATTTCGGATTTAATAACCGCCGCGATACTATGTATCAAATCATTTTGAATATCGTTGGATAAACCTGAAAAAATTGGATTGTGTGTACTTGAACACTGCTCTAAATGGGATTCCAATAAAGTGTCATATTTAGATAAAAAATAAACCGCTTCGACATAATTGCCACGATTATCTAAACTAGACCTTTCATCATGACCGCGAAATGCTAACTCCTGTCTGCCTAATAAAATGACCGTGTCAATAAAACGTTCCATTAGTTTCCGATTTTTATCTACTTTTTTATTATGAACAACGAAAGAATTTCCTAAAGAAGTTTCAATGCGATTCGTGCCGAATTCGTGTATGAATAAACAACAACGAATATGTTTTTCTGTCTTAATATGTTTTTTCGAAGAATTAACTAAATTATTTATATCAGTGAAACCCGTTCGGCTCCAAACACTGGCGGAGTTTGAAAAAAGAAGACAAGGAAAACAAAACATTTTATTAAGCTTGCAACTCCCAGTTAGCCACTTATATTTTTGGTATAAGGAAACATTAAAATGTGTCACAAAACCATCTCTCCTTTGGTAATTAATATTTATAAAAGGCATAGAGCGCCCTACGTCTATAACTTTTTTTTTATCAAGAAAAGATAGCTTACTAAAACTATTTGAATCCTCCAGGAGGAAATCAGTTAAACAGCAATCTACACTAATCAAAGACATTTCCAAAAAAAAATCTAAAACTGCACTAAAATTAAGAAGCTAAAATGTTTTTATCAGTAAGTTGGTAATAAAAGAAACTAAAAAATTACACATTAACCTTCACTTTCACTTTCACATCTAACTTTTCACTATTTTAATTTAAGATTTTATCAAATTGGCTTTACAAAACACTAGATTTTTTCAAGTTATTGCACTTGTGCAACGCAGTCTGTCAATAAATTCCAACTGATTCTAAATTAAAATTTGAATTCCTGCTTAAAAAAAAAACAAGTGTCGGTATTTTATTTGACATGAACTTCTCTTAAGCGATATGCTGAATTTACTCTGCTGACAAATTGCCATAATATTCTACCATATTTTATTTCATAAGACAGAAGTATAACAATAAATTTGTAAAAACATCGAAGCATTACCTATCACAAGAGAGAAAAATGAAAGCTCAACTTCTTACATCAACACGCATATCAATATCAACATCAAATTCAAAATCAAGAATCAACCCACATAACACATTCAGATATTATGTCATAAGAAAAAAGAAATAAGTCAAAGAACACCGTGTTATTAGACACAATGTTGCAAAAAAAACGAGTCAAACGTAGCACCTGCATTCCTGCAACATGTTGATATCCTCCGATTGAAACGCAATGCTAATCGCAAAAGGGAGAATGAAATGAAACAATTCCAAGTATTCAGCGTGAGATTTGGTTTATAAGACGAAATGTAGCGTCTTTTTCTTTGAATATAAAAGCGGGTGTTGAACAAAGAGGATCGGAACCGCAATGCTTGTAGAAGAAAGGGATATAAAACAAGTAAATAAGACGGAAAAATATTTTTTATTCTATTATAGAGAGCAGCGGTAGTTGAAAACTTTTTACTAAGAGTATTTTTGTGACTCTTCGTTGGTTTGTTGTTTGTGATTTGTGGATTGTGGAATGTGGTTGAATCTTGATTCTTGAATGAAGTATGAAGATACAGACGAGAGGTAGAATGAAAATATTAAACTTATTCGATAGCTTATGTGTGAGTGTGTGTGTAGATTTTATTTTATAATTAAAATACGGGACGGGTTTCATTTTTCATATATTTATTTGGCAGATAGTGCTTGCTTTTGGTGGATTTTTAAAAGGGAAGACGGTAGGAATCGTGTTATATGGACGCCACGCCACTGATAGATAGATAGATAGATTTATTTCGCATAATTTTACATAAGTTATCTCTGTACTTATGTAAAATTATTATATGATACTTTTGTATCTTACTACTGAAACAATATATTTAACAAATCTGAAGAGAATTATTATTCACAAAATACGAGTAGCAATCTTTTTGAAGGAAAGTGCGAGAAAAACCTTCAATTTAACAAAAAATAAAAAATAAAATAAAAAAGAAATAAATTAATAAATGAGTACATAAATAAATAAATAATAAATAAATAGGTATATAAATAAATAAACAAATAGGTAAATAAATAAATAAATAAATAGATAAATAAACAAATAACAAAATAAACATAAACAAATAAACAAGTAAATAAATAAATAAAAGCGCAAATAAATAAATAGACGAATAAATAGATATATATATACACATATATACAGGGTGTCCCTTAATTCGTTGGCAATATTTTAGGGCATGATTTATGGGTATATTCTAAGGAAAAAATTGTTCTACAGTAAGGGCCTATCTCTAATTTTTATATCATTTATTGAGGATTTAAGAAAAGGCTCACTTGGGTGTACCCTGACCCATGTTAACGGTAATTGCGCTGTTAGTACTAATGATAGAAATTTCGCTTAGGCCTCTATTTTTAGAAGAAATATTAGCCTTTGTAATTGCATTTAAATATGTTTTATATCTTAACTCAGTCTTAAGATATCCAATTTTTAACCTGTTCCATTTTTCCTGCCCATGCTAATTTTTTGACTTTCGGTTCAATTTTCTCCAGAAAATGCGTAATAAACATAACGTTTTAAAATTTTGTTGAATGAAGGTAACAAGAATAAAAATAAAAGCTTACGACATGTTTGTAGAAAAACCCATAGATTTTATGATACTTGGGAAAACATGGAACAGGTAAAAATGGGAAAAAAGGTTTTATTGCATTAAGTTGCAAAAGTTATGAATCAAAACGATTTTTTTCCGGTTTACATAATTTTTGTTTTAATGTGTGTACTTTAACAGGAAAAATCCATAGATTTTATGATACTAAGGAAATCCTGCAACAGGTAAAAAAGGGGTTTCTGATTTCGTACCTACATTTCTAACAACAGTTGACAATAAGAGCGGTTTTCCGTTGGTTTATTTGAGTACCTGTCAGGACTTTGCTTAAAAAAAATGTTATAAAAGATTTAAAATCAAAATTAATTCATCAGTTTAATCTTAAACGCCAAGGCAAGCCGTTAGTTGATAAGAAATGTTTTTTAAAATGTCTTCATTTACAAACGAAGAATACGCAGACATTATTTACGTTTATGGGCTGTGCAATGGAATTTCAAATAGTGCGCGACGAAGATAATATGAACTTTATCCAAACCGACGACTTCCTAGTAGAAATGTATTTCGAAATACATATCGAAGGCTTCGAGAAACGGGATCAGTTTCAAATACACGACCTAACGCGGGAGCTCTACAAGTAAGAAGAACTTCGATTGATCAGAGAATACTGGAAGCTGTTACAAATGAGCCATCAATCAGCATCAGATGCTTAGCTTTGCAATTCTATGTTTCCAGACATAAAATTTCTGATGTCCTGCATGGAGAAAATCTGTAATCGTGCAAAAAATCCCTTTTTTTAAATTTTACCTGTTCCATGTTTTTCCAAGTATCATAAAATCTATGGGTTTTTAAACAAACTTGTCGTAAGTTTTTATTTTTATTATTGTTACCTTCATTCAAAAAAAATATTAAAACGTTATGTTTATGGAGAAAATTGAACCGAATGTCAAAAAATTAGCATGGGCAGGAAAAATGGAACAGGTTAAAAATTGGATATCTTAAGACTGAGTTAAGATATAAAACATATTTAAATGCAATTACAAAGGCTAATATTTCTTCTAAAAATAGAGGCCTAAACCAAATTTCTATCATTAGTACTCACAGCGCAATTACCGTTAACATGGGTCAGGGTGCACCCAAGTAAGCCTTTTCTTAAATCCTCAATAAATGATATAAATATGAGAGATAGGCCGTTACTGTAGAACAATTTTTTCCTTAGAATATACCCATAAATCATGCCCTAAAATATTGCCAACGAATTAAGGGACACCCTGTATAAGCAAATAAGGAAACACATACACTGCAAGTCATAAGATTAGAAGCAGGCATTTTTGAAAAGTAAAATCGATATTTCTCCCGTTACATGATGGATTAGAAAAACACGGCTATGGTAAAAGAGAGACTGTTTTGTTAACAACAAAATATGAAATGTGTGTATAGGTGAGATTTATCTAACGGAACTTTGAAGACAAATTGTAAAGTGAGTAAAGAAAATGCGGAAATAAATCGAGTCATTAGATTAGAAGTACTGAACAAATCAACGTTTTTTGCGAAGTAAATATATTTTTTGTCGGTTTAGACGGTACTTATTATAAAGTAATTGTTCTTGATTGAGTGTTGATAAAAATTAGAAGGAAAAAATGTTTAAGAGTGGAGGAAAGGGCAAGAATAGATGTTTATTGCTCTGAAGGTCTTTTATGCCATGCTATAGCCCGAAAAATGAAGCGAAGTGATCATTGTGTCAGCAATTATTTAAAAAAAAACCCTTCATCTTACACAAAAAATTATAAAGGAAACACTTCTGCTGCCTTAACACTTCGCGAAATGCGAAGTATCCTTAGAAACGCGTCAAAGCGTCAAAGCGTTGTCTCTTTCTTGCGTCATTAAGTGGTGGTTTTTTCTTAAGTTTTAGGCGCATTAAGTGCTTAGCTCGGCGAATGGTGCGGTAACAGTGGATAAACTGGCCTTAACATTAGCTTCCTCTCTAATTTTAGCTGCCGATAAAGCTGAATTTGACCCTATTCTGAGGATATTTCGCGTTTCGCGAAGTGTTAAGGCAGAAGAAGTGTTTCCTTTATAATTGTTTGTGTAAGACGAAGGGTTTTTTAAATATTTGCTGACACAATGATCACTTCACTTTATTTTTTGGGCTATAGCACGGCATGAAAGACCTTCGGAGCAATAACCTTCTATTCGTGTCCCTTCCTCCACTGTTAAACATTTTTTCTTTCCCATTTTTTTTATTCTCAATCAAGAACAGTTCTTACTTTATAATACTGTACCGTTTAAACCGAAAAAAAAACATATTCACTTCATAAAAGAACGTTGATTTGTTCACTGCTTCTAATTTAATGACTCAATTTATTTCCGCATATTCTTTACTCAACTTACAATTTGTCTTCAAAGTTCCGTTAGCTAAATCTCTCCTATACACACATTTCATATTTTGTTGTTAACAAAACAGTCTCTCATTTACCATAGCCGTTTTTTTCTAATCCATTATGTAACGCTAACGGGAAAAATACCGTTTTTACTTCTCAAAAATGCCTGCTTCTAACCTTATGACTAGTATATAAACAGGAACAACATAAGATGGAATTTAAAGACTCATTTGATAGAACAGGAGATTTTCTGAAAAGCTTGCCCAAGTTAGGAATCGATTAAAGGTCACCCCAAGGTTTTTGACGGATTCTACATACTCAATAGGAGCATCTTGGAGTGTGAGGATAGGAAAATTAGCCAGATCTAGAGGCTTTCGCAAAATCACGATGCACTTAGTTTTATTTCGATTTAATATCAGTCCATTTCGTTGTGACCACTGCACTATATCGGCAAGATCAGTATTTATCGATTGCGCGGCGTGCTCTATTAAACCCAGAGGACAGCTTAATACGAGCTGAGCATCATCAGCATACAAATGATTTGAGCTGATTTTGATGACATTAGGAAGATCGTTGATATACAGGGAGAAAAACAAGGGCCCTAGTATGGATCCCTGAGTGACACCACTTATGATAGGCAGGGGGTTTGAAAGGGATTGATTAACTTCAACGGCTTGAAATCTTTGAGTTAAGTATGACGATACTAACTTTATAGCACAAGGCTCGAAGTTATAGATTAGATTTTAGATTAGATTAGATTAGATTTGATTTATTAGCTGTGTAATGCTAGTTACAATACAATTCAATTATTTAAATTTTTTTTTTTTTTAAGTATGTATTATAATATATCTCTATGCAAATATTTAATAGAAAACATCCTTACAATCAAACATGTTCTTTAACATAATTTACGACGTTTCTTTTAAATTCATGGATATTTCTCTCTGATTTTATTCTATTTGGAAGGGAGTTAAAAAGTTTAAACCCATTATAAATAATGCTATTTTGCGATCTACTATTTCTAAACGAAACCAGTCTTAAGTCATCTCTATTCCGCAATAAGTATGGCTGCACTTCTCTTACATATTGAATATATTTTGACAAATACTCAGGCAAACATTTATTTTTAATTTTAAAAACATAAAGCAAAACATTCACATATATTCTTTGTTTTACACTGAGCCACATTAATATATTTAGCATAACTTGAATAGGTGTATAAATATTACATCGTATAATTGTGCGCATTGCCTCATTTTGCAACCTTTGCAGTGAGTTAAGATTGAGATAAGTATTGAGGAACAGTATTCAAAATGAGGCTTGATTATTACATTGTATATATCTATGGCCGTAACAGTACTAAGCGATCTTCTAACACGTTTTAAAAACCCTATTTTCTTAGAAATTTTCTTGATAATGAAGTTGACATGTACATCAAATCTTAATTTGCTATCAATGATAATCCCCAAATATTTTACTTCAGTTACCTGCTCGATTGTTTCATTATCAATTGATAAATTCAAATTTGCATAATCATTTATAATTAGACATTTTGTTTTCTGGACATTTAGTTTTAATTTGTTGCCTTTTAAGCAAAGGCTAATATTTTGGAGGTCTTCCATCATTAATCGTTGACATTCTTCCGCGGAGTTTCCTTCGATGTATAAAAGTTCGTCGTCGGCGAATAAAGCAAGTGTAGAGTGAGTAACAACTTTCTGCATGTCGTTAATGTAAATAATGAAAAGCCATGGTCCGAGGATAGAGCCTTGTGGTATTCCTAGCATCGCTGGTAAAACCTCCGAATAGTTGTTATTCACCTTCGTAATTTGGAAACGACGTATTAGATAACTTCTAAACCATTTCAACGCAGTACCAGACAACTTGTTCATCACCCCCATGGTATAACCGCAAACTTCGGACTTTACGTAACAAGAGAAATAAACTATGGGCATTTTTCCTTCGTGATAATTCTTCTTTTAACTACTCTAATTATCTCGGCTCATATCTTCGGTTTACCCAGCTTTATGACTCTCTCTACCAGCAATATCTTAATAAGGCACAAGCCAATCTTATTACCGACCCTAAGTCCTTTTTCCGATTTGTTAACTACAAAAAAAAATACGATGGTTACCCCACATCCCTCTCCTACGAAAACATATCCTCAAGTGACCCACATACTATAGCGATTCTCTTCGCAAACTTTTTTAAACAATCTTTCGCCGACAGCTCTTTCGTACCTGATCCCTCTTATTTTAATTATCTACTTAATTTCTCCTTTGGTCCCTTTCTTTCTCTTACTTTCGACCCTGCAGTAATTGAAAACAAGCTTCAAAAACTCAATGATGAGTTCTCACCTGGGCCAGATGGTCTTCCCGCTATATTTCTTAAGAAATGCAGCTCCAATATTTCCCTCCCCCTTTCTCACCTTTTCCGGCTTTCACTTTCACATGGAGAATTCCCTCAGATTTGGAAGTGCTCATTTATAACGCCGATATACAAAAAAGGACTAAAGAGCGAAATAACCAATTACCGCCCTATAGCTTAACTCTGACATATACCCAAGCTCCTCGAAAGTATCGTGCACGAAGATCTTAGCTTTCACTGCAAATCTCTTATCTCCCAAAACCAACATGACTTTTTTAAAGGCAGATCAACTACCACAAACCTCGTGGAATTCGTGTCCTCCGCCCTCTCAAACCTGGAAAACGGCAATGAATTCGACGTTATTGCAACCGATTTCAGTAAGGCGTTTGATAAGATATCTCACAAATTAGTACTTTTTAAACTATCTTCACTCGGCTTCGAACCCATTCTGTTAAAATGGATATCGTCCTACCTGGAAAACCGTTATTATAGTGTTCGCTTCAGGTCCACCTTATCGGCGCCGTTTTTGGCCACCTCTGGGGTTCCACAAGGTAGTCATCTTGGTCCCCTTCTCTTTATCCTAACCATTAACGACCTTGATCGAATCATAAAGCATTCTGTCCTTTCGCTCTACGCTGATGATACCAAGTTTTGTATGCCCATATCTTCACCACAAGACTCTTGTCTTCTACAACAAGATCTGGATACTTTTTCCACCTGGTGCATCAAAAACAGATTAGAGCTCAATATCGCCAAATGCCAGTCTATTACTTTCTCACGCAAGATGAACAAGTCCCCTCCCCGTCCTTACCTTCTCCATGGTCAACCTATATCCCGCGTTCAATCTCTTCGTGATCTTGGCATTCTGTGCGATAGGGAGCTTAATTTCCATTTACATTTTGACGAGATAATTCTTAAAGCCAACTCATCACTTGGCTTTGTTAAACGGTGGTCAAAAGAATTCTCTAACCCTTACGTGACCAGATCTCTTTACACTACCTTTGTTCGCCCGCTTCTTGAGTACGCTAGCCAAGTATGGTCTCCTTTCCACCAAGTCCATGTGTCCAGAATCGAGAGCATCCAAAGTCGCTTTCTCCGATTCGCTCTTCGTGGTTTACCCTGGAACGATCCTTCAACCTTACCCCCCTATCTAGACCGTCTCAAACTCATTAAAATGAATAGCCTTGAGGAACGCAGAGACGCTGCAGACATAGTTTTCATCCATCGACTCTTCTCTGGCTCCGTCGACTGCGCGTCACTTTATAATTCTATCTCCTTCAATACCAACCCTCG
Source organism: Portevinia maculata (assembly GCA_949715645.1). Taxonomy (NCBI): domain Eukaryota; kingdom Metazoa; phylum Arthropoda; class Insecta; order Diptera; family Syrphidae; genus Portevinia; species Portevinia maculata. Next base: position 4,273,448 of record OX454526.1, on the reverse strand, counting down.
TAACTTACGATTTTCTCGTCTCTTCTATCTTCCTCCCCACGGCACGTCGTACGGTTCTAATGAACCAATCTCCCGAATGCTCCGGAAGGTTAACTCAAACCTCACCGCCTTCGATTTCAATCGCAGCACTCTCTGCCTTAAACTTCACCTTCTTCACCAATCCTAAACCCTAACTTAAATTAGTTTTTAATTAGTTTTAAGCCTTATTATTAGCTTGCATTAAGCCAAATAAATGGGGACTTATGCCCCACCAAAATACAAAAAATACCATTAACCCCATATTTAGACAGCTTCTCTAAAAGGATGCTCCGGTCTATGGTCTCATATGCTCTCTTCAGGTCCAGGAAGACAGCAAGTACTTTTTTCCGCGTCGAAAGAGATTCCTTCCAGTGTGTTATTACCATGTTTAATGCTGATTCGCATGAATGTGATCTGCGAAACCCCGATTGATTTTCAAAATTTAGTTTGTTATCATCAAAATATTTTTCCAGCTGCCCGTGTACTATCTTCTCGAATATTTTTTCATACAACGGAAGAGAGTTAATTGGCCTAATAATAATAATAATAATATTTGGTTAGGGTATATTACACTGCGACCTATTGGTCTATTGTGTCCTCTTGCTTGTGCCTCGGAGAGGTGCTTGCCCTCGTTCAGAGCCCTCTCTAGATACTTCTTTGTGAAGCGTGTCGAGGTATTGCTCTGATTTATCCTTGGCAGGTCACACTCCTTAGAGCACAGCGTCCAGTCCAGTTTCTTTGATGAATCTGAGAATGAGCTGTGGGTCCATGGTTTGTATGTCCTTGTCTGTTATTTGGTGCCTGCCCAAATGTTTCATCCTTTTGTGGGTCAGTGCCCCACAGGATTCCAGTATATGGTCTGGAGTTTCGGCGGTTTCACTGCAGAATCTACAGAGCCCGTCCTCCGATATGCCCATTTTCCTCAGGTGCTCCTTGAGTCTGCAGTGCCCCGTGAGGAGGCCTGTTAGAATTCTTAGGTTGTTTTTGTTAAGGCCGATACAAACTTTGAATCTCTTTTGGTTGTAATTTCCTAAGAGTTTCTTTGCTTGCCTCAGACCTTGGAGGTTGAGAAAGGTTTTGGCCTTTGTTTCTTCCTCCAGTCTCCTGAACTCTTCGCGTATAGTGTGTTCTCCTATCCCGCAGAATGGTTCAGGTCCTATGAAGGGTTCCTCTGCCCCTCTTCTTGCAAGAGAGTCCGCTGCCTCATTGCCCGTAATGCCAACATGGCCAGGCACCAAGCAGATGGAGATTCTGTTATTCTTGCCTAGTCTATTCAGTCCTTGTAGGCATTCCCACACGAGTTTTGACTTGATAACGTAGGCGTCAAGAGCCTTTATAGCTGCTTGGCTGTCAGACATTATTGCTATGTTGCAATTTCTATAGTTTTTCTCGAGGTTGATTCGAACGCACCTGTCTATGGCACATATTTCTGCCTGGAAGATGCTGGTACATTTGCCCATGGATTCGTAGTACTTAGTTCCCGGCCCAAACACTCCAGCACCAGTTCCCTCCTCAGTCCTCGAGCCGTCCGTATACCACTTTGTTGTGTGGTTGCTCAGTCCATAAGTTATGGATTCGTTGCTCCAGTTCTCCTTATTGCTGAGCTTTATCTGGAAATTCTTCTCGAAGTTGAACTTCCTGATGCTGTCGTCCCTAGGTATGCCAAGAAGTGGGAGTTTTTTTGAGTAAGTCACCGTGTTCTTTCGAACCGATGCATTTCCCTCTCCCAATTCCCTCCTTTGCCATCCTAAGGATTGTTTTGTCTGCCTCGTTCATCACCATGATGTGTAGAGGGGTCAGTTCCAATAGCACCTCCATGGCTGCTGTTGGGCAGCTACGCATTGCTCCGGTAATGCACAGGCACGCCAGTCTTTGCACTTTGCCGAGTGTCTCTCGCGTTGTGACTAGACTGGTTCGTTTCGCCCATGCTACCGCTCCGTATGTGATCATTGGTCTCACGATTGCAGTGTACATCCATCGCAGGATGCTTGGGCTGCATCCCCATGCCTTCCCCGCTAGGCTCCTACATATCATGAGAGCGCGGGTGGCCTTCTTGGATATCTCCTCCGTATGTTTTCGCCAGAGGAGTTTACTATCTAGATGTAGTCCTAGATATTTTACTTCTTTGACTGGTATCAGTGTCGTGCCTGATAGGTTTATGTCCTTAAGTCTTTGAAGTAGTCTTTTCCTTGTGAATGGTACTATCGTTGTTTTCGCCGGATTGATGTTAAGTCCGACATTATGGCACCATTCCTTGGTTACTTTAAGCCCCTTTTGTATGATGTCTCCAAGGGTTTCTTCGAACTTGCCCCTGGCAATCAATACAATGTCATCGGCGTACGCCTGACAGTTGATGCCATGGTTGGTTAATTTTTCCAGCAGTTCGTCTACAACTAGGCTCCACATTAAGGATGATAGTACCCCTCCTTGTGGACATCCTCTCGTTGTGTTTACTCTGATGGTTCCAGATGGTGTTTGAGTCTCTGCTGATCTAGTGCTCAGCAGCTCACACATCCAGTTGGATACTGTACTGTTAACTCCTTTCCTATCCAGGGATCGTTTGATCGCATCATGTGAGGTGTTGTCAAATGCTCCCTCTATGTCTAGGAAGGCGCACAGTACTATTTCTTTTGCCTCCAGGGCACTTCGAATTATCTCCGTCAGCTGATATAGGGCGGTCTCTGTTGATCTGCCCGCTCTGTATGCATGCTGACAATGATGTAAGGGGGATGTGTTCAGAACATCTTCCCTTAAATAATTGTCTACAGCCTTTTCTGTCATCTTCAGAAGAAATGACGTAAGGCTGATGGGTCTGTACGATTTTGGCTGTGTTGGGTCGTTTTTCCCCGCTTTTGGTATAAACACAACCCTTGCTCGTCTCCATTGCATTGGTATGTGGCCCAAGGCAATACTGCTCCTTGTTATCTTTAGCAGGTGTGGTATTAGTACACTTTGCCCTTCTTGAAGAAGGGCGGGTATAATGCCGTCCACTCCGGCAGATTTGAAAGGCTGAAAGGAATTTATTGCCCATTTCAGCCGTCCCTCAGAACAGATGGTTGATGTTGTTTCCCAGTCTTCCCTCCGAGGTCTGATTGAAGTGGTATTGATTCCTGGCTCAGTACTAGGCGAGCTGCCAGGAAAGTGAGTTTCTAGTAGCAATAGTGCCCTTTGATGCTCATCTTCCGTGAACTCGCCATCTGGTTTCCTCAGAGACATCGGCACCCCTCCTGACTTCGCAAGAGCTTTGTGTAGCCTTGCCGCAGTAGGGGTGCTGGTGATTGTCTCACAGAATTTTCTGAAGCTATTTCTTTTAGCTTTTCTTATTTCCTTATTATATGTAGTAAGGGCCATTTGGTAGCTTTGCCATTCTCCGCTGCGCTTTGCTTTATTGAAAAGCTTCCGCACCTCGGATCTTAATTTTGACAACTTATTGCTCCACCATGGCGTCTGTTTCCTGTCCCGTTCTCTACTTAGAGGACAGTTTTCTTCGAACGCAGTGATGATGGCGTTTGTTATGCTTTCCACTGCGCTCTCTAGCTCTAGGGGGTGTCCCGGAGCCTTCCTCAGACTAAGGCGCCCCAGATTGCTCTCTAGAGCAGTTCTATAAGTTTCCTAATTGGTTTTCCTTGGGTTTCTTACTGGATTTCTCCTGATACTTGTGCTGTCCAGGTCGAATACTATTATTCGATGGTCAGACAATGACGGCTCACTAGATACTCTCCAGTTACTAATTAATTTACTTACGCTTGGGATACCAAGCTGCATTTGGGATGATACAACCGGCTCATCCCCTGCACAGTACGCCGATACGATGACAATGGTGCGGTGACATCCTTCAACATCCAGATGTACCTGAATTCAATTGGCCTATAGTCTTCACATTTATTTGAACCCTTAACTTTTTCGATAGCAGTTATAACTGACGTTTTCCATTGCTCCGGAAAGATACCATCAGAGAGGGATCGATTGAAAATGTTAATAAATGTTGAACCGCTGGTTTCTATTAATTCCAGTATCATACGCGAGTTTAACATGTTAAAATCTCTTTTCTTGCTCATATTCCTTAAAGCATTTTCAAGGTCCGAACGCGTAATTTCTCTGAACAAAAAATTATTATTTACGTTTGATTCTATACAGTTTATATACGGAACTATCGCAATTGATTTGTTAATGTTTTCGACGCTGTTAACAAAATATTTGTTAAATTTATTTGCTTTTGTCTTACTGTCTTTAACACATAAGTCGTTAAATTGAACACTTCCTATTTCACTTCTATCATTCCGCAGCACAAGTGATTTCAAGACTCTCCACATTGATTTTTGATCTCGACACTTTGATAATGTTTAGTTTTAGTTTTAGTTTTAGTTTTAGTTTTATTTATTTAACTACTATACATAATGTCACAGTTAATCAATAATGAACAGATTTAAAAAGCTTAATATTAGAACATTGTTTTACATTTCTTTCAATAATTTTTTTAAATTGAATTTTGAGAGATTGAAATCAATCACATGATTGTACTTATTAAAATCCCTCGTCAGGTTATTGATGGGGCCATTTTTCCCATAGTTACATCGAGATGTTCTTTGGTATAAAAAAAATGGGTTTCTTGTTGTCCTCGGTCTGGTATTGATGTTTATGGAACTAAGAACATATGTGGAGTTGACATGCGAAAAGAAGAAACTGCTTTTGAATACTTTCAATTCTTGAGATTCCAGATTCATAGGACGGACACCAAACAGGACTACAGTATTCCAAAATGGGTCGGACGAGAGAACAGTATAGAATTTTGGTTACATATGGATCATGAAATTCCTTTGAGAAACGTTTTATAAGTCCCAATCGGCTTCTTGCCTTGCTAACAATTGAATCCAAATGGAGAATGAAGGTGAGCTTTCTGTCAAAGACAACGCCAAGATCATTAAAGCAATCCACACTTTCAACAGCTTCCTCGTTAATAAAATAAATTGGCACATTTGAATTTTGGCGTCTCGTGAAGGTCATGCTTTTACACTTCTTAAGATTAAGCTGCATATAGTTTCTTCCACACCATTCATGCAAAGTGTCAATGTCATGTTGTAAAAATATATAACCTTGTTGGCTACTATATGAATAGATCAGCTCACAGTCATCCGCAAATAGCAAAATCTTTGAATATGTAATAAAAGGACATAGATCGTTGATAAATAACAGGAACAGGAGTGGACCAAAGTGGCTACCTTGAGGGACACCAGAATAAACGATAATATTTTTAGACAAACAGTAATTAAATTTCACATTTTGTGTACGATCACATAGATATGAACAAATCCATTTCAAAAACCATTGCGGGAATCCATAAAATTCAAGTTTTTTTAACAGGATAACATGATTAACGTCTGTTTGTAACCCATTCATCATGCTTTCGTTGACATGGGAAGGAAACTCTATTAAATTAGCTTAAGGCCCTACTCAAACCCTTAACTACCTCCAAAATAGTACGTGAATGCAAGATATCTCTGAATTCGGTCGGAAGGTTGAATTCACTTAAACTTGTCTGGGTCCCGGGTCATAACGGGATCACGGGAAATGAGATCTCCGATGAACTTGCTAGACAAGGCTCAGAGGGGGACCTCTCAGGACCTGAACCAGCGATCTGTCTGCCTGCGTCCTCGGTCAGGGCTTCCATTGACGGTTGGGTTTCCTATGAACACAATCGCCGTTGGCATGACTCTCCAGGGTGCAGACAGACTAAGCAAATGCTCCCCGACGTCTGTGGGAAATCCGCGGCATTCTCTCAACAGAAAAGACTGCAGACAGACTACTGGCGTTCTTACGGGACACTACGTTTTTGCCAAGCACCTTAAGGTGCTAGGCCTAAGCGACACCACCAACTGCGAAGCCTGTGGAGAAAGCGACGACACTGCGGAACATTTCCTCTGTGATTGTCCTGCTTTTGCTCGTATCAGGTGGCAGGTATTTGGTGCGGATATGGTGAGTGCTGTAAACCTAAGCTCCTTATCATTGAAGCGCCTTCTCGTTTTTCTCAGAAAAACGAGTAAATTCCCACAGTAAAATGTGGTGTGTCTGCCTGGCAGTACAATGGACCAGTATTGAGTCTGAGTGCTCCAGTGCAGAAAGTTTCACACATCCCGACAAAAAAAAAAAAAAAAAAAAAAAAAAAAAAAAAAAAAAATTAGATACTGTTGATTTTTTGGGACAAAATCCATGTTGCTCATCAGCAAAAATTTTAGAGCAGTGAAATTGCACGTAGTTGCAAATAATTTTCTCAAAGAGTTTAGGTATACAAGACAGTTTTGCGATACCTCTTTCCATGTGATGTTTGTTACCATTTTTATGAAGAGGCATGATAAATGACGATTTCCACATAATCGGAAAGACTCCACTGGACAGCGACAAGTTGAATAAATATGTTAACGGTTTACAGATGAAATTTACAGACGATTTGACAAATAAACTTGGAACACCATCAGGACCAGGAACACAGTTATCATCTAAAGTCTTTATATATTGCACAATTTCATTTTCAGTCAGTCTTATGCTCGGAAAATCACAGTTTGCTTTTATAATACAACCGGAATAACTCGGAGTCAACGAATCAGGCCTTGAATAAGTTGTCTGAAAGAAGTCAGCAAACATATTGCATATTTCATTGTCATTACTAGACACACAATTATTATATTCCATATTCTTTGGAAAATTTGAAGAATTCCGCTTTGAATTAATATAGTTCCAAAACGTCTTTGGATTATTTTTAATATTTTGTTTAGTTTTAAGTATATAAGCATCATAAGAACGTTTTACAGTAGCCTTAAGGAGTTGTCTGTAGTCAACAAATAAGAGGTAATCACAGTTGCAATTAGTTCGTTTCCATTTTTAAAAAAATGTATTTTTCAAGTTCTTAAGACGGCGGACATCTTTGTTTATCCATAAAGCTGTCCCTTGTGACAAGCAATGTTTTTTTTTTAACGGCACAGAGTAACGAATACAATTATACAAAATATGATAAAAATTGTTTACACATTCATCAGGGTCAGATCCATTAAATGTATTAATGTTACTTTAATATAGGTATCTTTAGCATTTTTAAGTTTACTTCTATAATAATTACGCGTATATCTATATTCGAGCCAATCGTTATAATTATTTGTGAAAATAGCTTTTTGCCTTGCTTGTATTTTGTTTTGTTTAAGTTTATGTAGCCGGTCATTGAACCACGGATTATTATTTTTCACTAGTCGATTTTCCGTAACGAAACTATTGACAACATACAAGGTGGCGCAAAAGTCATCATCCTATCGGTTAGGTTAGGTTAAAGTGGCTGTCAACAGAAGGCTGTGATGCCACACGGATCGAGGGGTTTCCCCACTACTAGTCAAACCATTTAGAGCTTCTTATGAAGCGCGATAGACTTCTAACGTCAGCGTTAGCCAAGTCGTTAAGATTGTTAAGCAAGAAATCTCCCAGATGAAGATTTCTATTATGGGAGAGAGCTGGAGATGTACAGAGAAGGTGAAGTATAGTCTCCTCCTCCTCCTCGTCCAAGCAACTTCTACAAAAATCGTTAGAATAAACGCCAAGCCTCGATGCATGCTTGCCTATCAGACAGTGCCCTGTAATGGCACCTATCGTGGAGCTAATATGCAGTCGGTTTAGTGAGATCAGACTCTTAGAGCGTCGCAGGTCCAGCTTTGGCCAGATGTGCTTAGTCGCTAGACATGTATTACTAAGGTTTGTTCTCTCGATTGCAGATAGCTTGAATAAAAGTTTGCAGGTAGCGATTGGGATACCCAGAGAACCCTTTTCAGGTAAAAGGGGTAGTTTGGTTCCCTTTTTGGCGAGTTCATCAGCCCTGCAGTTTCCTGGAATATCTCTATGCCCCGGCACCCAACAGAGGTGAATGTTAAACTGCTCCGCCATCTCCATAAGAGATGAACGGCAGTCGAGGGCTGCAATGGAGTTTGAAGATACTGAATCCACGGACTTGATCGCGGCCTGACTGTCCGAGAAGATACAGATATCCTTTGTGGATATCACATTTCTCTTCAGCCACGTCAGGGCTTCTTTTATCGCCATAATCTCCGCCTGGAATACGCTACAGTGATTAGGAAGACGGAAAGAGAGACTCAGATTTAGTCTTTCGGAGAAAACGCCGCCACCAACCCCGTCACTAGTTTTTGATCCATCGGTGTAGAAGTGGATCGCTTTAACTTCCTCAAATTCAGCGTCCTCCCAGAATGATCTGGAAGGAATAGTGACTTGAAAGTTCTTTCCAAACTGTAATTGGGGTATGGTGTAATCTATGTTTCCTGGTAGAGACTCAAATGAGTCCAGAATGGTGGTGTGGCCAATGTTATTGTTAACCCACTGCGAGGTAGCCTTAAGGCGGAACGCAGAACATGCTGCTGTTTGCCTACTAAAAATGTCGAGTGGTAACAGATGTAGCAGGATATCTAGTGCTGCAGAGGGGGTGGTACGGAGTGCTCCACTTATGCACAAACCAGCTGTGCGTTGGACTTTGCCAAGCTTAGCACAGTTTATAGCTTTACTTAGGGCAGTCCACCAGACAGCAACCCCATATGTGAGAATCGGTCTTACGACCGATACATATAGCCAATGCGTTATGCGGGGTTGTAGACCCCACTTGTTGCCAATGGCTTTTTTGCAAGAGAAAAGTGCCACTGTGGCTTTTTTTACCCTTTCTTGTATGTTGGGTTTCCAGCTTAACTTCCTATCGAAGATAAGACCCAAGAACTTAGCTTCGTCAGAGAATACTAATCTTATACCACCAATAGAGGGTGGGTCGATGTGCGGAATCTTGTGTTTCCTGGAGAAGAGGATTAATTCTGTTTTGTGGGGGTTGATACCCAAGCCACAGCGATTAGCCCATTTTTTTAGCTTGTTAAGAGCATTTTGCATGAGTTCTTTTATAGTGTTAAGGTACTTCCCGGAGACGGCTATAGCAATGTCATCCGCATATGCAATCACCCTGCAGCCCACCCCTTCCAGGTATATCAGTAGCTCATTCACCACCAAATTCCAGAGAAGGGGGGAAAGGACCCCGCCTTGCGGCGTGCCTCTACTGACAGACCTCCTGGCGGATGAAACGCCCAGTTTTGAGTTGATAATCCGACTTGTGAGCAGTAGATTAATCAATTCACCAAGCGAACCCTCCACATTCAGTGCTGTCAGTGCATTCGTGATTGCAGATGTACCCACGTTGTTAAAGGCGCCTTCTATATCCAGAAAAGCAACCATAGTGTACTCCTTGTGATGAAGGGAGTATTCAATAGTGCGTACCAGAGAGTGAAGGGCAGTTTCAACTGACTTACCCTTACAATATGCATGTTGAGACGCAGATAGAAGCTGCGTATTTATGTTGGTACGGAGATGGATATCAATCAGTCGCTCCAACGTTTTGAGGAGGAATGATGATAAACTAATAGGTCTCAGGTCTTTTGGGCTGACATGGGAGTATTTCCCGGCTTTTGGTATAAAGACCACTTTCACTTCTCTCCAAGCCTGAGGAATATATGCCATTTTTAAGCAGCTGTTCAGAATCATCTCCAATACTGGTGTGATGATATCTGAACGCATTTGTAATTCGGCAGGTATTATGCCGTCTGGTCCTGCAGACTTGAAGGGCTTGAAGCTATTTAGTGCCCAAAGCAGCTTGTCCCTTGTAATCAGACCTTGAGAATGAGTCACCTGTGCCAGTGATCTATTCAGATCAGTGTACCCGGTAATATTGGAGCTACCTGGGAAGTGGGTATCAAGTAGCAGATTGAGCGATTCCTCGCTAGATATCGTCCAGGATCCATTAGCTTTCTTTAGACAGCTGGGAATGGTTGGATTTGAAGCTAGGATTTTTCTTAGCCTTGATGCCTCAGAGACTTCTTCTATTTTGCCACAGAAGAGTCTCCAGGATGATCTTTTGGCTTTCCTTAGCTCTTTTTTGTATAATTTGAGAGCTTCCTTATAGGAGTCCCAATCAGTAAGTAATCTCGAGCTTTTAGCGCGATTGAAGAGTTTCCTGCAATTATTTCTGAGTGGTCCCAGTTCCTGGCTCCACCATTGTGGCTTTCTCTTCCCCATAGGTCGTATGAGGGGACAGGAAGCGGACATCGCTTTATTGAGAGCCGAGGTGAGCTCGTTGACCTTGCCGTCAAGCTCGGAAAAGTTACAGGGTGGACTTAAAAGTTCAGAGGTAACTAGTCCGCGAAGAGTTTCTCTGTATTTGGGCCAATTGGTTTTCCGAGGATTGCGGAAAATAGGTTGGCAGGGAGGATCAACATTGAGGTTGAATTGAAGATAACGGTGATCAGAGAAGGAGTGATCAGTCGAGACCTTCCAACCCGTTATCATGTCGTTGATGGTATCGGAGACAAGAGTAATGTCAAGGACTTCTTGTCGATTTTTGGTAATGAAAGTGGGTTCATTACCAATGTTACATACAATGAGGTTGGTGCTTAAGATATAATCAAAAAGTGACTCACCCCTGTTGTTGATATCCGTGCTTCCCCATACGGAAGAAGCTATAATTTTTGAAAATGGCGGCAAATGTAAATTCTACTTTGACATTTGTGAAGTTAACTATACAGAAAAAACTTAAGACACCAATTAACATAATCCAAAAGCAGAACCAAAGTTTTTCATTCATAAAAAAAATTACAGCGAAAGAACATCAGGTGACAACTTTTGCGCCACCTTGTATAACAACTTTTCAATAAACTCACTTGAGATAATATTTATATCATATGAATAATTCAGGTTCGATACCCCGCTTAATCGCAATGCTTGAGTAAGTTCATTTGTAGTGTACCGTAGACTTTTAATAATTCTTTTATTTTGATGTACTTCCTCTTTATTGTTTACTTTAAGTTTTAGTACCAATGTTTCGTGATCACTTATATTAAGCATTCCTCCAACTTTGACACTTATATGCCTTACATTTGAGATTACGTAATCTATTAGTGTTCGAGATATAGGTGTTATTCTAGTTGGTTCATTTACTAGCTGATGACATCCACTTTCATTCACAATCCTCCATATGTCTCTTCTGTACGTGCCACTTTCATTAAACCAATTAATGTTGAAATCACCCACAAGTAGTATGTCCAATTCCAATTCACTCAAGATCTCCATTAACCCATGGAAATGATCACAAAACTGTCTGCAGGATGAACTAGGTGACCTACATATCCCGCAAAGAATGAATGAATAGTTTCCACAGTATGGTTAGGTTAGGTTGAAGTGGCTGTTAACAGAAAGCCAACACACTTAGACCAATGAGGTCCGTTGTGATGCCACATGGATCGGGAGTTTCGACCCCTACTCGCTAAAACCATTTGGAGCTTCTACTGAAGCGCGATAGACTTCTAACATCTGTATTAGCTAAGTCAGTGAGTTCGTTGACGAAGAAGGCTCCTAGGTAGAGATTTCTTTTATGGGAGAGTGCAGGACATGTGCAGAGGAGATGAGACGTAGTCTCCTCCTCCTCCTCATCCCTGCAGCTTCGGCAGAAGTCGTTTGAGTAAGCGCCAAGCCTTGATGCGTGCCTGCCTATTAGACAGTGTCCTGTGATGACACCTATGACAGAGCCAATGTGCAGTCTGTTGAGTGAGATCAAACTCAAAAAGCGTCGCAGACCTAGCTTTGGCCAGATTTGCTTAGTCGCTAGACATGTATCACTACCTGCCCACCTGAGGTTTGTACTCTCGACTGCGGATAGCTTGAACATAAGTTTGCAAGTAGCGATGGGCATACCTATAAAACCTTTCTCAGGTAGAAGAGGTAATGCGGTTCCGTTTTTGGCGAGTTCGTCTGGCCTACAATTCCCTGGGATGTCTCTATGCCCCGGTACCCAACAAAGGTGAATATTGAACTGCTCTGCCATCTCCTGCAGAGATGAACGGCAGTCTAAAGCTACGATGGAATTGGGAGAGACTGAGTCCAGGGATTTTAGCGCGGCTTGACTATCCGAGAAAATGCAGATATCCTTAGCGGATATCACATTTCTTTTCAGCCACGACAGGACTTCCTTAATCGCCATGATTTCCGCCTGGAACACGCTACAATGATCAGGAAGACGGAAGGAGAGACTGATATTTAGTCTTTCTGAGTAAACCACCTACCCCCTCGCTAGTTTTTGATCCGTCGGTGTAAAAGTGGATCGATTTAACTTGCGTGCAACCAGCATCCTCCCAGAATGATCTGGTGGGGATAGTGATTTGGAAATTCTTTTCGAACTGTAGTTGGGGTGTAGTGTAGTCGATGTTTCTAGGTACGGACCCAAGTGAGTCCAAAATGATAGAGTGGCCAATATTCGTATTGATCCACTGTGAGGTGGCTTTTAAGCGGACAGCGGAGCAGGCAGCCATCTGCCTGCTAAAAATATCCAGGGGTGTCAGATGCAGTAAGATGTCCAGTGCGGCGGAGGGGGTCGTACGGAGTGCTCCGCTGATACACAGACAAGCTGTACGTTGCACCTTGCTTAGCTTATCACGGTTTACCGCTTTATCAAGAGCAGTCCACCAGACAACCGCCCCGTATGTCAGAATCGGTCTCACTACCGATACGTATAGCCAGTGAGATATGCGGGGCTGTAGGCCCCACTTATTACCGATGGCTTTTTTGCACTGTCGCTTTTTTTACTCTTTCTTGTAAGTTGGGTTTCCAGCTTAACTTCCTATCGAGGATAAGACCCAGGAATTTGGCTTCATCGGAAAATGTTAAGCTAGTACCGTTAATGGAAGGAGGATCGATGTGAGGGATTTTATATTTCCTGGAGAAGAGGACAAGTTCGGTTTTATGAGGGTTAACCCCCAACCCACATCTTCTTGCCCAACTTGTCAGCTTATTGAGAGCTCTTTTAGGGTGTTGAGGTATTTCCCTGAGACGGCAATATCACCATGCAACCCTCCCCCTCCAGGCATGTCAGTAGTTTATTCAACACCAAGTTCCACAGAAGGGGGGAAAGGACACCACCTTGTGGCGTACCCCTACTGACAAACCTCCTAGCGGATGAATCTCCTAGTTTCGAATTGATAATCCGGCTTGAGAGCAAAAGATTGATCAGTTCCCCAAGCGAGCCATTCACATTCAGTTCTGTCAGTGCATTTGCGATTGCAGATGTGTTTACGTTATTGAAAGCGCCTTCTATGTCTAGGAAAGCAACCATAGTGTATTCCTTGTGGTAAAGGGAGTATTCAATAGTGCGTACCAAGGAGTGAAGGGCGGTTTCCACCGAATTACCACCCTTATTGTACGCGTGTTGGGCCGCAGACAGCAGTTGCGGGTTTATGTTCATTTCCACAGTATACTTTAACAATAATCCACCAGACATCTAAATTGACAACAAATTTACTCAACACCTCACACTGATATTCTTTTTTGACATATACAGCCACACCACCTGTATGCCTTGATGCACTATCGCACCTCAAAGGATCATAATATCCATCAATTTTTACTTCACTGTCTTTTATCATATCGGTCAAACAAGTTTCAGATAGTACTAATATATCAAAACCATTATTTTTTATCGTAGCACCAGCTTTTAAGCTCATCAAAATTCGAAACTAAGCTTTGAATATTTTGATAAAACATTTTAAATTCGTTTTTTGACTGCTAAAATTTAATTTTGTTTGTTTCTATTTGTTCTATTTATATAACACAAGTTATATAAATACGAGACAACTTGCTGCCAAAAATGAGTGGTCAACCAAATCAAACGCCTTGGAAAAATCAAGAAGAACTAAGAAGGACACTTTGTATTCGTCCACAGCTTGCCGAATACCTTCAGATACACCTATCACAGCAGTGGCACAACTGTGTTTTTGCCGCAGACCAGATGCTTAGATGATAATAGGTTGAATATGGAGAGGTGACGGCTAATTTGCTTATGGAGGATCCTTTCAAAGGCTTTTGACAAAAAAGGGAGTATTGAAATCGGCCTGAACTCATCACACAATTCAATTCAATTCAATATAATTCAAAAATTTATTGGTAGAGTACAAGTAAGACCAAGTGTCTTTTATAGTACATTAACAATTTAACCCTTTAATGCATGATTTTTTTATTTTTAACGAATTAAATATATGTTATGTAAAAAACTCTAAACTCTAAACTCGAAAAAAAATATATAAAAAAAATATTCCCATTCGTTTTTCCGGAAAATCAGGTTTTCACTATGATGCAGATATGCAACGCTATGCATTTACGGTGTATAAACAATTATGAGTTTATTTAAATGAAAACTAAATTATTTTTTAACGAACTAAAACGGTTTTATCTTTTATTGGAAAAATTCAATACAATATAATAAAACAAACATTGCAAACAAATTAAAAGAAACGCATTAACATAAATAATAATTAATTTACATGAAAAAATTAACATATGTTCATATTTGTCGAGTATGTAATGTAAAAAAAGCGGATAATATGAGTATTAATTTATACATACATAGTTATTTCAAGTTGTACTTTTAAAACAAACATATAGGTAGGTATGGTAATTTCAAAACATAAGAAGCGAGAAAAGCGCACATTGGAACTTAAGAATGAAAATCCTTGTAACAACTATTGCTTTTGTTAAAACACAGGGCTGTGTCAAATTTTCCACATTTCACATATGTGTAGCCATTACAATTTGGTAGCTTGCATCGTAGTCTTTTTTCCATATATACTGGCCAATGCGAGATTTCGTCCTTTCTTATATCAGTGGATGGAACATGGGATTTTGGAAACTTCCTTTTGCGTTCTTGAAGAAGAGCTGATGGTGAGCCGAATAGCCTTCCTCTTATTTTTTGAAGCGAAGTTCCACTTCGGCAAAGAGATTCACCTAAATCTATCCGAAAATCGGAAAGACTGATTGGGACGTCATTGCGAATGTCACAATTTTTTTTGTACAATATCCATGCGTTTACAACAGTGATATCGACCAAATGGTAAAAGATCCGCATATACCATTTGCGGGATTTCATTTTAATTCTACCTCGTCCAATTAAACTGTCAGTTAGGTCAACGCCACCCATATGTTTATTGTATTGCTTTACAATTTTTGGACAATCTACGTTAAGGTGCTGTGATTTGGCCCTATCGTATCTTTTAACCGTTCCAATAGGTAGTGCGCCGACGAATGTAGGCAACAAGTTTACAGGCTTATTGTCTTTCCAGCAAAGCGTGCAAATGTCAATGTTGTCGATGTTTGCGAAAAATTCAAAAGATTTTCCGCGAAGTTCCTTGGACATTTGTTTGTCTTCCGGACGCTTGCAATTCGTCAATCTGTTGCGCCGAATAGTTCCAACAGTGTATATACCTTTCTTTGCTAATTCAACAGCCAAAGGAACGGTAGTGTAGTAGTTGTCGAAATAAAGCTTGTGGCCAACATTTACTGGTATACTTCGATCCAATCTTATAACAACATTAGCACATGCACCTAAGTTTGACTCCGTTGGTAAAATTGCATCAACAAGTTCCTTGCCAGTATAAATTTCGAAATTATAAGTAAATCCCGACACACCACTTAAAACAAATAATTTATACCCCCACTTATGCGGCTTGGCAGGCATATACTGTTTCATGTAGCTATTTGCTTTTGTTGCACATATCTGCTCATCAAGAGATAAACATTCTTCGCAAGGGATAGATAAAAATTGTTTGGTAAGATAATTAACTATAGGCCGTTTCTTGTGAAGCCTGTCGTGATCTCGACAGTCTTTGGGCAACATGTCGCTATTTTTATTAAAATGCAACTACCTGCGAATCCTTTCGAATTCATTGATGGTCATGGTACCTATTATTGTGTCATTACCAGTAATTGGAGCCCAATATCGCCGAATATTTGAATTTTGAATGACGGACATAAGAATGCATATTCCCAGATACTTTCTTATATGAGTGCTTGTTAATAATGCAGGACGTTCTGGAGAAATCTCAATAGAATACCGATTTGAATCTGCTACTATATTATCAATCAATTCACCGGAAAAAAAATAATCAAAATAGCTCAATGGTGTCGATAGTTGCAAAACATCATCAGGTAATGAAGCCATACCTTTAAATGAGTATAGTCCTTCATCAAACTTTCCTTTAGCTCCGTTATTTCCCTTTTAAAATCTCGATGGCATGCGGGTGAAGTGGATTACTCTTGTTTATCCTTTAAAATATGAAGAGGGAAACTATCAAGGCCCACCAATTCATTATTTCCGTCTTCTTCTATAGCGTCCTGCCTTGTGTTTGCAAAAAAATCTTCTGCATCTAACATATGCACAAGAGGACCATTACTCTCAAAATCATCCTCGCTCTCCACCCATTGATCCAAAATTTGTTCTAGTTCCCTATCGTACAAAATTTTCGGCATGCTGAAAAACGAAAAAAGGCTCTAGATATAGTACGTAGTTCTCATGTCCAAAAGCCATGTTTAACATACCGTAAATGCATAATGTTGCAGATATGCATCATACATAAAATACAAAGAAAAAACCTATTTTTACCTATTATATATATATTATTTGTATGCAGATATCAAACTGCATATATAAGAAACAATAAAAAAATTACTTACATGAACTAAAACACTTAATTATTGCACTTTTTAATAAACAAAACAGACAAGATGTGTTCACTTTGATTGCACTCGGTTTTATGACTTCAAGTTTGATTTTTTGCTTTAAAACTTATCCACACACCATTTCCAGGAATTGAAAATGATCGTTAAAACAGTCATGGAGCGAGCAAGACAAAAATCAAATAGATAACGGTTTCTGTTCTCTTATGAGAGCACATATAATAGTATGATGCAGATATGCAACAGTATGCATTAAAGGGTTAAATAAAAGAAAAAACATTTTTACTAAGAGAAGTTAAGTTTAAAATAAAAATTAAATGAATTTTAAATGATTATACAATTAAGGAACTTTAAATACATATTTGGAGAAAGGAAAGGAGGGACAGGGTTAACAAGAGAACAGAAAAGAGGAGAAAATTACGATAGATAAAGAATAGTAGAGTGAAGTAAGTAAGAAAAGAAGAATATGCAATGATTACAATTAGGCGAAGTGGGCAAATAGAGCTCTTTTAAATTGTTCAGCTCCTATTATTTGTTTAATGGCGACAGGTAGAGAGTTCCAAAGTCTGGCAGTGTGGACTAGAAAGAGGCGTGACGTATTCAAGTAGTTGGAAGGTGACGTTATAAGATTGAAAGTTCGCTGCGACTGAACAAATTGTAATTTTTGGAAAAGATGGAGCGGAGACTGGTCACGTATGATCTTGTACATGAACACACAACATCTTATTTCCCAAAAATCCTGAAGGGAACAGCCGAGGACGAGTTTGTGGTAACTGGATATATGTTCATATCTTCTTATCCCAAATACATATCGCACCATGTCATTAAAAGCAACAAGTAGTTTGTGCTGAGAACGGGAATCTAATTTTGGATAGACAACAATGGCATAGTCAAAGATTGGAACAAATAAGGACTTAACCAACCTTAATTTAGTATCAACGGGTGTGAAACTAGAAAATAAATACAGCTTACGTAAGCCTGCATAGATACGTCCCACAATATAATTTGCATGGTCAATAGCGGAAAGAGATCGATTCAATTTGTACCCAAGGTTTGTTACAGTATCTGAAAACTTAAGCATCGTAGAATTGAGATAAACAGGCGGTATCACTTCAGTGTCGTACAATGTTTTTGAAATCAGAATCAATTGACTTTTCATTGGGTTTAAGATCAGACCATTATTTTGAGACCATTTAACTATTGAGGAGAGATCAGAATTAAATCTACTCACGAGATCCTCAACCAGTCCAATTGGTCTAGAAAGGTATATCTGTGCGTCGTCAGCATAAAGATGAATAGATGCATTGCAGCATGCTTGAGGAAGGTCATTTATATACAAACAAAAAAGGATTGGGCCAATAATTGAACCCTGCGGCACTCCAGAAAGGATAGTTTTTGGTCGAGAATATTTTTGGTCAATATAAACCCTTTGAGAGCGATTTAAAAAAATAGTTTCTTATTAGACACAAAGAGTGTTCGCTAAAACCAAAGTAAAGCTTTAATTTCCTACATAAAATGTCATGATTTACCGTGTCAAAGGCCTTAGAGAAGTCAAGTAAGCAGAGCAGCGTAAGATAGTCCTTATCATATTCTACTCTGATGTCGTCAAGAACTTTGACCAAAGCCGTGGAGCAGCTATGTTGGGCACGGAAACCAGACTGCACAGGCGTCAATAAATTAAAACGCTTAAGGTGACAAGAAATCTGCTTGGCAATGATTTTTTCAAAAACCTTAGACAGGCATGGTAAAATGCTTATGGGACGGAAATCGGAGGTCGATAAGGCTCTGGATTTTTTTGGCACAGGGATAATTTTAGCTCTTTTCCAGCAGTCAGGAAAAGTAGAGGAAGTAATACAAAAATTAATTAAATGAGTGATACAACTAATAATATGGGGAAGTAACATTTTAACGAAGCGAAGATGTAATCCATCCTCACCAATTGCATTCGACTTAAGATTTCGGATATAATGTATCACATCCGCTTCCGTGACAACTTCAAAATCCAACCCAAGAGGTGAATCAAAAAAGAGATGAACATTCGGGACAAAAGAGGAGTTGCTACTTGGATTGGACAAAAAAGCGCAATTAAGTTCATCAACATCAGGTAAATTAGTTGATATATTATTTCTTCCTAGTCCGATAGAGCGTAAATTGCTCCAGAGCTTTTTTGAAGGTTGGTCGGTACTCAGTTTCGATAGAAAATATCTTTTCTTTGCCATTCTAGTGACAGATGAGGAGTAAACACTTGGAAGATTTTGGGATGGATATCATTTTTGCTGATTTCCATTACCTAGGAAAGATCCCTGTAGTCACCACAATGTTAAAGATATGGGTAATAAAAGGTAGTAAATAGGTAATGCGATTTTAATCATCAAGAGCAACAGGATTCGATTTGATAGATAGAATGCTTTCAACAACATCAGCGATGTTGAAAGCTGTAAAGCAGAAACTATGTCAACAAGCGTAGGAAGATGGGTTTCTACTTTGTTGAAATGACTGCAAACTATTTGACGATTTCTGCGACGAAATAAATTTTAAGTTGAGTTCATTAGGATCAGGAGTATCAAAGTGGGGTACTTCGAAAATTGTGGGTAATACAGTCCTTCATCCCAATAAAAACTCGCTTTATACCTTTATACCTATAAGGTTCAAATTTGACGCATCATTTTAAATTGGCTGCCACTTTTTTTTACAGTTATTAGAGTACACCGAAGTTTTTTCAGGTATGAAGTAAATACATTCCCGTTAGCTAAAATGGATCGGTACACTATTGAGCAACGTGTTTTTATTTTTAAAACTTATTTTAAATATGGTTAAAGTTTTGCAGAAGTTGAAAGAAAGTTTCGTTCAAAATACGGCAGAGAAAATACTCCGTCAAACTTATCGTTCATAAATTTTAAGACACTGGTTCGGTTCAAGATCAGAGAACTAAAGCCTAATATCGTTCGAGTGTAAATATTGCAGTTGTTAACAGAAGTTTTGCTGAAGAGCCAAGGACATCAATTCGTCGTCGTTCGCAGCAATTAAACCTCAAACCAACAACTTTGTTTAACATTTTGCACAAAGATCTGCATGTAAAGGCTTACAAAATACAGTTAAAATAAGTTACAGAGTTAAAGTCAACTGACCATGCAGTGTATCGGCAATTCGTTAATTGGCCCATAGAGAAGGAACAACAAAATTACAATTTTTTCAAGCAATTATCTTCGCCGATGAGGCTCATTTTGAAATTGGCGGTTATGTCAATAAACAAAACTGTCGCATTTGGGCTGAAGAAAATCCTAGAGGATTGTTTGAAAGGCGAATGATACCAACAAAAGAAACTGTATGCTGTGGTAGCGTAATTGGTCCATTTTCATTTGAAGATGAAAATGGCAATGCAGTTACTTATTATTTTATTTTTTTTTTATTATTATTATTTTTTATTATTTCTTAAAATGTATTACAATATTTTATTACAATCTTTGCATGTTATAGCTTCAAAAAGAAATAATAGTGACATATATATTTTTGAAAAAAATAGAGATAATGCCACTTAGGCCATAAAATATGAAGCTAAAATTGAAATGATGGGTGTGGGGTGACCCAATAAAAAAAAATTACACAACATATCTTAAATTCAAGTAGGTATGAAGGTACTCTTACGATGAGAAATAACATTTATAAAATAAGCCAAAAATATTTCACCAAAACATCAACAAAGAACATGGAACAAAGATTCTATAAATTTTAAGATCAAGGCCAAACAGCCAATTTTTCACCTGTTTAACAAATGCATGATAATGTATAAGTGCTCTTACATAAGGTGGAACTTGGTTAAATAAACGGTATGCAGCAACACAATAAAAATTACGAAACGCGGTAGTACGAAAAGCAGGTACAGAAACTTGATTTAAGGAGTTAACACGTAAACTATAATATTGTTGATGAGTCTGAAATTAAGATTCCCTGATCCCATAAAAAACATTTTAAGCACTTTATAGCAGTACAAGTGACGTACTGTAAGAACTCTCAAATCTCTGAACAATGTGGATATAGCTCGATATCAAGCGATGATTAGAAACTTTTCTTGGAGTCAATTGGAAGATATTGATGTGCAGAATATCTGGTTTCAACAGGATGGTGCAACATGCCACACAGCAACGAACTCAATCGATCTTTTGAAAGAGAAGTTTAACAATCGCATAATTTCCCGAAAAACAGACGTGAATTGGCCCCCAAGATCATGCGATTTAACACCACTCACCACTGGATATTTTCTTATGGGGTTTCTTGAAGAGTAAAGTTTATGCCGATAATCTATTGAACCATCATTATGCGAAAAATGGACTCAAAATTTTGGTAAAAGGTTGACAGTCCTCTACTAGGGACGTCACTTGGACGACATTCTTTTTTATTATTAACCGGAACCAATGTACATTCCAATTTCGTTTCCAATAAAAATAAATACAGATCATCATCAAATAATTGGTCGTTCCTATTTTAACATACGGATGCGAAATCTTTTGCAGATGTAACGCATCTAGTAAGCGAAAGCTCAACGTCGCCTTTAACAGAACAATTCGGTCTGTTTTCGGACTACGTAAATATGATAGGTTAAGTAGTTTTTTTCTCGCCTGTTTGACATGCCTCTTGAAAGTTATCTCCATTTTCGCACTTTATGCCTGCTTTCGGACATTCTACTAATACGACAACGGCACTACTTGTACGAAAGGATTCGATTAGCCTATTCTCATAGGTCTTGGCAACTGATTCACACTCCCTACGCATCCCTTCGCATCAGAGCGTCAATTTTTCGTTAGTGCAATCCGATTGTGGAATTCACTACCGCGGAACATAAGAATAACTCAAGGTTAGGTTAGGTTAGGTAGATGGATGCCCTTGTAACGGGTGTCACGGCTCACTTAGACCAACAGTTTGGGTCCATTGTGTCGATTTTGGGGTTCTTTAAAATTTGCTGGGAACCTGACAAAGACAAATAAAAGAAACCGCTGTTTAACAGTTCAGTAATTCGCTATAGTAGAACCACCTATTCATGAGTGAATCTCAGGAGTTTCTTCAGCTCCAAAGCAGCCAGATCCTCCAGCTCCTTAAAGAAGTAGCTGCCGCAAGAACCTTCAATCTTTTTGTTCTAAGGGCAGGGCATTCGCATAGCAGGTGACGTATAGATTATATTTCTTCAACGTCCCTGCAGCTCCTGCAGCAGTCGTTGTGCAGTATGACCAGCCGCTCCGCGTGTAGACCCACTACACAGTTTTAAAATGTCAACTCGCTTATTAAAGACCCTTTATTTTGAGCGAATGTTCTCCTTGCTTATAATATTTTGACATAATTTTTTATTTTGTTTACAACCATTTTTTGTTTCGAGTTTGACTCGACTTTGAACGCTGAAGTTCTCGCTCTTGTTAAAGTCGAAGTCGAAGTTGAAGTGTTGAATGTTGAGGTGACGTGAAATAAAACCAAACGAAATAAGGCCGAATTCCCAAAATTTGGCTTTATTTCGTTTTCCAAAGTGAAATTAAACCAAATTTTTAGTTTGGCTTTATTTCGTTACTGAAAACGAAACAACACCAATTTGGCATTATTTCGTTTACATTATTTAACAAAACTGTGACCCCAAATTCGGAAAGTATTGAACACTTTCTTTACGAAGTTGTATTGTTCATGAAAAGCTATGCTGAGAAATTTGTCACTTTCACTGTCACTACATTATGTCACTTTCACAAAGCGTCATAAGGCCAAATCCGGAAAGTGACATAAAGCCAAATTTTCGAAACCGTACCTCGCACCTACTCCAAATCAAACAGTGACTCCAAGCAGGGTGGTTGCAGGGGGGCAGCATGCCCCCCCCCCCCCCCCCCCCCACAGACATTGTACTGTTTATGCAATCTACTTTCGATTTCGCAACTAATCCCATAAATAGTGCAATGTATATGGGGGGGCATGCTGCCCCCCTGCAACCCCCCTGCTTGGGGTCACTCTTTGATTTGGGGTAGGTGCGAGGGCAAATTGTTGAAAGCAGCACCAAGCGAAAGTGTCATCTAGCCAAATTGGCCTTGTGACGCTTTTCCAATGTGTCATAATACCAAATCCTAAAATTTGACCTTATGTCACTTTCACAATGCGACATAAGGCCAAATTTCAAAATTTGGGCTTATGACGCTTGGGGTTATGTCACGGCACCGTTTTACCGTTAAGTCTCATAACATAATTGTAAGCAAACAAATCGAAAAACCAAACAAATAGTTGCACATTTGCGCACAACAAAGTGGCTTGGTCTTATTTCCATTTGTTTTTTGGTATTATTTCGTTTTGCATGACGAAATAAAGCCAAATTGGCTCTATTTCG
Organism: Portevinia maculata; assembly: GCA_949715645.1. NCBI lineage: Eukaryota > Metazoa > Arthropoda > Insecta > Diptera > Syrphidae > Portevinia > Portevinia maculata. The sequence goes on along the minus strand of OX454526.1, from coordinate 4,250,509 downwards.
CTTTCGAAAGCGAAATGATGCCAAATTTGGAATTTGGCCTTATTTCGTTTGGTTTTATTTCACGTCACCAATGTTGATGTGTTTCTACGATAATCATTGTCTCTCTTTTTCTTCTTTGAAAAAAGCTAAAATTTCGGAAAGATTGACAGCAAAGTCTGGCCTTTTTTCCTAACACCGCGTCTCCATATTTTACAACTTACCATCTGTCACTTTTCGTAGAAAGAAAGAAATATAGAATATCATAAAATATAGGGTTGACATTTCATAGCTTTTTATTTCATTGGTGTCTCGCAGAGTGAAGCACTTCATAATGACAGCCCATAGAATACTATCCAAAGAATGCTATGAACTGAGCGATAAATAGAACGCAATTTTACATATTGTACTATTTACAGTTTCCACGACCAATTTTCATAGAATGCTATATTGCATGCTATGAAATTTTGCTTGTGGAGACGCCGTGTAAAAAAAAAGATGCCAGACTTTTGTATGGGCAATTTTCGCTGATTTTTTCCAATAAAAATTCCGGCGTTATTTCGAGACGCTATTTTCGCTATCACAACCGAGAAATTACAGTAGGCGCCTACTGGAAATTCTAAAGGGCAACCGTGCATTTGCAATGCACCTAAATGTGCTTTGCTTAACTGATGCTGCCATATGTGAAGCTTGTGGATAAGGCGAAGACACCGCGGAGCACTGCCTTATGCGACTGTCCTCAATTGCTCACATCAGGCTCCAGACACTGGGTACTGATATGGTGAATGCTGACCTTCACCTGCTCCAAACATCGGTAAATTACTACAGTAATGGGAAGAATCTGTCTGAAAGTACAATGGAACACTTTCTGAGTCTGTGTGCTTTGGCTTTCGCATATGTAAAAAAACCTATGTATTCTCAAGCCTATTAAACGAAGCCTGATTGAACTTGATGTACGAATTAACTAAAATATTTCCTTAACGTAATAGAAAGACGATTAGAAATGATTTTTCCTGGAACTCTTTGCAGATTGAAGGAAACACAACCATTCAAAACACCAATAAAGTATCAATTGGTCAAGTGTGTCCTTAAACGAAAAAAAACATTCTTCAACAATTTCTTGCTAAAATATGAAAGACTGCAATAAATAGATTTATTACTTAAATTGTCTTAGCACGTTTTCTTAAGAAAATAACAGCATATCTACGAAGTAACCCAAGTAGAATATTCAGAAATTCTCTAAACTAGATTAATTCGTGTGCGGGGAAAAGCCCTACAAAGGAGGCAACAAGAAAGGACACAGTATATGGACGCGAACTATATACCTGCTGCAATTGTCCCTATTGAATATTGTTCTGCACCCGTCGAAAAACCAAGAAAAGTAATGATGATAGCTTTACGACCGTTCATCAGGATAGAATGCAGTCTATTGTTTCGAACGTCCTTGCAGTCCAGGAAGCATCTATCGTCGTCGCCGCACAGTTCCAAAGACAATGCAGTAGCATTGCTTTTCGTATACAGCTAAACAGTGCATTTACCCGATGAGCGATTTCTTTAAGCGAACCTCATCCACGAAAACAAATATTCTTAACAAAACAAAAACAATGTGTCCGCGAAAGAGAAGGAGGGTAAGGATTAACCGCATTCGCAGTCATTGTGTGGTTAACAAATCATTGTTTTTCTTACTAATCCACATCGTGTAATACATCCAAGTGGTGGTTGTGGCAGCTTAGAAGTCTGAGGGCCTACCTCAGCGGCATAAATCACTGACCCTAATTTCAGTTTCAGTCCTCCTAGTAAAATTTATATAGAAACAATGGAACATGATTATCTGTTTATGGCTGAGAGGGACAGCACACTCTTGGGTCTTGGGTCTTGGGTCTTGGTTGCTCTAAATCTTCCCAGAAACGGTAATTTAAAAATTACCTTAAAACATGTTAAAATCGGTAGCTGCATAGATAAAGGTTGATGGATGGTTTTTCCACCTACCTGTGGCAGGAACAGAAGACGTGACTTGTTGCAAATTTTTATTCACAAACTCGGCACGGGCGAAGCTCGTTTGATATACTGCATCGACTTTCAAGGGCGTCAACCTAATCATCCATATTTGAGGATTAAAACAATAAAATTAAAACTTGCCACTCATATCTGCAGTAAGGAGATAAAAACTCCTGTTTTGGTTAGACGCATCAGAGATGGGAGTAAAACGTTAGCAATCTAATCGTTCTTTCATTAACGACGAGGTTAGGATCTAAGCTAAAATCCTTCCACTAAACTGCGTCCGTACTTGTCCGTGACCTCAAAAAGTATCGGCAGACCTCCCGATTTCAAAAGACTCTGATGCTGGTGTCAATCAATCAATTGCTGGTGTTGGTGCATTTGTTGGATCCAGGAGTTTTTAGGCTGCCTCTCTTTTGCGATTGCTTTGAAAAGTTGATGGATATTGCCTTTTTGTCCAGTGTTCTTAGATTAGGTAGGTTAGTCAGGGCTATGGCATATAAACACTAGGCACCACAATGGGCAGATTATTTAATATTAATTGGAACTTTAATTACTATTTTTACTGTTTATCACGAGAAGGTATTTTTCAAGGATTACACTGGGGGAACCAACTATAACGTCAGTCATCATCCTTAACCTCTTTCTCAAAGCATTTTATTTCCCTACAAAATCTCACTAGTTTCTTGCAGTCAATTGATGCTACCTCTTCAAGGCTATCAAAAAAATAATTGCCCAGTCTTCTTCTATGTCGAGCGATACCCTCGCATTCACAAAGTATTTGCCTAATATCTTCCGTGACACAGATATCATGGCAGTATCTGCACGCGTCTGTTTCCGATAGACCCAATCTTTTGGCGTGTTTCCTCAGAAGGCAATATCCGGAAAGGATGCCGATTGTCATTGTTTTCCCCTGTTTTCTTTTTGCTCAAGTTGGGCCTTGCATGCGCTGTGACTCCATCTTTGACTGGCCATTGTTGCGGCCGCTTCCGATAACTTCCCTTTGGCTACACACAGCGGGGTTTTATGTCCAATCCCGTGTTTTGCAGACGCATTTCTCCCATTTTTCTTGCTACCTCACCTGTGAGCTCATTCCCGGGCACCCAACAGAGTCTAACGTGGTTTTATTATTACCTTAATCATCGTCCGACAATACGAGACTATTTCGGATATGATGATACATGATTCCAGCGCTTTGAGTCAATGTAAAAGGTGATATCCTGGTCGGATAATGGCTTCATTAGCAGTGATTCCGCAGCCTTAAGTACTGCCAGAACCTCCGACTGCAAGACACTGCAACTGTTCGGAAGACGCAGAGATTCCCTTAGCTCTGTTTCAGCAAAGTAGATTTCGGAACCCATGCCATCGCTGGTTTTGGAGCCATCCGTGAATACAGCAATGCCACACGAATTAATGACTGCGTTGTTCTGCCACTCCGGTCTGCCGGGATACACCACTGTATTTATTTTTTTTTAAATTTGTTTACGCTAAAGGCGTTTTAAAGCAGCACCTAGCAACGATATCGCATTGCATGATTTGAGATGCTTACTTCCTATTCGTAAAGGGTCTTTCATTAGCGAATTGGCAACTTCAAACTTTGAGTGTAAACGCATCCTTTACCGATTACCGAACTGTCAAAGTCAAAATATTTATTAAAATCAACATTTTCAATACAAATTAAAAACGTTTACAAATAATTAAAATTGATTACCGAAACTCCGAGTCGGTGGTCGCAACTTTAAAAGTCGCCAATTTTCATCCCAGTAGACAAGCATTTCATAGTCTAGTGAAAAAAATTGAGTCAGAATATCCGCTGCTTGATGTTGCCGTCCCAGTGAGAATACGTTTTGCCCGAAGTGTGGAGAATATTGCTGCCGTGGAGGCGTCCGTCGCAAATCAGCCAAATCAGTCAATTTCACGGCGTTCTCAAGAATTGGCTCTCTACTAGACCACATTATGGCGAGTTTTGCATAAGGATCTTGGCCTACACTCCTACAAGATCAAGCTGACTCAAGAACTAAAGCCGCTTGATCATACGATGCGACGTACGTTCTCGAATTGGGCCCTGGACATGATGGAAGAAAATGAAGAATTTCATCGCAAAATCATCTTTTGCGATAAAGCGCATTTTTGGTTAAACGGATTCGTCAATAAGCAAAATAAGCGTTACTAGATAGACGAGAACCCAAAGTGACTATGAATTGCTTGGGAAGAGAATTACGGCCGAAAATTGGCGTTAACCCTTTGCCTCTTTAAGTTGCGACAACCGACTCGGAATTCCGATAGTAAATTTTAATTATTTGTAAACGTTGTTCCTTCGTGTACTTCACCATGATGAGAAGGTTGATTTTACTGAATAGTTTGACATTGACAGTTCGCTAATCGATTTAAGGGTGCGTTCACAATGCACGTTTGAATTTGACTCAACACAAGAATATTAAATAGATGCTTTTTTGTTATCATCTTGGCATCATAAATAAATATAAAGAATAAAATAAGATTCAAAACTGGGGAAATTTGAATCAAATAAATTGAAAATAATCATTGAAAATGTATTGTGAAAGGTTCAATATTTTAATATAAATATAAAAAATACAAATAAGGCTTGGCAAGCTTATTTGAAATAACTTTTTTTTAAAGTTACATTTGACCTTTGCAAAATATATTCATATCGCTTATAATTTGATTGTAAATTAATTTTCTAAAGTTAAGTGAATATACTTAGCATGCATTTTTTTTGACCAATCAATATGTGAGTGGTATTGGATGTTGCATTTGAAAAAAGATGTTTTCATTAATCAAGAACGAAAGTTAGAGGTTCGAAGGCGATCAGATACCTGCTCGGTGCATCTCAAGAACTTCTAGGCTTAGTTAGTTAGTTATGTTGCATGAATATACTTCTTATACATACACTGTAGATATGCACCAAGAATGCACTTGTGGATAAGACCCCTCTTGCCCCTTTTCAAAGCTAAAATAAAGAAATGGTTTTTCAATAGAGTACCTACTTCGCGACAACGTCAATGAAGGAAAACAATGTCTAATTTCTATGGCGGGAGACCAGTTTTACGGGAATATTTCGTAAGAAGTCTATTTTAAAGCTAATTTTAACAACAACAAAAAAGTCCAGAATTAAAAAGGAGTATTCAACACTTTTTTTGAATGCAAAAATGTTAATAATATAGAAATTTTTTTTAAAAAAAATAAAAGTGAAATAAATTAAGTTACGCAATTTTCTATACAAACATTTTTATACTTATTAATACAAACAAACAAACAACTACAATTAATTAATAACGAGATTGTACGAACAAATTTGGAAATGGCTGCATCAAGAGCTGCATAAGCGTGCACAACATGTTCACTGTTTTTATTGTTTTTTTTTTTTTTTTGCTTCAACAAACTTTCTCAGGTTTTTCTCCATAATTTGGTGTTTCTACTCTTCAATAGCTTCTGTTTTCACTTAAATACAATATATAACCTTTATTAACAATCTCAATGATTTTTCCATGCGCTTTGTGCAAATTTCTGCAACTTTATCATTCAATTTTTTTCTGACGTTCAAGAAAGGGATTCGGCACTTCAGAAAGAGATAGCTTCGCGAAGTGGTCTATTAGAACACACGGAGAATAAACTTATGACGGGTCGCTGCTAATATGACATAAAATAGTAAAAACAAATCCAATAACGTATTTTAATAAATTTATATTTCAACTTGTTTGTTGTTTCTAAGCCATGTTTTTTTTTTTTTTGGTTAAAACCAAAACCTGGGTACAAATTTGCGCTGCTCTGAATTACAATTGTTACTTATTTATGTAATATTTATATTTATGTTTTCTTCTTGTCAATCAATGCAAAAAAAAAATATTCCTACATAGTTCTTACGTAGTTCTTCCTCGTCATGTATTTATTTTTTTGACAATCGGTTTTGTTATTTTTTAACAACAAAAACTCAGTAAAGGTTGTCTAATGTCTACACCGTTTCAAATTGTCACAATAGGACTTTACCTAGTTGCAGCATTGTGTTCGGGAACAATATTGCTTATTGTGGTACTGCATCAAGTGGAAATTGAATGCATGGTGCATCTGCTAGATGGCAAATGAATTTCCAACATTTTGAAAACACGATTTCGAAGAAAAAGAGCTGTGTCATGGTTCAAAACAAATTACTTCATCAAATTTACATAATATCATTACAGCACAGTTGTATTATTGTAGAGTACCAACTTTTTATGTTGCGAGTTTGGCAATTACTTTGAAGAGTCAGGTGCAGTTTTTTTTTTGCAGTTGCGCGATCTGACTTCCGGTTGGTAGAGGCGGGGGCCAATATAATTGTATTCTAGTTTCACATAGATATCTATTTAGGTAGACTATTCTTAAAAGACCGAATCTGTAAGGTCTTTATAGCTTTATGATGGACGTTAAATGATTGCAATGTGGAATTGGAATACAAATTGTATATGTTTGTTTTCTAAGTGCCTGGCTACATCTTCATGGGAATGAAAGTCATTTTCAGCAGGATAGGTAGATTTTTAGTGAGCTGGGAAGAGAGGGGTTGATTGCGCTGAAAATCCGCTTTCATAAATAATTCTGTGTGTGGGCATGCATGAGAGAACTTCTACGAAAATCAGTTTTTTTCTTTCTATCCTCAGAAAGTGGCTATGGAAATCAAATTTGTATGTTCATGGAAACGACCTTCATTCTCAAGAACGTGTGGCCAGGTATTATTAATAGGTGCGTTTTTTACTCCAGCGTTTATAGGCTAATATAAAAAAAAACTCTCAACTTGGACTTGGCAGCACTATGCTGGCTGTCATTTACATGGCTATTTTCTCCAGTCAAGCCAGGATATATTGAACCTGAAAATTAAATTCCAAAATACTGCTCTGGTTAAAAATCTAATTATTCCACCGTGTAGGACAAGACAATTGCAACTTCAAAATCTTAAGATGACCTCGATAGGTTTGGAAATGACAGCGGGTAAATATTTTTTTTTGTTAAAAATAAAACTTTATACGCAAGTAAAATTCGGGGGTATATGTCAGTTCACTGGGTGAGAAATGACAAAGTTTGACATTCGATAACAAAAGTTATCGGAATACGTAGAAAGCGGTGTTTGGAACCACTGATCTATACCCGCTTAACGACTTAGCGGCGAGAGTTATCCCCGCTTAAGTTATCGTACACCTACCTATAGGTTAAGTTGTTGTAATTCGCATGCAAATGTGAATAAGCCTATATACGTACGCTTGAGTAAAACAGCACACTAGACGGAGAGCTAGCGACCGATTTACTCACCTCATTTTAGCAAGGCTAAAACTTTGGTCATAGAAAGATTTAGGCCCGACAATTATAAAAATGCCCGTCTTACACTCCGGTACCCTCCATGAGGCCTTAAGTTTAAGGCTTGAAGTTGTAAAAAAAAAGTGCCCATTCACCTCATTTTAGCAAGGCTCATCTTTTAATATATCGTTCATTGATTCAATATATACACGAAAATAACAATGTAAGACGTTTTAGCCCTCCATGACATGCTGTAAGACGCTCGTGTATATGTAAAAAAAAAATTACCCCATTCACCTCATTTCAGCAAGGCTGGTATTTACACATAAGTAAGATGACATAAAAACAAACACACATTTCAAGTGTAAGACGTTTATTCGGTCAATAACCCTCCGTAAGACGCTGAAAATTAAATTTCATTTAAGTTAAGATAGAAAAAATTACATCTGTTTTAATAGGAAACGATTTTGTTACCCGCTGTGTAGAGCTTGACGATCAAATTCTTAGATCGGTAATTGCTGACAAAAAAAATGCAAGGAATGCGAGCAGAAAAGGAATGCAAAATTAAACTTGATTCAAAACAAGTACCTTACGGTAATGTGGGCCTATAACGGTAGCATAGATAACAAAACAAAATCTCATAGTCGCGAATAATGTGGAATGACTTAGATCGAGTGCACTCTTTCCGTCGTTTGCGTTCGAAGGTACGTCTATGAAGAGCTTTTCAGTAATTATTTCCTAAAACTTGTTGAATAATTTTTTGTTAGTTTAAAATGTCTTCATCTGAGAGAAAGTGTATTATATGTGGTCAAGGTAATGGAAAATTAAATTTGCTAAGTGATAATATTAGCATCGAATACTGCGCTAACGTTATTATAAGATGCTCTGATGTAGATGTCTTAATAATACTGCTTGGTAATATGAACAACTTAAAATGTGAAAAACTGAAAATTTGGATGGATATTGGTGTGAGCAACAATCAACGATATGTTGATATTTCCAAACTACGTAATAAACTAGGCGATTCACTTTCCGAAAGCTTACCTGCTTTACATGCTTTCACAGGGTGTGATTTTAATCCAGCGTTGTATCGGAAAGGAAAAGTACGAGGGCGGGTCAATAAGTCCGTGACTTTTGGAATAACACACAGATTTTTTGATAAAATTTTTTTTTTATTTTTCAACGTAATCTCCCTTGAGCTCTATAAACTTTGTCCAACGCTTCTCCAATTTTTTTATCCCTTCCAAAAAAAATGATTTGTCGAGGTCCTCAAAATAGGCCTTTATTTGCGAGATGACTTCATCATTGGAGTCAAATCTTTTTCCACCAAGCCATTTTTTCAGGTTTGGGAACAAGAAGTAGTCGCTCGGAGCCAAATCTGGAGAATAGGGTGGATGAGGGAGCAATTCATAGCCCAATTCATGGTTTTTTGCCATGGCAACTGCACATGTGTGCACCCTTGCATTGTCTTGGTGGAAAAGAACTTTTTTCTTGGCCAAATGAGGTCGGTTTTTTTTCAAATCGTCATTGAATCGGTCCAATAAGTTGGCATAATATTCCCCATTGATTGTTCTTCCCTTTTGAGGTAGTCAATGTGGATTATCCCGCGTGCATCCCAAAAAACAGTCGCCATAACTTTATTGGCTGACAAACCCACCTTGGCCTTCTTTGGCGCCGATTCACCCTTAGAAACCCACTGTTTTGACTGTTGTTTGGTCTCTGGTGTGTTGTGATGGATCCATGTTTCGTCCACGGTTACAAAACGGGGCAAAAACTCCTCCATATTGCGATTAAACAACGCCAAACCTTCCTGTGAAGTTGTTACACGATTGCGTTTGTGGTCGACTGTGAGCAAACGCGGCACCCATCTTGCGGAAAGCTTTCTCATGCCCAAGTGATCATTCAAAATTGAAACCACTGAGCCATGCGAGATCCCTACGGCTTCCACAATCGCTCGCACTTTCAATCTTCGGTCGGCCAACACCATATGGTGAATTTTTCGATTGTTTCGGGTGTAGAGACCTCAACTGGGCGTCCAGGACGTTCGGCATCTTCAGTGCTTGTACGGCCACAACGAAATTCAGTAAACCACTTTTTTACCATTGAAATCGATGGTGCAGAGTCCCCATAGTATTTTTCAAGCTTAGCCTTGGTCTCGGTAATGGTTTTTTTTCGCAAGAAATAATGCTTAATAAGCACACGAAATTCACTTTTTTCCATTTTCTCCTCAAATTAGTGAGTAGTCTGATGAAAATAGCTGTCAAACACAAACTAACTGACGCAGCAAGTTTAAATTTTGACAGGAGTCAACTGACAGATGCCTGTTGACAGGAGCAGTGTTGCCGTTTAAGTAAAGAGGTCAGAAATTCAAAAAGTCACGGACTTATTGACCCGCCCTCGTAGGACCATTTAAAATTATGCAAAAAAACGAGCAGTATCAAGAAGCCTTTGCTAAAATATGTGATTTTACTGACACAAACGCTGAATTACTTAAAACTTTTGAAGAATTTATTTGTAATATGTACAAAGTAAAAAACGTAAGTCAAGTTAATGATGCTAGATTTAAAATGTTTATGAAGAATTTCATTGTAAAAAATTCAAATGAAGCTTTTCACAAACAAATAAAAGGAGTGTATCAGCATTTGTTGAGAACGAAATATATTACATCTTTGTGGATAAATTCATATCTGAAAAATCCAACAATGTTGTTACCAGTTAAAAATGGATGGAGTCTTAAAGACAATGAATATGATTTCCATTGGTTTGATGGAAACCAACTTCCACAAACCGTATGTGATTGAAGAGGCTTCATTCAACCCAAATACTAATCATGACCCTGGTAAACATTTTAAAATTTAAATTATTTCGAAAAAATAATAATGCAATATAACAATTTGTTGTTTTCAGACGATGATCAAGAAGCTTGTTCATTAGACTCCGATTCTGATGAATCTGATTCAAATTGCGAAATTGAATAAGAATCAATACATCCTCTTTTCTTAATTGCAATTTTATTTAAATATTTATGTATTTCAAAACATTAATTTAAAAACAAAAATATACGCGACTTATTTCGTTCTAAAATGGATGTAATTGTTTCTATCTTAATTTAATTTTCAGCGTCTTACGGAGGGTTATTGACCGAATAAACGTCTTACACTTGAAATGTGTGTTTGTTTTTATGTCATCTTACTTATGTGTAAATACCAGCCTTGCTGAAATGAGGTGAATGGGGTAATTTTTTTTTTACATATACACGAGCGTCTTACAGCATGTCATGGAGGGCTAAAACGTCTTACATTGTTATTTTCGTGTATATATTGAATCAATGAACGATATATTAAAAGATGAGCCTTGCTAAAATGAGGTGAATGGGCACTTTTTTTTACAACTTCAAGCCTTAAACTTAAGGCCTCATGGAGGGTACCGGAGTGTAAGACGGGCATTTTTATAATTGTCGGGCCTAAATCTTTCTATGACTAAAGTTTTAGCCTTGCTAAAATGAGGTGAGTAAATCGGTCGCTAGCTCTTGGTCTGCACGTAATAGAGCGCAAAAGTCGTCACTCGATTGCCTTAGGCAGTTACTTGGTTTGTAAATAAAAAGAACTGTTCCTGTTATTGATTATGTTTAGAAATACGTTTAAATTTGTCTCCTATTTGTATAGCCGAAAATTGGCGTAACGCTCTTAAAATTGCGCCCACCGGCTCGGAAATTCGGTAGTAAATTTTAGTTATTTGTAAACGTTGTTTCTTTGTGTACTTCAGCATGATGAAAATGTTGATTTTACTGAATGATTTGACATCAAGGGGGGGGGGGGGGGGGAGGTCACAGCGGTTTGACCCCCCCCCCTCCGAATTTTTTTAAAAATGGATCTGTAAATCATACTTTTCCGCATCAGTATGAAATTTGTATTCAAATAATTATTGATTATGTTAAAAATTTCTGATTTTAGTTTTAAGCTATGAAAGACAGTTTTAATGGAGTTCAACCTTATACATGCATTGTAGCGCACACTCTCTAAACCTGGCATTAGTGAATTCTTGTCGAATTCAGCCTATTCGCAACACTATTGGTACCAAAAAATTGGAATTTTTTTTTAAATTATCGGCAAAGCGCACACATTTGTTGCAGGAAATGATTAAACAAAATTATCCTCAAAATAAATGGAAAAATTTAACAGCAATGTGTGAAACACGCTGGGTGGAAAACCATAATGTGGTTTAAGGAAATTTTTGAAGCGATAATTGATGCTCTGGAAGAGTTGTGTAGTGATAAGGACTCTGATACGTCATCGAATGCGAGTTGCTTTTTAAGATCTATTTCAGCTAGTGAGTGTTTTGTTTACATATACATTGTAAGATCTTATAATCCCCTTCATGCGACTTAGAGTCTGGATTGGAACATGTGGAATTAAAAACAAGCACACTCCAAGGAATATCATTCCGGAATTCAAAACAATTTTTGAGACTGCACAAAACTTAGTAAATGTTGTGGATGAAAAACTTAAAATTCCACGAATTGTATCAAGGCAGAAGCACAGACAAAACATGCGCACAACAGATCCTGAAGCCTATTTTAGGATAAGTATAATGATTCCCCTTTTAGATGACTTTTTAAGTCAGCTTAAAATGAGATTTGAAAACCATAAGTCCATACTTTCCTCTTTGTGCATTTTGATTCCAACTAGTTATCCTTGGCAAAAACGAACAAAATTATAACGAAGAAAACTTCAATTTTTATAATTGTTTTTTTGGATTGGGATACTTTAAAAGCTGAATTTACGGTATGGAAGACAAAATGTCATACACAAAAAGATATAGAGCCTTCAAAGAGTGCAATAACAGCTCTTGGGGAATGCAATAACGATCTGTTTCCTGACATCCACAAGCTTCTTAAAATTTTGGCGACACTACCGGTTTCAACATGTACACCGGAAAGAACATTTTCGACAATGAAACGCCTAAAAACTAAAGTATCTAAGAAATTCTACCGGTGGAAAAAGATTAACAGGATTGGCGATAATGTGAATTCATCAACAAATTGAGATTGACACTGAGGAAGTTTTAGATATATTTGCAGCGCAGAAGGCCAGAAGATTAAATTTAATTTTATAAAAATGATTCCTACCTACATGTTATGTAATACTTTTTGTAATAATAAAATCCTAAAGAATGATGATATCTACCTAATAAATAATAACTTAAAATTATTTAAAAAAATATTGGAAAAGTCTTCTAGTTTTTCAAATATGTTTGAGAGTTTTCTTGGAAAAACTAAGTACATATGCAAAAGCATTTTATTAGCAATAGTCTACCTAGGAAAAAAAATATTGAAAATCGTTAAAGCATTTTTTTAGACCGGTTTTTTTTTTAATTTTTAAAAAATATTTTGCAATTTTTTGAGTACGAGTATTTCAATACAAGGAAATCTGTAGTTTTCATCTGGAAAAAAACTGTAAAAATTCAATATACCCGATTCCAGCATATGCTGATGTTAAAAAATCAGTAGTACTATATGAGGTACCGTTTTAAGATAAAAATCGCAAAATATACAATCTTACCAAAAGATAGACTGTTTTATCTAAATCGTTAAGGCCGTTTTTAGAAAAATTAAGTTTCAACAAACCGTTATTATGACATATACCATTGTTTTAGAGCTAAAATTCCAATTTCAACAACGCCTAGTGTGAGACTACTAAATAAACACTATGAACCAAGTCTGCAAATGGGCCCATCCGCTTAGGCTGCAGATCTGAAAAAAGGCAGATGGACGAACAGAATTTTCCAACACATATTTTTCTACTTCCCTATCGTCGTAATGTCATGTTTAATTGTTAACTCATTTTTTTGCACCAATCCATAAAGTGCCTTATTTATATACCACCCGCCCGGCTTTGCCCGTGCCCGAGAATTCTATTGGCCAATATGTTCGAGTAGACTTCCTTATTATTGTCTATAGCGGGTATCTGGCGTACCTATGTTGCTGCCCCTAAAAAAAGAAAATCGATTTTGGCCAAACTTCACAGAAACACTCTCAGGCCAATACCGAAGATTGCCTGATTTGAGCTCAACCTGTTCCGCTTAGGGTAGGTGCTTTTTGTCTGGCAGGCGCCTATGTCAGCTTACTTGTGCGAATCAAACAACAAAGCGAAAGTAAAAAACTTCGATAGAATCACTTTTCATTCACTTTCACATCGATTGTTATCAATGTGGGAAAAGCAACTTTCCGATGTCCGATTCACAAAAAAAAAATGCAAAAAAATTCAATAACAGTTATTTGAATAAAACATTGAACACACGATATCTCAAGAATAAAAGTGCGCACAAACACCACAATAGGCTTGAAACGTTGGTCTGGTCTCCCTCTTTCATATGCGCGTTAAGATAACAAAATAGGTGACGACTCTCTCTATCTGCATCGGAATTTACACGCATATGCACATATGCATGTGTACTCACTCAAATGCCCATAATTCACACACAGATGCAGATACAGATATCGCACATACCAAACATCCTTTGTACAGACGTCACCTTTCATGGAAAAAAAATTCATTGGAATCGGTTAACGCGTTTGGCCAAACGCCGGCAACAAACTCAAATATGGATTGATTTTTATATATATAGATAGAAGATAGTACCATAATCCCAATTAAAAATCGTGTTTGCTCGATTTTCGGCTAAAATGGGCCGTATTAATTTTATTTATTACATCTAGCTACCATTCAGAGAGGTGCACACTAATTCGTGTATGGAAAAAATATAAATATAAATTTTTATTGTTGTTATAAACAGAGGAAACGAAGAATATTAACCCATTAGAAGTCACTGTACTCAAGTTAGTACAGCCATATTCTCAAGCATTAATTACAGATCCCGTAATGTTCAGTTGGGTTACTTTCTTAGTTTACGTCATGAAAACACTCTTCAAGTTTTTCAATAAATTTTACGTGCGTATGTGCCTTCCTTTGAAAAAAGTGACAGTAGAAATTGTGTTACCGAAATGCTGTGAAAGTAGCAGAGTTTTTTTTTTTTTTTTTTTTTTTTTTTGTAAGAGGGTAGGTGAAGATCTTCCAAAGACACTATGAGAATAGCAAGCGCGTGCTCATAGTAGTGTCAGATTTTTACTGACTAAAAACACCTCCCTTCGATAGATTGATGGATACTGCAACTAAGATATAACTTATCAAGCAATTTTTCTATCACGAAATAATAACTTTTGACAGGTTACTTTCCAATGAAAGATCCTGCATGTTCCGCAATTTAGGCGCGGTTAATCTTATCTTGCCAAGTCGAACGGTTTCGTTCTTTGTAGTCGGCGCAATAAATTGCTCTCATCCAAGATTTGTCGGACTGTATTGTTGGTATGTCCGAATAGTCGGTTTCTATGCTTTCTCGCGAAGCTTCTAGTTTCAGCTTCGATTGTTGGAATTCCGAGATCTCTGTGGATATCGTCGTTTCTAATATACCATGGTGCTTGTACAATTTCTCTAAGCACTTTATTTTGAAAAGTTTGTAAAATATTGGCATTTGTTTTCTTGGTACAACCCCAAAGTTGTATACCGTAGGTCCACACCGGCTTTAGCACTTGCTTGTATAAAAGCAGTTTGTTCTCGGTACTGAGCTGGGAATGTTTTCCGAGTAACCAGTACATTTCTCTATATTTGATATCGACTTCTTTACGTTTCATTTTCACGTGCGAACTCCATTTTAGCTTTGCGTCGAGAGTCATTCCCAGGTATTTGGCCTCGTTTGCAAAGGGTATTCGGGACATGTTTAGGAAAATTGGCGAGTCATTAGTTTTCTTATACGTGAAATTGACGTGAACAGATTTAGTTTCGTTGAGGGCGATCCGCCAGTCCCTCGTCCATTCATTTACCGTATTCAGTGCGATTTGTAGTTTTGCAGTCGTTTCTTCAATTGTATTACCTACTGCAAGGATAGCGGTGTCGTCGGCGAACGTAGCAAGGGTAGTTTCATCTTCTCTTGGTATATCGCGTGTATATAAGAGATAGAGAAGCGGCCCGAGGACGCTACCTTGCGGTACGCCGGCCGAAATTTCTTTGAGCTCCGAGTATTCGTTCCCATTTCTAACACGGAAGAGTCTATTCCCGAGATATGATTCTAGAATATCATATAGGCATACGGGAAGAACTTGTCGTAATTTAAATTTTAAGCCGTCGTGCCACACCTTATCAAAGGCTTGTGAGACGTCAAGGAATACGCTTGAGCATATCTTTTTTTCTTCAAATGCTTTCTCGATGACGTCAGTAATTCTATGCACTTGGTCAATCGTCGAATGCTTGGTTCTGAACCCAAACTGGTGGTCAGGGATAAGATTATTTTCTTCTATAACCGGTTGTATTCGCCTTAATAGTATTCTCTCGAAAACTTTGGATATCACTGGATGGAGGGAAATTGGTCTATATGATTTTACTTCATTTGGCGGTTTTCCTGGTTTTAAAACCATTATGACCTCCGCAACTTTCCATTGGCTCGGCAGGTGTTTTAGTCTGAGTGCCGCATTTATAATCTGAAGAAGCTTAATTAATGCTTTTCTTGGTAGGACTTTGAGAACTTCTCCAGTGATCAAATCATAACCAGGAGCTTTCTTAGGTTTTAGAGATTCGATTTCAAGTTTTAGTTCCCTTAGCGTTGCACTTGTGAGTGTTAAATTGTCAGGTAGTAATTCCGTCCTATTAATATTGTCGTGGACCGCTTGACCATCGTACGGTTTAAAGGTTTCTTCTAGATCGGCGGCAAAAACGTCCGCTTTTTCCTTATCTTCCCTTGCCCATTCATTTTGATTTATTTTAATTGGCGGCGCGGGGATTTTAGGCCTTTTGGTGCCTTTTATAGCTTTCCAAAGTGAATAATTGGAATCTTTTTTCGCTGTTAAATTTTCAAGGTAGGAACCTATCGCCCGATTTTTAAAATCCCTAATAGCTGTCTTCAACAAATTGCACAAATAATTCAAATGTGCTTTATGTTGCGGAGCGCGACTCTGTTGCCATTTTTTACGCGCCTTCCTTTTTTCGTTGACCAATTCTTTTATTTCTTGAGGATATCGTAAGCCGTATTTAGCCGGCGTTTTTCTTGGATTAGGCGTATTATTCCAGGAGGCGAGCTGTACGATCTCAACGAAGCGATCAACTTCAGCCTCAAGTTCATAGGGTGTCGTAAGTGGAACGCTCAGTTCAACATTCTCTTCAATTTCGTTCCTAAGGCCTTCCCAGTTAGTTGATCTACCAGTTAATCTCGCTGGCTCTAGGTTATTGGCTAGTTTTACGCTCAATGTTAAAATAACCGGTGAATGATCAGATGACAAATCAAAGCTCTCTTCAATTTTAATGTGGTTGGTAGTTATTCCTTTCACGACGAAAAAATCTATCAGATCAGGTATTTTTGAAGTATCAGTTGGCCAGTAGGTCGGTTTGCCCGTCGAGTGGAAATCCCAACTGTACTCCATACCTGCCCCATAGAGCATTCTACCTTTTCGCGAGATGTATCTAGAACCCCAGAACGTGTGTTTCGCATTAAAATCGCCGCCAATAATGAAATTTGGTTTGAGCGATTTAAGCAAGTTCGTGTAATCACTTTTGTCAAGCGCGGAACGCGGTGGACAGTAGATAGATGAAATTCTAAGAGTACGCTGACTATTTTTTACTCGAATCGTGCACAGTTGCATAGTTTCAAGCGCTATCTTCAGGTCTTCGTATTGTTCAATGCAGTCTTTAATAAACAATGATGATCCACCTCTCGCGTTTCCCGAAGGGTGACAAGCGTGGAAATCATTATATCCTTTTATTTTTAAATTCGATCCCTTTTTTGCGTGAGTTTCAGATATCAAGCAAATGTCAAGATCTTTCTCACGTATGAATATTTCCAATACGTCAAGTTTTTGCAAAAGTCCGTTTGCATTCCAAGTGCATATTTTTAACATTGGTTTGTCATTCATGTTGTATTTGAAGTGCGCGTTTTCCATGAATTATTTTCGAGCTTAACCAGCCGATCGAAAATAATTTTATTTATTTTACTTTGTTCTTCAAGTTTCTCGAGAATAACTGAGAAAACGAGAGAAACAGGGTCCGGCGAAGTTTCAACGTTTTTTGCTCCTTCGAATGCCGCGGCCTGAGCGTAGGTCTGCACTCTGGCTGTCCGAGGGCCACTATTCGATGGCTTTCCTGATGGTAACTTTTCAATAGCGTTTCTTTTGACAACAGAGGTTGAGGGGTTTTCTGTTGTCTCTCTTTCTCTGACATTTTTGCGCTCTTGAACCGGAGGTTTTGTATTGCCTACTACCTCCTGGGCAGTCTTAGACTTCGGCTTGGCTAACGGTTTTGTATTCCTATTTTGAGGCTTGAGGAACGCATCTCTCCGTTTTTGCAACTCCTTAGCTACTTCACAACCTCTATAATTTGCCGGGTGCTTTCCCTTACAATTAGCACAGGTAGCGGAGGATTGTTTATTTCCTCTACAGTCTTGGGAAAAGTGATTTCCGGCGCATTTCACACATCGCGGCTCTTTTTTGCAATACATTTGCGTATGATTAAATTCTTGGCAACGTTTGCACTGTGGAATTATTTTCAAATTTCTACGCATAGGCTCGATTTTTACCACAATATTTACTATAGATTTAATTCGGTATATATCTTCGATGTTATCAGACCTATCGAAGGTAAGCATAAAGAGCGGAAGTCCACGCCTTACCAGGATATCCCTATCTTCTTCCGTTTGTTGCTTCTCCTTCTTGATGATATTAACGGCATCAAGAATTTTAAACCCTTTGGCTTGGAGGTCGTTAATAACCTCTTCTTTGGTGCATGAGGGGTGGAGTCCCCTTGCTACAACACGATGTGGCCTTTCAGACTTTATTTCGAAAGTATACCACTGGAACTTCTCGGCATTTAACTTGTGGGAAATTGCCCGGTAGTCTTCGTGGTTATCAACGTTAATTTTCCACGCATTATTCCTCAAAGATGTGACCTTAAATTTCGATTTTAACGTTCCTTTAAGGAGGCTGTGCAACTTATTATACTCCGTTACACCAACGACATTTATTGGAGGCGGTGCGCGAATTTGCACTTTGAGTTGTTTTTCTTGCGGTACTTTACGCTTTTGTTCTTTTGGGGACTCGACTTCGGGCGAAGAACCAGCTCTCCTTTTTTTAGTAGGTCTTTTCTTAGGGACCCGATTCGTTTCGCGTGCTAGCTCTTCTTCGTCGGTGTGGTATTCCGGACTAGCTAGGCGTGGTGGAGTACATTCGCGTTCTTTCTGCAAACAAGTGTACCTTATTTTCTTCTTTTAACAGATCTATCTCTTTCTTAAGATCTTGATAGAGTAGATCCATTTCCTTAAGCTTGATTCGGAGTGCTTTATTTTCTTCCTCAAAACTTGTATTTTTCACTGAGTCCTGTTTTTCACGCGCTGGCGCTCCCGGCGGACTTCTTTTCCCGGGGTTATTCGATCTTGATGGAGGTGATCGAGATACCCTTGAACTTTTAATAAAAGGGTCAATGGATTGCAATAAGCGGCTCTCCCCAGAATCCGTAGAGCCGACCTCCGAAGAGGGTGGATTTTCCAGTAAAGCTGGACTGCCACCTGGGGTAATTAATCGTTTCGTTTTGTTCATTGCATTTTTTGTATACACTATACGCTCGGTATACGGAGGTTGGATTTTAGTCGCCTCTTACGACAGGCATGCCTACCTCGGGTAAATTCTAGCCCCTACCCGAAGGGGGTGCAGAGTGATTTTAGATTTGCTATAATAATTACCACTTAAAGTTGTTTTTTTAATATAATTAGTATAAAATACATGTCAGAGTAAGTAATAAGGAAGAATATAGTTAATTATTTATAACTCAAATAAAACTATGGTCATATAAATATGACTGTACTCGGTTGAGTACAGTGACAACATACGTAAACAAAAACACTGTTTTTTCAGAATCTTGCAATGAAGAAACACCATTTTACAGCTCATTTTACCTGGTTCTATTGAGGATTTTATAAACCGAGAGGAGAGTGGTAGCAAAGACAGTCAGTTCGACGAAAGTGATGATGAACAGCTGGGGTCAAAAAGAAGAAGACAAGATGCTCACCGCCAAACCAATCCGAACCCAAACTGGCGGAAATGTAGCCCCTCATACTTTTCAACTGCTGGAAGTACCAACGAAGTCTGTGACAGAAGGAATGATATTTATGAAGAGCTGAAGGGGTCTCAACCCCGTACGAATTTTTGAAAAATTTATTGACAATGATGTTATTGATATGATTGTATCCAATAGCAAACTATACGCTAATCAAAACAATAGACATGAGTTCCAACTGGATTCCTTTGATTTAAAAAAGTTCGTAGGAGTTTTAATACTTTCTGGGTACCATAAGCTACCTCGAGAACCAATGTACTGGTCTCTAGACGAAGATATAGGAGCCGAATTGGTAGGCAAAGGCATGCCGAGACATTGGTTTCGAGATATAAAAAGAAAGCTTCATCTTGTAGACAACGACTTAGCAGCAACGTCGACTGACAAAATGTTTAAAATAAGACCACTTGCAGATAAACTTATGCAGAAGTTTTTACAGTGGGGAGTTTTTCATGACAGTATCTCTGTCGACGAATCAATGGTGAAATACTATGGCCACCATCCCGCCAAACAATTCATTCGTGGAAAACCGGTTCGTTTTGGACAAAAGAATTGGGTAGCGGAAAGTTCAACAGGATACTGTTACTCATTCGATTTTTACTGTGGAAAATCGCAAACACCGACTTCTGATCCTGAAAGGTAAACTTTTGTTCGTAAGGTGGAAAGATAAGAGTGTGTGTACCATGGCAACCAACTACGACACTATTGAACCGCTAGGGACAGTCAAACGATGGTGTCCAATAAAAAAGGAGAAGACGTATAATAAGGATGAACTCGACCAGTATGTCTTCTTATATAGGATTGCTGTACATGGTAAAAAGTGGTGGTGGGTGTTATTTACTTACTTATGAGACGTGGCAATTGCAAATGCCTGGCGTTTACATGTGATGACTAATGATAATCCTATGGATCAACTCATGTTCCGCCGCCATATCGCACGATATTATTTGCGTCAAACTGAACAAAGAAAATCGCGTCAGGCTGCATCAATAGTCCATGGCCTACCTCAAGATGGAGCTGGACATTACCCTGTCAAGATGGAAAAACAATTGCGGTGTGTCCTTTGTCATTCAAGGGTGCGCTGGCAGTGCAAAAAGTGCCTAAAAACACTATGCGTCGAAAAGGCGTGTTTTGAAATTTTTCATACCCAGGCGGTCAGTGTACTCAGTTGACAACAACAATTTTTGATTGTTTTCTTATATTTTTTGGTTTCTTGTGCTCATTTCAATATAAAAATAAAGATAATTTAAAAACAAATTTAGTACTCTTTTTATTTGGCCTCTAATGGGTTAATATTAGTTATAAGTTAAGTTATTTTTAATGGTAGGAATTCGAATAACCCATTCAAGTTTTGGTTTATTGAAAAAGGTATTAGGAAAAATGGGAAACATTTATTTATTTTTAGCTAAACAGACTATTGCTTTTTCAGAATGATCATTGCAGACATTCTTTCCCCACATACCACAACACTGATTAGAAGCTCTTCCTTGTTGCGATGGGCAAATGAAGCATCGCCGACGAATTTTGTCTGGCGGAGGATTAGCAACAGCACCGATTGTTGTTGGGATTTGTAGGGCTTCGTTGATAACGGAAACGTTGCTCTTCTTTAAACTTTTTATACTTCTTCTTTTGATACTAGGAATGACCAAATCTAAAGTAGTTGTCAAAAGTTATGTTCCTATTTGTTATTTCATATGGTTCACATAATTGTTCGACAACACGCTGTCCCAAATTTGTACCTCTATTAGGTCCTTCTTTCCCTAGATTTGGTATACCAAACAGTGGATAGCTATTTTCGCTATCGCAGATCCACCATATTTTCATACCGTATTTATCTGGTTTCGATGGTATATATTGTCCAAAGGAAAGTCTTCCCCTAAATGGTACTAACTGTTCGTCGATAGTTAAGTTTTCCCCCGGAATATACATAGTGCTTTTTGAAGTTCTTGTTTATCATGTTCCATAGGTCTCTGATAGGAGCAAATTTATCTGGAGATCTCCGGAAGGACCTCGTCGATTTATCATCAAATCGCAAATATCGCGACAAAGCCACAAATCTGTTTTTTGACATACACGCACGAAAAAACACGAGACCAAACATAGGATCCCAGAATTCTTGATAATCACACATACCCTTCTTTTGCCTTCCCGCTTCTAACAACAAGCCAATATACGATCGAATCTCTATAGCATCTGTTTGCTTCCACGCCTGGGCAAGATTTTCATTTGCGTTCAAATTTGTACATCGCATAACTAGATTTATAACATCCTCATCAAAAAATAAGGCAAAGGCATCACCAGCTATTTCGATATGTTTTCCTGGAGGTAAAACTACTTTGTTGAGGATTGCCCTAATCAAATTGTGAACTGGAACTCTGCCTTGAGTATATGGAAGTGACCTCCATTCTATGCCATCTTTTCCAGTGCACAAATTTACTTCGGTGTCATTTTCTGCTTCGAATTCTATACTTTCTGAGCCGGATAATTCGTCTTCAACCTCCGAAGCCGCTTCAAAAATATCTCCTTCACTATCTGTCGAACACATGTCATTTACAATGGAAATGTTGCCAACGCTTTCGTTCTCAACGTCATTTTCGATGAGAGCATTATGAATAGCATCGGCTGATAATCCTCGTATTCCTCCTTACATTTTTTTTATCTAAAATGCAATGTATATATGTATATATGAAGATACATATGAATATTGACATCTATCTCAAAAATTCTCAGACAAACCTTTGCAAACTCAAAAATCAGCAACAATATTACACGAAATACACTCTGTTGTCGTAATGAGTAAAGGAACAATGCTTTGTAAGGTAATGACTCATTAATTCCGGGAACCCCCGTATAATGACGGAAATATCCTATAAGAAATGCAAAAACAGAAATTTTCTGTTTTTTTCTGTCTTGCATGTAGTTTTTTATGGTGTGACTCTAAGTCACACCATGGCGGTTTACGGCATATTTTTTTCTTATATTAAATAATAAAAATGGCTAAATAATATAAACTGAAAAAACAAAACAAAGTATTTCAAAGAAAAATATTGAAGGTAGGAATACACTGTACCCTTGATATAAAATAAGAAAGATTTTGGAAACGACAGCAATTTATATCTCAACAGGGCCTGATTAACCCTTAGGCTAACTACGCTGCAGCATAGGGCGCGAGGATCGGGGGGCGCACTGAAATCGTGTCTTCGCATACACTAATCTAGCATCATTGCATCTACCTTACATATTTCAACTAGACCGAGACAAAACACTAAAACTAAATGCGCTTGAGAGTATCTTTAGCTTAAACAATACTTAATATATCCATCGACTTCTGGTGTCTGCGTGAAACAGACGTACTTGCTGATAAGAACTGATAAGGAAAACGTCGAGAGTGTCCCTACTCATTAGGTCCGTTCGCGAACTAATATGCAAACGTAAATTTATATAAACTTTCGTGCAAAACTACACACTAAACGCGTTCGCGTACTGAGAAAATGGTAAAAAGATGAACGAAACGTACTTTCGTTCATTTTTCTTCACACAGAATTTCAGCTGGTAAGAAAATAAAAACTGTCAAATGATGTAATCCTATGAGTTTGCCAGCAAAAAAAACAGCTGTTGCTTCTTTTAAAGCCAAACTAAGAACTTTTTACACAAAAGCGTTCGCGTACTTTTCTTAGAAATGAGAGGATTCTCTCACGATTTTGGAGTTTTGACACTTTTCATTTTTCTACACATAAAGTACGCGAACGGACCTATTATATGGGTATACTCTGGCGGGGACTCCCCACTCCCCGGTGTGGTTAATAGTTAGTATACTTTGCATCCAATCACCGGATGTCCACCAATATATACCTTATACCTACATGTCAGCATATTTCCAGCAATTAACCCGACCTATGTAATCCTTAGAACTATTAATAAGCAATAACATAAAATGTAATATTCTAAGAAATATTTTATTAGTACGAGTATTATACCTTAGTTTTGTAAAGAATTATTCAGATCATTAGCCGCGTTTTATTATCCCAATGATCTTGATACGGATCCTATCTGATAATAAAACGATCTGGATCATCAGTGGCAAGTTGTGGCAACAGTTGTTTTTAACACATAACAGACGATACCAGGTATTTCAAGTTTCGATTGGCACTCAGCCATATTGCAAATATAGGGTACAATGTGACGTCACAATATGATCGCTTGTTGTGTCGGGGGTGTTGCCATTTGAATACAAATCAACATACATTTTGCACTCAATATTTTTTTTTCAGAAACTATGTTCAAATGTTATGTTCAAATATGCAACATATTAACAGTATTGTACTGCTAATATTTCCATTAATTTTTGTGTATTATATTACGAAGCAAAACGTCTCAAAAGTCGCAGTGGTAAATTATTCGAATATAAAAATATGCTAATTGATTTTTTGTGTTATTAATAGTGTTTCATATTTTGGTCTGGCAATATTATTGTGTTCCTATAATTTCCTATAATTTAAATAAGCAACGCCACAAAAAAACAGGTAGTGAGTTTTGTAATTACATTTTGGATCACGATTAATGATCCCGATAAATAGCAAGATCCTGTGTTGTTTTTGTTTTACGTATTAAATTGATCCAGATCCAGATCCGCATGGATAATAAAACACAGCTATTAATAAAACAGTTGTCAAAGAGAGTGGTTGTACGTTTCCTTAGTGTTTCCGTGTTTTTTTAAGACTATGAGTGGTAATGAGAGTAGTTCGATAGTAAAAAAGCCAAGTGGAGCAGAATACAGAAAAAAGGCAAAAGAAAAGGAAAAGAAAATAGAAAACAATTTAAAACATACTCGTAAACTAGAAACATTTTTTACGAACTCTGCAGAAAGGAACGAAACGGTGATGATTGCTGCACTATCGCCAGCGATTTCTTGCCCTGGTTCCTCTACCGCGGATTGTTACGTTTCTCCGTCCAACACTAGCCCTATAGTACCGACGACGCCGACGATCTACAATGAAGAAATTCTACTAGAAGAAAAGTCGCCTATTCCGTCAAGTGACCCTGCACTGTGGCAAGTAAATGATGAATTTCTAGATTATATTGTTAAAAATGGACTGCAACAAAACGAAGAATTCGATTTTTCCATATCAGAAAGGCGGTATAAAAATCAAAAAAGGTTTCTGTCTGAAAATATGTTTGAGAAAAAGCTTGTTAATGGCAAAAATGTGAAAAGAAGCTGGTTAGTATACTCAGAATCCACAAGTCACGTGTTTTGTGGTCCTTGCAAATTATATGGAGGAACATCCGTATTTGCCAAAAGTGGATTTAATGACTGGACAAATTCTAACTTAATAACTGATCATGACAATTCTCCGGATCATCGTAAATGTTTGGAACAATATGTATGTAGAGGTAAACTTTTACAACGACTGGATACCCAAATAGTCAAACAACATAATGAAGAAATAACTTATTGGCGAAATGTATTACTACGGGTAAAAGAAACAATTAAGTTTTTAGCTTCTCGTGGGCTTCCATTTCACGGTCAAAATGAAATTATTGGATCTGCACTAAACGAAAATTTTCTTGGCTGTATTGAGCTTATATCTAAATTTGATCCTTTGATGGCTGAACATTTGGTGAGATTTAGACAAAAAGACAGATCGTACTTGTCATCCTCTATAATCGATGAATTTATTTTACTTCTCGCTGACGAAGTTCGATTTTGGATTATTGGAGAAATAAAAAAAGGAAAATATTATTCGATTAGCATTGATTCTACTCCAGATATTACACACAGCGATTAGTTGACATTTAAAATTCGTTATATTTTGCCTGAGGGAGAACCTGTAGAACGGTTTATCACATTTTTACCCAATTGTGGTCATAAAGGTGAAGAATTGGAGAAGGCTGTTCTTGCGACAATTGATAAAACTTTGGAACTTGATATTAAAGACTGTCATGGCCAAAGTTGTGATAATGCTAGCAATGTGTCTGGTCAATACAAAGGTCCTCAGTCAAGAATTAAAGCTGTAAATCCATTGGCTACTTTTGTTCCTTGTGCAGCCCACTCTCTACAACTCGTGGGATCGGCTTCAGCGAAAAGAACTGACGAGCCAGGTGTTTTTTTTTTACACTGGAACAACAACTATAGATTTTTTTTCTGGATCTACAGGCAGGTGGCAAATTTTGTTATCCAAATTGGATGAAAAATCGACGGTACTAAAAAATCTATCGAAAACTCGATGGAGTGCGCGAGCAGATACAAGCAAAGCCTTATACATACAGTTCATACAAACAAGTTCTGGAAACATTAACCTCTATTTGCGAAGATGAAAATTAAAGTAAAGAGACCAAAAGTAAAGAATCAAAAGGAATATTAGAAAAAATTAAAACTCTAGAAATTACAATAATGTTGTGCTTTTGGAACTCTGTACAAATCGTTAGTACACAGCTACAAGCAAGTTCGTTGTTACTCTTTATGAGACATTACATGTTTATTTTGATACGTTGCGTGACGAAAAAGAGTTCGAAAATTTTGAATCAGAGGCAAACAAGAGATGCGAAGTGACCATATACAAAAAAGATGTAAGAAGAAGAAAGAAACCAAAATTTCATTTTGATGAAGTTAAAACGGGACACATTGAGTTAGAAGGGAGACGATCTTTCATCGTTGATAATTATTATGCAGCTATTGATTGTCTTAAAGTGCACTTAAAAAACCGGCAAATTATTCATAATACAGTAAACACAAAGTTTGGTTTCTTATGGAAACTGCATAAACTAGACGACAGTGAATTTATTAGAAGCAAAGCAAAGGAGTTAAAACAACTATATGCCACTGATTACTGATTTAGAAGAAACCTTTGCAGATGAATGCGTCCATTTGGCGCAGTTTTTAAAATCTGACACCGAGGCCGAGCATTCTATTTCTGCCAGAACCCCAAAGGGTTTGTTGCAGTTAATAAAAAGATTAAATATTTCATGCATGATCCCGAATGTGGAGATAATATTAAGAATTTTTTTGACAATGAGTGTTACCAACTGCAGCGGCGAAAGGTCTTTTTCAGCACTTAAAAGAGTAAAAAATTACTTGCGCTCCACACTACCACACTCCACGACATGGATTTGGTTTTCTACTTGGTAGCCTGCAGTCACTTGTCATGATTTTGGTCTTATAATTCGTGAGGTACTTTGCCTTTATTTACGGTCAGCTTAACCACCGTAAAGTTGAATGTCATGCAGATTAAAGGACAACGTTAGTTTCGCTTGCAGATCGATCTGAAAACTTTTATAGCTAATATGAACCATGTTAAAATTTTCACACTACTACTCTACTCACTTACTACTTTTTAGGTCCGTCCGTAACACACCTGGGGCGCGTCCTCATAATTAGCCTAGGGTGGTCAGAACTCTTGATCAGTCGCTGGATCTCAAGTGTGACCCAAAGACACAGCATGACAGGAATAGGGTTAAATAAGTATGTATTAATATTCATATTCATGTTCATATTTATTTATTCATCAGTAACAACATTTATGATAGACTTCCAAAATCGTTCAAGTTATAAATGTGAATTTTGTAAAAAAGCCTTCCGATTATGATACTTTATGTTATTTGAAAATACATGTATTGTTGTTTTATATAAAAAACATAGGGACGGGCTACAGTCCGCTTGGGCGAACTGTTGGATACCCTATTCTTATTCCTATCCCTCATAAGTGGGCGTGACAAAAGTCTAAGTATGGTTGAATTGTTAAAAACGCTCTACATATTTTGTTATATAACATTTAAAGGATTTTATCAAAAAAAAAAAAACGCTCCCTAGCTCAAACTTGGGTGTTTCAATAAAATTGTTTTATTTAATTGTGGGCGTGTCAGTAGGCGGATTTAAAAAAAATTAACACATGAGAATAAAGGGCTACTAGAGAGTATATATTATAATAAGACAACAAGTACTCGCCCGAAGATGAAGTAAAACTTCGAAACGCGTAGCGAAAAGAAAAACAAAATTAAAAAGTTGTGACATTTAAAAAGTAAATAAAAAAAAAAAAAAAAAAAAAAAATTTAAGTACAATTAAAGATAATCTTTTATTCAAAAATATATTATAAATTTCAGCTCCCTAGCTCAAACTTTGAATTTTCAAAAAAAAAAAAAAAAATTGTGGGCGTGTCAGTGGGCGGATTTTGAAAATATTTACACATTAGCATAAAGGGCCCATAGAGAGTATATACTACAAATTTCAGCTCCCTAGCTGAAACTTTGGATTTTCAAAAATTAATATACCCTTAGAATAGGGTAAAAAAAATTATTTTATTTATTTGTGGGCGTGTCAGTGGGCGGATTTTGAAAATTTTTTATCCCGAGCAGTTTTAGGAGTCATAGATCATATATAAAAAATTTCAGCTTTCTAGCTCAAAATTCGATTTTTTCCAAAATTTGGTTTTTTTGAGTTTGTGGGCGTGTCTGTGGGCGGATTTCAAAAATTCGTAAACTTGATTATTTCGGGACACTAGAGAGTATATGGTTAAAATTTCAGCTCTCTAGGTCCAGTTTAAAGGCCTAATTTTTGGCTACAGACGGACGGACGGACGGACATGGCTAGATCGACATTACTATCGATGCTGATCATAAATATAGTAACTTTTAGGGGTCTACGGGCAATATTAAGGTATGTTACAAACTATGCGTCAAAATTAATATACCCTTAGAATAGGGTATAAAAATGGAAAAGAAAAAAAGTATGACTAAGGTAAACTAAATATAAACAATGTATACAAATTCAAAGAAAGAAAAAAACAATTTAAGAGAAGTAAAAAGAAAACCAAAGAGTGAAAACGATTTCTATTAACTTAGGTAGTACTTTCTGTATTTATGTGCCTGCAATGTGCCGAAAGAGAGTATCTCTAAAATTGTTTGCATTCTGAGCCGTCTAAAACTGAGGGAAGTGCATTATTGAGGCGAATGGCGTGAACAAAAAAATTGGCGTTCCGTCAGCTGATATGCTACCTGGGGTGGAAACAAATTGGAGGAGCGTTGCGATTGTGCGAATTGAAGCTTATCATATAAATAGGGAGGCTATTTGGTGGTTATGATATTATGTAGATGCTTGATACTGCAGTATTCAAGGAATTAGTTTAGTGTACAACTAAGAATCTTTTTAGCATAAGCGTAACATTTCGAGTAGGTAATACCTTTATCAAATCGACAATCACAGTTGTACATCGGCACTGCTTAAAGTAACAGATAATATATGGGTAGCTATGGATAAAAACTACTCTACTTTTCTGACTCTACTCGACTTTTCCAAGGCTTTTGACACAGTTCATCATGGGCTTCTTTTTTAAAAACTTACGACACTATTCGGGCTCTCGTCTTCTGCAGCAAAATTTATTCAGTCATATCTTACAGGTCGTACGCAAGCCGTCTTTATCAATGATGTCCCATCCAAGTTTTTAGCAACCTCAAGTGGTGTCCCTCAAGGATCCATCTTAGGCCCGCTACTCTTCTCAATCTTTATTAATGACCTCGCAACTGTTGTCAACTACTCGTCCGTACATATGTATGCAGACGATGTACAACTAAGCAGTGAGCGCGGTCTCATCACTAATTCTGCCCATAAGCACAATCAAGATCAAAAGAATATCCTAACTTGCTCCGAGCGCAATTGTTTAAGGCTAAATCCTGACAAATCCAAATGCATAGTAATAAGCAGAAATTGCCCGGATATATCTTGCATTCATGCATAGAAAGTAAAAAATCTAGGCATTTGGTTCAGCACAACACTGTGTTGAGACAACCATATTCTGACCGTTATTGGGAAAATCTACGGCTCTCTCAGAAACCTGACATTTTCGTAAAATTTCACACCAACAACTACAAGGTTGATGCTGGCTAGAACTCTGCTGGTGCCACTTATTATCTACTGCTGCGAAATCTTCTGTTGTAACAACGCCTTCATAGCGGGCAAATTTTAAGTTGCATTTAACAATACCTACGCAGAGTAGATTGTTCCGTCGAAGATAAGCGGACAACTGATAGTGAACACATTTTTCTAGGACTTTGGATAGATGGTAGTATTGCGATGGGTCGATATTCTGCCGGGGCTCTACTTGTTGCTTTCTGTTTATGGATTGAAATAATCTTAGCAGCTTTCCATGACATTGGAAAAGTTGATGTCGTTAAAATAGTGTTGAATATATGGGTCACTATTGGAAGAATATATGGCAGAATCATTTATATGAAGTAAGGATGGATTCCATCAACACCAACAGCTTTATATTTAAATTTAAGGATAGCTCTGACAACATCTGCTTGCAAAACTTCAAGGGAGCCATTTGACTCGATTAATTGAGATGCGTTAGTGCTTGTCGATTGCATTTTGACGAAATCACGATTTAGCTGGTTTGGATCGACCTTATCAATGCCTGGATCTATTTTACCACAAATACCTTGTCGCCGTTAGTTCCTCCATAGAAGCTTGCCATGTAATAAGTAAAGTGCTCACGGAAATAATTACGCTTTGCTTCCTTTTTTTGTGAGCATTCTATGTTTTTAAGAGATTTATAAGTCAACCAAAATTGAGGAAGCCTGAAATACTTCCATTTAGTGCAACGCACCATCTCGTTCATTTTTCAGTTTGCAGCGGCAAACCAGACATTGCTTCTGTATTTAACAATCTTAGTTCTATTAGGAACATATCAATCAAACAACTGTGCAACTGCGGCTTGAAAGTAATCAACTTGGGCATCGGTCGAAGTTTAAGAGTATACTGCCAACCATAGTTAACACACTGAAGCTCCCGTTCAAGAAAATTAACCTTTATATGTTTGAAGTCCCTATACGAATATTTTAGTGGTTCTGTGCAGGTTAAATTTTGTTTTAAATTTTTGTTTTAACTTGAAATTATGTACTTTTCGAATAAGCCTTTTATAACTGTGACACAATTAATGGATTTTGTACCTACGTGTTAACATATTGGTAAATCTATATATATAAAAATAACTTGCTAAATGTGTGTGTGACAGCCTACCGACTGCCACACACATCCGATTTTGATTTAGTTTTTTTTTTTGGTTAATAGACCATGCAGAGAAGGTTGTTATATTAGTATGATACATTTTTGAAAGAAGTTGCAACCGCCATTCCAATAAATTCATTTAATGCACTTTGAAAAAAAAAAATAAACTTTGTAGAAATCGAGTAGTGACACTTCAAATACAAAAAAAAATATTTAAAATTTTAAAAGTAATTGTTGTTGTCAATTATTAATTATTTCCCAAGCAAATTGTTCTTGTCAACAATTTTGAATTTTTTTTTTAAATAAACCTATCTAATAAGTTTGTTTATGTTTATTATGTTACACAAAATAACTTTCTGAAACGGAGTCGATACTGATTTGTTGAATGGTGTTTGAACCTTTCATGGAATGCGTCATCGAAGAAGTTCCAGCGGCGGAAACAAGGTGACGTAGTTCCCGGATTTTGTGGTGTTTATGCAAGTGATGCACTTGGTAGAATATACACAGTTCACCCGAAAAACGACGAATGCTTCTATTTGAGAATGCTTTTGGTCAATGTTTGTGGCCCTACTTCGTTCGAAGCGCTGCGGACTGTTGACGGTGTGTTGTGTCCTACATATCGAGAAGCTGGCCGATTCCACTATCACTGCGCCTGCGAATCAACTCAGGACACTCTTGGCAATCATAATTTCGATATGTTTTCCATCAAATCCTAAAGATTTGTGGAATAAATACAAGGATGATATGGCCGATGATATTTTGCATCGAATTCGCACTGTGACATCAGATAATGTACTGGAGATGTCAGATGAAATACGCAACAAAGCTTTGATTTTGATCGAGGATATGTGTCTGCTCATGAGTGGCAATTTGTTGTGCAAATTGGGGATGCCATAGCCAATTCGCGCAATGCAAGACGCATTTAATCGAGAATTGGGGCGAGAAATGGATTTCGGTCGAATCGCATTGAGTCAAGCTGTTCAAACAAATGTGCCAATGTTGAATCAAGAACAAAAGAAAGTGTACGATGAATTAATGCAAGCAGTCGATAACGAAAATGGCGGAATATTCTGCCTTGATGCCCCCGGTGGAACTGGAAAAACATTCCTGATTTCACTGATTTTAGCTACGATTCGTTCGAGATCTGCGATTGCCTTGGCACTCGCCTTTTCTGGGATAGCGGCTACTTTGTTAGAAGGCGGTCGACCAGCTCATTCTGCATTGAAATTGCCACTGAATCTGCAAGTGGATGAAGAACCTACATGCAACATTTAAAAGAACACTGCGATGGCGAAAGTACTGCAGCAATGTAAGATTATCATATGGGACGAATGCACAATGACTCACAAACGCGCATTGAAGGCCCTGAATCGTACTTTGAAAGATTTACGTAATGATAACCGACATTTCGGTGGCGCAATTATCTTGCTATCAGGCGATTTTCGTCCGAGATCAACTCCGGCAGATGAATTGAATGCTTGCTTGAAGGCGTCTGCTTTATGGCAATACGTAAAGAAATTGCATTTGAAAACGAACATGCGAGTTGCTTTACAAAATGACCAGCCCGCTGCAGAGTTCTCCAAGTAATTGTTGGCGATTGGCAATGGCGAGATTCCAGCAGACTTAAACACCGGCCTGATTGAGTTTCCACAAAATGTTTGCAACTTTACAACGACACCGGAAGAACTAATCATGAATGTTTTCCCGAATATCGCTCAGAATTATGTTGACCATGATTGGCTGAGTGTAAGAGCGATTTTGGCAGCGAAAAACAAGAATGTCGATCATTTAAATTTCGTCGTTCAAAATCAAATAGCTGGTGAGTTACATTCATATAAATCAGTCGACTCCGTGATGGATGAAAACGAAGCCACCAACTATCCCACGGAATTTTTGAATTCTTTGGATGATTCAGGCTTGCCTCCACACAATTTGAAATTAAAAGTCGGCACAGTAATAATTTTGTTGCGCAACCTAAATGCACCAAAACTTGGCAACGGTACGCGTTTGATTTTGAAAAATCTAAAATCAAATATTATTCAAGCAACGATTTTGATTGGAAAATTTAAAGGCGAAGATGTTCTTATTCCGCGGATTCCACTTATTCAGAACGATTTGCCTTTCGTATTTAAGCATCTTCAATTTCCCGTACATCTCGCTTTTGCTATGACAATTAACAAGGACAATCGCTGGATGTGTGTGGCATAAATCTTGAATTTCCATGTTGCTCACATGGTCAATTGTATGTGGCGTGCTCACGTGTCGGCAAACCTCGCGCTTTATACGTGTACGCAGCCGATTATGGAACGAAAAATGTTGATTACCATAAATCACTTCAGTGAAAAAGCGGTAGGTTGACCGACAAGTAAATCGCTACGGTTTTTGGAATTGTATTTAATTTTAATATAACTTTTGATTAAAGAATTTTAATTGACCGAATTACATGAAGCGAAAGCTCGGAATTATTAAATTTCGTTACCTACCTACATTAACGAATTTGGGCGGAACGAAGTTCGCCGGGTCAGCTAGTAAATAAATAAACAATAAACAATTGCATTTAATCGATTTTATAGCCATTGGATACTTAGGTCGTTTCTGACATCAAACATCACTGCAAACGCTCTCATCTTTGAAATATATGGACGGGGGATGGGTATCGACGTGAAATTCTAGCTTAGTATGAATAAAAGTCCCGAGTTCTGGTTTAAAACCACACTGATAGGACCTGTCAGCCTGTAGTCAATTTGTTTACGCCACTCAAATTATACGGCGTACAAGATCTTGCGCGAAATTGAGGACGCTTCTGTCTCAGTAGTTGGTGCAGTTCAGATAGTCTCCTTTCTTGAGGATCGGGCAACCGAATCGAGTAGTAACAAATTTAATGATGAAACATTAACTTCATAACAAACAATTTATGTGACAACATCTTATCCACTCCTTTTTCAAAAGAATTCAAACACGCATACATTTTATAGTAAATATGAACTTATTGCTGCCTACTAAATGCACACATGCATACATAACGTATCTTAACCACAATCGTAAATTTAATTTTGGCAAGTGACGTGAGTTCAATTTGAGAATGTCAGCACGTCACAAGTACGAAAGTATCTAAAGAGCATCAATTCGATTTTATTATGCAATTATGAACCCGCCGTAAATTTCATCCACTCTGCGGTGATAAATCTGTTTATGGCGCAATCACGTTATCCCTTTACTTGTTTGCATTCCATCCTTTCTTAGTGATTTTATTTATATTTCAAAATAACCCAACGACAAAAATAGAGCAATTAAGCGTTCGAGTCTAATCATTTCTTGGAAACGATAAACAGCTATAAAACTAAATCCACAGTGTCTATTGTTAGTGGAATTCATATTTTTATGACTTGAAAATCTCATCATAATTATACAGTTTACCTGTTTCAATGAAATTTACACTTCATGTACTCTTTATCAAGTATTTTATGATTATGCTATTACTATATATGAATTTTTTTAAACAAAATATAATTTCCATAATCCATCTTAATCGCAGACTTATTCTTAATTCGACTGCTTTTGTTTGGAGTGTAATGCTTGCGAATAAATGGCAACATACGAATGAAAAAGGTACTCGACTTTGGCTTACATTCATCCCTCGAAAAATCTCTCGCCTGGGATGTATCAGTGCGAAAATCTGCGGTTTTATAGGTATGGTATATACTAAATCCAGAAACGATTGGATCAACTCTTTTGTAGTTTACTCCTCTATTCCTGTTAATAGGTTTTAAGCAGATATACATTCTCGTAGTTTGGGAAACATTTGACTTATGAGGAGATCAATTAAATCCAGACGGTGTGAGATAGATTTGCAGACGACTTACTGGTAGCTTAGCAAAAATATTCGACTTCTGTTTTGATTCCAATTAAATGGTTTATAGAGCATCGGTAAATTGTTGAATAATATTTATGTTCTGTTTTGGTGTTGTCGTAGGTTTCCCCTGTGCTGGATGTTAACGACAATATAGCCGCTTACTCGTGTCAGTGGTAAAATGTGAACATTAAGCAAAAATATTATAACTTTCATGCATATGTTTTGCAAATTGATCATTTGATACTTATCCAATATCTTTTTAAACAGAACACATGATTTTTTTAAGGACGCAAAGAGAGCACTGACTGCTGGAACGGAACGTTAATGTATGCATTATTTGTAAAGGGTCCTTCATTAGCGACACGACAACTTCAAACTTTCTGTATGAACGTACCCTTAAACCGATTACCGTACGGTTAATGTCAAAATATTCAGTAAAATCAACATTTTCATCACAGTGAAGTGCACAAAGGAACAACGTTTACAAATAATAAAAATTTACTACCGAAATTCCGAGTCGGTGGACGTAACTTTAAGAGCGTTAACGCCAATTTTCGGCCGTTTTTCTCGTCCCAGTTGACAAGCAATTCATAGTCTAGTAAAAAAATTGGAGTCACAATATTCGATGATGAATGATGTTTCCGTGCCAGTAAGACTACGTGTGGAGAATATTGCTGCCGTAGAGGCGTCCTTCTCAAACCAGCCAAATCAGCAAATTTCTCTGCGTTCTTAAGAATTGGGCCTCTTTCAGACCGCATTATTTTTTTATATTTTATTATACCCTATTCTAAGGGTATATTAATTTTGACGCATAGTTTGTAACATACCTTAATATTGCCCGTAGACCCCTAAAAGTTACTATATTTATGATCAGCATCGATAGTAATGTCGATCTAGCCATGTCCGTCCGTCCGTCCGTCTGTCGGCAAAAATTAGGCCTTTAAACTGGACCTAGAGAGCTGAAATTTAACCATATACTCTCTAGGGTCCCGAAATAATCAAGTTTACGAATTTTTGAAATCCGCCCACAGACACGCCCACAAACTCAAAAAAAAACAAATTTTGGAAAAAATCGAATTTTGAGCTAGAAAGCTGAAATTTTTTATATATGATCTATGACTCCTAAAACTGCTCGGGATAAAAAATTTTCAAAATCCGCCCACTGACACGCCCACAAATAAATAAAATAATTTGTTTATACCTTATTCTAAGGGTATAGGGTGGCGACGGTGTAGAGGTTAGTGTGTTGGGTTGTGACCCGTGCGGTGCAGGTTCAATCCCCATGGGGAACAACAACATACGCCACCCAATCACATGCCTCTACACCAAAAGGAGGATTTCTGCCTGGTAGTACAATGGAACGTTACCGAGTCTGAGTGTTCTGGGATTTGGATTTCCTTTTTTAATAAAAAGAAAAAAAAAAAAAAGGGTATATTAATTTTTGAAAATCCAAAGTTTCAGCTAAGGAGCTGAAATTTATAGTATATACTCTCTATGGGCCCTTTATTTTCATGTGTTAATTTTTTTTAAATCCGCCTTCTGACACGCCCACAATTAAATAAAACAATTTTATTGAAACACCCAAGTTTGAGCTAGGGACCGTTTTTTTTTTTGATAAAATCCTTTAAATGTTATATAACAAAATATGTAGAGCGTTCTTAACAATTCAACCATAATTAGACTTTTGTCACGCCCACTTATGAGGGATAGGAATAAGAATAGGGTATCCAACAGTTCGCTCAAGCGGACTGTAGCCCGTCCCTATGTTTTTTTATTTGAAATTGTTTGTTGACATTTTATATTTTTTATACTGTACCATCAGTCTATTATTATCATTCCTCCTCAAAACGCTGTAGCGTCCGATTGATATCCATCTTCGTATGAATATAAACCCGCAACTGCTGCCTGCGGCCTAACATGCGTACAATAAGGTTAAATCGGTGGAAACCGCCCTTCACTCCTTGGTACGCATCATTGAATAATCTATTCATTACAAGGAATACACTATGGTTGCTGTCTTAGACATAGAAGGCGCTTTCAACAACGTAAACACATCTGCAATCGCAAATGCACTAAGAGAACTGAATGTGGATGGCCCGCTGGTGTATTGATCAATCTTTTGCTCTCAAGCAGGAATATCAATTCAAAACTGGACGAGTCATCCACTAGGAGGTCTGTCAGTAGAGGTACGCCACATGGCGGTGTCCTTTCCCCCCTTCTGTGGAACTTGGTGGTGAATAAACTACTGATATGCCTGGAGGGGGAGGGCTGCATGGTGATTGCCTATGCGGATGATGTTGCTATTGCCGTCTCAGGGAAATACCTCAACACTCTAAAGGAACTTCTTCAAAACGCTCTCAATAAGCTGACAATTTGGGCAAGAAGCTGTGGGCTGGGGGTTAACCTTCATAAAACCGAACTTGTTCTCTTCTCCAGGAAATATAAAATCCCTCATATCGACCCTCCTTCTATTAACGGTACAAGCTTAACCTTTTCCAATGAAGCTAAATTTTTGAATAGCAAGTTAACCTGGAAACCCAATTTAAAAGAAAGAGCAAAAAAAGCTACAGTAGCACTTTCCTCTTGCAAAAAAGGCATTGGCAACAAGTTGGGCATACAGCCCCGCATATCTCTTTGGCTATACGTATCGGTAGTGAGACCGATTCTGACATACATACGTGGTTGCCTGTGTATCAGCCGAGCACTCGACCCCATCCGCTGTACTCGATATCTTACTGCATCTGACACCCCTGGATATTTCCATCAGACAATTAGCTGCCTGTTCCGCTGTCCACTTAAAAGCCACCTCACAGGTGATCAATACGAATATTGGCCACTCTATCATTCTGGACTCACTTGGGTCCGTACCAAGGAACATCGACTACACTATACCCCAGCTACAGTTCGAAAATAATTTCCAAATCACTATCCCCACCAGATCATTCTGGGAGGATGCTGATTACACGGAAGATAAATCGATCCACTTTTACACGGACGGATCAAAAACTTGTAATGGGGTAGGTGGGGGTGTTTCCTCAGAAAGACTAAATATCAGTCTCTCTTTCCGTCTTCCTAATCATTGTAGCGTGTTGCAGGCGGAAATCATGGCGATTAAGGAAGTCTTGTCGTGACTGAAGAGAAATGTGATATCCGCTAAGGACATCCGCATATTCTCGATAGTCAAGCCGCGCTAAAGTCCCTGAACTTAGTCTCTTCAAACTCTATCGTAGCCATAGACTGCCGTTCATCTCTTGAGGCGATGGCAGAGCAGTTCAATATTCACCTCTTTTGGGTTCCAGGGCACAGAGACATCCCAGGGAATTGTAGGGCAGATGAACTCGCCAAAAATGGAACCGCATTACCTCTTCTACCTGATAAAGGTTTTCAAGGTATGCCCATCGCTACTTGTAAACTTATGCTGAAGCTTTTCGCAGTCAAGACTACAAACCTTAGGTGGGCAGGTAGTGATACGTGTCTAGAGACCAAGCATATCTGGCCAAAGCTGGATCTGCGACACTCTTTGGGTTAGGAGGAGGAGACTACACTTCATCTCCTCTGTACGTACATGTTCTACACTCTTCCATAAAAGAAATCTCTATCTAGGAGCCTTCTTTCTCGATGAACTCAGTGAACTTAGCCAACACAGATGTTAGAAGTCTATCGCGCTTCATTAGAAGCTCCAAATGGTTTTAGCAAGTAGTGATAGAAACTACCGATCACAATGGTGGTATCACAACGGACCTCATTGGTCTAAGTGTGTTGGCTCTCAGCTAAGAACCACCTTAACCTAACCTATACTATACGTATTAAAATAGTGTCAAATGCCAATTCAAAGGGCTTCATTTCAAATAGTTGAAATATTGGTGGGGTGACCCTTGAGACATTGGCAAAAAAAGATACAGGATTACATGAAATGCATTTAAAAAATTACAATTCAAGTTAAATTTAAATATTCATTTTAAAAGAAAAAGAGAAAATACAGAGAAAAAGAGTAGTTACACCAAAATGTCAGAAAAATAGATTCCATATTATTGTAATTGAATTGGAAGAGCCAATAGGCGTTTTTCTTTTTCAGCTCCGAGCGGGGCACTGAGCTGTCAAAAAAAGAACTGTGTTACTTTTTTAGCTCGGAGCGCTCTGAGCACAAAATTTGTATTTCTTTTTTATCTCTGAGCTAGCTAAGGGCTCGCTCGATGAGCCTGATTAAAAATGACCGAGCACATAGAGGTGAAAAGCTGAGCGCGGCTGACTTCATTCATTAGGCGTTTTTCGTTTTTAGCTCCGAGCGGGGCACTGAGCTGTCAAAAAAAGAACTGTGTTACTTTTTTAGCTCGGAGCGCTCTGAGCACAAAATTTGTATTTCTTTTTTATCTCTGAGCTAGCTCAGGGCTCGCTCAATGAGCTCGATTAAAAATAACCGAGCACATCGAGCGAAAAGCTGAGCGCGGCTGACTTCATTCATTATTTTGTGTTTTTTCCATAGTTTATTTACTAGAAATTATAATTTAAATGGAACAATCCTTGACAAACACCAATTTCAGAATTAATCCTGACTATTTTGACAATTAATAGAAAAAATTTTATCTAATCACAGTTCAGTGCTCAATTCTGTTTCTTAATTAGCTCGGAGCGCTCAGGTTACGTTCAGCTCGGAGCGAGCTCTGATCGCTCGAGCCCCGCTCTGTTCCCTGCTCGGGGCTAAAAAAGAAAAACGCCTAATATTTTACACATTTTCCAAACTTTCCAGGAACGCTTAATGACCTGATTTGAAGGGGTAGATTGTTAAAAAGGCGGCAAAATGAAACCAAACAAAAGTTACGAAAAGCAGTGGTACGGGAAAACGGTACAGTTACAACGTTCAACAAATTACGGCGCAAATTATAATGAGATATAAATCTAAAATTCATATTTCCCGATCTAATAAAATAAAGTTTATAATACCTTAACACAATACAAATGACGGACTGGAAAAATGTTCATAGCACGGAACAATGGAAAACTAGGATGTCGACGGTGTTTTCGGCTAATTTTTTTCAAAACATTTTTTGTAGAACCAACTAAATGAGGCTGTATCTTATTGCGATATGTCCCGCCCCAACAGGCAATACTTTATTGGAGTTTCGACTGAAAAATGACATAATAAATAATTTTTAATTCGCAGAGTAAACATTTTTTAAGTAAAAAAAATGTCAAAGTGTGCAATGAAAATATTTTTTCAATGACTGCGTAGGGTTTACAAAGTTCATTTTATAGTCAATACTGAGTCCCAAGCATTTGAACTCTTCTACCCTCTCAACTAAAAAACACTCATCACTACAATGTAGCCTGTTACTAAACGTGGGACAAGATGAAGCTGGGACACATGTTGAGCAGCTAATTAGTTTGAACTTTTTGCAACCTCTAGAATGAAAGTAAAACTCCGCAAAAGGGTCAGTTTTGGTCAATAGGTTAAAACGGGTTGGGTTCGATATCCCGCTTTTTATAATTCCGATTCTTAAAATCCCGCTATTATAATTTCGCTTTTTATAATCCCGCTTTTTTAAAATCCCGTCTTTTAAAATCCCGCCTTTTATAATCCGGTTTTTTATAATCCCGTTTCTTATTATCCCGCTTTTACAATCAAAAGTAGTTGCTTTATTTTAAAAAATCGCTCGATTTTTAAAATAAAGCAACTACTTTTGATTGTAAAAGCGGGATAATAAGAAAATTAAAATAAATAGGTATAGGAATGAGTGTTTTTTTTTTAAATGCAGTTTATTTTAACATTTATCATTTTTAGAGGAAGTAACAAAATAAGAAATAAATAATAATTTATGTGCATTATATACTATTTTCGCAATGCATAAAAACAATGTAGAATATGTAAGCAAAAACAAATGTGTGCTTACAGCAAAAACTAAAAATATTCGGATTCATTTTCTTTTTGGTCGAGTATTTTAGCGGGATTTGGCGGGATTTTATAAAGCGGGATTATAATAGATTGGGATTTTGAACAAGCGAGATTTTAGAAGACGGGATTTTAAAAAAAGGTGTATTTTAGTGGACGGGATTTTAAAACTTTTTTGTCGGGATTTTTGAAAAGCGGGATTTCAAAGAAAATCGCGCGACTTTTTAAAATAAAGCAACTACTTTTGATTGTAAAAGCGGGATAATAAGAAAATTAAAATAAATTAAGCAGTGAGTGTTTTTTTGAAATGCAGTTTATTTTACAATTATCATTTTTAGAGGAAGTAACAAAATAAGAAATAAATAATATCAAAATAAATTTTTAAGTAATAAATATGACAATCTTCAATAATTTAAAAAAAAAATATAAAGTAATGTTATATGATATTCTGCAAAAGGGAACAAAAAAAACTTCAAACCATTAACAACATTTTTTTATTTTATTAGTTCAAGTGTATTATAAGCAATGCAACGCAAAAACCTGTTTTACTCATTTTTTTTTCTATTTCTTATTAATTTTTTTACAGCGCGTAACTTTATAACATTAGTTTTTTATATAATTTTTCTGCCATTTCGTAATTTTTGTATTTCAGTTTGCACCACAATTGCTTCCTTTCTCAAATCTGCAATGAGTTTATACAAGCCAGCACTTTTTCGTCCAACCAAAACTTTCAGTCTGCGACGCTTCAACATTATTTTGTTTTCTCGGGAATTATTATTCTGCACTGTCATACACAGACCAAAAGTTAGGAGAGTACTGCACTTGTCTACTTATATTACGAATGTTTTGTAAAAAACGGGATAAGCGGGATTTGGCGGGATTTTAAAAAGCGGGATAATAATAGATCGGGATTTTGAACAAGCGGGATTTTAAAAGACGGGATTTTAAAAAAACAGTATTTTAGTAGACGGGATTTTAAAACTTTTTTCGGGATTTTTGAAAAGCGGGATTTTAAAAAGCGGGATTCCGATACGCTCACGTATATGAAGAACAAAATAGATCTCAATACCGAACCTTGCGGCACTCCCAAATTTAGAAACTGCACATCACTCCTGATTTCACCATTCTTAAAGTAAATAAACTCCAATTCTTTTGACATGAATCACTGTAACACTTAACTCCTTAAAACATGCCCTCCTAACATCGCCCTCCTCCTGACCTAACCATACTTATACTCAATGTTAGTTTTAACTAGTTACATATTTATTTATTTAATTATTTATGTTGTTAATCTTATTTGTTTAGATTTAAGTAATTTTGCTTGTATTAAGCGTAATAATAAACTAAATTAACTCTTTGAGTTGAAGGATGTAATCTGATCCACTCGAGCATAAAACCAAGAATTCCTTCTTTTTCAAGTTTATTCAACAAAATGGTGTGGTTAACCAAATATATCGAAGGCTTTCGTAATGTCCACAAATAAACCTGCAGTGAACTTCTTTGCATCAATATTGGAGAAAACACTGGAGCAAAAATTTAGTAGGGCATCTTCAGTAGACTTTCCATGCTGAAAACCACACTGCACAGGGATGAAAAACTTGTTTTTGTTTAAAAAAGATAACAGTCTTATTTTAAAAAAAAATTCGAAAACTTTACTAAAAATGGAGAGGAGTGAAATTGACCTGTAATTGCTCATACCCTCTGCTGAACATTTTTGAAAGAGAGGCACTACTTCCACACATTGAGCCCAAGGAAAAACTCCAGAAAATATGCTTCGGTTAAAAATAACTATTAGTACATCTGCCAAGAAACATCCGATGCGTTTTATAACGATATTCGAGATGCTATCATAGCCGCAAGCATTAGAACCGTTAAGGGACCCAATGACTTTTAAAACTTCAAACGCAGATATAGGTTAACCACGGAAAAACTTATGACACAATTCGGGCTGTCGTCTTCTGCAGCGAAATTTATTCAATCATATCTTACAGGTCGTACTCAAGTCGTCTTTATCAATGATGTCCCATCCGAGTTTTGAGCAACTTCAAATGGTGTCCCACGAGGATCCATCTTAGACCCACTGCTCTTCTCAATCTTTATTAATGACCTCCCAACTGTTGTCAACTACTCGTCTTACATATGTATGCAGACGATGTACAACTATACATAAGCAGTGAGCGTGGTCTCATCACTAATTCTGCCTATAAGCTCAATCAGCTAAAGCTAAATCCTGACAAATCCAAATGCATAGTAATAAGCAGAAATTGTGCGGATATATTTTGCGTTCCTAGCATCTATCTTCGAAATTTTCCAATTCAATTTGTCCAGAAAGTAAAAAATCTAGGTATTTGGTTCAGCACAACATTGTGTTGGGACAACCATATTCTGACCGATATTAGGAAAATCTACGGCTCTCTCAGAAACCTGTCATTTTCGCAAAATTTCACACCTACAACTACAAGGTTGATGCTGGCTAGAACCCTGCTGGTGCCACTTATTACCTACCAGTGGCGAGGCGCCCATATAACTCGATTCACGCCGGGTTACCTTTTAAAATTCTACCTTTCAACAATGTTTCAATCCAACAAGCAACATGCATCTTAATGTGTGTATATAAACATAAGATTTGTATGTTTCCTACACCTGCACTTGCAAGCAACAAATTCTACCAACCCACCACCTGCTATTCACCTGCTCTCATATCGTTCTACTGCTCTACGCACACAAATACTCACACCATTGTATGCCTATTCTCCAACATCACCTCTCCATACCCCATAAGAAACACATACGCAAAGGGATAGCAAAACAAAGCATAGTAACCCGGAAATTTTCGCGTTATGAAATATGTGGCTGGTTAGAACAAATTGGCTATCTTTCCTTGTTTTCCCCTTATCGTTCACCGCGTTTGACTCCTCTCTGTTTGATACACGCCTCCTTATGCAAAAATATAACCCGCTTTTCAGCGACTTATTTGGAGAGTTTTTTATGTAGCTGAGGTGAGTTCTGTTTGAAAAATTCAGTTGTGAAGCAGACTGCGATGTGTAACTAAAAGTAAACCATAATGATATCGAAATCTTGTTGCACTTTATTATCTAATAAACTTGAAACTTTGTCAATACTCTATCACTCTACCTTCAGCTTTGTCTTTTCGTTCTTTTTTTTCTCTCTGGCATTTACTAACCTACATAATATATACTGTACCTACTGTTCACCCCACACTGAATTATTTTTAATGATGTCACATTACCACTATTTTTTCTTTAAATATTATATGTCACTAACTATTCTCTAAATTTTAGTTTGTATAACCTTGAATTGTGATAACTTTTTATCTTACTTTGAACTTGAGAATAAAGAATTATATACAAAAAAAAAAGTAATATTAAGTGGAATTATTGTTGTGCAATATATAATTATTTAAAGTGATCGAAAACAGTGAAAAGTGTGAGAAGTGTGAAAAGTTTAAATTGTTTTGTTTTCAGTTAGATTCAGCAAAGGAGAAAATGGCATTATTAACAGTAAATTGTTGTTTAGTAGATTTGCTTTTGGAAGAAGAAAATTATTTTTGTAAGTTGAGTTTTCTTAAAAAAAACATAGGGACGGGCTACAGTCCGCTTGGGCGAACTGTTGGATACCCTATTCCTATTCCTATCCCTCATAAGTGGGCGTGACAAAAGTCTAAGTATGGTTAAATTGTTAAGAACGCTCTACATATTTTGTTATATAAGATTTAAAGGATTTTATCAAAAAAAACGCTCCCTAGCTCAAACTTGGGTGTTTCAATAAAATTGTTTTATTTAATTGTGGGCGTGTCAGTAGGCGGATTTAAAAAAAAATTAACACATGAGCATAAAGGGCTCCTAGAGAGTATATATTATAAATTTCAGCTCCCTAGCTCAAACTTTGGATTTTCAAAAAAATTGTTTTATTTATTTGTGGGCGTGTTAGTGGGCGGATTTTGAAAATATTTATACATGAGCTTAAAGGGCCCCTAGAGAGTATATATTATAAATTTCAGATCCCTAGCTCAAACTTTGGATTTTCAAAAAAATTGTTTTATTTATTTGTGGGCGTGTCAGTGGGCGGATTTTGAAAATATTTATACATGAGCTTAAAGGGCCACTAGAGAGTATATATTAAAAATTTCAGCTCCCTAGCTCAAATTTTGGATTTTCAATAAAATTGTTTTATTTTTTTGTGGGCGTGGCAGTGGGCGGATTTTGAAAATTTTATATCCCGAGCAGTTTTGGGAGTCATAGATCATATATAAAAAATTTCAGCTTCCTAGCTCAAAATTCGATTTTTTCCAAAATTTTGTTTTTTTGAGTTTGTGGGCGTGTCTGTGGGCGGATTTCAAAAATTCGTAAACTTGAGATAGGACGCTCTACTCCTTCTATGAAAATAGATTATAAGCGCAAGGATGGTTTTGTTTCGCATTTCAACGCATCCATATATCAAAAATATACTTGGTTGACTGGTAGTTGTAAGCTCAATAAAATGCTTTGTTTTCCTTGCCTCCTTTTTTCTAATTCTCCTAGTGTTTGGAGTCGCACGGGCTACGCTGACATAAACAATTTAATTAATTCGGCAAATAGACATGTCAAGACGGAAAAACACATTCGTAGCTGT
Source organism: Portevinia maculata (assembly GCA_949715645.1). Classification (NCBI taxonomy): domain Eukaryota; kingdom Metazoa; phylum Arthropoda; class Insecta; order Diptera; family Syrphidae; genus Portevinia; species Portevinia maculata. Next base: position 4,205,734 of record OX454526.1, on the reverse strand, counting down.
TTATCTTTGCACGAATTCGGTACTGATTGTATTGAAACCTCGTTAGGTAATTCCTTTGTAGCTCACAACAAAAAAGTTGATAGAAACCGTAAACTAATGGAACGTTTTATAGATACGGTAGTTCTTTTAGGCAAACAGGGACAAGCATTTCGGGGTCATAATGAAAAGTCAGAAGGAGTAGAGGAAAGGTTTCTTGGGTTTTTTGACGTGAGTGAGAGTCGAAATGCCGATGAGCTCTCAAAACACATTTTAAATATACTTGATGTATACGGTTGCAAGGAGAAATTAGTTGGGCAATCTTACGATGGGGCCGCGGTTATGTCAGGGGAAGTAGGTGGTGTAAAAAAAAAGTCCTGGATGCTTGTCCAATGGCTTATTTTATTCCTTGCTACGCGCATGTTTTAAATTTGGTGTTATCTCAATCACTGGAAAATATACCTGAACACAATAGTACGCTTCTTTAATAAATCAACTAAACGTTCAAATATTTTAAAACAAATAGCAAACAGACGCATGCCGGGAGTATCAGAAACTCGCTGGCATTACCATCCCCGAATAGTTAACGTTATTTTTAACTGTAGATTAGATATTATTGAAACTTTTAAGCAAATATTAGACTATCCAAAAGAATGGGACACTGACGCACTTTCAATGGCCGAAAGTTTATTGCTTAAGTTAGAAGCGAAAGATTTTTGCTTTTTACTGCACTCGGTTTCCGAAATATTTGCTAAAACCGATGTATTCAGCCAGGTTCCACATTTCACTTTCACTCGAAATGAAATCGAAATCGGTCGAAAATAGATTTTGGTGTTCTACATTTCACTTTTATCGATATCGATTTCAAATTTTTCGAAATTCAAACAAAGTGAAATTGGCAGGTTCCACAATTCGTTTTTATCGATTTGAAATCACTTTCAAGCATTTTCATCAGTGTGAATTAAATAATAATAATAATAAATATATTAGAGTAAAATTATTTCCATATATCGATCATACTATCAGAAAGCTCCAAAAATTTGTGGACAACATACAAAGTATTTTGGAAACAAAAAATGAAGAAGCACAGAGGCACAATATTGAAATGGAGAAATTTCATCAAGAAATTCTAATAAAAACAAGGAAATTAGAATCAAAAGAAATGAAGCTCGATATTTATAAGAGCAAAAACGTAAATAGCGAAAGACTTGCATTTTTAAGAACTTATGATCACTTTCATGTTCCTTTTTTTTATTTATCTAATATTTGTACTGAACTGAGTTTTTTGTTGTTTTTTTTATAACCTTTTCAAATAAAGAGTACCTATACCATTAACAGTATGGTTTCTTATTTGACTGGCTTCATTGAAATTTGCAGCTTCTTCTGTAAATTCGTCGTCTTCTTCAATTTCACTTGCCTCGTTCCCTACCTCAAAACTTCCTTCTTCTTCATTTTGTAGCCTAAAGTGTCTACAAATGTTGTGCAACACCACGGCAATTACCACAGCACTCATTTTTTAAATAAATCGCAAAAACGAGACGAAATTTAAAACAAACAAACTATTTATTACAAAAAATATATTTTTGCGACGTTTCAAATGACAGATAAGCTGTTTTTAATTTCACTTGAAGTGATTTCGAAAAAGTTTCGAATATTATAAAATGGGTGAAATGTGGAACACGGAAAACAAATTCACTCGATTTACAATTTCACTTTCGATTTCATTTCACTCGTTTTCTGGAACCTAGCTGATTGTTTAATTTAATACAAAATAAACAAACAGATGTTGAAGTTGCTAAGCGAGAAATCGAGTGTTTTGAGTCTTGGCTTTCTACTGAGTTTCTAAACAAATTTGATTTAAATTTTGAAAGTATAAATGATTGTGCTGAACCTCCACGGAAACGCCGATTACTTGATTTTGATTTAAAGGCTCACTATAAGCGCCTTTTTGTAGAAATAAAGGACAATATTATATCTCAAATTAAGACACGATATAAATCTTTCACGGATTTAATTTTTTTGGATTTACTCAATAAAGCAAAATACAGTCGTTTTGCTCAGTCAAGCCCAGATGATAAAATATCTTTGGTGATTAACTTTTTCCCTGGAATTTTCGACTTTGCAGGTTTAAAAAAGGAGCTGAAAGTTCTCTTCACTTCAACCACTTGACGTTTTATCCATCTATAAACATTTAAGAAGTGAAATATTGTGTGAAACATTTCCCCAAATCTTAAAATTAAGTGGACTATTTTTAACACTACCAATGACTGTTGCTTCCGTGGAGAGATCTTGTTCCACTCTGAAAAGAGTTCATACATATTTGAGAAATTCTCAAGGAGAAGACAGGCTTTCTGATTTAGCACTTTTATCCATAGAAAAGCGACTCCTTTTGAAAATAAAAAGTAGGCCTAACTTTTATGAAAGAGTTCTTGCAGAATACGTGAAAAAAAGTAGAAGAATAGACTAACAGCCTTATTCATAACACTTAATTAAAGCTGAATCAGACCTTATCTTAGTTTAATTTAAGAAAACTTTATTCAAAAACTTTTCTTAAAGATAATTCACACTTAATCAAATGTCAAAAAATTAAATGCCTAATTTCGCATTTAGCGGTGAATTAACTTTCATTTTCCCGTTGTGCTCAGAAAGAATATACGAGTAAAACCAGATAAATATGGTAGATACGTTATCGAATTTTTTAGATAAATTTAATATATTGAACAATAATATTGGTAACAGAAGGCGTTTAAAAAACTATAAACCACGTTTTAACCCTTTTGATCTCAATGAAAGTGAATTCAGAAATAAATATAGATTCTGTAAAGAAAACATGAAAAAACTAATTGAAATCGTTCGAGGTGATCTGGAGGGTGACCCGAGAGGTGGGCATATCGATGTTGAACTTCAGGTAATGGCAGCTATTCGATATTGGGGTCGGAATGAAGTAAGCCAAGCATACATTTTTCCGCCGTGACTTAGTGGAGACACTGTTAATCAGTTGATTAAGGAAATCTAATGAGGGCAGTTAGAGTACAAATAAAAAAAAATATTTAACAAAACTTTTCACATTTTTTTCCAAATTCTACTGTTTTTGATTTAAAAAAATATTAATCATTAATATTTTCTCTTTTTAACTTTGTACAAAAACTATTTTTAAAATATTTTTATATATTAAAATATTTTTATATATTATAGATGTAAAATCTATATATTTTTGTAAATATTATGCGTGAAGCTTTTTAATTTAAATTTTTATTTATGTATTTATTTATTTAACAAACCGTGATTTATGAAGTTCCTTTTTTTTATTACTTAGTATCAATTTTCTTTAAGGTACAGCATTTGAATCTGCCAAAAAGGTTTCTTTCGAAGCCACTTTTATTATACTTTAGGTTCATTGTAAATTTAAGCTTAAATGACTTGAAGTATAAAAAATTGGCTTGAATTGCTTTACTTCTATGCGAATTGCAGTACACAATATAATTTCAGAAAGCGTTTGCAGGTGCATATTTTTTCCGACTTAACATTTAACATTTTCCACGCCACGCCACTGTATACCTACTGCAGTGAAATCTTCTGTTGTAACAACGCCTTCATAATGCGCAAATTCTAAGTTGCATTTAACAATATTACTCGATATGTTTTTGGATTAAAAAAATACGACCATGTTTACGCTTATGATAAAAAGATTCTTGGTTGTACACAAGTATCTCGAATACTGCACTATCAAGCATCTACATAATATCATAACCACCAAACAGCCTCCCTATTTATATGATAAGCTTCAATTCGCACAATCGCAACGCTCCTCCAATTTGATTCCACCCCATTCCATTTTTTGTTCACGCCATTCGCCTCTGGAATGCACTTCCCCTCAGTTTAAGACGACTCAAGGATGCAAACAATTTTAGTGATACTCTCTTTCGGCACATTGCAGGCACATAAATACAGAAAGTACTACCTACGTTTATAGAAATCGTTTTCTTTCTTTCGTTTTCTTTTTACTTCTTTTAAATTGTTTTTTTCTTTCTTTGAATTTGTATACATTGTTTATAGTTTACCTTAGTCATACTTTTTTTTTTAAATACAAAACAATACATGTATTTTCAGTTAATATGAAGTATCATAATCGAAAGGCTTTTTTTTACAAAATTCACATTTATACTCGTAACTTGAATGATTTTGGAAGTCTATCATAAACGTTGTTACTGATGAATAAATAAATATTAAATAAATATGAAATAGGTTCAAAGAAAAAACAATTACAATTCAAAAACTCGCACTGTAACAGTAAGACGAACAACTCAGTTGACCTGTTTGTAAAGACAAATTGTTGGCTATTGACGAAAAGTAATTATTGAAAGCGTTAGCAACATCGAATTGGTCAGACACATTACAGCCATTAGTAAGAATTGTTGTAGGTTTGGAACAACACGAGACTTTTTTAAAATACTATTAACAACTTGCCGTTCACTCTTAAGATTACCTTTAGCAAAAACGAAATGATTTTCCTAGGGATCGCGATTGCCCCCCCTGTTATATAGCCTAACCTACAAACCGACATGAGGGTTCTTTCGGTCTAGATGCAAGCTAACTCGGGTTGGATAAACTGTAAACCAGTTCAACTCGGGTTATGCTTAACTGCGTTTGACACGGTTTGATTCATTTTTGTTATCTATAATACTCAAGTTGGATTACTGCTGCTCAAGTTTGAGACCGCATACGTTTTGACGGTGCCTTCAAATAATGCCGTTTACTTTTGGTCTAAATTCGCTTTGTGAAATTGCAATAAGGCAACATTTTAACGTTTGGCTGTCTATGGGATCAACTTGTGATTTCGCATCTCATCCCATAATCAGTGCAATGCGCATGTGAGGGCATTCCCCCTATCCTTCAACCCTGCTGCTTGGGGTCACTGTTTGATTAGGAATAGGTGCAACAGGTAATTGTTATTTTTAACAATGGAAAGTGAAATATTTTTTTTTTTTTTTATAGAGTTTCTAATATTACTCCCAAGCCATAGTAATGTTAACGTTACTCTCAGCAAGCTGAGAATTACCTATCCTGATTGAAAGCCCGAGACTTGGAACCAGAACTAGGCTCGGACGAATAATAGGGGTAGGTGGAAAATCGTACATGCTACTCTTTCTCACTTAAGATAAGAAAACAAAAACCACCTCCCTTCGAAACCTTCATACTACAACTAGGTTATTCCTATCTAGTAGTTTTATTTAAACTGTAAAATACGCGTTTGGCAGGCAGCTTCCCAGTGGAGGTACCTGCTAATACCGCCATAAGCACGCGGTTACATCTTATTGCGCTAATTCAAATGGGTTTATCCTTTGTAATCGGCGCACTAGGTTAGTATCGTCTCGAATTTGTAGCATGGTGATATTGCAATGACCGTGAAGGCGTGTCTGTTGTTTGCAGCCAAAATGTTTTATTTCATCTTCGACGGTAGCCATAGTTAGGTCTCTGTGGATATCAGTGTTTCTGATAAACCATGGTGCAGTTACTATTTTTCTTAGCACTTTGTTTTGAAAAGTTTGTAAAATTTTGATATTACTGGATTTGGTACAACCCCAAAGTTGTATACCGTATGTCCAAACCGGTTTTAGTACTTGCTTGTATAAAAGCAGCTTGTTTTGCATGCTGAGTTGGGAAAATCTACCAAGCAGCCAGTGCATTTGTTTACATCGAATGGCGAGCTCTTCGCGTTTCTTCTTGACGTGCGGTTTCCATTTTAATTTCGCATCGAGTGTCATACCCAAATATTTTGCCTCGTTTGCGTACGGAATTCGTACCGAATCAATGAAAATGGGTAAGTTGTCTACCTTTTTATAAGTAAAATTCACGTGCGTTGATTTGGCCTCGTTGAGAGCAATACGCCAAGTCTTTGTCCAATCACAAATTTTGTCAATAGAACGTTGGAGTTTATTAGTTGCTGATTCAACGGTATTACTGACCGCTAATATAGCTGTATCGTCTGCAAATGTGGCTACTGTTGTGCCTTCTTCTTGAGGAATATCACTAGTGTATATTAGAAATAGGATCGGTCCAAGAACGCTTCCTTGGGGAACTCCGGCCGCGATTTCTTTAAATTCAGAGTAATCATTTCCGTGTTTTACACGAAAGAGTCTGTCTGATAAGTAACAACTAAGGATATCAGATAACTGTTTCGGAAAAGCTTGTCTTAGCTTATGTTTCAACCCTGTATGCCATACTTTATCAAAGGCCTGAGAGACGTCGAGAAAAACACTAGAACACATTTTTTTCTCCTCTAGGGCTTTTTCAATTACATTGGTTATTCTGTAAACCTGGTCGATTGTAGAATGCTTAGTCCTGAATCCGAATTGGTGATCAGGTATTAATCGACGTTCTTCGATAATCGGATGTAGGCGCTTTAACAAAAGTTTTTCGAATACCTTCGACATTATCGGTAAGAGAGATATTGGCCTATATGATTTTTTGTCATTCAGTGGTTTACCGGGCTTTGGAACCATTATAACTTCAGCTACCTTCCATTGTCGTGGAACGTACAATAACCTGAACGATGCATTTATAAGATATGCAAACTTTATTAAAGCTTTCCTAGGTAACTCTTTAAGGACCTGTCCTGTGATTAAGTCATATCCAGGAGCTTTGTTTAATTTTAGTTTCTCTATTTCGAAGCGTAGTTCGGCTAGCGATACACTTTTTATTCTATAATTGTCAGGTGCCACGGTTAGGACAGGAAATTCGAGCAACGCTTGACCATCAAATGGTTTAAATGTTTCTTCCAAATGTTCTGCAAATATTTCGGCTTTTTCCTTGTCACTCTTCGCCCATTCTCCATTGATTTTCCTGATGGGTGGCGCTTGCGTTTTTGGTTTTTTAATGCCTTTCATGGCTTTCCAGAGCGAGTAATTTGTACTTTTATCCGCAGTTAGGCTTCCAAGATATGTAGAAATTTGACGATTTTTAAAGTCTCGAATTTCTCTCTTAAGTTTACTACAAAGGTAGTTAAGAGTGGTTTTATCCTGTGGAGCGCGAGATTGTTGTCAACTTTTGCGCGCTCCCCTTTTCTTCTTTAACAATTGCGTGATTTCCAAGGGATATGTTATTTCGCAATTTGTGGTTATTTCCGTTTATGGGGAGTATTTTTCCAGGCTGAGCATTGTATGACGTTAATAAATTGATCGACTTCGTCTTCAAGTTCGTGGGGTGTTCGAAGAGACACTTTGAGATCGATTTTACTTTCACAGTATTTTTTAAAGGATTCCCAGTTTGTTTTCATGTTAGTTAGTCTGGGCGGACCTTCTTTTTTTCGTAGACAGCCGTTAATTGTCAAAATGACCGGTGAATGATCAGAAGAAAGATCGAAGCATTCCTCAACTACAATAGAGTTTCCCGACAAACCTTTCGTGATGAAGAAATCGATGAGGTCTGGTGTTTTTGCCGTATCCGAGGGCCAGTATGTCGGTTTACCTGAGGAATGAAAGTCTACCCCCAATTCCATACCGGCTTCGTAAAGAACTCTACCTTTTACTGAAATGCATCTCGATCCCCAGAAGGTATGTTTTGCGTTAAAGTCACCTCCGATGACGAAATTTCGTCCAAGTGAGTCAAAGATACTTATAAAATCGCTTCTTTCCATCGTTGCACGTGGGGGGCAATAGATAGCTGCAAAATCATATTTTATGTGTTTAATTTTTACGCTCACCGTGCATAATTGCAGTTTGTCAAGCTCGATTGTTCCACTGACTGAGTGTTCAATGGTATTTTTGATCAACAAGGATGCCCCGCCTCTCGCCCTTTCCGAAGGGTGATATGCGTGATAGGCAATGTATCCTCGAATGTTTGTGCTGGTTTCTTTCGTCAGATGAGTTTCCGAAATCAAACAAATATCAATTTCATATTTATGAATGAATATCTCGAGCTCGTCCATCTTATGCAGAAGGCCGTTCGCATTCCATGTCACTAATTTAACTAAATCCGTCATATTTATATTATTGCACGTGTACTTCGAAATTGATTTTCGAGCTTGTCGAGTTTTTCAAACATACGTTTATTAATTTGGCTCTGTTCTTCTAGCCTGGCAAGAATTGCAGAGAAAACTTGGGAGACTGGATCAGATGTTTTATTTGTTTGTTCGCGTCCTTGCAACGCAGCTTCAGCGTATGTTTGTGGAACAGCTTTCGGTGACTTTTTTCTAAACAATTTTCCTTCTCTTGGGTGTTGTGTTTTGACCATTTCTTTAGCCTTTTTTCGTCCTTCATTGGTTTTATTGTTGCCCCTTTCAGGTTTGTTATTGGTTTTATTTGCGATTGGTAGCGTAGTTTTCTTTATTTTGTCGCGCCTATTTTGAAGTTCCTTAGCCACTTCGCATCCGCGATAATTTGCCGGATGTTTTCCATTGCAATTTATGCATGTTGGTAGGTCTTGTCTACTTAGAGCGCATTCCTTCGATAAATGTTTACCGGCACATTTTACGCAACGCGGCTCTTTTTGGCAATACGTGTGCGTGTGATTGTAGCCTTGGCAACGCTTACACTGAGGAATCTGACGAGTCCTTTGGCGCATCGGTTCAATTTTAACCACTATGTTTAGGATAGTTTTAATGTTGTATATTTTTTCCATGTTTTCAGACTTTTCGAAACTAAGTATGAATAGCGGAAGTCCGCGTTTGACAACAATTTCCTCGTCTTGTTCCGTTTTTTGCTTTTCTTTTCTAAGTATATTAACCGCGTCGATAATGCCAAATTTGACTTATTCCACTTTCACAAAGTCGAATTTGTATCCAGAAGGTCAACAGTAACTCAATTTCATACCACAACTGTTATTGCATATCAATTCTCAGAAACCGCGCTCATGCTGTCACAAGTATTAATTTGGAGGGGCGTGAGGTCGCGGCACTTGTGAATTCGGTCTTTTCCCCATTTTTCATCTACCATCAAACCAAAAGTAAACCCCTCACTTGATTATCTGCTCTCGACGAAGAAGAAGACTTGCACCGCTGCCTTTTTGTAAAGAAATAGGCTTTATGTTAAGTACCATTCAATAAAGAATTATAGACGCTGCGTTTAAGTTTGTACTTAAACCTAATGCCTACATGTTTGGTATTCAAAATAGCCAATCGTTAAATATTCCATTAAATACAGATACTGCGGTATTAGCAGGCCGAAAGTACCTTCAATCGTATCATACATTTACCTATAAAATGTAGGTATACTGTATCATATAGGAAGATGCATACTATGCACAAACAAAGCCAGTTCATGGATTGCATATAAAAGTTATGAAAGTCCCGGGCCGATAACGTATATAGGAACCCTAAACTCAAATTTAAGTATGGGAACAAATTAAAGTCCAGAAATAATAGCTATATGACCTCAGTCAAGCCAAACGAAATTACGTCTCCACTTTAACAAAATATACTTATCACAAGCCCACTAATTCATAGCTAGCCAAAGGCAAAAAAGAAAAAACCGAACTTTCACCACCCAACAGGCAATTAAGAGCGCTGGTATCCTCGCTCGCTAAACAATCTGTAATTAAATAACGTTCTCCACTGGTCCACTATTTATCATTCTACAACACCATAAAACTTTGTGAAATTTTACCACAACATTAATTTGTAATCAAACGAGGCCTGCAATGGCCATAGCATGACCCGAACCGAATCACACCACAGCAGAAGCACAACAGCCACATATCGCTGTCAATTAAGGTTCTGAATTTTCCAAAGAGAATGAGTTTGTACAGCCTCCTCCTGCTCAGAGGCTAATGGGCAAGTGAATAGCCCTGCTGGGGTACTTCCGCACTATAGGGAATACCATCCACCATCCAGTATGGGCATCCCATAGATCTACCACCAGCTTTAGGCCCATTCAAAGAAAAATGAGAAGAAACCAAAAAAAAAAAAAAATACACACACATACCATGAATGCCGATACGAAGAGAAGCCGTGTCTGATGGTGCTTTGTTGGTATGACCGGTAGCCTAATCCCATAGTGGCTAATAACATTGTTACGATTTTATGTTCTCCCTTCGAATTCCCTCAAATGGTCTGCTGAATGAGAAAACTCAGCCGAACACAGGCCGACAGTCCGACACATCCCGAGATATATGATGATTTTATGCGCACCCAACTAAATTCAAATTCAAATTATTCATCTTTTGCTTTTCACAAGCTACCAACACCGCACAGGCACAGCACAGATTCAAAGATTCATAGACTCTCCTTCGGAATTATACACCTGGTCAGCAATATGAACATTGACAGTAGACAGTGCTTCTATGATTATACACCTTAATTATCATAACTAACGATATGATTATTATTAATGGAAATTTGTTTGGATTCGTCTCTCTGTCGCTCTTTCGCATTTCCATGTCGCAGACTGAGAACTATTCGAATCGGTGTTGTTGTTTGATTTTGGGGTCTCTGGGAATAGGAAGGCTGATGCGCGTAACATTGGGTGTTTCATTGAATGTATCAATGGAATATTTTAACATTTCCGTCCGTTAAATGCTCTTCTCGAATGAGATTGCTTATGGTCGGTGACCAACTTCACGCCAGCTGAACAATGCTCTGGAGCGATATCTTACAGTTTTACCCCGTAATGGTGTCTCAAGAATGTGTCCATTTGTGCATTTGAATTTTCACTGAATATTTAAGGTTTCTCTGATGTTTCTAAATAAAAAATTAATGGCTAACAATTTACGACCTGGTTTTCCAAAAAATGTCAAAAAAAAATTCAACTTTTGACATAAGACATTTTTATTAAATAAGAATTACCAAGAAGTATAATCTGGTTTACAGAAGAATGCACTCTTAGAAATCTTAAAACAAGACCGGAATAGAACTTTCTTGAGGAAAAGCGTGTCATTCAGCGAGGTTCTGATGAGGATTCAATGGATTATAAATTCATTGCCCTCCCACTTTACTGAATCATTCTGTGAAGCTGAAAAAACTTCGAACGAAAGCGTTCGAACCTTACCCCAATCGGAGTAAATTTACTCCAATTTTAAGAAAGAAAAAATCTACTCTCATTTTGAGATCTACTCCTTTTTATCACACTGAAAACTTCTTAAGCCAAACCACATGATAGTAAATGACAGCACTGTGTTATTCCATTTTCCAACCACCTCTGACTTTGAATATATGTCTAGCGACTCAGAACGTCATAACATGGCACTGTCTAATAGGCAGGCATGCATCAAGGCTTGGCGTTTATTTAAACGACTTCGGCAGAAGCTCCATGGACGAAGAGGAGGAGGAGACTACACCTCACCTTCTTAATAAAGGCAATGATGCTTTTATAAGGATTAAAGCGACTTGACAGCTTCAATCTTTCAGTGTGAACGCACCCTTAAGCCGGTTACCGAACTGTCAATGTCAAAATATTCAGTAAAATCATGATTTTCATCACGGTGAAGTACACGAAGGAAAAGCGTTCCGAGTCGGTGGTCGCAACTTTAAGAGCGTTAACGCCAATTTTCGACCTTAATTCTCGTTCCAGTAGACAAGCATTTCATAGTCTAGAGAAAAAATTTTAGTCAGAATATTCGATGCTTGATGTTGCCGTGCCAGTGAGAGTACGTTTTGACCTAGAGTGTGGAGAATATTTCTGCCGTAGGGGCGTCCGTCACAAACCATCCAAATCAGTCAATTTCACGGCGTTCTCAAGAATGGGGCCTCTCCCAGACCACATTATGTCGAATCTTGGGTAAGGATCTTGGCCTACACTCCTACAAGATCAAGCCGACTCAAGAACTAAAGCCACTTGATCATATGAAGCGACGTACGTTCACGAATTGTGCCCTGGACATGATGGAAGAAAATGAAGAATTTCATCGCAAAATCATCTTCAGCGATAAAGCGCATTTTTGGATAAACGGCTTCGTCAGTGAGAACCCTCATGTGGTTCATGAAACAGCACTTCATCCGCAAAAAGTCACTGTTTGGTGCGGTTTACATTTCGGTGGCGTCATTGGGCCGTTTTTTTTCGTCGATGAAAATGACTGTCACGTTACGGTAAATGGCATTCGATGCAGGGACATGTTGGAACGTTATTTCTTTGAGCAATTGCATAAATAGGACATCAGTGATATGTGGACAAGACGGAGTCACAAGCCACACAGCGGGTGCAACAATCGAGTTTTTGAAGTCTCAGTTCGGTGAACGTGTTATCTCGAGAAACGGACCCGTCTATTGGCCGCCGAGATCGTGTGATTTAAGGTGCCGTGACATAACCCCAAGCGTCATAAGGCTAAATCTCGAAATTTGGCCTTATGTCGCTTTGTGAAAGTGACATAAAGCCAAATTCTAGAACCTAGACGGTGCCGTGACATAACCCCAAGCGTCATAAGCCCAAATTTTGAAATTTGGCCTTATGTCGCATTGTGAAAGTGACATAAGGCCAAATGTTAGCATTTGGTATTATGACACATTGGAAAAGCGTCATAAGGCCAATTTGGCTTTATGACACTTTCCATTGGTGCTGTTTTCAACAATTTGCCCTCGCACCTACCGCAAATCAAACAGTGACCCCAAGCAGGGGGGTTGCATATGCATTGCACTGTTTATGGGATTAGTTGCGAAATCGCAAGTAGATTCCATAAACGGTGCAATGCCTATGGGGGGCATGTTGCCCCCTTGCAACCCCCCTGCTCGTGTTTACTGTTTGATTTGGAGTAGGTGCGAGGTTCGGTTCTTGAATTATCATAAAATATTAAGGGACCAAATTCGAAAAATTGGCTTTATGTCACTTTCCGGGTCTGGCCTTATGACGCTTTGTGAAAGTGACATAATACCAAATGCTAGGATTTGGCCTTATGTCACTTTCACAAAGCGACATAAGGCCAAATTTCGAGATTTGGGCTTATGACGCATGTGGTTATGTCACGGCACCGTTATTTAACGCCTCTAGCCTTTTTTATGGGGCTAGATTAAATCATTGGTCTATGCCAACAAGCCGCCGATGTTAGAGGACCACGGAGCCAATATTGAACGAGAAATAGAAATAGAAATCGAAAACTGGGAACGTATCGACCGCTGTAAACGTTCCCAGTGGTGGACATAATTATGAACGAAGTCGAATTCCATTCATAATTGTTTTATATTAATTAAAGTCAATATTTTTTTTTGTTTTTGAGATATCTCAACTAGTTTGCATTTTATTTAAAAAGAAGTCTTCAAGCCCTTAATAAAAACCCTGTATATGTTCTGCTCTCTCCCATGAAAGAAATCTTTATCTAGGAGCCTTCTTGTTTAATAATTTAGTGACTTGGCTAACACTGACGTTAGAGGTCTATCGCGCTTTATAAAAAGCTCCAATTGGGTTATCTAGTAGTGGGAGAAACTGCCTAGATCAGCGTGGTATCACAATGGACATCATATTGGTATAAGTGTGTTTTTTTTTATAATTAGCGTGCGCTAAAGGGATTTCTTTTTTCTGTAATTAATACAGTTACCCTTATAATGAAACCACAGCGCAGGTATTTTTTGTTTGTTGCTGCAAGCAGCATTCAGCAAATAATTCATTGCCTGTTCTTACTCTTGTGTTACTTACCTCATGAAAGAATAGAAGGATAGGAAAGAAGTTTGGTGCGATATGGTTTTTTTTATCCACAGGTGGCGCCTAAACTGCTTTAGGGAGATCTGTTATGTTGTGTATTCAATTTTAAAATTCATGGCCCTGGTCGAGATTCGAACGCACGACCTGCCAATCACGTAGTGAATACATTACCATCGCACCACTGCCAACCGCTAAGGCTAAAGTCATTGGCTAAAGCTGACAACCACCTCATCCTAAGTAAGAAGGCGAGTTGACATCTTATGTGTTCAAGATCCGAAATGGTGATATACCGGAAATCGGGCGGGTTTTATGGACGTAAGAACAAAAGATTTCAAGCTGTTCGACTTTGGGACGGAACAGGATAACAACGGAATCGGTATCATCCTTGCGGGAGAGCTACTTGGCAATGTCTTGACTATTTCAAAGTCCAGTGATCGTTTGATGTACCTCAAACTGGTGATGCTAGGTGAGGTGTGGAATATTGTCACTGTCAGTGAATATGCTCGCCAAGTTGGATGCGAGCAGAGAGAAAAAGATTCATTCTAATGGCTAGATTTTCAGAACCTCATCAAGAACATCACAAAAGAAGAACTTTTGTTTGTTTGCGGAGATTTGAACGGACGTGTCCGGAAGTCAATCGAAGACCATGAAGACTGCCATGGAGGATTGGAATACAGCCCCAGGAACTCTCCGGGTGGAGATATCCTATTAATACCATGTCCGTCAAAAAAAGCTGGAACCTGGTCACTTACAGCAGCGGCGGAATTGAATCCCAGATTGATTACCATTTGGTAACACGTTCCATGAAGCCTCGGTTTAAAGATTACAAGGTGATTATAGGAGAGGCAATCGCCCAGCAACACCGCCTCCTCCTGTCAGAAATTTTCATGGCGGCGGGGACGAACAGAACAAAACAAATAGGTGTCTGCGAGAATCAAGTGGCACAATCTGGACTCAGAGAAAGGTGAACCTTTTTTTTGCAAATATGCAAAATTATCTCCATCACATAATCAACGAACTTGAGGATGCAGAGTGCAGAGCACAAGATGTGAGGAATTTTCTACAACGACCTTGCTGGTATAGAGCCAAATCACTGCTAGGAACTTCCCAAAGGTAACTATCAATACGGCAAAGAAATAATGGTGGTGGACAGATGGAGCTAAAATAGTGATAAGTAACAAGAAAGCAGCATTCAAAGCTTGGTCAAAGTGCTCCACTTATAACAGAGATAATCGCCTCGAATTGGAATACAGAATTTGCAAGAGGCTCGCAAAGAGAAAGTGCCCTCAAATTCAAGCAAAGTGTATGGACCTGTATCGGAAGTTATAAGAAATTTCTTCTTCGGTTGCTGATAGATACCAGACTGTCTACGAACTCCGACAAACCAGCTTGAACAGGGACACAACCATTTTCAAAACTGCAGCTCAGAGAAGGAGGAATGCACTGGAAATCCGTTCACCAAAGTTCATCAACAATGCTCAAGGGCTGCTTTTTTTGGATGACGAAAAATACCACACATTTGGCAGCAGTATTGTGAAGGACTTCTAAATAAACAATTTCTTCGGATATATTTTCCCAGAGCCGTTCCACACATTGAAGAAGTACACGACATTACTGTCGAAGAAGTTAGGAAAGCAGTCAAAGACTCCAAAAAGCGAAAAGCATTTGGGGCGGACGAGATATCCTCAATGTTGGACAGCGAACAAAAAGTATGAGGGCAAATTAACGGCAGCTGAGATGAGAATCCTTCGCATGACAGCAGGAGTAACAAAGATTGATCGAATAAGAAGGTCCGAGGAAGCCTTCACGTCAATAAACCTATCTCGAAAAAAATGGAGCACGACCGGCTCAGTTGGTACTGTCATGTTTAAAGTGGAGATCCTACAAACCCTATCAAACTGAGGTGGAACAGGCGAATCCCACAGGCCGACCAGTGGCGCGGCAGTGAAGTAAGAGGGTTCTGATCACTTTAATTCTGATCATAGCATCAACGCCGTTAAAGGAAGAAGAATAAGGGCATATTTTCATTGTTTTGGGGTCATTTTGAATATTTTTGGAGCCTTTTTTTCTTCTTTTTTTATCAAAAAAAAATTTACTACAGGGACCGCAAAGTAGCTATAAACGTTTAAATCCTTTTTATCCGCAAAGCGGTTCAACTACACAAGTTTGGTTCGGAAAAGTTAGCTGACAAAGTCATCTGCCAGACAACCAGCACCTTAGCGGGGTAAAGAAGTTTCGTGAGGGGGTTAAACAATGCGTAGAAAAGTGTTCAATCCTTCTAACACCCAAGACAATTTGACTCCAAAATGTAAGTTTTTATATTGATAATTATTTATTTATTTCAATCTAAGGAAACCCCAATATTTCGAATCGATTGTGTGCGGGTGTCCCAAAATGCATGCAAGATTTGAATGAAATAGGTTAGGTTAGGTTAGGTTAAGGTGGCTGTTAGCTAATAGCCAATACACTTCGGCAATGAGGTCCGCTGTGATGCCACGTGGATCGTGGGAGTTTCGACCTCTACTCGCTAAACCATTTGGAGCTTCTAATGAGGGGCGATAGACTTCTAACATATGTGCAGTGTCAAGTCACTGGGATCATTAAGCAAAAAGGCTCCTAGATAGAGATGAGTGAAGGACATGTACAGCGAGGAGATGAAGTGTAGTCGCCTCCTCCTCCTTGTTCCTGCAGCTTCTACAGAAGTCATTTGAATAGACGCCAAGCCTTGATGCGTGCTTGCCTATTGGACAGTGTCCTGTAATGGCACCTATAGCAGAGCCAATATTCAGTCGGTATAATTGAGATCAAACCCAAACAGTGCCGCAAATCCAGCTTTGGCCAGATATGCTTGGTCGCTAGACATGTTACTACCTGTCCACCTAAGGTTTGTACTCTTGAATGCGAAAAGCTTAAGCATAAGTTTACAAATAGCGATGGGCATACCTAGTTTCCTAGGTGAGATAGCAGCGCTCCCAACTGGGGCATAATTATGCCTTTTGGGCATAATTTTGAAGCCTTGGGCACCTGGGCAACTTAATCTGAAAATATGCTGAAATGGGCACAATTTTACAGCAATTTTTTTTACGTTTATTTCGTGTCAAACATTCGTAATTCAAACCTAAAAACATAATTCAGACATACAAAAAGGGATAATTCCAAAATTGTCTAACTGTGGAAACAAGTTAGACAATTTTTTAACTAGCATGTTCTGTCTCCCACTTTGATCATCTTCAGTTGAGCGAATTTTTTCAGCAATAAATCAAAACAAGACAAAAGTAAGAAATTCGTTAAATGTTGAAACCTTAAGCGGTATATAACACGCGCACAGGCTTTTTAAAAATGAAGACTGCCACGAAAGTGTTACATGAAAGCCATTTGAATTTTTTCCAAACAATGTATGACTTTAAAGACTATGATGAAGATCAAGATTCTATATAATTTTAACTTCTGTAGCTTAGGTTTTTTAAATGAATTTTTTTCTGTGATTTAGTTTATTTTGTTTTATGTTATAATTTATTTGCTATGATTTTATGTTATTTTCACTTAAAATTACATGAAAGACTATGAATAATATTGTTATATGTGATTTGATGTTGTTTATGTTCAGAGGTTTTCTATTTATTTAAATACTAATAAATAGTCTTTCATTAGCGACTTGACAACTTCAAACTTTTACCCGCACCCTTAAACCGATTACCGAATTGTCAATCTCAAAATATTAAATACAATCAAGATTTTCATCATAGTGAAGTACAGAAAGGAACCACGTTTACAAATAATTAAAACTTAATACCGGATTTCCGAGTCGATGGTCGCAACTTCAAGAGCGATAACGCCAATTTTCGGATGTAATTCTTGTCCCAGTAGACAAGCAATTCATAGTTTAGTGAACAAATTTGAGTCAGAATATTCGATGCTTGATGTTGCCGTGCCAGGGAGACTACATTTTGCCCGAAGTGTGGAGAATATTGCGGCGTTCTCAAGAATTGGGCCTCTCCCAAACCACATTATGGCGAATTTTGCGTAAGGATCTTGGCCTATACTCTTACAAGATCAAGCTGCCTCAATAACTAAAGCCACTTAATCATATGAAGCGAAGTACGTTTCATCGCAATATCATCTTCAGCGATGAAGTGCATTTTGGTTAAACGGCTTCGTCAATAAGCAAAATATGCGTTACTGTACAGTTGAGAATCCTCATGTGCTTCATGAAACAGCAATTCATAGGCAAAAAGTCACTGTTTGGTGCGGTTTGTTCGTCGATGAAAATTACCGTCACGTAACGGTTAATAGTATTCGCTACAGAGACATTGGAACGTTATTTCTTTGAGCAATTGGATGAATTGGACATCAGTGATATGTGGTTCCATCCATGGTAAAGCCTCTAGACTTTTTTTTATGTTGCTACGAGTACATTAAATCAATGGTCTATGCGCCGGCTTTATCAGTCGAAAAATGCGGCTGAGTCATTGAAAATTGGGTTCAAGGTATCGACCGCTGCAGATGTTCCCGTGGTAGACATATGAACGAAGTCGAGTTCCAGGCATAAATGTTTTGAGAGTAATTCAAGCCAATAAATTGTTTCTTGAGATATCTCAAGTAGTTTGCATTTTATTTAAAAAAGAAGTTGTCAAGTCCTTAATGAAAGACCTTTAAAATGCCAAAAATGTATGCCTCTTTCATTTTCATTATTATTTTGAATTTTTTTAAAAATGGGCATAATTTAATTGGAAAGGGCATAATTTAATAAAAAATTGGGCATAATTTTCATGACATCAGTTGGCAGCTCTGGATAGAAGAGATAATGCGGTTCCATTTTGGCGAGTGGCCGTCAAACTGTCATTGTTTTGGAAACATTATTTAACAATGAAAACACGTTGTTCTCTATTGTAACGCTCCATATTTACTTACTCTTAACTGTCAGCTGCTGTCAAATTTTTTTTTTGTTTTTTTTGAGTTGGCGACACTTTTCTCTACAAATAGCGGCAATTCAAATCTTGTGTTGATTTTGAGACACCCTTTATATTTTTGGCGGAATGAAATTTGACCACAATGTAAAATGGCTCCAACAAAAAAAAGGTTCCAAAATATATAATATATTCCTATACCTATACAATGTGGTGGACTTTTTTTATCCTTTCGAATTTCATCGAGCCATTTTGAACGTCAAATTTGACTCTTGGATGTTTGTCAGACATACGCAAGAGAGCAGTGAGAAAACATGGTCGTTTGTGCGATTCGAATTTCAAACCCTATAGCACGGTAGTGCAATTGAACCCACAAAAATACTAGTTCACAAATAAAATTCAAATACCTGGAGCAAAAGGCGCCGTTTTAAGTACGAATAAAGGGCGGCCATATCGCATATGTCTACAATTTACCTAATCCACAGAGTCTATTGCATTGAACGAGGAATTCGATGTTCTATGCTATTTACCGAATGTGGGTTGTTTGGTTGAACCAAAATAAAATTTGTTATTCAAATTTTCTGTAAGCCAGGCAAGAGCAGCATTTAAATTTATTTAATTCCACCTTCTAACCGGATTATTTTGAAAAATGGCGTACTTTCAATATTTTTTTTTAAACTGTCATAAATAAATGTCTAGGAAATATATGGTTGCTATAGCTCGTTAAGAGAAAATGTTTACGGCCACGACCATCTCATGGAACATTTTCTGTCAAAAACATCTTCAACAATTTAAGATAAAGACGCGCAGCGTAAACACACTTTAGGTACATCAGAGTTGACAACTTCATGGAGGCAAAGGATGAACGGATACGTCATTAGTTAAATAAACGATGTAATTTGACATTTATAAAACAAATTAAAGTCAATCTGTTACGAGACCAAACAAAAAAACGTTTACACTTTTATAATTGACATATCCGGGCAAAAGACAACATTGCGGGTTTGTTTCTTTCATTCAAATTTTATTCAAAATTCATTCAGAATTCAGTCACCATTCAGAGAGAACATGACAAGATTGGCACTACCTTCGTTCGTTTGTTCGGATAACATCTCACACTCACAGCCACTGACATTACTCAAAGGTATGCAGAGGCAACTCCAGGAGGCCTCCGACAACAACACACCAGACAATCAATGTCTCACCAGCCAACAACAATAATGAAAGTTATTCTAAACTTATACATTTGAAATAATACCTGCTGTATGTATTTATATTATTTTATACGAGTATTTTATTTTTTTAATTCAAAATAACCTACTCCAAGATGATCAAATGAAACTTCAGCCAACTGACAAGTAGGAAATCAAGCATGACGCTGCATCGTAGCCTCTGATTGACGCGTGGTTGTGGCAACGCAGAATCGCTGGAGAAATACCAACAGCTAGCGGCTAGCGCTCCGCCACAATAAGCCAACAAGCAACCAGTCAGCCAGCAAAAAGCAGCCAGTGTTTGTGGGCATAAAAAATTAGTTTCATCAAGCCAGGATTAGTGTCAGAGAAGTGTTAAATGGACTGAGGTAGTTTGATGTGCGACAGCTATGGTCGTATTTCTATATTACGGAACGTAAGACGCGACGGCGACGTCGACCATCCGAATGGGATGGATAGATGTGATGTGGTTGTCGTTGTCGTTGCAGAGAGGAGCTGATCATTTGGTTTTCGTTTGATGGAAGGTCAACACATTGTTTGAGTGCCAGCCTGATTGATATTTTTGTTGGGACGCTGTCAAACGGTAGGCGTGTAGGCGTACGTCGTATCGGTGTGAACTCGAATGTTTGTTTAATTAACAATTTTTACCGAATTATATTATACGTCACAATCAAGTTATAAATTTATGCAAATAATGAGGAACTTATTTACGAACAGATCATTTCATATTTTTGTATGGAATAAAAGTTTCATGGTACATACGTACATACACACGAGTATATGGGTACAATGCGGGACACTGTTGAGAGGCTTTTGTGTTTTCTAACTATGTGAATTGCCAAGTCATAAACTACAAATGGACGCTTAAACTCCAATATTGCTCGATTCACTGCAAATGGCGCCTATCTGACTAACAACCACAAAGTGGTGACCCTGAAGTCAGCATAATACTCCTAGACTATACGCCAACAGTTTATGTTTTTATTGGTGTTCTCAGGAGAGCAAGGCATTTCCGATGTGTTTTCCCAATAATTGGGATTGGCTTGTGGTAGTTTTTATTTAAAAGAATATGATATCAATTTTATAAGAACATATTTACTTAGTTTTGGCTTCAAAATTGCAAATTTTCGATTTGCTTGTCCTGGCTGGTGTACGTAGATTAGGTTCCTATTCCTTATTCCAGATGTGATTACACAAAGCTGACGATAATATCGGTGTCACTTATAATTAATTTCTACTAAATAATCTCACTGGAATTTTTGAAAATTAGTTTTTAAATGTTTACCACTACTTTATGACATTCAGATTTAAATTTTTTAATTTTTAATTGTATCAATTATGGAGACCCTATTATTGTGGTTAAGCACTTTTCCGTTAAGACAAGTGTCATGTTAATAACTGTATCAATGATGTCAACAACTGCCACAGCACAAGTGGGCGAAATGAATGGGCACGTTCAGTTCATAAAAACATATTTATGTAAGAACATACGTTCATCACTTACCTACGTTCAAAGCTACTCAAGAACTACTTAAAGTTTGATTGATTGAAGCAATAATTGTTGACTGTCAAAGTTGTTTGCTGAAAAAGTTTCATATTTTGGTCGAAGAACATAAACCATAGATGATCTAGGTCTCTGCGATGTGCAAAGAAGAAATACAAAGAAGCGTTAGGAAGGTTAGATTGCATGCCGATTATGCAAACAAGTGACCACAGTCAAATAAATATCGGCTTTGTAAAGGTTGTTTATTAGACGTACCCGACCAAACGGTCATATTTGCCGCTGAATTCCAAAACGCAGTGCTTCTGTATAACTGCTTAATCAAGCGTTTCAAAACGCAAACGGATAACTTTGATTACTTTTCTAAAACGCATTGTGAACGCAGCAACTGCGCAAACAAAAGCAAACAGAGCATCGTGAATGATTATGATGCAAATAACGTTTACTATTTCAGTTTGAACCGCCAAATAAAATGGATTCATCTCCGGAGTCGTAAGTAAAATAATATATTTTGTAACAATTTGCCAATTTCACTTTGATTTGCAGTAATAAAAAATGTACGAATGAGTTCATTAAATTATTGTTTAATTGAAGAAAGCAAAGACATTCTGCGAGTAAACTGCTTCCTTCTTAAATAAGGAATATGCTTAAACGTGTTGGCATTGTACGAACCAATATTGTTTAATAAGCTATTAAAATGTATGGTTGTTACTAATTGTTTAGACATTATTTGTGTTTGAAACATTTTACTATAGTTCGCATCAAAGTCATTTCAATACGTCAAAAATTGCAAAGCATTCATAAGCTAGCATTATAAAAGCAGTGTGCATTCACAATGCTCAATTTTTTGTCGTTTTGGAGTTCAGCCTGCCTTTTTGTTGTCGGCTGCGAGACTTTCTACACTGGAGCACTCAGGCTCAATACTGGTCAATTGTACTTCCTGCAAGACACACCACTTTTACTGTGTAAATTTACTCGTTTTCCTTAGAAAGACGAGTAGGCCTTCAATGGGGTTTACAGCACTCACCACATCAGCACCAAATACCTGCCACCTGATACGAGCAGAAGCAGGACAATCACAGAGCAAATGTTCCGCAGTGTCATCGCTTTCTCTAAGGCTTCGCAGTTGGTGGTATCGCTTAGGCCTAGCACCTTAAGATGCTTGGTAAAAGCGTAATGGCCCGTAAGAACGCCAGTAGTCTGTCTGCAGTCTTTTCTGTTGAGAGACAACAAGAATGCCGCTGATTTTTTACCGACCTCGGGGAGAATTTGCTTAGTCTGTCTGCACCCTGGAGAGTCGTGCCATCGGCGATTGTGTTCATATGAAACCCAACGTCAATGGAAGCCCTGACCGAGAATGAAGACGGACATACCGCCGGTTCAGGTCCTGGGAAGTTCTCCTCTGAGCCCTGTCTAACAAGTTCATCGGAGATCTCATTTGCCGTGATCCCGTTATGACCCGGACCCAGACAAGTCTAAGTGAATTCAACTTTCCGACCGAATTCAGAGAGATCTTGCATTCACGAACTTTTTTAAAGGTGTTTAAGGGGTTGAGCAAGGCCTTAAGCGCAGCCTGACTGTCGCTAGAGACGCAGATAGTTCGCCCCCTCCAGTTGTTCCTCGCAACATAGTCCATAGCCATTAGGATAGCATAAGTCTCTGTTTGGAAGACTGACGCATGTTTGCCTAACGAGAACAAAAGTCTAATGTTGTCGCTCTCCATGAAATAACCAGCACCAGATCCTTGATCGGTTTTGGAGCCATCCGTGAAGATTCGACTGCATTCCTTTCCAGGCTCAGAGTCCGGCCAGAGCCAGTCTTGATCACGAGGAAATTCGACTTTATAGTTGCGCTTCAGCCGAAGTTACGGTGTCATTGCTTCGGACGGCATATCCATAAGACAGGAGTCGAAGGACAACCGTCGCGCAAGTTCATCAAAGCTCCATTGCGAGTTATACCAAAGGCCACCACTGATATAAACATCAAGGGGCGGGAGGTTCAATAATGCATCTAGGCCGGAGCGAGGCGTGCTGTGGAAGGCCCCCGTGTAGCTGAGACATACCTTCCTTTGTAGTTTGGCGAAACAGCAGTAACGTATTTACGTGAAAGCTTATTTCACCAAACAACCGATGCGTATGCTATGGTCTTATCATAGCCGTATAAATCCATAGGACTCTTTTCGGTGATAAGCCCCATGTCTTGTCGAAAGTGCCCTTGCACTACCAGAAAACCGACAGCACCTTGCTAGTATTCAGCTCAACATGCTTGGACTAAAGAAGTTTGATATCCAGGATGACTCCCAGATAATTTGCTTCATTGGAGAGTTGGATTGTGACGCCTTTTAGCACTGGCTGAGTCAACCCGATCAGCCTCCTCCTTCTCGTAAAGAGAACAACCTCAGTTTTGAGAGGATTGACCGAGAGCCCATTCACCCATCACACCCAAACATCCGCTCACATTAACTGCTAACCAGACCCGCGAAGCAATACCGAACAGCAGTTGCGTGGGGCAAATGATTGGTTTGTGAACAGTGCATGCTGGTAACAAGGGCTGTACCTATAATTGGATTTATTAATGGGCGCGTTCAATTTGCAAGGCAACTACTATACTATAACCAACAAAAATTGTCAGTACAGGGAAGATAGGATGTTTGTCTCTCAGTCTGGTTGCAATGACTTACATAAATCGGTCCCTCTTTAAAGCTCTCACAGTGTTGCACTTTAACAGCCGCGGACGATTCTAAATTAACAAAAGACAGAAAAAAACCCAAAAAGAAGGCCGTCGCCACCGCGCCGAAAGTTTAAAGTCGACTTCTTTTCTTTTCTTGACGAGTGTTAGGCGAATATAACCGGGAGAGAGAGGAGGGATGTGAAAGTGCAACGGGCAGCACGGTGGTGCTGCAATTTGGCTAGTCAGCTGGGAGTGGGTTCGTTCACGATCGCTGTAGACGGAACTAATTTCTGCTGAAAATTAAAAAAAAGGGGAAATGGGCGCCACGCAGTCTTTAAAAAGGGAGATTGCGAAACCTTTATTGGCGATCTGGGAAATGTTGAAAAGAAAGAAAAGTGTTATTTCCCTAATGGGGAATTCAACAATTTATTAAGTTAAAACACGTAACAACCAGTGGCCACTAAATGTGTTGGAAAATATCACAGAGCTGGGGAGCTCTCAACATCGCTTTTCACCGTAGATGTTTACGGCGCGACTTAGTTTCTCCTCTGTTCGGCACGAACGAGAAGCCTGAACGCAAGGTTCTCAAAAAGCAAACACAAGAAATAATAACAAAAAGAAATTACACCAAATTACGTACTACTTTGAATTTTTACGTTACTGTTGAACCTTACGAATTTTGGGCCGGAGGACACCTTGAAACCACCTTACGGTTCGAAGGTTAACGGGTATAAATGGTCCGTTTGGAAACGGGGTTGGGACGCGTTATCTAACGGGTCGTTTTAACGACCAGATAAGGATACGAAGGGGAAAGCTAACTCGATGGAAATTTCTAATGGCTACACGACATAAAACAATATTAAATATTTTCACAATCACTGTACTTATCTTTTACTTTATTCCTTTTCTGTAGGGGGTGGCTTCCTGCCCACGATCTCAATGTCCTGGGGGATGGGGATGCTGAAACTTTCCGCCGCAATCACAAGGATTTCTACAGATATTCTGTCTGACGTTGGGATTTTCTTTGAATTTCACTTTCTTCCTTTTTTTCTAACTGCGTTTTGTTTCGACTCGGTTTTTGTCTTCTAACTATCTTTTCACTCTTGCTACCGTGAACGCAAACGTTCTTCTCTAACAGGCGGGTAACCAATGAATCGTGGTAGCCGCACTGCCAGATTTTATCCAATCACACACACACATGCAGACACACCGATCAGGGGCGAATTCAGCCATCTTTTTTTTCTTCAGAGAGCTTTTCCTCAGCTGGTTTTAATCAGATGTCAGTTTTTACTGTACACCTATTTTAATTTTGTTCTTTATGATTTTTTGAACCCTTTTTTCATTATCTTTAATTAAAAATTCGACGTTCTTGCCGCCCTGTCATTTTTGGCGGGAGAAGTCCTGGTAGTGTTAGTGCTGATTTCGCCCCCCACATCTTGCCAATGTGGTAGTTGTCAGAGCGAAGGGAATCACATCCAGCGCTCCGACAACTTCTCCTTCAGCTATGATCCACAACCATATCTGAGTCATTCACAATAGGGTCCTCGCTCTGTTCGTTTGTAAAACCCTAGTGATTGCTTGGGTCTGCTTTTGTATCCCCGACCAGACAAATTTTCAGTAAACTCCCTAACCCGCCCTAGAAGACAAGGAATAAATATCAACTATATGCGCGATCCCTACCTATCGAGTGAGCTTTCGTACTGATTAGAGATGGCTAAAGGAACCCAGGTGGTTTTAAGCTGTCCTTTACACTTTCTACTTAAATTAATACACTGCTTGTACAAGGAGTTTGCAAACAATTCAGTTAGGGTGGGCCCGGGGCCAGGGCCATGTAGAGTGGCGGAGTGTCCGAGAACGTCGGTTGAGGTTAGAGTTGGGACTGTCCGTCCTTTAGAGATTCCCGACCGTCCGTCTGGGCTCTACGGTGAACCTGCTTTTGTCGTCTTCCAGGAGCGTATGAGATGGCGGAAGAGCTGGATAAAACTTATCCAGGAACTCCCCACGGTACCATCGCTCGAGTCAGACAACGGAAAAGAAAGGTGTGATGGCGAAAAATATATGGAAGGGGTTGGGGATGGGGGGGGGATGGAGAGGACCAAGGTTTTGTTCGTTAGTTTTAACGCAACAACAGGGTCGCCGTAGTGTGTATGATAATGCGCCATAACTCAGAGAACAATTCTATTAGGGCTGCCATCTTCCAATTTAAAATAAAAATATTGCGGAACGAAATAAATTCCGTTTTTCTTTTTCCTTTTCTGGTAAGATAATAATAGGCGCGTTTTTTTAAGTGTATCTCTAGTAGATCAACAAAATATATAAATTTCGTAACACAAAAAAAAACAAAACGAAAAATATATTCTAATATCAATACTCAACTAATCCGATGAGTAATTACTGCTATTCCTGTCGTTATTTAGGTCTATTATTAAACTTTCAATTGCTTCCTCGGCAAAAACGTCTATTTCCCACATATTTGGCTCAACAACCTGTGCAACGTGTTGGCCATCGATGCCATTTTTCCTTGCCAACCGTTGTAAAGACTGTCGTTAGTAAGTCTCTTATTTCAGCCATTTTAAATGACTTGTTTTGGCTTGCAACAAACCCTTTCACTTGAGCCCAAACCGATTCTATTGGATTAAGGTCACAGTGATAAGGCGGCAAGCGAAGCACTTTATGTCCCGCATTTTGAGTCATTTCATCCACGACGTATGTTTCATACTTGGCTTTTTAACGTTTAACGATCTCAAGCAACGCATTGTATGATTGCATCCCTACCTAGATTAGATTAGATTAGATTATTAGAGGGAGGTGGTATACTGTAGCCAGATCACTGCGGCCGCTTGTGGGCCTATTGTGATATCCTCCATTTAGAGCTCGTCCGTAATGCCGCAATTTTTTAGGAAGGCGGCTAGTTCATTGGGAGAGCTGGCAGCTATGTCTGCTGCTTCAAGGTAGAATTTACCTAGATAACGATGACGCGTATTGATTAAGCAGTTGCAGTCACATAATATGTGTTCTGCTGTTTCAACGTCTTCGTTGCATAATCTGCAGGTATTGTCCTGTGTTATGCCCATAGTCATCAGGTGTTTATTGACACGGCAATGCCCTGTGAGGAAGCCTGTGACTAGCCGAATCTGACTCCTACTTAGTTGTAGTAGTTGTTTCGTTTTTTTGTGGGAGCTGTTTGGCATAAAGTTTTTAGCTTGCCTGTTTCCTTCGGTTTCCCTCCAGAATTGGAGCTTCTTTTCCTCAAGCCAAGTTTTAATGCAACTTTTAATGGTGCTTATAGATGGCCCGCAGAATGGTCTTGGCATCATGAATGGGGATGCGGATCCTGTTCTGGCTAGTTCGTCTGCTTTTTCATTGCCTTCATACCCTACCTAACTTGAAATCTTCCTTTTGGGAACTCCCGTATTCATTGGCAAAACAGGCATCATTCATCAGAAAAACAAAGACATCATACAAACAGGTACATAATGAGATGAAAGGATGTATGTATTTTATTTATGTTTTTTTTTTATTTAAACAATTTGCGACATAAACTCAATCAGCAAGATTTTCTAAAAACATTTCCCAGTCCTTTCCGCTTATGCATATTGTGAAAGGTAGACACAATTAGGCAATTAGAATACAAAATTATATAACCACGACGCAATGTCATATACCTAAACAGATGTTAAAAAACACTGCACTTGTGCAGCAGTACAATACAAATACAATCAAATTAAAACCGAATGGCAACGCCCCACGTAATAATTCGTTCTCAAAACCACCAAAACCGAAAGTTCTTTGACAAAATCCATAGCAAAACCCTTAATGATATGCTTCATTGTAGAGATGGTAATACTCTTCTGATGTGCTTCAGTTACACACACTGCTTATTTCGGTGGATGATAATAGGAAGCGAACACAAGACGATCATGCTCATTCCCATTCGGCTGTGTGGGAGACTGGTTGTGGTTGGTTGTATGCGAATTTTAGGAAAATTACAACAACAATTCCTTGGTATGACAGTGGTTTGGTTTTTATTTCAGTGGCAATTCTTGCGTTTGAGTGCCGTGAGAGTATCTACAGGCACCACTGGTAGAAAAAAGCTCCTCCATAAGGCCTGTACTGACAATTTTTGTTGGATACAGTATAGTCCCTACTATTTCACCCTTCCTCATTGATTGAACGCGCCCAATGTCTTCGAGCTTGTCTATTTATCATCGTAGAGTACCGATCTCCGTAAGATCCATTTCCTGTTCGAGATTCCTAAATTGGAACATTCACACAATCTCATTGTTTACTGCAGCGAAAGCAAACCCCAAACAATAGTATCTGTGATAAACTTATTGCATAGATTAGATATGTATCTTTACCACTCCTTGGTTGAAACGAAATCATTTTGACTCTTTTACCCACTCAAATAATATGTATTTAGACATTGATTGAAAAGGGTTTCAATCTTTACGTGATGTGATGGCTGACAAGCTAAAAAAAATAAAATAATTCCTGCCTAATTGACAGATTGTAACAGTGTAATAGAATAGAATTTTCAGTAAGTGTCAATCACTTTGATGACAAAATTACTGATGCAAATGTTTTAGGATTGAATTGGAGTTGTATATTTTGTTTGGCAACTTGAATCTAGTTTTAGCTCTAAGCATCGGACCAAAAGTTCAAGTTCTTTTTTTCCTTACAGCATTCATCTACTGTTTCGGTGGCCGTTGCTGTCTTATGACAAAGACCAAAATTTATAACACTACTCGTATATCCAGCGCACTATGAAGCGATCAAATCAGTTTTACTCCATTTATTTATTTAATTCCAGCTATAAAATAAATTTAATGATGCTCTATAATAACGCATGCATTTGTATCATCGGAAAAGGTTGACTTCTTTGTGGTTGGATAAAATAGCCCCGACGAGTTAAATTTTTGTATTCCTCCGAGCACACCCGGAATTACTTTTATATTGTATCCGCTGCTGTGTGAGAAAAGTCTACCTTGCTGCCTTATGGCTTTCTTTTTTAATGGCAAACTTCAGAGTCCATTTATAATCTTTTTGTGTAAAAAATACCAACTTTACAAGTTTTCATAAATTCACATTTTATACCGATGATTGTGTCATAATAATCGAAAAACCTAACCATGCGATGCCAATGAATGCCAACGCAGCAGACCAAGATGCTTATGTAGCTGTTGGGTCATTTGTTGCCCGATTATTGGACAAATGAGCGGAGACGAACGCGTTGGAATGGATACGAGTCGAAAGAAAGAAAAACAAGAAAATTAATGACAATTATATGCGAGAGTAGCCGATAGCCACGACACGACGACACAGATACACGGCTACCGGTCTTCGTTGAGCCCCCAAATTATTGCCTATTAATGGTGCTGCTGTACCCAGGACATGGACTTTTGGTGTTCGATTGATGTCGATCGATCTACTGTCGGTTCTAGTAGCGCTGCTGCGAATGACCCTCAGTTTGAGTGATTGCGCTCGTTTTGACACCATCATTCGTCAAAAGCGGCAGCCAAACCACCTGAGAGAGCACACAAAACGTATCTAATTGATGTTTACTTTGGATTAAATTTATGATCTTCGCTCGCTTATTGTATTTTGTTAATGTTGTGTTACCAATTGTGCGATATTTTACCCAATTAGGCGAGCCGCCCACAGGTGATCCGATCTCCTACTGAACGTCGTTGTGCCCAAACAATTGCGGTCATCATCACGATGACGACTTCCTTTCTGTGGAGCACACATCTCTCACATGACGCGATAATTGTGTGTTGGCATTGTTAAACGCACCTGACAGAAGGATGTCCGACCCTTCATAAATTATCTCACTTAGTTGAACCCAGTTGTCAATGTCACTCGCACTTCTAATATTGTTTGGATTCAAATCGAATGAATTATAACATTTTCATTTGGAAGACCAAAGGATCGGTCGCATCCATCCCTTCACAATCACATCCTTTCTCGTAACAATGATAGAGTTATTGTTCGTATGTGTGTGTGCGTGTGGGGGCAGTTATATTAATGGAATGACATAACAAGGGTAGCAACTCCGACGTCCGACCGACAATTCAAAGGAATTTCTCTCCATTGTGGTAAACTTGTTTTACCCTCAAACCAAACGGAGACTTACGCTCGCTCGATCTGGTTTTTGAGTTAGTTTTCAAAATTTGGAATTTTTTAAGTATAAAAGGAAAACCATCCGGTAGCCGAAAGCAATATTTAAACAGGCATCCAGTTTTCGGTTTTCCCATGCGACCACTCTATTAACAATAGAGACACTGTGAATCATTTCACGCATATCTAAATGGAATGTGAAATGGAAATTGACAAAGTGAAAGGATGAATGCTTATAGCTTCGAACCGAAAGTAGTGCACTTGTCTATTGTTTCGAAAAATCTCCTCGATTCGATGGTAGGTTGTAGGTTCCTTTTGTTGTGCGGCCGTGTGTTGTAATATTGCTCCTTTGCGCATTATCCCATTGTGTATTTACATTGTGATTCAAATATTTTCATAAAAAAATATATATATATCTGACACATCACTATCCCATTCAGCATAACACTGACACATTCCTTTGGATGTGAAATGACACGATTGAGTTTCTCTCGGGTTGGGTTACAAAATCTTCGGCGATGGCTGGCACGATTGCTCCTAATTTGATTGAAGAGTGAGTGTCCTTTAGGTGGTTACCTGAGAGGGCATTTTGATTTGATGTGAAGATAATTAGGTCTTTGGCGAATCCTTCAGGCGTAGTGTCACTTGTCACCGAGAACAATTGAAGATGATAAGATGGTAATATTGGAGTAGGAGTAGTATTTCAATCTTGTTTTTTGTTTAATTTTGAGTAAAAAACCTTTTTGTGAACACAAAATGGTTCAATACCTAGGAACTTTAATTAAAACATTTATTTTTGTTTTCCAAGAAACTGCAACGAAATAAGGATGTTAGTATACATATTTCCATGGGTATTTCTGGAAGGATGTACACTCGTCGCCACTTGAATAGGACACCCTGTACGCTCTATTTGCAATTGCACATAACTCGAAAGCGGAATGATAAAACAATGATATTATGCCCGTTATCTTTGTCCAACTCTTATTCTTTGTCTGTGACAAAATTGCAAGTTCTGGAAAAGAGCCGTTATATGTTTTTTTTTTCCACTTTATGTTAACATTCGTTGGAATTAAAACAACATTTTTGCGCAACTTGAATAGAACATGCATTTAGTTTGATCGTTATCTTTGGCACGTGCACTCATATTCTTCGTTGGTGGTTATTTTTTTTTAATTTTGACTTTTTAATTTAAAAAAAAACCTTAACTGGGTCGAGGAAAAGCATTAACCGAGGCGGAAAAAGGACGAATCAAAGCTAACAAGGACGCTGGCGTATCTATTGCCAAAATAGCTAAAAAAAAATCGAGAGGAGCCGACACGTTATATCCACATTTTTAAGTAATGAGTATGAATTTGGAAAAAAACATGAAAGGCCGGACACACAGCGTGCTTACTAATGCGGAAAGGCGACTTATTTTAAGAAAAGCGTCAAATTCTAACGACTCTTTGGCAAAAATCTGGGATAAATGCGCTGTCAAGGCAAGTCTTACAACTATGCGTCGTGTTGTTTCGACAGCTAAACATTTAAAAAGACTGAAAATCAAGAAGAAGCCACCTCTCAACTCGGTTCGAAAAGAGCAACGCCTCAGTTTTGTCGCGCACATGTGACCTGGAGTTCGGAGTGGCATAGAATAGTCTTCTCCGATGAAAAAACAAATTAATTTGGAAGGCCCCGCTGGCTATAGCTACTATTTCCATGACCTCCGCAAAGAAACACATTATTATACAGAGTTGGAGTTGTAATGGTATGGGGGGCCATTTCCTATATGTCAACCACAATGAATGCGTTGTCATACGTTGGCATATTGAAAAAGGCCTTTCCATACTTTCATACCCTTTTTGGACCTCTATTGTGGATTTATCAACATGAAAATGCGGCAATACATACAGCTCGGGTAGTTAAAACGTATATACGAGTACAGAGACAAAATGTGGAGCTATTGAGCTGGCCGCCCTATTCTCCGGATTTAAATATCATTGATAATGTTTGGGGTGGTTGACACGTCAAGTATACGGATCAGGACAACAATATTCGAGTACCTATACCCGACCCAAGCCATAGAATTAGCTTGGAGCTCGATTTCACTGAATTATTTGGCTAATATGTATACATCGCTTCCAAACCGGATATGCGAAGTTTTGGAACAGAAAGCTGGCTCAACACACTATTAAACATTTTTTTTTGATAATGTAAAATACTCCAATTATCTTAAAATTAAGCTATTTTTGTAATAAAAAGAATCAGCAATCTCTAAAATGTTTTTTTTATTAAAGTGTCATATTCAAGTGGCAGATTTTTGACCCCGCATTTTGCCGGTTTTTGGTTGATGATATTTTGTTAATTAGCATTGAATTTTCCTTTTGATCAAATAACGGTAATTAAATAACAAACTACCTACTCTACTTACTTAAGCTACTAAACGTAGGTATTCCAACTATAGTTGGGAATCTTAGCACTCTGCCTTACGCAACAAGTGGTCAAAAACCCAATTGCTTTCTGAGCGCCTGGCACGTCAACGTGCGAACGCGCCGCCGTGAGCCGAGTGAAGTCTTACAGCCTCAATCACCTCCCGGAAGCTCGACCACAAGTTGGCAAACCCCGGCCCCTCCCAAAAACGGCCAAAACTCAGTCTAACTTAGAAACTAAGAGGATGTTACCTAGAGTAACGCAGCGTCCTGGGAGGGCATGTTGACACCTCCACCCTCAATATGCCACCGAAATTCAGAGAGATGCTTATCCCCATCGAGTTTATCGCTCTCCGCTATTGCGGAGGAGCTCATGACAATTGGCGACGTCCCCGCCGCGGATGAGGCGCTTATCTCTCGGGCTGTGGTAGCGGTGATATAATACCGGGATACCATCCCTCGTCTGTACCAGCCCTTTCTCATCAATATGGATAAATGCCCCGGCGGGATAAAGTCAGACTGGAGCGTGCTCTCTACGTAAATTGTATTGGGGTAGTAAGCCCCAAAGATACTACTATTGTCGCTGGTCATCGCCCTTGCAACATTCCTTCAAGCTGAATGAGAAAATTGGCAACCCTATTCAACTGAGCCCTATCGTATAGGGTCTTGTTGGGATAGGATTGTATACAGTTGGGTTCAGGCGTTCGAAACAACCGGAGACATGCCCTAAGACATTGCCTCTCCAAAAATAACTAGGCGCTATATTAAACCACAAGCGATGATCAGTCTTATAAGACCCACGTAGCATATGACCTTCATTCTGGAGTCAAGTTGACATCTATGAAACAGTCTCCTTGTCAGAGCATAAGCATTCTTTGCCCCAGCAAGACAAGCAACTATATGTTTATCGAAATACAGATACCGGTCAAGCCAGAAACCCAGATATCTACCTACGCTTCTCACCGCCAATGGTTGTCCAATAATGGCCAATTTGTTCCAGTTTTTTCTAGTATCCCTATAGAGTCCCCAGTCAATGTTGTTCTGAACAAGATTGTTTCCGTCTTCTGAAAGTTGATTTTCAACTTCAAGTCACGCTGCAAAAGAATGTTGATGACCTCGATTTTAGGACCCGATCTGTATGCCACCAAATCGTCGGCATACGCTAAAGCATGTCTGAGTGAACCCACCAGATCGCTCGTGTAAATGTTAAACAGGATCGGAGAATTCACCGCCCCCTGCGGTAAACCGTTTTAAATTTCAAAGACTCTGCTCGAAGACACGTTACCACATTTGCCAATGAGAATGAACACCTATCCCATAAGCATATTAAAAATTAGATATAGTAAAGGTTTGTACACCCCTCGCCTGGTCAACTTGTAGAAAACTGCCTCTAACCATACGGTGTGAAAAGCCTTCTCAAAATCAACCAGACAAGCACCCGTGCATTGGTTCTTGCATTCATTCTACTGAATGTCGGCAACCATTGGCAGGGTTCGTCCTATCTTTGCCCTTTTTCGGAATAGTGTGTACCACAACTACCTTCCAATGCGCCAGATAGTGTGCATTATTCAGCACATTGTTAAACAGCTTGGTAAAAATATCTACATCCTCCAGACACAGGTGTCTCAATACGACGTTTGGGACACTATCCACCACCGTCGACTTTTTATGGTTTAGTGACTCAAAGATACACAGACGATCATCCTTCGACACGAACAAGTGCCATGCATCTCGGCCATTGGCGACAACTGCATTAGCATGGTTTTCATCATTGAATACGGTGAGTCCGTTATTCTCAGATTGCCAATTCTCAAGTTCGGTGCGCAGATAGAAGTGCCTCACCAGAGCCCTATTCTCAAAGTCGTGGTTACGGCGAACAGGATTGTTCACAGATTTGGCCACAGCTGGATCTGAAACGCGTGTTTGATCGCTCTGAACAGACTGCACATTGGTGTAACCACCGGACACCAGTGCTGCCATATTCTTGAGAGCGAGTTATCATACAATTTGCTCGTTTCTACCAGAGAGAAAATTATCATACGCTGC
The DNA here is from genome assembly GCA_949715645.1 of Portevinia maculata. NCBI lineage: Eukaryota > Metazoa > Arthropoda > Insecta > Diptera > Syrphidae > Portevinia > Portevinia maculata. The sequence goes on along the minus strand of OX454526.1, from coordinate 4,171,336 downwards.
GCAAGGAATTGTCTCGTTTTTAAAGGGATGCGTCAATAAACTACCAAATAAAAAATTCGTTCCTATCTGGCAGTTCCAATGAATGTCAAAAAATGTTGTGTTGTTGTTTACAAGGTTCTCACATTGTTCTGAATGTGATATCTCAGGGTTTACTAGGAAAGATATGTATTAATCTTTGATATATGACAACATTATTTTTTTATTTCTTATTTAGTTAATATTAATTTTTTATGAATTAAAAAAAAAAATACATTGAAATAAAAACAAATATACATAGAAAAACGAAAATGAATTTACATATGCATCAATGTAATTAAATTTGTATGTTTGGTGAATTTTACATTATGTTTTTTTAAATAACCAAGGAATTCTAATTCCGCGTCCGTCTGAATTTGTTCCAGCTCCATATTTGCAGTATCTAAATTCTGCACAAATAAAGGTTCTTTCATTAGCGATTTGACAACTTCAAACTTTCAGTGTGAACGACCATTGCCGTTTACAATAACTCCACAAGAAACAATAACCGATTACCGAACTGTCAATGTCAAAATATTCAGTGAAATTAACATTTTCTTCATGGTGAACTACACGAAGGAACAACGTTTACAAATAATAAAAATTTACTACCGAAATTCCGAGTCGGTGGTCGCAACTTTAAGAGCGTTAACGCCAATTTTCGGCCGTAATTCTCGTCCCAGTAGACAGGCAATTCACAGTCCAGTGAAAAAATTACGACTACGTTTCACTGAGTTCTCAAGAATAGGGCCTCTCCCAGACCACATTATGGTGAATTTTACGTAAGGATCTTGGCCTTCACCCTTACAAGATCAAGCTGACTCAAGAACTAAAGCCGAGCTTGATCATATGAAGCGACGTACGTTCTCGAATTGGGCTCTGGACATAATGGAAGAAAATGAAGCACATTTTTGGTTAAATGGCTTCGTAAATAAGCAAAATATGCATTATTGGACAGATGAGAACCCTCACGTGCTTCATGAAACAGTAGATACTTCATCCGCTCTGTCACTGTTTGGTGCGGTTTTGATGCGGATGGCGGTTTTTTTTCGTCCATGAAAATTACCGTCACGCTACAGACATGTTGGAACGTTATTTATTTGAGCAATTGCATGAATTGGATATCAGTGATATGTGGTTCCAACTAGACGGTGCCACAAGCCACACAGCGGGTGCATCAATTGAGTTATTGAACTCTCAGTTCGGTGAACGTTTTATCTCGAGAAACGGACCCGTCTATTGGCCGCCGAGATCGTGAGATTTAACGCCTCTAGACTTCTTTTCATGGGGCTACATTAAATCATTGGTCTATGCCAACAAGCCTTTAGATGAGCTCAGAGCCAATATTGAACGAGAAAAAGCGGCCGTATTGGTCGAAATGTGCGGCCGAGTTATAGAAAATTGGGTTCAACGTATCGACCGCTGCTTACTTTCCCGTGGTGGACATATGAACGAAGTGGAATTTCATTCATAAATGTTTTGCTAGTAATTTAAGCCAATAACATTTTTATTGAGATATCTCAAGTAGTTTGCATTTTATTTAAAAAATAAGTTATCAAGTCCTTAATGAAAGGCCCTTCATATGTATTTAAATTTAAAAAAAAAAAAACAGTTTTGAAAATATATCATTGAAGTAAATACTTACAATTCCAAATAGCACTACAAAAAAAAAATATTTTTCACTGTCACTTAATGGTTTGAGACGACTTTATTTTATTTTTAATTTTCGATGATTTGATTGCTTAATGCAGTTACATTACAATTATTATGACAGTTGACAGAACGATCAACGGTAAATCTACAAATTATTTTTCAAAGCAACGAATGAACAAATACACCATGTTTTTGCGCTGAAATAGTGTGTGTGTGTGTGTGTGATAGATGTGTGGAGACCCTGACTAGCTGACAAAATCGAAAGTACTAGATTACATTATGATGCCAAATAACTATTTTAGAAAAAGTAATTTTTTAACTTTGCCTTAGTAAAAAGATTTTTTTTTTTTTTTTTATTGATTATTACAATCATTATTATTACAATTTTAATGTTTTCCTGCGAAGCCTAGGCTTTTCTGCAGAAGATAGTGTTTCAATTTAATTTTAACTAATAAAAGTGAGTTGTATTTAAAGTTACAAAAAGTTCAAAAGTTCAATTTCAAAATTTGATTTCATTTACAGATTACATATACATATAAAAGTTATCAATAGCAATTTATCTGGTTTCATTTAGGAAGAAGTGCTTTAATTGCTTTTTTCTTGTTTTATAATTTCTAATTTGTTTAAGTTCTTGAGGAAAAGAATTTATTATTGAAGGGACATTGTATTTTAGCTGTCTTCTACCATAAGTGTTGTAATTTCTTGGAATTTGAAGCATACCTTGTGCGCGTTGTGTGGTGTTAAGTTGATGTTGTATCCGTCGAACGAAGAATGTATGAAAACTATCATACATTTGGCGTATGATAATGATTTCCAATCTTACATCATACACAACCTACGATTATCTTACATGTAGCATAATTATCATACGCTTGGTAGCCCTGCCGGACACTGTCTCATAGGCAAGCATGTAAAAAGGCTTGTCGTCGATTTAAATGACTTCTGCAGAAGCTGCTTGGACGAGGAGGAGTAGGAGACTATTCTCCATCTTCTCTGCACATGCCCTAATCTCGCTCAACTCCATTTCGGATCTTTCTTTTACAATGATCTCAACGATCTCATAACCATCGACATCAAGTCTTTCAAGATTTGTCAAAACCTCTAACTAGTTCAGCGAGTAGGAAGAAGATGGATCCGTGTGGTATCACAATGGACCATTTTATTGGTCTAAGTGTGTCGGCTTCTGCTGACTGCTACTATAACCAAACCTAAACTAACACCTTCGATGAGCTGGAGGATCTGATGGACATAGAGCTGAGGAAATTCCTGAGATTTACATGGTGGTTCTAATACAGCGGATCACGGAGCTGTTAAACAGCGGTATCTTGTTGTTTCTATTCAGGTTTAAACATTTTTGGAAAAATCCCAACAATGGACACAATGGACCCAAACAGATGGTCTAAGTGAGCTGTGACATCGGTCACAAGGGCATCCATTTTATTTATATAGACATTCACTAAATTTTCACACGTTTTCAGGATGAGAGATATTAGACTTATCAGTCTGGAACTCAGGCGTATTTTATTGGCACAACTTCTCATCTAATATTGCAAAGTATTTGAGATCACCGCGGTCACGGGTCTATTGTCATGACTCATGAGATAATGACATCAACACCTCAAGCCGGGCTGGAAGCCATTGTTGGGAGTGAAAAGGCGGACGAGCTAGCAAGAATCGGGTCAGAACTTGATGCATGGACGCCATTACGTCAATAGACATCCCAATTAGTGCAGCAAAAAGAAACATTGACCAAAAACTGAGAGAACAAATTAATACTACCTTTTCCAAAAGGCACGACTGTGTTATATCTTGCAGTCCATGGCCAAGAATCGACGAAAAAAGAACAAAATACATTCCAGAACTTAACAAGAGATACACATCTTAACCGGCGTACCGACAGGCCACTGCACAATAGGTGTAATGGCAAACAGGCTGGGCATCAGCTCACCAGACTACTGCAGGAGCTGTCAAGATATAGAAGTAACCGAGACCATCAAACACCTGCTCTGCGAGTGTTTAAACTTCAGACATCTCGAATTCGCTATCTGGGTAACAGATTCTTCGAGGACCTAGAGGACGTAGCGCAGGTACCACTGACGGACACAATCAGGTTTGTCAAGAGCACAGATTGGTTCCAATAGGCCAACCAGCGAGAACAACTTTAACAGAGAACTGTAAGTGTTTATTGTAAAGGAGTTTTTACCACGAAAAACAACAAGGGATCACAATGGCACCCGTGCAAGCACAGCATAGCATTGCTGTGCACTTCCCTTCTAACCTAACCTAACCTATTGTCATGTCCTCCATTAAGAGCTCATTCATGATTCCGCGATTTGTTATAAAAACGGCTTACCCTAACAACTTGATCCGCTTTTTCAAGATAGAATATACCTTAGTAAAGCGGACGCGTTGTGACTTAACTGTAGCAGACGCCTTCTGTTTTTTCGTCATCGCTGCATATGTCTCATGCTATACGCCAAGCCATTAGGTGATTCTTGACACAGCAGTGCCCAATAGAACATGGTACTATTTTCGGATTCAAACGGAGAATGGACTTTCTTCTTTTGAAAAGTGGAGTCCCTATTTTAGCTGAGTAATAATAGAAGGTAAATAATTACTTCTACTGTTAAGTCTTCTATGTTAAGGTACCCGAAAAGTATAAAATTGAAACGTTCGTCCATTGAACTAAGTTTCAACCTGTATAAGCAAAACAAACAATTTTTTATGTGAAACATTCAACAATGAAATCAAAAAATTAAAAATGATTGTCATTCCCCAAATCGATTTACAATAATCGGTGCTGGTGCCTCTCTGAAATCCAACCACCATCATCAAGCAGGTCAACTAACCAAGTAACCGCCACCTGCCGAGCGCTGGAAGCCCCTGGTCTCATAAATCTCATTGAAGTTTCAGTTGTAATTTTATATAAAAGCATCAACCCGTCCCTTCCTTCAAGCCTCGACCACGTCAACTCATTTCATTATAAATTAGTATAATCAATTAATGCCGCGAATAATTAGCTCCATTCGGCTTCCGCACGCATTAGGAGAGATACTCGTGTGTGTAGGCGACAGAGGGGGAGAGAGTGGCGTTACAGACCAAACAACGGAACCATCAGGATAACTCTGCACTTGACATCATGCCAACAACACTCCTGTCCACTTTCATGTTCATGCTTTAGTTATGAGTTTGCTTACAGCGAATTATGACGTTCTAAATTATTGTATAAGGGTAATGTGTTGGTTTTATTAAAATGCTTGCGGGCTTACTCAATTTGTATAGTTAGGTATTATTTGATTAAAAGAAATCATTTGAGCCATATCTATATATTAATACGGAGTTGCCTATAACGTGTTTCCACCCATTTTTGCTATTATACGTCACATAGATATGCCAACACTACAATACCTAGAAGTGCACAATACAAAAATTATCTAGGTACATATATAACAAACATTATGAATTAGCAGGTAAAATGAAGCGAATTGGATGAAATTACAACAACAACAGTATTACTGTGTGAGGCAATAATCTGCCAATCGGAACGGAAAAATTTTATATCATGAAGTTACTTGAAAATGCTTGAATATAGTTGAATTTACCAACAACAACATTGCTGTGCATGTTATGCATTTGATAATGCTTGAACATACTTGAAGTTACTTGGACATGCTTGAAGTTACTTGAAAATGCTTGAAGGTACTTGAAAATGCTTGAAGTTACTTGAAGTTACTTGAAAATGCTTGAAAATACTTGAAGTTACTTGAAAATGCTTGAAGTTACTTGAAGTTACCTGAAAATGCTTGAATTTACTTTAAGTAACTTAAAAATGCTTGAAAACTTGAAGTTACTTGATAATGCTTGAACATACCTGAAGTTACATGGACATGCTTGAAGTTACTTGAAAATGCTTGAAGGTACTTGAAAATGCTTGAAGTTACTTGAAGTTACTTGAAAATGCTTGAAAATACTTGAAGTTACCTGAAAACGCTTGAAGTTACTTGAAGTTACCTGAAAATGCTTGAAAACTTGAAGTTACATGGTAATGCTTGAACATACTTGAAGTTACTTGGTAATGCTTGAACATACCTGAAGTTACTTGGACTTGCTTGAAGTTACTTGAAAATGCTTGAAGGTACTTGAAAATGCTTGAAGGTACTTGAAAATGCTTGAAGTTACTTGAAGTTACTTGAAAATGCTTGAAAATACTTGAAGTTACTTGAAAATGCTTGAAGTTACTTGAAGTTACCTGAAAATGCTTGAAAACTTGAAGTTACTTGGTAATGCTTGAACATACTTGAAGTTACTTGGACATGCTTGAAGTTACTTGAAAGTGCTTGAAGTTACTTGAAAATGCTTGAAGTTACTTGAAAATGCCGGAAAATTTTATATCATGTGAAATCAGAGAATGCAATGTCGAAAAATTTAAATTTCCGATTAATATGTATAACAGTCAACTTTGTTTTTTTTTCAACTTATAGAATAAATTGGTCGAATTTTGACCACGACTAGAAATCGCCGCGCCGTCAAATCATTTAACCTCAACGATGGAAATAAACGCTTGTAGAAAAGGTACAACCCCGCTATGTACAAATTGTCATGGTACTAGTCCTGGGCAGAATTGCTCGGGTCAGAGCTATTCGGTTTTCGGGGTTTAGGAAACTAATTCATAAGGTCCGGTGTAGGCACGGGGTAAGAATATCACCACAGCGCACCCCGATAAGCAGCGCTTGTCGTAAAAGGCGACTATGGGGGAAAATCACATCTAGGCAATTAAGCATCCAGGTGAGCCTAGCGACAAAGTGAACATCCTAAAGCTGTCCCGCTAGTATGCATGCAAATCCGTGGGTTGACACGACTGGAGATCACCGGTGTCGTAAAAGAAAGATCAAACAAGAAGTAATAGGAGCATGTACGTGTCGAACTCGTTTAAACTAAATCACTATGGAAATGTACGCTAAAAGAAAACGCACTGCCCCACCAGGCACTACTTATCATGGTACTAATCCTGGGACGAGTTGAAATGATCGAGTCAGAGTTATTCCGGGGGATAGCAAAGTAATGCTTAAGCTTAGCCGAAACCTAAGCGTGCGTCGCGAGTTGGAACGTTGGAAGTATGAGTGGTCGTAGTTACGAGCTTGAAGAGATGATGGTAAGAAGGCGAGATGACATCTTATGTGTTCAAGAAACGAAATGGTGAAAGACCGGAAATCGAACGGATTTTTTGGACGTTAGGTTAGGTTAGGTTAGGTTAGGTTGGGGTGGCTGTCAGCCTTAGGCCAACACACTTACACCAATGTTAGGTCCATTGTGTTACCACACGGATCCAGGGGTTTCTTTCACTACTCGTTGAATCAAGTCACTTAGATCATTAAGCAAGAAATCTCCCAGAAGGAGATTTCTTTTTTGGGAGAGAGCATGACATGAACAAAGAAGGTGAAGTGTAGTCTCCTCCTCCTGCTCCTCCTCGTCCATGCAGCTTCTGCACAAGTCGTTTGAATAAACGCCAAGCCTCGATGCGTGCCTGCCTATCGGACAGTGGAGCCCTGTAATAGTGGAGCTAATATGCAGTCGGTTTAGTGAGATTAGACTCTTAGAGCGTCGCAGGTCCAGCTTTGGCCAGTTATGCTTAGTCGCTAGACATGTATTACTTTACTACTTGTCCACCTAATGTTTGTTCTCTCGATTGAGGATAGCTCGATTAAAAGTTTGGAAGTAGCGACTGGTATACCCAGAAAACCTTTACCTTTTCAGGTAAAAGAGGTAGTTTGGTTCCTTTTGGGCGAGTTCGTCGGCCCTACAATTTCCTGGAATGTCTCTATGCTCCGGCATCCAACAGAGGTGAATGTTAAACTGCTCCGCCATCTCCCTAAGAGATAAACGGCAGCCAAGGGCTGCGATGGAATTTAAAGAGACTGAATCCACGAACTTAATCGTGGCTTGACTGTCTGAGAAGATACGGATGTGGATATCGCTTATTGTTAACCCACTGCGAGGTAGCTTTTAGGCAGACAGCAGAATAGGTCGCTGTTTGCCTGCTAAAAATGTCGAGGGTTATTGACTTTGCGACAAAAGCTTTTAAGATGTTCTACTTTGGGACGGAACAGGGTAACAACGGAATCGGTATCATCCTTACGGGAGAGCTAATTGGCAGTGTCTTGACTATTTCAAACGCCAGTGATCGTTTGATGTCCCCCATCATTCTGATGGCTAGATTTTCACAGCCTCATCAAGAACATCCCAAAAGAAGAACTTTTGTTTGTATGCGGAGATTTAAACCCACATGTCAAACAAAGACTATGAAGACTGCCATGGAGGGCTGGGATATGGCACCAGGAGCTCTCCGGGTGAAGATATCTTAAGCAAGTCATACGGTATTATCGTTCTAAATACCATGTTCGTCAAACAAAATCGGCACCTGGTCACTTACAGCAGCGGCGGAATGAAACCCGGCTGCTTTAAGAAACCTGTAAGAGATGGAGAAATGCCTAAGTAATCCGTTCGCCAAAGTTCATCAACAATGCTCGAGGACCGGTGGCAGCAGTATTGTGAAGGACTTCTAAATGAACAATTTCCTCGGATATGTTTTTCTAGAGCCGTTCCTAAAAATGAAGAAGTACACGACATTACTGTTGAAGAAGTTAGGAAGGCGGTCAAAGACTCATAAAAACGAAGAGCGGTTGGGCCGGACGAGATACCCTCTGAGTTCTGGAAAAAGATGGGAGGCGTCGGGTCCAAATGGCTCATGATTCTCATCTCCAAGTTGATGAGAGGCGATCCAATGCCTATCCAGTGGAAGAAAAGTTTTCTTCTTTCTTTGTACAAAAGAGAAGGCGATACGCGAGACTGTTATAATTACCATTCTATCACTTAGGAAATCGTTGAGTAGGTATTAGTTACCCGTTTGCGAAAAATAATACCGCTATCTGATGACCAGCGCTGGTTTGTCGAAGGTAAGTCAATCACAATCCAAAGTATAATGATCATGATAGAAAAACATCGTGATTCCTTTAAGGATTTGCATCAGGTGTTGATTGATTTTCAAAAGGTTGTTGATAGACAACCAAGGAGTCTGTTATGGGCTGCGCTAAGACAGCGAGGTGTTCCAGAAACAGAAACGTACAGATAATCATGGACTTGTGTAAGGGAGTGAAGACAAGAGTATGACGCCTATCTGGCGTCACCGAGGAGCTTGAAATCAAAGTCGGTGAACACCATGGAAGTGTTGTAAGTCCCTTGCTATTTATAACAGTCCTTGCTTATCAGCTTGAAGAAAAAGTGACGGACTCCAAAGTGCATCAGTTATTGTCTGCTGGCGATGGAGCCATCATAAGCGAGGATTAAACGACCCTGCAACGAGCACAATCGGTATCGTATTAATCCGAGAAAAAAAAGAGAATACTTGTGTTGCCCGTTGTCTGACCCACTACGACCTATTCCAGTCTTTTAAATGAATGGAATTATTCAAATAATGTCAAATCTATGACAGGTAAAGTTAAGGTCGCTGGGTAACAATGTCAAATGAATTGGACATCGCCCTTTTTATATCCCTGTTTAGAATTGTATTATTAGTAAATAGAGGCAAAGAGATGCAGTCACAGTAGCAAATGAGGTTGCTATCTACACTGATGGCTCAAAGACGGGGGAGGGAACGGGTTCTGGCATTTTTTCTGTTGATCCAGACCTGAGAGAGTCTATATGACTCCCGGACACAAGCAGTGTCTTCCAATCGGAAGTTCTGGCTATTTTAATGGCGGCCGAGATAGTGCAGATGGGATCAAAGTCGGGAAGGGATATCGCCATCTACATTGGCAGCCAGGCGACACTTAAGGCACTAGAATCTGTTAACATCAATTCTGAAACAGTCAGAAACTGTCGCACAACGCTAAAAGCATTATGTAGACGGAATCAAATAAGACTGTGCTGGCTACCGGGACACAGCGGTATAGAGGGAAATGAGCAAGCCGGTGAGCTAGCAAGAAAGAGAGGGGAACTGGAAAATAGTGGAGGTGTGAGCATTAAACCACCAGATCTTAAATATGGCTGATCTTAGATGGCAAAATTTAGAGGGGCATAGGGTGTCTAGAGAACTTTGGCCTCATTTGGACAAGAACAGGTCTAAGGAAATTCTCAAATTGAGCACGGAACAGCTTAGAACAGTAGTTGGGATTATGTCGGGACACTGTCGCCTAAGGAAGCATGCTAGGCCGCTTAGATTGATAGATGTGGATATATACAGGTTCAGGCAGACGGCAGTATTGCCATGTCCTCATTCTTAAGTATACCAATTTGTAAACTTTATGATGGAAAAAATAAAGAATCTATCTAATCTAATCTATCTACAGGTTCTGTGGTGATCTTCAAGCCGAGGAAGACATAACGCACATACTGTGTGAGTGCGAGGGTATAGCACGGACTCGTAGGAGGTTTCTAGCAGAATACTTCTTCGAGGAATTAGGGGAGCTGAGCGGCACAGACCACAGGAAGCTGGTAAACTTCTGCAGGAAGACTGGGCTTTGTCGAGGAAAAGTTTTCTTAAAATTTTTAAGCCTATCTCCATTTGAAGTCTTGGTTTCAATTGGTTTCCTAGGGATCGCGATGGTCCCTTCTGGTGCGAATTGCATACCCCAGTTTTACCTAACCTAACCTAACCTATTAGTAAATAAGCCAAAATTAAGAATTTTATCTCAAGCAGCTGATTTTTGTGCCCGTAGGGCTAAATAGGAGTCCCTTGGTGCTTGGCTTTGACAAATGTTTCGATCATATCATTAAATCTTAGTTCACCCATAACACAACTTTCAATTGACAGCACCGCCAATCAACTCAAGCGCTATTGATGTATTGAAATTTGCAAATAAGTTTTGGATACCTATAATTTAATTTCGAAAAGGAGCGCTCACCATAAACACTTGTGTCATATAAATACAAATTAAATCGCAGTAAAATTTCCAAATTTGGAAATGTGCCACAAAGTCCGTCGCCAATAACAAGTTTATGTTTTTGTATATAGGCCGCTTATTAAAACGTCGCCAATAACTGTCTTGTACATTGACTTAAAAAGATGAAGTTTTGCAAATGGCCCTCGTCAATCAGTTCAAATTCAAATTCAAATCTTTATTTAATAACCTGGGGAGAGTACGCTAACTAGGACGCCAAAAATTGATATCGATTTTTATAGACGGGTCAAAAAGAAGCATTTTTTACTATGGGAGGGGGTCTATCTCGCCTCGTTTAGGAGGTAGGGGCAATTTTGGGAAAAAAAGACTTAAATTGAAAAAAAAATTCTTAAAAAACAACGGCAACACTTACAATACAGTACTATACCGGTTTTGAAAGCCAGAAATCTGTTCTATAATTAAATTTAAATTGAATTATTTATGTCAATAGTTTTTGAAAAATTCGCATGCTGACTCAAAATTTTGATAAGCAAAATGAAAAAAAAGTTTGGACCAATTTTTTTTCAAAATCGTGAAATGAAGTGCTAAATTGACTTTTTGTCAATGACCCCAAGCAGGGGGGTTGCAGGGGAGCAGCATGCCCCCCGATACGCATTGCACTGTTTATGGGATTTCCATAGGGTAACTTCGGGCATTATGGCGCAGGGGGCATTATGGCGCACCTTGTAAATACCACATATCCGATTCCCTCATAATAAATTGAACTATGAGAAAACTTCAGTCTTCGTCATTCGCGCGTAGTGTCAGGTTGCTGGGTTTAAGCGATTTTTTTTGTGGCAGTGAAAAATAAAATAGAAAAAGTTTCTATTTTCGCACCCCGTTATATTTTTGCCTATTTCTCAATTCTATGGTGCTTGGTAAATATACGAGTACATCGCAGGTGTTTCGTGTGTATAGTGAAGTGAAGATAAATGTATCTGTTTTCGTTTGGTGGCATTAATAAGCAACAGGAAATGAACACCTGCCGATTTTTTTTATGTGTTGTGCAAACGCGTATTTTTTGTTATATGGCGCACTTGCTGTAGGGGCATTATTATGAAGTTTGCATGTTAAGTGTCCGCCATATTGCCCCAATTGAAAATCATTTAAGTACAGCAATATTTTACGGTCAACTACCAATATTTTATGGCTTATTTCCATAGAAATGCCGACTATCCGCAAAGCAAATAAGGGCTTGAGAGCAACATGTTTGGAAAGTAATCTGGTTGCTGCATTTAACGAGGTAAAACAGAAAACTCTATCAATAAATGCAGCTGCAAAGCAGTACAATGTTCCAGCGACTACCCTTAGAAGAAGGCTTCAGAACGGTAACTTCAAGAAGCATGTTCTAGGTGCTCCCATATGCCTTGGAGAAGAAAATGAGCAGAAAATTGTGGCTCTTATAAGGATACTACAAGCGCATGCATTCGCTCCTAACAGAAAAGAGTTGTGCCGTATGACATTTGAGGTAGGTAGGTAGGTAGGTGTGGCGGTTTGATAAGACAAACCCAATTAGCACTGAGTGCCGTTTTGTTACCACAAACTCACGTAAACCTGGGTATTATCGATTGGTGGGGGAGGCTAAATCCAACCTGCGGAGTTCAGGATAGTTAACAGTTCCTTGATACTTTTCTCGGAGACTTCCTCAAGTGTATTGAAGAAAGGGCTTCCCAATGTACGTAGTCTGGTCCTAGCTAAAGCCGGACAGGTACATAAAAAGTGAATTAGGGTTTCTTTTTCAGCTGTCACTTTGCAACTGCGGCAGTGTGTATTGTATGGGATGCCCAGCTTGGCCGCATGGTCACCTATAGGCCAGTGTCTCGTGAAGATCGCTGTAAGTCTTGCGATGTCTTTTCGGGTTCTACCAAAAGGTCGGTTGTTTTTGCCTTGTTGTAGTTTGGCCACGTTTTTCTGGATATGACGCATGCAGTCAGCCTGCTCCATCTGAGGTTGGCTTTCTTAAGGTATTCTGCGGTGATGTTTGCCTTAACTGCTCCGAGCGGAATGTGGACTAGTTCTGCCAGAGAGCAGTGGAGAGCTGAGCTTTGCCTGGCCAGTTCGTCGGCATGTTCGTTTCCATAAACGTTACTGTGCCCTGGAACCCAGATCAGGGTAACCTTGAACTTATCAAGCAGGGCCAGCTCATTACGGCATTCTAGTACTAACTTAGAGGATATAGTGACCGAAGCGATCGCTTTAATGGCAGCCTGGCTGTCAATAAGTATGGCGATCCTTTACCTCGGTGTTATATTTGAGTGAAGTTTGATCTGGCGACAGGCTTCACGGAAGACGCTTGCAGTATCCGGAAGTCTGTATGATTTTGCGATGTTTAAGGATTCCGAAAAAACTCCCGCACCCACGCCGCAGTCCATTTTTGAACCGTCGGTGTAGATTGTTTGATCGAAATCCCTTGTCACTTCTCCATTTTGCCATTCCGATCTAGTAGGGATTTGAACGACGAAATGTTTTGTAAAAGACATTCTGGGAATGATGTAGTCTGTTGAAGGCGGAACTAGTTTTCTAGGTAGAGAGTCTAGAATACTACTGTGGCCGTAGGGTTTTGCAGTCCAGCAGCCAGACTCTCTGAGTCTGATCGCGCTGTGTGCTGTGATGTTTGTTATATGTAGATCAAGAGGTAAAAGATGCAGTAAGACTGTGAGTCCGTCTGACGGTGTTGACCGTAGAGCTCCCGTTGTTCCTATGCATGCCGTTCTTTGTACCTTATTAAGTTTGGTAATATTGTACTTTTTCTTTAGAGCCGGCCACCATACTATTGACCCATACGTGAGGATTGGCCGTACCACGGCTGTGTACATCCACAGGGTCAATTTTGGTTGCAGGCCCCACTTTTTTCCGAAGGTTCTGCTGCAGGCATAAAAGGCTATACATGCCTTCTTTACCCGTTGTTCTATGTTTATTTTCCAGTTGAGTTTAGGATCTAGGATAACTCCTAAATACCTGGCACTGTTTGAAAGGAGTAGGGGTGTGCCGTTTAGGCGAGGAAGCGTAAAGTCAGGTATGTTGGTTTTGGTGGTGAAGAGCATCAGCACAGTTTTCCCCGGGTTGACTCCCAGACCGCACTTTTTTGCCCAAGTGCTAACTTTGCTTAGAGCATTCTCCATGATTTCACTAATCACGAATGGAAACATTCCTGACACCAATATCACCATATCGTCCGCATACCCGACTACTTTGATTCCTACTCTGTCTAAATTTATGAGGATTTTGTTCATTACTAGGAGCCAGAGTAGGGGTGAGATGACTCCTCCTTGAGGTGTTCCCCTCTTGGCATATGTGGTTATATTGCTATCTAGAATTGCTTCAGTGTGTACATTGTTGAAGGCTCCTTCTATGTCTAGGAAGGTAGCCAAGGTGTATTCTTTGTAGTGTAGGGATTTTTCTATCGTACGCACTACCTCGTGAAGAGCTGTTTCTGTAGATCTTCCCTTGAGGTAGGCGTGTTGAGATTTGGAGAGGAGTGAAGCTTCTATTGCCCCTCTCAGGTGGTTGTCTAGGAGACGTTCGAGCGTCTTCAGTACGAAGGAGGTCAACTGACATTTGAACTGGCACACAAATACAAGCCGAGACATTGCATTATATATAGTTTTTGGTCCCGCGACTCCTGCACTCATTTTAAAAACACTTGTGATAGTTGTGGCAAATCCAACCGTAAGTAAATCATCACGCCATATTGCCCACTAGGGTACGCCATATTGCCCTATGCATTGGGCATTATGGTTTTTTATAAAACATTTTTAACTTATTTTTTTTTATTTCTTATATCCTTGAATCTGTAGTTTTATATAATTTGTTTTGGTTCTTTGTTTCCTATATTTAATAGATCGTTTTGTTTTTTCATAAAAAAACTGTTCTTTTTAAAGTTATTTGGGAAGGGAAAAAAGTGCGCCGTAATGCCCGAAGTTACCCTATGGGATTTCCATAATCAGTGCAATGCCTATAGGGGGCCATGCTGCCCCCCTGCAACCCCCCTGCTTGGGGTCATTGTTTGATTTGGAGTAGGTGCGAGGTTTTATTTTAGCACTTAGCCTTATTGCACTTTGGGTAAATGAATTCGTATGGCCTTATTTCACTCTCAGAAAGCCATAGTGAATCATAACACCTTGAACACTTGAAATCCATTTTGGGGACTTTGTTGGTTCCCAACAAACTAATCGAAGCAATTTGCTAACCACTAAGGGTGAACATTACGCGAAGGGCTCACGCACATGATAGGGGCTGGAAACATGTAAGTGTACATGAAGCTATTTGCTGAAAGGCATAACAATGTAAACTCGGACTGAGTTTTAGACTTCAAACAAATAGCTCCAAGGAGCAGCTCACAAACGAAAAACTCTGCACTTAATTTTGTATATAAGCAAACTTCACGACAAAACAAATCTCTATTTTTCAACCGACGAAATCACGCACCACGTAGTAAGCCACGATCAACACAGAACGTCAAAAGCTGGCATGCAGAAAATCATCGAGGATTAGGCTGATTCAGTCGCACACAAACCAACGCTCGTAAGGAAAATTACATTGAGTAGCCTGCTGGCTCTAACCAACGCCAGCAAAAATTACAACAAACGAATAGAACATATAGCAACGCATGGCCATACTGCTCTAACAACAGCCAGCGCAGCAGGGGCATTGTTTGAAATCGTAGTAATCTAGGACAATTACGATGTTAACATAGTTTATAACATGCAAGTTAGGGTCAATGACTATTTATGTATATCAAGAATAAAAGTCCAGCTGATTTATTAAGCACGATCTATGTACCGAGATTGCGAGGTTGGCTTGTGGGGAAATTTGCGGCATTCAAGTTTGTGGTGTTCATCCCCGCTGATCAACATAAAGTGTTTTTCAATAAAAGCGCTACAAAAGTTTTTTTAAATAAAACAAAAACGGTTTTGGATATCAATGAAATTCTTTATTCCTGTGAAAGTACGTTCGATACCATTATTTATGGAACTCGATTTCTTTTGCATGGCCACCACGGACACGCTTGCAGAAGTCCAGACGCTGAACCCAATTTTCGACGGTTTTCAAGCATAAATCGGCCGATACTGCTGCAATTTCACGTCCGATATTCGTACGAAGTTCATCAATCGTCGCTGGCTTGTTGGCATAGACCATAGACTTGACGTAGCCCCACAGTAAATAGTCTAACGGCGTCAAATCGCACGACCGAGGCGGCCAAGCGACTGGACCATTTCGTGAGATAACACGGTTTCCAAACTTGGTTTCCAATAAATTGATTGTGGCATTCGCTGTGTGGCTTGTGGCGTCGTCCTGTTGGAACCACATGTCCTCCAAGTCCATATCATCCAATTGGGGCCAAAAATATTCGGCTATCATTGATCGGTAGCGATTCCCATTCACAGTAACTTGCCGGTCTTGATCATCACGGAAGAAGTACGGCAAATGACGACGCCGGCCCATAAACCACACCAAACCGTAATTTTGTCGGGATGCAATGATGACTCATGGAGTACGTGTCGATTGCTGCCTGAGCAATACCGCATATTGTGTTTATTGACGAAGCCATTCAGACAGAAATGAGCCTCATCGCTGAAGATGATTTTTCGATGAAAATCCGAATCATTTTCAAGTTGTTGCTCACCCCAATTCACGAACATAGGACGCTTCTGGTGGTCGGCTTCAGTTCTTGCGCCAATTTAATCTTGTATGGATGTAGGCCAAGATCTTTTCGCAAAATTCGCCAAAACGACGTCACAGAGATGCCCAACGCTTGAGAATGACGTGTGAGAGACACATTTGGGCTTTCTTCAACTGAAGCCTCATCGGCAGCAATATTCTCGACACTACGGGCACTTCTTTGGCTCACTGGGACGGGAACATTTTGTACTGTGCTTGTGGATTCAAATGTTTCCACTAGACGTCCAATTGTTGATCTGCTAGGACGATTATGACGACCATAAATTGGACGTAGTGCTGTTAACGTTGAGGCCACTGACTCCGAATTTCGGCAGTAAATTTTAATAATTTCGACTCGTTGTTGGCTCGTATTTCTTTCGATCATGAAATGGCAAACCTTAGGTACTCAAGAGAAATTCGGCGTCGTTTGCTGTCCCTGTCGCTCTACTTTTGTAGCGTCCCTGTTGAAAAACCCTTTATTAGCGAATAAAGAAAATTATAACGTGGTATTTGAATAGTTTTTTTATACCCTGTGCTAAGGGTATATTAATTTTGACGCATAGTTTGTAACATACCTTAATATTGCCCGTAGGCCCCTAAAAGTTACTATATTTATGATCAGCATCGATAGTAATGTCGATCTAGCCATGTCCGTCCGTCCGTCCGTCCGTCCGTCGGCAAAAATTGGGCCTTTAAACTGGACCTAGAGAGCTGAAATTTTAACCATATACTCTCTAGGGTCCCGAAATGATCAAGTTTACGAATTTTTGAAATCCGCCCACAGACACGCCCACAAACTCAAAAAAACAAAATTTTGGAAAAAATCGAATTTTGAGCTAGAAAGCAGAATTTTTTTATATATGATCTACGACTCCTAAAACTGCTCGGGATAAAAAATTTTCAAAATCCGCCCTCTGAAACGCCCACAAATAAATAAAACAATTTTTTGAAAATCCAAAGTTTGAGCTAGGGAGCTGAAATTTATAATACTCGTATATACTCTCTATGGGCCCTTTATGCTCATGTGTAAATATTTTCAAAATCCGCAAACTGACACGCCCACAATTTTTTATTTTTTTTTTGGAAATTCAAAGTTTGAGCCAGGGAGCTGAAATTTATAATATATACTCTATAGAGGCCCTTTATTCTCATGTGTTAATTTTTTTTAAATAGGCCTACTGACACGCCCGCAATTAAATAAAACAATTTTATTGAAACACCCAAGTTTGAGCTAGGGAGCGTTTTTTTTTGATAAAATCCTTTAAATGTTATATAACAAAATATGTAGAGCGCTCTTAACAATTCAACCATACTTAGACTTTTGTCACTTATGAGGGATAGGAATAAGAATAGGGTATCCAACAGTTCGCCCAAGCGGACTGTAGCCCGTCCCTTTGTTTTTTTTTTTTTTTTTTATAATTTATTCATTATAATCCAAAAGTGTTAGCTTATATAATTTACAAAGTTTCTATAATTCAATAAAAAATAATTCAAAGTCAAGTTAAGATTTTCTTTCTTGAATTTATTAAAAGATATTGCAGTGGAACAAATAATTGAAGGCACCTCCTTCAATTAACAATAATTCCAAGCTCAACTAGCTAGGAACAGACTTATTTCATCTTCGATTTGGGGGGTTATTTCCTGGAGCCGGTTTTTTGTGTTTGATTTAGAATTGGTAGTAACATTGACCACAAAAAGCCAATTTAGGACTTCATTTCAGGATTTTGAAAAAAAATTGGCCAATATTTTTTTTTTTCATTTTTTTTATCAAAATTTTGAGTCAGCATGCGAATTTTTCGAAAACTTTTGACATAAATAATTCAAAGATCATATACAGCTATCTACAAGGAAATATCACACTTATGATGTTTTTTTATAAAAAATAGTTATATTTTTGACTTACGAACTCAAAAATTTTTATTTTTATTTTGGAACCTTTTTCAACTAATACGGATTTATTCAAGTAGTAATTTGAAATTATAAGTTTAAAATTTGATTTTTTAAAATTATTTTAATTTGTGATGACGTTATTTCTTGTGGACAAAAAAATAGCAGACAATCCTAGAATTGTAAAAAATACATGTTTTTAGCAATAAATTCTTACAATTTTAAATCATTTCAGTATTACCAAGTTAATACTTTGTTAGCTGACCACGATTTTTCAAAGTTGCCTGGCACCTTCTTGGTAAACTTTCAACTAATTTTTGGCATCTGCTTTGTGGGATAGAATACCACGCTTCCTTGATACCGGCCCAAAGATCGTTCGAATTTTTGATTTTTTTCTGCCCAATCGTAACCTTAACATCATTCCACAGATGATCTGTGGGGTTAAGATCGGGACTTTGAGCTGGCCAGGTCAGTATATCGATTTGTTGGTCCGAAAGCCAATCTTTGACAATATTTGATGCATGTTTGGGATCATTGTCATGCACGAATATCCAATTTACTGGCATAAACTCAAACGAATATGGTTCCATGATACGAGAATTTATCCATTCTGCCATTAATTCTTACCAGTGGGCCCACTCCATGCCATTAAAATGCTCCTCAGACCATCAAGTTTTGCCCTCCGTGTTTAACAGTCTTAAGAGTGTACCTGGGGTAGTATGCCTGGCACTTTGGGCGATGAACAAATGTTTTCCCATCTGTACCAATGCGATTGACTTTGGTTTCGTCACTCCAAAGCACTCTCTTCCAAAACTGCACGTTTTTGTTTTGATGAGTCTTAGCAAAAGTTAAAAGAGCTTTAATATTTTTTTTGGAAAGCAACGGTTTTTTCCTGCTCACACGTCCATACAGCTCAGCATCAATGATTCTTCTTCTCACCAGTCTGCTTGAGACATCAACACCAAATTCTTCGTTAACTTCCGCCATAATGCTGCGAGATGACTTAAAAGGGTCACACTTGCATTTTCTAGCGATGGCTCTGTCAACTCGTATCGAAGTTTTGCGAGGTGGAGGCTTACGAATTTTATTTTCTGGATTCATATCTCGATTTGCTCTCACTAAACAAATAGCATTATAGGCCATTTTACGGCAACAATTCAATGTTTTGGCTATTTGGGAAGGATTTTTACCTTGTGTAGGAAGATAGAAAATAATTTTCCTTTTTTCCGGATTACAATGCATTCCTCTGTCCATTTTATTAAAAACACTTGTTTATCAAACTTAAAATAATATAAAATAAGCACCCACCTCTAATTTGTTTCGATCGGGAAATAAAAACTTAACGGTAACAAAAAAGTGTGCTATTTCTGTGTCCAGGAGTAAAAGAGTAGAGAATATAATCAGCCCAATTATAAATATTCCCGGGGATTTTATTTTTCTCGAGAATTAAATCCTCCTATTCTAAATGAGCGGGGAAAATTTGTTCACTTCGAATCCGGGAGGAGGAATTTTTGAAGTTTCAAAATTATCTGTTTTGCAAAATGAAATGCCATTTCGCGAATTGTGTCAAATCAGTTGTGGTAAAATAAGTGTTGTTACTCGTATTTAAAAAAAGGCGAGCAAAAATGTTTAGTGTCGCATTTATAATGTTGGCGGAGGAATTCGCTGCTGAAAGAAATAAAACTCTCCGAAAAATAAGGAGGAACTTGAGGTACAGCTCGAATCCTTTGGAATTGCCACCAAATATGTAAGTTGAAAGACATGGTAGTCTTGTAGGTGCCGTGGCTCACTGCATCGAATTTTACACACCAATATTTTCTTTTTAGATTTCAAAAATATTTTCGAGTGAATAAGTGCGCCTTTAAATATCTACTCGATGTGCTCACAGCATCCTCCCAGGAACAAAGAAAAAGCTTTGCTATCCCACCAATCGTTAAACTAAGTGCTTGTTTGCGGTTCTTTGCTGAAGGAGCGTATCAAACTGGAGTGGGAAAGGATCATGATATTGGCCTTTCCCAATCTAGCTTTTGTAAAGTTCTTGGGTTCGTATTGGATGTTTTTCAAGAAGAGCTATGTTCACGATGGATACGCCTGAACCAAAATGAAAGAGAAATCAGAAACCATAGCCTGGCTTTCTACATTAAACATGGCATTCTTCCAGGTGTTGTGGGATGCATTGACGGCACGCATGTCAGTATTATTGCACCCGCAGAAAATACACATCTCTATTACAATAGAAAAGGCTTTTATAGCTTAAATGTTATGCTAGTAGGTTTTGAATACTTTGGTATAAAATTGAAAATTTCGTCAAAAAAATTAAAACTTTTTGTAGGTATGTGATGATAAATTGGTAATACAGTACGTAGATGCATCCCATCCTGGTGCATGTCATGATGCCTTTATGTGGAATGTCAGCGATCTCCGGTCTCACTTCGAAGAAAAATATTTACGTGGTGTAAGAAACACTTGGCTTTTGGGTACGGATGCTATTTTTCTTTTGTATTTTTAAACATTATTATTTCTATTCTGTTTAAGGAGATGCAGGATACCCCTTAGAACCGTGGCTTATTACACCATACAGGTTGCCAAATGAAGGTTCCCCAGAAATGAAATTCAATAACGTTCATTCACAATGTCGGAACGCTATTGAACGCACCAACGGCGGCGTCCTGAAAAATAGGTGGAGATGTTTACTTGGTGCAAGGGAGCTGCACTACAGTCCAGAAAAAGCAGCTAAAATTGTGAATGTATGTTGCGCTTTACACAACGTATGCATTCATTTCAAGGTAGAATCTACCGAAATTGATTTAGAGGTCTCTGAAACGCCTTCGAGTATACCGAACAGTGAAGTGATTCCTTCAACTAGATCCGAGTACTTGAACATTGCGCGATATATAAGAGATAGTATATCTAACAATTTATAGATCCACAAGTTTTAAATTATAATTTAAATGAAAATTCTTTATTAACTTAACAAAAAACATAAAACAAACATAAAGGTACTCGTAATTCATTACATTTCTTGAAACTAATACAAGGTGGCGCAAAAGTTGTCATCTGTTTACTTCACAAATGTCAAAGTAAAATTGACATTTGCCGCCATTTGCAAAAATTATAGCATCTTCCGATAGGGTTTTCAGCCCTTGGGGGGCCTTAGGCAATTCTGTGTGCCAATGTTCTAAATGATCCACGACGTTTGACATCTATCCTATGTAGTTTTCAGTCGGATTGGTGAACGCCACTGGGTGATGACTTTTGCGCCACCTTGTATATGTACACACGTATTTTCATAAGAAGTAAAATAAATAATAAATTTAAGTCGAAGGAGGTTGTAACTTTAACTCTTCTATTTCTATGAGCCTGCGGTATTTTTAAATTTTTTCCTTTACTTCTATCTCCCTTAATTTTTCCATTGCAATATTGTGCCGCTTGGTTTCCTGTTGTTCCCCCTGTTGGGCCTTGAGTTGCTGACGGTGATATTCCTTCATTTCTTGGAAGTGTTTCTTTTGAAGGTCATACAACTTGTCGATAGACCGATAGATTTGTTTTTGTGCTTTGGTGGTGGTCTTTGTTATCAGCAACTGCCTCCTTAACACTTTCACACAGCTGCGTCTGGATTTTAATTTCTTTCTCTAAAGCATCCAAATTTGGTGATTTTTGCTTTGACGCTTTCTTTGGTTCTTTATTAGAACTTCTTATATTTGTTTCTTGTGCCTGCTGCTCTTCAAATTCTAATAAATAGCTATTGATGGTTTCATTCAGACTTTTTTCCACATCCGGTGAAGGAACCCGTTTCTCCACTGGTTCATTTTCTTTATCCTCTTCCGATTTGCGTTTTTGACTGGAAGAGCATAAACCAAATGATTGTGCGGAAATACCTTCAACGGACTGCTTCATGCTGACTAAATCAAAAATAGCACGCTCCAGAGTAGAGAAGTTGTAATCAGCGTTTGGCCCACCGCCGGTGTCGGTTTTATTTTTTAAATTTATTGCTGCCTTCTGCCGTACATATTTTTTTTTGTCAGCCCACACCTTATGGTAATAAAACATAAAATATTTATTGTTTCAATAGACCGTTATTTTACCTTTTTCCATTCACTTATAGATTTTGACGGCGGCCCTGCTGAGTTCAATTCCACTTCCACCCTCTTCCAAAATCGTACAACGTCCTCCTTGTTCCCTTTGTAAAATCAGCACGCAATGTCGCGGTGCGCTTCCATAAAATTTAACAAAATCTTGCCTTGTTCTTTGTTGATAGTTTTCGACCTTAAAAGTTAAATTTAGTTATATCTGATTGCTAAAATGTCAATTAACAAAAATAAAACTTACATTTTGAACTTAATTTTCGCTCGAGTTCTTGGAGAAAAACGTATGGGAAAAGCAATTGAATTCCGTATTTTTTTTGACGTTCGTGATACCTACTTTTCCCTTTGGGAAATTTTTCCCTTTTTCGAAGTTTGTTTAGCATAGGAGGAAAGTGAAAAGGGAAACATTTCCCGCTGTCAAATCATTCAGAATAGGAGAGTAGAGAAAAGTGAAAAAATTTTCGCGGAATTTTTATTCAGGATTGGGCTGAATAAGAAGGCAAATGCAAGAACCTATCAAAGATAACGGGACTATTGAGACTTTTTTGTTCACATCAATTAATGTAGACAACATGGCTAAAGAAACAAACTATCACAAACATTCGACATAACGGAAATTTAAGTCGCGTGATTTTTCTCATAAGTGTGCTATTTCTCTGTCCATGGGTGTATAAAAAATTTCAGCTTTCTAGCTCAAAATTCGATTTTTTCGAAAAATTTGTTTTTTTGAGTTTGTGGGCGGATTTCAAAAATTCTTAAACTTGATTATTTCGGGCCCCTAGAGAGTATATGGTTAAAATTTCAGCTTTCTAGGTCCAGTTTAAAGGCCTAATTTTTGCCGACGGACGGACATGGCTAGATCGGCATTGCTATCGATGCTGATCATAAATATAGTAACTATTAGGGGTCTAAGGGCAACATTAAGGTATGTTACAAACTATGAGTCAAAATTAATATACCGTTAGAATAGAGTATACAAAAAAAAAAATGTTTCGCTTTCTTGTGAAATCTCCTGATGTTGTTTCAATCGCGAGACTCTTGGATTTCCTTGAGCTTGGAGACTGCAGGCGCCCCCTTCCTTCTACACTTCTTCTCCTGCCGTCTCTCGGCTCGACAGCAATAAAACTAGGCTTTAACTCAATTGTGTGAACGATGCGAAAACCCGTGCAACTGTTCTGTCAGGAGACAATTCCACTGGCAGAGGGTAGAGGCATAAGCTGCCCGCCTAGTATAACGAGCAAATGGTGCGTTCCTAGGTGTTATTTCGTATATAAGGTCAAGGATGATTTATATTCTTCTCTCTGGGAAGGCGAACCTACAACGTTAAACTACCGAACCAAGTCAAATTTTATTACAATATTTGAACTAACTTGTGGACGCAATGGCGTAGGGTTAGTGTGTTGGACTTCTAATGTGTTGGACTTCTAATCTAAAGGTCTCAGGTTTAATCTCGCCGGGGCCAAGGAACATCTACCCCACTGCCGCACCTCTCATGAGAAGCTTCTTAAATTTGCCGCTCGGATTCGGATTTAAATTGTAGGTCCCTTCCACTTCGCACCAGCAAGTGGTTGTAGAAGCTAGGTTTTAGGCCTTTATAGGCCGTTAATGCATAATGTTTTTTATTCGTGAACTACTTCATATTTCGTATCTATATGAACAGGTGTCTGCGACCTAATCATACTCTTTATTTATTATGCTGATCATCATGTTCGTCATCGCACACCAAATGATGCAAATCGTTAATTAAATTTTCATACGTTCGCCCTCAAGGGCCGGGCACAATTGCCAGCCATTTACGGAGACCAAGCAAGCAGTCATTAACTGCACTGGGGTGGCAATAAAAATTTTATTAACTTCATATTTACAAATGGCACCCAGCTCACATAACATGAGTACATTATTCGCTGCTACCCTGCAAGCCTAAATAAAGTGTGATTTGCATATCAGTTATTAACATTTAAATGCAAAATTAGTCCCACGCCAACACGCGGACAACACCAGGAGCGGATTGCAGGGAGAAACTAGGGGAATAAGCGACAACAATAACAACGGCGACGACGAAGACGACCATGAAGATGACGACGAGGTATAAAAGATCAGAGGCAATTTTAGCGCGAAGCCGAAAACGTGAGGTAGCACCATCGTCAGGCCAAAAGCAATAACAGAAGAATGTCCATAAATTTGCTTCTTCAAAGTTTTTAATCGAAAAGCCCGAATATGACAAAATATAAGATACCGATACACAGCCACAGATACAGATACAGATAGGTACAGCAGAGCACATCAACGCAACGGAGTAAAATTATGAAAAAGGAGTTTCTCGTGTGTCCCCATAACCCGTACCTGTTCCAATACAAAAAATGAAAATAACAAAATTAAATTGTGAATATAAAATATGACCGTAAAAATGCTAGAAGACCAACAAGCAGCGCATACTGGACACTGCCACGGCGCGGCGCGGCGAGTGCCACCGGGAAAGGGAGAGAGGTGCGACTCACGGCTGCCTCTGCTCGCATTGATCGTGGTTTGATGATTGGTGGCCGCCGGCATTTGGTCACTCAGCGGAGGGCGATCGCCCATCTCCGATGATAATGCAGAACAGGCAGAGAAGTAATAATAAGCAAATAAGTCACAAAAGATGGAGCGGGAATACGGGGCATCCCCCAGCCATAAATTATGAGGGCCGGAATGTGTCTCGAATGCGCTTCTGTGCACCGCGTTGTCGTCGTCGCAGTTGCCGCAGTATTCGTTCCGTATGGCAGTTTATAGCATACAAAGAACCAAAATCCAGCTTCAGCATCGTCATCATTTCATCGTTCCATAATCATGACAGAGTTCCAGGTGTTTTAGTCACGGCTAAGAGGGAACGGCTGTCAAGTCCGCTACCAACTTTGAGGTATCCGACTCCGAGCCCATATACTTATTTATCTCGCAAGAGGAACAAAACGAAACCTCTACCAAAGGCACACCAAAATAAGAAGCATCCAACTGGGAGCAGACATCGATATTAGCGTAATAAAGCGGCGTGTGGTTTCTTCAAATTTGTTGTCCTCCCAGCGGGCGTCCACCCTACCGAATATTACTCATCTCGGTCATCATCATCATCATCATCATCATGATCCGCACAAGCATCATCCTTGTGCGCGGTAAAAAATGATATCAAATTTATTTGCTGCCTGTTGCTGGTGTTTTGCTTTGTATCAAGTGTACCTACATATGGGTAGTACCTACTCGCACATGTATCTATTATCACTGTCATGAGAGAAAATCAAATTGAAATTAAAAGACGACCTTCCGGGAAACTGCCTCAAACCATATTTGAGATTTATTGTGGGAACTCCAATGATGATGGTGTATTGACACATCGCCTCCCGGTGCCCTTTACGTACATCACATTCATCCGAGATTATTGGCCTAATCCATCCTTTCAAACTGTCGACAAGGACGACCAAGTTCCCGTGATACAAATTCATTTGTAGATCCAGATCCAGACATCCACCAGACAATAGGGTTTGCGGAATGAGTTCTTCCCGTCGTCGAACCCTCGTCGTCCTTGTTATTCTTGCCGACTTTCGATTTCGTCGTCTTCTTCATATTTTTGCAGACACATTGAACTGAATTGGGTGAGCCGAAGAGCATTTAATTTCGACATTCAATTGGCAAA
Source organism: Portevinia maculata (assembly GCA_949715645.1). Lineage (NCBI taxonomy): Eukaryota > Metazoa > Arthropoda > Insecta > Diptera > Syrphidae > Portevinia > Portevinia maculata. Next base: position 4,145,435 of record OX454526.1, on the reverse strand, counting down.
ACAAAACAAAGTTGTTAAAAAAGTTCGCTTCAGGTGCACAACCATAGCTCACTGCAATCAATGCGAAGGTCCTTAATTCCCTGACCTAGAGGAGGAAAATTTCTATGAGCGAGGAATTATATTTTCATGTTCCTTTTTTTTGGCGAATATAATTAAAGGTTCAATAGTTTGCTCATTGGAAGGCATCTGCCTGCAAGGCATTTATGGCGGCAAAAAGCAAGTGAACAAATATTATCGATCCCTTTGCTGATTGATTTGAAATGCAATACCCTTAACCCACTTCCCTTAACTTTTTACTTCACCGAGGATACTTAAGTTCGATTTTTGCCGCTTGAAAGAGACGGAATGTGTTATGCGCTCAATTAGCTATATACGGCTTTGCATGGTAGAAAATGAATTAGGAAATAATTGAAAACACCAATAAAATTAAAATTTCGTTTAACTGAAAAGTTGCATGCTTCGAAAGGTATTAAAGTAACTGTATACTGCATGAAGTCAATCTAGGAATGTCCAATGTTTTTTGGTATATGACTAAGAACATCGGAAAGTGTTTTTTTAACCTCAAACTAAGTTAACTAGAAGTTATAAGTTCTATTTTGGAAAGAGATCCCGTATACAGTCACTGGCAAAATTATTTACACATGCATTGCTCGCACTTTAACCAACGTATAAAGCTGGAGAACTTTTGAAATAAGAACAAATTGTTCATTAACTTTTCTCATCTTTAATGTTTGCGGTTTTATTCAAACAGTAAACAAACAAAAATTAGCAAATTCCAACAAGTAACTGTTAAAATCTAGGTCTATACTAGAGAAAGGTTGTACGAGATGGCAGAAACTATTGAGCTTTCCCTTGAAAAAAGAGCGGCCATTATTGCAGAATTCCAGAGGGGTGTTTCGGCAGTGGAACTCTCTAAAAAATATGGTTGCAGCCGGAAAACAATTTATACAAGGTGGCGCAAAATTTGTCAGGTGGCGCAAAAGTTGTCACCCGATGTTCTTTCGCTGTAATTTTTTTTATGAATGAAAAACTTTGGTTCTGCTTTTGGATTATGTTAATTGGTGTCTTAAGTTTTTTCTGTATCAGTTAACTTCACAAATGTCAAAGTAGAATTTACATTTGCCGCCATTTGCAAAAATTATAGCTTCTTCCGATAGGATGATGACTTTTGCGCCACCTTGTAATATGAATTCTAAGTTTAAAGAATGTGGAGGTGTAAAAAATAAAATTGGTAGAGGCAGAAAAGGGGTAACATCAAAAAGAGAAGAAGCTAAAATTGTTCGCTCCTTCAAAAGTAACCCACGTGAAAGTGTTAAAAATGTAGGTACTCATGGACATAAACAAAGATCGCGAAAATAATAGTAAAGATTAAAAGAAAACGGAATAAATGCGTACGTTATCCAGAAAAAGCCGCATATAACACCCAAAAACAACAAGTTAGGCTACAATTTGCAAGGGACCACAAAAACAAACCGCCAGAGTTTTGGAGAAGCATTCTTTGGACGGATGAAACAGCTTTTTCCTTGGACGGTATCTATGGGCGTAAGTTTATTCCAACCCTAAAATAAAGGCCAAACCCGTCACTCAACCCACACGACATTCCAAAGGAGGCAAGATAATGATATGGGGTTGCATATCAAATAGTGGAGTGGGTCTGCTTGTAAGGTGCTCCGATAATTTTTTTTTTTTTTTTTTATATTTCTGGCTCGCCAAGGCGATTTATAATCGACCTAAAAGATCTTTTGTACCGTATGGGCCAGAAAAGTTTAAACTAGTAGATTTTCCACTTTCCGTGTAAAGCGGACAATTTTACCAGTAGAAGAATTCTTTATGTCCTCGGGGCTCAATTGTTCCCTGAGAAAGATCTTCTTTCTAATTCCATTAAGGGCTGGGCATTCACATAAAATGTGTTCAGCTGACTCGTCCTCTTCAAGACAGAGTCGGCACTCAGGAGAATCTGCTATTCTGATTTTGTGTAGATGATATCTTAAACCGTGGTGACCAGTAAGGTAACCTACTAGGTTTTTGATATCATGCCTGCTTAGGTTTAGACATTTGCTGGCATTATGATTGAAGGGCCGAATGGCTCGTTTGGCCTGTCTTAGACCTGGGATGTTATCCCAATGATAGATACATTTTCTATGTTCCCAGCTTTTAATTGCTGCCGTTGCTGCTGATCTAGGAGTGCAGCAGAAAGGTTCGGGACCTATGAAAGGTGTTTCTGAACCTTTTCTGGCCAGTTCGTCGGCCTTTTCGTTACCTTCTACCCCGACATGACCCGGAACCAACCATAATTTGGTCTTGTTTCTTATTCCGAGTGTTTGTAGGGTATTGAAGCAGTACATGACTGATTTGGAGTCAATGGTATACGAGCTAAGGGCGTTTATAGCTGCTTGACTATCCGTCAAAATATGGATGGTTGCACCTTTTATGCCAGATAAAATAATGTGGCTGGCGCATTCTTGAATGGCGTGGAGCTCTGCTTGAAATACGCTGGGACTTTTTCCCATGGGTATCGTAAAGCGTTTGTGTGGTCCGTATATTCCCGCTCCTACCCCCGTTTCCATTTTAGAACCATCCGTATACCACTTTATGCCGTTGTGGCTGTTTGGTGGGTTATTACTAACCCATGCTTCTCTCTTGGGGATCTCCGTGGAGAACCGTTTGTTGAAGTATAGTGTTTTTTGAATGCGGTCTGTGACCGCGCAGTTCATGTTAAGTTCGGGCAGTTCATCGAGAAGGGTCTTTAGTTCCGGATGATCATTAAGACTTATCTCGTTTAACTGTATTAGACTTATTGCACTGCGGATCGCCACTTTTTGAATGTATATGTGGAGAGGTGTTAGTCCTGTTATTGCCTCTATGGCAGCTGTTAGGCATGGCTCCGGAGATACCTAGGCACTCAAGCCGTTGTACCTTTTTGAGTTTCTTTATTGCGAACTTTTGTGTGGATTTTGTCCACCATACTATGGAAGCGGATGTTATAATGGGTCTTATCATCACTGTGTAGATCCAGTGGACGATCTTTGGAGAGATTCCCCAGGTTCTGCCATATGTGCGACGACAGGCCCATAAAGCTCTATTAGCTTTAGTGATTTTGTTATTTATGTGAGAGCTCCAATTAAGTCTCTTGTCTAGGATTACTCCAAGATACTTGACTTCGTCGGAGTACTCTACTAATAGTTGGTTTGTCTATGTTTCTATGGTACAAAGCATTTGATATGGATTCATATCGAGTGTTGTCAAAAACACCCTCTATGTCCAGAAAGGCACAAAGTGCGATCTCTTTGCAACGGTAGGCGTTTTTTATCTCTGTAGTTAGTCTTAACAGAGCGCCTTCCGTGGATTTACCCTTATGGTACGCATATTGGTGAGGGTGCAGAGGCATGCTTTTTGATATGCATTCTCTAATGTGGACGTCAATAATCCTTTCCATTGTTTTCAGGAAAAACGATGTCAAGCTTATCGGACAATATGATTTAGGTAATTCGCTCGGCTTGTTTCCCGGTTTGGGTATAAAGGGTTTTTCAATAAGAGCGCTACAAAAGTTTTTTTTAAATAAAACAAAAACGGTTTTGGATATCAATGAAATTCTTTATTCCTGTGAAAGGACGTTCGATGCCATTATGTATGGAACTCGATTTCTTTTGCATGGCCACCACGGGCACGCTTGCAGAAGTCCAGGCGCTGAACCAAATTTTCGACTGTTTTCAAGCATAAATCGGCCGATACTGCTGCAATTTCACGTTCGATATGCGTACGAAGTTCATCAATCTTCGCTGGCTTGTTGGCATAGACCATAGACTTGACGTAGCCCCACAGGAAATAGTCTAACGGCGTCAAATAGCACGACCGAGGCGGCCAAGGGACTGGAGCATTTTGTGAGATAACACGGTTTCCACGTGAGATAACACGTTGAGGCCACTGACTCCGAATTTCGGTAGTAAATTTTAATAATTTCGACTCGTTGTTGGCTCGTATATCTTTTCATCATGAAATGCCAAACCTTACTGAAGAGAAATGTCAAAAGAGCGGCAAGAAATTCGGCGTCGTTTGCTGTCCCTTTCGCTCTACTTTTGTAGCGTCCCTGTTGAAAGACCCTTTACTACATTTACCTCCCTCCAGGTAACTGGTATATACCCCCAGTTGAAGCTGAACCTAAATAAGGCAATCATGGATGGTAATAAAAATTCTATTCCATTTTGAATGAGGGCTGGAAAAATACCGTCTGTTCCTGATGCATTGAATGGTTTAAATGAGTTAACCTTATCCGGAGTAAAAAGTGTTCCGGAAAACTATTAATTCTGCTGAGGTTTCTTGGAATTGAGACCTCCGCTATATGGTCATCTGTAATGTCCATCGTGTTAGACCCTGGGAAGTGAGCCTGAAGCAAAGTTTTCAGCGTTTCTTCCCGGTCGCGTGTGATTGAACCATCTGATTTGATTAACAATCCCATGCTTTTTGCTTGATCCTTTGACAGAGCCCTTTGGAGGCGTGCCACCTCTGGAAGTTTTTCGATCTTCTCACAGTTTGCACGCCATGAGGCTCTTTTGGACCTGCGCAACTCTAAGTTGTATATGGTCAGCATGGATTTATATTGTTCCCATGTGCTCCGATAATATGAAACAGTAAGCATTTTTGAAAATTTTAAATGATGTTGCACTGGTTGCTGGTTCAAGATATATCGGGAACGATTTTATCCTTCAACATGACAATGCGCCGCTACACACAGCCTGGCACATAAAAAAGTAGTTGGCAGAAGTAGGTCAAGCAGTTTGAAAATGGCCCCCGCAAAGTCCTGACCTTAATGTTATAGAAAACCTTTGGCACATAGTAAAATCTAAAATTCCTGAAAACATTGGCAGAACTGCAGATTAAACTTAGAAGAACTTTATAACGGCTTGGAGTACCATTCCAGTAGAGCCACTTCAAGGCATAACAGACTCAATGCACAGACGCCTTGCAGAAGTTATTGCGGCAAAAGGAGGAAGCCCTAGCAGCTAGTGCCCTAACTCTAAGGTTGATATTGTAATTTTATTACATATTAATAAATTATAATAATAATAATAATAAGTAATGCTACTTTAAATAACCGTTAACTTCAAACTTAAAAATATTTTCTTTTTCGCTTCCAGATGTAGTGAAAACGAAAAAAACTGGGTTTAAATAATTTTGCCTGTGTTCGATGGATGTGTAAATAATTGTGCCACTTAGTTTTGTATGGTTTAAACTGTTACTTGCTGGAATTTGCTAATTTTTTTTTTCGATTACTGTTTAAATAAAACTTCAACCATTAAAAATGAGAAAAGTTAATAAACAATTTGTTCTTATTTCAAAAGTTCTCCAGCTTTATACGTTGGTTAAAGTGCGAGCAATGCAATGTATAAATAATTTTGACAGTGACTGTATACTTTTGGAGAATGATGATATGTGGTCATACCGTTTTAGATCAATTATATATCAAGCCACACTGTTAAGGGCAACGTTGAGCTGCCTCTGGCTTACGATGTCGAGCAGAAGATTTCACAGCCATAATTCAAAGTCGGTGTTACAAGGGTTTTAGCTAACATTTTCCTGGTATCCAAAGGGGTTGAATTTCCTAGTTGGACAAAGTAGTCGAAAAGTCCCGTATGCCTTGCCTACAGCCAGTGTAATATGGTTGTTCCAATTCAATGTTCTATTAAAACATATACCGAGGTTCTTGACTTTATCCACACTGAGAAAAAAATCAAATAGATTCATTGTAAAATCAAACAGAAATGACCCCGATTTGGCATTGAATCGATTTGAAATTAATTTAAAAGGAAATGAATTCAATTATTTTTGAAAAAATTTTAACGTAAAGATGTTTGATTTAACTTTTCTTTATTTTAAATTGAATTTGTTTCTATTTGCCCTAATTTACTTTGTTCAATGTTGTTTCAAATAGAATTATGATTATAATTTTCTAAATATTTATATGTTTGATTCCAAGACGTTTATTGTTAGAAAAGAATAACTTTAAAACCAATATTATCAAACAGAGACAAAGTTATTTCAAACATTATTATTTTTATTTATATTAAACTCATTCTATTCAATTTAATTGAATAGTTAGTTGGAAGATTGAAGTTTTTTTTTTTTTATAAATTGATATTTTGATTGAAATTGATTCTTTTGACCGAGGCTCATCGATTGAGTCAGAAACATCGGTCAAAACTACAGTTAATAATAAAAAGGTTGTAATTTTGACAGAATCGTTTGATTTAATCGATATGTCTTAGTCTAAAGAATCATTTTCAATCAAAATATCAATTTACAAGGAAAATATAAGCTTCCTTCTTCCAACTGGCGATTCAATTTATATTAAGGGTTTCCCTGTTAATCTCCGCAATGCTTTATTTTAAGATTCCTGAGAAAAAAATAAAAATGTATATAATACTTACCTATCCAAACCTTTTCTTCTTACATAACCCTACAAATGTGAGTTAAATAGGGATGTAAAAAATACTTTATCAATAAGTAAAAAAAAAAAACAAATTTCATCATTTTGTTTACAAAAATTTATTTCTAAAATAACATTTTCCATTATTAATAGTGTAAGCGTGAACTTGTAAAAAACGAAATATTTTTTACATAACAATTTTTAAGCTTTTTACCAATTTCATAAGAGAATGAGAGTCAAGTTTTTTAATTTCAATCTGATAGCTACCATCAGTTAAAAGTACAATTATTTTATATACATTCATGACATCTTGCGAATATGGAAAAGAAGATAAATTATAGTTTTGTTTATAAGTCGTTCCCTTGCATTCGACTTGATTTAAGGACTTGTACGTTCTATCTTTTAAGTCGGATTCAATAATTAACTCTGATTGTGGAAGGGAGATTTGTGAAGTTATTTTGAAATAAGTGAAACGTATTTCATTTATATCTATTCCATGCTTATATTTGACAATACATTCCGAAAATTTCAAGCAAGCTTTTTTTGCTAAAGTTAATGACGTTATACTTTTGCAGTACATTTTTGATGGTTTATAAATATTCATTACATGCCTACATATAACAATGTAAAAAAAAAAACAACAAACTTGATCTGGTTATCTTTTCTTTATAAATTAATGGCCCAACTTTTGGTATAAAATCCTTCATATCCTCCGGCGTAAGATATTTAAGCCTATCAAGTGTAATATCGTTTTCTAGAAAACATTACACATGACATCAAAATAATCCAAAAACAAAATCTAATTGTCTCAGAAATACTTATGATAAAAAAACAGAAAACAGGTCGAGCAAATTCCAGTCCCTTAAAAATTCCAATAATCCTTGATAACCTGGCAGCAAAGGATCTCCTTCGGCACCACCAATTTCCAATTCTGTTGACATTTATGTCGTTGTTGAAACTAATATTTTCTGCTGTAAACAATTTTAAGTTTACATTATTTTAATCGATGTTTTCCATCGTGGCTTTGTTTTTTTCTTGTTTTTCTTTGTTTTGTTTTGACTTACAGAGTTGCCGATAAATTTTCGATTTAGATTTAAATCACAAACACCATACCTGACCGAACTCGCACGAAAAACTACTTAGAATGATGAAGATGCCAAATTCACCGACGCCGCCGGTAATTTACAGTTATGCGGTTACAGTTTCGTATTTAACTTCGTTTGTTTTCATTGTAATATGCTTTGAGTTTGAATCAAACATAATAATTTATTCAATTTCACTTTTTTCAAAAAACCTCAAGTTCGTTCGTTCGTTTCAAATGGATTTGAGTTTGAACTTATTACAGTCTGTTCGGTGTTATTGTTTTGCAGATATTTTAAATACCTTTTTACATGAAACAAACTTATTCATTGTCATTTCATGTTCAAGAAGTAAAATAAATATGAATCCTGCTGATTTAAATACACTATACTTAAAAATAATTGTTTTTTTTTTGTATTTAAATAGATAAGAGGTTGGATTGAGCGGGTTTCTATTTGCCATTTTTAACTAGATTTCAAATATGCTTCTATTTGAAAAAACTCATAGTACATTTTTCTCAGTGCACAAACTCGACTTGACTCGAGGAAATATCTACGATTCTTTTCGATGTTACAAGGCATTTAGTTTTTTGGGGTTTCAAAGTGAGGCCACATTTTATAGACCATCGTTTTAAAGATGAAAAGTCCTCATCAATCTTCATAACACAGTCCTCAATTATAAAGGGTGGTTAAATTGTAAGGGCCGATGTTGAATGTGAACCACACGTAAACGTCAAGTTCTTTTCTGCATTTTATTTGACATTTCTCAATTTCAGACTAACTCAATTTGAACCATGGAAATATACACAATCGATCAACGCGTTAAAGTTATTCAGGCTTATTATGAAAATGGGCGTTCAAATCAAAATGCATATCGTCGCCTGAGAATTGTTTTGTTCCATACACCGCACTTTTGTCGTTTTTTAGTTAGGAACGGATTCTATGGTAATTTCGTCAGCTCTTTTTAAATCTGTGATTCGATTTGCTCTTAATCTTTCCAATCCCGAGAGATGGAACATCGACTTTGTCCCATATCTTTTTTTTTTTTTTTTTTTTGGCGTTTGGGACAAATTTTCCATATCGCAATTTTTTTGTGAGAATTGTTTTGTTCCACGTGCATATCACTGCGACAAGATATACAGAAAATATTAACAAAGTTGAGAATTGGTTTGTCCTATGTATATGTGGAACACTGATCGCAATCAAAAGTTTAGTATTGGTTTGTTCCACCTCCATTACAGTTGTGTAGATAATATTCGATATTATGAAGATATGAATTCGGTGCGGTGATGAATAGTGCTGCAAACGCAAAAACCTAGTTGCACACGTACGAGCGTCAATCATTGAATGCATATGGTTTCAATAGATGTGTTTAATGAACCTTAAGCGGCCCTTACACGGTCAATCGAATGACATCAATCACTAGCATGTGTTTGTGAAAATGTATATGTATGAGTCACACACATTTGGTGAAGTCTGTTTGGCGAAAATCAAAGCAAATTGGATTTTGCATGATGAACGTCATGCTGATTGATACGTGTAAGGGTTGGATTGACGTAATTACTTCATTGTGCTTTGTGTTACGGAAGCGAAAGCATGTCTGGCGCCAGCGGAAAATTGAAGGAGGATGAAGACCGAGCATTTGTATCGGAATTAATTGAAACGTATCGGTCATTACCGAGTTTATGGGATGTCAAAGGGAAAGGTTTTAGCGACCGAAACAAAAAAATGCAACAATATTAAGTTTTAAGCATAAAGAAAAGTATCCTGATGCACAAAAAGCGGATGTCACCAGAAAAATAAATATGTTGAGAACGAATTTTCGGCGCGATATAAAACGTTTAAATGAATTAAACAAAAGCGGATCCGGTGTTGATAATTTCAGTGAACCAACTCTTTGGTATTTTAATGAAATTAGTTTCATTAAAGACAGCGAATCTCCGTTTTCATCTCGCAGTACAATTCAAGAATATATTGCAAGAGCAATAAATGCAACACAATCGTCCGTTTCACTCATCCCACATCCGTACACCACGAAAACTCACAAAAACTAAAAATTTCACGTCAATCGATTGAACTGTGTAAGGGGTAGCGTCAATTCACACATACACGATGCATGATGTCAACCGATTGACCGTGTAAGGGCCGCTTTAGCTGCACAGATAAGTACAGACAAATTCAGAAAAGTACAAGATTTGGTGTTACATGAGTAAAAAACTTGCCGCAAAGTGTTCTACATTCTGTCAATTTGTATTCCATGAAACTGTGCAGATCAGTTTAGCACAAGTTTTTCTGTACCTAGTTTTGAGGTGGGGCAAGTGAGTGAAATGTGTCAAATTTGAAAATTCAAATTGTACTGATGCCAATTGACTTATTTGTTTGGCATGGGATATCGTATTTCTTAGTTTAATGTTACAAATATTCGCATATAATATGAAAAAAAATCGAAAGAATAACATGGAACGAGTTCAAATTGTGATCAAATCGACATCAGGCCAAACATTGACGGTACAATGCTCACTCAAAACCCGAAATTCACTAGAAAACAGAGAGGATTATCTATTTGAAATTTCGCAGCTAAGAGGAGAACATTATGACTCGGAGCTGTACTTTTCTGATCTGATTTGATCTGACATTTTTCAATCACTGATTTAATGCTAAACACTTTGAATAATTTTCTTATTTTATTGTATTTTTTGAATAAAAACTTTGTTAACAAAAAAGATGAAATCAATTTTTTTTTCAAATTTTAGCATCCAACTCCATGCTTTCTTGCCTTTCAGATATTTTGGATGAGAATTGCTTTGTGCCATATCCATTTTTTTGTGTAGAAAATCAGTTTCAAAATGTAGGAGGTGGGACACAAGTCAAAAAAGGAGACTTACGTTAATTAACGTGGCTTGTTAACGGTTTGGCAAATCGCTTTAAAAATTGGTAGGTGAACTCTTTATAAGATTAACTTCAAATTAAAAAAATAAAAAAAAATCGTATCAAACAGTTTCGGAGTACCAAGTACGCAAACCTTTAAATGCGTTTTTCTCGAAAACGTGCCAATGGCATATGGAACAAAACAATTCTCAGGCGACGATATCGTGCATTTTGTGATTTTTTCGGTCAATTTAAACGTCCAAATGTGCGTACAATAGGAAAAATCGTGCAAAAATTTGAGCAAACCGGGTCTGTAGGAGATGTGAAAACACCAGTGCATGCTCGTACAGCTCGTACTGCAGAAAATATTGCTGCTGTTCGCGATAGTGCGGCTGTAGAGCCGTCCACCTCAACTCGTCGTCGTGCCCAACAATAGCACCTCTCACGCTCGTCGTTGATGAACATTATGCATAAAGACTTTCATTTACGCGCTTACAAGGTCCAATTGGCTCAAGAACTAAAGCCTCTTGACCATTTCAAGCGTCGTCAATGGTCAGAATGGTGGCAAGAAATGGCAACAGTGGATCATCAATTTTCGAAGAAAATCATCTTCAGTGATGAGGCACATTTTCACCTGATTCGTCAATAAGCAGAATTGCCGCATTTGGGCCAATGATAATCCAAGAGTGATTGTCGAAAAACCAATGCACCCACAAAGAGTGACTGTTTGGTGCGGTTGATCGGGCCTTTTTCCAAAATGAGGCCGGTCAGGCAGTTACTGTGAATGGTGTTCGGTATCTTGAGATGGTAACGAACTTTTTATGGACCGAATTGGAAGATATGAATGTGGACGATATGTGGTTTCAACAGGACGGTGCCACTTGCCACACAACTAACGAAACAATGGCTCTTTTGCGCGACAAATTCAATGGCCGTGTTATCTCACGTGGTGGCGATGTCAATTGGCCGCCAAGATCATGTGATTTGACACCGTTGGACTTCTTTCTTTGGGGTTATTTGAAAGAAAATGTGTACGTCGATAAGCCAGCAACAATTCAAGAGCTAAAGGATGAGATAATTCAGCACATTAACGGCATAGAACCTCAATTATGCCTCAGCGTCATCGAAAATTTGGACCAGCGGATGGAGGTGTGGCGCCGATGTCGCGGCGGCCATTTGGCCGATATTTTGTTCCATACATAATTGAACCATACCAATATTATCATAATAAAAGAAATGACAATAATTTCCTAAATAATTTGTGTTTTAATCAAAATCAACATCGGCCATTAAAATTTAACCAGCCTTTACCAAGCGGACTGCTTTTCATTAAATGGAGGTCGTCAGCAAAAAGATGTTCATCGCAGTGGCGAGTTACTTTCGGAACTTCGTTAACATAAATTGAGAAGAAATTTGGGCCCAATATTGATCCTTGCTGGATTTCACAGGAAAACGGTTGAAAGTTGGAAATCTGATTCAGGCGAAAAGTTATGCATCTGCAATAGCTTTTGACACATGATGTTGTGATCGATGGTCTCGAATGCTTTCGAATAATCTAAAAGTATTAAGAAGGTTACTTTTTTTTCATCCAGCGCATTTCTTGCCCGTTCGATGACGACGACTAGAGCCGTTGTACTACTATGACCTTGACGAAAACCTGACTGTTTAGATGCAATAAGACTATTAAGGTTGACAAAAGATGTGAGTTGCTTTTGCATAAGTTTTTCAAGGACTTTCGATAAAAAGGGTAGGGACTTAATTCAGTATTCGCACTATTTTTAGGAATTGGGATGATTTTAGAGTATGTATTTCCATTGTGACGGAAACTGCTTTTGGTCAGAATATTATTAAATATGTGTGTGAGATACGGCAAGATAAGAGGCAAGATTGATTTAAGGAATAATGGATGCAAATTATCATTCGACTTTGAATTCGATATATCTATGATCTGAGAGGGACGCCTCCGAAGAGACCCTCCAGTTGGTAACCGCCTTAAAGTATCTATTTGATAAAGTCAGGTCGATCACCTCCTGTCTTCTTGACGTCACAAAAGTTGGCTGCGAGCCAACATTGTTGATAGTAAGATCAGATGATAGAATGAAATCCAGGATCTTGGCCACAAAATTGTCCAAGCTTAGTCGCTGAGAGAAAGTTCGACACAGCAAGACAAGCCCTGGGCCTTTCGGACCGCTCGTCACAGAGTATCGTGGTGCCACGAACACCTCCAAGCCCACACATGGCTCCTGTATGGATGTTATGTGGGGTTTTGTATTCAACCCGGAAGGCTTCTTGCATATTAGAGCAGTTGCAGCCTTCGAATGTTAAAGGTTAATCTGGGTAAATATAATTACCGTGTTTTTCTTCGTGACAGCCAATTTCTGTCCACTGGTGCTGCAAGCATTGCTGGTTGCAGAAAATGTTTCATCCAGATAATATAACTTAATGGATGTTTTTTTTTTGTAAGTGACTAGCTGCACCTGCCCGGCTTTGCCCGTGCCCGAGAATTCTATTGGCCAATATGTTCGAGTAGACTTCCTTATAATTGTCTATAGCGGGTATCCGGCGTATGTTGCTGCGCCTAAAAAAAGAAGACCGATTTTGACCAAAGTTCACAGAAACACTCTCAGGCCAATACCGAAGATTGCCTGATTTGAGCTCAACCGGTGAAAGGGACTGCACGTTTTTCTCCGCATGGCTTAGGCCGCTCACACAATTTCGTAGTTCCGTTTAGGGTAGGTGCTTGTTGTCTGGCAGGCGCCTATGTCACCTTACTTCTGCGAATCAAACAACAAAGCGAAAATAAAAAACTTCGATTGAATCACTTTTCATTCACTTCCACACCGATTGTTATCAATGTTGGAAAAGCAACTTTCCGATGTCCGATTCCCAAAAAAATGCAAAAAATTTCAATAAGAGTTATTTGAATAAAATATTGAACACAATAAGCTTGAAGCTTGAAACGTTCGTGTGGTCTCCCTCTTTCATATGCTTGTTCGGATAACAAAATAAGTGACGTCTGTACGGTCTCTGTATCTGCGTCGTAATTTACACGCATACGCACATATGCATGTGTACTCACTCAAATGCCCATATCTCACACACCGATGCAGATATAGCCAAACATAACAACCTTCGTGCAGACGTCGCCTTTCATGGAAAAAAAAATCATTGGAATCGGTTAACGCGTTTGGCCAAACACCGGCAACAAACACAAATATGGATTGATTTTTATATATAGAAAATATTACACAAAAAAACTTTTTATTATTTCACTTAAATTGGTTTTTTTTTCAAAGCACATGATACCTACATATGAAACACACAGTGTATAAATACATTGTCAATTTTTTTTCTTTTTTAAGAAACACATAATTTACACACCGATGCAGATACAGACATCGCACATACATAACATCCTTCGTATAGACGTCACCTTTCTTTAAAAAAAAATTTCATTGGAATCGGTCAACGCGTTTGGCCAAACACCGGCAACAAACGCAAATATGGATTGATTTTTATATATAGAAAATATTACACAAAAAAACTTTTTATTATTTCACTTAAATTGGTTTTTTTTTCAAAGCACATGATACCTACATATGAAACACACAGTGTATAAATACATTGTCAATTTTTTTTCTTTTTTAAGAAACACATAATTTACACACCGATGCAGATACAGATATCGCACATACATAACATCCTTCGTATAGACGTCACCTTTCTTTAAAAAAAAATTTCATTGGAATCGGTTAACGCCTTTGGCCAAACACCGGCAACAAACGCAAATATGGATTGATTTTTATATACATATATATATAAATAGATATAGATATATTCTCATATCAATTTTAATTCACAAAAACTCACAAAATCGCAATGAAGAAATCCGAATCCGACAGCGCCACCAAACATGAAACAAAATTGGCTTCTCCATTGATCGATAATAGATGGCGTTACGTTGCGTGTCTATCTGACAGTTCAATTGTGATACGATATGTTACATTCAAATGTGATTCTTTATTTGGTTGTTGCCAAAATAAATAAATACAAAATAAAAAAAAAAAAAAAATTAAAAAAAATCGAAAAAAACCTGTCGTAACACGCTGGGTGGTCAAAATAAGCCATTTTGAAATTTAGATTTTTTTTTTCTAAAACCCGTGCTGAGAAAATACCTTTCCAACAAAGTATAAATCATCAAAATCGGTTCGGCCAATCTCGAGTTATGGGGTTACATCGCTTCGGACACTTTCTTTTATATATATAGATACTGTTGTGGCGAACCAATAATAAATATTTGGTCACGCACCCAATATGCTACGCGAACAGAGCTACAACATCAAGTCTCCACCATTCTCCGTGGACAGAGCCACAACATCTCCATCATGAACGCCATCTTATGTGCAGCTGTCAACTTGCCTTTTCCGGCTCTCTTGGATCTTGGCAGCGACGGCGAGCAGACTTCTTTCTGTAAAACGTGTATGATTTCTTAACGATTAATTAAAATAAAATACTTTGACTATAATTAGTTTGCGGCTTTTTAATTAAATCAGCACACTGTCTTAAAGTGTAAGTAAGCATTAGCAAATAAATAAATGAAATGAAAATGAAATGAAAAAATTAAATAATATATTTATATTAGGCTTTTTTTATTTAATGGCAAGCACCACACGCCAGCATGGATGTAGTGTAGTGAGAGGGCTATGATCGCTTTGGGCCCGATCATAACCGTGTAGTTAAAGGGAAAGAAAAAAAAATAAGCCTTAGTTTTATCGCAGGATGCATTAAAATTTATAGGCAAATAAGAAAATAAAATATTAACTGAAATAGGTCTTTATATTCTTAGTACGCTCGCAGAGTAAGCCGCCACTTTAACCTAACCCAATCTACTGTACGGCAAGAGCCCAAAACCGAAGCCCAAGCTTTACCTCGGGATTAATGTTACACCATATCCTAAAAAAATGTATTCATATCCACCATAAACGAATATATCTCTTACTTGATTAAATTTCAAATCACAAATTAATTTTGTACTATTTTATATATATTTACGCCTTTCTATGCGGGCATAAAATTGATTCCCAGGAAATGAAATCGCACTTAAGAATAACTATTTGATTGATGACTTTCCCTAACACTGCGAGCGCTCGAGTACTTCATCAACGCAAGACGGTAGCAGCATTTATTTTTTTCAGCTGAAAGAAAAAATTCCAATGGCTCGTTAAAAGCGTTGAAAGGTATTTTATGTCAAGTTCTCGGGATGGTCATGTCGACTGATAACCTTCTAATGCGTAACGCAGTTGATAATTTCCGTCCATTAGGTATGACCGAAGGCTAAGTGATTTTTATTTCCCCATCTTCGTTTTAATTCGGTGGGATAATACTTGGAGCGCTCTTTGTTTTGAATTAAGTACATGTTTCTTGTTGACTGAATTGTTTTAAGAATTGTCTGCCACTTTGATAGGCTGTAGCCAATGAAATAGAGGCATTCTGAAATTTTGCAGTAAAAAAAATGAGTCCAAAAAATTCTCATTAGGTATTTTAATTTGTTTGGAAGACAATTAATGGGGTGGTGAATGAAATAGGGCCAGCTTACTTAAATTTCTTTAATTTTTCTTGACTTACCTACAATGCCAACCAATTTTCCGTCAGCCTCTCATTTCGTCTTCCAAATCAATGCAGTGCTCCTATATATCGTGGTTGAAGAGAAACGTGATATCCGTTAAGGATATCCGTATCTTATCATACAGTTAAGCTGGGATAAAATGTTTTGAATCAGTCTCTATATATTTCATCGTAGTCCAAGAATACAGATCGTTTCTCGCAGGCATAGAGACAATCTAGGGACGCAACTTTAAGAGCGTTAACGCCAATTTTCGCCCGTAATTCTCTTTCCAGTGGACAAGCAACTCATAGAAAAAATTTGAGTCAGAATATTCGCTGCTTGATGCTGCCGTGCCAGTGAGACTACGTTTTGCCCGAAGTGTGGAGAATATTGATGCCGTAGAGGCGTCCGTCGCAAACCAGCCAAATTAGTCAATTTCACGGCGTTCCCAAGAATTGGGCCTATCCCAGTCCACATTATGGCGAATTTTGCGTAAGGATCTTTGCCTACACCTTTACAAGATCAAGCTGACTCAAGAACTAAAGCCACTTGATCATATGAAGCGACTTAGGTTCTCGAATTGGGCTCATCTCATCGATGAAGCACATTTTTGGTTAAGCGGCTTCGGCAATAAGCAAAATATGCGTTACTGGACAGGTGAGAACTCTCTGTGCTTCATGAAACAGCACTTCATCCGCAAAAAGTCGCTGTTTGGTGCCGTTTTCGTGCCGGTGGTGTCATTGGGCCGTTTTTTTTTCGTCGATGAAAATGACCGTCACGTTACGGTAAATGGTATTCGCTACAGAGACATGTTGGAACGTTATTTCTTGGAGCAATTACATGAATTGGACATCAGTGATATGTGGTTCCAAGAAGACAGTGCCAGAAGCGGGTGCAACAATCGAGTTATTGAAGTCTCAGTTCGGTGAACGTGATGTTATCTCGAGAAACGGACCCGTTTATTAATAATAATAATATTTAGTTAGGGTATATTACACTGCGACCTATTGGTCTATTGTGTCCCCCTGCTTGTGCCACGGAGAGTTTCATGCCCTCTTTCAGAGCCCTCTCTAGATACTTCAGGTGATCTCCAATCTCAAATCGAAGAACTCTTGTGGTATAGATGGCCTCAGTAGCACTGTCATAAAAAATATTATTAATTTTATCATTAAACCCTTAACATATCTTGTAAACTATAGTTTTGAAAGCGGTATATTCCCAGAGTGCCTGAAAACAGCAATTATTATTCCAATTCATAAAAAAGGTAGCAAATGTGACCCAAACAATTACAGACCAGTTTCCTTATTATCAGTCTTTTCCAAAATCTTTGAAAAAATAATAACTAAAAGAATGATACGTTTTTGTGATAAATATAAATTCCTTAGTACATCCCAATTTGGGTTTATGAAAGGGAAATCTACTGAAGATGCTATTCAATCATTTTTGGAAAATGTAAACCTGGGATTAGATAAAAGCAACAAAACTGCTGCTCTGTTTCTCAATCTGACAAAGGCATTTGATCTCGACAATCATAAATTGTTGTTGAAGATTCTCTTCAGATATGGATTCAGAGATAATATTTTGAACTGGTTTTCATCCTACCTTCAAAACAGAACACAGCTTGTTCGCGCAAATGCAACCTTGAGTGATACAATTTCTTGTCCTGATACAGGGGTTCCTCAAGGATCAGTCCTTGGACCATTATTATTTGTTTTTTATATAAATTCTATTTTTAAACTGTCACTAAATGGATCCATTATCGCTTTTGCTGACGATCTGGTTCTGTCGTACGCTGCTTCCTCTCTAGAAACGGTAAAAATCCAAATGAATACTGACCTAGCTATTTTGACAAGGTGGTTTAGGCATCACCAAATGGTCCTTAGCAACAAGTCTAAAGTTATGTGTTTTTCTCTTTCAAATGAGTTATCAATCCAAGGAGGCCTGCATAACGCAAATTGCGACCATCATAACTGCAATGATTCCTGCGTGCAGCTAGAATCTGTTTCCGAATTTAAATATCTAGGAGTTACTCTTGATTCAAAACATAATTGGAAAGCACATATTAAAAACTTAAAAAAACATAGGGACGGGCTACAGTCCGCTTGTTCGAACTGTTGGATACCCTATTCTTATTCCTATCCCTCATAAGTGGGCGTGACAAAAGTCTAAGTATGGTTGAATTGTTAAGAACGCTCTACATATTTTGTTATATAACATTTAAAGGATTTTATCAAAAAAAAAAACCCTCCCTAGCTCAAACTTGGATGTTTCAATAAAATTGTTTTATTTCATTGTGGGCGTGTCAGTAGGCGGATTTACAAAAAATTAACACATGAGAATAAAGGGCCCCTAGAGAGTACATATTATAAATTTCAGCTCCCTAGCTCAAACTCTGAATTTTCAAAAAAAAAAAAATTTGATTGTGGGCGTTTCAGTGGGCGGATTTTGAAAATATTTACACATGAGCATAAAGGGCTCATGAGAGTATATATTATAAATTTCAGCTCCCTAGCTCAAACTTGGGATTTTCAAAAATTAATATACCCTTAGAATAGGGTATAAAAAAATTATTTTATTTATTTGTGGGCGTGTCAGTGGGCGGATTTTGAAATTTTTTTATCCCGAGCAGTTTTAGGAGTCATAGATCATATATAAAAAATTTCAGCTTTCTAGCTCAAAATTCGATTTTTTCCAAAATTTTGGTTTTTTGAGTTTGTGGGCGTGTCTGTGGGCGGATTTCAAAAATTCGTAAACTTGATTATTTCGAGACCCTAGAGAGTATATGGTTAAAATTTCAGCTCTCTAGGTTCAGTTTAAAGGCCTAATTTTTGCCGACAGACGGACGGACATGGCTAGATCGACATTACTATCGATGCTGATCATAAATATAGTAACTTTTAGGGGTCTATGGGCAATATTAAGGTATGTTACAAACTATGCGTCAAAATTAATATACCTTTAGAATAGGGTATAAATATATGTATTTTGCTCTAAGTAAAATATTTCACATGCGTAAACTGTTGCCACCAAATCTACTTACATCAGTTTACTACGCGTTAGTTAATTCTCGTTTGGAATATGGTATTTCTTGCTGCGGTAGTGCTTACATTAGTACTCTGAAGCCTGTCATTACAGCCCAGAAAAAGGTAATCAGAGTAATGTTGTTCAAGCCAAGGTGGGAGCCATCATTTCCCCTGTTTGAGTCAATCAAAGTATTGCCGCTTAGGCATTTATACGTATATAAAGTATTGCGACTGTTCTACCTGCGAGGTGGCTATAACAATTTAATTGGAAATAATGTAACTTATTCATTAAGATCAACAAATAATGTTGTTGTCCCAAGAGCTAGAACAGAATACTTTAGACGTTCCATTACTGTTAAAGCGCCACATATATATAACAAACTTCCAGCCGATTTATGCAGTAATGTCGGCCTTAATAAATTCCTTAAAAATCTTAGAATTTGGCTATTATCCAGATCAGGTGTAGAGGATTTGATTCTAATAGTAGCTTAGAGAGATATTTTTGCTTGCATTATCAATTTTGGATTGTCTCATACAAACACATATTTAATTTTAAATTGCCTCCCAATATAATATAATATAAGATTTTTTTTTTTTTCTTCTTTTTCTTCTTTTTTTTATTTATTCCTCAACTTTCTTTCATTGCTCTTTCATATCATTCTTATTGCGGCTCTTCAAATCGTTGAAAAAGTTGTTTTTTCTTATGAATAATACACTTGAAACTGGTAATATTACCACAAAGTGTATAGGATACACCATTTCAATTAATAATTCATGGTTAATTGTACCAAATTTCTCTTTACAGTTTTTCTCATTAATTAAAACCTTTGTATAAGAATTGCTGTATAAAATTATAATATTGTAAGATATAAAATTGTAAGTAGTAAATTGTAAGTAGTAAAATAGAATTAGAAATTGAAATGAAATAAAAATTCACAAATTCACATTCACTTCTTTGTGAAGCGTGTCGAGGTATTGCTCTGATTTATCCTTGGCAGGTCACACTCCTTAGAGCACAGCCAGTCCAGTTTCTTTGATGAATCTGAGAATGAGCTGTGGATCCATGGTTTGTATGTCCTTGTCTGTTATTTGGTGCCTGCCCAAATATTTCAACCTTTTGTGGGCCAGTGCCCCACAGGATTCCAGTATGTGGTCTGGAACGGACCTGTTTATTGGCCGCCGAGATCGTGTGATTTACCGCCTGAAGCCATGGGGCTTCATTGAATATATTCGAGGAAATTATTCATTTAGAAGTCCTTCACAATACTGCTACCACCTGGTGTAGTATTTCTTCGTCAAGCACAAGAAGCAGCCCTTAAGCACTGTTGCTGAAATTTGGCGAACGGATATCCTGGGCATTCCTCCTTCTCTGAGCGGAAAATTAAAATGGTTGTGCCCCTGTTCTAAGCTGTTTTTTAGGAGTTCGTGAATAGTCTGATGGTTTCTTTTAGCAGCCGAAGAAGATATTTCTTCTTACTTTCGATACTTTCTCTTTGCGAGTCTCTTGCAAAATCTGTATTCCAATTCGAGGAAATTATCTCCATTATTAGTGGAGCACTTTGACGAAGCTTTGAATGCCGCTTTTTTGTCACTTATCACTGCTTTAGATTCATCTGTCCACCAGCATGTTTCTTTGCTGTGTTCCCTTGAAGCTCATAGCAGTGATTTGACTATATCCAAACAAGTTCGTTGTAGGGAATTCCATATATCTCGCGCTCTGCACTCTGCATCCTCAAATTCGTGGATGATGTGATGGACATAATTTTGCAATATTTGAAATAAATGCATCGCCTTTCTTTTTGTCCAGATTGTACAATTTGATTCTCGCAGACACTTTTGTTTGTTTAGTTCTGTTCGTCCCCGCCGTCATAAAAATGACTGTCAGGAGAAGCGCCTCAAACGATCACTGGACTTTGAAATAGTCAAGACACTGCCAAGTAGCTCTGTCGCAAGGATAATGCCCATTCCGTTCCTACCCAGTTCCGTCCCATAGTATAGAACATCTTGAAAGCTTTTGTCCTAAGATCCAAGAAACGCGCCGGATTTCTGGTGTTTCGCCAATTCGTTTCTTGAATGCATAGGATGTCAACTCGCCTTCTAACTATCATCTCTTCAAGCTCGTAACTACGACCACTCTTACTTCCAACGTTCCAACTCACAACCCCTAGGTATCGCGTATTCTATTAGCGTATATTAACATAGTGCTTTAGTTTAAACAAGCTGCGCTGTAGTGATATTCTTAAACCCGTCCCTACACGGCGACAGCAGCTTAATTTCTATACCCTCTAAATGCTATTCTCTGTTTCCCAAGAAATTTGACAGTTTAAAGAATGCGTGTAGCGATCCTTTTAAGTTTCTGAACCTGAGAATTTTACAAATGCAGATGTGTAGTCATCAAACTATTTATACAAGGTGGCGCAAAAATAACCTTCCCATGTTTTTTGGCTGTAATTTAAAAAAAAAAAATGAAAAACTTTGATTCTTCTTGTGGATTATTTTTATTTGGTCTTTTAATTTTTTTTACATCAAGTCGAGAATATGATGTCATGTAAATGGCCGCCGCCACAGTTGATTGTCATTTGAGCCCTTTTTATGGCATTTTCCATCGCTTTGGCCAAAACTTCCGGCGATAGGTCCTCACATTGTTGACGGATATTGTCTTTAAGAGCTGCAAGAGTCTGAGGCTTGTTGACATAAACCCGCGACTTCAAAAAGCCCCACAAAAAGAAGTCTGGAGCGGTCAAATCAGGCGCCCGGGAAATGCATCCTTCAGCATATCGGTTGTGGCACGTGCAGTGTGTGCCGTTGCACCGTCCTGTTGGAACCACATGTTTTCCAATCCCAATTCATCAAGTTGCGGCAAAAAGAACTCGTTGATCATTGCTCTGTAGCGCTCACCATTCACAGTAACCGTTTGGCCCGCGACGTCTTCGAAGAAAAAAGGTCCGATGACTCCTCCAGCGAAAACAGCACACCATACAGTGACTTTGAGCGGGTGTAATGGCTCTTCGTGGGTTACACGCGGATTTTCAGTGCCCCAGAAGCGTAAATTTTGCTTATTTACGTACCCGCTAAGATGGAAAGGGGCCTCATCACTCATGATTATTTTTGATGAAAAATCATCTTCCTCTTGGTGGTGATTAAGGATGGCTTGAGCGTATGTTAGACGCGATTGGCGGTCAGCAGCTAACAGCTGATGCACCGTCTGGACTTTGTACGGAAACTTCTTCAAATCTTGTACCAAAATTCGCTGTAAAGACCGTCGACTGATACCCATTTGCGTGGCACGTCGTCTGGTCGATGTCGACGGCGGCGCTTCCATGACATCTTCGGCTACAGCAGCAATATTCTCTGCAGAACGGCTACTCCGGGGTCTGTCACGCCTGGCAGCATCTCGTGTTGTGCCAGTCTCTTCGAGGCGAGCGAAATGCACGTTGTGCCAAAGTCACCGACCGATTATTGCTCAAATAAATAGTCACCAATATTCCGCGTTCTGGAGCAGTGTAGCGTACGTAACATTGTTTATTAACGTGTATTTCGCATGTGTTTACTACACAAATGTCAAAACAGAACTGACATTAGGGGCCAATCGCAAAATTTATAGCATTTTCTGATAGGAGGATTACTTTTGCGCCACCTTGTATTAAGACCAGATTTTTCTATTTACAAAGCCTTCCCTGTCTTTTTATGACTAAATGCATTTTCGTGGTCTGTTATACGTTCATAAAGGTGTTTCAATTAATTAAAACCTTTTTTCGGTAAAAGCGGATTTAGTTTTTGCGAAAGCAAGACAAACATAAGAGTGCGAAGATTTCATTTTGTTATTGTACGTTAACCAATTCTTTTGGATATAAGTTTTTCTGCCTTTAATGGAGGTGTGGAACTGTTGTTGATACTGGCTTCTGGTTGATGTTGATGATAATCTAAAAATAAAAACATAGGGACGAGCTACAGTCTGCTTGAACGAACTGTTGGATACCCTATTCTTATTCCTAACCCTCATAAGTGGGCGTGACAAAAGTCTATGTACGGTTGAATTGTTAAGAACGCTCTACATATTTTGTTATATAACATTTAAAGGATTTTATAAAAAAAAAAACCAAGCTTTTGTAAAAAAACGCTCCCTAGCTCAAACTTTGGTTTTTCAATAAAATTATTTTATTTAATTGTTGGCGTGTCAGTAAGCGGATTTTGAAAATTTTATCTCCCGAGCAGTTTTAGGAGTCATAGATCATTTATATACAAAATTTCAGCTTTCTAGCTCAAAATTCGATTTTTTCGAAAAATTTGTTTTTTTGAGTTTGTGGGCGTGTGTGTGGGCGGATTTCAAAAATTCTTAAACTTGATTATTTCGAGACCCTAGATAGTATATGGTTAAATTTCAGCTCTCTAGGTCCAGTTTAAAGGCCTCATTTTTGCCGACAGACGCACAGTGGGGCAAGACAGAGCAAAAACTGGAATCAACTCAGGTGAAGGGCTAGCTTTTTTGAAAATATTTTTTTTTATATAAGAACCAGCTACATGTGCATAAAAAGATGACATTTCGTTTTATAAAGTTTTATTTAATTTTTAAATTCACGTTTTTTTAAACTTCGAAAAAAAAATAGTTTCGCATTTTTTCGTTATACATATTTGGCAAATAGAATTATGAATTATAAATAAATTATATAAATTGTTTAAATTTATTTACTTTTTTTTTGAAAAAGGAAGCTAAAACTCCGATTCATCTGATAAACAGTCACTATCAATTTCATCGCTTACATTTGAATTGGAGTTATCAGAGCAAAAAACACTTGGAGCAAAGATTAAATCGAGAACTTTTTTTGGAAATGATTTAAGTTGTTTTTTTAGGTAATTGTCTGTAGCTTGTTATCAGTGGATGTGATGTAATCAACATTAAATTAAAAACATCCTCATTACATTTTTTACGAGAACATTTCCTTGAAAAGCTCTCGCGATATTTTTTGAAATCTTTGTTCCTGGCTTCTTGCGCTTCTTCAGAGAGTTGGCCTATTGGAAGAAGTGCAGCAGAAATCACATCTGGACCATGAATTAATAGCTTGTGTAGAGTAGGAGGCATGTAATACCACGGATAAATATTGACAAAGTATTTGGGAGTATGGACAGTGAATATTTTGAACTTTTCACAATTTATATCATAGAAAGTTGAAATGGTTATCAATATAACATGCAATTTTTCAATCAGTATCTTACCAATACCCAAGATTTCAGAAACCACATCTGCGTTGCTAAAAAATCGCCTAGCAGTGTTGCCATCATTTAGTTCCCAAAACCAGGCTTAGGCTGATCAACAATGAGACCCATTTGATCTCGGAACTTATTTTGTATTCGAGCTTTATTTGATGCTACAATTTCTTTATCTTCTTTACGGACTTGCCATCTCTTTACTGGAATCCTATAGCCTATATGCAAAAGGCACTCAAAAACTCGAATCCAACAGTGTAGCACAGATAATCCAAACTGCAATGTACTGGGATTGTAGGGCTTCGACAGCAGCTCTTCGATATTATTAAAGTCCTTAGAACTTGCACCACAGATATAATAGCGCTGAGCAGAGGCGGTATCTGTTGTTGTTCTTTACGCTATGCATTTTTATAACAAATTGCGCGCTGAGGTGAACGCACTAACTCCTCTACCAATTTTGCTGCAACAGGATGACCCTCTGCTCTTAATTTTGTCTTTGTCGCAAATCCTAATTGCGACATTGGCACCTCTTTTCTCATTGCTTCCGTTTTGAGGCGTTTGCTTCGATCGCTACTTTCTTCAAACGGTTTCTTTGGGCGGCCGCCTATCTGTTTTAATGAGGTAACAGTCTCAAGGAGTTTGAAGCCAATTGATGTCTGCAGCCAAGTCTCATTTTAAAAATTTAAATTTTGAAGCCCCGATCCCTTCATGAGGTTTAACAACTCCATCCTTGTATAAAACAAATCGTTTGAATGCGAACCTACACGAAAATAACAACTTTTTAAGTACACGTGTGAATAAATAAACTGCATTTGCTGAAATAGTCAATAGGAAAAAATTGAATAAAAAAAAACGTGTACACCTTTGTACTCTATTTTTTTTCAATTGTTTACACAAAAAGTCATTTTATATTGTGGAAGCGTGTGGAAATCTACTTTTGCCTTAGCAATGTAAAAAAGTACCTTAAATTCCCTTAAAAATTAAATGCACAAAAACAATTTAATTTTTTTAAAATTGCTTTTATAGTTTTTGCATAAAACTAAATTTAGAGAGTCAGTACATACCTGAAGCTTTCGATTCCATATTAATGTTTAGCTTTCACTCGATTAAAAAAAATTAGAGCTACGCAAAAACTTGCCAATTGAACTACTTGTTAAGACACACGTTGCAAGAATAACTGAAGTGCTATTTCTAATGACACTGTACGGAGTGACAAAGCAACTAAAAAATGTAACTGTTTTTGCAAATCATTTGCATGCATCATGCATCATGCATTGGAATATAAACTAACGGAAAAACAACTTTGTACACTCATCGCTCTCAATTAATTTTTTGAGTTTATTCCGACTCGATCAAGTAAGCTGCCCCAGTGTGAGACGGACGGCCAAGAAAACGTATAAGACCAATGTTCAAAATATTCCAGAATGAAATCGGCCACTCCTCTATTCTGAAAAAAAAATTAAAATCCTTCCTAGCAACATAGACTAAACCACCCCTCAGCTCCGTTTTGACAAAAACTTCAAAGTCAAAATCCCCCCCCCTCTGTCGAAGATGAATCGATCCACTTTAACACCAATGGATCCAAAACCGACGAGGGGGTAGGTGGATGTATGTACTCTGACAGGCTGAACCTCATCCTCTCTTTTCGTCTCCCTAATCACTGCAGCTTGTTCCAGGCGGAAATCATGGCGATTAAAGTCCTATCGTGGCTGAAGAGGAATATGACATCCGCTATGGGCATCCGAATCTTCTCAGATAGCCAAGCTGCGCTAAAATCTCTGGATTCTGTCTCTACAAACTCCATCGTGGTCCTAGACTGCCGATCATCTCTCGTTAGATGGCGGAGAATTTCAGCATTCACCTATGCTGGGTGCCGGGACACAGAGATATTCCACTGAAATGTAGGGCTGATGAACTCGCCAGAAAGAAATATGTGCCATACATATGCGTTTGAATCAACCTCGAGAAAAACTAAAGGAATTGCAACATAGCAATAATGTCTGACAGTCAAGCAGCCATAAAGGCTCTTGACGCCTACTTCATCAAGTCAAAACTAGTGTGGGAATGCCTATACACGGACTGAATAGACTAGGCAAGAACAACAGAATCTCCATCTGCTGCGTACCTGGCCATGTTGGCATTACAGGCAATGAGACAACGGCAAGAAAAGGGGGCAGAGGAACCCTTCATAGGTCCTGAACCGTTATGCGGGATAGGAGAACACACTCTATGCGAAGAGTTCAGGAGACTGGAGGAAGAAACAAGGACCAAAACCTTTCTCAGCCTCCAAGGTCTGAGGCAAGCGACCTTGGAGGTGGCAACAGGTCCAGTAGTAGTGTATTCGCTTACTGAATGGAAGGTCGTGCGTTCGAATCCCGGCCAAGTCCATTACTTTATATCGAATACATGAAATCGTAATCTCCCTAAGCATCTTAGACACCACCCGTGGTGAAAAACCCTACAACTGCACCCAAACACTTCTTTCCTATCTCTCTATTCTTTCTAATAGTAAGTAGCACCGAAAAGCATGCAATGAAATGCGATAGTGCTGCTTGCTGTTAAACACAAATGCTTACGCTGTGTTACGCACTATAAGGGTACTGTAACAACAGAAAAAATCCCTTTAGCGTAAGCAAATTATAAAAAAAAAAAAAAAAAAAAAAAAAGCGAAGAAACTCTTAGGAAATTATAACCAAAAGAGATTCAAAGCTTGTATCAGCCTCAACAAAAACAAAATAAGAATCCTAACAGGCACTGCAGAGTCAAGGAGCATCTAAGGAAAATGGAAATATCAGAGGACGGGCTCTGCAGATTCTGCAGTGAAACCGCCCAAACTCCAGACCACATACTGGAATCCTGTGGGGCACTGGCCCATAAAATGATGAGATATTTGGGAAGACACCAAATACAAACCATGAACCCACAGCTCATTCTCAGATTCATCAAGGAAACGGGACTGGACGCCTCTCTGAGGTACAAGCAGGGGACACAATAGACCAATAGGTCGCAGTGTAACAATTATTATTATTATTAACTTATTAACTCACTATAGAAAAGGAACCATACTGCACCTTCTACTTGATAAAGGTCCCTTAGGCATCCCAATTGCTATATGCAAACTCATGTTTATGATAAAGGCCATCGAGAGAACTAACCTTAGGAGGACAAGTGGCAACACAAGTGGCGACAAAACAGATTTGGTCAGAGCTGGATCTGAAACGCTCTAAGTGTTTGATATCTCTGGACAGACTGCACATTGGTGCTACAATTGGTTTAATCAACGGACACTGTCTCGTAGGCAAGCATGCAACAAAGCTTGGCGTCTATACAAATGACTTCTGCAGAAGCTGCTTGGACGAGGAGGAGAAGGAGACTATTCTCCATCTTCTCTGCATACGCCTTGCACTCTCTCTCAAAGACGAAAACTCTATTTGCGATCTTTCTCTTACAATGATCTCAACGATCTCATAAACTTACTTACTTACTTACTTAAGTGGCGCTACAGTCCGGAATGAACCTGGCCCTCAACCAACATGCCTCTCCAATTAGCCCGGTCCTTAGCTAACTGCCTCCAGTTGCGCACTCCAAGTTGGTTGAGGTCGGTTTCCACTTGTGCGCGCCACTTAAGGCGAGGTCTTCCTCTACTGCGTCCGACGTCTGGCTGGGAATCGAAGACTCTGCGAGCCGGAGTATTGGTGTCCATTCGTTCTACATGTCCTAGCCATCTTAAACGTCTAATGCGGAGTTTTTTGATCAGGGGCATGTCGCTGTACAGCTCGTATAGTTCTTGGTTGAATCTTCGTCTCCATAGCCCGTCAACGCAAACGGGACCGAAGATTTTTCGAAGAATTTTCCTCTCGAATCTACCAAGGATTTCTTCATCCGCTTTTGATACGGTCCATGCTTCAGCGCCGTAGAGCAGGACTGGGATGATCAGGATCTTATATAGGATCTCCTTAGTAGTTCGACTGAGGGCTTTACTACTAAATTGCCTTCTTAGCCCGAAGAAACAGCGGTTGGCAAGAGTAATTCTTCGTTTAATTTCTGACGAGATGTTGTTGTCAGAGTTAATAGCGGAGCCGAGGTAGACAAAGTCCCGTACTACCTCAAAGTTATATCTGTCAATGGTGACGTTCTGTCCAATTCGTCGATGTTGTGAGTCCTTTCGTGATGACAGCATATACTTAGTCTTACCCTCATTTACTGCTAGACCCATTTTCGCCGCTTCCTTCTCTATACTAGCAAACGTGGCTATGACATCACGTTGAGTCCTACCAATGATGTCAATATCGTCAGCGTATGCTAGTAGTTGCACCGACTTTTGGAAAATTGTGCCTCTGGTGTTGGCTTTGGAGTTTTGCACAATCCTCTCAAGAATCAGATTAAAGAAGTCACATGACAGCGCCTCGCCTTGCCTAAACCCTTTTTTGGTATCGAATGTGTCGGTGAGGTCGTTTCCGACCCTGATAGAGCAGCGAGAATTCTCTATCGTCATCCTACACAAACGGACGAGTTTGGGCGGTATACCAAAACTAGATATGGCTCTGTACAGTTCGTCTCTATAAATGCTGTCATATGCGGCTTTGAAATCGATGAATAGGTGGTGGGTATCGATTTGGACATCTTGAGTTTTTTCCAGGATCTGGCGAAGTGTGAAAATTTGATCGGTTGTGGACTTTCCTGGCCTAAAACCACACTGATAAGGGCCAATCAGGTTGTTGGTAAACGGTTTCAGGCGTTCACATATTACGGCAGATAGGATCTTGTAGGCGATGTTGAGGAGACTTATGCCTCTGAAGTTGGCGCAGTTCAGAGGGTCTCCTTTTTTGTGGATCGGGCAAACGATGCTGAGGTTCCATTCTTCAGGCATATTTTCATCCGACCAGATTTGGCTTATGAGTTGGTGGATGTTACTTACCAAGTCATCTCCGCCGGCCTTATAGAGCTCAGCGGGAAGGCCGTCATTTCCGGCAGCCTTATTAAGCTTGAGTTTAGATATTGATATCGTCACTTCACTCAGGTCGGGTGGTTGGCAGTTTTCGCTGTCGTTGCCAATATTGAATGGTTCGATCTGCCTGACAGCGGAATGTTGTTCGTCATCGCCGTTTGACAGTCTGCAGAAGTGGTTCTTCCATATCCTCAACATCGACTGTGTCTCAACTACAATACTACGATCTCATAAACATCGACATTAAAAGTCTTTCAAGTTTTATCAAAAGCTCCAACTGGTTCAACGAGTAGGAAGAAGATAGATCCGTGTGGTGTCGCAAGGACCTTTTAATTGTTCTAAGTGTGTCGGCTTCTGCCGACTGCCACTTTAACCTAATCTAACCTAATGTTCAAAATAAATTTGTGAGGACATTTTTGAAAGACTTGAAGAAGTAGTTTTTAGTTAGATATACTTAAAAATTATTCCTAGTCATTTATATTTCCCAACATCTTTGCTTCACCATTTAAAATAAGCAGCCATTTTGTCGAAATAATAACAACAAAAACATCCACGAAAAATGTGGGAAGAATGATCGAATTTTAGAAATCAAAAATCTCAGTTGATATTTTTATCGTTTCGTATCAGCTTTATCTTTTGTAATAAAAGAAAAATTTTTTTTTTTTTTTTTGAACGAAACAAATGTGAAGAAGATACCAAAAGGAAAGATGCATGCGCAAGAGAGAAGGTACTTCGGTGAAGGGATAGCCATCCAATGCACTGCATGCATTCTCAAAATACCCAGAGGGCCATCATATTTTCATATGGAAACTACCACCGGTCATCGACGGTAAGTGGGACAACGCCAATGTGCTGGACACGAAGAAGCGCATTAATTATTGAATTGGACTCCGACAAAAAGACTTCTAATGATAACTTATGGCCAGTATTAGAATTAAGCAGACTGCTACCGTGTGACGCTCCCTCCGCGAGTCATATACACGCGTTACACACATATGTACGAGAATGTTTTTATGCACATAAGCCCATGCAGAGCCATTGTTCGCTTGTCTCAATGGTTTAAGTATATAGCGTAAAACGAATGGTATTTAATTTATTTTTTTATCTCTAAAATGTTCTTCGATACTTTTTTTGTTGTTGTTGTGGATGTTTAATAAGTTGAATTGGAATTTTTTCGGAAGCATTATTCTCTGTTTAGATTATAAGCTTTAACTAATTGAATTGCAGTCGAATTTATGGAAAATACCAACGAAGAACGGTAGCGGCAGCTATACGAGTATCTGTGAGACAAATAAGACATCTGAAATTGTTGTTTTGGACTCCAAGATAAATGGCATCGATTTGATTAATACGAACGAGAAGAGTATGATTAATTTAAAGTTATTTGAAGTTTGCTGATCAGCTCTGGATAAAAAATGCGTTGCCCAAAAAATGTGGGTGTAGTTCAATGATTTTAATTAGCAGCGATTCGTCAAAATGGAATTTAAAAATAAATTCAAACATATTAGAGGTACGTTTGTACATTCAGAAGAATGGATACATAAGTTATGCTCCAGGAAGCAATAGCCGAAGCATAGAACATGAGGGCTAATCCAGAAAAGTAGGTACATATTTGTATCTTCTTATGAATGCATATATTTTGTAGTTTTAGTCTTGCTTCCTAAAACGAGAAAAGTCTTCATAAAACTTTCTTGCAATTGAGGTAACTAACTTACTTAACGGGCTCCCGACCCGTAAAGAGTATCTGCCTGAGACATTGCAGGTTTCCATCCTCTGTGATCCCTGGCACATTGCTTCCAGTTGTCCCGACTAAGCGCTCTGGCATCCGCAAAAGCTTGGTCTTTAAAACGGAGGTTCGGTCTTCCTTTCCTTCTCAAAATTGGTGGCTTCGAGTCGAAGATCCTCTTGGCTGCAGCATAATTGTCCATTCGTTCATTCGTTGTCAGTTGAGGACCCGAATATCGACCGGTGAGATACCATTATATCTGTTATAGGTTCAGTGAAGCAGGCTCGATAACGTTTCGGAACTTGGCAGAAGGACTGGTATATCTTCAATTTTATTGGCAACTAAAAATCGATACTAAACTAACGACTTTTTGGAATATAAGAACGGTAAGATTCAGCAACGTTAATTTGTAACTGTGTTCCCCAAAATATTCAAGACGAGAAACCTCAGATCCTAGACTTGCCCAAATCGACTCATCATAACGCTCTCTGTCATGGCTATGAGAGGTTAGGTTAGGTTGAAGTGGCTGTCAATTTAAGGCCAATATACTTTGGCCAATGTTAGGTCCATTGTGATACCACATGGTAAGACACTTAGAGCGCCGCAGGTCCAGCTTTGGCCAGATATGCTTAGTAGCTGGATATGTATAACTAAAGGGTCTTTCATTAAGGACTTGACAACTTTAAAAAAAATGCAAACGATTGGAGATATCTAAAAAAAAATGATTGCCTTGAATTACTATCAAAACATTTATGAATGGAATTCGACTTCGTTCATATGTCCACCACGGGAACGTATGCAGCGGTTGATATGTTGAACTCAATTTTCGATGACGCTGCCGCACATTTCGACCGGAACGGCCGCTATTTTTCGTTCAATATTGGGTCTGAGCTCCTCTAACTTCGCCGGTTTGTTGGCATAGACCAATGATTGAATGAAGCCCCATAAAAAAAGTCCAGAGACGTTAAATCACATGATCTTGGCGGCCAATAGACGGGTCCGTTTCTCGAGATAACACATTCACTGCACTTCATTGCAGAGCGTAATAACATCGACAGCGAACTCACACCACCTAAACCCTAGGCCCTGCAAAAATAAATCGCCCTGGTATGATAAAGACTGTGAGGCTTCGCGGAAAAGGTCCTTTACACTTCTGCATTTATACCAAAATTTTAATGCCGACTGTCTGAAAAAAAGCATATCTTGCAGCAATCGAGCGTATAAAGCTTTATGTAGAAGCAAAAAAGTAAACTTCTCCAAAAAACAAGCAGAAAGTTTCACTTACTGCAGAAACCCGTCCGAATTTTGGAAAGGAATACAACAGATAAAAGGAAAAACCTTCGCAACAAAAACACTTTTACCTGCAGCAACACTGCGACACCATTTTGAAGGACAATTGAACGCGGAACTCTTTGCTCCACCAATCCAATACGCTCGACCAAATATCGAAAATCTAACTTTGGATAGAGAAATAACGATCTCTGAAGTACAGTCAGTTGTAGCGAAAATAAAAGACAACAAAGCTCCTGGGGTTGATCGGATCCCAAATGAATTTTGGAAATATGCAACAACATCTCACAAAAGTGTATAATGACATTTTCACAACAGGAGAAACACCAGAGGCGTTCCGAAAATCTATACTCTTTCCCATATTTAAAAAAGGAGACAAGATGGACCCATCCAACTACCGAGGTACCTATTGCTTTTCTCAACACTTCGCCTAAAATCTTTATGGAAATTCTAAGACGCCGCCTCACAGCATGGATTGACAGCAACCACCTTCTCAGTGAATTCCAAATTGGATTTAAAAAAGGATATTCAACAGTAGACCACATATTTAGCCTGACCAATATTGCAGAGATCTATCTACGAAGACGAAGAAAATTACACGCATTTTTCATTGATTTTCGAGCCGCGTTTGATTCCATCGACAGAAAAGCCTTAATTTTTAAATTTTTTAGGGATGGGATGTCTCTCAAGTTTGGAAGAATGATTGAGCACATCTATAGTGAAACCCTCTATGCAGTTTGGGATGGGCAAAATTTATCAGATGGGTTCCTCTCGTTAGCAGGATTGAAACAAGCATGCAATCTCAGCCCTTTATGCCTCTATATCGAAGACCTATAACAAAAGACATGCCGTGTGGTATAACAATCGAAGGGTTTCAATCAAAATATTGATGTACGCAGATAATCTAGTCCTTTTAACTGAATCACCCGAGTCCCTTCAGGTAATGATAAATAAATTGCGCGAGTACTGCTTGAAGTGGTACTTAACTATTAACCTAAGCAAATCAAAAACAATGGTCTTTCGGAGAGGAACACGACGATAAGCTGCGAACGAAAAATGGTACTATGGAGTAGAGGCTATGGAAACTGTAAAGGAATACCAATATTTGGATTACACTATAACAAGCAACTTGAACCTGGAAAAACACCTGGTCAAAAAGCTCTCTTCTTCCAAAAATGCGATCGGGACGGTATGGAAAAATGTTTACGGAAATAAAGACCTATCAGCTAGCGCAAAATTCAAAGTTTTTCTGGCAACGTCCAGATCAATAATGCTTTATGCTGCGGAAGCATGGGGCTGGAATCGATCAGAAACCACCGAAAAACTCTTAAGGTTCTTTCTAAAGCGGCAATTTCGACTACCAGACACAACACCTGACTACATGCTACTCATCGAAACTGGACTATCACCACTGTATCTTACGTCTCTAAAGCTCCACTTTAATTACATTACGAAACTTATGTACAGTCAAGAAGGTAAAGTGGCAAGAAAGATGGCAGTCTCGATAGTAAGGTCGCAAAGCTCATGGTTTGAGGAATGGAAAAATCTAGCAGACCTTTGTGAACTCTCTTTCAATCTAAGCTTGGATAATTTGGCAGAATGAACGCCATTCCTTCATAACCTTCTCGAAAAGCTCCATTCCAAAACAATAAAAGAAAATATTGAGCGAGCAAAAAGCTCAGTACACAGGGAACTTTATCCTGAACTCCAACACGATCTAGGAGAAGCCAGCTACTTCAACGACAAGCTTAACCGTGAAACTATATCATTGGTATTCCGAGCAAGAGGGGAACTATTACCGCTTAATTTCATACCGCATCGCAATGACTTACCACTTAACTGCTCCTTATGCAACAGCAACGAAAGGGCAAATGTACTGCATTTCATCGCAAGATGTCCGATTCTAGCTGAGATACGGCGACAAATATGGAAACGGAATTACTTGGAACGAACGGACCTCATAGCAATATTTTAAATGGAACAGATTGGAAAAATGTATCGCAATATATAAAAATAGCACTTACATTATATAGAAAGCAAATAATAAGAGAAGAATTTTAAATTTAATCAAACTTGATACCAAAGCACCATTAATTCACAAAATTCGAAAATAGCAGGTGGCAATGGTGCGATGGTAGTGTATTCACTAAGTGATTGGCAGGTCGTGCGTTCGAATCCCGATCAGGGCCATGATTTTTATAAATTGAATACACACAACAAAAACTGATCTCCCTAAAGCAATTTAGGCGCCACCTGTTGAGAAAAAAAAATCCCAACGCACCAAACTACTTTTCCATCCTTCTATTCTTTCAGTAAGTAGCACCCAAAAATAGGCAATGAATTGCTGGGAGCTACTTGCGCAACAAACTAAATGCCTGCGCTGTGGTTGTACCATTATAAGGGTACTGTGTCACTACAGAAAAAAGAAATCCCTTTAGCGCACGCAAATTATAAAAAAAAAAAAAAAAAAAAAAACAAGAGATATCATCTGACTGACGTCCGGCCATGCCTCAAAAGATTTATGTTTTTTTTTTCAAAAAAAAATTCAACTGTTTTGTAAATACCACTTTTTATGAATTAATAAATCCACTACTACTACTACTACATTCACCGAACTGAGACTTCAATAACTCGATTGTTGCACCCGCTGTGTGGCTTGCAGCACCATCTTGTTGGAACCACATATCACTGATGTCCAATTCATACAATTGCTCAAAGAAATAACGTTCCAACATGTCTCTGTATCGAATACCATTTAACGTAACGTGAACTATCATTTTCATCGACGAAAAAAAACGGTCCAATGACGCCACCGGCCTGAAAACCGCACCAAACAGTCACTTTTTGCGGATGAAGTGCTGTTTCATGAAGCACATCAGGGTTCTCACCTATCCAGTAACGCATATTTTGCTTATTGACAAAGCCGTTTGACCGAAAAGGCGCTTCATCGCTGAAGATGATTTTGCGATGAAATTCTTCATTTTCTTCCATCATGTCCAGAGCCCAATTCGAGAACGTACGTCATTTCATATGATCAAGCTCGGCTTTAGTTCTTGAGTCAGCTTGATCTTGTAAGCGTGTAGGCCAAGATCCTTCCGCAACATTCGCCATAATGTGGTCTGGAAGAGACCCAATTCTTGGGAATGCCGTGAAATTGACTGATTTGGCTGGTTTCCGACGGACGCGTCTACGGCAGCAATATTCTCCACAGTTCGGGCAAATCGTAGTCTCACTGGTACGGCAACATCAAGCAGCGAATATTCTGACTCAAATTTGTTCACTACACTATGAATTGCTGTCTCCAGTGACGAGAATCACGGCCGAAAATTGGTGTTAACGTTCTCTAAATTGCAACCACCGTAAATTTAATTATTTGTAAGCGTTGTTCCTTCATGTACTTCACCATGATGAAAATGTTGATTTCATTTAATATTTTGACATTGACAGTTTGGTAATCGGCTTAAGGGTGCGTTCACATTAAAAGTTTGAAGTTGTCAAGTCGCTAATGAAAGACCTTTTACTTGTCCGCCTAAGGTTTGTTCTCTCGATTGCGAATAGCTTGAACCAAAGTTTGCATGTAGCGATTGGTATACCTAGAGAAGCCTTGTCAGGTAAAAGAGGTAACATGGTTCCTTTTTTGGCGAATTCATCTGCCCTACAGTTTTCTGGAATGGTTCTACGCCTCGGCACACAACAGAGGTGAGTGTTAAACTGCTCCGCCATCTCCCTAAGAGATGAACGGCAGTCAACGGCTGTGATGGAATTTGAAGAGACTGAGTCCACGTTCGAGAATCTGGTCTTAGAGCCAGGGCCAGGAGGAGGCAGTTTTCCCGCATCCACTTCGTCTTTCTTGTAGAATGGTTCTCTCATTCTGACTTCATCCCATCTAAATCTGATGAGACAATTGTTTTTTACCAGAGGAGCAAGGGCTTCTTGATTTATTTACAATCAAGGCGAATCTGTGGGAACCCTTCTGCTCCTCTAGTTCCGCAACCTTCCAATTGTGAGTCGGAACTGAAGATTTACTTTGTCTTATAATGTCTAAGATGCCCTCAGGGGTGGATGGATTTGCAGGGTTCCATGTGCGAGTTCTAGGTCGAAAGTAGATATCCTCCCTCGAGCTCGAGCTTTCCACCGGACAACACCTCTCCAACCCTACTTTTCACAAGCTTGTAGTGGTCAGCCGATCTTTGGTCGCTGCATGCGACTAGTTTGATATTGCCCTGACGGCACCCGACTTCATGTGTTAGCGGAGGTGGTCCCGGAGTGTTTCTTATGAAAGTTGCGTAGCTGCCCGGGACCGCTTGCTTGATGGTCACTCAGGGAGACCGTTATAGTACTTTATTGTAAGTGTTGCCGTTGCTTTTTAATAAATTTTTTTTCAATTTAAGTAATTTTTTTTAAAATTGCCCCTACCTCCTAAACAGGGCGAGATAGACTCCAATTCCAATAGCAAAAAATGCTTGCTTTTGACCCTTCTTAAACCATTAAAACAGTTATCAATTCTTGGCGCCCCAGTTATCGTGCTCGTGCCTTCGTTTTAATTAGTATAAAGTGTATGTATAGAAAATCGTTCAGCATAATTTATTTCCAAACAAAAATATCTTTTGCCATAACAACGGGGTTCTCACGGTTTCACCTTTATTTTTTGTACACAATCCTCTTCTTTATTGTTAACTTTTTAGTATTCAAAAATAGTGTTTGGATACTCCTTTTTAATTTTGAAACTTTTTTTGTTAGTAATTCAGGCCAATAAAATTGAGATATCTCAAGTAGTTTGCATTTTATTTAAAAAATAAGTTGTCAAGTTAGTTGGGAGCACCGATTTATTGCTGTTGAAGATTCTGTCTCCTCATTAAGCGCTCGAATCGATGTTATGGAGAGCCGTGTGATCCGAGGATCGAGTGAGCTTAACGCTGACATTCTTACTCTTAAAAAGCAACTACACGTAATGGAAAAGAAAGACACCGATTTTGTACTTATTGGGTTAACGAAACTTCCCAATGAGAACTTAAATGACATCCTTAACCACTTCTGTCATTCCATAGGCTGTAAGTCGCCTCTCATAAGCAATATTTTCCGTGCAACAACAATTTGAACAATGCATCCAGCAACAACTCTTCGCCAATCATTGTAAAACTATCGAGCTGCTTGGAAAGAGATGACGTTTTGAAATCAGCAGCAGAGTACCGGAAGCTGCACAAAAGAGAACTTCGCTTGAGTGACTTTGGGATTACACCGACCTACTGCGACACCAGCTGCTACTTAAATGAAAGCTTGACTAAACAAACTCGCCTTCCCCACCAAAGAGCAATTGGACTGAAGCGAAAGAAAGTGCTGTTTTCTGCTTACACTTAAGCATAGTACGCAGCTCGAGCTAAAATTTAGCTCCCATACAAAATTCTCTCCAAAATTTAGCCAAGCTAAAATTTAGCAAAGCATTTTAGCTGATTGGTATGCAGCTCCAGCTAAAATTTCAAACTATTGTTTCGCAGTGTACATTATTTAACTGTCAAAATTTAGCGGACCGATAAATTGCTCGGCACATTTATTTTGAGCTTAATTTTGACAGACAGCTGTATTTTGAGAGACAGCTGTTGATTTCGTCTCAAATTGTTTTTATTTTGTGGAAAAATGGATTCCGACGAGTATGTTGAGGAAAGTCTGGAAACGAAAAAGAAAAGAAAGCGAAACCCTAAGAAAACCAATTTTACCGTCGGGCAAAAAAAGAATTTGGCGATGCTGGTGCGGCAGCATCCATCCATTTGGAGCCTCGAGGACAGTGCCCACAAAAACTTAACGCGGATTGGAGAAAAATAGCAATCTGTTTAGATAAAACGCGTAAGTTTGTTTGATTTGTAATAAAAATAATAAAAAATACTAACAACGAAAATGCTTTTTAGTTGATGACTGCAAAGCCAATTGGAAGTCGTTGCAAGATAGCCATAGATACCAGAATGCTTCTCATAAGCTGAGCAAGTCCGGTAGTGCGGCAAGTGAAGATCCCCAAGACGAAGAAAGTCACGTAGTGGAGGACAACTTTGATTGGGAGTTCTCTGCGTGTTTGGACTTCCTAAAACCGACTTCCAGTAAACGAAGGTAGGTACATTAATGCAATTTAGATATTTTTCAACAACTTTCCCTTACTATTTGCAGAACATTTACCAATGTCCTTCCTGAAAAAGTAATTGAAGTCGGTGAAGTTTCCCAACAGAACGAAGTTACTCCAACTCCACGTTCGAGTTATGAATATGTACGTATAAGAGATTTATAATAAATTACATACTATTTATTTATATTCGTGTTTCAGAGCACATTGAGGAAGCCAAAAAAGGATGTAATGGGTGACAATATAACATCCCTTACTCAAACGGTGTCGACATTAATCAAAATGAGAACCGAAGCTTCCAACGAGCCTGTACAGCCACCACTTTCTCACTACTCCCTTCCGTCAAATTTGGATAGAGTACTGAAAAAGCTTCCAGATGATATAGTGGAAGAGCTTGGCATCAGTTTCCAGCAACAGGCTGTTGCTGCTCTTCGTGTGCATAATGCAGGAAAAACCAGAGGACCAGGAAATTGAACACTTAAAAGTTTTTGAATTGTTCAATGAATTTGTAAAAAATAAAACTGCATTATAATAATTATATTATTGCCTTATGTTTTAGAATAATTCTTATTTTTATTAAAGGAAAGCAGCTTTATGTATATCAAGTCTTTTTCTTACGTCTGTTGCAAAGCGCCCTTTTGATGTTCTTTCTTGTAGGTAGGGACACACTCGGATAGAGGGAAGATTTTTTTTCTAGAGACAGCTATTGCAGCGATTTGCACAGCTGCACAGATAACAATATCTTCTTCCAAATTATACATATTTTTTGTAAAATTCACTTATTTTTTTGTTTGACATCGGTTGTTAGAGAACAGCTGTTTTAAGTGGCATTTTCTACACAACTCTCTTCTGTCAAAATTTAGCTGGAGTCTTTAGCTCGTGTTTGGAGAGAAGAATGTGAACTAAATTTTAGCTCGATCTGCGTACTACGCTTTATCGTGGAAATGTGTATATAAAAAAGTTCCCAACTAGTAAAAGCTTTCTCATCAAAAGCTCTGACGATCTTCATCGTGCTGCTGCGACACCAATAATATTATGAAAGTACTTCTACTCTTATTTTGCCTTTGTTATTTTTTTTTTTCTTTTCTTTTCTTTTCTACTCTCTCAGCCTACATACTATATCTACTAATTTCTTCATATTTCTTTCCCATTATCGCAACTATTTTTAATTTTCTAACGACTTTCTTCTTTTATTAAGGAACTCCTGAATTGTTGGTGGTTGCAATACTTTTTCTATTTAAGTAATGAGTGCAATAAATGGATGCCGTAGCTTAAATGAAAGTCTTACTCGTACAATGTTGAATGTTTTATCCAAGCACCAAAATGGTTTTAAGATATGTCACATCAATGCTCGTAGTCTTAACCAACCTAAACTCGATTACTTAAGATATTTGTTTTGTGATTCGTGCACGGATGTTATCTGTATTGATGAGACATGGTTTAAGCCAAATATCCAAAACAATGTGTATAAATTATAATTTGTTCCGTAATGATAGAATAACCACTACTTCCGGGGGTGGGGTTGCCATAATACTGCAAGTCCTCGCTTAACGCTAAAGTGGTGGGGAAATCATCAAATACAGATGTTGAGTATATTATTCTTGAAATTTTTGATGTTAATGTTAAGTGCTTAGTTGCTTGCGTTTACAATCCACTACGAGTTCTTTCTCCAGAGCTCTTTTTCTCTCATCTAGCAGAAATTTCACCTTTATACAATAATATTGTGGTTTGCGGCGATTTTAATCGTAATTTGCTTCTGAATGACACATATTCTCGCCAAATGCGTGATTTTATTTGGTCGGGTGGACTCTCAGTAGTAAATAGCGTTAACCCAACCTGCTTTAGGCCAAACTCAGTACCAAGTCTTATTGATCTCGTCATTATATCTGACTCGCTGAATATTTTGTTGTACGACCAGATTTCTTTAGATGAAATTTCTGCATCAAGTTTAACTTCCTGGGAGAGGTGCAGACTTTGTGCTGATTCTAATGATAAATTGGACTGTTTGCAGATGCTTATTGGACATCTGTATAATGATTATGTTCCTACTAAAACTGTGTTTATTCGTAATAAAGTCTGTCCGTGGTTTACTGATGTTGTCATAAATGCTATTAAGGCCAGAAACAGATTTTATGGTAATTAGAAGCGTAACAGCTCGCCCACAAACTGGAATAGATATAAAGTAGCACACAATGCTGCAACTATTGCTGTTCGTAACTCTACGCGGAACTTTTACTCTTCAAAGCTTAGTAGTGCCCTGCCCTCGAAAGTTCTCTGGAGAAATCTACGCCAAATAGGAATGACTGATAAAACAAATGTTAATTGTTCGCTCGACCCTAGCGATCTAAATCATGCATTTTTATCTGGTGGAATTTCACCCGATAGATTCGACTATTTTGCCTCGCCTCTGGGTTCTGGACACCAAGCTGAGTTTGAGACGGTCTCTAAATCCGAAATCATCGATATAGTCAGGGCACTACGATCGAATGCTATTGGCGATGATGGAGTGCCTTTTCAATTTGTTAAAATGTTGTTGCCGCATATTTTAAGTCATGCGACACACGTTATAAATTCTTGTATTATGACCTCAACATTTCCCTTGTCCTGGAAACGTGCTAAAGTGATACCTGTTGCTAAGAAACCTAATGCGAGCACTGCCAGTGATTATCGCCCGATCAGCATCCTACCCGGTTTGTCTAAGGTATTTGAAAGAGTTTTGGTGAGACAAATACAAAGTCACCTGTATGCCAATTCTCTTCTTAATCCGCTCCAGTCGGGCTTTAGAGCAGGCCATAGCTGCTCGTCCGCTTTGGTTCACATCATGGATGACATAAGACTGAACTTTGACAAGGGATTCATGACATTACTTTGCTTTCTCGACTTTTCAAAGGCCTTTGACAAGGTCAATCATTCCATCCTTTGTTGGAAGCTTTGGCATTACTTCGGTTTTGGGTACAGTGCCATTAGGCTAATTGATAGTTTTCTGAGTGATAGATTACAGAAAGTTGTGGTTGGGGACAATTCTTCCGAATTTCTGCCTGCTATACAAGGGGGTTCCACAGGGATCAATACTGGAACCCAATCTTTTTTGTCTCTATTTTAATGACTTACCCTCTATTTGCAACCACGCATCAATTCACCTCTACGCTGATGATGTCCAGCTTTATTATTCTAGGCCCGTGGAACAGCTGGATGAACTTGTTTTGAATTTGAACCATGATTTATCGTCAATTAATAAATGGGTTTTGGATAATGGCTTAATCCTTAATCCAACTAAATGTCAGGTCATTCCTATCTCCAATAGGACATTTGAATCTTCCTCTATCCCGGATATCTTTCTATCTGGCACTAAGATGAAGTTAGTCGAAACTGCAACTAGTCTCGGCTTTGTCTTAAACCGCAATTTATCCTGCTATAATCACATAAACGTCGTAATTAGTAGAATTTATGGTTGCTTGAGGAAACTCTGGATTTCAGCCAGTTTCACTCCAGTTGCAGACTGGTTCTTACCCTTATTGTGCCCATAATTACCTATTCTGAGGTAGTTTATAGTAACTTCGACTCACTCTCATATCACAAGTTGCAAGTGGCTTTCAATGATGCTGTCAGATACATTTACCAGATACGTAGGCATGAAAGAATCTCTTTTCTCGCGAGGAGTGTTTTAGGTTGTACTCTACAGCAGCACAGAAACATTAGGAACTGTTTGTTTCTTCATAAAATCATTAGTACCCAGTCCCCGTCTTATCTCTACTCCAAGCTCCAATTTACCCGCTCTCTTAGAACTTTCAACATTGTATCCCATAGGTACAACTACTTAATTTCATCTCGCCTTTTTTTATCCATGCTATTCGGTTATGGAACTCCTTGCCCTTTCATATAAAAAGATTATCAAACAACAATAATTTCAAGGCTGCACTTTTAAATTTCTACGCTTCACAATAACATAATACTTCTTAACTTCCTCTTCTTCCATCTGTCGTTCTCTTCCTTCTTCTCTGCCCTTATCTATCTTTCATTTTTCTTTTCTACTTTTCTTTTTATTTTCTGTCACTATACTTTCCGAGCTAAATTGTAATTTTTTATTATTTGTACACCCTACTTAGTTTTTTTTTGCTGTACTATTAAAGACCAAGTCTTAATGAATACCATTTTTAAAATAATAAATAAATGAAATGAAATAAGTCCTTAATGAAAGATCCTTAATATGCTAAGATATTTTGTACGAATTGAATTGCCAAACCTATGAAAAAATACTGTTTATTTTTTATTCAATAAAAGAACTATTATTTTTGTTTAATTTTTTGTTTTATTGAAGATTCTAAAAAAGTAGGGCGTATTGTATTGTTTTACCCTAGATGAGCATTGCGTATGATTCAATACCTATATATTTTAAATTTGACAATTAAACTAAAATTGGATATAAAAGTGATTATAGCATTTAATTTTGACTTCCATTGCTGAGCTTGA
Organism: Portevinia maculata; assembly: GCA_949715645.1. Classification (NCBI taxonomy): domain Eukaryota; kingdom Metazoa; phylum Arthropoda; class Insecta; order Diptera; family Syrphidae; genus Portevinia; species Portevinia maculata. The sequence goes on along the minus strand of OX454526.1, from coordinate 4,102,688 downwards.
GACAATAAATCCCAATAAAATACGCCTGATTATATTCTCTCTTTTTTTCCAGATGATCCCTCAGTTGTTTTCCCACAATTTTCCAGATATTTTCTCGTATTTTTTTTCATTTTCACAACTGACTCTATAAACTCCTCTGTTTCCCTGAATCCCCTTGCGCTGTCGACCATTGATAACTTTCACCTGCCACTTCTTCTTTCTCTTTTCTTTAACTCTCCTATCCAACCCATTCCCTCAGCAGCAGCTGCTTCGTCTTACGACTTTCATAAAGCGAATTTCCATAAAATCAACACATATCTTTGTAGGTGTTCTTTTGAGCTCGTCAATCTACCTCTGAAGGATGCTCTCTCCATTTTCTACAGAGAATTATGTAATTCTATATCTCTCTATGTCCCCTTTTCCCACAAGAAAACCTTTTCTACAAGCCCCCCTTCGTAAAATCGAAGCCTACGTAACAAAAGAAACAAACTATGGGCAGTTTCATCCGAACCGATTCTTTTTCTGACTATTCCAACTATCTCGGTGCTTACCTTCAATTCACTCAACTTTATAACTAACTCCCTCTATCAACAGTATCTTAATAGTGCGCAAACCAAGCTAATAAACGATCCGAAGTCATTTTTCCAATTCTTTAACTATAAAAAAAAACTCTGACGGTTTCCCCCCATCCCTTTCATATGGAAATATATCATCTACCGATCCACTTACCATTGCCAACTTTTTTGCTTCTTTCTTTAAGCAGTCTTTCGCCGGCAACTCCTTCGTACTGGATCCCACCTACTTCGAATATCTTCAATACTTCTCCATTGGTCCTTCTTTATATCAAGGTTTTGGTCATACAGTAATAGAGAAAAAGTTGCATGAATACTCACCCGGCCCAGATGGTCTTCCAGCCATATTTCTTAAAAAGTGTTCCTCAAATCATTCCCTCCCCCTCTCATTTCTCTTTCGGCTATCGCTTTCTCAAGGAGATTTTCCTGAGATATGAAAATCCTCCTTCATAACACCAATACACAAAAAGGGATTAAAGAACGATGTGACGAACTACCCCCCATAGCCAAACTTTCACATATACCCAAACTTTTTGAAAATATCTTGTATGAAGCCTTAAGCTTTCAGTGCAAGTCTTTTATTTCCCCTAACCAGCGCGGCATTTTTAAAGGTAGATCATCGACCACTAATCTTGTCGAAGTCATATCCTCTACACTCTCAGCCATAGAAAGTGTAAAGAAGTCGATGTTGTTACAACAGATTTCAGTAAGGTTGTTGACAAGATTTGCCATAAATTAATAGTGCCCTTGGCTTTGAACCCATTTTGCTAAAATGGATAGAGTCATACCTGGAAAACCGTTTTTACAGTGTTCGCTTCAGGTTCGTTCTTTCGGCACCTTTCTTAGCCAGCTCTGGTGTTCCACAAGGCAGTCATCTAGGTCCCCTTTTATTTATTCCAACAATTAACGATCTTGAAAGGATCATTCAACACTCAGTCCTCTCTCTCTATGCTGACGACACTAAATTTTTCAAAACCATTTCTTCACAACATGACTCCAGCCTCCTTCAAATAGATCTAAATAGTTTTTCCAAGTGGTGCCTTAAGAACTGCCTAGAACTAAATGTATCCAAATGTCAGTCTATAACCTTCTCATGCAAGAGCAACAAGTCTCCTCCCCGAATTTACCAACTCCACGATCAACCTATATCTCGTGTTCAATCAATTCGCGACCTTGGCACATTATACGACAGGGAACTAAGCTTCCGTTTGCATGTTGATGAGATAATTACTAAGGCAAACTCATGACTTGGTTTCGTTAAAAGACGGTCAAAAGAATTCTGCGACCCATACGTGACCAGATCCCTGTACATCACTTTTGTTCGGCCTCTCGTAGAGAACGCTATCCAAGCGTGGTTTCCCTTTCAACGAGTTCATGTATCCAGAATCGAAAGCATTCAACGTCGATTTGCTCTTCGTGGTCTCTCTTGGAACGATCCTCTCATCTTACCTCCATCGTCTCTTTACAACTCTATCTGCCTTAACACTAATCCTCGTAGTCTACGTTGACTTTTCTATCTTCCAACCCACCGTACCTCGTATGGCTCCAACGAACCCATCTCACGTATGCTACGGAAGGTTAGCTCAAACCTTAATGTTTTTGAATGCAACCACAGCACTCCCTCCCTAAAAATCGATCTCCTTAAGCATCCTTAGATTTACTCCTTAGTTATAAGCTCTAGTTTTTAAAAATAGATTTAAGTTCTTAGCTTTAAGCCATCAAGCCGAATAAATGAGGGTTCTGCTCCCACCAAAATTAAAAAAAATATTGCGGGAGGAAAATTCTAACCCCCTCCTCTTTTATTTTAGTCCCTGCACCTCTTGCGTCAAATCAGTCCTCCTCCACCTCCCAGTCTTAGTTTTTTGTTTAGTTTTAAAACATGTAGCTTGTATTAAGTCCAATAAATGGGGGCGCACGCCCAACCAAAATTAAATATAGTGGTAACATGTTTACTGGCCTGAACTCCTCACTTTGCCTCGTATTTGTCTTATCTCTTCTTATCTTAGGTATCGGTCCTTCTAGTTGTCCGGGAATACCCATATGGGTAGTTAAATGTATTATTAAAGACAAAATCACAAAAGATGCAAGCCTGAGATGGTCAAACCTATTTGGTAAAGGGAATTAAGCAGCGTACAATTCAGAACTTTGGAGGGGGTTCTCTCTGGACAATAGGAGGGCACATGCCTACAGGCTCAGACTCAAAGATACGCACACTTGCAGATTCTACAAATTGGTGGGGGGGGGGGGGGGGCAAAGCCCATATATGTATAATATATCTACTGCGTATGCGAATTTAAAGAAGTATCGCGGAATCAAAGAAAATTCCTATCAACATTAGATTAGATTAGATTTTAAGGGGGAGGTGGTATACTGTATCCCAGTGGCGAGGCGCCCATATAACTCGATTCACGCCGGGTTACCTTTTAAAATTCTACCTTTCAACAATGTTTCAATCCAACAAGCAACATGCATCTTAATGTGTGTATATAAACATAAGATTTGTATGTTTCCTACACCTGCACTTGCAAGCAACAAATTCTACCAACCCACCACCTGCTATTCACCTGCTCTCATATCGTTCTACTGCTCTACGCACACAAATACTCACACCATTGTATGCCTATTCTCCAACATCACCTCTCCACACCCCATAAGAAACACATACGCAAAGGGATAGCAAAACAAGGCATAGTAACCCGGAAATTTTCGCGTTATGAAATATGTGGCTGGTTAGAACAAATTGGCTTTCTTTCCTTGTTTTCCCCTTATCGTTCACCGCGTTTGACTCCTCTCTGTTTGATACACGCTTCCTTATGCAAAAATATAACCCGCTTTTCAGCGACTTATTTGGCGAGTTTTGTATGTAGCTGAGGTGAGTGCTGTTTGAAAAATTCAGTTGTGAAGCAGACTGCGATGTGTAACTTAAAGTAATATTGAGTGGAATTATTGTTGTGCAATATATAATTATTTAAAGTGATCGAAAACAGTGAAAAGTGTGAGAAGTGTGAAAAGTTTAAATTGTTTTGTTTTCAGTTAGATTCAGCAAAGGAGAAAATCTCATTATTAACAGTAAATTGTTGTTTAGTAGATTTGCTTTTGGAATAAGAAAATTATTTTTGTAAGTTGAGTTTTCTTAAAAAAAAAAGTTATAGAGATAGGACGCTCTACTCCTTCTATGAAAATAGATTATAAGCGCAAGGATGGTTTTGTTTCGCATTTCAACGCATCCATATATCAAAAATATACTTGGTTGACTGGTAGTTGTAAGCTCAATAAAATGTTTTGTTTTCCTTGCCTCCTTTTTTCTAATTCTCCTAGTGTTTGGAGTCGCACGGGCTACGCTGACATAAACAATTTAATTAATTCGGCAAATAGACATGTCAAGACGGAAAAACACATTCGTAGCTGTTTATCTTTGCACGAATTCGGTACTGATTGTATTGAAACCTCGTTAGGTAATTCCTTTGTAGCTCACAACAAAAAAGTTGATAGAAACCGTAAACTAATGGAACGTTTTATAGATACGGTAGTTCTTTTAGGCAAACAGGGACAAGCATTTCGGGGTCATAATGAAAAGTCAGAAGGAGTAGAGGAAAGGTTTCTTGGGTTTTTTGACGTGAGTGAGAGTCGAAATGCCGATGAGCTCTCAAAACACATTTTAAATATACTTGATGTATACGGTTGCAAGGAGAAATTAGTTGGGCAATCTTACGATGGGGCCGCGGTTATGTCAGGGGAAGTAGGTGGTGTAAAAAAAAGTCCTGGATGCTTGTCCAATGGCTTATTTTATTCCTTGCTACGCACATGTTTTAAATTTGGTGTTATCTCAATCATTGGAAAATATACCTGAATTGAAAGTTTGTTTTGGCAATATAAACACAATAGTACGCTTCTTTAATAAATCAACTAAACGTTCAAATATTTTAAAACAAATAGCAAACAGACGCATGCCGGGAGTATCAAAAACTCGCTGGTATTACCATTCCCGAATAGTTAACGTTATTTTTAACTGTAGATTAGATATTATTGAAACTTTTAAGCAAATATTAGACCATCCAAAAGAATGGGACACTGACGCACTTTCAATGGCCGAAAGTTTATTGCTTAAGTTAGAAGCGAACGATTTTTGCTTTTTACTGCACGCGGTTTCCGAAATATTTGCTAAAACCGATTTTAACCGAATTTAATACAAAATAAACAAACAGATGTTGAAGTTGCTAAGCGAGAAATCGAGTGTTTTGAGTCTTGGCTTTCTACTGAGTTTCTAAACAAATTTGATTTAATTTTTGAAAGTATAAATGATTGTGCTGAACCTCCACGGAAACGCCGATTACTTGATTTTGATTTTGATTATAAGCGCCTTTTTGTAGAAATAAAGGACAATATTATATCTCAAATTAAGACACGATATAAATCTTTAACGGATTTAATTTTTTTGGATTTACTCAATAAATCAAAATACAGTCGTTTTGCTCAGTCAAGCCCAGATGATAAAATATCTTCGGTGATTTTCGGTTTTTCCCTGGAATTTTCGATTTTGCAGGTTTAAAAAATGAGCTGAAAGTTCTCTATACTACGTCTTCACTTCAACCACTTGACTTTTTATTCCTCTATAAACATTTAAGAAGTGAAATATTGTGTGAAACACTTCCCCAAACCTTAAAATTAAATGGACTATTTTTAACACTACCAATGACTGTTGCTTCCGTGGAGAGATGTTTTCCACTCTGAAAAGAGTTCATACATATTTGAGAAATTCTCAAGGAGAAGACAGGCTTTCTGATTTAGCACTTTTATCCATAGAAAAGCGACTCCTTTTAAAAATAAAAAGTAGGCCTAACTTTTATGAAAGAGTTCTTGCAGAATACGTGAAAAAAAGTAGAAGAATAGACTAACAGCCTTATTCATAACACTTAATTAAAGCTGAATCAGACCTTATCTTAGTTTAATTTAAGAAAACTTTATTCAAAAACTTTTCTTAAAGATAATTCACACTTAATCAAATGTCAAAAAATGAAATGCCTAATTTCGCATTTAGCAGTGAATTAACTTTCATTTTCCCGTCGTGCTCAGAAAGATACGAGTAAAACCAGATAAATATGGTAGATACGTTATCGAATTTTTTAGATAAATTTAATATATTGAACAATAATATTGGTAACAGAAGGCGTTTAAAAAACTATAAACCACGTTTTAACCCTTTTGATCTCAATGAAAGTGAATTCAGAAATAAATATAGATTCTGTAAAGAAAACATGAAAAAACTAATTGAAATCGTTCGAGGTGATCTGGAGGGTGACCCGAGAGGTGGGCATATCGATGTTGAACTTCAGGTAATGGCAGCTATTCGATATTGGGGTCGGAAGTAAGCCAAGCATACATTTTTCCGCCGTGACTTAGTGGAGACACTCTTAATCAGTTGATTAAGGAAATCTAATGAGGGCAGTTAGAGTACAAATAAAAAAAAATATTTAACAAAACTTTTCACATTTTTTTCCAAATTCTACTGTTTTTGATTTTAAAAAATATTAATCATTAATATTTTCTCTTTTTAACTTTGTACAAAAACTATTTTTAAAATATTTTTATATATTATAGATATAAAATCTATACATTTTTGTAAATATTATGCGTGAAGCTTTTTAGTTAAAATTTTTATTTATGTATTTATTTATTTAACAAACCGTGATTTATGAAGTTCCTTTTTTTTATTACCTACTATCAATTTTCTTTAAGGTACAGCATTTGAATCTGCCAAAAAGGTTTCTTTCGAAGCCACTTTTATTATACTTTAGGTTCATTGTAAATTTAAGCTTAAATGACTTGAAGTATAAAAAATTGGGTTGAATTGCGATTTGCAGTACACAATATAACTTCAGAAAGCGTTTGCAGGTGCATATTTGTTCCGACTTACCATTTAACATTTTCCACGCCACGCCACTGCTGTATCCAGATCACTGCGGCCGCATGTGGGCCTATTGTGATATCCTCCATTTAGGGCGAGCTCTCATGATGCCGCAGTTTATAAAGGCGGCTTATTCTTTGGGAAAGCTGGCAGCTATATCTGCTGCTTCAAGGTAGAATTTACCTAGGAATCGTTGACGTGTTTTGATTAAGCAGCTGCATTCACATAATACGTATATGTTGTGCTGTTTCTACGTCCTCGTTGCACAATCGGCAGGTCCTCGTATTGTCTTGTACTATGCCCATAGTCATCAGATGTTTTTTGACACGGCAGTGCGCTGTGAGGAAGCCTGTGACTATTCGAATCTGACTTCTACTTAGTTAAAGTAGTTGTTTCGTTTTTTTGTGGTTGTTTGGCATAAAGTTTTTAGCTTGCCTGTTTCCTTGGGTTTCCCTCCAGAAATTAAACTTCTTTTGTTCAAGCCAGGTCTTAACACAACTTTTTATAGTGTTTATTGGTAGCCCGCAGAATGCCCTTGGCATCATAAATGGGGATGCGGATCCTGTTCTGGCTAGTTCGTGCTTTTTCATTTCCATCGTATCTACTGTGTCCATCAAGCACAAAAATCAATTGAACTTTGTTTGTGGTGGCCAGTAGTTGTAGAAGTTGGAGACAATCCCAGACTAGTTTTGATGTTATTTCAAAGGCGTTGATTGCGAGTAGGGCTGCTCTGCTATCGGAGATAATGTAGATGTTTTTTTTTTTAATAAATCTGTTTAGATTCTCTCGAATTCAGAGCTCTATCGCGTGCTTATGTCCATACTATCGTATAGGCATGTTTTAGTGCGAGGGCCGTATAATCCTGGTCCAACTCCTTCATTTGTTTTCGATCCGTCTGTGTACCATACATGTGAATCTTTGGCAAATGTAGGTTTATTCTGTTCCCAGTTTAGACGGTCTGGGAATGTAACCTTGCAGTTGTGTCGGAAGTTATATCTTGGTAAACATTTGGCTGTTAAGTGTATTCTAAGTAGTTCGTGTTCTCTGAATTCCCGTAGGATTGCAGAGTGAGCTTTGTTGGAATTTGATTCATCTTCTGTGATCAGCGTATAGGCATTTACCATTGCTTCTTTCATGAGTTCTATGTGGAGTGGCGGGATGTTTAGTATAATTTCAAGTGCAGCTGTTTATGCAGTTTTTATTGCACCAGTTGCACAGACACAGGCTAGTCGTTTTATTTTATTGAGCTTATCTTGTGCTGACCTCTGTGTTGGCTTGTACCACCAAACGGTGGCTGCATACGTGATGATAGGTATGTTATTGCCATGTACACCCATTGTGTCATTTTTGGGTTAAGTCCCCAAATGTTATCAAGTAGGCGGCCTTATCAATAGTTTTAGTAAGGTGAGAGTTCCGTGTAAGTTTTTCGTCTAGTGTGATTCCTAGATATTTAACTTCCGTTGAGAACTCTATTGTTTCATCGAAGAGTGTAGCATTTTTCAGTCTTCCTCGCCTTCTTCTCTTGATAAATGCAACTATGGTGCTTTTCTTGGGATTGACTTTAATTTTTGAATAAAAGATTAACTTTAATTGTTCTTAAAATTTTTATTTGCTTTATAAATGTCACAACTTTTTAATTTAGTTTTTCGTTCGCGACGCGTTTCAAAGCTCCTGCTTCATCTTAAGATGATGATAAAAACAAAATTAAAAAGTTGTGACATTTATAAAGCAAATAAAAGTTTTAAGAACAATTAAAGTTAATCTTTTATTCAAAAATAACATACACAATTGGAATTGACTTTAAGTCCAATTTTTGTGCACCATTCAGCAACCAGGTTCAGAGCCCTCTGGAGGCAATCCGAGGTTGTGTCTTCGAATTTACCTCTGATTAGAATAGCTATGTCGTCTGCATATCCTTGGACATAGAAACCATCATTACTGAGAATGATCAGTAGCTCATTTACTACGATGGACCACAGCAGGGGTGAGAGTACTCCACCCTGGGGGCATCCTTCCGCAGCTGTCACATTGAGTTTTTTGTTGCCTAATGAGGTTTTTATTGTTTTATCCTCTAGCGTACATTTTATCCATTTACATGTAGTGTTGTCAACTCCCATGTTTTGTATGCCTCTATGTATCTCAGAGAATTCTGTGTTATCAAATGCTCCTTTTTTATCGAGGAAACAACCGATCGCTTCCTCTTTGTCTTTGAGGGATTTCTCAATTCTCGTGGTGAGATTTTACAAGGCGTGTGTGGTTGATTTTTCGGGTTGATAGGCATACCTATTGGTACTTGTGAAGTGGTTTCGTTAGTAGAGCCCCGTCTCTGATATGTCTATCAAGGATTTTTTCCATAGTTTTGAGGAAAAAGGAAGTGATGCTTATTGGTTTATATGCCTTTGGTAGTGCAGATGGTCTGCATCCTATCTTAGGTATATCTTTGAAAATAACATCTTTCCATTTTTATAGTATGTATCCCAATGCGTAACTAGCCCTGAATAGGTTTATAAGTACAGGTAGCAGACGCGGAATGCCCTTTTGTAGCAAAGCTGGAAATATTCCATCTTCTCCAGGTGCTTTGAAGGGTTGAAAAGCGTTGATTGCCCAGACTATTTTAATTTTATAAAAGATTTTCTTTGACCTGTTCCAGTACTCTCCAAGTGTTCTATATATTGTTGCTTGTTTGCTCAAACTGTGACATTCAGCATCAATTAGTCAACTTGCAGCGCCATCTCTATTCGAGAGCCATCTATATATATAAAAGAAAGTGTCCGAAGCGATGTAACCGCATAACTCGAGATTGGCCGAACCGATTTTGATGATTTATACTTTGTTGGAAAGGTATTTTCTCAGCACGGGTTTTAGAAGAAAAAAAAATCTAAATTTCAAAATGGCTTATTTTGACCACCCAGCGTGTTACGACAGGTTTTTTTCGATTTTTTTTAATTTTTTTTTTTTTCATTTTGTATTTATTTATTTTGGCAACAACCAAATAAGGTAGGTAGGTAAATGGATGCCCTTGTGACTGTTGTCACGGCTCACTTAGACCATCAGTTTGGGTCCATTGTGTCCAACAACCAAATAAAGAATCACATTTGAATGTAACATATCGTATCACAATTGAACTGTCAGATAGACACGCAACGTAACGCCATCTATTATCGATCAATGGAGAGGCCAATTTTGTTTCATGTTTGGTGGCGCTGTCGGATTCGGATTTCTTCATTGCGATTTTGTGAGTTTTTGTGAATTAAAATTGATATGAGAATATATCTATATCTATTTATACATATATGTATATAAAAATCAATCCATATTTGCGTTTGTTGCCGGTGTTTGGCCAAACGCGTTAACCGATTCCAATGAATTTTTTTTTTTAAGAAAGGTGACGTCTATACGAAGGATGTTATGTATGTGCGATGTCTGTATCTGCATCGGTGTGTAAATTGTGTGTTTCTTAAAAAAGAAAAAAAAATTGACAATGTATATTTATACACTGTGTGTTTCATATGTAGGTATCATGTGCTTTTTAAAAAAAAATCAATTTAAGTGAAATAATAAAAAGTTTTTTTGTGTAATATTTTCTATATATAAAAATCAATCCATATTTGCGTTTGTTGCCGGTGTTTGGCCAAACGCGTTAACCGATTCCAATGAAATTTTTTTCCATGAAAGGCGACGTCTGCACGAAGGTTGTTATGTTTGGCTATATCTGCATCGGTGTGTGAGATATGGGCATTTGAGTGAGTACACATGCATATGTGCGTATGCGTGTAAATTACGACGCAGATACAGAGACCGTATAGACGTCACTTATTTTCTTATCCGAACAAGCATATGAAAGAGGGAGACCACACGAACGTTTCAAGCTTATTGTGGAATTTGTGCGCACTTTCATTCTTGAGATATCGTGTGTTCAATATTTTATTCAAATAACTCTTATTGAAATTTTTTGCATTTTTTTGTGAATCGGACATCGGAAAGTTGCTTTTCCAACATTGATAACAATCGGTGTGGAAGTGAATGAAAAGTGATTCAATCGAAGTTTTTTATTTTCGCTTTGTTGTTTGATTCGCAGAAGTAAGGTGACATAGGCGCCTGCCAGACAACAAGCACCTACCCTAACCGGAACAACGAAGTTGTGTAAGCGGCCTAAGCCATGCGGAGAAAAACGTGCAGTCCCTTTCACCGGTTGAGCTCAAATCAGGCAATCTTCGGTATTGGCCTGAGAGTGTTTCTGTGAACTTTGGTCAAAATCGGTCTTCTTTTTTTAGGCGCAGCAACATACGCCGGATACCCGCTATAGACAATTATAAGGAAGTCTACTCGAATATATTGGCCAATAGAATTCTCGGGCACGGGCAAAGCCGGGCAGGTGCAGCTAGTATTACCATATAAGATAATCGATATTTGGCAGCATTTGAAAAGCAGTTTGAATAGCTCTGGAATAAATAGTACATCTGTTGGTCTCGAACCTTCTGAACTCAGCGAATCTGGAAATTTCGAGAGGTGTCACTAGGAGATATAATTAGGTGTCACAGGTGTTCTAGTTTTGAACCGCGATAAAGAAGTGCGATAGATGACAGTAGTGAAAAGTATAGGGAAAAAGTGGAAGTATTGAATAAGAGAAAAGTGATTGTTTATTTAAAGTGTTTATTGTTATTATTTATTTGTGTTACATCTTCTTAGGTTGTCGCTGAGTTTTGGACGGTCCTATCACCATACTTCTTCAAGCAATTAGAGGTAATGAGCTGTACGAATTCAAATTTCATATACCTAAGTACCTCCTCTGTAAACTGACCAACAGAACTACGCTTACGATAGAAACACTAAATGGTTCATAACTTGGAAGTTTAAAAAGAACATAAAATCCTCGAAAACACAAACAGCATAATAATTAGTAAACCTACCTATACTAAATGACGTCAAATATTTGAATCGACGTCAACGAAATAGGTATAATTTTCTAATAAAGCAACATTTTGCAGTCAAATGTAGGTTCACATAGAAAAGAGGACCAATATAAGAAAAAAAATCTATCCTTATATAGGGCCATCCCTTTGTCGTTTGAAAAAGTTTTTTAAAGCTAAATATGAACAAAACCAAAAAAATATTCATGCGAGAAAAATCATAATTTTACTGTGACAATGTTATATTATTCCCACGGTCGAAGGATTAACGCATCGGCCTGTTAAAGTAATCTGCATTCAAACCAAACAAGCCGACATCCTGGACGCCTACATATACCCCATTGAGCTCCCTCTCTCTATTCCCGTCACTCTGTCTCCCTCTCTCTTTCTCTATCTATCTCCCCTTTTTGCTTGCTATCATAAACAGATTCACCGTCAGCAGTATCATCCTCATAACTGACCGAGGACCAGCGCATATCCTCTTTCAAGACACACCAACAAAGCAAATTCACCGAAATGAAAATAAATAAGAGCTCGCGCAGATATCGAAGGTGGAGCAAACAAAATGTTGGTAGCGTTGGAACAAAATCGAAAACCGAACGTATCCAACCTAAGTGGGAGATCCACTCGACACTTCCGCGCCGTCGATTCGCATCAAAATAACTCCACGACCCCAGTACAGTTGGATGAATGGACGGACCGAAGAGAGAAAACCGAAAGAATCAATCGATTCACCGATTTAGCTGTCGAGTGTAGGCAGCGTCAATCGCTACCATAATAATGGTAAAAAAGACTTCAAAAGGAATTTCCATGAAAATCCACATCACTCACTATCGCCTGCTCAAATGAAACGAAAACAAAACTCGAACACCAAATTGAAAGAAATGGAAAGAACGCATTTGTTACCCTTGAACGATTTCAATTATTTCATTTTTCGATTCGATGTTTTACAAATCTGTTCTAGCTCCCATCCGAGCATGGTTGGTAGGCCGACGCAGCGGCGTGCAGAGGCCAAGACAAGAGGATAAAAGACATAGGCAATTTCCCACAACCATCACCAACATCATCTGTAGATGGGACAGCATTCATGCAGAAATGTTTTCCATCTTCGCAATTCGAAAATCAAATGGATAAAATCGATGGTGTGTCTGGCTGTGTGTGGTATCCTTCCAATTCCAATATACCTGAGTAGGCCCCTTGTTGGATGATAAAGCTTCTCTGCATATACATAGATACAAGAGTACTTACCTATAAAACAGGATATCTAAATAAAATGTTCAATAGATGTGCAGCACCTTGCTCCTTCCGTTCTGACATTAAACGTGTTGTATATAAAAACAATTTTGATCATAACATAATTCCATCGAAAGATACATACTGTTTTCTATAGGTGGGTACACTCACTCCACACTAAATTAAGTTAGGGAAACCAAAAATAAGGATAACAAATAGAAAAAATTATGTCTCAAAACTTGATTCTGTACTTTGAAGGGCTTCTACTCGTTTACATTTTTATCTATTTTTTGAGAATGTTGGCCACGATTTTCGTTCAACAAGTTATGAAGCTATGTCCATTGATTGCCATGAAATTATAAAGATACGAGCTAGGCTCATTATTATTAATATTACCACGCAATTTGAATTTACTTGGTAGTAAAAGATATTAAAGGGTCTTTCATTAGCGACTTGACAAATTCAAACTTTCAGTGTGAACGCACCCTTAAACCGATTACCGAACTGTCAATGTCAAAATATAATGTTAAATCACCATTCTCATCATGGTCAAGTACACGAAGAAACAACGTTTACAAGTTATTAAAATTTACTACCGAAATTCCGAGTCGGTGATCGTTTAAGATCGTTAACGCCAATTAAAACTAACACAGAGATAAAAAATCCCTACCGATGCAAAGAGATTTCACTATGTGCCTTTCTGCACATAAAGGCTGCTTTTGACAACACTGAATCCATATAAAATGCTTTGTACCATAGAAACATAGACAAACCAACTTTAAAATGGATCAAAGCGATGCTGGGAAGTCACAAAATTACTACCCCGTCAGGAACGACCTCAGCATCAGTAACAGCCGTAAGGGGCTGCCCGCAAGGTTGTCTACTTTCACCCCTGCTGTGGTCCTTGGTCTACGATGACCTGCTACATAAGATGAGCACACTACAATTGGGTACGCCGAAAATATTGTAATCATTGTCAGGGGCAAAGACTCAATTGGAGTCACATCAAAAATGAAAAATGCTCTAGAGACAGCCATAGACTTTAGCACCAAGGAAAATCTTTCCATAAATCCCAGTAAAGCCGTCATCATTCCTTTCACCAAAAGAAGGAAATTAGACCCAGGAAACAAGAGGCTTAACTGGAACTCTCACATTAAGAACGAAATCACTAAAGCTAATAGAGCTTTATGGGCCTGTCTCCGCACATGTGGCAGAACGTGGGGAATCTCTCCAAAGATCGTCCACTGGATCTACACAGTGATGATAAGATCCATTATAACATCCGCTTCCATAGTATGGTGGACAAAATCCACACAAAAGTTCGCAATAAAGAAACTCAAAAAGGTACAACGGCTTGAGTGCCTAGGTATCTCCGGAGCCATGTCCAACAGCTGCCATAGAGGCAATAACAGGACTAACACCTCTCCACATATACATTCAAAAAGTGGCGATCCGTAGTGCAACAAGTCTAATACAGTTAAACGAGATAAGGCTTAGCGACCATCCGGAACTTAAGACCCTTCTCGATGAACTTCCCCAACTTAATACAAGGTGGCGCAAAAGTAATCCTCCTATCAGAAAATGCTATAAATTTTGCCATTGGCCCCTAATGTCAGTTCTGTTTTGACATTTGTGTAGTAAATACATGCGAAATACACGTTAATAAACAATGTTACCCTACACTGCTCCAGAACGCGGAATATTGGTGACTATTTATTTGAGCAATAATCGGTCGGTGACTTTGGCACATCGGAAGGTTATTTTTGCGCCACCTTGTATAAACTGCGCTGTCACAGATAGCATTCATAAAACACTATGCTTCAACAAACGTTTCTCCACGGAGATCCCCAAGAGAGAAGCATGGGTTAGTAATAACCCACCAAACAGCCACAACGGCATGAAGTGGTATACGGATGGTTCTAAAATGGAAACCGATGTAGGAGCGGGACTATACGGACCAAATACGAGTAAGAACGCTTTACGATACCCATCTGAAGAAGTCCCAGCCTATTTCAAGCAGAGCTCCACGCCATTCAAGAATGCAACAGCCACATTTGTTCATGTGGCATAAAAGTTGCAATCATCCATATATTCTCGGATAGTCAAGCAGCTATAAACGCCCTTAGCTCGCACATCATTGACTCCAAATCAGTCATGTACTAGTTCAATACCCTTCAAATACTCGGATTAAGAAACAATTCCTAATTATGGTAGGTTCCGGGCCATTACGGGGTAGAAGGTAACGAAAAGGCCGATGAATTGGCCAGAAAAGGTTCAGATTCACCTTTCATTGGTCCCGAACCTTTCTGCTGCACTTCTAGATCAGAAGCAACTGCAGCAATAAAAGCTGAGAACATAGAAAATGCATCTATCATTGGGAAAACATTCCAGGTCTAAGACAGGCCAAACGAGCCATTCGGCCCTTCAATAATAATGCCAAGAAATGCCTAAACCTGAGCAGTCATGATATCAAAAACTTAGTAGGTTACCTTACTGGTCAGCATGGTTTAAGATATCATCTAAACAAAATGAAAATAGTAGACCCTCCTGAGTGCCGACTTTGTCTTGAAGAGGACGAGTCAGATGAACACATTTTATGTGAATGTCCAGCCCTCAATGGAATTAGAAAGAAGATCTTTTTCAGGGAATAAATTACACGGAAAGTAGAAATTTTACTATTTTAAACTTTTTCTGGCCCATACGGTACAAAAGTTCCTTAAAGTAAAGTTCTTTTCGCATAAGGATCTTGGCCTGTACCCTTACATGATTAAGTTGACTCAAGAACTTAAGCCACTCATATGAAGCGACGCGACGTATGTTTTCGAATCGGGCTCTGGACATGATGGAAGAAAATTAAGAATTTCATCGCAAAATAATGTTCAACGATTGTTAAACCTTAAACAGCTTCGTCAATAAGCAATATATGCGATACTGTACAGATGAGCACCCTCATGTGCTGCATGAAATAGGACTTTTCCGCAAAAAGTCTTTGTTTGGTGCGGTTTTCATGCCGGTGGCGTCATTGGACCGTTTTTTTTCTTCGTTGAAAATGACAGTCATATTACGGTAAATGGTATTATCTACAAAGATACGAGTATGTTGGAACATTATTTCTTTGAGCAAATGCATGAATTGGACATCAGTGATATGTGGTTGCAACAAGACGGTGCCATTGAAGTCTCAGTTTGGTGAATGTGTTACCTCGAGAAACGGACCCGTCATTGGCCGCCAAGGCCGTGTGATTTAACGTCTCTAGACTTTTTTTATGGGGCTACATTAAATCATTGTTCTATGTCAACAAGCCGGTGACGTAAGAGGAGCTCTGAGTCAATATTGAACTAGAAATAGCGGCCGTATCGGTCGAAATGTTCGGCCGTATCGGTCGAAATGTTCGCCCGAGTCATCGAAAATAGGGTTCGACGTATCGACCGCTGCATACGTTCCCGTGGTGGATATATGAACGAAGTCGAATTCCATTCATAAATGTTTTGATAGTAATTCAAGCCAATAAAACTAAGATATCTCAAGTAGTTGGCATTTTATTTAAAAAAGAAGTTGTCAAGTCCTTAATGAAAGACTCTATATAAATAATAATATAAAGACACTTACACGAATCGATAATTAAAAGTATATTGTTAAAGAATTGAAAGAACATCAGTCTCAATCTATATTAAACCGAAGAAATTAGTTTTGCAATTCACAAATTCGCAAATCGGATACACATCTTTCACATTGTACACAAATTTTGTGGGATAATGGCTCAGCGACTGGGCTTGTAATCGAGGGTCCCGACTAAAACCGTACCGTTTTTTGTATTTATTAATTTATTTTATTTGTATTTATTTTCATAATAGCTTGATTTTAAGATTAATATCTTGTTTATATTTATTTTTTTATTCATTGCTCCCTTATTACTTTATTGTTTATTATTACTTATTTACTAACTTGTTTATTTATTTATTTATCTATGTATATTTATTTATTTATTTATTGTATGTAGCTATACACAATAGTTTTCTTTTTTTTCAATTATATTGAAGGTTTTTATTCGTATTTTCTTTCAAATGTATATTTCTCAGAAAAATTTGATTCTCAAAAATTTAAATAATGTTCCAGAAGAAAGACACAAGTATCAAATCTCTGTAAAATGAGCGGTAACAAATATAATGTAAATAATTCAAACGAAATAAATGTATCTGTCTATCTATCTACATATCTTGTTTATAATAAAGCTTAGAATTGGACATATGCATATAATGGTTATAACAAAAAGAATTAGATAAATGTGAGAGAAAAGTTGAGAGAAAAAGGAAAGAAAGAAAAAAAGAGAAGTAAAGAAAAGTATAGCAAAGTTTAGGAAACGAAAAAGGAAGGTTATGCCATCAGATAGTGTGAGAAGACATTTTTCTTAAAGGTAATTAGATTATCTGAATTTCGCATATGGCGTTTATTCGCCCGAAACTCGAGTACAACGCTCATAAATCTGTTGCGGTGCACCAATAACTTATTTGGAGCTACTTGACAGGATCCAAAATCGCGCGATAAAACTCATTGGCGACCGAGACGTTACGAGATCGATTGACTCTCTTAGTCATCCTCGTAATGTCTCGTGCCTTTGGTTTTTTTATCGTTATTGCCAACATAAGTGCTCAAACGAAATAGCCACTTGCATTCCTTCCCTTGAACATTTCAACCGCAATACCCGCCATGCAAGGACTGCTCATCAGTTCACCCTCAAGCCTGTGTGCGGACGTACGGTGAAGTTCAAAGAATCTTTCCTCAGCCGTACAACACGAATGTGGAATACTCTTCCACGCATTGTTTTCCCTTTACATTATAACCTACAAACATTCAAAACCAACGTGCATCGGCATCTCTCCTTTTCTTCTCACCCTAATTTCCTTAACGCTCGCGCTGTGTAGCTATTACATTATAAGGGTCCCACCAAATCCCATTAGTGTGTGTTTATTATAAAAAAAGGTAATCCATAACCGAGTTGCGTTAACAAAAAACTGTCGGTCTGAAGTAAGACATGAAAAACGGGGAACTATAATTTGGTTCGATCTTCTAGACAACGAGAACTGGATTCTTTCGTAAAGGTATGAAGGTTGGTGCGTTTGGACAATATTGAAAAACAATGTTAGAGTTTTACGTTTCATAAGGTTTTGAAAAGAGATCCCATATATACTTTTGGAGAATGATGATATGTGGTCATACCGGCTTAGACCAAATATATAATGAGACACACTGTTAAGGCAACGTTAAGCTGCCCTTGGCTTACGCTGTCGAGCTTGCAGAAGATTTATTTATTTTATTACCTTCCCAGTGGAAGTTCTTGTAATGGGGCCGATTTTGTGAATCGCGGATTTTGACATATCTTCACGTTTCAAGGTCACCAGAATCCAAATCCAACGTTTTTATAGAGATGTCTGGGTGTGCGTATGTACGTATGTACGTATGTGCGTTCGGAATTATCTTTCACCACGATTATCTCGACAACCAAAGATGATATTCGCATGGGACCGGGTTTATTCGAAGCGTAATTACGTAACTCAGAACTGATTAAGTTTCCAGCGAAATCGGTTCAGCCGTTTTTTGTTAGTAAATAAATAACTAAAATAATTTGCCTTTATTTGTACTATTTATTGGCATTTGTCATTGAGCAAACCACTATTACATTCTGCTCCGTTATTTCGTATACATGTAAATTTACAGGTCACCATGTTGAATGGTTGCATTAATATATATCACACTTCGCTGTTATTAACAACATTTAATTTCCATGAACAATATAAGAGCATTTTTTAATATTAAATAATTCTTAACCATATCTTATGGTTAACCACATTTCAACATTTACCACTAATCGCATAAATCATATTGATGCCACTGGGAAGTTACTCGTGTGGACCTTGCGGGTCGCACCCAGACCACTTTTTTTATTTTATTTTATTTATTTATTCATTCATTATAAACTTATAGCTATGTACAATTTTTTTTTTAAATTTAATGAAATAAAAGTCATCATTCTGTAACTTAAGAAGTTAGTTTTGAATGATACATTCCAGAATTTAATTAACAATTCCATAAATATCTGAAGTGGGGTGACAATCAGTTATAAGTAATTCATAGAAACAATTATGATGAAACAATTAATGGGCTTGATTTTTGCTGAACGGGAAAAGGATATAATATTAATTCGAATATACGAAGAAACTAGCAATATGCTATGCTGAAGCTGATTTAAAAAGGGATTCAATGCTGTCATTATCATATGTGAATCTTCCCTGGTATCATTCTACAATAGATTTACATGGTAGAGCTAATGTTGAATTGATCTCCTCCAGGATATACAAGCTAAATGAGGCATTCAAACTGAGATGTAATATCTCCAACAATCCGCTAGTCAATCAACTTATTTCATCGTGATATACATATAAAACATTTTGTGTTCACTAAATACCGATATATGTTCATGTCTTATTTATCTGTTTGTTTTTGTTAACTTAATAATATTTATTTAACTGTTCAAATAATTACCTTTGGATTTATGTATGTACGAGGGGTGTTCAATATATTCTCGGTATCGGGATGAAGCTGTGGTTGTATATATAAATTGACTTATTTATCAAGTAATACTATTATTTTGGTGCATTCATATAAAATTTCATATAAATGTGATTATTAATTCGCGTTTTATCTCTAGTTAAACAGAATCATAATGGCAACTGAGACGATGAAGGTGAAAATTGAGCATCGCGCTGTAATTAAATTTCTCACTAAGCACGGAAAAAGTCAAAAAACTATTCATGAAGAGATGGTGGCTGTTTACTAGGATTCCGCACCTTCATTATCAACTGTGCAAAAGTGGTCAAGTGAGTTCAAGAGAGGCAGAGAGAGCATTGAAGACGACCCCCGCTCCGGCGCCCCGGCTACTGCTTGTACGGGAGAAAGCATCAAAGAAGTCGAGAAACTTGTTCTTGAAGATGCCCGAATAAAGGTGAGAATGATGGCAGAGATCACCAAGCTTTCAATTGGTACCATTCACACCATTCTTCATGACCATCTTAACCTTTCAAAGGTCAGTGCAAGGTGGGTGCCACGAATGCTCACAGCGCCTCAGAAAAAACTGAGAATCGCATGCTGTAGAGAGCTTTTGGAGATGTGTAGTGAGAACGCGGACGGTGTTATGGATCGTATTGTTACTGGGGACGAAACATGGGTCCACCACTATGACCCTGAAAGCAAACAAGAGTCCATGCAGTGGCATAAAAAAGGAACAGACCACCCGAAGAAGTTCAAAGTCACTCCGTCTGCCGGGAAGCTCTTGACCACAGTTTTTTGGGACTCAAAGGGAATCTTGCTCATTGAGTACAAAAAAAAGGTGAAACCATCAACGCCACATCCTACGCTTCCACTTTGCATAATTTGCGGAGGAAATTAAAAAGAAAAGACGGGGTAAACTCGCAGCGGGTGTGTTGCTTCTTCATGACAACGCTCCTGTTCACACGGCGCGAGTTTTCAAGGTTGCTGCGCGAGATTGTGGTTTCGAAGAAATCCAACACCCACCCTATAGTCCAGACCTTGCCCCTAGTGATTATTTCCTGTTTCCGGATTTGAAAAAATGTCTTCGTGGAAAAAGATTTTCGGATGATGAAGAACTCAAGTCGGCAATAAATGGGTATTTTGCAGAGAAAGGGGAAATTTATTTTTTGAGGGTTTAAAAAAGCTTATCTCAAGATGTAACAAATACATTGATGTTACGGGAAATTATATTCAAAATAAAGACAATTTAAATTTAATTCGCATTTTCCTTCATATTGATACAGAGAATATATTGAACGCCCCTCGTATCTATTTATTTGTTTATTTATTTATTTATTATAATATATATCTAATATTTGTTTATTTATTTATTTGTTATAATATATACTATTCGTTTATTTATTAATTATGATATATATATCTATTTGTTTATTTATTTTATTTATTTATTTATTTATTTATTTATTTACTTATTTATGCTTTTTAATATCATTATTATTTTTATTTATTTATTTTATTCATTTTTTTTCTTTAATTTGGGGTTTTTCTCATGATTTTCCTCATTAATCATAAAATTTTCATATTTATTTGTGTTTTTTAAAAAAAAAAAATAATGATTCAGTTGAAAGACAAAAAAGTTTGTTGAAAAGCTTTGAAGCTGTAGCAGTGTAAAATTGTGAGAAATGAGAACTGCGCGTGAATGGTTCGATAACCAGATGCAAGTTATTTATACGTAGGCAGTAGAGTTGCGAGTTTCTGCTTGGGAAATTACCACCTCTTTTAAAAAACTCTTTTAACACTTTATAGACGTAAAGGTGTCTCATTGGTAATATTCGCAGTTCCTTGTATAGAGGCCAACTTGCAACGAGTCTGTTTTCGTTACAAATAATTCGTATTAAATGTTTTTGGGCAATCAAGAGAGGTCTCAAATAAGTGGAATAACATCCGCCCCAGATCGATATGCCATATTGAAGCTTAGACTGCGCAAGACCATAATAAACTAGAGACATCACCTTTTTTGAGCAGAATGGTTTAATGAGGTAAATTTTACGGGAAACCAACAACATTATGCGACCGCAGGGTACGAATGTGTTCCTTCCAATTTAAGTTTGAATCAATTAAAACCCATTTTTGAATCAATTAAAACCCCTAAATATTTGCATTGCGGCACAGACTCAGTTTTAAAGGAGTTATCAGAGCATTTCGTTTCGGAATTAAAATTGGATTTCCCACACTTATGAATAGGTAAGCTAAATTGGTTACAGTTGTGAGCATGAAAGTAAAGATTATAATCAGAAAGATTATTACCAGAAAGCTTAAAGGACACCAGATTAGTTTTCTCGCTAATAATAAGGTAATGACTAGCAAACCACGTTCTTAGGATTTCAAGATCTTCTTCAATTTTGGTTACACAATCGAGCAATGAGTCAGACTGGTAAGTGAATGCTATATCGTCAGCAAAGGCAGTAGCTGACCCATTTAGTTTCAGTTTGAAAATAGAATTAATATATATGTATTAGGAAAAAGAGCGGACCTAGCACGGACCCTTGCGGAATACCATTTCTTAAAAAGCAGGAATTACTTAAGGTACCATTTACATTTACTTTTTGGTTCCTTTCTCTCAAGTATTATTGAAGCCACTTAAATGATTCACCTCTCAAAACGTTTACGTTTATTATTAACTCCTACAATATCTTGTACATTAGACTTGAAGTCCATTTAAGCAAAAGTAATATAATTTAAATTAAATAAGCTAAACAATTTTAAATTACATTAACCAATCAATGACAAACAAAAAACAAAAAGTGAAAAAGTTAAAGCAAAACAAAGAAAATTAATATAATGTATGTACAAAATTAACAATTTTATAAAACAAAGAAAAAACTGAATAAATAAATAAGCAAATTGTAGTAGTTAAGAATTATTGACTAGATATCTGAATAAAACGCTTTCGAAACGTTTGGTACCGCGATGTCTTCTTATGTCTAGGGGTAAGGTATTCCACTGTCTGATAACATAAACAAAAAATTGTCGTTCTGAATTTGTGCAGGTAAACCTTGGCTCTAGAAATATAAACGATCTTGACGAAGTAGAAAAATGTATTTTTTCATATACTCGTAAGTACGAAGGTTCTTTGTTTATTAAAATATTGTTTAATCTTTTAAGTGCGCAGTATTTAAAATATGTATACAAACTACATCCAAATATACTTTTAGAGTAGCTTGATATATGATCAAAGCGTTTGAGATTATATATGTATCGGATAACATTATTAAATGCAACAGTTAAACTTCTTTTTGTTTCAGAATTATGACCACAGAAAATTTCACACCCATATGTTATAACCGGCATAATTATTAATTTGGCTAATTGCATTTTAATGTGTTGAGGGATAAAATGCTTCGATAGAGATAAGTTTCGCAGACAACCACAGATCTTACCGATTGACAACCGTATATGATAATCCCAACTAAGCGTAGAATCGATCCAAATACCCAAGTTATTCGCCTTTTCAATATATATTCAAGCGCTTTTGTACCTAAGTATATTCTTGGAAAATAGCTAGAATCAAGTTTATTTTTGTATATTATTTGGCACTTAGACTTTTTTGGGTTTAGTTGGAGACAGTTCTTTTCTGACCAAGTAGTAATACTTTTCAGATCTCTATTCAGTTTATCAGCACCATCTTCTATCATTCCAAGCTTGCAGCTTAAATATATTTGTACATCATCAGCGAACATGTGTTCTGGGAGGAGTTCTCCACCACAAGTGGTAGGTCATTGATGAACATAGTGAACAATAATGGGCCAAGTATTGATCCCTGTGGTACACCAGAGGAAAGCTCTAAGAAATTAGATACGTTCCCATTTACAACGACTGCCTGGGTTCTATTTATGAGATAAGAATACATCAAACTAGCGGCCGAGTTTGAAAACCGAAAATATGGCCTCATTTTAGAAACAAGGTGGCGCAAAAGTTGTCAGGTGGCGCAAAAGTTGTCACCCGATGTTCTTTCGCTGTAATTTTTTTTATGAATGAAAAACTTTGGTTCTGCTTTTGGATTATGTTAATTGGTGTCTTAAGTTTTTTCTGTATCAGTTAACTTCACAAATATCAAAGTAGAATTTACATTTGCCGCCATTTGCAAAAATTATGCTTCTTCCAATAGGAAGATGACTTTTGCGCCACCTTGTACAAGTATATTATGGTTTACTGTATCAAACGCTTTTGAAAAGTCCAGCAGCCCGAGAAAAGAAACTAGATCTTTGTCCATAGAAGTCCTTAGGTCGTCGGTTACTTTTAGTACGGCTGAAACACAACTGTGCTTTTCCCTAAAACCAGACTGAAATTTATTTAAAAGTTTGTTGTTGCTAACAAAAATTGATATTTGTTTATGCAAGATCTTTTCCATAACTTTTGACAGAAATTGAAGTATTGAAATAGGCCTGTATTCGGGATTCGCAAGTCGAGTAGCAGCTCTTTTCAGAATTGGTACTACTTTCGCCACCTTCCACAACTTCGGAATAGAACTTGTTAAAATAATTGTATTAAAAATGTGTGTTATAGCGGGAGGTATGTGTGGCAGAATTATTTTTACAAAAAGTGGGTGCATTTCGTCAAGACCCATAGCCTTTGATTTAATATCAATGACAGCCTTTACAACATCTTGTTCTTCTATTCTTTTAAAAAAACATCCCTCGATATCGTCATCAGATGAAGAAACATCAGATTGGTGAGAATTTTGTGAGCACGATCGAATTTTTGCGAACTGAATGTTGATTAAGTCTGGATTTACATCAATAGGACATTTCTCTTTTTGTCGACCAACACCAAGTTCTCGAATATGCTTCCAAAGAGTTCTTGAAGGTAAATTTGGATTTAATTGGTTGAGGTAATAACGCCTTTTAGCTTCCCTTATTTTAATTGTTACTTTATTTCTTAGGCTCCGAAAAATGCTGTAATATTCAGGAAGCTTAAATCGTTTCCATCGCCTATATGCACAATCTCTTACTTTTATTACTTCATGTATTTCTGGTGTAAACCACGAACTGCTTTCAGACAAACGAATAGTTTGTCGTAATGGAACATGCCTATTAAAAAGGCCTCTAATAGCATCTTGAAGAAAGTTAATTTGGTCGTCTGAAGAATGCATGGAGTAAATTAGTTGCCAATTTATTTGAAGGATTTCATTTTCCAGATAATTGTAATCAATATTTTTAAAATCTCTGAACTCGCAAGAAGATGCTACGTTTTTTGGTGATATTTCAAAAATCGCAAATATAAGATCATGTTTTGAATAGGCTGGTGCTGATAGTTGTGAAAATAAAAGTGTTTTGTCTGGATTGTTGGTGAGGAAAAAATCGAGTAAAGTAGCACCGTGGTGCGAAAAATGTGTAGGAATATCTGTGTTCACTGGTATCAGGCCAAGTGTACTGATGCTCTCAATAAATCTTCGTGACGCTTCCGCACACAGTAAGTTACAATTAAAATCACCACATAAAACAATATCACAATAGAGAGGAGAAAGTTGTTCTAAGACTGAAAACAGATGTGAACAGTTAACATATTTATTTGGTCGGTATACTACACCAAACAGACATTTACTACCACCATTCGTCAATTCAAGAAAATAGTAATCTAATGCAGAATGTTCATCTGATCGTACGACGTATTCAGGATGTATGCAGTTGCGAATATATATGGCTGCACCCCCAGCAGTTCGATTTAACCTATCAGCACGAAACAATCTGTAGCCATCTAAATTATACACCGAATTCAAAACATCATACTGAAACAAAGTATCCGATACACATATAATGTCAACAGCTGAATTTATAAAAGTACTCCTAAATTCATCGATCTTTGGATATAAGCTTTGGGCATTTATATGGCACACTCGATGTCCATTGCGCTGCTTACACAGAATTTCTATAATCATACGCAAATTCTTGTTTGTGTTATCATTATTTTGAATCAAGTTATTGTTATTAACCATTTTCAAAGAAGTGAAACAAATCCTCACACAGAAGACAACAAAAAATATGAAAAAAGAAAATATTCAGACATCATACTCGTACAAGTATAAATATAAAAAATTAAGAAAAACCTTCAAAAATTTAAATATACATCAAAAATAATACAATACAATAAATACTGCACAAAAAGCAGCTTACATAATTTCGTCGTTTTGTTTGTCTTCTTCATTCTTTGGCATTATCGGCGATTAGTTCCAAGTTCGCAAGTGAGGTTACCCCCTGCAGCATAAAGTTTGTCAAGTAGAACATTGTGGTCAACCATATCGAACGCTTGTGTCATGTCAACAAAAAGCTCCAAGGTGAATTTATTACAGTCCACGCTGCCATAAAGTTCACTACAAACTTTCAAAATATCATCTTCCGTGGACATTTTTGATCTAAACCCAAATTGTTTATTGGTAAAAAAATTATTTTTATCCAAAAAGGACATGAATTCGAACTTTCATTAGCTTTTCAAAAAGTTTAGAGAAAGTGGGAAGCAAAGATATCGGCCTATAATTAGAAACACATTTTCTGTTACCTTTTTTAAAGAGAAGTATAACTTCAGCACTTTTTAAGCAATTGAGAAAGCATCCATTTTCAACAATTACGTTGAACAAGTAGCTTAAAATATCTACTACATATAATGCTATTCTCTTAACTAAACTACTTGAGATACCATCAGAAGTACATGAATTTTTACTTTTTAAAGAAAGAATAGCAAGATAAATTTCTCGCGAAATAATCGAGAAAACAAAACTATTGGATTGTATCCTATCCGCCATAAAAGTTGAATTATTTGAGCAGTTGCAACTCCAGCAAAAAGCGGCAGTATAGGTTTCAGCTTTTCAGAAATATCAGTGAAATATTTATTAAAATGATTAGAGATGGAGCTAGGGTCATTGAGAGAGACACCATCAACTTGTAAATTATCAATTGCAATTAGGTACATTCCTATTTTTATCTAATATGCAGTCTACAACCCTCCATTCCTCTCTAATATTTCCTTTAGCTCTTAAAAATGAACTGGCATAATAGTTGTTTCAAGTATCCTCTACTTTTTCTTAGAAAAACGAGTAAATTCCCACAGTAAAATGTGGTGTGTCTGCCTGGTAGTACAATGGAACAGTATTGAGTCTGAGTGCTCCAGTGCAGAAAGTCTCACACACCCCGACAAAAAAAAAAAAAAAAAAAATCCTCTATTTTATTTTTAATTTTAGACTTTCATTGTTTAGATGTTTTTTACATGTTTTGCTGACACTATTTTTCTTGTTGATAAGCTTGAGAAGAGATTTCACAGCTATACGTCAAATACGTCGGTGTTACAAGCGTTTAAACTGCCATTTTCCTGGTATCCAAAGGGGTGAATTTCCTAGTTGGCCAAAGCAATCGAAGAGCCCCGTATGCCTTGCCTACAGCCAGTGTGATATGGTTGTTTCAATTTAGTGTTCAATTGCTGGAAAACAGGAAATATTTACGATTTTTTT
This sequence comes from Portevinia maculata, assembly GCA_949715645.1. Classification (NCBI taxonomy): domain Eukaryota; kingdom Metazoa; phylum Arthropoda; class Insecta; order Diptera; family Syrphidae; genus Portevinia; species Portevinia maculata. The sequence continues at coordinate 4,076,042 of OX454526.1, read as the reverse complement.
CGATATATTTTTTTTTTTTTTTTTTTTTTTTTTTTTTTTTTAAAGGAAATCCAAATCCCAGAGCACTCAGACTCGGTAACGTTCCATTGTACTACCAGGCAGAAATCCTCCTTTTTGGTGTAGAGGCATGTGATTGGGTGGCGTATGTTGTTGTTCCCCATGGGGATTGAACCTGCACCGCACGGGTCACAAGCCAACACACTAACCTCTACACCGTCGCCACCCTAACTTTTCGATATTACAAGGCATTTAGTTTTTTGGGGGTTTACGTTGAGGCCACATTTTAGAGACCATCGTTTTATAGATGAAAAGTCCTCATTAATCTTCATAACACAGTCCTCAATTATACCAAGCGGACTGCTTTTCATTAACTGGAGGTCGTCAGCAAAAAGATGTTCATCGCAGTGGCGAATTACTCTCGGAACTTCGTTAACATAAATTGAGAAGAAAGTTGGGCCCAATATTGATCCTTGTGGGACTCCACATGAAAGCGGTAAAAAGTCGGAAATCTGATCAGTAACAACAACCGCTTGATGATACAAAAATTTTCTATGGGGTTTAAGGACTTACTGGACAACTTCAATACTGCTGTCTTCAATGTATCAACGTTCTCAGATCCCCATAGTTCGGCAGACGCCTCAACGTCTACTGACCTTCAGCTGCCGACTAATGAAGAAAATCAGTGTACCCAACGTGCCATGGATACATTGACTCTATTTGACACAATAGGTTCCCTTACTGTTGAAGCGACCCCTGATCCCATTCTTAATTTGGCATCGTCTTCATCAACTCTACTCGCAGGAAAAAGGAAACGTGATGTGCCTTCCTCTGCGCTAAACCCAAAGGCAAAAAGGTTTAATCTTAGGAGTCAGCGAAAAAACTGTAACGATGCCCCATTCCTATAATGTTAGTCCCACATGCATCAATCATTCCATAGGTACGGAATCTGCATCTATTGAATCGATTCCCAGACCAAAATCCATTTTCATTTCTCGACTAAAACCAAACACTTCTTCAGACGATGTCTTGAACCATTTGGTCTCGAGAAATTTGATTCCAAAAGATGACTCAATCAAATGCACCAACATCAGTAAGGCTGATGGGTTTGTTGCGTCTTTCAAAATTGTCGCTCCTCCAATATATTTCGAAATACTGTGCAATAGTACTACATGGCCTAAAAATACGTTAGAAAAAGAATTTACTCCCCGGTCGACAAAAAGTCGCAGGAAAGTTTGTCCGTCAGTGTTAAAAAACCAAGTAGGCTGTCCCTCTACTATCAAAATGTAAGGGGACTCCGCACAAAAACCGCTGAAGTATATTTAAACTCCCAAGCCCTCTCTCATGATATCTTCACCTTGACGGAAACATGCCTTAATGCCGGAATCTTAGACACGGAACTCTTCAATCATGAGTTCTCCGTATTCAGAAACGATCGTCATCAAAATGACCTGAAAGCGCTTGGAGGAGGTGTCCTGATTGCTGTTCGTTCCAACCTTGAGTCACGAAAGATTGACTTTCCATTTCCACTAACCGTCGAAATTATCTGTGTCAAAATTACACTTAACAACAAGCATTTATATGTTGTTAATGCGTACATTCCATCGTATCGTCTGTGTTCCTTGTATTCGGAACTTTCTATGGCACTAGACCATATTTTTGACATATCTTGTTGTGACAGCACTGTCTTACTTATAGGCGACTTCAATCTGTCACATATTGGATGGGTACCTTCTGAGGATGATTCTCATCTCATCCCGTCCTTTGACTCTGCCCAACAAGAGCTCGCTTTACTGGACAACATCTTGTCTTTTGACTTGCAGCAAACTAGCTGTATAAAAAATTTCAAAAATCGAACTCTCGATCTTGTTTTTTCTTCTGACTCTGTTAGTACTGTGGTTCTGGAATCCCACTTCAGTATAACTAACATAGATAATAATCATCCACCATTGGATGTATTTATTGAATTAGGCGCACATTTGTACGAAAATAGTAATTCGTATGATCGTTCGCAATATTTTGACTTTCGGAAAGCAAATTTTCAAAGGCTTTCTGATGAAATTTCCAGCTTTAATTTTAATCTTACTGCGTTTTCTAATATTGAAGATGCAGTAGTTTCCTTTTATTCTTTGATGGATAACTGCATGAAAAAAGTGATTCCTGTGAAATCCTCTAGGAATCTGAAAACGTCCCATCCTTGGTACACTAAAGAGCTCAAATCAATACGAAACAGACGTAATAGGGCTTGGAAGAACTATTTAAAAAGTCTCCGCCATTCAGATCTTGAGCTCTATCTTACACTATTCAACGAATTCAAATCTTTATCCTGCAACTTATATATTGACTATATAAGTAAAATGGAATGCTCTCTAAAGTTGGACCCCAAACTTTTTTGGGGGTTTGTTAATTCTAAGAAAAAAACCGATGGTTATCCATCGACTCTTACTTACATACAATAGCTCTACAACTGCTGATTCTCTAGATTGTCACTAATCTGTTAAGTTCTTGCATGATTGTTCTAATGCCTTAGAGAATAAGGACGAAATGGATTGCATATACACTGACTTCTCTAAAGCTTTCGACCAGCTGTCCCATGAAATAATCGAGTTTAAGCTCAGGGCTTTTGGTTTCCCACCAAGTTCCATAATATGGATTAATTCATACCTTAGAGCAAGGGTTTATCAAGTCAAATTTAGAGGATCGCTATCTGTATCTTTTACAGCTGAGTCTGGAGTTCCCCAAGGTAGTCACCTCGGACCAATTCTATTTATACTAGCCATTAATGATGTTATAGCATGTATAAATCACAGTAATATCCTGATCTACGCTGATGATATGAAAATATTTAAATCTATCACTAGTCAGCAAGATAGAATTTTTCTTCAATCTGACATTAATAGCTTCGCCAATTGGTGTGATAAAAACGGTTTATCCCTGAACCCTACTAAATGTCAACATATGGCATTCTCTAGAAAGAATATACCTTCCACCTTTCAATATTCTTTGTCTCAACATATTCTTTGTAATGTTGATAATTTTAAGGATCTTGGGGTTTATTTCGATCCCAAACTGGTTTTTGCCAAGCATATCAATTTTATTGTTAATAAATCTATGCTGGGCTTCGTAAAAAGGTGAGCGAAAGAATTTAATGACCCATACGTTACTATGTCATTGTACAATTGTTTTGTCCGTCCGATTCTAGAGTATGCTTCACAAGTTTGGACGCCGTTCTACAACAATCATTCAAATCGAATAGAGGCCATTCAACGTAAATTTATTCGACTTGCACTTAGAGGACTTCCATGGGATGATCCTTTTAACCTTCCTCCTTACAGTCAGCATATAAAGCTTCTTCAAATGTTACCCCTTTCTCAACGAAGGCTTAATAGCGATATCATTTTTTTACAGCAGCTTATATCCGGTCAAATAGATGCACCTGACTTGCTGTCATCTATTGTCTTTAATTTTCGGTGTGGTGCCCATAATTTACGTAGTGTTGATTTATTGTTTAGCCCCCATTATAGAACGAATTATGGGAGGCATGAGCCTATTAGTCGCATGAGTAGAATCTATAATATAAATGATCATGTGATTGACTTGCATGTTAGTAAAATTAAGCTGAAAAATGTTTTGCGCAATAATACCTTAATGTCTTAATTTATTTGCATGATTTGTGTTTGTGTTAGTATTTTATTGGTACATAATTATTGTATTTTTAATTGTTTTGTCCTTACTAACACCTGAACTAAATGATGAGCCTGTGGGAGCACTTTTAGTGCCGGCAAATTTCTGCTCGTGATAGTTGCTTGCTTTAAGCACTCCACGACACAGATCTGATAGTGTATTAAAAAAAAAAAAAAAAAAAAAAAATGTCTTCCAGGAAGATAGGAGAAAATGAGCTTCACTGCTTAGGTGAAAAGTTATACATTTGCAATAGCTTTTGAGACATGATGTGGTCGATGGTCTCGAATGCTTTCGAATAATCTAAAAGTATTAAGAAGGTAACTTTATTATCATCTAGCGCATTTCTTGCCCGTTTGATGACGTCGACTAGAGCCGTTGTACTATTATGACCTTGACGAAAACCTGACTGTTTAGATGCAATAAGACTATTTAGGTTGAGAAAAGCTGTGAGTTGCTTTTGCATACGTTTTTCCAGGACTTTCGATAAAAATGGAAGGATTGAGATGGGACGAAATTTAGTATTCGCACTATTTTTAGGAATTGGGATGATTTTAGAGTATTTCCATTGTGATGCTGAAATATTATTAAATATGTGTGTGAGATACGGCAACATGGGTGGTAAGATTGCTTTAAGCAGTGGTGGATCTAGGGGGGGGGGGGGGGGGATGACCTCATTTTCTCATTCTTTTGATACATTTTGCATGAAACTACGATAGTGCCGCTTGTGTGGACACACGGTTACCACTGCAAACAATTTTAATTCGGAGCATCTACTTCGCGACACAGTGTCGATAATTTTTTGATACACAGATATATATATGCACCAGTTATGAGTGGCGAAGTAAACGGAGTACAAGCCCATATCAGGTCTCATTTTCCTCTTGCAATCTACGTTCATTTTTTTTTTTTTTTTTTTATAATTTGCTTACGCTAAACGGATTTTTTTTTCTGTTATTACAGTACCCTAATAATGCTAAGAACACAGTGTAAGCTACTTGGTATTAGAAAGAATAGAGAGATAGGAAAGAAGTGTTTCGGTGCAGTTGTAGGGTTTTTCTCCACGGGTGGTGTCTAAGTTACTTAGGGAGATTACGATTTCATGTATTCGGTATAAAGTAATGGACTTGGCCGGGATTCGAACGCACGACCTTCCATTCCGTAAGCGAATACACTACTACTGCACCATTACCACCCGCAATATATATATATGCTATAAATTTTGCGATTGGCCCCTAATGTCAGTTCTGTTTTGACATTTGTGTAGTAAACACATGCGAAATACACGTTAATAAACAATGTTACGCTACACTGCTCCAGAACGCGGAATATTGGTGACTATTTATTTGAGCAATAATCGGTCGGTGACTTTGGCACAACGTGAATTTCGTCGCAGATTTCCTACCCGTCCAACGCCTACTGGTGAAACACTGCGACGTTTAGCCGCTCGCCTCGAAGAGACTGGCACAACACGAGATGCTGCCAGGCGTGGCAGACACCGGAGTAGCCGTTCTGCAGAGAATATTGCTGCTGTAGCCGAAGATGTCATGGAAGCGCCGTCGACATAGACCAGACGACGTGCCACGCAAATGGGTATCAGTCGACGGTCTTTACAGCGAATTTTGGTACAAGATTTGAAGATGTTTCCGTACAAAGTCCAGACGGTGCATCAGCTGTTAGCTGCTGACCGCCAATCGCGTCTAACATACGCTCAAGCCATCCTTAATCACCACCAAGAGGAAGATGATTTTTCATTAAAAATAATCATGAGTGATGAGGCCCATTTCCATCTTAGCGGGTACGTAAATAAGCAAAATTTACGCTTCTGGGGCACTGAAAATCCGCGTGCAACCCACGAAGAGCCATTACAACCGCTCAAAGTCACTGTATGGTGTGCTGTTTTCGCTGGAGGAGTCATCGGACCTTTTTCCTTCGAAGACGTCGCGGGCCAAACGGTTACTGTGAATGGTGAGCGCTACAGAGCAATGATCAACGAGTTCTTTTTGCCGCAACTTGATGAATTGGGATTGGAAAACATGTGGTTCCAACAGGACGGTACACACGGCACACACTGCACGTGCCACAACCGATATGCTGAAGGATGCATTTTCCGTCCGCCTAATCTCCCGTTTTGGCGATTTGCATTGGCCAGCAAGATCGCCTGATTTGACCGCTCCAGACTTCTTTTTGTGGGGCTTTTTAAGTCGCGGGTTTATGTCAACAAGCCTCAGACTCTTGCAGCTCTTAAAGACAATATCCATCAACAATGTGAGGACCTATCGCCGGAAGTTTTGGCCAAAGTGATGGAAAATGCCATAAAAAGGACTCAAATGACAATCAACTGTGGCGGCGGCTATGACATACATGACATCATATTCTCGACTTGATGTAAAAAAATTTAAAAGACCAAATAAAAATAATCCACAAGAAGAATCAAAGTTTTTCATTTTTTTTTTTTAATTACAGCCAAAAAACATGGGAAGGTTATTTTTGCGCCACCTTTTAATATCACCTTCACGCGCCAAACTGAACCTTTGTGCTTCAAGTTCTGGGATTTCAAGTCGATTAATCTAAGTTCGCTTTTTAATGCTGCCTGTTTAACACCGTGGGATTACTGTTGGCAGATCTCTGATCCTAACTTAAAGCTGAAATATCTGCAATCTCTCATCGGAATACTCTTTAACGAGCACGTTCCAGTAAAAACCGTTGCCATACGCAATAATACATGCCCATGGTTTACCTCTGACGTTCTCAATGCGATCAAAAACAGAAACAGGCTTTACAATTACTGGAAACGAAGTCGGTTCCAGGTCAATTGGGAAGCTTATAAAGTAGCGCGTAACATTGCATCTGCTACCGTTCGCCAGTCGAAGCGCAACTATTTTGCCGATAAACTGAGCACGAATCCTAAAGTCTTGTGGCGAAATCTCCGTCAGATTGGGGTGGGAAAAAGGAGTATTCTTAATGAATGCACCATAGACCCAGATGTTCTTAATAAGACCTTTTTGGAAACTAGTGTTTTATCCAATAGTTTTGACTTTGAATCAAGACAAACTGAAATCAGCATGCAAACACACAGACTGATTTTGAAGTTGTGTCTGAAAACGAAATAATTTCAATAATTGCGTCTATAAAATCAAATTCTGTTGGTGAAGATGGCTTACCCCTAAGCTTTATACGGCTCTTGTTGCCCGAAATTATAAGGCCCCTCACGCATGTCATTAATTTTTGCATCACAACCTCATCTTTTCCTGCTGCTTGGAAGCTTGCAAAGGTTATTCCAGTTGCAAAGAAGGTAAATGCTTCTACCGCTAATGACTTTAGGCCTATAAGCATTCTTCCATGTTTGTCTAAAGTTTTTGAGAGGGTGCTTGCTCACCAAATTCAAGTCCATCTAGCTGCGAACTCTCTTCTTTACCCTTATCAGTCTGGTTTTCTGAAGGGCCACAGCTGCTCCTCTGCTGTTGTCAATATCCTTGAGGACATCCGCTCAGACTTTGATAAGGGTTTTGTAACTTTACTCTGCTTGCTCGACTTCTCAAAAGCGTTTGACAAAGTACACCATGGCATACTCTGCTGGAAATTAAAGCACCAGTTTGGATTTAGTGATAGGGCCATTAATTTACTGCGTGACTTTCTATCCAAAAGATCGCAAAGAGTTGTATCTGGTGGGAGATTCTCTGAGTTTATGCCACTGAAACAAGGTGTGCCTCAGGGATCTATTTTAGGACCCATCTTATTTTGTATGTTCATTAATGATCTCCCATCGGTGTGCAAATATTCCTCTACATATTTTTACGCTGACGATGCCCAACTCCCTTCCGGTTAAAGACATTGTTCAGCTAGCGTCAATAGTAAATGAGGACTTAAAAGCAATTAATGACTGGACAATTAATAATGGGCTCCATCTGAATGCGAATAAATGCTTGGTTCTGCCAATATCTCATCGGTCCTTTGAACTGGACGCGCTTCCCGACATTTTGTTAGCCAATAGCAAATTGAAGGCTGTTGAGTCCGCGACTTGCCTAGGGTTCGTTCTTAACCGCAAACTTTCGTGCTACAACAATACAAACCTTGTCATCGGTCGAATTTATGGTTGCTTGAGAAAGCTTTGGCGTACTGCCAGTTATACTCCACCTGAGTACGGTTTCACATTTTCAAATCGATTTGATACAATTACAGGTGTTCCTCAGGGTTGTATCCTCAGCCCATTATTATTTGCCCTGTTCATAGATGATGTCTGCGAGCTTCTTCCGGGTGGAGTTAATTTTGCTAACATTATAATCAAAGTCCTGTTGTACGCGGACGATCTAGTTATGCTTGCTGATAATCCTTTCACGCTTCAATTGCAAATAAACCGTCTAAGTTCATTTTGCGAGTCTTGGGGCTTGCAAATTAATACCCAAAAAACTAAGATTGTTATATTTGAAAAGAGACAATCAAGAAGGCGAGCGGAAGAAAAATGGTCTCTAAACAATACACACATTGAGGTTTTACAAGAGTTTAAATATTTGGGTGTCCTCTTGACCTACAATTTAAGCAATCTAAAGCACTCCAAAGAAAAAAGCAACGAAGCTAAATTGGCTCTTAATATAATGTGGCCAAAGTTTTTTTCGAACCAAAATGTTGATATAACGTCCAAGTACAAAGTTTTCAACGCGACAGTAAATGCATGCATGGCATATGGCGTCCAACCCGTCGGATACACACACTTCGAAGCTTTTGAAACTGTACAAAGGTACTTGCATATCGCATGCTGCGAAGAACTTTCAACTGTCTGGAAGGTACAAGAGAAAACAACAGTGGTATGATTGGGAGTGTGTAGCGGCGAGGAGGAAGTCTTTTGCTTGCTTACGTTTGGTCAGAAAATTGGGCAGCACCATGGCAAAAATGATGTATAAAGAAGCAAACAAGGCGTACAAAAATATTTGCAGACACAAGGAAACAAGATATTTGGCGCACCTAACAAGAACACTTGTGGAAACAAAAGATAGTCAATCGTTTTGGAAACTTGTCAGGTCCCTTAACGGTATAGGTTTCGCACGGGGCATCCATGTGGAAACGTCTGTTCTTGCCGATCATTTCCAGGCGTTATTGAACCCTCCTTGTAGTTCTAGCTGGCTTAGTTATGCACTCCCATATACAACAGTGGACTCACTAGACAACGAAATTTCGATGCAAGAAGTTTGCAATGTTTTACATCGCTGTAACGTAAATAAAGCACCAGGAGATGACCGCATTCCCTACGAGTTTTTTAAGTTTGCGACAAATGGGTTCCTTGAAAAACTAACGCTAGCGTACAACCACATTTTCGACTTGGGTGAGGTACCCGACAGCTTTAGAAGAAGTATAATTTATCCGCTGTTCAAAAAAGGTGATCCGAATGATCCGAACAATTATAGAGGCATTTCTTTCATGAACTCCGTTATGAAAATATTCTCCGGAATCATATTACAACGCTTAACAGATTGGATACGGGTAAATGACTTACTGAGCGATTTCCAGGCGGGTTTCAGAAAAGAGTACTCAACAGTAGATCACATATTCTCTCTGACAAGCATAGCACGAACCTACCTTGATAAGGGCAAAAAGTTGTATGCGTTCTTTGTTGATTTTAAGGCAGCTTTCGATACTATCGATAGAAAGGCTTTATTCTACAAGTTAAGTAATCTGGGAGTATCGACGAAAGTTCTAAACATCATACAAAGCCTGTACAAATACAACACGGCTGCGGTATGGAATGGAAAACAAATATCCAACTGGTTTGAATCAGAGATGGGCGTTAAGCAAGGCTGTCTATTGAGCCCACTCCTCTTTTCAATTTTCCTTGATGACCTTACAACATACCTACAGGGCGGAATAGTATTTGAAGGAATTCATATAAAGCTTCTACTTTATGCGGATGATATAGTCATTCTGGCGGAGACCCCAACGATGATGCAAATGATGATGAATAAACTGCAACAATACTGCACAATGTGGAACCTCAAAGTCAACGTTGAGAAATCCAAAATAATGATTATTCGAAATGGACCTGGGAGGTACTCAAGACAGGAAAAATGGTTTTGGCAAAATGAGGAAGTTGAGATTGTTAAGATCTATAAGTATCTTGGGGTAACCTTAACACCCACAATGTCTTTCAAGTACCACCTTAACGAAAAATTAAAAGAAGCGAAAAGAGCAATCAACTGCAATTGGAAGGGGATACTTGGCAAAAAAAACATTCCATCGAGCATGAAATTTAAAGTTTTTGAGGCTGCAGTTCGATCTATCATGTGTTATGCTGCACAAGTTTGGGGTATCTATCGGTATGACGAAGTAGAAAAGTTGTTAAGATACTTTATAAAGAAAATCTTCAGGCTTCCAGAAAATACTCCAAATTATATGTTGCATTTAGAAACAGGTCTGCCACCTCTATACATCTTTACAATCCGGTTGCATATGGAGTACATATTGAAAGCAATGGCGCTTCCCAACCACCGCCTGCCGCATATAGTGGCAAAACATGCAGTGCATGGACAGCTTCAATTTTTCGAAGAATGGTCCAGATTGAGTGCAGAACATAATGTTCCGTTAACAGAGTACAATGCAGAATCGTGGAAAGGATATGTGCAGGAGCTATTGAGGAATATTGATGAAGCTCACCGTGCGGAGTGTAGGTCCGAAGCACAGCAGAGTGAAAGCAGATGTACGTATCGAATACTCAATCATGATCTTATGGAGCAAAACTATTTCCATGACCGAAATAATATAAGTATGATTTCGTCAATTTTTAAGGTCAGAGGGGAACTTCTTCGTTTAAATTATATGCCGCATAGATCGGACATTAATCCAGAATGCACTTTATGCAATCTGCGCGTGAAAGAAGATGTCCAGCATTTCATTGGAGTTTGTCCTATCTTGAGAAGCATCAGAAGAGCTCATTGGGGTAAATCTTCACTTACGGAAGACGAAGTTGTTCTGTGCTTGAATGGTCAGGATTGGAATATACTTGCAAGTTATGTTAAAGCAGCCACAAAATATCGACAACAAATTGTAGATGAAGCTTTTTAAATAATATTTGTGTAAACTTTTATAAAAATATCTGTTAAATTTAATTTTAAAAATGTTTTAACTTTTGTTAATAATAATATGTTAAAATTTCTCTCTTTTTCCGGCTGACGGCATTTGCCAATGCACATTTTTGTGAATTACATATGTAAGAATTAAATATGAATAAATAAAATCACAATTACTACTACTACTACTACTACAAAGGTACTTTTTTAAGAGGATATTTCGTTTGCCTAACTCAACACCCAACTACGCCATATATGTAGAGTCGGGAATAGTCCCTATATATGTGAAACTTGTCTTCACAAAATCATCTTAAGAAAATTACTTCGAGTGAATGCTTCCCCGTTTAAAAACTGGAACGAACTAGCTTTATCTTACGAAACAAGTTTAAACTTAACAGAAACTAATGTGACCGATTGGCAGGCTCAGTTTTCTGATGTGATTGCTAAGGTGGATCACAAAATGTTTCTGGATAACCTTTCCAGAGCATCTTCATCTACTTCAAGAGCTATTTATAGTCATTTAAACCATGAACTGCCCTCGGAAGTCTCTTACTTTAGTAATGAATTTTCAGCCTCGGTTATAAGTATTATTTTTAGAGCAAGAGTTGAAATTTTAAATTTGAACTTTATACCTCATCGATCAGACTTGCCCCAGCTATGTGATCTATGTAACGGAAGAGTGAATGAAGATATATACCATTTCGTTGCTGCTTGTCGTATTCTACAAGAAATTCGCCGGTTGCATTTTCGGGAAAGTTTTACATCTTTGGACAAACTTTTTGAAATTTTAAATGGAGCAATGGGCTGGCTCAGCCTCTTTAAATATTGCCAACATGCTCTTTCTTACCGTAACAGTTTCACATATTAAACTTAGTCGATTACCCACTTATTGCAGTTTTGACCAAATTTTATACCTAACTATTTATTGTTTTGTTGCTGATCATACTAAATTTGATAATATCTCTTTTGTGTTTCAAATCACGTTAAAATTGATAATATTGTATAAACAGTTATTTCTAACCAAATTGTGTATTATTTTGTGTTACAAATCATGTTAAAATTGATAAAATTTTGTATAAACAGCTAATCAAATTAACCAAATTGTATAATATTTTGTGTTTCAAATCACGTTAAAATTGATATCATTGTTTTATATAATAATATTTCTTCATATCTTTTGTTAAACATTTTTTCTTTTTTCCTTTTCTTTATATTTTAAAATGTTTGCTTTTTATTATTTCTTTTATTTGTAAATCATATTATGAAATGTCATCTCAGGCAGACGGCAGTATTGCCATGTCCTTATTCTTAAGTATACCAATTTGTAAACTTTATGATGAAAAAATAAAGAATCTATCTATCTATCTATCTCTACTCCACCTGAGACTCGACAGAAGCTTGTCCGCAGTCTCATTATGCCAATAATAACCTATTCCGAGGTTGTATATCCTAGCCCTGATTCGTTCTCCCAACATAAACTTCAGGTAGCCTTCAATGATGCTGTGCGATACATCCACGGGCTTCGTCGGTATGACAGGATATCATTACATGCTAATAGCTTCTTAGAACGCACTCTGATTCAACACATAATTGCCAGAAACTGCATTTTTCTGAACATCACTGTTCCCACTGCCAAATATCTTACCTCTTCCCGGTTATTTTTCACCTATGCAGTTAAGTTTTGGAACTCTTTACCTCCGCATATCAAGGGTATCAACAGAACAACCGTCTTCAGGTTGGCAATTTACAATTATTTTAGAACACCTCAATAGCAGATTTATTACAACAACACTCTTCTCTTATTCCTATCTAGTACTCTATAAACTTTTCTTTTCTATCTCTTTTAAATCTATTTCTCACTTCCCCCTTCTTGCTAATTTTAAGGTTTAATGTTGTATTTAGATATTAAGAACAGTCCATAATAATTTATGCCAATGTACTTCAAAAGACTATGTCTTAATGTACGCCCGATATATGTATTAATAATAAATTGAATTGAAATTGAATTGAATTGAAATAATGGAATCGATCAATTCTATCGTCTTGCCTATGAGTCGGGAATTGCAGACGAAAAATCAAGATCTAGGAGAAGCCACTAAGTTAGCTGATGATGCTACGAATGATATCAAGGAAAAGCGGGAAAACGTTGATTCAAATTTTTGTATCATTTACGACAATGTAGCTGAAATCTGTTCTTAATATGAAATTGCCTCGTCGTTGCAGTCAACAGAAAAACCGTTGCAACGTTGAAACACAAAATGTCGAAGATTATTACAGAATCGCCTTCTACATTCCATTCCTTGATACTTAAATTTTTCATCTCCAAAGTCGGTTCGAAAAACACAAATCGATCTTCCACAGTTTCAAATCTTTCAAATCTTTCAAATCTTTATTAAATAGTCATACACAGTAAGATACAATATCTTGTTTGGTAGTGCATGCTTCAGCAAAGTGCTATATGTACTTAATTTTAAGTGTTACGAGACGAGTAGGTACAGTATAATTTACAGATCAAATGCTAGTACACCAATATAAAAAAAAAATAAAAAAAAAAAATAGTTAAATCCAAATTCAAATTAAATCAATTATTCAATTAATTACTTATTGCTAATAAATTAATTTACAGGGAGTAATAATTAAAGAGAAAAAAAAGCAGAAAAGAAAAGAAAAGAGAGGAGAAGAGGAGGACTTAAATATGCAATCATCGCCATCAAAGTGTTTCAAAGTATTGTTGCAGCCTTGCCTTGAACAGCGTTTTGCAATTTATCAATCTTAAGGGTCGGGGAAGGGAGTTCCATAGCCGAATCGCATAGACAAAGAATTGACGTTCAGAAATCAAGAAACGGGAACGAATTGGTATGAGATCAAAAGTTCTACTCGAGCGCGTAAAACGGAATCTGTTATAAAGGTAAGGTGGTTGGCGTGTCTGAAGTATATTGTGAAGCAATACCAACGTTCTGAGCTTGAAAATGTCTTCGAGAGAGATGCCATAAATCGATTTGGAATACGAGGAAATGTGGTCATATCTTTTTATTCCAAAAACATATCGCGCAATACTGTTGTATGCCACATTTAGCTTCCGTCTGTGCTCATAATCACAATTGCTGAAAAGCTCACATCCATATAGCATAATAGGAATGAGCAGCGTTTTGGAAAGGATTACTCTTGTCTTTAAAGGTGTGATTTTCTGCGTAGCCCAGAGCATACGAAGACCTCCATATACCCTACCTAATGTAATTCTGATGTGGTTTCGGACAACTATTTCCTTCCAAGCAGGAATTTGATGACGAAAAATGCGCAGATCTTTACAAGTTTTATGACGAAATATTGGACTGTTCAGAAAGGAATTTTATCTCAGAGATCAGAATGTGGAGGCAACGGATCTTTGATCAAGATTTTCAAAATGCGCTCGATGCACTATCAGTGAGTAACTTCAGATCGGAATTTTTACTTCCAGAATCAGTTTCTATAACCCATCGAATACTTAACTTTCAATGGGTACGTTATTTTTTAGGTTATCAATGAAAAATGTTTCAAAAACGTGAACACGATCTTACGAGTATTGGCAGTGGTACCCGTAACAACAGCAGCTCCAGAACGATCATTTTCGACCCTAAGAAGAATAAAAAAACTATCTTAGAAGTACAATAGGACGGGAGCGCCTGAATGGACTCGCTTCTTTAAGTATCCATCCTGAAATTGGACTAACGGAAGACGAAATTCTGCAAGAATTCTTCAAAAAACCACGGAATTTCAAAAACGATTGAGATCTTCTCTAGATTTCGCACTATTGCTAATCTTTTGTAGTAACATGAATTGAATAATAATACTCGTAGTATGCATGACAAAATACGAGAAATCATTTATTTGCACGTTACAATCTTTTTTGGATTTTCGAATCGTAAAATAGAATATGCAAATTTTCGGCGACAGAATACCAGCATTTCAGATTCAGGTCGGTTCGGACCTCCCTGGGGGGGGGGGGGGGGGTCCGGACCCGATAACACCCCCCCCCCCCCCCCCCCCTTGAATCCGCCACTGACTTTAAGGAATAATGGATGTAAATTATCAAATCCAGTAGCATTTGCCTTCTAAGATATGAAGCACTCCTGTCGGTGGAACTGCGCGCGCACCTTCTGCGTACCCTTCCACCAGAACACTTCCAGCTGATGTATTTCCAATGATTGGATTTACTCAGATTAACCTTCAACACTCCAAGGCTGCTACTGCACTCATCAGTAAGAAGCTTTCTGTGTTGAATACAAAAGCCCACATAACATCCATACAGGAGCCATGGGTGTGGAAAAATCGTATCTGTGGCCTTGGAGGTGTCCGTGGCACTACGATACTCTGTGACGAGCGGTCAGAGAGACCAAGGGCTTGTCTTGCTGTGTCGAACATTCTCTCAACGACTAAGCTTGGACAATTTTGTGGCCAAGATTTAGTTGCTGCAGTCATTAGCTACGAAACGAATGGAGATTGGAAGACCTTCGTCGTGGCGTCAGCTTATCTCCCCTATGATTCGGTAGTGCCTTCACCACCGAGGGCAATTGCTGAACTCATTGACTATTGCGACACCAGGAAGATGGGCCTAGTTATATGTTGCGATGCCAATGCTCAGAACATTGTTTGGGGCAGCAGCAAATGCAACATGCGAGGAAACCATCTCCTGGATTTCATTCTATCATCTGATCTTACTATCAACAATGTTGGCTCGCAACCAACTTTTGTGACGTCAAGAAGACAGGAAGTGATCGACCTAACTTTATCAAATAGATACTTTAAGGCGGTTACTAACTGGAGGGTCTCTTCGGAGGTGTCCCTCTCAGACCATAGATATATCGAATTCCTTATCGGATGCGAAACCATAACTTTGCAGGAGAGGAGGAATCCGAGAAAAACCAACTGGATACGCTTCAGGGAGGAATTAGGGAAAACTCTCAAAACTCCAACCAAACTCAGGACGAGACAAAAGGTAGAGGAAGCTGTTCAAGACCTGAATAGTGCCATTACTAGCTGTTTTGAACTGACGTGCCCAGTAAGCAAACCCCCTGGCGGAACGCCGGTTCCCTGGTCGAGCTCGGAACTGCAAAGAATTCGTAGAGAAGCTAGAAAGCTTCTAAATAGGTCACTCAAGACTGATTTGGAGACAGACTGGAATCTCTACCGATCGAAGCAGAAGGAATATAAGAGGCTAATTCGGGTATCGAAAAGTGCTTCTTATAAAGATTTCTGCGAAAAGATTGAAACGCTTTGTGAAACTAGTAGGTTGGTTAAAGTTCTGAAAAATGGCAAACCAGCCAAACTGGACTCACTTAGAAAACTTGATGGCACCTTCACTGAGATGAAAGCGGAAACTCTTAGTTATCTGCAGGAGTCTCACTTTACGGGTAACCAGATTACAATTGGTTCACAACCAGCCCCGACTACCGAGACTGTGAGTGAGCCAAGACAAACAACTCGGCGTAGCTGGTATATTGCGAAGGCCGTGGTAACGGACGAGGCCATTAAATACGCTTTTGCGTCTTTTGACGGCTTCAAGTCGCCTGGTACGGACGGAATATACCCAGCCATGCTGCAACAATGTACAAACCAGTTGCTACCGACTATGAAGAAAATCTTCACCGCTGTCCTAGCACTGGCATACATTCCAACAACCTGGCGTTAGAGTGGCATTTATACCAAAAATTGGCAGAAGTGACTACTCGCTCGCCAAGAGCTTCAGACCAATCAGTCTGACTTCCTTCTTGCTGAAAAGCTTGGAAAGGCTGGTCGAGCTTCACGTGCGCAAAGGTGCTTTGCGATTGCACCCACTATCTCCGATGCAACATGCCTATCAACGCGGAAAATCCTGCGAGACTGCGCTCCAAAATCTAGTTGGTAGAATTGAGGGCGCGCTTGACAGGAAAGAATACGCGATGGGCATTTTCATCGATATTGAGGGTGCTTTTGTTAATGCGACTTTTGACAGCATGTGCAGCTCCGCCAGACAGCATGGAGTAGACGAACCATTGGTGTTGTGGATTAAAGCAATGCTAATGAATAGAACGTTGGTTGCGGATGCGGATTGTGGCCGCTATGTTATGGCGGGGCTAATCAGTGGCTACCCGCAAGGCGGCGTCCTGTCTCCACTGCTGTGGTGTATGCTGGTCGACTCTCTGTTGAACGCACTCAACAGTTGTAATGTATACGCTCAGGCATACGCAGATGATGTTGCCGTGCTTTCTGTTGGATCATGCCTAGCGACTGTATGCGCCAAGGCGCAGGCGGCCCTTGACATGATCGACGAACGGTGCACTAGGAATGGGCTCTCGGTCAATCCTCTAAAAACTGAGGTTGTTCTCTTTACGAGAAGGAGGAAGCTGGTCGGGTTGACTCAGCCAGTGCTAAAAGGCGTCACAATCCAACTCTCCAATGAAGCAAAGTATCTGGGAGTCATCCTGGACAGCAAACTTCTTTGGTCCAAACATGTTGAGCTGAAGACTGCCAAGGCGCTGTCTATTTTCTGTCAGTGCAAAGGCATTTTCGGCAAGACATGGGGCTTATCGCCGAAAAGAGTCCTATGGATTTATACGGCTATGATAAGACCATAGCATACGCATCGGTTGTTTGGTGGAATAAGCTTTCACGTAAATACGTTACTGCTGCTTTTGCCAAACTCCAAATGCAGGTATGTCTCGGCTGCACGGGGGCCTTCCCCAACACGGCTGGCTCCGGCCTAGATGCACTATAGAACCTCCCGCCCCTTGATGTTTACATCCTGGGCTGTACAATCAAAGCTATCTCACGTCTAAGAAGAGGTGGCTTTTGGTATAATTCGCACTGGAGTTTTGATGAACTTGCGCAACGGTTGTCCTTCGACTCCTGTCTTATGGAAATGCCGTCTGATGCGATGACACCGGAACTTCGGCTAAAGCGCAACTACGAGGTCGACTTTCCTCGCGTTCAGGACTGGCTCTGGCCGGACTCTGAACCTGGAAGGGAATGCAGTCGAATCTTCACGGATGGCTCTAAAACCGATCAAGGATCTGGTGCTTCGTGGAGAGCGAAAACTTTAGACTTTTTTTCCGGTAGGCAAATATGCGTCAGTCTTCCAAACAGAGACTTATGCTATCCTAATGGCCATGGACTATGTTACGAGGAACAGGTGGAGGGGGCGAAGTATCTGCGTCTGTAGCGACAGTCAGGCTGCGCTTAAGGCCTTACTCAAACCCTTAACTACCTCCAAAATAGTACGTGAATGCAAGATATCTCTGAATTCGGTCGGAAGGCTGAATTCACTTAAACTTGTCTGGGTCCCGGGTCATAACGGGATCACGGGAAATGAGATCTCCGATGAACTTGCTAGACAAGGGTCAGAGGGGGGCTTCTCAGGACCTGAACCAGCGATCTGTCTGCCTGCGTCCTCGGCCAGGGCTTCTATTGACGGTTGGGTTTCCTATGAACACAATCGCCGTTGGCATGACTCTCCAGGGTGCAGACAGACTAAGCTAATTCTCCCCGACGTCTGAGGAAAATCCGCGTCATTATTGTTGTCTCTCAACAGAAAAGACTGCAGACAGACCACTGGCGTTTTTACGGGACACTACGTTTTTTCCAAGCACCTTAAGGTGCTAGGCCTAAGCGATACCACCAACTGTGAAGCCTGTATGGAGAAAGCGACGACACTGCGGAACATTTCCTCTGTGATTGTCCTGCTTTTGCTCGTATCAGGTGGCAGGTATTTGGTGCGGATATGGTGAGTGCTGTAAACCTAAGCTCCTTATCATTGAAGCGCCTTTTCGTTTTTCTTAGAAAAACGAGTAAATTCCCACAGTAAAATGTGGTGTGTCTGCCTGGTAGTACAATGGACCAGTATTGAGTCTGAGTGCTCCAGTGCAGAAAGTCTCACACACCCCGACAAAAAAAAAAAAGATATGAAGCTTTTAACAATCTCCTCGGGGCTCACTCCAGAAAAACCAAATGCAGGACCAGTCTACAACGCTGTGAACTCTTCACCAGAGAGGTTTTGAGGTATATTGTTTCTTTGTGGAATTGATGAAATAAAGCTACTGTTGATTTCATTGCAACTAGCATCCTTGCTTTCTAAGTTAACTCGTTTGTTAACAATTTCCTTTAGGTTTTTCCACAGTTTACGGCCGCTCAAAAAAAAGGTTTAGACGACGCTGATACCAACTTACTTTCGCGGCACCAATGAGATGAACAATTGTATTACGTAAGCGACGATACGATACTATTGAAGATCATCAGATATCTTGAAGCGCATCCATTTTTTGAAGGCCAGATTCCGTTGGTCTAACTTTTGCCTGACACAAATCCAAGAATATGAACTGTGATGACAAGTTTCTTAAATTTGCGGTTAGGAATCGTCGTAAGAATGTCGCTATGAACTAATACCAAAGCAAGGTGGAAGAGCAATGAGCTGCTCTTAAACCATAGTTGGCCCTGAGCCAAAATTTGACAAGTCGATGGGTAGAAACCGTTCTTTCTGTCATTTCTACACAAGCTGGTACCCCAGCTTTATATGTTAGGAGTGCAGTTACACAAGTGTAATGCTTCGTCCTAATTGGCAGCCATCGCGCGACAGAACGATGAACTTTGGTCTGTCGCGTCGCTTGTTTCGTAGCGCTACCAAAATGCGTGTCCTAATATGTGCGAACGTGCTATATCATCGTGCAACCGCGTTTATGTTTAGCAAGGACACTGTGGGAAACGCATTTTAGGGGCTGTCGTAATAGAGCAGCGCGTCAGCCATGGTTGCTTAGTTTACATTTAGCAAGGGGTGGGCCAGCTCATGGAGAGATACTACACCTAACTTTCCTTATTACCGCTAAGGAGACAAATTACTGGATGTAAATCAGACAAAACTCGGGCCTCGCAATTTTAGACCTTTCTTTTCACAAATTTTAGCCTATAAATTAATGTAGCCCCGTCTAGGACGTGCGACAAGATCCCATACCGATCGATGAGTTACCATGTGGAAGTTGATGTTTGAGTCGCAAGAGCCCTGGACACCCCTCCCTCTAGTCTGCCCGGATTGGCCCGAAGATCCTCTGAGGTTTGGGTCATATGGGTGGACGAAGAGTTAGTGGGACGGTCGCTCACGGACACCAGCTTAATTGGGAGTCGCCAGCATGAGTGATACTGCCTGAAGAGATCTATTCGCTTCCAAGTGGGCTATCCATTCTCTCCCTGATGGAGGTGTCGGCGGTGCGTTCGCTACAACACACAATATGATTTTTGCAGTTTGATGTTTTGATCGTCGGTTGCAGCGACAATGGCTGCCAATTAGGACGTAAGTCTGTATCGCACAAATCAACAATTTTGGGCATATCATTGGGAATTTCGCCCCCTCCTGACAGAAAGGTGGATAAGGATAAGTGACAAGAAAGCGGCATTCAAGGCTTGGTTAAAGTGCTCCACTAATAATGGAGGTGAAAAAGCTCGCCACGAATTGGAACACAGACTTTGCAAGAGGCACGCAAAGACAAAGTGCGCTTAAATGCAAGCAAAGTGTATGGAGGGTCTGTATCGGGAGTTAGAAGAAATTTCTTCTTCGTATGCTGATAGAAACCAGGTTGTAGACGAACGCCAACAAACCCGCTTGAACAGGGGCTCAACCATTTTCAAAATTACCGTTCAGAGAACAAGAAATGCACAGGAAATCCGTTCGCCAAAGTTCATCAACAATCCTCAGGGGCTGCTTCTTGTGGATGGCGAAAAAATTCTACACAGGTTGCAGCAGTATTGTAAAGGACTTCTAAATAATTTATTTATAACCACTGAAGTGAGATTTTCGTCTACTTTCGTAGAAACCCCAAAAATGTTCTCTGTGGTCAGTGAAAATATGAGAACTGCAAATGCCTTGGAAGGTAGCAATAGCCGACTAGAAAACAAAATTCATAGGCATGGAAATTTCTTTAAATTCTTAGACTGTTTACTTGATAAGGAATACAACACAACTAGAAAAATATCTTTTTGTTTGAACTTTACAAAAAAATATATTAAGTTTTACTTCCGATCAACTGATCGGAGGGATCCAATAAAACACGGATTTTATCTTTATTGAAATTCTGTTAGACTTCCGCTTGTCTCGATTGCTCGAATTGAACTAACTTCTACATTTTGCTCGAAGTGATTCCTCGATGCAAAGATCTTTAGAAAATGATGATGCATTCAAAAGTTATCTTCGTCGCAGAAGGCGACGTTTATTGTTTTAACAAATTGGATGTGGACAAACAGAAGTGTTTTTCTCACAGAAGCAACTTGATTGCTTATTACAAAGTATCGATATGTTTCTCTCGCAGAAGGCGTGTTTGAGAACGACAGCATATCTCAGTTTGGTTACTGACCATTGGTGATAAATTCACGCTTGTTCTTAGTGTTTTTTGATATCTATGGGAAGCTGGTGGCCACTAAGGCGGCCTTGAGATTAAGAGAATCCAATTCGTGGAAAAGCTCACACATTGGGCACAGCAATATCTTAACTGCTTACAAGATTCCCAACAATATGGATTACCTAATCCCAACACTGGATTTCAGTAACAAATACAAGACGGCCATCCCAGACCGAGCCAGCTGGGAAGACGGTCGTATCGTAAACAATGAAGCCATAGAAATATACACCGACGGGTCAAAGACAGCCGACGGCACAGGGGCGGGCGTGTTTTCAGAGAACGCTTAATGTCGTACTACGACTGCCTGACCACTGCAGCGTATTTCAGGCAGAAGTCACAGCTATCCGCGAAGCAGCACGCAGACTCTCTATGAGCCCGATAGATGGAAAAACTATCGTGATCTACATAGACAGTCAGGCAGCAATTAAAGCCTTAGAATCACCAACAATAAGATCCAAGTTGGTAAAACAATGCCGCGAATCTCTTAACGAGATCGCGGTCAGATGTAACACTTCCCTGTGTTGGGTACCCGGTCACAGTGATATTCCAGGCAACTGCAAGGCGGACGAGTTAGCCAGACGGGGTTCCGCACAAGAACTCTTTGACAACAGAGAGACACCGGCGGTACCCATTCAGACACTGAAACGCAAACTTCTAGATAACGCGTTAATAGAAGCAAACAATAGGTGGAATAGCATCAGTACATGTGTGTCCTCAAAGCAAATTTGGACCAAATACGATGCGAAGAGAACATCCAAACTTCTCTCCATCAGCAGGAAAAATATCAGCTCGGTAATCGGAGCAATCACCGGCCACTGCCTTTTAGGCAGACATGCCATCAGATTGGGAGCTCCCTCAAACGACTTCTGCAGAAGCTGTAGAGACGTCGAAGAGGAAGAAACCACCACTCATGTCCTGTGCAACTGCCCCGCACTAGCCAATTCAAGGAAACAAATCCTCGGCAACTATTTCCTCGATGATCTAAGTGATCTCAGTGAGACAGACATTGGCTGTATCAGCAAATTCGTCACTAAATCCAAATGGTTAAACTGAACTAGAGGACGGTTTGGTCGATGACTTGAGCCCCTCCCGCTCCCCTCCCGCAGATCACCACAAACCTATTCCCCTGCAAAGGAAAAGGGATCTCACTGTAGTTAGATTGTATCAGTCACTTCAGTCAGAACTCCACTCCGAGGACGAGACAGTAACCCGGCGGATCGACTGAAACGGTCTCCACCGGCCTTGCTACCTCCCCACTATGCAGACAAAACGGGAACAGAGTTGAGGTTAGATTGTAACAGTCACCACACTCTGTCTCTCTCCCATGCCTCAAAACCTGCACCACAAACCTCCGAACTCAGTCATCATAATTCCAAATCGACTATCAAGGCCGCCCCTCCCTGCTCCCTTTCCGCGGAATGGTGTAACTTGAGGGTCGTACTGCAACAGTCGCCACAAGCCGCACCCTCCCCCCCGTGATGCGTGTAACGGGGTTGGACCACCTTTTGGTCACGCCCTCTAGCACAGTTTTGTAACCAACTACTTGACTGTGCAGCCGGTACACCCCGACCCCCCCTCCAAGAAATGTAATAGCTTGCTCGGGATTGACTGTATCGGTCTCCCTGGCACGGTATTGCCTGCAAAGAGTGGGAAGAGCAGTTTGAGGTTCGATTGTAACAGTCATCTCAAAAGACTCTTCCCTCCCCCGGTGATCAGGAGGCAATAGCTTCCCTCCGCGGCGCAGAATGTGAGATCGACCTGGGGTTTGATTGAATCAATCGCCTCATCTCGATCGTAACCCTTGGTTCGGATGTCGGGCGAAAGTCGCCTCTGCACTAACACCTCTAACACATCGCAACCTATGCGAAACACAACCCCTGACCCCTTCAGGAGAATCTTCCCCCTCTAAAAACCACTACCTCACAGGAGGCAATTACAGGGAACCCAGTAGGCCGAGCGACGACCGGCAGAACATACGAGTAGATTCTCAGTTATGTTTTGCTCTCTAACAGTATCGTCTATCTATGTTGTCATCTTCTTCATTTGCAGATATTAACTTGTTAGATTACCAGTTATAAAACTCTTACATTTATTCTACTCTATTATTCTCATATTTCTAATTATATTCTTTATTCTTCTTTCTTATTTGATTCGCAATGCTTTTCTCTGACAAGTAAAAACTAGCTCGGTCACTTGGATCGAGGATATGTAAGAGGGTAGTACCTACGCTTGATAGGCAAATAAATTATATTATTCTGTTTTTTTTTTTTGCTGTCTCGATTTTTTTGTGTTTCGGTCTTTTGATTCAGGTGCTTGGACAACTTAAATTGACTAATTCTTGAACAAGGCGCTTTGATTGCTTTTTACAAAGTATCGATAATGTTTATTTCGCAGAAGGCGATTTGATTGTGCTTACAAATTATTGACATGTTTACGTCGCAGAAGGCGACTTGCTATTGCATAGTATCAATTTGCTTAAGGCAAATTGATGTTTAAAAAATGCGAACATTTGGTTCTGTTACATTTGTGTCCAATGTGGATATGTCACTCTAGAGACTTCATATCAGCTTTGGATGTACAAACTTTTCAGCTTTTCGAAGGCATAAGAGAATTTTTTTAAAAAAAGAAATCAACTAATTGATAAATTGACTACAAAACTGACAAGAAATAAATTCAGTATATCCGAGTTTCTTCCACAAGTCATTAAAATTTTCGACAAAAAATCGGATTTACCTCCAAATGATGAAGACATTTCATCACATCAAAATGACGATTCGCTAGAAGACAATTTTACAGAATATCTTCTGTAAAATTTTATGCATTCTTTGTTTGGACAAAATAAAGAGCATTTTATTGCAATAATGCAATCATTTAAAAGTTTGCCAAGATTGCTACTCAAAAATGGTTGGAAACTATAGCGATCCACAATCCCATGTCCATTTTGTAGAACTATTGTTCAAAATGTTGTTGAAGTTTTTTTCTAAATATACCTAAAAACACGTATTTAAAATATCTTTGTTTCAAAATGTATTCGTTTTGAAAATATAATCATATTACATAGTATTAAAAAAGTCGCTTCCCGCTCTCTGTCTGTCCCTATGTATGCTTAGATCTTTAAAAATACGCAACGGATTTTGATGATAGATAGAGTGATTCAAGAGGAAGGTTTATATGTATAATACATATGCATAATATAGTAGAGAAACACTGATAATTTTAGAGGTTTCTAATGTGATGTCATTTTTCTGCGCTTACAATGCAAACACTGGCTGAAGCCTCAAAATAATGTACTACAGTATTGTACACGTTAAAAAGGCCTACAAAAAAGACCGCGATGGTATATGTCTAACTCTTAGGGATAACCCACAACAACCATTTTTTATCCTTTGCCGATGCCAGCTATTACTACTAACTCAGATTTAACGAATAATAGACAAGAGAAACATCATACGATCAATCGAAGCTTTTACAAAATATAGCTCAAGATGAGCCACGATTGAACATCAATCAGGAAAAAGTATTCACTACATAACTATCATCAATTTATTGATAACAATGAAATTATAAAAAAAAATTAAAAAAAAAAAAAAAAAAAAAAAAAATTAAGGAAAAATAAATTTCCTTGATGCCCCAGGAGGTATTGTATTGTATTGTATGTGCAGTGGGGTCATCAGTAGATGACAAGCACTTAGACCTATTGGTCCATTGTACTTCAGCATAGCTGCCCGCTCGCTGGTTATTGGCGATTAGTAAGATACGGTGAGGGAGAACCTGCCAGTAGCCTTGGCAAAGCGAAGAATATTAGCAAGTTCAATGTCCCCCATCTCATCTTCGTTGACGAATTGTTTGCCTATAGTGGTGAGCCTGGTTCTGGCGAAAGCCGGACATTCACAGATGAAGTGAGATACCGTTTCATCCGCCTCCAGGCAGCACTCACATAGGCCCGAGCTCCTAATGTGGATGGTTTTGAGGTGCTCGTTAAGAGGACTGAAACCGGTGACGAGACCAATCAAGGGTCTCAAGCCTTTCCTGTTTAGTCCAAGCAAAAACTTAGCTCTGCTGATTTTCGGACCGTCCACTAGCTTCTTCGAATACCTGCATGAGACCAGGTCATGCCAGTATTCGGAATGTTGTTGGCGTAGAGCCGAATCCATTTCACGTTTGTGGACGGATGAGCAGCATCCTATAGATGGTTGTGGGCCAATGAAGGCTGTTGAAGAGCCCTTTCTGGCAAGAGCATCCGCTCTTTCATTACCATCGATACCTGTGTGCCCAGAAACCCAGGCAAGTGATACCGAGTTACATCTACCCAGACGGTTAAGCTTGACCATGGTTTCCTCAACTATTTTGAGTTGAGAGAACCAGCCGAACAGGCTTTGATAGCGGCTTGGCTATCTGAGCAGATGTATAAGGTTTTACCCTTAATCCTTCTCCTTAACAGGATATTGACGGCAGTGGCAATCGCAAAAATTTCTGCCTGAAAAACAGTTGTTTGTCTACCCAAGGCTGCAGATAGATTTATCCGACAGTCTCTAGAGTAGACCCCGGCTCCGCAGATACCGTCAATGAGTGAGCCATCGGTATAGAAGATGACATCACCCGGCCTAAAGCCATTCCACCCCTCACTGTTCCATTCCTGCCATTCAGGAAGGATGACCTGAAAACGGCGCTCAAAGACTTGCTTCATGCACACAGTGTCAAGTGCTCCTCCCCGATGGCCAATTAGGCTGTCATAGAGAGCTCTGTACCTAGCACCTCTGGCCCGTCGCCGAAATTGATCTGCCGTCCAAGTACTACACACATACGGTATAGTTATTTTCTGGCCTCACTCTCAGCAAGGAACTGCAAGGGAGGTAAACATAGGAACACTTTCATAGCAGCAGTGGGAGTTCCTCTCATCGCACCTGTAATGCATAAGCACGCAAGGTGCTGTAGCTTCGACAGTTGACATTTGAGGATGTGAGCTCTAGCCCACCATACAATCGCACCATACATAAGGTATGGCCTAACGATGCACGTGTAAATCCAGTGAACCAGCCTGGGACTAAGTCCCCAGGTTCTGCTGAACATCCTACGGCACTGCCAGAGAATGTTAGTTGCCTTCGAAATCCTAGCAACCAAATGTTCAGAAAAGTTAAGCTTTGGATCTAACACAATACCCAGATACTTAACCTTGCTTGATAGCTTTAGTTGAGTGCCATGGCAGTAAGGCCACCTCACTTGAGGTATTGCCCTTCTACTCGTGAACAGCATCATCTCAGTCTTCGCAGGGTTGACTGACAGAGCTTGCTCGCGGCACCAACTCCCAACACTATTGAGCGCTGTTTCCATCCGCTCACAAAGAGTTGGTAAAAGCCTGCCGCTGACAATAATGCACACATCATCAGCGTACCCAATAACAGGGTGACCTTCCCCATCAAGTCTTCTCAACAAGGAGTCGACCAACAGGTTTCACAATGTAGTGGAAAGTACACCGCCCTGCGCAAAGCCTTTAACAGCGCGCACAGTTCTGACGCAGCCGCCAACAGCAGCTATAACTTCTCTGCTCCTAAGCATTTCCAGGATCCATTCCACAGTTGTAGTTCAGTGTTAAGGCAGACTCAATTCTGCAAAAGGTGGGATTGTCAAAGGCACCCTCAATATCCATGAAGACAGCAAGAGCATAGTTCTTGCGGTCGAGCGCCCTACGCACTCTGGCCGTCAGATCCGTTAATGCCGTCTCAGTGGACTTGCCTTTTTGATAGGCGTGTTGGCTATCATGAATACCCAGCAAAGCTGGAATACTTTTAAGCCGTACGTCAATCAGTTTTTCAAGGCCCTTTAACAGAAATAGTGAAAGGCTAATAGTCCTGAAGCTTTTGGGAAGATCATAGGCGGCCTTTCCCGGTTTGGGAATGAAAACCCTAGGGCGGTTCTTCTCCAGGCCAAAGGAATATGTCACAGAGCCACGCTAGCTCTGTAGATTCTAGTTAGCAGTGTGAGCAAAATCTCGATACCCTTTTGCAAGAGTATGGGATAGATGCCATCAGGTCCAGGAGCCTTGAAAGGAGAAAAGGTCAGGATAATGGCTCTCGCCCTCTCTCTTGTAACAATGCGTAACGTAGGTTTAGGTGACTGTCGGCAGAAGCCGACACACTTAGACCAATTTAGGTCCATTGTGATACCACGTATAATTATCTACCTCAACTCTGTAGATGGGACTGGCCAACGACACGCGGTTGTTCTCAAACGGTCCCCCATCTAGGTACTAACCGCGCCCAACGTCGTTTAATTTCGGTTATCTGACGAGAACCGATTAACTCGACGTCACCACACGCAACTATCCACGACTTTGCAGCCAGGAAAGTGGGTGTCCATTAGCAGTTGAAGTACCTCCTCATTGGAGTTGGTCGAGGTGCCATCAGGCTTCCGAAGGACGTCAAGCCTGGCTCCCGGATCAGCTGAGAGGACTCTCTGCAATCTCAAAACCGCGCTAACATCCTTCAGTTCTCCGCCAAGATACCTTCTTAGCGCTCTTAATTTGCCTCTTGTACTCCTTCTGCGCATCCGCATGAGAAGACCAATCGGCTACCAGGTTAGACTTCCTGGCCCTGTTAAACAGCCTCCCCACTCTTTTCCTGAGAAGGGATAGCTTAGCGTTCCACCATCGGGTTGGTTTCGCACCGCCAGCCGCCTTCTCCGGGCAAGCAGTATGAAAGGCCGTAATAATACCGTTGTGTAGCGTGTCGGTCGCCTTATCCAAGTCGTCGCTACTAAGGATCCTGATAGGCAGGGAACCTATCTGACCCCGCAACTCCGTGGAATAGACGTCCCAGTCAGTGCGTCGCACATTCCTGATTTTCCTTCTGATCGGTCGATCTGCACTTAACTTAAAAATAACATACCGATGGTCAGATGCAGTTTCTTCCCTTGAAACCCTCCAGCCCGAAACGATGCCAGATGCAGCAGCGGTTGCTACTGTCACATCAATAACTTGCCGCCTCAGCCGAGTGACAAAGGTTGGCTCATTACCAGTGTTCAGTATATCGAGCTGGCTGGCAGCAAAGAAGTTTAGTAGGGATTCACCCCTGCTATTTGAGTCAGTACTACCCCAAACGCGATGATAAGCGTTCGCGTCCATACCAACGATCAAATACTGGTTACCTCGTCGTGCATGCTCGACAAGCCTTACCAGTTCCACCGTTGGAGGTGGGGCCAGTGAGTCGAATGGGAGGTAAACTGAGGCTAAAATAATATCAGTAACCAACCCTCCTCGCTTAAGACACATTTTAATAGCTGTACAGTCTCGAGAACTGAACTCAGGCATAAGACTAGCATCTAAGCCCTTTGCTACAAAGATGCACGTGCGAGTATTAACAGTCCCAGGCTTTACAAAAATTGCTCCTGGTACACCCGAGATGCCACTTACCGCCCCCTTATACAGATAAGGTTCCTGTATGAGGCACACCTCTGTATGCAGTTTTCCAAGACGACGACACAATGTAGGTGATGCCGCCTTGGAATGTTGCAAGTTAATTTGAAGGACCTCCAGTACAGGAAAAACATTTTTAATCAATTTGCTTTTAACAAAAGTGAGATCTACCGGAAAAAATGCATTAGCTGTCGCGTCATCCGGCATCCGCTACGCTTTGAGAAGGAGGCCGAGCCGCACACGCTACATTCAAGCTCCCGCTGAAAATCGCCGCTAATGATAATAACATCGGCTGTAGTGTTTCTAAACAGAGCAATACAGGAAAATTGATGCGTCTGTGACAAAGCTACCCTGTTACCTATCGATGGATGTACAATTCTGTTCTCAGGAGACTTTCGCATTGTCTTCACGTGAGAACAGGCTTTTTCCAGAGATGCTGCTAAAAGTTGGCAATGGAGAGTTAACACAAAGTGATGGAAGGACTAACATAGAAAACCTTTGTGTTTTGATAGACAACATCCAAGAGTTGGTAAACAATGTCTATCTCGACATTGATAACATAAATTGAACCACCAATTTCAAGAAGGGAATAAACGACACAATTTCCAAAAATGACATTTTGATGCAAATGTCTTCTGTAAGGGTAGACGCATCTATTAGGCCTAAGAATGCCACAAAAACCATTTTCACTATCGAGATATACTTGATTTTATAAAGCATAAGCCTTAAGAAAGAAACAAATCCTGGATTTATTTCCTTCTTAGAACTAATTTGTTTTACTTATATAGGTTTTAACTTTTAAGTTGCGTTACATATTTATTCAGTTTCGATTCTATTCTCAGCTAGCTAAGTTGCGTGGACCAAGTGTAAAGTTTTGAGCGCTTGTAAGCAAAAAAAACCTGTTTATGGTTAGTCGTTCAGTTGTGCTAGTTCCTTAACAGCTGTGCGAATAACGGTTTTGTTGTGTCTAGTGAGTCCGAATCTAGCAACGTGGATCTACGACCTATTAGAAAGAAGAAAAGAGGGGTAAGAAATAAGCATTTATATAAAAAATAAACGTTTGCGTGGCAAGCCACAAGGTCAAACACAAGGCGGGATTGCACAAGTTTTGACCTACAGTTACGTCACAGACTACACCCGAACCTACTACCCTCTTCGCCTAACGGCACAAATACAAATCCCATAACACTCTACGACACAAGCTCCCACCATTTTTGCCGACAGTTGCAAAACCTTCCGATAACAAAATCCCAACTAAATATAGGTAGGTGAGGACGGGGCGCAGAGGACCAGCGGGGCACATAGGACTTTCTGTTTAAATCGTTAAGTAAGTGACTTAGCCAACAAGTTAAACGAAATAATAAAAGCGCCCATCTAGCTTCTCAGTTGGTTATTGTCTATCGTGCGCGCGAGTGCTCTCCAGTGGAATAAATTAAAATTTATTGTTTTTTAAGGTAAGTTTATAGCCCCTGTGGCTATTTTGAATTAAAAACACATGAACACAAATTCGTTTAATTCATTTTAATTTTATTGATCAAGTATATTCAACTTCACTTTTATTAGATACAATTAGGTAGACGCGCAACTTTATTCGCGTGATACAATTAGGTAGACGCGCAATTTTGATTTTGACGATGCAATTAGGTATTAGCGCGTTTTGACTTTAAAATACAATTAGGTTATTACATGGAAAAGTGGAGAGAGTTTTTTTTTAGCGCCAGCACACAACCACGAAAGAAGATCAACTAACTATCGAGATGAAATGGAAAGAAAGTTGGAGACAAAAAACTAAAACATTCGGAATGAACGCGTTCGAAACTACTTTAGCGTGAAAGTCTTGTGGGCGCGTTCACTGAAACAGTTGATACTTTCTTGCAGTTTTAAATTTAATGTGATTCCACTACAAGTTTATAAAAAAATGTATAAAAGTGGGCGTGTTTACTATTTAAAGGCTATCCAAATAAAAATTTTAAGTTTTTATGTCGAAAACAGTGAGTTTAGTGGTGCTTTGTGCTATTTCAGTTTTGTGAAATATTCGTACTCAAACATGTCAATAGCACTTTTTAAAAGGTATTCGTATTGCGGCACAGAGGACTAGGGCGGACCTCTGTGCCCCCTATAGAAAATAAACTCGATTAATTTTTGATTGTTTTTGTTCCAGATGGTACACAACTATAAAAAAAAAATTGCAAAAAATAAAAAAAAAACTACCACTAAGGGCAATCCAAGTCGCAGAAGCTCGAGCTCATCCTAGGAAGACAACTATGACTCCAATACTTGTTGCAATTATTGCACCGATACATTTTTTAAATCAAAAGAAAATGAAAGCTGGATCCAGTGTCGTGGTTGTAAAAAGTGGGCACATGATGCTTGTGCCGGAGCAGAGGACGACGACAACTATATAACGTGCTTACATGGCGCTTAAATTCAGCTTTAAAAAAATATTTATATAACATTTATTATTTATATTTATTTAATTTGTTTAATTTTTACCAATGAAGTTAATAAAATGTTGAAGTTATTTATTGATTTAAATGAATAGAATAATACAATACATTGAAGATTATCCGTTCTTTTACTTTTGGAGCAGAAGATGTTTCATAGGGGGCCTAGAGGACTACCTAGGTCCTATGTGCCCCAACAATGGGGCACAGCGGACCAAAATCACTTTTTATGCAGTTTTAATTTTTAGAACATAAGTGCTAAAGTTGTGATAGCAATTATTAACTTATTTAATGTTGACACCTAAAGGTATGAGGTAAGGAAATTTGAGCCTTTTTCCTTCGTTCAATATATTTTAATAAATTGACAAACATTAAGTGGTCCTCTCTGCCCAGTCCTCCCCTACTCATATTTCACACCTCTAGACGACATATGAATATTTCATAAACACTCCTATCCCACAGGAAGCACTTCATATAAATACCGGTGGGATAGTTCAGCAAAAGTCAGTTCTAATTCAACTCTCAATGCTAGAAGTGCAGCCACGCCTAGACAGCGGCTTCTTTCATAGACACATTGTAATGAATAATAATATAATAAATAAATAAATAAAGAAGAGAAAAAAACCATTGTGTTTTTTTTAATTCAAAACGCTCAACCCTGAACGTAATTCTACTGCAAAAAAAAGAAATGTTCGATAGTGTGTACAATAGTCGGCCCAAGAACGAGCAGGATACATATTTAATGGGGCTTATAGATTGTTTACCAACGTTCCATGAGCGAAAACCCGAAAAAAAGAGACAACGCATTTTATTATAACGTCTTGGTTTCAAATGAAAGAATAAGGGTTTTCAAAATTGATTTAACTGATATAGCGTCAATATAGAAAAATTGACGCTATATCAGTTAAATCAATTTTTCGGCTCGCATCACTAGTTGCTGAAGTTAAGCTGCCTGTAGATCAGCGTGGGAGACATGACCATCTTCCTACTTTGCCTCAAGATGCACTTATTGCAATAAATAATCATATAAAATCCTTCCCTCTAAAGGAAATTCATGGCCAACCTTTTACAAGAAAACTTGTAAATCTATTAATAAAAACGCTATGTACACGATCTCTAAGTATAGGCATTTAATATACTCTTCAGATCATAAAGGATACTTGAAGGCCTCTGAGTACATAGATGGACTTATGCAAAATATTTTTTTACCCCAGAAATGCCAACCGAAAAAGCTAATTCGGATAAAATCCTCGTAAATCACAAAAAAATGGAAGACATTCAAAAAATTGTCGAATATATAGAAGAGGATAAGAAACAGTTCTACTTGAACATATTGACCTGGCCTACTACAGCCACTGAAGCTGCTGAAAAGGAAGACGACTAAAAAATGTCATAATGGTAGAAACACATCAACACTTCAACGCCGCCTTCAACTTTGACAATCACGTCGCACGTTTTATAACCAATACTTTTTAATGGGATGGAACACATTAGCAATTCAACCTCAACTTCACCTTCAACGTTAGACCTAAATCCTAAATTCAAAGCTGAAGTGCAAATCCCACCAACCTTACGGCGATGTTTTCAGTTTTCCCAACCTTCAAACTTGTTAGACGTTCAGTTGTCAATATTTTGTTTTTAATAACCTATTTGTTTTGCGATGGAAGAACGTTTGGTTGAGGAAGTATGAAAAAATCCTTTTTTATACGACAAAAGGCGGCGATCGTATAAAAATATAGACGCAAAACAAAAAAAAATGGAAGGAAATTGCTGACGAACTAGGTATTCCACGTAAGTTAATTCAGTAATCCAATTGTCATCCAATTGATTTGTAAGTGAGTGCTCTTTTTCAATTTTTTAGTAGATCGCGTAAAGCAAAGATGGGCCCCATTGAGGGACAGATACCTTCGGGAGAAGAAAAAATCATTTTTCCCATGTGGAAGTGGTGCATCCTTACCAAAAAAGGAATGGAGGTTTATGCAGTGTATGCGGTTTTTGAGTGACATTCCCACAATAAATTCCACGTAAGTACTTGACTAACATTTAAATCTACCTACAATTTCATTTTAAATTACAGAACGTCTGGAAACTACGAAGCAAATTGCTTTAGTTGGGAACCAGATGAAAATTTGCGTCCAGAAGTTCTTGTCGATCAAACCCAAGGAGATTCCAGTGATGTCAACACAAACCAGGGGGACTATCACTGGTTCAATCAACCGGATCAATCCCCAGAACCAAATTCACAACTCTCCTCCTCAACTATAAATACTCCGCCACTCTCTACTTCAAACAGAAAAACTCCGCGTCTGCAAGCGAACAGAAGCCAGAAGCAACATATCGACCTCGCGGAAGAATTGCAAAAGGCCCAGAAGGAGATGTCCGAAGTACTACAAATAGCCAAAACTTCCTTCCAATTCACTTCTGCCAACCAACTTTTTTTTTTTCTTCAATAGCTTCATCAATTGATGAAGCAATGCTATCTCCGCAGGCAACATCAAAAATTAAAACAGCTGTGCTGAACTTAGTCCAGGAGGAGATTTTAAACAAATAAGACTGTGTTAGTGATTTTTTTTGAATGAAGACTGCTTTTGTTATGTTTTTTTTAGTTTTAAAATGCAAAGTCTACTATTCTGTAGTATTTGTAATGTGCTGGGTTTTTTTTGTTATTTTATATCTTGAATGTAGAACTATTTTTGTTTTGTTTATTTTTGTTTAAAAAAAAAAACAATAAAGTGAAATAAATCCAATGAATTGAAATGATATTTTTATTGTTTAAACATAATATACCTATAATGATAATAATAATCGATAATTGTGTAATTTATTGGGGCCTTTGATGGCAGATGTACTCCTTTAAAGTGTTTCTCAAACTGAAAGCAGTACGAGGTGCATTGAACCTCGTAAACAGCTTGCATTGTGGAATGTACAATTTTTCTTTCCGCCATAAACCTCTGACTTCTTCTTCTCCTTCACGATGGTCCACATAATTATCTGGGCAATAGTTAGGGTCGGTGATTTTTGCAAAATTGTGAAGAACCACCACAGCTTTGACTATTTTTTCAGCGTTTTGGGGGAAGCAATTTAATGTGTTTAGTAATACCCTCCACTTGGCTGTCATTATGCCGAAGGTGTTTTCTATTTTTACCCGCGCAGATGAAAAGCGTTTATTAAAAATTTCTTCATCATTTTTTAAATGCTTTCGTGAATATGGCCTCATTATGTTGTTTCTCAATGGAAAAGCTGCATCACCGATGAAATAATATGGAAACTTCAAATCCGAGTTAGGTTCTCATCAGGTGGGAGATTAATTTCTTCATTTAAAATTTTGCTCCCAAATGCGCTTGCCTGCAGGATTCCACCATCACTCTGACTACCAAAAGCTCCAATGTCCACAGCAGTAAAACAATAATTACTGTCACATGCAGCCAATAAAATTATGCTATGGTAGCTTTTATAGTTGTAGTATAGAGATCCTCCATGCGGAGGACATTTGAGTCTGATGTGCTTACCATCAATGGCACCTGCACAGTTTGGTATACCTGTGGTGTTGAAAATGTCGACTGCTACCTTCTTCCATTCATTTTCAGAGGGTGGTGCCAAGTAAATTGAATGTAGCTCTTCCCAAATAGCAGTACACGTTTCCAGAATTATGTTGCGAACCGTTGATACTCCTAAACGGAATGCCCATGATAATGTTTGCCAAGAAGAACCCTGCCAAGAAGAACCCTGTGCCAAGAAACTAAGAAATATAATGTCAATACATATCATTTTGTATTACCAAAAGGAACTCACACAAGGGTTAAAACAAGGCGACAATCTGATTCAATCGGGGTTCTTGCAGAATAGTGAGTAAGTCTTTCTTTAAGCAACGTTGACAACAACTCGAATTGGCTTACTCCCATTCTGCAAGCTTTGTGGAACTGCTGCGGATCTCTTTCCTTTATAACAGCGAATATTTGCGTGTAAAATCCGTGCATTTCGAGTTCATTTTTGTCCAATATTTCCCGAGTCCAAATTCTTCTTTTTTTTTTGTGCCACCAATTAGCACAGAAACGACATTACAATATGACAAAAATGCCATAATTATTAGCATTAATTTTTCCATATAATTGTAGCGAATAATCATTTTGGTTTTTATTGAAGTAATTTTATCGTGAAGCAAATAATTCTTGTTTACAATTTTTTGTTTTGCTGTCACTGAAGTGTTGCAGTTTCAATGTGTTTGACTCGACTTTGAACGTTGAAGTTCTCGCTCCTGTCAAAGTTGAAGGCGGCGTTGAAGTGTTGATGTGTTTCTACCATAACAAATGTTGTTTTTTTAAGTTTGAACACTTTTTTTTGAATTAAAAAATTTTATTTTTCGTTACATTTATCTTTATTTTCAATTTCAAATTTTCAGTTGTAAGAAGGAAATAAATCTAAACTTTTTAAGACGGTATATCTGGCTACAAGGAACAGATAGGAACAAAATGTCTTTTGCATATGATTCAAATCATAGTTCTCTTTAAATCATCTAGTAACTTCGGGCATTATGGCGCAGGGTGCATTATGGCGCACCTTGTAAATACCACATATCCGATTCCCTCATAATAAATTGAACTACGAGTATGAGAAAACTTTAGTCTTCGTCAATCGCGCGTAGTGTCAGGTTGCTGGGTTTAAGCGATTTGTTTTGTGGCAGTGAAAAAAAAAATTAGAAAAAGTTTCTATTTTCTCACCCCGTTATATTTTTGCCTGTTTCTCAATTGTATGGTGCCTGGTAAGTATACATCGCAGGTGTTTCGTGTGTATAGTGAAGTGAAGATAAATGTATCTGTTTTCGTTTGGTTGCATTAATAAGTAACAGGAAATAAACACCTGCCGATTTTTTTATTTATTGTGCAAACGAGTATTTTTTGTTATATGGCGCACTTGCTGTAGGGGCATTATGGCAAAGATGCGCCATAATGCCCTTATGAAGTTTGCATGTTAAGTGTCCGCCATATTGCCCCAATTGAAAATCATTTAAGTACAGCAATATTTTACGGTCAACTACCAATATTTTATGTCTTATTTCCATAGAAATGCCGACTATCCGCAAAGCAAATAAGGGCTTGAGAGCAACATGTTTGGAAAGTAATCTGGTTGCTGCATTTAACGAGGTAAAACAGAAAACTCTATCAATAAATGCAGCTGCAAAGCAGTACAATGTTCCAGCGACTACCCTTAGAAGAAGGCTTCAGAACGGTGACTTCAAGAAGCATGTTCTAGGTGCTCCCATATGCCTTGGAGAAGAAAATGACCAGAAAATTGTGGCTCACATAAAGAGACTACAAGCGCATGTATTCGCTCCTAACAGAAAAGAGTTGTGCCGTATGGCATTTGAACTGGCAGACAAATACAAGCCAAGACACAATTTTAATAAGGCTGACAGGACGGCTGGATATGGATGGCTTTTGTCCCACGACTCCTGCACTCATTTTAAAAACACTTGTGATAGTTGTGGCAAATCCAACCGCAAGTAAATCATCACGCCATATTGCCCACTAGGGTACGCCATTTTGCCCCATGCATTGGGCATTATGATTTTTTATTAAACATTTTTAACTTATTTTTTTATTTCTTATATCTTTGAATCTGTAGTTTTATATAATTTGTTTTGGTTCTTTGTTTCCTGTATTTAATAAATCGTTTTGTTTTTTCATAAAAAAACTGTTCTTGTTAAAGTTATTTGGGTAGGAACAAAAGTGCGCCATAATGCCCGAAGTTACCTTAGGTCAAAAATCCAGGAAATGAAAATTATAGAAGATATTAAGTTTTTTTCGTCTCCTGAAAAATTAGGCCGAATGGATTTATTCCCTGGTGGTACTATTGTAAGACTGTATCTTGGTTTAAAAAAAGAGCGATTCTGTCACCAACTAACGAACAAGTAGATAAGGTAAATATGGGTGGCGACGGTGTAGAAGTTAGTGTGTTGGCTTGTGACCCGTGCGGTGCAGGTTCAATCCCCATTTTGAACAACAACATACGCCACCCAATCACATGCCTCTGCACCCAAAAGGAGTATTTCTGCCTGGTAGTACAATGGACCGTTACCGAGTCTGAGTGCTCTGGGATTTTAAAAAAAGTAAAAAAAAAAAAAAAAAAGATAAGGTAAATAACTTGATTCTTTCAAAGATTGATGCGCCGACGCAAATATACTACTCGGTCGAACAGTATCGATTTGGAAAAAGCTGTTCATTTTCCGACAGAATTTCTTAATTCTTTGAAACCGCCTGGACTCCCTCCTCATAAAATGGTGTTTAAAGTAGGTTGCCCTGTTATTTTATTAAGAAACCTGTATCCACCTAAACTTTGCAATGGCAAGCATTTGCTGGTAAAATCATTAAAAACTTTCATAATGGAGTCCACAATACTCACCGGAGAAGATGTATTGATTCCCCGAATTCTTCTGATACCATCGGATTTACCGTTCCTATTTAAACGCCTACAATTTCCGGTAAAGATATCCTTTGCAATGACCATTAATAAATCGCAGGGTCAAACTTTCAACATTGCAAGCTTAGATTTGAGCGTTGAGTGTTTTTCAAATGGCCATTTATATTTCGATTTTTCAAGAGTGACCTCTACAGGAAACATGTTTGTATTGTCTAATGACAAAAAAGCTGTAAACGTTATATGTATATAAAGACATTCTGTAGTATAATAAGTATCAGCATTGCACGCGTGCAAAGGCGGGCGGGTCGCTTGTTTGATATAAATTGCTAAATATAAATTGTTATATTTTGTTATAAATGAAATCATTTTTTT
This sequence comes from Portevinia maculata, assembly GCA_949715645.1. Lineage (NCBI taxonomy): Eukaryota > Metazoa > Arthropoda > Insecta > Diptera > Syrphidae > Portevinia > Portevinia maculata. Next base: position 4,038,265 of record OX454526.1, on the reverse strand, counting down.
TTTTGTATTCATAAAGTTGTCTTAAGTTTTCTTAGTCAAAATATGTAGGAAAATATTTGTTAACTTCGCGGTAAATAATCTTAAGTGTCCATTACCTCTTCTACAACAACCTTTAATCTTCTTGTTATTTTTAATTGCGGTGAGGTTATGATCAGGATTACAGGGATCATAACCCTCCCACTTAACCGCTTTCCTACTGCTCCGCCTGTGGGGTTCGCTGGTGTGACTTCATAAAATAACGACAGGCCTCCCGATTTTGAATCACTTCGTCGCTGAGGTCAATCAAATGCTGGGTTTGCTGCATTTGTGTGAACCATGAGTTTTAGGCCAGCCTCTCTTTGGCGTTTATATTGGAGCGTTGTCTGATATTGCCTTTTTGACAGGGTTCGTAGGATCTCTCCTTTGGACATGACAGTACCAACTGAGCCGGTAGCGCTCTAGTTTTTTGAGATAGGTTGTTTGACGTAAAGGCAACTTGGAACATCTTATTCGATCAATCTGTGTTACTCCCGCTGTCACCCGAAGCATCTTCATCTCAGCTGTCGTTAATTTGCCCTCACACTTTTTGTACGCTGTGCAACATTGTGAACGATATGTGAGCTCCGGGCGCACAACTGCGGTGTAGAGCTTTCCTTTCAGCTTCGATCACAGAAGATGACAGAGTTTTCCCGCCACTTCATCCACCCTACGCTTAGGAGATGCTTAATATTGTCATCATAGCTTGCTCTGCTATTGATCATAGATCCCAGGTATTTTACCTTTTCGCACTTGGGAATCAGTCTTCCATTCAAATAAATGTCTGGAATAGGTCGGAGTGGATCAGAGTTATCGCCAGCTCCATCGTCAGCAAAGAATAACTGAATCACTTTGGAGTACGTCACTTTTCCTTCAAGCAGATAATGAAGGACTGTAATAAATATCATGGGACTTAAGACGCTTGCCTGGTGTATACCGACTTTGATTGCGAACTCCTCGGTGACGCCAGCGGGCATCTTTCTTTTTTTTCGGGGTGTGTGAGACTTTCTGCACTGGATCACTCAGACTCAATACTGGTCCATAGCGCCACCCATAACAGATCCTTTAGTTGTCTATCAAAGGCCTTTTCAAAACCAACCAACCCCATATGCAAATCCTTAAGGGAATCACGATGTTTTTCTATCATGATCCTTATACTTTGGATTGCATCGGTGGTTGTTTTTCCTGCGACAAACCCGAACTGGTCTTTCAGATAGCCGTATTATTTCCAGGAGCCGGCTATCTAATACTCGCTCAACGATCTTCTTGGCGTGGGACATCAGCTTGTTTGAACGGTAATTGTCATAGCATCGCGTGTCGCCTTTTCCTTTGTACAAAGGAAGAAGAAAATTTTCCCTCCACTGGTTAGGCATTGGATCGCCTCTCATCAGCTTGGAGATGAGAATCATGAGCCAATTGGACCCAATATCTCCCATCTTTTTCCAGAACTCAGAGGGTACTTCGTCCGGCCCAACTGCTTTTCGTTTTTTGGATTCTTTGACCGCCTTTGTAACTTTTTCGACAGTAAATTGGTGTACATCTCCATTGTTAGGAATGGCTCTCGAAAAATATATCCGAGGAAATTGTTCATTAGTCATTCACAATACTGCTGCCACCTATGTAGTATTTTTTCGTCATCCACAAGAAGCAGTCCTTGAGCATTGTTACTGAACTTTGGCGAACGGATTTCCTGAACTGCAAACTTCATTATGTGAATATTATCGGGTTTGACCACTTTTTTCTCTTATTTTATTCAATGCTTTTAATTTTTGTCAATCAAGGTCGTCCGAGCTTGTTAAAATTCGGTGCCATAACTTCCGAACTTGGGTGCCATCCCAATTGATGTTGTTATTGTTTTTTGCGACAAATATTAATAAACTCGTACCCACAGTAATAACGGTAAAAAGAAACAACCATATACGATTCGCTTTTCGTTTCTTCGAGTATTTATCAATCATCACTTCTTTCACTGACACAGAAGAAAATTATTTGTTCAAATTCACTTACTATTTTTTTTCGATTGTTTGCTTGAAGAAAGTTTTACCTGCTATTATGACTGCGACTGCACCCGTCGAGAGCTTACGAATTACTTAATAGTATTTTGAAGTCTTTGTTTTCCAAAAAATACGTTTGGTGGGAAATATTGTACGGGTGCCATATCTCCCGCGGTGCCATATTACCCGACTTTACCCTAGACGACGATTGCATAAGTAAGAAGCTCGATTACCCTGCCCATGGTTAAAAAAAAAGGAAGTTTTTCATTCTTAAATAATTTGGAAATAAAAGGTCTTTCATTAGCTACATGTCAACTTCAAACTCCAGTGTGAACGCACCCTTAAACCAATTACCGAGCTGTCAATGTCAAAATATTCAGTGAAAGAATGCTTATCATGGTGTAGTACACGAAGGAGGAACGTTTACAAATAATAAAATTGATTTTGCCGTGGCAGTGAGACTACGTTTTGCCCGAGGTGTGGAGAATATTGTTGTCGTGGAGGCGTCCGTCGCAAACCAGCGAAATCAGCCAATTTCACGTCGTTCTCAAGAATTCGGAATCTCCCAGACTACATTATGGCTAATTTTGCATAAGGATTTTGGCCTACACCCTTACAAGATCAAGCTGACTCTAGAACTAAAGCCAGTTGATCATTATGAAGCCACGTACGTTCTCGAGTTGGGCCCTGGACATAATAGAAGAATTGAAGAATTTCATCGCAGAATCATCTTCAGCGATGAAGCGCATTTTTGGTAAAACGGCTTCGTTAATAAGCAAAATATGCGTTACTGGACAGGCGAGAACCCTCATGTGCTTCATGAAACAGCACTTCATTCGCAAAAAGTCACTGTTTGGTGCGGTTTTCATGCCGGTGGCGTCATTCGGCCGTTTTTTTTTCGTCGATGAAAATTACCGTCACGTTACGTTACGTTCTTTCTTTGAGAAATTGCATGAATTGGACATCAGTGAAATGTGGTTCCAACAAGACGGTGCCACAAGCCACACAGCGGGTGCAACAATCGAGTTATTGAAGTCTCAGCTCGGTGAAAGTGTTATCTCGAGAAACGGACCCGTCTATTAGCTTCCGAGATCGTGTGACGAGAACGCCTCTAGACTTTTTTTTATGGAGCTACATTAAATCATTGGTCTATGCCAACAAGCCGTATCGGTCGAAATGTGTATCGACCGCTGCGTACGTTCCCGACTTGGGCTTATGAACGAAGTCGAATTCCATTCATAAATGTTTTGATAGTAATTCAAGTCAATCAAATTTTCTTTCAGATGTCTCAACTAGTTTGCATTTTATTTAAAAAATAAGTTGTCAAGTCCTTAATGAAAGACCCTTTACCATCCGACTCTCCAGCTTTTCATTGGAAAGTCATCAATGAAAATTCTAAAAAAAAGCAACGAAGCAAATTTTCAATTAGTTATGTCATCCGCCTAATCAAAATAGTAAGCGAAGTAAGTCATAAACGTAGTGCTGGTAGTCTCCTACCGTTGCGCAGATACCATGACTAAATTCAATAACAAGCTATAATAGAATTGGCAGCTGTCTTAAACCAACAGAAGCTAGAAACCAAACAATACCTAGGTAATGAGAAAAACCGCAGACGACACCTAATATACAAACCATGCAAAAATCTTGAATATATGCCTCATGCCTGTAAAATTGAATAGGTAAAGATATGAATTATATAAATAGAGTTTTTTAAATCCAATATCCAAAGTTATCGTTCAAGTTTCGAATACATGCATATCTACATACCTTCATAAATCTTCGGCATCATTTAAGTACCTAGCTACATATCTAATAAAATAAATTTGCATTCAAATCAGCCATTTGTAAGTGAGAGTAAAAAAAATTATAACACCAATTTGGCATAATTTGACTGTCATCCACTACCTACTAATTAAATCGCATTATTTAATTTAAATCTGCGGTTATTCATAGGAGGCTGTCATTTGTGCTCGTCTGACAATGTTGCATATCGGCATAACGTGGTACCTATAGGTACCCATGCCCAATTGGAGTAGCTATTATTCTACGCAATTATTAGTTTATTTATAGCTATTTTCGAGAGATGTATGTAGGTAGATTTTACTAAATGAAACCATAAATTTTACTTAGATCTGATCCCTGACTTAGTTTAATTTATTAACCTGACATTTATTCGTGAATTGTGGATACGAACAACAACAACAACAAACAATTTTGTAGAAAATGAAAACCTACCTAGTCACATCACGCTGTCAATTGGCATCCTTAAGTGGTTCCAATTCCCTGCGTTGTATCTAGGTACTATAGAAATATAATAAACGTTGAAAGTAATTTCCTCTGTAAGTGCGAGTTAGCCATTGTAATTGCATTGAGCGCAGACAACACATCTGACGACAATGAAATGGCATCGACAACCAAATGGTAGGCGTTTCCAAACTACATCAAAACTACTCAAACCGGTACGATGTGGTGGGGATAATGAAATTCAATATGGCTGAAGAATGTCTATTTTGATTGGCTGTAACAGATGGGTTATTAGGTAGGGATATGAAATAAGTGTTGGTTAGGGAGGCGCTGATATAATCATAATTTTTTTTATTGTTACTTTGTCCCAAAAGTTATATTATACCATTTGGTTAGGTTTCGTTCTGGACTAGATTGTGAATTTGTGCTACCTACATCGTCCAATAGATGGCAGTAAAACTGTTTTCACCTCTCTACAAATCGGTGAGTTGGGGGTAAATTGTAAGTAGGTATGTTGGTACATATAGCGCAAACTTACTTGGTGCAGGTCTCTTCTAATTTCCCTACGCATCTCTTTATTTTCAGATACGCAAAAAAAATATGAAAATTGCTGGAAAAAAACAGAGTGACTGAGGTAGTCATGGGATTTATCGAATTATTCGATGGTTGCAAAATATTGATTCATTCGATACATTCGATACAGGTGGCAATGGTGCGATGGTAGTGTATTCACTAAGTGATTGGCAGGTCGTGCGTTCGAATCCCGACCAGGGCCATGATTTTTATAAATTGAATACACACAACAAAAAAACAGATCTCCCTAAAGCAATTTAGGCGCCACCTGTTGAGAAAAAAAATCCCATCGCACCAAACTTCTTTCCTATCCTTCTATTCTTTCATACAGTAAGTAGCACCCAGAATTAGGCAATGAATCATTTGCTGGAAGCTACTTACAGCAACAAAACAAAATGCCTGCGCTGTGGTTTCCACTATAAGGGTATTGTGTACTATATTGAATAATAAAAAAGAATTATCTCAAAATGAACGTATAAGACGGAGAATTCGCTGTACGGGGATAGTCAAGTCTGAGAATACTCACCGTAAACAATTACATAGTGTAAAGTGAATAAGTGAATAAAATATCTTTGTTATTGTTGCATGTTTGCTCAAACTGAGTCATTGGGCACCAATTAGTCAAGTTGCAGCGCCATCTAGTAGAAAGTAGCCATATTACCGATTTTGGCAGCATTTGAATAGCAGTTTGAGTAGCTGTGGAATAACTAGTACATACATAGTTATTTTGTTCTCGAACCTTCTAAACTCAACGAATCTGGAAATTTCGAGAGGTGTCACTAGGAGATATAAATAGATGTCGCAGGAGCACCCAAAAGATTCTAGTTATGAACCGCGATAAAGAAGGGCGATAGATGACAGTAGTGAAAAGTATAGAGAATATTGAATAAGAGAAAAGTGATTGTTTATTTAAAGTGATTAATTGTGAAAGTGAATTGTTGAATTAAATAAGTGAATTATTAGAATAATAATCAAGAATTAAATTGAAAGACAACTAATGAAGATTAATTAAATAGAATTACGTTTTATCTTTTCGAATCCTAGCCTGGATGTAACATTATTATCATGTAAAAGTCCGCGTTTTTTTCTTTACCGTTGTGAGACCATCATTTTTCGGGAGTGATAATTTAAGTGCAATACACTAGTAAATACTCAAACTATCGTTAGCGTCTTAAGTTGTTATTATGTAAAAAAATGTCTCGTTCATATTTAAGTGGTGCGCAAAAAAGAAAAGTTGCCGAAGAAAAACGATCACGAGAAAATTGCAGTTTTAGAAAAAGTTCCAAAACTCGACAATTATTTTCATCGGAACGTAAAAACACCAAATTCTTCAGGCAGTCAATGACCTGCAACTAGTTCTGAATTGAACGATGATCCAGTCAACTCAACACCTGAATCTTCAAACCAATCTCTTATGGGCGAAAGTGTACATAAAAATCAAGGTGTAGAAATTTCCAACCGTTCCAACGATCCAGGAAAATGGGAAAAATTTACTAGTGTAGATGTAAGATTTTGGATTGAACATGGGCCATCCACATGTCTAAATTCAACTCGACCATTCGAATCATCTAAGCGTCGGTATGAAAACGAATCAACATCGAGATATTGTTCGCCCAACTTATTTTTTGGGACTAAACCAAATGGAGAAAAAAACAAACCGAGATTGGCTTATTTATTCACCAATGAAAGGTGATGCATGATTTGAATCAATTTCTTTCACAAAATTCGCTCCATTTTTTGAGAAAGAATCCGGTTTTTTTCTAGCAAGAAAAAAAAATCTTTAAAAAATAAAACTTAAGGTTAAACGAATTCCCTTAAAAAGTAACTTCTAATTTCTTACTTGAAAATTTATGATTAACTTGTAATATAACATAGTTACATTAACTTAAACAAGTTACATTAACTCAACCAAGTTTTTTTTAAAAAGTAACTCACCCACCCTTAATTCATAGTTTGTGTATAATTCACATAATTTCTAACACTGTCTGACCTCAAAAATTACAAAAAAAAAAAACCAAACCTGTCTACAATGGTTGGTGATGATTCTCTAAATACTTCCATCACATATTTTTTTCAAATTTAGCCCTCGTTTTCGATTTACTCATTAAATTAATTTTTTTTAAAAGCATGCTTTTGATCACGTAATATTGGTCCTTTTTTTCGAACAAAAGACTAGTTGTGTCCTCTTATTAACCTGATCACGTTTCTGGAACAAAATAGGTCAAAAACTGCACGGGAAAAAATTTGAAATAGCGGTCAATGAGTCTTTTTTTTATATTAGCTGTGTTTAATGAACAAAAGATCAGAACAGAATAGATCAGATCAGCACACATGAGCGAAAACTGTCAGATCAAGTTAGAACAAAAAAGTACAGCTTCATGTGACAGCTCTCATATCAGCTGTTGAGTTCCAAAATAAATAAGTCCAAATGAAAAGTTAGATTCAAAGTTGCTTTTGATAAATAAAATAAAATGAATACCTACTGTAGACTTTTTAATACTCGAGATGTTGGGAGATTTTGGCAGTAGCATCATGTTAAGTTCGTCGGATATTGCAACATCGGATACCAGCAATAGCGATGATCAAGAAGATTTTCCACTGTTTTTCGTTGGAAAGGACGACAGAAATGCGATTTCTAGGTATTTAGAAGAAGACATTAATTCTTATACTGAAAAAGAATTTATAACTTACTTTCGAGTGAGTCGCGGCTTGTATCAATGCATAGTGCAACAATTTGCATTATCGAATGACTACATCGCAATGGAAGCGGCCAAAACATTTTCTCCAGAAATACATGTACCTAGCACTCTTCTTCACTTTTTTCAAGTATACTACTGGTTTTGGGTGAGCATTGCATCGTCAATGTTTGACCCGATGCTGGATTAAATTTCAATATTTTTAGGCAAAAATAGCTAATGCAAAATTCCATGGCAAACAAAGAAATCGGCTAACATTTGACGTCTTCAATTTGACAAATTTCACGCAGTTGCCCTTCCTCAAAAGAAGGTGCAGAAAATCCTGTACTTAACTGAGCTGGACAGCGTCATGGTACACAAAGTGACAGAATGTAAAACATTTTGGGGCAAGATTTTTGCTAATGGAACACAAAATCCTGTACTTTTCCGATCTTTTCTGTACTTTTCTGTGCAGCTCAGGTTCATTAAACACACCTATTATCTAACCTTGAAAAAACATTCAGAGAAAAGAAAACGGAAAATGAAAGAAAACCGGAAAGCCGGTCGAATAAATAGACCTAACATTAAAAAAACCTGTAAAGAAAGTATTCAGGGGGTCATTACCAACCATTCTAGACAGGTTTCGTTTTTTTTTGTAATTTTCAAAATTATTTTTAGGCACACAGTGTAATCGATAATAATAATTTTTGGTTTTTATTCACAGCGTCTGTCTATTGTTTTTATTGCAAGCTATTTCTACCACCCGACCAATCGATAAAACTTTTTTCATTTCATTTCATTTCATTTCATTTCATTTATTGAACATCATGTACAAGTAAGACTTAGTCTTTTATAGTACTTAACAATAGAGGATAACATTTCATGGTTAGACCTACACTATACCTAACAATAAGAAAATAAGAGAAAAAAAAAAAAAAATAAATAAAAATTATAAAGAAAACACTATTGCAGGAAGGAAGAAAGGGGAAAAGGAGTAGAAGAAAAAGAGTAGAAGAAAAAGAGTAGAAGAAATTTAAAGGAATTTGAAAGTTGTTGCTTCTTTTTTTGTTTTTTCAAGAAAAGTACTCCAACGCAGATTTTTTGAATTCAGTTGCTCCAGTTATTTGTTTTGTTGCATTGGGCAAAGAGTTCCAAAGTCTAGTGGCATGAACGAAGAAATGGCGAGACGTGGTTAAATAATTGGATGGGGGTGTAATTATATTAAAAGTTCTGGAAGAGCGGGCAAATTGAAGCTTTTCAAATAGATATGGTGGCGATTGATTGTGAATTACTTTGTGCAGAAAGACACAACATCTAACATCTAGAAACTGCTGAAGTGTACAACCGAGCACTCTTTTGTTATAGTTTGATATGTGATCATATCGTCGAAGGCCATAAACATACCTAACCATATCGTTGAAAGCAACGGTAAGTTTATGCAGCGATAAAGAATCAAGCTTGCAATAAACAGCGGAAGCATACTCAATGTAAGGCACAAGAAGGGATTTTATAAGCCTGAGCTTCGTTTCAACTGGAGTAAAGCTCGCAAATAACCATAGTTTACGTAAGCCACCGTAAATTCGCCCTACTGTGCAGTTAATATGGTCAACTGGGGATAACGAACGATTGATGCGAAAACCTAGATTAGTTACAACTTCCATGAATTTCAAACGTACACTGTTAAGAACAATTGGAGGTAGTTCTTGAGTGTCATGAGGTTTTTTGGATATTAAGATTACTTGCGATTTTGATGGATTAAGCTGAAGACCATTACACCGCGACCATTCATCGATTTTTGATAGATCTTCATTCATCCTACAAACAAGGTCGTCTACTAGTCCTATTGGCCTGGACAAGTAAATTTGAGCATCATCTGCATAAAAATGAACGTTAGTGTTCAAACATACACCGGGCAAGTCATTAATAAAAATGCAAAACAAAATAGGGCCTAGGATTGAACCTTGTGGTACTCCGGCAAGTATCTCTTTACTGTGAGAAGATTTGTCGCCAACCTCAACCCTTTGAAAACGATCACTCAAATAACTTGCTATAAAACGCACAGATCTGTCACTAAATCCAAAATAATCACTTAATTTTCTCGAAAGGATGACATGATTAACACTATCAAAGGCCTTAGAAAAATCGAGCATGCAAAGTACAGTAACATAGTCCATGTCATAACAAACCCGAATATCATCAAGAATCTTAACCATAGCCGTAGAACAACTGTGTTTTGCTCTAAAACCAGACTGAACCGGAGATAGCAAACTGTACTGATCAAGGTGCCTAGAAATCTGCTTAGCAAGCATTTTTTCCAGGACCTTTGATAGGCTTGGCAAAATGCTGACTGGTCGAAAATCTGTTACTGAAGATGGATTTGGTTTCTTGGGAATGGGAATGACTTTGGCACACTTCCAACTGAGAGGAAACGAGGATGACGTGATACAAAAATTCAAAACATGCGTAAGACATTTCAAAATATGGATCAAAATCATTTTTACAAAGCGAATGGGAACACCATCATCTCCAATCGCATTTGACTTCATAGAACGTATGTAATTAACAACATCAATTTCAGATACAACCTCAAAGTCGAAAACTGATAACGGTTCAAAACAGAGCTGATCGTTAGGAGTAAATGATGTACCACTTACTGGGTTAGTCAGGAAAGCGTTATTTAATTCATCTGCATCAGGCATGGTGATTAAAACATCTTTTTTACCAACTCCAACCGAACGCAAGTTACTCCAAAGTTTTTTTCCACTTTGTTCTGTTCCCAGCTTGGACAGAAAATATCTTTTTTTAGCTCTCCTCGTAATGAAAGTTGACTGGTTACGTGCACGACAAAAAATTTCCCAATTATGAATTGTTGAACTTTGCTTCCACCTTGAATACATTTTCCTGCGAACTTTCATAGCTCTATGAACATCGGATGTAAACCATGGACAGCTGCTGTTACGGACTTGAACCGTCTTTAAAGGAACGTGTTTGTCAAATAAATAGAGTAACAGCGATTGCAGGTGATGAACTTTGTCATTAACATTTGATGCATAGTAACAACTGTGCCAAGGAAGTATACTCGCATCATAATGCAAGGCAATGATATCCACCGAAGAAAAATCCCTAAACTGAAAAGTTGATGGTGTGGCAGAACGAGTCAAATCAATATTATATGTGCAATAAATTAAATCATGGTCAGTCACACCTTCTAACGATAACTGGTCTTGTAGCAGTACATTAGACCGATCAGATACCAGGAAAACATCCAGGAGACTAGCGGAGGCATTAGGAGCGTAACGAGTCGGATATGAATTTACTACGGCTAACCCTGCAGATGCAACAAGTTCCAAAAGTTCATTAGATCTGCAGTCATTTTTGAGAAGATCAGCATTAAAATCACCACAGACAAGTATGTGTTCATAAAGAGGGGTGAATTCCTGGATTGCGGAAAATAATGGTTTTGGAGGGCAACTTCGGTTGGGGCTGTAAACTACGCCTATAACACACTTACTATTACCATCAGATACTTCCAGAAACAAGTACTCATTGGTACTCCCATCCGATTTAACAATAACTTTGCAGTGTAAAGAACTATTACAGTACACAGCCACTCCACCACCAGTTGTGTTCGTGACCCTATCATTCCGAAAAAGTTTATATCCATTAATATTGAACAAACTATCCCCAATGTCAGCCTTAAGCCAGGTCTCAGTGATACATATTATATCAACGCTCGATTGTTCGAAGACGTGACGTAAATAATCTACTTTTGATATATTTAAGCTACGAGCATTGATACAGCATACCTTAAACCCTTCACACGCATTGGACAGTATTCTTATCATCGATCGCACATTGACTTCGTCGATGCCAGCTGACGTGTGCTCATTATTCAGAGTCAGCATTTATAAAAAAACAAAACAAAAAGTAAACAAATAGCAGGAGCAAAGTTATGACAACAAATAGGAGAACTCTTAAAAAAACAAATAAAAAAGCAACACGAGTAGAAAATAGAAGTAAATGCATGGTAGAGAAAGAAGTGTGAGGAAGGATAGGAATAAGTATAAAAATAAGAAATCATAATTACATAAAATAAAATAATAAAATCTAATATTAAATCAAATGTGAAAAAGAAACAAATTAAATTTAATCACTAGTAAAGAATAAGCTCAAGAGCAAAAGTGTGTATACCTATATATTTTCTTTTTCTTGTGTTTACTCTTTTGGCAATGCACATAAAAGTATTTATATATCGCTCCAGCTGTTGGCAATGGTGATGAGGCAAAAATGTTGCAGGCTATGTTGAAGATCTTCAAGTGAGTTTTGTTGCTGCTGAGAGTTTGAACTCGATATCCTCCATACTCTTTTTAACATACACAAATCCATTACGCGTTCTTGCAGAATACAATAAACCCTCTTTACGGAGCTTAAGAGCATAACGTAAAAGAGAACTATTTTCTGGAGTAAGGCTTTCATTCATATATATGCGAGTGGCATTGGAGATTTTAGGGTCGGTTTTTATGGTGCAGCTGCTGTCGTTGGTATTATTAATGGTGTCAAGTTGTTCCTTCTCTATCTCCAGATGTGAGAGTAAAAGCCCGTTGTTTTGGCGAAATGCAGAGAGAAGTGCTTTTTGCTCGGAATGGGAAGAGAGCCTAATTAGTAACGGGCGGTTGTTGCCAGCAGTTTTGCCTCCAAGGCGAAAAGCATCCGTGTGTGGTGTTAGCTGGTGATGTAGTTTTGCGGCTATGTTTTTAGCTATGTCCATGGCACTCTCTCTTTTTGTGTGCGGGACGCCATGTATAAGTACATCACAAAGTCGCTCTTTTCGTTGCAGGTCGGCTAGGTCCGCTTTTACTTTGTGGTTTTCCTCTTGCAGCTCTTTGATAATGCTTTCACATTTAGTGACTTTGCTATTAAGAGATGACATGACTTCACTTAGCTTATTATCAATTTCCATTTTAAAGTCCGAGATAAGCGTTGCAATTTTCTTCATCATGTTCGTTTCCATATCTCGAAGTTGCTCAGATAACGATGATGTTTTATCGGCTTTTCTATTGCACGGAAGAAGTGCATTTTTCAAGGCGGATGAGTTGGATGGAGATGACATTGCGCTTTTCTCTTTGATGGCTTGTAAGCGAGTGGTTGACATGTCAAACAGATGAGACGGGGAAACAGAGATAATGATTTGCACTTTTAATTGTTTTTATTATCACTTCTGTTTGACGATCGGAACAGCACAAATTTAAAAATTTAACTTTCTCGTGAATGATATGATGACTGGAAAAACATCGGAAGTCATTTACAACAGCATGAACAAAATCCAAAATATCGGGAGTGTTTGCTGATTTACCGGCAAAAACGAAAGGACGAAAATAATCTGCCAGAACTACTCCAGAATGAACTACTAAGTGAAAAAAAATTAGCAGAGCGAGGTTTGTCATTCAGAGGTTCGAATGAGCAATTCGGGGTGCCGGACAACGGAAATTATCTAGGATACTTGATCTAAAATTATCTAGTTACTTGAACTCGTTGCGAAATTTGATCCTTTTTTGCAAGGTCATATTGTTAGATACGGCAATGCTGGGACAGGTGTAACTTCTTATTTATCGAAGACGATCTGCGAGGAGTTCATTAACATTATGGGTAAAAAAGTCAGATCATACATTTTAAAAGAGGTTACTTCGGCTAGGTATTTTAGCTTATCTGTCGATTCGACTCCTGATGTATCGCATGTTGATCAATTGTCTATTATTTTAAGATATGTTTCTCCGAACGATTTTCAACCAGTCGAAAGGTTTATAACTTTTCTTCAGTTGGAAGGTCATACTGGTGAAAGTCTAGCGAATCAAACTTTAAAGTTTCTTACTGAAAACTGTGGTTTAGATATTCAAAATTGTAGAGGACAATCATATGAAAACGCATTAAACATGTCCGGAAAGTATAAAGGTGTGCAAGCAAGAATATTGAATTTGAATGAGAATGCGATCTATGTTCCCTGTTCCGCGCATTCCCTTAATTTGGTTGGAGAGCATGCTGTGAAGTGCTGTTTTTATGCAGTAGATTTTTTCGCCATTATGCAGACATTATATAATTTTTTTTCCGCTTCCACCTATCGTTGGGGCGTATTAAAAAATAAAATAAACAATGAGAAAACTTTGAAGACATTAGCCGCGTTTTATTATCCCAATGATCTTGATACGGATCCGATGTGATAATAAAACGATCTGGATCATCAGTGGCAAGTTGTGTCAACAGTTGTTTTTAACACATAACAGACGATACCAGGTATTTCAAGTTTCGATTGGCACTCAGCCATATTGCAAATATAGGGTACAATGTGACGTCACAATATGTTCGCTTGTTGTGTCGGGGGTGTTGCCATTTGAATACAAATCAACATACATTTTGCACTCAATATTTTTTTTCAGAAACTATGTTCAAATGTTATGTTCAAATATGCAACATATTAACAGTATTGTACTGCTAATATTTCCATTAATTTTTGTGTATTATATTACGAAGCAAAACGTCTCAAAAGTCGCAGTGGTAAATTATTCGAATATGAAAATATGCTAATTGATTTTTTGTGTTATTAATAGTGTTTCATATTTTGGTCTGGCAATATTATTGTGTTCCTATAATTTCCTATAATTTAAATAAGCAACGCCACGAAAAAACAGGTAGTGAGTTTTGTAATTACATTTTGGATCACGATTAATGATCCCGATAAATAGCAAGATCCTGTGTTGTTTTTGTTTTACGTATTAAATTGATCCAGATCCAGATCCGCATGGATAATAAAACACAGCTATTAGCCGCGTTTTATTATCCCAATGATCTTGATACGGATCCGATGTGATAATAAAACGATCTGGATCATCAGTGGCAAGTTGTGTCAACAGTTGTTTTTAACACATAACAGACGATACCAGGTATTTCAAGTTTCGATTGGCACTCAGCCATATTGCAAATATAGGGTACAATGTGACGTCACAATATGTTCGCTTGTTGTGTCGGGGGTGTTGCCATTTGAATACAAATCAACATACATTTTGCACTCAATATTTTTTTTCAGAAACTATGTTCAAATGTTATGTTCAAATATGCAACATATTAACAGTATTGTACTGCTAATATTTCCATTAATTTTTGTGTATTATATTACGAAGCAAAACGTCTCAAAAGTCGCAGTGGTAAATTATTCGAATATGAAAATATGCTAATTGATTTTTTGTGTTATTAATAGTGTTTCATATTTTGGTCTGGCAATATTATTGTGTTCCTATAATTTCCTATAATTTAAATAAGCAACGCCACGAAAAAACAGGTAGTGAGTTTTGTAATTACATTTTGGATCACGATTAATGATCCCGATAAATAGCAAGATCCTGTGTTGTTTTTGTTTTACGTATTAAATTGATCCAGATCCAGATCCGCATGGATAATAAAACACAGCTATTGTCAACTACACGCTGGGAAGCACATTCGAATGCGACGAATGCAGTTTACGATTCATTTGATATCATATTAGAGGCTCTAGAAATCATTGCTGATGATGAATCACAAAATACTGATACTCGTTATGAGGCGACGTGTATCGCGAATAAAATGCAAAAATTCGAATTTGGTTTCATGTTGATTTTATGGAACTCTAGTTTGACTGCTATGTGTTCAGTGAGTAAGTCATTGCAAAGTGAAAAGGCAGATTTGCAAACGTGTGCTTTTTTGTACGGATCGTTAGAAGAGAGTTTAGTTTCATTTCGTGAAAAGTTCAATGATTTCGAGGAAAAAACAAAACAATTATTACCTGGTGTAGGTTATACAGAAAACGTAAAACGTACTCGTCGTAGAAAAAAACAACCTAATGACGGAAATGCTCCAGAAGTAGAATTTTCGCCTCGCGATGATTTTAGGACAAAAGGTTTCCTCGAAATCATCTATAATCTTCACAGTGAAATCAAATGACGTGAGAAAGTGTATATGGAAGTTTCAGAGAGATTTGCATTTCTCATCAACATTTCTCTAAGTGATGGAGACCTCCACGAAGCTATAAATGACTTAGTTTTTTTTTAGAGATTTGGAAGAATTTTTAATTGAAATGCAACAATTCCAAAGTTACGTGAACTCCAGATACACTGAAGCACAAAAAACGCATAGTCATTTGTATAAGATTCTAATGGAAGATCAATTAGCCGATGTATTTCCTAACACAGAAATAGCTCTTCGGATTTTTTTAACATTAATGATCACAAATTGTTCTGCCGAACGATCCTTCTCGCAATTAAAAAGAATCAAAGCTGCTGAAAGAGCTACAATGCGACAAGAGCGACTCGAGATGTTAGGTATTCTTTGCATTGAGTCAGATTTATTGAACAAAATCGATATTAATGATATAATTGATGAATTTGCCGAAAACAATTGTAGAAAACGACATGTTTAAAATGTAGATAGTAATTTTATTGATATTATTACATTGTGACAATAAAATTTGTATGAAAGATATACATAAGTTTGTATTTTTTAATCGAAAAAAGAAGGGAACGGACGTGAAAAAAGGGCCCCCAAATTGATGGTTGCCTAGGGCCCCGTTAATCCGGCCCTGCATTTACGAATGACTAATCGGTCCCCTTCCACACCGATGGATCAAAAACTAGTGATGGGATAGGTGCAGAAAAACTATATCTTGGTCTCTCTATCCCTCTTCCTAAAAGAAGCCTTGTCTTGGCAAAAGAGAAATGTTATATGCACTAAGGACATTCGTATTTTCTCCGACAGTCAAGCCACGATAAAGTCCCTGGACTCAGTCTCTTCAAATTTCATCGTAGAACTAGACTGCCGATCATCTCTTAAGAAGATAGCGGAGTAGTTCAACCTTCACCTCTGTTGGATCGTGGGATATATACAGTTGAGGAAACTGTAGGGCAGATGACCTCGCCACAAAAGGAACCACATTACCTCTTTTACCTGATAAAGGTCGTCTAGGTATACCTATCACTACATGTTAACTTATGTTTAAACTATTTGCAATCGAGAGAACAGACCTTAGGTGAACAAGTAGTACTACATGTCTAGCGACTGAACATATCTGGCCAAAGCCGAACCTACGACGCTCTGAGTGTCTTATCTCACTAAACCGAAAGCACACTAGCTCTACTAATAGGTGTCATTACAGGGCACTGTGTAATAGGCAACTACGCATCACGGCTGGACGATTTCTTTAGAAGCTGTATGGGCCAAGAGGAGGAGGAGCCTACACTTCCCCTTCTTTGTACGTGTCCTGCTCTCTCCCATTAAAGAAATCTCCATCTAGAAGCCTTCTTGCTCAATGAGCTTAGTGACTTGGCTAATACAGACGTAAGAAGTCTATCGCGCTTCATTGGAAGCTCTTTATCGTTTAACCGGTAGATGGAGAAATTCCCTAGATCCACGTGATATCACAATGGACTTCACATTAGTCTAATTGTGTCGGCTGGAGCTGAAAAGCTCCTCAACCTAACCTAACCTAAATTACCTATCCTCCTTTTTCTTTAACGACGATGTTATGATCTGGACTTCACTGGGATGCAGTGAAGTGGGAGGTTTATGAATCCTGTAGTCCGGATCTTAAATTATGAACATGAGGTTCACCAGGTGACAATGCATCCTCAAAAAGTTACCGTTTGGTGTGGATTTTGGGCCGGTGGCGTCATTGGTCCGTACTTTTTCGAAAACGACGTTAGTGAGGCGGTCACCGTCAATCGCGAGCGCTACAGAATGATGATAACCAATTTCTTATGGCCGAAATTGAACCATATGGATCCAAACGACACGTGGTTCGAGCAGGACGGCGCTACGTGCCACACAGCGGACGCCACGATTGACATTCTGCATAAACGATTTGATGGTAAGATTCTGGCAGAGGTGACGTAAATTGGCAACCAAGGTCATGCGATTTGACCCCGCTAGCCTTTTTGTTGTGGGATTTCTTGAAGTCGCAGGTTTATGCGAATCAACCGCAATCGACCGATGCCCTTAAAGTGAACATAACGCTTGTCATTGCCCATATTTAGCTGGATCTATGCGGAAGTCATTTAAAATTGGACCAGTCGGATCCGTGAAACCGAAAGAAGCCGAGGCGAGCAATTAATCGACGTCATATTCCATAATGGCAAGCAAATAAAATAAGATTTTTATACCCCAGGCACATCTTGTTTTATTTCACCATCTAACCGCCCTTATTGAAAACCCCTTTAGTACATATATTTCCGAATGCAAGTCCAATCTAACTAAACTAGTTTATTCAATATTTCCAATGTGTTCAAGTAATACAAAATGTAATACAAAAAAAAAACACCTTTCAACTGTTTGCTAATAGAAGCAGGGAAACAAAATACATAATCAATTCATAAATAAAAATAAAAACAAAACAGGTATTTCAGTAGGTCACCGTTCAAATTTACTTCTTCTTGTGCGAGTAAGGTGGCGTTGCATAGAACTTTCTTTTCTTCAAAGTGCTCTTCTGTGGAGTTGCTGCAATCAAAAGAAATTATTACTTCCTCTCAATAGCTCGTAAGCTTAGATAACAAACCATATAGGGAATAAAGGGATTCCTTGTTGACTGGAGTCTGTGGTGTGTTATTGTGGCGCATATTCTCCTTATCAAATTCTATGGCGACGTATTGGCTCCAGTACTCTGTGGGAATTTTCATTAGATTCTGCATAACCGAAATCTGAATCACAATCTCGGTGAATATCGCATGTTGGTCCGGATCAGGAGTCGAGTATCCCACTATTGTCGGTCCGAAAACTCGGGAAAGGTTCTCGATTGGCATTCGTACCTCAGGACACTCAGCGATTCGTTGGAAATGCAAAATTAAAAAGGCAAGCGTATCGCGATTTGCCTGTGGAAGGACGTTGATTGCTTTGTACAAATCCTTTTGTATATCAGTTTCTTGTACATCTTGCACAGCGTTGCAGAAATCCTTCCAAAGCCCAGTCGGGATTAAGGGTTCCCGCAGTGACCGCAGGAAATCTTTTATGCAGCCACAAAGAACGTGGACGTCAATGTTGGCCAAATGAGGTGTGCCCTTTCCACGAAGGAACCTCTCTTTTAGGGCTTTAACTTCTCGCTCTGAGCCGGACACGCGATAGATACCAACCTCGTTAAGACCTCGGGTTTCGATTTCATTAACGCAATGTACGATGAGTGCTGGAATCATGGGCGCAATAGGCGGTGCGTAGTCGCATATGTATCCCATTAAGCCCTTAAGAGTGGGCGTTCCACTTTGTGGAATGCAGGTTACACCTAACAAGCCACGGCAGTCAACATGGCAGCAAACCATGCAGTCGCGGCACTTAAATGCGACGGAACCGAACCGTATTCTGTAAGGAAAAAAGGACGTTTATAAATTGTATGTATAAGAGACCCGTGGCAACGTACTTCTTCTGGCAGTGAGAGCACGTATCGGTACGGATGAAGGTTTTAGATCCAAAATTGTGTTGACGCATCATGCTGCGATGCTTCAAAGCCGGTGAGGCAGTCGGAAATGGGTTGACGGACTGAGTCACTGGAGTTTCCTTATGTGGAGAAGCTTGCATTGGGTTGAAATTGTTACTTGGCCGCGGCATCTTTTTATTTGGACTTTTGACGTTGGTTTCAGCCTGATAAATCTCCTCGGCAGGCATTGGCACTGCTTCAATTGTAGACTCTGCACGGATAGGACCACTGCCATCTTGTGGGATCGTTACTTTTGTTGTCGCACAAATTTTTTCATTAAGTCCCAGCTCAAGACTATGCTTGTTATAGTTCACAGAACGCCTTGGTGGTGTTGGCGCAGCGGGTGTGCCTGTGCTCACTCGTGGGCGCTTTCCGCCAACGAAAGGCCCAGTATTCTTGGGCAAGGATGGACGATGTTTTTGCCATGTCTTTGAGGTACGTACATCTAGAAAGTCATCTTCCGACTGTGTGAGTGATAGATCCGAGAGAAAAGAACCAGTCGAGTTTATGTCGTTACCGCACTTTTCCTCGATGTGAGTATTCATGGACCTGCGTTTCTTTTGTTGGAATGTGTTGAGAAATGCCAATTTGTCTTTAGTTTCCTCATTGATATTGCGCTCATTGCGTAGCAGTTCGGCGGCGGCAATGATTTTCTTTTCCTGTGAAGATAAAAAGGCCTGATTAGTCATTCGTGACTTAGAAACGCGGCACTGTTAAGCTTTGAAACAAAACATACGTCAATATAGAATTTCTCACCATTTGGTCACGATCATGCTCCGCATCACGCCTTGCTTTACTTTCCATCTCCAAAAGTCGACGAGCGTGGAATAATTTCGTTTCCAAGTCTGCCATGTTCTGCAGGGACGCATCTAATTCTTTTTGAATTCGCTGTGCTTCTCGGGTGCCACTTAAGCATTCCAAACGAAATTTCTCTTGAAGTTGTAAAACCTTTAAAAATTCTACAAACCAAAATAAAGTAACGTTAGAATTAAGCAATACAGATTTAAAATAAAAAAAATTATAATGCTCACCCTCCTCGGATGATCCATCCGTAAGCACTTGAATACAACGGCATATGTCATCAAACGCGGCCAGTATTGAAAGTCCAGACATATTTAAAACCTTAAGAATAAACGTTAGGCAACGATTATAAAATTTGTTATACGATCTGAGGTCTGACAATAGCTTATTAATTGTTTTTTGATTAAAAAATAGAAATAATGTGAAAACTGTGCCGCTCACTGCGTCTTTTCGAAATTAAATGATGACAGCCGTTGGTAACAAGAACCGGTTGGGTCGCAGTTCAGTGTGCACTGCGCAATACATAAAGGTGTATGCACAGCATCTTATTAAAATGTAATCCGATAGACCTTTTTGCGAGGCTAACTCTTTTTGAAGTGGGGAATCCCTTTCTTAAACGTCAGCAACAAATTGAATGATAAAATTTCAGGAATTTGTAAAAATTGTATAGAAAAATCAATAAGATTAGATTTGATTCATGATAAAGCGCATATTTAAGTGAAAACAGAAGTTATTGAAGAGTAAAAAATACCAAATTATAGAGAAAAAACCTTAATCTGTATAGTTAACTTTTTAGTATTCAAATACAATGTTTGAACACTTCTTCTTAATTCCCGAACTTTTTTTTTGTTAAAATTCGCCATACAAGTTTGACATGGTTTTCCTTCATTTCATTCTGCTCTTATTCCTTATAACAGGGTTAACATAAGCGTTTTGAGAACTTCAAATTTTGAGTAGGAACGCACCCTAAAGCCGATAAACGAACTGTTAATTTCAAAATATTCAGAAAAATCAACATTAGGCGTTTTTCTTTTTTAGCTCCGAGCGGGGCACTGAGCTGTCAAAAAAAGAACTGTGTTACTTTTATAGCTCGGAGCGCTCTGAGCACAAAATTTGTATTTCTTTTTTATCTCTGAGCTAGCTCAGGGCTCGATCGATGAGCTCGATTAAAAATGACCGAGCACATCGAGCGAAAAGCTGAACGCGGCTGACTTCATTCATTATTTGTGCTTTTTCCATAGTTTATTTACTAGAAATTATAATTTAAATGGAACAATCCTTGACAATTTCAGAAGCAAACCTGACTATTTTGAAAATTAATAAAAAAAAATTATCTAATGACAGTTCAGTGCTCAATTCTGTTTCTTAATTAGCTCGGAGCGCTCAGGTTACGTTCAGCTCGGAGCGAGCTCTGATCGCTCGTGCCCCGCTCTATCCCCGGCTCGGGGCTTAAAAAGAAAAACGCCTATTTTAACTTTAAGAGAGTTAGAGCCAATTTTCGGCCGCAATTTTCGTCCCACAAGCAATTCATAGTTTAGTGAACAAATTTAAGTCAGAATATTCGCTGCTTGATGTTGCCGTGCCAGTGAGACTACGTTTTGCCCGTTTCACGGCATTCTCAAGAATTGGGCATCTCCCGAGCCAATATTTTTTTTTGCAGATTTGGTATATCCAACATCTCATTTGGTTCAAAAATTCGATGTCAGCTGCCAAAAATGCAGTCAGTTATATTTTAACTAAATTACTCGTTAATTCACCTTCTTCAGTGAATTGGTTTGTTGCATGTTTATCAACGCCAGTTAACTCCAAAAAAACGTTTATTACCTATTAAGATTTCTCATTTAACGCATTGATTAAAGATAATTCATCCTTAATTCGCGTCTCCTAGATTTGAATTTTTTCGACGTATTCACTAAGCGCTTTTAATATTGTGTCTATGATATTTCGAAAAAGTGAATCTCGCTCTATTTCGAACTCATTCTTTATAATTCTCTCTTCTTCGAACTCTCAAACATGACAATGTCGGAATGTTTTGTAAGAAAACATACATTGTGGTAGTTATGTATCACTCCGTTTACACCCTGAAAGTTTCAAATCCAACGCACCTACACTTTTCACCTTTTCTGACAGAATGAAACAGATGTTTTTGCCCGCTTCTAGGTCCAATGATTTAATTTTAGAGGATTTGTATTTCATTTGTATTTACTTGAAAGTGATTGCAATTTGCAACCATTCAAAAGCGATATTATTCCTTAAATAAATACGTAAGTAACTATACATCGTGCTACCAAATTGTTAATTAATTTATTAATTAATTCTTAAGAAAAGCACCTGCTGCCGACTAAATGATATTTTTATCTATAACAAATAATTTTAACATATTGGCTTGCATTTTATTACGAAATTACAAATCATATGATATTTATATATCCTTTAGTATAATGGCACTGACTGATTGCTTATGCGAGAGCCCAATCCTTTACTAGATTTCTACCAGCGTTTTTTATTTGCACCTTGACTCAAAAATAACGATTTAAAAAAAAAGAAAAAAAGAAACTGACTAACGACCATTGCAAAACCGTCCTGTCCAGGCCGCATGGCCAGCGTCCGATCTCGCCGTGGTTACCCACTGGTTACCACTCTCAATTACATTAGGACATCGACAATGTTAGAAGCCTCCTGCAGTCACAGTTCATAGACTCCACACAAACAAGATTCGCATCTTAGTTCATGGTAGCCCTTCCGACATTGTCATACATCTTTCTGAATACATTTTCCCTCCATTTAAACATTTCTCCGTACCAGTACCGACATAATAAGTAAAATGTTAGGCATTCCAGGGTAGCATGTTGAAGGTGCCACGAAGCTCAGTTAACCATTCAGCCGTGCGCTTGATTCACAAACGCGCTACTGCTCTGACGGACGAAATCATTCGAGTTGACCATGCTGGTGAATTAGGTGCCGACAGAATTTATGCCGGGCAAATGGCTATCCTTGGCAATGGTCCGATGGGCAAAACAATAGCGCACATGTGGCAGCAGGAAAAAATACATCGCAGCCAATTCGAGAAACTCATCAACGAGTATCGCGTGCGGCCGACAATAATGACTCCACTTTGGAATGTGGCTGGGTTCATGTTAGGTGCAGGTTGGCTAGTAAACACAGTCTTCTACATACACAAAAAAAAACATACTATCGTTTCAGGAACCGCTCTACTAGGAGAAAAGGCCGCTATGGCTTGTACGGTAGCCGTCGAGACCGTAATTGTTGAACACTATAACGACCAGTTGCGTCAATTAATGGAAACTCCAAACGTTGACAAGGTAAATGAAGCCAACCAATTAATTAACCAGTTAAAACATATTTACTTTTAAGGAGCTACTGCAAACAATAACTAAATTCAGAGACGAAGAACAGGAACACCACGACATTGGAATTGAATCCGGAGCTGAGCAGGCTCCATTTTACAAAGCCTTGACCGAGGTAATCAAACTCGGTTGCAAGACCGCCATCAGTATCTCGAAGAAAATATAAATTGTGATTCGGGCACACGAGTTTTAATAACGGTCGATAAGGGTTAAGTTGTTGGTTTTATTGTAACATAACATTAAAAAAAAATCATAATTTTCGTAATTTTTTTTTTATTTACTCACCTCCTTTACAGTGTCGCCCTTGATAACCATTCGGCTACGAACACACCACTGGTGTGGTACAATTTCCTAGGTTCACACACTGCGGCTAACATAGTGCTGTTTGGCAGTATTTACCCATGTAGCCTGCTTTGCGTGGATGCAAAGACCATGTTTCCACACCGGAGACTGATCTGCGGACCAGGACCTTTTTTGTTTATTTATTTCTTGAATCTTTTAAGTTCTAATATAGATGACATACGCTAATTTAACAAAATGACAATCGGTAGAAATGAGCCGTTAAGCACTGTGAAAGACATTTATTGGAAGAAGTCTGATGATTATTTAATAAATAAGAAGCGCATGTGAATATCTGGGTTTTTGAGCAATTTTAATAGCTACTTTCATTCAATTCGGAATGGAAATGGACAAATTGCATTTCAAGATTTCCTGTGACAGGAAAACGAATGTTATTTCCGTGTATTTGAGCTATTCAAGGAAAGGCACCCACCTTCCTAAGTTCCTACTAATTACACAATCGCGCGATAAGATTTAATGGAGGCGGGTATAGCCACTTTACTTTAGTATTAAGTTATTTAAGGGATTCGAGAAACATTATTTTTAGATCTGGTTAATAATTTGTTCATCTTTAACTTGCAGGACTAAGGTTCGATAGAGCATGCATTTTGCCCTTCGAATGAGGAGTTTTGAACCCATTTGTTTCGCTAAATGGATGTAGCGGCGGTTTCCTAATATAATTCTCTGTCGGATCTCTACTAAGGTGTCATTCGTCGAGTTGATGTTTACTCCTAGGTTAATGAACTCGTTAACTACCTCGAGCTATTCCTATCAACAGCGACGTTTTGTCCTGTGGACAGATGTTTGTTTGTTTGTTGATAGCACGTACTCTTGCCCTCATTTACTTCATGATGAACCAATTACGCCTGTTCTTCGATCGCCATGAAAGCCCCTTACACAATACGGTGGGAGCGGACGATGATGTCTATATAGCCCGGGACGGATCTATTATAGATAGTGCCTTCCGTTATGAGAATATGTTGTAATATTTGGAATTTTGATGTGTAAAGGGTGGGCAATGCACATCGAAAAATGTTGGCGTGCTTGTGCAACGGTGATTGCCACCTCCCATAAAAAAATATTAAAATTGCCATTTCTTAACATTCATTAGATCTAATGTAAAATTCGTTCATATAGAATCCATGTTCATAGGCTATGATCACTTAAATGTTTTTAATTATGTTGGATTCTGGTAGGTGGCGCTGTATACTCACTTTTGTGTATGTTGGTCGATTTTGTTGTTGACATTTGATTAGAATTGTTGCATGTTGTTAAACGGTACGCATAAAGAAATTAATGGAATAAAAATAAAAATGAAAGTTCTTTCTTTCGTGTTGCTGTTTCATTCAAAAAAGTAAGCTGACGTGGGGACTGACAGACAGCTAGCACCTATTCTAAGAGAAGGAACGAAGTTGCGTGAGCGGGCTAAGCAGAAAATGTGCAGAAACCACCGAACCGATTGAGCTCAAATCAGGCAATCTTTGGTATTGACCAGAATATGTTTCTGTAAGGTTTGGCCAAAATCGGTCCACCAAGTTTGACTTGAACTGGGGGAATTCAAGTGTTGTGTAGCAGCTATACACGCCGCTTCTAAATGTTGATCTCCCCTCCTTGGAGAGGTCAGGCGAAAGCATACTGTTTGAAGGCAATTGACGCATTCAATTTGCAAGGTATAGTTCCCTACTAAATAAATTGCGATCACTTTCCAAACGACAGTCACGTTAGCTATTTGATCAATGAGGAAAGGTAAAATAGTAGAGACTAGTAGTAGCCTTGCAAATGGAACCCGTCCAATTCCTTACTGAACATGTGTTTCATGTGCGTTGATGCATGCATTTCTGCGTGCGTCACTGGTGCACATGTGTTTCAGCTATTATTTGAACCTGAGCCTCTTCGATCAGTAGTCCAACACACCAATCACTGAGCTACTGCGCGAAGAACTGTTACGTGTAACAAAACTCATAAAGAATGTTAAGATAGCTGATTTTCGGCGGCAACGCCGATCTACTGGTGGAAATATTTTAATTTAAATCATTCCAGATTTTGCAAAAGTATGCCTCAGCTTGTAATACAAGGTGGCGCAAAAGTCGTCATCTGTTTACTTCACAAATGTCAAAGTAAAATTGACATTTGCCGCTATTTGCAAAAATTATAGCATCTTCCGATAGGGTTTTCAGCCCTTGGGGTGCCTTAGGCAATTCTGTGTGCCAATGTTCTAAATGATCCACGACGTTTGACATCTATCCTATGTAGTTTTCAGTCAGATTGGTGAACGCCACTGGGTGATGACTTTTGCGCCACCTTATATTACTCCAAAAACCAACAAGGCATTTGGACTATCATTCACAACCAATGGTAGCTATAGATGTTTTCATATCCATGAATCGCTATATCAACACCCCTCCAAACCCAAAGATGAATAGAATCAGCTTCATCGGTTCCATGAAATAGTTGTTTTAATCATTTTCTTGGCGTAGATCTGGATCCCGGTGATGTAAATTATATAGGCGGTAGTTGTTATAAAGATTTTAGTTCATAAACTGAAACAAATGTTAAATTAATATCAGGAGCATTCAAAGAGACAATGTGAAAAGAACGATCACGTAGACGTAAAAAAAAGAAAATGATTGGTTCACATGAATATTTATTGTTAGAGTATAGAAAAGTACATTATATAACGCAAAAATGTTCAATTAATTTTAACAATAATTTGGATTATATAAAGATAGACTAGAATTTTTCAAACAAAGTCAAGAAATTTACAATTAACAGAATTATTGTAGGCTAAATTGGGACTCTTATATTTGTCATAGAAAAGCAACAGATAAATTAGTAGATAAATTGTTAATTTCTAAACATACAGTAAAAATACTAGTATGTTTTGGTGATGGATATCCTGAGCAGGGTAAATCGTTTGAAAAAAAAGAAACCAAACAGTGATAATATAAAAAAAGCAATTCAGCGACGCGACGCCGAGATAAATTTCGTATAATAAACATTGATGAGTACATGTCAACTTAGTCTTGTTCCAAATTTCATAACAAAATCAGTCTTCCACCAAAACATACTAGTAATGCTACAATTGTTAACGTCATGACCATCGGTTTCAAGTTTGACAAAACTGTAGAATCGTGTGGGATCATGATTCATGATGGCAATGTCAGTAAAAATATGATAAATATTGCTTTAAACAATGTAAACTATAGAAGAAAAACGTTTGTTTGACGAATTTTCAAATCTATAAAATTAAATTAAGTTTTATAAACGAACAAATTGTAACCAATAGCGCAAATTGTGTACGTTAAACAGTTAATATTCTAGTAGATTATAGCTTTGCTATAATGACACTGACTGATTGCGCATGCGAGAACCCAATCCTTAACTAGATTTCTGCCGGCTTTTTTTATTTGCACCTTGACCCAAAGATAAAAATGAAATTAGAAAAACAAAAATATCCGAACTAATTTTACTTACGACCATTGCAAAACCGTCCTGTCCACCCAACATCACATTTACATTTCCGATTGTGTGTGCAGACCCCATGCTTACAGGGTCGCTTGCATGTGGATCGCTGCCGGCGTCCGACCTCGCAGTGATTACCTCCAAGGCCATTGGGACAACGACATATATTATTGCCAGTACAGCGGCCTCCATTCATGCACGGAATGACGCATTTCGCTGCAAAAAAAAGCAATGATTAGAAAATGTCTCTGTATGCCACCGCCCATACATACAAAACTCGCATCGTAGTCCATAGTAGCCCTTCCGGCATTGGCATACGTCTTTCTGAATACATTTTCCTCCATTCAAACATTTATCCTTACAAATACCTGGAAAATAAATAACATTTTAGGCGTTCCAGGAAAGCATGTTGAAGGATCCGCTTATCCGATTCACAAACTGCTCTGACGAACGAGATCATTCGATGTGATCATGCTGATGAATAAGGGGGCGTTTATGTTGAAGCTGCGATTAACGATACCCCTGTTTTATTGGAAAAGCTATCCCTAGTGAAGCAGGATTTTAAACGTATTACAAATACAAGATCCCACTGCGGATAAAAGCACAAGTGAAATCCTGTTGCGGATAGGTTGAATGAACAACATAGAATGAACTGAATGAACTTTTGGTTGGTTCGTTCCTATATGTTGGTACGATTGATACCTTGTATGCCTCGTTCGTAGAGTAGCGTTTAAATCTCGATGCAGGTTTTCGACTTATGAGTTAAGATAGATTTGGAGTTGAGTTGGAAAATAGTAGAAATGATAGAAAAAGGAATGGCATTCCTCTATTTATTTCACAACATAGTACATGCATTTGCACAAACATAAGTAAATACACAGTCCCATGCAACCGTCGACTATTCGAAGAGTTTCTATTTTAAACATACTCTACGAACATATTCCCTCACTTTGGTTTTATTGTTTATATAATGCAATCAAAAAGGCAAAAACCATCGCGACAGATTTATTTTGGACAAACTGTAAAGTGAAGTAGCCTTTAATCTTCATAAAGTTCGCAAAGTTCTTCCAAGTTCTTCTTCAAAAATCGTATACCTTTTGTAATAAAAGAATAGTCTGAAAATTTGCGCTGCCTCCACCTGCATTATTTAAAGTAATATTTGTAGCAATTGAAAACAAAAACATAATGAAATGTTACAGTCCGCTTGGGCGAACTGCGGATATTCTATTCCAATTCCCTGAAAAGTGGGCGTGGCAAAAATCTTACTATCAGTGAATTGCCAAGGATATTGTCTACATATTTTGTTAAAATAGCTGTTTTTCAGGTTATTGAAAGGATTTTATCGAAAAAACTGTATTAAGTAAAAATCATAAGTGGGCGTGGCAAAAAATTCCGGATAAAGGAATTGTTGAGAATGAATTTATCTACATTAACTCAGAATAGGTCTTTCATTTCCATTCACTTCTTCACTTCCAACAAAAACGCAACCTTTGGTGCCGACCAAATTTATGCCCGGCAAATGGCTATCCATGGTAATGGTCCGATGGTCAAAACCATAGCGTACATGTGGCAGCAGGCAAAAATGTATAGCAGCCAATTCTAGAATCCACGAGTATCGCGTGCGACCGACAGTAATGACTCCACTTTGTAATGTGGCTGGATTCATGGTGGGTGTAGGTTGACTAACACAAACAGTCTGCAGAAAAAACAGTATGGTTTCAGGAACCGCTCTACTAGGAGAAAAGGAGGACAGCCTATAACGACCAGCTGCTTCAATTAATGAAAACTCCAAGCGATGACAAGGTAAATGAAATCACTTTTAAGGAGCTTCTGTAAACAATAACTTAATTCGGAGACGAAGAACAGAAACACCACACCATTTCATTGGCATTGAAAACGGAGTTGAGCAGGATACGTTTTACAAAGCCTTGTCTCCTCAATCAAACTCTGTTGTAAGACCGCCATCAGTAGATATCTCGAAGAAGATATAATTGTGACGCACACGAGTAACGCTCGATAAGGGTAAAGTTGTTGGTTTTGTTTAGAAAAAAAAAATGCTGTAATATTTTCCCTGATTTACTCACCTCCTTCACAGTGTCGTCCTTGATAACCATCCGGGCACGAACACACCGCTGGTGCGGTACAATTTCCTCCGTTCATACACTGCGGGTAACATAGTGCTGTTTGGCAGTATTGTCCCATGTAGCCTGCTTTGCATTGGCAAATGTCGTGGTTGCAAAGACCATTGTTTCCACACTTGAGACTGCACTGCGGATCAGGACCTTTTTGGGAATTTATTTATTGAATCTTTTAAGGTTATTAGTGATAATATTGATGACACATAATTAATTGACAAAATGACAAGCGGTAGAAATGAGCCGTAAAACACTGAGAAAGACATTTATTGAAAGAAGTCTGATGATTATTTAATAAAGAAGAATCGCAAGAAAATATTCGGGTTTTTGAGAAATTTTAATAACTACTTTCATTCAATTCGGAAAAAGGAAATGAGCAAATTGCATTTCTAGGTTTCCTGTGACAAGAAAACGAATATTATTCCCGTCCATATGAGCTGTACAAGGAAAGGCACCCACCTTCCTAATTTCAATAAATTAATTACACAATCGTGCGATAAGAGGCGCGTATAGCCCGTGACAAATGCTAAAATCACAATTTAAAAAAAAAGGAAAAAAAGTGGTCGACTTGGTGGGTGTTAGGAATCCAATTCATACAATTCATCAATCTGTCGGATCCGTTGATTCGACGGAGAGTAATATAAAATACACTTATTCTTATGGAAGGTGGCCCATAACCTACGGATCCATTAGCTTTGATGGATAAAGTAGGTACTTATACTTTCTACTTTATTGTCAGTCGCTGTATGCATACATACACAAATTTCACTTCACACATTTTAGAATTGAGGTTCATGCATTAGGTCCGTTCGCATAGCTTAGGTATGTCTAGAAAAATGAAAACTGTCAAAATCGAGAGAGAATCCTATCATTTCAAAGAAAAATACGCGAACGCTTTTGTGTAAAAAGATGAAAAACGTCTTAGTTTGGCTTGAAAAGAAGCAACCGCTGTTTTTTTTTTTGCTGGCAAACTCATAGGATTTCATCAAAGTTTTCATTTTTTTACCAGCTAAAATTCTGTGTGGAAAAAATGAACGAAAAGTACGCTTCTGAGGCACCGAAATTCCGCGTATAACCCACGAAGAGCCATTACACCCGCTCAAAGTTACTGCATGATGTGCTGTATACGCTGAAGGCGTCATCGGACCTTACGACTACTGTGCGAGAGCCATGCTTAACGACTTTCTTCTTCCTCAATTGGATGTTTTGGGTCTGGAGAACATGTGGTTCCAACAGGATAAAACAACGGCGCATACTGCACGAGCCACAACATAAATTCTGAGGTCTGCATTTCCGGGTAGCCTAATCTCTCGTTTTGCCGATTTGCACTAACCGGCAAGATCGAATGATTTAACCGTTCCAGACTTCTTTCTGTGGGTTTTTTTTAAGTCACGCGTCTCTGTCAACAAGCCCCAGACTCTGGAAGCCCTCAAAGAAAATATCCATCAAGAATGCGAAGACCTATCGCCGGAAGTTCTGGTAAGAGTGATGGAAAATGCCATAAATCGGGACCGTATGGTCATCAATTCTGGCGGCGGCTTCTAGCCGATATAATTTCTCGACTTAATGGAAAAAAAATAAAACATCATTATCCAAACGCAGAACCAAAGTTGTTCATTCATAATAAAAAATTACAGCCAAAGAACATGGGTGACAACATTTGGGCCACCTAGTATGCATCAAAACTTTATAAAAAAATCTTTTAAGAATCTGAATATTCAAAATTGCGTCATTATCAAATTCTTTGAAATCACTTCCTTAATTTTTTAGATATAGCCTTTACTCGAGTCTTTTACAAAAACCTGAGTATGCCAAATTCTTAGATTTACTCCAAGTGTAAAACACCCCAGAATTCAAAATCATTGAAGCCGTTTTTAAAGAAAAGTAATGTTTTTCAAAATCAAAGCAACCTTAAAAAATATTTCAAAAATCTGAGTATGCAGATTTTCTTCTATATAATAATATCAGGTAACATATCAAGTTTCTTTAAAATCACTTTTTGATTTTTGTTGGTTTTCCAAAGTACGAGTATCTACCGTTAATTAAGACTTTTTTAAAAAACTGATCTTCTGACACTCACCTAAAGTATTCAAAATAAAAAATTGTTGGAGCCGTTTTTAAGAAAAGTGGCATTTTCAAAAATTCAAAAACTGTTAAAATTATAACAAAATGTTTCAAAAATTTTAATACGCAAGTTTGTTCAAAGTTTTTTTTCTTCTTTTGTTCAAATTTTTTTTTTTTAACGAACTGTTTTAGAGATCTTAGCATTTTTGATAAGTATTTTTATTCGACTATTTTGGTGAAAACTGAGTACGCCATTTTCTTACGCTCACATCAATTATTTTATATTTCAAAAACGATAAATTCTGGCTGGAGCCTCAGCTACAGACGGACGTAAATGCAGGACACTTTTTTGAACTTCTTTATAGTCGTTATATTATACCGCATCGGCCGATCTCAAGGTCCGTGTTAGAGGCTTTCATGTCGATCGAAGAACAGGGAAACTTGGTTGGCCTTGAATTCAACGAGAACGAAATTAAGAACTTGCTCTTAACAAACATCTGTCCGCCGACTAGCACAAAACGACATTGTTGATAGCAGCAACTTCGAGGTAGTAAGACACAAAAGGCGCCTTAGTGAAGATCCGACGAAGACTTACCCTAGGAAACCGTTGCTACTTCGGTGTGCCAAAGCAAATGGATTCAAAACTCCTTACTTGGAAGCCCCAGTGTAAGCTCTACAAAACACTGATACTGCCAGTTTTGCTTTATAGCGCCGAGTGCTGGACGATAAGGTTCTTTCGAAAGAAAAATACTCGTTCGGCCGGGCTGTGTGTGAGGAGGGCGATTAAAGGAGAAGATATAACCGCGAACTCTATGAGCTGTACCAAGATATGGATGTGGTCCAAAAAGCTAAAATACGTTGACTACTTTGGCTCGGCCACATCGAACTTATGGACAATAACGCTCCAGCGAAAAGGATCTTCGACTCTCAGGCCTCAGGTTCGAGACGACAAGGAAGACCGAACCTCACTTTTAAAGATCAAGCCACCGCGAATGCCAGAGCGGTTGGTCTGGACAACGGGAGCAGCGTGCCTAGGATCGCGGAGGATGGAAGGCTGCAGTGTCTCAGGCAGAGACTCTACCGGTCGGGAGTTCGTTAAGTACCTATAAGTAAATAATATTGAACCTCATACTCAGTTTGAGTTCAAAATTTCAGCACGATTGCAATACATATCTTTCTCCTTGGTAAAGATACTAAAGTATACTATAATAAAAAAAAAATGCAATGGGAGTTGGGAAAGACCATAATAAATAGACCCCAAAACAGCTAGGTACGTATCTTGCCAACAGTAAGTCATAAAATTAAAGGGTAAATACGGAGCGACTGCTGGAACTTCCTAAGATCAAATAATGAACTAATTGAAAAGCGTATAAAAAGATGCGCCACTAGGGAGGCCATTGACTTTTTAAAGTTTTGTTAAGAATATTTAAAAAAGCGTTGAAAAGAACTGTTTTTATTTAGATAAAAAAAATGGGTCCCGGAAAGACTTTGACAGCGACAGAAAGAAGAAAAATAGATGCTTTCAAGGAGTTAGGACTCTCAGCAGTGAATAGAAATGCGTTGTCTTTTCGGGTGAAAAAAGTTTAATCTTGACGGCGCCGATGGTTACAACTTTTATTTCCAATATCTAAGAAGGAGGGGCTTATTTTGGCAAGACATCACAGCCGTACATCAGTTTTAATGGTGAGGGGAGCTATTGCCCACTATGGCACAATCGAGTTGTAGTTGTTGTCCGCAACAATGACCGGAAACATCTGTTTTCTAGAACGGTCATTTCCAAAAGTGAAAAACATTTTCGGACCCCTGTCTTGGATATTCCAACAAGACAATGCCCCTATCCACAATTTCAGGGTTGTTAGAAGTTGGATTCACCGGACTTAAACATAATCGAAAATGTTTGGGCATGTTTATCTCGTAAAGTGTATGAAGGTGGCAGACAATTTGAAGACAAGCACACTTTAATCGAAGCTATTCGTAATGCCTGGGAACAAATTTCTCAACAAATTATTTAAAAAACCAAAAACTGTATGATTCTATTCCAAAACGTCTTATAGAGGCCATATCGAAAAATGGAGGGCATACTCATTATTAATGTAGAAAAACATAATAAATATTTTTTTTAAAACCATAAAATGTAAACATTTAAACATGTTGGGAAAACATGTACCTGTTAACAGGTAGTAAAAGTATGTGGGTATAAAATTTCCAACAGGTATAAATACTGAAAATCAATTGCAAAATGTATGGCCTCATCCTTGTGATCGCCAGTGTATGTCAGTAATTAAGCACACAGCTAATTTTGGCAAAAGTCGCCATCAGAGGGAGTGGTATGTGGTTTTCTTTGCATACAATGCACGACCATTTTTTTTTACTTTCATCCTTATTTTACGCCTTTTAACACAAATGAATATAAAAAATTATTGAATTTGTTCCGGTTAAGTTAAATCTTGCCCTTTTTTCTGCAATTGCCGTGCTTTTGTAGTTGTCTCATGCGAAATTGTCTTATCAAAAATCCTTTGCATTGTGATAGTTAAGAAGCTACTTTATTTATTCCCGTAAGCATTTGTCACTCAGCTTAATAGTTGGTGTTGTTTATGAAAAGATCTTTGTTCGAAATTTCTATCCAGTGTATTACCTACATAAATGTAATGAGTAGAACTGCACCTATTTTTCTTTGTTTGCTAGTCTAATGCTAAACGTGACTTCACGTTAGATTATCTTACACAAGACAATACTTGGACGTGCTAATCCATAGAAAAGCGATTCTCTAGCTAATTTTTTTTCGAATTTATCGCTACATTTTCAACCACCAGACTTTTGGAGAAAAAAAAATATATTTGTATATATTGAATTCTAAATAAAGCGAAATCAGAAATTGTTTGAGGATGGATACAAGCGGGAGTTCCAAGCAATAGCAAAATATAATATAAGCAATTCTTTAACAGTTTAGTGACAAATATTAGCAAATGACTTTACTCAGCTGCATACCTACAATGGGCTCTAAACAATGAAGACGTTTTTTTTTTCTTTAAATTTAAAAACAAATAGAAATAAAGCATATACACTACCTTGCTGGGATGTTAGTGGGTTGGAAGCGGTTCTATCATACACACCTCTATGTGCGCATTCCTTTTTGAAACGCAATCGAAGCGGTGTACCCGGCAACGGTTGACCTGTACGATTTTGTATAAGCAAACCAATGCTGAACATTGCTATTCCAGAGTTGTTACCCGTACATGGTAGAAAAATGCTAAAATCTTGTCCCATCAAGGATATGTGAGTGTAAAAAAAATAAAAGTAAAATACCATCGCCAATCAAGTCGTTCTCTTACCTTTTTCATGGTGCGGAATTTTTCCTTTCGTCTTAATCGAGACTGTTGGTGACTTTAGAATGCTTTCATCAAGTGACATCAAACGGTCAAAGTTGTAGATATATTTTTTGTTTCCCGACTTCCATGTAAAGTTTACATAATTGACCTCTGATGGTATAGTTGGAAGGTATTGATTAAAGTTAGGATCTTTCAAGTCTGTGTAGACTTTTCCGTTTTGAATGGCGTAGACTTTTATACTGAAACCTTAGGAATATGTGAGTGTGAATTTCATCAGTTTTGAGTTAAAAATGTACCACTTAGAACACGCAATTGCTGTTCATTGATCCATAAGGATAAATCCTCTTCGTCTTGGTCGCTTCCATGATGACGATCCTTTTTTTTATGCCGACGACCTTCGCCATTTTTTCTACATTGTACGCAGGTTATAGACACAAGAAAAATCACGAACAGTACATACGCATATTTGGAGTTCATTTTCGTCAGAGTGTATTTCTAAAGAAAATTTAAAATTATGTATACATTAAAAGTGCGCGAGAAGGGACGGGCAATCAACTTAATGCATTTCTTTTCTAGTGATGCAAAATATTTGCGTTTATAAACTTGGGACAGGTTTGATTGATTATCATCAACTGAGCAGTGATGCATTTCCGCAGTTACTCTATGATAAAAGTGACAACTGAATACGATAAATCGATAGAGCATGATCTATTCGCATCTTTGGAGATGATCAGAGCTTTCATTTATAGGCTCAAGATATGTATAAGTGTACTGTCATCAACAAAACCATACATTTTATTGTTAGTCTATTTGTTGTATTCGATCATTCGATGTTGCTCAGTCGGTACTGTGATGTTCAATGGAGAGATCCTACGAACAACGTCAAAAAGATCATATCAATCAACGTTTCGGCAAGAGTACGATAACGGCGACAAGAAAAAATAACGGTTTTGTGTAGAACAGTTAGATACAAGCATTGGAGGGGGTCTGTCTAGCGGGCGGGAGTGGCGATTTAAAAAAAAAAATACTTCAAATGGGAAAAAAAATATTTAAAAATAACGGCAATACTTACAACAAAGTATTGCACATTTTTTTTAATTTAAAAGTTGGTTCTACCATACTGTTTTTAAATCAAGTGATTTGCAATAATAGTTTTTGAAAAAGACTAATTTCAAACTCAAAAAACTATGCACTGTAACGTTCTGTCGACCGCCTAAGATCTGCAAGCAGAACCAGCCGAGTTACAGAATCAATCCAGTCAAAAGACACCGACGATATGCTTCTTGATAATCAACCAAGCGAGGCAACCAGTTCAGGGCGTAGAGTTCAGCTGCCTTCACACTATCTCAATTAGGTTCTCCACTAAGGGGGAGTACTGTGGCGACCCTGGTGCAATCATCCCTGCTGTTCATATATAATTCGATTTATCATCATCAAATACAGATACAGTCGCCCATCTGCCATCTCGCCGTAAGCACACATTTTATCCTTCCTTAGTTAATAGAAATAAAGGGTTTTTCAACAGGGACGCTACAAAAGTAGAGCGACAGGAACAGCAAATGACGCCGAAATTCTTGCCGCTCTTTCTCTTTCTTTTCTCTTCAGTAAGGTTTGCCATTGCATGATGGAAAGATATACGAGCCAACAACGAGTCGAAATTATTAAAATTTACTACCGAAATTCGGAGTCAGTGGCCTCAACGTTAAGAGCGCTACGTCCAATTTATGGTCGTCATAATCGTCCGCTCATTTCAGGCTGAATGGCTTCGTCAATAAACACAATATGCGGTATTGGTCAGGCAGCAATCCACACGTACTCCATGAGTCATCATTGCATCCCGACAAAATTACGGTTTGGTGTGGTTTATGGGCCGGCGGCGTCATTGGGCCGTACTTCTTCCGTGATGATCAAGACCGGCACGTTACTGTGAATGGGAATCGCTACCGTTCAATGATAACCGAATATTTTTGGGCCCAATTGGATGATATGGACTTGGAGGACATGTGGTTCCAACAGGACGGCGCCACAAGCCACACAGCGAATGCCACAATCAATTTATTGGAAACCAAGTTTGGAAACTGTGTTATCTCACGAAATGGTCCAGTCGCTTGGCCGCCTCGGACGTGCGATTTGACGCCGTTAGACTATTTCCTGTGGGGCTACGTCAAGTCTATGGTCTATGCCAACAAGCCAGCGACGATTGATGAACTTCGTACGAATATCGAACGTGAAATTGCAGCAGTATCGGCCGATTTATGCTTGAAAACCGTCGAAAATTGGTTTCAGCGTCTGGACTTCTGCAAGCGTGCCCGTGGTGGTCATACAAAAGAAATCGAGTTCCATACATAATGGCATCGAACGTACTTTCACAGGAATAAACAATTTCATTGATATCCAAACCAAAACGTTTTTGTTTTATTTAAAAAAAAACTTTTGTAGCGCTCTTATTGAAAAACCCTTTATTATTCATTGAGTATTTGATTTTAATAAAGATCATTGTTTTAGTTATTTAAACTGTGAACTTTGCATTTGATTTATTTGACAATAACAGATACGGACTGCCACAAGTTCAATAACACGTGCACTAAATAATGAGTCAGTGGGATCATCTTTTTAGCCGGCTAATTTCTCGTTATAAAAGGTCTTACATTAGCGACTTGACAACTTCAAAATTTCAGTGTGAACGCAACCGTAAACGATTACCGAACTGTCAATGTTAAAATATCCAGTCAACATTTTCATCATGGTGAGGTACACGAAGGAACTACGTTTACAAATAATTAAAATTTACTACCTAAAATTCCGAGTCGGTAGTCGCAACTTTGAGAGCGTTAACGCCAATTTTCGGCCGTAATTCTCATCCCAGTAGACAAGCAATTCATAGCCTAGTGAACAAATTTGAGTCAGAATATTCGCTGCTTGATGTTGCCGTGCCAATGAGATTACGTTGGAGAATATTGCTGCAAATCAGTCAATTTCACGGCGTTCTCAAGAATTGGGCCACTCCCAGACCACATTATGGCGAATTTTGCACAAGGATCTTAGCCTACACCCTTACAAGATCAAGCTGACTCAAGAACTAAAGCCACTTGATCATATGAAGCGACGTACTTTCTCGAATTGGGCTCTGGACATGATGCAAGAAAATGAAGAATTTCATCGCAAAATCAACTTCAGCGATAAAGCGCATTTTTGGTTAAACGCCTTAGTCAATAAGCAAAATATGCGGTGAGAACCCTCATGTGCTTCATAAAACAGCACTTCAGCCGCAAAAAGTCGTTTTTTTTTCGTCGATAAAAATGACCGTCATGTTACGGTAAATGGCATTCGCTACAGAGACATGTCGGAACGTTATTTTTTTGAGCAATTGCATGAATTGGACATTAGTGGATATGTGGTTCCACCAAGACGGTGCCACAACCACAAGTCACACAGCGGGTGCAACAATCGAGTTATTGAAGTCTGAGGTCGGTGAACGTGTTATCTCGAGAAACGGACCCGTCTATTGGCCGCCGAGATCGTGTGGTTTAACGCCCCTAGACTTTGTTATGGGGCTACATTAAATCATTGGTCTATGCCAACAAACCGGCGACGTTAGAGGAGCTCAGAGCCAATATTAAACGAGAAATAGCGGCCGTATCGGTCGAAAATTGGGTTCAATGTAGCGACCGCTGCATACGTTCACGTGGTGGACATATGAACGAAGTCGAATTTCATTCATAAATATTTTGATTATAATTCAAGCCAATAACTTTTTTTTGAGATATCTCAAGTAGTTTACATTTTATTTAAAAAAGGAGTTGTCGAGTCCTTAATGAAAGACTTTTTACAACTCACACCAAAGTTGTAAGCAAGTTGACAACAGATCTTTAAAAATGAAACCTCGTGCCTTCAAACAATTTTATTGCCATTTCACCGCTCGCCAGAACGCTAAAGTTCCTTCCACCAAATAAGGTAACCCGGAATTCGCATTTTCCGCCTAAATTGATAAAGCGTACTTCTGCTTTTTTATCCAGGTTTGAGCCACTGGAACCAATTTCGCCAATTCCACCAACGCCGACTCACGCCATGCAATCCGCACGGACTCCACCGCGGAAGAAAAGGAGCACATTGTCTGGAGAAAGTAACGATTATTCGTCAAACTCAATACAGACTATATTTGATGATACTCGTGCAATGCAAGTATTATTCCCATTAGTGCGTTCCCAGGATGATTTCGACCCCAATTTCTACTCTATAGAAATCAATGCCATAGATGTCGAGCTCCGATCTTATTGGTTTGAACGAAAGTGATAGGTAGGTGTAAACATAACACATTCTTGGCAGAACAAAACTGTGTATTTGATCCGAGCAATTCGCGACACCGATTTAATAGTGTAGACTGCAGTTCACAAATATGGATTAGAAACAAGGTTGGAGGAAGTATCAATATTTTTGGTAATCCTGCATTTATGGGAAATTAGTCTGCAGACTAATCCACCTACCACAATTTGAATTGATCGTAAAAAAGTAAATTCTGTAACGAAACACCGAGTTTATCCATGTCCAGGAGTTTTCAGCTTTGCCTAACTATTTCCGCACATGAATGCTTCTGTTCTTGTTTGAATTTCATTTAACGACAACGGTGCAGTCTCAGTATGAGAAAGAGGAATAGAATGTTAGAAGGAAGAAAGAAATAAGTAGTTGTTACATTTTCACGAGAAGTGTGGCTCCGATTACTTATTTTACTGCTGTAGGCAGGGAGTTCCAGAGTCTGGTGGCGCATAGACGAAGTTCAAATAGTTTGAGGAGGGAGTTAAAAGACTAAACGTCCTTGCCGAACGAGCAAATTGAAGTTTTTCAAAGAGGTGGCGATCTATTGTGTATAATTTTGTGCAAGAAGATACAGCACCTTACCTTACATTTAAAAACTGCTGAAGTGAACAGCCAAGGACATTATTATGGTAATTGGATATGTGGTCGTGTCGACGAAGCCTAAACACATACCTAACCATATCATGGAATGCAACAGTTAATTTACATAAGCAGAGATAATTAGTCCAGTTTGCAGTACACAGATGATGCATAATCAATGTAGGGAACCAGTAAGGTTTCAACTATAGTTGCAGCCTCGTATTTACGGGAGTTAAACTTGGGAATAAGCAAAGTTTACGTAGACCACCGTAAATTCATCAAACAGTGTAGTTAATGTGACTTACTGGGGATAGAGAGCGGTTAATCTTAAAACCCAAGTTGGTAACAGTCTCTGCAAACTGCACAAGTTCGACGTTGTGGAGTTTCTTGGATAGAAACGCAATTGCGAAGCGACGATTGGTTAATTGAGAATAGATCATCGTTCAGCCTGCAAACCAGATCCTCTACTAGACCTGAGGTCTAGATAAGTATATTTGCGCATCATCCCCATAAAAATGAAAACTAGCATTTGAGCAAACTTTGGGAAGGTCATTAATAAGCATGCCGAACAAAATAGGACACAATATTGAACCCTGAGGTACCACTGCAAGTATGTCCCTCACATGAGAGTATTTATCACCAACCACAACCCTTTGACAGCGATTGCTCAAGTAATTACTGATGAGGCTCAACTAACTTTCACTGAAACCGAAAAACCTTCGTAGTTTCTCTGTAAGAATTGAGTGATTACTGTTTTAAAAGCTTTGGAAAAGTCAAGGAGGCATAGTACTGTGATGAAGTCTAAATTATAGTTGATCCGTATGTCATCAAGGATTTTAGAATAACTGTGGTTGGGTCGAAAAACAGACTGGACCGAAGCAAGAAGGTTATGTTGATCAAGGTGACTCGAAATCTGCTTTGCGAGAATTCTTTCCAAAACTTTTGATAGGCAAGGCAAAATACTTATGGGGCAAAAGTCTGCGACCAAAGAAGGATGGGGTTTTTCGGCAACAGGAATAACTTCAACCAGCTTCCAACTAGACGGGAAAGACGAACAGGAACACGTTAGGCAAAAATTAATTACGTGCGTAATTACACTAATAATGGTGGTTAAAATCATTTTTACAAATCGTATAGGAATTCCACCGAATATTACTGACAACATCAGCTTTTAAGACAACTTCGAATTCAAAAACTGTAAGGTTCAAGAGAATGTTGATGGTATGGTAGAGAGGGAGTATAATCTGTTGAATTGGATACAAAAAAATTATTAAGATCATCAAGATCAGGTATAACGTCTACAACATTTTTTTTACGAACACAAACTGAGCGTAAGTTGTTCCAGAGCTTTTTGGCGTTTTGATATGCTCCCAGCTTAGATAAGAAATATCTTTTCTTGGATGATCTAGTAATGGAAGTTGAGAGATTACGTGCCTGGCAGAAAGTTTCCCATTTCAGGTCAGTTGGACTTTGCTTCCATTTCGAATACAGTTTTCTACGTACTTTTATGGCTTATGTACCTCAGATGTGAACCATGGACAATTTCTGTTGCGCACCGCCACTGTTTTTAGAGGATCATGGCTATTGAATATATTTAGTAGTAGAGATTGCAATAGATCCACTTTATCACCCAAGTCTGAGACAAAATAACAACTATGCCAAGGGAGTAATCTCGCTTCCATTTGCAGGGCGTAGTTATCCACGGAAGCGAAGTCTCTGAATTGG
Organism: Portevinia maculata; assembly: GCA_949715645.1. Lineage (NCBI taxonomy): Eukaryota > Metazoa > Arthropoda > Insecta > Diptera > Syrphidae > Portevinia > Portevinia maculata. The sequence goes on along the minus strand of OX454526.1, from coordinate 3,997,169 downwards.
AAAGTTAAAGGTGTTGAGGAACGAGATAAGTTAATGTTGTAAGTGCAGAAAATAAATTAGGTCGTGGTCTGTGACACCCTCCAACGACAGCTGGTCCTGTAGTAACACATTCGAACGATCAGATAGGTACCAACAAAAGATCAGGAAGACTCGGAGAGCAGTTGGGTGCAAAGCGGGTGGCATATGAGTTAACTACAGCTAGCACAGAAGTGGCGGCTAGGTCCAAAAGTTTGTGAGATCTACTATTACCTAAAAAGATATTATTTTTCGAAAAAATTCTGCAAAATCGAAACCCAAAAATATTATTAAATGGGCATCTGCGCCTATCTGTCAATTTTCACTTGTTGGAATAAAGCAGAGATAAATATTTTATTGCACTCTAAGTTCAGCTCTGAGTAATCGCCATAAAATAGAGGATATTAAAAGTTCGAACATTTTTATGGATCAAATTAAGATATCTTGAGTCGTTTGCTATTTTCAGTTATCGCTTTTTTTCATTAACTGTTAATTAAAACCCATATACGAAGCAAATAAAATGATTGAACTATGCCTATCCTACCCTATCCTGGCGAATGAACTACGACGCATAAAATTCAAGTTTCTATCATAAGTCAAAGCTTCCATATTGACACAAGCTAGCTTCAGCAAGGGTATTTGAATAACATGTGTGTCATACCTAATAGTTTTTTCATTGCTTGCACAAAATATTAGCAGATGTATAATATGCCGTAATCTGTCTCCAGCACGAATAATGTACCTACATATTTGTTTTGAACATGCGAATGGCAAATACATATTAATCAAATTCGTTCATCTGCCACAAAATAGTGTAAACAGCCTATAAAAATAAATCGATCGGTTCGGATGTCTGCCCAGATGTCTGGGGAATCACACGTCTCACTATTCAGTGGTATTAGTGTAAACAAATCAATTTTCTTGTTAATTTGTTCATGCTGAACTTGTCAGTCTCAGTAGCCTTATATTGCCGACTATTAATTTCGAATACAATCATTCGAGGAGAGAACGTGTATTTTTTTGCCAACCCAAACCAAACGCGAAGTAAGAATGAGGGACAATGTGGGAATTCAAAGAGGAAACGCATCTTTTATGCAGGAAATATAAAAAGAAACCGCAACACCACTTCCTGGCGAGCATAAGGGCTTATTTTCGTTCTATGCAGTTAGTCTGCCACCTCATTCGAACCCTATCCTTTGATTTCAATACCAATGAAGCAATCTACTTGACTGTCTACCTGGACTTGCCTAGATGGTCGTCACCTCTTCGCATTTCCAGTTTATTTTTGGTCATACACTTGTATTTCATGGTGTGTTCAAGCCAGCCGGAGAGTATATGCGGAGAAGAAAAGCGCGAGATTATATTACTTATGGTCGGCCACTAAGAGAAACCAGTTAAAGTCGCAACAGGTAGGAAATACAGAACGTAGGATGAGGGGGATATAATAGGCATATGCACACATGCACAAGTATAGTTGAAGAAATTAAATGTACTTTTATATCACTGTTCTGAGTTTTAAACAAAGAATTTCCAGAACTTCCAAAATCAATAATTCTGACCTCGCACTATTCGCGGACACAGAGTAGTAATGTGCATTTAATGCATGGATCATGCAATTGCAAATGCGTTTTGCTTTATTAATTTTCATTCATTCATCAAACGAACGTTTTATTGCCAATTACTCTTATTAATTAAAAAACTATGAAACGAACCGCAGTGTATTTTAAATCAATAAATATCTTTTCATCTGCAACAACCGATCGCACACTTTTTTTGTTTGTATTCTTTTCTTTAGACTACTTGGCGAATTTCATCTCCACTTATTCTTGTCACAAACTTGAGATTATCAAAACAAAAAGGCAAATCAGGCACTGCATATTAAAAAGCAAACAAAAATGTAATTTATGGGCACGCTATAAACGATTGGATAAACGTACCGCAACCTGTTGCCCGCAAACGATTTGGTCCGCACCGCATCTGGATGAACACTGAGTAATTAAATTCAACAACACACCAGACAGTGCCGAGCCAGTCAGCAGCAACACCACAAATACTTGCCGGAAAACTACCATCCACCATCGGTCATATTTACCAGCAGCTTCGATCAAGTACGATAAGTAATGTCGTTTATATCGCCTCCGCTCCGTACTCATCGGCTGATCGTGTGTTTGCAGTGTTTTTTTTTCTTTTCTTTTGGTATTTGCTTTTTGATTATGTACTTTTATTCGAAACGTCTGTTGTGACCGGCTATTTGCCTGCCACAGGATAATACAGCCATTGTACAGTGATATAGCTTTTAAGGGGCCCTTACATGGTCAATCGAATGACATCAATCACTAGCATGTGTTTGTGAAAATGTATCTGTATGAGGCACACACATTTGGTGAAGTCTGATTGACGAAAATCAAAGCAAGTTTGATTTTGCATGATAACCGTCATGCCGATTGATACGTGTAAGGGTTGGATTGACGTAATTACTTCATTGTGATTTGTGTTGCGGAAGCGAAAACATGTGCGGAAAACTGAAGGCCGATGAAGACCGAGCATTTGTAACGGATTTAATTGAAACGTATCGGTTATTACCGAGTTTATGGGATGTCAAAGGGAAAGATTATAGCGACCGAAACAAAAAAATGCAACAATATTAAGTTTTACTGCAAAAGTATAAAGAAAAGTATCCTGATGCACAAAAAGAAGATGTCACTAGAAAAATAAATACGTTGAGAACGAATTTTCGGCGCGAGCTAAAGCGATTAAATGAATTAAACAAAAGCGGATCCGGTGTTGATAATTTCAGTGAACCAGGTATTTTAATGAAATTAGTTTCATTAAAGACATCGAATATCCGTGTGTATCTCGCAGTACAATTCAAGAATATATTGCAAGAGCAATATATGCAATCCATTCGTCCGTTTCCTTCATCGCACATCCGTACACCGCGAAAACTCGCACAAAATAAAAATTTGACGTCAATCGATTGAACTGTGTAATGGGTAGCGTCAATCCACACATACACGATGCATGATGTCGTCCGATTGACCATGTAAGGGCCCCTTTAAGATTGCCTTTGAATGTTTTTGTTCCTCGCGAGTATCATCACATGTGAATTTAAAAACAGTTAACTAAAGATCAAAAATGCACAGTATGTATTTATATTAATAAACATTTTTAACTGACATAATTAAGGCTATTGGAATTCGGAATCTCTGCGTGATGTACGAGGGGAGTTCGATAATTATGGAAAATAACATGGAAACATTTTTTTTTGGCAAAAATCAATTTTATTTTTCAACATACACTGGCGATCACAATGATGAGGCTATACATTTTGCAATCGATTTTCAGTCTTTATACCTGTTGGAAATTTCATACCCAGAAACTTTAAGTACCTAAGTCATAAAATTAAAGGGTAAATAATATATAAAATAAATATAAAAAATAATAATGCATACATGAAAATTCCGGATTATATTCTCAGTTATATCCGCATTAGGAATTCCCATAGACGGCAGTGGCAGAGGTATCGCCAACCTATGCACTACGATCTTATGAAATACTTCAATAAAATCATAGCCACTGAAATTTTATATCATCGCAACAAGGAGTGGAATAAAACACTAAGCAAATTAGATAAAAATTCAAAACCTTTTTGGAATATTCTCAGAATCGTCAAAAATAGAAACAGACAAATTCCCAGCCTCCGTGTTTCGGACAAGGCCTTTCACACAGACAATGAAAAAGCAGATGCATTTGCCTCTTCATTTGTGTTAAACCACGAAGTTTCTGTTAACCTAGGCGATGCGGTTACTAATCGCTTAGTGAGTGAATCGACCTCAAGAGTTATGATTGAAGAAGCTATGACGCGTACTACCGAATATATATCACAACAAGAAGTAGAGGATATCATTAAAAGTCTGCAAGTGAAGAAAGCGGTAGGGATAGATGGTATAAAAAATGTCTACTTGAAGAATTTACCGAGATAGGGAAAGCATTTTTTAACATATATATTTAATTAATGTATAAAAATGCAATACTTCCCAGATCGCTAGAAGATTGCCAAAGTGATACCAATTCCCAATCCGAGCAAACCATCTGAAGACCCTAGTAGCTACAGACCGTTAAGTCTTCTTAGCAGTCTCAGCTAAATTTTTGAAAAGATTTTGAAGAAAAAATTGCTAGTGTTGATTGAGGACAAGAACTGTTTCCCAATGAACAATTTGGATTCAGAAGCCATCATAGTGCCATTCATCAAGTTTATAGAATTAACAAATATGTAAAAAGTAAAAGGTCAGAACATAACTCAACTAGTTTGGTGCTTCTAGACATTGAAATGGCGTTTGACTCTGTGTGGTATAATGGTCTTGTCCATAAAATGTTGTCTTTTGGTTTTTCGTTGTACATATAGTGAAAATCGTTCGAGGTTTTTTGTCAAATAGACGTTTTTGCGTGTACATTAACAAATATTGCTCTGAAATGAAATACGCTACTGCTGGTTTTCCCCAAGGCTCAGTTTTGGGCCCAATTTTATACAACATATTCAAGACCGATTTTCCAAAGCTTCCCTCCTGTGAGTCAGCAATTTTTCCTGATAACAGGTTTATTACTGTCGCATGAATTTGTTCTCACAATTGAGACAAATCTGCAAAATGCAATCGAGATATTACTCAATTATTACAACAAGTGGAAAATTAAAGTTAATATTAGTAAAATGCAAGCAATTTGTTTCACCAGAAAAAGAAAAGCTTGCTATTTACCTAGTAATACACTCAACGTCAGGGGAGACTCCATAATTTGGCAGTCATATGTCAAATATCTAGGAATTTATCTGGACCAACGGCTTAGTTATAGAGAGCACTTTGCGAAAACAAATCAAAAAATTCAAATTGCTATCAAAATGCTCTATCCGTATATCAATAGAAGGTCCGAGCTGAGCCTTGGGAATAAATTAATATTATACAAAGTGATATTTCAAGCAATACTATTGTATGGTTACCAAGTATGGGATGATTGTGCAATGTGTCACAAGAAAAAGCTGCAAATAACGCAAAACAAATTGCTCAAGATGATGCTTAATGTTCCTCGATACCACTCCGCAATAAACTTGCACCTTCAGGCGGATGTTGAATTGATTTCTGATAGGCTGTACAAACTAAAAGAACGTTTTTTGAATAACTGTGATATACCAGATAATCCACTTATTAACCAACTAAAGGTGTAACTATAATCAATGTATGTATCTATTTATGTTATTTATTTTTTAATATATATTATATTCTACTTGTTATTTATTATTATTTGTTATTATTTATTATTGCTTATTATTATTTTTTGTTATTATTTATTATTATTTATTATTATTAGTTGTTATTGTTTATTTTTACTTATAATTATTAGTTTTTTACTTATTGTTATTTATTTTATTTATAATTAATAATTTTTTTTTCGTTGGTTTCCTTTAAAATAAAGTTTCAAGAAAAATTGTAAAAACGTAAAATGTATAATAGACATTGCTTCAGTAGAAAGATAAAATAAGTACTACCTATATCAAATCTCTGTGCTTTTATTGTAAATTGGGCGATAACTTATGTAAATTTTATAACGAATAAATGATCTATCTATCTAAAGGGTAAATAAGAAACGACCGCTGAAATTTCCCAAGATCAAACAATGAACTACTTGAAAAGCGTATAAAAAGATGCGCACTAGGATGAGGCCATTGCTAATATTTGGTTGCAGGAGTTCACTTCAGCGATTTGGAATATTTAAAAAGGCGTTGAAAAGAACTGTTTTTATTTAGTTAAAAAAATTGGGTTCCGGAAAGACATTGATAGCGACAGAAAGAGGAAAAATAGATGCTTTCAAGGAGTTAGGACTCTCAGGCCGAGAAATTGCAAAGAGGCTAAATAGAAGTAAAACTGCTGTGAATAGTTATCTTGCGGATCCACAACACTATGGGAAAAATCAAAAAGGACGCACGGCAGAAGCAACAACATTGCGAGAAAAGCGGGCTATTCTACGGCGGGCTATTCTACTCTACAAGTGACTAAAATAAGGGCCAACAGGGGGGTATCAGCCAGCATAGCAACGGTCTGAAGGATAATACAAAAAAGTGGTACAATACAGAGAAGAAAACTTAAAAAGAAACCTGTTTTGAGACATGAATTTTGCAAGAGAACATGTCGCTTGGAGCAGTAAATGGAAACGCGTTGTCTTTTCGGTTGAAAAAAGTTTAACCTTGACGGCCCCGATGGTTACAACTTTTATTTCCATGATCTAAGAAAGGAGGATTTATTTTGGCAAGACATCACAGCCGTAAATCGGGTGTAATGGTGTGAGGAGCTATTACCCACTATGGCACAATCGAGTTGGAGTTTTTGTTCCTAACAATGAATGGAAACAACTACAAATGTTTGCTGGAACGGTTATTTCCAAAAACAAAAACATTTTCGGACCCCTGTCTTGGATATTCCAACAAGGCAATGCCCTATCCACACTTCCAGGGTTGTTAGATGTTGGATTCAATCAGAAGACGTGGAACTTTTCACATGGCCGCCCTATTCACCGGACTTAAACATAATCAAAAATGTTTGGGCATGATTATCTCGTAAAGTGTATGAAGGCGGCAGACAATTTGAAGACAAGGACACTTTAATCGAAGCTATTCGTGATGCCTGAACCCAAATTTTTCTTAATTATTTAAAAAAAACTCTAGCTTCTATTCTAAGCCGTGCGTCGTATACAGGTCATATGGAAAAATGGCGGTCATACTCATTATTAATGTAGAAAAACATAATAAAAAAATATTTTAAAACCATAAAATGTAAACATTTTTTCCTTTCTTTCGAAGATTTTGCATGTTGCCTCATCGTAGTTTTATATACGCTTTTCAAGTAGTTCATTGTTTGACCTTGGGAATTTCCAGCGGTCGTTTCTTATTTACCCTTTAATTTTATAAGGGCATGCTGACCCCTCCCCCCTCAACAAGCCACCAAAATTTGTCGAATTGCTTTTCCGTGTCGAATCTATCCCTCTCCGATATTGTGGTACTAAAACGGAGGAGCTCATGAGCATTGGCGACGTCCCCGTCATGGAGGAGCCGCTTATCTCTCGCGCTGCGGTAGCGATGGTATAAGACCGGAATACCATCCCTCGTCTGTACCAGCCCTTTTGCATCAATATGGATAAATGCCTCTGGCGGGATAAAGCCAGACCGGAGCGTACTCTCTATGTACATTTCATTGGGGTAGTAAGCCCCAAATATCAGACTATTGTCGCTGGCCATCGCCCTTGCAACGTGCCTTCGAGTGACCTTAATGAGGAAATTGTCAATCCTATTCAACTGAGCCCCATCGTATAGGACCTTGTTGGGATAGTATTTTATATAGTTGGATTCAGGCCTTCGGAACAACCGAAGACAGGTCCTAAGACATTGTCTCTCCAAAACCCGAATCTTTTCCATATAACTAGGCGCTATATTAAACCACAATGGACAACCATAAGCGATGATTGGCCTTATAAGGGCCACGTAGCAAATAACCTTCACTCTAGAGTCAAATTGACTGCTATGAAACAGTCTCCTTGTCAGAGCATAAGCCTTCTTGGCCCCAGCAAGACAAGCAACTATATGTCTATCGAAATACAGATACTGGTCAAGCCAGATACCTAGATATCTAACTACGCTTCTCACCGCCAATGGCTGCCCATTTTGTCCAATAATAGCCAATTTCTTCCAGTTTTTTTCTGGTGTCCCTAGAGGCCCCAGCCAATGGAGTTCTGAACAAGATTGTTTCCGTCCTCTGAAAGTTGATTTTCAACTTCCAGTCGTCGCAATATCGCTTAATTTGATCGAAGTCACGCTGCAAAAGGATATTAATGACCTCGATTTTAGGACCTGATCTGTATGCCACCAAATCGTCGGCATACGCTATAGCATGTCTGAGTGAACCAACCAGATCAACTCGTGTAAATGTTAAACAGGATCGGAGAATTGACCACCACCTGCTGTAAACCGTTTTTAATTTCAAAGACTCTGCTCGAAGTCACGTTGCCACATTTGACAACGAACTTCTTTCTCATAAGCATATTATAAATTACATATAGCAAAGGTTTGTGCATCCCCCGCCTGGTCAACTTGTAGAAAAGTCCCTCTAACCAAACGGTGTCGAAAGCCTTCTCAAAATCAACCAGACAAGCACCCGTGCATTGGTTCTTGCATTTATTCCACTGAATGTCGGAGACCAGTTTCGACGCGGCATGAATAGTGTCATGCCTCGCCCTGAAACCAAACTGGTTGTCCGAAATTATGTTATTGTCCTCGACCCACTTTAACAGGGCTCTATTGACAACTTTTTTCAAAGACCTTGCCAATATTCGGAAGCAAGCTAATTGACCGGAGATTGGCAGGGTTCGTCCTATCTTTACCTTTTTTCGGGATAGGGTGTACCACAGCTACCTTCCAATGCGCCGGATAACGTGCATTATTCAGCGCATTGTTAAACAGCGTGGTGAAAATATCTACAGCCTCCAGAGGCAGGCGTCTCAATACGACGTTTGGGACACCATCCATCCCCGCCGACTTTTTATTCTTTAGCGACTCGAAGATGCACAGAAGGTCATCCTTCGACACGAACAAGTGCGATGCATCTCGGCCATTGGCGACAACTGCATTAGCATGGTTTTCATCAGTGAATACGGTGAATCCGTTATTCTCAGATCGCCAATTCTCAAGTACGGTGCGCAGATAGAAGTGGCTCACCAGAGCCCTATTCTCAATGTCGTGGTTACGGCGAACAGGATTGTTCACCGTATACACGGCCTCGAAACAAGCGCCCAGCAAATCAACTTTCTCCTGTGGATCCTCGACCACGAAAAAATCGTTGTTTGAAGCGACACTTTCTGGACTTATTCCAGCAGTCAGTATTGTCTGTCTGTTCTCTGCTGTCTGGGAGATTCGAACACAAGGAATATCATTGTGATCTTTCCTCCTGAACAACTTATTTATCTGTGGGAACATATTCGGACTACAGGTTTTAATAGCCCGAATTTTATTGCCCCAATACAGACTTACAGATTTTCTGTAATTTTCTTTTATCAGCTGTTTCAGGAGTCGGATCTCTGACTTCAGCATCCTTACCTCCAGGTCGTCGCGATCAGTAAATTGCCTGTACAGCCGTTTAAGCCTCGAGAGCAGTCTACTTTTCTGTCGGTATAGTGCGTCGATTGTAGGGTTTCTGTACTTTTCTGTCTGGACGAGAACCGATTGACTCGACGTGGTATGGTCGTTGGCGAAATCTATAAATACATATACAATATTTAAAAAAAAAAAAAAGTTATGCAAGTTAATAGAATAGTTCCCATTCGGGAAATACAAACTGATGTTCGTTTTGTATTACCTGGTGAACTCGTCAAGCATGCTGTGAATGGAGGAACAAAGGCAGTTACACAATACACCAGCTCCAAGTAAATGTGTATTTTTTAAAGACATTTAATTACGTCAAAACGATTAAGAGATTTTACTACTGTAACTTTTTGAAATTTACGTTTTTCAGCTACAATACCGTTAATTAGTAATTGCGGTGGAAAATCATAATTTGGCTAATGTGAAGTCCTCGATATCCGCTGAATTAGGTGAATTCGCGATTTTTTACTGTATATTTTGTGTTTCTTACAATTATTTAGATGTTATTCATTCCATTGGAAGTTAATACAATATTTATTACAATTTACTTAACTATGTATGTAAAAGTAACATATATCAAAATGGCTTTCGAAGTAATTGACATTTTCTCCTAGAATAGAAATAAAATTAAAGGTACATGATTCCATGAGAACCACGCGGAACAGATTTACCGCTATTGAGGTGAAAATTTTTGTTTCTTTTCAATTTCATAAAGTTAAGAGACATGATCGTATGAGAATCACTGAGATCAGATTGTTTAAGGAGAATGTCAGATCTCCCCTTGACATGCGGGCTTTTAAGGTGAATGCAAACGGGCCCAGCCCCAGCAAACGGCCCTTAACCGCATAAATAAGCAATTATTTTTGTTTTATAAATAAAAATAGTTTTATCAAATTACCTTATTCGCCAGCAACCCTCGACCGCCATTTTAATTGATCTGATTTTTTTTTTCTTTCTTTTGCCTCCTGTCAGTGTGTGTTTTTTTATAATTAGCGTGCGCTAAAGGGTTTTTTTTATTTTTTCTGTTATTGATACGGTACCCTTATAATGTTGCCACAGCGCAGGCATTTTGTAGCTGCAAGCAGCACTCAGCAATTGATTCATTGCCTGTTTTTGGGTGCTGCTTCCTACTTGAAAGAATAGGTGGATTGGAAAGAAGTTTAAGGTATGATATGTTTTTTTTTCTCCCCTGGTGGCTCCCCAGGTGGTAATTGCTTAAGGGAGATTATGAATTCTGTGTGTATTCAATTTTACAAAGCATGGCTCTGGTTGGGATTCGAACACACGACCTGCCAATGACTTTGTGAATACACTACCATCGCACCATTGCCACCTGTTGGCTGTGCTCGGCTTTACACTCAGACTTCTCCAACATCTTTTCCCTTATGTCGAATTACGATCAGAAAAAGGATGGTAACCCTCCCACTTTATAGCATCCCTACTGGTCCGCCTGTTGGGTTAGCCGGTTCGCCATCAATAAACATTGGTAGGCTTCGGATCACTTCTTTACTTCACATAACTTCGAAACTCCACACGCTTGTAAACTGGAATATAATATGATATTATTCTTCTTTAACAACGATGTTATGATCTGAAAAAGAGTGCCCGATTCGTTGCATCTATACCGGCCAGCCTGTGCAGCGGTTGAACCTCAAAAAGTAACTGCAGGCCTCCCGGTTCAACCAAACTACAATCAACATAAAAGTATTTAATCAGATTTTTTTTTAGATAAGCTTTTGAAGCGCGACTGGCTCCGTTCAGTTGGTACTGGACAGATCCCAAGAACCCTGTCAAAAAGGCAATATTAATCAACGTTCCCATACAAACGCGAAAGAAAAGCAACAGCATCTGTTTGGCCTCAGCGACGAAGTGATTCAAAATCGGGAGACCTGCCGTTATTTTCTGAGGTCGACCCGGCGAACAACACAGGCGGGGCTGTATGGAGGCAGTTAAGTGGGAGGGTTATAATATCTTTAATAATGATCATAGCCTCCCCTTCATTAAAGGGAAGAAGAAGATGGGTCCTTTGACGTATCTGTCAGATACTTGAACCTTTTGCACTTATCAAGCACGTTTCAATTTAAATTAAATGTCTGAAATAATTCAGAGTGGATCGGAGAACTTACAACAAAGTACATCATCAGTAAATAATAACTGGTGCACTTTGGATACCGTCGGTTTACCTTCAAGCTGATAATGAAGGACGGCAATTTAATAGCAAACGTTTTTAGATCGCTTTCGTTGTGTACACCGACTTTGATTGGTAACTTCTCGGTGACTCCAGAGGGGCATCTTATTTTTGTCTTTTCTCCTTCATACATAAATGTCCATGATAATCTGTACGTAGCTTTCTGAAACTCCTGAACCAAGCAGGTACACAACTAAAACATTTTCATATCTTTCATTACCTTCAACGAAAGGCATGCGTCCCCGAAATTTGATAATTAAAAACTAAGGGATCTAAGCTCTTCATATAAATGCTGATGGTTCTCATAAGCAGGAAAATCATTGCAGATCCGAGATAAGCCTCGCAGGATTTAATGATTACAGGTGTTTATTTAGTTACACAAAAACAAAACAGTAAAAACAGAATATGTGCTAATTCAATGTAATTTATATTTGTCACTTTGAATGAATCTTGAAACTTCTTTATTTTTTTGAACAACAAAAAGCAAAACTCGAACTCCATTATTATGTCTATTGATTATTTACTTCAGTGGAATGTGCTTGAGTGTATTGCATAACAAAATGTTTAGCTGGTTTATTGAGTATCTGCAAAAGAAAACAAAATAAACGACAAATTGGAAACACGAAAATAACTTTATATCTCACCTTGGAAACAACTTCAAGAAGATCACTCTTACTAAATTCAACTGCACTGCGAAACCCCCATGAATACAGATTTCTATGAGTTAACTAAATGTTAAATACAGAAAATGAAAGGGCTTTATCATAAATTACGTGTTTTCAACAGCATCTGAATCGCTTTTAGTTTTTTTCAAATACAATTGTTTAACGAACGTTTCCGTAATGAGCTTCTTAACATTTGGTCCAAAATAGTCATGTGGTCTATCGAAATAAATCCGAAGACCTATGAGGAACTCTTCCAGGCATTCTAGAGAAAAAAAACAAATTACTTCCACCAAATATCCCAAATATGTAGCTAATACCGACTGGATACCCAGGTTCCGATTATGATCAACGTTACTCGCAACTAAATTTTATTTAACTATAACTACTATCCTGGTGTTAACAGGGCCTAAAGCCTAGCTTCTCCAGTAATTCGTTTGTGAAGTTATAACGAAAACAAGGAACCCAATATTACACCGATTCCGAACAGCAAATTAAAAAATCTTATCATGACAGTCAACGTTGGTTTGTAAGGCATTTCGCGAGAATTGGAGCAGTAAATGAACTTACATGTGCATCAGTAACAATCAGCAAAGATAAAGCGCCCACAGAGAACTTTTTTTTAATTAATTTCGATTAAGTTTGTTTGTTTGGCTCAGGAACAATTTGTTTGAAAATAATGTTCACATCTTACTGCTGTATGTTAATTTAGGCTGTATCAAAAATGGAAGGATTAGTTTTGATATCGTTTCATAGTATTATATCAGCGGCGTTAACTCACTGAGGCGGAAGCCAAGAACACTAGGGTAAAAGCAGCTCGTATTTCAAAAGCCATAATGCACACTAGGACTGTGGTTCAACTACGGCCGTTTTCGAAAACGTCATCTGCGTCAAAAATACATTTGCAGAATGTTCTTTAACGCAAACTGCAAAAGTAAAGTGTTCGAAAACGCGAACACTAAATTAAATGCATTGGATATCGACATCATCGGCCACTGCATTTGAAAAACAGGCGAAGTTGGTCCGCCTTGAAGTAAATGAGGACAAGACCAAGTACATGCTATCAACAAACAAACAAACATCTGTCTACCGCCTAGGACAAAGCGTCACTGTTGGTAGCAATAACTTGGAGATAGTTAGAGAGATCATCTACCTAGGAATAAACATCAACTCCCCGAATGACACCTCAGTGGAGATCCGGGTGATAATTACCAAAGGAAACCGCCGCTACCTCGGTTTAGCGAAACATATGGGTTCAAAACTCACTCGAAGGATAAGTAGAAAAGTGGAGCTAATAATGGGTTCTTTTGAAAGAAAAATACTTCGTCGGATATTTGGCCCTGTGTGCGAGGAGGGCGAATGGAGGAGAAGATACAACCGCGAACTCTATGAACTCTAAAGCTTAGTCACGTCGACTACATTGGGTCGGCCATATTAAGCGAATAGACAATAATTCTCCAGTCTAGAGGATCTTCGACTCGCAGCACCCTGGTTCGAGAAGGCAAGGAAAACGGTACCCCCGTTTTAAAGCCCAAGCCATCGTGGATGCCAGAGCGCATGGTCTGTCTCAGGCAGAGACTTTTCACAGGTCGGTAAGTAATTTTGCGCAAGTCATTTGTTAGGAAATGTCATCTGAGTTGCAGATATGCAGTCTAAAATCCCAGTTGACAAGACTTTGATAGCGGACAAAATTGAATGGCTGATATCGAGAAGGATTAATTTTATCTCATTTCAATTTCCCTTTAGTTGTAAAGAGATTATAGAAAGGTTTACTAATTTTTTCAACCCTACAAATGCAAAAAAAAAAAACCGAATTCCCAGCCAGGAAGAGGCGACTCTATTTATGGATCTAAACACTATACGTGCACCAATTGCGAATATTGCAGGAGTCGGCGAAGTTGAAAATCCAATGAAGTATGTAGCCGGGATCTAATTTGCTTGTTTGAAAACGTCAAATGCGCTAGCAAAAAAAATCATTTGACAATGAGCAATGCATGCCATATTGCTTCTTTACTATTGCTTCTACGTTATAAAATGACGATCATTTGACGATCAAATTGATGTTTTCGAAAACGGATACGACATTGAACATGGACTTTTACTCCCACATATGGAAACCCGACCCCTTTTTCATGTATGTAATATTCTCTTTCCATTGACACTTTATTTGTTTGGCGCGAGAGCCACAAAAGATATGTGGTAATAACGGTATGTTAGTATTCAGTGCATTCTTGAGCGACTGCTGCTGGCAAAATAAAAACTTTATGAAGAAGCATCATGCCTACCAGGCATCACGCTAACAGCCTTGATAGTTAGAAAGAATTAATTGGCGTTATGCCTATTCAGGACTGTTGCCCCAAGTATAAACTTTTACATACCTTCTGTAACTGGAACACCCTTCATGAAGATATATGACAGCACTAAAAATAAGAGTGTTATATGCGAACGTTGATCTTCATCAAATTCATTGCTTGAAATGGCCGCGAACTTGGAAATACATATGTACACCTTTCCACTTTTTGTTTCCGGCACTATTTTTAGTTGAATACCATAAGTCTGCAAGGTAAACAAGCATGTTATTTCTTCCCAACCAAATGTTTAACTATTTAAACGCATATACTTACGTTACCCAGCGCCGTTGTTACCTCCTGCCATACTTTGTTAAACAACGAGCCATTTCCATTCAATGCTCGAGCAACAATTTCCGAATGCTTTAGAGGAAATTTACTGCAGCTATTATTTAAAATATAGTGAATTACATTGTTTCTGTGTTCGATTAAATGTTCATCATTCATTTCTATTGATCAAACGGATACCACACAAAGCTTAGAGTAAAAGTTATGCTTATCTTTTTGTGAGATTTAAAATCAGGACAGCGTTGTAAAGCAATACAAAAAGAAGTAAACAATGAAGAATGAAGCAAATAATTTCCCGCTGTTTTGTTGTCAAACGTTTCTTTACTATTCAAATGAAATCTGAGGTGAATTCAGATGCATGTATATGGATCTGTTTGCTTGTAAATATTCGAGTGACAGCTTAACATATGACCCGGAATGACCCTATGTAGAAAAAACAATAGTTATCAGATTTAGAGCACTTTTTGCTCTGCGATAAATTATCGCTCTTCATTGGGTGGATACATGAAATTGCAAAACTCGATTTCAAGGTTAGATTTGCAATTACTTGCACTAAAACCAAGACATTTGTCACTTCCAAGTTTGTAGATATTTTCATTTCGGTTTGTTGCTTTTCTAGACGATCATTTCAGTTTCAGTTTTAGTTGAGCTATCAGTTCAGATTTCAGTTAACTGATGTCTAAATGCAAAATTTGAAGCGTTTAACTGAAACTGAAACAGAAACTGAAACTGATGGAATTTTCATAAGTTGTCAGTTCAGTTATCAGTCAAACTCAGTTAAGCTCAACTGTACACCGGACTGACGCCTAAATGCACTTTGTCTTTTTGAACTTAACTGACAACTGAACTGAAAACTGAACTGATAACTGATCGTCTAAAAGGGCCTTTAAGAAGCAAAATTACTAAAAACACAATACTTGTTCATCGGTTTGCTCCTTTGGAAGAGAAAATTCCAATAGAAAACTATGTAGGTACCTACATACATACTTCTGTTTGCTTCCATCTGTAGAAAATAAATTATTTAACAATTATATTGTGCCTATTTTCCTTCTTCTATGGGAAGTAAAATTATATAACAATGCAATTATTTAACAGTAAATTTATGCATTCGTTTTTCTCTTCCAATTTGTAAACAAACGAGCTGTACCACACACAATTACAAAAAAAAAAACAAAATCTATATCAGAAAATCTGAGATCTGAGAGCGGAATCTTAATACCCAAAATAAAGAAACATAAATCTCAACGCATCATTGGCATCGCATCATTCGCACGGCATACCTTTTTAAGCTCAAAGCAGTGCTGGCACTGCGCTGTCAAAAAAACACTCTGAGCTCTCGACTTGTGTTCCTTTTCTGACTCTGAGTGTGCTCTTTGAGCTCGGAATAAAATGACCGGGTAGTTGGAGTAATGCTACGTTTTTATTAAGGTCGAAATGAGCTCATTTGGAAGTTTGCTGAAGAAGTGTTTTCATCTCAGTTTTCGCATTTTGTTTGACAGCTTGGAAATATGTTTTCTTTAAGGCATTTAGGAAATCATCGCCGAAACTCGGAAAAAGAAGCCGGTGTGCTATCAATTCACATCATGTGCAAATATATTTATACATACATGTTGATCGGGACTAGTAAAAGTGCGAAATTGTATTTTTTGTAGCAACAGTGAAGCACATGTTAAATCAGTATCATATGCTTCTATATTTCCTTTTCTGTTAATTTTGTTGGGTCTTTCCCTTGGGCGGCGCTTATATTGCTTCGATTGTTTATTTTCATTTATATGTTGATCAACACACAATTTTTAAAGAAATTGAAATCTTGTGATGTCTGCGATAGCACGTGCAGCAATAGTAACGATGACATTTGACGATCTGTCAAAAACAAAAGCGCCAAGTTTACTCTATTGTGGGCGCGTTCAATTTACAAGTGAACTACTACTGACTACTATTTTACCTTTTCTCATTGATCAAATAACTCACGTGACCATCGTTTGGCAAGTGATAGACATTTAATTAGTAGTGAACTTGCAGTGGACTTGCAAATTGAACGCGCCAATTGTTTGTTGCAATAGAGTCGCGGAATAGCTAAAGTGCGAAACTGTTTCAAAATTGTTGTCAGTATATTTAGTTGTTTTGGTACCTACGAGGAAATATTGCACCAGTTGCATCGGATCGTGAATACCCCTATAATGACTCACAATCGGTTCTCGTCGTCCGATCAAGTGGTGTCTGCAACGGCGTCGGTGGTGTAATGGTCAGCATAGTTGCCTTCAATATAAGAGATTTAAAAGTGAAATAGAGAAAGTAATTTTTCTATTCGAGTGTGGCGAGAAGTGTGGGTTCAATTCCAGCCCAAAATAAATAATTTTTAAATCTTATTTGGAATAATTATAATATACTGACAGAGACAGAAAAAAAAAAAAAAAAGTGCCGTAAAGTGGTCAGACGATGGACCCCGGCAAATCAGTGGTCGCGCGTACGGGTGTGGGTGTGCCGCTGCTTCGCGTGGTAAAAACACGTGAGCCGGCAAATGCAGTACTAACACCGACAACAATAACAACAGCAGCAACAGTAAAGACAGCAATACCAGCTAGAATGGCAACGGGTCTGCCTTTGCCAACAAAAGTGTTGCAGCAACAAGTGCAACAAAAACAACCGTAGCTTATACGGCTGCAAAAACAGCTACAACAGTGACAGCCGAAAAAGTCCCTCTACGTCAGCAGTGGCAGTAGTTGAGGCTGAATTTAAAAAAGTAGAAAAGAGACGAAGAAAATTAATACCAATGCCGAATCTGTCTGTTAAGAGGCCGTCAAAATTAGAGGGTTCGAATGTGGCTCGCACCGATTCCGACTCAGAAAACTGCAGTTCATATGAGCCTGAGGGAAAAGCGGCCAGGTATGTCGGCGAAGGAAACTCTTTTCGTGATTTACCGGTCGACACTGACGGGATCGTTCATATGTGCGACGAAGAGAAAGAGGAAGATGATGAGGAGGCGCAGCTCGACAAGTTGATTAAAGAGCTTTTGGAGAAGCGCGAGCAGCTGCGGCAAAAAAAGTTGCAGCAGCAAGAACAACAAAAAGTTCTTAAAGAACAGGTGCAACAACAACTGCAGGAGAAGCAGCAACAACGACAACAAAAACAGCAACAACACGAACAACAGCAACAACAACAACAAGCGCAGAATAAGCAGCAGACGCAGGTGCAAATAAAACAAAAGAAAGAACGAATACCGCCAATAAATGTGAGTAACTTTGACATTAGTGATAGTATTAGGTTATGTAGGTTAATAACCAAAAACTTCCATGTTAAGAGGCTTTCTGCCAATAAGCATGTCATATTTTGTGATGATGAAGAGGAGTACCAGAGAGTGCGTGACGCCTTGGGAGAGGTAAAGACCGAGTACTTTACGTACACCCCAAGGGAGAAAAAGCTAAAAACCGTAGTACTAAAGGGAATTGATCCCTCAATTAAAACGGAGGAGCTAGAAAGAGAGCTTAAGACCTTTGAAAGCGACGACCTGAAGTTCGTGGGGGTCAAGCCGTTTTCCTCGGCTGTGGCAAGGGGTGGTAACCGTCACTTACCATTCTTCCTGGTACAGCTTACTCCCGACAGCAAAGTTGACCGGCTGTGAAATATCCGCTTCCTATACTACCATGCTGTGAGATGGGAAAAAATAAAACGGTCAGATCGCATACTTCAATGTATGCGCTGCCAAAGGTTCGGGCACGCCGCAGCTAACTGCAACATGCAGTTTAGATGTGTCAAGTGCGATAGGGACCACATACATGGTGAATGCTCTCTGGGTAAGGAGAGAGTCGAAGACCGGAGTGTACTCTCCTGTGTGCTCTGCAGGAACTCTGGGCATCCCGCCAACTTCAGGGGTTGTCCAAAGTACCAGGAGTTGAAAAAACGAGTCCAGGCCCGCAAGCAGCAGTCTGAAGATGATAGGCGTCAGAGGAGACGCTCGTTCGCAAATTTTGTGGCACCCAACGTGTCCTTTGCCCAAATGGCAGCTGGACCGGGTCAAGCCCACATGACATCAAACCAACCAAAGGTGGCCCAAAAGGCACCAGAGGTGGATCTAGACTTAAAATCGATCCTTCTGTCTCTGCACGGAAAGATCGATAAGTACCAGAAACAATTAAATGAACAAGCGGCCCGAATTGACTTTATCTATTCGGAGCTGGTTGTGGGGTCTGGTGTGCCATAAATCTAATGGCTGCGCTGGATGAGGGAAACTTAAAGATCCTTGCTGTGAATGTTAATTCACTAGTCAGGATCGAGAAAAGAACGTCACTTGCCAATTTGTTGAAAACCGAAAACCCGGATGTGCTTTTGGTTAACGAAACTAAGCTAAATCAGAAGCACAAATTGGGATACAAAGACTATCATGTAATAAGAAGAGACCGGCCTCACTCCACTCAAGGAGGTGGGGTTGGAATCTTAATTCGAAAAGGCCTGCGCCATAGGGTTATATATAGCGGGGACGTGCGTAGGTTCCAGTTGTTGGAGGCATGCATTATATGCATTCCTCTCCATAGATGGAGGAGAATGTATGTGGTGTCGCTTTACGCACCTGCTGCACCTCCACCAAACCAATTTATGACAGAGCTCGAGACACTTTTTCGTGGTCTGCAGCTGAACTCGGAGGAGAATTATTACTTCTTGGCCGGAGATATTAATGCCAAACATGCGGCATGGGGAAATGTTACTGCAAATCCCAGGGGCAACCAGTTTCACGACTGGTGGCGCCTCAATATGATTGAGTACAACCTCGAGTTGTACGCGACGGATATCCCTTCTTTTCCAAGAAGCGGTGCTTTCCTGGACTTGGCCTTAACGGACGCAAGACTTCAACTGACGAACATAGATCAAAACACGCGGAACTGTTTGCGTGCGTTTGAGTACGATAGTGACCACTACGGACTCGCCGCCGCAATACGGATCCCGAACGAGCAAACGCTGCTGGAGGAGTACGAAGCAGTGTGTTCATTCGATTATCGGAGGGCACAATGGTCGCGCTTCTCCAGATTTTTAAAGCGAGATATACGTTCGAGTGGGATCGACCCTCCGACAAACAGTAACATGACAAATGATGACATTGATCGACATTTATTGCAAATGAACGACGCCATCAAACGAACTATGGAACGAACTATTCCTCGGGTAGGACGTTCCGACGACGACCAGACAGAAAAGTACAGAAACCCTACAATCGACGCACTATACCGACAGAAAAGTAGACTGCTCTCGAGGCTTAAACGGCTGTACAGGCAATTTACTGATCGCGACGACCCGGAGGTAAGGATGCTGAAGTCAGAGATCCGAATCCTGAAACAGCTGATAAAAGAAAATTACAGAAAATCTGTAAGTCTGTATTGGGGCAATAAAATTCGGGCTATTAAAACCTGTAGTCCGAATATGTTCCCACAGATAAATAAGTTGTTCAGGAGGAAAGATCACAATGATATTCCTTGTGTTCGAATCTCCCAGACAGCAGAGAACAGACAGACAGTACTGACTGCTGGAATAAGTCCAGAAAGTGTCGCTTCAAACGACGATTTTTTCGTGGTCGAGGACCCACAGGAGAAAGTGGATTTGCTGGGCGCTTGTTTCGAGGCCGTGTATACGGTGAACAATCCTGTTCGCCGTAACCACGACATTGAGAATAGGGCTCTGGTGAGCCACTTCTATCTGCGCACCGAACTTGAGAATTGGCGATCTGAGAATAACGGATTCACCGTGTTCACTGATGAAAACCATGCTAATGCAGTTGTCGCCAATGGCCGAGATGCATCGCACTTGTTCGTGTCGAAGGATGATCTTCTGTGCATCTTCGAGTCACTAAAGAATAAAAAGTCGGCGGGGATGGATGGTGTCCCAAACGTCGTATTGAGACACCTGCCTTTGGAGGCTGTAGATATTTTCACCACGCTGTTTAACAATGCGCTGAATAATGCACATTATCCGGCGCATTGGAAGGTAACTGTGGTACACCCTATCCCGAAAAAAGGTAAAGATAGGACGAACCCTGCCAATCTCCGGTCAATTAGCTTGCTTCCGAATATTAGCAAGGTCTTTGAAAAAGTTGTCAATAGAGCCCTGTTAAATTGGGTCGAGGACAATAACATAATTCCGGACAACCAGTTTGGTTTCAGGGCGAGGCATGACACTATTCATGCCGCGTCGAAATTGGTTTCCGACATTCAGTGGAATAAAAGCAAGAGCCAATGCACGGGTGCGTGTCTGGTTGATTTTGAGAAGGCTTTCGACACCGTATGGTTAGAGGGACTTTTCTACAAGTTGACCAGGCGGGGGATGCACAAACCTTTGCTATATGTAATTTATAATATGCTTATGGGAAAGAAGTTCGTTGTCAAATGTGGCAACGTGACTTCGAGCAGAGTCTTTGAAATTAAAAACGGTTTACAGCAGGGGGCGGTCAATTCTCCGATCCTGTTTAACATTTACACGAGTGATCTGGTGGGTTCACTCAGACATACTATAGCGTATGCCGACGATTTGGTGGCATACAGATCAGGTTCTAAAATCGAGGTCATTAATATCCTTTTGCAGCGTGACTTCGATCAAATTAAGCGATATTGCGACGACTGGAAGTTGAAAATCAACTTTCAGAAGACAGAAACAATCTTGTTCAGAACTCCATTGCACAGTTGCACGTTAGCTACCTAATTTGTTATCTAGCTTACGCCATAACTAGGTAACTAACGTAGTTAAATTAGCTGCGCTAAAAATGCAATCGATTTGGTGGTTAGCTATCATAATGACAACTAATTTTAGCTATTAGCTATTAGTTGCAGGTTGTGTAACTAAGCACGTTAGGTTGCCAAAGTTAGTTGCGGATGACAACTAAAAGTTGGTTAGCTTTTTAGCTGTAGCTTTTTAGCTGTCTAGGTAATAACTAATAACTAAATCAAAATTTATTGTTTTGCTAAAATGGCGATAATTTATTGGGATTTATTATGCATATTGCGTTTAAAATAAAAATTGATTGAATGTCCCTTTTATTTTACATCAGGTTAGTTTACAAAGAGGTCCTTGGAGCCACAATAAAGGTCCTTTAATCCCGAAAAAGGATATTTTTCCAAAATGTCTTTAGAAACGGCACGGTATACATGAGTTCAATGTTATTTGAATAAGGGGTCCTAGAAACAACAAACATTTTGGAAAAATATCCTGTTTTCGACTATTAAGGACCTCTTTTGTTGTTGCAAGGACCTCTTAGTCAAATAACATTTAACACAGATATACCGTGTGGATTCAAATGATATTTTGGAAAAATACCCTTTTTTCAAGTTTTAAGGACCTTTTTTGTTGTTGCAAGGACCTCTTAGTCAAATAACATTTAACACAGATATACCGTGTGGATTCAAATGATATTTTGGAAAAATATCCTTTTTTCAAGTTTTAAGGACCTTTTTTGTTGTTGCAAGGACCTCTTAGTCAAATAACATTTAACACAGATATACCGTGTGGATTCAAATGATATTTTGGAAAAATATCCTTTTTTCAAGT
Organism: Portevinia maculata; assembly: GCA_949715645.1. NCBI lineage: Eukaryota > Metazoa > Arthropoda > Insecta > Diptera > Syrphidae > Portevinia > Portevinia maculata. The sequence goes on along the minus strand of OX454526.1, from coordinate 3,974,963 downwards.
TTTAAGGACCTTTTTTGTTGTTGCAAGGACCTCTTAGTCAAACAACATTTAACACAGATATACCGTGTGGATTCAAATGATATTTTGGAAAAATATCCTTTTTGAAATTTTAAGGACCTTTTTTGTTGTTGCAAGGACCTCTTAGTCAAATAAGACTGAACACAGATATACCGTGTGGGCTCAAATGATATTTTGGAATAATATCCCTTTTTCGATTTTCAAGGACCTTTTTTGTTTATTACAAGGACCTCTTAGTCAAATAACATTGAACACAGATATAAGGCGCGGTTTTCTTGGAGTTTTTGCAAAAAAAAATTTCGGGTTTAAGGACCTTATTTGGTGCTCCAAGGACCTCTTGGTAAATAACCTTATGACAACTAAAAGTGGCATTCTTCAATCGGCCATCGGTTACCTCTTACCTTCAACTGATGTACAACAAACTTCAAGCTATACAACCTCAATTATTCAAAACTTATCGAAGACAAATCTACTTCCACACTATTTCCCCGTGTTTCGTAAGGACATAATAATCTCTAAAATTAAACATAATTAAAACTAGAAAATGTATAACGAAATAAAAGAATCGCTCCTGTTCCTGTAAGCCTTTTCGGATTAAATTGTTTGAAAAAAATTATTAGTTGTGTTCAATCGATAGCTAAAAAGCTAAAACTAAAGCTAATTATTTTTAGTTACACTCTGGCAACTAATTTTTCATAACTAAACACGCTTAGTTACACTTCGCAACTAATAACTAATTTAGGTTCAAAATTTGTGGCAACTACAACTAAAATTATGGTTTAGTTATGTACGTGCAAAGAAACTACAGCTAATTTAGTTGTAGCTTTTTAGCTATAAGCTAAGCTAACTTTTGTGCAACTCTGCTCCATTGGCTGGGGCCTCTAGGGATACCAGAAAAATCTGGAAGAAATTGGCCATTATTGTACAAAATGGGCAGCCATTGGCGGTGAGAAGCGTAGTTAGATATCTAGGTATCTGGCTTGACCAGTATCTGTATTTCGATAGACATATAGTTGCTTGTCTGGGGCCAAGAAGGCTTATGCTCTGGCAAGGAGACTGTTTCATAGCAGTCAACTTGACTCTAGAGTGAAGGTCATTTGCTACGTGGCCCTTATAAGGCCGATCATCGCTTATGGTTGTCCATTGTGGTTTAATATAGCGCCTAGTTATATGGAAAAGATTCAAGTTTTGGAGAGACAATGTCTTAGGACCTGTCTCCGGTTATTCCGAACGCCTGAATCCAACTATATAAAATACTATCCCAACAAGGTCCTATACGATGGGGCTCAGTTGAATAGGATTGACAATTTCCTCATTAAGGTCACTCGAAGGCACGTTGCAAGGGCGATGGCCAGCGACAATAGTCTGATATTTGGGGCTTACTACCCCAATGAAATGTACATAGAGAGTACGCTCCGGTCTGGCTTTATCCCGCCAGAGGCATTTATCCATATTGATGCAAAAGGGCTGGTACAGACGAGGGATGGTATTCCGGTCTTATACCATCGCTACCGCAGCGCGAGAGATAAGCGGCTCCTCCATGACGGGTGACGTCGCCAATGCTCATGAGCTCCTCCGTTTTAGTACCACAATATCGGAGAGGGATAGATTCGACACGGAAAAGCAATTCGACAAATTTTGGTGGCTTGTTGAGTGGGGAGGGGTCAGCATGCCCTCCCAGGACGGTGCGTTACTCTAGGTAACATCCTCTTAGCTTATAAGTTAGATTAAGTAAGCTAGGGCGTTTTTGGGAGAGGCCGGGCTCGCCAACGTGTGGTGGTGCTTCCGGGAGTTGACTGACGCTGTAAGACTTCAGTCGGCTCACGGCGGCGCGTGTGCATGTTGACGACTGCCAGGCGCTCGGAAAGCAATTGGGATTTTGACCACTTGTTGCGCAAGGCAACGAGTGCTCAGAATCCTAATTATAGTTAGAATACGTTAAGTAGTTTAAGTAAGTAGAATAGGTAGTTTGTAATTTGTTTTATATAAAATCTCAATAATGATACCGAGTTTTAGTAAATTTTCTCGAGGAATATATATGTAAGATTAGTTCGTAAAATAGTTTTTAGGCCGAAAGGCAATACAATAATTATAATGTTATAGTTAAGTTTAGAGCGTCCGCATAAGGACCAATAAATAAGAATAAGTATCCTGTTAATTTTAAATTAGGTTTAATCATTTTTGTCTAGTATGTAAGTAGTTATCTAACAATGAATAAAAAATGAATTTCAAAGTCAAAAAAAAAGACCCCTATAATGACTAACAATATTGTCTCAAATTCCGTCCCGTATTTGGTTTACCGTATCGTTCAAGACACTACACATATAAATATTTAAGCACAGAAGAAAAAAAATGTAACAACACGATCGCGCACTCACTGCTATAAGTTGTCAAAGCTATTTGTAGTCTTCCATATAGGTACGTACCAATGAATATAAATATTTCTTTTATCAAATTTGTTCCCGCTGTGTGCTGGTTTAGTATTTCGGCTTAATCAGAGAAGTCCTTTATCTTTCCGATTAACGTCTACCAATTTGGTCGACATGTTCACTGTTTTTATTAACGATCACAATAATTTTTCCATACGATTTTTACAATTTACTAAAATTGCATCCTATCCAAATTTTTTGTTTGACATTTAGGAAAGTGATTCGGTGCTATAGAACCGTTTGTAGTAAGGCTATTTTTATGCATTGGTAAATTATAGAACAAATCTCTACAATTCGAGGACGCATATTTCGTATTAGGGGCAATTTAAAATTGCTCTTTCTTCAATGAAATATGCAAAACCGAAACTTTAGCAAAAGGGCGAATCTTTTCTACAATGAAAAGCGCCAATTAGCTGCATATAGATCCTTCAGAATATGGACTTGACAGATACATTATCCTTGCGTGCGTCCAATTTGCGAGGCAAGTGCGAGTTCCTTAATAACACTATCACTTGTTGTTCACGTGAGTTACCTATTCGATCAGTGAGAAAGAATAAAATAGTAGGGACTTGTATTGGCCTTGCGAATTGAATGTGCCCATTTTTACACTAGCTCTATAATGCTAACAATTGGCGCGTTCAATTTGCAAGGCAACTGCAAGTTCCCTACTAATTAAATTTCTATCACTTGCCAAACGAGGGTCACGTGAGGAAAGGTAAAATAGTAGGGACCTTGCAAATTGAACGCGCCCAATACCAAAAACAAGCAGTTCAGGTGAAAGATCGTTTTTTGCACTTAAGCGAATAAAATCGTATTCAAGAAACATGATTGTTATCGAAGCTTGCTTTGATTTCCAAAGGAAAAAAATTGCTTAAGGAAATAAAACTTAATATCAGATTCTAAGAAGAGGTTTTGGAAACATTTGTCAAAAAGACTAGATGCATTGAACTTACATAGGCATGGAAACATTTGTCAAAAAGGCTAGATGCATTGAACTTACGTAGGCACAAATAATACATACTTATTGTACAATATTGTTTTTAAAACAAATATTAGATAAACAAAAATAAAAAGTTAATAAAACAATAATTGGGTCCTATTCTCGAACAAAAAAAGTGAAGAGCAATCTGTTGAGGACATCACGTCCTTGCTTTAAAAACGCTCTCACATTTTGCTTAATTTTAAATTAATATTGAGGTGAATAGAAAAGTATAAAGATACTTTAAAACAAAAAATGATGGCCATCGCTTGGACTTTATACCGAACGGCATTCGGCCTCAGATTCAGTTGCTCAGAGTCAAAATCTTTCAAAATGTTTGTGACCTTTTTTCGTAATCTTTTCGATTGCGATGTGCTTTTCGTAAGAAAAAGAAATGGGAAGTAGACAGATCAAACAATTTAAAAAAATAATAAAAAATGTTCTATCAAATCAACTATTTATAATTGGATGAATTTTACTAAGTCCGTCGAAATAAAGCAACAAAATGTTCTCCTTTATTACGGGCGACTTTTGCACCTTCCTCACTGGTTTGGTATAACTTCGGTGTGATCGGATCAAGTTTCTATGAAGTACAAAAACATTTTGTCAAATGTATGGCAACTATCTTATATCTTACAGTTTCTTCTTCAGAAAGTCGCACGAAAAGTGGATGCATCTCAAGATGAGTCACCATCCATTTGTGCAGGTCCTCCACGTCCGTTATTGTGTATAGTAAACCCTAAATGATAACAAATAGGTTAACATTTTTCAAAAATAATTTAAAAAAATCTACCCCCTTCCGTAAAACGTACGCATATTCAGACAACAAAGCATTGTTAATGATTCGCCACTTGTGCTTAGCCTTCTTAAAATGTGGATCAGGATAAAGGAAAAACATCTTGGACAGCTGCGCTTTTTTGAAGTAATTTGGCAAATACTTCATGGCATTTGTTCGAATACAAGCAATATTTTCATAACTTCCCGGATTTAGGATTCTTAAAGCTTTGATTCTATCTATTACATAGTCAGATACTTTAACTCTGATCTCCATACCAAGGGCGTATTTATCTGGAAACATCTCACTGAGAGTAACCAAGAATCCACCATAGCCACATCCAATATCAGCAAACTCTACCTGATGGGTCTTCAAATTTGGGTATATTTTACTCCACTCGAATTCTTCAGGACATGATGGACTACAGAAAAGAGCCGGTAAGTTTTGAGTGTTGTCTACAAATTTAAATAACTTACTAGTCAAAACAGTGATCTGCAATGGGATTCGAATGGGCTCGCTGGCGATAGTATCTCTTTTGGGGCAATGACAAAATTGTGCTACCTTCATACATTTTTGTTTGAAATACAATTGAACAAAAACAGAACGTTATGGTTTCCAAGTTATCATTCGAACTTTAAGTTGTAAGTTGCTGGAAATAGCTTTAAATATGAAAATGTAACACACGCTAAAAGCAAAAGTTACCTAAAGTCATTTGTTTATGTGTCATACGACATGTGTCCATTTGAGTTTGATAGGACTGTTGGTTCTAAATATTCAGTGCACCAATGAAGAGGATGTTTTATTTGTTCAGAGCAGAGCCAGTGTAAAAGATTATTTATTTGCAGCTATTGATTATTATTAAGAGAAACTTCCCCGAGTGTCTGGAATAATAATCTCTTCTGAAAACGTTCCACTTTGGCTGGCAAAATCCTCTTCCAAACCCTCCCCGTGGGTGCCGGCTGGTAATGGTCACTACAATTGTCTTGTGCGATGTCAAGACGGTGATCAGCTAAGGTCAGGGGGCATAACTGTGGTATTCCTTTACTAATCAATAGTTCAATACCCAGTGATGCTCCTTTACCATAGGACAGAAGGTGCCTAATTTCAGTGGTCGTGCGAGCGTACATAGTACATAAATCCGTGCCGAAGAATGTAAGGCTGAGGGCCAAATTAGTCGTTAGCGAGCTCCTTCAGACGCCTAGGCAAGGTCTGTCGTAACCCTGTTGCCTTATCCCGGTATATCGGCTCTGCCGGGATGGACCTCTATTTCCGACCTACTCGTGGGAACAACATTCAATTTTTAAAAAACATGCCAAGCAAAGAAGACAAAAGCAACGAAAACGACCTAACCGATCAAAACTGACCAGACAAGACGAATCCAACCAACTAACCCAGGACAAACGCGACGACAATCAACTATGCACCAGCAATTCGGACCTACTCACGACAACCCTCCCCATTTTCAAAAGTTTAAATATTGAAAGCGCTGAGGAGGGTTCCCCCTCGTTCAACACCGCCATTATTGGATCTGAGACCGAAGACGAATTGCTGGATGACAAGGAATCTGAGGACAACACCCTGAAACCACACGTCGTCTCCAAAGAGACAAGAAAGCGGAGTAACTACAGGGCCTCAAAACGATTCCTTAAAAAAATGACTGAGAAAGACCCAACCTCTATCAATGATAGAGACAGGGCCTTGATCAGGAAGCATAAGAGGGCAATAAAGAGCTTCGACAATCAGAAGGCTCACAAACCTAATGAACCTTCAGCTCCTGAACTGCGAAAAGAAACAACAGTAGTGGTGGTAGACAAATCCCAAGGTTGTCCTAATAAGGCTAACAAGGAACAGTCTAAAACCACTAGACCTTCAGAAATAAAGAACAAGGTACAGGCTTCAAGCAGGGTCTCTACAGGCGCTAAGGCCGGAACCTCTGGCACTTCTTCGAAGAGGCAACGGTCAGAGGAGGAGAAAAAAGAAAGCCGACCGAAAAGACCGAAGGCTTCAACAAGCCTAGACTGCACTCCGACGAGCCTACTAGCAGCAGTCATTGATGAGCAAGATCCCTATGGAAAGATCACAGCTGAGCACTGGCTGCTGACAGAAAACGTTATCCTCAAGGCTATGATGGTCAACAATGGGGGACCAGATTACGAGTTTGACGGGGCCGGATGGCACAAAGGTGTGAAGATAGTGGGGTGTGGAGACGGGCATACTCTTGAGTTTCTCTCCAAAACCATCGCCAGCATTGGCGAACTGTGGGAGGGAGCCAAACTGAAGGTCATATCCAGATCCGCACTGCCACTTAGACAGAAAGTCAAAGTCTGGATACCACCCCCATTCGACAAAGAAGAGGACAAGAACATCGTGGTCCTCCTCGTTGGGCAGAACAAGAATATCCCGATCAAGGATTGGGTCAAGGTATACTCCAGAAGAAGTGGTGACGGCAAGGAGCTCTGCTTTGCAATAAACCAATCTTCTGCAGCCAGCATAAGACAGACTCCCGGCAACAGACTGAAGTTCGGGCTAGGTGCCGTAAGGGCACGGCTGGATGAAGATGAAGAGCCAAAGGTTGCAAAAGCTGCTAGTGGTGCAAATTAATTTGCATCACTGTAAAGCAGCAACACACGACCTACTGCTGTTCATGTCTGAGGTAAGCGTGGACGTGGCATTAATTCAAGAACCCTAGATTTTTAAAAATAAAATCCAAGGACCTAAAATCGCCATATTACAATCTGTTCCCCACTAAAGAAGAAGGTAAAGTACGAAGCTGTATTCTAGTCAAGAAAACTGTTGGTAACATATTTTTTCTTCACAGGTATAGCAATGGAGACACAGTGGCCGTAAAAATTTAAGCTCCGGAAAGAAACCTTATCCTCGCTTCAGTTTACATGGCACACGACGAGGAAAACGCACCATCCGATACAGTACGTGAATTAGTGGAGCACGCTAACACACGGAACACATCATTGGTGGTAGGGTGGGACGCGAATGCACACCACACGCTGTGGGGCAGCGCAGGAATTAATAAGAGAGGTGAGTCGTTGTTTGAATATATTATTTCCACAAATCTAGTTTTGTGTAACAGGGGAATCCAACCCACTTTCCAAAACAGAAACAGGTCAGAAATTTTAGACATAACTCTCAAAAGCAACAATGATCATATCAGGGTAGAAGACTGGAGAGTTTGTCGAGAGAACTCTTTTTCAGACCATAATAGAATACTCTTTACAGTCAATCTACAATATATGGCACAACGAATCTTTAGGAACCCTAGGAAAACGAATTGGGCAGACTATGCGAAAACGGTTAGTGAGTACACACAATATCCAAAAGAGGACAAGTTTGTCGACACTCACTCAATCGACAACGCAGTCGAGTATATTACCAAAACTATGCACAAAGCCTTTGTTAAACACTGTCCCATCTCTCGCAATCGCAAACTCAAAAAGGCAACTTGGTGGACCAGCGAGCTTCAAAAGCGGCGAAAATTGGTAAGACAACTTTTTAACAAAGCAAGACAGAGTAAGACAGATGAAGACTGGACTAAGTATAGGTCCGAACTTAATCTATACACTAAAGAAATAAGGAGAGCAAAACTCGAATCCTGGAGCACGTTCTGCGAATCCATAGAGATTACAAACGAGGCTGCCAGACTACGTAAAGTACTATCCAAAGACCCCACGGTCTCAGGGTATATTAAACGTGCTGATGACTCTTGGACAGAGTCTAGCCAAGAAACTCTACAAATTTTAATGGATATTCACTTTCCGGAGTCTAGTGAGAACACTGGATGTGAGGTCAACTTTACCCCCGTTCTGCAAGACACACAACCGGACATGGCAATTGAAAGTATCATAACAGAGCACAAAATTGCTTGGGCAGTCAAATCTTTCCAGCCCTACAAATCGGCGGGACCAGATAATGTCATACCAGCAATGATACAACACGCTCTTAATGTAATACTGCCATGGCTAAAAGCGATATTCAGAAGCTGTATAAGACTCTGCTACATACCGGAAGATATATACACTGCACAGCAAAAGATTATAGGCCGATAAGTCTCTCCTCTTTTCTCTTAAAGACACTAAAGAGAATAATCGACTTATATACAAGAGACCTTTTAAACGAAAACAACCTATGCAGTACTCAACATGCCTACCTCAATGGCAAGTCCGTTGAAACAGCCCTGCACGAAGTTGTGTCAATTATAGAAAAAGGATTACACCATAAAGAATTCACCATGGCAGCATTTTTGGACATTGAGGGAGCTTTCAACAATGTCAAAACAGCGGCCATAAAAACAGCGCTCGTAGACTTAGGAGCGAAAATAGAAATAACGAACTGGGCTTACGAAATGCATAACAGCAGAGTAATTAACTCAGAGATCGGAGAGAGTACCATAAGGAAAACAGTGACCAGGGGCACCCCACAGGGAGGCGTCATATCTCCCCTCCTGTGGCTTCTAGTGGTCAACAAAATTCTCACGACTCTAAAGGTCAAAAAGACGAAAATAGTAGCATACGCAGACGATATTGTAATTCTAATAAGTGGAAAGTATCTCCCCACTATCAGTGAACTCATGGAATCTGCCCTAAAAGAATTATCCTCGTGGACAAGACCGAACGGCCTTGGAGTTAATCCAATCAAAACCGAATGTGTTCTGTTCACTAGGAAAAGAAAAATCGAGAATTTCGATATGCCGAAGCTAAACGGAATTCATCTGAAACTTTCCCCGGAAGCAAAGTATCTGGGCATCATCCTAGACTCTCAGCTTACTTGGAAACGTAACACAGAGGAACGACCAAAAAAAGCACTATGTGCCTTCTACGCATGCAAAAAGACCTTTGGCAAGCGTTGGGGTATGCGCCCTTACATAACCCATTGGATGTATACAGCGATCATACGACCCATACTTACATACGGGTCTATTGTTTGGTGGAAGGCAACAGAAAGGACTACCTATCTCCATAACCTCTCTAAGGTACAGAGATTAGCATGTATCGGCACAACAGGAGCAATGAGATCGACACCCCAAGCCGGGCTGGAAGTCATTTTAAACCTACCCCCCCTTGGTGAATACATTCGCAGCATGGCAGCCAAAGAAGCCCTCCGCCTCAAGGAGGCAAAACATGTGGAGACACAGCTCCTATGGGCACGGCTCCATAATTCACAATTACCTGGGTATCGATCTATCCAGGAAAACGGACTACATAATCCCCAATCGAAACTTCGAGAAAAACTACTCTACAAATATACCCCAAAGAGAGAACTGGAACACGCACACCAGCGCACAAGAAATCCATATCTATACGGACGGGTCAAAAATGGATGTAGGTACAGGAGCAGGAGTTTTCTGCGAACCCCTAGACATAAAGGACTCGTACAGACTCCCCAACGAATGCAGCGCAATGGACGCCATTACGTCAATAGACATCCCAATTAGTGCAGCAAAAAGAAACATTGACCAAAAACTGAGCGAACAATTTAACACTACCTGGTCCCAAGAAACGACTGTGTTATATCTCGCAGCCTATGGCCAAGAATCGACGAGAGAAGAACAAAACACATTCTGGGAATGAATAAACAAGAAATACGTATCCTAACCGGCGTACTGACCGGCCACTGCACCATAGGTGTAATGGCAAACAGGCTGGGCATTAGCTAACCAGACTACTGCAGGTGCTGTCAGGATACAGAAGAAACCGAGACCATCAAACACCTGCTCTGCGAGTGTCCAAACCTCCTGACATCTCGACTTCGCTATCTCGGTAACAGATTTTTCGAAGACTTAGGCTAGGAGCGCATATGCGATTTTTTGTCGCAGCGATAGAAAAATCGTAGTCGCAAAAAAAATTACCATGCACACACTTGTGGTCTTCTGTCGCACGATTATTTAGCCGCAAAAAAATAGAACATATTGCTTTTAATGTCAATACACACACATGCGACCAAATATCCGCTACGGCTAACAAACGGCAGATTGTTGACGATTGTTCTGTCGCAAAAAAACTGTACCATATGGGTGATCATAAACTCGCGCGCACTTGCGACTTGCGACTTGCGACCAGTTTGTTGATTTTAAAATTATGCAGTTTGCATAATGTCTGCGAGCGAGTCGGTTATAAGTGGTTACGAATTACCATCGAACTTTATTATTGACGTAGACAAACTTATAATAGAAGTCAAGCTTTATTCGACAAAAAGGTAAAAGAATATAGTGACAGAAATTTAAAGGAGAAGCTATGGGGTGAAGTAAGCGCAGCTATCGTCCCTAATTGGATAACACTGTCCACAAAGGAAAAACAAATCCATTTTTATACTAACAAGACTTCTATTCGAAGTCGCAAGTGTGATAAGATTAATGCCAATCCATATGTGCCATTTTAATTTGCGCCAAAAAAATCGTTTCTAAAAATGGAGCTTGCTGCATTTGTTTAATCGCTGCGATTATTTAGTTGCATATTTGTGCATTCATGTATAAAACCAAGGGGGTCATATTTTGCGACCAAATTATGATGCGATAGAAAACTGCAAGTGCGTGCATACCAACATCTTGTTGCGGCAACGATTTTTTGATCGCAACGATTTAAATCGCAAGTGTGTGTATATTGCTTGAAGTTGCGTCGCGTCGCGCTTAAAATGGAACATATCGCGGGATAATAAACGCTGCGATTTGTAGATTTTATGTGCGCGCATTCACATTGAAATTTGTGTGTTATATTTTTGGCGACTAAGCAGTCGTGCGATTGAAATCGCATATGCGCTCCTACTCTTAGAGGACGTAGCGCAGGTACCACTGACGGACACAATCAGGTTTGCCAAGAAAACAGGTTGGTTCTAATAGGCCAACCAGCAAGAATAATTTAAACGAAGTATGGTGTTTTTATTGGAAGTGAAGTTTTTTACCACGATAAACAAAAAGGAATCACAATGGACCAATGGGCCCCCGTGCAAGCACAGCAATTGCTGTGCACTTTCCTTCAAACCTAACCTAACCTAACCTAACTTTCCCGAGTGTCTGGAATAATAATCTCTTCTGAAAACGTTCCACTTCTATTAGCACGAAAAATCTTTTTTTTAATGCGTTTTTAATGAAAATCGAAGGAATTGCTCTTTTCAATGATTCGTGTTTCGGTTCTCATCACTTTGATGACTATTCTAGTATTGGTGTGAGTGGAGGTATCACATACCTACTGAAATTATTTCATAATAAATTAAAACCAAGTTTTCCTCAGTTTGACATTTGACGCAAGGCTATTTGTATGAAAATTTGAGTTCATATCTTTCGTGTTAGGGGCAGATCGAGAATTGCTATTTTTCTTTAATGAAACATGCAAAACCGAAAATAATTGTTCTTTTAAGCAAATGAGAAAATCTTTTCTTTAATGAAAAACGCCACAAGTTCAGAGCAAAATGTGATGCTATTATGATACTACATTTTGTATGCATAAAAAATGCGTAAATGTCAACCGAATATAGAGAGGGCACATAGATATTAAGCGAAAATGGCAAATACGGCTGTTGCTTTAGGTTTGTCTATTTTATTTTGTTTATTTAATTATCAATTGCGTTAAAACTTTTATTCAGTGACTAATTTTTGAAGTTTATACAGATGCGTAGGAATTTTTGGTTTTTGCTTGTCAATTGAATTAAATGGGATTTTTCGACAGATGATTTCTCATATATTCGCACAAGAATTGAAAATGTTTTGCTTGAAGGACGCAAGTAGAAATTTCCGTTAGTTTATAACGTTTTTCATTGCACGTCGAGGGAATCGCTCTCAAAATCTAGAATTGCTCTTTTCAATGAAATTTGTTTCGGTTATGATCAGTTGAATATTCTAGTATTGGTGAGGGTGGGAGTATCACACACAGTATGATATTCCCTACTGCAATTATATCACAATAAATCTTAAGGCACTTGGGTGTGCCTTAGTTTTAAATAATCCACGACACAATTAGTTCGGTTATTATATTTATTTATTACAATCAATTAGCGAGTTAATTATGAGACGCACAATCCAGAAGTTGCTCTTGTTCTTATAAAATCCAACAATCGAACGTTAAAACAAATAAGTTTCTCTAATTCAAACGAGTTCCAGTTTTTGTTTGACATCTATCGCTAGTTATGTAGCTTTCAGTCGGATTGGCGAACGCCACAAATCAAAACCACGTTTTCCTCACTTTGTCGTTTGACGATAGCTAATTCGTATATATTGGTTCATTATAGAGCAAATCTCTCAAATATTTGAGTTAGGGGCAAATTTAGAATTGGTGTTTTTCTTCAATGAAACATGCAAAACAGAAAAAAATTTGCTCTTTTGAGCAAAAAAACAAATCTTTTCAATGAAAAACGCCATTAGTTTTCACGTCACTTCTGAAATATTCGTATGAAATAACAAAATGAAAAAGGTGTTTATCTCGCTCGAATGGTAACCCGATGCGAGCGAAACTGACGTCACAAATTAATTTGACACTTTGGCAGACTCTTTACAAGTAAGGTCTGTTTATGAAGCAACATTTAACTGTCAAATATTCACGTGCTAGACGTTCTGTAGAAGCTGGATTGAAGGATTATTCCGCTATCTCCATTAAGCTGCGAGTTGAAGTATTCTAAAAAATATTGTTCTTGTACAACAATAGCAAAATAATATTGCCATTATAATGAGTAATGTATTGGAAGTACTATTCACAAGTGATCAAAGCGAACAGCAATGGTCGTGTTGTGCCTGGGACTACAAAACTGCAACCAGTTTAATGACTTACAAAGGCGGTGGTTCAGTTAATCCAAGAAGTCTCTGCTTTGTGGGCAAAAACTATATGGTCAGTGCAAATAGTACCAAACCGCTATTCCATGTGTGGCCCCTCAACAGCCAAGAGCAGATCTCATCGGTAAGGTTTGTTGCACCCGGCAAACCAAACGCTCTAGCGATTAGTCCGGACGGAAACTTCCTCGTGGCTGGAATCCAAGAGACCTTGTACGTTTGGCAAATAAGTTCAGGCCGAATGCTGGCAAATCTCTCCAAACATTACCAAGCGATAACCTGCATAAAATTCACAGATAACGGATCGCATTTCGTGTCTGCCGGTTTGGATGGCGGTGTGTTGGTTTGGAATTTAACCCAAGTAGTTGGTAAAGGAGATAACTGTGAGGAGCCGTTGTATGCTTTTAACGATCATGGACTTTCTGTCACGGATGTGCACATTGGAAGTGGCGGTATTCGCTCCTACATGTATTCGGTGTCACTTGACAGAACCTGCAAAGTGTATGATCTAAGTTCAGGAACGTTGTTGCTCAATGTAGTCTTCACCGAGAGCCTAAGTTGTGTTGCATCAAATATTTTCGAAACATCAGTACATGTGGGGACAACGGATGGATTGATCTACGAGTTTCACATAAATTCATTGCCTAGGACCAAGGTAAGAATAATGTACCCAACTATCAAAAATATCTCATTGCATTTTTCTTCAGGAATATCATATGCCGAAGGAAAATGTAAGAAAATATATTGGGCATAAAGGATCCGTAACATGTCTCGCTCTGTCTATCGACGGAGAAACATTGATATCGGGAGGCCAAGATGGTGAAGTACATGTATGGCATATTTCAAGCAAGCAGCTTATCAGATCATTGACTCACAAGGGCCCCCTAACGAACGTGGTCGTCACCCTGACAAAACAAAATACATTTAGTCCTGAGCACACCTTTCTTAATCCGTTTTCCAACAATCTAAAACGAATGATGGATTCATCTGAAGCCGATGAGTCCCTTATTGTCGAGGTAATTGTAGATGACATGCCCGAGGACGAACCCCTGTATGGGCAATATGCGCAACTGACTTATCCAAAAGCAGCAAATGTACTCACTCTAGACAGCAATGAAGAAACGGACGCACTGCGACAGGAAATAAAGAAGCTGAAGAACGTTAACCGAAAACTATTTGCAATTTCAACAAAAAACATCCTCAACAGTTAGAGCTAATACTTTTTGTTCAATATAAAGTTCTCTATAACCAATGTTTTAAAGTACATGTTTATTTTGCCTCACTTTCTGTACGCTTGCTGTTCTCTTCGGCTAATGACTGTCTAATTTCACGATTGGAATGGAGAAGTTCCTTAAGTTGAGCCATTATGTTATCCGTACGTTGCTCGATGAAGTCGAGTGCAGTGCTCAGTTCGTCGAGACTTTCGTTCACAGAAGCCATCTCTGCAAAAGGAATAATTTAATTTTCATTGTCATATAAACTTTTGCTAACCTGCTAGATCTGATTCGTCAATTTCATTGTTGGATTCGTAAGTTTTGTTGGGAAGTGGACTATTATCATTTTTTGGTGCCATTTCGCCTACACCGTCAGCTGACCCGTTTATCTAAATTGGTAGCTGTGAAGAAAAAAAAAAACGTCAGATATATGCAACATTTACATGTCGCGGAATATCTAAGGCTGTGTTTCGTTTGGTTCTTTAAGAGCTTTGTTCAAAAACTTCAGCAAAGTGACGTGTTGAAGTCCCAATAGACGGACGAAAGCTGAGGCTAAAAGCCGCAAATACATACAATAATTTGTATTGCGAACAAAAATACGTCGGTTATATAATACTGGTTTCAGCCTATGTTGAAAGAACCTTCAGCCTACGTTGAAAGAAACTTCAGGTCTTTTAATTACTCCTCAGGAACTACCGCAGGCGTTTGTTGCCGAAATTGTAAAATGGTAGGTACATGTAATGTTTTTATAATAACGAATAAATTTTAATAATGTTTTTTTATAAACTTAAAAATTGCGTTTTTGATCCTTTTCAAGGTTATCTATTCGGCATTTCATTCCTGAATTTATGTTGCCATAACATTAAAATTGAAATCATTTCAAAAAGTCAAACATTATTTAATCATTTTTTATTCCATGATATGAGCATGCCGCGCTATTTTTCTTTGCTCCTTAAGACTTTATAACCATCATCAAATAAAATCAAAAAGGTTTGGCAGTGAAAGTCAATCCATGTACTGCATCTGCTCGAAAAACGTTAAAGGCCGAAACCGTACAATTTTAATTCTATGAAAATGTTTGATTGTATGGTAACTCCAGGCTTGATTTCAAATTGGAAATTCAGCTATACAAGTGTTCGATGATCCATACTCTACAGATCATAAACCATAAGTCAGAAATGTGGTATTATTAACGAGGAGACCAAATAATTTTAGAATCAAAGTATTTCAATGCAACACAACACATTGATCAGATCAAATTTTCCACATTCCGCCTTACATTTTTATTATTTTGAAAGGTTGAATTTAGGGCCCTATTATGGTTGTCAAATATCAATACGAAAAAAATTGAAAATTGTCAACAAAATTTATTATTATCAAAATGTGTTTTTTTTTTGCATTTTTGAATATTGTGAGAACTTCGATTCACAAATTTGGTATTATAGTTTCCAAAAATATTGATAGCTATCAAATTTCTACTCAATCACAAATCCGTGAGTTGTTTTTGAGGAAAATAATAAGCTTAAACAAAAACAAATCAAAAGTTCATAAACATAAACCAAGCTCATCCAAAGTTCATTAACACTAAACATTTAATTTTTACTGAAGCAAAATAAACGAACCACAGAAAGTTTGTTGTTTTGTTTGAAAAATAAGTATAAAAGTCACAATAAAATACGAAAACTACGAATTTGAAGTTATTAAGACTTTTGAAGTATACAACAAACCCAAATTAAATTAGATTAAAGAAAACATTTGTATCACACCGGAAAATGAATTCTTGAGTGAAAGCTTACTTACTTAAAATTTCATCTGCAAAATCATCCATTATAAAACATTAATTAGTCTTATTCTTCAGAGTAATACAAAACTCGTCGGTATTCAATGTAAAATCAGAAAGTGAAGAAATTTGTATACCTAATTCCCAAATAGGATCACGCTCTTCTAATGAACTTGTTTTTTAAGAAGAAAGCCTAAAAACAAAGTTTGCACAAGTTATCGCTTTAGTAAACGTGAAAAAATCAAAAAAAAAGAAGTGTTTAAAGTATTCGTTTTAAACTCTGCTAACAAATTCCATTGAGAATTCACAATCAGATCCCATAAACAGTGCAATGTTTAGAACCCCTGCTTGGGTTCACTGTTGGATTTGGGGTAGGAGTGAGGTTGGGTATTTCAATTTCACCTATCATTATATACAAACCCATTTAGCCATTTTGACATTTGTTGGCGATTAATAGCGCATTTACACCATCACGCACGCGCATTTTTGCAACAAAACCGAAAAGAGAGATCCGTTTATCCGCAGTCAATGCTAATAAGGGTAAGAGTGAGATCACTTACCTAGCAGTTGAATTTAACTTGCTATAACATTATTATGGAGATTTGACAGATCACATGTAAACAAACAAATTTATTTTCATCGGTTTTGTTGTGGTAGAATTAAAAAATAAATAAAAACATGGATCTCGTAAAGGCTGCCGTATTAATAAATATCGTTTTCGATAGTAGCGATGATAAAGTGGAAAATAAATGTGTAACCAGTCGGGTAAAAAGGAAAACGAAGAGGAAGTATTGGATGCATCCTTACCTAAGGAACAGAATGCTTGATGGAGCATTTGTATCCATTTTTGGATCTATATGCGAAACAAATGATACGCAACTCTTCCTCAAGTATTTGAGAATGACTGCTTCCCAATTTGAAGAGTTGCTTCACAAAATTGGACCATCCATAACGAAGCAAAATATTGAAATCTTGAGTAGGTACAATCGGCGATGTGAAGCAGAGAAATGTCAAAAATGTATTATGGCGATTAAAACATATGATAGCAGCGCCCATTTTGTTTTATAGGAAATCGAAATTTCGTAAGCCATCGCTATAAAAATATCAACATGCATAGCTTTCCCATAATTCCTACCACGTAAACAAGATGGCCGACCTGAATACGTGTCACGTTTTTTTTCATGTTAGGTAATGCTGTCCCTTTCAGTCACACGGATATTTAGTATTTAGCATCCCTTTAATCTTACATGTTAGGAATGTGTGACCGTGTAAATGGCCCATAATTAAATAAATTTGTATGGAAAAATCTTGAATTTGCAAATATTAATTTCCTACAAACTGATGCAGAACGTTTTCTAAAATTATAATAAACAATTCAGCATCAACAGTTTTGACATTTTCGTGCTTCTATTTGGGAAACATATGTATTAACTCGTCTAACGTTTCCTAAAAACTAACAGCTGATTTAATAAGCGCAAATCAGGGGCGAATTATATTTAAATAATGAATTAAATGAGAAATCTTAATAACAAACTTTTATTGAAATTAATTGACGTTGATAAACATTCAATTAACTAATTCACCAAAGTATGTGAATTAACAACTTGAAATATAACTGGCAGCATTTCTGACATCTGACAGCGAATCTTTTAACCAAATGGGATTTTGGATGTGGTATCTTTATAAAATTTGTAACTTAACGATTCCCAATTTCCATACCATTTATTACTTAAGGATACTTAGCTAATGCATGGACATGATTTTTAATTAATGAGCAGTGCATTACATTTAAATCCACATTGTAGTTAATTTGTGAATTAGATTCAAATTAAGTATTTTTTATTAATACGGCTGTAAAGGTGTTCTGCCATTCAGTTGGATTTAGGGCAGTTTAGGTTAGGCAAAAGACATACCTACTGAATGCGCCGAATCCTATCAGAACTATCTTAATATGTCATAATATCTGTCAGTACCCAGAGCTTACCTGAACTTGTCCATTAATGAATCTTACCCCGTCTCCTGTCATTAACACTAATTATTTCATCGTATCGTATCCGTATCTGTCAGTACTAAGAGCATTTGCAAATTTATTTATTTGAAAAAGACGAAATAACATTTTAATGAACTTTGTGGAGATTGATGGAAGTATTCTCGAGGGCGGGGGACAAATATTGCGAAATGCTTTAAGTCTGAGTTGTATTCTGCGGCGACCAATACGAGTAACTAAGATAAGGGCTGGACGTCCAAAACCAGGGCTAGCGACTCAGCATCTCTATGGGGTTAATTTGCTGCAGGAAATAACCAAAGGAAATGTATCTGGAAATTCTATAGGATCGACATGCATTGAATTTAGCCCAGGTGAGATAAACTCGGGCAAATATTATGCGGATACAAAGACTGCAGCTAGCATTTCGCTTTTGCTCCAAGTTGCTCTACCTGTTTTACTTTATGGGAAGAGTCCATCGCAACTGGAACTTAAGGGTGGCACTAATGCCTCTATGGCACCACAGGTAGATTTTATAACCGAGATTCTGAGACCAAACCTAGAAAGGTTCGGGGCCACCTTCGATCTTGAACTGCTCCGAAGGGGGTATTTTCCCAAGGGCGGTGGACATTGCATTTTTACGATTCCACCTGTGAAGAAGTTGAATCCTGTTGAGATTATTACATTTGGGAATATTCGCGAAATATTTGGTTGGAGCTACGTAGCTGGCGTGCTTCCTTCAAAAATTGCGGAAGAAATGAAGAGCGGGGCTCTTGAAGTTCTTCGGAATATATGTCCACCCGAAAAATTCAATGTTGAGGCATACAAGGAGAGTCAGGCGATAGCCCGAGACGCCGGTTCTGGAATAATTCTTGGAGCAGTAACAACTACCGGATGCATTCTGGGGTCATCTGCCTTAGGAGAGCGGAAAGTATCTGCATGCAATATGGGAAGTAAGGCGGCCCAGGAATTATTAAGTTGTCTTAAGGAGAAGCGGTGCACGGATCAATATGTACAGGACCAACTCATTATTTATATGGCTCTAGCTGAGGGTACCAGTACAATACAAACAGGAGAGCTGACGATGCATACACAAACTGCTATTTATATAGCTGAACTTATGACGGGAACTAAATTCGTAACATCAGAAACAACCTGCCCTGGAACTTATAGTTTGAAGTGTAAGGGAATTGGAATTGTAAATAAATTTGTGTAACTTATTTCCACCGCTATGCATTCAGCATACATGTGAAATCTAGAATACCAAACTATTTAATTTCATCGCATGGACTTGTCTTTCTACTGTCAGATTTAGGTTTTTCTTGTTACTAGTGTCGAGTCGACGTAGTTTTTGGCATAATTGAACTATGTACTACAGGAACGAGATTCCTTAACATTTATTAAGTTTGTTTCCTGTTTTTGCAGTGAGCAGCGCTGTGCAGTAAAAACCAGCGTTTATTATACATCGAGCCAGTGAGAATATAAAACAATTATTGCATTGGAATGATTTTGTTTTCTATATTGAAAAATACGGTAGCAATATTTTCGGCTGAACGAGCACGCATTGATGATTTCATATCTGCTATCAAATCAGTTTCCATATCCGGGGCTGGTGTATCTGTGATGACTTACTTTTTTTTCACGACGAGAAGTTACCCCGATGGCGCAACCCCAAATCTGAAGGGCCAGTTACAAGAATACATTCTGAAAGGGATGTCAGGAATATGAACTTCTAAACCGAAAGAGTAAGTTCAAAAAACTGTTACTGACGGTTCTTTTTTATGACGCCGAGTGCCAGACGATAGGCAGGAAACGAGAGCTAATCATGCCTATCGCGCATAAAGTTTGACAAGGAACTGTTGCCATTCAACAATTTGATTAACAGTGCTAACAAGCAATAGATTGAATATTTAATTAATATAAATTTAACAAAAGCAAGACTGTTTACATTGCGGTTTAATAAAATGAATGTACTTTGCAGAACGTTTGTGCAAATCTCACTTAACCTTGCGGTGATGTTTTGAGTTTTCTTACCATACAAATGCTTATATTTTGAGCGAATTTTCTCTCCTCTTTGTATTTTGAAAGAATTTTCTTTTTCGTTTACAACAATTTTTTGTTTCGCTCTTGAAGTTGCATTTTTCAATAGGTCCGTTCGCGTACTTTATGTATAGAAAAATGAAAAGTGTCAAATCTTCAAAATCGAGAGAGAATCCTCTCATTTCTAAGAAAAGTACGCGAACGCTTATGTGTAAAAAGTCTTATAGCGCATTTACACCATCACGCACACGCATTTTTGCAACAAAACCGAAAAGAGAGATCCGTTTATCCGCAGTCAATGCTAATAAGGTGTAAGAGTGAGATCACATACTTTAACTTGCTATAACATTTTTATGGAGATTTG
This sequence comes from Portevinia maculata, assembly GCA_949715645.1. Classification (NCBI taxonomy): domain Eukaryota; kingdom Metazoa; phylum Arthropoda; class Insecta; order Diptera; family Syrphidae; genus Portevinia; species Portevinia maculata. The sequence goes on along the minus strand of OX454526.1, from coordinate 3,954,613 downwards.
ACAGATCACATGTAAGCAAACAAATTTATTTTCATCGGATTTGTTGTGGTAGAATTAAAAAATAAATAAAAACATGGATCTCGTAAAGGCTGCCGTATTAATAGTGTTTTCCATCTTGAGTAGGTACAATCGGCGATGTGAAGCAGAGAAATGTCAAAAATGTATTATGGCGATTAAAACATATGATAGCAGCGCCCATTTTGTTTTATAGGAAATCGAAATTTCGTAAGCCATCGCTATAAAAATATCAATATGCATAGCTTTCCCATAATTCCTGCCACGTAAACAAGGTGGCCGACCTGAATACGTGTCACGTTTTTTTTCATGTTAGGTAATGCTGTCCCTTTCAGTCACACGGATATTTAGTATTTAGCATCCCTTTAATCTTACATGTTAGGAATGTGTGACCGTGTAAATCAACCATTAGTTTGGTTTGTTGAAAAGAAACAACTGCTGTTTTTTTTTGCTGGCAAACTCATAGGATTTCATCATTTGACAGTTTTTATTTTCTTACCAGCTGAAATTCTGTGTGAAGAAAAATGAACGAAAGTACAGTTTTCTTTCGTTCATCTTTTTACCATTTTCTCAGTACGCGAACGCGTTTGTGTAGTTTTGCACGAAAGTTTATATAAATGTGTTGATCTGTTTCTACCATAATTGAGCATTAAGTGGAGGGGAGCTAAACTGAACGAAATAATTAGCTATTATGGGCACACAATGCATTTTGTTGTATTCGCTTAGTTTTGGGGGCCATAGTACGTAGTACGTACCGCTCCGACTATTAAGGACTTTACACATGATCTCGACTTCGAAAGAACGATTATACAAACTGCAAATACTTCTATTAAAAGAGCGGAAAAATGTGACTAGTTCATCAATGGTGAAATGGTAGTGTATTCACCAACTGATTGGCAGGTCGCACTTTCGAATCCCACCCAGGGTCATGATCTTAAAAATTGAATACACACAAAAATACAGATCTCCCTAAAGCAATTAAGGCGCCACCCGTGGAGAATAAACCATACAACAGCACCAAACTACTATCCTGTCCTCCTATTTTTTCATGTTGTAAACAGCACCTAAAAACAATCAATGAATCCTTTGGTGGGTGCTGTTTGCAGCAACAAACAAAATGCCTGCACAGTGTTTACATTATAAGGGTACTGTATCAATTACAGAAAAAGAAATGCTTTTAAGACACGCTCATTATAAAAACAAACAAAATATATTAAAAAACAGGGTTCAGCACGGTTTAATACACCAAATCTCAAATTCCAAACTAACAACCAAAAAGTTGGGTCATGTGAATGAAGTGTCAAACTTTGAGAATAATCTTTGGGACGCGGGTGTCTCAAAGATTATTCTCTGTCGCTCTAATGTGAATTGTACTTTACAGTTGAGGCTTTGCCGTTTTTATTTTTCAGTTCAGAGCACAGTCTGAGTAGTAAAAAAAATGTGTGCTTCTTTTTTAGCCGAGACACATTACATAAACGAATCCTCCCGCTCAGATTAATTTATGAAACACACTTAATTAACTGTCGTAATGATATCCAACAATGTTTATTTAAAAAAATCATTTTATAAAATTGTATTACATTTACCGCAAGGAAAACAGCCATTCTAATTGTTTTCCTTTTATTTTCCTCCGTTTCATTCTGTAACTGGGCGGGATCAGCTTCTTACTCCAACTAACCGGTCATTTTATTCAGAGCTCACGCGGCACGGCTCGAGCATGACTAATATTCCATTTTCAATATCGTTCCTTAAAACATTAATATTTGTGTTAACACCTTTATTCTACATATGTTCCGCCTATTTTTTTTTATTTTCGTGATTGTCAAATAAAACTAAAACAAACGAAAACAAAGAACCTCAATTTAAAATAAATTTTAGTTTCGCAGAAATATTGCTCAAAATTATTTTCATTTGGAATAATGTACGTGTATCTAATCCCGGTATCTGTATTTTTCGTTTTTCAAGTATCGTTTATCGGATGGTAAGTGAAAACAAGTTATATGCGCATTCCGTTGCTTTTCATACTTACGTGATTTTTACAGCTACATAGCGGCGGTACTGCAAGGACATGTTGTCCCAACGGTGCCTTACATTAGCGATGCGGCAACGTACTCACCAGAAAGTTGTGTATTTGGCCAACTCATGAACATTGGTGCTGTACTATGTAAGATCAAACTTGATTGTATTTATTTATGCAAATTGCAAATTGGTATGAGTCATTTGTGCTTATCTCCAAACAGTGGGAATCACCATTTACATAAGATATCGGCAAGTACAGGAATTGTATGGCCATCATCCTGATATTGGTACATTATTGTTGAAATATAGTAAATTGTCCGTTTGGTTTGGAGTGGCTTCATGTCTTGGAATCAGCATAGTTGCAAATTTTCAAGAGACTAACGTCCGAATGGTTCACTTTATCGGTGCGTTTTTGTGCTTTGGATTTGGCACATTGTATTTTTGGATGCAGGTGGGAGGATTACGTTTCTGAAGTGCATATATAGCTAACATTTGTTGTTTTTTTTAAGGCCTGCATGTCGTATATGCTACAACCGATGACTGGGACTAAGCTGAGAGCACATCTAAGACTGTGCATGGCTGTCTTTTGTACGATTCTCTTTATTCTTTTGGCAGTCACTGGGATAATGTCGCACATTCTATTTCGTGGTACAAATCCTCGCAAATGGTATGCTTTTTAAGTCATTTAAACTGGGGTTTTGGGGTTTTAGTAGTTGGGGATTGAAAAACAGTCATAATGAGCTGTATAAACATTTGGGTGGGGGGGGGGGGGGGAGCTTTTATTTGAAAAGGTGCCAAATCCATTTGTAAAAAGAGTTGACTTGACACGTAACGAATGGTTGGAGAAATGTTATCTTGGTTTAAAAAAAAAACTGTTGCGTAACACAATTTTCAGTTCATTGGTTCAACAGTTTGTACTAGTGTCGTTTTCCATTGGTCGATTGTTTTCCCCTCCGGAAGTCAATGAGAACTCCCAGTAGTCCAACGGAAAACGACAGTTATACACGCGTTGTCCCTTTATAGTTAACTAGCTGACTATGCTCGCCTTGCTTCGCCAGTCTGCCACTTCTCAAATTTAAAACAAAATACTTGCTGATAAAAAAAATGTCGAAAGTGTCCCTTCTCATTATATCGATGTACTTCCTCTCAATCTCAATTACATTTCATACCCCATCTTTCTCAATCCCATGCGCCACAAAAAAAAACAACACAAACTACAAAAGGTGCATAAAAAAAAGAAAGAAAAAGCACACAGCACAAAAGGTACAGAGAGAGACAAAGATTTGTGCCGCACACACACACAACTTTTCATCCACTCAACGCTGGGAAAATCCAACGATCTTGCTTCAATCGAACATTTTACTTTTTTTTAATTGTATACAATTTATAGTTTAATGCTTATTGTTCAACTTCAGGATAACTACAAAGATGATTTATATCTTAAAATCTTTGTAGATAATTGAACATTATATTAAAAAAAATCCTATTTCATTTGGATGAGTCATTCCAAAGCTAGGAAGGAGCTAGAAAGCATTCGAGAGTTACAACTTTTCTTACAGGCCTATTCTGCTATTTACGTGAATCGTAGATTCGATTCACCCATTCGATTCCCTTTCACTCTGGCTTTCCATTCTGCTATCCATCGGGTGAACTACATTATCCAACCCAATTTGACATTCAAGTTAACAGCTTTTCATGTGAAAATAATACGAGGTTCGTCGTTTGCAAATTGAAATTAATGTAATCGATTTGATCTGTTTACGAAAATCTTTGGAAAGTTGGATATGTTGTTTTGATTAATTATTTTCAATAAAATTAAAAATATAAACAAACAGGTATGAACAGTATTGGACTTTTTTTTCCACTTCCAAACAGTGGATTGTTTTGATTGTTTTAAATTGTTCTCGGGTTATTGTTCTGCTTCAAAAATGTTAATAGGTAATTTTTATTTATACAAATAATCAAGCAATAAACTTACATTTTATTGACCACCAACCAGACAGACGATCAATTAAATGAAAAACCCGCAACATTTTATATGCGGATTTGAATTGTATAGAACGAATGCGTTCACGTGAATAAGAGAATACCGCGCAGTATTATCGATGTTACCGACATTAACGAGGTGAATCCAGATTCAATTCGAATGAATAGTAGAATAGTGTTCAGTGAAAATTGAAGAAAAATCCCCCCCGATGAATAGCAGAATATGGGTGTTAGATATCAGTTTAGATTTCCGCTTCCGGACAGTGGATGAAGCATTGTTCCGCCGTAAAAAGTAGCCTATGTTCATCAGGGATAATGTCGGCTTCTAATGGTAAAACAATTTTTCAAATCGGTCCAGTAGTTTCGGAGCCTATCCAAAACAAACAAAAAAACAATCAAATCTTTCCTCTATTATATTAGTATAGACAATGACGACCTTTAATTAAGTTTATTATTTTACCTGTTACAATCTTGGTGCACCTGAAATGTCGCAGAAAACTAAACGATTATAGAAGGGCATTTACTACACAATATATACAAAAACTTTCGAAGAAAATATAAACAAACGAATTTACAAACTCACCAAACGGGACAAACACTTTTCTATACATGGTAGTCAAAATCTCTACACTCTACATTGAAAAGAAGAAGAGTGGGTTGTCTACAATCAAATTCGGAGCAGACAGAACGAGGATATGAGGTCGGTAAAAATAAGGTTTTTTGCACCTTTTCCTGAGGAAGAAACAGATTCATCAAAGTGCTTTTCAGAAGTGCGCTTTTAATTTTTTTGCCAAACATTCGAAAGGTTTTTAAAACACATTTTATATTTTCCTTGTTTCAGGTACCCATCTGACGGCGGGTGGTACTTCCATGTAGTCAGTTCCATATCCGAATGGATCATCGCCACCATTTTTTGCTTCTACATACTGACGTTCACGGATGAATTTCGAGATGTGCATCTCGATCATCCACAAATCACACTCGCAGCCTATAGTGTAACATTGTAAACAATCAAATTTTTAAAATGTTCACTTCGTTTGTATCTGTTTTGTGACTCTATCAAATGGAGGGTTGTACAGGATAGCACAAAGGACATTCAATGTGACTGTTCTTCCATTTCATATTCCAAAGGAGAGATACATTTTTTTGTTTGATTTTGTTCAGAGCTGTGATAGGTTATTTGTTTTTCTAAAGTTTGTTTTTATTTTTTGTGCCCTTTCCCATGGGGTGTAGTATTGTTTCCAGTTAAATGCTGTGTTTATTTCCAATTCTAAGGGTATTTGAAAAAAGATTCAGTGTAGTAAATACATACTAGAATGAGTTAAATAAAATCCTTTACATTATATTTTTGTTTACATTTCTCTACAACACTATCGTTTTCTGTCGCGTGAACGATCACGTCTCTTGTTGCTACCGCCTCTGCTGCGGGAACCTCGGCCACTGGAGTACCTGGAGTGGTGTTTGGAGCGATCTTTGTCACGGCGATCGCGATCTCTGTATTTGTCCCGTTCCTTTCTGTCCATACCAGAGTAGTAGTCCGAACGATCGCGATCTCTTGAGGATTTCCTGTTGTAAAGACAAAGTTATAATGGGATAAGATGTTAGCGGTTTGTATTGTGTTACCTCCTTCGATGCTTAGAATGAGGAGAGGAGGATGGTGAACGTGAGTAATGTCGGGATTTTTTCTTGTTGCTTTTTACCGGTGTCCTCGATCTGTGGTGACCTTTCTTTGACGAGCGACTCTTATAATCTGCGGACGGAGTCCGCGACCTGGACCGTGAGTGACTCTTTGATCGACTTCTCGAACGGCTTCTTGATCTAGACCGAGATCGCTTATCGGGCGACTTTATATCAGAGGCGACTGGCAAGGGTAAGGTACGCTGTATGAAGCCACCCCAAGCGTTGTGGGAAGTATTGTTGCGATCTACTGTGGTAACAGCTGGTGGAGTGCTTTGTTCTTGTTTCTTGTTGCGAGACTCCATATAACGCTTCTTTAGCTCTTCCACAGCACTTTCTAGTTTTTCTACATTGGGCTGGACAGTAAGGGATAAGAAAATTTTTAATCACAAAAAATTATGAATTTAATTACCTTCGGTCTTTTGTAAAGTTCCATGATGCGGTAGCAAATGTCGGTAATGTCGTCCTCAGGAATTTTGAAAATGCCATACCAAGACGGGTTCGCTGGCAAAGGTATATTCAACTTCCTGGCGCTGAGATAAATGCATGCGCAAGCAATTGTTTCCGGCTGGTACCTCATAAATACGTCGGTTCGTAATGAGTCATTCATGAAATTCCACGATGTCTGCATCAACTTTTCGTACTTCAAAACTTGCAAGTACATGACAATTAGCTTATGGGGATGTTTGACATGAACACAGAATCCCAGTTCCTTTAGAACTCGTCGCTCAGCTTTGATTACTTGGTTCTTGAGGTTGGTGTAGAATTGGTCAAGGATGATTGGTGTTATGTCCCTAGAATGAACAAAATCTTAACCATAGATTTCACTAATTTGATTTAACTATAATGTTGGAGCTCACTTTTGCACCCGCACTTGCTTGATATGATTAAAAACGTTGATAACATCACGAATTCGACGCGGCGTTTCTTCGATTTTTGACGCGAGGCAGATGCAACTCATTGCCACAGTTTCCATGTTGTGACGTACAAAACTTTTCGAGTAGAAAAATCGCTGGAATATTATTTGTCCTGTAGCCATTGCTACTTGTGGCAGATTGAGAAGAATTCCCGCCGTTTGTATAAGTTCACATCCTAAGATTCTTAGGTCTTTTTCAGTTTCTTTGTCCAAGCCATCAACATGAGACGGGGTGGCCTCTAATTTTGTCTCTGGAATTAGGCTGTTCTCAAGTGTAAGAACAATTTTGTTAAATAAGCGAGGGAATACTGGCTTGGTTGCAGCCATTTCGTTATTAGCATCCCCAGCTTCCTGGACAACCATTTATTTTACTTTTTTTGTAATAATCCAACAATTATTTCTCAATTGTAAAAAATTACATATATCGAAACGTCTGGTCTGCTGCCTTACTGACATAAGTTTCGCTTCGCAATCGTTCCTGATAAATATTCATATGGCCGCGTTCAGTATGTCTTTTGCCAACCTAAATTTGATTGACTGTGCCTTAAGGCCCAAATATAATATAAGGAAGAAAACTGAAGCTAATGAATGGTAGACACAAATCAACACTTCAACTTGAACTAGAACTTTGAAAACCACGCCGCACGTTTTAGAACCAATGCTTTGACAATTTAATGAGATGGAAAAGATTAGCAATTCAACCTCAACTTCGACTTCAATGTTAGACCTAAATCCTAAATTAAAAGTTGAAATGCAAATCCCACCGACCTTGAGGCGATGTTTCCAGTTCTCCCAACATGCAAATGCTTGCATTTTGTTTACAACCATTTCATGTTTGACTCGACTTTAAACGCTGAAGCTCTCGCTCTTGTCAAAGTCGAAGTCTGAGTTGAAGTGTTTATGTGTTTCTACCATAATGTCACATTTTCCGTGTGTTTCTTTATTTTTTCCGGATAAGGAATAGAAAAGACAGAATATTCGATTTTTTTATCCGGAATATCCAGAATGGAATGAATAAAGAAACAAAAATGGACCGAATAGAATGACAGCCATTTGTCTATTGACCAGCGCTGCCACTTAGTTCAAGAACAAGAACAACATTTACTACTTACAATTAATATATTTTTTCTATTGCTGAACTCACATGTGAGGTAATACTCCACTACAGCACTAAAATAAAAACATATATAATAAAACAAATATGAGAAGAGAAACCTTGAGAAAATACAATTTAAGTTCACAAAAACAATAATAATAACCATATCTCAGTAATACAAATTACATTAAATTAATTAAACACCCTTATTATCGTTGTCAAAAATCAATTATTGATAAGCGAAAAAATTTATTAATCAATCGATATTTTGGTACTATGAATGTCAATTAACAAATTATTCATCCATTGTGAACACTGACAAGCAAAATGCGATAGAGCACGTGCGTAAAGCTATCTCTTTCTGAAGTGCCGCATTTCTTTCTTAAACGTCAAGAAAAAATTGAAGCACACAATTTCAGTAATTTGCAGAAATTGTATGAAAAATTATTGCGATTGTTAATAAAGTGTATATTTAGGTGAAATAAAAGGGAAATTTTCTGCTTTATTGAGGAAGAGCCTGAGAAAGTATGTCAGGGCAAAAAAAAATATATAAAAACAGTGAACATGTTGACCAAAATGACTTGTGCAGCCCCTGATGCAGCAATTTAAAGGCATTTTCATTTTTTTTGTACAATTTTGTTATTAATTAATTGTTTTTGTTCGTTTGTACTTAGTAGTATTAAAAATATGTATATAGTAAATTCGTTCAACCTAATTTGTTTCCAAAAAAAAAATACATTTTTGCCAAAAGATCATTTTTATTTCTCGTACACAATTCTACAATATTTTTTACGTTTTACTGTTCAAAAATAGTGTTTAGATACTCCTTCTTAATTTTATAGCGCAAATAATTTGATTATTCAATTAATAATTTGATTATTCAATTAATAATTTGATTATTCAATTAATCAGCTGAGTACTACTATTGGGAAAACGTATTAAAATTTAATTTTATTTTATTGTTAGTTGGTTTGTTTAAGCTCATGCTTTTGTGCCTGCTTTTTGTTCATAAGATTTATGGAAGTGAAGTTTAAGTGATTGTATCTATTCAATACATATTATTTTATTTTCCAAAAAAGCAATTCTACTCACATTTCGTTTTAAAAATGTTGTTTTACAAACAAAAACAGCGAATGAATTCTCTAAATTTATTTGTCAGTGACGAATTTGTGACTGACTGAACATTTTAGAAACACAATGTTTAACGAACCGTCCCTTCCGATCTATCGAAGAAAAGATTTGCCCTTTTGCTTTTCGGTTTGGCATGTTTCATTGAAGAAAAAGAGCCATTCCAGATTTGCCCTTAACAAAAAAGATGCCGTCTCAAATTTTTGAGAGACTTGCTCTATAATATACCAATACATACAAATGGTCTTGTGACAAACGTCAAAGTGAGGAAAAGGTGGTTTTCATTTATTGTTAAATTATTTCAGTTTTATTAATATTATCTTTGTTTTCAGCAGTAGTTTTCTTCTCGTGTTATTATGTATACTAAAACAAAATTTATCAAAGTATACGTAACTCGCTTGACCCTCCGTTCTACTCATGGATCTGGCCCGACCTGTTTTGTTTTAAAATCTATTTTAAACATATTTTGAGTTGTGCAAGCGACTTGTGTTTTCATGACTTTTCCAAAAAAAATTATTAGTAACAGATTTGTACAAAAATTCTTCATATTATGAGGATATTTCACTATACCATCGTATTAGTGGCTCGTTGGTCCAGCCAGACATTTATGTGTTTTATAGATTAAACTGCTTATTTTAAAGTTTGTCGTCGCTTTTCATATGCTTTGTAATTTTCCATCGAAAGCCCTGTTTTTATTCTCCCAGCAGTGTGTTTGAACCTTCTCATGAATTCCCGATATTTTTTTATCAGTTTGCAAGTGGCTGCGAAAAAAATGGAGATGTAATTGAGCCCTGGTGTTATTTGAAATTGCAACCACTCGGCCAGTAGCCCAACGCACTTAACCTTCAAGCGGGCGCGCGGTCATTCTTAACGGCAGCGGTCGCGCGTAAATTCGTTTGCAGTCACGTGGTCTGTCATACGATGGTGTTTTTTATTATAAATTCGTTGGTATGTCTAACAACTTTTTCAATGATATTCTCCGTAACAAATAAACTCCAGGCTTGCATAAATGTTGTTACCCCCACGCCATTCCTACGAGTACCTGAATCTTCAGGGAGAATATTTTGTACTTGGCGCCACATCCTGTTGTTGTTGGATTTTTGCCACTTCGTTACTTTATCACGCACTGTAAAATAGTTGTTTTATATCTGAAAGAGGCAAATTGTCCTCATCTGAATCTGAGCTGTTTGGTTCCTCAGCAGATTGAGATCCCTCTGAAACGATGTGGTCAGAAGGTTCCGAATCTTGGTCGCTGAGCTCTGATTCACTCTCCTCTTCATCTTCTCGTTGTAGTTCCTCGAGTATGTCTACGACTCATTTTATAAATAAAAGCAGTATTGCAAGCTTAGTGCGATAATATTTTTGCGATATCCGAAGAAATGCTATACCACGTTGATCATCGCGCGTAACCTTTTCAACGGCAGGCGCGTGGTGTGCATTCGACGCCTGCGCCGCTTCTAAAACAACAGCGATCTGTGGGGTGGGGGGATCGAGGTTTGCGGAGGTAAACTCTTTATTTTGCTCACAATTACAAAGCGATAGGCTACTAGAAATGAGAAAGACATGAGACAAGTAATAATAACATTATGAACGAAAATGTATTGAGCCATAGGTTAAGGACCATTTATATGTGATTACCGGGGTCTGAACGGTTTATCTTCAAGTTTGACACTTCATTCTCATGACAAGTTTGTTGGTCGCGGCCGCGAATTCCAACTGGAAATCTACAAGCAAATCATTCAGATTTCTAGGTTAAGTTTGACCGATTTTTTAACTCGCTGGTAGGTGGAACGCGACGAAATGTTGCGGATTGTGATCAAACTTTAACAAATTAATTGCAGCAAGCGTGTTCTTGTGAAAACTGTTTTTTTTTTTAAATATAAAAGGTCTTTCATTAGGGATTTGACAACTTCTTTTTTAAACAAAATGAAAACTACTTGAGATATCTCATAAAATTTATTTGCTTGAATTACTATCAAAATTATGAATGGAATTTGACTTCGTTCATATGTCCACGACGGCAACGTATATGCAGCGGTCAATACCTTGAACCCAATTTTCGATGACTTCGCCGCACATTTCGACCGATACTGCCGCTATTTCTCGTTCAATATTGGCTCTGAGCTCCTCTAACGTCGCAGGCTTGTTGGCATAGACCAATGATTTAATGTAGCCCCATAAAAAAGAGGCGTTAAATCACACGATATCGGCGCCAATAGACGGGTCCGTTATTCGAGATAACATGTTCACCGAATTGAGATTTCCATAACCCGATTGTGCACCCGCTGTGTTTCTTGTGGCACCGTCTTGTTGGAACCACATATCACTGATGTCAAATTCATGCAATTGCTCAAAGAAACCACGTTCCAACATGTCTTTGTAGGGAATACCATTTACCGTAACGTAACGGTAATTTTCATCGACAAAAAACGGCCCAATCACGCCACCGGCATGAAATCCGCACGAAACTTTTTGCGGATGAAATGCTGCACATGAGGGTTCTCACATGTCCATGTCCACTAACGCATATTTTGCTTATTGACCGCGCGATGGGCTTCATCGCTGTAGATGATTTTGCGATGAAATTCTTTATTTTCTTCCATCATGTCCAGAGCCCAATTCGAGAACGTACGTCGCTTCATATGGTCAAGTGGTTTTAGTTCTTGAGTCAGCTTGATCTTGTAAGGGTGTAGGCTAAGATCCCTCGCCCTAACGTGGTCTATAAAATGCCTAATTCTTTAGAGCGCCGTGGAATTGACTGATTTGGCTGGTTTGCGACGGACGCCTCTACGGCAGCTATATTCTCCACACTTCGGGCAAACCGTAGTTTCACTGGCACGGCAACATCAAGCAGCAAATATTCTGACTCAAATTTTTTCACTAGACTTTGAATTGCTGAAGAGAATTACGGCTGAAAATTGGCGTGAACGCTCTTAAAGTTGCGACCACCGACTCGGAGTTTCGCTGGTAAGTTTTAATTAATTGTAATCGTTGTTCCGTCGTGTACCACCATGATGAAAATGTTGATTTTACTGAATATTTTGACATTGACAGTTCGGTTTGATAACCGATGTTTAAGGGTGCGTTTGAAGTTGTCGAGTCGCTAATGAAAGACTCATTACAATAAATGTTTTCCCTGGAGTAGGGTACGCTATAATGAAGCATCACACAGTTGGTGTTTGAGCACCTCGAAACACTTTTCGTATTCACCTGACCATTTGAATAGTTTTCTCTTTTCTGTCAGTTGATGCAAGCCTTTTGCGATCCCTGTAAAGTCATTCACAAACCGTCTAAGTAAGCTGCAAAGTTGGTGCTTGTCTCTGGAAACCGGCCAATTTTTCACTGCATCAAGCTTCTCTGGGCCAGTCCTTACTCGCTTGGAGGAGATGATATGCCTTAGATCCTCAGATCTAAAGAGATCACAATTTTTCGGATTATGCTTCGATTGTGCACTTCATAGTCTCTGGAACACCTCCTTCGAGTTATCCCGATGGTCTACCAACGCTAATATCGGGTGATGGGTGATCCAGTATAGGAAACCATAAAACTGTCAGTCTCCTTTTTTCGAGCACCAACGGATATGGTGTATGTGTACGGTGACCATATTTCTCAGAGCAAAATCCGAATAAACTTAAATGTCTTATTAAGTAACGAAAATAAATTAGCCTTCAGTAAACAACAAAAACAACACATTAAATAATAATTAATGAATAATAAAACTAATAAGAAAATCAGTCTTTCATTCATTCTGTAATAATAATATATAAATATTAGGCATTAACGGCCCATAGAGGGCCTAAAACCTAGATTCTCCAACCACTTTCTTTGCGAAGTGGAAGGGACCTACAATTTTAAGCCGAATCCGAACGGCAAATTTGAGAAGCTTCTCATGACAATGGATACTCTTGGATGTTTGTCAGACGTTCGCAAGAGGTGGGGCAGTGGAAAAAAAACTCAAGATGTTATTTGGTCCCGGAATTGAACCGGGGACCTTTCGATTAGTAGGCAGACACACTAACCATTGAGCCACTGCGCCCGACTGTAATAATAATGTGCGAGTTAAAAAAAATAGAAGTTGCCGAACATAAGTTCTTTCTCAATACTTATTGGATAATTTGTGAATTCAAGACAACTTAAATTGTAATTGCACTTTACAATTAATATAGCTTTTAGGGTTTTTACATTTAGCTGGGCTTTTTCGCTGGTCCATACATTGGCCATTATCAAAAAAACACTTTCCGCGGGAGCATTTGAACCTGGTAGACACAAGCCAAATTTGACAATTTGTAAAAGGTTAGCGAAAGCAATGCTTCTTTCTGGGAACTGTGTCTACCCATTTTGCAACCACTGTTTTTTGTTGTTTAACCATTCTCTAATTTCGTCTTAATTTAGAAAAGATTTTAAGCAATTAAACTCAATTTAATGCTTATAATTTAATAATAATAATAATTTTGTATCGCTTCGCTTTCTACATCTGGGCAGGAAGGTACATTTCGAAGAACTTAAAATGTCAACTTCTTGTAAAGATGCATCGCACTGACTCAAATATTCATAGCAGGTGTTATAGATAGACAAATACGAAACTAAAATTAAAATACGGGACATTTATATGTCCCGTATTTCTTAAAAAAAAAACCGGGACAGGCTATTGAAATACGGGACGTATGGTCACTGTATGTGGTTTCTGATACAGAAAGAGAAAAAAATATGTTTTACCGATAAGTTAAGGTAGGTAGTTAAATAGTAAAAAACACAGTTGCCTATTTGCGGGTTAGGAAACACGGTTAATTTCCTTTTCTCGAACAGTCCATAAACACAAACTAAATAACTTTTTACTCGCAAAACTTCTTAAAATATTCACCCCTATCGTGGAATCCGTCGGGGGGAACGATCCGCTAATAGTGAACAGTTTGCATCGTGCATTCCGCAGACGTGAACCATCCACATGTCGGTAACGGGAATTATTTTCTTTTCTTTTCACTGAATTTAATTTATACAAAACAAATGTGTTTGAAATGAACTGTCACAATTGAATTTTGAATAGTGGTCGGTAAGGGAGAGTATCCGACGGATCCCACGATAGCAATTTTCTGTTCACGTGAATCGAATAAGTGAAGTGAATCTCAGATCCGACGGATTCCACGATGTCTCTTTCCACATTAGACAAAATTGTGAGTTTGCTAATCGGTTTCTGTGAGTGAGTGAAAAACAAACTTCAATGTAAGTTTTAAAGCAGAAAGAAGTTTTAAAAGCAGATCATTAACATTAGAACTTGGCGTTTTATAAAATAAGTGTATTAGTTTATAATCACCCCTATCGCGGAATCCGTCGGATCTGAGATTTACTTCACTTATTCGATTCACGTGAACAGAAAATTGCTATCGTGGGATCCGTCGGATACTCTCCCTTACCGACCACTATTCAAAATTCAATTGTGACAGTTCATTTCAAACACATTTGTTTTGTATAAATTAAATTCAGTGAAACGAAAAGAAAATAATTCACGTTACCGACATGTGGATGGTTCACGTCTGCGGATTGCACGATGCAAACTGTTCACTATTAGCGGACCGTTCCCCCCGACGGATTCCACGATAGGGGTGTATGATCACATATATTTGTGATGATAATGGAGAAAATACGGAAAACAACGTTAATATAACGATTTTTGTTCAAAGAGTGAGGGTTGGGGATTGGGGATTTTCGGGAACAGGCGACTCTACCCTAGTATGTGTCATACCAGATTTAATTAGAAATGCTCACTAAATCACTAGATGTCTGCTAATGAGAGCCTTTACTATACTTGCTATATCAGTGTTTACCTCTCCCATTTTCTGCTACATTATTTGGTACATCCATAATAGGTATGCATAAAGTATTTATTTATCAAAATGTTTATAATTTTTTCGCGACAAGTGTATTCAAAGCTCTTATTCAACCGTAGCTTCTCTTCAGTCAATCGTTCGAAGCACTAGTTGTCTATTGCGCAAGATTCCACCAATGTCATACTGTTCCTCATTCTGTTTGTGGCAATGGAAATCGAAGATATAACAAAACTGCATTTTATATAGGTATATCAACATCTGTATACCATTACTGTATCTATGCCTGCTCAGCTCATAGTCGTTTCTCTTTTTGAGAAGCGAAATTGAATAGATCGAGATAAAAGATTCTAATCTAAAATGTAATGTTGCTATACCTATGTTATATATATAGCGGCGGCGTTCTCTCTTTTCTGCATGAAGCTCAATCGAGGACTACGAAGAGAATATTACCCTCGACGATTGAGGATAAGTAAATGTCGAGACGTCGGTGTGTCGTCACGTTGTAGTGCACGCGCTTTAAACTTTTTACCAAAAAAATCATAAATAATTGTTTTTGATAAATAATGCTGTAAAGGTACACAAAATCGTCTTGTAATTTGTCGAAAAAATGCTCATCGTCCTGTAGATTTGGTTTCGTGTTCGTAGTGAAGGAAAAAGTGATTTCAAAAATAACCCTTCGAAAATGCTAGTATAAAATTCAAGTTTATAAAAATTAGGGTGGATTTTCCCATGACAAGCAAAAGTGTCATCCCAAGTTCGCGCATAACAGACTATTAAATTGTAATTCTTTCATTTTGCAGACACAAAACGAACAAATTTACATCAGAAAATGCATACAAAACGCTGCGTGTGTATAATTACACAAAGTATCCGAATTAGATGGGATATAAAATAATTTCGAGGCTATAATATCGTTTCATACATATATCTAAATTATGCACGAGTGGGTACATACTTTTAGAAACTTTACTCTTCAAAAGAATTTAGGCAAATTCCACCGTGGGTGGCCATGTTTAGGAACAGGAAACAAACAAGTGTGTAGTAGAAATTCTTTTGAAAAAATAACCTTTTCCGCAGATAAAACTTTGACCATGGCCGAGAAAGGGTTAGTAGAATACAGAAGTTTTTTTCTCCCATATTATAATATACCCTCCCGTGTAAGAGATCATACATAAATATATACATAAGGTTGTCGACCGGTCGATTCTGTATCTCAATACATAGGTATGTAAAAGTGATGAGATGACATTCAGCTTACAATACTACCTCAAATAAATATGTTTTCTACACACCCAAGAGGCAAAAATACTGTTTGTTAGTCTTTTTATCATTTTGTTATTATTGGCAGCAAGCTGTGTAGCTTATTATTTATTTTTAGGGAACTTGAATGGCCCGAAATTTAGCATGCGCATAATAACATTAAAAAACTTACCTTGGCGATGGAGACTGCTTCTTTCATCTGTTGTTTGAATTCTCTAAAAAAAACATAGGGGCGGGCTACAGTCCGCTTGGGCGAACTGTTGGATACCCTATTCTTATTCCTATATCTCATAAGTGGGCGTGACAAAAATTTAAAGGATTTTATCGAAAAAACTAAGCTTTTGTAAATAAAAACGCTCCCTAGCTCAAACTTTGGTTTTTCAATAAAATTGTTTTATTTAATTGTGGGCGTGTCAGTAGGCGGATTTTAAAAAAATTTAAGTATGAGCATAAAGGGCACCTAGAGAGTATATACTATAAATTTCAGCTCCCTAGCTCAAACTTTGGACTTTCAAAAATAAAAAAAAAAATAATTGTGGGCGTGTCAGTAGGCGGATTTTGAAAATATTTACACATGAGCATAAAGGGCCCCTAGAGAGTATATATTAAAAATTTCAGCTCCCTAGCTCAAATTTTGGTTTTTCAAAAAAAATATTTTATTTAATTGTGGGCGTGTCAGTGGGCGGATTTTGAAAATTTTATGTCCCAAGCAGTTTTATGGGCCAAAGATCATATATAAAAAATTTCAGCTTTCTAGCTCAAAATTCAATTTTTCCCAAAATTTGTTTTATTTAATTGTGGGCGTGTCAGTGGGCGGATTTTGAAAATTTTATGTCCCAATCAGTTTTATGGGCCATAGATCATATATAAAAAATTTCAGCTCTCTAGCTCAAAATTCGATTTTTTCCAAAATTTTGTTTTTTTGAGTTTGTGGGCGTGTCTGTGGGCGGATTTCAAAAATTCTTAAACTTGATTATTTCGGGACCCTAGAGAGTATATGGTTAAAATTTCAGCTCTCTAGGTCCAGTTTAAAGGCCTAATTTTTGCCGACGGACGGACGGACGGACGGACGGACGGACGGACGGACGGACGGACATGGCTAGATCGACATTACTATCGATGCTGATCATAAATATAGTAACTTTTAGGGGTCTACGGGCAATATTAAGGTATGTTACAAACTATGCGTCAAAATTAATATACCCCTAGAATAGGGTATAAACACATACATACTTTACAAAACAGAGAGCACAAGTGAGAAAACTAAAGTTATGAATTTATTCAGATTCCTCACCAAAGTCCTATATGACGTAGTCAGTGGAATCCAGATCAAGGGGAAGTTTCTAACCTAGAAAATTGTTTGTGAATTGTGAGTCCTTTTTAAAGTTCTCTCTCATCACGCATCCTTAAACGTATACTGCGATTCACAAATTGGCGAGTGGAGCTCTACGCCACCGCCACGGGTAACTTAGTATTAGTTGAGACATTCGCTTTTCCAAATTATAAATAATCGTTGATAGCGTTCTTCTCTAAGAACTGTAATTTGTAAAAGATCCGTGAATGGGCGCCACTTACATTTCAAACCACGTATAAAGGTTTTGAATTCATAGATCTATGTAGTTCCATCCGTGCGTTAGCACAGTGACTCTGTTTTTAGCCCAATAAAACAATTTTTTACTGTGCCACTTATCGCGAATACATAACAAGTATTGTTACAGTCCTAAAAAAGCCGTTTTTACTCTCTGCCATTCCGCTAAACTGTACTGTAACTCCGCGCAATCTAATGGATGGAACAAAGTGCTATTTAAATAAAGTCATGGAAAAGATGATATCAAGCTGCAGTTTATTGACCTTAACAGCATCGAATTCGTTTCCAAGCACTCTGCTTTCAAAAAACGTGATAGAATTTCATTGATTATTTAAAAACAATTTTGGTACCTATCTCAAACTGCGAAATATCTTAAATCTTCGGTGTCACAGTACATCACGCCTCTATGCGCGGTTGAACCATATCTCTCCCATCTCAATCTATCCTCATATTCCTGAGTACAAATACAGACGACAGCGGCAACATCGGTGTATCTTCTCGCATGAAAAGAAAACTTTTGCAATTTTCTTCATGTGTAGATACAAACACTGTGGATTGTGAGCTTTAATGCGATTTTTTGCTCGTCAATATTCATCTCGTGAAACGGCAGTAATTTTGTGTTTCTATCGTAAAATTGCAATAAAACAACAATCGTTCTGTCATAATGTCTGTTTAAAAAAAAACAATATTAATTTCGAAGTCTGACATTTTTAATTATTTATTGCAAAAAGTGAAGATACCTACATTACTTTAAACTGAACTCGTTGTTTTTTATTATTTAAGTGACAACTGCAACAAAATATTGTATATGCTAAAAGGTGAAAATGTATGTGCTTTACAAGAATTCAAATGAATTAAGTTAACGGTACTGCGAATTATCATCCTATACATAATATTACCTAACAAACAAATATAGGTGCTTTTTTAATTTTTAAAAAGGCTTGGCTACAGCACCAGCCAGACATCAAGTTTATAATTATTGTTTATTTATAGAGAAAAAAAAAATAACTAAAACATAATAAATACCTATATAGAAAGATTTACATCCACGAAAAATATTCTACAAAGCACCTCGAAAATATCTAGTGTAGTTAAATAAAACATAAGTCACATGTTTTTTGTTTACATACGAGTACGTACCTACATTTAAGTATTAACATCAAGGAGCAGTAAAAAGAAATTCAACAATAAAAAAAGGACAATGCCTGTAAAGAAACAAGGTAAGTGCACTGGTTCTGAAGGCTAGACAATTGTTTATCCATTTAACGTTGAATTATAATGTTATGGTCTTTTTGTTTTCTTTGTTTGTCTTTTGTGAGATTTTTTCTTTTTTATATCATAAAGTTTTAGGATGAGCTATTTCCAATTTGGCATTGTTGTGTCAGTTTGTAATAAGTTTTCAGGCATGAGTGACTAACCTGCTTAAGAGATACGAGTAAATATTGGCCAGTTAACTATGAACGGTGATTCACAAAGAATATACCTATTTACTTGTTTTGTCGCATGCTTAAAGAATATTTTGTGATAGACCATGAATAGAGTGTTAAATTTAATTAAAGTGACAAGCGACTTTATGTTGGATTGTATGTTGTTGCTTTAACCTAGTTATGGTAGAACATTTCGATAATACTTTTACCTACGTCATATCATTGATTGAAATTTCCTACTCTTTAAATCAATAAGAAGGACCTATAAAGGATTTTATAGGCACAATAGTGTGTTGGCTATGAATATATGTCTGTTTCATGGGGATAAGTATATACTTATTTATAAGTACTCTTTTTACTTTAAGAAACGAGCTTTAGTATGGTGTATGTTTTATTTAAGAAAATGAATAAAATCATTGGAAACACAGTCCGTTGCTGCTGTCATTAGATGGTATGTCAAGTGGCCTTTGGCTTAAACTTGGTCATATTTGATGGAAAACTATTTAAAATGCTCCTTCACGCTGTCATACAGTCTGTTCGGTATATTTTGTAATGTATTGTGCCACAACATGGTTCTGTCAGATAAATATGACATTCATAATTAATTATGTAGGTCACAGTAAGACGAAAGGGCGAACAATTTCTCAAAAGCGTAATGTTTTCGTTCTTTTTGGAGTTGCGACTTTCAAATGTTGTACATTTGGTGAGGCGAAGTCTAAATGCAAAAGTTATGAATCTCATTTTCTTCTTATGTTATAAATTTAAAACAAAACGTTGTTGAGACTAATTTTGTTTATTTAAGCTAGAACGCTGGAAAGTCGCAACATAACTGCCTCGTCAGGAATGACTTCAGTATCAGTAACAGCCGTAAGGGGAGTCCACAAGGGGGGAGTACTTTCACCCCTCTTGTTCTCCTTGGTCATCGATGACCTGGTACACAAGATGAGCAATCTGGGCTTCACTACAATTGGGTTAGCTGATGATATTGTCATCAAAGTCAGGAGCAAAGACTCAATTGGAGTCACATTAAAAATGAAAAATGCTCTAAAGACAGCCATAGACTGGTGCATCAAGGAAAATTTTGTCCATAAATCCCAGTAAAGCCGTCATCGTTCCTTTCACCAAAAGGAGGAAATTAGACCTAGGTCTAATCACAATTAACGACACGTTCGTAGATTATTCCGAAGAAGTCAAGTACTTACTTACTTACTTAACGGGCTCCCGACCCGTGAAGAGTCTCTGCTTGAGACACAGCAGCCTTCCATCCTCTACGATCCCGGGCACGCTGCTTCCAGTTGTCCAGATCAAGCGCTCTAGCCTCCGCGATGGCTTGGTCTTTGAAACGGAGGTTCGGTCTTCCTTGTCTTCTCGAACCTGCTCGAACCTGTTGGCTGGGATTCGAAGATCCTCTTAGCTGGAGCATTATTACCCATTCGCTCGATGTGGCCGAGCCAATGTAGTCGACGTATTTTGGCTTTTTGGACTACATCCACATCTTGGTGCAACTCATAGAGTTCGCGGTTGTATCTTCTCCTCCTTTCGCACTCCTCGCACACTGGACCAAATATTCTACGGAGTATTTTTCTTTCAAAAGATCCTAATATAAGCTCCCCTTTTCTATACTTATCGTCCAGCACTCGACGCCATGAATGCATTTTGTCCTTCGAGTGAGGAGTTTTGAACCCATTTGTCTCGCTAAACTGAAGTAGCAGCGGTTTCCCAAGGTAATTCTACGACGGATCTGCACTAAGGTCTCATTCGTGGAGTTGATGTTTACTCCTAGGTAGATGAACTCCTTAACTACCTCGAATTTGTTGCTATCAACAGTGACGTTTTGTCCTAGGCTGTGGACAGATGTTTTTTTGTTTGCTGATAGCATGTACTTGGTCTTGTCCTCATTTACTTCAAGCCCAATCAATTTAGTCTGTTCTTCAATCGCCGTGAAAGCCTCTAACACGACACGCTGGGAACGGCCGATGATGTTGATATCATCCGCACTCCCCAATAGCTGGACGGATCTATTGAAGATAGTGCCTCCCGTATTGACACCTGCCCTTCGCACTATTTTCTCCAGAACAAGATTGAAGAAATCCGGCTCTTCTATACTGGGTGGTGAAATTTGTTCTTCATTGACAGGGTGTGGGTTCTCTTCTTGCCCTATCACTCTCTCTACATGATGCTCATTTAGCAGCTATTGAAAATGCTGCTTAAATACATCTACTATTCCCTGTGCCTGCGCTTCGGTGACTAGGTTTCCGTCGTTGTTTCGAAGAGCCTGCTTTCCGGTCTTAAAGCCAGCAACCAGTTGCTTTGCTTTCTTGTAAAATCTCCGGATGTTGATTTGATCGCGAAACTCTTCGATTTCCTTGAGCAAGGAGTCTGCGTACGCCCTCTTCTTTCTACGCAGGATCTTCTTCTCCTAACTTCTCTTGGCTCGATACTCTTCCCTCGCTGCCCTTGTTTTGCACTGTAGCGTTTTTAAATGCGCATCTTCTGACACCTTCTTCCGATAAGCACATACATCATCATACCTCGGGCTTTTTTCTGCACTCAGAGAACAAAATAGTCATTAAAGACTATTTTTTGACTTTTTTCTTAGTCCGAATCGTGACCACTATTTTTATTAGTAAAAAAATAGTTACTTATGACTATTTTGGTTGTACATTTATTTTTTTGTGGAACTCCACTTTTTAATAGTCAATTTTGACTATAGAAGCAGTTACATAACTTTTACAGTAGTTATTTGTAACTATGCAGATGCACATAGCAGTAACATAACTTTTACAGTAGTTGTTTTTAACTATGCACATAGTAGTTACACAATTTTTACAATAGTTGATTTTAGCTATGCACGTAGTAAAATTTGACTACATCAAACTTTTGTTTCATAACTTTGTACATAGTTACTTTAAACTATACGTATAATTAAACTTGAATATTTCTTATTGCTTTTAAATACATAGTTACTTTTGACTACTCAGAATTAAAATTGTCTAAAAAATAGCTGTTAAATCACACCAGTATTAAGAAAGTAGTTTTCAACTGCATATTAGCAATATAGTTTACTTTAAATAATTGAATGAACGCTTTTACTCTTAACTAGGTGTGAATATAATTCATCGTTCAAAAAAATCTGATAAAGACTAAACCTTAAGGTATCTAGTTGCAAGTCTATGAATATACTTACCTTAAAAAGTTTTGCTGCGCGAATATACTTGGAACAGGCAAAACGATTTGTTTGCGGAAAATTTCTCTGTGCTTTATAAGCAAAAAATGCAGTATATATATTTTTTAATTATTTTATTTTATATTTCACATAGGTAGGTATAATGTTTATAAAACTAAAAAAAGTTTATAACGCAAATAAACACTGGCATTCATTGAAGGCTTACGTTAAAAATATTTTATTCTAATTACAGTTTTATTATATGAGATAATATGCATGTGAAGTGATGGGGTGTTTATCTTAGATATCTCAAACACTAAAGGTGTTTCATGTTCTAAATTTTCATCAAAATTCTTATTCTCCAATTCATAACAAACAAAATAAATCTCTTTCTTGGAGTCAATTACAATTAGATGTATTCTAAAAAACCTTAAATAAGGGTCAGATAAACAAATAAAATAGTAATTTTACCTGACAATGTGTTTTCGTTTATATCAGAGTACAATTTTTCACTGCCACTGTCTTTAATATTCGGCAATAAGCGAGCAAATTTTAGTACAAACTCTGGCCAGTTACATATTAGAAAGAAATAAAAAATAAAAAAACAAATTAAATACTATTTTAAGATATATTTTGCTGGTTAAAATATATTATATCCAGGTTCTTTATATAATATTCATATATAAATTTAGTAAAAAAAATTTAAAACTCACCAAAGTATATCTCAATGAGTGTCTTACTATTGGCCATTCTTGTGGGTGGCGACACGGTGTAGAGGTTAGTGTGTTGGCTTGTTACCCGTGCGGTGCAGGTTCAATCCCCATGGGGAACAACAACATACGCCACCCATTCACATGCCTCTACACCAAAAGGAGGAATTCTGCCTGGTAGTACAATGGACCGTTACCGAGTCTGAGTGCTCTAGGATTTGGAATTCCTTAAAAAAAAAAAAAAAAATGCCCATTCTTCTAAAATTGTTTTTAGATTTGCGTCAGGTTTGTCACAAAAATGCTTTTTTCTGTACGGGTTGCTCCAACTTCGTAACACAAGTAGGCCAGTCAGTTCGTTTATACTTTAAAAATGTTTTGGCAGTCTCGATTTCAGCTTCTAGTTTATTAAGAAAAAGTACTATGAAATTTTAATTTATTGTATTAAAAATACCGTATTAATAGTACATATTGCAAAATTAGTTACTCACTTTAACTTTTTTTCACAACTTAAATACTTAACAAACTCTTTCAACGCATATTTGGAACTGCACGAGACGAACATTCTCAGCACAATGATCGCATTTCAATCAACTGAGGCGTATTTGTATCTGTTGCACATATTAAATAACTATACAATAGTCATTTTCAGCTATCTTGTTGTGCTGTTTGACAACTAAAATAGTGATGGTTGAACTTCTGGCGCGCGATTCTTCTTAAGTAACTACAGAGTAGTCATTGTTGACTATTTTTTTTTTTTTTTTTATAATTTGCGTGCGCTAAAGGGATTTCTTTTTTCTGTAGTACACAGTACTCTTATAGTGGAAACCACAGCGAAGGCATTTTTGTTTGTTGCTGTAAGTAGCTCCCAGCAAATGATTCATTGCCTATTTCTGGGTGTTACTTACTGTATTGTTACATCCCGGCTAGGATTCGAAAAGATAAAACGTAATTCTATTTAATTAATCTTTATTAGTTCTCCTTCAATGTCTTTTACTTCTTGATTATTATTCTAATAATTCACTTATTTAATCCAACAATTCACTTTCACAATTAATCACTTTAAATAAACAATCACTTCTCTTATTCAATATTCTCTATACTTTTCACTACTGTCATCTATCGCCCTTCTTTATCGCGGTTCACAACTAGAATGTCTTGGGTGCTCCTGCGACATCTATTTATATCTCCTAGTGACACCTCTCGAAGTTTCCAGATTCGTTGAGAAGGTTCGTTAAGTTCAGAAGGTTCGAGAACAACATACCAAGTTATACCACAGCTACTCAAACTGCTATTCCAATGCTGCCAAAATCGGTAATATGGCCACTTTCTACTAGATGGCGTAGTTGACTAATTAATGACACTGTTCAAGCAAACATGCAACAATACGTTTTATCCCACTTCTGACACCAATGTTACATCCAGGCTAGGATTCGTAATTCTATTTAATTAATCTTTATTAGTTCTCTATCAATGTCTTTTACTTCTTGATTATTATTCTAATAATTCACTTATTTAATTCAACTATTCACTTTCACAATTAATCACTTTAAATAAACAATCACTTCTCTTATTCAATATTCTCTATACTTTTCACTACTGTCATCTATCGCCCTTCTTTATCGCGGTTCACAACTCGAATGTCTTGGGTGCTCCTGCGACATCTATTTATATCTCCTAGTGACACCTCTCGAAATTTCCAGATTCGTTGAGAAGGTTCGTTAGGTTCAGAAGGTTCGAGAACAACATACCAATTTATACCACAGCTACTCAAACTGCTATTCCAATGCTGCCAAAATCGGTAATATGGCCACTTTCTACTAGATGGCGTAGTTGACTAATTAATGACAGTTCAAGCAAACATGCAACAGTATGAAAGAATAGAAGGATAGGAAAGAAGTTTGGTGCGATGGGAGTTTTTCTCAACAGGTGGCGCCTAAATTGCTTTAGGGAGATCTGTTTTTGTTGTGTGTATTCAATTTATAAAAATTGCGAATAAAAATAGTCATAATGGAATATTCGGCGCGCGCCATTTCTATTGAGTAGCTACGCAGTAGTCAATGTTGACTATTTTGTTGTGGTTTTTGACAATACAAATAGTCATAATAATAGAGTCCGGGTGGCATTGGTGCGATGGTAGTGTATTCACTAACTGATTGGCAGGTCGTGCGTTCGAATCCCGGCCAGGGCCATGATTTTTATTTGAATTAACATAAATAGAGATCTCCCTAAGCAATTTAGTGGAGAAAAAAAATACTAAGCGGCAAAAACTTCTTTAGTATCCTTCTATTCTTTCGAATCCAATACTACATTGCTAGGTGCAGCTTACTGTTAAACAAAAAATGCATGCGCTGTGTTTAACACTATAAGGGTAGGTACTGTAGTGTACATATACAGAAGCAACAAAGTCCCTTTAGCGTAAGCTAATTATAAAAAAAAAATGATACATTCGACGTGCGGGTTACGTCGAAGCTTCCGGCGAAGCTTCCGGCGACAACCACAATTCCCATAAATTGGAAGATGTAATCATATTGCAATATTTGCAATATTTTTCCCAGCGGAAATCCAATATCTAGAAATATGATTATCTTATTTCGAGCCATTGCGATTCCGCCTAAACCATAAATCAAATTTAAATTTATTTTCTGAGAAACATAAAAATCATAAGAAACTGCAATGTAAACAGTTAGCCAGTCAGAATATCAAATTCAAATTTATTTTCGCGAGAAATCATGAAACTGCAATGTAGCAGTCGGAATATCAAATTCAAATTTATTTTCATGAGAAATCATGAAACTGCAATGAAAGCAGTTTGCCAGTTGTAAATTTATTTCAAGTTTATTTGATGGAATTGTAATTAGTCTTTTAAGAGTGCTCAAATAAAAAGGTCAGGAGACCAATAAAAATAAAAATTGTGTTTTGTTATTTATTTCTAATTATTAAATAGCAAATCCGTAAGTCGCGCGATTCTTGTTAAGAAACTACGCAATAGTCATTTTTAACTACGAGTATCTTGTTGTGCTGTTTGATAACAAATAGTCATGGTTGAACTTTTGACGTACGCGTTTATTATTCAATAACTAAGCAATAGTAATTTTTGACAAATTTATATTACTATTTCTAACTATTTTCAACTTATTTTTGTTCTTTAATAGTCATTCCGTAAATTTCGTAGAATATTATCTAATTACTAAGACAATAGTTACAAAAATAACAATTTTTTTTCTCTGAGTGTGGGGTGGCTGGTAACCCACGGTGGTCTCGGCTACCTGCTTGATGATGTCACGATATCGGTTCCACATATTGTTGGCGCTTGTGGGTGGTGAATGCACAGAGGAGAGTCTCTCGCTCATCCGCTCGGTGTAGGCTCTGGCTACTCCGGGTGTGCTAAGGCGTCCAACGACGAATTTCATCTTTTGGGCAGTTCACAGCTTCTTCTCGTTGGACAGTCGAGCTCTAAATTTAGCCACAAAAAGGAAATGGTCAGAGTCGACGTTTGCCTCTCGGAACGTGTGCACGTTTATGATGTTGGATGCGTGCCTCGCATCGATGGCGGTTCGACCATCTGGAGAGCGCCAGGTTGCTGTGTGGATCCTGAGACTTGGAAACCTAGTGCTACTTATCACCGTATTACGAGCTGCTGCAAAGTCGGTAGCCGTTATCTCTTGTCGATTCGTGAAGGCTATGCTTACCAACTAATCCACCGAAGATGTTTTCCTTACCGACTTTGGCATTAAAATCCCCGAGCACATGTTTGACATAGTACTCCGGACAGGCTGCGTAGGTTCCATCCAGGAGGTTATAGAACTCCTCCTTGATGGGATCTTCAGCCTCACCGGTAGGGGTGTGTGCACATATTAGGCTTATGTTTTGAAATGTAGCTTTGATGCGGATCGCAGCCAGGTGATCACTTATCAGATTGAAATCTATTACTTTTTTAATAAGCCGATTTCCCTACGACGAATCCGCACCCTACCATATGCAATTTTTATTGGCAGCTGTAATAAATGTCGCAAATTTATCTTTTCATCAACCTGATCCTATCCATCGTATCTCCTGGATCGCGGTAATATCTGCCTTGTACCGCTCGAGGACAGACTCAAGTTTTTGTGTAGCACCTGTGGTTTAAAGTGCATACTCTTAGATCGTAGTCCTTTGACGTTCCGGGTCCGGTGGCCATATGAGGGTATCCATTATTCTAGGCTTCAGATGTCTCTCTCATAACTATTTATGTTTCACGTGGTCGGGAAGCCACCCCGACGGCACAACTCCCAAGAAATGGCCAGTGCCATTTTTTACCCCTAAGACGATCGGCCGGGTTTTCCGGAGTCAGTAACCCACTTCGGGGATATGAGCGCTACCGTTGGTCCATTTATGGCTCATCCGCCACCAACTCTTTTCCAATACCCTGGCTCAGCATTGGAGATCCCTAAAGACCTGCGATTCAAATAGGTCAAAACAGCTCATATACTGATAACGCTAATAGTTCAACCTCACTAGAACTGGCAGACGCCACCGTTGATCTCATCTAGGAAATTCCTCCGCTACCATCTGAAGCATGAAGGAATGTCTCAATGCGAAAAAAACACTCCTTCCCCTCTCTCATCCGCTGCCACCAACGACCTTCCAAAGGGGTTGGTTACCCAGCCGAGGTACTAGACACCCAGCAGCCAATAACGTGCAGGTGTAGAGTAGGAGTTGGTAGTGAGAGACTATGTGAGAACACCTGTGCTCTCATATATTCGCATCACTACCCTTTGGCCGCCAAAGTTATTATTAGAATTAAAGATCAAAAAACCCTCACACTTTCCTGAATCCTACAGGTCCGCTTGGGAGGTTTGCCGGTTTGACCTCAATAAACATCGCCAGGCATCTCGTTTTCCGGTGTTATTGCATTTATGCGATCTAGGAGTTTTTAGGCATGCCTCTTTTTTACGATTTTGACACGTGCATGGTCTTGTTATTGATTATTGTTTGATCATCCTTTTACAACCCTGGTGATCTCTAGTCGTGTCAAGAACTCACGGACTTGCATGTACAATTGTTTAAGAGTTTCAATATGTTAATTAAATGTGTCGCAAGGCTCACCTGAATGTTAAAATTGCCTTGAAGTTATTTCTTCCCTTATCGTTTTACGGTAAGCTCTGTTTTTCGGGGGCTCTGCATCTGCAGTAATATTTTGCAAACAAAATTAAAGAAGTTTTTCTTATAAGTAATCTAAAACCACTAAATTGATTGCTGTCTTGACGGCCTGTGATTGTTAAGCTTCTAACAGAGGCACATGTTCCAAACTCATTTAATTAAAAAAAAAAACAATGCGTACATTTTGCCAGTGAAAGAAAAAGTGACTAAGAATATACCAAAGTACATAATCGTCATTTCCCAATCCAATTACATATGATTTCCTATACACGCTAGGGGTAGGACGCATTCTTTTTTACAATATGCTGCACTATGCTCTCTGGTCCAAATGAAAATAATGTAAATTGCAACATTACATATATGTAGGCACTAGACATTATTCGAACTGGGCCATGGAGAAAGAAGCAGTCGTATCTGTACGCCCTCCCCGTAATAATTATGTTGAACGTTAAGAACAGCATATTATTGTCGGCTCTACTCAAGCAACCACTTATATTGGAGCATACTTATAATAAAATGAAAAGCTTCTTCTTTCAATGCAAAGCCAAACAATTAATAGTTGGTACAGTGTCGATCAAAAAACGTTCACCACTGATGTTTTAATTAATCGATTTTATTTTGATTGACATAATTCGCTAAGAGATTTTGAAGACTTTTAAACCGGCTTTTTTTTTAATATATCATATCTCGCAAAATCGAATGTCGAAATCCCTTCTCCCATTGCACGCGTGTACGTATTTGAACGAGGCCCGTGTTTTGTCAAACATATAAATTCGCACACAGAACAGATTTTAGATTTAGAGTTCTATATTGCAGCAAATGTCCCGTGCATGGGCGGCAGATAATATGACAGCAGCGTCCTCTGATAAACAGCGCTTGTCGTTAAAGGCGATTTTGAGGAGAAATCACATCTAGGCAATTTAAACATTCAGGCTAGCCCAGTAATATGTTTCTTTAAGCGGTCCCGCAAGTGTGCATGTGAATCCGTGTGTTGACACGACTGCGAATCACCGATTAAATAACAAATCAATAAGCCGCATGCACGTGTTGAAATTAGAAAAAAAATGAGGTAGGCCTTAAAACTCCTTCCAAATAAAAATGCACCAATACCTGAGCGACGAAGTGATCCAAAACTGGGGAACCCCGCAGGCGGACTGGTGGGATGCTGTAAGTGGGAGGGTTATATTATAAATCATCTTCTATTATTCAGATCATAGAAAGTTTGTCGAATCAGAAGAATTAGATCGAAAAGAAAGTTTATTCCTAGAAAGCCAGTTTTATTCGAACGAAAAGAGACATACAAACAAATTGACTATCTAAAACTGATACTTTGACTTGTTGGCATTTCGTCGCCCCAAAATTGATTTGCCGTTTATGTCAAAATTTCTTTTTTGAACTAGGTACGCAGTCTTGTGTTTTCCAGGGCGCTCATTTCAAATTAGTTATCAGTTTCGTTCTATCTCTTTCCATCGTTGTGATCCTTAGAATCTTATTGACGTATTGTTTCGCCGTAAACGCCAAATTTTGGCATATACGACATACCTTAGAAATGTTTTGACGTACGTCAATCAGTTTTGCCATGGCAATGAACAAATTTAATAAAATTAAAGTGGTGATTTTCTTTGGTGAATGAACAGTGGTGTGTAGTGCACTTTTTGACAATCGCCGGTCGCAGGTACCGTTTCTACCGTTCTCAGGATGCAATCGGACGGTGATTAGCTCCAGAAAGTAGGGTGTTATTCTTTCGCGTACTATTCTTTGTACCTGGTTGCTCGTGTCAAATGTTTATCAGCACCTGGGTCATTTTTTTGGCTCGAGTTTAGTGCACCGCTATCATCTAGTTGATATTGTTCTGCAAGTGTGGTTTATGGGTTACAGATTAACCGTTGGTTACTGAAAGTAAAATACATTTCTTCTAACAAATCTATTCACTAGCAAAAGAAATTTCTTTTAACGACTTACAATCGAAATGCCGTATTTGCATATTTTTGATGAATACGCCAAAATTCACCAGGCAAAGTTTGAAGAAAAGAACATTTTGATTTTGATGGCGCATACGACAAAATCATTGTTGACGAAAAAAATATTTTAAAATCTAAAAGCATGTAAGGATATCTGATTACTTTTATAAAAGAAAATCCAATTAGATATTGTGTCAAAAAATCAAAACATAGCAGCAGTTTTTATGCAGTAGACTGCCAAACCTTTAAATACGATTTCCCAAACACATGAAAATGGCGCATACGGCAAAACAATATTAGGGCGACGATTTACCATATCACTAATAATAATTTTTATTCAATTGGACTTAATTAGAAGTTAATTTTTCTTTAATAAAAACAAGTGACAGATATTTCTACCCTCCTGTAAATCCAAGTCTCTCAATTTCCTATTAAATCAATATGCTTGTGGCAGCAGTATTCTGCATTCACTCGTTCAACATATCGCGACGGTATTGTGCTCTTTGGGCAACGTGCCCCTTTGAAAAAGGATCGAAATCTAAAAAATCGAATATCGATCGCACAGAAAATAAACTGGGAAAACTGAATTAAAGCTATGTTTAAACATTTTCGTGAATTGTTTTATTTGCATAATAAATTAAACGTTTCTGTTCGTGTCAATAAATTAAGTATCTTGTAATAAATAATGGAAGAAGAAAATGAAGAAAATTCAAGTGGAAGTGATGATATAAATAGAAATAAAAATATTGAAAGTAGTGATGAAGAAGATCCGGAACAGGATGAGGAGCCAACGAATTCGTATGATAAAGAAAAGGATAGCTCAATAACAGACGAAATTCGACCCCGTGAAAATTATGATTCTAGTGATGAGAATCTAAATGAAAAGTCTCAAACTACAAACGAAAATGATGGTGGCTACCCGGCGAAAACTAATGAAAAAATTGAAACAGATATCGACGAGCCGAACGAAAATCCTCAACCGGTTGAGGAACGGTCGTTTTGGTCGTCAGTTTTCGGTGATAATTTAGTTATTAGTGAGGATGAGGTCATTGATGTTCTGATGGATGAAACAGCAATGTCCAGATTGGAGCCACCTATAACTCGCAACGATTCTTGGCCAGTTTTAAATAAGTACATCCACTGTGTGTGCTATGAGATACCCTGGCTTAAAAGTAGGTACATTATATACGTATAGTGACTCAGTCAAAAATGTATAGTTTCATATTATGTAGTTACGTATAATTGCCGACGTTCGATTGTTTTGATTTTACGCTCGATTTTCGATAATGTTAGTGAAAAATTCATTTATCGAGACTTATTAAAATTAAATTGATGTGGGCTTGAGGCCTATGCCCACCCTAGATTGTAGCACCATCTTAAGTTAAATTGTGCTCTATTTCTCGGCAAGTAAAAGTAGAGATTTAAGAAAACTATTTGTTATATATACGAGTGCTTGAATTTTTTTTTGTTATAAAGGGTCTTTCGTTAGCGACTTGACAACTTCAAACTTTCAGTGTGAACGCAACCGTAAACCGATTACCGAACTGTCAATGTTAAAATATTCAGTCAACATTTTCATTATGGTGAGGTACACGAAGGAACAACGTTTACAAATAATTAAAATGTACCTACTACCTAAAATTCCGAGTCGGTAGTTGCAACTTTGAGAGTGTTAACGCCAATTTTCGGCCGTAATTCTCGTCCCAGTAGACAAGCAATTTATAGTCTAGTGAAAAAATTTTGCCCGAAGTGTGAAGAATATTGCTGCCGTAGAGGTGTCCGTCGCAAACCAGCCAAATCAGTCGATTTCACGGGGTTTTCAAGAATTGGGCCTCTCCCAGACCACACTATGGCGAATTTTGCGTAAGGATCGTGGAGTACGCCCTTACAAGAAACAAGATCAAGCTGACTCAAGAACTCAAGCCAGTAGATCATATGAAGCGAAGTACGTTCTCGAATTGGGCTCTGGACATGATGGAAGAAAATAAAGAATTTTATCGAAACATCATCTTCAGCGATGAAGCGCATTTTTGTTTAAGCGGCTTCGTCTATAAGCAAAATATGCGTTAGTGGACAGGTGAGAACCCTCAGGTGCTTCATGAAACAGCATTTTATCCGCAAAAAGTCACTGTTTGGAGCGGTTTTCATGCCGGTGGCCGTTTAGGCTGTTGTTTTCGTCGATGAAAATGACCGTCAGGTTACGGTAAATGGTATTCGCTACAGAGACATGTTGGAACGTTATTTCTTTGAGCAATTTCATGAATTGGACATTAGTGTTCTGTGGTTCCAAAAAGACGGTGCCACAAGCCACGCAGCGGGTGCAACAATCGAGTTATTGAAGTCTCAGTTCGGTGAACGTGTTATCGGGAGAAACGGACCCGTCTATTTTCTGCCGAGATCGTGTGATTTAATGCCTCTAGACTTTTTTTTATGGGGCTACATTAAATCATTGGTCTATTCCAACAAACCGGCGACGTTAGAGGAGCTCAGAGCCAATATTGAACGAGAAATAGCCGCCGTACGACATGTGCCATGTTCCCGTGGTGGACATATGAACGAAGTCGAATTCCATTCATGTTCTGATAGTAATTCAAGCCAATAATTTAGTTTTTGAGATATCTCAAGTAGTTTGCATTTTATTTAAAAAAGAAGTTGTCAAGTCCTTAATGAAAGACTCTTTAGAAATTCTACCCCCGATTGCCATGTGTGAGCTAAGGTTTCCGAGGTTTAAGACGCTCTCATAGGAGACGCAAATAACTACATATAAAAATACTGTCTACATGTCAACTTAACGTGTCACCCTGAATTACTGATGCCTTATCCTCCTAAAACACAAGGTGTTTTTTTTTACTTAAACGTTTATACGCTTATTCACATTTACATGCTTAATACAATAACAACTTAGTTAAAATATACGCTAATTTTAGCGGGGAAAACTATCGCCCGTAAGTTCTTAAGCGGATATAGATCAGTGCTTCCAAACACCGTTTTCTACGTATTCCGATAACTTTGACATTTCTCACCTACTGAACTGACACATACCCCCACAATTTAATTGCGTGTGAAGTTTTATTTTTACCAAAAAAAATATTGAACCGCTGCAATTTCCAGCCAGCATTTTTTTTTGTTTTTTTTTTGAAAAGGAAATTCAAATCGCAGAGCACTCAACCGCAGTAACGGTCCATTGTACTACCAGGCTGAAATCCTGTTTTAGGTGTAGAGGTTGGAGAAAACAAGGTGTCATTCATTTCTATTCCCATGGGTTCCCATGGGGAACCCCTGCACGGTTCACAAGCCAACACACTAACCACTACACCGTCGCCACCGACAGCCAGCATAGTGCTGCCAAGTCACAGTCGATCGTTTTTTACTATAGCCGTGTTTCGTTGCACGCTAATATAGGGATAATTTGCATGTAAAATATAACAACAACTTATCCTATATATGCTTACTTTAGCGGGGATAGCTATCGCCGCTAAGTCCTTTAGCGGGGATAAACAGTGCTTCCAAAATCCATTTTCTTCGTTTCTGATGAATTTTTGCGATGAATTTTTCAGGAAAAGTCAAAGTTTGAATATGTTTGGCATTAATTTCAACTGTCGGAAATTAATATTTTTGAATTTCACGATTTTCAATACGAATTTCTTAACTCAACTTACAGCTAATAAACGTCATAGGTGTGCTGCCAAGTTTTTTTTTTATGAATTCTAAAGCGACGATGGTCGTTTTTTAATGCCATGCCTATATCCGCGTGCAAGAAACACGGCTTATATACGCTTAAGTAAAAAAATTAGGTGAGTTTTTTTACTCAAGCGTACACTAGTTAAACCTCTGTGATTGGAAGAATATTACCCGTAAATATCAAAGGTTCACTGAAAATCACCGTAAATCCTGACTGAGGTACATATGTCAAAAACATCTGATTAATTTTGCTATGTGTTCGTAGTATTCTAAGAGCTACTGCACACGAGCGTCTCGTCTTCGTTGACACACATTGGATGCAATATACGGAAGGCATACGCTTGTATTAAAAAACTTCTGAAGATATGTCTGAATACAGGGCAGAGTGAATGGAGTACGAAGAACAGAGACCATACCATGGATTGTACGTATTAACAACATACAAATGTTTATTCTCAAGTGTAATTTCTACACAGAGAAATTCGGCATTTAGTGGAAATCCGAAGTCAATTTTTCGTGACTCAAGTTGGGATCGAACAGCTGTCAGGACACTTCATCCAAGCGCGTTCAAATCATTTTGATGACCATCGTTTCTAAATACTGAGAACTAGTGGTTAAAGAGTTTAGTGTCTAATGACTGAATTCTCATTAACTAATTGAATTTAAGGTTTCATAAAATGGGTTAGATCAAGGGTTTATCAAGTCAAATTTAGAGAATCGCTGCCAGAATCGTTCACAGGTCTGTCTGGAGTTCCCCAAGAAAGTCGCGTAGGACCAATTCTATTTATACTATAGCCATTTATGATATTAAGGCATGTATAAGTCAATAAATAATAAAAATATATAAATCTGTCACTAATCAGCAAGACAGAATTCTTCTTCAAACCAACAATAATAGCTTCGCCACTTGGTGTGTTGAAAATGGTTTATTCCTGAACCCTACTAAATGTCAACATATGACATTCTCTAGAAAGAATATCCCTTCCACCTTTCAATATTCGTTGTTTCAATATTTTTTTTTTTTTTTTTTTTTTTTTTTTTTTTTTTTTTTTTTTTAAAAGGAAATCCAAATCCCAGAGCACTCAGACTCGGTAACGTTCCATTGTACTACCAGGCAGAAATCCTCCTTTTGGTGTAGAGGCATGTGATTGGGTGGCGTATGTTGTTGTTCCCCATGGGGATTGAACCTGCACCGCACGGGTCACAAGCCAACACACTAACCTCTACACCGTCGCCACCCTCGTTGTTTCAATATACTCTAGGTCATATTGATAGTTTTAAGGATCTTGGAGCTTATTTCGATCCCAAACTGGATTTCACAAAGCATATTAATTTCATCGTTAATAAATCTAATTCTATGCTGGGCTTCGTTTCTATGTCATTGTACAATTGCTTTCTCCGTCCGAATCTAGAGTATCCTTCAAAAGCTTGGAATAGAGGCAATTTAACGTAAATTTATTCGACTTGCCCTTAGAGGACTTCCATTTAACTATTCTATTTAACCTTCCTCCGTACAGTCAACGTATCAAGCTTCTTCAAATGATACCCCTTTCTAAACGAAGGCTTAATAGCGATATCATTTTTTTACAACAGCGTATATCCGGTGATATAGATGCACCTTATTTGCTGTCTTCTATTGTCTTTAATTTCCGGAGTGGCGACCATAACTTTTTATAATTTGCGCGTTCAAAAGGGATTTTAAGCACCCTAAATGTACATAATTACGCACCACGGGTATTAAGGAAAAGAGGAAGAAAGAAGAACGAGAAACCGATGCACGTTGGTTTAGAATGTTTGTAAATCATGATGTGTATTAAAAACAGATCGTGAGCATTCCACATTCGTGTTGTACGTCTAAGGAACGATTCTTTGTATTTCACTGTACGTCTGAAACTAGGCTTAAGAGTGAACTGATGCTTGTTCCTGGCATGGCGGCTATTGTGGTTGAAATGTCCTAGGCGTGGAATGCAGCTGCCTATTTCATTAGAGCGCTTTTGGTGGAAATATCGTAAAACAATGATAGATAGGAGACATTACGACGATGGCTCAAAGGGTCAAGCGATTTCGTGATATCTCCATCGCCAATGCATCTTATCGCGCGTTTTTGTATTCTGTCGAGCAGCTCGAAATATGTGAATGGAGCACCGGCCCATATATGAGCGTTTTTCTCAAGTTTGTGGCGAATAAACACCTTATAAATTGTAGCCAGATCAGAAGGGTGAAATATTTCTTGCATCGCTTAAGGAAGCCTAGACATTACGCAGCGTTCTTGGCGACATCGAATATGTGGTCACTCCAACGAAAGTTGCCATTAACACACATACCGAGAATGGAAAGTCTTTCGGTTTTAGTGATGCAAGTGCCATTCATTGATAATGGCACATTGAAAAGGTTTCGCTTTAATGACAGAAGACAGCATTTTATTTTAGAAGCATTAAATTCCAAGCTATATGTTGTACCCCATTGAACTGTGCTGTGAAGATCGGAATTCAATGTGCTTAACATACGCTACCGTACCAGTTCCTCACCCGAAGACGGGCGTGAACCAGGAATCGAATATGAAAAGCTAAGGGTACTGTCATCAGCGGAGGAATGCATTGGATTAAAAGTTACAGGCAGGAGATTATTTATAAAAATGAGAAAGAGGGTCGGAAACAAAACGGAGCTTTGGGGAACACCAGCATTTATGTGGTGGGCTGCGAACTTGTAACAGTCCAAAACAACTTGAATTGCAAGGCCCGAAAGAAAGTTTCTAATCCATTGACGAAGATTATCATCGGTTCCACATGCACGCATTTTCGACAAGAGAGCTTGATGCTAAATTCTGTCAAATGCCTTGGAAATATCAAGCTCGACTATTTACTTTCACCACCCTGGTGAAGTGATTGGTTCCACTTTTCGGTTAGATAAGTTATCAAATCACCCGTGGACCTGTTGCTGCGAAAAAAACTGGCATTAAGAAGTTTTCGGGATTCAATTTATATATTTCATAAGCTGACGGTTAATCAGCGTTTCCATCATCTTGGAAAGAAGGGACGTAAGTGCAATTGGTCGGTAGGTAGAGGAAGAAGAAGATTCGCTTTTTTGGGGACAGGCTGGACAAATGCTGTTTTCCAGCTTCTCGGAAAGAGCCATGAAGAACAGGACAGATAGAAAAGCGTACCCAGTGGTTTTTCCAGCGTAGAAGAATACCTCCTCGGAACGATAGGGGAAATGCCATCTGGACCAGCGGATTGTGTATGTCAAGAGCTCTAAGTACTTTTGCCACTGTACGAGTTCGAACATGGATTGGTCCCATAAATATTCCATGGGACCGATCCATTTTCGCACGCTATGCGCTCGAGTACAGGGGGAGATAAAGCACAATCAGGAAGCGTTGAGCTGCAAAGTGAGCAGCAAGCAGTTTTGCTTTATCTGTAGAGCTGACAGCTATGATATCACTGTAAATGAGTGTCGGGATAGATGTCGAGGCCGAATTCTTGATGTTTTTAACAAAAGATCAAACGTTTTTACTATTGTGGGACTTTGAAGTATTTATTTGCCTCAGCTTTTGGTCGTAGGAGAATTTGACACGAATAATAAGAATTGGCCGTATATGACCGAAAGCTTACCTCTTTTACCCTGATAGCTTCTTTGCAGCTCGAGTTACACCTCGCGTTTACCCTAGGTTTGATACTTTTT
This sequence comes from Portevinia maculata, assembly GCA_949715645.1. Lineage (NCBI taxonomy): Eukaryota > Metazoa > Arthropoda > Insecta > Diptera > Syrphidae > Portevinia > Portevinia maculata. The sequence continues at coordinate 3,917,338 of OX454526.1, read as the reverse complement.
ATCCGGAAAGGGATAAAACATCTCATACCCAGTAAAATTATGTTTGTTATCGTATCAGCAGCAGCAACGAAGTGTTGACTTACTGTAAAGCCCTCACAGAACGAATTATGGCAGGCATGAGCCTATTAGTCGCATGAATCTATATTCTAAGAAATCATGTGATTGCATTGCATGTTAGTGAAATTAAGCTTAAAAATATTTTTCGTAATTATGCCCTAGTGTCTTAAATTATTTGCATGATTTGTGTTTGCGTTAGTATTGTATAGGTACATTATTTTGATTAGATTTGTTTTTCTATATGTTTTACTATGCGTATGTCCTTACTAGCACCTGCACTAAATGATGAGCCTCTGAGAGCACATTTTGTGCCGGCAAATTTCTGTTCGTGATAGATGCTTGCTTTAAGTTCTCCACGACACAGAGCTGATAGCGTATACAAAATTATAAAATAAAATTCAGCTTTTTATAAAATAAATTATTCAAACAAAACTATTTTAAAAGCTATACATAACACATAATTAATATGTATTCACAATTTCGGTAGCTATATCAACATAAAATAGTTTATTAATAACACAAACAACTAACTTTTTTTGTATTCTTTCCAATTTCAGAAGCTCACCGTGCCCTTGAACTATTGGAGGATTATCACTCAAGGTTATCTGAGCCGCAGGATCGTGCTTTACGTATTGCCATCGAGCGTGTGATACGAATTTTCAAATCTCGCTTATTTCAAGCGCTTTTAGGTGAGTACCTATTTGTTTGGGCACTAACGTCGAACTTTTTTGCCTCACTGGCTCTACCATAATTCGTTCCATGCTAAAGGAGGTATTCATTGTCTGGTGCCTTTATTAAAAAGAAAATGAATGAAGTATCAAAAACACAGTAATTACATGTCTTACAACTGATATGCATTCTCCTGTTCTACTTATATCGTTCACTGTGCTCATTTAAAGTTTTTAAAGTGGACGGTTTGTATTTAGTATGACATACATAAGTACTCTTCACGAAAAGTTGCATTATGAAAACATGAACATCCATATATATTATATAGATAGATGCAGCCTATCCTACTTATGAGGACAATAGCGACCATGGGCAATTGAGAATATACTAAATTGGAAGAAAACTTAAAAAAAAAGAAATTCCCAGAGCAGCAAAAAGTCCTGTAAATTTTTGTACAGTTCAGATTCCCAACATGATTGTTTTTGTGCACAATTCCATTCTACATTGGATCGGCTTAACTCCTTTGCGACCCTGAAAACCCCATCAGCCTTCTATTGTTAAATTAAGATGTGAAAATGCCTTGAAGTTTCCAAATTTCATTCGAAAGAAATACTTCTTGCCGAATTTGTTGTAGAAATTAGTTTAGTTATACCAACATTATAGTTTGTTCATCATCCTATGTAGCTCGCCATAGGGCTTTAATTATCATTTCCACCTTATCATTGCCTGCCGCAACAGTGTATTCCGCTCTTGATAATACGAATAAGGTGCAATAGCTTAGTAGTACACTGTATAACCTACCCATACATAATCTATGTAATAGATTACATTCAATAACTGAAGAGTATGTTATTATTACTGTTCCCTTTATAAGAGGCCATAATACCGTTGGTGGTAGTTTTTTGCGTCATATCTACATATATTTTCTTGTGCATCAGAAAAAGAAAATGGAGTCTACTCTAAGGACTTTAAGCGCCCACGTTCAATAGGTCTTGCATTTCTTATCTTTGTAGGCATAGCAGTAGAAAATATATATAGGTAATACAAAAGATACATTATGTGAGTATACAGTGTACCCTTACTACATGAAGAAGTTTACAAATAGTACCTACATATCCGCTCTGACAGAATAACGTTACACATTTCTCTTCATTATCAGGGGTAGGTATTTTGTTTAGCTGTTGCACAAATGACTACATATACGTATCATTTTCACTCTGTTCCACGTGTTTACGAACATGCAGTTTCTTCATTTAATTCTGTAAATCCTTCGATAATATGGGAAAAACAAAATGCAATATTAAAAAAAGCTTTAATATTATGTTTATGTTGTAAACAAAAATTAGGGCTGGGTAGATAATTTAAATTCTTATAAGCTTTTCCCAATAAGGTCAAAAAAATTAGTCCTTTTTTTTCGTTCCACATGTTTACGAACAGCAAACTAAATTTAACTCATAGATGCTTAAAAAGTAATTTAACAGCACAATTTATTTTGGAATAAAATAGTTTGGGTTTTATTAAGATTAGAACAATAGTTTTTAATAATGTGTACCTACCTCTCTATCACATATGTCCTTTAGCGATGCTCAGATGACTGATTTCACGTGTGCATCCTGTGATATTTAACTCAAGTCCTTAATTTATTTAGTTTTAAGATACATTTTAACTTTTCAAATTCCTGATTAATGATTTTTTTTTTTACTTTTGAAAGTTTATATTTTATGTTTTTTTTAATGAATTTTATTTATTTTTTGTTTTTCTTTTTAAATTGTTTTTTTAATGAATTAAATTTATTTTTTGTTTTTAAACTGTTATTTAATGAATTTAATATATTTTTACTACTATTGAGCGTTACGGAAACAAAAATGAGTTTTTTTAAGGAAATAAAATTAATTTATTTTTTATTATAATAACCTCAAGTTAACCTTTTATTTATTCGTTTACCTTTTATTTTCTCGTTAAAAGGTTTTTATAAACTGTGTTGATTTTGTTTTCATTAAAATAAATATATTTTAAAATGTTAACCGAACTTATTGTTCCTTTCAATAGGGTGGCCGAATATAGGAGCATCAGTGGCCGGATTTGGGATACGGGGGGCCGGCTACTGGGAAATAGGGTCTTTTTTCATAAAATCTTAAATAAATATTGTTTGACATAAATTTATTCACTTTGAATAGTTTAATGTTGATAAACAAAACTAAAATGATCAATTTGTTGAAAAAATCAATCAAATCGGTTAATAATTGTTAATTTTACAGAAGTTTTTGTGAGAAAATTCTCTTAGGGGGCCGGCTACTGGTACCACTACCCTACTACCTCTAGATCGCTGTATCACTTCAAGAAGCCTGCTATGAAGAGATTTATACAGTTCTGCCAAGTAATTTAGTGAAATTTCGGACCAGGCTTGTTTTATGACTTGAATTATTTCTTCCGGGTTGGAGTATTACTTTCCTCCTTCGTATATCTTTTCTAAAATCCACCCCACACGTTTTCCATGATGTTCAGGTCCGCTGAATATGGTGGCCATGCCAGAAGGTCTTAATTTTGACTCCGAATCCGAGTTTTGGTTATTCTTGGGGTATGTATCGATGCATTGTCCTGTTGAAAAATCCATCGCTGTCCACCAATCAATTCGGAAAAATGAGGGAAGACACTTTTAAGTACAGATTTGTAGGTGATTGCGGTCATTCTTGAACTTTGAAAATCAAGGTTTACAGTTATGTAAAAGCTTACTGCTCTCCATACCATTACTCCACCTGCCTTGCTGTGTATTCTATTCAAAGTTATTTCATCCTTCCTCAAATCATGCAAATAATTGTATCCATCAGGTCCGTCGAAATTAAACTTTTATTCATCTGAAAGAAGCCGGTATGCCACTCTCGAATCCACCTGATGTGACTTATTGCAAAATCAAGTCGCTGACTTTTGCGTGCTGCTGACTCTTGCTTTTAATGGTGGTTTCCTTTTCATTTCCTTGTGTCTTATATATTTGGACTGCTTTATCACGCGATAACCAGTTGATCTACTAGCTTCAACTCCAGTTTCTGCCTTGATCTTACTTAGGGAAAGTCTTGAACTTGAAGCAGCACTCAGTATCGCCTGTGGATCCTAACTTGTTGTTGCTCCGATTATTTCTCCTTTCCGTTTTTTTTCCATAGTTCTCAGGTTCCTTAAGAAAGCTGCGAAGAACATTTGGTCCCCTCCCAATCTTACGGGCCATAAAACGGATAGATTTAAATTGCTCCTTGTAAGCTCGAACTTGGCCTATTTCTTCCTTGGTTAATGAACTAAGGTCCCTGGTATTCTTAATGCCTTTATATTTGATTTAAAATATGATAATAGGTAGATAAAGTTACTGCTCGTAAACAGGTGGAACGAAAAAGGACTAATTTAATGACCTTATTGGGAAAAGCATCATAAAAATTGAATTTATCTGCCTAATTCTAATTTTTTTTGACAACCTAAACATATAGCCTTCTATCATGTAGCATTTAGTTTTTCCCACATTACCGAAGGATTTAAAAAACATCGTTAAACTAAATCAAAAAACTACCTGTTCGTAAACACGTGAAACGTAGTGTACCTATCTATTTGAACGGACGCAGTTTGTTAGAATTGGAAACACTCTTTCTGATACCATACAAGTCACATCCGGAGTTCCTCAAGGTAGTCACTTGGGGCCTCTTTTATTCCTGTTATTAATCATTGATATCCCAAATGTTCTTGTTTATTCTCAATGCCTCATGTAGGCAGATGATTGATTAAATCTTCAAAAAAGCCTACTCAATCTTTCTTTTTGGTGCATGAAAAACAAATTACAACTTTACGTCTCAAAGTGTCAAAGTTCCACGTTTACGTCTTTCGCCCATTTATTTCGAATACAGCATAAATGACATAACTCTCACTAAAATAAACGACAAAAAAAGATCTAGGTCTCATTTTTGATTCGAAACTAAATTTCTCATGTCACATAGACTATATAAGCCGTGTTTTTTTGCACGTGGATATAGGCATGACATTAAAAAACGACCATTGCCGCTTAAAAATTCATCAAAAAAAACTTGGCAGCACACATGCACCTAAGACGTTTATTAGTGACACAGCTGTAAGTTGAGTTATGAAATTTGTATTGAAAATCGTGAAATTCAAAAATATTAATTTCCGACAGTTGAAATTAATGCCAAACATATTCTAAAATTATAAAAAAACAGTTTCACATTGACAGATTTACTAAATTTTGAAAAAAAAAAATATAATTAAATCACTAACAAAATATTCGGCGGGATGTGTCAGTGGACCAGTGGTCGGCGGGATGTCAAACTTTGACATTTCCTGAAAAATTCATCGCAACAATTCATCAGAAACGAAGAAAATGGGTTTTGGAAGCACTGTTTATCCTCGCTAAAGGACTTAGCGGCGATAGCTATCCCCGCTAAAGTTAGCGTATATAATATAAGTTGTTGTTGTATTTTACATGCAAATTTCAAATTATCCCTATATCCGCGTGCAAAGAAACACGGCTATAGTAGCTAAATCCAGTTCTATGCTCAGATTTATAACAAGAAATTCAAAGGGTTTTAAGGATCCATACACAATTAAAAGCTACTATTTCGCCTTTGTCAGATCAATTCTGTAATATGACTGCATTATTTGGAAACCCTTCTACTTAATTCATACACAGAACAGAAAAGATTCAAAAACGCTTTACTAGGAGTTCGTTTTATCTTCTTCGCTTTGTTTACTTTTCGGTTTGTAGCCGCTTGAAACTCGTCACAAGTATCTGGAAATAATGTTTATTAGAGATATTATTAGGTATCACATAAATTGTCCATTTCTGTTAGAAATGATTGGGTTTAACTGCCCTTCCTATGTTCTTAGAGGCTGCTATAACATCTTTCATAAACCGCAACATAGAGTTAATTATGGATTCAATGAACCAATTTCTCGATGCTTCAGTTATCCTTATTCAGTCGCTAATCACGTGTCTATAGACTTTCAATTATACAATAGAAATACTTTCCAATCAAGTTTATTATCTGTCTTACATTTTGGTGGCTTATTGTATAGGTATGTTTAAGTAGTAAAAAATTGTTAATTATTTAGTAGTCTGTAAGAGATTTGTTGTACTCTGTTTGATGAAAGAAATTTACAAATAAAATATACAAAATGCACCGACGATTCGGAAATGTATAAAGATCGCAGTTGCTTGCAATCGAAACTTAACACGTTGTCTGTTTTGTTTACACAATAGCATGCGTGTCCTAAATATGCATTTCGTGAATTCGTGAATATGATCCGTCTAGACTAGAATTAAGTTTCATTTGGTTTGTTATTTTTAACGTTTGTGCTGATTTGCACTGCTGTTTATTTTTGTTGAATAAGCGTATTATTATTACATAAGATTAGCGAACAAACTAAACCACTTATAGTTCTTTTTTTATCACTCCCCCCACCAGCGCTAAGGGGTCTTATTTTTAGCATTAGTATAGATTGGTATACCTAGTTAGCCCAAAATCAGTGGCTCAGTGGTTGGTGCGTTTGACTACTGAACGATTGGTCCCATGTTCAAGTCTCCCCAGTAACACCTTAAGTTTAACCACTACCCAACCTCTTGCGAAAGTCTTACAAACATCCAAAGTATCATGTCATGAATCGCTTTTCGAATTGGCCTACGTAAAATCGTAGGTCCCTTACATTCGTGCCAAAAATATGAGTTCACTTTCTCAAATGATTGGAGAAGCTAGGTTTTGGTCCCCGTATGGGCCGTAAATGCCTAATAGTTATTTATTTATTTGTTTTAAAATTGGTTGAAACAACTTTTTGGTGCTATGGAATTTGTTGCCAACAAATTTTGGACGGACTCAATTTCAAACCACCAAATAAGAGGATGCATAAAAAATGTCTAATTTATTGTCATTAATTTTGAGAATGCGAATAAATAAGGAGGCTCAAATAATTTGCTTGACATTACAAAGAAGAAAAATGTATTTTTTTTATTAAAAAAAAATAAATACCAAACATGTACCTCCCTACATATTATAATGTATAATCTGTCTGTACTGCTCTTAAATAATTGAAGTTCTATTTTTGATATAGTCTACTGAAGCACAAGTGCAAAGAAAAATACTTGAAACCAATTGAAACGCTAAAACTAATGAACACTGAAAAGAGGCAAGCGACATTATGTTAAACAAGCATGCAGCATAATAATATGATGGCGTTGAGCGCCTTTTCAAATGACACACATATCAGATATAAGGTTGGTTAAAATTTGCAATCTTTATCATAATCGTACACACATGTACGTCATCCGACATTGACACATAATGTACGGCTTCTATATATCAAATGCGCATGATTTTATTTTAATTTAACAGCCGAGGTATGCATTTGCAAGATAAATTGTAGACTAATGACTGTACAGTAAAGGATAAAAGTATTGAATTTTAATTTTTATATCGAAGTCACCTTTTTGTTTAATCATAAATGCATAACATAATTACTGTTGCGTTCAGCGTGGGATTCGAAATGAAACAAATGTATTTTCTATGAAATAATCTTTATTACATTATTATGCTTTGATTTCGATTATTCTAGTTATTTACTTATTCCATAACATAACAAAATTCACTTTCAATATCCTTATGATTCAAAACATCTCAAAAGGACTCAAATCTCTTATTAATAACCACTGACTACAACATTTGCTTTTTAATACCACTGCTGTCATCTATCACTAGTTAATATAACTCCATTGCTGTAAAGTAAAATTTTCCTGGATGCTCCTGAAACAAATAATAATACTCAAGTGAGTGCTTATCGAAAGTGCTAGAATTTTTCCGAAGGTTCTTGTCTAGGGGTTTTCCATGAAGGAAGGTTCGAGAGTGGGATATTTTTTAAGTTCGAAAATACCGAGAACGAGCTGCCACTTGTCATATTGATTTCTAAATCGGTATGTAGTTAAAAATTTGCCGATTTCCAAGAGATTTTTAGACTGGCTTTGCATCTATGTCACATAACATACAGTAAGTACGAGGGCGGGTCAATAAGTCCGTGACTTTTGGAATAAAACACAGATTTTTTGATAAAAAAATAATTTTATTTTTCAACGTAGTCTCCCTTGAGCTCTATAAACTTTGTCCAACGCCTTTCCAATTTTTTTATCCCTTCCAAAAAAAAATGATTTGTCGAGGTCCTCAAAATAGGCCTTTATTTGCGAGATGACTTCATCATTGGAGTCAAATCTTTTTCCACCAAGCCATTTCTTCAGGTTTGGGAACAAGAAGTAGTCGCTCGGAGCCAAATCTGGAGAATAGGGTGGATGAGGGAGCAATTCATAGCCCAATTCATGGTTTTTTGCCATGGCAACTGCACATGTGTGCACCCTTGCATTGTCTTGGTGGAAAAGAACTTTTTTCTTGGCCAAATGAGGTCGGTTTTTTTTCAAATCGTCATTGAATCGGTCCAATAAGTTGGCATAATATTCCCCATTGATTGTTCTTCCCTTTTGAAGGTAGTCAATGTGGATTATCCCGCGTGCATCCCAAAAAACAGTCGCCATAACTTTATTGGCTGACAAACCCACCTTGGCCTTCTTTGGCGCCGATTCACCCTTAGAAACCCACTGTTGTTTGATCTCTGGTGTGTTGTGATGGATCCATGTTTCGTCCACGGTTACAAAACGGCGCAAAAACTCCTCCATATTGCGATTAAACAACGCCAAACCTTCCTGTGAAGTTGTTACACGATTGCGTTTGTGGTCGACTGTGAGCAAACGCGGCACCCATCTTGCGGAAAGCTTTCTCATGCCCAAGTGATCATTCAAAATTGAAACCACTGAGCCATGCGAGATCCCTACGGCTTCCACAATCTCTCGCACTTTCAATCTTCGGTCGGCCAACACCATATCGTGAATTTTTTCGATTGTTTCGGGTGTAGAGACCTCAACTGTGCGTCCAGGACGTTCGGCATCTTCAGTGCTTGTACGGCCACAACGAAATTCAGTAAACCACTTTTTTACCATTGAAATCGATGGTGCAGAGTCCCCATAGTATTTTTCAAGCTTAGCCTTGGTCTCGGTAATGGTTTTTTTTCGCAAGAAATAATGCTTAATAAGCACACGAAATTCACTTTTTTCCATTTTCTCCTCAAATTAGTCAGTAGTCTGATAAAAATAGCTGTCAAACACAAACTAACTGACGCAGCAAGTTTAAATTTTGACAGGAGTCAACTGACAGATGCCTGTTGACAGGAGCAGTGTTGCCGTTTCAGTAAAGAGGTCAGAAATTCAAAAAGTCACGGACTTATTGACCCGCCCTCGTACCCTACCTAGAAATTATAAACAATGTCATCGGTCAATAAAAAATATCAATTATTGCCCAGTTAATGCAAGTATAATAAATTCTAAAAATGTTTAACATTCTTCCCTATACCCATCTAGAACAAACTTTAGATTTCAATTTAGCCTAACTTAATTCTCGATAAGGAAAGCTGAATGTTTCTTTTGCAAAAACTCTAGCTTTCAAATGTTCTAGTGATTTTTGATCTGACTTGGGACGGAGTACAGAGGACAGAACGGGCCGTCAATACATTTCAAAAAATTCAATTGCACTTTCTAAAGAATTGTCAACACGGGTTTTTTGATTTTCGATGTTTTAAGTAGACCCTTTAAACATGACATAGGTATACTTTAAAACAGACGGGCTAAAGGTAAAAAAAAAAGTTCCATAGGCCGGATTTCTTGACGTTGCGTTGGTTTACTTTTAAGCTGGTTAGTTTTTTTTTTACAGCACAGGAAAAGCCACACACCAAAATTGCCTTTACCCAGCGAAACGATATGGTTGTTTTGTGCATCGTCGATACTAATTGTTGCCGTTGTTGACAACTTAATTAGGAAAAATTAGGCATATATTAAAAAAAATAAACAACATAAATTAACATTTTATTATTGTAGCATTAAACTACCAAGAGCTATGTAAAATTCTCAGCATTGTCCCTTATAGGGGCCTTCAAGGAGCTAATGATCTCTCTTCTTGAGCCGAAACGAAGCCCATATAAAACTCTCTATATCCTTCGCATCAATGTTTTTGGGAAGTTTAGAATCTTTTAATTACAGCATTTATGCGCTCAACAGTTAAAATCCCGTACACTTCTTCAACACTTCCTTGCAATCAGCAAACGCGAAAGAGATGCAGGCTCGAAAACTCCTGGATCACACAAATGCAGAAATACCAATACCACAGGCGGACCAGTAGGGATGCACTTAAGTGGAAGGTCTATGATCATTTTTATCCTGATCATAGCCTCATCGTTGAGGAAGAAGAAGAGATTTGTTTTAACATAAAAAGACAAAAAATAGTTTAACTCGACGTGGTATGGTCGTTGGTTAGCGACCAAACTTTGAAGAAAAAGGCAAAATAGGAAAAATTACAATAAAGGCAAAAAAGCAATTATGGTAAAAAGGCAAAATATAATACCTTTTCTATTATTTTTCTTTCACTTTTTTCGTCTCGATTGTTCATTTATTCAATTTATATATCCTTAATTATCCAAACAATTCATAAACAGTAAAATCTCTTATTTATTTTCGACACCCCATCAGTATTTCCTTTGTATTACCATCTATCGCTCACTATAACTCACAGTACTTTGTCACTGTTCAAATATAAACTGCCTCCTTATCAACTTTCGCTGTTCGAAATATTTTCATAGTTATTCGGTCCTGGATACGGATATTTGTGCTGAGGGGATCATATTCTGTTATTTACAAGCAGACTCAGGTGGTTGCATTATGGTAAACAAGTTTAACAAACATCCAGTATAAAGGTCAGAAGAAGCTTCTGAAATTACCCACTCGGAGTCGGCCTAAAATTGTAGGCCTTTTCCACTTTGCATACGCAAATATTTATAGAAGCTGTGTTTAAGATCCTATATTCCTGATATATTTTTTTATTATCGAGAAAATAGACGCGTTTCTTTTCTCTCAAACGCTGATATATAACATTAAACATGTTGAAGTAACTCTATTTACTCTTTGTATTACAAATAAATATGAAACTATGAAATTATAAAAAAACCCGTCAGTACTTTTATCTTCATTGTAGTTTTGTAACTGCCATCATCGGGCTTTATAAATAAGTATATTCCCTAGTAGATGGCAGCACACTTTGCGTTTGACAGCATTTTGTTGAGTATGCTCATTAATTTCTATGGTGTGGTGAAAATTAGAGACGTCATTTATTTTTAGTTTTGCTTCTCCCGGTGTAGCGCCTAAAATATCGGAATTTATTTATTGATTTTACTTCGTTTGCATTAAGAATTTTATAAATTGGTAAGAATTTTGAATATTGGTAGTCGTAAAGTTATGAGTTAATTCATTTATTTGCTATCTTAAGAACATGTTTGGAACGCTGAACAACTATTTGTCTGGTGTCCAACGCGCTTGGTCAGCGCAGGATGGAGATTTAGTGGCTGGATTTGTTTCGCTCAAAGATAAACATATTATGAATAGGAATCTATACCTATTAGAACCCGAAAGTTACGTCGAGCGGCAGCTAGACCCACCAATTGATGAAATAGTCGCAGCCCACTTGCGAGTTCTTTATTATTTGAGTTCCGAAAGTATCATATGAGGAGAAGCAAAGGCAAACATATTCTATTAACCCAATTCATTATAAAGGTCGTGAATACATGGAAGCATACAAGAATCAGGTACAATGTATCCAAGGCGTAGTTAAAATGTTGCAACAACTAAAGGAAGAGAACTGGTGCCTTCCAATCATGTACACCACATGTCTTGACCTGCGAGTATTGGCACAACGATGTGAACACAATGGCAAGGGATCCAAACCGGGTGAAATTTTGGAAAAAGCCGCAGATTGCTTGATGAGCTGCTTTCGTGTATGTGCTGCCGACAACAGGTAAATGCTCTTATACAAACTAAAAGTTCGAAACTAATTTTTATTTATTTGATAGATCCTCTGACGATGACACAAAACGACTGGGGATGCTAAATTTAGTAAATCAGCTCTTCAAAGTATACTTTCGAATTAATAAACTGCATCTCTGTAAGCCGCTTATCCGAGCTATTGACAGTTCCGCCTTCAAGGATAGTTTTCTGCTTCCCGAGCAGATTACCTATAAGTACTTTGTCGGTCGGAAAGCTATGTTTGATTCAGACTACAAAAGTGCAGATGAGTTCCTTAGTTTCGCATTCCAGAAATGTCCACGAAAATTCTATAATAACAAACGACTGATTCTCATCTACCTCGTTCCGGTGAAGATGTTACTTGGGTATATGCCAACAAACCAGGTTCTCCAAAAGTACGACGTTCTTCAATTCCACGAGTTGGCGAACGCTATTAAGGAGGGGAACGTACGAAAATTTGACGAAGTCATTCAACGGCACGAGAGCTTTTTCATAAAATGCGGAATCTACTTGCTCGTAGAGAAGCTCAAGTTCATGGTGTATCGCAACCTGTTCAAAAAAGTCTACCTTATCAAAGGTACACATCAATTGGACTTGGAAAGCTTTCGCTCAGCATTGCAGTTTGTCGGAGAGAATGACATGTCCATGGATGAGACACACTGCATTGTGGCGAACTTGATTTTCGAGGGCAAAATAAAGGGCTACATCTCCCATAGTCACAACAAGTTGGTTGTTTCTAAACAAAATCCTTTTCCACCCCTCAACACAGTGTCATAAAATAAAGAGATTTGATTTGTTAAAGTTAAACAAGCCAAATAAATTTAAATGAAGCAAATGAAGAACATTGAGTTTATAATTGTTTGACGAACCTTAAGGCGGACTCGTAGGGATGTAGTGAAATGAAAGATTATGATCCATAGTGACACGTCCTTAACGAAACAAAAGAAGATTGTAAATAATGAAATCTTCCTTGTCGGCGAAGTTATGATCTGAATTAAAGGGATCGTAACACTCTCACTTTACTGCTTCCCTACTGGTCCGCCTATGACGATTGCGGTTTTGACCTTAAGTAATATTGGCAGTCCTCTTGGTTTCGGATCACGTTTTGCTGAAGCCAATCAAATGCTGTTATTATTGCAGTTTTTAGGCCTGACTCTTTTAAACGATTTTGAAACGTGCATGCTCCTGTCCTGTGATCTCAAGTCGTGTCAATCAACGATTGTGCATGCACTTGCGGGACAGCTGTAAGATATACGTTAAATATATCGCTAGGCTCACTTGTTGAAATTGCCCATATGTCAAGCGCTTTTTTTTGGGCACTACAATGATATTCTTAGCCCGTCTCGGGAAATTGTTAATAATTAAAAATTGAAGTTAACCCATTCCAATGAGTATGCACAATAATGCGGTTCCCTCTTTTCTAGATATACAAGAATTCTATGAATTAACCTTGCTTGACGACTCAAAGACAGTTCAACAAAAGACAGCAGAAACATTGCAAATAGCCAGTAAATGGGAACAAGAAGGCCATACAATTAAATTATCAGACGTAAGTATTGAGACAAGTCTTATATGTTGTTATAGTTTGCATACGAAAGTAAGTTGAAATTTAAAATAAACACTTCGCACAATAAACAACAGCATGAGTACCTACGTGGATCTAGCCCTGGGATTTTCTGCTCGTACATTTTTAAAATATTATTTGATATAGAAATAGAAACATGTTCGCTTAGGAATAAGTTTTTGTCGAATTGAATGACCTTCGTTGCAACCCATCATAGGGCCAATTAAACCTCAAATGTTGATTGATAAATGGCTGCCAGAAATTTGCTAATAAGAAATGTTGATTATCCTTTTATGTTCTTCAAAGTAAAATGTATAACGATAGGTTGAACATTTTTAATTTTATGAAAATTATTTCCAATAAGGTCTGTTTTTTGTATCAGTTATTTAAGGACACATTCAAAATCCATCTATTAGACATTTAAAATGTAATAAACACCGAAGATTTATTTTAAACAGTTTTATTATTTTGACTTTTACAGTTATTAGTAATATGTATGTTATGTAGAGATCCATAGTGTCCATAAATAATAAATTGATGATAATTTCGGAACAATCGTGTTTTTTGCCTTCAATTATCTCGTCCATATTATGATATTGCCTTGCTCCTTCGTAAACTTTCCTTGAAACTATCCCCATACGTTTTCCATGATGTTCCGGTGGGGTGAATGCCTATATGTCTATATCAATAGGTCTACATTTTGTTGGTGCCCGTCAGGGACGTGCGAAGAATATCACTGCAAAATCACGATCAAACAATCAATAATGGAAGCATGAGCATGAACGAATTTAAATTGTAAAAAAGTGACATGGTAAACCCCACACACAGACGGACCAGTAGGGGTGCAGTTAAGCTGGACGGTTATGATTCCCTTAATCCTGATCATAACCTCGCAGTATATGAAGAAGAAGAATTTCAATAGGTCTACATTTTGGGTAAGAATCCAGTCTTTTGTTGTCCTTGCGGTATGTTTAGGGACATTATCCTACTAAAAAGTTCATCGTTGCCCACCAAACAATTTGTAAATATAAGGAAAAGGTCTTTCCAGTATAGATTTGTAGATGTTCGCCGCCATTCTTAAGCTATGAAGATCCAGTTCTACTGTGCCGTTAAATCGAATTGCTCCCCATACAATAACACTGCATCCCTTGCTATGCCTCTTTGAAGATGAAGTTCATCCTTCCTCAAATCATGGGAAAAATAATTGTATATCCATCAGGTCCGTCGTTTTTTTAGCGCCACTCCCGAATCCACGAGTTGTGTCTTATTGCAAAGTCAAGTCGCTGCTTCGTATACCTACGTGTTGCATTCAGTGGTGGCTTCATCCTCATTTTGTTTTGTGTTGAATGTTTCTGTATCAAGAGGTAAACAGTCAACAGTCTGGCCCCAGTTTTAGCTTTGATTTTTTTTATAATTTGCTTATGCTTAAGGGTTTTTTTCTGTTAATTGTAAATTACTTTAATAGTGTTGTAAGGACCACAGCGTAGCGTTGGGGCAGAGAGCAGCACCTAGCAATAGTGTATCGTATTGAACGCTTTAAGGTGCCACTTGCTACCAGAAAGAACAGAGGGATAGAATAAAAGTTTTTGGTGCAATTGTGTGTTTTAGTGGTTTAGAGAGATCGGCGAACCCCACAGGCAGATCGGAAGGGATACAGTTAAGTGGGAGGGTTATGATCCCTTTTACCCTAATCATAGCCTCATAGATGATTTTGTATGTAAAATGACACATTGCTTACTGCATCTATTTCTAATTTTACTGCGCAATTTGTTACGATTTTTCTGTTTTAACGGTTCGTGCTGTGCAACTCGACTGTGGAAATGTTACTTCACATCTTTTTTATGGGCGATACTGCATGAATCATGTTTCAGGTTGTATAAATAACAAGGTCAAGTTCCAAGGCAACACAAGCCGCCTGCTAGTTCAAGTTCACAGATGCAGTTTAAAATTATGCCTTCTGCACACGCAGCGGCTCATAGACGCATAAAAGATTCATTCTACATCGAAGATTCCTCTCAGCCTAATAGTCCACAAACGAACCTTTTCTAGACCATTCCTGTAATGTATTCAAACATATCCGCCTATTTTTTTTAGTACAAGCGTATGCCTTCCGTACATTGCATCCAACGCTTGTCAACGACGACGAAACGCTCGTGTGCAGGAGTCCTTAGAATACTACGAACACTGAGGCAAACTTAATCAGACTCCAACTCCAACGTTCGACCTTCATCGAAGTTGATGTGCAAATCTCACCAACCTTGCGGCGATGTTCTTAGTTTTCCCAACATATTAATGCTTATATTTTGAGCGAATTTTTTCTTTTGTTTGTATTTTGAAAAAAAAAATTGTGTGACAGTCTCAAAGTTGCATTTTTCAATGTGGTTGACTCGACTTCAAAAGCTGAAGTTCTCGCTCCTGGCAAAGTCGAAGTCTTAGTTAAAGTGTTGATCTGTTTCTACCATCAGGGTTGATTTCTTTCACTTGCTCGAAGGGGACATTTTCATGATATTCACATGTGATATTCGTCTAATCACAGAGGTTTAACTAGTAGGGACCCGTAGTTGCCTTGTAAATTGAACGTACACATTGGGCCTTTTTCCTTTCCTTTTCCTATATTTGCTGTTAAAATAATGAGATGTCTTGAATTTATTTCCTTTATACCCTACACGCGGTCTTGTAAAGGGTGTTCAAGTTTGAGGTTTCATTTTAAAATCTGTATTTATTTTTATTGGAAATTAATGTACATTGGTTCCGGTTAATAATGAAAAATAATGTCGTCTAAGTGACCTCCTCTGCTAGCTCGGCAGACTGTCAACCTGTTACCAAAATTTTGAATCCATTTATCGCATAATAAAGGTTTAGTATTTGATCGATGATGTTGTCTTTGAGGTGTTGAACAGTTTGAGGTTTATCGGCATAAACTTAACTCTTCCGGAAACCCCATAAGAAAAAATCCAGTGGTGTTACATCGCATGATCTTGGTGGCCAATTCACGTCTGTTCTTCCGGAAATTATGCGATTATTAAACTTCTCTTTCGTTGTTGTGTGGCATGTTGCACCATCCTGTTGAAACCACATATTCTGCCTATAAATATCTTCCAATTGACTCCATAAAAAGTTTCTAATTATCGCTTGATATCGAGCTCCATCCACAGTGTCTGCATTGCCATTTTCATCTTCGAAGAAAAATAGATCAATTATGCCACCACACCAAAATCCACAGCATATAGTAACTTTTGTTGGTTTCATTGGCCTTTCAAACAATCCTCTAGGATTTTCTCCAGCCCAAATGCGACAGTTTTGTTTATTGACATAACCGCCAATCTCAAAATGAACCTCATCGGTGAAGATAATTTGCTTTAAAAATTGTCATTTTGTTGTTGCTTCTCTATGGCCCAATTAACAAATTGCCGACGCACTGCGTGGTCAGTTAACTTTAATTCTTGTGTTAACTGTATTTTGTAAGCCTTAACATGTAGATCTTTGTGCAAAATGTTAAACAAAGTTGTTGGTTTGAGATTTAATTACTGTGAACGACGACGAATTGACGTCCTTGGCTCTTCAGCAAGACTTCTGCTAAAAGCTGCAATATTTCCACTCGAACTACCACTCGACCACTACGATGATAGACTTTACTTCTCTGAACTTGAACCGAACCAGTTTCTTCAAATTTATGAACGATCAGTTAAATAGCACGGTTTGACGGAGCATTTTCTTTACCGTATTTTCAACGAAATTTTCTTTCAACTTCTGCAAAACTTTCACCATATTTAAAATAAGTTTGAATAATAATAACACGTTGCTTAATAGTGTACCAATCCATTTTAGCTAACGGGAATGTATATACTGTATATCCCTGAAAAAAACTTCGATGTAATCTTATAACTGTAAATAAAGTGGCGGCCGATTTAAAATGATACGGCAAATTTGAACACCCTTTATTATTGCCAATGTCATTGCAGGTAGATTTTGCATGTGTCCTTAAACAATTGATATAAAAACAAGTTAGGACACTGCGACCCAAGGGGTCCACACGATCAACCCATTGTGATATGAATATGATATAAAAACACATAGGGACGGGCTACAGTCCGCTTGGGCGAACTGTTGGATACCCTATTCTTATTCCTATCCCTCATAAGTGGGCGTGACAAGAGTCTAAGTATGGTTGAATTGTTAAGAACGCTCTACATATTTTGTTATATAACATTTAAAGGATTTTATAAAAAAAAACGCTCCCTAGCTCAAACTTGGGTGTTTCAATAAAATTGTTTTATTTAATTGTGGGCGTGTCAGTAGGCGGATTTTAAAAAAATTAACACATGAGAATAAAGGGCCCCTAGAGAGTATATACGAGTATTATAAATTTCAGCTCCCTAGCTCAAACTTTAAATTTTCAAAAAAAAAAAAAAATAATTGTGGGCGTGTCAGTGGGCGGATTTTGAAAATATTTACACATGAGCATAAAGGGCCCATAGAGAGTATATATTATAAATTTCAGCTCCCTAGCTCAAACTTTGGATTTTCAAAAATTAATATACCCTTAGAATAGGGTATAAAAAAAAATATTTTATTTATTTGTGGGCGTTTCAGTGGGCTGATTTTGAAAATTTTTTATCCCGAGCAGTTTTAGGAGTCATAGATCATATATAAAAGATTTCAGCTTTCTAGCTCAAAATTCGATTTTTTCCAAAATTTTGTTTTTTTGAGTTTGTGGGCGTGTCTGTGGGCGGATTTCAAAAATTCGTAAACTTGATTATTTCGGGACCCTAGAGAGTATATGGTTAAAATTTCAGCTCTCTAGGTCCAGTTTAAAGGCCTAATTTTTGCCGACAGACGGACGAACGGACATGGCTAGATCGACATTACTATCGATGCTGATCATAAATATAGGAACTTTTAGGGGTCTACGGGCAATATTAAGGCATGTTACAAACTATGCGTCAAAATTAATATACCCTTAGAATAGGGTATAAAAAATTAAGGTTAAAGGATCGAAAAGGTTTGAAATAGAAATAATGCGTGCATTTTTTAAGCGGTTCTGCTAGTAATAATATTAATAATAATACAAGAGAGTAGGTACAACATATTTTGCAAATTAAGACTTTCATTTTCGGACCAAATAAAATAACCGCAACGCAAAATGATACGCTGGACTGAATTCAGTGTAATTCCTTTCAGATCATAATTAACATCAGTACGCGTCGTCCTTTTTTGTAAGTGAGACACCGTCAACTAAAAATTGTTCAAGGACGTACGCACCTACAGGCATTCACACAAGCACACACATACATCTCAACGTTTTTAAGATGTATGTGTGTGCTTGTGTGAATGGCTGTAGGTGCGTAAAAATACATATCGTGAAGCCTAATTGAAAAAAAGTTCATAAAATTAAAAATGTTCACCCTTTCTGTGAATTTCTTTTTGCAACCTGTTCATCTAACCTTCCACAAAAGGGTTTTCACAGATAAATGAATAGTTTTAAAAATATAGTAACAGTTTAAAAAAAATTACCTGTCCTTTAACAAGTGGTACGGAGCTTATATTAGAAAGTATATTACGTCTACATGCAAATTGTGTTTTTATGCCAACAGGAATATAATATTACTTAAGATCAGCAAGACCGACCGAATCGGCTGGAAGATTCGACACATATGTACTTGACGCGTTTCTTTAAGAAATGTATCCCCGGTTGCTCATATAAACGATTACAAGAATTATGGCCAGCAGCCACAAATTTTTGTTTGCAACGCAAATTATGGTATGCCCTTGCAGCATGTATCCAAAGCCGCCCTACTGTGGATGTTATCGGCAGCTTTCCCCAGTATTGCTGGCGATACAATGTTGCTGTTGTTTAACGTGTAAATTCGAGCACTCCTGTTGATACATTTCTCAAAGAAACCCGCCTATTGTGTCTTAGCTAAAACTGTTTCGTCGCAATTTGGGTAAACAACCGAACAGAATTTGGTTTCTGGGCGGGACATGTAGAAGTTTGTGAACAATCTACAAGCAGTTTTCTGCTCAAAACACCGTTCCATTATCTAGATTTCCGGGCAAGGGAGAAACCAACAGACTTTACTCGCCACTAACTTAATTAATCTCCCTAAAATTGTCTCTAAGATCTGTACAGACAGGCTGTACTTACATACATTATTTTGTGACGCATAATATCGTCTCCGAAAATTGTGTACACCTTTGAAATAAACATCTAAAAATACACATTCGCCTGCTGTGGATAAATGTGCTCTAAAATAATAGTGCTGGTTCGCAACCCCTTTGGGGGCCCTTTTCAATTAATGGGACAAATATACCTACCCATTAACAGGAAAAACCACAAAATGATTGCCAGCAAGTTATAAGCCTGTACTCCATTTTTATTATGTTTGAAAAGTTTGTTTCAAATTGTTATGCAATACCTTTTCGCGCATTTAAATTCGTTATCTTTTTGCATTTCACAACACTGAAAGTATGTCAAGGATAGATTCTTCATCAATTCGAAACTCTATAACATAGTTTTGCAAACTAGACTAAGGTAAGCGTAATGCCTCTTAACTTGCTTGACTGAAATGTTTTGACATTATGTAACACACGTCACGCTATATTAATCCAATACTGGCGACCACGACGAGGAGTCCTTTTTATAGCATGCAAACTCTTATCCATTTCGTGAAATTCTTCCGATTTCTAAAGAAAACTTAATTAATATAAATGGAATCCCTTAGACTTCCATACAACGTGCATATATATATCATTAGCAAATATTACAAACACCAGGAGTCAAATGCTTTTAAAACCAAATCCCTAACGGAGCAAGATCGCAGATTATTAGAACCCGATTAAACGAATACCAACCATACCATTGCGGGGGGAGATGAAGGGAGAACACTAGGTGGGCGATAACCTACTTTCCACCGGACATTGTATAGTAAGGAGTGTATAATAATGTAGGTGAATGGCTGACATAAGGTACAACTGCCGCACACAAAATATCCCTCGCTTGAATGTACAACACAATTTGTATTTTTCATTTTATTAATTCTTCACACAAAACAAAAAAAAAAACTGTATGACAAACGTTTTTCACTGTGTTTCATATAAAATGTATGTTTTTCTTGGTTATTTTCTTTTGTTGGGTGGACGTTTACATATCTGTATTGTTTTCCATGTGGCCTGAATTGTATAGTAGAATTGCTAAACGAAATCGAATTGAAAGTCAAATAAATAAAATAACATGTCAAGGCTGACAACATGCTTTTCCTTTCTTTCCAGTTAATTAGGATTTCTTCGAATATCAGCCGAAATTGTGACATATCTTCGGCAAGGAACGAAGTTCAACTTCCGGTAGGTATCCTCCATTCGCTGGAACGCGTCATAAAAGTGAATTGATACTTAAAAATAAAACTCAAATATTCTCATGTTTTAAACACTTTTTGTTGTTTGTGCAACAAGTTGATTTCTTTTCCGTTTTTTGTTCTTTTCCTTTTTGTTTTAATAAGAAGCAGCATTTCTACCTCCATTTTCACATCAAACATATTTGGGTTCGCGAGCAAATTCACTCAGAATTTTTTACTTTGCAAATTAGTTGATAACTCGAAATTAGTTTATAACTCGTGTATATTTGAGGTTTCGGGAAGATTTCAAAGCGTCTATCACTGACCGTCATTTCAGGTAATCCATAAGGGGGTGGTAGACAGAAAGACATGATGAGCATGCGTACTTATATTGGAGTGACGTGAAAGCTCTTCCAACCAACAACTTGTCGCCGTCGACGAGGTAAAGGAGCTTCTCTCCGTGCTGCTTAATAAAGCAGATCGAATCCGGTAAACAATACTATATCTACAACTGGAAAATACTCTATGTGCGTACACATTGACGGAAAAGTCGCTCTTATTCTGAAAAATCAGTCCTCGGTGAGACTCAAAATGCCCCCTTGAGTAGTAACAGAAGACGTGGAAAGTGCACAGTACTTGTATTTTCTAATCCTCTTGTATGTAGATTCAAAATAAATACTTTTAATTGAAAAAAATCAAAGGTATTTAGCAAAGTGCAATACATTTGAAAACCTCTGTCATTAATTTATGAAATTAACATATCGCGAACTGTGCAAATTTATAGTGTAATCGTATATTCCTGAGCAAATAACAAGACATTCTGCATACAGAAAGTAAATACGAGTAGATACATATTATTTTGCATTATTGTTCGTTGTGAATACTTTGCATTGAGCTCCAGAACAATAGCATTCGACTAACCCGCCTATAGTGGTCCTGTCACGGTTGATAAGTTCACTCGTGTAAACTAATAGTTTGTGTTTAACTTAGTGAAAATGAAAGAGTTTTATTTCATCCTTCTTCCCTTTGTTCCCAATCAGGAGCAGTGTCGATGTTCCATTCAATGTGAGACGTTAGTTTTTTAGTAAAGTTCATTTCAGAAATTCAATTCTAATTATAGTTGTTATTGGGAATTAAAAAATGGCGCTCGATATTGAGGCGGTTAATATTCTAAAAATATAAAAAAAAATAATATAATGATCGATTGGGTGTCGATTGTTCGCCATTCGAGGCGGCGATTTTCAAATTATGTTGGTTCGCGTTCGCCAGTGCGAATTCGCAAACGTAGACGAGCTCCCCCACCTCATGTATCGAAAGAAAATCAATACAATTGTTGCTGTTCGAATGTAAGTTTATTATTTTAAAAATGATTTTTTTAACGGTTTAAGATTTGTTTAAAATTGATTGTCAAACCATTGTACATCACTTACGTATAAAACTCTGCTATGCGAAACAAAAATTGCAAAACAAAACTGGTCAGTATATCTTTTGCCTATTCTAACCTAACCTAGGTCTGACTGAATGACCAAACACGCTAAATTTTAGAAAATGTCAAAGGAGTTAATACATATTAAAATAAATTTTAAACAAATGTTAAACATTAAGTATTAAACAATTGACATTTATCCATTGCCTTTAATTGGCAAAATTTCTTGCCTAAGGTAATTAATAGCCATTCAGTTGTACTGCTTACCATTTTGTTGTCCGCTCTCCACTTTGATATGATGCTGAAGGTTACTTCTGTTTAGATCCCTTTTAAAAAAATGTTTAAATTTGACGTATCATTTTAAATTGGCCGCCAATTTTTTTTACAGCTATTAGATTACACCGAAGTTTTTCAGGTATGAAGTAAATACATTCCCGTTACTAAAACGGATCGGTACACTATTGAGCAACTTGTTTTTATTATTAAAACTTATTTTAAATATGGTGAAAGTTTTGCAGAAGTTGAAAGAAAATTTCGTTCAAAACACGAACACGATAGAGAAAATGCTCCTTCAAACCGTGCTATTAAACTTATCGTTCATAAATTTGAAGAAACTGGTTCGGTTCAAGATCAGAGAAGTAAAGCCTATCACCGTAGTGGTCGTTTGAGTGGAAATATTGCAGCTGTTAGCAGAGGTGTTGCTGAAGAGCCAAGGAAGTCAATTCGTCGTCGTTCACAGCAATTAAACCTCAAACCAATAACTTTGTTTAACATTTTGTACAAAGATCCGCATGTAAAGGCTTACAAAATATAGTTAACACAAGAGTTAAAGTAAACTGACCACGCAGTGCGTAGGCAATCCGTTAAATGAGCCATAGAAAAGCAACAGCAAAATGACAATTTTTTCAAGCAAATTATCTTCAGCGATGAGGTTCATTTTGAAATTGGCGGTTATGTCAATAAACAAAACTGTCGCATATGGGCTGAAGAAAATCCTACAGGATTGTTTGAAAGGCCAATGTAACCAAAAAAAAGTTACTATATGCTGTGGATTTTGGTGTGGTGGCATAATTAATCCATTTTTCTTCGAAAATGAAAATGGCAATAAGTTACTGTGGTTGGAGCTCGATATCAAGCGATGATTAGAAACTTTTTATGGAGTCAATTGGAAGATATTGATGTGCGGAATATGTGGTTTCAACAGGATGGTGCAACATGCCACACAGCAACGAACTCAATCGATCTTTTGAAAGAGAAGTTTAACAATCGCATAATTTCCCGAAGAGCAGACGTGAATTGGCCACCAAGATCATGCGATTTAACACCACTGAATTTTTTCTTATGGGGCTTCTTGAAGAGTAAGGTTTATGCCGATAATCCCCAAACTGTTTAATACCTCAAAGACAACATCATTGAGCAAATATCACTTATTGAACCATTATTATGCGAAAAAGTGATTCAAAATTTTGGCAAAAGGTTGACAGTCTGTCGAGCTAGCAAAGGAGGTTACTTGGACGACATTCTTTTTCATTATTAACCGGAACCAATGTACATTAATTTCCAAATGATACCTCAAATTTGAACACCCTTTATAATATCATCGGTCAAAATATCCCCGCAAAATATCATCGGTCAAAATATCCTTTTTTTGTTAGTCGAAGAGGTATCCAGGGGATTACTTCTGTTTATATCCTTTTTTATAATATCCACGTTCAAAATATACCAGGAAAATATTTAAATTTCTCTGGAAAAAATCCTGTAATAGTTTTAAAACTCTGGAAGCCTTTTCGACTCTAAAAAATTAAAGCTCTACACACCTCCTCGACTCGTAGATTCCATAATAGTACCTGGGTGGGTCGCTTCGCAGGAAAAAGGGTTTTAAACTCTGGACTCCTCTTCGACTCACAAAAGTTAAAACTCTGGTCACCTCTTCGACTTACAAAAAAATCAATCAATTCATTTTGACCGAGGATATTATAAAAAAGGATATTTACAGCCTACACCGATGCTAAGGATATTTGTTATTGATTTTCAGGTATAAATCCACTCTTTTCCGCACACAATTTATTGACCGAGACAATAATTGCTTGCAAAATTTCGACATTTCAGTTTTGTTTGTGAATTCGTTGACTGTTGGATTTGATATGGATTTCGAAATTGTTAACTGGTATATTTGAATTGTTGTTGTAGGTGCAGAGGGTAGTGTGTTGGACTACTAATCTAAAGGTCTCAGGTTCAAATCTAAGAACATCTAAGTTTTTTACTGCCCCACGTCTGTCAAACATCCAAGAGTATCAATTGTCATGAGAAGCTTCTCAAATTTGCCGTTCGGATTCGGCTTTAAATTGTAGGACCCTTCCACTTTGCACAAGCTAGGCCCTGTATGAGCCACTAATGCCTAATATACATTTTAATTTATATTTAAATTGTAAATTTGTTGATTGAATCGACTTTTTTAACTCATTCTTAAATTTTGTTTCAATAAAAAGTTCTTGACGAAAAATTCAATACAATTTTGTTTGTGTATTCGTTTGCCGAACTCTCCATACATATTTTTCCGCTGCCTTTTCGTAAACGTTTCGCTGTCGGCTTAGAAACCACAGAAACATTTCGTTTCCCATCAGCAGCGTACCTAACAATCGTCAGGTAATGTCAAGTTTATGTTTCACATATATTCATCGATAGGGATTTCGAAATAGGGTTAGTCACCACCCATTTGCGGGTTCTAGAGGACGTGGGATGTGGAAGTCGACTATCTCATATAGGTCATCTGTGCGTGTGACGACGACGAGGAAAGAAAATATATTTTTTAAAACTGTTTCCTTTATCAGACTTCACCAATGATTCAATCACTGAAACGGTTTCAGAAAGTGTTTTGTGTTTTCTCTCGTAGAGACCAACATATCCCTCAACTTGGTAATTCGTATATACGTACATCCAACACATTTTTATAACTTACTTAGGGTGGCGCTACAGTGCGGGGTGGACCTGGGCCTCAACCTACAAGCGTCTCCAGCCAGCACGATCTTTGGCCAGCTGTCTCCAGTTTCGCACGCTAAGTTGGTTAAGGTCCCCTTCCACTTGCGTGCGCCACCTGAGTCGCGGTCTTCCTCTACTGCGCCGTCCCTCGGGTGTGGATTCGGAGATCTTCCGGGCCGGAGCATTCACGTCCATTCGCTCTACATGACCCAGCCACCTCAGTCGTTGGACCTTCACTCTTCTGGCTAAGTCGATGTCGCTGTACAGCCCGCACAGTTCGTCGTTGAATTTCCTCCTCCATTCACCATCTATGCAGACGGGACCAAAAATTACCCGAAGAATTTTTCTCTCAAAACGACCAATTTCCTTAACGCCCGCGCTGTGTAGCTAATACATTATAAGGGTCCCACAACAAATCCCTTTATTATTATAAAAAAAAAAAAAAAAAGAGTGACCCCATCCGCTTTTGTTAGAGTCTATGCCTCTGCACCATAGAGAAGGACTGGGATTATTAAGGTCTTATAAAGGGTCACTTTGGTTGTTCGAGAGAGGGCTTTGTTACTCAATTGCTTTCTTAGCCCAAAGAAATAGCGATTGGCAAGAGTTATTATTCGTTTAATCTCAGCGCTGGTGTCATTGCCTGAGTTCATTGCGGAGCCTAGGTAGACAAAGTCCTGAACCACCTCAAAGTTATATCTGTCTATAGTGACATTCTGTCCGAGACGTCGGTGTTGGGTGTCCTTTCTTGATGACAGTATATACTTTGTCTTGCCCTCATTGATCGCCAAACCCATCTTCGCCGCCTCCGTCTCAATACTCACGAAGTCGCCAGTGACATCCCGCTGTGTTCTGCCGATTATGTCGATGTCGTCGGCGTAGGCGAGTAGATGGACGGACTTTTGAAAGATTGTGCCTCTGGTGTTAGCATTTGAGTTTTGTACTATTCTTTCAAGAACGATGTTGAAGAAGTCACATGACAGCGCATCGCCTTGTCTAAATCCTTTTTTGACATCGAAGGTCTCGGTGAGTTCTTTACCGACTTTGATGGAGCAGCGTGCATTCTCCATCGTCATCCTGCACAAACGGACGAGTTTGGCAGGGATGCCAAAACTAGACATTGCTCTGTATAGCTCGTCTCTATAAATGCTGTCATAGGCGGCCTTAAAATCGATGAAAAGGTGGTGGGTATCGATTTGGACTCCTGGATTTTCTCCAAGATCTGCCGCAGTGTAAATATTTGGTCGGTGGTAGACTTTCCTGGCCTGCTGATAGGGACCAATCAGGTTGTTGACGAAAGGCTTCAGGCGTTCACACAGCACGGCAGATAAGATCTTGTAGGCGATGTTAAGAAGACTAATACCTCTGTAGTTGGCGCAGTTCAGAGAGTCTCCATTTTTATAACAATGGGATTAATTATTTTATGCTGACGTCATTTACCTTGTATGGTAAGTATATATTATTTTTCGCAAAGTCCTTCAAGTTTTGCAAGAAAAAAATAAACATTCTCGCCCACATTTTCTATTTTATCCTCGATATAGTTTGGATAATCTATTTTAAGAATTCAACGCATAGATATGATTTATTATTAAAATTTTTCCTACGATATGAACTCTTATGATCTCTCCATAAAAACTAAAAGAATCATTTACGATGGTTTTTCCGTTCTTATTTTTTTATTTATAGCAGAATCAACGTTTCAAAGTTGAAGGCGATTCTGAACTTTCCAAAACAGATGCACACCCACAACAACAATCACCACCGCCACAACCTCATTCACCCAAGGCAACCGTTAATAACATCCAGACGGCAGCAGAAACCCTTATTGGCGAGCAAGCTGTAAGTGCTGAGATTGCCAATTAAATATTCCATTTTATTTTTTATCCAATTCTGGATTGATTTTTTCGTTAATAAATGATTTTAAGTGTTGTTTGGTGTTTTTTTTTTGTTTAATTATGTACATATGTACCTTTGTATTTCCTTTTGTAGATCCAGATTGTAACAAAAATATTCGCTAAAATTTGTTTGAAAAAAGGAGACTACCGTTAGATTTTTATAAAAAAAATTCATTTGCATGATTTTTGTTTATTCTAAATTTGATATTGACATGAGTGTTATGTGTTGTTGAAATATGGTAATATATACATTGTAATAAAATCAATAAAAATGCTAGCGGGAACCCCACCATTTTTAATCAAAGCAACAGCTGCAACCGACCATAGCCTGCAATCCGCACACCCTATAAAGCTGTCGTTAACTGGAATTGTTGTCGTGTCTAAGTATTTTTCTAATGCCTAAAACAGAATCACGCTATATGGCGCGTGCACTGCTTATTACGTCCAAAGGCTTTGGATGCCAAATTTTTTAAAAAAAAACAAATAAGCGAATCTAAAAACGAATCCTAAACCAAGAAATAGCTTGACAGCTCATTCTTTTTTACGTTGCGAAACATTACGTTCTGCTTTGACTGCTTTTTGATGTTGAAGCATAGCGCAAGTTTGTGATAACTCGATGCGTCTCGAAGCTCCAAAGCGTACATAACTGTTTTTCAGGCATTATGTTTACGACCCACAGTAATGGCCCATAACTTAAATGTGGTTCAAACTAGATCATGTTATTCCAGTTTTGAAGAAACTTACGTACATATCGATTGAGGGGCTAATGACGTTAGCTAGAACGACTAAAATCTAGGATGAAAAAACCTCCAAAATCATTTTCATAAATCCCAAATGGGGCAAAATTAAGAAAAAATTTAAAAACCTCGAAATAAATCCAAGAAAATTGTTTTCGATATTTTTAAAACTCCTCAATTTTACTGTGAAAATAATGAACGAGGCTCTGCAATGTTAACAAATGCGTGTGTATCCAAAATAATTATTTAATTATGTATATTTTTATATACATTCATATATTATTAATGTACGTCGTAGTTCCAATTGAGCCCTTAGATGCCCCGGCGTCGGAGTAAAGGTAAGATTAGACTGTATGCCGAGTTGGCATTCAAATGACCACAGCCAAATACAAGGTTATCTGTCAAATGACCAAAAGTTCCGCGCAGTCAAGGTAGTATATTAGACTACGTGACGTGAGTTGGCATTCAAATGACCACAGCCAAATACAAGGTTATCTGTCAAATGACCAAAAGTTCCGCGCAGTCAAGGTAGTATATTAGACTACGTGACCACAATGGCCATTTTGGTCATGTTTGCCCTGTTGGTCATTAAAGGCATTTGTTGTTATATTTTTAGAGTGAGTTGTGGTAACGCCGTACATGTTAAAGCGAAACTTAATTTTTCAACAAAATAAATAAAACAGATAATCGGAAACATTAAAGTAATACCTAGGTATTACACAACAAAAACTAAACCATGCACATACAAATAACAAGAAAACCACTAATTAACACTGAACAAAAGTACAATAAAAATGTAATTATTACAACAATTTACGGCAAATGTTATCCAAAAATATTATTACTATCATGCAAAAATGTTATTATTGAAGTATTAAATAACTGCACGCTTGGAAAAGATGACAATTTTCAGGTGACACAAATGACAGCAATGCCATAACCAAATTTCAATAAATTGCATATGGTCATTAGGTCATTATACTGGCATTCGTGCTTATTGTCCGATTACATACACTGCATGCAATTTTGTCATTTTTATCTGTCAAAATCAGCATGGTCATTTGTGGTCATTTGGTCATTAGGTCATTTGAGATATGGCGATTACACTGCATGACCCTATTTTGACAGCGAGAACTGTCAAAAATGGTCATTAAATGCCAACGTGGCATACAGTCTAATCTTACCTTAAGGCCACGCGGTATAACAATAGGGTAGTTCGCTGCAACGTCGGTACCCCTGTTTTGTTGGGAAAGCTATCCGTAGTGAAGTAGAATTTTACACGTATTACAAATACAAGACCTTACTGCAGACTACTGCCGATAAAAGCAGAAGTGAAATTCTGCTGCGGATAGATTGAATGAACATTCAATCAATTTAATTAACTTTTGGTAGGTTCGTTCTTATATGTTTACACGTAGTACAAATACAAGATGACACTGCGGACCACTGCTGATAAAAGCAGAAGTGAAATCCTGCTGCGGATAGATTGAATGAACATTCAATCAATTTAATTAACTTTTGCTTGGTTCGTTCTTATATGTTGGTACGATTGAAACATTTTATGCTTCGTTCGTAGAGTAGCGTTGAAATCTCGATGCAGGTTTTCGACTCATGAATTAAGATGGATTTGGAGTTGAGTTGAAAATTAATAGAAATGATAGAAAAGGGAAGTGGAACTTCTAAGCATACTTATCAAAAATACAAATCTAAATACAGTCTAATGCAAACGTGCGAAATCAATTTCAACTCAACGCACCTTTAAGACCTCTATGGCCGACTATCCTACGAGTATCTATTTTGAACATACTCTACGAATATACTCCCTTCACTTCTGTGTTGTTGTTCGCGTGCTAAAACGTACATTTATATAAACTTTCGTGCGAAACTACACAAACGCGTACGCTTCTACGGATGGTTTTGTTGAGAACTCTTACTTCACTATGGATAGCCTTCTAACAAAACACAAACTTTTTCATCACGGTTGAACAACTTGTAGGAAAAAACTACAGTTGGAACATTTTTGGTTCTTTATTTTTTTATATCAAAGTGAAAACAAATGCTTTTGAAGATAAATAGCAGATAAGAAGCATATTATTTAGTAATAAGAAACCTTGGAAAGTATCAAGGTAAAAGCAAATAAAACTAACAAAACAAAAAGAGGCATCTCAAATTTGTGAAAGAGATAGCTTCCCGAAATACCCTATTGAAGGAAACATTTCGATCAGTTTTTATTGCGCTAACTGATTCGCATGCATGCATCAATGAATCAATGTTTTGCTGCATACAAGTAGTTTTATTATAAATAAATCTAGAATGAATATTAATTTTTATGGTAACAAGCGCTTTACAGAATTTTAATTTTTTTTTTATAATTTATTTTGTTATCAATTAATTGTTTTCGTTCCTTTTTAATTAATTTTATAAAATGAATTTGTATAAAATTGTTCAATTTGATTTGTTTCAAACAGAAATATTTTTTGCCACAACAACGCGATTCTCAGTATTTGATATTTCTTGACTTTTTGATGATACACAATCTTATAATGTTGTTTAACTTTTTAATATATGTACATACTTCTTGGGTATTCGTACTTAATGTTAATACTGGAATTTTGGTTTTGTTTTTTTTAACATTATTATTAACTTTTTAGCAATATTCATCCTCCAATGAATTTTGTCATGTTTACGAGTATTTTTACTTTTTAATTTGACACTGAGGTTACCGGTATTCGTTAAAGTGTAAATAA
Source organism: Portevinia maculata (assembly GCA_949715645.1). NCBI lineage: Eukaryota > Metazoa > Arthropoda > Insecta > Diptera > Syrphidae > Portevinia > Portevinia maculata. Next base: position 3,887,009 of record OX454526.1, on the reverse strand, counting down.
TATATGTGCAAAAGTTGATTTGATGCAAAACAATTCCTTGTAGCTGGACTAATTCTGTCTAAAACTCTCTTAGCTGGACTAATTTAAGGCCGAGTTCATTATACACTCTGTTTTTTTGCCTTTACATTTTTATTTATCAATAAATGCATATTCAATCAGTTCAGTGCTAATACTTACTTTTACTAGATTTAGACTTTTCACTAACAGCTGTTTTCCATGTTTTTTGACATTGACAACCCAATTGGCGACATTGACGACACAATTAAAGAAATTAAAGACGCTTTTGTCGACAATCAAAACAAAGCGTCGTGGAGCAATACTAGTATTGCTAAGCTTGTATTTAAAAATAATAAGTGATTTGCTCCTTATAGTTACACAAATTTAGTCTTACAATTTCGAGAAAATAAGAACTGTCAAACCAAAGTATTTTTGTTAGCCGTTCAGTGCAAAATTGTGACCAAAAGTCAATGAGTTCAACAGCGTCGCTAAACAAGGGTTGGAAAAACATCGTCTTTTTACGTGCAATCTTGTATAACTATTGAATTTTAATAAAATATACAACTTAAATACGAAAAGATTCTCATGACAACTGATACTCTTGAATGTTAATCAGACGTTCGCAAGAGGTGGGGCAATGGAAAGAAACTTTTAGATGTTAATTGGCCCGGCGTGATTTGAACCGAAGACTCTAAGTTTAGTAGTCCAACAAACTGACCGAGCCACTGCGCCCAATTTTTATATAAAATTAAATCAAGATGAATAACTGGAGTACTTAATTAAGTGTTGGGGGCAACGGTGTACAGGGCCGAATGTTGACACCCGTGCTGTGCAGGTTAGCATACGCCAAACGCCACTCATGAATGGAGAGAAGCGCATGACGCCTTGTTTCTCCAACCTCTACACAAAAAAGGCGAGTTGTGTCTGGGTAGATAGGCCATTACCGAGTCTAAGTGCTCTGGGATTTGGATTTACTTAATAAAGAAAAACACATTTTTTTTTTTTTTTATAGAGTTTCTAATATTACTCCGAAGCCATAGTAATATTAACGTTACTCTCAGCAAGCTGAGAGTTACCTATCCTGGATAAAAGCACGAGACTTGGAACCAGAACTAGGCTCGGACGAATAATAGGGGTAGGTGGAAAATCGTACATGCGACTCTTTCTCACTTAAGATAAGAAAACAAAAACCACCTCCCTTCGAAACCTTCATACTACAACTAGGTTATTCCTATCTAGTAGTTTTATTTAAACTGTAAAATACGCGTTTGGCAGGCAGCTTCCCAGTGGAGGCACCTGCTAATACCGCCATAAGCACGCGGTTACATCTTATTGCGCTAATTCAAATGGGTTTATCCTTTGTAATCGGCGCACTAGGTTAGTATCGTCTCGAATTTGTAGCATCGTGATATTGCAATGAACGTGAAGGCATGTCTGTTGTTTGCGGGCAAAATGTTTTATTTCATCTTCGACGGTAGCCATACTTAGGTCTCTGTGGATATCAGTGTTTCTGATTAACCATGGTGCATTTACTATTTTTCTTAGCACTTTGTTTTGAAAAGTTTGTAAAATTTTGATATTACTGGATTTGGTACAACCCCAAAGTTGTATACCGTATGTCCACCGGTTTTAGTACTTGCTTGTATAAAAGCAGCTTGTTCTGGATGCTGAGTTGGGAAAATCTACCAAGCAGCCAGTGCATTTGTTTACATCGAAAAACACATATTAAAGCTCAAAGTTAAGTAAGGCTCACAAAAATTTTGAAATGCTAGGGTATCACATTTTCATTGTCCATTCGTTTTGCATTGTCAGTCGACTTGCTAAACGGCCACCCAATTCAGTCGACGTGGTTAAGCGTTTGAACTATATGTATGTCCATATCTTTGCCTACAGCTTCTTGTTTGTGCTTACATAAATATATTTCCCCTCCACTCAAAGAGGAAGGAATATCCGGCGGATTTTTTTTTTACGTAAATCTTAAATAAAGCAAAATTTTCAAACATAAACTTTTTCCGCCCATACATTTATGAACGCATTTGACAAATCCATGAACATAAAATTCTTACCTATTTATGTACTCACTTAACGGGATCTCGACGCAGAGTCTATGCCTGAGACACCGCAGCCTTCTACTGATGGCTTAATCCTTTAAATCCAGTCTTCAAATTTGTAGACTGGGAGTCAAAGATCCTCTTCGCTGGAGCATTATTGTGCATTCACTCCATCTGACCGAGTTAATGTTGAATACGTGTTTTGTTTTTCGGACTGCATTCACATTTTGGAATAGCTCAAAGAGTTCGCGGCTTTATTCCTTTCCATTCATTCAGAACCAAATATTTTTTTTTCGAAGAACCCGATATAAGCTCTCCTTTCGTCCTTATCGTTCGCACTCAGCACCATAAAGCAGAACTGGCAGCATCAATGTTTTGTAGAGCTTACACTTTGTCCTCCGGGTAAGGAGTAGCAATGGTTTCTAAGAGTAATCCCTCGTCGAATATCTAGTAAGGTTACGTTTACTCTGATAAACTACCTTATTATTTTGAAGTTTCTGCTATCAAAAGTGGCGTATACCGAATTGGACCATCGCCACCGTAGAGCTCGTGAAGATGGTGGGTCTTGAAATGTATAACATTTTTCTGTATACTCGTATGTATAACATTTTTCTGAAGTCGTGAGTTCTAAGCCGAACATGTTTCTGAGGTCTCGAGTTCTAAGCCGAACAAGACGTAAAGTGCGAATGGGATCGTAATCGAAATTGGACGAAACGGATCGAATTTTATGGGCACAAAAAACAACGCAAATTCCTTGTATTCGCTTAGTGTTATATTCGTTTACTTGGCCTTGTAGAATTTTTCGTTAAATATGTTTTGATCGCATTCACTGATTATGGCAGAAGTAAAAGCATTATGTTGAATGTTCTCCAAAAATATTTGCATATCCGAGATTGAAGAAACGCGAAATTCGAATATTTTATTTTGACGCCTTTACAATACTTCAAAATTTGATGTTTTTAATCTTTTTACACAAAAGCGTTCACGTACTTTTCTTTGAAATGAGAGAATTCTCTCTCGATTTTGGAGATTTGACAGTTTTAATTTTTCTACACAGCGCATTTGTAAGGTTTTAGCACAGAAATCGAATGGGAAGTTCGCAGACACGTTGGATGCTTAGTGCATTTTTCATGGGCGCAGACATTTCTTATGTATGAAGTAAGGAGCACACTTATTTTTCAGAGTTAAAAGCAGGTAATCTTCCTCGCGTTACTACCAGAACCCATAGCGAGTGTAACAAATGTATTTATTTTGTTTCCCAAAAAATGTCATTTCAGCCATATCTGGTGGCACTATTGAAAACAAACGTCAGGTACCTATTCCCGTTTCTATGTTTCACATAACATGGGAAACAAAAAGCACACCCAAAAGAGAACTCCGACTGATACAATGGAACATTTTGGGAGTGCTTTGTCTGTCCGGAAGACAAAAAGAGTTCTCCGAGTTGAAAACGACATTATGCACCGCCCATTTGCTGGTCTTATCGAACGGGCGGTGTGGAAGTCGAATATCTATTATAGCTCATCTGTGGTTCGAATCCCATCTATTAACACCTAACATTTTTTCCACTGCCCCACAACTTGCAAAAGTTTGAAAAATATCCAAGTGTATTAACTGTCCCGCTTTTAAATTTTTCTTCTACAAATCGTTATTAAAGTATAGGTATGTCGCTTCTATTTGTGTCGAAAATAAAGATTCGCACAGGTAAATGGTTGGAGACGCTAAGTTTTAGGCCCTATAAGGGTCGTTAATGCCTAATATTTATTTTTCATGCACATAGCTGTGCTTGTAGATGGCGCATTTATATTGTAAGAAATAAAACTTAACACGTCCACGAAGTTATATGTTTTCTCAAGGGTGGCGACGGTGTAGAGGTTAGTGTGTTGGCTTGTGACCCGTGCGGTGCAGGTTCAATCCCCATGGGGAACAACAACATACGCCACCCAATCACATGCCTCTACACCAAAAGGAGGATTTCTGCCTGGTACAATGGAACGTTACCGAGTCTGAGTGCTCTGGGATTTGGATTTCCTTTTTTTATAAAAAAAAAAAAAAAAAAAATATATGTTTTCTCCAGTTTGAAGCATGTTTAACAAAATGTATTTATATTTTATTTATAAAATAGACTTCTTTCCTTCCGACTGTTTTTAATTAACAAACTGGCATAAATAATAAAGATCTCAAGTGGAACCAAAGATAACATTTTTATTTCATTTCTTTAATTTGAGCTTAAGAACTAAACAAATTTAGAAGCGTGATGATTACTTGCTTTTCTACAAGTATACAACTGCAACATGTTAAATACTTGCATTATTCCCGAAAAGAACTAAGAAACTACTATTGTATACAAGCGGCACCCTGTTCACACTCCTCGATTACCAGCTGTGTCATATTCGTATATAACAAAATAGTTGAGCACAAACACCTGTGTATGGATATATAGCTACCAAAGTGAACGCCCGAAATTGTTCATGGGTTGTGTATGCGATGACGTGCATTGGCATTGCCTTTCTCCTTGGAAAGTACCAAAGAGTCGAGTTGTCAATTTATCATTGGAATGCAGAAACTAGAAAGAGAGCGAACTGCTGAACAAAAAAACTAGTTGCGCGGCGGTGACGTGCTCCGTTTTATGTATTGTCGACGGCGCCGATTTATTTTTGTTATACTTCGGAAGTAGTTTGTCTCTATGTGTATGTCGACAAAAATCAAATTATATAATATTCGTGATGTTCAGTTAGTGTTTTATTCAAATGAAAAGAATAAAAGATTATCGATAAATTTTCGTGATCTTGACTGGAAATGGAAATAATTTTCCATTCGAGTTCGAGTATCGCGCTTCGCTATTCATCGAAAAATGTTGCGTAGACGTAAGACGTGCGTCTTGGAATGATAATTCCCTCTACTTCCAAGTCGAGTTGTCAGAAAATTTATAAACTTAGCTGGAATCGGCGGCGGCGGCAGTGTGATGTTTCATCCAGATTTTTTTTATTTTTGTTTTTATCAATAAACTCTAAATAAATTGTGTGTAAATTGTTGTTTGCATTTGGTGCTTTATAATTGAGAAATCATTTTCGTTTGTACTCTACCCAGGTGGTTGCTAAGTAACCCAACGAAAAGTAATAAATCACGGCAACAACAAGTAAAAAGTTTTTTTTTGTTAAATGAAAGTGCTGAATTACATCGTAGCTATTTATGTTTTTTTTGCGGTGTAAAGTGTAACTTATTTTCACTGTCGAATAATTGTTTAAAAAATAAAAGAATGTATCTGAGGGAAATTTTAGTAAAAGAACAAGTGGAAATGATTATGTAGATACAAGACCTCGGTAATGTCTGTATGACCCCTTGCTCTGTCTGTACATTTTTTTTTGTGGTAAACAACAGAATAATAGATATAAATTCGGGTGGCTTTAATTTTGCGTTTGTGTGTCTTTCGTTTTTGTGTTTTTATTTAACTTTACAAAAAAAGAGTAATTTGTTTCGCGTAAAAAGGGAGTTACCTTTACCGTATCGATAAAAATGACAACTCGAAAAAAGAAACGTCAACAGGAGGGTGGAGGTGGATTTATCAAGAAAGTTTCGTCGCTGTTCAATTTGGATACGGTAATTTGATTGGATTTTATAAAGTAAAAATGGTTTTCATTAATAAAAGCAAACATTTTTTCTCAATCCGAAATACGCACACTACAGTAGAGTTGTGTTTATATCACTCCTATTTTTGTTTTTTTTTCGCTCATCCATCTGCCGAATTTTGTGTTCTCAAAATAGAAATTGTTTTATTTCGTTTGATTTTTTTTCTCTTACGAACGAAGTAAAAATTGTTGTTTTTGGTTTCTGTTGTGTGTGTGATTCAGTTGGCTATTTTTGCCTTTGGGAACTTTTTAAAGCAAATATTTTCTCCAAAGCTGACATAATAATGTCTTCGAATGGCTAATGGAATATCGGGCAAGGAAAAAGAAAAAAAAAGATTATTAGTTTTATTGATGACGGTCGGGACGGTGAACAGGAATGGGGCGATGCGAATTCCGTAAAACTGATCGCGATGAGGCCTTGTCTTCCGCTTTGTATCAGAATGTTTTTTTTACATCTATGCACAATCGAGGCAGATAGTTTCATTGCAACTATAAATAGCTCTGGAAAATTTGCAGTGCTCTTACGCATAATTTTATGACATTTCTTTCAGAAATGAAAAACGTAATGACTTAGTACCTACATGTATGTACCTATGTATATAAAGGCATGCCTTTTGGAGACTATAAAGCATTGTCCGGCTTGGATTCAAGTCGCGTTTCATGAAACAACCCAGAAGCGGAGACAATTCTTTGACGTTGATTCTTTGGTTGTTGCTTATTTCATCTATTGCTGGTATCCACCAGTGGAATTCTTAAAAAAAATGAATAGAGGTGGTGAAAGTTTCATTCATAAAAACTTACTTAATTGCTCATTAGTTGTCAAACCTAATTTTTTTTATATTTTGGTTGCCTTTACCACTGCAGTTTTGTTTGCAGATAATTTAGAATGATTTCCTGCTTCCTTCGTATGTTTTATAAATACTCACAAAGGTTGATCGAGCAAGAGTATTGTTTGTAGGTGCCGCAAAATAGAGTTTATGCGGCCCCGTTCACGGTGCTTCCATTTGTCCAGACCGAGCGCTTTGGCATCCGCGATAGCTTGGCCTCTATGAAGTAGGTCCGGTCTATCCACGTTCTCGAACATGGTGACTGAGATTTCAAGATCCTCTTGGCATTACATTACATATTGTACATTCGATAGAAGTGGCCGAGACAATGTAGTCGACGTTTCTAAATTGTATGGACTACATCCACTTCTTGGTACAGCTTATAAAATATATACCATCTCCTCTATTCACCTTTCTCGCATACAATTCCATATATCCAAGGAAGAATTGTTCTTTCAAAGAAGCCCATTATGAGCTCTCCACGTCCGCGCCATAAAGTAGAACTGGCAAGATCCGCATACAATAGTAGCGGACGGAACTATTGAAGATAGTGCTTTCTGCGAACCTGTACCCCCTCGCTTAGTACTTCAACGTACTAACTAGTGAACCACTGCGTCTTTTACGCTTATATCTTCTTCTTCCTGAATGGCGGTGAAACTATGATCAGGATTAAAGAGATCCTAATCCTCCCACTTAACTGCATCCCTACTGGCCCGCGTGTGGGGTTCGCCTCGAAGGTACTCAATATATAAAAACAAATCAAACGGCTTGTTTGGAACACTTTCCATGGTTGTAAATATTAAATTGCATAATACATACCTATATTAATCAAAAGTACACTATGCCATTGCTACAGCCGGCTATAGCCTTGAGGTAATTCGACAATTGACTAGTTGGCCGGAATTGATCCGAAATCCCAAAGGGTACCAAACCTAGAGTTTATTTCTGCGTGTGTTGCATCTACCCTTCAACAAATATATGTCCTTCATATAACAGAACAATTTCAAGGCACTTAGACGAGTATAATTATGTATAATGTATAAGGTAGCAGGACAAAAGGTTGATGGCGGAGTCTCCGAAGAGAGTCCAGCTTAAGCCGGTGTATAACGAGTATACGTTTATTGCAATCCTTGATTACCTGCTTAAAGGAAAAGTGGTGGGCAACAGTTAATCTTGTCGGCCGATGTAGCCGTCATAGGAAAGAATCAAAGGTCGCTGCAACGAAAACTTGATGCATTGGGAGTGGAACAGTTATCGTATTTGTCCAGAGTATATGTTCTGCCCGTTCTTTGAGCTATATGTGTCCTGATCAACTACTTGTTGACCGCTATCTAATGTCTTCTTCTTCTTCTGCTTTTACGACGAGCTTATGACTAGAATATATGGATAATAACTCCCAACTTTACCGCATCTCTACTGGTCCGCCTGTGTGGATCGCCGGTTCGACCTCAATCGATATCGGCAGGTTTCATGGTTTCAGATCACTTGATTATTGTTTGATCAACCTTTTACCACAGTGGTGATCTCTAATAGTATCAACCTACTGATTTGCATGCACACTTGCGGGACAGCTTTAATATGTTAAGTGTTTCGCTAGCCTCACCTGGATGTTGAAATTGCTTTGATGTGATTTCCCCCCTTAGTCGCCTTTTACAACAAGCGCTGTTAGGGAGGGCACTACGGTGATTATTCTATTCGTCACTGCACGGGCTCACGCTTTCTAATGTATCCGGATAAAGTCTTCCGATGCTGAAAAGAACACTCTTCACTGCAGTTTTGCGTCCAGCGATCTCATACAGCAGGAAACAAAGCTTGATTGAATAAGGAGTTTAAAAATCTGAGGAAGCCTTCGCAACGAAGAAGGCGTCTGAAACAAAAATGGAGCAAGATCGGATTAGGAGCCAATGCATGCTAGATGGAGAGATTCTACTTACTGCGTCAAAATACAGCTATCAGTGATCCCATACAATAGCGAAATAGTGACAGACAAAAAATACCAAATCCCACAAATGCAACAACACAAGAAATTTATTCGCTTCAGTAATGAAGTGATCGAAACCGGAAGGGTTATGATCCCCTCTTGTCCTTGTCATATCGTCGTTAAAAAAAAAACAAAAAAGAATTTTGTGAATGGAAAAGACTTAAAAAACAAAGGAATCAATCGAAATCTGAGAATTGAGTTTTTTTTAGTATTGACGATCCTTGTGTTCTTAAGATGCGGTTTTTTATTTTGTTTACATCAAGATTTAACATGAGTTTACATTAGGTTTACACAGAGACAGCTGTAAGAGTTCTAATCCGTTTCCTTAAGAGATGATTGGCAGTCTGCTCAGTTTTTTTTTAATCGCTTGGAACTCGCTACTGTGACAAAACTGAAGAGGGACTAAGATTGTCTAAGAAAATACTTCCACCTACACCGTCTATATGGTTTGATCCGTCGTTGATCGTTTCAACCTCCGAGAATAAGCCGTATTTCAGTCTGCGTTTCTTGGAAGGGTACAGAATGTATTCAAAATAGTGGTGTGGAATCGTGAAATTTTCTTATTGATGTAAGGTAGGTAGCCTTACGGTAAAATGCCGCATTAGCATATCTAGCGCTTGAGAACCCTTTTGAGATCACTATTCAAGAGACCTGTAAAGTATGATATTAAGTGAAAATTAAACTCAAAACCATCCTGCGGTGTTGTGGAAGTCAATGATGTTTTTGAATTCTATGCCTGAGTTTTTCGAGAAGTCATCAAAGTTGAGTTTGAACAGTTGGCGTCCCCCAGCTTCGACAGTGGAAACTCTGAGGGATGCCTACTTGGCCCCGTGCGTGCCGAAAGCCCAGTGACCCGTTCTAATAAAACCCAGTCTAGCGATGTCTGCACGTGTTCTATAGATGAGATTTACAGGACATCTTGTACTAAAAATCAAGGCTGATTACAAAACCAAAATTTGTTACCGAGATTAGCGAAAAATACAGCCTCAAATCCTTGAAATTTGTTTTTACTTTTGTTTTTCTGTTTGTAATACGGTAGTTGATGCAGAAGCAATTTGCGGCATTTGTTAATACAAACAAATATGTAGACACTGATAAAGAAAATTTGAAATAAAAATTTAAAATAGGACAATGTACCTACCGTCCTCTAAAAAAAGTCTTATGGTAGACTTGGGAATCGTTATCAGGGACAGCCAACAGTCAGACATCATATTCGTATCCCAGAAACTTTGATAACGTTCTTCCATGTCGCATAATTCCTGATACATATACCTGATAAACTAAACCTGTCCAGGTGACTTTTTAGGAATTGAAGTTTCATGCTCATATTGCCCTCCTTATTTTTTAATTGTGAGGGGAGGGATTCTACAAGTTCAACATAATTGTCTGATTTTCTATTTCCGGCTTCAATCTTTTCTATAGTGCGCTATATGCAGACACTACAAAAGTAACAGTCATCGAGATAATTTTGTGGTTCTCGCCAAATGGTTGATCTTCCAAACTTAAAACTACTTCTTTTGACACTTTTCCATAGTCTTAAATATTCAACACACGATTACAAACATAATCAGGAGGCTAAGACTTCTCATTTTTGTCCAAGAACAAAATACAGAAAATAGTTATTTTAGGCGAATGCTGATATAACTTTTCTGTAATTATTGTTAAACCCATATTCTCCACATTATGTAGCAACAATGATGCATTTAAGTGGGAAGGTTATGATCCGCTTAATCCTGATCATAGCTTCACCGCCATTAAATTATTTATAGCAGAAATGATTTAGGTTGTTTAAACAACGTCTCTTTGAACTACTACTCCTTGAACTTCAGATATTAATCTTAACACAGTGAAATAAACACTTCATCAACGAATAAATTCTCACAATTGATGAAAATCAAAAACAAAGCACCTGGAGCTGCACAGTGTAGTGTAGATTTGAAAAAAAACATGTCATAACTATACATTATCAACCACGAAATTCACGACAAACAAACAAAAATTTCAATTTTTATAAACTAGTTTTATTTGTGTACAAATACAGGGTGCGCCATCTTTTATGGGGAATAATTTTGACATTTATCAATTGATTGACTTGAGTAGTCATGTTTTTGAAACGTTAATTCAGTACAATTTTAATCAGGAATCGCTGTACATTGAAAATAGTCATTCAGTTGTGTTAACTCAACGTGCTTATCGTCGCAAATATCGTGGCCAACTAGCATCGTCTTGCAATATTCGTCGTTTGGTGTCAAATTTTGTTGAGCACGGGATATTGTTAGATCGTCGACATGTCGTTCATCAAAGCCCAAGGCAATCAAACAATGCAGTTTCTGCAACGAAAATTCGCTGGAAGCGGACTGTCAAAAAATGGCGACATTTATTGGCCACCCAGATGTGAGCCCTCCGGGTCCGGAATTATTTTTGTGGAGTTATTTGAAAAGCAAAGTGTACGCCAGCAAACATTCGTGCCGAAATCACCGCTATACCGCCCGAAATACTCGAAAAAATTATGGAAAAATCAGCGAGAAGGGCACATTTTGCTTTGGTCAATAGAGGCGGCCACTTGATAGATATTTATATTCAAACAAATTTGTAAAGGACCAAATTGAATAAAAATACCTCTTATATGGAAATATTCACATACCGACATAAAAGACGGCGCCGTTTTATAAATCGCTTAAAATCATTTAGGCTGGACGCGTTTTTGATGTCAGCTGGCTGCTGGCAGGTTATTGTACATCTGGAAACCAATATGATTTCGTGTACGCTGTTTTCTACTCGTCCTGACCCGGCGTTTTTAACATACCCCTTAATATTGCTAATAGACTCCTAAAAGTAACTATATGTGGGATCAGCAGGGAACGGATTCTGCGGTCTTATCGAAAAACTGGTTAAAAACAAAGCCGAGTCAGGTCCTCTTGATTTCAAATATATGTATTTTATTTACCTGTTGTTTGCCTTTTTTCTTTTTTCACAACTTTTTTAATTAAAAAAAAAAACAATTCTAAAGGTAGACTTGTGTTTCTTTTTGCACTTTTGTATAAGACCTACAAATACAATACACCTCTTTTATAGTCGGGTTTCTTCATTTTATTAGTGTTAAACGGTAAATGAAGAGAGGATTCAAATAATAAACTATCTTTGCCAAATCGTCAAATATATTTTTTTAATTTTGCTGTTGCTGTTTTTTATAAAAAAGTTGTCTTCGCTCTCAAATTGATATTCTCCTAAAAATGAGACGTGTAATTTTATCTTCCATTATTGCATGCGCACCCACCCCCACAAAATATGATGATGCGAGCCCACTTCATTAATTTCTCTCACTTTCTCACACGAAACGTTTTCACACATCACACCTCCAAGCAGAGAGAAAATAAAAGACGGTAAGTGTATTCATGCAATCATAAAATCGTCGAAAACGTGAAAAGTTTACGAAGTGGTAAACGAACTGTCAAAGGCTATATAAATTTTGATAGTTTTATAAAGTTTACGACGTTTGCGAAGTTTTCGACGGTATTACGACGTTGCATGAGTACCCTTACTGTTATTAAGTATTAAAATCCTTTGAATTCAATTGAAGCTGTCCACAACATGAAACTGTCAAACAAACCAAACAGTTTTGAAAAATGTGCGTCTAAATTTACGAGGTTGTAAATTATGAGTGTTTTACTTATTATGATTGCTCTTCCCATTTATTCACATACACGAAATGAATTACAAAAACGTAAACTATTGAATTTTTGAGGGAAAGAAGTACGTTAGATTTCGCGCTTCTAATTCATTTTCTCTGCATTTTTTTTACATTTATTCACAGACACGAAATGCGTATAAGTTAACCACTTTGAGGACCCTATTGTGAGTATGTGTGGCTGGAATGACCACATAGTCGCCAAGAACGCTGCGAAATATCTGGTTTTCCCCAATCGATACAAGAAATACTTTACCCCATCTGATTTACCTGCAATTTATAAAGGTTTATTCGGTATAAGCTTGAGTACAATGCTCATATCTGGTCTGGTGCATCTAAAACATCCTTGCACCTACTAGATGGAATACAAAAACGTGCGGTAAATCTTATAGGTGGCCGAAATAGATTCTATAAACATGCTGGTTCATCGTAGAAATGTCCCATGTCTTTCCTTTTTTATCGCTACTTCTATCTTCAATGCTCTGATGAGATAGCTAATTGCATTCCGCCCCTTCAACAATTCAGCTGAAACACTCGTCTGGCATCGAATGCCCATCAATTTACCCTTCAGCCTACCTTCACACATAATGCAAGACAAAGAAATGCCTTCTTTAGCCGAACAATAAGCATGTGGATTGCTTTGCCTCACTGTTTTCCCTTCTCACTGCCACTCTCAATTGTTTAAAACCAACGTGCATTAGTTTCTCTTTTCTCGCCTTCCTATTTTATCCTTCAACTTGTGCAGTATCCAAAGAGTATCCAAACCCTTGAGCATTAACATATGAAAACAAAAAAAAAGTGTAAAGATTTTTAAAATTCACCCACTATGTAATAACGAAACCTTAATCGAAAAAGTAGAGCTAAAAAGCTCTAAAAGCCCGCAATGATAACGTGTTACGAATTTTCAAATGCTGAAATGAAAGTCTTGGGGTAGGATTCTGTAAAAAAAACAACGAAAAAATGTTATCGTTTTTGATGTTACGTGAATCAAATCATTCGTTCCCACGAAAACGTTATCACGTTTTCGCCTTACAGAATCGTACAGAATGTAGACAAAGTCGGTTATAACCATTGTTTTTTGCCCCGCCGACTTTTTGGGGGCGTGGCAAAAAGTTGTTTTTCGATCAAATAATCAATGTAGACAATATCCTTCTTAACCGTTCGCCCATAACAAGTTATTTGACAGGGGAATTGAATAGGGTATCCAACTGTTCGCCCAAGCTGACTGTAGCCTGTTCTTATGTTTTTTGTATGTTTGTTTTATAACTTATAATTTCTATCCAACTTTTAATTTATTGATATGTACTAACTCAAGATCGCATACTATCCATGTAAAAGCATACTTAACGCTTTATTATTTTCAATACATCCATATGCAATGACAAGCAAACCTATGTGTGTATTCCAACATTACTGTGAAACAAAATGCATACGGACGTAACTGTACTGTTCTTCCTTCTATGGGGGACCACTTAGTGGTATTTGCATTCTGGTTAAACAGGTGATTACTTTGTCATAGTCTTCATCATAGGAAAAAGTATCGCACGCGAAGTTTAAATACATATTTGCTGTTCCGTAATTGAACTTTTTAATTATACATATCAGACATTGTTCTTTCCATCGAGAATGCTTCTATTGTATTTTGGATTCCAAATAAGTACTTTGGTACCTCCTTACATACTATGTGTCATTCGTTTAAAGCGTTATGTCTTCTACTCTTTTGATGGTACTATGATTAAACTAATCAACGATTTGGCATTCTCCTATCACATACTTAGTCCATAAAATAAACAAAGGAATTCCTCACCTTCGTAACAAATTTTGCTAATCACATAGCATAGAAATGTGATAACATTGCTTGGAGAACCGTTTTTTCCCGGTTAACATTTCACTTCTACATGTAGGCATAACTAATACAACGTTAAATTAATTAGACACACGATTAGCAAATGCCTCTTCTTACAATCATAAGAAGCTCTAATTCCATAGTCAGTGAGAGCTAATATAAATTGAAAAGCGAATTTCACTTATTTAACTTACTGAACTTAGATACTTAACGCAGGGAGCTGAGGATATGTATTTATTGTTGTGGAAGATACAACCAATATCTACTGTCAGTCGGTCACATAAAACAAATAATTATTAAAAGAGGGGAAGAGTTCCCATCAATTAGCATTCATTGTGCATTCCATTAACACAATTACTAAATTATTATATTAAGTTAAAGTTGTTGGTGGACACAATAGTAGACTGTAACAGGTTTTCTCTATGTAACACTTGAACTATTCATTTATTTTTTTGATTTAATTTACACCACACCCATTTGATTAAATTGTCAAGCTTAATGCATTTAGCGCTATCAGAAGCTTACTAATAGTTAAGTGAATGTAATTGATATACCTAGAGGTATTTCTGCTTCCCTGGAGATAAGAGAAAAACTATCGAGGTTCTTGCAGATGTTTTTTTCTTCGTTTAAACAAATTTATGTATACTTCATTTATATTCATTTTTTTAATTTTTTGTTTCTTCTTTTTTCATATGAAACTATGGTTTTCAGGCTCATTCGACATCGAACTTAAAGGTAAGGCTCTAATATGAGTTATTTGTGTAAAGTGATTACGTAGTACCTATGCTTGTTATCTGTTTAGAATGTATTATAGTACTTACAGCTTTTATATGCTTAGCTTCATATAACGCGCTTACTGTGGGTGTGATAATTACCCGTGCAGGGATGACATAAGAATAACTCTGCAGCGCTTATCGAAAAATGCGACTTAATCGGAAGAATCCCAATTAGGCGATTCTAACATCCAGGTGAGCCTAGCGACTCATTTAATATCGTAAAGCAGTCCCGTAAGTTTGCATACAAATCCGTGGGTTGACATGACCTCACCGGTGTCGTAAAAGATCGATCAAACAATTAATAATAATGGAAAGCTGCACGTGTCAAAATCGTAAAAAGAGGCAGGTCCGTCCTGGATGTATTAACACCAGCATTTGAATGGTCTCAGGGATGGAATGAACCGAAACCAGGAATCCTGCCGATTTTTATTAAGGTCAAATCGGCGAACCTAAACAGGCGGACCACTAGGGATGCAGTCAAGTGGGGAGGTTATGATCCGCTTAATCCTGATCATAACCTCGTCGTAAAGGAGGAATAAGAATACTGTGGGGGTAATTAATCAGCACCTCTTTTGAAATCCTGAAAAACATGCAAGAGAAACAATTGTCATGAGAAACTTCTGAATTTTGGCTTTCGGAGTCGGCGTAAATTATAGGGCCCTTCCATTCGTGCCAAAAATATATCTTCACACACGCAAATGGTCGAGTTAGCTCACTGACATGTTTGTATTTACGTTCAATTGAATTTTTTTATAATACATTTACCAAAAGCAGGTGTAAACGAAGTTCATATTGCATTTAATTTGTTGTTGGCGTCCCCTTGTACACGTTTTATGTTAATATATTTTCAAATCATCTTCATAATCCTTTTTTATTATCTCCCGATTGGGACACAATGAAATGTTAACCCCATAACGTACATATGTGTATGTACATAGAAATCGCGATTAAAAATGTGTTACATGAATAACTTTCTTATCATTCTTATCAATTTAAAATTTAACTCACCGATTCCCCCAAAAGTGTGCAGTTTACTGCGGAAGTAAAAAGTGATTTATCAAAATCAAAAACAATTATCTTATATCACTTATGAGTCAGATGGTGTGTCAAGAAAGCGCTCTGTCTGTCATCTTGCAGTCGGTTTTTTTTAACGTTGTAAGAGCTTAATAACCTCACAACAACAAAAAACATGTTAAGAAAGATTGACAACAGAAGTTCTTTACATGTTCTGTCGGACCACAACACCAGTTTCGCCTTATAGCATTGCAAGTATTTATTTTGCTCCTTCCAACTATCCGTGTGTTTTCCAATGTAAAATTAATAATTCGCTTATACTGGCTCATTATGAGTGTTCAAAAATAAGCCGCATTCAGCAGGAGCAGGGTCTAACAATTTTCAAAAGCCCGAGCAACTACATACATATACCTAACTAAACAGCGAAAATGTTTTTTTTTCGCAATAAGAAATGTTCTATGAATAAAGCGCTTTATAAAAAATAACTAGCGGAGAACGTTGTTTCGCCTCAGTCTGCGGCCACGCAGTGAGCGACTGAGCGATTGAGCAACGCAAAAATTTGCATATGAAATCGTATGGCGGTGGCTACTTTAGCCCTGAGCAATTAGCGATTTTGTTAAGCGGCAGAGCGACGTCGCTTTGCAATCTGCAATAAGAGAGAATAACTTTTACATTATTTTACGTCAGCATCTTAAATTTAAAGAAATTAACAAATTCCACTATTCTTTTCTTTTGTTTCTCTTTTTAAAATTGAGTATCTAGTTTGACGTATATTTTTAAGTCAAGCTTTACTCTTGTACGAGTGTTTCCTAATTTGTTCACCTTCCCCACAGTGTGTTTGGTTAACGCTATGGACAAATGATGTTAACTTTACTTATTGCTGACAATTTTATACTGACTGCTGTGTATCATAAATATTTTCTTTATCTTATAATACTACATATATGCAAATGTAAACTTATATAAACTTTCGTGCGAAATTACAAAAATGCGTTCGCGTACTGAGAAAATGGTAAATAGATGAACGAAAAAAAATGTTAGGTTAGGCAGTCGACTGCAAAGGCCGACACACTTAGACCAATAAAAAGGTCCATTGTGATACCACACGGATCTATCTTCTTCCTACTCGTTGAACCAGTTGGAGCTTTTGATGAAGCTTGACAGACTTTTGATGTCGATGTTCATGAGATCGTTGAGATCATTGTAAAAGAAAGATCCTAAATGGAGTTTTTGTCTTGGAGAGAGAGCAGGGCAGGTGCAGAGAAGGTGGAGAATAGTCTCCTCCTCCTCCTCGTCCATGCAGCTTCTGCAGAAGTCATTTGTATAGATGCCAAGTCTTGTTGCATGCTTGCCTATGAGACAGTGTCTGGTGATTACACCAATATTGTAGCACCAATGTGCAGTCTATGAGACAGTGTCTGGTGATTACACCAATATTGTAGCACCAATGTGCAGTCTATTCAGAGATATCAAACACTTAGAGCGTTAAAGCTTTGAAAAAATCTGTTTAGTCGCTAGACAAGTGTTGCCAGTTGCCACTTGTCCACCTAAGGTTAGTTCTCTCAATGTCCTCCCTCATAAATATGAATTTGCATGCAGCAATTGGGATGCCTAAAGGACCTTTATAAGGGAGAAGGGGCAGTATGGTTCCTTTTCTGGCGAGTTCATCCGCCCTACAATTCCCTGGAATATCTGTATGTCCTGGCACCCAGCATAGGTGAATGTTAAATTGCTCCGCCATCTCCACGAGAGATGATCGGCAGTCAAGGACTACGATGGAGTTAGTGGAGACAGAATCCAGAGATTCCATAGCGGATATCACGTTCCTCTTCAGCCACGATAGGACTTCTTTAATTGCCATGATTTTCGCCTGGAACACGCTGCAGTGGTCAGGGAGGCGAAAGGAGAGGCTGAGGTTCAGCCTGTCAGTGAACACACCTCACTCTATCCCCTCGTCAGTTTTGGATCCATCGGTATAAAAGTGGATCGATTTATCTTCTACAGTGGCCCTGCCTCCCAGAATGTTATGGGAGGGATGTTAACTTTGAAGTTTTTGTCAAAACGGGTCTGAGGGGTGGTGTAGTCTATGTTGCTAGGGAGGATTCTAATTTTTTTTTAGAATAGAGGCGTGGCCGATTTCATTCTCGGACCACTGGAACGTTGTTTTGAGGCGAACAGCCGCACTAGCAGCCGCTTGCTTACTAAAGATGTCGAGGGGTTTCAGGTGAAACAGAATGTCCATTGCAACAGAGGAAGTTGTGCGCAGTGCACCACTTATGCAGAAACACGCTGATCGTTGAACTTTGTTTAGCTTATCGCTATTTATCGCTTTGTCCAAGGCAGTCCATCAAACAACCACCCCGTACATAAGTATCGGTCTTATTACCGAAATGTATAGCCAGTTGGTGATGCGGGGTTGAAGGCCCCATTTATTACCGATGGCTTTCTTGCAAGAAAAGTGTGTTACCGTAGCTTTACGTACTTTCGTTCATTTTTCTTCACACAGAATTTCAGCTGGCAAGAAAATTAAAACTGTCAAATGATCTAGCCAAACTTTGACGTTGTTCATCTTTTTACACAAAGGGGTTCGCGTACTTATCTTTGAAACGAGAGGATTCTCTCTCGATTTTTGAGATGTGACAGTTTTTATTTCTCTACACATAAAAGTACGCGAACGTGATTTAGAAGCCATACAATCTTTGAGAATTATGTTATTAGGTGCTGATGCCGGCGGCAAGCGAAGTGGTATTCAGGGTGCAAGTGCCAATGCGAAAATAAATATGCTCGCAGAGCATTGTCATTATTTGGAATTACCTATAATCTTCTCATGAGATGTCATTCACAATCGCATAATCTCTAATAATAAGCACTTGACAATGGCATTTTCGCAACTAATCGCTCGGCGATGACGCTCAGTAAAAGGTCACCCGTCGATGCTCGTAGCTGACTGCGTGGCGGCAGCCTTAGCCTACGTTCAGTGGCTTACAACCAATAGAGTGGAATTTAATGCTTCTAAAACGCAATGCTGTCTTCTGTCATTAAAGCAAAACCCACACACACTGCCCTTATCCATAGATAGAAACTGCATCGCTGAAACCGAAAGACTCCATTCTCGGTATGTGTGTTAATGACAACCTCCGTTGGAATGACCACATATTCGATATCACCAAGAACGCTGCGAAATGTCTAGGCTTCCTTAAGCGTTGTAAGAAATATTTCACCCCTTCTGATCTGGCTGCAATAATAATAAGTCGTTTATTCGCCCGAAACTCGAGTACAACGCTCATATCTGGTATGGTGCACCAATAACCTATTTGGAGCTACTTGACAGGATCCAAAAAGCGCGATAAAACTCATTGGCGACCGAGACATCGCGAGATCGATTGACTCTCTTAGTCATAGTCGTAATGTCTCCTGTCGTTTGTTATTTGATCGTTATTTCCACCATAAGTGGTCAAACGAAATAGCCAGTTGTATTCCACCCCTAAAACATTTCAACCGCAATACCCGCCATGCAATGAATGCTCATCAGTTCACCCTCAAGCCTGTATTCGGTACAGTGAAGTTCAAAAATCGTTCCTCAGCCGTACAACACGAATGTGGATTACTCTTCCACGCTCTATTTTTCCTTCACATTATAACCTACAAACATGTAAAACCAACGTGCCGGCATCTCTGCTTTTCTGCTAATCCTAGTTTCCTTAACGCCCGCGCTTTGTAGCCAATACGTGATAAGGGTACTAAAAAAATCCCTTAAGTGCGTGTACGTTTTTGCGCCTAGTGGAACACGCGCCCTTCCGATCGGTATGTAAAAACACTACCGGTACACTTTTGTCATCCGCAGTATCCGTTTTATCCCTCTCTGCCATTATCGAACTAAAATCCTTGGTTGAGCCCCTTAACTCTCGCCCTGTGCTATGTGTGGTACAATACAAATATATTATCCCTCATGTACCAGCCCTTTTGCATCCAAATATATGAATGCCTCCGGAAAGATAAAGCCAGAACGAAGTCTAATCTGCAGGTACTTTTTATTGGGGGTAAAAAGCCCCCAGACCTCAGGCTGCTATCGATGACCATCGCCCTAACAAGTATTCGACTCATCTCAATGGCAAAATTATGAATTCAACCAAAATATACAACCATAAGCGGTTATGGTCCTTATTAGGGCCGCGTGGCATATGAAATTCTGTCTGATAGCAAATTACCGCTTTGACTCCAGCAAGACCAGCATCTATATAAATCATTGTATATCATCAAAATAATAATACTGGTCGAGCCGGATAACAAGGCCCAACTACGCTGCTTACGCTTGTAGGTAATACCCTTAAATCTCATAGCTTTGCTTAACCGCGAGGCCTATTTTGCAAGATTGTCTGTTTTTTGATACCTACCTCAACTGGCTTCTAGCTATCTTACAACTGTCAATAATCCCGTCTGCTTTCTTTGCATTCGTCTCTTAAGTAATTAGTCTATACCCTACTTATTTTTTTTTTTAAATTATCAATTCGATAACTTGCGGTTTTTCGAAATCTATGTCATGGGTGTTTTTTTTTAATTACCCAAATATGTTAGTACTGTATGCGAGTATGAAAATAAATATGATAAAAAACAACTATTGGAAATCGAGCGCTACCGACTTATTTGTTACTACCATGTTTAAAAGAGAGATCCTACGAGCCCCGTTATCTCTTTAGTCCAGATCATAACCTCGTCGTTAAATAGGAAGGAGAAAAACATGAAAACATGAAAACATCATGCAACCAATATTCATGTTGACTGTAAATAAATATGAAGTAAAACAGAAGGTATTCTATTAAATAATAAATTTCGTTGGTAGTCGTACTAAATTGATTATTAATTGATTTGTTATTGTTCTGTCACCTGTATCACTTTGTCATGTTTGATACTAAAAAAGTGTTTTGTCCCTTTTAATTGAAAACAAAGACATTATTGCTAATAGATTTGATTTTGACAACTTTTCAGGTTAATGGAGATGACAGCTGGATATATGAGGACATTCAACTGGAACGGGGCAACTTTGGACTTGGATTTTCCATTGCCGGTGGAACAGACAATCCACACATTGGCACAGACACGTCAATATACATAACGAAATTGATTCCCGGTGGAGCTGCAGCAGCCGATGGTCGCCTCGGCGTCAATGATATTATTGTTTCGGTAAACGATGTATCTGTAGTGGATGTGCCTCATTCTGGCGCCGTCGATGCTTTGAAAAAAGCTGGAAATCATGTTAAATTGCATGTTAAACGAAAACGAGCTGCGAATTCAAGTTCACTGGCGGGTGACACGGCTGCAGTGATTGCTAATACCGCCGCCGTCGGTAGTGGGCCAAAAGTTATCGAAATCGACTTGGTGAAAGGATCAAAGGGCTTAGGATTTTCAATTGCTGGCGGCATTGGCAATCAGCATATACCAGGCGATAATGGTATATACGTTACGAAAATTATGGAGGGTGGTGCGGCACATGTAGATGGTCGTCTTAACGTTGCCGACAAACTAATTGCCGTACGATATAATGGGGTAAGTTGCATAAAATGACGTTAAATGATCTTTTTGTTATAACATTCGTTTATTTTCTAGTCGGAAAAAAATCTAGAAAATGTGTCACACGAACAGGCGGTGGCCACCCTCAAATCAATTACTGATAAAGTGACGTTAGTTATTGGGAAGACACAGCATTTAGTTAGTTCCACCTTCAGTCAAGTCAATTCGCATTCAACAGGTGCGATTAATAATATCGGACAAAGTGTAGTCGATTTCGCTCGGTCACCATCACCTGCCCCTGCAACATCAAGATCCCATTCACCTTTGCCTCGTAAGACACTTATTTATTTTCTATTACTCATGTTAAGACTTCTATAAACCACAGTCCCTATGCCATGACCTAAATTTGTTTTCTCGATAACTATCATGTATTATCATTTTAGAACCTGCATCAAGGTATGCATCATCGAACGTACTCGCTGCTGTCCCGCCTGGTACCCCCCGTGCTGTTAGCACAGAAGACATAACAAGGTAAGCATCGTCTATGGTCAAAATAAAGTCGCTCTTATCTCCGAATATAATTTAATTATATAATTTACAACACGAGACGAGGAAAGTGATAATGAAATGAGAACCGCATCACACAGTGAGAGCCTGAAAAGTGTCAAACGAGATAAAAGATAACAGCACTTCCCAAGAAGACAGCAGCTCATATTAGATTCGTTAAAAGTTGAAATCGGATATTCATCGCAGTAGAATAAAATCATTTGATGATGATACGTTGCAGCGAATCTAGTATTGTGACTTGAGCTGGCTCAAGCTTTACCGATCGTGCATTATAATTTATAATTTGTTTCTGTCAAAATTTTTAAATTTAACAAAAGTAGACTGCTATTGTTGTGGAAAATTTTCTTTTTCGGACGTGTGTATTTGTGAAAATCATTGATTAGTCATCGCATCGCAAAATAATGAGCTGTTTACAGCTGCAATTGTTCAATGAGAACTTCTTTAAAAAACAATACGTGAGGTGCATTGTAAACTGTTTAATTAGCCTAATGCGTATGCTTGTGCTAATGTAAATGATTAATCGCTTTTTCTATCTTTTTGCAACAGAGAGTCACGGACAATCACCATACAGAAGGGACCCCAAGGACTTGGCTTCAACATCGTGGGCGGTGAGGATGGTCAAGGAATTTATGTGTCATTCATTTTGGCCGGAGGACCAGCTGATCAGGGTGGTGAATTGAAGCGTGGAGACCAGCTTATTAGTGTGAATAATGTTAATTTGAAGAATGCCACACACGAGGAAGCCGCTCAAGCATTAAAAGTACGTTGCTACTTTTTTTAAGTTGTTTAAAATGTTGACGTAGGAATTTCATTGTCTTAGTTTCAAGATTTCCGATAAACTGGCATGTTGGATATTTTGAATATATTCGAGGAGGTTATCATCGGAGTTCTAAAATAGTTTGCCTTACATTTCGCTTTGGCTTTAAATGTGAAGAAGTGACGATTCTCACTCACGAAGAAAAGCCCTTTTTAAATTAATTGGTTCATTAATTTTTCTAGTCAGTTGTTTGTGTGGGTGTATTGCTGTTTGGAAACCCCTATTCCCAAGAAATAAATGCATTTCCTTTTGTTAGCAAGTGATGCTAAGCATTCATAAAGTTAAACAAGGTCATATTTTAGTTCAAAAACATCAAAATGTCTACCTAATGTCTAATTAACGCACTTCATTTCACGCGATATGTTCTTGAGCCTTCACTGACAAAATGACAACCTACAAATAACAATAATAACTTTTTCACTAGTTACCTCCTTAATCTGTCCATACCTAAGCCCTCTGTAAATATATTGAGTGAAACTTCTTAGAAATGTGGACTACTTTAAATAAAATCGTATAATCTTGACTATCATTTATTTATTTTTAGACTTCCGGTGGTGTTGTAACTCTAGTCGCTCAATACCGGCCCGAAGACTATAACCGGTTCGAGGCTCGTATTCACGAGCTCAAGCAACAAGCTGCTCTCTCGTCAGGTACTGGTACTCTGCTTCGCACGTCACAGAAGCGCTCCCTATATGTTCGAGCTCTCTTCGATTACGATCCAAATCGTGATGATGGCTTACCCTCGCGAGGTCTTCCATTCAAGCATGGAGATATTTTACACGTGACAAATGCCTCCGACGACGAGTGGTGGCAAGCGCGTCGCGTCCTCGGTGATAGCGAAGATGAAACCATAGGAATTGTACCGTCAAAACGTCGCTGGGAACGCAAAATGAGAGCAAGAGATCGTAGTGTTAAATTTCAAGGGCACGCGGCCAACAATAATATGGACAAAGTAAGTATATTAAAACGCAACTTAACCTAGCCAATAACACTTGAACGTCGTTGAACAACCACAAATCTTCCAGCAATCAACTTTAGATCGAAAAAAGAAAAACTTTACATTTTCGCGAAAGTTCCCATTCATGAAAAGTCGCGATGAGAAAAATGAAGACGGCAGTGATCAAGAGCGTAAGTATGCAACTTAGTTATAGTGGATTTCCGTTCATTTGATTTATGTCATTTGGTTTTATATTTGTTTAACTCACATTGTTTTGTTCCAAATGTTTTTGTTTTGTTTTTTTATTTCATTTCATATATATTTTTTAACTTTGAATATCACTTCTGCACTCAATATTGTGTCGAAATCATAAATCAAATTTAAAACGTTTATCAAAATCGCTGTAAAACGCTGTTTTTAACATGACCACGTAGCCAATGGAGTCGTTAACAGTGAAAATGATAACGTCAACAATAACGACTGCAACGATCAGCAACGTAAGTCTAACTATAAAAATAACCATCTATTTAACACAAATAATAATAAATTTAATAAATTTATTAAACGATTTCAAAGCGCTGCTCGCAAAGACGGTTTAATTTGAAGCGGTGAATCTACGCAATATGATTTCACTTCTCAAACAGATAATTAACTTAAATTTGTACTAAATGTTTCTTGATTTAATGGGAGTAGTTATATTGGGAATATTGTTGGGTTTCGGGTTTAAGTGCGTGTAATAATGCGTAGAAGTTTAGCTTTCAAACGCAGCACTGTAACATCTCTCTGTTTTTTTTTTGTCCACCGCCACTATTAGTTGTTTGTTATTCAATTCTATTCCTTTGATACGTTATAGTTTAGTTTCAAGGAATACTAAATCTTAACTTTCTCTTGTATCGCATCGTATAACTATCTATTTAATTTCTTGATTCGTTTTCTAGCTTTTATGCTTTGCTACACACAAGACGATGCCAATGCTGAAGGAGGTATGTACTGAGTTCACTAATTCATTGTTTCTGTTCTTACGTAATTTGTCGTATTTGTCCTATAGCGTGTCTAATTATTATATATATCATATATAATTTAATTTTATTAATGCCAAACAATTAATATCTCCTTTTTTCGCATAAAAAAGAACAAAAAACAAAAGTAAATAATAGATATTAAAGTATACACAACACTAACGAACAGTACAAAGAAATTAAAGTTTAAATAATCATATAACACATATTTTCTAACATATTGTATTACATTATTGCGATTTTTTCATGTTGTGTATTTAATTTACTAACTATGAAATAAGCAAGTATTTTTTAACCTTGCAATTAGAATTTTATTAATTTTCTTCTTATTTTTACGAGCTTACTTTAAGTTGTTCTATTTTATTTTAATACTCGTTTTATCTACCTACTGCATTAGTTGTAAATATGTACACAATAATTTTAAGTATTGGGTCCTACAGCTCGTGATACACACATCTCTTTTGCAATGCGGTAGCTTTAGCTACGTCTTAATCGTTTTAAAATTTATCTAAATTTCTTTGACACTCACTCTTAACATATTTTAAGTTCTAACTTTTCAAATTCAATGCATCTTTTCATTATTTAATGCCTTTTGAACATGATTTTCTTCCCACTTAAGATTGAGTTGCTACTATATATGTACTGTTATTTGAATATCAAACTTATATTGATTCAAATTTAGAGAACCTTTCGATGCTGCTTAAGTTTTAAGAAAGAAGCAGATTTCACGTTAATAAATCAAGCCTAACTTATCTTGCGACGATTTTATTTTCTAAAACTCCACTGTTCGGAATCGAACCTACATAATGTATGTTTATATCTTTCATGTTTTCTATTTCAATATTGGATTTTTCAATACATTGAATATGAATCGAATAATAGTTTCACTAGAGGAAATCGACACTAACGCCTCTAACGACAATCGTAAGGAATCTTCCACTTACGCGTATGTCATATTCACAATCATAGTCACACAGATCCCAGTTAATCATGCCAGACAGTGAAAAGAATGTATCAAAACAAACAGTCCAAGGAATGAATTTTGAGTGGTCATGTTCCCTTGTTTCGATGATAGAATGAAATCAGAAAATAGATTTATTTGGATCCTCATACTATTTAAGGGAATAAATGAGTTTGTAAGAGGAAATAAAATCGAAACTTAAATGTTTTTACGGTCTACTCTTTCCTTCTTAAAAATAAAATGGTACATTTTTTTCAGTCACCCACTGAGAGAGTAAGGTCGAAACAAGTTTTGTGTTTGTCTAGAACGTAGAATCTGAACAATGGTTTGGATGAAGGCAGGCAATCGTTTGCTAGTTTTTGATATTTCTTTGGAATGGTTGTATTTTTTCATGACTTTTCGTTTTCACTTTGGACGCGGATGAGGGGACAAAATGTTAGTTCTCATTTGGATATATGTACAACATAGTTTGCTGCAAAAATATTTCCTGACCTAGCCAATCGAATATTTCAGTTTCTGTTGGTATGGTATCCACGCTTACCTTTTCATAGGCTAACATAAAATGAAAAAAATCAAACAACTGGAAAATAATTATGCTTGTTATGTGTGTGTTTGTAACAAGAATTACCCACATCAATCAATAAATATGCATTTATAGACAAGTGCATAATTTATGTATGGATTTTTACCTTGTATAGTTCCAGAATATTCTTCTTCCTTTACGGTGAAGTTATGATTAGGATTAAGAGGATCACAACCCCCCTGGACCGCCTGTGGAGCCCTCCGGTTCAACATCAAAAAACATTGGCAGGCTTACTGGTTTCGGATCACTTTTCACAGGCAAATCAAATGCTATTGTTATTGCATTGATGTGATTTAGGAGTTTGTAAGCCAGCCTCTTCTTAACGATTTCGGAACGTGCATTCTCTCGTTATTGATTATTGATCGATCGATCGAACGACACCGGTGGTCTGTAGTCGTGTCAGCCCACGGTTTTTCTTGCAAACTTGCGGGACAGATGCTCGATGTGCCGCTAAGCTCAACTAGATGTTCAAATTGCTTAGATGTGATTTCTCCCTCAATTGCCGTTTACGACAAACGCTGTTTTCTGGGTGCGGTGTAGTGATATTTTAAGCACGTCCCTGCACGGGCATTTGAAGTTCTAAAATATAATTTGATTTATTTCTAAAGTTAGTTTCAAGTCAAACATTTCTATAAATTATTTTCTTCATTCGAGCTCAGCTGGAACTTTAAAATAAGGAAGTAAACATTGCGCTTTATGAGTACAGAAAAAAACAATAGTTATGCACACACATTTTGCGTAAATGGCAATACATTTTCTGTAGATTTTTCTCTCAGAATTTAAATCGCCCAAAATCATAGGTTGTTATTTAAAAAAACTCCTCAGCTGGAACACCCATGCTACTCCACGAAAGTAATTTAATACATAGGTTAACTGCAATAGCGGTTGGAGAACTACGCATATGCGAAACTGTAAGAATTGGGGATTTTTCTAGGTTTTTTTTTTTGTGGTAAGTGTCTATAAAATTGGTAATATGTGCTACACGTTGTTGGGAAAATTCAATGATTTCGTGTTATTCATAAAAGCATCATTTCTGTTTTTAGTGATTAAAGATTAAAAAATATGAAGTGTTAAGAATGGGGTGACCAATTTGTTCAAATTTCGATCGTCGGTCTTTGATGCAGTTGGCTTTAAAAATAAAAGGAAATCAAATGACTCACAAAACCTGAAAATGTCCTAGACCCCCACAAGGTGTAAGTGGCCATATTTATTTCTAAAAAGGAGAAAGAACTGGTATTAGATGCTCTATTATTTACCACTTCGCACAAGGAAATGGTTGGAGAGGCTAGGTTTTGGCCAAATATTTATTTAATTTTTATTAGAAGCTTATAAGAACAGAAACCTCTACTACTTTAACGGCATAATTGTAATCTGAATTAGCGGGATCTTAACCCGCCCACTTAACTACATATCTGCTGGATCCCTACTACAAATGCGGTTCCTTTCTTTTTCGTAAGTTTTTCTGTTTTACTACAAAAGTAAGGGCACATACCTAATACCAAGGAGCGCACTCGACATCTGTTGTGTACCAGAAGGAAAATTAAATTTCCTCTGATGATACTCTTTTCGATTTATACACAATGCTAATATTTAAATTTAAATATAAACATTAGACATAAACGTAAACCACCATTGTTGCATTTTATGCCAACTCCGAACGTCAAATTTGAGAAGATTCTCACGATATGTTGATACTCTTAGATTGTTTGCATAATTGTTTGTCGGCGATTTATTTTCGTCTTGACTACTGTTTTATTAAATTTTCTATTCGTTCAACGAATTTTTTTTTCAAATAGATCATTGCGAGTCTTTTCCACTGCAGCACCCCCACAACAGAGCGCTTCTGGTAAAAGTTGACTAAGGTGTCCAACCAATATTAATCAATAACAGGAGCATGCACGTATCGAAATCGTTAAAAAAGGGCCGGCTTTTATACTCCTGCATCACATTAATGCAATAACACCAGCATTTGATTGGCATCAGTAAAAAAGTGATTCAAACCGGGAAGTCTGGAGATGTTAGATTAGATTAGATTAGATTCTTTATTTCATGAAATATATGTATAATAGTTTGTGTTTGAGAACACGAGCATGGCAGAAATAGCCGTCTGCCGGAGATGTTTATTAAGGTCAAACTTGCGAACCTTACAAGCCGCGAGTCATTAAAGAAAATTTTGAGTTGGTGATATTGCTTTGATATTGCTTCTCGATTTTAAGCGAGAATCTACTCAAACAGATTCTCCAACCATTTTGTGTCAGCAAAGCTAACATTTTTCGCACGAATGGACTTGGACAATTTAACGCCGATTCCGAACGGCAATTTTGAAAAGCTTCTTATGACAATTTATATCCTGGGATGTTTGTCAGCTTTTTTCACAACAGTTGGGGCGAGAAAAAATTGTTAGGTGTTCCTGGGTGGGGTTCGATCATTGATCTCATCCCTCAACTTAAGACCCCTCGATCTTTTTTTTTCAAGAATCTTCCCTAAACTGCGCTCTTTGGTAGATAGATAAAAAGCTGGAAAACCAGTTTAACGGCACATACGCATATTCTACACAAATATATAGACAGTAACGTACGCAAAGACTACGTTACTCAACATCTAGATTTCGAAAGACCATTCGACACCTCTTCCCCTAGCAGAGAAGAATGGCATGATCGCAACTGCCGGCCAATGATTCAACGATATCCATCTACATGGATGGCTCTAAGATGGACACTGGCGTCGGCGTATGCCTTGTTCTCGGAATATCCGGTTCAACCAGACTTCCTCACTGCAGCAGCGTTTTCCAACCTGAGGTCCTGGCAGTGTCAACAGCTGCGAAACAGGTTGCACTGAAGGCTAAGCCACAAGCTGATATCACCTTTTTCATTTGGCCCGTTCAATTTGCCAGGCAACTGCTAGTCCCTACTATTTTACCCTTCCTCATTGATTTAATAACTAACGTGGACATCGTTTAGCAACTGATAGAGGTTTTACTAGTAAGGAACTCGCATTTGTTTTGCAAATTGAACGCGCGCATTGACGTCCAAGCGGCAATAAATCTGCAATTGCATTGAAATTGAAGCTTACAAATCTGTCGCGAGAGCTACGGATCCTCGGACACAATGGTGTGCGGGAAATAAAAGAGCTAATGAACTGGCAAGAAGGTGATCCTACAAATGAATAAAAATCGTTGTCCTCTCTAGTGAGTGTCATATCCGGACACAAAATGCTGAGCTATCATGCAAAGAAAACGAAACTCAGCACAGCTGACGAGTGCAGAGGATACGGGCACGAGGATGTGCATGAGGACACACCACTCTTCCTTTGTGACTGTCCTTTACTCTACCACTTAAGAAATAAAATCTACGGAAGGCATTTCTTCCAGGATCTAGAGGAACTTTCTGCTCAGGCCAAAGTGACTGTCTACACGGTCATTCTGTTCTTGGCTTCATGGAAGGAAACCTTGAAGTATTTCGGTTTTCTGCACACGCTTCTTAATTCAATATGACGAAAACCAAGAAAAAAGAGAAGGGGAACACAATGAAACACGTCAGAAATAATCAAAGTACTTTGTTAGGTTTCCTCCCACGGTCGCTTCAGGGATTTGGGCAGCTTAGAAGCTTCCACTGTTCGAACACACATTCCGTAGCTAAACAAATAAAGACATCACAGCTGTCAAGGTTTCGAAACCGTCCGAAAAAGTATTTAAACCCTAAAAGCTTCACTGTCAAAGCATTCGACGGACGAGCCGAAAAGTTTTTGGAAATAATTAACATCAATTCATTTATTAAGAACACATTATGTCATGGCGGTTATTAAGGCTTTCATTCCATTTAGTTTCAAATGTTATGTTTTTATGTTTGTTCTAAAAAAGATGATCCCTCATCTTATTGAGTGAGTGTTAAAGATTAAATAAAATTTTATAATATTTGCGATTCGATTCACACTTAATGTAAACTCTTATCATAGGCACACAACTTTTCATTTATTAAGTCAAAACCATCCAGAACGTTTAAATTCAGGAAATATATAGATACAAGTACATATACAAATATTAATTTTGTAGTTTCGCTATGATTTAGTTTGTAATATATATATTTTGTTGGTCGTAATAATACTGTGTTGTGTTAAAAACGAACAAAAAAAATCCTACTCATCCAACATTTCAGCAATTTTCAACACTCAATATTTGAGAGTAGTAAAAAAAAAAAATGATTAGATAATCTCTCCCTTCATGAAGATCCGTTGGCTTGATTAACTTTTTTTTTATATAAATTTGTTGTGTGAATCGGTGTACATCCTCTCATTATCCATTGCCATTTTACCATTGATAGAAAGGTGTGCACTGCAAAAATTACAAACTTGCCTCTGAGTCAGAAGAATTGCGAATGTTTATTTGGAGGATGGCTTACCTTTAAATATTATTGGGAAAGCTCATTGGCGTTAAGTTTTTCTTTATATTTTCGGTGTATGTTGATTTTTTACCAAATGCTATAATTGGCCTATTTTTTTGAAGACTACCTTTCCCTTGTTTATTTTTTTTTAGTTTTATTTATTAAAATCAAATAAAAGTCTGAATCTAGAATCAGATTCTCAGTTTTCAGCTTTCAGTTTCATTATTCAGTCGTTCACTATTTTGTCACAAGTTTTCCATTTTTTTTTCGTTATTTATTTCAATCGAAAACAACCCCCCGCCGCAAAATCAATCACGAAAAACAATCCAACGAACAAAATTTAATTTATAATTTCTTTTCTTTCTTTTAAAATTTGTTATTTAATTATATGTAAAAAAGGCGAGATTATCTACAGAGTGGAATTACCTGATATGGAGCAGATAACACTTATCTACTTGGAGAATAGTGATGCTGACTATCGTAAGTCGAGCAACTAAAAAAAAATTGAAAAAAAAACCTATAGAAATTTTTGCAGCAGTTATTGCAACAACCGTTTATTTTTTGTTTTTCATTTAAAATTTGAATATTTTTGTAGAGTAAAATTTAAAAAAAAAGATTCATTTTTGTTTCCGTTTTAATTTTTGTTATACTCATGAAAACTTTTTTATTATATTATCCGTCTTGTTTCGTAAGCAACCGTGATTCGTTCGTTCGTATTTTTGACAATGGATATTTCGTTGCCCCTGTTGCTCTTTTTCCCTCTTTAAATAGATTTTTCACAAAAAAAAAAACAAAAAAAAAACCTATGATTTGTATGGACATTTTCCCATCACACTAGTTTTTATTTTGTTTTATTTTTATTTGTAAAACTTGTGAGATTTTCAAATGCAAATATTTTCATTCACTTGTTAGAAATGCTTGAAACTCCTCCTGTATTAATGTTCCATTTTGTATAGTTCCTTTTGTATTCTCATTTTCATAATTAAACAAAAGATAGAAAATGTTAACCTCAGATGGTAGCATTTGCAACAGGTTGACTGAGTATCTATGTACCCATCCTTGAATGTTTTATGCACACCTATTGTAGGTGGCACTGTGTCTTTTTCTACTCTTTGCTATGATATTTTAATACTTTGCACATACATTTGCAATTATTTTTATATTATGTGAATATTTTTCCCAATATTTTATATTTTTTAGATTTGTTTGATTTATTCAAAATTATTTGCCAACAACAAATAGAAAAGAGGTAGGCTAAATATTTGGGAAACTATGAATATTAATGGGTCGTATGAATAAAACCGAGAGGAATATCTCATTTTTGGCCATGTGACGAGGCAGAACAGCAGTGAGCAAGCTCCGCTTTTTAATGAATAAAAAGTTGGAATAAAAG
Organism: Portevinia maculata; assembly: GCA_949715645.1. Taxonomy (NCBI): domain Eukaryota; kingdom Metazoa; phylum Arthropoda; class Insecta; order Diptera; family Syrphidae; genus Portevinia; species Portevinia maculata. Next base: position 3,855,036 of record OX454526.1, on the reverse strand, counting down.
AAATGTTTATATTAAAAATAAATAATAAATATTGGACATTAACGACTCATAAATGCTTTAATATGTTTTTTCAAAGCCATATTTTTGTCACTAATGGAAATGACCTATAGTTTTACGCTGATTCCAAACAGCAGGTGACAATGGTGCGATGGTAGTGTATTCACAAGGTGAGTGGCGGGTCGTGTGGGTGAATCCCGGCCAGAGCCATACTTTGTAAAATTGTAAACACACAACAATACAAAAAAGACCTGTGGAGAAAAAAATCTATAGCACCAAAAACTTCTTTCCTATCCTCCTATTCTTTCACTTGTGAGCAGCACCCAAAAACAGGCAATGAATCATTTTGCTGGGTGCTGCTTGCAGCAACAAAAAACGCCTGCGCTGCGGCAACATTATAAGGGTACTGTGAAACTTGTGAAACTTCTCATGACAATATATAATCTTGAATTTTTGTCAGACTTTCGCAAGTAACAAGGAGCCTTATTGCGAAGATCAATCGACAGTTGATAATTGACTATTTTCAATGTGTGCTATTGTGAACGAACGATTCTAAAGGATTTTGTCAATCGCAGTCAATTAAAAAAATTCGATTGCCAAAAATACGAAATGAATCGTTCGTTCACAATAGCACACATTGAAAATAGTCAATTATCAATTGTCGATTGATCTTCGCAATAAGGCTGAAGCTTTTCGCAAAAAATATCACTGCAGCTCCGACCAAAAAAAACACTTGTCGTAAAATGTGACTAAGGGGAGAAATCGCATCCAGTTTATTTTACGATTTAAGCTTAAAATTCTCGCACAAGTGTGCATGCAAATATGCCGCATGTTATGTTTGATTTAGCATTCAAGTGAACATTGCTTCCCCAGCTCTAAAACTCTGAGAATGTAAAACTTTGGCTATTTATTTCAAAACCTCGTAAGTTATTGAGATGAAAGAGAGCATTTATTATAACCGTTGATGTTCTTTATGTGACTTGTGCCAAATGTTTTTAAATTCGGACAGTTTTTTTCTGAAAAAAGCCCGGACAAAGGGGACAAAAAACAACACAGAAAGAAATTACTCTCTCTCTCTATTTTTTTCCTGAAACAATGGAAATATTGCAATAAAACCTAGTGGGGATTATAATTAAAGGTGTCTTCTATCAACATGTGAAAATACAACAGAATTCGATCAGTAGTCCTTAAGTTTTCTGGCTGAAGAGAAATGTGATATCCACTAAGGACATTCGTATCTTCTCGGACAGACAAGCCGTAATTAGGTCCCCGGATTCAGTCTCTTCAAACTCCATCGTAGCCCTAGACTGCGGTTCATCTCTTGAGGAGATGGCAGAGCAGTTCAACATGACCCTGTTGGTTGCCGGGGCATATAGACATTCCAGGGAACTGTAGGGCAGATAAACTCGCCAAAAAACGAACCGCATTACCTCTTTTACCTGATAAAGGTTTTCTATGAATACCTATCGCTACATGTAAACTTATGTTTAAGCTTTCCGCAATCGAGAGTACAAACCTTAGGTAAACAGGTAGTAATACATGTCTAGCGACTAAGCATATCTGGCCAAAGCTGGATCTGCGCCGCTCTATGTGTTTGGTCTCACTAAACCGACTGCACATTGGCTCCGCTATAGATAGGTGTCGCTACAGGCCACTTTCTAATGATCTCAATGACTTGGCTAACACAGATATGAGAAGTCTATTGCGCTTCTTTAGAAGCTCCAAATAGTTTAGCGGGTAGAGGGAGAAGCTTCCTGATCCACGTGTCATCACAATGAACCTCACAGTTGTCTAAGTGTGTTGGCTATGAGCTGACAGCCACCTTCACCTAACTTAAACTTGCCTTAAGTTTTCTCCAATTAAAGACAGACAGTCAAAGTCAATCCAAGTCAGACCTACACCAGTGGTGGTGTAGGGTTCTGCCGTTCTATAGACTCCAAAGTCTAGGCGTTCACTTTATAAATTTTTTTTTTTATAAATTTCGCAAGATAAAATACATAATATGGGCATTGAAATTTTACTTAACAACCAACCTTGAACCTTGAATTTTCAACGAATCTTCCGACCGTTTTTCTCCCAAAAAATTAAAACAATAAATTTTTAATTGAGTGCGTTCAATCCATCATTTTTTTTAAGTTCTCAATTATGCATTCAGATATACGCATAGCACTGAAAGAGCTTTTCCACTAACATCATCTAAAAACATACTTCACACCTCCAAAAAAAACAGTACTCAAAGTAAACTCACCCCACTCAAATAGCCTATATAAATTTCCCATTTGTTTCAAACTATTCCAGCACGAATACAACAACTGCCCCATACCATACTTGACTTAGATAAATCCAACCAAACATCAAACTACGCTTTTGAGTGTAAAAACTTTAGAAAAACTCCAACAACTTTTGCTTAAATTCGTTCGAACCAAACACAACGGTGAACGACCACACCATGATCAAACTCATATCCGACCAAACACATCGAACACAATTTGAATACAAAAACATAGCAAATCTTACCACCTGCTTTATTTCGTTCTCAGCTAATTTGAACGAATCGATTGATACGATGTGAGTTATACTTTTTTTGAGTGCATAAATACTTTTAGTGGATACATTTCGTTACCAAATCGAACGAGTTAAATGCACTGGAAAGTGTTGCGGGTAATTTTTGTTTGTTTTGATTTAAAATTGAGAAATATACTTCAGAATTGGCTCAAATTAGGAGTCAAGTGAAAATATGTTGTGGGTGATTAGGATAATGCGAAAATTATCTGAAAGTTAGGCGTTCATGAACGAAATGAACAATTAACGCCTCGTCACCGCTCCCAAGATAGATCTTCCCTCCCGAGTACAAGATAACCTATCGAAGTATCCGTCTGGAAGAAAATCCGAAGTGAAAGTCATTCTAATCCCTACTCAGATAAAACTCGAGGTATGCGTTTCAAAACAAAATAAATTATGCATGCACATAAATGATCAGCTGTTTTAGGTTCATTGCAACGTGAACAACTTCCTTATAACTTTGATACAATATTTTGCATTTTACTTTACCGGCACAAATTCAATTTCGTTTTTTGTTAAAAACACCTTAACCAAGTATAAAAGTAAAAAAATTGTCTGTGCTCTCACATAGCTTAAGAGTTAAAAAATTAGCTTTTGAAAATCCCAATTTTCAAGGATAAAATTGGTGGAATTTTGGTAAACGTTTTTTAGACTTAAAAGCTTTGAACATAGTACTTTGTTTGCTCAAATCTTAAAGTGCAAAGTATGCAGATGATAACTATGCAAAAATTGATACTACATAACTATTATTAAAATAATTATAAACTTTGGAACATAGAATAAAAAAAGGTTTGTCGAATTTTGTCAAAATTAGTTGTCTGTTTAACTACATCTTTTTCGAAACCGTTCCTCTTAGCAAACATTTTTTCTGATATGAAATTTTCGCTCAATACTGGCACATATAGGTCTCGCTGACTCAGGAACCACCTGTATGAAGCAGCCTCCATGTCTGTCATCTCGCTTTCTTATGTGTTTTTCTATTCCATGTGGAAATCGCCGTACGCTATTATTTAGACTGGTTTTTTTATTCGACATTTTTTTATTTTGCAACACCAATTACCTCGCGCACTGATGTGATGTGAAATTTTTTAGTTCCTGTGGAACTTCACTCATTTGTGTTTAATTTTACATTTGATCGGTAATAAAAAAACATTTCTCGAAACCACAAAACTAAGTCCCGTTACTTTTCCGACCTGCGGTAAAAACAATAAGAAACTATACTAAAAACGAAGCATAACGAAAGCGAAATATTAAAAAGCGTTCATATTTTTTAACCCTCGAGTTTGACCCTCTAATGATAAAAATATTGCGGTCATCTTTTCGAGATTCCATCTTTTCGAATAGGTTATCTGAGCGAGCTCTAACTGTAACTCAAAGTTACATACGTCCAGTAGTTGAGGTATGTAGCTCGCTTTGCTCTAGACAAATCTTTCGAAGTTACCAACTGCAACTCTTTTTATGAAAAATCGGCCCTGTGAACTAAGTTCCACATGGAACATACTGCCACTAGCTAAATGCACTAAGTCATACCGAATTTTGTCAGAGGGATTAATTTTCGATTCTACTTTAGAATCTATTCGAAAGCCATTTCCCATTCTAATTTTGCTTGTGCTATGTACTCAATTATAATCGAATTTAAATTATGTCGTCTATATTTCTAAAAATGTACAGTTTTCAAACGAAACATGCATTTAAGTTGACAGATAACGATTGAACGATTTTATTGCAGAACAGAGTTACATAGTTGAGCTCAGGTAATGAATTACTTTTCCGAATCAAACAGTGTTTCAGTGGCTTTTGCGTGTTAAAGGGTCTTGAACTTTTTTCCGCATGTTTTACTCCACTCACGCAACTTCGTTTATCCTAAGAAAAAATGGAAATTTGAGCTAGAAAGCTGAAATTTGGAATATATTGTATTTAGGGGCCCAAAATGCTCGTGTGTTTAGGTTTTTCAAATCCGCCGACCGCTAAAAAAAAAATTATTTTGTCGAAAAGTCAAAGTTTGAGCTAGGAAGCAGAAATTTGGAATATATGTATACTCTCTATACTCCCAAATGCCGATGTATAAAGATTTTTAAAATCCGCACGATTTGAAGAAATCATTGTACGAGTAAAGTAAGTAAATAAGTAAAGTAATTTTATTCGTAAACTTCAGTTTCCTTATTTTTTTTTACAATAATTTACAATAAAAGACTTTGGCCTTTGCCGTCAGCCGAAGAAAAGAGAGAATTATGCTAATATTTTTATTTGTTGTTATTTAAAAAGCTTCGTTTATTATTTGTTGCCGGTATTTTAATGCAGCTTTAAGATAGCTAGCAAGCTCGCTCCAGTCCTCACCATTTAGACTTCTGATGAAGTCAGCCATTGACAACGTCTCCTTATTCCAATGAGCTCGTCTGATCTCCTTCAGTATAGGACATGTTCCAATAAAATGAAAAACGTCTTCTTTTTGTCGAAGGTTGCATAAGCTGCATTCCTCATACCCGTCGCTTATATGTGGTCGAAAGTTCAATCGGAGTAGTTCACCTCTGGCCTTAAAGATATTGGAAATTACGTCTACACTGAACCGATCGTGGAAATAATTTTTTGTCGCTAGATCATGGCTGAGTAAGGGATAATTACATCTGGTCTCACTTTGTTGCGCTTTCAGTCTAAACTCCGCTCGGGTAGACTCTTCAATATTATATAACAGCTCTTTCAGAGAATGACGCCAAGATTCTTCATTATAGTCCCTTAACTGCATATTGTGTTCGCTGCTCAGCCTTGACCATTCATTAAAGAACTGCAGCTCCCGTTGTATCAAATATTTTGCGACGATGTGTGGAAGTCGAAAACGTGGAAGTTCCATTACTTTGAGTATGTAGAGAAAGTGCAATCTCAATGTAAAGATGTAGAGAGGAGATATACCAGTTTCCAGGTGCAACATGTACGTCGGTGTATTTTCGGGTAATCTAAACATTTTTTTTAAGAAATATCTTAAAAGTTTTTCAACCTCTTCGTACTCGTATACCCCCCAAACTTGTGCAGCATAGCACATGATTGACCTCATAGCCGCCTCGAATACCTTAAATTTGCAGCTCGATGGAATATTTTTCCTACAAAGGATACCTCGCCAACTGCAATTTATTACCTTCTTGGCCTCTTTTAACTTTTCTCTCAGGTGAGGCTTGAAGGATACTTGGGATGTAAGTAAAACTCCGAGGTATTTATATTCCTTAACCACTTCCAGTTCCTGGTTCTCCCAAGTCCATCTTTCTTGTCTTGAATATCGTCCAAACCCATTTCTAAATATCATTACTTTCGACTTAACGGTGTTAACTTTCAGATTCCATAAATTGCAGTAATTTTGTAGTTTATTAATCATCATCTGTAACATCACTGGGGTTTCTGATAGAATGACAATATCATCCGCGTATAAGAGCAGCTTTATTTGCTGGCCGCCGAACATAATTCCACCTGTTAAGAACGTTACTAGATCATCCAGAAATATTGAAAAAAGAAGTGGACTCATGAGACATCCTTGTTTTACTCCCATTTGGGCATTAAACCAGTTGGACAGGTTGTGTCCATCCCAAACAGCTGCTTTATTATCTTCATAAAGACTTTGTATGACTCTCAGCACTTTTGAAGACACACCTAAGTTACTCAGCTTGTAGAACAACGCGTTTCTATCAATTGTGTCGAAGGCTGCTTTAAAATCAACGAAGAACGCATTCATTTTTTTTCCTTTGTCCAGGTACGACCGGGCAATACTTGTCAGCGTGAAAATGTTGTCTACTGTAGAGTAGCCTTTTCTAAACCCCGCTTGGAATTCGCTAAGTAGATCATTTTCTCTCACCCAATCCGTCAAACGGTCTAGGATAACTCCGGTAAATATCTTCATTATTGAATTCATAAAAGAAATTCCTCTATAGTTCGCTGGATCAGCGACATCTCCTTTTTTGAATATCGGAAATATTATGCTCTTTCTAAAACTTTCCGGAACTTCTCCTGAGACGAACATATAATTATACACTTGTGTGAGCTTTTCCAAGAATTCTGCTGATGCAAACTTATAGAACTCATATGGTATGCGGTCTTGACCTGGAGCTTTATTTTCATTACATCGGTGCAGTACTTTGACTAGGTCTTGTACTGTAATTAAACGGTCTAATGAACTGTTTGTTATAAAAGGCAGGGCATAATTCAACTGGAACGCATTGCATGGTGGGTTTAACAACTGCTTGAAATGGTCAGCTAATGCAGACAGTTCAACGTGGATGCCTCGAGTGAACGATATACCGTTAAGAGCTCTGACAATAATATAAATAAAAGTCCCATTCTTCGTAGATAAAGTAGTTTTGAAGAATTCCTTTAAATTTTTCTGCCATCCCCTTTTAAGGGGGATTTTTAAAAAAAAAAAAATCCTTTAAATGATGTTAAACAAAATATGTAGATAGGGTATCCAACAGTTCGCCCAAGCAGACTGTAGCCTTTCCTTATGTTAATTTATCACATTGAAAGCAATTTCGTTTGTTAAAAATCGGATATAATTTTCATCCGTACATATAGTTTGTGTCGGGCGAATGAAAGTGAAAAAGTGGAAATTTTTTTTTTTCATATAATGCACTTGCACTAAAGGCATTTTTTTTAAGTAATAGCTTCACAACGATATGGACAGATGCCGATGCAAGTTGGTTTTGAATGTTTGTAGAATGTGAAGGAAAAATACAGCGTGGAAGAGTATTCCACATTCGTGTTGTACGTCAAAGGAAAGATTCATTGTACTTATTGGTCCCTTAGCGATCGCGATTTTTTGGTGTCAAAATGTTACTAAATGGAAGTCGAATCTCAACGCAACGCTACACCCACTCTGATGGTTAGGAATATGGGCATGATTTCAAACGTTACGCCCAAGGGGCTTTAGCAGGCTATAGCCGAGTCAAAGTAATCGATGTAATTTGGATTTTTGGACTAAATCCACATCTTGTCACAGCTCATAGAGTTGTCCCAATGAGCAAATATCGGATTAAAAAAAATCCTAAGACAAACACTAGGCCCCTGTTATTTCTGCAGCACTTAGCGCCATAAAGCAGAACTGGCGGTATCAGTGTTTTATAGAGTTTGTTCTCTTACTTGTGGGTTGGGAGCCTGGAACCTTTTGTTTTGCCAAACCCAACAAGCTGCTATTCATAGTGTAATTTTTCGTCGTATCTACACTAAAGCGTCATTCGTTAGAATGGTGTTTACTCCGGGTAGGTGCACTTCCACAGAGTTACTTTAAGACCAACCAATTTCGTTTGTTTTGCAAACTTAAAGAAGTCAAATGATAGAACATCTTCTTGTCGAAATCCAGTGTAAGTAGTAGTTCGAAACAGCTTATTCCAAATTGGCCATTGTACTGCGTCTTTTCCAGCGCCACGCGACACAACTGTATTATTTTTGTAGGGAGCCTGACTGCTCCGATGCCATTAGAGCTCCTGGCGATAAATACTGTCGTGTGGGGCTTTTTAATTAGATGAAGATTGCCGATTAGTGTGTTGCAGAATGCCGTTCACCAGAACTTTGGATCTTATGTTTAATGCAACCTTAAGCAGCAATATGCAACGATGGGGTGCACATATTCAGCATGAGCACCTTATCTGAAAGGCTACAACTTCGAATCGTATGTCGAGTGTTCCGAATTTTGTTAAACAAAATAAATTGTGGCACATTTTCTCCCGTTCTAATTAATATATCCGTTTCGAATAATATACTTACCTTACGTAACGGACTCCCAACCTTTACAGTCTTTGTTTAAGACATTGCAGCCTTCCATCCTCTGCCATCCGGGACCGATTTCAGTTGTTCACACCAAGCGCTCTGGCAGCCGCGATGTCTTGGTATTTAAAACGAAGGTTCAGTTTTCCTTACCTTCTCGAACCTGGGTACTTGGAGGCAAACATCCTCTTGTCTGGAGTATTATTGGTTTCGAATAATATATGTTTTTGAGAAATATCTAAACTGATTATTTGTCAGTATTTAAGCAAATTCTAAAAAGTTTTGTGAAAAGGTTATTTGTATTTGTCAATGATCGTGCAGCATAGCTCAAATTATTAGTACTTCCATGATCTGTTCACATGTCTAACCAACTGGTCTAGCTAGCTCTCTGTTATTTTAATTTGAGGAAAATAGAAGCAAAGGATACATAGCTTGTATGTTTTTTTTTATTCTTTAATGCCCAGTTACGCATGATGAAGTTTAACTCAATATCTCTGCATAACTCCATTTAGTTTCAGGTTTTTTACAATTTTTTACAATTTCATTTTCATGTGTTTTTTGCCTTTACTTGAAATTATCGATAATTTGACACATCTCCATCACCAAAACGTATGTTTAATTTAAGGGATCTGATCATTTCTGAACTGCTCTGCTTATTTTCGGATGAACTCTGACAGTTTAAACTTCTCAAATATTTACATAAAATAAGTTGCGCATTTATTCGACATGGGTATGGTCATAAAGTATAGACTTTTAGAATACCTATACAAAGTATTTATATATAAACCTTCTATCTATTTAATTTGTTTGTACTTATTTTTCGTAAATATTTAATTTCAATTATAACTTTTTTAGCAATAATAATTTTGTTTCGAATTTAAACTTAGTTGAGCTTTTTAGATGTGTGTCAATGTTCTTTTCTTTATTTCAACTTAGTTTGTAACTTTCTCTTTTCATTTGTAAAATGCAAACAGATAATAACATATAATTTTAATCTAGAGCTTTAACCACTTAAACTAGAATTCTATTAATTATGTTTTTTTTATTATACGTATAACAAAAAGAAAAGATAATCATGGAATTAAAATAAAATTATGTTAAGCATTTTTATACTCTGAAATGTAACGTTTGCGCAGCGCTAGAAATGTTGGACAGAGTGAGTAGTTAATTGGCGAATGCACATTGCATTGCTTCTCCCGTATACGATTCTATTGAAAATAATGATTGTTTTTATTTGTTTATCTTGTTCAATCAAATCATTGTCTACTTAGTCAACAGATATAATTTTTTTTATTTTTTTTTTTAGTTTGTTTTTATGTATCTGTCTGAAAAACTGTCAATAGTGTTTGAATAGTTTTTTTCCGAACTGAACCTTGAATTTCCTAATGATGTTCACGAAATTTCGAATTCAGTTAATTGCCTGAGTAGCTAATAACAAAAAGAAAAAACATATCGAGACAAAGTTTAGAAGGATAAAAATTAATATTTATAATTCGACCATTTGCAGCATCCGAGGAGAATGTTCTTTCTTATGAAGCTGTACAAAGGCTATCGATAAACTACACTAGGCCAGTAATAATATTGGGTCCACTAAAGGATCGCATAAATGATGACCTTATTTCTGAGTATCCTGAGAAGTTTGGTTCCTGTGTACCACGTAAGTTTTTGAAACACTCGAATCCATTACCAGAACTTGAGTTTCAATCAAATAACTTTGACAGATACGACTCGGCCAAAACGTGACTATGAAGTAGATGGACGCGACTATCACTTTGTATCATCTCGGGAACAAATGGAACGCGACATTCAAAATCATCTATTCATTGAGGCAGGCCAGTATAATGATAATTTGTATGGAACGTCGGTGGCCAGTGTTAGGGATGTGGCCGAAAAGGGCAAACACTGCATTCTAGACGTATCGGGCAATGCAATTAAACGATTACAAGTAGCTCAATTATATCCAGTAGCCGTTTTCATTAAACCAAAATCTGTTGATTCGGTGATGTAAGTTTTTAGTAAATAAAACCCTTCTATGAAATGACGATTTTTTGCTTTAGGGAAATGAATCGGCGAATGACTGAAGAACAAGCGAAAAAAACCTACGAACGAGCCATTAAGATGGAACAAGAATTCGGCGAATACTTCACAGGTAATTACAATATTTTCTTAAATATAATGGTATGTTTCATCTCAACATGTTCAGTCTTATTTTATGATTCGTTTTTTTTTTTTAAAAGTTAGTCGAATGTGAATAACGTGTATTTTGAGTTTTGAAAAATTCGCAAGTTTGCATCTTATCAATAGAGCGTAAGCGTATTTTGAGATTCGAATCGTTTGAAAAAATGTGAGTTTTTTATTCGTACACAATTTGTTGACGCTTAGGCTGAAAACCCACCGGATAAAGCAAAACGTTTTTGATTCGACACACCAAGCGAAACAGAATGTAACAAAACAAAACGTTTTGTTTTCTTGCTTCATTTGGCGTGTGTTGAAATAAAACAAAATTGAATTCGCGACTTGCTTTTAGTTTTGTCCAACATGTGGTCGGACTCAGACTATTTCTATCCACAGCTTATCAATAATAACTTTATTAGCATGTTCCTTATCTTTATAAGTATAGATAAAGGCGTCACAATCCAACTCTCCAATGAAGCAAAGTATCTGGGAGTCATCCTGGATAGCAAACTTCTTTGGTCCAAACATGTTGAGCTGAAGACTGCCAAGGCGCTGTCTATTTTCTGGCAGTGCAAAGGCATTTTCGGCAAGACATGGGGCTTATCACCGAAAAGAGTCCTATGGATTTATACGGCTATGATAAGACCATTTATAGCATACGCATCGGTTGTTTGGTGGAATAAGCTTTCACGTAAATACGTCACTGCTGCTTTTGCCAAACTCCAAAGGCAGGTATGTCTCGGCTGCACGGGGGCCTTCCCCAGCACGCCTGGCTCCGGCCTAGATGCACTATTGAACCTTCCGCCCCTTGATGTTTACATCATGGGCTGTACAATCAAGGCTATCTCACGTCTTACAAGAGGTGGCTTTTGGTATAACTCGCACTGGAGTTTTGATGAACTTGCGCAACGGTTGTCCTTCGACTCCTGTCTTATGGATATGCCGTCTGATGCGATGACACCGGAACTTCGGCTAAAGCGCAAATACGAGGTCGACTTTCCTCGCGTCCAGGACTGGCTCTGGCCGGACTCTGAACCTGGAAGGGAATGCAGTCGAATCTTTACGGATGGCTCCAAAACCGATCAAGGATCTGGTGCTGGTGTCTTCGTGGAGAGCGATAGCGTTAGACTTTTCTTTCCGTTAGGCAAACATGCGTCAGTCTTCCAAACAGAGACTTATGCTATCCTAATGGCCATGGACTATGTCACGAGGAACAGGTGGAGGGGGCGAAGTATCTGCGTCTGTAGCGACAGTCAGGCTGCGCTTAAGGCCTTACTCAAACCCTTAACTACCTCCAAAATAGTACGTGAATGCAAGATATCTCTGAATTCGGTCGGAAGGCTGAATTCACTTAAACTTGTCTGGGTCCCGGGTCATAACGGGATCACGGGAAATGAGATCTCCGATGAACTTGCTAGACAAGGCTCAGAGGGGGACCTCTCAGGACCTGAACCAGCGATCTGTCTGCCTGCGTCCTCGGTCAGGGCTTCCATTGACGGTTGGGTTTCCTATGAACACAATCGCCGTTGGCATGACTCTCCAGGATGCAGACAGACTAAGCAAATGCTCCCCGACGTCTGTGGGAAATCCGCGGCATTCTTGTTGTCTCTCAACAGAAAAGACTGCAGACAGACTACTGGCGTTCTTACGGGACACTACGCTTTTGCCAAACACCTTAAGGTGCTAGGCCTAAGCGACACCACCATCTGCGAAGCCTGTGGAGAAAGCGACGACACTGCGGAACATTTCGTCTGTGATTGTCCTGCTTTTGCTCGTATCAGGTGGCAGGTATTTGGTGCGGATATGGTGAGTGCTGTAAACCTAAGCTCCTTATCATTGAAGCGCCTTCTCGTTTTTCTTAGAAAAACGAGTAAATTCCCACAGTAAAATGTGGTGTGTCTGCCTGGCAGTACAATGGACCAGTATTGAGTCTGAGTGCTCCAGTGCAGAAAGTTTCACACATCCCGACAAAAAAAAAAAAAAAAAAAAAAAAATAGATAGGGCTTCTTGCCTCAATTAAAAAAATCAATTTTTCTCCATCTACGTCCATATTTGTTAAAATTTGCGCACAGAGTAAACCAGAGTATATCCATATAATGAGTAGGGACACTCACATATTTTTGACTGAAGGGTTATTGTAGGTTCATAATTAGGTGTAATCATTTACAAAAATAATCAGAAAAACCAGCCATAAACCATTTTAAAAATAAATCAGGTACCACTGCACGTAGTGAAAAGGATCAAGTCATGCATCTTTAAAAAAGTATTAAGAAAAACCACACAATGTTTTGCAGAAAACAAGAGGTCAGCTATCGGCAACGAAGCACGTTTTTTGTTTTGCTTTTGTTTTTATGTTTCGTTTCATTTGGTGTGTGTTGCCCGATAAGAAAGTAGGCAATTATCGTCAACGACGCTGGGTCTAAACAGTTTTGTTGCATTCGGTGTGTGTTGCTCGTATACGATGGCATGTATTTTCGACAACCACCACCGAAACACTTCGAAACAAAAACCTGTTTTTTGTTTCGTTGTCTTTTGTGTGTGCGCTCTCATAAGAAACAATGTTCTCTTGTTTCACGAAACAAAAAAAAAACGTTTTGCTTTATCCGGTGTGTTTTCAGCCTTAGTTTCATTATAAACATTTTTTGTCCTTTTGGTTGTATAACTTAATTAAAAATCAAATAAAAAACTATTAATTGCTGTGCTAGCTACACACACTTTTTTGTTGGGAAAGCTTTCCATAGTGAAGTAGGAATTCCCACCAAAACCGTCCGCAGCAGCCTGTATATATTTGATTTGGTACTTTTTCAGCTTGGATCGGTCAGAATAATTTCAAGAAAAAATTATCAAATGAAACAAATAGATCCGTGCTAAGCCAAAACTAGCAAGAACTTTTAATAATAAACAAAATCTAATATATTATTTCAACTAGAATGGATAATTTTGATAATGTTGCTTTTAATGTTAATTTTTAAATTTTGACATTTTTTTCGCGAAATGACATCAGCTGTTTTGTAAACCAGAACACCAAAGTGAAGGCAATATGTTCGTAGAGTATGTTCAAAATAGATTTTTTTTAATAATGTCCAAATCCCAGACAACTCATACTCGGTAACGGTCCATTGTACTACCAGGCAGAAATTCTGTTTTTTTGAAATAAAAAGGGGGTTGCCATTAATTTTTCTATCATTTCTACGAATTTTTAACTCAACTCCGAATCCATTTTAACTTAGGGTCGACAACCTACATCGAGATTTCAACGCTACTCTACGAGCGAAGCATAAAATGTTTCAATCATACCAACATATAAAAACGAACCAACCAAAAGTTCATTCAATGTTCATTCAGGAACAGCAGCAGGATTTCACATCTATTTTTATCGGCAGTGGTCCGCAGTGGGATTTTGTATTTGTAATACGTGTAAAGTCCTACTCCACTATGGATAGCTTTCCCAAAAAACGGGTAATATTGCACTGATAATGGAAAACGTAAAACGATGTTTTTGCCATCCTTGTCCGGCGGCTTATGAAGGGAAGAAATCTATGAGTCTTATTGCGAAGATCAATCGACAGTTGATAATTGACTATTTTCAATGTGTGCTATTGTGAACGAACGATTTCTAAAGGATTTTGTCAATCGCAGTTAATTAAAAAAATGCGATTGACAAAAATACCAAATGAATCGTTCGTTCACAATAGCACACATTGAAAATAGTCAATTATCAATTATCGATTCATCTTCGCAATAAGGCTCTATATTACTAGTACTTCGTGGAGGAAGAATTTCAGGACTGATATACAAAAAAAAAATAATAATATAAAATAAAAAATAAAATGAGACATTCGAATATCAAAATAAATATGGTTTTCTATTGTTTTGTTTATAGCTCTCAAATTTCTCTTTCAGTCGCTAACGCGTATTTTTCGGTTTCGTGGAAACTGACTGAGCCCAAATTTAGCTTTATTGACTAATAATGCTTAGTTAACGGGCTCCCGTGGAGTGTCTGCCTCAGACATACAATACACCCGTGTATTATTTTCTATCCCGCGCACGCTACTTCCAGAGGCACTCTGGCATCCGTATTGATTTGGTCTATTAAATGGCGTTCCGGTCTTCCTTGTCATCTCGAACATGGAGACATGACATGTTTAACCTTTTTGAACTACATCCAAGCCACTGTTCTACGAAACTACAAGTTACAAACTACAATTTTAATTCATAAGCTATTTGTGGTTTGTGAATTGAAGATTATTTAAGTAGTATGCTATTTGTGGCTTGCGAGCTAACGATTATTTAATTCATAAGCTCTTCTGGATTCAGGAATTTGATGACATTTTGGAAAAAACATAATTTTCCTGGTTTTTCCGATGACAACACTAAGCATCGCGTATGACGTTTTTAATGTAATTTTTTTTTTAAATATCCCAAGAGACCGCGCAGTATTTTCCTGTTAAGTTTATTTGACCAAGAGGTCCTTGGAACACCACAAAAGGTCCTTGGACGACATACAAAGAATATTTTTCCAAAAGAAGTCGTCACATGCACAATTTTATCATATTACTCGCAGGCATCAGGCTAATTCAAATCCAAAATCCAGAAGAGCTTTAATAATCTTTAACTCACAAGCTGCAAAGAGCTTTTGCAAATTGAACGATCTTTTGCAACCCTGCTTACCGACAAGTTTTTTCTTTCGAAGAAGCCCAATGTCGCCCTCTTTTACTGCCTGTTTTCCAGAACACGGCTTCATAAAGCTTGCTGCTATCAACAGACATTGTGTCCTAGTTGGTGGACAGATGATTGTTTGTTTGTTGACAGCATGCACCTGGTTTTCTCTTCGTTGACTTCATGGGCAAAAAAATGTCGCCTGTTTTTGATCGCCGTGAAAGGCTTTACCACGACACGCTGGGAACGGCCGATGATATCGATATCGTCCGCATACCCAGTAGCAGTGGATAGTGCTTTTCGTGTTGAGACTTCGCCGCCTTAGTGACACAAAAACCTATGTCAATATTTGCTAGTTTTCAGGAGAGATGATTTCGTGATTTTTTTTTACTATTTTTCGATAAAAATGTTGATACGGCAAGTGCTAACTTCTAAACTACTTCACCTAGAGGTACAATTTTTTGCCACAATATGTAGAATGTTATATGAAGAAAGGTGTCATACCCAGTCCAAAATCGTAAAAAATGTAGTTACGTTCTTGTGTCACTAGGGCGACGACTTGCACCCCTATTGTGAGTGTCAATCGACAATTGATAATTGACTATTTTCAATGTGTGCTATTGTGAACACATCATTTTCATTGATATTCTTGTCAATCGCATTTTTTAATTGACTGAGATTGACAAAATCCTTTACACACATTGAAAATAGTCAATTATCAATTGTCGATTGACACTCGCAATAGCGGTGTTGTTCTGTGCAATATCTTCTCCAGAACGGGGTTGAAGAAGTCTCATGAGTATGCAAATTTGGAATATTTGGGTAGAGCTCCAAATTGCATCCTGCTGGCTTTAGGTATAGCCCGTTCCTTTCGCGGAAGTAATGCGTTTAGTACCACAAAATCCTTTTGGAAATGTAAACAAATTTTAAAAAGTTATTTAGTCCTATTGTTGAAACATAACAAGAATCTAACATACTTTCTTATTCTAATACATATTATAGGCGTTGTTCAAGGCGACACCATAGAGGAAATCTATAGCAAAGTGAAGCAAACAATCTGGGCACAATCCGGCCCAACTATATGGGTACCATCAAAGGAATCTCTATGACCAACAGCCACAACGACTTGGACACTGCCGCCTCGAGTACGTGTTCGACCAGTCTCGAGATCAACAAATCAGCATCACTGATTTGTTTAAAATTAATTTTACATTAAAATACTAACTTTTATCTTTATCGTTATTATTATTATGATTGTCTTATTTTTATTTAAATAGTAATTGTACTTTACTATAGTTTTATTCTTTATAACCATGCAAGAGAGAGCGAATCTAGCAGGATAACATATTTTTAAAAAAATGCAGAGAAATGTTGTGACATAAATACAAGAACAAAAAATACATACATTTAGCTATATTAAACGCAGAGAAGTGAATTCGAATCTTAGTTATTTAACAATTTTAACAAAAACTAGTAATAAATCTAACAGATTTGATTCTATATCATATTCGTTAAAAACTGTTAAATATATACATATATTTTTTGCAATAAAAAGAAAGAAAAGAGAAAAATATATATACACAAAATACAAAGGGGTTATTTATACATAAATAACTTTTTGGGGGCTAAGTGACATTTTATTTTAGAAACTGTCCTATTTTTTTTTATTTTCTCTCTCTCTCTCTCTCTCTTTTTACCCACTTATTATTTGTTCTTATTTTTGTTTTTTAAGTACATATTTCATTTTGTTTGCCTTCTAATTTAATTTGTAAATTTAATTTTTAGTTGAGTTATTCTTATTTAGAATATTTATTTGTCTATTAAATTGTAGTAAACATTAAAATTCGATGTTTTGAATTATATTTGTTTTTTTACATTGGCGTTGACATTGCAAGGCCGCGTTTGTTATTATAAATGCGTTGAAGTAGTAGAACAATTGAAAATGGAAGTTACTTATGTTCATACATTAAACAATACAGAAGCATAAGTAGATTATATTTATTAAATGAGGAATGCTATATGTGTATATAAATCTGTTTTACTTATGTAAGCGAACAACACCTAGAAACTGAAATAACGCGAATAAATTATAAACAGTATATGTTGAAGCAACACAAACTCTTATTGTATAAATGATGGAGATATATAATTATTAGCTAAAGCCGCATTTAATTTGTTTTACAGTGCGCTTTTTTTATTACTGTTTTTAACACAAAGTAAAAACAAAACAAAAAAGGAAACTAAAAGGCAAAATCGTAAATAATCATCGCAAAATTCTAGGTAGCGAAGAAAAATATGTATATACAAACACAGATGTATGTATTGAACAACATATAAAAAGTCAAACAAAACAATAAAAGGAAACATCACAGAAAGAACAACAGTAGCTAAAAAACGCATCATTGACTCCTGAATTATTTCTACCAAGATTTTCCTCCGTCTTTGTTGTATAGAGAAGACCAGATATTGCACAAAAGTTGTGTGCTTCAAAATGTGCCTTTTTTCAGTTGTCGTGTTATATTATTATATGTAGTAACATACAAATGTTAAATGCCGTTCCTCGTTAGAAATTAATGAATTAATAAAAACGTGTCGCTTTCTAAAGGTTATTCTGTTCGTTTGTCCACATTAACCCTTCTCTTTATTATTTCTCTTATATATTTCCTGTTTTTATGTTAGCTATTGTTGTTGCTTATCAATATTCACCCTTCATTTAAAAGATTTTGCATTATTATGTATTTTACGGTATTCCCCCAAATGAATTCCTGTAACTAAAAAAATGCAAGTAACTAAAAGGATCTTATTAAATAAAAAAGAAAACTAATATAAGTTGAGTCTTAATTAATAGAGCAAAAAAAGTTATAATTTTTTTTTTAAATGTTATAAAGAATGAAATACGAATGTTTCGAAGAAATATATTATATTGTAATTGTTCATTCATTTAACAAGATGTTTCTTTTTATCATTCAATAATGTTGCCTGGGTGTGATATATTTGACGACCGACCATGAAAATCGTTAAATATTTTTTCGAAGTTATGCCAGTTAAATAAACACATATATCTTTTTAGGGTTCCGTAGCCAAATGGCAAAAAACGGAACCCTTATAGATTCGTCATGTCTGTCTGTCTGTCTGTCCGGGAATGTCACAGCCACTTTTCTCCGAAACTATAAGAGCTATACTGTTGAAACTTGGTAAGTAGATGTATTCTGTGAACCGCATTAAGATTTTCAAGTAAAAATAAAAAAAAAACAATAAATTTTGGGGGTTCCCCATACTTAGAACTGAAACTCAAAATTTTTTTTTCATCAAACCCATAGGTGTGGGGTATCTATCTATAGATAGGTCTTCAAAAATGATATTGAGGTTTCTAATATCATTTTTTTCTAAACTGAATAGTTTGCGCGAGAGACACTTCCAAAGTGGTAAAATGTTGGTCTCCCCCCCCCCCCCCTATAACTTCTAAAATAAGGGCTACAGTCCGCTTGGGCAAACTTTTGGATACCCTATTCTTGTTCCTATCCCTCATAAGTGGGCGTGACAAAAGTCTAAGTATGGTTGAATTGTTAAGAACGCTCTACATACATATTTTGTTATATAACATTTAAAAGATTTTATCAAAAAAAACGCTCCCTAGCTCAAACTTGGGTGTTTCAATAAAATTGTTTTATTTAATTGTGGGCGTGTCAGTAGGCGGATTTAAAAAAAATTAACACATGAGCATATATATTGTAAATTTCAGCTCCCTAGCTCAAACTTTGAATGTTTAAAAAAAAAAAAAAAAAATTGTGGGCGTGTCAGTGGGCGGATTTTGAAAATATTTGCACATGAGCATAAAGGGCCCATAGAGAGTATATATTATAAATTTCAGCTCCCTAGCTCAAACTTTGGATTTTCAAAAAAATTGTTTTATTTATTTGTGGGCGTTTCAGTGGGCGGATTTTGAAAATATTTTATCCCGAGCAGTTTTAGGAGTCATAGATCATATATAAAAAATTTCAGCTTTCTAGCTCAAAATTAGATTTTTTCCAAAATTTTAAGTTTGTGGGCGGATTTCAAAAATTCGTAAACTTGATTATTTCGGGACCCTAGAGAGTATATGGTTAAAATTTCAGCTTTCTAGGTCCAGTTTAAAGGCCTAATTTTTGCCGACGGACGACGGACGGACATGGCTAGATCGACATTACTATCGATGCTGATCATAAATATAGGAACTTTTAGGGGTCTACGGGCAATATTAAGGTATGTTACAAACTATGCGTCAAAATTAATATACCCTTAGAATAGGGTATACAAATATATGATGTACATTGCCATGCAAACTTCCAACGAAAATTGGTTTGAACGAGATCCAGCAAGTAGTTTTTTTTTAATACGACATAAATCGTAAACCGCAATTTATCTTTCATTCAATCAACTAAAATATAAAAAAAAAACATTTAATTTCATAAACATAATCCTTATGCGTAAACCGTGAACCATTATTTTCTAATAATAAATCTGTAATAGGTGCCTAAGTAAATAATAATTATATAATTCGCGCGGAACCCTTCATGGGCGAGTCCGACTCGCACTTGGCCGCTTTTTTGAGGTAAGTTTTTTTTTTTGTCAGTAGCATGCTGAACAAAAACTTTAATTAAGATAAGCACTGACGATTGTGGTTATAAATTAAGACTTAAAGAAAACTAAATAAAAATCTAAACTACTCCATGCTGCCTAGTTGAAACAACAAATGCACTTAGTGTATACTTCCTGTCGATGGCTTGTCGTTGTTAGGCATAATTGTTAGCCCGCAAGGTAGGCGCTAGTTGTAGAGGTTTCCTTAAAAGCTGGAAACGATTTCGCAATCCCTCAGATTTGGTAACAATCTATAAAAAGATTTAGGGTAATGAGCACACAATCTAGAATACCCAAAATCAAAAAAATCCGAAAAATTGGGTCTATCACGATAAGCCAGACTTTACGGGCAATCTTTGTAACTCGCACCTACTCCCATACACATTAATGTTTATGTGATCTACTAGTGATACTCTACTATATTCATACATTTTAAGTCTTAAAAACAATTATTGCATTAATCCAACAAATTGTGTCCTTGAAAATTGGGATTTTCAAAAGCATATAACTCTTAAACTATTAAACTACTCGTAGCTTGTGTGAGCCTTTTAAACGAAAAAAAATATATATTTTCTTTTTAATCGGTGACCGGAAAGGAAAATCTTGCCCCACGATATCTATTTACGTAATTTAATTAATTATTAAGTCTGTTGGGTGATGCGCTGCACCCGAAAGATCTGGTAAGAGTACTCGGCCCTTGTGGTGCGATCTCTTCAACTGGTTGGATTCGCAGGAAAATTAAGTTTGTTCTTCTTTTGCTAGGTAGCGACGAGATTATGATTTGAACTAAATGGATGAAAACCCTCCAACTTCACCACACCCCTACTGACCCGTCTGTTTGGTTCGCCAGTTTGAGAAGTATCAGCAGTCCTCCCGATTCCAGGTTGCATTCTGTCTTTTCTGCGGGGTAGTAGGGCTCTTGTCTATAGCTACGGCCTTTAGGTTTCTTAAACAATTTGTTTAAATGAAAAGGAAGTACATTAAATGGTTGAATCTACAAAGATACAAACAAAATGTTTATTGATATTGCACTGTTAATGTTATAATATACTTTTACACGGCGGTTGAAGTGCTTATTGGAACAGACGCATGTCTAATTTGGCTTCTCGTAACACGATTATCAAATTCTTCGTGACTATTTAACCAATAATCGTTGTGGTATGTCATTTTAAAACAAATTTGTAACAAATCTTTGATCATTTCACTTTATATTTTGGTTTATTTTTGACATTAAACGTGAGGTGGATGCGGTTCCAAATTTGCCTTATTTGTATTAATAGCAGCAGATTTTTCGGGTCGCTAATCGTGACTTTAGTCTCTTAATTCGTAATCAGGACCCAGGGTACCTTTATTGCCGCATTAAATTATCTTGAATCTCTTCAAAGTGGAACTGAGCTATTCACTTTCAGGATGGCGTCATTAAAACCATTTCGGGTCCTTAGTTCTACGAGCATCCATGCAAAATATCTGGGATCTATGATCGATAGGGAAGCATACCTTAGCTGAAAGGAAGGCTCCACACCGCAGTTGTGCCCCCGGCGCTCACATACGGTTCAGAATGTTGGACAGCGTACAAAAAGTATGAGGACAAATTAACGGCAGCTGAGATGAAGATGCTTCGCATGACAGCAGGAGTAACAAAGGTTGATGAATTATGAAGTAACAAGCTCCGAGGAAGCTTTCACGTCAAAGAACTTCTCTCGAAGAAAATGAAGCACGTGGTTCCGTCATGTTCAAAAGAGAGATCCTACGAACCATGTCAAAAAGGCAATACCAATCAACGTTCCTATGCAAACGCGAAAGAGAGGCAGGCCTAAAGCTGCTAGATCACACAAATGCAGCAACACCAGCAATTGATAGCCCTCAGCAACGAAGTGATTCAAAATCGGAAGCCCTGCCTTAATTTTCTGAGGTCGAACCGGCGAATTCCACCAGTAGGGATGCAGTTAAAAGAGAGTAATGATCCCTTTAATCCTGTTCATAGCCTCACTGTCATTAAGGAAAACGAAGAAGAAGTTCTAGGAGCTTCCATTATTCGAGGATTGCTGAAGTTTTTTCTCTGCCTTTGCTACTATTTTGACCTTCTTTGCCTGCATGCCTACAATCGGGGAGAGTGTGCCGTCCTTTTTTAGAGCATCCTGGAGTAAAAACTGGTGTGTGCGGTGCTTGTAAAGGGTCCGCCAAATAACTTTTTTTTTTTGAAAATGCTATAAAAAAAAACTACTGAATATTTTCTCAAATTTCTTTTTTTATTTGAAAGTACAATCCTTCCGGTTAATAATGGAAAATAATTTCATTCAAATGGCTGCCTCGGCTGGCCATGCAGTAGCCTACATACACGATCGGTTGCATGGCGTCATACCAAGGTCTTTATGCAAAATTCGGCTCAATGATGTCTCCGAAATGTTCAATTGTTGAGAACGACGGTGAATTGATGTTGATGGCGCTTCACGCACACTTTCTGCCACAGCAGCAATATTCTCGGGTGTACGCACTGTTTTTGGCTTTTCACGCTTTGGTTTATCGATGAGGATGCCAGTTTCTTTCACTTTTTTCACAAGATTTTCAAAGTAATGTCGCAATATTTCCCAGCGTTGTTCAAGCGTATACACAACCATATTCGTTCAGCGGAAGGATAAAACTAAAACTAATTATCTGTCAAATCAGACATGAGCTAAGTGTTACCATTCACGAAATAAGCACTAGTTGAAAAAAAAAACGTTAGATGGCGGATCCGTTATTATCGAAGTGTATTGGCAAAGACAACAAAACAAAACTTGCGGTAAACGGCAATTATTAACGATGACGCACGTGGGGATTTTTTTTAGGCTGCGTTGGGCGGGAGAAGCATCGACGTTGTGCGACTGGTGGCGAAGTAACTGTAGCTGTAGGATCACCGTTCAACAATTTTCTGTTTTCTGGATAGTCTCTTTTTGCGCCAATTGGATGATCAGCGTAGACCGTTGCCAAGTGGCTCTCGAGTACCGGTTAAGCTTCTAGACGACCAATCGAAAACGACATAGGGGTAAATTCGGTAACGCATCGCTGGACAGCTGATGATATAATCAAATCATTCTTTTATTGCATCTGCATTAGCTGTGCTGCATATCGGCATGGTAATTTGTGCACTGATGCCGCCTACCTATGTGCACTTTCTCATGTTTCCGAATTCACCGTAATTTAATTACAAGTATCGTACCTTACCTTTTGAGGTGCAACCGGTAAATCCACACACGGACCAGTAGGGATGCACTAAAGTGAAAGTTGTCCCTTCAATCCAGATCATGACCTCCGTCATTAAAAAAAAATATTAGTACAAGTAAATAAAAACACATTTTTATTATTATATTTATAGGTTTTATTAAATAAACTTCTGAACCAATGACAATACTTGTGATTCCCGCAAAGTGCGATCCCTTGCCAACGAGAACGCGTATTCTAAATAACCCTAATTATATTTATTTACCTAGTACCTAATCATA
This sequence comes from Portevinia maculata, assembly GCA_949715645.1. Classification (NCBI taxonomy): domain Eukaryota; kingdom Metazoa; phylum Arthropoda; class Insecta; order Diptera; family Syrphidae; genus Portevinia; species Portevinia maculata. The sequence continues at coordinate 3,831,805 of OX454526.1, read as the reverse complement.
TTCACAATTCAATAAAAATATAACAAAATTTTAAATGATAGATGTATTATGACGAAATAATATACAAGTATCGTTTAGCAAGGGGTTAATTTGCAAGTCTGTAATTTACATACAATTGTTTATAATTTTTGTATATAAAAATTAATCAAATCAAATCAAATATTCCTATACATATACCTACACGCTCTAAGAACAGGGATGAGCACACTGTGACGACAAGCATTACAGTGCATTGACCTAGAATAGCAAAATTCGAATTCCACTCAGAACTTAAGAGCTAATAGTAGATTGTTAAACAACATCTATTACATTCTATGCAAAGTAAAATTACAGTTTTTATTTGTTTAAATCAACAATTTGGTCGAAAAGTGCTTCCAAGATTTCGATCAGTAGACACTATCGAGTTACCATGTCCCGTACTGAGAAAGATGTTTCCAGTTGCTGGATTCTGTATAACATTGGCAGTTGTAGTCATATTTCCACCACCTATATGCACTAATTGCGCCTGCTGCTGGGTTGGGATAAGGACTTGTTGGGTTTGGAGAGCATTCGCAGCTTGATTATTTTGCATTTGCATCCGAAGAAGATTTAATTGATGTGCAGTTATTGTAATCTGAAATAAACAAAAATTGTCTTTGAGTTTAAAATGTATGGATGTAGAAGAAATGAACGAAAGATCTTTAGTTTGAAAGTGAAATCACAACAATGTGCTCTTGTGGTCCTCTTAGAGAGAGTTTTGGATAAACACCTTTTTGGTGTGGTTTGATAACGTAAGGGTGGATTGGATACCGGAGACGCGACAACACAATAAGACCAATGTAAGGTCCTTTAATACCAGACCGGCCAGAGTTGTTAAAAAATCAATATCTGACAATAAGCTGTTAGTTATGTGAAATAGACACCCCTATCATTTAATCCGCCGGGGGAATCTCAGATCCGCTAGGATCTACCCGCGCCGCAGAAATGTCACAGTTTGTATGGAGAGATTCGATCCCTACGTTTTTAATGATTGAATTTTGCGAATGTATCCCCCAGGCGGATTTAATGATAGAGCAGATAGTAAAATATCCATGAGGGTAGAAATACAGTCTTGTTTGCAAATGACAAAGGTATCGTCGACATTGATAAAACCTACCGATGTTCTGAATTCATAAGCAGGAAAAAAACTTTTTTCAACTAATAGCTCCTGTGTGGATGACATTAATGTTGTCACACAACGAATAATATCCCTACCAGGAGGGAATTGAGAAGATGGAATCGAAGACCAGTATTTACGTGCAATGTAATGCACAAATTAGCTTAGTAAGAGACACACAAATCCAATCCAACCCAATATCTGTTGTTTGACCAAACATTGCATGAATATATGTATATGTCCGAAATGGTTATTCCAGTAGATACAAATTACATCAATGTGAGAGGCTTTGCGCATGACGTGATGTAGTAAGTATCGGAGCGATTTTCTTATTACAACGAAGTAAGTGTTTATGAGCTGCAACAATGCAGAACATTTTCTCACAATGTCAGTTACTAGAATATATATACATACATAACTTAAGTTAATTCCTTACCGGCACATTAGTGATATCTCCATTTGGTGTAACCACCTGTTGAATAAGTTGTATTTGCTGTTGTGGATTCTGTAAACTGTTGACCATAGTAGCAGTTTGTTGCTGTGTGCCAGCGTTTCCTGTAGTCAATAGGATATTCTGGGGTGCAGTCACTATATTAATGCCCTGCAATGATTGCTGTGAAAGCTGCTGATTACTGATTATTCCATTTGAAGTTGGCATATGGGCTGCTGAATGCTGTTGTTGATTCTGCTGTCCTCCCACCTGAATGTAATACTGCATTGGCTGTTCTTGAGTGTTTGTCTGAACATTATTCGTTGACACGGTGACGGTAGATGGTGTTTGGGAAACGGCTTGTTGTTTGTCGATTTCCTTTTTCACCGCTGCTGTGGCGAGTTTTATTTCTTCCCTCGGAACAATATCGATGAGAAAGTCAAATTGGTCACAGATGGAAATAGCCTGTGCTATATCGCTGCGTTGGAGTGTGCGCCTTTTGCTCTCCTCTGTGTGTACCCAAGCACGTAATGTCAACTCTTGAATAAAATACTCGCACGCCTTGGCAAATAATAAAGGCGCCTCTGCGGCAATCATACGCGTGTTTTCGTCCAGTTTCATGATTTTTTTAATTCGAGCCAATGGCAGTGCTTGGTGCTTAGCATCTACTTGATGTATACTCCTTACATCATCGAGAACAACAGGCCAAAATGTTTCAATGGTGGGTGGCTTTTTTCGCTGGCTTGCTCTGTTTCCCTTTTGACGCTCCGTACTAGAAGATGAGACTGAAGGTTCGACATCCTCAGTTGCCTCAACTTTTATTGGGGTCACTGTAATTGCGTTCTCCATTTCCTAAGGGGAAGAGAAAGAATCAATGAACTTCGCATTCGAATTTCCACAAAACTTACAATGCACAAACTGTTGGCCTTATTTTCCAAATTTGAAAGCACAAAAAACGATTCTTTTTTAAATATATATTGATAATGTCAGGTTTATTGAGTTATTTGTAACTAGACGAAGTCATTCTGCACAATTTTCACTTTGGGACAATGCAGGTCGCGGAATTGTTGGATTCATGTGAATTATTCTACGTACTTTTGTTGGTAATTTGTTGCATTTACTTTGGTTTATTGTGCATCAAAACAATAAAGTGCACGTGCTTAGTTCGATGTTTTCTATTTGGTTGCCCAATGAGAGACGATGATCAACAAAAATCGACCAGAGACCAATAACCGTATTGGCTGTCGTGCAGCAATCTCCAATAGAAAACCTTTGCTGTCCGCCATTGATCATGATTGGCTGATTTGGCGTCCATTTACAGCTACTCCGAATGACAACAGCTGTCAAATAAGGCAATGCCAGATAAAGAGTGAACGAACATTTTATATATTAAATTTACATGGATAGATTTTGGTTAAACACTTCTAAACGTTTGTATGTTTTTTATACAGATCGCAGTGTTGATGCAGCATTTATACATCGTTGCACAAATCTTTAAGCTTAGTAAACTGTCCGCTCCGATTTGTTTGAAAGTGACTAATAGTCCGAGGCCCGGCAGACAACTAGCGCCTACCCTATTCGGATTTGCCTGAGCGAGCTAAACTATGGACGGGAGTGTTTCTTAAAGTTTGATCAAAATCAATTCTGCATTTTGACTTACAATTTGGTTTGTTATTATAATGACATGTACACAGCACGTCGGGTAAATGTCATTTTATAGTTCGAAAGCATAATCAAAGCTGTATTAAATGAAAATGATGAATGCCAAGGAAATAGCTTTCGTTTGTTTTGTTTCGCGAAGACATGAAGATTCATGAAGCAGAATACACGAAAGCATCAAAGTAAAAGTGCGATTTTTTTTCTTTCCTTTTTAAAGTAAAAAACATGAAGCATATCTTTTCTCCACACGAAAATGAGACTGCCCGAACACAATGGTGAAGCTGGAAATGTAGCACTAGTACAATCTGTCCAAAGTAGGATTTGTACACACAAACTCAATACTGCACACAAAGTGTGTAGCTGTATAAAAAGTAGCTCCAATACATGTTGCACCGACTTCCTGTCCAAACACAGCTGAAAGTCGCTGCAGTTGATGAAGTCGCCAAGTAACACGTAACTTTTTTTCCACTGCCACATATCTTGCGAACGTCTGACAAACCTCCAAGAGTATCAATTGTCATGAGCAGCTTCTCAAATTCGCTATATGGGTCATCAATGCCTAATATTTATAATTTATTTATAAATAAGAAATAAATATTAGGTATTAACGACCAACAGAACTCAGGGCCTATTTTCGTACCGGCACCGGCACGTACCGGGATTTTTTTAGTATTCTTATCATGTATTAGCTACTCAGTGCCTATACATCTATAATTGTTGACAATTTATTCCTTTTGACTATAAAATCGTTCCCTTTTATGGTACATTTATTTATTTTTACACGTTGCATGGGCTTTACTTTATTGAAGTAATATGAAATCCTCGATACAAAAATTAAAAAAGAAATATCTGTCAAAAATTTCTTGACTTTTCGGTCTTGGTAAAGTGGACAACCCACTTTCCTCGTTTTTTTTCGTTTATAATAATTGCTTATTAGTACATGTACAGTCATCTTGGTCAGTTTGCATAAACTGCTGTCTAATATTATTTATTTTTTAATAAATAAGCTGTGGTTCCTATTATTTGGCATTTCAGCACGTGCAGTAATCTTTAAGGAAACTTCTCTGAACACAGTAATTTTTCCTCCACGTTGGCAGTGCCTTTCTCCGAAAGTTTATCAACTGTCAACGTCATTCATAATTTTTTTTTATATTTTCAAAGCCATTATTTATATTTAATTATGTTTTGGATAATATTCCTTTTTGCAACCGGGATTAAATTACTTCTCATCTGGACTTAGTATATAATCATTATTTCATATCTTGATGTTTTTGAAAATATTCGTTTCCTTAGCCGGTCAACAGACTTCGAAGTGCACCGAAATTGGATGGCCATAACCTATTCGTTGCCCATAAATAAATGGTATTTTGAAAATACCAGCGAATGGACGCTCGACTATCCACCTTTATTTGCCTATTTCGAATGGATTCTATCTCAATTCGCCAGCTTTTTCGATTCGAAAATGTTAGAAGTGCAAAACTTGAACTATATTTCCAATGCCACCATTATTTTTCAACGTTTGTCCGTTATTTTTACTGATCTTGTTTTTGCAATTGGAGTCAAGAAGTAAGTATCTACACTATGTAGCTCAATTACAGAACACTGGCAATATGTACGTATCTTTTTAAGGTGTTTGACATGCCTTAAGATTAATAATGCGTTTGGGGTTCTTGCGGCGAGCATAATTTTCCTCTGCAACGTTGGACTAATATTCGTGGATCACATACACTTTCAGTATAATGGATTTTTGTATGGTGTATTGCTCCTTAGTATTGGATATCTTTTAGAAGAAAGATTCATTGTGTCTTGTGTCTTATTCGCGTCGTTATTAAATTTAAAGCACATTTTTGTGTACATGGCTCCAGCTTTTGGAGCATTCTTCTTGAAGTTCTATTGCATGGAGGGCAAAAATTCGATTATAAAATTTCTGCAACTTCTTGTCAGTGGGCTAAGCTGTTTTGTTTTATCGTTTGGACCATTCTACAAGCAGCTTCCACAGGTAATCTTTATAAATCACTTTCTGTCGCTCTAATTGTTTAGTAGGTTTTTTCCAGACTGTTTCCTTTCAAAAGAGGTCTCACTCATGCCTACTGGGCACCGAATTTTTGGGCGTTATACAATTTTGCTGATAAAGTTACCGAGGTGGCTCTAAAAATACCCAAACAAGGTGATTCAAATACCGGAGGCCTTGTACAGGAATACACGCACGTATTTTTACCAAAAATCACACCTCCAACTACTTTTGTTTTGACTGCTGTTTTCATGATACCGTGTGTGCTAAGATTGTTGTTCTTTACAGAAAAACGGTAAGGAAGAATGAATTTGAATGAGAAAATACTAACTGATATCTGTTTAGTGTCAAAATATATTCATTCCTGCAAGCGGTTGTTATCTGTTCGTGCACTTCCTTTATGTTCGGTTGGCACGTCCATGAAAAGGCTATTCTCTTAGTCCTGATACCATTGAGGTAAGTTTCTCATTAAAAGACTATTTGACTAATCTTAATTTCAACAACTTGCAGTTTACTTAGCCTGAAAACGGAAAAGGATGCGAAGTTCACCTACATTTTAAGTGTCGTGGGCTACTTCTCACTATTTCCCCTTTTATTCCCTGTGGAACTCACTTTGGTTAAGTACTTCCTGTTCTTAGCCTACATACTTGTCATGTATTGCTTTCTTAAGTGTCTTCATAAGAAATTGAGCTTCTATTGGTTTGAGAAAATCTACCTTTGTGGATTTCTTTTGATACCGATGCATGAGTACGGTATCAGTTACCTTTTAGATATAAGTGAAAAACTACCATTTCTACCCTTGCTGCTGACAAGTCTCTACTGCAGCGTCGGGGTTTTTTATACATATTTTTATTACTACTTCATCTACATGACTGTGGATTGTACATATGCAAAAATAAAGCCGAAGCTAAAATCTAAATAAACGATATGGCAGTGTTTTCATTCCTAAGTTTTGTTCTTTTTGTAAGTGGACATCGAAGCCATGCTGTGGAAGCCCTCCTCGGATAGCCACGTTCAGGTCGCACAAATTTGTTGTTGTATAGCCAATATAGGTTGTCCTTGAAGAAGTAAGTTTTGCCTTGGAATAAAATGCGTTAGTAGTTATTTTAAATGTTTTGCTTTTATGTTTTTAAAAATGTTAGGTAGTAACGGTATACTTCGCTTTGTTAAAGAGGACAAAACGAAGTATATGCTGTCAACTAGAAAGGACTCTCAACATCGGCGACTCGGACAAAACGTCACGATGGACAGAACTTCGAAGTAGTTAAAGACTTTGTCTACCTGGGCACCACTATCACTTCGCAAAATGACATAGGCGCAGAGATGAAGCGAAGAATCACTCTTGCCAATCGCTGTTTCTTCGGGCTAAGAAGGCATCTAAGAAGTAAAGCCCTCTCTCATAGAACCAAGGAGATATTATATAAGACCTTAATCATCACAGCCCTGCTGTATGGTGCAGAAGCATCGACCCTGTCAAAAGTGGATGAAAACCTTCTTTGATGCTTTGAGCGAAAGATTCTTCGAGTGATATCCGGTCCAGTTTGTGACTATGGAGTGTCGAGAAGAAGATTCAACGACGAACTATACAAGCTATACAGCGACGCTGAACTGGTCAAAAAGATAAAAATACAACGGCTGAGATGGCTGGGACACGTGGAGCGTATGGACAACAACGCACCAGTCCGACGAGTCTTCGAATCCACCCCTTAGGGTCAACGCAGCAGAGGAAGACCCCACCTTAGGTGGCGCGCACAATTGGAGAACAACCTCAACCAACTTGGTGTGCGTAGCTGGAGGCAGCTAGCGAGTGACCGAGCTGGTTGGAGGGGATTGTTGGTTGAGGCCGCAAGTAAAGTAAGTAAGTAACTGCCCACACAGGACCTATATCCTAGCTTCTCCAACCATTCCCTTGTGCGGAGTGGAAGGGACATACAAATTTAAGCCGACTCCCAACAATAATATGAGAAGTTTGTCATGACCATTAATGATCTTGGATGTTTGTCACACCTTCGCAAGAGGTCAGTGAAACAAAAAATTGTGTGTTGGTACTCATGTACGCATGTTAGAAGTTATACTTCGTTGGCATGGAATAATAGGTTGTGTATGCAGATGAGAAATATAATTATTGATAAAACTTAAATTTAGTGAAAATAGCATTGAGTTCAGAAATGGTGTGTGATTTCTGAGGACATCTTTGAAAAATATCCCTTTTCTGGTTTTAAGGACCTTTTTTAGGTCTCCAAGGCCCTCTTGGTAAAATAACCTTGAACGCAGAAATATATATAATAATAGCAACATAGCGCGAGTGTTAAGGAAATTAGGGTGAAAAGATAGGGAGAGATGCCGATGCACGTTGGTTTTGAATGTTTGTAGATTATAATGTGAAGGAATAATGGAGCGGAGAAGAGCATTCCACATTCGTGTTGTACGGCTAAGTTAAAATTCCTTATATTTCACAGTACGTCCGAATGCTCTACCTTGCACACTGGGTATTGCGGTTAAAATGTTTAAGGGGTGGAATGCAACTGGCTATTTCGTTTGAGCACTTATGGTGGAAATAACCATAAAATAACGAGAGACAAGAGATATTGCGACGATGACTAAGAGAGTCAGACGATATCGCGATGTGTCGGTCACCAATGATCCTATCAAGTAGCCCCAAATATTTTATTGGTGCACCAGACCAGATATGAGCATTGTACTCAAGTTTCAGGAGGATAAACACCTTATAAATAGCAGCCCGATCGGAGGGGGTGAATTATTTCTTAGTTACGCTGTCGAGATCGTAATTTGATGAGTTTAACATACGTTGCCGTTCCAGTTCGACACACGAAGCTGAAGGTCGTGTACCAAGAAATCTAAGGGTACTGTCATCGGCGAAGGAGTGATTTGGATTAGAGATAACAGACCACCAGCATTTATTTGGTGAATTCCAACCTTGAAACCGTCCAAAACAACTTGAATTGAACGGTTCGAAAGGTAATTTCATATCCATTGAAGAAAGGTTTCATCGATTCCAAATGCACGCATTTTCGAGAAGAGAGCTTAGTGCCAAACTCTGTCAAATGACTTTGAAATATCTAGCGCAACGATCTTACTTTCACAACCTTGTTGAAGAGATTGGTTCCACTTTTCAGTTAGATAAGTCATCAAATCACCAGAGGACCTGTTGCTGCGAAAGTGCTGCCGGGCATTAAGAAGTTTTCGGGATTCAAGATATTTCATGGTTTATCAGCTTTTCCAAGACCTTGGAAAGAAGGGACGTTAGTGCGATTCATCGGTAGAAGGAGGGAGATGAACATTCGCTTTTTTTGTGGACAGGCTGAGAAATGCTGGTTTTCATCTTCTCTGGAGAGCCTTGAAGAATAGGATAGATAGAAAAGCTTGCGCAATGGTTTTACCAGCGGGGCAGAACGATAGGAGAAATACAATCTGGACCAGCGGATTTGTGAACGTCAAGATCTTGAAGAACTCTAGCCACTGTACGAGTGCGGGAGAGGATTGGTAAAATGGAGTATTCTACGCGCTCAAGTACAGGGGACTTTTCTTAGGGTTCCAAGGACCTCTTGGTAAAATAATCTTGAATACAGAAATACTGCGTGGTTTCTAAGAACATTTTGGAAAAATATTCTATTTCCGGCTTTTTATTATCTCTTGGATATTTTGGAAAAATAGTCTTTTTTTGGGGTTTTAAGGAAATTTATAAGGTTCCCAAGGACTTCCGGTAAAATTAAATTTCACATTGAAATACTGCGCGGTTTTTAAGACATTTTGTAAACATCCTTTTTAGGGTTTAATTGACTATATATTTTGGGGTTCCAAGGACCTCTTGGTAAATAAATCTTGAACACAGAAATACTGCACGGTTTCTGAAGACATTTTGGTTCACAAATAAAAGCGACATTCTCAAATGGACATCAGTCCATCCACGATACAAGTCGAAATGTTTCCTCCGCTCTGATGAACAACAAAATTCATTTCATTTCTGCTGTCACAATTTGTCGTATTTTTGGACCCACTTCCCACTTTGTCCGTTTTCCGAAATCCGATAAATTGCGAAATGGTTTCCTATATCCGACTGCTTACATTACATTTAAAATTGTACTTTCAATGCGCCGAAGGAAGTATAACTTCAAAAACGTTAGATATTACTCGACCCCGGCGGAAGTTGAGACCCTTCGATTAGTAGTCCAACACATTAACCTCAGCTACTGCGCCCACTTTTTTTTATTGTTTGTATGTGTTTACCATTTGATAATGTTGCAGCAGCATCGATGTTACGTGGAATTCCAACCCACCGATCCATAGATTTTGGTTGCCTGTCTGCATAATCTGGATATCTATCGTCGAATCTCCAGAATTGTGCACCCGCAAAAAGGTAAGTCTGATTATTTTTAGCTAAAAAAATCAATTTAATAGCTATGCAAATCCAAATTGGGTAAGATTACTTACGCCACAGCATTGCTGCATCTATTTTGGGCATATAAACAGGTAATTCAATAAGGCTAGTCAGGTTTCTGGGAGTGTTTTCCAATAGTTGTTGTCCGTTGTAAATCCAATATAAATGATCTGTGACACATAAATATCAAATGAAATGCAATTAATAAAGGATATTATGTAACTATTCATAAAAAGAAACGAATAGATAAAAAAGATTGTCAACTTTTTTAATATTTTATATTCAGGAACTCGTACCTGTAAATGCTATTGTCGCTCCGTCATATCGCTCATAGACTGCATCAACTCGTTGAATATGCTCTGGCAAAAACGGCAGCACAATGTGTATTGTTTTTGGGTATCCACTTGCAATTGTGTACTTTTGTGTGAGTCTCCAAGCGTATTTACCCTTGAAAATATAAACTGAGCCTCGGATCATTGAAACTGCATCAAAGCGACCTTGACAAATATTCATTGAAGCTATAGAAGGTGCCCTTGGGGTATGGTCCGTGGTTTTCTTTGGAATATTTGGAAGGATAGGAGTAACTGATGTTACTGTAGGATATCTTCGCTGTTATGAAAATATATTAAATATATATTCAGAAACAATTATTTTACAATTTAGGTATCACCTTATGATCACTCACTGTTTCATAGTCCCCCTGATACGTGGGCTGTATATCCGCATCCGTTGTTATTTTCATAGTTGTTGATTCTGTTGATTCGCCATGTTGCACTGTTGGCGCTTCTGTCCTTGTTGTGGTTTGGTAGACTTCCGGTTCATCATCGCCTTGTAATTTCTTCTGAACTTAATGAAGAGGTTACAAGTTTATTTTATCATTGAAGTACCAAACGGTTACCATATAGTTCATACATCCCCAAAACATCATCATAGTCAAAGATATTATGGCTTGCACCTTTGTAATAAGCGAACATAATTGATGAAAATACTGTGGAATGCGCGAGTCCAAGGCTGTGACCCAGCTCATGCAAAGCAACTGAATAAAAGTCAACCCCATCAGCCATATTAGTGGAGTTTTCTTTCCAATTTTCATCCTCATCAAAGTGGACATCACCACCATTTGAGCCCTCTTCATATGGATAAAATGCATGTGCAAGAGTGTTACCAGGACCATCAAAAGGATAGCTGATTAAATGAAAATGAAACAAATTACTCTGGGCATTCAGAGTATAGGGAACGTTTCTCTCACTTGTCCCCATGATAAAGGCTACCAAAGCCAATAATAATATCCGCGGAAGTATCATTTACTCGGTCGAATTTTAGTCTGCTATAACGCGACCACATACCAAATGCCATCTTCAAGTCCCGCTCAATCTGCTCTTGTTCAATTTTCGAGGACCAATTAGCTATGCTTATAGGAAACGCCTTTGGGGATACAAATATATGCAAAAAGGAAATGGATATATGGACTTACTAATACGTTATATTTCGCTTTAGCCAAGATCTCGCACCAACGATGTAGCGTTTAAATCTATGTCTCGGAGCTACAGCCTCTATGTCCGACACTCCACAGCGTGGTGTAGATAGCAACTTAAAATAGAATCATAACTCTTAGCTATGCCAAAGAACTTAAAAAAAATGTTTTACTTTTAATGTCGCACTATCTAGTTTTCCAGTTTGATTGAGTGCTCCATATTTCTGAACGTTCTTGATTGCCCCTATAATTGCAGCTTCATGATACAGAGCTTCTGAGTCACTCGGATTCGATTCCAAGTATCCAAATCTCCTCATAAATTTTATCTGAAAGAAACCAACTTTGATAGCTAAACGTTTCTTTTGCTTATTTTAGGGTGATGACACTATACAATTTCCGGTGGTGGAACTTCGATACCCGGCGAGCGTTCTCCCGAAGGATAACCCCATGCACAATTAAATGTAAACAAAATCGATAAAATCCACGCAATTGTTAGAGATATAGGTAATAAATTAACGGACAACATAATTTTGCTCTTAAAGACGCCCTCTTTACATTTGAAATGATTTTTTGCAACTGATAAGTTTCTCAATGGTGGCACATAGCTTTCATAATTTGTTTGGCTTTATTCGCTCTTATCAGTGCTTCAATGTTTCGGTCGTTTGCTAGTGCGACAAGGCCAACCACTGGTTGACCAAAGAATTGAGCTTGTTTAAAAAATATGTATTGAAGTGAAATCTCCAACTGTAATCATCAGCTGAGTATTATCAGAACGAATGTTTCGCTTGTCTTTTTAATTAGAGGGCTGGAAAAGTGTTTTGTTACATTTACAAGTGTACAGTATGTACGAGCACATATTTTAAATCGAGTAAATCAGTGGATCGGACTCCATATGTGCAAAAACACTTACACTCAAATTATAGTCAAAGTGATTAAGATTTATTTAAAAAAAATATTATTTTTAGTTATCTGTTTTTGTTTTTAGATCTAGGGAGGTCATATTATCCCTTACTTAGTTTTTGAAGTAGTTTATGGTGCACTTGTAGGAGGTTCAGAGCGCGCTAATCTTAATTACTTGGCTATAAGAATTTTCTGTTGGAGGTTAGAGCGGTCTGCAATTCTAAAAATATAGGTCAGATAATTTGCCTTTTGAATTATAACTATGTACATTATATTCACAAAAAATGTAACTTGTAACAAGACTAGCTTTACTGTAAATTATATCTGCATATATGTATAACATGCAAGAAAGCCACTTGCTTTCATTTATAGGACTTCTAATGAGCCGACACCTTCGAACATGTGTTGGTGTCCAACAATCTCAAACGTGTGCGCAGTCTTTTTTACAGCTAACGTTTTTGAGGTACGAATCTGGTTTCATTGGTACATATACAAATCTGCTATGTTCTGTACAGATATAAAAGTTCGATCTAAACATTGCGATAAAGAGATTTCGCAGACACTTCATGTTTTAGTTAAACACCAAAACCTTTCTCAATAGTATTAATACAGCTTTTTACTTTCATGTACTTATATTTATCATTTTTTAACAAATTTCACACAATTCAATCGATGGTCACATTCGGTTACATTTTATAATTTTATTAGTCAATGTTTGTATGTAAATACATATTCCAATCACGAAAAATGATTACGTCGCTTATTTGAGGGACAGTATTCTGCGTATTCCTCCCATGTACAGCCAGTCTTTGTGCAACACTCCCGTGTTATAGATGGACCAGATGAGCGTCTATTTCGGCTACGCAAAATAGTGTTTGCAATTGAATTGTTTAGCCATTTTGTACCATAAAATATTTTCGATTTCCAGTTGTTTGGAGTTTTTGACGATAGGCTTGTTTTGGTGCCGCTGCGGCGTGAAAGTCGATAAATATCTTTTTCGCAAGCCCAATACAGATGTTCCAGAAGCTTATCTCTGCAACGTGAATGAGTTTCTTGATGCCATACGTCCACCCAATCCGAATGTGATCTAATAGAAACAAATAAAAAAATTGTATGATTGCCGGGATTAACAGTTCAAATGTATAAACTAAACAACAATTGAGTTAAAACTAAAAAAACATACTTTAAGACAGTTCTTATTCCAAATATGATGCACTCTACATTCCAGAACGTTCTAATTGATAAATTAAAGTCATACCTTTAGGCAGCGTTACCCAAGGGTTACGAACAAACAGTTGAGTGTTACTTAGTTGTTGCTATTTACTGGTATAACCGTTTAATTTTTCTACAACTATTCCTATAGGAACAATAATAATTGAGCTAGCTACTTGAGCAAATATTATCGAGAACGAATTTTATAGTTATTTGTTGCTTATAAATGGAAATTCCTTCTCCGCAGAGACATGAAAACTAAAATTGCTATCACTTGAATTCTTTTCTAGGTGGGTTTTTGCTTTATAACCCACTAAATTATTAAATTGATCAAATGACACTTAAAACCTTCCATGAAAGAAACACCATTTTTTCAATTAGTTTACGTACGGAGGTATTTTGAAAAAAAATCACCTTTGCCTAAAAAGCAATTCCAATCTATCACCAGTATGGATAGAGTTGACTCTTAAATTGAAACTTGTAATTATTAGCAATACCAAACCAGTTAGAACTGCAAAACTCATTTTAACAACATATTCTACTTTGTCCTCAGAAACAACTTTAATTATTTTTTACTATTCAAGAACAAACAGTGATACTAAAAGCGAATAGTGCAGACTGAATTAAGTGCGATTCGGTTTTCCTGGACAGGTATATTTATGTGCAAAATCTTTATGTTTCGCAAGAAAAGTTTATTGTCCTACACCTACACTCCAAAGAACAAATATTAACGTGTCGCAAACAAACCTACAACAACAGGACGAATTTGAAAAGCTGATGAATTTTGTTTGCTGATCGGCAATAGAAATGTTTATTTCTTTGTTTACATTCAAGCTTGTTATTTGTGGCATGTTCATGTAGGTGCTTTATTGGTCTCACCTAAGATATTACAAGCTAAGTAAATGGTGGTAAACCATGTATATAAATAATTTTATTTTAATTTAAATAAACACAACAATTAAAGTACCTATGTTTATAGCCAACGAGTGAAAATCATTTTACAAGTATCTACCTATATCACGCCGAGCAGAAAACGAAAATATATGTTGACAGGGTGCAAATGTTTCTATTTCATTCAATCAGGTGGGGTGCTGTCCTGGTTATGGAGGTGGATACCTAACCTAAATGACAATATAAAATTAGAAGTGATGTTAAGGTAGTTATACTTAGGTATTATTATTGCAAGTACTGTTGCATGCAAGGTGGGGGTAGGAAAAAAATATGTTTGTATAGTAAAATATTTCAATTTTGCACTTTCTGTTTCACTTTCTACACGTGCTGATGCAACTGATTTATTTGTTTGGCATGAGCTATCGAATTTCTTAGTTTGATGTTACAAATATTCGCATATTAATAAAAAAAATCAAATGAATAACATGGAACAAGCTCAAATTGTGATCAAATCGACATCAGGTTAAACATTGATGGTACAATGCTCACTCAAACCCCAAAGTTCACTAGGAAACACTAAGGATCATCAATTTGAAATTTCACACCTGAGAGGAGAACATATTACTCAAAGCTGTACTTCTCTGTTCTGTTTTGTTCTGATGTAGTTTTCCTTCATTAAACACAGCTACTATAGCAGAAAGTCAAACATGCAATCTTCGCATCGCCGGTGTTAATTCTCAGTAACCAATGAACAAAAGACCAGGACTATTAGGAAACTCCAAAGTGCATCAGATATTCTTTGCTGACGATAGAGCTATCATTGGCGAGGATAAAACGTTCCTACAACGAGCACTTGTGCTGCCAGTTCTCTGATCCACTCCTACCTATTCCAGACATTTATATGAATGAACTAAAAGTTCAAATATCTGATCTATAATCAATAGCGAAGCAAGCTATGATGCATCGCGTAAGCATAGGGTGGATGAAGTGGCGGAAAAACTCAGCCATCTTCTGTTTAGCGGCGCTCACATACAGTTCACAATGTTGGACAGCGTACAAAAAGTGTGAGGCAAATTAACTCCAGTTGAGATGAAGATGCTTCGCATGACAGCAAGAGTAGCAAAGATTGATCGAATAAGAAGATGCAAGACTCGAGGAAGCCTTCACGTCTCGATGAAAATGGAGCGCGACCGGTTCAGTTGGTACAAAGGAGATATCCTACGAACCCTGTCAAAAAAAAACTTGGATCACACAAATGCAGCAACACTTGATTGGCCTAAGCGACAAAGTGATTCAAATCGCGAGGCCCGCCGTTATTTTCTGAGGTCGAACTGGCAAATACCGCAGGCGAACCGGTAGGAATGCAGTTAAGTGGGAGGGTTATGATCCCTTTAGTCATTAAGGAAGAAGAAGAAGAATGTACGAAAGACCAGCAACATATAACTCACTTTTATTTAAAGGCTTACAGTTTTTCAACAGCTTACCAACCAATGTAAAATATATAAATATTAGGCATACCTATCTTCCCAACGAATCCTAATGGCAAATTTGAGGAGCTTCTCATGACAATTGATGCCCTTGCATCATGAATCTTTCAGTCAAGAGGTGGGCAGTGGAAAACATATTTAGGGGTTACTAGGCCCCAGCGGGATTTAAACCTGCAATTTGTTAAAGTCGGGCGCAGTAGCTCAATGGTATGTGTGTCGGACTTCTAATCGAAAGGTCACCGGTTCAATTCCTGCCGGTGCCAAGTTAAAGTAACATCTAGAGTTTTTTTTTCCACTGCCTCACCTCTTGCGAACGTCTGAGAAACATCCAAGATCATCAATTGTCATGAGAGGCTTCTCAAATTTGCCGTTCGGATTCGGCTTAAAATTGTAGGTCCCTTCCACTTCGCAAAGAAAGTGTTTGGAGAAGCTAGGTTGGGCCGTTAATGCCGTATATTTTTACTTTTTTTTGTTTATTTATTAATTGTTTTTAATCTGTTATACAGAGATGAGATTATTTGTAAATTTAAAAAATAACTTCTATATATTTGCAAAATATTTTTTATACGGATATGTATATAATATCTATTTGTAGGTAATGAACATAATATCAACATTTTTCTAAGCTCCCTGAAGTATACTGTAATTTATTCGGTCTTCTATTTCCCCATTGTGTTTTATAAGCCAAGAATTTGTTTTACTAAGTAAGAAAGGGGGAGAGGATAAAAGATTTGACGCGGGTAATGAATAATAACAATTCTACTGTTTTTTTTTTGTGTGACAGCCACAAATATTATTGTTCGACTATAATTTGAAAGACAAATAATATTGCGTCCATTAGTGTGTTGTTTTGCTAAAAAGGCTTGCATTTGCACGTCGGTTTGTAAAAATGTACATGCGTATTTATACTCTGTTATGTCAGGTGATCGTTCTTTCCTTTATTTCATTTATATTTACAACCTTCTTTTTTTTCATAATAAATTTGAGTATAGAACCCTAAACTTACTCCCCCTATCATGGTAAATGTTCGGAAGAAAATTTTCTGCGATTTGTGCGAAATTCGTTTCGATTCATTAATCGGACTAATTCTCCGATCAAATGCAACGCACATTCCCGCATGCGACATGACGCGTTAAACAAAATATTTTTTGGGCAGATAAACGCAAATGGAAGTGTTGAAAATTGAAAGTATGTAATAAAATTAAAAAATATAAATTTGTTGTTAATTTTAGTTATGTATTTAGTATTTTAGAAAGAAAATACCGACAAGTGGTCAACAGTCAACACGAACCGCAGTAGCCATTACTTTGAAATTGTATTAAATTTATCACAAAGTTTTTCCCACTGCAATGGATTTAAAACAGTTAAACTTCTGTCAAATGAAAGCGTTTGTAGGCTTTATTCATTTTGTTCCGAAAGATATGCCTCGATCGCAATCTACATTCCGATTCGATATGCCTTTCGTTTCGGAATTTCTTCTGAACGGATACCAGGATAGGGCTGACTAATTCCACTCGCAAAAACATGAATAAAAATTCCATTCGATATCGGTTTTTTTCTTTTTTTTATAAACACAAATGTTGATAAGTATTTTGTCGCTAGCTTATCGCCAATTTAAACAACTGAATACACGTTTTCTGACCCTACTATTCTTTTCGACGAATGAGAAATTATTGCTTAAATGTAATTTATAGTGAAAAACAGCGTTCGTGTTATCAATGCCGCATCTTTAATAGGTTAAATATTCCCCTCTTATAAGGCATACATTTACAACTTAACGTTAAAAATTAAACGTAAATTCGGTAAGAAACACGAAAAACAAAATAATAGGAGGATCATTTACTACATTATTAACTTATGTACATATATACTAAAATGTAAACAATTAAATAACTTGACTGTGGTTGTAATGCTTCTCTTCGCTTGCGTCGATATCTGTTTCTTCTTCCACCTCTATTCCAACTGACATTAACTGCATGGCATACTTTGTAATTTTATTTTCTTGGTCTGTTAACAGTTCCAAGAGGTCTTCTTGATCTTTGTGGAGCTTAGTCAAATCCTCGGCATATGTAGCTGAACGAGTTACCTCCTCAGCAAGTTTTTCTTTTAACAGCTCGACTTCTTTATTTAAACGAATCGTTTCCGCATGATTGAATTTGGTTGCGATTTCGACTTGTTCATTGGGTGCAGATGGTCCTGCAGCTGCTGCTAACTGGGCTCGTAATAGAAGATTTTGATCGGACAGTTGAGTATTGGTCGCATGAACTTGGGACAGAGATTTTTCGAGTTCTTCATTGCGAAATTCTAAATGACGAACCGTCTCTTTGAGAGTGTTTATTTCCGTATCCAGACCTCGAATGATTCCCTTGTATTGAGCCACTATCACTGATGCTTCTGAACTTAATGTGAGCTCTGTTAAATCACTTCCATTGATGTCGAATCCGGAAATCAGTTTCACAATCATCGCTACAAAAGGAAAGTTTTTGTGAAAAGAAAGAAAAAAACTGTTAAATTGGAAAATCGAATATCAAGTTCAAACTGCATATTTAAATAAAAAAGATTAAAGGAGTATTGCAGCATAAACAGCCAGGAATATTGATCGAATAACATGCACACAAGCAGTGTGAGTCGTATGCAAACAGCATTCGCTCAAACGCAAAGCTCAGTTTGGCAAAGTCGCAGTGTATTTTACAACATACCCTCAAGAGATTTATGCATTTTGCAGTAGTCGTAGTCCAAAAATAAGTCCGATGAAGATTTGGCTCGAATTTGCGGTGATTTCGATGCGCGACTGTAGGCTTCGTGACGTGAGACATCGCTAAGTTTTGTACAGAAGGTTTCTTGTCCTATTCGTTTAATAATTAACTGAAATTAAAATTTCTGTTTAGGGCTTAGGAACTAACTTTTAAAAATGATTTCATACCTGACAAATATCCTCGCGTTTGTTATTCGGCAGGGAGTTATCGTTGAATTGAATACATAGTCCCATAAGAAAAGCACAGAGTCCCTGGACCAGGTATTCATTCTCATCATGTTCATTGGCACAAACTTTAGCAATTAGATATGCAATACATCCAGGTGTTGAAATCAGGGCTTTTACCGCTGCAGGACAATTACTCAACCATACACTCAGTAGCATTAGAAGACCAACTTTGCTCTGCAACTTATAACTTTCTTTTTGTAGAAGATTCGTGCACTGTTCGAGTAATGATATGGGTTGACTGCCGGCCGTGGTAGCCAAAAGAACACGCAGCAGCTCCTCTTTTTGTGTAACATTATCGTTAAGGCCGTGCATTAGTGCAGTTGCCGAGAACCAGTTTGCCAAAGGGTCTATGCTGAACAATCCGCCGCACAGCAGTTGCCCAGTTGTTAGGCTTGATACTTCGTTGCTGGAAGGCAATAGTGTCTGAATAACAGCAGTCTGGCCAGCCTCATTTCTATACAAGTAACTTTGGAAACAGTACAGTACAGCGCAGCGTAAGGAGAGCGGTTGCTTTTCATTGACCATTGACATAAGAAGTACAACGATTGCAGGCCTTGGTGGGTTGCTCGGCGCCATGACTTTACTGAAGTCCTCCTGATTGCTGCTATCTCCGCGCACTACTTCTCCGACAGTATTGATGGTTTCAGTGAGAATATCTGCAGGAACTCCGCTGCTCATCAAGATGTTGCACAACGAATAAAGCAACTGTGAGGAGCGCATAGCCTTCTGACAGGTTGCGATGACATGCTGCTGATTGCTGGGAGTGACTAAAGCACGTACGACCTGAAGCATGCAGTGGATATTTGAAACCTTTTGCGGAGTCCAACCAATTTCTTCTATTTCTGGTGGTATTGTAAACATTGGAGCTAGCCTTTGAATGTAACTCCCTTCCTTAAAGAACTGCTGGTTGCTAGAGTTATTTTTTAGAAGATTTAACATTAGAATCAGACAGTCTTCGACCACGATACCACCATCCGAACACCCCTCGTCCCGCACAATTTCGAAGAGCTTGTCAAAAGCATTCTCAAACGCTACAATTTTCTGAATACTGGAATGACCTAATGAAAAACGTAGTAGTCATAACTTTTAAACTATTCTATTATTTATTAGCATTTTATTTACCTTTAGTAAGCTGAATAAGCAGTAACAGTGCATCGTTGCGTATAACTTCCCGGCTATCGGTCAACAAATCCATTAGTTTCGACACTCCCATTGGACTGACCAGTATAATCTCCTGCAAGTCCTTAGTCTTGTTTGTAATAAGAATCGTTATAAGCTGTATAGCGGCTCTGCGAACACGAAAATCATATTCCTCCAAGTAACCCATGACCAAAGTGACGTTTTCCGCTGTTTTCGTAAACATTTCAGTGAATTGTTCGCCCACATTCACAGTAACCGTCGGATTGTCTGCTTCTTCGTCAAATTCACCTGACGACATAATATTGCACAGTGTATCCAGTGCATAGCTGATGATTTCACTGTCTTGGCAATCATTTTGAAGCACTTGAATGAGTGCAGGCATTCCCTGGGCACCGACTTCAATTCGATATTTTCGGGAGAGTGCTTTCAATGCCCGACATGCATCACGCCGGTCTTCAAGAAGCGTCGACGAACTCACTCTGTCAACAAGCTTTTCAACCTATAATTAGGTCAAAAAATTTGATTGCAATTAGTTACAGTAAAAAAAGTAATCGGGTGTTTCGAGGAAAGGTCTTAGGTACGTTAATTATTGTTGCGAACACAGGCAAAAAATTATTTTTTATATTAGCCTCAAATTAATTCGTAGTTTATGATTAAATCAACTTGAAAACATAAAGTACTAATGTACATATTTTGTATGTTTGCTAAAATATGATATCTAACGACACACTTTTCAAGTTAATTAATTGATATATATTCGAAGCTTTACTTACAGTCTCTGCAACACTTGGTTGTTGACCTGGTTCCGTGGTACCAAGAACAGTTTTTATTCCACTTTTAAAGAAATCCATTTAGAAAATCGTAATCCAATGAATAGCTCCCAGAACGGATCCTAAAATTCCCTAACAACTTTGACGTAAGCATTTTATGTCCACGTCTGCTGTCATTTTGGTACCTAATCCAACGATACCTCAAATATGGTGAATATCTTTGAAAATGATGACAAAGTTACAGGGTCCTCGATTGGTCGTCTAGAAACTTACTGAACGCTTTAGAAAGTGTTCCCTGATTTGCTTCTGGATTTAAATTCAGAATTACACAATCATACACCATAAGCGTCAAAATCGATAAATGCAGATTTTGTTGTGTGATATTTAATCATATATGCAACTTTGACGAGAAAAGAAATATTATTATAAGCGATTTCCTATGTCTTCTGTTTTGGTCTATATGTTTTTGAATGAAAATAAAACGACATTAATTTAAATGAAATAAATTTAAATAAAATAAATGAAATCAATGCACGTGATAAATCTATGTTGTATTTTACTGGCTGAACACAATGGCAATATATAGCTGCAACCATTCGAGCAGTCAAATGCTCAATACATACTAATTCAATGGCAATACATAGCTGTCGGAGTTGACTTGCTTTTAACACGTACGTGGTGCAGCTATATAGTTTGTCTGCAACATCATTGTGTTCAGCGTGTTAGGCATTCCGCACGTGCGTTGTTTTCGTTACGTCCAAAGTCCTTGCGTGCGATTTGACCTTCAACTCAAAAATTCCAATAAAACCAAAGACAAAAATCCAAAACCAAGAAAATTCTTAACACTTCATACTTTGATGTACTTTCAAGTTGACACACTGCGCCTTACATCAACGGTACTTAACAGAAAGTTCGGGTTTTACAAATGTCATTTGAAGTTAAAGTAATGAAACAACGAAAAAAAAATTAACAAATATGTTTAATTTCAAGACAAACTCATTTTGGCATATTTTTATTCTTGCCATTTGTAAATACCTACAACCCGTATATGCCCGTTCACGTTCTTGATTTTCCCGCTCTCTGTTTGTCCAACATATCATGATTCTTTGCAACACAGAGAACGCTACGGGCAAAATTTTTTCCCGCACCGCAGCCATCGTTCTGTTTGACCGAGCTTTTAATGCGTCTCTCTACGTAACACTCCAAAGCGTGAGTGTGTTTCAAGCATAAGGCTGCAAGTTCTTAAACGTTTTCAAGTGCATGAACATTTTACATTGTCCCCCTAGCTTTGTGATAGGTATCACTTATATCCTATGGTTCAACTTGATGCGTAATTGTGTTTTTGGGTTAAATTAACAAAATTGGGTCGAATATATACATACCCACCACCTCGACAGCGTATTCATTCTCCTACTGGCAATGCCTTCATCAATGGGCAAATGGTATAAAAAGAATCAAAATGTCGTCAACTCACCCGTCAATTTGGTGACAGCAGATTTTTCTTCAAGAGAAAAAACCAAATTTGTGTGTTAAAAATATGTTGAAAACTATTAAAATCACTATGAAAACATCAGTATTTACCTAGTTTATAAAAAAATCGGAAATAATTTCTGAATTACAATGAGTTCTGCACAGAAAGGTGGTATGTGTTCGTTCTACCCATCGATGAAATGTGTTATTTTTCTTTAAAACTATTCTCATTTGTGAGTTTTTCTTCTCGATCTCTTCGTTGTACATACATACCATACAGTCTATTTATTTTAAAATTTTATTTATCAACAATTTTCTTGAAAAGTGTTTTTTATTCGCATCTCTTCCTTAAACAACAAAATACATATTGTTAAACAACAATTATAAAGCTTTGATAAAATATGTCATTATGTATCACATTGTGGGGAGTTCCGTCGTCGGTGTATTTAATTAATTCACTGCTTAATAATAATAAAAGTGAACAAATGGAACGTGCACAAAGTGAATAACAAAAAAAAAAAGGAAGTTTTAAACTAATTTATGGCCGCTGTGTACTTATGCACATATATTATAGTGAATTATTGTCTTAGTATATTTCTATTGTTCGTTTATTGTGTATCTAATTTGCTTAGGGCATGTATCTTAAAACTGTCTGTGTGAAGCGTCGATCGTGGTTAATTAATAGAATGCGAATTAGCTAGCTACCGCGCGAGCCAACGCAGAATACAGCTGTGACTGAGTGAAAACTACATATACGGTCTCGCGCTGCTACAACTTCATCTGTAAACAAATTATATACGCAAGCAAATGCTTTTGTAATTAGTCATCTTAAGAATAAGATAATTACAATATTCACTCAAGAGTTCTAAGCACAAGCACGAGCTCACAGCTCACGAAACCGATTCCAACTGCCGTGGGTTGAAGTCAGTGTTCGGTTCGTTGTTCATTATTTTTTGAACGTAAACCATTTCTATATTTATCCGTATGAAACATTTTTTTTATCTGCCATAAATAGCTGGAAAGTGCTTACGCCCTGCAGATTTTATTTTTTGCCAGACCAACCTATTTTGTGATTTTAACGTATTTAAGGAGCACCCACAGTTGAATAGAGTGCAAAATTTATCTAATTTTGATTAAATAAAAAATAACAAACAGACTTCGACTTGGGATTTCTTATATCAGATAAAGGTAGGGAACGTACCACAATTTATTTGTGAATCACATTTTTGCCAATCAAGGTCATTGTACTGTTGAAGGTAATAACTTTCTAATAAGCAAGTGTTCCAAATTTTAATGTTGCAATTAGTTTTCAATCATCAACCTGTTGGCGCCGCGCGTAAAGCGATTGTAAATTTATTTTGTTCGCTTCAGGACGTGTTTTGCCCTGCGCGATACACCTCGAGTAGAGACAGAACGTTTTCTTATCGGTTTTGGATGTTTTATTTTTTTTTATATTTATTCCTATCTTTGTGTCGCATACTGTCTCAAATTTTGATGTTCTTTTTTGTTTACATTGCTATTCTGATGTTCATCACATCGCTGACGGCAAGCGATTTCGTCATCGAACTTTAATTAGCCCGCGATAGCGACTGCGTCTGTCCATCCGTTCGATCAGTCATAAAGATTGGCACATTTGCGCTAAAAATACCAACTCAACTACAATTTTTTTCTTCAATTTCTCCCAAAACTTGTTTTTTTTTTATTATTATTTTTGCACGATAAATGAGAGGGACATAACTAAAAATTAAAGATCACCGCCACCGCGGACATGTACAGCTTAAAAGTGCGGTATTCGATTTTCTTTCGTTTGAATCGTCGTCGCTTCGTTTTGCAAGTGTAAACAAAATAATTTCACTTTTAAAAATTCACATTTCATAGACACGGTCGTGCACTTTAGTATATAAATAATTATTCATTTGTCAAGTTTTACTCTGCGCACGCCAGGAAATTATAATTTCAATTTTGAATGGTCGTTATGCAATGCCTCAATTCGATGACTCTTTTCTAATTGATTGCGCCCTGGTGGAAAAGCAGAAGATCTTTTCGTATTCATTGGATAGGCGATATTTGAAAAGGAAATCGAAGCCGAGGGTACTTATAAAAAATGTCACTCGATGTAAGTTGTACGGATTTGGTTATACCTGCACTGACCAATTTCGATCAATAAAGTGTGGAACGTTTTAAGAATTTTAATTCAGTAATGAAATGGAAGTTACGCGAATAAGTTTTGGATCTTTTGGAGAAAGTATTATTATAAAGTGAGTACCTATAAGCTTTTTTTTTTGTAATTTTAGACGGCAACGTCAGCTCGCCATCGACGCCCCATTCGACGACGATTGGCTCATCGGGTCATAAGAATAGTTTGAAGGGTACTAAACTGGCGCGTCGAGCTAAATCATTCAAAGACGATCTGTTTGAGAAAATATCGCTGATGCGGACACCCACCAATACCTTGGGGAGGCCACACTCCCCGCACAGCCCGCGCAGTAAACATTCAAAGCCACCATCAGCCGAGGATGTAGTTCGATCTTCACAATCACTCGAGACGTATGTAAAAGATATACAAAATGCCCTAAAGCATTTCCGCGATGTGATATTAAAAAAGAAACTGGAAGTATTGCCAGGAAACGGAACTATTATATTGGATTTGATTGCTAGTATGTACGCAGGTAATTTGAAGATCGATCGCCTATTTCCAGGGACTTTTTTAATTTAGCTTTTTTAACTGCAGTTGTTCAGTCACATACTGTAAAGGAGAATAACAGTAGTGTTATGCTATCAGCAACGCGGCAAATGTATATGTCGTTAGGGAAGTTAATCAAACTTTGTGACGAAGTATTACTCTGCGAGGAGGCAAGTGATTGTACATCGCTAAGTAAGGAAAACGTGAAAGAAGTAGTCGATCTACTTGATGAAGCTGTGAAGGTTTGTTATATTATTTTATTTGAGAACAATTAAGCAGCGTATTATTGCATCTAGAATCTAGTTGGCTTAGCGCAACAAAAGTTAAAAGAAAAAGAAGAAAACAATTTGAAATATGCAGCGACAACATCTGAAAACAAAATCTCACCAAATAATTTGATGCGACCAACGGTTGATTTGGTTGGCCAGCGGACATCATTACCCGACATACCGCTTACTCCCAAGTACGTAAACCCAATTGCTTAATAATAATGTTTTGTAAAATAATTGTTTTGGATTTACAGAGATCGTGATATTTTAGAAAAAGCAAATTCAAACCCTATGCGAGCGTCACATAGCACTGAAAGCATTTTAAGGGATTCTAGTCCACCCCCAAAACCCCCACTTCCCAACAGGTAAGCTATTGAAATGTATTTAAACATATATCGTGGCATGGGCTTTAACCAAGTTATATTGCATAATTGACTGAGTTCTTGGGAAGTTATATGGACAATGTATTTGACTTATTTATTTAACGGATAGTCCACCATTTAAATTTATTTTAACATATTACAAGAACTTTATTTTAATAATATTTCAACATTACAAATGCAAATTTTGCCAGTGATGATTAAGCTGAGTGTTTGCTCGAGTTTCAACGTCGTATTAGACTAAATATCGGCGACCGAGCGTAGCTCAAGACAACGCAATAACAATAAAATAAAAAAATCGTTTGTAGTATAGATTTACTACGCACTATCTCTACATAAGTAGGATATTTTCACCTGCCCTAGAAGGGACTAGGCTCTGGTGTTCAATTTGTAGTGGTTAGTAGTAGTTTTAGTTTATCTAGCAATATTTAGCTATTGTAATACAAAGAAAGTTTAAACCAGTAGTATAAAACACTAAGGGAATCTAATCATAGTTGGTCTTAACATAATTTACAACATTTCGCTTGAAACTTAAAAGTCGATTCTCTAACTTCAGTTCATTAGGTAGCTCGTTGAACATTTTAAAGCCTTTATAAAAAAACTGTATTCTGTGCTTTTACTGTTGTAAAGTATGGAAGACGAAAGTTATTTCTGTTACGGACATTATAGTTATGTACACTACCGACATATATTATTTTATCACAGAGGTATCTGGGTAACAAATCATTTTTCATTTTAAACACCAACAACAACACATTCATAATTGTCCTTTGTCGCACACTCAACCATTTCAGCACATTCAACATGTTCACAATTGGAGTCAGCCAGTGGCATTTTAAAATTATGCGCATCGCTCTATTTTGTAACCTTTGCAGTCTATCCAACATAGTATTGTTCGCTAAATATATAATTGTAGAACAGTATTCAAAATGTGGCTTGATTATTGTATTATACACATTTATTGCACATATAATTGACATTCTTTTTCGTATTCTGTCAAAAAAAAAAACATTTTTTTTACCAATTTTCTTTGCTATGTATGCAATATGACCATTAAAATTTAAATTCTCATCAATCATAATACCCAGATATTTTATTTCACTAACAATTTCAACTGATTCTTCATTGATCACTATTCTACAATTGGACAACCCATTGATAAACATGCACTTCGTCTTGCTTATATTTAAGCTTAATTTGTTCATCTGAAACCATTTATGCAGTTCTTTTAAATCACTGTTTATCTGTTCGATACATTCTTCTAAATTATTACACGAAACATATAAGAGACCATCGTCAGCGAAAAGTTGTAATCGTGAGCACTTGACAACTTTTGGCGTTTCATTAATATATATTATAAAAAGCAACGCCCCCAGAAACGATCCCTGTGGCACACCCAAGACTACATTTATTGCCTCCGAGACTGCATCATCTACCCTTGTCCTCTGTGTGCGTCCTTGCAAATATGACTCGAACCACCTTAATTCATTCTCTTTAATTCCATATTTATTGAGCTTATCAATTAGGATGTCCCTGTCAATTGTCTCAAATGCTCGTATCAGGTCGATAAAGACTGCCGCAATTTTATTTTTTGAGTAAACTTAATTTTTCCACTCCGCCAAGATGAGATTTATTAGCGTCTCACAGCTATGTCTACCTCTAAACCCCGATTGGCACTCCGCGAATAGATGATTTTCCTCCATATATTTTTGAAGCTGCTGCTGCACAATTTTCTCCAAGATTTTCGCTTCGTTGAGCAGCATATTGATTGGGCGAAAGTCTGCAGGTTTCTTAGGATTCTTTAACTTTTCTATTGGAACAACTATAGACTCTTTCCATGTTTCTGGGAAAATTCCATCTGCCATTGACTTATTTATAATTCCGCACAATTTCGGACCAATACTGCCCATAACATCACTAAGCATTTTCACACTTAACATATTAGGGTCTTTTTTATTTTTCATATTTTTTAAAATGACCCTAAGCTCATTTAGTGTTATTTCTTTAAATTTAAAAGTTTTGTTCACTGGCTGAATTACGTTCACATATTGAATACTGGGAATAGCATTATTTAATTCACACACACTGTTAACAAAGAAAACATTAAATTTGCTAGACAACGTTTTACAATCGTTCACCAAAACATTTTCAACAAAAACGCATTTTATTGTACTTTTTTGTTTATGCAACACAAGTGTTTTTATAGCTCTCCACATCGATTTTTGATCTCTAGCTGATTGAATTTTTTGTGAAATATATTCACTTTTTGCCCTATCAAGTGCTGATTTAAAATTGTTCCTAGTTAACCTGTAGTTTTGCCAGTCATTTTGGGAATTTGACCATACCGCCATTCTATATTTATGTAGTTTGTCCCTTTTCATTGACCTAAGCATGTTATTAAACCACTGATTTGCACCAGAACTGTTAACTTTTCGTTTACATTTAAGAGAGTCAACAGCCTTCTTTAAACACTGTTACATTTCTCGCTGAACAGCTCACGTCACTTTCATCATCTTCAACCGATTCTATATTGCGCTGAACACGATCGCAAAATTTTCGTTTATCGTATTTTAGTACTTCGTGAAGTTCGAATTGGTTTAGCCGTTCTTTTAAATTAGGAGATTTTCAGGAAATTACTTAGAGGAAATAAAGGAATTGGATTGCACAAACTACAGGAAGCTTATCGAATTCTGCAGGAAATTGAATTTTTTTCCTCCATGGAAACTGTTAAGGTTGTCCACTTAAAAGTTGAGATTCAATCATTATCCAAACATCTCAATATAAAATCTCATCCAAATCGTTAGAGCCGTTTCCGATTTATGATATATATACAAGAATCGTTCGTTTTAAGTAATAAGAATAATGTTACTGGGCTAACTTTCCGGTTCGAATTTATGAGTGGCTGTAGAGAAATAGAAAGAAAAAAGAAATTGTAAATCTCAGTTTGAATTCAATTATTAGTTCTACTTTGAAATTCTTTAGTTTTAGTTCTTCAAATTTCCACGTTTTTTCTGTTTCTTCTTATTTATTTGACAGAAGTCAACTTTGTTTCTGTTTCTGACTGCTTTGAATAGATTTTACTTCAACTCTGAGATACGATATTGAATAGACCTGTCGAATCTCATTGACGATTGTCTCATGGTTCTGGTGGTATAACTTCTTGGGATCCCATACGAATAATAATTTAGCAATATAATGACCCATGTTCTGCATTTCACTTTTTGTGAATTTGCAAGGTGAAAGTGAAATTGTGTGTTCTGCATTTCGATCGAAATGAATATTGTGAATTGGAGCAAATCTGTAGGGAGTTATTACGAATGGTTCAGGTGCGAATCCAGCATTTTTTCATTGAAAATTGCTAAAACTATTGCATCCATGTTGACTTAAAAGCAAACATTGTGTTTGTTTAGGATTTTGACAGTTCGAAAGTGAATTCGGAAAAAATTAAAACGATCGAAATGCAAACACCAAATTCCATTCCGAGTGAAATTGAAAAGTGAATTGAATTCGATTTCGATCGAAATGCAGAACAAGGGTGAATGGATCGCTTTGTATTAAATGGTATTGTTGGTGCTGAATCTATCCCCCCTATTACGGTTAGCTTCTCCAGCTTAAAAAAACCAATCCTCGGCAATTTGAAAAACTGGTCAAGTTGATGGAGGCAAATTCAGACATGGCAAATTGGAGCAATTTGGCTCATAAAAAAGAGCCAACAAGAATACTAGGAGTTATTTGCCGTGGAAATAAATGAATTGTGTCCTCCTGTACGCCTAGTTCATCAGATTCCTTGTCTACTCTAGAAAAAGCTGTATATGCACTACTCAATCTTCAACACACGATCGATCCACCTGGCCGTACTTTCGGAGAAAACGAAGACATATCATCGGTGCCTCAATTGACCGAAAATGTCAAAAATGATGAAGAGCAGCAAAATACGCCCGCACAGACTCCTCTGCTTGGTACTAGTCGAGTGAGCTTTGTTAGACAAAGCGAGATACACCAGAAAATCCTATGAATTGAAAAAGAAAAAAAACTTCTGTTATTGCAAGCCAAAGAGAAGAAGAAGAATTCTGGACTTACACATTATCTGGCAGGTCTAAAGGATTTGAGCTGTCTCGGATTCCTCGCCGCAGTCTGCTCATTTCCACATTTCTTTCTTCGTCGGACACATATTGTGAAGAAGAGTTCCGTGCTACTTATCATTTTTTTTTATTCGAAATCAGTAAAAATGTCAGTCTATTTCACAAAATATCAAAACAATTTGTCTTGTTGACACTTCACAGATGAAATTTGATATTTTTTTTAAATTTCTTTTGTTGACACTTCACAGGTGACATTAAGATTTTTTTCTGGCAGCACTGATTCTTTACTCGAATAAAAACGTTCGCTAACCGTAATACCAAAAAAGCAGTAATTCGCCTGGGAATTCGAAAGTTCGATTCGCTAACCGTAATAGGGTGGTATACTTTCACGTATTGGTACTCGTAGAATGCCATCATCGTCTATGTACGAACCTTTTTTTATCCAAAGACTCTAAATTGAGTAGGCTTCCCCATGTTGTACTGAAGAATGCTTATCTCTCGAACTGGACATGACAATAAAGAATTTTAAAGGATGTTACTATAGGTTACTTTCCGGTTCAAATTTATGAGTGGCTGTAGAGAAATAGAAAGAAAAAAGGAATGAATTCAAATTCTACTTTTATTAGTTCCACTTTAAAATTCTTTAGTTATAATTCTCCAAATTTCCCGTTTTTTCTGTTTCCTCTTATTTATTGGACAGAAGTCGACTTCCGCCTTTGCAACTGGCGAAATTATAGCTAATTCGCGGAAGAGTTGCCAACAAATAAGATAAGATAAGATATATATAATGCCTTAGATTATCTTCTGTCTCGCCAAGGCGATGAAAAAGGCACTTCAAGATCGTTTGTGCCGTTATACTCTTCTTCTTTTCCTTGCGGCATCCCTACTGGTCCGGCTGTGGGGATCTCCGGCTTGACCTAAAGGAAGGTTCCCGATTTCGGATCACTTCTTAACTGAGGCCAATCAAATGCTGGTATTATTGCGTTTGTATGATTCCGGCCTGTTTCGTTTTTACGACCTCGACGCGCGATTTTTGTTTGATCGTCCTTCGTGTTAACCCACGAATTTGCTGGCACATTTGTGGGAGAGTTGCAATATAGCAAATGTGTCGCAAGGCTCATCTAGATGTAAAAATTGACTAGATTTGATTGTGGCTTTTGGGCCATAGTATTTTATAGTCTCGTTATGTTTTTCCTAACTATGCATTATATTCTTTGAATACGTAAATTGTGTGTATTTTTGCTTGTGTGTATTCAGAATTCTACTGAAGTCTGTTATCAAATAAATCTCACTGTAATTTACTCGTCAATCACTTTGATTCGACTTTTGTGAAGGGTTCTTCACATTCTTCAAGTAGGCATATGGCAATAAACGTCATATTATCTTTTTTTTTATTTGCACAAAAGGTATAAAGCTGCTATAACTGCTGTCACACAACAAAAATATCGTTTATGGAGTATTAGACGACTGATTGCGGACAATAAACTCATGAGTAGAGTATGTTTGTCAAAAGTAAATCATCCACGCAATCTAAATTATAATGATCATTATGAAAATCAGCAAGCAGCAAAGCTTCAGGGCATTAATTTCTTATTTCGTTCTTCGTTTTCTTTTTCTTTAACGACGAGGTTGTATCTGGACTAAAGGGATAACAATCCTCATATTTCATAGCATCCCTACTGGGGTTCGCTGGTTTGAAATCAAAAAGAATCTGCAGGCCTCCCTAATTCAAATCACTTCGTCACTAACGTCAATCAAATGCTGGTGTTGTTGCATTCATACGATCCAGGAGTTTTAAGGTCTGCTTGAACATTGATTGATATTGCCTTCTTAAAGGGGTTCATATTATCTCTCCTTTGAACATGAAAGTAACGTCAACTAAGCCGCTCGAGCTCGAATTTACTTGAGATAGGTTCTTTAACGTGAAGGCTTCCTCGGATCTTGGTACTCCTTATTCGATCATCAAGCTATAATACTTCTGCTGTCATGCGAAGCATCTTCATCGCTGCTGTCGTTACTTTGATTTCAAACTTTTTGTACGCTGTCCAACATTGTGAGTCGTGTGTTAGCCCCGTTTACAGCACTCACCACATCAGCACCAAATACCTGCCACCGGATACGATCAAAAGCAGGACAATCACAGAGGAAATGTTCCGCAGTGTCATCGCTTTCTCCACAGGTTTCGCAGTTGGTGGTATCGCTTAATCCTAGCATCTTAAGATGCTTGGCAAAAGGGTAATGGCCCGTAAGAACGCCAGTAATTTGTCTGCAGTCTTTTCTGTTGAGAGACAACAAGAATGCCGCAGATTTTTTTACAGACGTCGGGGAAAATTCGCTTAGTCTGTCTGCACCCTGGAGAGTCATGCCATCTGCGATTGTGTTCATATGAAACCCAACCGTCAATGGAAGCACTGACCAAGGACGCAGGCAGACATATCGTCGGTTCAGGTCCTGAGAAGTCCTCCCCAGAGCCCTGTCTAGCAAGTTCATCGGAGATATCATTCCCCGTTCCCGTTATGACTCGGGACCCAGACAAGTCTGAGTGAATTCAACCTTCCGACCGAATTCAGAGAGATCTTGCATTCACGAACTATTTTGGAGGTGGTTAAAGGGTTTAGCAAGGCCTTAAGCGCAGCCTGACTGTCGCTACAGATACTTCGCCCCCTCCATCTGTTCCTCACGGCATAGTCCATAGCCATTAGGATAGCATAAGTATCCGTTTGGAAGACTGACGCATGTTTGCCTAACGAGAAGTAAGTCTAATATTATCGCTCTCCATGAAAACACCAGCGCCAGATCCTTGATCGGGTTTGGACCCATCCGTGAAGATTCGACTGCATTCCTTTCCAGGCTCAGAGTCTGGCCAGAGCCAGTCCTTTACACGATGAAAGTCGACTTCGTTATTGCGCATCAGCCGAAGTTCCGCTATCATTGCATCGCACGGCATATCCATAAGACATGAGTCGAAGGACAAACGCCGCGCAAGTTCATCAAAACTCCAGTGTGAGTTATACCAAAAGCCACCTCTTCTTAAACGTGAGATATATTTAATTGTGCAACCCATGATGTAAACATCAAGATGCGAGAGGTTTAAGAATGCATCTAGGCCGGAGCCAGGCGAACTGGAGAAGGCCCCCGTTCAGCCGAGACATACCTTCCTTTGGAGTTTGGCGAAATCGGCAGTAACGGATTTATGTGAAAGCTGATTTCTCCAAACAACCGATGCATATGCTTGAAATGGTATTATTATAGCCGTGTAAATCCATAGGACTCTTTTCGGTAATAAGCCCCATGCCTTGCCGAAAATGTCGTTGCACTGCCAGAAAACCGGCAGCGTTCTGCCAGTCTTCAGCTCAACATGCTTGGACCAAAGAAGTTTGCTGTCCAGGATGACTTCAAGAGAACAACCTCTGCTTCAAGCAGATAATCAAGGACTGTAATAAATATCAAGGGACTTAAGAAGCTTCACTGGTGTACACCGTCTTTGGTTGCTAACTGCTCAGTGACCATTTCATTTTTGAATTCGATATGATTTTGTTTGCGTACATCTCGAGTTTATAGTTTTCTTTCGTATACATTTACTTTGTAAGCCTTATTTGCATTATCTATGTATTTCCGACAATCTTATCCCTAACTTAGAACGCCTAGTTACAGAATCTTTTGGTATCATCCAATCAAAAAACAACATTTTCGTGCTGAAGCATGAGAAAATAAATAAATAAATATTTAATATAAACATATTGAATTGATTACTATAATCTGACGTTGGTTAGGTTACGTTAAGTTGAAGTGGCAGTTGGCCGAGAATGACACACTTGGACTAATAAAAGGTCCATTGTGATACCACGTGAAAAACGATCTAACAAATCACAAAGCTGCTCTTATGATGGCGACATATGCCAGCGTGATTGCCATATCTTTTTCTGGAGGCCGCTGGTTCTTGTATACGTAAATAAGATAGCTTTATTTTCTCTTTTTTGATACCCCGTCAGACGCGCTGAGCCAAGAAACCACAAGCATGCCGCTTCTTCCTTGCTATTATCGAGGCGACTCACAACAAAAATATAAATCATCAGCAGTTGGGAAGAGAGGCAAATACAAGTTAAAACAATATATATCAGGTCATTTGCATGTTAAGTCGACACTATATGATTTTTGCTCGTGGATTCAAAAGTCTGATTTCCGCCTGGCGGTATTGCATTGAGCCTTTTATATTTTAAGAAGTGAACACATTGCAGAGGCACAGATTATTATTATATCGTATTATTCCATCATCCGAGAGCACGCAGAACATTCTTCCCCATCCATTAGCCGATTTTTGATTTAAGAACGCAACAGAAATGTTTTCTATTCTTCATTTGTTGATAGTCAACCAAGATCAATTGTCCACCCTTGTCGTGTATATACATTTATAATTGCCGTATTATAGAAAATCACATATTCAACCTTACATAATCTGCTTTCACAGATCAATTGTGGCACCCCCTTTACCGCCAAAGCGTCGAAGTCAACAGAGTCAGAATAACGCAAGCAGCATTAATTCTGAACTGGATTTTAGTTCCGACTTTTCGATGTTAAATTATGGAGTGGACCAGTAAACTAAATTATAAATCGTCTTGCCGCACTGTTAATGATAATATATTTGATTTGATATTTATAGCCTTTCTGTGCGCTCTAGATCGCCAGATGAAAATTCTAGTCAATGCTCCCTAGATTCAGCTTTGAATCACTCACGTGAGGAGGAAGAGCTTAAAGCATTAACCATGGAAACATCTTCAGAGGATCAATTCCTCGAAGATGATGTGGAGAAGATGCTTGCATTTAGTAAGTTTTATTTAATTCTTGTTTACACTTTCAGTTAGCTTACACAAAAGAGACTGAGTCGCGAGTTTAAGGAAAGGTTTCACTATAACAATTTCCATTCATAGAATCACCGCAAAACAAAAAGGACTCAGAAAAACTGTTCAATGCTGTCGTGGAGAAGCCTGAAATGCGAAAAACCAACCGCCATTCAAATGAATCGGGTACATTTGTTGTCTTAAAAATAACAGTGTTTTTCTGTTGATCCTTATTTTTTGTTTTTTTTTTTTTTTTTTTTTTCAAAAAAAAATCTGTGTTTGTCCTTGTTGGCTTTTTATGTTTTCTTCTATTTCTTTGTTGGATTACAATTGCAAACAACAACTACATACGGCAGTCTTTTTTAGGTTTTGTGTCGATGCAATCGATCCGCACTAGTACTCAGAGTGTGTCGAAGCGAGCATCAGATTATAGTGTACAGTCTCAAAAGTCCAGCAGTCAGTTTGCGAGTGAAAATAGTCAGGAGTTCACAACATCGCATCAGCAAAAGACGATTACCCGCTTTTCTAACTCTGCTCTGTCTGTGACCAACAATCAGGCGGCATTTTCTGGAGTTGAATCTCAGAATGGAATTATAAATTTTTCAAAAACCTGCAGCAGTGGAGCAAACGACGATAACCAATCAATCAGTAACAGCAGTGCAAGTCCTGATCACTTGGAATATTCTATTAAATCAGAGAAGCTCATCAATGTTCAGCAAAGCATGTCTTCGCTAACTAAGACCAACAGCTTGGATATTTCCTCCTCGGATGATATGTTCTCCACTTCTTTGTCTGAATTACTGCCTCCTGCTCTACCGCCAAAAGTATCTAAAGCTAAAGAGAAACACCTTTCACAGTATGATAATTTCGATGAGATCGACGACGTTCAATGGTTTGTGGATAATTTTTTATTGTGCATGCAAAATTATTCATTTAAAAAAATTTAATTTCAGTTTATTTGGTGCCCAGCATAATGAACTTCCGGAGTTACGCTCAAACCCGCTCAATTTCCAATGGCAGAGTAAACATCAAAGTCTGATTGATCCGCGTCAGTGCCACAACTTCGCTATGGAGCCAAGCCTTGAGGAGCCGCCACCTTTGCCGGTTAAGAAAAAGCACAGTAAGTTTCCAACGTGTTTTTTTTATGTTATTTATTTTTTTTTTTTGTAATTATATTCAATTTAGATCGAAGGTTTTACAATCAATACCTGATAGGGCATTAAATAATTCTGTTGTTGTTAAACCAAATATTGTTATTAGAAAAACTCTAACGCATATGGTTTGTTTTAATGATTTAGTGTTTCAAAGTGTGGCCTTTTCGGGTAAGTTTAAGTGGTTAGAACGATTTTATATTGTTTTCCTTTTTGGTTTCGTGTTCTATTCCGTTATATTCAACAACAACAATATTCATGAAACAAACATTCATATGCTCGTATAATACAAGTTTTTTTCTTTTCCTTTTTTTTTTTATTCTGCTTTTGCATATTTGACTTAATTCTTTTTGCTTTCTGGGTGCCACGACAAATAACAAGAAAAGACAACAAGTTGCTTTTATCACAAACAGAGTACTCGTGCTCAAACTCGTACATACCTTTCGAATTCAAACAATACAAATTACAAACAAGTTTTGGTTAAATTATCGATGTTAGATGTGTGTAGTTCCTTTTTTTTGTAAAAGAAAAACAATTTTTATTATAATTGACTTTTCTGAAGCAACATATATACTCGTTTGCAGTTCATTGACTTGGTTCAAATAAAAATAATTTATCTGTTTGTGCTTCTTGTATGTAATTATTTGTTTCATATTTTTATAAACGAAGAATAACATTACGTTTTTGTGCGAAGAGTCGTATTAAAAGTGTGTGGTTTCCCTGGAAAACTATATAGAGATTTTTAGTTATTTAAATAGAAAGCTGATTTTGTTTGCAATGTGGCATTACGCGATTTAGTTTTTCTAATCAGAAATATACAGTAAAACATTGAATTCGGCATAGCAAACAAGTATTTCAAAGAGACATACGGTATATATTTTAATCAGAACAAATTCCTTCTTAACAATTATTCGCTGCTCAAAATAATTATGTTTAGATGCGTTCTAATTTGCATTGACTTCAACCGAAGGAATTGATATGGTTTTGTGAGTAACTTTCTATGTTGTAGGGCTTAAGGCATTGAAGTAAGTGATTTTGAACTGACTATATAATCGTAAGATAGACCAATTTTTAACATGCACTCCAATTTCGCAGTTCATTTATCCTTCTCCCTTCACGCCCTTTAATACTGATCATAGCCTCGCCGTGAAGACTTTAGTGCATCCCGCCTGGTCCGTCTATGGGGTTTCCCGGTTCAACCAAAACTAATATTGGCAGGCCTCCCAGCTTCGTTTCACTTCATCACTGATGCCTTCAATTGTACGCATTTGAATCCAGGCATCTTTAGGCTTCGCTTTTCTTTTTACGATTTGGACACTTGCATGTTCCCAATATTGAATATTGTTTGATCTTGCTTTTACGACAGTGGTGATGTCCAGTCGTGTTAACTCACGGGTGTGCAGGCATACTTGCGGGCGAGTTTTAAGATGTTAAATGAATCGCTAGGCTCACATGAATGGTAAGATTGCCTGGATGTGATTTCTCTCCTTAGTCGCCGCAGTGATATTCTTAGCCCATCACTGCCCGGACATTCGTAAAGTTCCTTTCTAGTGCAATAAGGCGCTCCAAGTTAGGCAAGGTCACCCTCTGAACAATAAAGTTTTTTTCATATATAAATCATTGTCCCTATATAAACCATGCATTTAATTGTATTTTCAGTGCATACATATTGAATGCAGCAAGCAGGTTAGAAGAGGTATTCAACTTTTATCCACCTTAGACCCAGTGGCCTTAGTTAAACGGAATGTGTCATTTTCATTTTTCCAATTTCCATGTGTCTGCTCACCCTTAGACTGAGTACTTACTTCAACTTAATTCCTTAACGGGATCCCGACTCGTGAAGTGTCTCTGCCTGAGACACTGCAGCCTTGCATTCTCTGCGATCCCGGGCACGCTGCTTCCAGTTCTCCATACCAAGCGCTCTGGCATCGGCTTGGTCTTGAAATCATAGGTTCGGTCTTCCTTGCTTTCTCGCACCAGGGGGCTGGGAGTCGAAGATCCTCTTTGATATATCATTATTGTCCATTCGCTCAATGTAGCCGAGCCAATGTAGTCGACGTGATTTAGCTTTTTAAAATACATCCACACTTGTTACAGCTCATAGAGTTCGTGGTTGTATCTTCTCCTCCGCCCTCCTGGCACGCAAGACCTAACAACCGATGGAGTATTTTTCTTTCAAAAAACCCCAATTCTGAGCGGGATGTTAAAAGTGTGCATCTGATGGTAAATTTTTGAAAATTTCAGAAGATATGAAACTAAATAAAATTTGTTGGAGACACACAACAGAAGTGAAATAATAATTTTTTTTATGTTTGAAATGAAAGTATTTCAATTACTATCCAGTCACTTTTCAATAACAGGAATTCTATTTTATTCAATATAATCAGCCCTATTGAGGTATCCATTTCGAAACGAACGGCAAATCTAATCGGCGCTCAGATTGCGCTCGGGGTATTCGTTTTGAAAAAACATAAATGAAGCATACATGTGCGTTCATTGACAGCTGCTTTTAATCTATAACAGTGTGAAAAATATTGTGATAATCAAATTTCAAACTGCGGCTCGTGTTGCCCACTGCCAAATAAAGCAACAACAATTGTTTTTATTTTTATTTTATAACTTTCAATTTTTAACACTTTTCCATTTTAAATGGTTGAATGAACAACAGTATCTTGTGATTGTTACCACTTGAAGTGGGGGCTAGAGTTACAGCGCTGTTTCACGGTCTGCCACAATCTATCATCAGAATCCTTTTTCTGTGGTGCTGGTCTATTTTTCATTCATTATTCTCGAAAAGCCTTTTCCTCCCCTGGGACTCGAACTTATATGAACTTTTTTGTGATAAGACACTTGCAGTTGAGCTGCCAAGCTTTCCTTTACGTTGACCTAGCTTCTATCAATTTATTTTGAATGGTTGAATGAACAACAGTATCTTGTGATTGCTACGGCGTGAAGTGCATTTGATCGGAGAATTAGTCCGATAAATTAATCGGAACGGATACCTGCTTAGGGAAAAATAATTGCTACTTTTTCCCAACTTATTTTCCTTATTTATTCTAATCTGTCCCTTCTCTCGCCCTTCTTCCTCATACCATGTTCTTGTCCTTTCTGCATTTAAGCATATTTATTAAAAAAATATCGATTTTCATGATAAAAATAGATGGTGCTCAACAGTAGCACTAAGCTATACAAACAAAATACGTTGGTTACACACAGCACATCCCTCAGCTGAGACTCTGTTAAAAGAAATAACGAGAGGACACCGAATGTCTCGCTCGTCCTCGATACACGAAGGCAATCGTAACACAGTGCCACTCCATCCAACGTGACGTATTTGCCGCACCTCTTTTCGTCACAGAAAAGTTTGGCGATCCGTATTTTAATATCTACAAACTCATCTGAATAGGCCCAACTATGGCTTCTTTAGATCTACAAATTGTAGATTATTCGTCACACAATTTTAAGGTATTGATTTTGGCATGAAAAAATTGCTATCATACGTTGTCCATAAGTATTTTTTTCTTCGAAGAAAAAAAATTATCTGAATCGGCCAGACATTGGCTTGGTTAGATTAAATAACCGCGTTTATAGTAGGTTTAGCTCAAGTTTTTATTTTGGCAAGAAATAAAGTTATCGTACGACAAAGTCAAATTCAGCATGCCCGTCCTAGGGTTAAGCGCTTTAATTATCCTATACTCATTGAAGGTCACTTGGCCTGCAAAACCTACTCTTAGTCACCTCTAATATCGCGCATATCACCGTTATTACCTACTTATTCAAATCCGAAACATGCGCGTTTTTTCTTTCTTCATAAATCTAGAATACCCTTCTACTGTGATGCACTTTCGATTATAGCAGAAATCTTAGTATTTGACATGAATCACAGTTACATTAAACATTCAGCCCATATCTAAGTCTGGACAAAACAAAATTAAGCCCAACGAATGTTTTGACGTCACAACTAGCATCCGCATGGGCTTGGATAAAGTCGTTCGAATGAACTTTGCGCCATGGTTGTACGATAAGAACGCGTGACACATGTGCTTTTAGTTATGAAGCCGAACTTAAAACCAAAACAATAATATAAATAAAAAGTCATTTAATAAATTGAGTTCAGTATCCAACAACAATCAACGTTAGAATAGTGTATTTGAAAGATAACATCCTCGATAAAACCGTAGAGTTCTAGCCGAAAAAGGACAAAACTAGGGATAGTGCGAGTGGAATTTTAATGTGTAATTCATTTACTAATCAGCTAGAAATTAACCCTTTCACCTGTCTAAGGCTTCGGCCACGCAATGAGCTGGGAAAAAAAATAAAACATGAAATCGTATGGCGGTGGCCACGTAAGCCCTTAGCAATCAGCGATTTTGATAAGCGACAGAGCGACGTCGCTCTACAATCAAATGAAATTTTTTGTCGCTCAATCGCTTAGTCGCTTGTCGTTCACTGCGTGGCCGAAGTCTAAGGCTTCTTCATTTAATCCACTGTCGCGGCTTCTGATAGCGATTACATCTCCTAATAATACGAAATCAGTAAAGCTTCCTTGGACTCACATAGGCATTCGATTGGAATATGATTGTAATTGCAACTGTTCAACGTTTATGAGCTCTTAAATAACGGCCGATTAAAATAAACCAATTGTGGGGCCTTTTTGAAGCGTTCCTAATACCTGTTGCATTTTTGTAAGAAAACTTCATCATCTGTCAGAAGTAATTCGAATAAATCAAGAAAAAATCATCAGTTAATAAATTTCCACATAGTTTTTTGAATCATTGGTGTTTCCTGGATATTTGAATTGCTTTAAAAACTAAAATCCAAACAAAAATGTGTTCCCATTTTAATAAGACCTCATTGACGCATTGATTTAGAAAATAAGCTGCTTACTTTTACATACAGTGAGCGCTAAAAGTGAGTGCACAGGCAGTAAGAACAATATTTACTAATATACGCAATACAAATTTCATTAGTTTTAATTAGAATTTTATGTTATAGCTTTTTATTTCAACTGAAGTGTAGAAAAAAAGTAGAACAAACACAAAAAAACAGCCCAAAATCACGAGTCAAAAGTGAGTCTTCGCTTTTAAAAAAACACTGTTTGGTAATAAAAATACATCATCAGACCTCGAGAGTAAGTTTAGGTTTAATAAGAAAAAAAAAGCGGAACGAAATTGGCTTAGCAATGAGAAAAATGATAATTCATTTAAGTTAGAATGAAAAAGCCTACGAAAAATTGCAGCAATAACGAAAAGAAGCGGTGGAATAAGAAAAATAATTGATCAAAGTAAAAAAAAAATATGTGTAACCGTCAAACCCGAGGGAAAACTCGTTTGGATTGTGGACATGCTTTCTTTATTTGAAAATTCGAAATAGCAACAGTGATGTTTGAAATTTTCGCTGGTGCGATAAAAACTAAAATTTATAGCGTGATACAAAAAATATAAGTAACGCAGTCAAACACGAAGGACGATCAGTTTTGGTTTGGAGTGCATGGCTGCGTCAGGACTTAATGAGCTAGAGCTTTTAGCAATTAACAAATTAGCTAAACTCATAATGCTGAGAGAAAATCTTGAACGTGGTATTTTCAAATTGAGGATACCAAGCACTTTTTACGATATAAAAAGACAACGATCCCCAAACATACGACTCGTACAGTCAAGAAATGGTTGTTGTATAGGACTCCAAAACATTTGGTTCATCCCCCACATTCTCTAGACCTAAATCCTATACAATATTTATGGGAATATTTGTATAAAACAATACGGAAAAAACAAATTTTCAGCAAAACTGCCCTGTGAGAGGCACTTCTCGAGGAATGACGCAATATTGGCGCTTAAATAACGGCATGATTAATGGAATTCATGCCCAGATGACTGGAAGCGGTTAGGACAAAAAAAAACTATAAGATAAGAACTAGGCAAAAGCTAGGTCCCATCGAAGTGGAAGGGACCTGTAAGTTCTAGCCGATTCTGAACGGCAAATTTAAGAAGGTGACAATCGATACTCTTGGATATTTGTTAGAAGCTCGCAAGAGGCAGTGGAAAAAAAACTGGATGTTACTTGGCCACGGCGTGTCTGAAACCTGAGACTCTTCGATTAGTAGACCAACACACTAACCACTGAGCCACTGCGCCCACAAAAGAAAGACAAACCAAGTACTAGTTTGTACAATGGACCAGTATTGAGTCTGAGTGCTCCAGTGTAGAAAGAAAGAAAAAAAAACTATAACATAAGAACTAGGCAGAAGCTAGGTCCCATCGAAGTGGAATTGACCTGTAAGTTCTAGCCGATTCTGAACGGCAAATTTGAGAAGGTGACAATCGATACTCTTGGATATTTGTTAGAAGCTCCCAAGAGGCAGTGGAAAAAAAACTTTGGATGTTACTTGGCCACGGCGTGTCTGAAACCTGAGACCCTTCGATTAGTAGACCAACACACTAACCACTGAGCCACTGCGCCCACAAAAGAAAGACAAACCAAGTACTAGTTTGTACAATGGACCAGTATTGAGTCTGAGTGCTCCAGTGTAGAAAGTCTCGCACCCCGACAAAAAAAAGTACTAATCCAGTGATTTTGTTTTTTAAAGAATATTTAGTTACTCTTACTTTCATCTTTTTGCACTCAGTTTTGGCGCTGACCGTAGTTAACCCAAGGAAGGGGAATTTTTGAACAGTTTTAAAACATGAAACAAAATTTCTTTCACTCTATCTCCAGTTGCTTCAACATTTGTTCGTTGAGTTTTCTTTAATTTTCTTTTCGGACTTACTTCTAACCAACCAATTTATCTTTTGGTTGAATTTATAGCTTCTAAGAACTGGCCAAGAAGTAATACCGCGATATCATTCATTCTCATATCTTGCACAATTGACTAATTATTTACAACCGCTACATTTCAGTTTTGGCATACATGGAGATTTGTTCGGCCTCATCTAGGTCTGTTGAGCAGCATCGGCATTCCGTACATACTTACAACCTTAGTCGAAACATATCACACAGTCAGACAATGACGTAAGTTTAAGAGTTTGTTTGAAGAAAATCTTAAATTACAGTTTGTACGTTTTAGGCTGTCACCTGTAACTAGGCCTCTGACATCACAGTCTTCGCTGACATCATCACCAATCAATGAAATACCTCCAGCACTGCCGCCAAAGAATAAACAACGGATGAGATCTACTCCAACCCCAACAATAATCACAACTCCACCGCAAAGTCCAAAGCCAGCAATGTCATTGGAAATATATCAGGAAGGTGGTCGTATAGCTCGAGTAATATCATCAGCAGCGGGAACCGAAATGTCCACTGTGAACGAAGAAGGTGGGGATACTTGTGATGAGGAATATCACAACGCGGGCGATGACTCTAGTCCAATACAAGACAATTCCGATAACCAACACGATGAACGAAATAAAGATTCTCCAAATTCAAATCTAGACAACACCAATGAAGAGGATGAAGGAATCGATGTTATACTTCGAAATAATTCATATAACAAGAAGGTATGTATGGTATTGAAAATAATTTTGAAAATCTAACTAATTGATTAACCTCAGGACTGCTCACCAATAAATTCCGTTAACAAGGATACACTTCCCAATCTGATAGAGGAACTTGACATAACAACGTATATGATTCTTAAGAAGGACGGTGAGGATGGTCCTGAAGTAAAAGGAGGCTTCTTAGACGCTCTTATTGTCCACGCTTGTCGAGTGCAGAAAATCTCTGATAATGGTAAGGGACGATATTACACATATGACAAATGTGTCATCCACAAACAAAAATCTATTCTTAAAATGCTGTTTGGTTTTAAGCTTTTCTATTTCTTGTTCTTCTCCCTGCCATTTCACTTAACTATCACTTTTAAAGCTGCTTATCTAGCAGACGAAAAAGATGGTAAGAGAGATTATTATGTCTGTCTCTTTAGCTTAAATGGTTGTTTTTTTGTAGCTCATTAATAAATCTGGATTTGCACAAACTGATATTGCAACAATGTAGATTGGTTTCTAATAACAAAATTTACCATTCCAGCTTTCTGCGAGGCATTCATAACCACATTTAGGACCTTTATTCAACCGCTGGACTTGATTGAAAAGTTAAACCATCGATATACGGTGCTTTTCTGTCAGCTAAACAACGACCAGAAGCAGAGGGCTGCTAGAGAGACATTTTCTTTATTAGTAAGAGTAGTTAACGACTTGACGTAAGTTAAAACGGTTGGAATGTGCCCGATTATAAGTAATATTGGTTCCTTGTCTTTGTCTAGGTCAACCGATTTAGTGAAACAGCTGTTAGAACTGCTAATTGAATTTGTCAACCAGCTGGTTTGTTCTGGCGAACTTTATATGGCTAAGGTTTTAAGAAATAAAATTGTGGAAAAGGTAACAGTCATGCAATCAAGAAGAATCGACGAAATGTGTGCTAATTATTTATTTTAGGTGATGGCCTACAGGGAGCAAAAATTGTATAGCAGCTACCTATCTGAGCAACGTAGCATCACAGCTAATCAGCCCACTTTGTTGGATTTAAAATCTCTAGAAATTGCAGAACAAATGACACTGCTGGATGCGG
Organism: Portevinia maculata; assembly: GCA_949715645.1. NCBI lineage: Eukaryota > Metazoa > Arthropoda > Insecta > Diptera > Syrphidae > Portevinia > Portevinia maculata. The sequence continues at coordinate 3,787,876 of OX454526.1, read as the reverse complement.
AACTATTTCAGAAGATTGAAATTCCCGAAGTATTACTATTCGCCAAGGAGCAATGCGAAGAGAAGTCTCCTAACTTAAATAAGTTCACGGAACATTTCAATAAGATGTCCTATTGGGCAAGATCTAAAATTCTTATGCAGCCTGATGCGAAGGACAGGGAAAAGCATGTGATAAAATTCATCAAAATAATGAAACATCTGCGCAAGATGAACAACTACAATTCATATCTGGCGCTATTGTCAGCTCTGGATTCGGCGCCAATAAGAAGGTAAAATGATTTTATTTATTTAATATTATTTATTTTGGGCTGGCCTAAAAACCCCTGAATCACACAAATTCTACAACGATTGGCATCAGTGACGCAGTGATCGAAAACCCGGAGGCCTGTCTATACTTTTGAGGTCGGACCGACGAACCCCACAGACGGACCAGTATGGATGCCGTGAAGTGGGAGCGTTATGTTCCCTTTAATCCAGATTATAATCACTACTTAACAGAAGAGAAAAGACATACAACTTCAGGAATATGAAAGTTTTGCCTCCCTCGAAACTTAACCAGCCATTATGATTGCATCTGTACGAGTGACGATGACTCATTCCGCAAAATGGCAGAATCCCAGTTCCTTACGATTCCGCTGTTTATTCACTCGTTCACTAGCGGGTCTCGTCTGTCTTTGCATGGCATGTAGTTCTACCGTAATGGATTTTATTTTATATTTATCAAGAAGCAGTTTCTTACTGTCGTCGCTTTAAGAATTGGGCTATATGACAGCCGTCTTTTGGTTCATATAATGGCAACGTTCTGTATGTATATATGGCAACGTTCCTTTATTCCCAAAAAGAAAAAGTGAATAATGCAACTGGTTTGTAGATATCCTCTTAGGATACATTTAAATCGTGATAGTGCAGACCGATCCATACCTGACAAGGTAGTCTGGCATCCTTTCGATACTTGAATGCAAAGCAATCCGATTATTGAAAGCTGTAACCTAGTCACAGTATATTCAGTTTATGTATGATTTAGAATCCACCCTTGTGAAGCATTCGTAACTAAGATTTTTCATTCGTATCCGATTTTATAGGTTAGAATGGCACAAAACAATAACGGAGGGCTTAAAAGAATACTGCGCCCTGATCGATTCCAGCTCTAGTTTTAGAATTTATCGTCAAGCATTAGCCGAAACGAATCCGCCTTGCATCCCATACATGTAAGTTAATTCTTTTTCCATTTTCCATATCACAATTAATTTTCATTTATGCACCTTTTTTTTAGTGGCCTTGTGCTCCAAGATTTGACTTTTGTACATGTAGGTAATCCTGATTATCTTAGGGATGGGGTTATCAACTTTTCCAAAAGGTGGCAGCAACACAACATTATAGTCAACATGAAACGTTTCAAAAAATGGTAATTACATATAATATTTATTATTATTATATTTATTCATTTTTCTTGGTTTGAAAAACTTTGTATTGACTTAATCTATCATAAAAATATTGAAGCTAAGAAGAGGCAGTGACATTAGTATTTATATAAGAATAAATAAATAGGGATAATGTCACTTCACTACAAAAAATTCTTTGAAGTGCGGGGTGACCTGGTTAATTCAGTATACAAGAAGACAAATTTAATTTATATATCCCAAAAAACAAAATTATGGAAACAGCTAATTGACCCCACAAAATTTTCTTAAAGCCTACTTTTGCAAAACAATCAATGGCTCAAGCTTTGTTTGGTAAGCCCCACTGCAGCAACTTATTCTGGACTGTAGTTTTAACTGAAATATTCAAGAATACTACTACTACGAGTACTTACTTAACGGGCTCTCTACCTGAGACATTGCAGCCTTCCATCCTTTGCGATCCTATGTACGCTACTTCCAGTTGTCCAGACCAAGCGCTCTGACATCCGCGATGACTTGGTCTTTAAAACGAAGGATCGGTTTTCTTGTTGTCCCGCACCTGGGGGCTGGGAGTCGAAGATCCTTTTCGCTGGTGCAGTATTTTTCATTCGCTCGATGTGGCCGAGCCAATGTAGTCGACGTATTTTAGCTTTTTGGACTACAACCACATCTTGGTACACCTTATAGAGTTCGCGATTATATCTTCTCCTCTATTCGCCCTCCTCACACACAGGGCCAAATACCCGACGGGGAATTTTTCCCCTTAAAGAACCCAAAATTAGCTCTCCTGGCAGTATCAGTATCAGTTTTGTAGAGCTTACACTTGGTCTTCCGAGTTAGGAGTTTTGAACCCATTTGTTTCGCCAAAACGAAGTAGCAACGGATCTCCCCAAAGGTATCATTTATGGAGTTGATGTTTTCTCCGAGGTAGGTGAACTCCCTTACTATCCTAAAATTCATTCTTTCAACAGCGACGTTTTGTCCTACTCGGTGAACAGATGTTTGCAAAGTAAACTTCGTTTATTCCTCGTTGACTTCACGGCCAACCAATTTCATATTCCATAATACACTGTTTTTAAAGTGTTTTGTCACAACATTTTTTAAGATGATAAAACCTTGGTAGGTACTGTAAATCGCAAATATTGTCTTAGAATCGGAATATATTTGGACCAATTCATATTTTGATCAAAATTAATGCCTAGGTATTTAAATTTATTTATTGTTTCAATTTTAAGACTCCTGCATATTTAGACTGAAGTGCATCAATTTAGTTTTATTGCTGACAACTAGTTTGTATTCCGAAAACCGCAGACCCAGGAGGTGAACGTCATGATTTATTTTAGAGGACTATACGAGCGGTATGCAAAGCCGAGATCATCTGCAAAAGCTGTAGCTTTCCCTATGATCGGTTGGATAAATAAATACTTAATGTAAATAAGGAACAATATGGGACCAAGGACTTATCCCTGATGCACACCTAAGTTCATAGTTCTTGATCTGCTAGCACAGTTACCTTATTTGATATTTTGAGTTCTATCTTTTTAAGTAGGACTCAAACCAGTTGTTCATACAACCACAAAAACCTACATAGTGTAATTTATTTAGTAGAAATCTGTGGTTGACCATGTCAAAAGCTTTGATAATGTCTACAAAAAGCCCAGAGCAACATTTGTTATCATTAGAGCTTTATAAATAAAGGAGCAAAACTCGAAGAGGGCTTCTTCTGAAGCAAGCACTTTCCTGAAACTAAAGTGAGCAAGACTAAACAAATTTACTTTTGCCACGTAACTCAGCTGTTGTAGGATCATCAATAGATACACCATCATTACATAGACCTATAACTTTAGAGATACCGGGAGAGTTGCCATCAATGAAACTATTAATAGCCTTCCATTTCTTTTCTTGGATTACCAAGTGCATTATGTACTTTAGAGTAGGAGCATCTATCCCGAGATGTCAGTATATCATTATTTATTTCCTTACTCAATATCCTAAAACCAGTTTTCAGCGCTGTATTATGAGGATGTTTAAGCACTTCTTTCTTAATTTATTGTTTAGTTTAAATTTTTTTTAAACAGAGACTTATTCTCTTATCCCAAGTTTTCACCTTTCTTCTGGTTTTTTACGCACAATTTCCAGGTAGATCCCACGTTACTAGCAATAAAAACCTAATTAGGTCAATTGCACGTACTACTAACTACACAGGCCTGATTACTAGGGACAAACTGCTGTGGGCGCTACACAGCTTCAAACCATATAAATCCGCGGGGCCAGATTGCATAATACCAGCATAACTTCAAAACACCTTGGATATCATCTTGCCTCTGATTGAGATAATAAGATAAGCTGCATGGAGATGGTTTCCGTTGTTATGGAGAGATTTTAAACTAGTTTTCATACCCAAAGCCGGTAAATGTTCAGATGTAAATCCTAAGGATTTCAGATCCATAAGCCTATCATCATTCCTTCTAAAAACATTAGATAGGCTGATTAATATCCATCTACGAACTAACATTGAACTCCTGTCTACCGCTCAACATGCATATTGCAAAGGCAAATCTGTTGAAACAGCCTTACATACGTTAGTACGTTCAATCGAATACTCCCTTCACCATAAATAATACACTGTGGTTGCATTCCTGGGCATTAAAGGCGCTTTTAACAACGTCAATACATCCGCGATCGCAAATGCACTGTCAGATCTGAAGGTAGACGACTCACTTGGTGAGCTTATTAATCTAATACTCACAAGCCGGATTATAAACTCGAAACTGGGTGTGACATCTGCCAGAGGTACGACACAGGGCGGACTCCTATCCCCTCTTCTCTGAAACTTAGTGGTGAACAAGCTGCTGATGTGCCTGGAAAGGGAGGGCTGCATGGTGATTGGCTATGCAGACGACGTTGCAATTGCCACCACATGGAAGGGCCTCAACACCCTGAAATAACTTCTCCAAAACGCTCTTAACAACCTAACAACATTTGCAGATCGTTGTGGGTTAGGGGTTAACCCCCACAAAACCGAACTTGTTCTATTCACTAGGAAACAAAAAATCCACACAAAAAATTCCACACATTGATCCTCCCTCAATCAGGGACACAAGCTTGGCCTTCTCTGATGAAGCTAAATACTTCGGTCTCATTCTGGATAACTAGCTCAGCTGGAAACCTAACATACAAGAAAGAGTTCGTAAAGCCACGGTAGCACTTTTCCCTTGCAAATGGCCATCGGTAATAAATAGGGGCTTCCACCCCGCATCACCAACTGGCTATACATCTCGGTAATAAGACCGATACTTATGTACGGGGTGTTTGTTTGGTGGACTGACTTAGACAAAGCGATAAATCGCGATAAGCTAAGCAAAGTCCAACGAACAGCGTGTCTCTGCATGAGTGGTGCACTGCGCACTACTCGCTTTGCTGCGAATGACGTTCTGTTTCACCTAACAACATAGACTACACCACCCCTCAGACCCGTTATGACAAAAACTTCAAGGTCAACATCGCTCCCAGAACATTCTGGGAGGCGGGTGTCCCTGTCGAAAATAAATCGATCCACTTTTATTCCGATGGATCCAAAACCGACGGAGGGGTAGGCGGAAGTGTGTTCTCTGACAGGGTGAACCTCAGGCTCTCCTTTCGCCTCCCTGATCACTGCAGCGTGTTCCAGGCGGAAATCATAGTGATTAATGAAGTCCTATCGTGGCCGAAGAGGAACGTGATATCCGCTATGGACATCCGGATCTTCTCAGATAGTCAAGCTGCGCTAAAATCTCTGGATTCTGTCTCCACAAACTCCATCGTAGTCCGTGACTGTCGATCATCTCTAGTGGAGATGGCGGAGCAATTTAACATTCACCTATGCTGGGTGCCAGGACATTCAGACATTCCAGGAAACTGTAGGCATGTCTCATAGGCAAGCATGCAATAAGGCTTGGCGTCTATACAAATGATTTCTGCAGAAGCTACATGGTCGAGGAGGAGACAATTCTCCACCTGCTTTCCTCAAAGACGAAAACTCCATTTAGGATCTTTCTTTTACAATGATCTTAGCGTTCTCATAACACTGACATCAAAAGTCTGTCAAGCTTCATCAAAAGCTCCAACTGGATCAACGAGTAGGAAGTTGATATATCCGTGTGGTATCACAATGGACCTTTCATTGGGCTTAGTGTGTCGGCCTCTGCCGACTGCCGACTGCCACTATAACCTAACCTTACCTACGTGAAATTGTTTATGTATTTCTGAAAATTGTTATTGATTAATTTTATACTTTATATACTAATTTATATACTTAATTATTTTTTATTTTCTTCCAGTGCGTATCCTTTCAAAAGAAACGAGCGTATAATTCGGTTTTTTGAAAATTTCGAAAACTTCCTCGGGGAGGAACAAATGTGGCAAATTTCAGAAAATATCAAACCTCGCGGTCGTAGACCAGTACAAAACTGAAATTAATGTTACACTACACTAAAACCTAATATGTATGTGACTCCTAATCTGAATACTTTATAAGATCAGTTACTAACTAACACAACGAAATTACGATGTGGTGAGGCAGTATGTTTGCTGCACATGAGACCAAAGCCAACCGAACAAACATAAACGAATTATACCAAATTATAAATTAAAAAAAAACATTTTTTTCTCCAAAAACCTAACTAATTTTTTCCCTCAACCCCATATATAATATACTTGTATAGAGTTAATCGTCTGAGGTTTAATTAACTAAATTCGTGTGTGAATCATACTAAACGATCATGAAAATTCTATTAATGTTGTTACAAAACTATTATATTAATCAAATCGTATATATATAGAAACAAGACTGTCTTAACAATTAGGAATTAAAGCAAAGCATGTATGTATGAAATGCATTGTTAAAATGAGCACTTGCAATTTTATGCCAATAATTTCCTTATGCACCTTAACAATCCAATTAATGTGAAACTGTCTAATCAGTTTCCCCGATTCTGACTTTCTGTGAATTGGTCACCGTTTTACACACGCACAGCCCCAGGCAATGCAAATACGAATCAAAATTACTGCTTATATTATTTACAACTGCATACATAATATTGTCAAAGCAACAAAGTGCAATCATATTTTTCATTCTCTAAGTTGAGCACAAAATGTTTATTGTTTTTATGTACTTCTATTCTATATACAAGAAGAACAAACTATTCATATATATATATATATATTTGTATATATGCCAATGTGTTAATAAAAAAAATGCAAATTTACAAAAGCAAAAAAAATAAAAATAATAATTGTAATAAGTCTTCAATTGTATCTAAACAAAAATTCTATGCAACTATAAAACATTTTAGAAAAAAAACTATCGAACTGTGCTAAAAAAATTATTAACTTTTATTAACTTAAACAATTTTACACATTTATCTTTATAAAGTTATTTGTAATAAGTGTATACATATTTTTTTAAAATGCAATTTTAAGTGTAAGCAATTAGTTTAGGTTTAAGTAGAGCAGGTGTGAAATATTTTATATTACTTTTTTTGTGTGTGTTATTTATGTTTTTATTTGTATTTTTATTTTTTACTAATTTTTAATTTTTAATGAATTTATTCACCGGTCATGCTTTTACAGTTACTATTAACATAAATGCCATACCTATATATATATATATATTATATATTTTTTATACATACTACGTAACTGTATTAAATTATTTTTATTATTTGTCATTTTTATAATATAAAACATTGTAAATACTAGAATCGGTACCTATGATTTTTTTTTATTTTAAGTTAAAAAACACATTTTACTCTAAACCAATAAAAAATATATACAAAAATATACAATACAAGAAAAACAAACGATTGTGTCTAGTTCTTATGTAAAAGTAGGGTTTGCATTATGTATTATATATAAATTACTAATCTTATGTTTAACATTGTTCATTTTGGTTCAGAAGAAAAACAATACAAATTCTACTTACACACATTTGGCACGTGAGCCTGTGCTAAAGGCGGAGTATGGATTCTTTTTTGAACTATTCAAAGCCAAAACGAATTCAAATAACTATGCGGGAGAGAAATATATCAACATTCTGTTTTAAAGTGGTCGTTTTTTTATCGATGATTATGCTTTGAAATATAATGTATCTGTGAACCCTATTAACAATCCTAAATTATTATAAATTCAAATAAAGAAACCATATTATCGATGTTTTAAATGGCGACACTCTTCTTTTTTCCTCTTCAACTAATGTGGATAGAGAAATCCAAAACCTCGCACTTTACTATGGGCCTTATTATGGTTGTCAAATATCGAGCCTTATTGCGAAGATCAATCGACAGTGGATAATTGACTATTTTCAATGTGTGCTATTGTGAACGAATGATTCTAAAGGATTTTGTCAATCGCAGTCAATTAATTTTTTTAATTTGACAAAAATACCAAATGAATCGTTCGTTCACAATAGCACACATTGAAAATAGTCAATTATCAACTGTCGATTGATCTTCGCAATAAGGCTCATCAATACGATAGGTATTTGACAAAAATTGGCAATGGTCAACAAAATTGATGGATCGGTAGGTATTATCGTTGTCAATCATCAAAACTTTTGATCAACTGCAATTTTATTCGGATTTTTGATCTATTGTGAACACTAATTGATAAATTTGGTATTATCGTTGTCAAATATATTGATAGCTGTCAAATTTTCTGTCAATCACAAATTCGTCGTTGACAAATTAATATTGAGGATTCTTTCGCTGTTTTTATTTGTAAAACATCATTTTCGAAACGAGATGTCATCAGTAGAATCACTATCACTGGAACTTCATTTTCATTAATGTCGTGAACAAAAAGTAATCGCAAAATGCATTAGAAAAAACAATTCAAAAAGTTCATAAACATAAACAAAAGTCATCACAAAATGCATTACCAACGAAAATTAAATTAAAATTAAATTTTAAGTGAAGCAACACGAACAACGAAAGTATTTAATAATTTAACCGTCAAATGAAATACCTCATCACAATTGCATTTTGCTTCTTAATGTTCACAATAGATGTATAATTTGTCGATTGACAATCGTAATACCCAAATGTCGATCGATTGATAAATAATTATGTCGTTAATCAATTATTGATCTTTGATAACCATAATAAGAATGTATGTCTCTAATTGTTCGACTGTGCTCTGGTTTGACCATCAAAAAGTATCTTCCGGTTTCGGAGCACTTTGCCACAGAGGCCAAACGAAAGCTGGAGGTGTTGCAATTTATGTGAAGTTTTTCGGCCTACCTCGTTTAAAGTAGCCCGTTCCTGTACCGGGTCCGGAAGACAAATTCAAACTTAAAATGGAACACAAAATAAAAGGATTTATCCAGGCAGGTTTCACCATCCGTACTTTTCGATAATAATCATAAGAAAATAAATAAAATAACTTAAAGTGTGAATGGAACACAATATTCACCGATATTACGACTGGCGTTGAACGCCTCGTCAAAAAACTACAATGCAACTTTGGCATTATAGCTGGCGTAGGCGTTACGCCAGTCGTTGTTTTGTGGAACGTAATTCCTGATCTACAGTTGACGTTTAGGTTAAGCGGCCCTTAAACGGTCAATCGGTTGACATCATGCATCGTGTATGTGTGGATTGACGCTACCCCTTACACAGTTCAATCGATTGACGTGCATTTTTTAGTTTTTGTGAGTTTTCGTGGTGTACGGATGTGCGAAGAGTAAAGCGGACGATTGTATTGCATGTATTGCTCTTGCACATTGCATAAAGAGGAAAAAGAAAAAAAGTACTCCGAGATGAACACGGAGATTCGCTGTCTTTGATGAAACTTATTTCATTAAAATACCAAAGAATTGGTTCACTGAAATTACCAACACCGGATCCGCTTTTGTTTAATTCTTAAACGTTTTAGCTCGCGCCGGAAATTCGTTCTGAACGTATTTATTTTTCTGGTGACATCCGCTTTTTGTGCATCAGGATACTTTTCTTTATACTTTTGCAGTAAAACTTCATATTGTTGCATTTTTTGTTTCGGTCGCTATAATCTTTCCCTTTGACATCCCATAAACTCGGTAATGACCGATATGTTTTAATTAATTCCGATACAAATGCTCAGTCTTCATTGTCCTTCAATTTTCCGCTGGCGCCAGACATGTTTTCTCTTCCGTTACACAAAACACAATGAAGTAATTACGTCAATCCAACCCTTACACATATCAATCAGCATGACGTTCATCATGCAAAATCAAACTTGCTTTAATTTTCGTCAATCAGATTTCACCAAATGTGTGTGACTCATACATATACATTTTCACAAACCCAAGCTAGTGATTGATGTCATTCGATTGACCGTGCAAGGGCCGCTTTAGGCACACAGGGCCTAAAATTGATTGTCAGACGTTTGCAACAACGCGATGGTATCGACACTCTTACGTGAGTACTGTAATAAATACTGATATCGGTACTGCCCCGGTATCGAATTAACCCTAATAGTCAGTAACCAGACCACGCACGTGTCAAAGTCGTAAAAAAAACAGGACTGATAACTCCTGAAACCACGCAGGCGGACTAGTACTGAGGCAGATAAGTGTAATCCTGGCTACTCATTCCGTAACTCCTACGACGATGTTCATCCAAGCGATAGTGATGAACGAGATCGCCATCAATTTGTTTCACGTAACTTTATCACCATATCACCAGTGTCGTCCACCGTCAATCTTGTATGAATCCAACCAAAAAAAAATTGAATGACTGCAACTGGAATCATACATGTTGCTCATCTTTAGACCAGCTCTAGTTACCACTCTTTTGGCAAAAAAAAAAATTTCGGTGAAACTTAATCTTTCGCAATACATTCACATGTGAGTCCGTGGCTATTTCAATTTCCATGCTAATTGAAACCGAAAACGTTGTTTTGCGGACTTGTGAGCAGAGCCGTATTTATTTATTTTTATTTTCGTTTGGCATCAGCAGCGTACACAGCTTTGGAGCTTCGCGTTGACAATCGCATCCAGTTGATACATATGAAATCTATGAAACCCATCACAAAGCTCCGTTGCGTTCAAAATAAGACGCGTTAATACAGAACGTAATGTTTGGTAACGTTGCTGTAAAGCGCCGTGTGTCTTAAAAAATGTGGGAAAATTATGGTCTGTCAAGCTTTTTATTGGCATTGAATACGAGTCTTCGGTAATATTTGAATTTTTGGTTTGAATCAAATGTCAAAGCGCACATTAAGCCTCTGGACGTAACGAAGCAACGCACGCGGGTAAGCGTCATTGTGGTTTAGGCATAACTATTTTTTTTTTTGCGAGCCGCTGGGAGTCATTTTGGATCAATGTCTTAGCTAACCCATTGACTAACATCAGCGGATACAATATTGGCTATCGATACCTTATTGGCTATCGTGCAAATTATATCATCTTGACGACGATTATCGAGCTACGTAAACCAAATCTATATGTACCCACTGAGTTTACTCATTACTGTCAGTAGAGAGATCGCGTTTCATTCCAGTTTAGTAGCAAGAACTGAATAGTACTTAGCTGAGCTGAAATAGCATTTTGATTCTATAAAAAAAAACTTAATGAACAACACTTTCACGTTTCAACGTTTTCAATTATAGAATTTCACCGCGGGCCTTGTGTAAATCGTAACTTCTATAATATAGCACATTAGCAGGTGTTCCCTGAACACATCCTACTTTTCGTTTAGTAGTGTACTATACGACTAGTAGCAGAAACGTCAAAATTTAATGTAAGAGAGAGAAATGATTAGTCTCTTAAAATGTCGTATGTTAGTCACTCTGCCACAAGATAGGTGTTGTATGATATCGATTAGTTTTCTGGTTTTCCAACTTGGTCAGTATTTCGTTTGCTTTGCGCTATTTGTAGCTCGCGGTGCCCGGCAATTTTTAAAAAAATTTAATTGCATTAATCAAAGTAATGCCAAACTAATCTCATTGCTATACGTTTGAATTAAAAAAAAAACACCAAACGTCTTATATACGAACTTTCGACTTCCACAAAGCGACAATCAGAATTACTCAGTTCAGTTGTTCGGTTGTTCAGTGTTTTCCTCCTTTCATTGGGTGTGTGCTGTTCTTGGTTCTCTCGCGTTTAGTGTGAATTGAATTTAAAACCATTTTTTGACAAAGAAAAAAGTGCATCACTAAAGTTTTCCTTGCCAGAAGCCAGTGTAGGATATTTGGGAAAATAAATTCGGCTAAAACGGTGCCACGGTGTAACTAGCGATATCAATGCACAAAAGAAAAAAATAGCTGCAACTCCGGAAGTGTGAAGAAGAGTCGTCGCAGCAGCGCAGATAGTATCATCGATTTCATCCAAAAGGTGGGGGGAAGTTACTGCCAGCGGAAAAAAAGAAATATAATCAAGCAGACAAGGCAGAATCGCGCAAAGAAAGTTGCTAAACTAGGTAAGTGACCATCATGGCAACTGGAAATGTAACTAAGGCGATAGCGACATGAATTCCTCCGGCAGCAGGAGCCATAGATAGAAACCAATATCGTGCTGCGCGTACTTGTTCCATATCAGTGGCCGGACGGAGCTGGATTCAAAGTCAAGTGCTCTGAATCGATTCAAATTAAATAAGAAAATTAAAAAAACATTGTTCTGCTGCTTGTCGCGTTTGGTGCATTTTTGTATTTGGCTGCAGGTAGGTGGTGAAAACTGAATTTTGTACTCCCCATGCCATGATCACGCGGGACCTCCCGCAAAAGATTCATTTAAGGCCATTCAATTCAGCAGCTTTCTGTTGAACACCTTGATTTAAGAAACGTTTCTAATCAGCGTATTCGGAATGAGAGTAATTCAGTGATAATCCCTTGAGAAATTGCAATAATTATTAAAGTCCAAACTTGCATAGAATAATCGTTCTTTTTAACTTTGCGCATACACATGCACGCACACAAACACGGGCGTAGAAATCAAGAAAATCCTATTTAAACACGGCGCGCCCGACCCCGACCGAAGTAGCAGCATCCAGCAAGCAAGGCAAAGGCAATCGAGAGAAAGTGTCACCGGAAAGAGAAGGCAACTTTGTAAGGGTTGAAACAAAATTTAAGAGAGTTTTTTCGTTAGTTTTCAAGAAAATGGGTAACAAAGGGTAGATTTCTGCAACCGGTACAGAAAATCTTGTTTTGTTTTCCTTAACGCGACCTTTCAATCAAAACAATTTTCTAAGCCAAAATGCTTTGATACAAAAATCCCAATCTACATCGTGTGTATGTGTGAGTGGATGATAAATTTTCACTTGTCTGTCAGTGAAACTGATAACTCTATGAAGTTGCCACTCCCCACCCATAATTGAAACACTAAAATATAAATATCGTTTGTGATTCACGCTGACGCCGGCTAGCGGAAGACCATCAATTAATTTGTTTTTGTTTAGGTTTCTATATATGTAGGTTTATGCCTTACGTTTTTGGGTAACATTATAGGTAGTCACCGTATCGGCACGTAATTGATTGCAAAATCTACGTTATCATCAATATTGTTTTAGCAGGTTTTGAAGCTAAGAATAAGCGAGCTTGTTGTACGAATAAACACATTACAATATATGTATATACAGGGTGCGACAGAAGGTTTTTTGGCCACGTAGCGGTGGCCCGAGCACCTGCAAGCGTACAACGTACGAGTCAAAGATGTGCCGATAGTATTGTTTTATATTATATGCCATTAGTATTGTTTTATTCATTTTGAACAAAACCCTTCAGTTCGCAGCTTCTTCTCGTTGGTAAATATTAAAAAAAATTAACATTTTGTTTCTTCCTAACCCACTCCAGGGGTATTCGAGAAGAATCAAACAGTGCCTAAATACATATATCTTTGACTTATATGCCAGACGTCCTTCGGCCTCACATGCAGGCACTTGGGTTGAATTGATTTAAAAATTGGAGAGCCATTTGGAGGTTCTTCCATATTATATATAGGTACGTGTCTTTTTGTAAGCGTCATGGTATGTTCCTGTAAGTTTCTAATCCAATCCATTCCTTCGCTGATGACAGTAAGTTCAGCTTCTCATATTCGTTTCTTGGGTCACGCCGCTCTCTTTCGGGTGTGTAACTGGAACGGCAACGTATGTTAAGCTTATTAAATTACGATCTTCTAGAACGCAATGCTGTCTCTGTCTTCTGTGATTAAATCAAAACCAACACACACTGCCATTATCCATGAATGGCACTTGCATCGCTGAAACGAAATTGCTCAAACGAAATAGGCAGTTGCATTCAACCCCTTAAACATTTCAACCGCAATACCTTCCATAAAAGCAATGCTCATCAGTTCACTCTCAAGCCTGTATTCGGACGTACATTGAAGTTCAAATAATCTTTCCTCAGCCGTACAACACGAATGTGGAACACTCCTCCACGCCTTATTTTTCCTTCACATTATAACCTACAAACATTGAAAACCAACGTGCATCGGCATCTCTCCTTTTCTTCTAATTCTAATTTCCTTAACGCCAACGCTGTGTAGCGTTGATAAGGGTACTAAAAAATCCCTTTAGTGCGCGTATATTATAAAAAAAACACTGGTTTTGCGAACTTCCAAGGGTCGTGCTAATTACGAAAACAAATATTAACCCCTTTTGGTTTTAGTCGCTAAATATCCTTTTTTTGAGGTTATAGAGAGTATATTAAAAACAAAAATAAAAATCAAGCCCACCAAAGAGTATCGCGTCTCCACGAGCAATATTTCATAGCTCACCATCTGTCACTTTTCATAGAAAGAAAGAAATATAGAATACCATAAAATGTACGGTTGGCATTTCATAGCTTACTATTTCATTGGTGGAATTGTCGCACAGTGAAGCACTTCATAAAAATCACAGCCCATAGAATACTATCCATAGAATGCTATGAACTGAGCAATATATAGAATGCAATTTTTCATGTTATGTTGCTATGTAAATCGCAAGTCCGCTGGTAATGATGTAAGTGCAAAAAATTATTTTTCTGTAATCAAAAGTCCCAAAAAAGTAATTCCTTTCAATAAAACAAAGACCCAATTGAAAATGCTGTATGTGTCTCCAGGGGCAGATACGTCTTTGTACCTATACCTACTCTAATCAAAAACAAAATCTTTAAAAGAACATTTTCGTATCTGTCAGTTGCGTTTTAAATCTCCAAGTAACACTACTTCATGTTTCAAGTCAACAACCTAATTGCGAATTCCGCAGCTTTTTTTTTGTTTAAAAAAAGACGCAATAGCCCAACCACAAAGTTCATAAGTTTGCATACGCACGAGCTTCAAAAATCAAGGAATGTTTGCATATGTACTTTTATGTACAGTAAAAGTACAGGCATAATGTAAATTTAAATTATTATTTTGTTATCAAAATCAATCAAAATGGAAACCATGTTTTATTTATTAAACGAATTAAATTAACTACAAAAAAGAGTTACAAAATGAAAAGAAGAAACAATCTAAATATGTAGATCTTTCCTCTTCTTCCTTTACGTCACGACAAGGTAATGCGCTGCAGTATGTGGATCTATAATCCATTAATTAACTAAAAATTCCATTTAATAAAAAAATAAATATATGGCATACAGGACCTAAAACCTATTAACTTGTGCGAACTGGATGGAAAACCTACAGTTTTAATCCGAATCCGAACGGTAAATTTGAAAAGCTTCTCATGACAATTGATAATCTTGGATGTTTGGCAGACGTTCGCAAGATCTGGGGGCAGTGAAAAAAACTTTTCGGTGTTACTTGGCCCCTGCGGGATTTGAACCTCTGCGCCAATGCTCCCTTTTTCCTAAGGTCCTTTAAATTTTCGGGAAGACCTGAAACTGTTTTTATAACATAATTGGCCTTTTTTCAAATGGCGTTACACAGAGATGTGGCGGTGTAGGATCATCAGTGGATTACTACAAACACATCGAATCCATACGCGATTTTGTTGTCGTTATACAACGAGTATAAAGTAATTCACGACTCAAGAGTGAGTGTGAATTGTTTTTTCCATTTACAATGCTTCTTCAGTTCGAAGAAGAAATTAGTGAAAATTATAGCTTTCTTGAACATTTGATCTCCGTTTCTGTCTCTATCAAACTTCTTCTGTGTGTCTGCGAATTTTCGGCAGCATCTTCAAATTTCTGTTTGTTCCTTGATGTAGGTTTAGAGGTTCCATGTGGTGCAGCTATTTCAGAAGAATATTCGGAGTCACCTGACAGTTCATTACAAACCTCGTTCAAATTGGTGGTGGTATCTTCTATTTCATTAGCTCGGGGTTTTTTCTTAATTTTGATAATTAAAACAACATTTTTTATAAAATTTAAAGTACAGAAGTTGATATTCTATCGCCATCTAGTGGCGAGTTACAAACATCTTTCTCATTGAAAAAAACACATATGTGCCAACTATCATGGTGATCGGTTAAACGGTGTCGAAGTCTATGCACTTCGGATATACCAACATCCATTTGTATACCCAAGGGTATATTAATTTTCACTCATAGTTTGTAATATACCTTAATATTGCCCGTAGACCCCTAAAAGTGGACCGGAAATTCGTGATCAGCATTGATAGCAGTGTCGATCTAGCCATTTATGTCCGTCCGGCCAAAAATTAGTCCCTTAAACTCGAGCCAGAAAACGAAATTCCTTACCAGATACTCTAGGGGCCCGGAATTATCAACTTCAAGAATTTTTCAAATCCGCCCCTGACACGCCCACAATCTCATAAAAAACAAATTTATCAAAAAAATAGAATTTTGAGCTGAAAGTTTTAAAATATGGTCTTTAGGGGCCCAAAATGCTCGGAAGTTAACATTTTTAAAATCCGCCCACGCCCACAATTATTGCCAAAAAGCATTTTTATTGAAAAGTCAAAGTTTGAGCTAGGAAGCTGAAATTTATAATATACTAGCTGCACCCGCCCGGCATTGCCCGTGCTCGAGAATTCTATTGGCCAATATGTTCGAGTAGACTTCCTTATTATTGTCTATAGCGGGTACCTATCTGGCGTATGTTGCTGCGCCTAAAAAAAGAAGACCGATTTCGACCAAACCTCACAGAAACACTCTCAGGCCAATAACGAAGATTGCCTGATTTGAGCGGTGAAAGGGAATGAACTTTTAACGCCCCATGGCTTAAGCCGCTCACGCAACTTCGTTGTTCCGCTTAGGGTAGGTGTTTGTTGTCTGGCAGGCGCCTATGTCAGCTTACTTGTGCAAATCAAACAACAAAGCGAAAGTAAAAAACTTCGATAGAATCACTTTTCATTCACTTTCACACCGATTGTTATCAATGTTGGAAAAGCAACTTTCCGATGTCCGATTCACAAAAAAAAATGCAAAAAATTCAATAACAGTTATTTGAATAAAACATTGAACACACGATATCTCAAGAATGAAAGGGCGCACAAACACCACAATAGGCTTGAAACGTTCGTGTGGTCTTCTCTTTCATATGCGCGTTCGGATAACAAAATAGGTGACGTCTGTACTATGGTTTTTTATATGTGCGGTGTTTATATCTGCATCGTTATTTACACGCATACGCACATATACATGTGTACTCACTCAAATGCCCATAATTCCCACACCGATGTAGGTACAGACATCGCACATACATAACAACCTTCGTACAGACGTCACCTTTCATGGAAAACAAATTTCGTTGGAATCGGTTAATGCGTTTGGCCAAACACCGGCAACAAACAAAACAAATGGATTGATTTTTATATATATAGGAGATACTCTCTAGGGGCACTTAAGGCTCATGTTTTAATATATATTCAAAATCCGCCCACTGCTCCCATTTAAACAAAAAAACATTTTATTGAAGAAAATATTCTAAATGAAAGTCCTATTCTTTGCAGGGTATCCAACAGTTCGCCCAAGCGGATTGTAGCCTTTCCCTAAGTTAATGTATATTGATTTCAAAAAAATTAATTAAAAACAAAAGTTACGGACGTGGTTGAACAAAAAGCATTCGCTCATAAAAATACCACTCCGGACACAAGCCCATCCACTTCCAGAGGGCTTATTTTTCTTTTTAATTTCCTTCGCGAACCTTTCACGTTATAAGCGCCATCTTCGTTTACATTCATCTCCCATAAAAAAAATATATGTTTCCAATAAAAAATGCATTGTACTTTTTTTTTTATAATTTGCTTACGCTAAAGGGATTTTTTCTGTTGTTACAGTACCCTTATAGTGCGTAACACAGCGTAAGCATTTGTGTTTAACAGCAAGCAGCACCTGGCACTATCGCATTTCATTGCATGCTTTTTGGTGCTACTTACTATATATTAGAAAGAATAGAGAGATAGGAAAGAAGTGTTTGGGTGCAGTTGTAGGGTTTTTCTCCACGGGTGGTGTCTAAGATGCTTAGGGAGATTACCATTTCATGTATTCGATATAAAGTAATGGACTTGGCCGGGATTCGAACGCACGACCTTCCATTCAGTAAGCGAATACACTACTACTGCACCTGTTGCCACCCGCTATCGCCAGATCTAATCCGGATCGAATTTGTATGTACAACAATAACACAAGATGCAGCTTTTCATCTGTATCTATATATGCAAATGCAGCAACAAGTATGTACATATATTTTTCGAGTAATTGCCTTACTCGATTTTCCTACTGTTTTTTATAACTTGTTGCAAGAGTTCCTTTTATGATAATGGGCTTCGTACTGCTTAACTGCATTTATGAGCAAATCAAAAAAAAAATAACTTCTCCCTCTATTTGAAACTTTTTTGCTCAACAAATATTTTCTAATGTCAATTAAGGCCCAACTATAGGTCTGTTCGCGAACCAATATTCAAAAGTAATTTTATATAAGCTTTCGTGCAAAACTACACAAACGCGTTCGCATAGGTACTGAGAAAATAGGTCCGTTCGCGTACTTTATCTGTAGAAAAATGAAAAGTGTCAAATCTCCAAAATCGAGAGAGTATCCTCTCATTTCTAAGAAAAGTACGCGAACGCTTTTGTGTAAAAAGTTGAAAAAACATATTAGTTTTCTCAGTACGCGAACGCGTTTGTGTAGTTTTGCACGAAAGTTTATATAAATTTACGTTTGCATATTAGTTCGCGAACGGACCTGGACCTAATGGTAAAAAGATGAACGAAAGAAAAATGTACGAGGGCGGGTCAATAAGTCCGTGACTTTTTGAATTTCTGACCTCTTTACTGAAACGGCAACACTGCTCCTGTCAACAGGCATCTGTCAGTTGACTCCTGTCAAAATTTAAACTTGCTGCGTCAGTTAGTTTGTGTTTGACAGCTATTTTTATCAGACTACTCACTAATTTGAGTAGAAAATGGAAAAAAGTGAATTTCGTGTGCTTAGTAAGCATTATTTCTTGCGAAAAAAAACCATTACCGAGACCAAGGCTAAGCTTGAAAAATACTATGGGGACTCTGCACCATCGATTTCAATGGTAAAAAAGTGGTTTACTGAATTTCGTTGTGGCCGTACAAGCACTGAAGAAGCCGAACGTCCTGGACGCCCAGTTGAGGTCTCTACACCCGAAACAATCGAAAAAATTCACGATATGGTGTTGGCCGACCGAAGATTGAAAGTGCGAGAGATTGTGGAAGCCGTAGGGATCTCGCATGGCTCAGTGGTTTCAATTGTGAATGATCACTTGGGCATGAGAAAGCTTTCCGCAAGATGGGTGCCGCGTTTGCTCACAGTCGACCACAAACGCAATCGCGTAACAACTTCACAGGAAGGTTTGGCGTTGTTTAATCGCAATATGGAGGAGTTTTTGCGCCGTTTTGTAACCGTGGACGAAACATGGATCCATCACAACACACCAGAGACCAAAAAACAGTCAAAACAGTGGGTTTCTAAGGGTGAATCGGCGCCAAAGAAGGCCAAGGTGGGTTTGTCAGCCAATAAAGTTATGGCGACTGTTTTTTGGGATGCACGCGGGGTAATCCACATTGACTACCTTCAAAAGGGAAAAACAATCAATGGGGAATATTATGCCAACTTATTGGACCGATTCAATGACGATTTGAAAAAAAACCGACCTCATTTGGCCAAGAAAAAAGTTCTTTTCCACCAAGACAATGCAAGGGTGCACACATGTGCAGTTGCCATGGCAAAAAACCATGAATTGGGCTATGAATTGCTCCCTCATCCACCCTATTCTCCAGATTTGGCTTCGAGCGACTACTTCTTGTTCCCAAACCTGAAGAAATGGCTTGGTGGAAAAAGATTTGACTCCATTGATGAAGTCATCTCGCAAATAAAGGCCTATTTTGAGGACCTCGACAAATCATTTTTTTTGGAAGGGATACAAAAATTGGAGAAGCGTTGGACAAAGTTTATAGAGCTCAAGGGAGACTACGTTGAAAAATAAAATTTTTTTTTTATCAAAAAATCTGTGTTTTATTCCAAAAGTCACGGACTTATTGACCCGCCCTCGTACTTTCGTTCATTTTTCTTCACACAGAATTTCAGCTGGTAAAAAAATTAAAACTGTCAAATGATGAAATCCTATGAGTTTGCCAGCAAAAAAAAAAGCGGTTGCTTCTTTTCAAGCCAAACTCAGACGTTTTAAATCTTTTTATACAAAAGCGTTCGCGTACTTTTCTTTGAAATGAGAGGATTCTTTCTCGATTTTGGAGATTTGACAGCTTTCATTTTTCTACACATAAAGTACGCGAACGGACCTTATATAATAGTCCGAATAGTACGGTGCCATCCGAAACCAAAGGGAAAATCATAATGGACTTTGCTTGGCTGAAGCCATCTTAAGAAAACGTCCAATTACGTGCAAACTGCAAATAGTAAAGCATGACCATGATTGAATTATGCTTGGTTTCGTCAAGTTTTTGTTCACTTACGTGGGCTTAAGGAAAGTCCCAATGAAATGGGACATTCCTTACGGAAATTTGCAGGCGGCAAACCAAACGAAATAACTTGACAGGTGATTAAAGGTCTGTTCGCGAACTCATATGCTAACGAAAATTTATATAAACTTTCGTGCAAAACTACACAAACGCGTTCGCGTACCGAGAAAATGGTAAAAAGATGAACGAAAGAAAATTGAGATGAGGATGGGCTTCGTTCAAATATGACATTAGCTCTAGTTTTCGTCCGTTCATTATAGTTGAGCCTTTAACGAAATGTAGAAAAGTTACCGAAATCAAGACGATTCAGAAGCATTGCGGTTTGATAAAAGGAATCTAGTACATTCGAACTTTGCAGAACGTTCGCGTATGGAAGGTTATTCACATTGCGGTTTGGCTTATGCAATTCTCGATATCGGCCTTGTTGATTTGTCGAAGATTTGAACATTGGATCAGCAAGCTTGGGAGATGGTTCCTTGTTTGGAGATGACTGAAATTGAAAGTTAGAAAATAAAAAGTGGGGAATTTATGGATTCGCGCATTTCTTGGCTGGAGTTTTTGCGGTGCAGATAACATTTATATCACTATTCCCTTTATCAAGGTTGCGCATGGTGATTTCATCCTTTCTAGACCTTGCCAATCCAACTCGATCAGACTAGCAATTTGTTTGTTGTTGCTGATGAGTTTGGAATCGGATCGGTTGAGTTCTGAACCCAACCAAATAAGTCGTTAACACATCTTACACTACTTTCTTAGTCAGAGTTAACAAGAATGTTTTCGTGAGAGATTTTCAGTAAGAATCGTTGGGGGTCACCGAGGCACTTTATCGCTTAAAGCACGTGCGAGGGGGATATATTTTTACCTACATCACAAAAGAAAAAAAGATTGCCAGAAAACTCGCTGGTAAAGACTAATTTTCTTTTATTTAGATCAACACAACTAGCATAGAATGATTTTCCACAGATGCTCTTGCAAATTACCCAGTCAAATTTGCTTTCATAAGGGTGATAAGGCAGTTTTCCGCAAGTCCTCTGCAGTCTTCCGCAAGGCATCTGCCAAAGTAGGTCAAAATAAAAGGGATTATTTTGAACTTTGTACGGTAAGGTGTGAGGATACGAGGATAGTATAGGCATCCATAATGAAATGACAATACTCTTGGATGTTTGTCAGAGTTCGCGAGGTGGGGCATTAGAAAAAAAACTTGAGATGTTAACATGCCCAGCTTGATTTGAGTCTAAGACCGCTCGACTAGTTGCCTAACAACCTAACGTCTGCCAACCATAATCGTCTATGTTCGACCAAAACTTATTTCATACAAAACAGATAAACAATTTTCAAAATTAGAAGTTTTTATTTTCGTTACTAATGTTCTGCAGTATTATTCTTATCCCATCCCTGCCCAAGGGGTTTAATATTTAGTTTAATATAGTACTTATTTTTTGTGTTTTATATATTTTAAGGTTGTACATTGAGAGTCTCGCTGCTAAGTAACTATGGCTTGGAGATTTAAAGCCTCAAAGTACAAAAATGCGGCGCCCATTGTGCCCAAGCCGGAGACATGTATTCGGGATATATGTGTTGGCTCCTACCAAACGTTTGGTAATAATATTGCCGCATCGGCTGCATTTATGGCGTTCAACTGGGAGCATACCGGCTCTAGCTTGGCTGTGCTGCTAATCGACGATTGTGGGAGAAAGAGTAAAACAATGCCACTGCTCCATGGTCACACTGATACTGTGACAGACTTGGAGTTTTCACCATTTCATGATGGTCTCCTGGCGACGGCTTCACAAGACTGTTTAGTGAAAATATGGCACATACCTGAGAAAGGCTTAGAATCATCTTTATCAGATGCAGAGTGTGTGTTTTCCCATAAACAGCGGCGTGTCGAGACTGTTGGGTTTCACCCAACAGCGGATTGTCTTTTACATTCAACAGCCGCAGGTTGCGTAAGTCTCTGGGACATTACTACTCAAAAGGAAGTATTTTGTACGTCACAAAATTAGCTAATCCGAAAGCAACATTTTATAATTTGTTTTTCTTTTTTCTTGATGTAGCTAATAACGAACATCCTGAGGTCATACAGTCTGTCAGTTGGAAGCAAGACGGTACAGCCTTGGCCACTAGTTGCAAAGATAAATTTGTGAGAATTCTGGATCCGAGAATAGCTGGAGAGCCAATTCAAATGACTGGAGAGAGCCATCAGAGCATAAAAGATTCCCGCGTTGTATGGTTAGGTAATCAAAGCCGCATTTTGACCACTGGCTTTGATGCGGCACGCCTTCGTCAAGTAATCATTCGTGATTTGCGTAATTTCGCAGTGCCTGAGAAAACTCTCGAACTTGACTGCTCAACTGGAATTTTGATGCCACTTTACGATCCCGATACAAACATGCTTTTCCTTGCCGGAAAGGGTGACACTACTATCAACTATTTAGAAGTTAGCGACAAAGATCCGTTCTTGATTGAAGGCTTACGCCACACTGGCGAGCAGACAAAGGGTGCTTGTTTGGTGCCAAAGAGAGCTCTTAAAGTTATGGAGGGCGAAGTTAACAGAGTTCTCCAATTGACATCCAACATGGTCATTCCTATAATGTACCAAGTTCCAAGAAAGGTGTTTACTTCGAAAACTTCTTAAAAATGTGTTTAACTTTTGTATTTCAACAGACTTACAGAGACTTCCACACTGATCTCTATCCGGAGACTACCGGTTACAAGACTGATTTAACTGCTGGCGAGTGGATGAACGGAATTAATATTCCTGTGCCAAAAATGAGTTTGGATCCAGCAAAGCGCGAGCTAGGAGATGCCCCAATTACGGTAAACAGATAGTTTTAGTTCCTACTTGTTATTTGCAATTGCAACACAAATTACTTCCACTAACTATTCCCGGGTAATATCTCATATTGGTTTTTATGGGTTCAATAGATTCATCGCGGCAATTTAATGTATTTGGTAAAGAATTTAGAAAATAAGAAGCCTATTGACGTGAAAACCCATCAAAATGGACGTCCTGTTGTCGCAACCAAAGACAAAAACGATCTCAGAATTAATGACAAGAGCGACAAAAATGACAAAGATAACAATGATTCGCATGCGCTTTCGAGAAACGAAATAATGAAACGATTTGACAACAAATATAAAACAGATTCTGAAAAAAATATAACTGCCATCAGGAAGAAGGATGTTTCACCGCAAAACGGCGACAAAAGTCAAGAAGAACATAACAATATTACTCACAACTTGTCGCAAGATTCTCCAGAGGATTCCTGTAGCAGTGACCATTCGATGACAAGTCCGCCAAAACCAATGCCACGCACCTCGCGAAATAATTCATTGCCCGATTCTCAGCAGAGTTCGTCGTCCGACGAAATACCGCGTCCTAAACCCAGGACTACAACAACATCAGCATATAAGGTTTAGTGTTGATTGCAGTTAATAGCGTGTCCAACCGTTTTGTTTTCTGTTTGGTTTCCGTTTAAGAGCTAGTTTTATTATTTGTTCTATTGTTCTTTGTTTTTTTTGTTGAGACAAATTGTTTTTTTTTTTTTTAATTTATTCTCTCCTTTTTTGAGGAGTGGACAGTGAGACTTTTATTTTTATCAGTGTAGGTACAGGTAATTCAGGATACTTTCGAATGTCATCAATAACATCGCGTGCATAGTAGAGAAACATAAACTCGGCGGAATGTAGAGTTCACACCTCTATGACCAATTTGCAAGTCGGTGATTGTATTCTTAATAAAAATATTCTATGAAGATCTGATAGACATATTAAGCCGCGGCTTTAATTCAAGATTTTTGTTATAATGCAGCCGATTTCGCGGATAAAAAAAAAAACAGCTTGGACACAGTTGAAAACCAAATATATTCAACGAGCAGCTCTTATGCTTTGCAAAGGCTTTTACCTCTCGTATTAATTATAGGTCTATATTTTTGGCAATTCTGTTCCCAATAAAATCTTTAAACTTGCTTTTTCCAGTAACCCATCAATACCAGCTCAGAATTCTCTCATGTTGATATGAGTGTTATTCAATTATCCACTCCTTTTCTGGAGAAAATACTGTAGTAGTAACGCTAGAAATCTAATATAAAGTGGATAGTTTTTATTGACTTATATTTTGGCAATATAAACCGCTTTCGGATTTTTTTTTTATCTTTTTACCAGTTGTTGTTATGATTTTCATTCTGCAGTCCTTGGTTTTGATTAGTTGTTTGTTAATAATTTGTTTCAATATAATTTTGCATGAGCTATATACATATGAATATATGTATTTTTGCTGCCAATTATAATTATATTTTATTTTGTCCATAGCCGCGACTCGGACCGAAACCGTTTTCAAGTAACTCTGGTGATATATCGTTTGATAAAGTATTCGCTGTACCACAAGTTCCAGGTTCACAAGACACGCTCAATAGTTTAGAAGAAATTCTTTCCCCGCCAGCGTCGAATAAACCCGATCTCATTGTTGAAATTGAAATAAAAAGTTCGTAGCATTCACTATGTTACATTAATTTTACTTAATTAAACATTTTTTTTTTGTAGAAGAAAAAACACAAAGAAACGGAGACACAGATGGAGAGTCGGGACCTAAATCTCTGACAACCTCAGAAAGAAGAAAGGCAAGTTTTTGCAGTTTTTAGATAGCAATTGTAGTTAATTTCTTACTTCTTTTATATTCCTATCCTAACCTGAAATAACAAACTAATCCACAGTCGGCAGATGAATCTCCTGATAAGGTTCACTAACATAATTATAATACATTTTGTAGATCTATTGTTACTAATTAACTGCATTTATAGATATTCGAATTAAATCACTCAGAGTCATCCGAAAACTCAACTGAAGGTGAAGACAAACCAGAAGCAGAGCTACGGAGATTCTCAGCAGCTCGTAGCAGCATTGCAGAACGGCGACGCTTGTACGAGAACCGATCAAAAAGCACCCAAGAAGAAAAAGCACAATCGCCAGTTCCACTGTAAGTTAAATTCTATTATACTTGTCTTTCCCTTGGGGTTCCAATTTGAATTCGTTATAGCCGACGAGAGCTTTCCAAGACTGAGCCAATGAAACCTCAAGTCGATAATAAGCGTATTTCAGTGCCGGAGGGCAAACTTTTGGATGAAAAGCGACGCAACATGGATGGCATTAAGAAATCTGCCACTGACACAACCATAACATCTACTAAGCGTACGTCGACAGTGTTTGGAAAGGTGTCTAAATTTCGCCATTTAAAAGGCACCCCAGGCCATAAGTCAACACACATAGAGAACTTGCGCAATTTAAGCCGCCAAATTCCTGGAGAATGCAACGGTTTTCATGCGAATCATGAGCGATTTGCTGTACCACTATCTGGTCCTGGAGGAAAAATTGCTATATTCGAATTGAGTCGGCCCGGCCGTTTACCCGACGGAGTTATTCCTTCGCTTGTTAATGGAAGTAACATCATGGACTTCCAGTGGGATCCATTCGATGCCAAGTGTTTGGCGGTGGCCTGCGATGATGGAATAGTAAAACTGTGGCGTATTGATGACAATGGTCTTTCTGAACCAACAAACACTCCCGAAAAGGAGCTAACGGCGCACTTGGATAAAATCTATTTTATCCGTTACCATCCGCTGGCGAAGGATGTATTCTTGACTGCAAGTTATGACATGACAATAAAGCTGTGGGATCTGAACACAATGCAGGAGAAGTACAATTTGCAAGGCCATAATGACCAAATATTTGATTTGGCATGGAGTCCGTGTGGAAAATTCGCAGCTACTGTGTGTAAGGATGGCAAAATTCGTATTTATAATCCAAGAAAGTCAGAAACACCTATTCGGGAAGGAAATGGGCCGGTTGGAACAAGAGGCGCTCGCATCACATGGGCCATTGAGGGCCAGTACATTGTGTGTACAGGATTTGACAAGTAAATGATTAATGGATGAATGCAATTGCAGAATTGATTATTTTAACTAAACTATGTTTATAGGGTATCAGAGCGACAAATTAGTGTTTACAATGCCAATAAGTTAGCTGCTCCTTTGAATACGGTCAGCTTAGATGTATCACCATCTATTTTAATTCCATACTACGACGAGGACAGCTCAACATTATTCGCTACTGGCAAAGGAGACTCGACTATCTACGCCTATGAAATCACCGATGAAGAACCATTCATTTGTCCACTTTCTCATCACAGATGCTCGTCTTTGCATCAAGGTCTCAGTTTCCTCACAAAGAATCACTGCGATGTTGCGAGTGTCGAGTTTTCGAAGGCATACCGCTTGACAAATACAACTATTGAGCCGTTAAGTTTCACTGTGCCAAGAATAAAGGTGAGTTGCTTGTGACCAAAATTTTGATACATGAAGTCAAAGTGTGTGTATGTGTGTTTTTTTTTTGAATGGATGAATGGCACAAAAGCAAAATGCATATGCATAACGTTAAAAAATATTAAAGGTTTAAAGGAAAGCATTTCTTTATGTTGGGAGGTTATGACCAGGATTAGGGGATCATTACTCTCCTAATTAAGTGCATTCCTACTGGTCCGTTTGTGAAGATCGCCGCATCGACCTCAATCGATTACGGCAGGTTTCCTGGTATCAGAACAGTTCATCACTTAGGCCGATCAAATGCTGGTGTTGCATTTAGAGTTGTTAGGCCTGCCTCTTTTCTACGATTTCGACACGTGCATGCTCCCTTGATTGATAATTGTTTGATCGACCTTTAACGACACCGGTGATCTCCAGTCGTGTCAACCCACGGACTTGCATGCACACTTGCGGGACAGCTTTAAGATGTTGTATGTGTCGCTGGGCTCAACTGAATGTTAAAATTGCTTAAATGTGATTTCCCCAATTAGTAGTCGCCTTTTACGTCAAGCGCTGTTTCGAGGGCGCTGCATAACTTCAATGAATTAAGTAATATGATAAAGAAAAACAACTTCGATATGATAATATGAATGGAAACGATATTGGGATCGGAAGATGGAATAGAAGACGAGGAAATAAGTGTAAACTCTTTTAAGATAACTTGTTGTCGACAACTTCAAAAACATATTAATGCATATAATGTGATAAAAAGTGTACAAATACATTTAAGTTTATGGATATTACTAGAGGAAGTGACAACTGACAATAAACCAACAATATTTTTAGCATTGTATAAATCCCCAAGTCATTCTCTGCTTGAATTCCTAGTTGAGTTTGCAGAATGGATGGACGAAGTCACCTGCATAATCATTCTATGTGATTGTGAAATATATGTTATGTTTAAGTCGTTAATGTTGTGGGCGCAGAGGTGAGTGTGTTGGACTACTTATCTAAAGATCTCAGGTTCAAACCCCGCCGGTGCCAAATTACATCTAAACGTTTTTTCCACTGCCCCACCTCTTGCGAACGTCTGACAAACATCCAAGAGAATCAACTGTCATGAGAAGCTTCTCAAATTTGCCGTTAGGATTCGGCTTCCATTTCGGACCAGCAAATGGTTGGAGATGCTAGGTTCTAGGCTCTGTATGGGCCGTTAATGCCTAATATTTTATTTATAGGTGCGAAATGAGGAACGCGTGTTAAGTCGTCACCCACACGTGTGGGGCAATATCGTATTACGGGACTTGTGAGCTGCAGTTTGTATCATTCAAAATTAACGCAAATGCATACAAAACTGTACTACGAAAGGCTTTTCCACGTTTTTCAAACGTTTTGGGACAGATTCTATGGAAATACCAACACGACAACGCTCCCATTCATACAGCTAGGACAGTGAAACACTGGATAAACGACCAAAATGTAAAATTGCTTGAGTGGCCGCCGTACCGGATATTAATATTATTGAGTACGTTGTGAGGGCGGGAGATAATTCGACGATTCTGCGACCCTGATTGAAGCCATTAAAAAAGCCTGGGCTATGATTTTGCTTAGGGATATTGGAAAATATTGCAAGTCTGCTAAACCGAATGTATGAAGTTATTTTGAACAAAGGAGGGAGTATAAAATACTGAATTAGTATTAAATACGTACTACCTATATATTTTTTTAATTTTAAGTTGAGCCATTTGTTATGTTTTTGGAAAAAAAAAATAAGTAATGAGTATGTATACGTGTGTTAGACATCGCATACTTTCGTGTTTCATTAACAATTACTTAATTTTATTTCATTAAAATCGGTAAGTTGGTTGAAGAGATATTTGCCATATTACTTTTTAGTGTTGAAAATATTCAGTTGAGCGGGTGTGTATTTGGTTGATTCTTTTATTTGTTTTGTTCGTTATGCCGGGAAACATAAATCATAAAATCAAATAGATCATTGCATTTTGATTCTTGAACGAAGCTGGGCGGGTGCTAGATAAATATAAAAATTACCCCCTAAAGAAAAATAAACAATCACAAAAACAAATAAACTTCACAAAAACACAACCAAACTCTGCATATAAGTCAAAAAACCGATCGCTTTGCAAAATAGAATGTCAGTGTTAATAGAAATTTAAAGCCTACCAAGACTTGTTCTTATTTGTTCCGCTCCAAAAGACACTGTGTTTGACTGAACATATATCGACAGCACCGAAGGTTTTCTCCTCGTTCCGCTTTTAAAGAGAAAGTTATTTATAGCATTTGTAGTTTGGATGTGTGCCAACCAACCCATAGCAGAACTACCTTCAGGAACAATCGGTTTGAATATCTTCGTTTTGAGTAGATGTACAATTTCGTAATGGCTTTTTAGACCTCCCTTAAAAGGTCCATTCGGGCCATATATCAAAATATGCTGAAACAGGTGTCCAATTATTTCCTCTTTTCTATTACCGCATTCATCTGTTTGTAAGTTATGGACCTTGCAACAATGTATCTATTTTTAAGATTGGATCGCTCTTAAATAACCTACGGGGTAATTTGCAAATAAATACGACTAACGGTTCAGTTATTGTGTTTTTCTAAATGATGAGGTTTATCATATCCAAAAATAGGCTATAGTTCTTTTATATATTAAGATTATCTTTTAATTTCCTAACTGCTAAAAAATATGACTATTTATTTATTTTTTTATTTTATCAAAATCAGAGTGAACTTTTCCAAGACGATCTCTTCCCCCCAACTTTGGTAACATGGCTACCAACAATGACAGCCGACGATTGGTTTTCCATGAATGACAAAAAAACGAAAAAAATAAATCTTCAACCTGAGGGTATGGAGTGCTGTAAGTATTCATTTTTTTTCTTAAATATTTTTCCTTTGTTAAAAAATAAATGTGTTTTTACTTTCAGTATCATCCATTCAGGCAGTGACGCAGTCAAAGAAGCCCGACCAATCAACTAGCCCTCAATATTTGACAAAATCCGAATACGAGAAGGCGAAACAACAAGAAGTATAATAGTGACTCGCTTTGCATCTATCGCTTTGCTAATGCTCTTTACCCACAGATTCAAAAGTCGGTAAGTGCTCGTATGGAGTACAACACCAAACTCGAGCAAGATGAAATGGAAGGGGTAGACGAGAACGAGTGGGAAGAATGAGATTTACATCAGGGTCTATAGAAATGTAGCTGGATTCCCTTTCAGCTGACTTAGGTTAAGATTAACTGAACCATAATATAACAAATATAGTGTACTAATAATCCACCAGTAACAAAGGATAAAAACATCGTAAAACGTGGAATATTATTTCCTCTGAGCATTGTACCTTTCTGTTTTCTTAAATCATAATATTTTCGATTCTTAATCAAAAATGATTTTTCCAAATTAAGTAGCTAGGGAATACTTAATCTATTCGCAGGTCACTGAAAAGACGCTCTCTAAGTCCCATATGGCTTTTGACTACAATTGCAAGATTTCTGTTTTCTGATATTAGAGATTTTTATAAAAATACGGTTGCCATAGGTGAAGGAACTATACAAAACCACTTAATTGTATCTAGTCTGATATCTACAAAATTAGTTTTAATTGATAAATATGAATGTTCCCACTTTCCCAGATTCTTCCATGTTTTCTTAAAAAAATATGTTATGTATATTAAAAGAATACATTACGAAATGACTATGGATCTATTGCCATAACTGAAAACAGATACTCAGAATAAACCTGATCATTGCCAGTTTACATATTTTATAAAATAAAGCGTTATCGTAATTTTTGATACCCGAAATTGGTACAGCAAAATATAGTACTTTTTATATTTATACACAATTTTTATACTCATAGAAAATAACAATCAAACAGCCCTTATAGAAATGATTTAATGTTTAATAGCAAACGAAAGACATCGTCAACAGTAATAACATTCCACAATGCTCACAATTTTGAAAGCAACAAATCGGCTCCACAATATTCTAACATCAAAACAAAAAGATATGACAATTTAATAGTCAAGCGTATATTATTCGCACGACATCATATTTATTAGTAAGGTATTATTTTTTCTTTCTCAAATAAGTATTTATATTTATATACATAATACTTTTATTACTAATCAAATTTAAAAATTAACAGCAAATGAGGATAAATATAAAAGATTTTTGAACGATCAGTGCTTTTTATACGGTTTTGAATACATATATACATTATGTTTTACTACATGGAATATTTTTAATATATAAAATTAAATAAAAAATCAGCATTATGAATATGTATGTATTTGTAAAACTAATCAAACTACAAGTTTTATACACATATGCAATTTATTATTAAATATTATTGTCTGTATACATAAATGAATGTATATATTTATATGTACATGTAGTTGTTTATGTATATCCCTGCGAAATGATTAAATAATGAAAACACAATCTTTTTAATAACTTTATAAGATAAGATAAATAAAATTTTACTACCGGATATAACTTGTTTTGTCTTGTTCATAGCAGGCTTATGTAAACATGTACGCAGCAATGGTGTTAAGGTACGATTACACGGTCATTTTTTCGAGTAAAAATCACGTCACAAAGCCGTCATTTTTGGGACGACATTTCAACCACATTTAAATGACTAGGAAAATGGCGAAGAAAATGACATGAATTTTCTGCCATTAAAATGGCCGTGCGATCGCTGACTACACTTTTTGACTGTTGCGTCATTTAAATGACAGCCTCCAAAAAATGGCAAGGCACAAAATTCATGCCGTGTCATTTTTCTACGCAAATGACACGGCATTTAATATGATATCTGTGATTTCATTTGGTGTTTGTTGCATGTGTCTGGCTGCTATTTCGGTACAAATTACTATGAGTGAAATGGAATGTGACCCGTTGCCGAAGTGCCGACAATAGGGACTATTCTGTTAACTATCGCGTGAGTTTGAATACCCAAAGTACAACAAAGTCGAGCAAATTAGGCAAAACGCAGAAAACAGGGGAAAATAGGGTTAGGAAAATTGGCTATTCGTGGAGCGACGAAGAAGAATCGCGTTTGATTGTGGCGGTGCAAAAGCAACGGCGCTTTGATATAGCTCAGTTCCAGAATACAAACTTCAACATGTCAAAACCGATTCTTGGGCAATTGTTGTACTAGAGCTGGCCATCGACGCAGTTGATTTAACAGAAGCCAGAAAGAAGTGGAATAGCATGCGCAGCAACTTCAAGGCGTTCGTGACGAAACTGCGTAAGACAAAGTCCGGTCAAGGTGAAATCGATGCAGGTGATGTAAAATATCCACATTTACATTACTTTATTCGTGGTGATTAAAAAATTATGGAGCGACGTGCACCCCAGCACCACTTTCTTTGTTTTTTCGGCATCCAGGTTGAATGGCTGTCGAAGAACACGAAAACGTGCCGACTGCTTTTAAGTCTTTTGAATCCGTTCAGTCTTTTGACTGATTTTACATCGATCGACTGCTTTAAGTCGTCTATAATATTGGATTCTTGTAAGTCCCTATTTTATATATGTATGTATATGTATATTTATGTTATTTTACTAAGGGGTCCTTGCAACAACAAAAAAGGTCCTTCAAACCTGGAAAAAAGATATTTTTCCAAAATGTTATTAGAAACCGCACGTTATTACCAGTTCCGCTGAAACGCTCTCTCGCATATTTGTGTTCTGTTTTTCGATGTGTGGCTTCACCAACCTGAACAAATAATCGAATTGATTGGCTGACATACGATGGGGGAGTCGGACAGAATCCCGAAAAACGTAATCCCGAAAGCACAAAATCCCGAAAATCCAAAATCCCGAAAAGCGACAATCCCGAAAACCTAAAATCCCGAAAACCCACAATTCCGAAAATCCAAAATTCCGAAAGACCAAAATCCCGAAAATGAAACTAAAAATGTTATAGTAGCTGAAATGTTGCTTTTCCTTTCTCCTCCACGTACTCATTTCTTACATACATATGTCGCTTTCGAGTACGATAACGCCTTGTGGCAATGGTCTGTGGGGAATTTTTTAATATTGTGCGAGTTATTCTTAAATATTGTGGTCAAACGTGATTTGCACAATGTTTCCTTCCGCTGCTCACACTCCCAGTAAATGTATCCTTGTATTTTTTGTTGACTGGTAACTGTAGCCGTCAATAAGCAGTTTCTCATGCTGTTTGTTGGTTTTCACGATGGACACGTTCCTTTCTATTTAAGACTTCAAACACAAAATGTCACTGATAATACATAGGTATAAAGTTTTTAATTATAAAGGCATGCAGGATACTCACTTTGTATTACGATGTTCACTGTCTAACAAAAATCTAGTTGGTCAGCTATCACACTATTAAAGAATCCCGAAAAATTATATAATTTTTCGGGATTTCGTTTTCGGGGTTCTTTTTTCGGGATTTTGGATTTTCTGGATTTTGGGTTTTCGGGATTTTGGATTTTCGGGATTTCGGTTTTCGGGGTTGTGTCCCCAACCCATACGAAGGACATTGCGATATAGTTCAGGTTCTTCTTCGCGCAATTCGAGCAGTAATCCAGCACAAAATCCACTCTTCTCGCGACGGCTCAACCACTTCTTTTGCCAAATACTCCGCTTTCGTCGCGTTGGCTCGTAATCAAGGTCGTCGTCACTGCTTTCCAGCACACCCGCTGCCAAATACGCCGTCTCTGCAATTTCCACATCATTGCAAAAGTTCTTTTGAGAGAAAAACACTAAATGACAGAAGCTATAATTTTCTCATTGGTCATTACGAAATCGAAATAATAGGAAAGGTGTCATTTGTCATTTTAATGAGGTTTTAATGAAGTCATTACCGTGTGATCGCCATTTTTTCGCTCCTCATTTGATGACATCCCAATGGAAAATTCTAAATGACTCGCAGTGTACGTCATTTGATTTTGGAACAAAAATGACGATGATAGTCATTTCGTGTGATCGCCATTTTTTCTCAAATGACCAATGACGAATCGTAGCTTGAATGTCTCTCTAATGCGACATTTTTTCCTGACGTCACAGCGTCATTTAAGCGACTCGAAAAAATGACCGTGTAATCGTACCTTTACAACTGACATTTTCGATAGCTCCTCCGAAAGCGTTCTTAACGCCGTTTAAAAAGTGTTCTCTTGAAAAGAAGAATATGAGGTCTCTCAGGGCTACCTATGCAAGTCGGCTTAAAATTGTAGGTCCATTCCACTTCGCACAAGTAAATAGTTGCAGAGGTTTTAGGCCCTACATGGGCCGTTAATACCTTATATGTATTTCTATTTTACAATTATGTAAGTAATAATTTAAGAAGTGTACAATAATTTATATGCGTAAAGAAAACCAATGAAATTCATGAAATAAAGAACTGCTGCGTTGTTGTGGTTTGTTTTTTTGCACAATTTATCACAATTTTTAATTTTTCTTACATTTTCAATTACACCGCTAACAATAACCTTCGCCATCAAAATATCTCACAAATACAAGGACACATAAACTTCAAACTTCAATGAGATGTGTTTGCTTGTTTCATTTGGCATCCCAGATCGGAGAGTTCTTCCGGATAACCAATGAAAGACGACATTACATTAATGTGATGTTGGTGGCTCATGAGTCATGACGAATTTCCGCATTGAATTGAATAAAAGCGCCACCGTTTTTAGTTATTTAACCGTTGCCATGGCTTAGCAACTCCATCGATTAAACTTCGTCAAAAACAATCCTGGTTAATAGATTTTCCAAAGGAAGAACACTATTCTAAGATGAGATTCTTTTTTAAAAAGTGTTTTCGAAAAAAGGAACCAGAAATGAAACCAGGTGCGATCCTGGATCAAGTCATCTCTCAATCTTCCGCAACCGCTAATAAATGTCTTTTGTATAAGTTGGCCGATTTCAAGAGAGGTATGTAAGCTCGATTCCCCTTCATCCCAAGACAAATATTAAAGACAACTATTAACAGGCGGTGACCTAATAGAAGCTATTAATACAGGAGGACTTGTGGCTGTTGAGCAATTAATTCGCGAGCAATTTGGAATATTCATGTACAACGATGGCAAGGGACAAGTTATCAACAGAGCTGAATTTCTTCGTTGGAAGTACAGAGATCATACTGAGGTGATGATTCCCATAGAAGCATCTTTATCAGTTCATGACCCTTTGGGTAAATGGGTCGACCACAAGGCGTGTTGGCAGATGCAATATCGTGGAGCTCTTGGCGAGAGTCTATTGCATGTTTTAATTATATGCGACTCAAAGATTCATACAAAGTTGGCTCGGGTATTGTTGCGTGTCTTTCCCAATTTGTCATTGGACGTTATGGAGGGTGAAGAGTACCTGGGCGCAAGCGCGTTACATCTGGCAATAGCATATAGTAACAATGAATTGGTAGCTGACCTTATCGAAGCTGGTGCAGATATCAATGCCAGGGCGATCGGAAGTTTTTTCCTACCTAGAGACCAACAAAAATCAAATCCAGCGAAGTCAACTGACTATGAAGGGTTGGCATATATGGGAGAATATCCATTGGCTTGGTCTGCTTGCTGCACTAATGAGAGTGTTTACAATTTGCTCGTTGACCAAGGAGCCGACCCTGATGCGCAGGACTCCTTTGGTAATATGATACTTCATATGGTTGTCGTTTGCGATAAATTGGTAAGAGAGAGTTAATTAAAATATTGCAAATTTGTTGATGATATTACGTAGGACATGTTTGGTTACGCGCTGCGCCATCCAAAAACGCCCGCAAAGAATGGAATAGCAAATCATGCTGGTCTAACTCCGCTTACACTAGCTTGTAAGCTCGGGCGCGCTGAAGTTTTTCGCGAAATGTTGGAGTTATCTTCTCGTGAATTTTGGAGGTACAGCAACATCACTTGCTCAGGATATCCGCTGAATGCTTTGGATACACTGCTCCCTGATGGCCGAACAAGTATGAGCTTTAAAGTTGCATTGCTTATTTGATATTACCCTGTTTTACCTTTAGACTGGAACTCAGCATTGTTTATTATTTTAAACGGAACAAAGGAGGAGCATTTGGACATGTTAGATGGTGGCATCATTCAGCGTCTCTTAGAGGAAAAGTGGAAGACATTTGCTCGCAATCAATTCTTGAAGCGATTGTTAATTCTGTTCATTCACCTTTTCTTTCTTTCGATCTCCGTATACCTTCGTCCGGTGAGAAATGACCTTGAAAGCGAAGATTCTGACCCTGAAGATCCCGATGAGATGGCTGGAAGTGACGGAGGAATCGGTGCACAAAATATCCTCCGTTATTGTAGTGAGATGGCAACAATTGCAGGTGTGCTAAGTTACGTAATTTTTCAACAAGGCGATGAAGTCAAGAATCAGGGACTCTCCGCATTCTTAAAGCAATTGGTTTGTTAAATCGAAACTATAAAATATGTATGTATGTCTAAGGACTTTAATTTCAGTCACACGCACCAGCAAAGGCGATATTTTTGCTCTCCAACCTACTCATCCTAGCTTGTATACCATTTCGGATAATGGGAGATATCGATACGGAAGAGGCTATTCTTGTTTTTGCTGTACCCGGTAGCTGGTTTCTACTGATGTTCTTTGCTGGGTGAGTCTACGTTAGAAATGATATTTTGAATAACACGCTATTTATATTCCTTTTAACTAATAGAGCAGTTCGCTTGACTGGGCCTTTCGTTACGATGATATACTCCATGTTGACGGGAGACATGTTCACGTTTGGCATAATTTACTTGATTGTACTTTTCGGGTTTTCGCAGGCGTTCTTCTTTCTCTTTAAGGGCCACCCGCAACTTCAGACGACCATGTTCAACACATTCCCAAGTACCTGGATGGCCCTATTTCAAACCACATTAGGCGATTATAATGTAAATCAATGGAAACATTGATGACACATTCAATTAAAACGAAACGAATTAATGAAATTCATATTTCAGTATCCAGATTTGAATCAGACTTCGTACCCGAATTTAGCAAAAACTGTGTTTGTCATCTTCATGATATTTGTTCCAATATTGCTACTTAACATGTTGATAGCTATGATGGGCAATACCTACGCCCATGTGATTGAACAGTCTGAAAAGGAGTGGATGAAGCAGGTAGGTACCATAAATTAATAAAACAAGACAACAAAAATGAGTATACAATTTCATGGTTGCCACTATTATTTAAAAAAAAAATCCCTGACTTTCCCTGACCAGTTTTAAAGTTTTTCCCTGACCAAATTTTGCAAATATAGCAAACAAAAATGACGCATTTAAACACTAGTCCCAAATCTTTAAAGAACAGAAAAAATGTATACTTCTAAACATTCCTTTTAAAAAATATCAATGAAACAATCAGTTAAGAACAGGACATACCTTATTTTTTTTTCAAAAGGGAGAGTTGATATTTTATTTTTTCTTCTTCAACCTGGGCTTGAATACGAATTTTTGCTTTTTCCTTATGAAGTTTTTTTTTATTTCTTCCTTCCCTTTTCTTTTTAATACTGTTACATTCAGGCTGGGATTCGAAAAGATAAAACGTAATTCTATTTAATTAATCTTTATCAGTTCTCAGTCGTTAGCGCAAACTCTAAATACCTGGGGACCTTCAGTTTTAAATTAATTCCACTTACCTGCTCTTCTTCCCCCTTACTCGTGGGACCCAAAATCAAAATAAAATGTCAGAACAAAACAACAATAACCTTCAAAAAGCGAAGGGCGCGGACCGGCCAGGCGCCCCTGGCACAAGCAACACTGACCGGAAAAAAGGAGCAGATGCGGAAGATGCACTCCTAATCATATCGGACGTGGAAAGCGTTGGAGCGATTGACGCAAATCTGGAAAAACTCCTTCTGGATTCTAGCGACACATGCTCTATCGCTAGCTCATCGTTCTCCTGCAGTTCTACCAGCTCAAAATATGCGAAAAACTCTAAGCTAACAGTCAAGAGGCTGGGGACAAAAAAATGGGAAGAATTGTCCGAGAACGATAGAAAGAGACTCCACAATGCGCGAGCATACCTCCAGGAGCGATCCGCATCGGGGGGGCAATCCAATGGACTGCTCGCCGCTGCCAGCTGCACCCTCGGGTAACTCGAGCAGTGGCACGCTGATGGGGCGACCCAAATCCTCGACAAGCCTTTGCCAGTCAGGACCAAAGGTAGCTGCATCAACTAGCGTGGAGTCTTCAACTCTCTCAGTGGCAGCACAGAAGCCATGTGAGGACCCAATCTCCTCAACGATGATCGGGGCTATCCCGCAGTTAAGTATGAGAGAATCTCAGGATGACGGTTGCAAGGAAGCGCTGAAAGATCCGAAAGAGACAAGCCTCCGCTTTTCTCAGGAGGAGAAATCTTCGTTACCTGCAGTGTCAAGCGATTGCAGTCCTGTAGATAAGG
The DNA here is from genome assembly GCA_949715645.1 of Portevinia maculata. Classification (NCBI taxonomy): domain Eukaryota; kingdom Metazoa; phylum Arthropoda; class Insecta; order Diptera; family Syrphidae; genus Portevinia; species Portevinia maculata. The sequence goes on along the minus strand of OX454526.1, from coordinate 3,749,932 downwards.
GTAATTCCACAGTAGATAGCTTTGCGACAGTAGTGAGGACTGGTAGAGTAGTTCAGGATGCGCCGCATCCAATCTCTACACAGACAAAGACTAGGGACGCAACAAAAACGACACCACGCAACAAGAGACGGAATGCAATTCGTCTTATTCGGCGGCTTGGAAAGCGTGATCCGAAGTCCTTCACGGACAAGGAAAGAGCGGCTCTGGACAGAGCCCGCAACACGCTCAAGCATGCAGGGTCCACTAGGGATAACGTCGACAAACGGGGTAAAAAGGAGAGAAGACCTCTTACGACGAGGGCGGGAAGTCGCTTGCTCCCCACCTCAGTCGATGAGAGACTTAGGCCAGCAACCGACTCGAAATCACCCGACTCCGAGCCGGCTGCAAGCTGTTCCAAACAACCCCCAAACGTACGCGACATACGACAACAAGACGCGACTGATAGACGACACTTTCCAGGGACGACTAGGCGAACAGCTGGAGAACTGACCGGGACGAGGAGGGAAAGCCTTTTGCCGTCCACCTCAGTCTCTGAAAGACTCAAGCGACCACCAATCGGCGCAGTCTCCGGACAAGCATCCGGGCCGGTGGCGGGAAATTCAAAGAGAGATAGGCATGACGATACAATATCGCCACCCTCTAGTAGGGTCAGCAAGAAGCCCAAAACGATTGCTACCAACCCAAATCTCCAGGTAGCAGTTGTCGACTTCAGCAAGCCAGACCGCAGGTTAAGCAAAGACCAATGGAGACTCATAGAGTTGTGTTAACGGAACTATCGTTAACAAAGAGGGTCAGCTACCCTTCTTTGAGCAACTCTCTACCTTCAAAGGTTTTAAGCTCCTGTCGTGTGATAACGAATTTACGCTGAACTGGTTGAAAACGTTTGTTGAAACTACACAGGCTCCATAGGCAAATGCCGACTTACGACTTGTCGTAAAGAAGGACCTGTACGAACGGACGAGACCAAAGGGTCGGATTTCGATTCCCGGTCCACATATCCCAAAAGAAAGAATCGAAAGGAACCTACGGCATCTAAATCCTGAATTCCGTAGTGAGAACTGGGAGGTGTTCGAGGTAGGTGGACATTCCGAGACAGGCACCGAGATTGTGGTTTTACTAAGCCACATATCAATGCCTTTGCTGATGAGGTTCAACAATAAAGTTCGCACTAGTATCACCAGATACAAGGATCGACCCTTTACGGAAATAACTGAGAGAAAGAGGAGGGCGGTGGAATACCAGGTAAGTCCAGTATGAAGGTAGCACAAATAAACCTACACCACAGCATAGCTGCTAGCTCTAACCTCATACATCTCTTAGGTGACAGGAAAATAGACGTCGCCTTGGTGCAAGAGCCATGGATATCCCGTGGCAAAATATGTGGGCTAAACCATAAAGATTTAGTAACCTACAGCATCAAACCGCTTAACGCGGAGTGTAAGAATTGAACTTGTATAGTAGCTAGAAAACATATTAAACTACTAGCTGCACCCGCCCGGCTTTGCCCGTGCCCGAGAATTCTATTGGCCAATATGTTCGAGTTGACTTCCTTATTATTGTCTATATATGTTGGCGTATGTTGCTGCGCCTAAAAAAGAAGACCGATTTTGGCCAAACTTCACAGAAGCACTCTCAGGCCAATGCCGAAGATTGCCTGATTTGAGGTCAACCGCACGTTTTTCTCCGCATGGCTAAGGCCTCTCACACACTTTCGTTGTTCCGCTTAGGGTAGGGGCTTGTTGTCTGGCAGGAGCCTATGTCAGCTAACTTGTGCGAATCAAATCAAAAAGCGAAAGTAAAAAACTTCGATAGAATCACTTTTCATTCACTTCCACACTGATTGTTATCCATGTGGGAAAAGCAACTTTCCGATGTCCGATTCGCAAAAAAAAATGCAAAAAAATTCAATGAGTTATTTGAATAAAACTTTGAACAAACGATATCTCAAGAATGAAAGTGCGCACAAACACCACAATAGGCTTGAAACGTTCGTGTGGTCTCCCTCTTTCATATGTGCGTTCGGATAACAAAATAGGTGACGTCTGTACGATGGTTTTTTATATGTGCGGTCTCTGTATCTGCATCGGAATTTACACGCATATACACATATGCATGTGTACTCACTCAAATGCCCATAATTCACACGCCGATGCAGATACAGGCATCGCACATAGAAAACATCCTTTGTACAGACGTCACCTTTCATGGAAAAAAAATTCATTGGAATCGGTTAACGCGTTAAGCCAAACACCGGCAACAAACTCAAATATGGATTGATTTTTATATATATAGATTACTTCTATCTACCTACAGCAATCCAGACCAGACCGTTGTAAGGCTTGAACGGAGGGGGCTCCCCCCACTGATTATATCAGCCGTTTACATGCCTTATGAAGACGAAGGACCGCCAGCTCCAATCACCCACGCCTTAGTCCACAAAGCGGAACAGGAGGGATGGGACCTGATAATGGGTTGTGATGCAAACTCCCACCATTCGCAATGGGGCAGCCTAGATATCAATACACGAGGTGAGTCAGTTTTTGAATTCATTATTGAAAACAATCTTCTAGTAGCCAATAGAGGAGACGAACCAACATTCGTAGTTAGAAATAGGCAGGAAGTTATAGATATAACATTATTTAACAACTCCAGCACCCTTACTATTGATAAATGGAATGTTCCGAATGTGCATTCCTTCTCCGATCATAGACTGATTGAGTTCATTGTAGGGAACTGCTGTGAACCTCCCCAGTCACACAGAAATCCAAAAAAAGCCGACTGGGTTCTTTTTAGAAAGGAGATCGAGAAAAGAAAAGATCTTTTACAAGAAGGTAATCTTAATTGCCCGACCGACATCGACCTGAAAGCCGAGAAAGTAGTTTCTGTTTTCAAAGAGGCTTTCGTAAGGCATGCCCGGTCGTAAAACGAAAGAATAAAATATCACCCCCTTGGTGGAACAAGAAACTGGCCGAAAATAGGAAGGAAACAAGGAAACTTCTTAACACAGGTTTGCAGGTGGCAATGGTGCGATGGTAGTGTATTCACTAAAGTGATTGGCAGGTCGTGCGTTCGAATCCCGACCAGGGCCATGATTTTTATAAATTGAATACACACAACAAAAACAGATCTCCCTAAAGCAATTTAGGCGCCACCTGTTGAGAAAAAAAATCCCATCGCACCAAACTTCTTTCCTATCCTTCTATTCTTTCATACAGTAAGTAGCACCCAGAAATAGGCAATGAATCATTTGCTGGGAGCTACTTACAGCAACAAACAAAATGCCTGCACTGTGGTTTCCACTATAAGGGTACTGTGTACTACAGAAACAAGAAATCCCTTTAGCGCACGCAAATTATAAAAAAAAAAAAATACGGCAAACAGGACGAAACTAGACTCTGACTGGGAAATATACAAAGACAGTCAGAGAAGCTTCAAAAATGAAGTTCAGAGATCCAAGCGCCAATCATGTAAAAACTTCTTTTGACGAATTAAAGGGCACTACGGAAACCACGAGATTAAGGAAAGTTCTAACCAGAGAACCATGAACTCGGGGATCTCTCAAGAAACCTGAAGGAAACTGGACCGAGTCCTGTTCAGAGTCTTTAAACCTACTACTGAACACACACTTTACAACAATGTCAATATTGGCGCCGTACGCAGAACGCTAAGTAAGCTTATGATTGATAATTCTATTATCAACTGGATTATCAGCATACTCGAAGAAAGGCACATTATAGCGGAACTTGGGATCTCTAGGCTAGAAGCTTACGCCTCTAGAGGGACTCCTGAGGGAGGGGTTATTTCCCCGCTGCTATGGGTCATTGTTCTGAATGAGGTGCTTATGCAGCTCAAGAATAGTGGCGTTAGAACAACAGCTTATGCTGATGACGTCGTGCTGTTGGCAACAGGTAAATTCCTGCCAACACTCACCGAACAAATCAAAGGGGCTCTCAAAACATCTTTGTTCAATCAACAGCCGCCATTAGTGCCATGAGAATTTGCCAAACAGCGAACTGGAAATCTAATGCAATGGGTCATTCGATGATCCTACAGAAATACTTTGGCCATGTTTCAACTACGGACTACATCACGCCATACTTAGACTTCACAAGACCTTTCTCGAGTGCCTATCCCAGTAGGGAAGAATGGAGAAGCGGACTCGTCCCCGACACACAAGCCATAGCCGTATTTACGGACGGCTCAAAAATGGCAACGGGGGTGGGGTCAGACGTCTTTTCCGCACCACTGGGCATATCAAAATCGGTACGCCTATCCGACCACAGCAGCGTCTTCCAAGCAGAGGTCCTGGCAGTGACAACAGCAGCCCGTGAGTCTGCGGTGAGGGCAATACCACCCGATGGTATTACATTCTATATCGACAGCCAGGCAGCAATAAAAGCCTTAACTGCAGCAGAAATAAAATCAAAGCTTGTGAAATCCTGTCGCGAAGAACTCAAGGCTCTTAGTACCCAGCATAAGGTATCGCTCTGCTGGGTCCCGAGACATGAAGGTATTCCGGCTAACGAGAAAGCGGACGAATTAGCAAGACAAGGTTCGGAAGCTGTGTCAGAACAACCTGATCCCTCTGTACTCATCCCGCCTTGCTCACTCAGGCTTGAAGCAGGGAAAAAGGCAATAAGAGAGGCGAACCTTAGATGGACGGCACTAGATACTTGCCACACCACTAGAACGCTATGGCCAACCTACAATGAGGCCAGAACCGAGAGTCTAATGAAAAAGGATAGAACATCACTATCCACCCTCGTAGTTATTTTAACGGGGCACAACACTCTGCGGTACCATATGAAAAAATTACGCTTGACGGAGGAAGAACTCTGTAGAAGTTGTGGCGACGAGGAAGCTCTGGAAGACACTACCCACTTCCTGTGTCACTGCCCGGGTCTCCAACACATTAGACACAGATTCCTGGGGAGACACTTCTTCCACGACCTAGACGAGCTCTCCAGCACACCAATAGATAGAATAATGAAGTTCATCAAATCTACAGGATGGTTTGCATCGAACAGCACAGCGAGTAATTAAGCTCAGCTGTTTATAGACAGGGTTAAAAATGAGTAAGGGACTACCCTGCTCCCCCGATGGGCATCAAAATGGGTCAGCATTGACCTGAGTGTGGCACTATGCCAGCCCACCTACCTAACCTAACCTAAAAGAGTCTTGTTAATTGAGAAGCCACTCTCAACTGAGGCGTTTCCGTGCAATAAAATACAACACATTTTTATAATATGCCAAAGATCTTTAAAATGTCCATTTTTGCCAAAAAAAAAGCTGAAAGTAGAACTCCTCAACTCTACAACAAGGTTCCTTGATTATAAAGCTTTTGTACTCCTCTTCTAGGGCCGTCTTTGCATCTGTACATGCATTTATGTACTGCAATTTTGCCCTTTCCGCGCATGTATCAAACAATCGGTTGGCATTATATAAAATTTGAAGCAAATTTTGGAGCTTTTACTGTAGAGACCGTTGTTTTGCAAAATATTTCTAGGATTAAGACTGCTCACGTTCGATTCGTTCTTCGATCTTTGATATTATGCTTATAATAATTTTGCGGCAATCCAGTCCAAAATTGTCTTTTTGTTTTATTGCATTGATGAGTTTCGTTGCTTTGAAGCCAACGTCAATGTTTTTTATTTCCGGAAGATTGGATTCACTTGAAAGGCCGATGGATAAAAGTTGAGATCCTATGGAGCATTCGCTGATATTCCTTTTTTTGACGATGCTATGCAATAAGTTTGTAACCATTATGAGGAGATCTTCATAAAGGTAAAATATCAATGGGTTCTCGCCTTGAAATTTTAATAAAAATGGTTTACAATCAGATGTAATTGTATAAAAAATGCAAGTTTGCAGTCTAACAATTTGTCTTGGAAGTATTTTTGTACGTTTTCAAGTGGCCTTGTTTTTGGTAAATCTGAATTTGTCATAGAAAAAAAGTGCTTCAACTCATTAAAAATGCTTAGGCATCTCTCTAAACAGATTTTGGAAAATCGAGTACAATCAGTTTTGGAGGTAAATAAGCTTCTTCTTGCAGGACTGTCTTTGAAAACGTAATAAAGATGCCTTAAAAAAATATGCAGGTCCCATGAAACATTTGTAAGTCCGGTTTTCATGGCTCCATGTGTTACATATAGACCACACAAGCCACATTCTAGTAGCTGCGTACCATCCGGATCAATTTCATTTGGCTGTTGTTTTAATTTCTAAAAGATAAATTTACATTTGGGCCATCCATAGATAATTGAAGAAGTTCCTTTTTTTTAAAAAACGGATTCCATTGTCAAAATGTTTTAAAATGTCATCTGACTTTGAAGATCCCATGAACTCGCTTTCTAAGTACCTATTTCAAACAACTCCTTTTGACTCGCTTCGTCAAAACATATAACAAAGTCGTCACATTTGTTTACTTTATCCAAAAGATTGTTATGGAAATATGGGGAGATACCGTGGTTGATAACGTAGGAACTCTCAGTTCTTCCTAACTTAAAATTTTCAGCAATTTTGCTGTCTGGGAACATCAATCGAAAAAGATCACTAATTTCGACAGACGCGTTCTAGGACCCTCTGGTGGAAATAATATACAGACACCACCTCATCTCTGCGACAATGGAATCGGTCTTGTCGAAAGTAAAATATTTTGTTTGTGTATTTTGAGCGTTAATATTTGCTGGTGTATTTTGAGATGTTTTTTTTTTTTGACTACTAGAGTCGACCAATGAATCAGACGCAGTGAAGAAAGTATAAATTTTGTGTGACGTCAAAGCTTTAGAATTTGACTTATGCTCTAGTCCATTTTGATGCGACACCAAAGCCCTTTGGCCCATGTTGCTTAACTTAAATTCTTTTTTGCATAATTTGCATCTTGCTTTGCCGTTATTGCCTTAAAATAAAAACTATTCTATACAAAATCTTCCTTAGCAAAGGGAACAAATTTTGCTAAGCAAAGTCAATCAAAATAGACTATTTTGATTTTTGATGTATAAGGTTGCATGCCTTTTTTTTCGGAAAGCATGGAGATGTGGTTTTCCATTTAAGCATTATCTCAGACTTTTCGTAGCGCATGGATCGCAAAATAGGATTGATATGCTTTTCAATTAATACAACTGCGTGCAAACGCTATACTTTCTCGAAACCAAAATCGTCTCAATCAATCAAAAAATGTCCAAGGTAGGTACATACATACATTATTAGATAATAATGGTGGATTAGTGAAATGGCGTAGGTATATCTCGAAAGATATCGATATCTGTGATCCCAAATAAGAATAAAGGTAGATTCATGAAAAGTATTATTTTTGCCCCTAACGGAAAACCACAAATTTAATTTAAAAACATAGGGACGGGCTACAGTCCGCTTGGGCGAACTGTTGCATACCCTATTCTTATTCCTATCCCTCATAAGTGGGCGTCACAAAAGTCTAAGTATGGTTGAATTGTTAAGAACGCTCTACATATTTTGTTATATAACATTTAAAGGATTTTATCACAAAAAACGCTCCCTAGCTCAAACTTGGGTGTTTCAATAAAATTGTTTTATTTAATTGTGGGCGTGTCAGTAGGCGGATTTAAAAAAAATTAACACATGAGCATAAAGCGCCCCTAGAGAGTATATATTATAAATTTCAGCTCCCTAGCTCACTTTGAATTTTCAAAAAAAAAAAAATAATAATAATTGTGGGCGTGCCAGTGGGCGGATTTTGAAAATATTTACACATGAGCATAAAGGGCCCATAGAGAGTATATATTATAAATTTCAGCTCCCTAGCTCAAATTTTGGTTTTTCAATAAAATTGTTTTATTTTTTTGTGGGCGTGGCAGTGGGCGGATTTTGAAATTTTTTTACCCCGAGCAGTTTTAGGAGTCATAGATCATATATAAAAAATTTCAGCTTCCTAGCTCAAAATTCGATTTTTTCCAAAATTTTGTTTTTTTGAGTTTGTGGGCGTGTCTGTGGGCGGATTTCAAAAATTCGTAAACTTGATTATTTCGGGACCCTAGAGAGTATATGGTAAAAATTTCAGCTCTCTAGCTCCAGTTTAAAGGCCTAATTTTTGCCGACGGACGGACGGACGGACGGACGGACGGACGGACGGACGGACGGACATGGCTAGATCGACATTACTATCGATGCTGATCATAAATATAGTAACTTTTAGGGGTCTACGGGCAATATTAAGGTATGTTACAAACTATGCGTCAAAATTAATATACCCCTAGAATAGGGTATAAATATTGCACAGAACAGAAAAGATATAAAGTTGTCTCTCTTTCACAAATAAAATTTTCTGTGACTGCGAACATGTCGATGGTTCAGGCGCATTGATTTTTTATATTTTTGCGTAAACGTGTGCTTCAGAGCTCGACATAAAAAAATTTTAATATAATAAAAAAAAATACACACAGAGGGAATTTTCCCTGACTGTTTTTAAAATTCCCTGACTTTCCCTGACATTCCCTGACCAAATGTTCGTTCGCTGACTTTCCCTGACTTTCCAGTCCAGTGGCAACCATGAAATTGGTTCTATGATCCTTTTTGACGGTTGCCTTGTGTAATTAGAGTAATTTCTATTAAAATCAATCTGTCTCTAGTGGGCTAAAATTGTTGTGACTCTAGAACGAGCTGTGCCACAATCAGATGCGCAAAAATATATTGAAGCTTATTCCATTCCTCTGGGCCTTTCGGATGAGTCTGGCTTTGAGCAGAGAGGGGTAATGGTCATCAAAAGTAAAAGCAAGACAAGAGCAAAGCAAAGAAAAGGTGCCGTTTCCAATTGGAAGGTAAATCTACAATCGTGACTGAATTAATAGAATAAAAACAATTTATTTATTTAGCGCGTAGGTAAGGTTACCTTGAATGCCTTAAAGAAACGCGGAATGACTGGTGAAGAGATGCGACGTCTTATGTGGGGTAGAGCATCTATTTCCAGTCCCATCAAGATAACAAAACAGAAGCTTAAGGATCCTTACAACTTAAACCCTGAACAAGGATTATCCCTAAACGGAATTAACTTAAAACCAGATCCACCAACTATGAAACCAACTGGAACATGTCAAGTCAGCGACCCATTTAGGGATCTTGTTTTATATGCGGAACACTCACATGGAATGGATTTTAATTACAAGCCCAGTTTATTGAAATTGGCTTCTGAAGCTCGAACTCTTGTTGAAAAGACGTTGAATATAAACTTGATTAAACCAGAACCAAGTGCAGAGCTTCCAATTTCAGAACCCATTTTACCACTACAAGCCCCACCGCTTCAAGAGGAAAATACTGAAATTTTGCACAATCTATTCCAGGATCCAAAGTTCACAGTAGATCCAGTAAAGTTGGAAGAGTTCTATAAAATGCTTCAAGACATCGATACGGAAGAAAGCGACGCGGGATGTGTTGGAAGACCGATCTTAGGGAAGCTGTCTTTGGTGCGAAGGACCAAAAATGCTCTATCGAAGCCAGACGCCCTCAATGGTGTTTATGCAATGAATAATGAGGATCTTTTTTCGTGTCTTTGGGAGAAATCAGGTGGAAGCATCGTAGGTTTTCTTTGCATAATAAATATGATTGTTGGTAATAAATCTCTTTTAGCCTGGAAGTGTCGAAGACGAAGAACAAGAAGTTAAAGAAGAGGACGAAGTCAGTTCACCGATTGAGAGCTCGAATATTATTCAAGAGGCATCTGAAACAGAACAGGACGATCAAAATGAGGAATTCGTAACAGCTCAGGATATGCATCGAGCAATGGCAAAGCTTCATTTGAAACGTAGACAATTCCCACAGGACGAGGCAGCCAGACGGGCTAAGAGTGCTAGGATTCGAAAGAAAAATAAGTAAGTTCTATAGAGAGTGACTTAAGTTTGAAAATTTAAAATGTTGTTTGTAGGATATCTCCAGACGACACAACCGAAACAAAATATCGACATCGGTCAGCTCCAATGAAAAAAAATGGCAGAGGATACAACTACCAGGATCCACTTGAGCCGTGGAGCACACGTGAACTTGGTGATATTAATAAAATTCTAGGTTACAAGTGATATATTTATTTCGTTAAATGCTTGACATATACCTTTCAGTTATAAAAAATAAATGGAATAAAAATAAACATAATTTTGTAAAGGATACTTTGGTACGCAAATTATGCTACGCTTAGGTAGCATGTTCAACAACATCAAATAAATGGTGCACATGCTCTTATTGGACGGTGACTGACTTAAGAATTACGATGTAAAAATCGTGCTCGGGGACTACAACGTCAAAATGTGTAAGTGAAACATCTTAGGCGGATTAGTTGGTAAGCACAATATCCACGACAACGGCTTTGGCCTAATTGATCTTGCAGCCTGCCTGTAGTAAGGTGATAAGTAACAAAGCAAACTGACCGTCGCGAGGCACCCATCTAACATCCTGAATATGACAACGTCGACTCTGACCCTTTCCTTGCTGTAGCCAAATTCTGTGTTCGGCTACCCATCGAGAAGCTGCGAGCCGCACAGAAAAAAAGTCAATCAGAGTCAATGCAAAGAGCTTGTGAGAGGCTCCCAACTGTTCACTTAAGACTCACAAATGACAACAATATGTCGAACCGGTATCACGACATCATCAAATAGGTAACCCAGACCACCGTAGCTTACCAGCCCTCCCAGATAAACAGCTCCTGGTATGACAGTGGTGCGTTTACCGGAAAAAGGCGAAAAAACGTGTACATCAACAACCAGAATCCTCGCGATCGAACTAAACTCCATAGGTTTTATAAAAAAGCCAAGCAATTGGTTGCTGGCTTTAAGCCCGGAATGCAGACTCTTCAAATCATCGAACGAAACCTAGACATCGCAGCACAGGTAATAGGATATGTATTAGCAGTATTAGCAGTTCGACGGAGCGATAGGGCAAGGAGCGAATCCATGTCCAGTCAATAAAGATATGACTCCAAATCATTTTGGTCTTTCATTAACCAAAAAAGGTGTTCCAATGGATTGCCTAAGGAAATGTTCTATAAGAATTGTGCGTCTAATGATATTAAAAATTCCGTCGAATTATTTGCTCAGTTTTTTGAATCCGTCTTTTCTCACCCAGTGAATTTTACTTTGCCTGAACTATGCGCAATGCCCAAAATTGATTTTGGGGAATTAGTTCTGAATGTTCATGATATCGAGACTGCTATCTGTGGCCTTAAGCCGAATCCTAAACCTGGGGCTGATGGGATTCCTGCAATAATTTTAAAAAACTGTTCCAATGCCATCTGCAAACCTCTGTTAAGGATTTTTAACCAGTCGTTGAGTACGGGTTTGTTCCTTGATGAGTGGAAGATCTCATTTTTGGTGCCTATCTTTAAATCTGGTTCCAAGAATGATATCGAAAACTATAGAGGTATATGCAAACTTTCCGCTATACCAAAGCTTTTTGAATGTGTTGTTAAAAATAAGCTTGAATTCCACACAAAAGAGCATATATCTGAGTTTCAGCATGGTTTTGTTTCTGGCCGTTCGACAACATCCAACCTGGTCCACTTTACATCTTTTGTAATTAATGCTGTTGAAAGTGGATGCCAGGTTGACGCCGTATACACTGACTTCAGCAAAGCTTTTGATTCTGTGAACCATGTGTTGCTGTTAAAAAAGCTAGAAAATTTTGGATTTCATTCAGCAATGTTGAACTGGATTTCTTCATTTTTAATCGGAAGGTTTCAAAAAGTATGCCTTGGCAATAACTACTCTAGATTAATTTCTTGTACTTCTGGAGTTCCTCAAGGAAGTCATTTAGGTCCCCTCCTATTTATTATTTTTATTGATGACGTTGTCGTCAATTCGAATTTTGTAGTTATCTACTGTATGCGGATGATCTTAAATTATTCCTCAAAATAAAATGTTTCGATGATTGTGCAAAGATCCAGATTGACCTTAACAATTTGTCAACTTGGTGTGTTAGCAATTGTTTAAAGTTAAATGTTCGTAAATGCTCAACTATATCTTTTAATAGATCTCAAATACAAAAATGTTTTAATTACTGTATTGATTCCATACCCTTAACAAGGGTCGACAAAATTAAGGATCTCGGCGTACTTCTTGATACTAAATTAACATTTGTATCCCATGTCGAGTATATAGTTTCTAAAGCTAATTCACTAGTTGGTTTCATTAAAAGAAACTCAAGAGATTTCTCTGATCCTTATACATTCCTGTCCCTTTTCATTGCCCTTGTCAGGTCAATTCTTGAATACGCTGATGTAGTTTGGAATCCTAACTATCTATACCTTTCTGATCGCATTGAAAGAGTACAGAGGCGTTTTACAAAATACATTTTCTTTAAAATGCGTTGGCCCTTTGAGCCTTCTTATAAAGCTAGATGTCAATTATTAGGTATAATGACACTTAGCGCAAGAAGGTATGTACATGACACTATGTTTGTTAGAGATATTCTATCTTCTCGTATAAAGAGTCCTGCACTTTTATCGATGCTACCTATTTATGCTCCTGAGAGGGTTTTAAGGGATCGTCACTTCTTTTACTGTGTGGGGCATCGAACAAATTACGGGCAGAATGAGCCAATTACTAGATCTCTGAAATCATTTAATGAAATCAGTAGACATGTAGATTTTCATATTTCAAGGGAGCGTTTTAAGTCAATTTTATTTACATTGCTTGCTTAATTTCCTATTATTATTTATTATTTATTATCTCTTATTACGTTATTTTATTCTTGTTTTTTGTACTTAAAAAAATACATTCGTAATCTTAAGCTAAGCTTGTTGATGAAATGAAATAAATAAAAATAAAGAACCGATGCCACCATCCAGTATAAAATTGGTTGACGTGGCTAGAAAATTCTGGGGAATAACAAGGCTGCGGGCTCTGCTGGTTTGCCAGCATTATTACTTTACTTAACGGGCTGCCGACTCTGGCTGAGACAGTTTAGAATTTCATCCTTCGCGATCTCAGATGGCTTACCAGCGGAGCTCTTCAAATAGGTAGGTAATGTTAGGAAGATCGCATGTACAAAATCATCAAATAAGGATGGGTGGAAATAGCGTGCCCGACGACTGGACTACAAAAAAGGCGGTTCTATTTCTTACAAGAACTATCGAGGCATATCCCTACTAAATCTCACACAAAGGAACCTATCCCACGTATTGTGTTAACGTCCCAAGTCCTGCAACACCCTATTCAGTACGTATCAGTATGGCTTCCGGCCCGGCAGATCGACAATACACGTACACCAAACGTTCACACTGAAGCGAATCCTGGAAAGAACCAACGAATTTTCCATTCCAAGCTCACCACATATACAAGGTGGCGCAAAAATAACCTTCCGATGTTTTTTGGCTGTAATTTAAAAAAAAAATGAAAAACTTTGATTCTTCTTGTGGATTATTTTTATTTGGTCTTTTAATTTTTTTTACATCAAGTCGAGAATATGATGTCATGTAAATGGCCGCCGCCACAGTTGATTGTCATTTGAGCCCTTTTTATGGCATTTTCCATCACTTTGGCCAAAACTTCCGGCGATAGGTCCTCACATTGTTGACGGATATTGTCTTTAAGAGCTGCAAGAGTCTGAGGCTTATTGACATAAACCCGCGACTTCAAAAAGCCCCACAAAAAGAAGTCTGGAGCGGTCAAATCAGGCGATCTTGCTGGCCAGTGCAAATCGCCAAAACGGGAGATTAGGCGCCCGGGAAATGCATCCTTCAGCATATCGGTTGTGGCACGTGCAGTGTGTGCCGTTGCACCGTCCTGTTGGAACCACATGTTTTCCAATCCCAATTCATCAAGTTGCGGCAAAAAGACCGTCGACTGATACCCATTTGCGTGGCACGTCGTCTGGTCGATGTCGACGGCGCTTCCATGACATCTTCGGCTACAGCAGCAATATTCTCTGCAGAACGGCTACTCCGGGGTCTGCCGCGCCTGGCAGCATCTCGTGTTGTGCCAGTCTATTCGAGGCGAGCGGCTAAACGTCGCACTGTTTCACAAGTAGGCGTTGGACGGGTAGGAAATCTGCGACGAAATTCACGTTATGCCAAAGTCACCGACCGATTATTGCTCAAATAAATAGTCACCAATAATCCGCGTTCTGGAGCAGTGTACCGTAACATTGTTTATTAACGTGTATTTCGCATGTGTTTACTACACAAATGTCAAAACAGAACTGACATTAGGGGCCAATCGCAAAATTTATAGCATTTTCTGATAGGAGGATTACTTTTGCGCCACCTTGTATATATAAGGGGAGACGGGCAGAAACACCAAAATCCAAGATCCCAAAAATTCAAAAAAGTAAACATAACAAACAAATTCTCGGGAACTAAATTGGTTTCGAGATTTTCAAATTCATACATAATTAGAACCTCTTCAACAGCAGCACTTCAAACCATGGTATGTGTCCTTCCAATCGACAACTTAAATGGCAATGGCTGCCAGCTCAGCACTACGACTGAGGGATGCTCACCAATGCAGAGAGCGAGCAAGACGCTGACCATACCAACATACTTTAGATTCACTGCTTTCTTCTGCATTCTACGGATCAACTGGCTTCTGAAATGAACTTCAATCTAGGCTTCAAACAATCCATATTAGACAGAACGGAGTAAACGATGTAATTTAAAATGACTCGCTGTCAATATTCACGGATGGGCCCAAGCCCCAAGAAGGAGTCGGTGACAGTGTCTTCTCAGAAGACCTGGACATCAACCACTCTTTTAAATCGCAAACCATACCATACCATAAAGTGATATCGTCATATCACTTACTTACATACAGCACGATAAGATCCCTGACGGTAAAGGCTTGCCACGTACCTCTTAACGAGATAGCTATAAAGTGTAACATCACCCATTGCTGTGTACTACATCATAACGATGTGCAAGGGAATTGTGAAACTGACGAATTTGCTAGACCAGGCTCCTCTAGTAGAAATAGCGTAAAAAATCAGCATTGATGTTCCAGCTTAGGCAGTTTAGCACCGGTGGACAATAATGGCCAAAGCTGGACCAGAGAATGTACAATGGACTTCTAAGACACAAAAGAATCACTGGACACTCTGCGATGGGTAGGCATTATCAGGGATTGGGCATCAGCCGAAGTTGTAGAGACGAGGCAGAAGAGGAGACAGTCCTACACTTCCTGTCCACGTGTCCCGCACTCGCCAACATAAGGTTGGCTGCTTTAGCTCAATACCACATCTATGATCTGGATGATCTAAAAAATGCCTGCACGGCTGATATCTACAACTTTATCAAGAAAAGCAGATGGTTGCAGGAGCGGACAGCGTGGCGTTCCTTACCCCTTCGCAATGGCATTACAATGGACCTACATCATCGAGGGCCATTTCTAACCAACCAATGCTCACGTTTGAGGAAATTAATAACAACAGAGTTGTTGTTTGCCTCCCGTCGCGTGCGGACGCGTTGCCTCTTTTAAACGCAATTTCGGTGCCACTAAACCGTCAAACATAATACCTACCGGCTCGCCAATACGTTTCGCGAAAAAAAATACAAAATCGCGTGTGTGTGAAAAAAGAAAAAAAAATCCACATAGAGCCAGTGCCGGTGGCCGGTGGCAGTGATAACGAAAAAAGCGAAAAAAAGCAACAGCGTAGGGTCTTCCTTCCGTCCCCCATCCCACTTCATCACTGTTGCTCTTTCTTGACTATTGCATGTGTCGATCGATTATCGTTTGTGCACTTGCAATGTTTGGGTAAAGGCAGCATCGGGCGAATAGCGGGTCGTGAGTTGTTGATTCTGTTAGTGGACCAAACAAATTACCGTACGGGCATAACACCTGCGGTAGATTGTTTTGGAAATCTAACGTATATTTTCAATTCACGGCCTATGCTTAGTTAGCGTCGGAGTTGTGTTTTTTTTATGTTTGTTTTTTATAATGTGTAGGAATTTCGTTGTGGATATCAGCAACATTCGTGGGTTGAGAAAGAATTTTTTTTCATTATACGCCCATGTTTTTCACAACAAACCAGCTGTTTTGGCACTTAGTGAAACCCAGGTTAGCGTTGGCTCTGATTTAACAGAGTTTAGTCTACCTGGGTACAACTTAGTGCCTTTATTCTTTGCCCATCGCGGTATCGCCGTTTATATACGTAGTGACGTAGCCTACCAACTTCAGCCTCAATATGGCCAATGTGCCAACCCAGAATTTAATTTCATTTGGCTAAAACTCCATGTCCGTAGGCAATTAATACACTACTGTTTTATTTACAGAAGCCCCAACAACAGACATTCAACTTATAATGAGTTTGATGCCCTGTCTGATTCTATTACAAGAATTGTGACCCTTCATCCTCGTTCTGAAATCGTTATTGCGGGCGATTTCAATATACACAATTCAAGCTGGCTTCGACATTCTGGTCAGACAACACCCGAAGGAAGGTACGTCGAGATCTTTGCTGAGGTAAATAACCTGACTCAGCTTGTAAATGAGCCGACACGAATACCGGACATTAGCAGTCAAACTGCCAACACATTGGACTTGTTTCTTACCTCTCACCCTGATAAATACGCTTTGAACGTATTATCGCCTCTAGGTTCGTCAGACCATTGCATCATATCAGCAAATTTCTCGTACTCCAACCACATAGTTAAAGAACAAACTCCTAAAAGAACCGTATGGCAGTACGAGAAAGCCAATTGGGAAAAATTAAACGATTTCTTTAAGAGTTTTAACTGGTCGCTGTGCTTCCTCGACAGCGACGTGGATGCTGCTGCTGATATGGTCACAAACATAATTCACCTGGGTATGAAGACTTTTATCCCTAACAGGATTAAAAGTATCAAACCCAAGGTTAACGCGTGGTGTGACTCGAGCTGCAAAGAGGCTATCAGGTTAAAAGAGGTAAGTTTTCGGCTATTCAAAGCCAACCCATCTGAGGAAAGCCGTAAAAAGTTTAAACGAGCCAGAAATGACTGCAATGCCCACATTAATCGTGTCAAATTCTCCTATGACCAAAAGTTGAGGCAAAAAATACTACAAAGTCCCACTGGTAGTAAAAACTTTTGGTCATTTGTTAAAAACATCAAGAATTCGGCCTCGTCATCTATCCCGACACTCATTTACAACGACATTCCAGCTGTCAGCTCTACAGATAAGGCCAATCTGCTTGCTGCTCACTTTGCAGTCAGCTCAACGCTCCCAGATTGTGCTTTTTCTCCCCCTGTACTCGAGCGCGTAGAATTCTCTATGGGACCAATCCACTTTCGCACTCGTACAGTGGCTAGAGTACTTCAAGATCTTGACGTTCACAAATCCGCTGGTCCAGATGGTATTTCCCCTATCGTTCTGAAGAGGTGTTCTTCTTCGCTGGCAAAACCATTGCGTAAGCTTTTCCATCTGTCCTATTCTTCAGGACTCTTCCCGGGAAGATGGAAAACAGCATTTGTCCAGCCTGTACCAAAAAAAGGCGAATCTTCTTCTCCCTCCTCCTACCGACCCATTGCACTTACGTCCCTTCTTTCTAAGGTCATGGAAACGCTGATAAACCGTCAGCTAATGAAATATCTTGAATCGCGAAAACTTCTTAATGACCGGCAGTATGGTTTTCGCAGCAACAGGTCCACTGGTGATTTGATGACATATCTAACCGAAAAGTGGAACCAATCTCTTCACCAAGGTGGTGAAAGTAAGATCGTTGCGCTTGATATTTCAAAAGCATTTGACAGAGTTTGGCACCAAGCTCTCTTGTCGAAAATGCGTGCATTTGGAATCGATGATACTCTTCTTCAATGGATTAGAAATTACCTTTCGGACCGTTCAATTCAAGTTGTTTTGGACGGCTTCAAGTCTGCAACTCACCAAATAAATGCTGGTGTCCCCCAAGGCTCTGTTCTGTCCCCGACTCTCTTTCTCATTTTTATAAATGATCTACTGTCTGTTACTTCTAATCCAATCCATTCCTTTGCTGATGACAGTACCCTCAGCTTCTCATATTCGTTTCTTGGGTCACGCCCCTCATCTTCGGGTGTGGAACTGGAACGGCAACGTATGTTAAGCTCATTAAATTCCGATCTTAACAGCATAACTCAGTGGGGTAAAACCAATAGAGTGGAATTTAATGCTTCCAAAACTCAATGCTGTCTCCTGTCATTAAAGCAAAACCCACACACACTGCCATTATCTATGAATGGCACTTACATCGCTGAAACCGAAAGACTTTCCATTCTCGGTATGTGTGTTAATGACAACCTTCGTTGGAATGACCACATATTCGATGTCGCCAAGAACGCCGCGAAATGTCTAGGCTTCCTTAAGCGTTGTAAGAAATATTTCACCCCTTCTGATCTGGCTACAATTTATAAGGCGTTTATTCGCCCGAAACTCGAGTACAACGCTCATATCTGGTCCGGTGCACCAATAACTTATTTGGAGCTACTTGACAGGATCCAAAAACGCGCGATAAAACTCATTGGCGACCGAGACATCGCGAGATCGATTGACTCTCTAAGTCATCGTCGTAATGTCTCCTGCCTGTCGTTATTTTATCGTTATTTCCACCATAAGTGCTCAAACGAAATAGCCAGTTGCATTCCTCCCCTTGAACATTTCAACCGCAATACCCGCCATGCAGGGAATGCTCATCAGTTCACCCTCAAGCCTGTGTTCGGACGTACAGTGAAGTTCAAAGAATCTTTCCTCAGCCGTACAACACGAATGTGGAATGCTCTTCCCCGCTCCATTTTTCCTACACATTATAACCTACAGACATTCAAAACCAACGTGCATCGGCATCTCTCCTTTTCCTCTCACCCTAATTTCCTTAACGCCCGCGCTGTGTAGCTAATACATTATAAGGGTCCCAACAAATTCCTTTAGTGCGCGCTAATTATAAAAAAAAAAAAAAAAAAAAAAAACAGCATCAACATCAACACCGGCATTATACTACTATGGAGTCAAAGCATTATGAAAGAGTAATATGCCCAAATGGGAGAAAGTGTTCTCTCTCATCCTCTGCATGAACTACGATCTGAGAAAGTGTGAAGTTATCCGCTCCTTATACGCCAAATTCGCTGAGTTAAATTATCCGCTCGTTATCGCATGTCCAACGACCATACCACGTCGAGTTAATCGGTTCTCGTCAGATCACCGTAATTAAACGACGTTGGGCGCGGTTAGTACGTAGATGGGGGACCGTTTAAGAACAACCGCGTGTCGTTGGCCAGTCCCATCTACAGAGTTGAGGTAGATAATATACGTGGTATCACAATGGACCTAAATTGGTCTAAGTGTTTCGGCTTCTGCCGACAGTCACATAAACCTAACCTAACCTAACCTATCGCATGCCATTTAAAGCTAACACACATTTATTAATATGAATTATAAGTAAACAGATTATTATTATATTATTATTATTATTATCTCGCAACTATTTGTTGTTTATTAATATGCGGATTAATATTTAAACTTTACCCGTTGGTTTTCTAACGTTCATCGTCTTTTTCGAAAAAAAAAACTGAATACGCCATCCATCTTCTGACACTCACCCCAAGTATTCAAAATATCAAAATTGATCAAAATCGCTAAAGCAGCTATTGAGAAAAGTGAAATTTTCAAAAGTTCAAAGACCTGTTATATAAATCTTATTTTTCTTTTAATGGCGGTGAGGCTATGATCAGAATTAAAGGGGTCATAACCAATTAACTGCATCCTTACTGGTCTGGAACTGGTTACATAAATAATAAAATTATAAAAAAAAAATATTTGTTCAAATACAGTCAACTCTCGATTAACCGGGGTGCTCGGGACCGAGCTCATGCCGGAAAATCGAAAATCCCGGATAATCGAAAATCATATTTTAAGAGAAGAAACGCACTTCATAACTTCATACAATGAGTTTTCACTTATTTGAAATAAAATACATAACTTTGTCAGTCAACGAACACAAAAACGTAAAAAAATACATATACTCGTACATACAACAGGTGCAGTAGTTTTGACCAATTGTTGCGCAATGCAACAGTGCTCAAAACCCTAATTATAGTTAGAATACATTAAGTAGTTTAAGTAAGTAGAATAGGTAGTTTGTAGTTTGTTTTATATAAAAAATGTAAAATCTTAATATTGATACCGAGTTTTATTTGATTTTCTCGACGAATACATATGTAAGATTGTTCGTAAATAGTTTTTAGGCCGAAAGGCCATAATTATAAGATATAGTTAAGTTTAGGGCGTCCGCATAAGGACCAATAAATAAGAATAAGTATCCTGTTAATTTTAAGTTAGATTTAATCATTTTTGTCTAGTACGTAAGTTGATATTCAGTAACAATTAAAAAATGAATTTAAAATTAAAGTGTATTCGCTTACTGAATAGAAGGTCGTGCGTTCGAATACCGGCCAAGTCCAATACTTTATATCGAATACATTAAATCGTAATCTCCCTAAGCATCTTAGACACCACCCGTGGAGAAAAACCCTACAACTGCACCCAAACACTTCTTTCCTATCTCTCTATTCATTCTAATAGTCATGTTTTCCCAAGTATCATAAAATCTATCGGTTTTTCTACAAACTTGTCGTAAGCTTTTATTTTTATTATTGTTACCTTCATTCAAAAAAAATATTAAAACGTTATGTTTGTTACGCATTTTCTGGAGAAAATTGAACCGAAAGTCAAAATATAAGCATGGGCAGGAAAAATGGAACAGGTTAAAAATTGGATATCTTAAGACTGAGTTAAGATATAAAATTTATTTAAATGCAATTACAAAGCCTAATATTTCTTCTAAAAATAGAGGCCTAACCGAAATTTCTATCATTAGTACTAACAGCGCAATTACCGTTAACAAGGGTCAGGGTACACCCAAGTAAGCCTTTTCTTAAATCCTCAATAAATGATATAAAAATTAGAGATGGGCCCTTAATGTAGAACAATTTTGTCCTTAGAATATACCCATAAATCATGCCCTAAAATATTGCCAACGAATTAATATACGTAAAATATTATGTTATGTAGCTACTTACTTCTATTGTTTTCTTTTAGTGCCTTTCATCCAAGCAATTCCCAGCCGTTACTATCAGTATACTTTAACCATTGTATCGACTATGTTTTATCCGCAGTATTTTTTCTTAGCCACAAATTAATTTTCTATACGATTTAGCGGCCCTATCAAGGAATGCATTGGGTAGTAAACTTCCATTTGATGTATCCGTTCCTGTTCATTTATCGGACTGATTCTCGGATCAAATGGAATGCACACCTCCGCAGTGCGACATGACAGTGCTTCAAACAAAACATTTTTTCAGAGTTACACCTACACGCCATTTTCGGCAAATCAAATTTTGGCTGTATTTGTGTGAATTAGGATTTTTAGGCAATCTTTCCCGATTGTATGGAAACGTTGATCGATATTACCTTTTTGACCGAGTTCGTAAGACCTCTCCTTTGAACATGACAGTACCAACAGAGCTGGTCGCGCCTTACTTTTTTCGAGATAGTTTCCTTGACGTTTAGGCTTCCTCGGATCTTGCGAAGCCTCCTCATTTCAGCTGTCGTTAATTTGCAGTCATACTTCTTGTACGCTGTTCAGCATTGTAAACCGTATTTGTGCGCCGGGCGCACAACTGCAGTCTAGCCTCTCTTTCAGCTTAAAACTTAGAAGGCATTTTTTGGTCACGGAATATGGCCGAGTTTTCCCACCACTTCAGCCACCCTACGCTTACGCGATGCTTAGTCATTACCTCTTGCTTTGCTATTCATTAAAGATATATGTACATTCATACATCTTACATACTCGCACCACCACCGTGCGATTGTAATCAAATTGGGAATTGTTTTATTAATAAATAACTTTCCATTTTCGAATTAATCCATCCAAATACATTTCCGTACTGTCTAGGGTGACACATTTTTGACTGATCTAGTTTCTTTTCATTTTCTGTCATTTTCATCGTATATAAATTTTCTGTGTACAAATAATAAATCATTCAAAGAAAACGTCATAAAAACCGAAACGAAAAAATTAAAAAATAATATTCGGGGATTAACTTTTTTTAAAGAACCTGAAAAATGATTATGGAAAGTCCAATCAACCGCTGGTCTGAGCAGCTCGATGTCATAGAAGAGGATTACGATTCACTGTCGGATTTTGAGGAAGAGGATGATTTCTCTGTGAACTTGCGGATGGCGAACGAAGAAGAATTCGACAAAGACTTAGAAGAACTCATGGTAGAATGCTTGGAAGCAACGTCCGGCGATGAACTCGAAGAGCTAAACGAGCTATTCACACTCGCCGTTTCGGATCACAATGTAAAAAACTCACTAAGCCCCTTAGTTTATCAATTTTTCTTTCTATTTTTTTATTTTAAGTTTTGTCATGTGATTGTTCCACTGATTCAACTTTACTTGTACTACATTTGCATTTGCTGGTGCTACAATGTATTTGCTTTCATTTCTTTGTTATAAAAAAATATATAACAACAGAAAATAAGAGATTTCTCTAAAAAAAAAAGTTAAAAAAAACAATAAGCAATTTGCGAGAAATTAAAAAAATGCTGTTTAATACGAATTAATCAGAAATTTACGCATAGAGCCGGAGCAAAATGTTCTGTTTTTAAAACGTATTTATAATTTTGATTGTTAATGAGATAACTGCAAGTCAGACTTATATTAGAGCTAAGAAATCTAGTTTAGATCTGATGTTCACTTTAGATATTTATTATTAAACAAATCACTACGTCATCGTGTAATTCGATTTATTCTTTTTAAAATGCAAATTTGAAAATAGTTATACAAATGTGTGTGTAAATATTTGTATGTTTTATTGAGACAAAAATTAGTAAAGCAACAACAAAAATTGCTTTCGAACGGATACCTCGATAGGCCTGAAGATTTGTTTAGAGGCCCGTCTGTGCATAAAATATATAAGGCATTAACGGTCCATATTAGGTATAAAATCTAGCTTCTCCAACCACTTTCTTGTGCGAAGTGGAAGGGACCTACAATTTTACGCCGAATCCGAAGGGAAAATTTTTGAGAAGCTTCTCATGACAGTATCAATTGTGTTGGATGTTTTTCAGACTTTCGCAAGAGGTGTTACTTGGCCCCGGCGGGAATTGAACCGGGGACCCTTCGATTAGTAGTCCGACACACTAACCACTGAGCCACTGCCCGTCTGTGCATAGCTTTCTAAAACTCCTCGTTGTATAAGAGCGAGCCATACTTACTTACTTAACAGGCTCCCGACCCGTGGAGTCTCTGCCGGACCAACTGTAGCCTTCCATCGTCCGTGATCCCGGATACGCCGCAGTTGTCCAGACCAAGCGCTCTGGCATCCGCGATGGCTTGGTCGTTAAACGAAGGTTCCGTCTTGAACCTGGCGGGCTGGGAGTCGAAGATCCTCTTCGGTGGAACATTATTCTCCATTCGCTCGATGTGGCCGCGCCAATATTGTCGACATATATAAGCTTTTTGGACTAAATCCGTATCTTGGTACATCTCATAGAATTCGTGGTTATGTCTTCTCGCACACACGACAAAATATCCGACAGAATATTTTTCTTTCGAAAGAACCCAAAATTAGCACGCCTTTTCTGCTTATCGTTCGGCACTCGGCGCCGTAAAGCGGAGCTAGTAGTATCAGTGTTTTGTAGAGCTTCACTTGGTCGTCCGAGTTAGGACTTTTGAACCCATTTGTTTCGCCAAACGGAAGTAGCAACGGTTTCTTAGGGTAATTTACGGTCGGGTCTCCACAAGATCTCAATTGCGGAGTTGATGTTTACTCCGAGGTAGGTGAACTCTCTTACTACCTCGAAGTTTTGGCTATTAACAGTGACGTTTTGCCTTAGTCGGTAGACAGATGTTCGTTTGTTTTTTGAAAGCAAGTTCTTCGTTTTGTCCTCGTTGACTTCAATGCCAACTAATTTTGCCTGTTCTTCAATCGCCATGAAAGCGTCTAACACGCCACGCTAAGATCTGCCGATGATGTCGATATCGTCCGCCTATCCCAGTAGTTCGACGGATCTGTTGAACATAGTGCCTTCCGTATTGCCACCTGCCCTACGCACTATCTGCTCCAAAACTAGATTGAAGAAGTCACATGACAGCGCATCACCTTGCCGGAATCCGGTACAGCATACACGACAAACTGAAGAAGCATTTGAAATGGAAAAAAACAATTCGCACTCACTCTAGAGTCGTGAATCAACATATACTCATTGTATAACGAGAACAAAATCGCGAGGAAGTGTTTGTGGTATTCCACTGATGATCCCACCCACATCTGGGTGAAACATCAAGCATAAATAGTCAGACTAGAAATAGGTGACAAATATCACATTTTTTGTCACGTTTGGAACAGTTCGGATGAGCTGTTTCTATACAGGACGTTGCACCGCGTGCTTTCCAGCGTCACGCGACATAGCTCCATTAGTTTTGCCGGATCCCGAGTTCGGTCATAGCGATGAATGCTATCATATGCGGATTAAAAGTCGATGAAACGATGGTTGGTCTCGACTTGAAATTCATTAGTCTTTTACAGGATTTGCTTAGTGTGAAGATTTTGTCTATTGTCGATCTGCCGGGACGGAAGCCACACTGGTACGTGGCGATTAGTGTGTTGCAGAACAGTTTCAGACGTTCACAGAGTACGTTGGATAGGATCATAGGATCTTATATGCGACATTTAGAAGGGATATGCCTCGATAGTTCTTGCAAGACATAGGACCGCATTTCTTGTAGATGGAGCATATGGAGCTGATAGTCCAGTAATCGGGGTTTCCCTTGTTTTCTTCCGCCCATAATTGGTTGATGAGTTGGTGCATGCTGGTGGCAGTGGTGCGATGGTAGTGTATTCATAAATTGATTGGCAGGTCGTGTGTTCGAATCCCGACCAGTGTCATGCTGTGTAAAATTGAATACACACAACAATTCAAATCTCCCTTAAGCAATTAAGGCGCCACCTATGGAGAAAAAACCCTATCGCACTAAAACTACTTTCCTATCCTCCTATTCTTTCAAGTAGTAAGCAGCACCTAAAAACAGGCAATGAATCATTTGCTGGGTGCTGCTTGCAGCAAAAAGGGTACCGTATTAGTTACAGAAAAATTAAAGTCGCTTTAGCGCACGCCAATTATAAAAAAAAACATAGGAACGGGCTGCAGTCCGCTTGGACGAACTGTTGGATACCCTATTCTTATTCCTATCCCTCATAAGTGGGCGTGACAAAAGTCTAAGTATGGTTGAATTGGAGGTCTGATGCGATGACACCGGAACTTCGGCTAAAACGCAACTACGAGGTCGACTTTCCTCGCGTCCAGGACTGGCTCTGGCCGGACTCTGAACCTGGAAGGGAATGCAGTCGAATCTTCACGGATGGCTCCAAAACCGATCAAGGATCTGGTGCTGGTGTCTTCGTGGAGAGCGATAACGTTAGACTTTTCTTTTCGTTAGGCAAATATGCGTCAGTCTTCCAAACGGAGACTTATGCTATCCTAATGGCCATGGACTATGTTACGAGGAACAGGTGGAGGGGGCGAAGTATGTGCGTCTGTAGCGACAGTCAGGCTGCGCTTAAGGCCTTACTCAAACCCTTAACTACCTCCAAAATAGTACGTGAATGCAAGATATCTCTGAATTCGGTCGGAAGGCTGAATTCACTTAAACTTGTCTGGGTCCCGGGTCATAACGGGATCACGGAAAATAAGATCTCCGATGAACTTTGCTAGACAAGGCTCAGAGGGGGACCTCTCAGGACCTGAACCAGCGATCTGTCTGCCTGCGTCCTCGGTCAGGGCTTCCATTGATGGTTGGGTTTCTCCAGGGTGCAGACAGACTAAGCAAATGCTCCCCGACGTCTGTGGGAAATCCGCGGCATTCTTGTTGTCTCTCAACAGAAAAGACTGCAGACAGACTACTGGCGTTCTTACGGGACACTACGCTTTTGCCAAACACCTTAAGGTGCTAGGCCTATGCGACACCACCAACTGCGAAGCCTGTGGAGAAAGCGACGACACTGCGGAACATTTCCTCTGTGATTGTCCTGCTTTTGCTCGTATCAGGTGGCAGGTATTTGGTACGGATATGGTGAGTGCTGTAAACCTAAGCTCCTTATCATTGAAGCGCCTTCTCGTTTTTCTTAGAAAAACGAGTAAATTCCCACAGTAAAATGTGGTGTGTCTGCCTGGTAGTACAATGGACCAGTATTGAGTCTGAGTGCTCCAGTGCAGAAAGTCTCGCACACTCCTACAAAAAAAAGGTTGAATTGTTAAGAACGCTCTACATATTTTGTTATATAACATTTAAAGGATTTTATCAAAAAAAAAAAAACGCTCCCTAGCTCAAACTTGGGTGTTTCAATAAAATTGTTTTATTTAATTGTGGGCGTATCAGTAGGCGGATTTAAAAAAAATTAACACATGAGAATAGAGGGCCCCTAGAGAGTATATGGCGCCTATTGCGAGTGGCGATTACTGATAGATGAACGACATTTATCTATTGTCAATCGTCGATTGTAGATTTTGGTATTGTAAATGGTAATTGTGATTGACATTTGTCGATTGGCAATCACTTGTTGTCGTTTAAATTTTTCTGATCGACTGTCTGTGAAAAAGAAAACAAAAATATTGTTTGCAAACATGTAAGTTGGTTAAATACAATTATAGTGCATATTCTTCTTCATAACACGAATACCTAGACAGTCGGTCAGAAAAATTTAAACGACAACAAGCGATTGCCAATCGACAAATGTCAATCACAATTACGATTCACAATACCAAAATCTACAATCGACGATTGACAATAGATAAATGTCGTTCATCTATCAGTAATCGCCACTCGCAATAGGGGCCTATATTATAAATTTCAGCTCCCTAGCTCAAACTTTGAATTTTCAAAAAAAAAAAAATTAATTGTGGGCGTGTCAGTGGGCGGATTTTGAAAATATTTACACATGAGCATAAAGAGCCCATAGAGAGTATATATTATAAATTTCAGCTCCCTAGCTCAAACTTTGGATTTTCAAAAAAATTGTTTTATTTATTTGTGGGAGGATTTTGAAAATTTTCAGCTTTCTAGCTCAAAATTCGATTTTTTCCAAAATTTTGTTTTTTCGAGTTTGTGGGCGTGTCTGTGGGCGGATTTCAAAAATTCATAAACTTGATTATTTCGGGACCCTAGAGACCCTAGCTTAAAATTTCAGCCCTCTAGGTCCAGTTTAAAGGCCTAATTTTTGCCGACAGACGGACGTACGAACGGACGGACATGGCTAGATCGACATTAGTATCGATGCTGATCATAAATATAGTAACTTTTAGGGGTCTACGGGCAATATTAAGGTATGTTACAAACTATGCGTCAAAATTAATATACTCTTAGAATAGGGTATAAAAATGCGCGCTACCAAAAGCTGGTAAACCATCTGAGCCGACAGCCTTGTTGTTCTTTAGCTTGTTTACATGTTATTGTTACTATGCTAACGTCTGCAATACTGGGTGGTGGAACTGGTTCTTCGTTGACTAGACGTTGCTTCGCTTCTTTTCTTTTCACTCTCTCTACATGATGCCCATTTAACAGCTGCTGGAACACATCTACTATTCCCTGTGTCTCGGTGACTAGGTTTCCTTTTCGAAGAGCCAGCGTTACGGACTCAAAGCCAGCACCCAGTTTGCTTGGCCTTTTTATAAAACCTCCGGATGTTGTTTCGATCGCGAGACTCGTCGATCTCCTTGAGCTGGAAGACTACGTATACTCTCTTCTTTCCCTTCTCCTGACTCGATACTCTTCCTTGCTGCCCTAGTTTTGCGTTGCATTGTTTGTACATCTGAACGTTCTTATTCAATAATAGGTCATTTATATATTTAAAATTTTTAATTTTAATAAACGTTTGTAACATACATTTGAAAAAAAAATAATAAAAATAAAGAAACTAACAAAGAATAGGTTAAACTTCAATTTGCTACAACGAGAAGTTATCCAATGATAAATTTTAACATAAATATATTTTCCACAATTTCTACTTTTTACACGAAAAAGTCATTTAACCTACGCGAATATGTTTTTAACGTTTTCTCTTATGCAAGGGGATGGGAATATAATATCGTTAAATAAACATAAAAATCACATAAGTGGTGTTTTTTCGATTACACATTAATAACTTACTGCTCCTTTAACCTGCAACAACAAAAACACCTCAATCTTTGATGGTCGGATTAACGCTACCCTATCACATGGCGTTCCACATGGGGTCGAATCTTGGCAAATCGCACACATCCTGTTTGTTCGATTCTATATAATAATATTCGCATGCTGTGTATCCGTGTGGAATTTGATTTCGGTAGCAATTGTGCGTCCCCTGCACACCAAATGTGGGTGAGGAGCTTTGGAAGTATTGTTTGGGGAAATGTTTTCTAACGTATTTTATGAACACAGATTGATAACGAGACGTATAACAATGTTAATATTTGCATCGGGCTGCTCAATGGGAACATTAATTGAATGCGTCCCAGTATTTTGGAACCACTGGAAGACGGCTGTTATTTGTGAGTTTAACAAAGTCCGCGTACATGGTTGGGTTAATAACGCCAAGCTTTGTTTATAATACGGATTTGCACGGTTGCGATTATTTATTTCAAATCTGGTAGGAGGCGTCTAAGCGGGCTTAGCAGATGCGTGAGGCAATGTGTTGTTAACACCGACAATCTGATTATAAATCTACACAGGTGAGCAACGGATGGCGTCAACATGGAAAGCACTTCAATACGTAAACGCCGTGGAATCTTCCAAAGCACTCGCTCAAGCTCAAGACTCTTGAGCAATCTTAACATTCCTCATGAAACGCTGATGACTTGAAAAAGATTTGCGGTCACTTCTACGCCATTAGAGACAAAGTACGTGTTGCAAAACAGAGGTTGAAATGTCAAAAAAAAGTATTCGCAACTGTCATGCTGGCAGTTGTCACAATTGGCGCGTTCAATTTGTAAGTCAACTGCAAGTTCACTACTAATTAAATGTCTATCACTTGCCAAACGATGGTCACGTGAGTTATTTGATCAATGAGAAAAGGTAAAATAGTAGTCACTAGTAGTTGACTTGTAAATTGAACGCGCCCAATTATACCAGTAAGATTCGGAGTGTGCAGGTATATACGAAAATGAATAAACAAGGAGAGAAAATGTTAAATGGGGAAAGAATACACAGGCACAGCGCAAACAGTATTAATTAACTGGGATATGTTTTACATTAGGAAAAGGGGAAATTTGCCGGTAGGTACAAAAGCTATAAATTTCCGACTAGGATTATAAAATCAGTTAACTATTATAAAGGAATCAGAAGAAGACCCAGAAGACGAAGAAGACGGACAGAAAAATTAAATAGTTTTGCAGAAAAGACAGGTAAAAGAGTTTTAAAACAATAAGTAGGAACCGGAATTTAAATTTCTATTTTGTCCGAAGATTTTCGTTGCAAATTCCGGACGGTGGATGGCTAAATTCAATAATTGTTAGTCGTCCAAATTTAAATTCAACTTTAATTCATTTCTTGAATACTTTGTGAAGACCGCAAACCGCCAAATCCCGGTAAAACCAAACTGTAATTTGGAAAGCGGGTGGACGTTAGCCCAGAGGTTAGCGACACTACCGACAAGAGCAGTTGAATGAAGTACAGGTTCGAGTCCCGGGCGAAGCAGTTTTTTAAGACTTTTTTTTAGTGTTTGAAATCAATTTCCTTTTTTATTTTTTCAATTGAATAAATTTAACGTAAATTTATTAAAAGATTACTGAAGGATAGAGAAAGTAACGCTAATCTACAGTTGAGATAAAAAAAAAAGAAGTTAAACTTAGAATAAGAGTGTTTTATGGAAAAAAGCCATATAATTAATATATATATTGAAATAATTTTAAAAAAGTGAAACAGGTACAAAAAAAGCAGTACGCAGCAACCTGGATGCAGTGGCCACGACATCGTCAGTTGCTGGTATGTGTTAAGAAATATTTGGTGAGTCAAATTGACTATTTTACAGAAATATATATATACATATTATAGAAGCTAGGGCGGGGAACAAAGGTGTATTAAAGATAGTAAAATTTGTGGTAAAGTACTGATTTCTCACTGTTCTTAAGATTACTTTTTTTTTAAAAGTAAAGTAAAGTTAAGAACAAATAAGTTAAGATAGTTTTTTTTTATATTTTTTTAAACACAATAAAATGTTTATGAATAATTTCGTATGAAAATTGAATAGTTTTATTGAACATGGTTATTGAATAGAAAAGAGATAAGAGGATGAGGAGATGAGGCGAAGAAGAAACAGAGCGATGTGGTGAGTGGACACAGAGAAGATGCCAGTGAAGGGGTTACCGAGGCGAGTATGGTGACCAGGTAGGGTGGGTATAGAACATTTTCTCGCAGGCGAATTCCAGCTGTCGGCAAAGACTGGCATGATTTTTTTTTGTAGCGTTCAGGGTCAAGTTCTCCACGCCCTCCGGCGAGCGAACAGGCCGGTCCAGCATGCCAGCAACGACCCAACAACAGCCCCGTACGTTACATACGACAAAAAAATATTAAAACAAATTAAAGGGAAGAACAGCTCTTAGCTGAATCCTCCGATGAGAAACCCGAGGAAACGGCGGTGAGAAAGAAGAGAAAACTGTCTCCTAGTCTGCAAAGGAAAATTGAATTCAAAAAGCCAAACACATCTAGGGCATCCTCACCGCCTCATTGGAATGGTACAAAGAAGTCATTGCACGAGTCATTTTGACGAGGACTGCGCTACGAGTGATTGGACTAGGCTTAAAAAACTTTAACATCTTTTATAGAAAGGGCAGAGGAAAGGTAAGATCGTGTATCGTGACAAACAAAAACCTCTATGTACTAATGTTATCTCATTTCAGCACTGGTGACCTGACGGTAGTGGAGGGTAGGGGGAAGGACGAGAGCTGCACGGTGGCGTCAGTTTACATGCCCCACGATGACGACACATCGGTCCGCCCCGTATTCTGTAAAAACGATAGTATCTGCGACTGAAAAAGGTAAGAAAAACTTAGTCTTAGGCGGTGACGTTAATGCCCATCCAACTATCTGGGGTAGCTCAGATATTAATACAAGGGCGAGGCGTTGTTTTACTTTGTACTCTGTAACAACCTTCTCGTCTGCAATAAAGGTAATGATCCCAACTTAATTACAGAGAGCAGAAAGGAAGTATTAGGTGCAACCTTTGTATCTGAAAACAGTTCCGTTCAAGTCACGAGCTGGAGAGTGTCCAGCAAAGAATGAAGGAGTTATTAATGTGTAGTAGAAAAAACACCACTCTATTTACAGTAAAATATAATAAATACGAATACAGTTAAGGGGCAGGGGGTAATTAACCTGTTGTGTTTGTTGAAACCGATATCGCATTCGAATGGAAGCGGTTTAGTTGTTCTTTAATTTTTATAAGTCTTTTTCCTCGTTTTGCATTGATGCAGTAATCTCGGCAAATTTCGTCATATAGTCGACACTGGTTTCACTTAAAACCGAAAGGTTTGAAGACTGATCCTGGAAGTAAAAGTTTTACATTCTCTGCTCATTTGTTAATAAAAGAATCTCGTCCTTACAGTAATATCGCGGTTTCCGTTGATCTCATCTAAATGGCCGAGCAAACTGTTCAATGAAAAGTCGTTTAGATTCTCCTCCAGCCAGCGGGAGGTGGAAGATGTGTCTCGAAGCAATTGCATCGGACTCATTGGGGGAATTCCTTTAAAAATACTGCTTGCTGTAAAGATAAAAAGTATCATACCTGTAAGGTAAAAAGAAATAAGTATGCATGCAGCCTACTTGTGCATTCGTCAAACTCAATGCTATCGGAAGTTTGATCATTTAAAAAAGCATTGCTGTCCTGAGTGGCCTGATCAGGGGTGGATGGTAAGGCATCCATCCTACCCGAAGTAATACTGACAGATATATCCTGTGTTGTAATTTTTTCGTGTTGTGTATTATTGTCTTTTTCTAAGCCAATTTCATCAGAAGAAACATCTGCCGATTGATTGTTGTTTCCATTTGGAAGTGCTGTTAGTTCATGAGCATTTACAAGTTTATTTTGCAAGTCCTTCACTTCGACAACGTCGTATGCCTGACCAGATCGGTGAGGGAGCAACAAGCGCTGCACCAGCACTTGCTTTGACATTTTTAAGCGAGATCCCTGTCATAAATGGATTGATGGAAACATGTTTATTTTTTTTTATTTTTTCCAGATTAGTATGTACTTACATTAGACATTTGTTTGAGTGGATCCAAGCTGAATGTAGGTCTTCGAAAGGGAACAACTGGCTGCCGGAAAACTCCGGAATCAATGGTGGACAACTGAAATGTTTTCGATGATACAAACGATTTTGTAACAACTTCCCGGTCAAGCTGTTCAAATGACAAACATAAGCAAGCAAAATAGACACGTCTCTTGCGTACTTACTCTAGTCTTAGTCATCTTGTCGCAAGTATGACCACAGGAGCACTGCTTCTTTCGGATACGTTCACTCAGACTGGCAATCAAAAGGAGATGCTTAAGTTTATTTCCTAGCGATGATTTCGCGAGCGATGTAATGAATTCTGGTTCATCGCAGTCGTTAATGCTGTAGGGCATTCCGTTTTGCTTTTGGTTAAAAATGAATTTTTTTTCAGCATCTGAATCCATCCAGAAGTACTCAAGCTCCAGTTTAGAATCCTGTCCAAACACGACATACAAATCACCTATCGTTATATCATCTGAATTAAGAATTGTCCAACCCTTACGGATTTTTTTAATCACATCGTCACTGATCAGTGGTTTGAAATTATGATCGCTTTTCTTGTGTTCTCGTCGTCTCTTGGCGCTTTTGCCCTTCAACTCAACCGACGATTGAGTCGGCACAGATTGGTCCTTGTGATCGATATTTGAATTTCCATTTTCAACAACACAAACCGAATGAAGTTCATGACTTTTCAAATCATTGTCTGATGCAGTGTCGGAGATAGTGTCGCTTTTAGTTTCAGTCAAACTAAGGATTTCATTCAGCTCGTCACTTAAATCTCCATCATGATTGGAGTTCTCGCTCTCGTTGGCCTGCTGAGCAGACATACTGGAGGGGGAGACTTCATCTTTGATTGGAAAGACTGAATCGCTTAAGAGCTCGCAAGACTTGTATTTCTTATTATCCGGACTGCGTTTCTCAGAGCCACTGTCACAGCGTTGGCGTTTATTCGACAAAATTCGATCGTGGCATAGAGTTTCACTTCGAATCTTTACACCAATTCGATCCTCATAGGAAGACAGACAAAGACTGAGACTACTTAGATATTCTGTGATGTTTAATAGTGGTCGATGAATAGGCACTCCTGGCTTCGGCCTAAAGCACATTTGGGAATCATGAAAGGCAACCGGTTCTGTATCAATGGCAGACTGGCTTGGAAACAATTTCAACTCCTCTTCAGCCTGACGTACAGAGGAAGAACAACTTTATTCAAATTAACTGATAGCCTGCGTTTCACTTACCAGTTTCATTTCATTACTTCGCCACTTGAATTGAAAGGTTTTTATAAAGTTAACAAGCTTTTTTTGTAGAGAAACCGTGGCTTTTGCTTTAGGATTCTGGGCAAGTACCTGAACTCTTCCGAACGATTCCATGTTAGCTGGGCAAATAATTACTTCTATCTTGCTTGGCAGTTTTATATCCTCAAAAGAATCTAGAATCAAATTAAAATAATTAAATCCCATTTTTAAAAGCTCTACCAAAGTTACCGTCGAGTTGATTCAATCTCCTAAGAGCTTTGCAGGTCGGCGTCTTGATGCGAATATTTTTGCCCTTACACCTGACTGTGATGTGACCGTTGTATACGAGATGTTTCAGTTTCATAAAGTGTTTATCAGTTACGAACTGTAGCTTTCGACGCATCTCTCCGTAGTTGATAAGCGTGTAGAGTTCTTGTACAGGCTTTTTCACCTCTGCGAGAACAGGCATGAAAAAACACAAAATTTTATATTTAATTTGGCTGCTCATTTATGGGAATATATAATTCTATGAAAATTGCTGGTGGAGACTACAAATAGTAGTCTATAAAATAATTAGGGCCGAATTACCGCTGCAATTTGCATGTAAAATACAACAACAACTTATCCTATATACGCTAACTTTAGCAGGGATAGCTATCGCCGCTAAGTCCTTTAGCGGGGATAAACAGTGCTTCCAAAATCCATTTTCTTCGTTTCTGATGAATTGTTCGATGAATTTTTCAGAAAAAGTCAAAGTTTGACATCCCGCCGACCACTGACACATCCCGCCGAATATTTTCTTCCTGATTTTATTATTATTATTTTTCAAACTTCATTATAAGGGTAATTGAATTTTAGCAAATCTGTTAATGTGAAATTGTTTTTCATAATTTTGGAATATGCTTGGCATCAATTTTAATTGGCGGAAGTAAATATTTTTCAATTTCAGGATTTTCAATACAAATTTCTTAACTACAACTTACAGCTGTGTCACGGTGCATGTCATAGGTGCATGTGCTGCCAAGTTTTTTTTTTGATGAATTCTTAAGCGGCGATGGTCTGTTTTTTGTGCCCAATCCTATATCCGCGTGCAAAAAAGCACGCCTAATAAGTAACTGAATTATGTGAGTTTGGCATTACTGCTTAATTTATCGAATTTAATATCAAGTACTATTGTTTGACATTTCCTTATCAGTGATTGTGCGATTTTTTACTCGATAAGCGTGAAGCAGACGTATGAGTTTAAAACAGTTAAATAAAACGCAAAAGGAATCATCATGATCTTGTTTTTTTTTATAATTTCTAGACTTTCGCTGACCAAAAATTTCAAAGCAAAGAAATGCGGCAATGAGCTAAGCAGTCTTTTACCAAGCTGCACTGTGCATGTCATGCAAAGCATCTTCATCTCAGCTGCCGTTAATTTGCCCTCGTACTTTTTGTACGTTGTCCAAAATTGTGAATCGTATGTGAACGCCGGGCGCACAACTGCAGTGTTTAGCTTTCCTTTCAGCTTAGCACCATTTTTCGATCAGCAGCACAAGCATTCTGTTTTTTTTTCGGACTAATACAAGCATTCTGTTTTTTTTTCGGACTAATACGATTGCCATTCCCCTCCAAAACTTTCACCCATACATCAAGTGCTCTTTGCTGGGACGTTTGATCCTCGCTAATGATGGCTCCATCGTCAGCAAAGAATAACTTATGCACTTGGAGTCCATCACTTTTCCTTAATATAAACACAACATGTTTAACCGGCAAGAGAAAGAACCATATGCATGCAAAAGGCAGGAAAAAAGATGCACGCGTGCTTATTCATTACAGGTACGATGAGAGGAACTCCCACTGCTGCCATGAAAGTGTTGCTCTGTTTACCTCCCTTGCAGTTCCTTGCTGAGAGTGAAGCCAGAAAATCTCTATACCGTATGTGTGTAGTACTTGGAGCTCTCTATGACAGCCTACCTGGCCATCGGGGAGGAGCACTTGACACTGTGTGCACGAAGCAAGTCTTTGAGCGCCGTTTTCAGGTCATCCTTCCTGAACGGCAGGAATGGAACAGTGAGGGGTGGAATGGCTTTAGGCCGGGTGATGTCATTATCTATACGGATGGCTCACTCATTGACGGTATCTCCGGAGCCGGGGTCTACTCTAGAGACTGTCGGATAAATCTATCTGCAGCCTTGGGTAGACAAACAACTGTTTTTCAGGCAGAAATCTTTGCGATTGCCACTGCCGCCTATATCCTGTTAAGGAGAAGGATTAAGGGTAAAACCTTATACATCTGCTCAGATAGCCAAGCCGCTATCAAAGCCTGCTCGGCTGGCTCTCTCAACTCAAAAATAGTTGAGGAAACCATGGTTAAGCTTAACCGTCTGGGTAGATGCAACTCGGTATCACTTGCCTGGGTTCCTGGGCACACAGGTATCCAGGGTAATGAAAGAGCGGATGCTCTAGCCAGGAAGGGCTCTTCAACAGCCTTCCACAACCATCCATAGGATGCTGCTCATCCGTCCACAAACGTAAAATGGCTTCGGCTCTACGCCAACAACATTCCGAATACTGGCATGACCTGGTCTCATGTAGGTATTCGAAGAAGCTAGTGGACGGTCCAAAAATTAGCAGAGCTAAGTTTTTACTTAGACTAAACAGGAAAGACTTGAGATCCTTGATTGGTCTAGTCACTGGTTTCAGTCCTCTTAACGAGCACCTAAAACCCATCCACATTATGAGCTCGGGCCTATGTGAGTGCTGCCTAGAGGCGGATGAAACGGCATCTCACTTCATCTGTGAATGTCCTGCTTTCGCCAGAACCAGGCTCAATACTATAGGCAAACAATTCGTTAACGAAAATGAGATGGGGGGCATTGAACTTGCTAGTATCCTTCGCTTTGCCAAGGCTACTGGCAGGTTCTCCCTCACTGACTCTTACTAATCACCAACAAGCAGCGAGTGGGCAGCTATGCTGAAGTACAATGGACCAATAGGTCTAAGTGCTTGTCATCTACTGATGACCCCACTGCACATACAATACATCAGAATTTATTTCCCCCGGAATTTTCGAAGTTATGTTCGAAGGCGTTGATAGTTGTCAATCGCAATTAATTCAATTATAATTTAAGCTCATATTTGAGAAGATTTTGGTAATGTATGTATGTTTTTTAATAGAAAATTGTGTTAATGTTATTATGTAATTATTTTATTATACTCGCGTTCGATTTAGTGAAGTATGTCACTTCAATAAGTGACATTGGAGGTTCTACGCTGCTCAATTCCTTCCTTGGAAGCTTCTAAAATTTATTCACATTCTTTATTCACAGTCTATGCTCCTATTCGTAGTGAGGCCATTGGCAATTGAAGAATTTAATGCTTGAGTTAAAAAATATTTTAATGAAGCTTCATTAGACATTCGTCGCGGCTTCCATCACATAAATGTACCGTCATTTCCAATTGTCTTTGATTAGTTGAGTTAGACCTATATGTTTATTTTTATATAAAATTATCAAAATAAAACTTCAACAAAAAATACTTGCATAAAGCCAAAATTCTTCTTCTTTTCTAAAGCTAAAGTTTCTTTTTATTTGAGCCACAACAAACCAATGCAGCTCTTATTTCACTTTTTTTGATTTAAAATACAAACTTAAAAGCAACCGACTACTTATCCACATAAAAATTGCTTAGATTTTTGAATTTCCACCAGCATACTTGCGAAGGAAATATTCCGGAGGGAATTTCGCGAAATTCCGGGCGAATTTTTGTCTACGATCAGGGCTCTCGGCAATTCCGGGGGGAATTTGTCAAACGCAAATAATTCAATTTATAAGCTCATATTTGTGGAGATTTTGGTTTTTTTTTTAACAGAAAATTGTGTTAATGTTATTATTTTTTTTTTATTATACTCGCGTTCGGTTTAGTGAAGTGACATAAACAAATTCTTCATTATTTGAAGTTTCTCCTCTTCAATTTGTATAGGACGCTGTTTAAATTCTATTTTTGCCTCAATTTCCTTTTTTCTTAGTTTTTCCATCTCCATGTTATGGTGTTTTGTTTTCCAAAATGTATTCACATCGTCTTTGCTCCTATTCGTAGTGAAGCCATTGGCAATGTCGCGGCTTCCATCACATAAATGTACCATCATCTCCAATTGTCTTTGATTAGTTGAGTTAGACCTATGTACCTATATGTTTATTTTTTTTATAAAATTATCGAAATAAAACTTGAACAAAAAATACATGCAAAGACAAAATTCTTCTTCTTTTCTAAAGCTAAACTTACTTTTCATTTGAGCCACAACAAACCAATGCAACTCTTATTTCACTTTTTTTTTGATTTAAATGCTTTTTATTCGAGCCAGAACAAAGATGCAACTCTTATTTCACTTTTTTTTTATATAAAATACAAACTTAAAAGCAACCGACTACTTATCCACATACAAATTGCTTAGATTTTTGAATTTCCACCAGCATACTTGCGAAGGAAATATTCCGGAGGGAATCTCGCGAAATTCCGGGGGGAATTTTTGTCTACGATACCAATTTATTCCGGAGGGAATTTTTTCCCTTTTTTCGAAATGCATGCCGATACCTATTTTTGAAAAATGGGAAATATTCCGGAGGAAATTTGGTTCACGTTAGCCCTGGATACCAATTTATTCCGGAGGGCATTTTTTCCCTTTTTTCGAAATTCATGCCGATACCCATTTTTGAAAAATGGGAAATATTCCGGAGGGAATTTTGTTCACGATAGCCCTGATTAGGATTTGCACGGATAAGTGAGACATTCCTGTAGTTGAATTTGGAAGAGTTTGCGTTCGATTCGCTACTCATAATGTGGGTCTAAGTTGTCAGCTTCTTCTAAGATAACTAAATATAAGGCATTAACATACTGGACATTTAAAAATGCGTGCTGTGACTCAGGCGCTGATGTTAATGCCTTATATTAACAGCACGCATATTTAAAGGGTAAATCAGTAGGAAATACTCTACACAATGTAATGGGTAAAATAGAAAGTAGTCTACACTGTGGCGAATTTTCTCTAGCCTCTTTTCTTGATAAAGAAGGAGCCTTCAATAACGTAGAGTGTAGAGCTATAAAAAGCGCTTTAATGAACGCTAACATTAAACACGGCATCAAAAACTGGGTATGCAACATTTTTTTTTTTATAATTTGCGTGCGCTAAAGGGATTCATTTTTTCTGTAGAGGAACAGTACCCTTATCATGGTAAACACAGCGCAGGCATTTTGTTTGTTGCTGCAAGTAGCAACCAGCAAATGATTCATTGCCTGTTTTTGGGTGCTACTTACCGTATGAAAGAATAGAAGGATAGGAAAGAAGTTTGGTGCGATGGGATTTTTCTCCACAGGTGGCGCCCAAATTGCTTTAGGGAGATCTGTTTTTCTTGTGTGTATTCAGTTTATAAAAATCATGGCCCTGGTCGGGATTTGAACGCACGACCTGCCAATCACTTATTGAATACACTACCATCGCACCATTGCCACATGCTGGACAAGAGGGACATAAACTGCTCCCTTGGTCAAAGCTCCACCAGAATGTCTGTAACCAGAGGAACCCCACAGGGGGGATTAATATCAAATTGGATTCTCAACATAAGAGAAAGAATTAAGAAAACGTGCAATGCCCTCTTTATTTGTAAAAGAACAATAGGCAAAACATGGGACCTGAAACCCGGCATGGTACACTGGATATATACAGTGGTGGTTATACTCATACTTAAATATGGTTCACTTGTGTGGTGTAGGGCAACTAACAAAAGAACTATAATAGGAAAATTAGCAACGGTGCAGAGAATGGTTGGGATAGCCAATACGGTGCACTCAGTACTACTCCCACGGCAGCACTGGACACCTTTCTGCACCTTATCACGCTAGATTTAAAAATAAAACAACTTGCTGACAATAGTCCTTTGCGCCATACAAATTTGGGAAAGTTTAAGGAATGCAGTTTTGGGCACCGCCCAACGACAGATGAAATTTTCCGCTTGTCGACATCCCGTATAACGTATCATATCCGGGAATGGAAGAATGGCAAAGAGATGCAGTCACAACATCAAATGAGGTTGCTATCTTCACTGATGGTTCTAAGACAACGGATGGAACGGGTTCTGGCATCTTTTCTGTTGATCCAGACTTGAAAGAGTCTATACGACTCCCGGACACAAGCAGTGTCTTCCAATCGGAAGTTCTGGCTGTTCTAAGGGCGGCAAGATAGTGCAGACAGGATCAATGTCCGGAAGGAATATCGCCATCTACATTGTATCAACTCCATTTAACGATTAACACAGCGACACATAAACTTGAAAATAAAATAAGATATATTTGAAGCGTTTAGATGAAGAAGGGGTTAAGTGACGTTCTTGAAGTTTCGAGATATAAGGGTTTAAAGTATTTTGAACAGAACTTTTTTTGTGATAATAACTGAAACTTGCTGATGACGAAAAACAATAAAAAACATAACGGCCTTTCAAAATATAAGTAATTCATTTAATAAAAGTAATTTTAAGACATACTTTTTTTTAATAATTAGTGAAAAATGACATTTAACTCCTTTTTCCACTGAATTTTTTTTTAAGAGTAAATCATAAAAATAACATAGGAGATAAGTGGCATTTTTAGTTCTAATTTTTAAATCTTTTTGGTTTTTTCTCAGCATTAGGAATCGTTGAAATTGCTTTTTCATAGAACCAATGATTCTCCAAGGGAATTGCATTTGATTTTTCAAATTCTTAATTTTTCCAGTTGAAAGTTCTTCGGTTTTTTTTTCTCTTGGACAAAAGTCTAGGGTTCTGTCAGGAATTTTGCCTGACTTAGCTATCAGAACTTCATTGAATGGAGTTTCTTCTTCATAACATTCTTTGTAAAAATATGATCCATATTTAAGTACGCGTATCCACTTAACACTGTCTCTAAAATTGATTTTGTCCATCAAGACATTTTTTGTAGTGTTACGAACATAAAGTTTGACCTGTAAGTCTGCGAGTGAGCGAAAATGGTTTTCCATGTTAACGACGATAGTATTTCCTTTGCTTGAGCTTCTTATGATTTCTCTGTGTTTCATATTTTCGTAACTCCTTTTCAATTCTCCCGAAATCCCGATCACTGTCTAAGTAGGTGCGCCCAACTTCCGGAAATTTGTGGTCGATGATATCGAAAAAGTCAAGTAATATCAGAACTTGATATACACATATTAAGAAAAAGTTTTTTGTCCAGGGCATGAATCCATCCAGGCTTTAAGAATTCTTCTGCTCTTGACAAATTCGCATTGTTGAAAAAAAGTAAAAAGTGCACTCAGTACTTCTGTGCTTCCTCGGTCATCTATATCTCCAGTTTTTACCTGCGTCACACGTGCTACAAGTATCGCTTCTAGGATGTCGGAAAGATAAATTGAATTTCGTGTTAAACATGTCTCTAAAATAAGACTCGGTTACAAAATAGCTAGTATTTTTTTCCTCTTGGGTGCACTTCTCAATGAAGAGCTTATACATTTTCTTAATATTGAGCAGAGGTGAGAGGTAAAGCTTATGTGGGTTCTTATGACGTGAATAGTGCGATTCTTCAGCTGGAAATTGATCGATGTGTTTAATAACGAACTCTTTTACTTCATCTGGAGTTTTATTTGGGCGGCTTAAATGCTTTCCTCTTTTATCCAAAGATGGTGCAAACTCACAAGTTTTTATTTTATTTTGTATAATATCGATTTTTTTCTTTCCTATTTGATACAGTAAACACATTGCAGCTTTACATACCCTTACACTCTTTCCACTAATGACAACAATATATTCATACGAAAAATTCATTTTCTTAGCAGCATTTAATTTTTTTCGGCTTATGGGCTTTCGTAGGATACTTTTAAAAAGCACAGCATTTTTGAATTTATATTTAGCTTATAAAAACTTGATAAGAGTTCCTTCCTGTTATCAAGACTAATGTTTTGTGAACAGGAAAAGCGGCAATTTTTACTCCCGCATAAGTTTACCAAAATTATATTTTTCTCTTCAACAAGTACTCCTTTTGTTGTTGTGTACTCCTTGCCTTGTTCTCTCATCAAAGCGTTAGCTCGCCGCTTCCATTTTTGTGAATTTCTAGGCCGTGTATTAGCCTTTTTTGGTAATTTTTTTTAGGACTGCACTTACCCTTTGTTTTACCTTGAGTTGCTTCATTTGTTTCAAGTATTTCTACTGGAGTTTCATGTAATGTAGCTACTGCTGTTGCTGTGCTTTGTGCTAGTGATGCTGCTTCCAAATGCTGCTGATGGCATTTCTTTATTTTTCGTGGTCTGTCGCTGTCTCCATTACTTTCCGAGCAAACTGGAATATATTCGTCGCCATCACTCGCTGAAAAATCCAACTCAGTATCGCTGAGTTCTGTATAATCAGGTCCATCATCTATTAAAATAACTTTTTAAGTTCATACCTGTTCACTTATGATTATGATTAACAGGCTTTATGTTCTTACTTGAAGGATCATGCTTATCGCTCACAGAATTTCTGCCATCAGTATTCTTTATAGATTCTATAAAACAATTTACATACATACTTTTTTCAGACAGGCAACTGCAATTTTCATTACTTACCCGCAACTCGGGCAGACCTTTTCTTTTTTTTCTTCGTTTTTCTTGAAAACTTTATAAATCATTTTTCCTCTTTCCATATTTTTAATAATTAACACAAGCCGTGTTTCTTTGCACGCGGATATAGGGATAATTTGAAATTTGCATGTAAAATACAACAACAACTTATCCTATATACGCTAACTTTAGCGGGGATAGTTATCGCCGCTAAGTCCTTTAGCGGGAATAAACAGTGCTTCCAAAATTCATTTTCTTCGTTTCTGATGAATCCTTTCGATGAATTTTTCAGGAAATGTCAAAGTTTGACAACCCACCGA
Organism: Portevinia maculata; assembly: GCA_949715645.1. Classification (NCBI taxonomy): domain Eukaryota; kingdom Metazoa; phylum Arthropoda; class Insecta; order Diptera; family Syrphidae; genus Portevinia; species Portevinia maculata. The sequence goes on along the minus strand of OX454526.1, from coordinate 3,707,593 downwards.
CCACTCGTACATCCCGCCGAATATTTTATTCGTGATTTTATTATTATTATTTTTCAAACTTCATTTTAAGGGTAATTGAATTTAGCAAATCTGTTAATGTGAAATTGTTTTTTAATAATTTTAGAATATGCTTGGCATCAATTTCAATTGGCGGAAGTAAATATTTTTCAATTTCAGGATTTTCAATACAAATTTCTTAACTACAACTTACAGCTGTGTAACGGTGCATGTCATAGGTGCACGTGTGCTGCCAAGTTTTTTTTGATAAATTCTTAAGCGGCGATGGTCGTTTTTTAATGCCATGCCTATATCCGCGTGCAAAGAAACACGGCCACAGTTGTTCACTCAAATTACAAATTACAATAAATATTGAAGTACTTTTACACAAATAATATGTCAAAGATTCCAAAATATATCTTTAAAGAAATGTGACAGTATAATCAAAGAGCTTAAACCTTTTTTTTCAAAAAAAAAAAAATATACAAATATACAGTAAAATTCTTTGGATCTGTGAAATTTTTTATATTCGTCTTATACTGTAATATTAAACAATAAAAGCACCTTCTAATGTAAGAAAATATACGTTACAAAACCTTAACAGTACTTAATTTGCTCCATTCTAAAGGCTGTAAATATAAGCATTGAATAAAAAAACAGGTAAAAAGCTGCAAGTGAAAGTTGCATAAAGGAGGTAAGTCAATCATTTAACTCCTTTATGCTAAAAAAAATAATTTTGATTTTCCCTTTGCAAGGCTTAAAGGAGTTAAGTGATTTTAACACCCTCTTTCACTCCATCCCTCACTTTTCTATTGCATTTACGACCTTTATACCACATTTCAATGGAACCATATCAAAAACTATTAGAGTAGAGACATGGGGATTGCTCAGAAATTTAAAATGTCATATAAAATTTTCATTAGTGAAAAAAACACAAATTTTTAAAAATGTCACTTAACCCCTTCTTCATCTAAACGCTTCATTTGTTTGTTCCATGGCATTCCGGATTGGAGAGTTCTTGGTAATGGTATGCCATTACTTGATAGTTAATAAGGGTTCATACCACTCTCACTTAAATGCACCCCATTGGTCCGGTCGTGGGGTTCTGTTACTGCCGAATATATCGCCTATATCTTTATCATAATATTGTGAACCGTTTAAATGTCCCACTCTTGAGGAGAACACACTTGATATGAAATATAGTATATACAACTAAGATACTTACCATCAGAAAGCCGAATATATTTGCAGATTTTATGAAATGTTTGATAGTAGTGCTGACGTACTTGATCCTTTGTCTTGAAAGCGGCATCTGTGGAGCTTTTTCTCTTCAGTTTCGAATTAATAAAATTTCCTATTGCATCGAAATCTTTTCCAAACTCATTAAGGGCATCAAAAAAATAATTACGCTCAATATTTGTCCAAGTCGCTTTGGTGGATGACCTTTGCTGTGATGGTGTCTTTTGAACGCCCTTCTCTTCTCTTGCCTTCATTTCCTTTTCATTTGGTGGCGGCGTAGATGGCCGTATAGAGTCTTGTTTCATTTTCTGAATTACACGGGCACTGGCTCGTACCCCAGGACAATTATGTGTTGTCACTGATCCCAAAAGTTCCCCAAATGATTCAGCCTAAGAATTCGGAATACGCATTTTAATTAAAGGACAGATATTTGTGCTCTTTACCTCAATTTTAAATTTGTCATCTAGATTGCTTTTTGCTTTTGAAGATGGTCCACTGATTTTAGTGTTTGAGACAGTTTCACTCGCTGGATGTTTTTGTTCCGACTTTATTTGACCTGCTATCACAGCTTCAGTCCTTGTCGCCGATATCAATCCAACCTTGGCAACATCCATATTTGTCATTTAAATATATTTCAATCGTATGAAAAATGTCTGTAAAGAAGAAAATGAAAACACATAGGATAGATTAGTTGGTACATTTGTATGGTTTTTCTCCACGGTAAAGAGAGGAGTGATTGAGTTTTAATGTGCCAAGGGTTAATGAACTAAAGTCCATTTCATATCATTGTGCCGTAGGTTTTTCTTTTTTTCAGCGATTCTCTTTTGTGTTTATACAAAACAGAACAAAGTTCACTGAGAAAAAATATTGGAACGTGTCTCTCTCTGCGCTCAATTGGGTACTCATTTCAAACGGAGGCTGAGTTCCAAACGTTTTTGATGCAGTTGCTGATAATTTGCGTGCGCTAAAGGGATTTCTTTTTTTCGGTAGTCACACAGTACAGTATAGTGGAAACCACAGCGCAGGCATTTTTGTTTTGTTGCTGTAAGTAGCTCCCAGCAAATGATTCATTGCCTATTTTTGGGTGCTACTTACGTATGAAAGACTAGAAGGATAGGAAAGAAGCTTGGTGCGATGGGATTTTTTCTCCACAGGTGGCGCCTACATTGCTTTAGGGAGATCTGTTTTTGTTGTTTCAATTTATAAAAATCATGGCCCTGGTCGGGATTCGAACGCACGACCTGCCAATCACTTATTGAATACACTACCATCGCACCATTGACACCTGTGCATGTCATGGAACTAATCCTGCGACGAGCAAAAATGCTCGGGTCAGATCTATTCGGGTTCCGGGGGATAGCAAAGTAATGATTAAGCTTAGGCGAAAACTAAGGCCGCAAGTTAGAACGTTGGAAGTATGAGTGGTCGTAGCTACGAGCTCGAAGAGATGATGGTTAGAAGGCGAGTTGACATCTTATGAGTTCAGGAAACGAAATGGCGAAACACACAAATCGGGCTCGTTTCTTGGACGTAAGGTGATGTTCTACTACGTGACGGAACAGGGTAAGAACGGAATCGGTATCATCCTTGCGGCAGAGTTACTTGGCAGCGCCTTGACCATTTTAAAGTCACATGCATTCTGGCTAGATTTTCACGACCTCAGAAAGAACATTCCAAGAGAAGAACTTTTGTTTGTTGGCGGAGATTTGAACGGACGTGTCGGGAAGTCAAAAGAAGACTTCGAAGACTGCCATGGAGGACTAGGCTACGGCACCAGGAACTCTCCGGGTGAAGATATCCTAGGCAAGTGCAAGTCATATGGTCTTATCGTTCTAAAAACCATGTTTGTCAAACAAAGCCGGCACCTGGTCACTTACAGCAGCGGCGGAAATGTACCCCAGATTGATTACCATTTGGTAACACGTTTCATGAAGCCTCGGGTTAAAGATTGCAAAGTAATGATGGGAATAGGTATCGTATTAGTCCGAAGAAAACAGAACACTTGTACTGCCCGTTCTCTGATCCACTCCGACCTATTCCAAGCATTTATATGAATGGAGGAGGGATTCCCAAGTGGGAAAAGTTCAAATATCTGGAATCAATGATCAAGCTGTGATGACGACATTAAGCATCGCGTAAGCGTAGGGTGAATGAAGCGGCGGGGAAACTCAGCCATCTTCTGTGATCGAAAAATGCCCCCTAAGCTGAAAGGAAAGGTCTACACCGCAATGTTGGACAGCGTACAAAATTTATGAGGGCAAATTAACGGCAGCTGAGATGAAGATGCTTCGCATGACAGCAGGAGTAACAAGTATTGATCAAATACAAAGTTCGAGGATCCGAGGAAGCTTTCACGTCAAAGAACTTATCTCCAAAAAAAAGGGGGCGACTGGCTTAGTTGGTACTGTCATGTTCAAAGGATCCTACGAACTCTGTCAAAAAGGCAATATCAATCAACGTTAAAATACATACAAACGCACCAACACCAGCATTTGATTGACCTCAGCGACGAAGTGATTCAAAATCGGGAGTCCTCAGAAGTGGGAGGGTTATAATCGCTTTAGTTCAGATCATAAAGCTTTTCGTTAAAGAGAAAGAAGAAGGCCAAGAGGTCTTCCTCTCCAGGAAATCGGATTTTAGGCCAATTATAAACCTTCCTTTCTTAGGTAAAGTGTTTGAAAAAATTGCAACCAAGCAAATGAAGACGTATTTAATAGCAAAACATTAATCACGGTTGCACTTGATGATGATATGGCGACATTGGCTGTTTTTCTAGATTTCTCAAAGGCTTTTGACTCAATAAATCACCAAATTCTTTTACGAGTATATACATTTAGGAGTCAAATGATATCATCGGTGCATCAGAAATTGCAAACATCATATATATGCAGATGATGTAGTAATTTACTCACATTTTCAAAATCCGACAAACCATATAGTGTAGCGGCATTAAATAGTGATCTATGCTCAGTATTTTTCTGGTAATAACACCAACTAAACTTAAATTCATCGAAAACTAAACCTATTTAATTCTAAGAAGCATCGCAGACACTTTTTTATCTTTAAATAACACCCCAGTCGAGTTTGTTAAAACATTCACCAAACTAACCCGAAGATGAGACTGGTTTACGGATGTGATATTTTTGCAGGTCATGACTCCGCCTCAACCAGAAAGCATAATTTGACTTTTAATAATAGCGTTATATATGTATTGAATGGGAGCAAAACCAAATATATGCTGTCAACAAGAAGGGACACACAACATCGACGAATCGAACAGAACGTCACGATAGACAGCTATAATTTTAAGGTAGTTAGGGACTTTGTCTACCTCTGCTCCGCTATTAATTCTGATAATGCATGGTTGCCACTATTAAAAAAAAAAAATCCCTGACTTTCCCTGACCAGTTTTCATAGTTTTCCCTAACCAAATTTGCAAATATAGCAAACAAAAATTAAGCATTTAAACACTAGTCCCAAATATTTAAAGAACAGAAAAATTGTATACTTCTAAACATTCTTTTTAAAAAATATCAATGAAACAACCAGTTGAGAACAGGACATACCTTATTTTTTTCAAAAGGGAGAGTTGATAATTTATTTTCTCTTCTTCAACCTATGAAGCTTTTTAATTCGTCCTCCCTTCTTCTTTTTAATACGTACTCCATCTCCTTTTTTTTAAAGTTAAGTTTTTCTTCTAACTGCTGTGTATAGCGGCTATGAGAGGATTGAACATTAAATATTAATTTTGAATTTATTTCCACTTTCGATATTCCCCCAGGGTCTTTCACGCTATCTAAGACTTTTCTCTGAGCGGATAGTGACTACTCAAGGAGGTTTTCGACCAAAAGAGTCTTGTTAATTGAGAAGCCACTCTCAACTGAGGCTCCAGGAAATAACCCCCAAATGAAAAATGAAATAACTCTCCAAAATTTGTATGGAGGTGGGGATTTATTTCATACTTTAAATTGGGGGGTTATTTCATAGTGAAATAAGTCCCCAAACTCAACTATGAAATAAGTCCCCCCAATTTTGTAATAAGGCCAAGTATACTCCAAATCAAACAGTGACCCCAAGCAGGGGGGTTGATGGGGGGCAGCATGCCCCCATATGCATTGCACTGTTTATGGGATTAGTTGCGAAATCGCAAGTAGATTCCATAAACAGTGCAATGCCTATGGGGGGCATGCTGCCCCCGCAACCCCCCACCATGGGGTCACTGTTTGATTTGGAGTAGGTGCGAGGTTTTATTTTACCACTTGGAATTATTTCATACTTATTTGGGGATTTATTTCATACCATTTTGGGAACTTATTTCATCTTCGATTTGGGGAAGTTATATCATTTTTCATTTGGGGAATTTCGTTGGGGGGTAAATTCCTGGAGCCCTCAACTGAGGCGTTTCCGTGCGATAAAATACAACACATTTTTATAATATGCCAAAGAACAATTCCTTTTGACTCATCAAAAAAACGGACAAATAAATTCATTTGTCCTTTCTGAGCTATTTTGTTCAGTGCTTCGTCAAAACATATAACAAAGTCGTCACATTTGTTTACTTTATCCAAAAGATTGTTATAGAAATATGGGGAGATTCCGTGGTTGATAACGTAGGAACTCTTAGTTCTTCCTAGCTTAAAATTTTCAGCACTTTGGCTGTCTGGGAACATAATCGAAAAAGATCACTAATTTCCACAGCCGAGTTCAAGGACGCTCTGGTGGAAATAATATACAGACACCACCTTATCTCTGCGACAATGGAATCGGTCTTGTCGAAAGTAAAATATTTTGTTTATGTATTTTGAGCGTTAATATTTTCTGGTATATTTTGAGATGTTTTTGACTACTAGAGGCGACCGATGAATGAGACGCAGTGAAGAAAGTATCAATTTTGTGTGACGTCAAAGCTTTAGAATTTGACTTATGCGCTAGTCCATTTTGATGCGACACCAACTTGTTGCTTAACTCAATTTCTTTTTTGCATAATTTGTATCATGCTTTGCCGTTATTGCCTTAAAATAAAAACTAGTCTATACAATATCTTCCTTAGAAAAGGGAACAAATTTCGCTAAGCAAAGTCAATCGAAATAGACTATTTTGATTTTTGATGTATAAGGTTGCATGTCATTTTTTTCGGAAAGCATGAAGATGTGGTTTTCCATTTAAGCATTATATCAGACTTTTCGTAGCGCATGGATCGAAAAATAGGACTGATATGCTTTTCAATGCTACTTGGCATCTCCATTAGCTGTTTAGCAATTAATACAACTGCGTGCAAACGCTATACTTTCTCGAAACCAAAATCGTCTCAATCAATCAAATTAAAAAAAAAATGTCCAAGGTACATACATTGTTAGAAAATAATGGTGGATTAGTGAAATGGTGCGTAGGTATATCTCGAAAGATATCGAGATCTGCGAAATGTGATTCCAAAATAAGAAAAAAGGTGGATTCATAAAAAGTAATATTTTTGCTCAAAATGGAAAACCACATAAATTTAATTCAAACATATTGCACAGAACAGAATAGATATAAAGTTGTCTCTCTTTCACATATAAAATTTTCTGTGACTGCGAACAAGTCGATGGTTCAGGCGCCTTGATTTTTTTATATTTTTGCGTAAACGTCTGAGTAGACTTCAGGACATTTTTTTTTTTGTTTAAATAAAAAAAAAATACTAACAGAGGGAATATTCCCTGACTGTTTTCGAAATTCCCTGACATTCCCTGACCAAATGTTCGTTCCCTGACTTTCCAGTCCAGTGGCAACCATGCTTAGCCAACACAGGCATTGGAAGTCTTTCGCGCTTCATAAGAAGCTCCTACTGGTTCAACGAGCAGTGAGGGAAATCCCCAGATCTGTGTGGTATAACAATGGGCCTAATATTGGTCTAAGTGTGTTGGCTTTAGCTGACAGCCATGTCAACCTAACCTAACCTAACCCAGGAAATTCCCTATTAACAATTATAAACATTTCATTACAAGAAGGAGAGTTCCCAAATTCATGAAAGGACTCCCTGATTACACCGGTGGAAAAAGTCGCAAATACCAAAAAGTGTGAGGGTTTCGTCCAATAAATACATTGCGGACATGCGAGAAAATTTTGGAAAGTATTGTTAAAAAACACTTTGTGGAATATTTAGAAACCAACCACATTTTATCTATCTACCCAAGGTTGCCAATTTGTGGGGAATCTCAACTCGTTTGGGGATTGGCTTTTTACATTTTAGTATTTAGTACTTTATCTAAGGACGATACATTAGCGGTTTGATGATTTTAATAAAAAAAATATGGGTAGCTTTAGAGAAAATATATATTGGGGTAAAGGCTACGGAAAGTATGGAACATTTGAAGAGACGAAAGGGTACATTTTCGTTTAGTTTTCAGCTATTTCAAGTTTCTATAAAACATGCCAATATTTTTAGATGGAATTGCCGTTGGACATTTCAAAGAGATTAAATTTTAAGGATACCTTATTTTCCATTATTTCTATTGTTAGTCCATCAGAACTCAGTTCAATACAAAATCAATGATGCCTGTGCTGAAGTGATTTCCAGTGCTTGAAAAGTTTGTGACACTTCAAAAACTGGATGACGAGTGGCGATCTCACGCTATGTTGGATTTTGTTCGACATAGACTTGACGAAAAAGATAGTGCTCAAAACTACTGGGGTAAGGTGTTTAGACTTAGAAACAATGCCTGACATGGACAGTTTCCAAATTAAAAAAAAAAATGTCATCTCTGCCTTTTACTTCTATGTATTGCCTTTTGCAAACGCACCAGTTGAAAAAAATTCAGTGAACTGAAAACAAAAATCGCCTACATACTGATACTTAGTATCTTTAATGACCAGAGAAGGAATTAAAAAATAAGGGGTAGTTTGAAACTTGCAAAAAACAATGGTTGAATAAAAATAAATAAATAAAATTTATCGGTTTTCTTTTAAAACCTGTTTTTTTTACTAGATAATTGTGTGGGGAATTTGTGGGGAATTGCATCTTTGTTCTTCCCCAATTCGGGTAATTTACGATCGAATTTTGGGGAATTAAGGAAAGTGTCATCGGCAGCACTAATCTACCAATCAGGATTTGGAAAAAAATACTCAGGCGAAGCTGCGGTAAACTACGTTATAAATGAATGGGGCACAAGAAAAAAATATTGGCACTGTTTTTGGACTTCAAACGAGCATTCGAAACAATAGATCGAAATATTCTATTAGAAAAACTGCCAATGTATGGTAAACGAAATAAAAAGCTAAAATGGTTTAAATCATTCTTATCAAATATAACTCACGAGGACAAAGGTCAATGTTTGTGGGTCCAATGTAATAGCAGCTAGGATAGGAGTTCCACAGGGATCGATTCTCAGAGCGCTTCTGTTTATAATTTACATTAACGATATGCCGAGCATAATACGTGAATGTAAGATGGTACTATATGCAGATGACACATTGATTTATTCCGAAGGAGAGAATGCGGAAGAATGTAGAGAATAGCTACTATGTGACATCCAACAAATACTAGAGTGGCTGAAAATGAACAAGTTGAAACTTAACGAGAACAAAACGAAATCAATGGCGATAAACACTAACAACAAAACAGCAATAGAAATTAATACTAAACAAATAGAAGATGTGAGTCGGATAAAATACCTTGGAATAATTATTGATAAGGTGATGAAATTTGCTGAGCACAGTGATTACATGTGCAAAAAGATTGGTTAAAAGATCGGTTTTTTCAAGAGGATACGAAGAAAGATGGATTGCCTAAGTGCGATAACAATGTATAACACCATTATAAAGCAGCATTTCTAATATTGTTCTACAATAACATATTCATGCTGCAATTAAAGTCAGATAGAGAGACTGCAAAAACTCCAAAATAACGCAACGAGAAGTATTCTTAGATGTAATAGATTCACATCTATAAGATACATGTTGGATGCGCTCAAGTGGTTAGACGTAAGATAAAGGTTGGAACTAGACACGCTAATAGCAGTTTTTAAAATGAAGCTGGGTGCAAGGGTTGGAGAAGCATAACCGTACCAATTGAGAAACTTCAATGACATCAGGGTAAATCGCCTGATTTCAGCAGCCGCTGGCAACACGCTCTTGTACAAGGGAATACTTTTTTTTTAACAACTTGCCAAATGCAATAAAAAACGAAACAAATTTTAGAGTATTGAAATCTAGATGCATACATTTTGTAAAACATAATAGGTGACTTACTTAGCAAAGTATTTGTCTATGCTATAATAATTTTTTTTTAATATTTAAACATAAAATTTTGATTTGTAAAAAAATTAACTGTTATGTCTATGCTTTAATAATATTTTTGATATTTAAACTTAAAGTTTTGATTTTTGTAAAGTATTTTTATACAAATATATATGAATTGCTACTACTTATACTACTAATTGAACATCAGAGCCTAGTTCCCGACAAGGGCAGGTGAAAAGTATCCTACTTATGTAAAGATAGTGCGTAGTTAAAATTAATCAATCATGAAAAAAAAGTTATAAGTCCAGAACTGCCTTTTATAAACAAACGGTGTCGGTAGGCATTGCTGTAGACCAAAGCTGAAGCATTTCTTTTGTGCGTTGTCTTGTACTGCGAGTTTATCTGGTTTCTTGGCATCATATGCTGCATTAGCCTGCTCGTAGTGGATTTGGAGATCGTTTTCTACTTCTTGTTTTTCCTCCCGTGTTGCACTTATAGCAGGTGTCCATTTTTAGTTTCTTAAAGGCAATTTAAGTTCCGTTCGGTATATATGACTTTGGTTGACTTAAGTCCTTAGAAGAATCTTCAATGTTTCGAAGGCATCGGTAGCAGAGACTTAATTGGACTTAAGACGTTAAAGTATGTGTTTTCTGACTTAACCTAAATACGATGATACTTTTTTATGTCGAATTGAGGAGCCCCAAGGCGGACGAGGAGGGATGGAGGGGTTATAATCCCACAAATCCAGGGGTACTAGTATGGATTAAGCAAGGACTCTCCGCAAGCGACTCTTTTTCCATTGCAGCTTACGCAAAGAACAGAAGGAAATGCAAGATCTTGCATTCATAGTTTGTGCTTCTTTTTTAACTGAGAAAATAAATTGCCAAGAAGAAACATAGTAATTATTTAACAGATGTGGATCTGCAGTATTGAAGATATAACCACTTTCGTTTGCGGAACAATGAGATTTCCAACTAAACAATGTGTGACTTTTAGGCAGAAAGTTTTATTGGGAGAACAGAAACCCAACGAAAAAACTGGCGAATGTGAGTATCAATTCAATTCAATTCAATTTCAATTTATTTATTTGGTAAGGTACAAATAAGAACAAATGTCTATTATAGTACATGAAAGCTCATAACAAAATATTTTAGCACATATATGTAATTGTATTTATAAAGAAAGGAGCACAATAAACATTAAGTGAAAGTTCAATTTAAAGAGGTTTAAACTAAAACTAAATTAAATCTAAGATATGAGTATGCTAATACGCAGGAAAGGAAGCAAAGATGGAAAAGTTGGAAATGAGGGGGGCGAAAGAGAAACACTGAAATGAAAGATGAAATAGAAAGAGAGAAGAATAGATTCAATCATGAAAAATGCGCAAATAGTGCACTTTTAAATTGATTAGCTCCTATTACTTGTTTAATGGTGGTAGGCAATGAATTCCAAAGTCTGGTAATATGAACAAGAAAGAGGCGAGACGAGTTCAAATATTTTGAGGGCGTGATAAAATTGAAAGTTCTCGGCGACTGAACAAATTTTAATTTTTCAAATAAATATGGTGGTGATTGTGTATGTATTAATTTATGCATAAACACACAGCATCTAATTTCCCAAAAATCAATTAATGAACACCCAAGGACATGCTTATGGTAATGAGATATATGGTCATATCTTCTTACTCCAAAAGCGTATCGAGCCATATCGTTGAAAGCGACAAGTAATTTGTGCTGGGAGACGGAATCTAATTTACTATAGATAACTATAGCATAGTCAAAGATCGGCAAAAGTAGGCAATTTATCATCCTCAGTTTGGTGTTTGCAGGTGTAAAACTAGAGAGCAGCCAGAGCTTTCGTAATCCTGAATAAATACGGGCTAGTGTACATGATCCGAGGCGGAAAGGGACCGATTTATTTTATATCCTAGACTTACCACAGTATCAGAAAATGCAAGCCTCGTGGAATTGAGAAAAATAGGCGGCAGCTCTTCAGTGTTATTAAGTTTCTTTGAAATCAATATAAGCTGACTCTTTTTTGGATTTAAAATCAGAAAATCATCTAGAGACCATTTTGCAACAAAAGACAGGTCTAAAGTAAACCTAGCCACAAAATCATCAACCAGCCCGGGTGGTCGAGACAGGTATATCTGCGCGTTATCGGCATACATATGTACAGATGTGTTTCGACACACTTGTGGAAAGTCGTTAATATAAAGATAGAACAGGATTGGGCCAAGAACTGAACCCTGGGGAACTCCAGAAAGTATATTTTTTGGTTGAGAGTATTTACGATTAGCAATAACCCGTTGAACACGATTAGTAAGATAATTTTCAACCAAACACACTGAGGAATCACTCAAACCAAAGTAAAGATTTAATTTTTTACAAAGAACCCCATGACTGACCATGTCGAAAGCCTTCGAGAAGTCCAGTAAGCACAGCAGTGACAGATATTCCTTGTCATATTGGATTCTAATATCATCAAGCACTTTAATCATAGCTGTAGAACAGCTATGGCCAGGGGAATCTATGGGGAATTTTCAAATTATTGGGTGTTATAGAAAATTAAGGATATTTAATGATATTGAAGTGTTTTCGCAACAATAGCCAACACGTTTAAAGCGAATCATACGCCTTTTGATCAATTTAAAACTTTTTTTTTAATGCCGGGCCCTAAAAGCTACTTCTTTGGGGGAAATAGGGGATCTGCACAAAGTAGTATTGAAAAAACTCCAGATATTTGTAGTCATAAAAATCTGGTTGGTTTTCAAAACAGAATCTTAAGTTGGAAGTTTTATGTTCAAGGTTTCCAGCAATGGACACAATGGATACAAACTGTTAGACCAAATGAGCCCTGGCAGCTGTCACAGGGAATCCAACTACCTTCCTTCCTACGTACCTACATGATACCCTTCATGTTATCTACAGCTAGAATTTTTCTTCAGATGAAATCACTTAATTCATAACTCCAATATTTGTTCAGCAACGAGGCAATCGGCAAGGGATTTGGATGTTTTTCAACTAATTTGAGAACAGTTTGCAACGATCGACAAGGCCTCTTTTCAAATTTGGTAGAACACATATGTACATGCATACTTAAATACCAAATTCGTTACTTGAACTTCATTTCGAAATACAATTTTAGAGTTCACAGTCAGTTGGATAGAACGCGCCATTTTTAGAAAAATAAAACTAAATACCTACGGTTGAAATCCGATTGTTCAAGCGAATTAATTAATATGAAAAATTGTGTGGGCTCCAAACAAGTTGCAAATACCTAGGCATCCATAAAGCTGACAGCTTTGTTCGCTCTCCCTTGATCCACAGATCGCGCCCTCATTTGATCGTTGGACTTCTAGAACTCCAAATAACCCGCCCAAAGATAGCCACAGAATACGCAGCCAGTTTAATTGATGTGTATAATACAAAAATACTCATAAAACCACAACCACATAGACTTGAATGTACGTTCGTCGAACAAAAAAAATATTTTTGGAGAAAGCATCGATATTATGGATTTTCTTTCATAGCTTTTTTAAATGCATTCAACCCTATCGTATATTTAAATCATTTTTACGACATTCACAACTCAATCAGTTGCATAAAATCCCAGAAAAAACTTACTGCGAAATCACTTCATAAAAATGGCGTACTTGTGTCGAGGAATTATCCCAGTGGAATTTATTCATGAGGACAAGGATAAATTGAATTTCAGATCTTTTCCGATGGTTGCCAATATTTACCTGTTTTCGGGAGGATTTATTCGCGTACACACTCATTTGGGAGGCACATTTTTTTGGATAACAAACAAAATGCACAAATAAAGACGTTATTCTTGTGCCCTCAGCTCGAATGAGTTTTTTGTTATTTTTATTTGAAACAAAATATTATCGCGCACTTATTTGACACGAATTTGTTTCGGAGAGCCATTACTTCCTTCCGCAACAATGTCAGGTTATCCTTTTCGCACTTGTGGGTGCATTAGGATGCTTTCCATTTGACACTGACAGTTCAGTTCGTTTGTTGTCCCATTTCTCTAGAAGTGGGTAAGAGAGACGGTTAGAGTTGTTTTGCATTGCAGAAGTAAATAAAATTAGAGTGAAAAGAAAAAGTATGCTTCATTTGTGAAGAAAATCTCTCATCCTTAGGTGAAAGATTTTAGGGTATGATTACATAAAATTTATTATAATAAAAATGAAATAGAAGGTAATGACGTTATTCATTGTTCAATAGTGAAAAAGAGAAATTCTAGATTTTGCCCATAATACGAAAGATGCGATATCAGATTGTTGAGATATTTGCTCTATAATTTACCAATATATACAATTAGCGTCGTCAAAATTGGGAAAATATGCTTTTGAAGCAATCCCATACGCACTTTATGTTCGTTAATTATAATTGATTGGGACTTAAGCGTAGGGTGGATAAAGTGGGGAAAATCTCAGCCATCGGTTGTGACCGAAAAATGCCTCCAAAGCTGAAATAAAGGCTCTACAACGCAGTTGTGTGCTCGGCGCTCACTTGCGCTTATAGCGAGTATTTGTATCCAAAAAGTGCCAAAATCAATTTTTCAAAATATAGAGTTGAGAATTAATTCATGTTCGAAGTTTTTTACTATAAAGAGTTTTCAGCTGTAGGTGTGTTCTTTATTTTAAAGATATTTTTATGTTCATTTGAACTAAATTATTTTTTTAACGACCTCGAATTGTAATAAATAATGTTTGTTTAACGGGCTGTATGTCTTAATTTAAAAATACTCTTTTTTTTTGTATTTTAAATTATATATTTTGTCCAATATTTCGACTTTCTTCGAAAGTCATCTTCAGGGACTGTCAAGAAAAAGTATTATGACAATAAACTGAACAATCTACATTTACATTGTGAACATTCATTCGATAACGGTCCATTGTTGTACAATAAGTTGTGTAAGTTTCACAATGTAAATGTAGATTGTTCATTTTATTGTCATAATACTTTTTCTTGACAGTCCCTGAAGATGACTTTCGAAGAAAGTCGAAATATTGGACAAAATATATAATTTAAAATACAAAATAAGAGTATTTTTAAATTAAGACCTACAGCCCGTTAAACAAACATTGTTCATTTGAACTTTTATAAATATATAATTGTATTATTCAAAATGCATTCATGCCAATTTTTTCTATTTATGTTTTCTAACTTGAACCTTTTGTTATATAAGTCGGTGTTATTCCGTAACCTTTTTGGAAGTATCTTTTTGGAAAGATGTAAAGAAGTAAATAAAAAAACCTACCCCTATAAACTTTATCGTGCGTTATGTGTGTCTAGTTTATTGAAAATCACAAGGATTTTTATCAAAAAATAAATTCATTTGCTTTTCAAATCGTCGCGCTTGTGGAATCTAATAGAAAAATCTACGGAACAGCTGCGAACCTCCTGGGCGCACATTTTGTTAAAAAAAATTTGTATGTTTTTTTAAGAATTTCTCCAAAAAACAATGTTTGTTTCAAAAACACCCCGAATAAGTGGGGTATGAGGGCAAATTAACGGTAGCAGATGATTAGCATAACAGCAGGAGTAATAAAGCTTGAACAAGTTAGAAGTTCCAAGATCCGAGATAATATTCTCGTCAAAGAACCAATCTCGAAGAAAATTGCACACGACCGTAATTTTTTGAGGTCAAACTGGAAAATCCTACAGGCGGAATCGTTAAGATTAACGGAAGTATGAGGACTATGATAATCGTAATCTCCCTAAGTAACTTAGACACCACCCGTGGAGAAAAACCCTACAACTGCACCCAAACACTTCTTTCCTATCTCTCTATTCTTTCTAATACCAAGTAGCTTACACTGTGTTCTTAGCATTATAAGGGTACTGTAACAACAGAAAAAAAAATCCCTTTAGCGTAAGCAAATTAAAAAAAAAAAAAAAAAATGATACCTTTGTTCCAGATCATAACCTTGTCGTTGAAGAGGAAGAAGAAGAAGTTCTGTATTTTAAGAAATAAATATAGTGTTACGTTGAAATAAAAGCTGCGTTTAAAAATTTATTTTTGTACGCAAATATGGGATGGAATTCCAGATAAGTTTGCACTTCATTTTTCAAATAAGAAAAAGTCCGTGAGAACAATGCACCAATTCGCTACTGGTTTTTTTGTTTCATCTATATTAAAAAGGAAATCCGAATTCCAGAGCACTCAGATTCGATAACGGTCCATTGTACTACCAAACAGAAATCCTCTTTTTGGTGTAGAAGATGTCATTCGTGTCTCTCTATTAATGAATGGCGTATGTTGTTGTTCCCCCATGCACCGTACGGGTCAACACACTTACCTCTACACCGTCGCCTCACCTTAACTACTGTTTACTTCCGCGCTCAATTTCAAACTCAATCGCATACATATATAAATTAAATTTGAAAACTGAGATGAAATTACTTTTTCTGCGAATTTCCAAATTAGCCCATATCGACTCCAATAAAATAAATATTATAATAAATTTCAATTGTGAACGTCCTATATTATCGATTAAATCTACTACTTTTCGGTTTGGGTATCTATTCCAAATTCTTAATTTACGCTAGCGTCGTCAAATGTCATTTTGCTGATACAGATAATTCATATTTTATTTTTATTTCAATTTAAGGCTTGTTCGGTATTTATTTCAAACACATTTTGTTTTAGTTTAAAGATTACAGATTAGTTTAATTTTTTTTTAACATATAAATATTTTAATTTTGACTGAGAAATCTTAAATAAATAAAATGAGTGACATAGAAGTAAACAGCGCCGAACCAAAAGGTAGTGAAGATGATCCCCCTGGCACCGGCAACTCCAAGCTTGTAGCCTCGCATTACAACGAACTGAAAGAGGCCGGACTAAGCGAACGTTTCAAGTCACGGATATTTCACATGCGAAACTTTAATAACTGGATGAAGAGCATGTTTATAACCGAGTATTTATTTGCAATCAAAAATTCCCAAAAGCTTGGCGATCCCATACGTGTGCTAGATATGTGCTGCGGGAAGGGTGGTGATCTTCTGAAGTGGGAGAAAGGTGGCATTACGCATTTAATCTGTACCGATATAGCTGAAGTTAGCCTGGAACAGTGCAAGTCTCGCTACGAGGGAATGATGAAAAGAAATAATTTGGTTGGGCGGTTTTCTGCCGAGTTTTTTGCTTGTGATTCGACGTTGGTTCGATTGAGGGAACGCTTTAAGGATCCATCGCTTAAGCTTAATTTAGTAAGTTGTCAGTTTGCTTTTCACTACTCATTTGAGTCACTAACCCAAGCTGATTGTATGGTGCGCAATGCAGCTGAGTGCCTACAGCCAGGTGGTTATTTCATTGCCACCTTGCCAAATGCCAACGAAATTATGCGTCGCCTGAGGCAATCCGAGAATAGGAAATCGTTTGGCAATGATTTGTATAACATCAATTTTATGTGTGACACAGAAAAGCCACCTCTGTTCGGAGCCAAGTATCAGTTTCATTTGGAAGGCGTGGTGGATTGTCCAGAATTCCTTGTGCATTTTCCGACACTTATAAAACTCTGCAGAAAACATGGCTTGCAGTTGGTGCGTAGGACATCTTTTGCAGATTACTACACAGATTCTTTTGAGAAAGGTGCGTCATGATGGCAATGGGTTGGCAACATTTCTAACATATCGATTTGCAGGTAAATCTCTTTTGAACAAAATGCAGGCTTTGCAATCTTATGTGGTGCAGAAGACTTCTCAGGACGACGATGAGTACAGTCATGTGCTGAAGGGGACTAATGGATTAAATCACAGCTCGAAACCGTATGGAACTCTATCCAAGTCAGAATGGGAGGCAACAAGTATGTATTTAATTAGTAATTGTGGTCAGAACGGTTTCATTTTATTTTCTGCTTTGCAGCGCTTTATATGGTGTGCGCATTTAAAAAATGCAAAAATACCTGGGACGCTGGTGGAATGCCAGTTTTTGAATTCGATAATTAATATTTCCTGAAACTAGCGATTATACATTATTTAAATGTACTTAAATTAAGAGTGAAATGTACTTTATATTCGTTTCTGATTAAGTAAAATTAGTAATACTTGCATTCTGAATAAATCTGAATAAATTTGTAAATCAATTCGTCGTGTGTATCCGTCCTTTCGCTGCAAATAACACCGCCATCTAAACTGAGAAGAAATAACCGACATTAGAAAAAAAAAACTAAAAACGGTTGGGTTCTATCAGTTCGATCACTTAAAATGAAAAGATCGGACGACATTGTTTCGACGACAGTTATCACAATTGTATACATAGTTATACTCTATCATTGTATATAAACTCTATAGTAAAATCATCAGCACGATTTCAAAAAGCTCAACCTCCACGAATTTGGAGACCAAAAGGATGGAGTGATTGCTTCTCAATTTAAGCATAAAATATTTGTATGAGCTTTGAATTAAGAAAAGAGAATCAAATAAACTGTTGGTTAGGAAACAGAGCGAAGAGTTTATTTGATCCTCTTTTCTTCGATAAGGTATTTCGTAAGGATTTCTGACAAAAATAAGAATTCTATCATTGTATGGAATTTTGTTATCTTGTACCTATATGGATATCTCGCATTGCCTCTGGTCGCGCCATATGATTTTCATTCGCATGGACGTGTAAGTATTTATTTTTCTGTGTAACAGCGTAACAGCCGAATACTTTTTGGTAAATGGAATGTATGATGAGAAGCAGATGGTGTAATGGGAAAGGAAACATTTTTCTACAGGATATTGAATAAAAGCTGATTTCGGTATTTTGGTATTTTCCATCAAACAAGGAATTATGAGTTTATGATTTTTTAGGGTTTTGCTATTTTCGCTGTATCTCGTCCAAAAATGCACCGATTTTTATCATTTCTTCAGTATTTGATTCAGAAATATTTAATTTGTGTAGTTCCATTATTCAAAGAAATAGAGTTGGATAAGTATATTTATCTTTTAGGGAATCGATCATATTGTAGGTGGCCTATGTTGAGGCAGGTCACTTGTCATTTTACAGTTTTTTTTGTAAAATATTCGTGATCAGCATCGATAGTAACGTGTATCTACTATCTCAAACTCAAGCTAGAAAGCTGAAATTTTAACCATATACTCTCTACGTGCCCGAAATAATAAATGTTAAGAATTTTTAAAATCTGCCCGCCACGGCCGTAGCCAGGACCTAATGTATGGGTGAGTTCCATTTTTTTGGGTGAGCTGACATTTTTTTTTAAAAGCAAGTTAAAATGTATAGTCCAGAAAAATTTAATTTTTATTAAAACGGTAGGTATAAGCAATATCACATTCATGTTTTTAAACTACGAATTAAACGTATATGCTATAGATCAAGAAATGGGTAGGTATATAATGTAATATGTTTTTTATAACACACAAGTAGTACGAATATCTACTTAGAATTAAAAAAGGTTGTATTCCTCGGTCTTTTTCGGCGAATTTATGTAAAATATTATTTATTTGCAACGAATTCAACCGGTTTTTTTTGCAAGCAAGTCAAGCAGCTATAAACGCCCTTAGCTCGCATAACGAAAAGGCCGACGAACTGGACAGAAAAGGTGCAGAAATACCATTCATAGGTCCCGAACCTTTCTGCTGCACTCCTAGATCAGCAGCAACGGCGGCTATATAAAGCTCAGCTGAATACATTTTTTGTGAATGTCCAGCCCGAAGCCAGAAAGAAGATA
Organism: Portevinia maculata; assembly: GCA_949715645.1. Taxonomy (NCBI): domain Eukaryota; kingdom Metazoa; phylum Arthropoda; class Insecta; order Diptera; family Syrphidae; genus Portevinia; species Portevinia maculata. The sequence goes on along the minus strand of OX454526.1, from coordinate 3,688,452 downwards.
TTTGTCAGGGAACAAATGAGCACCGAGGACATAAAGAATTCTTCTACTGGTAAAATTGTCCTCTTTTCACGGAAAGTGGAAATTCTACTACTTTAAATTTGTCTGGCCAATACGGTACAAAAGATCTTTTTAGGTCGAAGTGCCCCCCCCCCCCCCCCCCCCCCCTCCCCTTAAATAAATAATATATAATCTGTAAAATAAATGTATATACATAGGTAGATAAAGGTATATATAAATATATTAAAATTTATAAAAACGTAACAAAATATATAAATATGAATATAATAAAATATATGAAAAAGAATGAAATAATAATATAATAATGATAAATAATTTGATACTTATCAGAATGAAAGTCTTGAAATCGGATAAAAACTCTTATTCACTTTGTTTCACTTTGTAAGTTAAAATTTGTGGCTTTGCAAAAGTACGAAGTTCAACCGACGGAAATTTGTCTTTTTCAAATACAGCTGCTTGCAATATGAGATAACCACCCAAAATTACTTGAAAACCAACACATAATACACGAACCATATCCCCCACCCCCTCTCAGCATCACATCATATTCATATCCTGAGAAGTAAAGAAAAATTAAAGTGACAAAACACACACTTATGGTAATCTTCTTATATCGAAGGAAAGAGTAGCTAATTAAAGAGAATGAATTGCAAATATTAACGATAATAGAAGCCAACAGAAATAACTACCAAAATGCATAATTAAATATGTATACCCCACACCTCTCACCAATTCCCATCATGAGAAGTAAAGAAAAATTAAAGTGACAAAACACACACTTTTGGAAATCTTCTTTATTATCAAAGGAAATAGTACGCACTGCAAATATAAATGAGAATGGAAGAAGACAACAGAAATAACTACAAAAATGCATAAAAGCTTTCTGAAGGTTCTTTTTTACGGCGTTTGGTGGCGTATCGTCGTATACACGAAGTGAGAATACTATAAAGTTCATATACAATGACAAAACACACACTTTTGGAAATCTTCTTTATTATCAAAGGAAAGAGTACTAAAGAGTACGCACTGCAAATATAAACGAGAATGGGAAAAGACAACAGAAATAACAACAAAAATGCATAAAAGCTTTCTGAAGGTTCTTTTTTACGGCGTTTGGTGGCGTATCGTCGTATACACGAAGTGAGAATACTATAAAGTTCATATACAATGATACTAACATCAAAAGTTGAGAAAAACACTTAGATCAAAATATTAAAAGTAAGAGAGTCACCGTAGTCATTCTTCAATTCTTTATATTTTGTTTACTTATAATTACAACTATTGTTCTCTTTATAATTTGTTTCTCTTAAAATTTATTCCAATGTCCAACGTTTATTTGTCTTCTCCTTCATCATGTTTCACTGTTTGTCTGTGTTTGCGATTCTCTGTTTATTATTTATTCCAAATTAATTAACTATGCAATCAGGGTTTCTTAGTAATGCGTCCAATGACAGGGTAATGGATCGGAGTTTATATATGTAGTACTAGCTGTCCCGTGCTCGCCTTGCTTCGCCAGTCAAATTTAAAACGCCAAATTTAAAACAAAATACTTGCTGATAAGAACTGATAAAGAAAACGTCGACAGTGTCCCTACTCATTATATGGATATACACTGAGTGTGATTCCCTCTCAATCTCATTTACATTTCATACCCTATCTTTCTCAATCCCATGGCCATGCGCCATAAAAAAACAACACAAACTGCAAAAGGTGAATAAAAATAAAGAAAGAAAAGGCACATTCCACAAAAGGTACATGTAGAGAAACAGATTTGTGCCGCACACACACACAAATTTTCCTCCACTGAACGCTGCGCTGGGAAAATCCGACGATCTAGCTTCAATCGAACATTTTACTTTTTTGAATTGTATACGAATTTAATGCTTATTGTTCAACTTCAGGATAACCTACAAAGATGATTTTTATTTTAAAATCTTTGTACATAATTGAACTTTATATTAAAAAAAATTCTATTTCATTTGGATGAGTCATTCTAAAGGTAGGAGCTAGAAAGCATTCGAGAGTTACAACTTTTCTTAGATATCAGCTTAGATCTCCGCTTCTGGACAATGGATGAAGCCTTTTCCCGCGTAGCCTATGTCTATTCTCAGGCTCTAGACTATCTGTGTACCAAATTTCATTTAAATCGGTTCAGTAGTTTTGGCGTTAAAGCGAAACAGACAGGCAGACAGACAGAGTTACTTTCGCATTTATATTATTAGTATGGATGATTCGAGTGTTACGCTCGGAAAAAAAAGGTCTACATATTTGTAACATTAATGCGCAAAGCCTGTATCCTAAGCTGAACGAATTTCATCGGCTGTTAATCAATTCTCAGGTGCAGATAATCTGCATAACAGAGACATGGTTTTATCCTGATTTCGCTGATAGTGTGTATGACGTTGATGGGTATAATCTCTACCGTTGTGATAGATTTGGTAGAATCAGTGGGGCTGTGGCTATGTACTCGTATGTACGCCATGGGATAAGCTGCAAAGTTGTCTGCAGATCAAGTGCGCTTAGTATAAATGAGTATCTTTTTATACCCTATTCTAAGGGTATATTAATTTTGACGCATAGTTTGTAACATACCTTAATATCCCCTAAAAGTTACTATATTTATGATCAACATCGATAGTAATGACGATCTAGCCATATCCGTCCGTCCGTCCGTCCGACCGTCCGTCCGTCCGTCGGCAGAAATTAGGCCCTTAAACTGGGCCTAGAAAGCTGAAATTTTAATCATATACTCTCTAGGGTCCCGAAATAATCAAGTTTACGAATTTTTGAAATCCGCCCACAGACACGCCCACAAACTCAAAAAAACATAATTTTGGAAAAAATCGAATTTTGAGCTAGAAAGCTGAAATTTTTTTTGATATGATCTATGACTCCTAAGAATACTCTGGATATAAAATTTTCAAAATCCGCCCAGTGACACGCCCATAAATAAATAAAACAATTTTATTGAAAAAAATTTGAGATAGGGAACTGAAATTTATAATATTTACTCTCTAGGTGCCTTTCAAGCTCATGTGTAAATATTTTCAAAATCCTCCTACTGACACGCCCACAATTTAAAAAAAACTTTTTTTGAAAATTCAAAGTTTGAGCTAGGGAGCGGAAATTTATAATATATACTCTCTAGGGGCCCTTTATGCTCATGTGTTCATTTTTTTTTAAATCCGCCTACTGACACGCCCACAATTAAATAAAATAATTTTATTGAAACACCCAAGTTTGAGCTAGGGACCGTTTTTTTCGATAAAATCCTTTAAATGTTATATAACAAAATATGTAAAGCGTTCTTAACAATTCAACCATACTTAGACTTTTGTCACGCCCACTTATGAGGGATAGGAATAAGAATAGGTTATCCAACAGTTCGCCCAAGCAGACTGTAGCCCGTCCCTGTGTTTCTAAGTATTTCTTGTGGCGTCGAACGTCTGCTCTTGTGTGTGGTATATACCTAGGCGTAGGCGAAACAAAAACGTTAATTGTTCCGCAATTTTAAACCTCTTGGAGGATATTACTATAGGCTATAGCAACATTTTCGTTTGTGGGGACTTAAACTGTAATCTATTAAATTCATATTCCTCCGCCCGGCTCATTCACGGTTTTAGGTGCTAGATTTCAAACCCGTCAATACCTCAACAGCTACCCACTTTTTCGATAATTCTGCTACTCTTCTTGATGTTTTCTTTGTGGATGATATTTATAAAAGTTTAGTCTATAGTCAACTAGCAGCCTCTGGTTTTTCAAAACACGACCTTATTTTCTTAACCTATGATATGCAATATGATGTGGATCAAACAGTTATTGCTTATCGAGATTTTAAGAGCATAAGGTACGATGATTTGCGATCTGACGTGATTAACATTCAATAGGAACAAATTTATTATATGCCATTGGTAAATCAACAGGTAATGTTTTTTCAGGACAATATAAAAATAATTTTCTATCGACATGTTCCATTGAGAAAAAAAACCATTAAAAATAATTCTCCGCCATGGCTTAAATAGATATATTCTCGATCTGATTCAAAAGCGAGACCATGCATACCTTCGATGGACACGCTATAAACTACATGAGCTACATGAAACGTATCGTCAATTGCGGAACTTACATAGTTGTCTCGTGCATTAAAATTGCTAAGCGTTCTTATTATGAACACTTCTTGAGTGCTCATGTGCAATCAGGAAAAAGTATTTGGAAAAAGCTACGAAAAATGGGAAATGGAAAGCAGCGAACAGGAGCACCATCGGACATAGACTGCAATCTGCTAAACTCACAATTCGTTTCTGTAGGGGCTACCCCTACTAATGTAAGTAGTAGTTGTAGCTCTAATACCCAAAGGTTGAGTGCAGGCATTGATGGGGAACTAAAATTCCAATTTGATCGTCTCACCGATGAAGATGTAGTCGAATCCCTACTTTCCGTCAAATCAAATGCCATGGGACTAGACGATATGAACCGTACATTTTTGATGATTCTCCCGTACATTCTTAAATATATTACGTTAATCTTTAATACTATTTTAACAACCAGCGAACATCCCCTTTCATGGAAGTATGCCAAGATACTACCGATACCGAAGTCAAATCTGTCTACAGAATACAGACCAATATCCCTTAATTCACTAGGTGAGTCCCTGGCTGGGACTCACCCATCTTTTTCGTTCGCACACAGATTGTGCATTATACACATACTTATACACACACGTATAAGATCTACAGTACCTTTCATGTAGTGTGGCGACAAACGCGATACTGGTCGGATGTGTTTTTACAATAAGTGGAAGGGTGACTTTTTGGTGATCAGTGAGTCCCAGGGACTCAGGAAGGATTTGTGCTACAATTTGCATATGTTTTTTCTTAATTATTTTTTGTTTTTTTTTGCAAGAAATTCAGTGATAAGTATGGATTTAAGTACACCAGGACAAGCAGATGAACGTAACAAAATTAACCTGATTTCGCGTTTATACAACACTTTTTTGCCATTTGAACTACGTCTTTCAATTTCATCGATTACCAAAAGAGAAATACCTAACGCGCTCGAGGCTGCAGAAGAAAAACTTTCCAGAGGTGAGCGAAAAAACTGCCATGTTTACAGCTCCAAAAAGAGGACTAAGACTGCATACCTTTGTTGCGCATGCCTGGGATGCTCCCGCAAAATATGCAAAAAGTGCAAAAACTTCTAAAATCAAGTCTGCATTTGAGCACCTGCACGTTTTTTTTCTTTATATGGAGACAGTTACTTTTTGCATTAAATATGAATTAAGCGTTAATTTTCTGTTTCGAAAAGTGAATTGATAGTTTTTTATTTATTTTTTTTATATATTTTTTTTTTAATTCTAAAAAAATTGATTTTTCAAAAAAAAGACTTCGAAACTTAAAAAATCGAATTGATTTAGATGAAGATGCAAAGATAAATGTGGTTGGAGGACTTATGAGGGAAGTATGTATTAAAAAAAAACTTCAGTGCATTCTGGCAAAAAATGAAGGATTTTTAATAATGCAAAATGTAAGTAAGACGTTCACATTGGACTGCATTGAGGAAAATTACCCATAAAAATTTACCGTCGATGAGATTTGTTTTTTAAAAAATGCTCAACTAACTTCAGTTGACGTCGAGCGATTTTTTTCGTTTTATAAGACATTCTTAAGACCGAATCGGCAACGTTTTGATTTCGAAAACTTTAAGAAAAATTTTACCATCTATGCAAATAAAACTTTTCTAAATCATAACAATTAGGAAACATGATTTTATGTTATGTTGAATTATTTATTTTAATTAAACAAATGAAGATGTTTATGTTTACGTTAACTGTGTTTTTTTTTTTTTTTTATTAAATGTTAATTTCGTTGTAAGTTGTTATTTCATTTAATAGTAAAAATAAAAAATTAAACTTATTGTTAACGACTGAAGAAAATGTGTTTTTAAATTAAACCGGAATTCAGTTAAATTGGTTTTAAGTGCATATTTTGCATTTTAAGCGCATATTTTCAGATTTTAAGTGCATGAAAATCCGAACCTTATTAATAACTAAACGTATAATTGTTTCCGACATTTCACAACGCAACTAAAATAAATAAAATCTTTCAAAATGACACATAAGTGACAGGATTTATCATTTAGTACTTTTAAGTAAACACTCTGACAGACATTTATCATAAAGCGTTCCAGAATCGCATATGAAAAACTGCTGTGAAAACTGAAATGATAACTTGTTTATCACCTCGCGTTTTCACAGATCGGGAATTTACCTCCAGGACTCTCAACCTAATGCAGCGCCCACTTCGTTGATAGGAATATGAATACGGTATCCAACAGTTTGCCCAAGCGGACTAAAGCCTTTCCTTATATTGTTTTGTTGTTTCTCTTGTACTTATTGCATCGGCATAAAGATCGCGTAGACATTGTTTAACCCCGGAGAAATAAGAGTTGAAATCAAAAATTACATCATGAACAAATTTATTGCTTCTCTTAATAATATTCCCTAAGGCAGCAGCTGTAGTCTCAATGAACATACAAACTCGTATATATAAAAAGTATAACCACACATTTAAATAAAACAAACATTTACACATAATTTACAAATAAACCGCAACAAGTATTAAAACAATCAATATAATTAAAACTATGACTAGAAGTATAATTTTTTTCTGAAAAAAGAAAAAATTTAAATAAATATTTAAAAACAAATTATTCTTATACCTTCAAGGTCTTATTCTTGAGGGTATGCGCTTGTTCAAGCTCATCAGCTCCTTTGTCAATGTGCAGCGTTGCCTGTTGAGCATGATATTCCACCAGTTGAATGGTTTCGCTCTTAAAACACAAAAAAATAATTAATTATTTTGTTAATTTATTACTCGTATATTGCTTACCTGCTCTAATACTAAGTTTTGTATTCGAACGAATAATGCATGAACGTCTTCCAGGGATTTTTCGAGTTTTTTCAATTCTGAAAATCGGTCCATTAAATCCCTTAAAGTTCTTCTTTCTTTCTCAGTCTCTTCTAAAATCTAAATTACTAAAATTTAACCTTTCTTACTTGAAAAACACAAGGACATTAATAACAATTTCAGAGGAAACGCATCTGCACTTACATTTCCCACAAAAAGCGAAGTTGTTTTATTGGCAATTAGTTCCTCGACTTCCTCTTCCGTTGAGTTATAGTTCACTAAATGTAGATTATGCACTTTTATAAAAGAAAAATATTTATTGTTTTAATTGGGCCACGTACTGATTTTGGAATGCAACTGCAAGTTCTTCTTCAGTTTATCCTCATAGGACTGCAGAAACAACTCATTTCGAGTCCAAATATTTATGTACGATTGATGAAGTCCGTAAAAGAGTGTACGTTTCATTCTCGCTTCTAAGCAATAATCATCTTCGGGGGGAAGGTTTGCTTTGAAATCCTTGAATTTGATCATAAGCTGTGTTCCAATTTTAAGATTTTCATTACGTAGCTCTTCTAGTTCCTTTTCTGCAGAGAATAGTGGTTTTGACAAAGTGGGATAATATTGGATGCGAATTTAACTTACCGTTGAAATTGCGTATATTTATTGATTGCACCATTCGATTCATTGTTTGGAGGTTAGAAACAATGGTACCCAGGAGGATACGAATCTCGGTGTACTAGAAATGTAATCTTGGATTAGAAATTGATTAAATGAAATATTTCATATTGATTTTATAGATCTCTCGTGAAAATCAAAAAAAATGGTAAAGGTGATTAAAAAGAAAAAAAAAACGGTCACATTCCTGCATTAAGGGAGGGGAATTCTATTGTGCTGACAAACACAGAAAAAGCAAGTTCATTAGCCCGCGATTTTTTTGTAAATCATCATACAACAAACAACATTCCTAGCAGCAATATTACAAATTCTGCAGTTGAGCGTTCTATGGAAATTCTTCATTTAAGCCCAGTAGATGCAAGGGCAGGGCCGGCTTCAGAGGTCTGGAGGCCCTGGGGCTACAAATGAGTGGCGCCCCCCTGGCTAATTATTTTCCAAATAAAATGAAAAAAAAATTCAGTCAAGTGATTAATAATTTATTGCGAATCCAAGTAAATTATCTTAACAAACATACATATATAAATATAGGCAACAACAAGAATTATATGAATATTTATCAAAGCGCAAATAAATGGAACCTTGCGAGCTTTTTTCGATGAAAAATTCTTGATGATTTCGCTGAAATCCAGTTCCCGCATCAGTAAATCGCTTTCAATGCTGACTAGGGATAGCTTTGATAGACGGTTTTGTCCCATCGTAGTTCGAAGTCTATTTTTTATAATTTTCATTTTTAAAAATGAGCACTCTCCAGTGCAATTAGACACCATCAAAACCAAATACATTCTGAGTGCAATTTCAATGTTTGGGAATGTATAGCTCTTAAATGTTGATCTTCAAGAATGTGATAGTAAAATAGCTCGGTAGATTGGTCTTTTCTATAATCCCTTTTGTATAAGTTGATTAAAGATAGAAATTGAACCAACTCATTACCAAGACTATGCTCTATATCATCTTTGTATACTTTCACCAATGCATCTGTTGAAGCATACAAATTTGCAGCATCCATCCTCTCTATGCGATTGAGAAATCCAAATCGCGAATGTACAGCTTTTTATGCATGCAATCTTTCAGTAAGAGAAACACATATCTGATCGATAACTGGGATAAGACCGGATACTTTGAATTTCGCTTTCATAATATAATCGAGTGGATTCAACCTCACATTTCTTGTTCTGGTGCGTGATTTTACGAATTGGTCAGTAGAGTACTACATATTTCTTAAGCTGCATTCTCCAATTGATCAAAATCGTCTCTTTTGGATTCAACGAATGATTTGAATGATTCTAATGCACGCATTGTAGATTCAAGAATCATTTTCGGGTCCTGCAACATCTTGTTTGTAGCTTCGAATCGCTCTAAGATGTCGTTCCAAAAGATAGCAAAAAACATAGGGACGGGCTACAGTCCGCTTGGGCGAAGTGTTGGATACCCTATTCTTATTCCTATCCCTCATAATTGGGGGTGACAAAAGTCTAAGTATGGTTGAATTGTTAAGAACGCTCTACATATTTTGTTATATAACATTTAAAGGATTTTATAAAAAAAACGCTCCCTAGCTCAAACTTGGGTGTTTCAATAAAATTGTTTTATTTAATTGTGGGCGTGTCAGTAGGCGAATTTAAAAAAAAATTAACACATTGGATTTTCAAAAAAATTGTTTTATTTATTTGTGGGCGTGTCAGTGGGCGGATTTTGAATTTTTTTTATCCCGAGCAGTTTTAGGAGTCATAAATCATATATACAAAATTTCAGCTTTCTAGCTCAAAATTCGATTTTTTTCAAAATTTTGTTTTTTTGAGTTTGTGGGCGTGTCTGTGGGCGGATTTCAAAAATTCGTAAACTTGATTATTTCGGGACCCTAGAGAGTATATGCTTAAAATTTCAGCTCTCTAGGTCCAGTTTAAAGGCCTAATTTTTGCCGACAGACGGACGGACGGACGGACGGACATGGCTAGATCGACATTACTATCGATGCTGATCATAAATATAGTAACTTTTAGGGGTCTACGGGCAATATTAAGGTATGTTAAAAACTATGCGTCAAAATTAATATACCCTTAGAATAGGGTATAATAAAGCGTTTGCTATGGCCTTGCCGGTATGGCCGCAGTTTGGTAAAAAGGTGACAAATCTTTCTTTTGGCATCGATCCTTCAATATATCTAACAACTGTAGTTAGTTGATCGATATGAGATTCGTCGGGAGCAGAATCCACTACTAGAATCCACTACTAGTCGGAATTTGAAATATTGGGCAGCTCCAGCTGCCCTCCCTTAAATCCGGCACTGTGCAAGGGTCAACTTTGTATCTATTGACGACATGCGGGACGTATTGAAAAGCTTGAAAACTAATAAATCTGCCTAAGGAATCTTCCATGTTTAGCTATAAAGTTTCTTCAATGTCTGGTCAATAGTTACATCAAACCAGGATACTTTCCTAAGGAATGGATATCAGCAAAAGTTATTTCAATTTAAGAGCCGGGCAAACATGTACCATGGCTTGCAGCTATAGACCGGTAAGTTTGCTAAGTTACTTGAGCAAATGCTCTGAAAAAATTATGAAATTCAAATTGCTAGGTCATGTAAATTCCTGTAACATTCTTCAACCAGAACAGTGTGGGTTTAGGACTCATCACAATACGATTCAGCAGGTTCGTCGAATTACGCATCACATGAAAAGAAACTTGTTCTTAGAAAGAAACACGGGTTTATTTAATACCGAAATTCCGAGTCGGTGGTCACCACTTTAAGAGCGTTAACGCAAATTTTTGGCTGTAATTCTCGTCCCAGTAGGCAAGCAATTCATAGTCTCGTGAAAAAATTTGAGTCAGAATATTTGCTGCTTGATGTTGCCGTGCCAGTGAGACTACGTTTTGCCCGAGGTGTGGAGATTATTGTAGAGGCGTCCGTTGCAAACTAGCCAAATCAGTCAATTTCACGGCGTTCTCAAGAATTGGGCCTCTCCCAGACCCCATCATGGAAACATTTTACGTAAGGATCTTGGCCTACACCCTTACAAGATCAAGCTGACTTAAGAACTAAAGAAACTTGACCATATGAAGCCACGTACGTTCTCGAATTAGACTCTGGACATGATGGAAGAAAATGAAGAATTTCATCGCAAAATCATCCTCAGCGATGAAGCGCATTTTTGGTTAAACGGCTTCGTCAATAAGCAAAATATGCGTTACTGGACAGGTGAGAATCCTAATATGCATCATCAAACAGCACTTCATCCGCAAAAAGCTACTGTTTGGTACGGTTTTCATGCCGGTGGCGTCATTGGGCCGTTTTTTTTGTCAATGAAAATGACAGTCACGTTACAGTAAATGGTATTCGTTACAAAGACATGTTGGAACGTTATTTCTTTGAGCAATTGCATGAAGTGGACATCAGTGATGTGTGGTTCCAACAAGACGGTGCCACAAGCCACACAGCGGGTGTAACAATCGAGTTATTGAAGTCTCAGTTCCGTGAACGTGTTATCTCGAGAAATGGATCCGTCTATTCTCCGCCGAGATCGTGTGATTTAACGCCTCTAGACTTTTTTCATGTAGTTTGCATATTATTTAAGAATGAAGTTGTCAAGTCCTTAATGAAAAACCCTTTATATCGGAGTAACCCAGTACTTTGTATTTGTATTTATTTGAACTTATTAATACACGATACTACAAGATTTATAATCTTAAAATTAAGTATCTAGTAATAATACATCTAAAAAACATCTAAAAAAAACTTTGATGTCATATTCGAGAACATGTCAACAAAAGAAAATTTGTAGAAGAAATGCTTTTCTAGGAAGGCACTGAAAATACTAAGTTAGTGGTACCGGTTGAACTGTCTTTTCTTTTTTTTTAAAAATTTTTTGAGAAAGTACAGAGGTACCTGACACCTACACAAGGGTTAAATAGTTGGCGTGTCAGTTAGCGGATTTTAAAAATCGTTTTACTTGATAAATTCCGGTCCCTCTGTCTGTCTCGCTTTAACGCCAAAACTACTAAACCGATTTAAATGAAATTTGGTACACAGATAGTCTAGAGCCTGAGAATGGACATTATTAATGCGGGAAAATGCTTCATCCGCTGTCCAGAAGCGGAGATCTAAGCTGATCTCTAAGAAAAGTTGTAACTCTCGAATGCTTTCTAGCTCCTAGCTTCGGAATGACTCATCCAAATAAAATAGGATTTTTTTTTAAAATAAAGTTCAATTATTTACAATGATTTTAAGATATAAATCATCTTTGTAGGTTATCCTGAAGTTGAACAATATGCATTAAACTATACATTTTATACAATTTAAAAAAAGTAAAATGTTCGATCTCTCTGTACCTTTTGTGCGTGTGCTTTTTCTTTCTTTTTTTTTATGCACCTTTTGTAGTTTGTGTTATGGTTTTTTTTTGTGGTGCATGGGATTGAGAAAGATAGGGTATGAAATGTAATTGAGATTGAAAGAGAGTCACATTCAGAGTATATCCATATAATGAGTAGGGACACCTCAAACGTTTTCTTTATCAGTTCTTATCAGCAAGTATTTTGTTTTAAATTTGAGAAGTGGCAGACTGGCGAAGCAAGGCGAGAAAGGGTCAGCTAGTATTCCATATTTAAGCTTTCTAGATCGAACCCTAATTCCTTGAAATTGGTGGCAGACGGATGGACGCACATGGCTAGATCGACATATCTTTCGATGCTGTATGTGTAGGAACTTTTAAGGGTCTACGACCAATATTAAAGCATGTTTTAAACTATGAGCCGAAATAAATAAACCCTAAGGATAGCCAATAATAACCAAAACATTCTAAGTCTAGAAACACTTAAAACTATTAAAAAGATACATTTTGATTTCTGTGTTCCGGCGCAAGCGAATTTTACTCTCGGGAATTAAACGAATGAAAGCGAATAACACAGGCCACAAATCTAGGGTAATATATTGCGAATGTGTCAAAAATGTCAACAAATAAAAAAGTTCAAATTGGCGGTTCAATGTGACTATCTTCTTTATTGATATCACATGTTTCAACGGCGCATAGGAGTAGTAGGTGTATGATTAACGAAAAAAAATAAAAAGTTGTATGTTTATTTTTCTTTTCTTTTTTCTTGAATATGCTTCTATGTATGACATTGTTAGGGTGTTTGATTCGAAAGTGCACTATGAAACGGAAGAACATTTCCTTAACTTTTATATCCGAAGATAATATGTTATTTGATAAACTAATTGATTGTTTTAAAGAATTGCGAGAATTAATGCTGTCGTTTGTTGAATTGTTTGAAAATTCACTCCCTTTAATAATACTTTTAAAAAATACTTTTATTTGCCGCAGTGTTAGAAAAATTACTCTAAAATGATGGTACAGCAGGAAAGCACTCAGGCGACTTAATGCTTTTTGATTGACATACAAAGTAACATTTTAAAATATAAAAAAATTATACCAGTTAGCCTGCTATGCAGACTTGTTTCAGTTTTTAGCATAAAGGACCTACACGGCCTGCTTTCTGCTATTATAGAAATATTGATAGCAATCCATGCATGTATATAACGGGTGCGCCATCTATTACTTTTTTTTACCAATGAGTTTATGTGTTACGTTTTGATGCAAGCGACCTTTGGTTTCAACAAGACGGAGCAACGACTCACACATCTCGTCAAACAATCGCCTTATTGTACGAGAAATTTCAAGACCGCATAATTTCAAGGAATTCTGATGTGAATCGGTCCCCGAGATCGTGCGATTTAACACCTCTTGACTATTTTCTTTGGGGATTTTTGAAATGAAAAGTGTATGCGCATGCTCCCCGGACAATTCAAGACCTTAAGCGCAATATTCAGACTGAAATTGTGGCTATATACCCGATGATTCTGGAAAAAGTCATTGAAAATGTTGGTGGTCGGATGTTGGATTGTAAACGAAGCCGCGGTGGTCACATGACCGATGCTATTTTTCATACATAAATGGCATAACCATACCTCATTTATCAATAAAAAATTTGATTTCATCTCATAAAAAGCGTGTTGTCTTTTCAAATGGAAAAAAGGAGCAAATGGCGCACCCTTTACTAGGAAGTTGTCAGACCAATCCTTGCTTATGGTATCTTGGTGGACTGCGGTATTAAAGAAAGGCGACGTAAGCGCCTTGAAACGAGTCAAAATGTGAGCCTGCATCTGCATTGCAGAAGCCTTGAGGTCCACATCGACGGCAGACTTAGGAAATATCACTAGGCATAGGCTCCAACAAGGGCCTATCGCGATCTCTGGGGAACCGATTGAATCTAAACTTCAAGAGGAAGAAACTTAACTCTTAACCTAGCAAAACATCCAATCTCCCCGCGAAATTTGGCCAGCTTCCTGTAGTCTATGCCGCTCAGATCCCCTAATTCCTCAAAGAAGTATTCTCCTAGGATATGAGTATTATAACTTCCTCAGATTGCAGGTCCTCACAGAATCTGCATGAGTCAACGTCCACCAGTCTACGTCACCAGTCTACGTCACCTAGCATGCTTCTTTAGGAGACAGTGTCCTGTTCCAGCTGTTCCCTACTCAATTTGAGAATATCCCTAGATCTTTTCTTGTCCACCTAGATTTTCCAATATAAGGTCAGATATTCTGACATTTATTTATTCCCTTGAAAGCGCCAAAAATACTGGGGATAGCTGTCGATAACATCCCCAGCAGTGCTGCTTTGGATACATTCTGCAAATACAAACAATAATTTGTGTTGCAAACACAAATGTAGTCTTGTAATCGTTCTTATGAGCAACCGTGGATACATTTCTCAAAGAACCGCGGCTGTTGATGGGGTATCCAACAGTATGCCCAAGCGGACTGTAGCCTTTCCATATGTTTTTTTTACTTTTTTTGGCAACTCTTTTTTTTCAGTTTTGTCCACAAATTTTCTTTTTTCAGTGGCAACCGTGGTACAGAGTACTATTTCCTAAGAAGACAACAAGTCAGTTCTGCAAGCGAGACAATAGCTATACATAGTTTCTGTTTGGATAATGAATTTTCTAGAACAATGAAGAAGCTGCATGTAGAATAATTTTGTTAGAAAACCAACCAAAAACATAGGGACGGGCTACAGTCCGTTCGGGCGAACTGTTAGATACCCTATTCTTATTCCTATCCCTCATAAGTGGGCGTGACAAAAGTCTAGGTCATAGGTCATAGGAAAAAAAGAGGTATGCAATTCGCATACAGCACTAGGCACCGGAAGGGCCCATCGCGATCCCTAGGGAACCACTTGAAAAACTTCAATTGGAGAAAAACCTAAAAACCTAAAAACTTTTCCTAGACAGAGCCCAATCTTCCTGCAGAACTTAACCAGCTTCCTATGGTCTATGCCGCTCAGCTCCCCTAGTTCCTCGAAGAAGTATTCCCTAGAATCCTCCTACGATTCCGTGCTATGCCCTCGCATTCACACAATATGTGTGTTATGTCTTCCTCGGCTTGTAGATCACCACAGAACCTGCACGTGTCCACATCCACCAGATCAAGTCGCCTAGCATGCTTTCTTAGAAGACAGTGCCCTGACATAATCCCAATTACTGTTCTAAGCTGTTCCCTGCTCAAAGGGCTCTAGACACCATATGTCCCTCTATGTTCTGCCATCTGAGGTCAGCTATTTTTAAGATCTCTTCATTGATTTTTCCCTTAAAGACGCCCAGGGGTGGTTTAATGTTCACACCTCCGCTATTTTCCAGCTCCCCTCCCTTTCTTGCTAGCTCATCGGCTTGCTCATTTCCCCCTATACCGCTGTGTCCCGGTACCCAGCACAGTCTTACTCGATTCCGTCTACATACTGCTTTTAGCATTGTGCGACAGTTTCTGACTATCTCAGAGTTAATGTTAGCGGATTCAAGTGCCATAAGTGTCGCCTGACTGTCAATATAGATGGCAATGTCTCTTCCCGACAATGATCTCATCTGCCCTATCTCTGCCGCCCTTAGAACAGCCAGAACTTCCGATTGGAAGACACTGCTTGTGTCCGGGAGTCGTATAGACTCGCTCAGGTCTGGATCAGCAGAAAAATGCCAGAACCCGTTCTCTCCCTTGTCTTAGAGCCGTCAGTGTAGATAGCAACCTCGTTTGCTACTGTGACTGCATCTCTTTGCCACTCCTCCCTTCGCGGATATGACACCTCATAGGGGATGTCATGGTCGACCAAGGGGCAAAACTCATCAGTCCGTATAGGATTTCCGCGTAGCACATCAGTTAAGATCGTGCAGTGCCCAAGTAGTAGAGTAGACAAAAGTATACTCGTAAGTATGGTTGAATTGTTAAGAATGCTCTACATATTTTGTTATATAACATTTAAAGGATTTTATCGAAAAAACGAAGCTTTTGTAAAAAAACGCTCCCTAGCTCAAACTTTGGCTTACCAATAAAAGTGTTTTATTTAATTGTGGGCGTATCAGTAGGCGGATTTAAAAAAAAAATACTCATGAGCATAAAGGGCCCCTAGAGAGTATATATTATAAATTTCAGCTCCCTAACTTTGGATTTTCAAAAAAAGTTTTTTTTTTAAATGTCTGCGGGCGGATTTCAAAAATTCTTAAACTTGATTATTTCGGGACCCTAGAGAGTATATGGTTAAAATTTCTCTAGGTCCAGTTTAAAGGCCTAATTTTTGCCGACGGACGGACAGTTCGACACTACTATTGATGCTGATCACAAATATTGTAACTTTTAGGGGTCTACGGGCAATATTAAGGTATGTTACAAACTATGCGTCAAAATTAATATACCCTTAGAATAGGGTATAAAAAGTGTTACAAACTGGAAAGCGTAGGGTATCAAACAGTTCGACTTTTTTTTCTAATACACTATCAGTTCTGTGTTGTGGAGTGCTTAACGCAAGCAACTATCACGAGCAGAAATTTGCCGGCACTAGAAGTGCTCTCACAGGCTCATCATTTAGTGCAGGTGTTAGTAACAACATACGCTCAATTTTTATTTTTTTTTTATAATGTACACGCACTAAAGGGTTTTTTGGATACCCTTATAATGTCATAGCTAAACAGCGCGGGCGTTAAGGAAATGAGGATTAGAAGAAAAGGAGAGATGCCGATGCACGTTGGTTTTAAATGTTTGTAGATTATAATATGTAGGAAAAATGGAGCGGGGAGGAGCATTCCACATTCGGGTTGTTGTCGGCTAAGGAAAGATTCCTTGTATCACTGTGCGTCCGAATACAGGCTAAGGGTAAACTGATGCGCATTCCTTGCACAGCGGGTATTGCGGTTGAAATGTACTAGCGGTGGAATGCAACTGGCTATTTCATTAGAGCACTAACGGTGGAAATATCGATAAAATATCGAGAGACAGGAGACATTGCGACGATGACTAATCCTGTAGCATCCTAGGTAGCACCTTTCGCAGCATTCTTGGCGACATCGAATATGTGGTCATTCCAACGTAAGTTGTCATTAACACACATACCGGGAATGGAAAGCTGTTCGTGTTCGGTTTCAACGATGCAAGTGCCATTCATGGACAATGGCATGGTATTGCTGTTTTGCTTTAATGACAGACAACAGCATTGCGTTTAGCAAGCATTAAATTCCACTCTATTAGTTACACCTCACTGATTTATGCTGTCGAGATCGGAATTCAATGAGCTTAACATACGTTGCCGTTTCAGTTCCGCACCCGAAGATGAGGGGCGTGAACCAAGAAACGAATATGAGAACCTGAGGGTACTGTCATCAGCAACGGAATGGATTGGATTAGAAGTAACAGAAAGGAGATCATTTATAAAAATAAGAAAGAGAGTCGGGTACAGAACAGAGTTGCAGACTTAAAACCGTCCAAAACATCTTGAAGGTAGTTTCTAATCCATCATCGATTCCAAATGCACGCATTTTCGGCAAGAGCTTGGTGAAAAACTCTGCCAAATGCCTTTGAAATATCGAACGCATGGTGGGCTAGAGCTCACGTCCTCAAACGTCAACTGACGAAGCTACAGCACCTTGCGTGCTTATCCATTACAGATGCGATGAGGGGAACTTCCACTGCTGCTATGAACACTTCCTCTGTTTACCTCCCTTGCAGTTCCTTGCTGAGAGTGAGGCCAGAAAATCTCTATACCGTATGTATGTAGTACTTGGACGGCAGGTCAACCTTGGCTATGGGACCAGAGGTGCTAGGTACAGAGCTCTCTATGACAGCCTACCTGGCCATCGGGGAGGAGCACTTAACACTGTGTGCACGAAGCAAATCTTTGAGCGCCGTTTTCAGGTCATCCTTCCTGAACGGCAGGAATGGAACACTGAGGGGTGGAATGGCTTTAGGCCGGATGGTATCACTGTCTATACGGATGGCTCACTCATTGACGGGGGTCTACTCTAGAGACTGTCGGATAAATCTATCTGCAGCCTTGGGTAGAGAACATTTTTTTTTCAGGCAGTAATCTTTGGGATTGCCACTGCCGCCAATATCCTGTTAAGGAGAACGATTAAGGGTAAAACCTTATACATCTGCTCAGATAGCGAAGCCACTAACAAAGCCTGTTCGGCTGGCTCTCTCAACTTGAGGAAACCATGGATAAGCTTAATCCTTTGGGAAGATGTAACTCGATATCACTTGCCTGGGTTCCTGGGACACAGGTATCCAGGGTAATGAAAGAGCGGATGCTCTGGCCAGGAAGGGCTCTTCAACAACCTTCATTGGCCCACAACCATCCATGGGATGCTGCTCATCCGTCCACAAACGTGAAATGACTGAGGCTCTACGCTAACAACATTCCGAATACTGGCATGACCTGATCTCATGCAGAAGAAACTAGTGGACGGTCCAAAAATCAGCAGAGCTAAGTTTTTGCTTGGACTAAATAGGAAAGACTTGAGATCCCTGGTTGGTCTCGTCACTGGTTTCAGCCCTCTTAACGAGCACCTAAAGACCATCCATATAAGGAGCTCGGTCCTATGTGAGTGCTGCCTAGATGCGGATGAAACGGCATCTCATTTCATCTGTGAATGTCCTGCTTTCGCCAGAACTAGGCTCATTACTATAAGTAAACAATTCTTTAACGAAGATGAGTTGGGGGATATAGAACTTGCTAATATCCTTTGCTTTGCCAAGGCCACTGGCAGGTTCTCTTTCACTGACTCTATCACTAATCGCCAATAAGCAGCGAGCGGGCAGCTATGCTGAAGTACAATGGACCACTAGGTCTAAGTGCTTGAAATCTACTGATGACCCCACTGCACATACAATACAATACAATCAAGCGCAACGATTTTACTTTCACCACCTTGGTGAAGAGATCGGTTCCACTTTTCGGTTAGATAAGTCATCAAATCACCACTGTTGCTGCGAAAAACGTACTGCCGGTCATTAAGAAGTTTTCGGGATTCAAGATATTTCATGACCTGATGTTTTATCAGAGTTTCTGACCTCAGAAAGAAGGGACGTAAATGCAATTGGTCGGTAGGAGGAGGGAGATGAAGATTCGCTCTTTTTTGGGGAGAGGCTGGACAAATGCTGTTTGTGCCCTGAGGAAAAGGATAGATGGAAAAGCGTGCGCAATGGTTTTTCTAGCGAGGAAGAACACCTCTTCAGAACGATAGGGGAAATACCATCTGGACCAGCGGATTTGTGAACGTCAAGATCTTGAAGTACTCTGGCCACTGTACGAGTGCGGAAGTGGATTGGTCCCATGGAGTATTCTACGCGATCGAGTACAGCTTATTTGCTGTAAGTCAAAAGACAAGATGTTGTCTAGTAAAGCGAGCAAGGGATTTCGATCAAACAATCTACACCGACACGGTTCAAAAATGGAATGCGGCGTGGGTGCGGGAGTTTTTTTTCGGAATTCTTAAACATCACAAAATCGTACAGACTTCCGGATACTGCAAGCGTCTTCCGGGCGGAGCTATTGGCTATCCGTGAAGCCTATCGCCAGATCAAGCCTCACTTAAACATAACACCGAGGCAAAAGATAGCTATACTTATTGACAGCCAGGCTGCCATTAAAGCGATCGCTTCAGTCACTATATCCTCGGAGTAAGTACTAGAATTCCGTAATGAGGTGGCCTGCTTGATAAGATTAAGGTTACTCTGATCTGGGTTTCAGGGCATAGTAACGTTTATGGAAACGAACATGCCGACGAACTGGCCCGGCAAGGCTCAGCTCTCCACTGTTCATTGGCGGAACTAGTCCACATTCCGCTAGGAGCAGTTAAGGCAAATATCACCGCAGAATACCTCAAGAAAGCCAACCTCAGATGGAGCAGGCTGACTACGTCGTCGTATCCAGGAGAACGTGGCCAAACTACAACAAGGCAAAAACAACCGACCTTTTATATAGAACCCGAAAAGATATTGCAAGAACAACAGCGATCATCACGGGACACTGGCGTATAGGACACCATGCGGTCAAGCTGGACATCCCATACAATACCCACTGCCGCAGTGGCAAATTGACAACTGAAAAAGAAAACCTAATTAACTTTTTATGCACCTGTCCGGCTTTAGCTAGGACCCTTTTTTCAATACACTTAAGCAAGGCTCCGAGAAAAGTATTAAGGAACTGATAAGTTTCCTGAACTCCACAGGTTGGATTTAGTCTCCTCCACTTTTTTTTTTTTTTTTTTTTTTTTTTTTTTTTTGTCGGGATGTGTGAAACTTTCTGCACTGGAGCACTCAGATTCAATACTGGTCCAGGTTTACATGAGTTTGTGGCAACAAAACGGCACTCGGTGCTAATTGGGTTTGTTTTTTCCTTATCAAACCGCCACACCTATCTACCTAAAGTGAGCTTTTGTTGGGCAGAGTCAATGGATGAAATGAAATGAGAATCATCCTCGGAAGGTACCCATCCAAACAGTGCTGTCACAACAAGATATGTCAAAAATATGGTCTAGTGCCATCGAAAGTTCCGAGTATAAAGAACATAGACGATACGATAGAATGTACGCATTAGCAACATATAAATGTTTATTCTTAAGTGCAATTTTTACACAGATAATGTCGACATTTAGTGGAAATGGAAAGTCAATCTTTCGTGGTTCAAGGTTGGAACTCTGGACTGGACTAGACCAGACAATTGGGCATGAGTCTAGTCTTGAATGATATCAGCCAGCGACCATTTGAAATGTCATTAAAAATTAACTCCATTAAATGCGGTGTTCGCTGTCTGAAAAATCAACTCGACTGTCAATATATCTGTATATCTGGCTCCACACAATGGTGCTGCAGACAAAATAATTAGTTGCAACCGTACGAATTCAAAACTAAGTCAACTCATATGGCTATGTATTGCAGCACTGCAAATAGTTCTATTTGCCACATTGAATCTGTGTGTATTGAACATTTAACAGCTCGTATGGTTGCAGCTATGTATTGCCATTGTGTTCAGCCTTTAACAAGTTGACTTTCAATATCTTCAACATTTTTGAAATGCTTGTGAATCGACAAAGCATTATATGAAAATCAAAGTGCATGCTGCTGTTTGGATTCGGTCGCACAACGTCACACGAAAGCTGTAAGTCATTTCTAATCTTTGACTTTATCTAAGTTGAAATTGTGTTTGGTAAAAGTAACAAAACAAAACTTAAACCAAGCAAAATAAACGTCTGGCAAATCAGGTGGGGTTACAAAGAATGTATCTAAATGTCAATGAACGAACTGCAATCACTATTAAGTCACGTCCATTAAACACGTATGAACCTATGTTCAGCTGATATTAAAATAATTTTCAACACTTTCAAGTGTTATTGCCATTGGCCGACTGATATAATATTATAGCACATGTCTTTGTCGCACGAAAACTTGGGTTAGGTCATTTTGCCACTTTAACATCCTTCTACAATTTTTGTTTGGCATTTCATCTGGGAAATTAATTGTCATAAGTGACTACGCCCTTATTCCAAATCGAATACCAGTCTACAAGTCTTGAAATCAACTTTGAAATCTTTGCACAACATTTGTCTGAATCACTATTTTGAAACTTAGTCAGCAACACCTTAAGACCGCAGATAAAAAATAATCGCTGTGTAGGTATGTTAATTGTTTATACAGACTATTATATAATAATTACCGGATTAAGAATTGCATCGACGTTAGTGCTGAGCTCAGTCATAGTTATAGCTTGATCTAGCGCACCGTTCGAGGTTTGAAGCGACCTCTGTAAATTAAATTCTTTAATTAGTTTATTTAAATTTGTTAACTATCGTATCTTCTGCCGTCGGTGGTCGTTGTTGTTTGCACAATGATTAGACACATAGCAAAGACCAGTTGTGGTGTTGGTGTAGTTTTCGCTAGCTCACCTGTAGTAGATCCGGCAATCTGTCCTTAACCATTTTGATTCGAGGGCTGTTGGACAGCCGAAATAGAAGTATTTATGCTATCCAAATGTTTCCATGCACGGCATTCAGTAAAAATGCAATTTAACGACGTCAACTTTCCGTAATGGTGTCAATTTTTAAATTTCAATCTTTCTCGCGCGCCCGGTAGTAATATTCTCTTTGCGACTACAGATAGCGCGAAAAAAATAAATATATATTTAGGTACATATGAGTAAAATTCAACAACACAAGAATTCGTTTGAGTTTCAATCGAAGAGATAAGCGAAAGCTAGCGACGGCGAAGGTAAACCTTTATCTCGCGAACTGACTAACTGATAAAGTACACAGTCATAAGTTTTCCACAACAGTACCGGGCGGCTGCGGCAAGCTTTTGAGCTGCATATTCGTGTCGGAACTCTGTGGAACACTCTCACACTCTCTATCAGGGGCTAAATTGAACCCCCTTAACGGTGGATATAATGCGTGGTTTAATTAATGCGATCACACACATCCGCTTCGATTACAATGCAAATAATTATCACGCAACACACTCGAAAAACAGTTCGCTGGGCTGTGACTTGAGATGTCTTACATCCACGAGGGTTGGTATCAATGTTGTTGCTATCACACATGACACATAAAATACAATAGGTGGGCTAGAAAGCGTCTCAGACTTGCGAGCTTTTATCGTGATCGCAATTCAAGCAAACGGGCAAGAACTTATAATTGAAATGGAAATGAAAATGGAATTCGAGCGAGAAGCGATTCCATTCATTTGCACATTTTGCCTCCACTCACTTTATTTACTTCTTCAATTATTCAATGTTCTTGGGTATTATACGTTTATGTCGTTGTTTGTTGGCATGCAACTGGGAGATCTTTCCAATCAAATAAACAATTGATTTAATACTGCAACGATTGTGTATCAAAGAGCACTTGTGAGCTCGCGATAGATAGATTCAATATTATTGTTTGTTGAATTATAAGTAATTGGGGTCAGTAGCCTTTTCTCTATTGTATAGCGGATGGAAAATTTATTGGCAACTGCATACGCATTGCACGTAAACAGGATATTTTCTTTAAGATAGATCCTTAGACGGTTTCTTAGATAGTAGCAGTTTGGCAAGGTTTTCGATTGGCTTCTAAAGAATAAATTCAGCGACACACGATTGAAAGCAGATACTATAAATAACAAATTATAAGTACGCTGTAATAGTGTTAGACATACGGTTGAATATTTTTGTTTCATTGACCTGCTATGCAGGTTAAAGCTTTATAAAAAAAACAGTCATAACTAATTCGAGTTTCTCATTTCAATGCATACCTATTTATTTCGAATTGTGTACCTATTTGTCGAGTTTTACTTTCGTTATCCTTAACTAAAAAGTTTTTGAAGTAAAACTTATTTACGCACGCTTGACTTGGGGAGTAAGCTGGTGACTGGGTCACGGAAGTGTAGGCAAACGGAAGTGTAGGCAAACGGAAGTGTTGCAAACGGAAGTTGAGAGGGAAATATAAGGCAGTTCTCAATAGAGGGTAACACTAAACTCTAATCATCTATCCAAACGGATCAAAAAGGAGGTGAAAGCTATATCTAAAACAGTTGGCGACATATGGAATTTACCGGAAGTGAGTAAAGTCATTGTGTCCATGAATCGCAGTTCATTAGTTTGTCTTTTTGCGTATAGATGGCCCTCGAATTAATAAACACTTACCATTCTCAGTTAAAGTTGTTCTTGCTGGTTGGCCAATTGGAACCAGCCTGATGTGTTCTTGACAAACCTGATTATGTCCGTCAATGTTACCTGAGCTACGTCCTCTAGGTCTTCGAAGAATCTGTTGCCCATATAGCGATGTCAAGATGTCTGGAGGTTTGGACACTCGGAGAGCAGGTGTTTGAAGGTCTCGGTTTCTCTTATATCTTGACAGCTCCTGCAGTAGTCTGGTGAGCTGATGTCAGTACGCCGGTTAATATGCGTATTTCTTGTTTGTTCATTTCCAGAATGTATTTTGTTCTTTTTTCGTCGATTCTTGGCCATAGACTGCGAGATATAACATAGTCGTGCCTTTTGGACCAGGTAGTGTTAATTTGTTCTCTCAGTTTTCGGTCAATCTTTCTTTTTGCTGCATTAATTGGGATGTCTATTGACGTAATGGCGTCCATTACGTCAAGTTCTGACCCTAGCTCGTCCGACTTTTCATTCCCAACAATGTCGCTATGACCGGAGACCCAGCAGAGAGTGATCCTGTGTCATTCGCCTATTTCGTTAACGTTTTTTTTTTGGCAATTCCTGACTGTTTTTGACTTTATGGTTTCGCTGTCTAGTGATTTTATTGCCGCCTGACTATTTACGAAGATTGTAATCTTGGAAGCATCCAGCAGATTCTTCGCGGAAATTGTTTTTGTTGCCGTTTCGATGGCGACTATTTCAGCTTGACTTCCAGCAAGGCTTGAGGTGTTGAGCTCACTGCTCCTCTGCATGCCAATCTCGTACCTTTGAGAGGTTATGTAGATAGGTAGTCTTTTGTGTTGCCTTCCACCATACAAAAGTATGGGTCGTATGATCGCTGTGTACATCCAATGGATTATATAAGGGCGCAAGGGCGCAAGGGCGCAAGGGCGCATACCCCATACCCCAACATTTACCCAAGGTTTTCTTGCATGCGTAGAAGGCGCATAGTGCTTTTTTTTGTTCTTTCGTCTGTGTTAAGTCTCCAAGTAAGCTTGTTAGAATTCTCAATGGTCTGTCTCATAAACATGAGTTTGCATGTAGCGATTGGGATGCCTAATGAACCTTTATCAGGTAGAAGGGGCAGTATGGTTCCTTTTCTGGCGAGTTCATCCGCCCTACAGTTCCCTGGAATGACTGTATGTCCTGGCACCCAGCATCGGTGAATGTTAAAATGCTTCGCCATCTCCACTAGAGATGATCGACAGTCACGGACTACGATAGAGTTTGTGGACCCAGAATCCAGGGATTTTAATGCAGCTTGACTATCTGAGAAGATCCAGATGTCCGTAACGGATATCACGTTCTACTTCAGCCACGACAGGACTTCTTTAATAGCCAAGATTTCTGCTTGGAACACACTGCAGTGATCAGGGAGTCGAAAGGAGAGGTTGAGATTCAGCCTCTCAGAGAACACACCACCTCCTAACCTCGTCGGTTTTGGATCCATCGGTATAAAAGTGGATCGATTTATTTTCGGCGGGTGGCCTCCTTCCCAGAATGTTCTGGGAGGGATCCTGACCTTGAGGTTTTTGTCAAAAAGGGTCTGAGGGGTGGTGTAGTCTATGTTACTGGGGAGGATTCCAAATTTTTTCAGAATAGATGCGTGGCCGATTTCATTCTCGGACCATTGGAACGTTGTTTTGAGGCGGATAGCCGCACTAGCAGCCACTTGCTTGCTAAAGATGTCCAGGGGTGTCAGCTGAAACAGAATGTCCATTGCAGCAGAGGGGGTAGTGCGCAGTGCACCACTCATGCAGAGACAAGCTGTTCGTTGGACTTTGCCTAGCTTATCGCGATTTATCGCTTTATCTAGGGCAGTCCACCAAACAACCACCCCGTACAAAAGTATCGATCTTATTTCCGAGATGTATAGCCAGTTGGTAATGCGGGGTTTAAGCCCCCATTTATTACCAATGGCTTTTTTGCATTAGAAGAGTGCTGCTGTAGCTTTACGAACTCTTTCTTGAATGTTAGGTTTCCAGCTGAGCTTTCTATCCAGAATGAGACCCAAGTATTTTGCCTCGCCCGAAAAGACTAGACTTGTGCCGCTGATAGAGGGGGGATCAATGTATGGAATTTTATGTTTCCTAGTAAATAGAACAAGTTCGGTTTTTTGGGGGTTAACACCCAACCCACAACGATCTGCCCATGTAGTTAGCTTGTTAAGAGCGTTTTGGAGAAGTTCTTTCAGGGTGTTTAGGTGCTTCCCTGAGGCGGCATTTGCAACGACATCTGCATAGGCAATCACCCTGCAGCCCTCCATTTCTAGGCACATCAGCAGCTTGTTCACCACTAAGTTCCAAACGAGGGTTGATAGAACTCCACCTTGTGGCGTACTCCTACTGACAGATCTTCTGGCAGATGTCATACCCAGTTTCGAGTTTATAATCCGACTTGTCAGAAGTAGATTAATAAGCTCACCAAGTGAGTCATCTACCTTTAGATCTGACAGTGCATTTGCGAGCGCGGATGTATTGACGTTGTTAAAAGCACCCTTAATGTTCAGGAATGCAACCATAGTGTACTCTTTATGGTGAAGGGAATATTCGATTGAACGTACTAACGTATGTAAGGCTGTGTCAACAGATTTGCATTTGCAATACGCATGTTGAGCCGTAGACATAAGTCTTGTAGTTAATGTTAGTACGTAGATGGATATCAATCAGCCTTTCTAATGTTTTTAGAAGGAATGACGATAGGCTTATGGGTCTGAGATCCTTAGGATTTACATGGGAACATTTACCGGCTTTGGGTATGAAAACTACGTTTACTTTTCTGTATGACAGCGGAATGTAAGCCATTTCTATGCCCTATTCTAAGGGTATATTAATTTTGACTCATAGTTTGTAATATACCTTAATATTGACCGTAGACCCCTAAAAGTTCCTATATTTATGATCAGCATCGATAGTAATGCCAATCTAGCCATGTCCGTCCGTCCGTCTGTCGGCACAAAATAGGCTTTTAAACTTAGCCTAGAGAGCTGAAATTATACCCATATACTCTCTAGGGTCCCAAAATAATCAAGTTTACGAATTTTTGAAATCCGCCCACAGACGCCCACAAACTAAAAAAAAAATTTTGGAAAAAATCGAATTTTGAGCTAGAAAGCTGAAATTTTTTATATATGATCTATGACTCCGAAAACTGCTCGGGATATAAATTTTTTAAAATCCGCCCACAGACACGCCCACAATTAAATAAAACAATTTTATTAAAAAGTCCAAGTTTGAGCTAGGGAGCTCAAATTTAGAATATATACTCTCTAGGGGGCCTTAATGCTCATGCGTAAATTTTTTTTTAAATCCGCCTACTGATACGCCCACAATTAAATAAAACAATTTTTTTGAAAAACCCAAGTTAGAGCTAGGGAGCGTTTTTTCTTACAAAAGCTTCGTTTTTTTCGATAAAATCCTTTAAATGTTATATAACAAAATATGTAGACCGTTCTTAACAATTCAACCATACTTAGACTTTTGTCACGCCCACTTATGAGGGATAGGAATAAGAATAGGGTATCCAACAGTTCGCCCAAGCGGACTGTAGCCCGTCTCTATGTTTTTTTATTATTTTAATTGATTGATCACTGTTGATCTGATTAATTTGTATCGTGTGTTTGGTGGAAGCTTAAATAAAACATATTCAATATGAGCAAAAGCAAGGTTTCGAATTTAACAGATTATATCCAAAGCAGTTCACTTGAGTTAGAAGCTGATTATAAAGCATTCTTGGCGCTAGACAAACTAAATAAATCAGTTCATATGAGTGAAGTCCGGTTAAAGAATTTGGAGCAGTCCTTTGACGAAGCAAGAGAGGACTGCATCAAAAAATTGTGGCTGCACCTAGTGAAGAAGTTTTTTTTTTTTGCGTGTAGCTAGGTGAAAATCGTTGAAAGACATCGCTTGCGAGCTTGGCGATAGTGTGGGACTTGAATCACCCACTACAAACACCCAGGGAAGGCATGATGTTACCATCCTTCCAGTAATCGCACCTACTCTAAAGACTAATCAGCAATTTTGTTTTAACATTTGCTTATGTACTTATGTACTGTTTTTAGAAACTAACTTTGGTTTGTTAACTGGAGCCCATATGTCCAAATTGGTTTTTATATTTGCTTGTAGAAAAGCAGTTTGTTGTAGATTGAGAGGCATAAATTCCTCCCTATGAGCCAATACATTTTATTGTATCGTATATTTAGTTCATCTCGTTTTTTTTTGACATGTGTTTTCCAACGCAACTTTGCGTCCAAAGTCAAGCCTAAATACTTAGCTGAGTTCGAATGCAAAACTACTTTATTATTTATGTACACAGGTATGTGTTGTACGTTTTTATACCCTATTCTAAGGGTATATTAATTTTGACGCATAGTTTGTAACATACCTTAATATTGCCCGTAGACCCCTAAAAGTTACTATATTTATGATCAGCATCGATAGTAATGTCGATCTAGCCATGTCCGTCCGTCCGTCCGTCCGTCCGTCCGTCCGTCCGTCCGTCTGTAGCCAAAAATTAGGCCTTTAACCTGGACCTAGAGAGCTGAAATTTTAACCATATACTCTCTAGGGTTCCGAAATAATCAAGTTTACGAATTTTTGAAATCCGCCCACAGACACGCCCACAAACTCAAAAAAACAAAATTTTGGAAAAAATCGAATTTTGAGCTAGAAAGCTGAAATTTTGTATATATGATCTATGACTCCTAAAACTGCTCGGGATAAAAAATTTTCAAAATCCGCCCACTGACACGCCCACAAATAAATAAAACAATTTTTTTATACCCTATTCTAAGGGTATATTAATTTTTGAAAATCCAAAGTTTGAGCTAGGGAGCTGAAATTTATAATATATACTCTCCATGGGCCCTTTATGCTCATGTGTAAATATTTTTAAAATCCGCCCACTGACACGCCCACAATTTTTTTTTTTTTTTTTTGAAAATTCAAAGTTTGAGCTAGGGAGCTGACATTTATAATATATACTCTCTAGGGGCCCTTTATTCTCATGTGTTATTTTTTTTTTAAATCCGCCTACTGAAACGCCCACAATTAAATAAAACAATTTTATTGAAACACCTAAGTTTGAGCTAGGGAGCGTTTTTTTGATAAAATCCTTTAAATGTTATATAACAAAATATGTAGAGCGTTCTTAACAATTCAACCATACTTAGACTTTTGTCACGCCCACTTATGAGGGATAGGAATAAGAATAGGGTATCCAACAGTTCGCCTAAGCGGACTGTAGCCCGTCCCTATGTTTATTCGTAAAGTTAATATGAACCGACTTTAGTTCATTTAATTTTATTTGCCATTTTTTGGTCCATTTGGATATATCATTTACTGTCCTTTGCAGTTTTTCTGTAACTTCCTGTGCGGTTTTTCCTACTGCACGTACAGCAGTATCGTCTGCAAAAGTAGCAACAGTAGTTTCGTCATTTTGTGTTAGGTCGTTCGTGTATAGAAGGAACAGTACTGGTCCCAACACACTACCTTGCGGTATTCCAGCTTTGATGTGTTTCAATTCGGAGTACTCATTCTCTTGCTTAATTCTAAATAATCGTTGCATTATATACGACTCTAGTATTTCATGGTACTCTTTTGGAAGATATTTTTGTAGCTTACGGATTAAACCTTTGTGCCAGACTTCATCAAAAGCCTGTGTTACATCAAGGAAGATGGCAGAGCATATTTGTTTTTCTTCTAAAGCTTTTTCTATTATATCAGTTATTCTGTGGACCCGATCTATTGTTGAGTATTTATTTCTGAATCCAAATTGATGGTTTGGGATCAGTGTCTTTTCTTCTAGAATCGGATGGAGTCGTTTTAGGAGCATTTTTTCGAATAGCTTAGACAGGATTGGTAGCAATGATATCGGCCGATATGACGTTACTTCACTGGGCAGTTTTCCCGGCTTAGGTACCATGATAATTTCCGCAACCTTCCACATGCGCGGAACATACCTTAGTCTGAACGCAGCATTTATTTTCTGTGCTATTTTGTTCATACCTTTCTTAGGCAGTTTTTTTTCAGAATTTCACCCGTTATTAGATCAAATCCCGGGGCTTTTTTCGGGTTGATCTTTTCTTTTATTTCCTTGGCTATTTCCCTAGAGGTTACTGCTGGAATCTGCTGGTTTGTTGGGAAATATCATTATCGTCGTATGGCTTGAAAACGTTGTCAAGATGTTCCGCAAATAGATCCGCCTTTTGTTTGTTTGTTTAAGCCCAGTTATCACTGCTGTTTTTCACTGGCGGAATGTATGCCGTTGGTGTTTTAATTTTTTTTTGTAGCCTACCACAGTGAGTATTCTGTACTAGCATCGTTTGTCAGATTTGTAAGGTATCTTTCCACCGATGCATTTTTAAATTCTGCTCTCCTTTTTCTGAGCTTATTAAGCTATTAAGTCTACTATTAAGTCTACTTTTATCACTTGGAGCTCTTGACAGTTGCCATCGTTTGCGAGCTCGTCTCTTTTCTGATATAATGTCGCAAATTTCGTTGGGATACACGTTTCTTTTTGCTTTGCTATTTAATTCAGGCGTTGCAGCCCATGCAGCCTTTTGTATAGCTAGGGTGAAGGACTGTAGTTCATCTATTAAATATCTGAAATATGTCCTTGCATTCATTAAAGGAGTTATATTACCGATATTCTTCAGTCTTAAAGATTGTCGAAAAAAAGCTTCCACCAATTAAAATCCCTACCTTCTCTGGGTCCTTCCAAATGTGGCCAGAATTTAGGAATTATTTGAAAACCAGAAAAAATTCTTTATTATCAGATGTCCAAAAATTGCACTATCTTAAGGCGAATTTAAGTGGTGAAGCCGAACGACTACTGCGGAATACCTCAATTACCGATCGCATTTTCGACTCAGCTTGGACAACGTTAGTTCAACGGTACCAAAACCTTCGACTGCTTAATGATAATCAGTTTAAATTTCTGTTTAGCCAACCGAACTTGTCGAAGGAGTCCGCTGATGAGATCAAAGAACTCTTAGATACCACTAACGAAGCCAAACAGTCTTTAAAAAATCTTAGAGTAGATGTAGCAACATGAGAAAACGTTTTTATTTATCAGACCGTACAACAACTACCTTTTACGACTCGTTCTCTGTGGGAAGCTCACGTTTCCTCGCATGTAGATTATCCAACATACACTGTGCTCGAAGATTTGTTGCCAATGAGGTCAAGACCCTTAGATGTCTTGGAACAAACAACATCAAATTTCTCTCAAGCTAGAACAGGAAAGACTTCAGCAACAGTCCGATCCCACAATTTCACGATCTCAAAATGCTCTATGTGCAATTCAATCCGAAAATGTTTCAAATTCAAGGCATTAAATGTTAAAAAACTGTAGTTAAACGCTACTAAATCCAAAGCAATTGTGGTGTGCAAAGGCAGTGTTTGAATGCAGTTCCATTCCACAAATAAATTAAATGGGACAGCCGATTCCATAATGAGCATCAGCTGAAAAAGTAAAGTAAACGCCTGACAAACATCCAAGAGTATCAATTGTCATGGAAAGCTGCTCAAACTGCGGCTCAAATTCGGCTTAAAATTATAGGTTCCTTCCATTTCACACAAGCATGTAGATGGAGAAGCCATATTTTAGGATCTATATAGGCCGTTAATGCCTTATATATATATGTTTAAGAAAATGAATGCTGTATGGCATAGGTACATTTGTTGATTTCGACCATTTTTATATAGCGGCTTCTGTTTTTATACCCTATTCTAAGGGTATATTTATTTTGACGCATAGTTTGTAACATACCTTAATATTGCCCGTAGACCCCTAAAAGTTACTATATTTATGATCAGCATCGATAGTAATGTCGATCTAGCCATGTCCGTCCGTCCGTCGGCAAAAATTAGGCCTTTAAACTGGACCTAGAGAGCTGAAATTTTAACTATATACTCTCTAGGGTCCCGA
This sequence comes from Portevinia maculata, assembly GCA_949715645.1. Lineage (NCBI taxonomy): Eukaryota > Metazoa > Arthropoda > Insecta > Diptera > Syrphidae > Portevinia > Portevinia maculata. Next base: position 3,656,921 of record OX454526.1, on the reverse strand, counting down.
AATAATCAAGTTTACGAATTTTTGAAATCCGCCCACAGACGCCCACAAACTCAAAAAAACAAAATTTTGGAAAAAATCGAATTTTGAGCTAGGAAGCTGAAATTTTTTATATATGATCTAAGACCCCTAAAACTGCTCGGGATATAAAATTTTCAAAATCCGCCCTCTGCCACGCCCACAAAAAAATAAAACAATTTTAATGAAAAACCAAAATTTGAGCTAGGGAGCTGAAATTTTTAATATATACTCTCTAGGGGCCCTTTAAGCTCATGTATAAATATTTTCAAAATCCGCCCACTGACACGCCCACAAATAAATAAAACAATTTTTTTGAAAATCCAAAGTTTGAGCTAGGGAGCTGAAATTTATAATATATGCTCTCTATGGGCCCTTTATGCTCATGTGTAAATATTTTCAAAATCCGCCTACCGACACGCCCACAATTAAATAAAACAATTTTATTGAAACACCCAAGTTTGAGCTAGGGAGCGTTTTTTTTGATAAAATCCTTTAAATGTTGTATAACAAAATATGTAGAGCGTTCTTAACAATTCAACCATACTTAGACTTTTGTCACGCCCACTTATGAGGGATAGGAATAAGAATAGGGTATCCAACAGTTCGCCTAAGCGGACTGTAGCCCGTCCCTATGTTTTTATACCCTATTCTAAGGGTATATTAATTTTGACGCATAGTTTGTAACATACCTTAATATTGCCCGAAGACCCCTAAAAGTTACTATATTTATGATCAGCATCGATAGTAATGTCGATCTAGCCATTTCCGTCCGTCCGTCCGTCCGTCGGCAAAAATTAGGCCTTTAAACTGGGCCTAGAGAGCTGAAATTTTAACCATATACTCTCTAGGGTCCCGAAATAATCAAGTTAACGAATTTTTGAAATCCGCTCACAGACACGCCCACAAACTCAAAAAAAAACAAAATTTTGGAAAAAATCTAATTTTGAGCTAGAAAGCTGACATTTTTTATATCTGATGTATGGCTCCTAAAACTGCTCGGGATATAAAATTTTCAAAATCCGCCCATACACGCCCACAAATAAATAAAACAATTTTATTGAAAAACCAAAATTTGAGCTAGGGAGCTGAAATTTATAATATATACTCTCTAGGGGTCCTTTATGCTCATGTGTTAATTTTTTAAATCCGCCTACTGACACGCCCACGATTAAATAAAACAATTTTATTGAAACACCCAAGTTTGAGCTAGGGAGCGTTTTTTTTCGATAAAATCCTTTAAATGTTATATAACAAAATATGTAGAGCGTTCTTAACAATTCAACCATACTTAGACAAGCGGACTGTAGCCCGTCCCTATGTTTCTTATATAATTTAAAATACACCAAAACAGAAATCGTCCAAAATTGGCATTAAGCACCATTAATGTCCAACTTATAAATTCCGCTCTTCTATTGTGCTTCCTAAAACTCTTAGCTTTTAAATTTAATAAATAAACCAAATTAAAGTTTAATTTGCCAGATTTTATAAATGAAATTAAAATTGAAACGCCATCAAAGTTTGGACATATATTCTGGAATTACCCTTGTTTACCGATAAAATCTCATACGATGCCCTCTGACAAGACACCACCATTCCACCAGTGTGGAATTTGTTTTTACAAATTAGAATTGAATTTAAACAACCGTAGGAAGAGTACACATTCAACCACCACACCACATGACACATACAAAATCCAATCTACCCCAGTGAGCTCTGCACAATTGGAATTTAAGAGGAAATAAAGTCGACATTTTAACGGCAAGGCACAAACACCCCAGCATGTGTTGGAGTTTGTCGTCTTATGCTATTGTTTCTTTTGAATCACAAAGCCGAAGCATTTGCACAGAGATTGCTATCCCACCAATCAATTCCTTTGGAATAGGTCCTAATAAAAGGAAGACCTTGATGGAACAAAATTAGTTTCCATTCCTATTAAGGTTGATGTAAACTGTAATCTTCCTTTTTGAATTGCAACATTTAGTTTAAAATTTAGATAAAATATGTATTTAATTGAATATAGCTTCGTCTTAGATCGTAAGAAAAAAAATAAATAGTAGGCATTAACGGCCCATACAGGGCCTAAAACCTAGCTTCTCCAACCACTTTCTTGTGCGAAGTGGAAGGGACCTACAATTTTAACCGAACGGTGAATTTGAGAAGCTTCTCATGACAAATTGATACTCATGGATGTTTGTCAGACGTACGCAGGAGGTGGGACAGTTAAAAGAAACTCAAGATGTTACTTGGTCCGGCGGGAATTGAACCAGGGACCTTTCGATTTAGTCCGACATAGGTACGTTTTTTTTTTTTATTTTTTTAAGAAACTCGGCATCATTATTTAAATTTTAAATTTTTTTTTTTTTATAATAAGCACGCACTAAATGGATTTGTTGGGACCCTTATAATGTATTAGTTACACAGCGCGGGCGTTAAGGAAATTAGGGTGAGAAGAAAAGGAGAGATGCCGATGCACGTTGGTTTTGAATGTTTGTAGGTTATAATGTGAAGGAAAAACAATGCGTGGAAGAGTATTCCACATTCGTGGTGTACGGCTGAGGAAAGATTCTTTGAACTTCACCGTACGTCCGAGCACAGGCTTGAGGGTGAACTGATGAGCATTCCTTGCATGGCGGGTATTACGGTTGAAATGTTCAAGGGGAGGAATGCAACTGGCTATTTCGTTTGAGCACTTATGGTGGAAATAACGATTAAATAACGAACAGGAGGACATTACGAGGATGACTAAGTTCGTCAATCGATCTCGCGATGTCTCAGTCGCCAATGAGTTTTATCGCGCGTTTTTGGATCCTGTCAAGCAGTTCCAAATAAGTTATTGGTGCACCGGACCAGATATGAGCGTTGTACTCGAGTTTCGGGCGAATAAACGCCTTATAAATTGTAGCCAGACCAGAAGGGGTGAAATATTTCTTACAACGCTTAAGGAAGCCTAGACATTTCGCGGCGTTCTTGGCGACATCGAATATGTGGTCATTCCAACGAAGGTTGTCATTAACACGCATACCGAGAATGGAAAGTCTTTCGGTTTCGGCGATGTATGTGCCATTCATAGATAATGGCAGTGTGTGTGGGTTTTGCTTCAATGACAGGAGACAGCATTGTGTTTTGGAAGCATTAAATTCCACTCTATTGGTTTTACCCCACTGAGTTATGCTGTTAAGATCGGAATTTAATGAGCTTAACATACGTTGCCGTTCCAGTTCCACACCCGAAGATGAGGGGCATGACCCAAGAAACGAATATGAGAAGCTAAGGGTGCTGTCATCAGATCAGAGATCATTTATAAAAATGAGAAAGAGAGTCGGGGACAGAACAGAGCCTTGGGGGACACTAGTATTTATTTGGTGAGTTGCAGACTTGAAACCGTCCAAAACAACTTGAATTGAACGGTCCGAAAGGTAATTTCTAATCCATTGAAGAAGAGTATAATCGATTCCAAATGCACGCATTTCAAACTCTGTCAAATGCCTTTGAAATATCAAGCGCATCAATCTTACTTTCACCACCTTGATGAAGAGATTGGTTCCACTTTTCGGTTAGATATGTCATAAAATCACCACTGGACCTGTTGCTGCGAAAACCATACTGCCGGTCATTAAAATGTTTTCGCGATTCAAGACATTTCATTAGCTGACGGTTTATCAGCGTTTCCATGACCTTAGAAAGAAGGAAAGTAAGTGCAATTGGTCGGTAGGAGGAGGGAGAAGAAGATTCGCCTTTTTTGGTACAGGCTGGACAAATGCTGTTTTCCATCTTCCCGGGAAGAGTCCTGAAAACAAATTAATAAAAAAACATAGGGGCGGGCTATAGTCCTCTTGGGCGAACTGTTGGATACCCTATTCTTATTCATATCCTTCATAAGTGGGCGTGACAAAAGTCTAAGTATGGTTGAATTGTTAAGAACGCTGTACATATTCTGTTATATAACATTTAAAAGATTTTATCAAACAACAACGAAGCTTTTGTAAAAAAACGTTCCCTAGCTCAAACTTTGGTTTTTCAATAAAATTATTTTATTTAATTGTGGGCGTGTCAGTAAGTGGATTTGAAAAAAAATAACACATGAGCATAGAGGACCCCTAGAGAGTATAAATTATAAATTTCAGCTCCCTAGCTCAAACTTTGGATTTTCAAAAAAAAGTTTTTTAAATTCTGGGCGTGTCAGTAAGCGGATTTTGAAAATATTTACACATGAGCTTAAAGGGCCCCTAGAGAGTATATATTATAAATTTCAGCTCCCTTGCTCAAATTTTGGGTTTTCAATAAAATTGTTTTATTTTTTTGTGGACGTGTCAGTGGGCGGATTTTGAAAATTTTATATCCCGAGCAGTTTTAGGAGTCATAGACCATATATAAAAAATTTCAGCTTTCTAGCTCAAAATTCGTTTTTTTCCAAAATTTTGTTTTTTTGAGTTTGTGGGCGTGTCTGTGGGCGGATTTCAAAAATTCGTAAACTTGATTATTTCGGGACCCTAGAGAATATATGGTTAAAATTTCAGCTTTCTAGGTCCAGTTTTAAGGCCTAATTTTTGCCGACGGACGGACGGACGGACATGGCTAGATCGACATTACTATCGATGCTGATCATAAATATAGTAACTTTTAGGGGTCTACGGGCAATATTAAGGTATGTTACAAACTATGCGTCAAAATTAATATACCCTTAGAATAGGGTATACAAATTAAAAACTATCTATTCTACTTACTTAAATTATAATTTAATAATTATTTAACGTATTCTAATTATAATTGGGAATCTGAGCACTCGTTGCCCTAGCTAACTTAGTCTAAATTATAAACTATGAGAATGTTACCTAGAGTAAAGCACCGTCCTGGGAGGGCATGTTGACCCCTCCCCCCTCAATAAGCCACCAAAATTCGGAGAACTGCTTTTCCGGATCGAATTTATCACTCTCCGCTATTGCGGTACTATAATGAAGGAGCTCATGAGCATTGGCGACGTCCCCGTCGTGGATGAGCCGCTTATCTCGCACGTTGCGGTGGCGGTGGTATAATATTGGAATACCACCCCTCGTCTGCACCAGCCCTTTTGCATCAATATGGATAAATGCCTCCGGGGGGATAAAGCCAGATCGGAGCGTACTCTCTATGTATATTTCATTGGGGTAGTAAGCCCCAAAGATCAGACTATTGTCGCTGGCCATCGCCCTTGCAACGTGCCTTCGAGTCACCTTAATAAGGAAATTGTCCATCCTATTCAACTGAGCCCCATCGTATAGGACCTTGTTGGGATAGTATTTTATATAGTTGAATTCAGGCGTTCGGAACAACCGGACACAGGTCCTAAAACATTGTCTCTCCAAAACCCGAATCTTCTCCATATAACTAGGCGCTATATTAAACCACAATGGACAACCATAAGCGATGATCGGCCTTATAAGGGCCACGTAGCAAATGACCTTCACTCTGGAGTCAAGTTGACTGCTATGAAACAGTCTCCTTGTCAGAGCATAAACCTTTTTGGCCCTAGCAAGACAAGCAGCTATATGTCTATCGAAATAGAGATACTGGTCGAGCCAGATACCCAGATATCTAACTACGCTTCTCGCCGCCAATGGCTGCCCATTTTGTCCAATAATGGCCAATCTCTTCCAGTTTTTGCTGGTATCCCAAGAGTCCCCAGCCAATGGTGTTCTGAACAAGATTTTTCCGTCTTCTGAAAGTTGATTTTCAACTTCCAGTCGTCGCAATATCCCTTAATTTGATCGAAGTCACGCTGAAAGAGAATGTTGATGACCTCGATTTTAGGACCTGATCTGTATTCCACCAAATCGTCGGCACACGCTATAGCATGGCTGAGTGAACCTACCAGATCACTCATCTAAATGTTAAACAGGATCGGAGAATTCACCGTCCCCTGCTGTAAACCGTTTTTAACTTCATAGACCCTGCTCGAAGTCACGTTGCTGCATCATATGACAACGAACTTCTTTCCCATAAGCATATTATAAATTACATATAGCAAAGGTTTGTGCATCCACCGCCTGGTCAACTTGTAGAAAAGCCCCTCTAACCATACGGTGTCAAAAGCCTTCACAAAATCAACCAGACAAGCACCCGTGCATTGGTTCTTGCATTTATTCCACTTAATGTCGGAAACCAGCTTCGACGCGGCATAAATAGTGTCATGCGCCGCCCTGAAACCAAACTGCTTGTCCGGAATGATGTTATTGTCCTCGACCCACTTCAACATAGCTCTATTGACAACCTTTTCAAAGACCTTGCAAATATTCGGAAGCAAACTAATCGACAGGAGATTGGCAGGGTTCGTCCTTTATTTTCGTATTTTTACGCTTTTTCGGAATAGTGTGTACCACAGCTACCTTCCAATGCGGCGGATAATGTGCATTATTCAGCGCATTGTTAAATAGCGTGGTAAAAATATCTACCGCCTCCAGAGGCAGGTGTCTCAATACGACGCTTGGGACACCATCCATCCCCGCCGAGTTTTTATTTTTTATTGACTTGAAGATTCACAGAAGATCATCCTTCGACACGAACAAGTGCGTTGCATCTCGGCCATTGGCGACAACTGCATTGGTTTTCATCATTGAATACGGTGATCGCCAATTCTCAAGTTCGGTGCGCAGATAGAAGTGGCTCACTAGAGCCCTATTCTCAATGTCGTTGTTACGGCGAACCAGGATTGTTCACCGTCGTCGTTTGAAGCGACACCTTCTGGACTTATTCTAGCTGTCAGTACTGTCTGTCTGTTCTCTGCTGTCTGGGAGATTCGAACACAAGGAATATCATTGTGATCCTTCCTCTTGAACAACTTATTTATCTGTAGTCCGACACACTAACCATTGAGCCACTGCGCCCGACATCGTATTAACGGTTTTAAATTCCAGTTCCGCATTGTATCTTCTTCTCATTCCTTAATGACGGTGAGGCTATGATAACGATGAAAGGGATCTTAACCCTCCCGCTTAACTGCATCCCTACTGGCCCGCCCGTGGGGTTCGCCGGTTGGACCTCAGAAAATAACTGCAGGCCTCTCGATTGTAAATCACTTCTTTGCTAAAGCCAATCAAATGCTGATGTTGCTGCATTTGTATGATCCAGGAGTTGTATGTCCTGCCTCCCTTTTGCATTTGAATTCGAACGTTGATTGAATTGCATTTTGGACAGGGTTCGTAGGATCTTTCCTTTGAACTTGACAGTAACAACTGAGCCGGTCGCGCTCTTTTTCTTCGAGAAAGGTTATTCGACGTGAAGGCTCCTTATTCGATCAATACTTGTTACTCCTGCTGTCACGCGAAGCATCTTCATCTTAGCTGCCGTTAAGTTGCCCTCATACTTTTTGTACGTTGCCCAACATTGTGAACAGTATGTCAGCGCCGGGCACACAACTGCTTGACTATTTGACCTTTTCGCACGCACTTGAGAATCAGTTCTCCATTCATATAAATGTCGCAGTGGATCAGAGACCGAGCAGTACAAGTATTCTGTTTTCTTCTGTTGCTAGTTCATCGGCTTTCTCGTTGACTAGAATGCCTACATGTCCCGAGCGATACCTTATGCTGAGTACCAAGAACCTTGAGTTCTTCGCGACAGTATTTCACAAGATTGGATTTAATTACTGTTGCAGTTAAGGCTTTTATTGCTGCCTGGCTGTCGATGAAGAAGGTAATACCATCGGGGGGTGTTGCCCTCACTCAGTGGCAGATCTAGAATCTCGTCGAGAGAGAGGGGGGGGGGGGGGGGGGGTCAACAAAATTTATGCGGTCATGACCTAACTTAACCTCATTTTCTCATTCTTTTGATACATATTGAATGAAACTACGATAGTGCAGCTTGTGTGGACACACGGTTACCATACCACTGCATCTACTTCGCGACAGAGTGTCGATAATTTTTTTATGCGCCCTAATAAAAGGTATAAAAAATCAAGGCATATACGTATTATGCGTTGTAGTCACAAACACATAAAATCACGAATATTGATATATATTCACATTCGAGAAATGTCGTTTTCTGTATCGTACATACGACTATCTCACGTGTTCGATATTTTAAATAGGGCGCCAACAAAACTGCGATTACAGCGCCGCGGCGTACGATTTTCCCCGAACTGCTTAAGGTGTGACAGTATACATCTGTCATTCAGACCATTCAGACTCATGATATGAAGCAGTTTCAACTTACCTCAAACTTCAACCGGCCGTTATAGAAGCTTTGGAAAAAATAAAAAAGTGGAAAGATCGAGAGATTTCACAAAAGACTTCTCAGCTTTTAACCGCGATTTTGACAATCGAATTTCAAATCTTCTGTCATATAATGGAATCGATCAATTCTATCGTCTTGCCTATGAGTCAGGAATTGCAGACGAAAAATCAAGATCTAGGAGAAGCCACAAAGTTAGCTGCTGATGCTACGAATGATATCAAGGAAAAGCGAGAAAACGTTGATTCAAATTTTCGTATCATTCACGACAATGTTTCTGAAATCTGTTCCGAACACAAAATCGATATGAAATTGCCTCGTCGTTGCAGTCAACAGAAAAACCGTTGCAACGTTGAAACACAAAATGTCGAAGAATATTACAGAATTGCCTTCTACATTCCATTCCTTGATATTTACATTTTTCATCTCCAAAGTCGGTTCGAAAAACACAAATCGATCGTCCACAGTTTCGGACAACTATTTCCCTTCCAAGCAAAAGTCCGGACCCGATGACCCCCACGTGGATCCGCACTGCCCTTACCACAGACTCTCGGAAGGTTGTTGTCACTGCCAGGACCTCTGCTTGGAAGACGCTGCTGTGGTCGGGGAGGCGTACCGATTTTGATATGCCCAGCGGTGCGGAAAAGACGCCTGACCTCACCCCCTTTTCTATTTTTGAACCGTCCGTAAATAGGGCTATGGATTGCTTACTGGGGACGAGTCCGTTTCTCCAATCTTCCCTGCTTGGATAGGCACTCGAGAAAGGTCTTGTGAAATCTAAGTATGGCATGATTTAGTCCGTAGTTGGTACATTGATAGGACATACAGTTGTTCTTCCTCAGAGTTGTAGCGTTTCCTCAAGTCCTTTGCTTCAATCGTTCGCCAATAAAACATGGTGTCGTAAAGTTAGTATCGAAATCATTGAAAATTCGATTTCCATTTTAATTTCAAAACACGCCTTCAGTAAATTTTACATATAAAACACTGGAAGTACTTCGTAAATGAGGAATTAAATTTCAAGACAATGATTAATGATGCGAAGTGGGAATTGATTCCACGGGCTAGTGGATACGGTGCCTCTCAAAAAAAGTATCTCCGAAAAGAATCGCTGTAACGCTGACTGTTTACTGCTGCCTACCGAATTAATGTTCTTGAATCAAGCACCGCATCGAGGCTCATTCACACGACCACGGAACTCGATTACCATTCAGTGCAGATACTTAGAGGAGAAGAGATGGCAAGGCAACCAAGAGCTTGCAATTTTCATTGAATTGCTTTCATGCCCAAAAGCCATCGATTGCAATTGAGGTAGGAACGATAATAGAAACCAACAACCACAAATTCAACCCTATTCAATGTCCTTCCTCGGCACTTACAATCCGCTGTATTTATACGTATTGTATATCAATGGAAGGTAAGACTGCCTCTCACAACCCATTCCGCACGCTTTAAACATGGCAAATCCATTAAATCACTACCCATACTCATCCTATATGGAAATTTTCTAATTGAATCCATGCGTTGTCCGTCGCTTACATCTTGTTAGATCCACAACGACAAACACTGGTGCGGAAAGTCCATTATGAACACCCAATATGCTGGGCGTTTTCTATCTGTCTGGCATTGGAGCACGTGATGCATGCGATACCGCATAATGGCAGCAGGCGAAATGCAGAATTCCCATATTACATGATTGGTATCCTTTGTGGTGGACGTTTTGGGCAAATTGTTGGCCAACGCTTGAATTATACAGCATCCAGAGGAAATGGCCATTATGCGATTTCAACACGCGGATGTTGGTAATGCGCGCCGCCAAATTGAGAGCTATTGTGCGGCTTTTTAAAAAGTCCTTATAATAGAGGACCTACGTCAAAAATACAATTTGGCAATTATAATTCGATTTGGAGCGAAGCACTCATCGTGACCGCCCCGTAATGGTACATAAGTGTCTTGTCACTTGGCCAAAGCAATTGTCAGATGCAATTGTGGCAAATCGCAACATACTGGTCACACATTAGGCAGAATCTACGAGTAACAACATCTTGATTCCAAGATGACGATGGGAAAATGGAAAATTGAATGGATTGTAGGACGACAGACAGCAGAGTCCTCTGAGGTTTTTTTTTTATATGGAACCGCTTCAGTTTCCCATAAGTATGTTCAATTGTTAAGTTTCTTTCGTCCTTTCCACACATATTATTCAGGTTGTGTGTAATTTGTGTTCCCCTGTCGACATTGACGTCTGCTGAAGGCAACATTTAAACCAGACATTGGGGTTACATACGACGATGACGACGTCACCATTATATGAATGACATGCCGAGGAAACTGTATGTCATCATTTTCGTTCGAAAACCCTTAATAGATGTGGCTGAGTTGAATTTGAACAAGAGCATCCTTGATTGGGATCTCGTCTTGCCGAATATCTTCTCTGCTCTATTTTAGAGCACATTGTGTTGACTTACACCACACATACCAAGACCAAGAGTGTGTTTTTGAATTGCATCAATTGAGAGCAAGGTTACCAGCAGACATGATATCTCGTCGGTCGTGGAGGAGTGACAGCACGAAATATGGAATGAATTGCATACCACACTTGAATATATTTCAATTTCATTTATGTATATCCTTTTAATACACTTGCTGAAGTGATGGCTTTGACGTTGAGCTGAGCATAAATGGAACAGGGAATGGTTGAAGGTGCCATTAGGTTGATTTAAAAAGCATTTCTATAGACAACCATGTAACGGTGGGCATATGAATAGTTTGAATGGCTATGTCGGTCGATCTTAAAGTACGAGTATGTATGCATAGTTTTCATAGAAAGTTATTTCAACAACCATTACGCCAAGCATTCATCACAGTCAATTTGCAGTCATCGGAAACGGTAATGTTGCATTAATATTGTATTAAATTGAGTGGTCCTGCTGTGCGCATTGAGACACATATAATTAATTAAATTTCATATTCCCAAGTCCACAATTTGAATGGGTCTGCGACGGAATACATCAATATGTAATTGTGGTTTTAGGCTTTCGAGTATACATAGTCGAAAACGGAATTATTGTTTTCAAATTAATTATATTTCAATCAATGGAGGTGGTTGCTGTTATAAGTAAATGTCAGAATGCTTGGTATTTTCCTTGAAAATATGTTAATGGAAAGAACAAATCATAACTATACTGCGACACGAAGAAGAATAATTGATTGACCGGTAAAACAGGTACAAAACATATTGACGGGCTACAGTCCGCTTGGGCGAACTGTTGGATACCCTATTCTTATTCCATTTAAAGGATTTAATTTAAAAAAAAAACGACTCTTTTGTAAAAAAAAACGTTCAATAGCTTACTTACTTACTTTAACTTTGCTTACAGTCCGGGGTGGATGACGGCCTCAACCAACAAGCCCCTCCAACCAGCTCGGTCCCACGCTAGCTGCCTCCAGCTACGCACACCAAGTTGGTTGAGGTTGTTCTCCACTTATGCGCGCACCTAATGTGGGGTCTTCCTCTGCTGCGTTGACCCTCAGGGGTGGATTCGAAGACTCGTCGGGCTGGTGCGTTGTTGTCCATACGCTCCACGTGTCCCAGCCATCTCAGCCGTTGTATTTTTAGCTTTTTGACCAGGTCAGCGTGGCTGTATAGCCCGTATAGTTCGTCGCTGAATCTTCTTCTTCACACTCCATCGTCTTAAGCTGGACCGAATATCACTCGAAGAATCTTTCTCTCAAAGCATCCCAGAAGGTTTTCATCCGCTTTTGACAGAGTTCATGCTTCTGCACCATACAGCAGGACCAGGATGATTAAGGTCTTATACAATATCTCCTTGGTTCTATGAGAGAGGGCTTTACATCTTATATGCCTTCTCAGCCCGAAGAAACAGCGATTGGCAAGAATGATTCTTCGCCTGATCTCTGCGCCGATGTCATTTTGCGAAGTGATAGTTTAGCCCAGGTAGACAAAGTCTTTAACTACTTCGAAGTTGTATCTGTCCATCGTGGCGTTTTGTCCGAGTCGCCGATATTGAGAATCCTTTCTCGTTGAAAGCATATACTTCGTTTTGTCCTCATTAACAGCTCCCTAGCTCAAACTTTGGTTTTTAAAAAAAATTGTTTTATTTAATTGTGGGCGTGTTAGTAGGCGGATTTAAAAAATATTAAAACATAAATATAAAGGGCACCTAGAGAGTTTACATTATAATATATATATTTCAGTTTCCTAGCTCAAACTTTGACTTTTCAATAAAATTGTTTTATTTAATTGTGGGCGTGTAATTGGGCGGATTTTAGATATTTTATCTCCCGAGCAGTTTTATATAAAACTAGCGGCCCCGGCGGACTTCGTCCCACCCAAAAATACAAAATACAAAACTATTGCAAGACAATATACCTTTCCAACAAAGTATAAATAATCAAAATCGGTTTGGCTAATCTCGAGCTATGGGATTACATCGCTACGGACACTTTCTTTTATATCCAGCAATTGCAAACGTTGACAGGCATCACGATATGTAGGACAGAGTACTCCATCGACGGTTCGAAGGGACTCGAATGAAGTTGGCCCACGAACATTCACCAACAGTAATCGCAAATAGAAACATTCTGCATTTCTAGATGGATGCACTGTGTAAATACGACCGATGGCATCTGTTGAGAACACATCTGGATAATCCGGAACTCGCTCGCCTTGCTTTCGCCGCTGAAACTTTTTTGACGAAGCATTCCAAGTGTAATAACGCGGCATCTGAGAGTAGAGCAATGTTCGTGCGAATGGATCATTCTCGCATGTCGAAAAGAAACTGGTCAATGTTGTAGCTGGTGGTCTTTCAGCACGTTGAATGGCAGTGTGTTCAGTGAAATAAACATGTTGACCATTCTCCAGATGCACCGCCAAATCAACTATAGTTGGATGACGTTCATGAATTGGAAATGAAAAAAATCGCCAAAGAGCCTCATTGCAACTAACATATCTTCCAATTTGATACCGCGTTACTTCATCATCGGCATTTGGACCCGGAACACCAAACGCCGCCATATCACTACCTTTTGTAATATACCTGCAAACGTATTTGATTGCTTTAATCGGATTACAGTCCTCCACATTGATATGCGCATCAAATGCACTACGACGGTTTATTTCATCGCTCTCGATCCCAATGAAATGGATTTGTAAGAAATTGTATTCGTCATCAGGAAGCGACAATAACGACCCAGCACGATGATGCACCCGTCCTTGAATCTGGTTACCAAGAGACGAATTCAAAATTAATAAAATGCGATCATTCAAAGGAAACGGATGAGTACTCTTTCGAGCAGGAATTACCTTGAACGACGGATTATATCCGCTTTCATTGATAATTGATGCAGCGAAAGAAGTCATTTGAAAGCACCCATTATAGTTCTGAACATTTGCAAGAAATTGCTTTGATTCTCTTGTTACGCCTTCTAGATACGATCGCAATAGTTCCGGTGGCAATGGCAATTTAACTTTTCCACTAAGGCAACACAATCCAGGTGTTTCTCCTGGAAATTTCAATGCGATGCATTGCAATGTGGACATACTACAACCATTGATCCAATTTGAATGGCAGGAAGAGATCGATAATCATATCGAAATGCTACTCGAATCAAATTGGCATTGCCAGCACTTCTTCTTTGTTGTCTCTTTTCAGTATTTATTCGTTGACTTTGAATCGATAAATTTCCACATCGATTTACTCGACGACTTTGTTGTGCCAATCTACGCTAATCGATTATCGCCTGCTGTTGTTCTTCTGTTTGTTGCGCACGAATTTGGACGTGGTTTGCATTTCTTCGTTGTTGCGCAATCTCTCTATCTTCTTGACTCATATTCGCACGATGAGTCGACACTGCTCGTGCACCAGCTGAACGTCGGCCTAAATTAGATCTTTTCGTTGGTGGCATTATGAAGAACAACCGCAATATAATGAAATCCCCAATAGAAAATTTGAAAACTATGAAACACCAATAGAAACTTACCACTTCTTACAGACAAATAGCCAACCAAAAATGCAACACAGCACAAATTCGCAAAATGCCTCAATCGCTCAATCGCCACTGTTCAAATGAAATGAAAATAGTCCAATATGAATACACTCATTTCTATTCTTCTATATATTCTCATATCAATTTTAATTCACAAAAACTCACAAATTCGCAATGAAGAAATCCGAATCTGTAATGCGCAATGGCCGGCTAACGTTATTCGATCGAACAAAACACGAATTCGCAAAGTGCAATATGGACGCTGAAACAGCAACGAATGAAGAAACTGCGCAACTGGATCAAATGGAACAGTCAACGTGGGCAGCGCCACCACACATGAAACGAAATTGACTTCTCCATTGATCGATAATAGATGGCGTTACGTTGCGTGTCTATCTGACAGTTCAATTGTGATACGATATGTTACATACAAATTTGATTCTTTTTTTGGTTGTTGCCAAAATAAATAAATACAAAATGAAAAAATATAAAAATTGAAAAAAATCGAAAAAAAACCTGTCGTAACACGCTAGGCGGTCAAAATAAAACATTTTGAAATTTTAATTTTTTGACCTTTTTAAAAGCCGTACTGAGAAAATACCTTTCCAACAAAGTATAAATCATCCAAATGGGTTCGGCCAATCTCGAGTTATGGGATTACATCGCTTCGGACACTTTCTTTTATGTATATACCCCCGTATTAATAAACAACGGATAGCGGCGAGTTAGCACTAGCACACGTGTTAACTCTTAATTTTGATTAATAAACGTGTGTTAGCTTTCACTGACATGTGATAACGGGTGGATAACTTAACTCACCGAATTCGGCGTATTAGGAGCGGATAACTTCACACGTTCTCAGATTGTAGTTCATGCATTCACAAATTGAGAGGATGCGCATGTATGTATAGAAACATATAGAGGATGAGAGAGAACACTGTCACCCATTTGGGCATATAACTCTTTCACAATGCGTTGACTCCATAGTAGTCCCATCGTATTGGAATGGAATACACAAAAATGAGTGTCAACTGATGAAATATG
This sequence comes from Portevinia maculata, assembly GCA_949715645.1. Lineage (NCBI taxonomy): Eukaryota > Metazoa > Arthropoda > Insecta > Diptera > Syrphidae > Portevinia > Portevinia maculata. The sequence continues at coordinate 3,641,648 of OX454526.1, read as the reverse complement.
ACAGATACACTCGATTTTTGAATATAATTTGGTTAAGTGCTGCCGTATTGTAGGTGAAGTGCTGCCGTATTGTAGGTGATAAAGAGCAAACAGCTAACACAGGGGACAAATATTTTTATTAATCAGAAAAGTTATCCTATGGACAAGTTCGTTATCCATGTGCCAGCTAACTCGTGTGTTAAGGAGCGGATAGTGTTTTTCTATTAATATGGCTGATAGATTTCAGCTTTCTAGCTAAAAATTTTATTTTTTCTATAAATTTGTTTTTTTTTAGTTTGTGGGCGGATTTCTAAAATTCTTAAACTTGATTATTTTTGGCCCATAGAGAGTATATGGTTAAGATTTCAACTCTCTAGGTCCAGTTTGAAGGCCTAATTTTTGCTGACAGACAGACGGATGGACATGGCTAGATCGACATTACTATCGATGCTGATCATAAATATAGTAACTTTTAGGGGTCTACAGGTAATATGAAGGTATGTTTCAAACTTCGCGTCAAAATTAATCTACCCTACGAATAGGGTATAAAAAGCAAACAGACTTCTATATAAAATCTCAATGTCTCTAAACGCAAGAACCTTATTCATATAACGTATGCAACGTTATGCATAAGATAAAAGCGTTTGGAGGTTTTATGCTTGGCATCGAAATATCATTTTCTCCTTCCCTCTTTTGCTTTGGGAAATACAATTATTATGTATTTTGATTCAATGATACTCAGCATTTTAGTAATGAGGATTCTCAGGTAAATTGTAAATCAAATATGCATTGGAAAAATAAGGAATTGATCCAGCGGATGGGGGCAATTATTTGAAGTTGCAGAGACAAGTTAGAGAGTGTGTGCAAGTGTTCAGCTTGTTATAATAGCTGCCGTAGGATATAGGTAACCAATTGAAGTTTGTTTATTTATTAGTCCCTGAAAGAAAGGGTATACTTTCATAATTGGTTTAAAAATCTTTATTATTTCATTTGCGTACGAGGGTATCCCCGAAAGTACCCGACATGACGTTTATATGGCGATTGTTGTTCGAAAAGAATAGCCACGTAGATAGCAGAGTTGCACAAAAGTTGGTCTAACTAATAACTAAAAAGCTACAACTAAATTAGCTGTAGTTTCTTTGAACGTACATAACTAAACCATAATTGTAGTTGTAGTTGCAACAAATATTGGAACTGAATTAGTTATTAGTTGCGAAGTTTTTTTTTATAATAGGCGTTTTTCTTTTTTAGCTCCGAGCGGGGCACTGAGCTGTCAAAAAAAGAACTGTGTTACTTTTTTAGCTCGGAGCGCTCTGAGCACAAAATTTGTATTTCTTTTTTATCTCTGAGCTAGCTCAGGGCTCGCTCAATGAGCTCGATTAAAAATAACCGAGCACATCGAGCGAAAAGCTGAGCGCGGCTGACTTCATTCATTATTTTGTGTTTTTTTCCATAGTTTATTTACTAGAAATTATAATTTAAATGGAACAATCCTTGACAAACACCAATTTCAGAAGCAATCCTGACTATTTTGAAAATTAATAGAAAAAAAAATTATCTAATGACAGTTCAGTGCCCAATTCTGTTTCTTAATTAGCTCGGAGCGCTCAGGTTATGTTCAGCTCGGAGCGAGCTCCGATTGCTCGGGCCCCGCTCTGTTCCCCGCTCGGGGCTAAAAAAGAAAAACGCCTAATGTAGACGCACTAGAGGGATTTTTTTAGTACTGTTACGAAGGCGGCGTGATTCGACCAGGCGAGGACGTTGTAAAAGAGTTCCGTCACAGATCGTGCTGAATATTTAACAAACCTGTCCGTTTGTTTTGTTACAAGTTATAAATTTTTCGGATTTCATTTACTTTATTACAAGGCAAAACTTGTGACAGCAGTTCATTTCGCGCTCAAAATTGAGGTTGTTCGTTTTGAAAGTATTATATCCAAACGAACGTCACATAAAAAAATGTTTGATTTAAAATCCAAACCAACGCCACGAATAATCATAAGTAGAATATTATGTACCCTTATCATGTATTGGCTACACAGCGCGGGAGTTAAGGAAATTAGAATTAGAAGAAAAGGAGAGATGCCGATGCAGGTTGGTTTTAAATGTTTGTAGGTTATAATGTGAAGGAAAAATAGAGCTTTGAACAGTATTCCACATTCATGTTGTACGGCTGAGGAAAGATTCTTTGAACTTCACTGTACGTCCGAATACGGGCTTGAGGGTGAACTGATGAGCATTCATTGCATGGCGGGTATTGCGGTTGAAATGTTCTAGGGGTGGAATGCAACTGGCTATTTCGTTTGAGCACTTATGGTGGAAATGACGATGACTAAGAGAGTCAATCGAACTGGATATGTCTCAGTCGCCAATGAATTTTTTTGAAAGTTTTTGGATCCTGTAGCTCCAAATAAGTTATAGGTGCGCCAGACCAGATATGAGCGTTGTATTCGAGTTTCGGGCGAATAAACGCCTTATAAATTGTAGCCAGTTCAGAAGGGGTGAATTATTTCTTACATCGCTTAAGCAAGCCTAGACATTTCGCAGCGACATCGAATATATGGTGATTCCTTTCGGCTTCAGCGAAGCAGGCGCCATGTATGGATAATGACAGTGTGTGATGGGTTTAGCTTTAATGACTGAAGACAGCATTGCGCCTTAGAAGCATAAAATTCCACTCAATTTGTTGTACCTCGCTGAGTTATGCTGTTAAGATCGGAATTTAATGAGGTTAATATACGTTGCCGTTCTAGTTCCACACCCGAAGAAGAGGGGCATATCCCAAGAAGCGAATATGAGAAGCTGAAGGTGCTGTCATCAGCAGCGGAATGGATCGGATTAGAAGTAACAGAAAGGAGATCATTTATAAAAATAAGAAAAAGAGTCGGGTACAGAACAGAGTTGCCGACTTAAAACCGTCCAAAACAACTTGAATTGAAAGGTCCGAAAGGTAATTTCTAATCGATTGAAGAAAATCATCATCGATTCCAAATGCCCGCATTTTCGACAAGAGAGCTTGATGCCAAACGCTGTCAAATGCCTTTGAAATATCAAGCGCAACGATACCACTTTCACCACCTTGGTGAAGATATTGGTTCCACTTTGCGGTTAGAGAAATGTCATCAAATCCGGTGGACCTGTTTGCTTGAAAATCGTAATGCCGGTCATTGAGAAGTTTTCGGGATTCAAGATATTTCATTTGCTGACGGTTAAAGATCTAAGAAAGAAGGGACATAAGTGCCATTGGTCGGTAGAATGAGGGAAAAGAAGATTCTTCTTTTTTGGTACGGGCTGGACAAATGCTCTTTTCCAGCTCCTCGGAAAGAGCCCTGCAGAATAGGACAGCTTACGCAGTGGTTGTGCCAGCGTAGAAGAACACCTCTTTAGAGCGATAGGGGAAATACCATCTGGACCAGCGGATTTGTGTATGTCAAGATCTCGAAATACTCTAGCCACTGTAGGAGTGCGAAAGTATATTGGTCCCATGGAGTATTCTACGCACTCGAGTACAGGGGGAGATAAAGCACAATCTGGGAGCATTGAGCTAGCTCCAAAGTGAGCAGCAAGCAGATTGGGTTTATCCAGAGAGCTTACAGCTGGAATATCGTTGTAAATGAGTTGGGGATGGATGATGAGGCCGAATTCTTGTTTTTGACAAACGACCAAACGTTTTAACTACCGGTGGGACTTTTCCATCATGTTTGTTATCATATCAACAGCAGCATCCACGTCACTGCCGAGGAAGCACAACGACCAGTTAAAGCTCATACAGAAACCGCTCAGTTTTTCCCAATCAGCTTTCTCGTATTGCAATACGGTCCTGTAATTAAACGTGTAACTAAACGTGTTTAGGAGTGAACAATTTGTTGCCAGAGGGTAACTAACAATATTTAGCTTTAGCTTTAGCTTTTTAGCTATCGAAAAACACAACTTATAACTAAAGGGTGGCGCACTAATTGTGCTACAATAAGAAATTCAAATAACTTTTTTTTTAATCAATGTATTTCATTTATTTTTTTGTAATGTGTAGAAAATTCAATTTTATTTTATATAACTAAATGTTTTTGAAGATGATAGACCGTAAATGACCTCTATCCTCATCCCCGTATATGGGACACCTGATCAGAAAATTATTCATTGCGGTCTGAAGGGTTGAAGTCGGGATCGCCTCAATTTGTTGTTTTAATGGACTGCTTCAATTCAGTCAAATTCCTTGCTTTCTTTTTGTACACAACTTGCCTGACTTGACATAACCCCTTAAAAAAAAGTCTGGAGCAGTCAGGCCTTGGGAGCCAGCGGAAAGTGGAGTTTCTAGATATTAATTTGTTTGGGAATTTTCGTTGGAGCTCCGCCATAACCAGTGTGCAGTTGCTCCATCTTGCTGGAACCAAATGCTGTTGAAACGGATACCTCTTCGGCGCAGTTCTGGGTAAAGAAACTCCTTCAACATCTTTAAATAACGGTCCCCATTGACAGTCACTTTTACACCGTGCCCAACAATGCACCTTGATGAAACTGCGCACCACACAGTGACTCGTTCTGGGTGCAGTATCGTCTCATGGAGTATTTCTGGATTAGATTCATTCCAATTCATTCCATATACTTCGTTTTCGCTTATTTAGTTGTCTTTTAGATCTAAATGGGCCTCATCAGAAATAAACAAGCAATTTATCAAGCTGTTGTCTTCATCGGTCATTTCAATCAAATTTTGGTAAAATTCCAGGCGAATAGGCAAATCCAGAGGGTTTAGCTTGCTTGCAATTTGGACTTTGTACGGAAACAAGTTTAAGTCATCATGAATTATCCGTTGTAATGTCCGTCTGCTAACTCCAATTTGCGCCGATTATTTTCGGGTCGAAACGCTTGGATTTGCCTGAATTGGTAATGCTACAGCCGCGATTGTGTCTTGAACTCGAACAAAGGGATCTCGATGGTACGGTCTTCGTGCGATACTTCCCGATTCGGCATACATGTTTACCAGCCTCATAATGGTCCATCTACTAGGGGGAGTGCCACCAAACTCCCGCCTAAACTCCATTGGGACGGAAATGAAGGACTGCAAAGCATGGTACCGCTGCACTGTCTAAATCCTCTTTTCGGTATCAAAAGCATTCATTTTAATAAATCTAAATAGAAACTTGCCAAATAAAAAAAAAATAAGCCGATTACTCACACAGAAAAAAAATTATTACGATTTGCTTTTGTAGCACGATTCGTGGGCCATCCTGTATTTGCCAACAATTTCACCCAAAAAGGCTTACAGGAGCAATTCTTTCATTTCGTTGTACATTTTCAGGTTTTATTTATGTTTAATTTTGGAGATTATTAGGTCCTTACGATACACGGGGAAATTGTGTAAAAGTAGATTTGTTTTCGATAAGTTTTGAATAATTGAGGTTGTATAGCTTGAAGTTTCTTGTACCTACATCAGTTGAAGGTTGGAGGAAATATTTTCTCGGTCACAATATCCTTTCTTTTGTGAGTCGATGAGGTGTCCAGAGTGTTAATTTTTGTGAGTCGTAGAGGTGTCCAGAGTCTTAAACCCTTTTACCCCCGCTGCGGGCCACCCAGGTACTATTATGGGAACAGGGCAGAAGTAATCCTGTCGATTCAGAAAAAAAGGATTTTTTTGAAGGGCGACATTTTGACCTTGGATATTTTGTGGGGATATTTTGCCCGAGGATATTAAAAAAGGGTTATAAACAGAGGTTCCACCCGGTTCCTACAAAGACATCAGCTCCGCTGGCCGCCTTGTTATTCCTAAGCTTGTTTGTACAGATGCGTCATCGACTGGGCGTTGGTACTATTCTTGTCTATCACTCTTTCTATATGGTGCCTATTTACAACTCCTAGAAATGCTGCATAAGCACGCTCAGTACATTCCCTGCGCTTCGGTGTCTAGGATTCTTTCGCTGTGTCGGGCAGAAAGCCAGCTGTCAGTAGCTTGGCTTTCTCAAAACACCTTCTGATCTGGTTGCTATAGCGAGACTATTCGACTTCCTTGAGCTGAGTGACTGCGCGTCTACGCAAGATCTTCTTTTCTTTCCCCTCCTGGTTCGATACTGTTTCCCTCCACCCATAGTATTTAAAAGTGTTACTTAAATCTTTCTGTCCACCTCTCATATGTATATCTTTCGGCTATCGCTTTCTCAAAGAGAATTCCTCAGAAATTAAAATCCTCCTTCATAACACTAATACACTCCTTGCGGGGTCAGTCACCTTGACGTGTGCACCATCATGGAACGCAAATTCGATGGTGCCGGTGCGGTGGCTTACGGCGTAAAGCGTCATCGGGCTATTCTGGTAAGGGACAGGCCGTCTGATGAGCGTCAACTAAGAACTGACCAGGATTCCACGTCCGCCCCCCTTCCCCCCTTCTCCGCTTTCTCTTTCTCCCCAATTACCCCCTATCCCCCTCCCTCAAATCCCTAAGTCCTACTTCCCCAACAAACCCCTAATCTAAAGATAGCAAGCGCCGAGAGATGCATGGCTAAGAGGGTGCTTAGTCGCTAGTTTGCAAACTTCGGATACCAGGCGACCTCCGATTTTAAGATAGCCTTCCTGTGGTTAGACGGGTAGACCACGGGCGACACAATATCCCGAATACTCGTGGGAATCAAAATTGATCCAAAACAAAAAAAAAAAAACAAATAGAGAATGATGCCTCTAAGATTGCATCATCAACTAGGGATGTTTTAGAACACCCTGTCGATGACGACACGACATCTGACAATGGGATAGAGTCTGTAATCATCGACTCTGAAAGGGAGGAACCTGAAGAGAACTTGTCTCAACTCAGTGACCCTATTTCAGAATCTAGCACCATATGCAACAGCATATTATCGGATGATAGACATCCCGATACAGAGGACGTAACTAAGACAGTCGGCAATGTGGCACGGACTGAGTCTGAGTACGTCAGATTCATACCATCGGAACAGCGCAGATTTAGGCGCGCGCAGAAGAAGGGGAGCACCATTTAGCAGGCCCGAATCTATGCGAAACAACGATGGTCAACAAGGGACCCGAGGTGAAGCGAACGCGATCCGAGGATAATACCCCGCCTCAATCCGAAGCGAAGCGAAGTCGCACTGGGAAGACAACCATCGACAAAGTCTCGTATAGCAATATAACGAGCTATGTCAGACTGGGCGTTGTACCACTGGATATCGATCGTAATCCTCTCTTCAACGAACAAATGGGTTTGATACAAGAGAGGATTATGGACATCACGATTGAAAAACGTGACGAGGAAGTCAAACCAGCATTCCGCGGTACTACTTACAAAGCCGGATGGCTTATGATAGTATGTGCGAACGCCATTACTGCAAAGTGGATGGAGACAACCTTCGCGAAGCTTAAGGAGAAATGCGGGTTAGAGGTGATGCTTGTGGGAGAGGAAAATTTTCCAAAACCACATGTCATCAGAGGGTTCCTTCTGCAGAGTACCGGGGTAGCTAGCGAAAGGATTCTGGCCTTATTTGACGCCCAAAACAGAGAACTAAACACGAGAACGTGGAGAGTTCTGCAAAGATCGGATGACAGAGACATCGCTCATATGGTCTTTGCAATCAATGACAGCTCCATGAGGAGACTTGTGGAGCTAAAGGGGATGGTCTCGTTCCGATTTGGACAGACCAAACTCATATTAAAAAGTGCTGATAAGACGGCCAAACAGGGCCCAAAAGATCCTCAAAAGCACATCACCAAAGCTCACGGCAGCACCGCAACTGATCCAATTGGGACCAGTACCAGTACTGCCGCGATAGCAGCAGCTTCCAGCACGGCAACCCCAGTGCTAGAAAGACAAGCCACAAGCGCAAGACCAAGCGCAGCCGAAAAGGCCAATAGTGCGCACAGCACCGCCAAAGAAAGCCAACAACGGTTCAGGCCTAAACTAGGTATGGATCGTAAGAAGGCATGGGCGCAAGACGGACACAAAAACAAAAGTCCGAGAGGTAGACAAAGTGGTCTCCCTCAACAGGGTGTCGTACGAAGGAGAGGTGACAATAAGCCTAACAGAGTACGTAACCCTGAATTCGCACGAAAATAATGACATCCCGTCTAAGCGTGCTGCAGGCTAACCTGCAGAGGGCTATGGGTGCCTCGGACACCTTTAGCCAGCGATGTGCCGAAGGGAACATCGCTATTGGTCTAATCCAGGAACCATGGGCAAACAATGGTAAGATATCTGAATTAAACTGTAAAAATAGAGAGATCATTTTCGCCAAAGGTCCTTTCAGACCACGGGCGGCCATTTTTATTAAGAAAGATATAAAATTTTCTCTCATTCCAGGTTTCACAACTAGGGACCTGGAGGCAGTTCTAATAGAACGCCACAAAGGCCGACAGCTACACAATTTTGTGTGCGCATCGGCGTACTTTGCTGGAGACACTGATGTAGTTCTGATGTACAGGAACTCAGGAACTTGTCCGGTACTGTGAGGACCAAAAAGTACACATCATAATCGGCTGCGATGCAAAGGCACATAACACGATTTGGGGCAGCCGAGATACTAACAATAGAGGTGAGTCGTTATTAGAATTTTTATATAGCAACAACCTCGTCTTTCTAAACAAGGGAAATAGTCCCACTTTTAGAAATTCTATAAGAGAAGAGGTCCTAGACCTTACTATCTCATCTCCTTTTATGAAAGATATCATAGAGGGGTGGCATGTGTCTGGCGAGGCATCCCTATCGGATCATATGCACATCCGAATCGAGATAAGATGCAATGCCGAACACGCGTCAGTCCGTTATGACAACAGACTGACTAATTGGAGAACTTACCGCGAAAATCTAGCGGTCAGATCTGACATGCTGCCAGAAGCACCATAAACAACAAATGATGCAGATGCTGCGCAATGTCAAATAAATGATATTATTCTTGCCTCATTCAAAAGTAGTTGCAAGGTTAAAAGAACCGTGGTTAAAAGGTGCGTACCATGGTTGAACGATAACCTTGAGTCTATTCGAAAGAGAGTGAGAAAGCTTTTTAACAAAGCCAAACGCACCGGCACATGGGAACAATATAAATCCATGCTGACCATATACAACTTAGAGTTGCGCAGATCCAAAAGAGCCTCATGGCGTGCAAACTGTGAGAAGATCGAAAAACTTCCAGAGGTGGCACACCTCCAAAGGGCTCTGTCAAAGGATCAAGAAAAAAGCATGGGATTGTTAATCAAATCAGATGGTTCAATCACACGCGACCGCGAAGAAACGCTGAAAACTTTGCTTCAGGCTCACTTCCCAGGGTCTCACACGATGGTCATTACAGATGACCATATAGCGGAGGTCTCAATTCCAAGAAACCTTAGCAGAATTAATAGTTTATCCGGAACACTTTTTACTCCGGATAAGGTTAAATGGGCAATTAACTCATTTAAACCATTCAAGGCATCAGGAACAGACGGTATTTTTCCAGCCCTCATTCAAAATGGAATAGAATTTTTATTACCATCCATGATTGCCTTATTTAGGTTCAGCTTCAACTGGGGGTATATACCAGTTACCTGGAGGGAGGCAAACGTAGTATTTATACCTAAACCGGGAAACAAGCCGAGCGAATTACCTAAATCATATCGTCCGATAAGCCTGACATCGTTTTTTCTGAAAACAATGGAAAGGATTATTGACATCCACATTAGAGAACGCATATCGAGAAGCATGCCTCTGCACCCTCACCAATATGCGTACCAAAAGGGTAAATCCACGGAAGGTGCTCTGTTAAGACTAACTACAGAGATAAAAAACGCCTACCGTTGTAAAGAGATTGCACTTTGTGACTTTCTGGACATAGAGGGTGCTTTTGACAACACTGGATATGCATCCATATCAAATGCTTTGTACCATAGAAACATAGACAAACCAACCATTAAATGGATCAAAGCGATGCTGGAAAATCGCAAAATAACTGCCTCGTCAGGAATGACCTCAGTATCAGTAACAGCCGTAAGGGGCTGCCCATAAGGGGGAGTACTTTCACCCCTTTTGTGGTCAATGGTCATCGATGACCTGCTACACAAGTTGAGCAATTTGGGCTACACTACAATTGGGTACGCCGATGATTGTCATCATAGTCAGGGGCAAAGACTCAATTGGAGTCACATCAAAAATGGAAAATGCTCTAAATACAGCCATAGACTGGTGCATCAAGGAAAATCTTTCCATAAATCCCAGTAAAGCCGTCATCGTTCCTTTCACTAAAAGGAGGAAATTAGACCTAGGCCTAATCACAATAAACGACACGGTCGTAGAGTACTCCGACGAAGTCAAGTATCTTGGAGTAGTCCTAGACAAGAGACTTAACTGGAACTCTCACATAAATAACAAAATCACTAAAGCTAATAGAGCTTTATGGGCCTGTCGTCGCACATATGGCAGAACCTGGGGAATATCTCCAAAGATCGTCCACTGGATCTACACAGTGATGATAAGACCCATTATAACATACGCCTCCATAGTATGGTGGACAAAATCCACACAAAAGGTCGCAATAGAGAAGCTCAAAAGGTACAACGGCTTGCGTGCCTTGGTATCTCCGGAGCCATGCGAACCTGTCCAACAGCTGCCAGAGAGGCAATAACAGGACTAACACCTCGACACTTATACATTCAAAATGTGGCGATCCGCAGTGCAACAAGTCTAATACAGTTAAAGGAGATAAGGCTTAACGACCATCCGGAACTTAAGACCCTTCTCGTTCCGGAATTTAATATGAACTGCGCGGTCACAGACCGCATTCAAAAAAGACTATGCTTCAACAAACGATTCTCCACGGAGATCCCTAAGAGAGAAGCATGGGCTAGTAATAACCCACCAAACAGCCACAACGGCATAAAGTGGTATACGGATGGTTCTAAAATGGAAACGGGGGTAGGAGCGGGAATATACGGACCACACAAACGCTTTACGATACCCATGGGAAAAGTCCCAGCGTATTTCAAGCAGAGCTCCACGCCATTCAAGAATGCGAAAGCCACATTATTTTATCTGGCATAAAAGGTGCAACCATCCATATTTTCACGGACAGTCAAGCAGCTATAAACGCCCTTAGCTCGTATACCATTGACTCCAAATCAGTCATGTACTGCTTCAATACCCTACAAATACTCGGAACAAGAAACAAGACCAAATTATGGTGGGTTCCGGGTTATGTCGGGGTAGAAGGTAACGAAAAGGCCGACGAACTGGCCAGAAAAGGTTCAGAAACACCTTTCATAGGTCCCGAACCTTTCTGCTGCACTCCTAGATCAGCAGCAACGGCAGCAATTAAAAGCTGGGAACATAGAAAATGTATCTATCTTTGGGAAAGCATCCCAGGTCTAAGACAGGCCAAACGAGCCATTCGGCCCTTCAATAAGAATGCCAGCAAATGTCTAAACCTAAGCAGGCATGATATCAAAAACCTAGTAGGTTACCTTACTGGTCACCATGGTTTAAGATATCATCTACACAAAATGAGAATATCAGACTCTCCTGAGTGCCGACTCTGTCTTGAAGAGGACGAGTCAGCTGAACACATTTTGTGTGAATGTCCAGCCCTTAATGGAATTAGAAAGAAGATCTTTTTCAGGGAGCAAATGAGCCCCGAGGACATAAAGAATTCTTCTACTGGTAAAATTGTCCGCTTTACACGGAAAGTGGAAATTCTACTAGTTTAAACTTTTCTGGCCCATACGGTACAAAAGATCTTTTAGGTCGAAGTACCCCCCCTTATAAATCGCCTTGGCGAGCCAGAATTTAAAAAAAAAAAATCACAAAAAGGGATTAAAGAGCGATGTGACAAACTACCGCCCCATAGCCAAACTTTCACATATAGGTATCGAAACTTTTTGAAAGTATCTTGTATGAAGCCTTAAGCTTTCAGTGCAAGTCGTTTATTTCCCCTAACCAGCACGGCTTTTTAAAAGTTAGATCAACGACCACTCATCTTGTCGAATTCATATCCTCGACACTCTCAGCCATAGAAAGTGTTAAAGAAGTCGATGTTGTTACAACAGGTTTCAGTAAGGCGTTTGACAAGATTTCCCATAAATAAATAATTTTTAAATTGTCTGCCCTTGGCTTTGAATCCATTTTGCTAAAATGGATAGATTCTTGCATGGAAAACTGTTTTTACAGTGTTCGCTTCAGATCCGTTCTTTTGGCACCTTCTTAGCCAGCTCTGGTGTTCCATAAGGCAGTCATCTAGGTCAACTTTTATTTATTCTAGCAATTAACGATCTTGAAAGGATCATTCAACACTCAGCACTCTCTCTCTTTGCTGACGACACCAAATTTTTCAAAACCATTTCTTCACAAAATGACTCCAGCCTCCTTCAAATAGATTTAAATAGTTTTTCCAACTGGCGCCTTAAGATCTGCCCAGAATTTAATGTATCCAAATGTCAGTCTATAACCTTCTCACGCAAGAGGCAACAAGTCTCCTCCCCGAATTTACCAACTCCACGATCAACCTATATCTCGTGTTCAATCAATTCGCGGCCGTTGCATATTGTGCGACAAGGAACTAAGTTTCCGTTGGCATATTGATGAGATAATTACTGAATCACTTGGCTTCGTTAAAAGATGGTCAACAGAATTCTGCGACCCATACGTGACCAGATCACTTTTGTTCGGCCCCTCCTAGAATACGCTAGCCAAGCGTGGTGTCCCTTTCAACGAGTTCATGTATCCAGAATCGAAAGCATTCAACGTGGTTTTCTTCGATTTGCTCTTCGTGGTCTCTCTTGGAACGATCCTCTCATCTTACCTCCTTACCGCTACAGCCTTAAACTTATTAACCTAAATACCCTTGCGGAACCAGGGACGCAGCAAACATTCTCTTCATTCACCGACTCCTTTCAGGCCCCATCGATTGCGCGTTTCACAACTCTATCTGCCTTAACACTAATCCTCGTAGTGTACGTTGCCCACGCCTTTTCTATCTTCCAACCAATAGTACCTCGTATGGCTCCAACGAATCCATCTCACGTATACTACGGGAGGTTAACTCAAACCTTAATGTTTTTGACTCACTCCCGCCCTAAAAATCGATCTCCTTAGGCATCCTTCGATTTACTCCTTAGTTATAAGCTCTAGTTTTTTAACCATAGATTTAAGTCTCAGCTTTAAGCCGAATAAATGGGGGTTTTGCTCCCACCAAAATTAAAAAACATATTGCGGAAGGCGACCCTGCAGTTGCGTCAAATCAGCCCTCCTCATCAGTTTTAGTTTTTAAGTCTTAGCTATAAGTCTTAGTTTTTTGTTTAGTTTTAAGACATGTAGCTTGTATTAAGCCGAATAAATGAAGGCGTACGCGCCCACCAAAATTCAAAAATTCATATTAGGCTTTTGTTATGTAAACGCAACCATCAATAATATTATACATAGTTTGACAGCTAACATATAAGAGCACCTCAGTTGAACGTTATACCTTTGACACACTATACGGAAATAATACTAAAAACATAGGGACGGGCTGCAGTCCGCTTGGGCGAACTGTTGGATACCCTATTCTTATTCCTATCCCTCATAAGTGGGCGTGACAAAAGTCTAAGTATGGTTGAATTGTTAAGAACGCTCTACATATTTTGTTATATAACATTTAAAGGATTTTATCAAAAAAAAAAACGCTCCCTAGTTCAAACTTGGGTGTTTCAATAAAATTGTTTTATTTAATTGTGAGCGTGTCAGTAGGCGGATTTAAAAAAAATTAACACATGAGAATAAAGGGCCTCTAGAGAGTATATACTATAAATTTCAGCTCCCTAGCTGAAACTTTGGATTTTCAAAAATTAATATACCCTTAGAATAGGGTATACAAAAATTATTTTATTTATTTGTGGGCGTGTCAGTGGGCGGATTTTGAAAATTTTATATCCCGAGCAGTTTTAGGAGTCATAGATCATATATAAAAAATTTCAGCTTTCTAGCTCAAAATTCGATTTTTTCCAAAATTTGGTTTTTTTGATTTTGTGGGCGTGTCTGTGGGCGGATTTCAAAAATTCGTAAACTTGATTATTTCGGGACCCTAGAGAGTATATGGTTAAAATTTCAGCTCTCTAGGTCCAGTTTAAAGGCCTAATTTTTGGCTACAGACGGACGGACGGACGGACGGACGGTCGGACGGACGGACGGACATGGCTAGATCGACATTACTATCGATGCTGATCATAAATATAGTAACTTTTAGGGGTCTACGGGCAATATTAAGGTATGTTACAAACTATGCGTCAAAATTAATATACCCTTAGAATAGGGTATAAACATAGGGACGGGCTACAGTCCGCTTGGGCGAACTGTTGGATACCCTATTCTTATTCCTATCCCTCATAAGTGGGCGTGACAAAAGTCTAAGTATGGTTGAGTTGTTAAGAACGCTCTACATATAATGTATATATACATATGACATTTAAAGGATTTTATCGAAAAAAACGAAGCCTTTGTAAAATAACGCTCCCTAGCTCAAACTTTGGTCTTCCGATAAAATTGTTTTATTTAATTGTGGGCGTGTCAGTAGGCGGATTTTAAAAAAAATACGCATGAGCATAAAGTGCCCCTAGAGAGTATATATTATAAATTTCAGCTCCCTAGATAAAACTTTGGATTTTCAAAAAAAGTTTTTTTTAAATTGTGGGCGTGTCAGTGGGCGGATTGTGAAAATATTTACACATGAGTATAAAAGGCCCATAGAAAGAATATATTATAAATTTCAGCTTCCTAGCTCAAACTTTGGTTTTCAAATAAAATTATTTTATTTATTTGTGGGCGTGTCAGTTTGCAGATTTTGAAAATTTTATCTCCCGATCAGTTTTAGGAGCCTCAGATCATATATAAAAAATTTCAGCTTTCTAGCTCAAAATTCGATTTTTTCTAAAAATTTGTTTTTTTGAGTTTGTGGGCGTGTCTGTGGGCGGATTTCAAAAATTCTTAAACTTGATTATTTCGGGACCCTAGAGAGTATATGGTTAAAATTTCAGCTCTCTAGGTGCAGTTTAAAGGCCTAATTTCTGCCGACAGGCGGACGGACGGGCGGACGGACATGGCTAGATCGACACTACTATTGATGCTGATCGTAAATATAGTAAGTTTTAATGGTCTACGGGCAATATTAAGGTACGAGTATGTTACAAACTTATCGTCAAAATTAATATACCCTTAGAATAGGGTATAAACATAGACAGTTGTTACAATACCAGTTCCACATATTGCTGGCGTTTGTCGATAGTGAGTGCACAGTGGAGAGCCTGTACATATATTTGTGCATTTTTATAACTCCATATATGATTTGAATGAAAACGGAAAACGAAAAACATTTATTTGGATTGAACAAAATGTTAGCTAACCTTTTATAAAAATATCTTTCCATTATTAACCTAAACCCTTATTTGAGTTTTGTTCGTCAATTATGTTATCTCTATCTTTATGGTTACGTGACTGGGAATACAAAAGGACAATGGGTTTGATATTTCCAGTCCACTCATTGAGCAATAAACTTCAACTCAGTGCACTACACTGATTTTACTTAAGTTGTTATCCTCGCTAAATTGCGGTGCAAATTGCTTATGGCATTTATGTTGTATATTTTTTTTATTGGCTTAGAAATCAGATTATGGATCTATACCTCAGAAATCGTGAACAATAATGCAAAACAAAAAATGCTCTAGGGGTAATTTTTGATTTTTGTGGAGTTCCTTGACACAGCCAAAACATATACAAATAGAAGGAAAGGTATGAAATGTATCCTGCAATATTTTAACTGGAAATGACAGTGCAAAAAAGACGATAAAATTACTTTTACTGATACATAGAAGCAACGTTAAAAATGTAATAAATAAGTACTTACAATAAATTGGTACTTGGGTAATAAAGTAACACTTGAGTACGTAGGAAAATTCTCAAGGTAAATACGTGTGTTGGAGTGCAGAATTCCTGTTTAAAAGAATTTTTTCTGTTAGATGCGAGATTTTCTTCACTGGAGCACTTACTTATTAGCTTTAATTGTTATTAAGATGTGGTTAGATTATTTTACCAAAGATGTAGGACTAAGTAGCCTTATCACTGCCGTTTTTCTAAAACTTGCTCATGATTCCGGATTTTTTGATAAATTCATAAAAGTTTTTGGGCGAGCTTACAATTATATCATCTGTTTCGGGGTAGGGATGCGGTTAAGTGGGAGGATTATGATTCCATTAATCCTGATCATAGCCTTACCGTCACTAAGTAAGAAGACGAAATCGGTAGGAACATATTCTTAGATCTTTTGATTACACAAAATGAACAGGCAAAAAACTTGAGAAAGTTGTAACGTTTTTGCAAATGGTGTAGAGGGAATATTCCAGAGTTCGTACGATTCTTTCGCCTGATGATCACAATTCCGCAATCCATCCACTCTATCGCAGTTGCGTTTGCTTGGCTATTGCAGGTGTCGTACGATTTTCGTTTGAGCCCTTGTAATTGTTAGGTAAAGGCAGCATCAGACGGATAGCGGGTCGTGAATTGTTGATTTTGTTGGTGGACCAAAAAAAATTACATAATACCTGCGGTAAATTGTTTGTAAATCTAACGCAGATCTTTAATTCACGGCTTTTGCTTAGGTAGCGTCGGAGTTTGTGTTTTCATTTATGCTTGTATTTTGTAATTGTGGTTGATGTCAGTTACATTCGTGGTTTGAGGAAACATGTTTTTTTTTATTATACGCCCATGCTTTAAACAACAAACCAGCTGTTTTGGCACTTAATGAAACCCAGGTTAACGTTGGATCTGATTTAGCAGAGTAGGTATAGTGTACCTGGGTACACTTTAGTGCCATTATTCTTTCCCCATCGCGGTCTCGCCGTTTATATTCGTAGTAACATAGCCTGCCAACTTCAACGTCCATATGGCCAACGCTCCCAGATTGTGCTTTATCTCCCACTGTAGTCTTTCGCACTCGTACAGTGGCAAGAGTACATAATTAGAGATCTTGACATTCACAAATCCAATGGCCCAGATGGTATTTCCCCTATAAGCTTTTCTATCTGTCCTATTCTTCACGGCTCTTTCCCTAGAAGATGGAAAACAGCATTTGTCAAGCCTGCCCCAAAAAAATGCGAATCTTCCTATCTCTCCTCCTACCGACCAATTGCAGTTACGTCACTTCTTTCCAAGGCCATGAAATATCGTGGGTCCCGAAAACTTCCAAATGACCGGCCTTACGTTTTTTGCAGCTACAGGTCCACCGGTGATGTGATGACATTTCTCTAACCGAAAAGTGGAACCAATCTCTTCACCTTGGTGATGAAAGTAAGATCGTTGCGCTTGATATTTCAAAGACATTTGACAGCGTTTGGCATCAACGTCCCTTGTCGAAAATGCGTGCATTTGAAATTGATAATTCTCTTCTTCAATTCAAGTTGTTTTGGATGGTTTCAAGTCTGAAACTCACCAAATATATCATGGTGTTCCCCAGGGCTCTGTTTTGACTCCAATTCTGTTTCTCATTTTTTATAAATGATCTCGTATCTCTTATAAAATCCACTTCTTCGCCGCTGACAGTACGATTAGTTTCTCATATTCGTTTCTTGGTTCACGCCCCTCATCTTCTTGTGTGGAACTGGATGTTGAGCTCATTAAATTCCGATCATTACAGCAAACTCAGTGGGGTACAATCGATTGAGTGGAATTTAATGCCTCCAAAACACAATGCTGTCGTCTGTCATTAACGCAAAACCCAAACATCCTGCCATTGTCCATGTATGGCACTTAAATCGCTAAAACCGAACGGCTTTCCATTCTCGGTATGTGTTAATGACAACTTTCGTTGGAATGACCACATATTCGATGCCACCAAGGACGCTGCGAAATGTCTAGGCTTCCTTAAGCGGTTTAAGAAATATTTCACCCCTTCTGATCTGGCTACAATTTATAAGGCATTTATTCGCCCGAAACTCGAGTACAACGCTGATATCTGGTCCGGTGCACCAATAACTTATTTGGAGCTACTTCTGGATCCAAAAATGCGCGATAAAACTCATGAACGACCGAGACATCGCGAGATCGATTGTTATTTTATCGTTATTTCCACCATAACTACTCGAACAAAATAGCCAGTTGCATTCCACCCCTTGAACATTTAAACCGCAATACCCTCCATGCAATGAATGACCTCCCATAGTAAAAATGCTTGGAAACAACTGTTCTGTTGTTAAACTTTGGAGCCTGAGTTATCGTACTCTACCCGATCAATTTTATTTGTACCTACCTGCCATATGCTGAGTTCTTAGTATCCAGTTAATAAGGACGACTGACGGTAACAAGCGCAATAAACAAACAAACAAAATGTCCCTAAACAGAGTGAAGTTCGCTACAGTTGAAATTGCATTTGGTAGTCGCTTGCCATTGTCAATCAAATGCGATTGCAATTCTGAATAGTTGAAGATGGACCAAGGGGTAGGCGCACACAGCACATTCGATTTTGTTTATTTTTGCAAAACAAAAAACCCCTTGTTTTCAGAACTTTCGCCCTTTCGCTGTTTTTGCATTGAAAATCCCTAAAAAGGGCGAAATCCTACTATCTGGCAACACTGCATTGAACATGCAAATCCGTGCAAGAAATCTCACAGGTGGGAACCTGACCTCTCTCTTTCCCATCACATCCGTCAGTTATTTTTTACAAAGTAAAAGTGTAATTCAATGCTTCCAGCTAATTTTTTTCTTTCTTTCTTTTGACACCTTATTTGTAGGATAAGTTTAGTTTTAGAGCGCTGTGGAAGTAATACATTTTGATGAGATCTTAGTTCTGTGACTGGAAGTGATGCAGTTGCGTCCTATTGAAATTCAAGAACAGAACAGAAAAAACATTTGGGTTGCTTCTGTAATTTAAATTTTCATTTGGCACATTTGAAATGTTTTTTTTTCGTGTGATTGATAACACGTGAAGTAAGGCTGCCAAGCCAACTTGTGATTGCTACCACGGGAAGTTTTTGCTGGAATTAGAGGGCTGTTATCAAACCAGAAATCACCCCGATCATAGACACATCAAATAAGGCATGGTTTCTGTTGCAGCGACTTCAGCTGCAACCGAAGATTTTTTTGTCAACTGGCAAATTGAAAAGCTGGTTCTTTTAATGCCAAGTTACAAATCCTTTATTTGGAATAATTCATTGTTAGTTACATATTTGATAAATAGCAAATTACTTACTTAATCTCCTTATAAGCAATAGTTTTAATATATGGGTATGTATAATAGTTTTAAGTGTTTTAATAGATAATGTTACTAGTTACTTGCGCACAATTAGCGCCTCGTGGTAAAGTTAAAAATGGAATAATCGAGAACTTAATGCTGGAATGACGTTTAGGTATGCCAAAAAATAAGTTTTCACCTATCGGTCATTAGGGGAAGCTACTTCTTTAGGGTACATCAGCAAATTCTCCACACTCCCCTTCGGTAGTTTCTCCTGAGGACTGGTATCTTCCGACTCTTCAATGTCAAGGACTGCCAGTTTTACTACGGGTCTTTCATAGAGCCCGCTTTGTGTTTGTACAAAGGCACTTCGTACCTGACCATCTTTTGACACTTTGACCCGAACTATGCGCCCCTTAGGCCAGCAGTTCCGGGTACTATTTGGGTCAACAACCACGACGATGTCGCCGACTGCTACCGGTTTCACGGGAGTGAACCATTTTGCGCGTCTGGTGAGCGTAGGCAGGTATTCCGCCACCCAGCGCTTCCAAAAGCGGGTCGCAAACTGCTGTGAGATTAGCCAATTCTTTCGATGCACTCGAAAGTCGTCGTTGAATTCCACCAAAGGTTTTGATCCACTGGCCGAGCCCAATAAAAAATGGTTTGGCGTGAGCGCTTCCGGGCTTTCAACACTAATGGGAATATACGTCAGTGGCCGTGAATTCAGGATATTTTCCGCCTCTATAAGCATGCTGCGCAGAAGTTCATCATTTGGATTTCGTACTGGTGCCGTAGCATAAAGGACAGTTTTTATTGAGCGTACAAGCCGCTCCCAACTGCCGCCCATATGCGGAGAGCCTGGTGGTATGAATTTCCATTTGGTGTTTGGTGTGGTGAAAGCATCTATTAGTTTTTCCTTCTGGAGAGTTTTAAAAGTCTCCTTTAGCTCTCGCTCCGCACCATGAAAATTAGTCCCATTGTCGCTGTGAAACTCAAGTGGGGTGCCGCGCCTTGCAATAAAATTCCGAAGACAAAGGATACAGGAGTCCGCCGTCAATGTGTGCGCAATCTCTATGTGGACGGCTCTCGTGGTAAGACAGGTTAAGAGAACTCCCCAGCGCTTTTCAGCTCGTCGACCAACACTTACTGTCATTGGGCCAAAATAGTCGATCCCTACATATGAAAAGGGTCGACAAAATGATGCAAGCCGTGCAGGAGGCAGTTGAGCCATGATTGGTGGACGTGGATTGGCTTTGTCGTTCTTGCACTTCTGGCAGGACCTCTTGACGGCTTTAAGAGCGGCTCGCATTTGGGCGATGTAGTAATTTTGGCGTAAACAGTTCACCACTGTTTCGTCGTTCTGGTGTTTGTAACGACGATGAAGGTCATTAATGATATGCGATGTTATTGGATATCGTCTATGAAGAATAACGGGTAGCCCCAGATCTTTACTAATTCCATCTGCGCAACGAATCCTTCCATTGGCTCTAATTATTTGGTTTTCATCCAGAAATGGACAGAGATTAAAAAGGGGGCTACTCTTTTCGACATAGCGATTCGCTTTTAAGTCTGCAACCTCTTCCGTATACGCGCTGTTCTGCACCTCTTTGACCAAAGCATTTTCCGCCACCTGCAGTTCTTCACCTGATAAGGGTCCTCTCAGCTTGAGTTTCTTAGTTCTTTTAGCGCTCGAGTTGTGCACGAAACGAAAGGCGTATGCAGTGCTCCTGAGCAGCTTTGTCCAGCTGGAGATTTCGTTGAACCGGAGCACGCTCTCTCGAGCAGAGGTATGAGTGCCGACGAAGTGCGCTTTTAGCTCTTCAATTGTGGAGCCCACAACTATCTCCCGCGGCCAGTTTTCCGGAGATAATTTCAAAAATGTTGGCCCATTGATCCATCGGCTAGTGGATTTGAGTTCCGGCGGCTTTTGCCACTTTGTAGCTTCATCAGCGACGTTCATATTAGTTGGAATCCATCGCCAGTCCGTGAGATCGGTAAGCTCCAGTATTTCGCTAACTCGAAATGCTACAAATTGGCGATACCGCCGGTGATCAGATCGAAGCCAACACAAGACCGTTTTAGAGTCCGACCAAAGGAACCGTTTATCGAATAATATGCTGTGCGCTTCTGTGATACTTTTAGCAAATCGCGCGCCAAGCAGGGCCGCCTGCAGCTCAAGGCGGGGAATTGAAAGCGACTTAAGAGGCGCCACTCGAGTCTTTGCTCCTATTAGGCTAGTCTCCACAAAAGTGTTGTGGGAACTTCTTACGTATGCTACTGCGGCAAAGCCATTTTCGCTGGCGTCGACAAATATGTGCAGCTGTTTCTCGGAGCCCCAGGTTGATGTTACGTAGCATCTCGGTATTTGCATGGTCTCCACTTTAGTTAGATGTTGCACCCAGTTAAGCCATTTCTTGAATTCCTCGTCTTTAATTTCGTCATCCCACCCAATTCTGGAGCGCCAGATCTCTTGAAGGAGAATCTTTATGTATATGAGGAAACTTGCTATCAATCCCAACGGGTCGAATATCGTCATCATCACTCTCAAGACTTCACGCTTAGTAGGGCGCCGGGATCCGAAAAGAATATCTGTCTTTATAGGATTAGTAGTGAGTTTAAATGTGAGGCAGTCTGAAGACGTGCACCACCACATTCCGAGGACCTTTTCTGTGCCAAGCTCGTCGTTGACATTCATATTTATTTGCTCGGTGGATTCAGACTTAAGCGCTTTAAGGACGATCGACGAATTAGAGACCCAGTTTCTTAAATGAAAGCCGCCCTGCTTATGGATGTATCGAATTTCTGAAGCTAACTTAATGGCTTCTTCCTCCGTTGGTACACTGTCCATTAAGTCATCCACGTAGTGATTCTCCATAATTGAGCGCACAGCCCTTGGAAATTCGGCAACGAAATGCTCGGCGTTGGTGTTTTTAATAAAATGCGCTGTACATGGGGAACACGTCGCCCCGAAAGTCATAACTGTCATGACATATGTTTCAGGGTTTCCTTCCTCATTGCACCCCCACAAGAACCGTTGGTACGGTTGATCCTCTTTACGGATGCCGACTTGGTGAAACATCTCCATGATATCCCCGCAAATAGCTGTCCTGTGTTGTCTAAATTTATAGAGGACCGACGTTAGGGGCGTAAGTTGATCAGGGCCTTTGAGAAGTACCGAGTTGAGTGAGGTTCCGTGAACAGCAGCCGCAGCGTCCCAAACGATTCGGATTTTCCCTGGTTTGTTTGGGTTCTCTACAGGAAAGATCGGTAGATGCCATGACTGACCTCGACTTTCGTTTATCTCATGGGGTGTGAGCTTCCGAGCATAACCCTTCTCAACGTACTCTTCGATTTTCTTATTCAACGTTTCAGCTAAGGTTTGGTCACGGTCCATCCGTTTTTGAAGGCATGCCAATCGTCTCCTGGCCATGGGGTAACTGTCTGGCAATTGGATATTATCAAATTTCCAGAGAAGTGTCGTTATGAATCTTCCGTTTTTTCGAACCGTACGGGTGTTAAGCAGATCTAAAGCTCGAACATCATCGCGGGACATCATTATCTTTTGTGAATTCGATGTCCCGAGATTGTCATCGCAGATAAACTCCTGTACTAAGCGACTAAGCTCCGGATCACTACATTCGCAAACGTGAAAACTGTGTTTTTTACCACCTATTCTATCACTGTCTACTCTTTCATTGCAATTTCCATGGACCACCCATCCCAGACGAGTTTTAGTCACAGCGGGTTGGTGCCGACCTCCTTCTTTGGATTTCAATGGAAGCCCAAGCCGAGCATTGTTTACCCCTATTAGCAATTGCGGAACCGCTTTGGTGTATGAATCAATGGGGAGCCCTTTCAGATGCTCGAACTTCTTTTGCAACTCGTCTGCGTTCAACGTTTGAGCCGGTAAGCAAAGGTTCTCGACCGTGTGTACCTCTGCGAGGGAGAATCTCTCAGAATTGGGATGAGTGCCGGATATTTGCAGGTCGAAAAGTTCGGAGCGACTCTCGTAACGTGATGTGTTTCCAGTCCATTTTAGGTAAAGAGGTCGTGGCGTTCCCCTCAGTTTCAATTGCTTCGCAACTTCTTTATCCATTAAAGTAACGGATGAGCCATCATCCAAAAGTGCATAAGCTTTTATTTTAGCTCCCTGCCAGTAAAGGTACACAGGCACAACTCGAAACAAAACAGAATCGGTATCGTGGTTTTCAGTGTCGGTTTGCTGGGGGTGGTTTTCTGAGTGTACCCCGACGGTTCCAGCGTTCAATGCGATATCTTTTTTGTCGTTGTGGAGGAGTTGGTGGTGCCTTAGCGTGCAGTTATCCTTCCCACAAATCGACTCTGACGTGCACCTGTAGTTCGAGTGGAATTTAAGACATTTACGGCACAGTCGATGCCTCCTCACTTCTTCCCATCTTACGGCGCGACTTGACTGTCGAAACTGCTTACAGTCGGCTACCGATGCACAGCTGCCGCCACAAATGCAGCACTTGGTCTGATCTGGTTTCGAATTAGCGCAATGTAATCCATTCCCTTTATAGTGGGCATTTACCACTCCTTTATCCTTCCAGGTTTTGTTTCGTGGTTTCTTATCATCAGCAAATGTAGATGGACTTGAACTAAGAACTCCATTGGCTGCTTCTGCCATCTTGTACATCCACGAAGTGAAATGCACAAGCGTACATGCTGGCAACGTTTGTTTGTGGATTGCCCAATTAAGACGCAGAGGAGGAGGAAGCTTTTCCACAAGTTCTTGCATTAGCATGGGATTGTTGAGGTGGTCCACTAGCCCTGACGCTTCGACTGTAGCACAAAGATTTTGCACTGCTATTGCGAAAGTGACAATAGAATCAAGTTTGTCGGCTTTTGGAGAGGGCGTTATGTTAATGGTACGAAGCAGAGTATTGAGTATTAGCTCCGGTCGCCCGTACAGCATCCTCAAGGTCTCAATTACGCGACGAACACAGTTTGGTTGTATGATGAGACTTCTTACCGCTTCTAGCGCATCACCTTTAAGAGCTTTATGCAACCTTATAAGGTTTTCCTCATCAACAAACCCGCCTAACTCCGTACTTCGATTAAAACTGGCAATAAACAGAGGCCACTCCGCTGGGTTGCCATCAAAGGTTGGTAGGTCACGGGACATCAGCTGGCGAGCCGCTAAATGGTTTTTGGTTAGATGATTGTGTGGGTACGCATATTGCAAAGGGAATGGAGTCTGTACAGTAGGCTCTTGATGCTGTTGAGTAACCTGTGATGGAAAGTTAAAATTTGTCGGTGGTTGAGTGACGCTATTCGTCGGCATGAAGAAAGGTGGTTGCGGGTTAGACTTGAGCATGGCAGTGCCGCCCTGTGGCTTAGTGCCTTGGAGTTGGGTACACTTGGGTGCTGGGCCTGACCAAGACAGCGGTTGTTGGGTTCCCAACGGTGGTGCCGGTGCAACATCGCTCAACGACCTACGAATGGGTTGGTATTGGACAGTGGGCGGCACTAAGGGTGTAGGGTACGTACCAACATCCGTGGTTGATTGGAGACAATTCCACTGTGGTATAGTGCCAATCCAGTTGTCTACCTTGGCCTTGGAAGCTGTTGTGTTTTCTGCCTCTTGTTCGTCCTCAGTATCGTCCTCAGAAGACATCACAACTTGACTCAAGATCTGATATTTTTTGGATAAGTATTCGGTATCCCTCTCTTTCCTTAGTTGGAGTTCCTCTTTTTCCCTAGCTTCTCTCAGCGCTCTTTCTTCCTCAATTTTCTGCAACTCTATCTGGAGTCGCTTTGTTGAAGAAAGCTTGGATGACCTTGAACTAATTGAGCATTTGGACCTTGGTTGTGGAGCCATAAACGTTGGAATACTGGGTGGAATATGCCTGTCCCTAGTAAATTCTTTAAAACTACTAATAACGGGTGCTAAAGGCGCTTTAAGGCGAGGAACAGTAACAATGTTTTGCACATTTGGCGTAAACGTCGTAGTACGCGGTTGCAAAGTTAAGAAACCGCTGGCACTCTGAACTGAAGTTACCGGATAGGGGTACGAGATCAGGTTCTCAATTGGTTTGGTAGAAGAGACAGGAATTCCACACGTAGCAGCAACTTCGGCCGCATTCTGTGCAGAAACTGTCACCGCACTTTGGGCTAAAGCGGCTGTATTTGATGATGGTGCGGGTTGCAATTTATTAAAATTTGTCGAGGTTTTCACTGCTGGTGGGGTTCTATACGTAGCGGCAGCTTCGGCCGCATTCTGCGCAGAAACCGTGGCAGTACTTTGCTCGAATGCAATTATATTTGACTTAAGTGGTGGGTGCGATGATTGGCTATTTGCTTTGGCTTTGGAATTTGTGAATCTCACAGCAGGTGCGATATCCGCCTCTGAAAAGCTAGATGAAAGTTTACTCTTACCTGTGCACGTCTTGCATAAAAACGCTTCGTCTCGAATATAGCTGTCCACGCCGGCGCAGGCGAAGTGGTTCCAGGCATTACATCGGTCACATTGGACCATATCTCCGGCGGAATCCGGCTCCTCACAGCAACAGCAATTATAATCCTCATTATGTGGATTCTGGTTCTTTACTGGAGATCTCGGCGTCTTATGCGAATCGCTGAATGGTTGCGGTGTCTTTGACCTTTTCGGCGGCATCTTTGTAGACTAGCAATTGATGGATTGCGTGCACGATGATTTGCATAAGATTTGTAAATTGTTGCAGCGACTTCAGCTGCAACCGAAGATTTTTTTGTCAACTGGCAAATTGAAAAGCTGGTTCTTTTAATGCCAAGTTACAAATCCTTTATTTGGAATAATTCATTGTTAGTTACATATTTGATAAATAGCAAATTACTTACTTAATCTCCTTATAAGCAATAGTTTTAATATATGGGTATGTATAATAGTTTTAAGTGTTTTAATAGATAATGTTACTAGTTACTTGCGCACAATTAGCGCCTCGTGGTAAAGTTAAAAATGGAATAATCGAGAACTTAATGCTGGAATGACGTTTAGGTATGCCAAAAAATAAGTTTTCACCTATCGGTCATTAGGGGAAGCTACTTCTTTAGGGTACATCAGCAAATTCTCCACAGTTTCTTTATCGGCTAAATCAACCTTAGTTTATTTTTTACAGGACGCGAATAAATTGGATACAGTAACTTAATCAAATCAGCTGAATATTCCGCCTGAATTATTTTATTTTTTGTTTTTGCAATTTGATAGCTTATATATATAAGCCGTTGTGCCATACAAATGAAGACATGATGCAAAACAAATTACGAATATCCAAACACCAAACACAAATCACTATCGATTCGAGTGTCTATTATCTGTGTTTTCGAAATGCCTGCATCCGGGCGGCTCATCTAATCGGGAATCATACCCATTGAAAAAACAAACGATAGGAGGAAAAAATCCAATTGACCCGTTGGTGTCCAGGCCACCGTAGAGGAAAACAAAAAAGCGAGAAATGCCAAACGCTCCTTTTTTGTTGTAGGATTTCGTACCCTCCGAATTTAATGTTCATTTTGTTTGCTGCATATCAAACAATTGTTATTCAATATATGTTCTCAACCCCGCTTTTGGTGGTCTTCGTCCTCCATAGATCCAACCCACCTAATCCACCTACCCTCATTCACATGCACATGCAGAAATGCGATAGACACAGGATCGCTCTTGTGCAGGTTGAAAATAAATCCTTCAAACTCCTTAAGACGAAATGAAATTTATCCAAAAATCGGCTTCCTCTTTGCAAATTTTAGATTTTCCAGGAGCCTCCCTGGGCTGCACTGCATGCCACCGAAAAGGGCATTAATTCGCAATCGCTCTCGAAAATCCTTGGTGCTACTTTTCCTTGTTCCTGGCGAAAAGTCAAATGGTTTGCATCCAGCGAACACATTCTGTCGAATCCAATATTCGAGAATCGATTTTAAATTGTCCATCCATACGTGTGTCCGTTCCATTGGCGTCTGCAAGGCAATGAATGCAAGGATGTTGGTTATTGTCTCCCGAAAAGAAAAATAACAAAAAAAAGCAACTATCGACTCCTTCACACAAGCCTGACGGCCTGGGACACTGCCTCTGTTCCTGTGTGCATTAGGTAGTGAAGTCACGTCTGACACAGCCAGGTTTATACCCTATACTTATAAAAAATTGAACGCCAGTGTACCTATGTACAATACATGCAGTAATTTTTATTTTTGGAGCAACGACCAAGCCTATTGTTAAGGTTTTAACCTATGTTTTCAGATCCCAGAGCCATGGTGTGTTGTGAGTGATGTGGCATACACTAATGGCTGGGTGGGTCATTCCAACTCCATAAATAGATTTTAGATTCCGTCCGTCTGCCGCAATTTTCACATTCCATTGGGACTGAACTGAATTTGTTTGTATTGCAGAATGTTGTTCCCTCGATTTTTACCGGATTCCAGTGGAGCTGATTTTGAGACATCTTCACATATACTCGTATACACGTAACAAGTTCCAGAGTAAATATTTCAACTGATGCGTATAGCTATAATGTTAACATTGTTTCGTAATCGTTTGGCTTTAATTATTTACAATAGTTGTTTGCCCAATAAAATACCATTACGTCCGTCCCCATTCCCCAAACCCAATTTAAGAAAAACAATTTATTTAATTGTTTGTTCTGTGTTTCTTTTACTTGCTCGAAAAGAGGTTGCTGTTATTGCTAACATTCCGAGGAAATTGATTCCCCTTACCTGGCCGAGTGGAGGATTATATCCATTTCTGTGCACAGCATACAGTAGGCGTTTCTGTGGAAATATTATATCAGTACTGAAATATTAAAAGGAGTCTAATGCGAATGAAAATGGGACAGATGTAATAATATTTAAGGATTGTTACGTGAATCTGAGATCAGCATATTGTGTTCACCATATGCGCGGATGCTCATTTGGTTAAAGTAGGCAATTTGTATGTATTGCTGGTTGGCTTCGTTACCATTTAAGCGGTTAATTAAATTACCTATGAAATCGCTTACTTGCGCATTAAGGAATTACTTTGAGAATAAAGCTGAGCAAATTAGCGCGTTGGAAAGATCTCTTATGCCCAGTCTCACAGTTATTGTTTAAACTTTAGTTTAGCTAACAAAAATGTGAACTTTAATTTTTGTATAAACGTTTGTTCGGTTTCACAATGAAAATTTAAGCGCTACACGTTTTTTAATCAATTGACTTTGACACCACTCCGTTTATTGATTTTCAAATGCAAGATAGTTTTGTAAAAGAATTGATTTGTTTTTTTTTTTAAATTTAAAAAGGAATTTGCTCCAAAATTATAAAGGGTCTTTCATTAAGGACTTGACAACTTCTTTTTTAAATAAAATGCAAACTAATAGAGATATATCTCAACAAAATATTGGCTTGAATTACTATCAAAGCATTTATGAATGTAATTCGATTTCGTTCATATGTCCACCACGGTAACGTATGGAACGGTTGATACGTTGAAGCAGATTTTCGATGACTCGGCAGCACATTTCGACAGATACGGCTGCTATTTCGCGTTCAATATTGGCTCTGAGCTCCTCCAATGTTGTTGGCATAGATGACCAATGATTTAATGTTGCCCCATAAAAAAAGGTCTAGAGGCGTTAAATCTCACGATCTCGACGGCCCCTGGACGGGTCCGTTTCTCGAGATAATGTTATGAGTCGAGGCTTGGCCACAGGGGCATCTTCGGAGTAGTGGAGGAGGACGGTGGCACGCTCGCGGTTACACGCCTATCGCTCGTCGGACGGGGTAATTCTTGTCACCCCTCACACTAAACCACCTACTCACAGACATAAATTATCGTGCCGGAGAAAAAAAAGAAGAAGATAGGCAGAGAGCTATTCGGACGGACAAAAAAAGGAAAGGAAAGAGAAGAGAAAGATAGGATAGACGAAAAGAAAACCTCAATTACCTTTGCCCTACCAAGGAGGGAGTACAGGAAGTCAGATGCATCTTAACTACCCTAACTATGCTAAACTAATCCTATTCTAATCTAAAACGTAAGCTAATTATACGAGTATATCCCTAATCTAACTTATATCTAACCTAATTCTAGCCTCCTTTGCATCCATTGCTTCCTAATGTCGCTCCCTGGTAAGGTTCGTCTCGTTCCTGAGACTTGCCAGATGATGTTGGCTCTGGCTCGGCCTACCCACCCTATATCTTTAAATTGATTTAGCAATTCGGCTTTGAGGTCGAAATAATTGACCAGAGTGTCTCCTGCATTTTCTTCCAGGTACTGCAAATACCAACACTCCGCCGGCCCTGTCACTAAATGGTGGAAGTTAGCGAAGACCTGGTCGTTAGACAGGCCGCTCTGACGTTCGAGAGTCTCTACCCTGAAAATAAAACTCTCCACGGACATATTTTTGTTGGTTCCATCAAACTTGATGCCCGATTTGTGGACGTCAACCCTTCTCCCTACATCGGAGCGTGAAAACTCCTGTCGGAAGACTCCGCCCTATGAGACTCTTCCCGACCAAAACCATGTGGGGAGCCGGTCACTAAGCACTGCTGGGCTGACGACTGTCTATCGCCCTCAGCATTGCGGGAGATGGTTTGGGGAATCGATGACCAGCGATTGGTCGACGCTTAGCTGTGCTACGCTTTCTTGGAGAGCTTTCAAGTTGTCTTGGAGTTTATTCTACCGCACAATCAACGATTGTCACCGCAGACTTGCCATGTTATTATTATTATTACCTGGCGACTCAAAAATCCAACCAAAAGTTTTAAAAAAATAAAATAAGAAAATTAAAAAAATAAAATAAAATGAAATAATGGTTACTAAAATGTATGAGAAAATTAAAAGAAATAAAAAAATGTAAATATGTAAAAATGCTAAATAAATCAAAAAAAAAAATGTGGTAGGGTAGGGTGGTGCAACGTAATCAATTGCAAGCGTTCATCGACCTTGGGTTTCTTCACAGGTAAGTGATTTCGTTTTGGATATAGTGGCCCTATATTAAGGTGGTAATTTTGTTTTTGTTTTAGGTACAATGGATATCGCCCAGGAACCAGAACCCCGTAACAATAACACGTTCACCGAACTGAGACTTCAATAACTCGATTGTTGCACCCGCTGTGTGGCTTGTGGCACCGTCTTGTTGGAACCACACATCACTGATGTCCAATTCATGCAATTGCCCCAAGAAATAACGTTCCAACATGTCTGTAGCGAATACCATTTACCATAAGGTGACGGTCATTTTCATCGACGAAAAAAAACAGCCCAATGACGCCACCGGCATGAAAACCGCTCCAAACAGTGACTTTTTGCCGATGAAGTGCTGTTTCATGAAACATTAGGGTTCTCACCTGTCCAGTAACGCATATTTTGCTTATAGGCGAAGCCGTTTAACCAAACATGCGCTTCATCGCTAAAGATGATTTTGCAATGAAATTCCTCATTTTCTTCCATCAGGTCCAGAGCCCAATTCGAGAACGTACGTCGCTTCATATGATCAACTGGCTTTAGTTTTTAAGTCAGCTTGATCTTGTAAGGGTGTAGGCCAATATCCTTGCCCAAAATTCGCCATCATGTTTTTCCTTTACATTCTACTACAAACATTCAAAACCAACGTGCATCGGCATCTCTCCTTTTCTTCTCACCGTAATTCCCTTAACGCCCGCGCTGTGTAGCTATTACATTATAAGGGTCCCAAAAAATCCCTTTAGTGCGTCGATATAATAAAAAAAAAATCATTTGGTCTGGAAGAGGCCCAATTCTTGGGAAAGCCGTGAAATTGACTGATTTGGCTGGTTTGCTACGGACGCCTCTACGGCAGCAATATTCTCCACACCTCGGGCAAAACGTAGTCTCACTGGCACGGTTGTTCCTTTATATACTTCACCATGATAAAAATGTTGATTTTACTGAATACTTTGACATTGACAGTTCTGTATTCGGTTTAAGGGGGCGTTCACACTGAAAGTTTGAAGTTGTCAAGTTGCTAATGAAAGACCCTTTATTTTTGCTCCAATTTTCGAAAGTAGGCTAAGTTAGAGCAACTTACGCGAATGACAGTGAAAGTAAGACAATTGACGCTCATCAACGATATAATAACATTCACTCAACTCTAAGGACACCAACTACAAACTTCCCGCAGTCTCCCCTCTGGGCCATCACAGTTGCAGAAGAACTATTTCTGGGTCGGTGTCGAAACGATGGTGGAAGTTTTTTTTTTTACTGAAGACCCTAAAAGGGATTGTTACATTCTTTTTAAAAAAAACAGACACTTTGAGAAACTAATTTTTATTCTATGCACTCACCCTAACGTAACCTAACCTTTTAAAGCGAAGTTTTTCAACTTACACTTATCCCCATCCAAGGAAGATTGCCCCCCTTGAATTCACTTTCAAGGAATAGCCATAAGATCCACCCGCAGTGGTGTTAAAAGAAAACCTAATTATGCTGCAATTTGCTGAACTAAGAAACCAGCGGAGTACGTTCATGTCGATGGACTATTGCGTTCTCCATAAATTGCATGAACACTGGCACACATACATAATGTATATAAATGCATTGTGTGCGCAACTTGTTTGAATTAACATTTACATAAATGTGACGCAATGCAAGCAAGTTACTCAAGTTCGTCCTTAGCACAATGATGCTAGAAGAGATTACATTTATTTCTCTCCATGCAAGAAAGGTATTCTTGGAATGGAAAACCATAATACCACCCTTGAGGGGTGGGAATGAACAAATTTCGTTGCATTTATAACTCCCTTGGGGAGTTTGGTGTCACAAGACACCTACTAGATAAGTATTTTTATCAGTGTTATAAACGTTTATACATGTATGCATAACACCATCGCCCGATGCATCCTACCTATTTGTCATCGTGATGCAGATGCCCCAACCAAATAAATATTAACAGGGGTAAGCCAACTAACTACTAGACAACATCAAAATGATGGCAACGACGTAAACGATGATGATGATGGGTGATAGAAGCAACCGATGCAACAATGTTGGTTTAACCCCGGCGCCCAAGTGCCCCAAGTAATGTTATATTTCCTTCATTACAGCATGAATGCTCCCATCATAATGCATAATGAGAGCAATCGTAAGGTAACAATTGGCATGTCGATGGCGTCGTTTGATTATTTGGAAAAGAGTGGAACTGAAGTGTGCTATTTGGAAGAAGTTTTGAAAATCGTTGAACCTTTAAGTTGTCATATTTAAGAAAGGGCGTTATTTTTGAGCTGAATAAAATTCTTTTTCAAGTGGATTTTGTGTGGAAAAAACACGTACACTTAGGCTGCCAATCGTCCATCAAACTATATGGGTCTATCATGGGCCATCAATTTTTTATTAAATGGTTAAATTATTCTTATTATTATTTTTATTTTTTTTTTCAGCAAAGATATACATATACATTCTAAATACTACTATTGCACAATTTATAGAGGGGAGTCGGACAGAATCCCGAAAAACGTAATCCCGAAAATCCAAAATCCCGAAAAGCCACAATTCCAAAAACCTAAAACCCCAAAAACCCACAATCCCGAAAAGCCACAATCCCGAAAATCCAAAATTCCAAAAGACCAAAATCCCGAAAATGATACTAAAAATTTTATTCTAGTAACAAAAAAATTTGGCACATTTATTTAACAAAATAAACAAAATAAAAAACTTCAAATAAATAAAACATAACAAAAACAGTTCAAGTCTTACAAAAACATATCAAAAACGATCCATGACAAAACAATATTTAATACAAGTTCATATTGTACGCAATTCCTCTGAGATAACTTATTTCAGAACGCTTTCGCTGCTCACACTCCCAGTAAAATGTATCCTTGTATTTTTTGTTGACATGGTAATAAGCAGTTTCTCACGCTGTTTGTTGGTTTTCACGATGGGCACGTTCATTTCTACAAGGTGGCGCAAAAGTAATCCTCCTATCAGGAAATGCTATAAATTTTGCGATTGGCCCCTAATGTCAGTTCTGTTTTGACATTTGTGTAGTAAACACATGCGAAATACACGTTAATAAACAATGTTACGCTACACTGCTCCAGAACGCGGAATATTGGTGACTATTTATTTGAGCAATAATCGGTCGGTGACTTTGGCACAACGTGAATTTCGTCGCAGATTTCCTACCCGTCCAACGCCTACTGGTGAAACACTGCGACGTTTAGCCGCTCGCCTCGAAGAGACTGGCACAACACGAGATGCTGCCAGGTGTGGCAGATCCCGGAGTAGCCGTTCTGCAGAGAATATTGCTGCTGTAGCCGAAGCGCCGTCGACATCGACCAGACGACGTGCCACGCAAATGGGTATCAGTCGACGGTCTTTACAGCGAATTTTGGTACAAGATTTGAAGATGTTTCCGTACAATGTCCAGACGGTGCATCAGCTGTTAGCTGCTGACCGCCAATCGCGTCTAACATACGCTCAAGCCATCCTTAATCACCACCAAGAGGAAGATGATTTTTCATCAAAAATAATCATGAGTGATGAGGCCCATTTCCATCTTAGCGGGTACGTAAATAAGCAAAATTTACGCTTCTGGGGCACTGAAAATCCGCGTGTAACCCACGAAGAGCCATTACACCCGCTCAAAGTCACTGTGTGGTGTGCTGTTTTCGCTGGAGGAGTCATCGGAACTTTTTTCTTCGAAGACGTCGCGGGCCAAACGGTTACTGTGAATGGTGAGCGCTACAGAGCAATGATCAACGAGTTCTTTTTGCCGCAACTTGATGAATTGGGATTGGAAAACATGTGGTTCCAACAGGACGGTGCAACGGCACACACTGCACGTGCCACAACCGATATGCTGAAGGATGCATTTCCCGGGCGCCTAATCTCCCGTTTTGGCGATTTGCACTGGCCAGCAAGATCGCCTGATTTGACCGCTCCAGACTTCTTTTTGTGGGGCTTTTTGAAGTCGCGGGTTTATGTCAAACAGCCTCAGACTCTTGCAGCTCTTAAAGACAATATCCGTCAACAATGTGAGGACCTATCGCCGGAAGTTTTGGCCAAAGTGATGGAAAATGCCATAAAAAAGGCTCAAATGACAATCAACTGTGGCGGCGGCCATTTACATGACATCATATTCTCGACTTGATGTAAAAAAAATTAAAAGACCAAATAAAAATAATCCACAAGAAGAATCAAAGTTTTTCATTTTTTTTTTTAAATTACAGCCAAAAAAACATCGGAAGGTTATTTTTGCGCCACCTTGTACTTAAAACTTCCGACACAAAATGTCACTGATAATATAAAGTTTTTAATTATAAAGGCATGCACGATACTCACTTTGTATTACGATGTTCACTGTCTAACAAAAATCCAGTCGGTCAGCTATCGCACTATTTGAAATCAGCACAACTGAATGCACATTGCGAATTGCAAAACATTACAACGCAAAAAATTGCAAAACATTATCACGGTAAATGGAATGGACAAACACTTGTCTATTTTACATTCAAAATAAAATAAAGAATCCCGAAAACGAAATCCCGAAAAATTATATAAAAGGAAAAATTTGCGCTAATTTTCATTTTATATAATTTTTTGGGATTTCGTTTTCGGGATTTTGGCTTTTCGGGATTTTGGATTTTCTGGATTTTGGGGTTTCGGGATTTTGGATTTTCGGGATTTTGGATTTTCGGGATTTCGGTTTTGGGGATTGTGTCCCCAACCCTTTACAGAGATGTGGTTATTACTACCTTACTACTGAAACTATTATATAATTGTAAATGAAAAATATCAAACTACGAGTATGTCATATGAATAGGGACAACCGCTTCATCACTTGTTTTACTCTAAATCTCCAGTTCTAGTAATAATAGTTCTAATAGTTTCCGTTATGATAGATTACTTTATTGCTCATACATTTTGAGCAAAATAAGAGAGTTTGATTTAAGAACAGTTATATTTCGTAATTTTTTCTTTGTTCACTAATAAACTGCACGTTTAAAATTGGGTCAGTAGAATAGGGACAGTTGCAATTCGGTCGTCAATTCGAAAAGTGCTATCAAAAAAGCATTACCAAAAATTTGTGAATTTGCCAGGTTGCTTTGAGATTGTGGTTTTGCATTAATAGTAAAGTTAAAGTAATAATGGGTAGAGGAAAGCCATTAAATGTCGCGGAAGTGGCAAAAATAGAAGCTTTCAAAGAGGACGGTCACAGTTTACGTGAAATAGCCCGAAAAATTGAAAAAAGCAAATCGGTTGTGCATAATTATTTAAAACATAAAGAGAAATAATATGGCAAAAACATGAAAGGACGTACGGGCGAAGTGCTAACTGCTCAAGATAAGCGAGCAATCTTACGAGAAGCCTCTAATTCGGCTCGATCAGTGGCGAAAATCAGGGAAAAAGTTGGAGTAAGTGCAAGTTTATCAACAGTTAAACGAGTGATTAAGAAGGCCGCACAATTGAAACTTAAAAAAATTAAGAAAAAACCACCATTAAAAGAACAACGCTTGGAGTTTGCACGTCAGCACATGGCATGGAGAAAGGAGTGGCAAAAAGTAGTTTTCTCGGATGAAAAAAAGTTTAACCTCGATGGACCGGACGGATTTAACTACTATTTCCATGATCTGCGAAAGGAAGAACGGTTTTTGACGAGGCATCACAGCAGGGAAGGTGGCATTATGGTTTGGGGAGCTGTCTCCTATTATGGTGCGATACCATTGAACTTCCAAAGTACACGAATGACAGCAAAATCGTAGCAAAAAGTTCTGGAAACAGCTTTTCCGCAATGTCAGCACATTTCCGCCCCTTTTAGGTGGACCCACCAGCAGGAAAATGCTGCCATCCATACAGCCCGCATAATAAAAACTTGGATCCAAGCTCAAAGTGTATTCTCCAGACCTAAACATCATGGAAAATTTTTGGGGATGGCTGACGCGAAAAGTATACGAAGGTGGCAGGCAGTTCGAGGACAGTGAAGCCAACAAACTTGCTTGGGGTGAAATTGCCCTAGATTATTTAAAATCGTTATACGATTCTATGAATACCAGAATTTTTGAATTAGTTTTCAATAAAGGAGGAAGTACTCATTACTAAAAAAACAAATGCATACTTTTTTGTCACTTTTCGGGAAGTAAAAGCAGAATATTACTTATGTCCCTGTTCTAATGACCTACTTTTTGTATAGTGTTTTTTAGATCATCATAGTTAACTGTGGAAAGAAATTGGTAAACATTCCGAATGTATTAATATAACACATCTAGTGAGAGGGCAATGAAATAACCTTTCATACCGTATAACAATTTTTATCGTAGGAAGTTAGGAACGAAACATATAAGGTAAAATGATTCTAAGATATGCTGTCCCTATTCAAATGAACCGCAGAAGTAATAATTTGAGGAAAAGCTGATGGAAAAAACATCAATACGAACTTATAATAGGATCATCGAAACGAGAGAAGTGGTGGTGGGCATTGATTTTAGATATCACAAGTACAATTACTAAATTAACATATATTAATAGATTAACAAGTATAGATATAATTGACAAATATAATAAGTTAATAGATATAAATAATATAAAGAAACATATATAAAAATTTAACAAATATAAATAATTTAACAAATATGGATAACTTAACAAATGCAGATGATGAATTAATATAATAATAAAGTCAATTTAAAGTATAAATAAATAAAATAAATAAATAAGTATATTAATAACAATAAGTAAATAAATAAAGAAACAAACAAATAAATAAATAAATAAAAGTTATAACCATCTGGCATACCGCACCTGTAAGCCCTTATCACCCTGAACCCGTCGATTCAGCATGTTCCCATGATTGCAACGATGGCGGATTACCGATACAGGCGGATGCACGCGCTGCTTGCGTTGGGCGACTCAGCAGATTGGGCATGGGAAGCGATACCACCTAAAGCAGGATTTAGACGGCAGTGATTCAATCTAAGTTTGGACGTGACGGAGAGAAGTCGTAATCATATTCAATTGTATAAGAAATAAAGATTAATTATAACGTAGTCCGAAAATTTGTGTTTGAATTCTTTCGAACTGTTGGACCAACCTCAGGTTGGTGTTTGAGTGTTTTTGGAGAATCCTTAACAGGATTCTGTAACTTAAATAATACTAAATATAGTAAATAAATAAATAAATAAATAATAACAAATACGTGAAACAAGTAGTGATTTTATGTTTGTTCAATGTAGAAAACCTAAAATCAAGCGGTTGTCAGAGGAGCTGCAAGACCACCTGTATCGATCAAATAATTTATTCAATCTAGCTGGTATTTTTTTAATGGCTGAGATCACATGCAGTTCTTACTTTTACTTTTAAATTCATTTTTTAATTGTTACTGAATATCAACTTACGTACTAGACAAAAATGATTAAATCTAACTTAAAATTAACAGGATACTTATTCTTATTTATTGGTCCTTATGCGGACGCCCTAAACTTAACTATGTCTTATAATTATTGCCTTTCGGCCTAAAAACTATTTACGCACTAATCTTACATATGTATTCGTCGAGAAAATCAAATAAAACTCGGTATCATTATTAAGATTTTATATTTTTTATATAAAACAAACTACAAACTACCTATTCTACTTACTTAAACTACTTAATGTATTCTAACTATAATTAGGGTTCTGAGCACTCATTGCCTTGCGCAACAAGTGGTCAAAATCCTAATTGCTTTCCGGGTGCCTGGCAGTCGTCAACGTGCACACGCGCCGCCGTGAGCCGACTGAAGCCTTACAGCGTCAGTTAACTCCCGGAAGCACCACCACACGTTGGCGAGCCCGGCCTCTCACAAAAACGCCCTAGCTAACTTAAACTTATAAGCTAAGAGGATGTTACATAAAGTAACGCACCGTCCTGGGAGGGCATGTTGACCCCTCCCCCCTCAAAAAGCCACCAACATTCGGCAAATTGTTTTTCTGTATCGAATTTATCCCTCTCCGCTATTGCGGTACTAAAACGGAGGAGCTCATGAGCATTGGCGACGTCCTCGCCGCGGATGAGCCGCTTATCTCTCGCGCTGCGGAAGCGGTGGTATAATACCGGGATACCATCCCTCGTCTGTACCAGCCCTTTTGCATCAATATGGATAAATGCCTCCGGCGGGATAAAGCCAGAGCGGAGCGTACTCTCTATGTACATTTCATTGGGGTAGTAAGCCCCAAAGATCAGACTATTGTCGCTGGCCATCGCCCTTGCAACGTGCCTTCGAGTCACCTTAATGAGGAAATTGTCAATCCTATTGAACTGAGCCCCATCGTATAGGACCTTGTTGGGATAGTATTTTATATAATTGGATTCAGGCGTTCGGAACAACCGGAGACAGGTCCTAAGACATTGTCTCTCCAAAACCCGAATCTTTTCCATATAGCTGGGCGCTATATTAAAAAACAATGGACAACCATAAGCGATAATCGGCCTTATAAGGGCCACGTAGCAAATGACCTTCACTCTGGAGTCAAGTTGACTGCTATGAAACAGTCTCCTTGTCAAAGCATAAGCCTTCTTGGCCCCAGCAAGACAAGCAACTATATGTCTATCGAAATATAGATACTGGTCAAGCCAGATACCCAGATATCTAACTACGCTTCTCACCGCCAATGGCTGCCCATTTTGTCCAATAATGGCCAATTTCTTCCAGTTTTTTCTGGTATCCCTAGAGGCCCCAGCCAATGGGGTTCTGAACAAGATTGTTTCCGTCTTCTGAAAGTTGATTTTCAACTTCCAGTCGTCGCAATATCCCTTAATTTGATCGAAGTCGCGCTGCAAAAGAATGTTAATGACGTCGATTTTAGGACCTGATCTGTATGCCACCAAATCGTCGGCATACGCTATAGCATGTCTGAGTGAACCTACCAGATCACTCGTGTAAATGTTAAACAGGATCGGAGAATTGACCGCCCCCTGCTGTAAACCGTTTTTAATTTCAAAGACTCTGCTCGAAGTCACGTTGCCACATTTGACAACGAACTTCTTTCCCATAAGCATATTATAAATTACATATAGCAAAGGTTTGTGCATCCCCCGCCTGGTCAACTTGTAGAAAAGTCCCTCTAACCATACGGTGTCGAAAGCCTTCTCAAAATCAACCAGACAAGCACCCGTGCATTGGTTCTTGCATTTATTCCACTGAATGTCGGAAACCAGTTTCGACGCGGCATGAATAGTGTCATGCCTCGCCCTGAAACCAAACTGGTTGTCCGGAATTATGTTATTGTCCTCGACCCACTTTAACAGGGCTCTATTGACAACCTTTTCAAAAACCTTGCTAATATTCGGAAGCAAGCTAATTGACCGGAGATTGGCAGGCTTCGTCCTATCTTTACCTTTTTTCAGGATAGGGTGTACCACAGCTACCTTCCAATGCGTCGGATAATGTGCATTATTCAGCGCATTGCTAAAAGCGTGGTGAAAATATCTACAGCCTCCAGAGGCAGGTGTCTCAATACGACGTTTGGGACACCATCCATCCCCGCCGACTTTTTATTCTTTAGTGACTCGAAGATGCACAGAAGATCATCCTTCGACACGAACAAGTGCGATGCATCTCGGCCATTGGCGACAACTGCATTAGCATGGTTTTCATCAGTGAACACGGTGAATCCGTTATTCTCAGATCGCCAATTCTCAAGTTCGGTGCGCGGATCGAAGCGGCTCACCAGAGCCCTATTCTCAATGTCGTGGTTACGGCGAACAGGATTGTTCACCGTATACACGGCCTCGAAACAAGCGCCCAGCAAATCCACTTTCTCCTGTGGGTCCTCGACCACGAAAAAATCGTCGTTTGAAGCGACACTTTCTGGACTTATTCCAGCAGTCAGTACTGTCTGTCTGTTCTCTGCTGTCTGGGAGATTCGAACACAAGGAATATCATTGTGATCTTTCCTCCTGAACAACTTATTTATCTGTGGGAACATATTCGGACTACAGGTTTTAATAGCCCGAATTTTATTGCCCCAATACAGACTTACAGATTTTCTGTAATTGTCTTTTATCAGCTGTTTCAGGATTCGGATCTCTGACTTCAGCATCCTTACCTCCGGGTCGTCGCGATCAGTAAATTGCCTGTACAGCCGTTTAAGCCTCGAGAGCAGTCTACTTTTCTGTCGGTATAGTGCGTCGATTGTAGGGTTTCTGTACTTTTCTGTCTGGTCGTCGTCGGAACGTCCTACCCGAGGAATAGTTCGTTCCATAGTTCGTTTGATGGCGTCGTTCATTTGCAATAAATGTCGATCAATGTCATCATTTGTCATGTTACTGTTTGTCGGAGGGTCGATCCCACTCGAACGTATATCTCGCTTTAAAAATCTGGAGAAGCGCGACCATTGTGCCCTCCGATAATCGAATGAACACACTGCTTCGTACTCCTCCAGCAGCGTTTGCTCGTTCGGGATCCGTATTGCGGCGGCGAGTCCGTAGTGGTCACTATCGTACTCAAACGCACGCAAACAGTTCCGCGTGTTTTGATCTATGTTCGTCAGTTGAAGTCTTGCGTCCGTTAAGGCCAAGTCCAGGAAAGCACCGCTTCTTGGAAAAGAAGGGATATCCGTCGCGTACAACTCGAGGTTGTACTCAATCATCTTGAGGCGCCACCAGTCGCGAAACTGGTTGCCCCTGGGATTTGCAGTAACATTTCCCCATGCCGCATGTTTGGCATTAATATCTCCGGCATCACATGCAGTTCTTCGGTCGAAAAATGCCAAAGTAAGTTTTAAATTATTTTCAGCTGTTTTGTTGTTATCTGTAATCTATGTGTGTGGCTTTTTGCACATTTGCAACAAACTGGAGATTTATAAAACAAGATTGCTGAAAATTACTTTAAAAATTATCAGTTTGTTTTCTCGACTCATTTTTGGTCTTCTGGTTACAAATGAATACAGCACACAATTAAAATGTGATATCAACTTTTCTGATGGTTTCTTGGACATGAAAGCTAAATGTCAACGACTTGTCAAGGTGAACCTTAGCTTAACTTAGCACTTGATTTACAATCCATTACCAATTTTCAAAGCATGTTTGGATGACATTTAAGTCAGATAGCAATTTCGTTTCAATGTTTAAACCAACTGATCTGATGAATACATGCATGTGTCGGCTGCAAAAATTGCAATTTCACAGTTGGTTAATTTTGGAAAATCGTGCGTGTAAATATTATACAGGATTGGCCTAAGAACCGAACCCTGGGGTGAGTTGAATGGTTAAATGAACAACAACTTGTGATTGCTCCATGGCTGGAGTTGCAGCGCTGTTTCACAGCCGATCATAAGACTTCTTTTTGTGGTGCTGGTCTATTTAATTCGATAATTCAAATTAGCATGCCACGACGATATTAATAAACAGATCAGCAATTTCCTTAGCGCTCACAAGTCTATTGTCGTTCAATTAGTTTCTTTTTGTGTTCCCCATAGGAATTATTTTTTAAGCTAAGTCCATGGTGGGCAGGTTTCGGGGGTAGGAAGAAATTTCCTTCGTTGGTTGCTCATACGAACCACTCTGCCTAAGAGCTGCGAAAAGCTGGGTTAAACAGGGGCAAAACCCACTTTAAAACACCCGCTCAAGGGCAGTTTCTTGCGAATGACGAAAACTGCCTAAGCAGTAGAAGGAAATTTATCTTCTTCCTTTATATAAATCGCTTCGTTGATGATCTGATAGAGATAATTTTTCATTTTGGCAATATGCGCATCGCCTTTACGTTTGGGTAGATTGTGCCACATGTATCCCTGGTCCTTTTCCTTTTATTTTCTTCCTGGAAAAGTGTTTATACCCTATTCTAGGGGTATATTAATTTTGACGCATAGTTTGTAACATACCTTAATATTGCCCGTAGACCCCTAAAAGTTACTATATTTATGATCAGCATCGATAGTAATGTCGATCTAGCCATGTCCGTACGTCCGTCCGTCCGTCCGTCGGCAAAAATTAGGCCTTTTTTAAACTGGACCTAGAGAGCTGAAATTTTAACCATATACTCTCTAGGGTCCCGAAATAATCAAGTTTACGAATTTTTGAAATCCGCCCACAGACACACCCACAAACTCAAAAAAAAAAAAAAATTTTGGAAAAAATCGAATTTTGAGCTAGAAAGCTGAAATTTTTTATATATGATCTATGACTCCTTCGCGGGGGTCAGTCACCTTGACGTGTGTACCATCATTGCATTCGATGGTGCCGGTGCGAAGGCTTATGGCGCAGCTTCAACGGGCTATGCTGTCTAAGGGCCACCCATGACAGACAGGCTGCTGACGAGCGTCAACCAAGTATTGACCCGGACTCTACGTCCCCCTCTCCTCTTTTCTCTCTCAAAGCGCAGTTAAGTGTACCACTATGCGGCCTTTACAGGACAATACGTCCTTCCAAATTCCCCTCCTTTACCACCTGGGCTGGACGTAAGGTGTCATACGACCCGTGCCGAGAGTCAACCTGGCTGAGGGCCCAGTCATCAAATAGCTCAGTCGCGTACGGAGTATCCGGAAACCTGGCGCCCTCCGGATTAACTAGCCTTATCTGCACAATGCGGATCTCTGTGCAGATGGACCTCTTTTCTCCGCTACTCGTGGGACTTAATATGAAACCTAACAAAACAAAACAAACAAAAACGAAACAAAAAAATTTTACGGCCGGTTCCCCTTTAAAACCGGACGGTAGTACGGCGACCAAACTGTCTACCGGCAAAGCTCTTGTGGCACCAGCTAGGATTGGGACTGTGGATACACATGGTCCCTCCACTAGCGGTTGCGAGCAAAAAAAACCCCTTCCCAACAGAGAGAGGACTATGCATCATGGTCCCCCCTCTGCTGGCCCTTCAACTACCACCGCGTCTGCAAGGCTGACTGAAGGAGGGACTGTGCCTTCTCATGGTCCTTCTGGTGTCGGCGCAAAACCCACAACCAAACCCAATTCTGGCGGGGGTGGGACTGTGCATCATGGTCCTTCCCACACCAACAGCGCCGGATCGCGTCATCGCAATCCGTCCTCGACGAATTACAAAAATCGTCGTAATGCCATCCGGATCCAGCGTATGTGTGGCAACATCGCGGTGAAGGACAGGACCCCGGACCTAATCGCGAAACTGGCATGGGCCCAACAAATCCTCAGTAAAACCAGCGGGGATTTGTCGACAAAACGCCAGAGATCAGTGGAAGGGACCATTTCGGTTCCCAAGAGACAGAGGGTGCACAACACCGGCAACCCTCCCACTACCGCATCTCACAGGCCTTTTAGCGAGGTCCTTAAGGACAAAATTGTGATCGCGGTTATAGACCGTAGTCACATAGACGGCACTATCTCCCACGAAAGATGGGATGATGTAATATCTGCGCTCTCGGGCAACTACTCCTCATTCATGAGAGAAAACCCGGGACCACCGCCGCTAATCCATGAAGGCGGGTGGCATCAAGGCCACATCAAGCTGGTCGCATGTAGTGACCAAAGATCGGCTGACCTCTATAAGCTTGCGATTAGTAGGCTTGGAGAGGTGTGGCCCGGCGCAAGGCTCGAGGTCGTAGCGAGGGAGGATATCCCCTGCCGGCCAAGATCGCGCATATGGATCCCCCCAAATCCATCCACTCCAGAGGACGTCTTAGACATTCTAAGATCAAGCAACCCCTCTCTACCGACCCATAACTGGAAGGTGGCGAAACTGGAGGAGCAAAAGGGCTCCCACAGATGTGCGGTAGTCATTATCAATCAGGAAACCCTGGCTCCCCTGGCAAAAACAGATGGCCTCATACGATTTGGCTGGATCGAGGTCAAAATGAGGGTGTACAAAAAGGACGAACTCGAGGCGGGAAAACTTCCTCCTCCTTCTCCTCACCCTGAACTCTCGAATGATGAGCCATCTACCTCGTTCCCTTCGCTGGAGGACGATGAATCCGCCGATCATGCGGCAACTGCAAAATCGTCACTCTCCGTAAGCGATATACAATCGGATATGGAAACTGACGATTTCCTTGACAGGGTTCTTCTGAGTGAAGATGAACTTCTTAGTTCGTCTTCGGAATTGGAAGGCCTAAATAACACCGTGGTGGAGGTGCCTCAGGATTGTAGCGACAATGCTGCAGCTAATCCAGATTAACCTCCAACACTCCATCAAGGCTTCGGCCGCTCTCGTTCTTCGCCTCTCTAAAGGCGGGGAAGATGTCGTCTTGATCCAAGAACCATGGATTGTACACAACCTGGTTCAAGGACTCAAGACTCCTGGATATTACTCACTGTATGTGACCGACAAAGGTAAACCAAGATCGTGCATACTAGTGAAAAGAAACCTTAATGCTTACTTACTCCCTAATTTCAGCGATCGGGATATAACTGCTGCGAGACT
Source organism: Portevinia maculata (assembly GCA_949715645.1). Classification (NCBI taxonomy): domain Eukaryota; kingdom Metazoa; phylum Arthropoda; class Insecta; order Diptera; family Syrphidae; genus Portevinia; species Portevinia maculata. Next base: position 3,597,234 of record OX454526.1, on the reverse strand, counting down.
GGAGACTGCAGGCAGATCAGTCTGGTTGGCATCGGCATATCTCGCCCACGACCACGTGGGACCTCTCCCTGGTGATAACCTGGAGAGACTGATCGAAGAAGCAAGGAGGCAGAAGGCTGAACTCATAATCGGCTGTGATGCTAACGCACATCACACCGTATGGGGAAGCTCGGATATCAACAACAGGGGTGAGTCACTTTTTGATTATATCTTAAGCACCAACCTCATTGTATGTAACATAGGTAATGAACCCACTTTCATTACCAAAAATCGACAAGAAGTCCTTGACATTACTCTTGTCTCCGATACCATCAACGACATGATAACGGGTTGGAAGGTCTCGACTGATCACTCCTTCTCTGATCACCGTTATCTTCAATTCAACCTCAATGTTGATCCTCCCTGCCAACCCATTTTCCGCAATCCTCGGAAAACCAATTGGCCCAAATACAGAGAAACTCTTCGCGGACTAGTTACCTCTGAACTTTTAAGTCCACCCTGTAACTTTTCCGAGCTTGACGGCAAGGTCTACGAGCTCACCTCGGCTCTCAATAAAGCGATGTCCGCTTCCTGTCCCCTCATACGACCTATGGGGAAGAGAAAGCCACAATGGTGGAGCCAGGAACTGGGACCACTCAGAAATAATTGCAGGAAACTCTTCAATCGCGCTAAAAGCTCGAGATTACTTACTGATTGGGACTCCTATAAGGAAGCTCTCAAATTATACAAAAAAGAGCTAAGGAAAGCCAAAAGATCATCCTGGAGACTCTTCTGTGGTAAAATAGAAGAAGTCTCTGAGGCATCTAGGCTAAGAAAAATCCTAGCTTCAAATCCAACCATGCCCAGCTGTCTAAAGAAAGCTGATGGATCCTGGACGATATCTAGCGAGGAATCGCTCAATCTGCTACTTGATACCCACTTCCCAGGAAGCTCCAATATTACCGGGTACACTGATCTGAATAGATCACTGGCACAGGTGACTCTTTCTCAAGGTCTGATCACAAGGGACAAGCTGCTTTGGGCACTAAATAGCTTCAAGCCCTTCAAGTCTGCAGGACCAGACGGCATAATACCTGCCGAATTACAAATGTGTTCAGATATCATCACACCAGTATTGGAGATGATTCTGAACAGCTGCTTAAAAATGGCATATATTCCTCAGGCTTGGAGAGAAGTGAAAGTGGTCTTTATACCAAAAGCGGGGAAATACTCCCATGTCAGCCCAAAAGACCTGAGACCTATTAGTTTATCATCATTCCTCCTCAAAACGTTGGAGCGACTGATTGATATCCATCTCCGTACCAACATAAATACGCAGCTTCTATCTGCGTCTCAACATGCATACTGTAAGGGTAAGTCAGTTGAAACTGCCCTTCACTCTCTGGTACGCACTATTGAATACTCCCTTCATCACAAGGAGTACACTATGGTTGCTTTTCTGGATATAGAAGGCGCCTTTAACAACGTGGGTACATCTGCAATCACGAATGCACTGACAGCACTGAATGTGGAGGGTTCGCTTGGTGAATTGATTAATCTACTGCTCACAAGTCGGATTATCAACTCAAAACTGGGCGTTTCATCCGCCAGGAGGTCTGTCAGTAGAGGCACGCCGCAAGGCGGGGTCCTTTCCCCCCTTCTCTGGAATTTGGTGGTGAATGAGCTACTGATATACCTGGAAGGGGTGGGCTGCAGGGTGATTGCATATGCGGATGACATTGCTATAGCCGTCTCCGGGAAGTACCTTAACACTATAAAAGAACTCATGCAAAATGCTCTTAACAAGCTAAAAAAATGGGCTAATCGCTGTGGCTTGGGTATCAACCCCCACAAAACAGAATTAATCCTCTTCTCCAGGAAACACAAGATTCCGCACATCGACCCACCCTCTATTGGTGGTATAAGATTAGTATTCTCTGACGAAGCTAAGTTCTTGGGTCTTATCTTCGATAGGAAGTTAAGCTGGAAACCCAACATACAAGAAAGGGTAAAAAAAGCCACAGTGGCACTTTTCTCTTGCAAAAAAGCCATTGGCAACAAGTGGGGTCTACAACCCCGCATAACGCATTGGCTATATGTATCGGTCGTAAGACCGATTCTCACATATGGGGTTGCTGTCTGGTGGACTGCCCTAAGTAAAGCTATAAACTGTGCTAAGCTTGGCAAAGTCCAACGCACAGCTGGTTTGTGCATAAGTGGAGCACTCCGTACCACCCCCTCTGCAGCACTCGATATCCTGCTACATCTGTTACCACTCGACATTTTTAGTAGGCAAACAGCAGCCTGTTCTGCTGTCCGCCTTAAGGCTACCTCGCAGTGGGTTAACAATAACATTGGCCACACCACCATTCTGGACTCATTTGAGTCTCTACCAGGAAACATAGATTACACCATACCCCAATTACAGTTTGGAAAGAACTTTCAAGTCACTATTCCTTCCAGATCATTCTGGGAGGACGCTGAATTTGAGGAAGTTAAAGCGATCCACTTCTACACCGATGGATCAAAAACTAGTGACGGGGTTGGTGGCGGCGTTTTCTCCGAAAGACTAAATCTGAGTCTCTCTTTCCGTCTCCCTAATCACTGTAGCGTATTCCAGGCGGAGATTATGGCGATAAAAGAAGCCCTGACGTGGCTGAAGAGAAATGTGATATCCACAAAGGATATCCGTATCTTCTCGGACAGTCAGGCCGCGATCAAGTCCGTGGATTCAGTATCTTCAAACTCCATTGCAGCCCTCGACTGCCGTTCATCTCTTATGGAGATGGCGGAGCAGTTTAACATTCACCTCTGTTGGGTGCCGGGGCATAGAGATATTCCAGGAAACTGCAGGGCTGATGAACTCGCCAAAAAGGGAACCAAACTCCCCCTTTTACCTGAAAAGGGTTCTCTGGGTATCCCAATCGCTACCTGCAAACTTTTATTCAAGCTATCCGCAATCGAGAGAACAAACCTTAGGTGGACAGGTAGTAATACATGTCTAGCGACTAAGCACATCTGGCCAAAGCTGGACCTGCGACGCTCTAAGAGTCTGATCTCACTAAACCGACTGCATATTAGCTCCACTATAGGTGCCATTACAGGGCACTGTCTGATAGGCAAGCATGCATCGAGGCTTGGCGTTTATTCTAACGATTTCTGTAGAAGTTGCTTGGACGAGGAGGAGGAGGAGACTATACTTCACCTTCTCTGTACATGTCCAGCTCTCTCCCATAATAGAAATCTTCATCTGGGAGATTTCTTGCTTAACAATCTCAACGACTTGGCTAACGCTGACGTTAGAAGTCTATCGCGCTTCATAAGAAGCTCTAAATGGTTTAACTAGTAGTGGGGAAACCCCTCGATCCGTGTGGCATCACAATGGACCTAATCCTGGTCTAAGTGTGTCGGCCTTCTGCTGACAGCCACTTCAACCTAACCTAACCTATGACTCCTAAAACTGCTCGGGATAAAAATTTTTCAAAATCCGCCCACTGGCACTATTTTTTTTATTTTTATTATTATTATTTTGTTTTTTGTTTGAAAATTCAAATATGGGCCCTTTATGCTCATGTGTTCATTTTTTTTAAATCCGCCTACTGACACGCCCACAATTAAATGAAACAATTTTATTGAAACACCCAAGTTTGAGCTAGGGAGCGTTTTTTTTGATAAAATCCTTTAAATGTTATATAACAAAATATGAAGAGCGTTCTTAACAATTCAACCATACTTACGCCACGCCCACTTATGAGGGATAGGAATAAGAATAGGGTATCCAACAGTTCGCCCAAGCGGACTGTAGCCCGCCCCTATGTTTTTTTATAAAATCCTTTAAATGTTATATAACAAAATATGTAGAGCGTTCTTAACAATTCAACCATACTTAGACTTTTGTCACGCCCACTTATCCAACAGTTCGCCCAAGCGGACTGTAGCCCGTCCCTATGTTTTTGTTATCATTTTATCAATATTTTTGTGTTATTTATTATTGAACTATTTGTTGCAGGTAAATCAACTACAGATGCAATCCAAAGTATAAGGATCATGATGGAAAAACATAGTGATTCCTTAAAGGATTTGCATATGGTGTTGACTGATTTTGAAAAGGCCTTTAATAGACAACCAAGGGATCCGCTATGGGTGGCGCTTTGACAGCGAGTAGTTCCAGAAACCTACGTACAAATGAACTTGGATATGTATGAGGGAGTTACGACTAAAGTAAGATCCGTTGGTGTCACTGAGAAGTTCGCAATCAAAGTCGGTGTACACCAGGGAAGCGTCTTAAGTCCCTTGGTATTAATTACAGTCCTTAATTATCTAATAATAAGAATGCATCAGTTATTCTTTGCTGACGATGGAGCCGTCACTAGCGATGATCAAACGTCCCTGCAACGAGCACTTGATGTAGATATGGGTGGCAGTTTTGAAGGGGAATTGGTATCCGAAACAAAACAGAATACTTGTACCTACTGCCTGGAGTGGATCAGAGAACATCCACTCCGACCTATTTCAGACATTTATATAAATAGAAGAGTGATTCCCAAGTGCAAACAGTTTAAATATCTGGGATCTATGATCAATACCAAAGCAAGCTATGATGACGACATGACGTAGGGTGGATGAAGTCGCGGGTAAACTCAGTCATGTTAGTTGAAAGGAAGGCTCTACACCGCAGTTGTGCATCCGGGGCTCACATACGGTTCATAATGTTGGACAGCGTACAAAAAGTATGAGGGCAAATTAACGACAGCTGAAATGAAGATGCTTCCCATGACAGGTGTAACAAAGATTGAAAGAATAAGAAGTTCCAGGATTCGAGGAAGCCTTCACGTTAAAGAACACGTTCCAATCCCAACGCGAAAGAGAGGCCGGCCTAAAACTGCTGTATCACACAAAAGTAGCAGCACCAGCGGCGAAGTGATTCAAAATCGGGAGGCCTGCCGTTTTTTTCTGAAGTCGAACTGGCGAACTCCACAGGTGGACCAGTAGGGATGCGGTTAAGTGGCAGGGTTATGATCCCTTTAATCCTGATCATAGCCTCACCGTCATTAAGGCAGAAGAAGAAGAAGAAGAGGAAGTAGAAGAAGAAGAAGAAGAAGAAGAAGAAGAAGAAGAAGAAGAAGAAGAAGAAGAAGAAGAAGAAGAAGAAGAAGAAGAAGAAGAAGAAGAAGAAGAAGAAGAAGAAGAAGAAGAAGGAGAAGTATTAATTATTTAACTATTTGATATTATAGGTCTAACCATGTCTAGGTCTTATTTGATAATGATGCTCATTGTTTTGATGGGTTGGGGACACAATCCCGAAAGTCGAGATCCCGAAAATCCCGAAAAAATAAAATTCAGAAAATCCAAAATCCCGAAAAGCCAAAATCCCGAAAAACCAAAATCCCGAAAAAAGAATCCCGGAAACGAAATCCCGAAAAATTATATAAAATGAAAAATTTGCGCAAATTTTTCATTTTATATAATTTTTCGGGATTTCGTTTTATTTTATTGTCAATGTAAAATAGACCATTGTATGTCCATTCCATTAACCGTATTAATATTTTGCAATTTTTCGCGTTGTAATGTTTTGCAATTCGCAATGTGCATTCAGTTGTGCTGATCTCAAATAGTGTGATAGCTGACCGACTAGATTTTTGTTAACATCGAAATACAGTAAGTATCGTGCATGCCTTTTTAATTAAAAACTTTATATTATCAGTGACATTTTGTGTTTGAAGTCTTAAGTAAAAATGAACGTGTCCAACGTGAAAACCAACAAACAGCGTGGGAAACTGCTTATTGACGGCTACTGTTTTTGTTATGCTTTATTTATTTGAAGTTTTTTATTTTGTTTATTTTGTTAAATAAATTTGCCAAATTTTTTTGTTGCTACAATAAAATTTTTAGTTTAATTTTCGGGATTTTGGTCTTTCGGAATTTTGGATTTTCGGGATTGTGGCTTTTCGGGATTGTGGGTTTTCGGGATTTTAGGTTTTCGGGATTGTGGCTTTTGGGGATTTTGGATTTTCGGGATTTTGGGATTACGTTTTTCGGGATTCTGTCCGACTCCCTGTTTTGATATCTGCCGCAACATACGTTAATATGTGCGAGGTATCATGAAAGAAAATTGTATGATTTTTGTTCTCTTTGCTTTTGACCATCCACGAGTGCAGTTGCCTTCGCTGGAACTCTTTAGTACGGTAACCAATAACAATTTATAACGTTTTCAAAATTGCAGGTTTTGTTATTTCGATTCCTCATCTTCGTCGATTGATTCATTTACAACAAACAAAGGGTCTTTCATTAAGGACTTGACAACTTAAATAAAATACAAACTACTTGAGATATCTCAAAAAAAATGTATTGGCTTGAATTACTATCAAAACATTTATGAATGGAATTCGACTTCGTTCATTATGTCCACCACGGAAATGTTTTTTGTTCCTTAATGAAAGACCCTTTAGTAGACTGAACAGGAACTGCTTTTGTTTCTATTTTGTCTGTAAATAAAAATGCACTATCGTTACGATCGATGTTTGCGGCATTGCAATTTCGGTTTGTGGATTTGTGATTCGTTCGGTGGAGTTGAAGAAACAAAATATGCGGAAAATAGTTAAAACTGATATGTAAACATAGGAAAAGGCTACAGTTTGCTTGGGCAAACTGTTGGATACCCCATTCCTATTCCTATTCCTCATTTAGTGGGCGTGACAAAAATCTAAGTGTGGGAGAATCGTTAAGAAGGATCTACATATTTTGTTATACAACATTTAATGGGTTTTGTTGGAACTTGTATTTGTGTTAAAAAAACGCCGCTTGGAAGTGGGCATGGCAGAAAATTTTGAATAAAGAAATTGTTCAAAATGACGTCAACCATATTTTGCGAATGATTCAATACATCGGCCCGTAGAAAGTATATACGAGTATGTATTTTAAGTTTCAGCTTCCTAGCTTAAACTTTGGCTTTTCGATAAAATTGCTTTTTTTTTTAATTGTGGGCGTGTCACTGGGCGGATTAAAAAAAAATGGCCAAAAAAGGGCTTCTAGAAAGGGTATATTGTAAATTTCAGCTTCCTAGCTCAAACATTAGGTGGTTGGGTGTTGTAGAATTAGGGTATTCATTGAGCATTGGCATCAACCTGGTGATGCACAATAGCCGTAACTGAGACTACACATCTACTGTGCTTATTTTACCTCCAAGTGGTAACCACCGGGTACTGGTTATGGCTATCCAGACATGACTTGGTAAACTTATAAGCGCGTGTGTTGAACAAGAAGTAAATAGCAACAATATACGCTCTGTCGGAAAGGCTTTCTGGTTAGTCTCAGAAGTTTTACATGAGTCCCTCAGAAAGAGGACGTGCGGTGGATAATCCCCCGACGGTACAACCGAAGATTGATTCAACGGTGCTGTCGACAGTCAGGATAACAGGTAATTTACATGAGCTACTTCGACTTATTTGGAGCTGAGGTCAGTAAGGAATTTTCAAGACTAGTCAGGATGCTGAAAAAGAGATGATGGCGGATGACCCATCTATAGGCCACAGCAAGCCTTACATCCCCAAAGTGCGTAACTGGCACAGGGATATACGGCCCGCTGTTCTAGGGTAAAAACAAGGGTCTGGTCCTACAGGTTGGGGGTTGTACCGTTGGGGTAACTTAACGACCACGTCAAGCAAGTCTAGTTATGAAAGAGACACGAGTAGCTTCGGATAACGAATACGGCCACATTCAGCGAATGGACAATAATGTTCCAGGCAAGAGGATCTTCGACTCCCAGCCCATAGGTTCGAGAAGGCAAGGAAAACCGAACCTCCGTTTTAAGGAGCAAGCAATCGCGGATGCCAGACCGCTTGGTCTGGCCAACTGGAAGGAGCGTGGCCGGGATCGGAGAGGATGGGAGGCTGCAGTGTCTCAGGCGCGGGTCGGGAGACCGTTAAGTAAGTAAGTAGTTCAAACTTTGACTTTTCGATAAAATAGTTTTAAGAAATTGCGGGCGTGTCAGTGGGCAGATTTTACAAATTCTAACTCCCGATCATTTTGGGCTCTTAAAAACAACCACAAATTAAAATTCTCAGCCTCCTAGCTCAAAATTCGATTTTTTGATTTATTTTTTTTTTGCGTGTACGTGTCAGTTTTCGGATTTGAACATTTTTTAAAATTGATTATTTCGGGCCCCTATATGGTTAACATTTCAGCTCTATATCTTCAATTTAAAGGCCTAATTTTTGCCCACGGACAATGGCAAGGCAAAGTCGATATTACTATCGATGCTATGCTGATCACGAATATAGTAACTTTTAGGGGTCTACGGGCATAAAAAGGTATGTTACAAACTATGAGTCGAAATGAATATACCCTGAGGATAGGCAATAAAAACCTGCATTGGATGCGGATAACAGTCAGGCGCTCACTTATCAGAGGGTCTACCTGGACTCCGAGGCCCAGTTCTTCATTTTTTTCCCGGACGTGGTATCAGAAATCCCCCACTCAGCAATTTTCGCAAGATCCAAATAAAATACAGGTTGGAAGGTGTTCATTTGTGTTATTTTTGCTTTTAATGCAACCGCTGGACACATTTTTGTGGCACCCAAAGTTCAAAACCAAAGCTGAAATTTTTCAAAACAATGCCCATCTTCTGAAAATGTTTGTCAACACTAAGACCGATTAGTAGATTGCGTTAACTATCTGTCTAGCTCCGTATAAAGACGGGCTTAACGTACCAAATTCAAATCCCGCATAATAGGTCGTGCAGTCCAATTTCGTTTCACTAGTCAAAGAAGTGACTCGCAAAAGTCAACAATTTATTTTTTTCTTTGGGCTAGCCATTCGGTCCAACGTCCAACGACGACTACACACACCCATTTCATTGCTCAGTATTCATCACGTTCACTTTATCCATCCATTTTATAGCACAAAAGCTTGGACGATTAATATTTATCTTAAACTATACTTTTCCGGTGTACAAACTCCAGTTCTTCCGAAATCCCATAGGCGTGCTTCATCTTTATATAATATCTGTGCACAAACATTATCCATCGCAGACATCCACCTAATGCCACTACATCTCTGAAGAAAAAAACAGACAATACGTTCACGTTCCGCAGAAATTACATGTACAAATCCAGATTAAGAATAAACTTGAGACGTGAAAACGTACTCCCATGACCACTGGGCAAATGAAAAGTGGATTTATCTTGCGGATATGGGACAGACGTACTCACAAAACTGCGGAATTATTGTTTGCAAGCAGAGTCCATTGTTCCTTAGGGTACCCCGATCCCATTATATATATGTCCGTTGAACGATTCTTGCTTTTTGCCCCCTTCCCATCAGTCGCAGTCCAAATAACCAGCTGTCTTGAGTCAAACATGCTGAGTTGGAAAAACTTAAATTGCATGATGTACATCATTGTGTATGGATGTAGCCAGATGTCTATTTCTCAATGTTCACCATGGAAAAAGGGGGAGGTAAAACAGAAGGATTTGCGAACAGCATCCGGAAACCTTCAATCATCAAGGTATCAAGAGCTTTCAAGCGTGGATAAAGGATAACCAATACAGGATATTTCCGCACAAGGACTATGAACATTCGTGTACTTGTGGTATGTGACTGTTACGGTGCCTTGTATTGGCTGCCGCAAAGCGGCTTACACCCAGATCAAAGTACATTCGTCAATGACATCAAAATGTCATCACATAATCACAAATAAAATACCAGGAGTCAAAATTCCACTCAGTTGTTGAGAGGAGTGTGGTGCGTCCGTAATTGATGTACTTGTGTCTTTCGTAAATGAATTCTCAAATACGGCACTCACAAATTTATTACCGCTATGTTTCATCCACGGAGGATGGAATTGGAATACGACTATGACGCCTGGGGCCAACCTTCTATCAAACGATGTATGCGGTATTTTTTTATTCTAATGTGGAAGGTAACCCTCATCTCATTCCCATTTCCATTCCCAGTCCTCAGTCCTCAGTCGTCAGTCCTAGGCCCAAGTCAACCTACCAACTAAATAGGTGTGAGAAAACTGATTCGGCTTTCTCGCAGGAAGGTGTAACGTAATAAGTTCCTACTTAAGATTCCTATAGCTATTTCCGTTCCCGAACGCTTCAATTTGAACCTGCTGCATGCGAACGCAAACGTAAGCCCGAGTACTAGTACAAATACAAGCGTATGTATATGTGGAAACCATTTGAAACTTTGGATGATACTCATCGCGGATTCGCACCCCATTAAATCGTCACGAACAGAGGGAGTGGAATAGCAAATGTACAGATTGTATGTTTCCTTAAAGTAGCAGATTCCATCCATGCATGAATGCCACGGCATATTGCAGAGTTGACTCCAAATCCGTGTAAAAGAAATTGTTACCGCGCTGCTTCTCGGCTTTTTCTGATTCGCATTTGTAATTAGTGGAAAGTGTTTGAGCTTTGTAGTCTGTAAAATCCACAGACGAGAGAACGAATTAACATAGGCAGAGGGTGTAGGCAACTAATCGTATGCGGAGGGTTCTTCGTGTTACCTTTGGGAGACATTTCATCATTTAAATGCCGTTCCATTAAACCGAAATTATTGATACACATCTTGGTGCTGGTACAATTCCACATTCAAATGAGGTGGAGCATGTGGACTTAATGCCCCCATTTGCGGAGTGTCTTACAAGATTTGAATATATTTGAATGCCAAGTTGCGGCAATATGTTATGACAATGAATTTTCAAAAAGGGGAGATCCATCTCGTACGATTTCGACAAATTAATGTAACTACATTCAGTCGTGAAAATGAATCAAATTAGTCGAATAGATAAGTGCTTTTGATTATGTGAATAATGTTTATTTGTATCTTTGGAATAAACCTTATTTAAATAATTAAGTGCGCGGTTCTGTGCATTTGGAAAAAAACAAATCTGTAAGAAGAAAAATTGAAAAATGCCTCGTTATGAAAAGAATTGGCTTAGCTCTCGTGAATGGCTTTCCTATACCCTTTCATATGTAGGTAACTGAGTCAGTGGTTGTCGAGTGTATATGAAGAGATCTTGGTCCTTATGGGAAGAAGAGTACAGCAAAATGTTTGCGCGTTATTAGAATTCTTCCGAAAAATCTTCAAACCCTGTAAAAGAATTTCAAGTCGAGACCCACCACCTTTTCATCGACTTTAAAGCCGCATATGATAGATGCCCGAATTCGGGATCCCGGCAAAACCGATCCACTTGTGTCGCATGACACTTGAAAACACGCGGTGTAATCTGCATTTTGGAAGCAGCTCTTTCGAATTATTCCAAACTTGTACCGGATTTTGGCAAGGAGATGCGCTATCATGTGACTTCTTCAATCTTCAAGGGCAAGTGTCAAAACGGAAGGCACTATCTTTAATAGATCCGTCCAGCTACTGGGGTATGTGGACGATATCGATATCATCGGCCGTTCCCAGCGTGCCGTATTGGAGGCTTTCACCGCGATTGAGGAAATTGGTTGGTCTTGAATTAAATGAGGACAAGACAGAGTACATGCTGTAAAGAAACAAACAAATATACATCTGTGCACTGCCTAGGAAAAAACGTCACTTTTGATACCAATAACTTCGAGGTAGTTAAGGAGTTCATCTAACTAGGAGTAAACATCAACTCCACGAATGACACATTAGTGGAGATCCGGCTAAGGATTACCCTGTGAAACCGTTGCTATCAATCGAAGGACAAAATGCATGCTCTATCGAACCTTAATCCTACCAGTCCTGCTTCATGATGCCGAGTGCTGGACGTTACTTAGAAAAGGGGAGCTAATATTGGGTTCTTTTGAAAGAAAAATACTTCGTCGGATCTGGTCCTGTGTGCGACGAGGGCTAAGGTTCGTCAGACCATTGTATCATATCAGCTAAATTCTCGTACTGCAACCACATTGTTAAAGGAGAAACTCATAAAAGAACCGTATGGCAATACGAGAAAGCCAATTGGGAGAAACTAAACGGTTTCCTTAAGAGTTTTAACTGGTCGCTGTGCTTCCTTGACTGTGACGTAGATGCTGCTGCTGACATGGTCTCAAACATAATTCACCTGGGTATGAAGTCGTTCATCCCTTACCGGATAAAAAGTAGCAAATCCAAGGTAAACGCATGGTGTGATTCGAGCTGTAAAGAGGCAAGCTTTCGGTCATTCAATTCGGCCAACCGCTCTGAGAAAAGCCGAAAAAAGTTTAAACAAGCCACAAATGACTTTAATGCCCACATTAATCGTGTCAAATTCTCCTACGTTAAAAAGTTGAGGCAAACAATACTACAAAGTCCCACGGGTAGTAAAAACTTTTGGTCATTTGTTAAAAACATAAAGAATTCGGCCTCATTATCTATCCCGACATTCATTTACAATGACATTCCAGCTGTCAGCTCTATAGATAAGGCCAATCTGCTTGTTGCTCACTTTGCAGTCAGCTCAACGCTCCCAGATTGTGCTTTGTCTCCCCCTATACTCGAGCGCGTAGAATACTCCATGGGACCAATCGACTTCCGCACTCGTACAGTGGGTAGAGTACTTCAAGATATTGACGTTCACAAATCCTGTTCCAGATGGTATCTCCCCTATCGTTCTGAAGAGGTGTTCTTTCTCGCTGGCAAAACCATTGCGGAAGCTTTTCTATCTATCCTTGCTTGATATTTCAAAGGCATTTGACAGAGTTTGGCATCAAGCTCTCTTGTCGAAAATGCGTGCATTTGAAATCGATGATACCTTTCTTCAATGGATTAAAAACTAACTTTCGGACCGTTCAATTCAAGTTGTTTTGGACGGTTTCAAGTCTGCAACTCATCAAATAAATGCTGGTGTCCCCAAGGCTCAGTTCTGTCGCCGACTGTCTTTATCATTTTTATAAATAATCTCCTGTCTGTTACTTCTTATCCAATCCATTCCTTTGCTGATGACAGTACCCTCAGCTTCTCACATTCGTTTCTTGGGTCACGCCCCTCATCTTCGGGTGTGTAACTGGAACGGCAACGTATGTTAAGCTCATTATATTCCGATCTTAACAGCATAACTCAGTGGGGTAAAACCAATAGAGTGGAATTTAATGCTTCTAAAACACAATGCTGTCTCCTGTCATTTATTCAAAACCCACACACACTGCCATTATCTATGAATGGCATCGCTGAAACCGAAAGAATTTTCATTCTCGGTATGTGTGACAACCTCCGTTGAAATGACCACATATTCGATGTCGCCAAGAATGCTGCGAAACGTCTAGGCTTTCTTATACGATGTAAGAAATATTTTACCCCTTCTGATCTGGCTACAATTTATAAGGCGTTTATCCGCCCGAAATTCGAGTACAACGCTCATATCTGGTCTGGTGCACATATAACTTATTTGGAGCTACTGGACAGGATCCAAAAACGCGCGATAAAACTCAATGGCGACCGAAGACATCGCGAGATCGATTGACTCTCTTAGTCATCGCCGTAATGTCTCCTGGCTTTCATTATTTTATCGTTATTTCCAACAGAACTGCTCAAATGAAATAGCCATTTGCATTCCACCCCTAGAACATTTCATCAACCACAATACTGGCCATGCAATAAATGATCATCAGTTGCCCTTAACCCTGTATTCGGACGTACAGGGAAATACAAGGAGTCTTTCCTTAGCCGTACAACACCAATGTGGAATGCTCTTCCACGCTCCATTTTTCCAACACATTATAATCTACAAACATTTAAAGCCAACGTGCATCGGAATCTCTCCCTATCTTCTAACCCTAATTTCGAACTCTATGAGCTGCTCACAAATGTGGATATAGTCCAAAAAACTAAATCACGTTAACTGCATTTGCTCGGCCAAATTGAGCGAATGAAAAATTATGCTCCAGGTAAGAGGATCTTCGACTCCCAGCATGTTTCGAGAAGGCAAGGAAGACCGAACCTCCGTTATAAAGACAAAGCCATCGCGGATGCCAAAGCGCTTGGTCTGGAGAACTGGAAGCAGCGTGCCTGGCAGCGCAGCGGATGGAAGGCTGCAGCGTCTCAGGCAGAGACTCTTCACGGGTCGGGAGCCCGTTAAGTAAGTAAAGTAAGTTTATTCGTTTCAAAGAAAAAACAAATTTCTTTATTTCTTTATTTCATCAATCAAAGAACAAAGTTCTCTTATAGACTAAGACAACAATATTTTAATAAAGCCACATAAGTAAATAAAGGTTTAGCATAAATAATTGTAAATAAATATATACAAACATCAAGTAGATCTAAGTACATTTAAAATATAAATTTTAAAGGTTTCTCTTGTGCAAATTCTAAAAAAGTCTAACCTACGAGTAGTACAAACTGAATTTGCTTCCCTGATGCAACGAGAAACAGGTTCGTTACGACCATAATTTGATCTGTGAAATTGTTCGTAAAAAAGAACATATTCTCTTGAATTATAACTAGGAACGCGAATTGATATTAGTACAAGAAGTTGTGCACATTTAATATGGTAAGTAAGTATATCTCTAATAAATAATAAACTCTGCATACCAAATAAAAGACATCTAGTTTCATAAGATGTAATGTCATTACCCCAGTGAAGTTTATAATACATAAACCTTGAAATATTTTTTGAACTTTTTTGATCTTACACACGAATTATTGTTTGCAGATTATTTCAGTAAGTCGTTTAGGGTGACCCCTCTTCACGTAGATGAGCAATATTTTAGTTATCTAACTAGCTGTTCCCAAATAAGTTTTAGTAGCTTCTCATTTGACTTGGAAACAATTTTAGAATTTATTTCTTCTCTGAAGAATGATTATTCATCAGGTCCTGATGGCATTGCACCGATCGTTCTTAAAAAATGTAGTCATGCAATTGCTCCATATCTTAAATATCTGTTTGAATTGTCCATTAGTACTGGTAAATTCCCTTATGTATGGAAAAGTGCTTTTATCACACCTGTATTTAAAAAAGGCGAACGTGGTGATATCAATAATTATAGGCCTATTTCAAAGCTTTCGTGTATCTCTAAGCTTTTTGAACAAATTGTTTGCGAAAAGTTAATATTTCTTTGTCGCAATTTAATTTGTAATGAACAGCATGTATTTGTAAGAAACAGATCCACTGTCACTAATCTGTTAAGTTTCTTGCATGATTGTTCTAATGCCTTAGAGAATAAGGACGAAATGGATTGCATATACACTGACTTCTCTAAAGCTTTCGACCAGCTGTCCCATGAAATAATCGAGTTTAAGCTCAGGGCTTTTGGTTTCCCACCAAGTTTCATAAAATGGGTTAATTCATACCTTAGATCAAGGGTTTATCAAGTTTAGAGGATCGCTATCTGTATCTTTTACAGCTGAGTCTGAAGTTCCCCAAGGTAGTCACCTCGGACCAATTCTATTTATACTAGCCATTAATGATGTTAAAGCATGTATAAATCACAGTAATATCCTGATTTACGCTGATGATATGAAAATATTTAAATCTATCACTAGTCAGCAAGATAGAATTTTTCTTCAATCAGACATTAATAGCTTCGCCAATTGGTGTGATGAAAACGGTTTATCCCTGAACCCTACTAAATGTCAACATATGACATTCTCTAGAAAGAATATACCTTCCACCTTTCAATATTCTTTGTCTGAACATATTCTTTGTAATTTTGATAATTTTAAGGATCTTGGGGATTATTTCGATCCCAAACTGGTTTTTGACAAGCATATCAATTTTATTGTTAATAAATCTAGTTCTATGCTGGGCTTCGTAAAAAGGTGGGCGAAAGAATTTAATGACCCATACGTTACTATGTCATTGTACAATTGTTTTGTCCGTCCGATTCTAGAGTATGCTTCACAAGTTTGGACGCCGTTCTACAATGTTCATTCAAATCGAATAGAGGCCATTCAACGTAAATTTATTCGATTTGCACTTAGAGGACTTCCATGGGATGATCCTTTTAACCTTCCTCCTTACAGTCAGCGTATTAAGCTTCTTCAAATGTTACCCCTTTCTCAACGAAGGCTTAATAGCGATATCATTTTTTTACAGCAGCCTATATCCGGTCAAATAGATGCACCTGACTTGCTGTCATCTATTGGCTTTAATTTTCGGTGTGGTGCCCATAATTTACGTAGTGTTCATTTATTGTTTAGCCCCCATCATAGAACGAATTATGGGAGGCATGAGCCTATTAGTCGCATGAGTAGAATCTATAATATAAATGCTCATGTGATTGACTTGCATGTTAGTAAAATTAAGCTGAAAAATATTTTGCGCAATAATACCTTAATGTCTTAATTTATTTGCATGATTTGTGTTTGTGTTAGTACGAGTATTTTATAGGTACATATTTATTGTATTTTTAATTGTTTTGTCCTTACTAACACCTGCACTAAATGATGAGCCTGTGGGGGCACTTTTAGTGCCGGCAAATTTCTGCTCGTGATAGTTGCTTGCTTTAAGCACTCCACGACACAGAACTGATAGTGTATGTAAAAAAATTGTAATAAGGGATCCAAACCGTGCTGCAGTACTCAAGCGCTGATCGAACAAGAGAGATAAAAAGAGTTTTTTTTAAAGTACTCGTATATGGATCTGTAAATTCCTTACTACATATTTCTTTTAATAAATCCTAACCTTCGGTTGGATTTATTTATAATAAAATCGATATGAGGAAGAAAAGAAAGTTTGGAATCAAGAATAACACTACACGATCCAATGAAGTACTATCAATTTGATAATCATAATAAATTGGAGAAATTTTACGAAAACAAGCATGACTTGGCATTTTGAAATATTAAGATGTAGGAAGTTTATACTACACCATTCTGTCAGTTTGTTCAAATCATTATTTAATAAAGCACAATCATCAGAGCATTTTATACTTCGATATAGTTTGAGGTCGTCCGCAAAAAGAAGACAATGAAATTTTAAAAAGATTTTAGGAATATCGTTAATAAAAAACAAGAACAATAATGGGCCTAAATGGCTACCCTGAGGGACGCCGGATGGAACCAGTATTTGATTAGAATGCCGATCGTCAATCTTAACCACTTGAACTCTCGATGTTAAATAAGATTTCAACCACTCAAGAAGAGAATATGATGGTTAACACGGTCAAATGCTTTGGCAAAATCTGGAAAAATTATATCGGTTTGACAATTAGATTCCAAATTATTTATAATATAATTTGTCATTAATGAAAGATTGGTGGATGTAGATCTTCCAGAAATAAAGGCGTGTTTGAAATCTGATACAACATTTTTTAATTAGAAGGTAAGCTTGTCACAAACTATTTTCTCAAATAACTTAGGTAGAACAGATATTTTGCAGATTGGTCTATAATTTGTAATTTCTCGCTTAGATCCAGATTTGTAAATTGGTGTTATATAAGGGAGTTTCCAACAATCTAAAAATTGACCTTGCGAAAGGTTGCAAATAGCCGTCAAAGGAATATTTTATGACGATACACATTTGAGCAATAAGATTTGTGGGATCCCATCAGGACCTGTCGTTTTATTGGTATCTAAACCTAAAAAGGCTGATTCTACTTCAGAACACGATAAAACCATAGACCCTATATTAACGATGGTAGAAACCTTAGGTAAATTTGCATAAGTTGGAGTGTTTGTGGAATAAACAGACTGCAAATAAACAGCAAAGAAGTTACAGATTTGTTGAACATCACTCGTTGACTCGTTCTGGTACTTCATACAGCTTGGATACCCATTGCTTTTCCGCTTAGAGTTAATATATTTCCAAAAATTGTCACTGTTATATTTAATATTTGACTCAGTAGAGAACAAATAAGCACGATGTAAGAACTTATTAAGTGTATCGAATTCTTTTTGAATAGTCAAATGGTTAGACCGCAAATTAACATCATCATGGTTAGTTTTGAGTAACTTAAATGATTTATTTTTTCTGTTCTTAAGATTTATAAGTCTTCTGTTAAACCATGCAGGATTACTCCCAGACTTGGTTTTTTTATTTGGAACAAATCTACGTACAGCTTCGTTGACAATCATTTGCGTTTTTTGATTCAGTTTTAGAGATGAGTGAATCTCAAGGAATAGATAAGAAATATTAATTCATTGCATCAAAGTTAGCCTAGTTGTAATTAGGTACAAAATTATTATCGTTCATGTAAGTAAAAAAACTTAAATTTCCTTCAAGTGCAATATGATGTAGCGAGTTATTGACAATTGGAATATCAGATTTTTCCACATATATGTTAAATTCCTTATCTACAAAAACGAGGTCGAGAATTCGGCATAAGCTATTACAATTTTGATTGATTTCTATTAAACCATACTGACTAAAGAAGTCAATTAAATTAATTTCAGTTTCGGAAGTAACATCAAATGGAACCAAATAATTATCATCTGAGTCCAATAAACTGTAAAGCGTATAGCTTGCTTCGTAGTCGAGGTACTAGCAGTTATATTTAACCGTATTGTGTGTGCAAAATGCGGTGCAAAATGCGGTGAGAACCATGAGACCAGAGGCTGTGATAAAACGATCTTAAAGTGCAATAATTGTGTGATAGCGAATACAAATTTAGGTTTAAGTCTTGATGTTAGTCATGACTGTCGAAGCTATAAATGTGAAGTGTTCGTCAAAAAACTAGAAGTCCAAAAAAATCGTGTAGTATATTAGCAACCAACAATAATTCGTGTTATTTATTTAAATGTCGAGGGCTTAATAAACAACCTTGATGAGGTGCAAGAACTTATAATTGGAGAAAAATGTGATATAGTGGTGATGTCAGAAACGCATGTTACAAAAGATATTTTGGACAAGGAAATATCGGTCCCGAATTATAATATGGAGAGGTGTAACAGCATATCAAGTCGAACAGGTGGTGTTATAATTTATACAAAATATGGACTACAGACGGAGAATTTAAAAAAACTATTCAAAAAATATGGACATATGGTGGCTGGTAAACTCGGTTAGCGTCGGTTCTTTTACGTTAAATGTGGTGGGTGTTTATAGATCCCCAAGTTCATCGAAAAAAACATTTTGTGAAGAATTTTCTGTCCTAATGGAGGAATTGGCAGATTTAAAGACCGATTTTGTGGTTCTGGGGGACTTTAACATCGACTGGCTTAAAGTAAGAGACACTTATAGGAGAAATATGTGTAAAATTATTAGGGATAACGAGTGTAAACAAATAATTGATTCACCAACCAGAATAACAGCGGAATCTCGAACTTTAATTGACTATGTTATCACAAACGCTAGAAACTTGGAAGCAAAAATAGACAGCGAGTTAACGATAAGTGACCATCAAACAATAAGTGTCAGTATAAATACTAAAGCTAAAAGGAAGAGCGAAGTGATGGGAAAATGGGTGAAGGTTGTCAACACCAAAAACAGTTCATTCCAAAGTTCTCTAATAAATAGCAGATTAAGATGCATTAACGATTATATGGACGCTAGTGCAATGGGTGAAGCATTTCGTGAAGGCATAAATGAAGTGGTTGAAAAGTTTACATGTATGAAATTTAAGAAGTTTTCTGTTAATAAATGGTTCGGTAGATCACTCGAAGAACTAAAAAGAAGAAAAATCGTGTTTTATAAAAGGGCATTGTTTACTAATGCAGTGAATGACTGGTTAGAGTATAGATTCACTAGAAATGAATACAAAACTGAAATAAAGAAGTGCAAAAGTAAATTTATTCAATTAAAAATCGAAAACTCAAGAAATCAAAAAAATATGTGGCGTAACTTAAAACAATATGTGTTAAAAATGAAAAATATTGCGAAATAACAGACATAGTCTTTAATGGCGTTGTTTACAAGCAGACTAAAAATATAGCAGACGGATTTAATAATTTTTTTGTTGACAGTGTCGTTCAAATTAACAATTCTATCCAATATGTCCCTTTTGTTCATTGTGTTAGTGAAACCAGATCCATTTTTAAATTTAAAAATATAACTATCCAAGATATACACATAACTTTAAAAGAAATGAAAAATAAAATTGACTTTGAACATATGTGTCCCAAAATATTCTGTGATAACTTCAATTGCATTGGACCAGCTTTGTTAGCCGTGCTGAATAAGTCAATAGACACAGGTATTTTTCCAGAATCATGGAAGCAAGCTATGGTAACACCAATTGAAAAAGTGAAAAATACTAAAAAATGTGAAGAGTTTCGTCCTGTCAATTCGTTACCATTATGTGAGAAAGTGTTTGAAAAAATTGTATTTCGTCAATTAAATGAGTATTTCGAAAAAAACAACTTAATAATAGACAATCAGTCCGGTTTTAGAAGGACTCACTCCTGTGAAAGTGCAATAAACTTAGTTATTACTGAATGGAAAGAGCAAATTGCCCAAAAAAAACGTGTGTATTGTGTATTTCTAGACCTAAAAAGAGCATTTGAGACGATAGACAGAGAGTTGATGCTTAAGAAATTAGAAAAATATGGTGTAAAAAACAGGGAACTATCGTGGTTTAGATCATACCTAACAAATCGAACACAGATCGTTAAAATCAATGGTGAGCTATCCGCAACAAAAGAGGTGCCATGCGGTGTCCCTCAAGGATCCGTTTTAGGAACATTGTTGTTCATAGTATATATAAATGATATGAAAAGTGCGGTAAAAAATAGTAAACTTGCGTTATTTGCGGATGATGCGGTCATCTACGCCACGGGAAATGACTTTGCTGAGTGCCACTATAAAATAGAAGAGGATTTACGAACTGTCGATAAGTGGTTAAAACAAAATAGGCTTAAACTCAATGCGAAGAAAACCCAAAGAATGATAATGAATGAGAGAGCAGGTGAGGACATACGACTGGAGATTGATGATGAAACTATCGAAAAAGTTGAAGAAATCAAGTATTTAGGTATAATTATTGAAAACACATTAGGCTTTACAAAACATGTTGATTACATATGTAAGAAAGTATCTAAGAAAGTAGGTTTCTTAAAACGAATACGAAGCAATATTTCAACGTTAAGTGCAATAAATATATATAATGTAATTATAAAACCATATTTTGAGTATTGTTCAACCGTTTTGTTTCTATGTAGTGATAACGTAATTAAGAGGCTCCAGCTATTACAAAATAAGGCTATGCGTTGTATCTTAAAATGCAATAGATATGTTTCTATAAATTTTATGTTAAACTCGTTAAAGTGGTTGTCTGTAAAGCAAAGAGTTGTGATGAATGTATTAATATTTTTGTATAAAGTTAAGAATAATTTAATGCCAAAATATCTAGGAAAATATGTGCAGTATATAAGAGATGTCCAGCCTTATGCATTAAGAAATAGTAATGATTTTCGACTACCTAATATGTTAAGTGTGTGTTCACAAAATTCATTAATTTATAAAGGCTTCAAATTATTTAACGAGCTTCCGAATGCCACAAAGAACGAAACAAATTTGTTATATTTTAAAAGAAAATGTATTGAGTTCGCTAAACTTAAGTACTAAAAAAAGGATTGTAAAATGTAATCTTTGAATTTCAATAGCTCTAAGGAGCTAGTAATAAAATACTACTACTACTACTACTACTACTACTAGTATATCTCAAGGCGTTTTCCCAGAGGACCTTAAATGTGCGGACGTGATTCCACTGTTTAAGAAAGGTTCAGTAGACAATGTGAGCAATTATAGACCTATTTCACTTCTATCTGTTTTTAGTAAAGTCTTTGAAAAAATTGTGAAGGATAGGATAGTATCATTTTTAAACAGGACTAGGTTTTTCAGTCCTGTGCAATTTGGTTTTCAAAAGGGAAAATCCACTGAAGATGCTCTTCTACGCTTCTGTTCTAGCGTTTTTTCTAACCTTGATGGCAAGAAGTTCACTGCAGGTTTATTTGTTGACATCACGAAAGCGTTTGATATGGTTAACCACATTACCTTGTTGAGGAAACTGGAAAAAGCTGGATTTCGTGGTTTCATTCTTGATTGGTTTAGGTCTTACCTTTCTAATAGATCACAAAGGGTAAAGATTGGCGCAAGCAGGAGCGAAATTCAATTTTTCAATCTGGGAGTACCTCAAGGCTCTGTGTTGGGACCTATATTATTTTTAATTTATATCAATTCACTGTTTAATTTATGTTTTAGAGGATCAGTTACAGCTTTTGCAGATGATGTAGGCTTTTCTTATGGCTCTGACAGTGCCCTGAATTTGATATCTGATATCAACTGGGATTTGCATTTATTAAGGTTCTGGTTCGCTGATCACAGCTTACTCATAAGCTCTAAAACCAAAATTATGTTTTTTAGTTTATCTATGAACAGCTCAGTTGAAGCTGATGTAGATGTTCACTTTCACGCACCGGAGTGTCAAAAATATAAACTACCAGGCTCCACATGTCCTTCCGGTTTTCCTACCACTACTTTTTGCAGCACTGTGAGTTGCAGCGAAAAGTATTTTTTAATTGAAAAAGTTAATGAGTTTAAGTACTTGGGCCTCACTTTTGATGCTAGGATGAGCTTTGCAAATCATACAGAGTCTTTAAGGAAATATTTTCGTTATACCCTCAGACATTTCTATCACCTACAAAATATCTGTTCTCAAAAATTATTGTTAACTATTTATTATGGTATTTTTCATTCCAAACTTCAATATGGAATTGCGTGCTGGTGGGGTTCTTATATGAATAAAATTCAACCCCTACTAATATTACAGAAAAACATATTGAGGAAAATATGCCGGAAACATTGTGGGCATCCCTGTTATCCTTTATTTCGTGATATGAGAATTCTTCCAGTTCGTCATTTGTATTGTTTCAAAGTATTAAAAACGTTTTTCATGAGATCGGGAAATCTTAATTGCAGACTAATTTCTGATTATAACTTACGTTGAAACTTTTCGAATGTTGTATCTATACCCGCTTCTCGTACTACTGCTTTTCGTAATTCTTATTTGGTTTCATCTTACCGCCTATTTAACAAGCTGCCGCAAGCAATAAGATCATTGACCTCTTCTGTAAAGTTTGTTAAATCCGTAAGAGCTTGGCTTTTTGATTTTGACTATGATAGCTTAGAATCCATTTTTTCTGACATTCTGGTGTAACTAAAGTTTCCTTGTATCTTTTTTTCAATCTTGCTAATTAATTTTTGTATTTCTTTATCTTTTCTTTGTGATTATGCATATTTATTATGTATTTACTTTTGTTAAAGGGTCACCCCACCCATAATAAAAATATCTTGTTGTAATGCACATTGAAGTGGCATTTGACACTATTTTTAATACTTAAGTATAAAAAATAAAAAAATGTCATTTAAGTTATTTCTTAAATCTATACTTAAACCTACTTATATGTAAGCAATGAAATAATGTTATGAACTTGTATGTGCATGGATTTATGGGAAATAAATTTTGTATCTATCTATCTATCTATAACCACTTAATATTTCCTAGATTAAAATCACCGATAGATTTACAATTGTTTAGAAATATTTTATAACATTCATAAGAACTCCTTGGAGGTATATACTATATACATAGTTAATAATTATAAATAATTAAATATTTCCGTTTAAAGTTAGTGAAACAATCAATTGATCAATATCATAAATAGTTGAAGACATTGTATTTGAATTTATGTAGTTGTATTTCTTTACATGGAAAGGCGATCAGAACACCCCCTCCTCTGTCCATACCAGTAGTTAAATAAGATCTGTCTTTTCGGAATAGAGTATAGTCTGAGTTAAATAGTTCTGATGTTAATTGATTTTCTGTTAACCAAGTTTCAGTTAGTAAATAAATATCGTAAGAATAATGATTCGAGCTTAGTCCTTATACCTCCCACATTATGATAATAAAAAGATAGATTACTTGATGAAGCAGCAACGTTGCATTCATTTAAAGATGAAGAATGATTTTCGGATGGTCCAGGAACTTCGTTTGGTTTATTGCTTACGTCGATTTACAGATTGGCCCGCAGCGTCGTTTTTTGGATGGTTAATAAACGTTTTCACCTTAACGAACATAGGCCAAATGGAGTTTATTATAACAATCGGAGAGGACACTCAGTTTAAAATTCACATGGGAAACATCGGTTAGGGATAAGCCTTTTTTAACTAGCTTAAAGCATTTAAAATAGTTTTTGGTAATATTTGATTGAGCCGATATATGATTTATAATGTCTTCAGGTTGAGTGTCAACATTAAATTTAGAAATGTGTAACCGAACAGAAGAGGTCAGAGTATTTTTAAAACACTTATTCCGCTACCCGTTAAGCAATCATTTCGATGTTTATTAGGTCTAATTCTTTCCGCATTCAGATTTTTATTGTGTTTATTGTTTCTGTTGATGTTTACACCGTTTATGTTAGAATGACTAACTGGTTGTATGAAAGGGAGAGAGTTGAGAACATTGGGATTGCCAGTATTATCATATTCACTAACAATACCATCAAAAACAGCAGCAGGTCGAGCTGAATTACCATCAGCAGCGTCGGCGACGATCTCGTCAATTTTGTTGATGTTTACATTGCTCTCACCGTTAGTAGCATTGACAACGAGACCTTCGACAAAAGCTTCATTACCAACAACAACATCAACAGCAGCAGCAACCCAAGGTGCATCTCCATCAGCAGTGGTAGTCGGAGCGGCCACGAGACCCATGTCATAATAAAAAATACATACCTACTTTTGTGAAAAAAAAATTGTCACAGGACATAAACCATCTGCCTGGATGTCTTTTATAAATTGAACGATGATTTTCTTTAGCAAACTGAGTGTTTTCATAATTTCATGATTTGTACTAAACCAACTTCACTCTGTCCACCAAATTAAGGGATGCGTTCATCAACTTGGCTTTGCCAATTATTATCAATTGGAGTTCAAAACTATGACACAAATCTCCCCTCTCCCCTAGAAATGACATTTTCAATTTGTTTCCATTCGTCTTAGTCTCAAAATGAATAAATTATGTTCCTAAGACTTGTTGTCCTTCCGCAACATAAATATACCAATCCAATTGAAAACAGTTCATGCATGAAAAATCCACATAGCTAATAATGTTTAATAAACACTTTGAATTTTATCTCCACCGAAACAAAATCCAAACTTAAATCGTACATGCAATATGAAATCCATCGAGTGTTCAGTTCAGTGTCCAAATTAGAATGCATGAGAGAAAAATCCAGGAAAAACAAGCGGCACACACAAACGGGGTGGCAAAAGTTCAGGATGACGTGCATACCTTGTTGTTCTTATCGTTGCAATAAAAACACATTCCATTAGGTCCTGCATGAGCAGACTGAGTGGGCTGCTCTCAACAAAACTAAAATAATAATACATTCGCCACACACAACTATGAAGCTTTGTTTTTGCTCTTTATCCAGGGAATCATCTATTCATCGCACACGCTCATCAAAATCTCATAAATTTAGAAATTTCGTTTTTTCGACGTGTCTTGTTTTTGACGGAGTGGGTGGGGGTACAACGAAATCGTATCCTGCCCAGTTTACTTGACAATTTTTTTGCCTAACGAATATCAAATTAGTGGCCGACCAAACCCCCCCATATAGTGACATTTATTTGCAAGGGATATGTTGCTACTAATGAAACGTTATCCTTAAAAAAAGAAAGTCAAGCGAAAAACAAACGTGGCAAACCCTTACTACATGCAGGTACGAGTAAACATGGAATTCCGGTGGATGGAGAAAATTTTCGTTTCTTTTTTATAAACTCAATTATTATGGTGACAAGCTCACATATACAAGGCTGGCATATCCTGCAAATTTGAGTGCTCATAAAACTAACGGAAGTCGAATCGGAAAGGGGTTTATAAGGAAATTCCTTATTTTGCGACAGCATAGATTTTATTTGATTCACATTCCGCGACTCCTTACCCCCAAAAATTCAAATCCAAATCCAAATTCAAATTCAAAGTGGGTCTCCTGCGGTGGGTGGATGGGCCTGATATACTCCTTGTGCTAAGGGGAGCGAAAATGTATACAAGGACAAATTATGTCGAGGACGAACCTTACACGTACACGCGTTTACGATGTACCGTGCGGGAGCTGTATGCACGTCAAGCACTCGCGGATATGTATGCTGATGTGTTCGGTGAATAAACGAAATAACGGGTTATGTAAAATAGTGTCTTGGCTCGGCAGCGAGGCGCAACAAGGACAACGCGACGCGACGACGGTTGTATTATTACGTCCCGCTTCGTGCACCAGAAATAAATTCCAGTTTGATCACATTTTTGTACATACATGCATAGGTAGGTTACCTATATGGGTACTTTGTGGGAAGGAGAATATATTCCCGACAGCTTGAGCTGCTGCTACTGCTAGAATAGCTGGCATTCCTGCTTGCCTCTGTCGGAAGAGTTTCCCATTCCGTTTTATCTGTTCTTGTTCTAGGAAGCGTTTATTTGTTTAGTTTTTGCTGAATGTTTTACTTTGCTGGTATTTTCGATTTTCATATTTTTATTTGCTGTGCCGAAATGGAAAATTGGTTATGGGGCGGATTGTCGTTGTGCTTGTTCGATATAATATTGCCTTGGCATCATTTTGTTGTTGGGCGCTATCTTCAAGAGGCAGGAGGATTCTTTGATGATTATGGTGGTGATAATGATGATGTGCAAAATGCAGAAGAAACTCCAAGCCTTAGGACTTGGTCTAGATGGCATTGTCAGACCCATTTTATTGGTG
This sequence comes from Portevinia maculata, assembly GCA_949715645.1. Taxonomy (NCBI): domain Eukaryota; kingdom Metazoa; phylum Arthropoda; class Insecta; order Diptera; family Syrphidae; genus Portevinia; species Portevinia maculata. The sequence continues at coordinate 3,570,669 of OX454526.1, read as the reverse complement.
CGCATAATTTGGCAGGCACTTTCACATTGTATGTGAAAATTGTAATTTTTGAAATATTTCAAATTGATTCGCGAATTTTATTTAATGTACTTGAACCTATCTGCGATATATATCAATCTAACGTGTTGCCATAAAATAAAACATGTTAGCGAAATTATTGGCTCTAGGCTAAGAGAGACTGTACCAACCTACCTTTTCGTGTTGATTTGTATGATGGCAGATATATATGTACTTTATGTAGGCCTGTCGTAAAGAGTTTCAATTTTCATTTATTAAAAAAGACTTAAAGCTATTCGAATATATTATTTGAATGCACAAACCAATTTATTATGCTGAATGCAGTATTTATTAAAACTTAAACAGCAAGCTTTTGTCTCTAATGTTTTGTGGACAATAAATAGTTGGAACAGTGGCGTAACTAAGCTCTAGCGGGCCCTGTATCAAACAACATTTTGGGGCGCTTTTCGAAAGATAAAAAAAAACTCTCGCACAAACAAAGTACCTATATTCGAAAATAATAAAACAAAAACAAATGTTTAAGAGCTTAAATTTAACATTAACTTAATTTAATCTACTTAATACGAAATTATCGTTCTTTTGTCGATGAATGTAAATATTTATCATAATCATCCATAACTGAAGAATATGCAATTTAGTTCTGAAGTTCTTCCATTTCATCCCGGCCAAATCAATTGAATACAAGAAAACTTGGTCTCACTAAGCAATTAAGACACCAGCCGTTTAGAAAAACCCTACAACTGCACCAACAAGTTCTATCCTATCTCTCTATTCTTTCCATTGCAAGGTGGGTGTCAGCTAATACCCAACACACTTACAGCAATGATGTCTGTTGCGATGCCACGTGGATCAGGGGATTTTTGACCTCTACCTAAACCATTTGGAGATTCTCATGAATCGCGATAGACTTCTAACATCTGTGTTAGTGTTAGCTAAGTCACTGAGTTCATTAAGGAAGAAGGCTCAAAGATAGAGATTTCTTTTTTGGAAGAGCGCAGGACATGTACAGAGCAGGTGACGTGCAGTCTCCTCCTCCTCCTCGTCCCTGCAACTTCTACATAACTTATTTGAATAGACGCCAAGCCTTGATGCGAGCTTGCCTATTAGACGGTGGCCTGTAATGACACCTATAGCAGAGTCGGTTAAGTGCGATCAAGCCCATTGAGCGTCGAAGACCCAGCTTTGGTCAGATATGCTTGGTCGCTAGACACGTATTACTACCTGTCCACCTAAGGTTTGTACTCTTAACTGCGGATAGCTTAAACATAAGTTTACAAGTAGTGATATTTATACCTCGAAAACCTTTATCAGGTAGAAGAGGTAATGCGGTTCCTTTTTTGGCGAGCTCATCTGCCCTACAATTCCCTGGAATTTCTCTACGCCAATAGCGGTGCCATCTCCTCAAGGGATGAACGGCAGTCTAGGGCTACGATGGAGTTTGAAGAGCCTGATTCCAGGGACTTAAGCGCGGCTTGAGTGTCTGAGTATATACGGATGTCCTTGCTGGATATCACATTTCTCTTCATCCTCGACAAGACCTCCTTAATCGCCATGAGCCCGGCGCTCATAACCGGTTCACAATGACGAACAGCATGCAAAAAGTATGAGGGTAAAATAACGGCAGCTGAGGTGAAGATGCTTCGCGTGACAACAGGAGTAACAAAAATTGATCGAATAAAAAGTTCCAAGATCCGAGAAAGCCTCAACGTCAAGGAACCTATCTCGAAGAAAATGGAGCGCACAGGCTCAGTTATTACTGTCATGTTCAAAAGGAGAGAATCTGTCTAAAAGGCAATATCGATAAAAAAACTCCTGGATCACCCAAATGCAGCAACACCAGCATTTCATTGGCCTCGGTGACGTAATGATTAAAAATCGGGAGGTCTGCCGTTATTGTCCTAGGTCGAACAGGCGAACCCCAGGGGGACCTTTAGGGATGCGGTTAAGTGGAAGGGGTAATGATCCCATTAATCCTGTTCATAGCCTAACCGTCATCAAGGGAAAAGAAGAAGATAAGAAGTTTATTCTTAATGTTTAGGCCTGCATTGAATCATTGATCGTAGATATACACATTTCAGATCTTGACATGACTGAAGATCACCGGTGTTGTAAAAGGAAGATAAAACAATAATAAATAGAATCATCCATGTGACGAAATCGTAAGCAAAGAGGCACAAATGCAACAACATCGGCACTAAATTGAAGGAAGTGATTCCAAATCGGAAGATGTTTTCATTAATCAAGAACGAAAGTTAGAGGTTCGAAGGCGATCAGATGCCGCCCTAGTTCTAACCATAAACGATGCCAGCTAGCAATTGGGTGTAGCTACTACTATGGCTCTCTCAGTCACTTCCCGGTAAACCAAAGGTTTTGGGCTCCTTGGGAAGTATGGTTGCAAAGAAACTGAAACTTAAAGGAATTGACGGAAGGGCACCACCAGGAGTGGAGCCTGCGGCTTAATTTGACTCAACACAAGAAAACTTACCTGGTCCGAACATAATCCTTTTTATCTAGATTTTAATCTCGCCTTTAAAGAAAAAGAAGAAGGAGGAAGAATGAGAAGAGGAAGGAGAAGAAGAAGAAGTTTTGATAGGTCCAATATCCGTTCCTGTTCAATTCCCTATTCAAGTTCTAGGGTATGTAATTCTAAAGTAATATTTAAATTGGGTTTCCTTCAATAGTTGTAGTTCAAGCCGTAAGCCTCAAGTAAGCGTACTGTTATAACTCATATGAAACTGGAGGAGCACCTTTTAAAACTAATCAATATGTCATAATTCTGAGAGTATTTACACGTTTGGGCCCCAAGGGTGGGCCCTATATCACCGATACGGCCGATACAGCGGTAGCTACGCCCCTGTATTAGAAACGGACTGTCGGCATATTTTAAAATTATGGACTGCGAAATTGAAAATGCGCAACGCTGTGCAATTTACCAAATAGTTAACCCCTGAAAGTAAAATGATGTACGGGTAGTTATAGCATATTGGATTTCAATAAATCTATGTTCCAATCAAATTCTCTTTGATTCCCTATCATTTGCTGTTTCAAATTTAATGAATAAGCTTAATAATCCCAGCTTTAATTGGCTTTGTTGACTTGTTGTTTATTATTTTTAACAAAAAATCCGACAAAAAAGCCCAGATTCCATTCGATGAAGACTTTTAGAAAGATTTCTTTAGATACTATCAGATGGATCCTACTTTCTCCTCAGTCTTGTGAACGGATGTCTATTCGCTCGATGTGGCCGAATCAATTTAATCGACGTTCTTCGCATCATCATGTTTTGGATTAGTTTTAATGTCAGAAAATTGCAGTTTCTTCCAACCGGAGGTTCTGGCAGTACATAAGGCTGCAAAACTACTGCCAATGAAGTCGATATCTGACCGGGGTGTCGACTGAAGCATTTACAGACAGACCGCGCTCAAGTCGCTGGAATAATGTGTCATCAGATCGAAACTGGTCTGATACTGTCGCACAATGATCGAGCCAATATGCGAACAGCGCCTTATTAGACTGTAATGGGTGGTCGGGCATTGCGACGAAGAAGGTAATGAGTTCGCGAATGAACTGGCAAGAAAAAAGGGATAAATTCGGCTGCAAAACTTGGGAGTTGCCATAAAAGCATTCCTGAGCGTGGCCAAAAGGAATCTATTGGAGGCTGACACAAAAATGTTCAGTTATAGATAGGGACACATAAAAGGGGCATAAGGTATCCAATGCCTTCTGGCCCAACTTTAACAAGAAGAGAACTGGGGCGATATTGAACCTAAGTAGATGTCAGCTTAGAATGACCATCGCCATCCTTTACGGGCACTGCCTTCTTAGGAAGTATGCCAGAAGACTGAGGCTCTGAGAAACGAACTTGTGTACAGATGCTGCGATGATATTTGAGTCACGGAAGACATAACACACTTTTTTTTGAATGCCAGGGATTGCTCGATGAAGAAAGAGATACCGGCGCAATTACTGCTTGAACGCAACAAACTATTGAGGTCTGTAGGGAAATAAAACGCTTTGAGGAAGAGGCAGGGTCACATTGTACTGTTTATGGGACCTACTTGCTACTCTACTATATTCACATGTTTAAAGTGCACCAATTCACCAATTTTATGCTTGAAAATTGCACAGAAAAGGATTAAATCTCTCGGGTCATCCCTTGAATGAAGACAGGTTGATACTACAGTAAAACCCCACCCTGTTTCCTTAAACAGGTGATTGGGGATAAAACACTGGGTGCAGCAAACGAAAGATGAAGTGCCTTTGACTAAATAAATAAATATTAGGCGTTAACGGCCTTTTGATTCATTGAGCCACTGCGCCCTCGACTCCTGTCTTATAAAAAATGTGGCCAATACATAACAAACAATGGAAATTATTCCAAGTGGTCTGTAGAGCTATCTAAACTTACGGCGCTCAGATCTTGGGTTTCGGAATGTTCGAATAAGTGGATAGATTACAACGGACCTTTTTAAAACGAGTTTTAAAATTACCTCCATTTACTCCAAACTATGCGTTATTTTTAGAGACAGGAACAGAAGACGGACATTACTATACCCTTGATCTTTACATGAGATATATAGCAAAAACAATGTTCGAATGTAGTGAGAGAAGACTACCACTCCTACTAACTAAAATTCTCTTGAGTGAAAAATTGTTCTGAGTCAAAGAACTAAACCGTCTTGGGCGTAGTTTTGGGCTTCATTTGGGATAAAAGAGACATTTCTCATAGCGCTTGGATCTAAAAAAGCTAAGATCTGCTGCGGCTGCTAAAAATGGAGGGTCAATAGGCAAAATTATGGAGGGCATTTGAAAGCAGTACACGCATCTACAAATTTCTGGATCATTCTACAGCGACAGGTTACATCACCGATGAGTTCGAACTCAACAAAATCACCTGGATATTTAACGATGCGGCTTAATTCAATTTAACGGAAATAGATTTGTGCAGAACGAAACATCTTTATGTACTGTGTGGAGCTTAGGGGAAGAAGAGGGCATCCAGTACTTCTTAGGCAGATGTCCGCGGGTAAAAGAATTCAGGGTGAGTTGTTATGGAGCAGCTTTGTTAACAGAAGCCGAAATTATTCATATACTCAACGGAGAAAACAGTACAGATTTTGATAGGCTCATTAATTATGTAGCATTACCATATCGAAATGAGCTTGTCAGAGAATTTAATCAGTAATATCTTTCTTGATCATAAAACTTTGATTTCCAGCTAATTTTTAATATAAATTCAACTACTGGACATCTACCAGGAAGAACACCTTAACAGATTTTGCATACAAATAATAAAGGTAGATACATACAGTAAATATAAAAATACAAAAACATAATAATACCGTAAGTAAACAACTAAAAAATTGGGATTAATTAAGAAAATTTGAAGTTAGAGCAATAAGAGCGTCGCATTTAAATAAATTTGAGGTTATATCCAGGTTATTACCGACCGAATTAAACAAATAGATGCATCGAGTTATCGGTTCAGAAAAAGCATAGTTTGTTCTATGTGCCGGAGGTAAAAACAAATGTCTGTCTCTTAGTGCTCTGCTTGGTACCTATATAAAATGGTAGACTAATAAGAAGTTTACTACAATTAATTCTGTTAGAGATAATTTCTTTCAGAAACACCAAAGACTGCATCTTTCTCTTAACTACGAGAGTATAACTGCCTAACAATAAGCAGCGACTTTTATAAGCTCAAAGTCCCTATTAAATCTCTTCAGAGCAAGGTGAGTGAAGCGTTTTTGAACCCGTACTACTCGAGAAGATTGGACACCAGAGAAAGGATCCCAAATTACACAGCAGTACTTTAATCTGGATCTTAGAGCAGTAAAGAGTTTTTAGTACGAATGGATCACGAACGTTTTCACAATTTCTTTTAATGAAAGCCAGAAGGGAAAAAGATTTAAAGAAGTGTAATCGATATGCAAATTAAAGGTTTACTATCGAAAATAACCCCAAGATCCTTAACTTCAGATAAACAACACTTCAGGCTTCGTATAAGTGAAGCAAAGGACTGTGAGAACGGAAAATCGTGCAAACTTTACATTTAGGCAAACTAAGCTCCAAATCGTTTTCAGAACACCATTGTAATAGGTTCATCTCAAGCTGGAATATTAAACAATCCGAGAAGTTGGAGACTTTACAACACATTTTGAAATCATCTGCAAACAACAGACATTCGCACCTTGTGAAAAGCTGAGGAATTTCATTTACAAAGAGTATAAATAGCAACGGCCCTAAATAGCTTCCTTGTGGGACATTAGACGTTGCGCTTGTATCGAGAAAAAACCATAAACTTCGACGATACATTTCCTATTGAAAAAACGAAGAAGAAGAAAGGCACTGTGTTGTGTGAAAATGTGTTAGAATGAAACCTAAGCTTGGCTAACTTTCTCATCAATATTGAGTGATTGATTCTGTCGAAGGCTTTAACTAAGTCGGTATACAACACATCAACCGGCACAGAGCCTTCGATCGAATTAAGATAGAATCTAGAGAATAGGGCTAAGTTTGTCGAAGTAGAGCGACCGGAAACAAAAGCATATTGCATAGGAGAAAAATGTTCCTTGATATCGAAATATAAATTTTCGAAGAGCTTTGGATAACTGAAAGCTTGCTTATAGGCCCATAGTTTTCAACTAAATGTTTTTGCGCGCTCTTATGCATATGGGATATATGAGCAATCTTCCAATCGTCCGGTTTACAAGGTTAATCATGATGTCCTCCGCTGGAAGTTAAAAAAATCTGTTTGGTTTTAGTGATAGGGCTGGGCAACTCATTCGTAGCTTCCATTCTGGCAGGCTGTAACTAGTTCACACCAATGTCGTGATTGAACGTATCTACGGATGTCTTCGCAAGCTTTGGCTTAGTGGAGTACTAGCTTTACACCGACCGAAGTTCGACGAAGGCTGGTTTTAAACTTAATCTTGCCCATGATAACCTATGCTGAGGTGGTTTATTGCTCCCTCGTCTCTTTATCCCACAGGAAGCTTCAAGTAGCCTTCAATGATGCGATACATCTATGGCATTCGTAGATACGATCATATTTCCGAACACTCCAGAAGCCTACTTGGTTGCACTCTTCAACAATACATCAGTGCGAGAAAGGACTTTTAACATAAATCTACCTTACTCCCGTATTTAAACTAGTCTAATTTGTTTTTAATTTACACTGTTAGTCAATCTGTAGTACTTCTAACTTTAAAAATGCAATCCTTCTCTAATTCTCCACATTATCATCACGCCAACAAATTTCTTTTGCCGATTTATACCCATTCCCTTTCTATAAGATAGCTTCCCATCTATTTCTTCCGTTGCGGGTTATGTTATATTGTTTTTAGTTTTAAGTAGTTGACAAAATCTCTCAGACTGTAAAGTCCTAACTACTATTAAAGACAAATCTTAATGTACAAACCTCTTTGTTTAACAATAATAAATTAAAATTGAAATTGAATTCAAATTGAATTGTTACTTGTAGAACAGGTAAAAATGTTGTACAAACTTTTAATGCATGCAGCCCAAATGTATTCCAAAGCGTGCTAGTCTCTATAGATGATATTGAAGATATAATCAAAAGCCTTAAAGGGAAAAACACATGTGGCCTGGGTGGTATCAGGAATATGTATTTAAAAAAGTTACCAAATATTGGGCTTAAATATCTTACATATATCGTAAATGCTTGTCTTAAAATAAAATATTTTCCCAAAGTTTGGAAAATAGCTAAGATCGTGCCTATACTTAAGAGTGGTAAGTCGGCAGATAACCCCGAGAGCTACAGCTACTTAAAGACAAAATTTTAAGATTTGTATCTGAACATAACATTTATCCTAATGAACAATTTGGTTTTAGGCGATCTCACAGCACATCGCACCAAGTTCTTTGAATCTGTAAGCACGTAAAGCAAAATAGAGTTTTAGGGAGATCCAAAGGTATGCTATTACTTGACATAGACAAAGCATGTGATTCAGTTGGTGCAGGGAAATAACTTCACGGGCAATAACTTCACATGGGCAATAACTTCACCTTGAGTGGGCAATAATTTCACTTTTTTTTTGTGAACTTGCACCCACTCCAAATCAAACAGTGACCCCAAGCAGGTGGGTTGCAGGGGGGCAGCATGCCCCCCCAAGGCATTGCACTGTTTATGGAATCTACTTGGGATTTCGCAACTAATCAAATAAACAGTCCAATGCATATGGGGGGGGAGAGGGGGGGCATGCTGCCCCCCCTGCAACCCACCTGCTTGGGGTCACTGTTTGATTTGGAGTGGGTGCAAGGGTCTTTAGTTATAATAGACAAATTCTCAAATTGTAGGTGGGAAATAAGTTCACAAAATTTACGGTGGAGTTATTGCTCACCTATGGTGGGCAATAAGTTCACAAAAAAAAGTGAAATTATTGCCCACTCAAGGTGAAGTTATTGCCCGTGAAGTTATTTCCCTGCACCGATTCAGTTTGGCATGATGGCCTCATCTACAAAATGCTACATTTTAATTTCCCAGATTTTCTGTGTAAAATCGTTCAAAGTTTTTTGTCTTATCGTTCTTTTCGTGTGTCTGTGAACAGTAGTGCTTCTGACTTGGTAACATTCCACTCAGGTGTTCCTCAAGGATCAGTACTTGGGCCAATCTTGTACAATTTGATTATAGCGGATTTCCCGGAAATTCCGTCATGTCACATAGCTATCTATTCTTATGATACTGCAATTTTTTCTTCGCATGATTTCGCTCTCTGTATTGAGACGAATTTAAACAATGCGATAAAGACTTTGTATCCGTTTATTAATAGGAAATCGTGTTTGTCTGTAGAAAACAAAATAGTAATTCATAAGGTAATATTTCAAGCAATTTTATTATATGGGTGCCAAGTATGGGGAAAATGTGCAGAGTGCCACATTATAAAATTGCACACTTCTCAGAATAAAATCCTAAAAATGATGTTAGACCTGCCATGGCACTTTTCAACCATACAGTTACATAGAAGAGGGAATGTTGAACTAATTTCTGATAGAATTCGAAATTCGCAATTTTTTTTAATGAGGTGTGATTACTCTGATAATTCTATTATAAACTAATTATGTACCTAAACATTTTTGTTTCTGATTCGCCTGGTGAAATATTTATATTTATTTATTTAATTATAAGTTATTTTACATATCGTCGGCTTAATAAAAAAAACCTCGTAAATCCATTTTAAGGGGAGTAGAAAAGAGGTTAACAACTACAGACCGATTTCTCTGCTGTCTTCAATGTTTAAATTTTTGAAAAAGCTGTTAAAAATAGAATGTTAGGTTATCTAAAAAGGATTAACTTTTTTAGTCCTATGCAATTTGGATTTAGGGAGGGCCTATCTACCGAAGATGCTCTTCTACAATATTGCTCCTTAATTAATAAAGGTTTGGATGAGAAAAAACATTGCGCTGGTTTGTTTGTGGATATCACAAAGGCCTTTGATATGGTTAACCACAGCATTCTTCTTAACAAGCTTCATTCCGTTGGTTTCCGTGGTACTGTATTTGATTGGTTTGCATCCTACTTAAAATACCGAACACACCAAGACGCTTAACATAGGTGTACCACAAGGATCGGTCCTTGGTCCGATTTTATTCCTTGTTTACATAAACTCCCTGTTTAACCTACCATTCGCAGGTAAAGTAACAGCTTTTGCAGATGATCTCGGTATCGCATATGCCTCATCTAGCCCTCTAAGCTTATTGACTGAAATAAACCTCGATGTTCACTTACTGAGAGTCTGGTTTGCCAAACACAAGCTTAATGTAAGTAACAAAACCAAACTGATGTATTTCAGCTTAAGAATACAAGAATTTCCAGATTTTGAAATCTACTTTCACCATGGAAATTGCCTACGTTATAAAACCGTAAATTGCATATGTACTGGGGACGATTCCTTAGTGGCTTTCAATGAGGGTAATGTTTGTAATAAGAATTGTTTTAAGATAGAAAGAGTTGATAATTTTAAATACTTGGGTGTTTTAATTGATCAAAAAATGAGCTGGTCCAAACATATTTCAACAATGAAGCAATATCTGCGCTCTTCTAGCAGTAGCTTCTATCATCTCAAAAAATATTGTGATAGCAGAACTTTAAGCACAGCCTATTTCGGCATTTTCCATTCAAGACTTCAATATGGTATAAGTTGCTGGGGAGGCGCCTACCTAGCAAAAATTCACACTCTCCTCGTCCTGCAGAAGTGTGCTATAAGGAAAATTTGAGGTGTTAACAGGTTGACTCGCTCTATGCCCCTCTTTAGATCATGAAAAATCCTTCTGGTCAGACATTTGTATTATTTTAAAGTCTCTAAGTTATTTTATATGAGAGGTGGCTATAAGCAGAGTCCTATATCTGACGTCCGTACTCTGCGTAGCAATCTTGACAATTATGTTCCTGTTCCCACTTTTCGTACCACGCCTTTTAGAAACCTTTACTCCATCGTGTCTTACAAGTTGTTTAATACGTTTCCTATGGGTCTTCGGTGTACGAGGTCTTTGTCAATATTCTTAAAAAAAGTTAAACTGTGGCTTCTGGATTTTGATCACAGTCAAATTGAAGTTCTGCTGCCTTATATTGCTTAGTATTAAAATAATTTCTTAAATTACATACTTACTGCTTCTTTTTCCAAAAATCATTGTTTAGCTTGTTTCGCGTTTTGTTATATTATACATATCAATAATCATTTAAATATTGCGTACCCCACATAATTCTGAATTTAATTTATGAAGTGTCATTTATCACTATTTAAATTTTCAAATACAAATGTCACTAACTATTCTTTATTAAATCTGAATTTATGTTATGTTAGTTTAAGAAAAGTATTAATTTCCATTGATATAAAGAATAATGATTATAAATAAAAAAAAAATGCCATTTCCCAAGGATTTTCAGGAGTTTTACGACAACATTCCGCATCAGAACTATTAAAATAATTGTACTAATTTATTAAAATTTGTGAAAATTTACTAAATAAAGCATTTTTGCCTGCTAGCTAATAAATTACTACTATAGTTTTCGATAAAATTTATTAAGAAGTTAGATATTATTGTTTAGAAGCAAACCTCATAACTCCAAGGGTAGAATGACAAAAAACCTCGTAACTCCAGTAAAATAAATAGACGTAGTCGTATTGAAAAGAGCAGTTTTTGTCCAAAAACTTGCGATTTTTTTTACTAATTAAGGATATAAAATAACATTGTTAACTAAAAAGCTTGGCCTGGTAAGGAACTTTCATTCCTCCTATAAAATTTCGAATTTTGGAGTTACGAGGTTTTCCTATATTAAGCCGACGATATTTAATTATTTATTTTTTAATTAATTTATATCTTTATTTACTTGTTGCTTAACCTATATGTCTATTTATTTATTTATTTAATATATTTATTTATTTTTTTCTTTATTTAATTTGTTTAGGTAATTTATTTATTTTCCTTAATTTATCTATTTATTTATTTATTCATTTAATTTATTTACCTATTTATTTGTTACCTACTTAAAATATATATATACTTTTTTTTCATTCTCTTGATAGTGATATACGTCTTTATATATATTTATCTTTCTGTTATTTGTTTAATTTTACTCTGCCTTTAACTGTATACACATGTTCTTAGAATTAAGAGCAATTACTGTTACATATTTATTTATTTCTTATTTTTTTCCTTTTTTTCTTACATTCAAGGTTTTTTTGTATGTTTCCTTCAAAATATCAATTGTCTTTATTAAAAATGTATCTTTTGTGATCTTAATATTATTTTTTCAGTAGAAAGGTATTCAAATATACCAAATCTCTGTGTTGTAAAATGTGCGGTTATGAACCTATTGTATAATTTATCATGCAAAATAAAAAATATATACATACAGCTAATTGAAATTGAAAGTATGGGAATCTTAGCACCCAACGGGTCCACATTGACCTAAGTGTGACGGGCGCAGGATTCTCTGCCCCGTCAACCCAGTTACCTAATCTACCTTCCCTAACCTACTGCACATACATACATGCTATAATAACAATCCATGAACAATCCATGTATCTTTGCAAAACCATTCTATTGAACTTCACAAAAAGAGACTGCTTCATTTTAAGAATGTCACCATCAAAGGCACTGCATCTTAAGCTAATGCAGTTATCTTCGACAAAAGACTCCGCAGAAGGTGCCACTAGAGCCATGTGCGCCAGTAGATGCCTGTATAGCGGAAAGTGGATCTGAGCCCCAAAATAATACACTGGCTGCATATGATGATGGCCAGACCTTTTATGACTCACGTGGCTATCGTCTGAAGCTACAAATAATTTCCCATCTCGGCATTACCTACCATTGGCAGCACTCGGCTGTTGGTAGACTTTCACACTTACAAACCTCAATTCGCAAGATGGCTTCAAGTGTGCTTTATTGAATTGAAATATACAAACATAACAGACGCAGGACCAAAAATCTACATCCATTTCACCTCTGTGTTAAATAATCCCCAAGCACTTCTCATCAGCGCACCTGCTTGTTTCTCACATTTCACAAAATGAATATACTAATTTTATAGAAAACTACTTCATCCGTCTTACACGAAACACCTGTAAGATTGCCATAAAAGTACGTGTAATCTGAAACCCTATTTGTCTGTACACTACTTTCGAGTGTACTATCCTGCTGAAATGGCCCACCCTTATATCAACAAATTGCCAAACAGTTCGGAACGTTTTATTTACTTCTGTCAGATATTGTCCTCGTATGCAAAGTAGCTACGTGCCATACCCCACACTCCACCCGACATCTGCCTGATGTAATATTAACTGCCTTTGCCACTATACGATATCCTTTACTCCTGAATATTTGCTCACTTTTATGTCATTGACATCTTATGCACATGACGCTGTGCTGTAGCCACAGTGTCACTATGGCAAGCATTGAGATTTAAGTTTCATTAAGGTGGAAGCTTGTGTGCTAGTTTTTTTTTGTATTTCCAGGGGATAAACAAGTATCGTGTTGACCAAATGATACATAGAGCTTAAGATTTCTCCGGAAGAAGGATGCAAACACTCTCCATCTAAGCCATTTGCGTTTTCCATAATTAATTTAAAAAAAAGAAAACAATAATAATACAACCAGTGAAAATCCCATCCGCACTTAAATAAACTGTAAAGCAACCCAGATGAAACATGGCAACGTCACTGCTACTCGTAGCAACAAATATTCACCTGAACATTAAGTTTCAAAGGACCTCTCGTGGGAATATCGCATTTCCTTTGAGCGAAACAGTCTATCCCAAAGTACACACAATCAACTTAGGATATTATATCACTGATTGCATAAAGGGAAAGAAATACACACTCGACAAGGAACAGCAGCAGACGAATTAAGTGGAAAACTAAATGAAAAGAAATGAAGTATCCTTCCTTCCTTATTTTTTCAACATAACCCTGCTGATGTCTCAGAAGATTGTCTGATTGTCTGGGGACGAGATTTTCTTTCCAACTATGATAATGTGCATGTGTAGTGCATTCATTTGAAATGCCCCATGCTATCCTAAATGTGCACAGCGTATCCGATGGCACAAAAGCGGATTTGGAAGCCTTTATAAGAAAATCGGAAATAACAACTTGAAAACAGCTCAAACTAAGCCAAGAAAAAGCGAAGAAGAAGAAAGATGTTGGTGTAGGTAGAGTCGTATACTAGTATAGATCTGCATGGACCTTCTAAGGAGGCAGTACTCGTTATCGGAGGTTATAAACTGTGTGGGAGTTGGTTTGGTTGCAGAATAACTACGAGCAAACTTGCCTCTTTGATAAATAGTCGTTCATCAAAGGAGGACTTGATTTCCACGCGCCATGTCCTCTGCCCCAATCCAAGAACGACGCACGCGACGGACGGTCCAGTAGACAAATAAATTCGCCTCGCTTCTACACACAAATAAGGATGCACCGTAACAAAAAAGAGAAGACCGGACAAGCGGAACTTAGAGGGGAAAATTGCACAAAAACACAAACAAAATTTGCTTTTTATTGGACAATGTCTTTATCATCCCGTTTTCAACATGAGCAAAGTACTCCGGGGCTGATGGTTGGTGAATATGCTTGTGGGTACTAATAGTTGTTTTTCCGCAAATATTGATCCTTTTTTATACTTTGGTTGTCAAAGAAAATTATGTCAAAGGTTTTTATTCCCTATTAGCCCGGGTTTTGATAAGGTAATTGAGTTGAGATTATTTATTAGCGGGGGGTCCATCCACAGTCTCTCTGTGCTGAATAGAGGAATTCCATTTATTAAAAAGGCGAGCAGGTTTTGCGTATGAAATAAATTTGATTTTGATAGTAAGCTACGATCATTTTATTAATCATAACTTTCGAAAATCAGTTAAAAATAAATAAATACAGGGTGGGCCAAAAGCGACTTACTAATTTGAAAAAAATCATAACTCTTTTGTTTTTCTTTTCTTTTTTAAGGTACTTATAAAACAAACTTGGGAGATTTACTTAAATGAACTACAGCGCTTTAGAGTGGACCAAACTAATTGAATTTTATTTTGAAAATAATCACTGGATTTAGGAAGTCACTTTTGGCTCACCCTGTATAACGCATATAGAGCCTACATTGACCAACCCATGGTGGGACTTAGTACCCATATCACCGCGGCCAGACTAGGCCAATTGTGATATCTTCGTTTTGGCTTAAGGATCACTCATAAGGCCGGATTTCTTGATAAATTTCACCAGGTCTTTGTGTGAGCTGACAAATGTGTCAACTGTTTCAAGGTTGGGTTTACCCAAGATGCGCAGTCGTGGTTTTGTAAGGCAGTCACCAGGTCTTTGTGTGAGCTGACAAATGTGTCAACTGTTTCAAGGTTGGGTTTACCCAAGATGCGCAGTCGTGGTTTTGTAAGGCAGTCACAGTGGCATAGGATATGCTCGGCTGTTTCTTCTTCTTCGTTGCACATTCGACAGATATTGTCCTCAGCAAGTTATGGCCAGAAGGTGTTTTTTGACTCTACCGTGCCCCGTCAGGAATTTGGGCAGTTGTAGGAGTTGCTTATTTATTTTAGTGGATGGGGTTGGTAGAAATGAAATTGTTTGGCCTGTCAGTTACCTTCAATATTTTTCCAGTAATGAATTGCCTTTGTTTCCAACCATATATTAATGCAGCTTCTGGTAGAGCTGATAGGTACGCCGCAGAATGGTCTCCAGAGAAGGATATATAACCCACTTAGTGAGGACTGGAACAGGTCAAATTAAATCTTTTATGAAGGTAAAATAGTCTGGGCAATCAAGTCTTTTCAACACTTCAAAGCCCCTGGAGAAGATGGAATATTTCCAGCTTTACTACAAAAGGGCATCCCGCAACTGCTACCTATCAACCTATTCAGCGCTAGCTACCAAAAAAATGGAAAGAGGTTATTGTTAAATATATACCAAGAGAAATCACTCAGAGGCAAAGAGGTAGCGGTTGGTTTTTCCTCGATAGAAGGAGCATTTGATAATACAGGATTCTCCCAGATATAGAGGAATCCAAAACATGGGAGTTGACAACACTACATGTAAATGGATAAAATGAATGCTAGAGGATAAAACAATAAAAACCTTATTAGGCAACAATAAACTCTGCGAAAAGATGCCCCCCGGGGAGGAGTATTCTCACCCTTGCTATGGTCCATCGTAGTAAATGAGCTACTGATCATTCTCAGTAATGATGGTTTCTATGTCTAAGGATATGCAGACGACATAGCTATCCTAATCAGGGGTAAATTCGAAGACACAATCACGGATCGCATCCAGAGGACTTTGAACCTGGTTACTGAATGGAGCACAAAAGTTGGACTTAAAGTCAATCCCAAGAAAAGCACCATAGTAGCATTCACCAATAGAAGAAGGCGAGGAAGACTCAGAAATGCTACACTCTTCGGTGAAACAATAGAGTTCTCAGCGGAAGTTAAATATCTAGGAATCACACTAGACGAAAAACTTACATGGAACTCTCACCTTACCAAAACTATTGATAAGGCAGGAACCTCATTATGGACCAGCAAGAGGCTACTTTGTAAAAATTGGGGACATAACCCCAAAATGACACTATGGATGTACATGGCAATTACAAGACCTATCATCACGTATGCAGCCGCCGCGCCGTTTCAGCGGCCAGAGGTCAGCACAGGCTAAGCTCAATAAAATACAGCGACTAGCCTGTGTCTGCCCAACTGGTGCAATGAAAACTGCACCAACAGCTGCACTTGAACTTAAACTAAACATCCCTCCACTTCACCTAGAACTTATGAAAGAAGCGATGGTAAATGCCTATACGCTCATCACAGAAGATGAATCAAATTCCAACATAGCTAACTCTGCAATCCTACGGGAACTCAGAGAACATGAACTACTTGGAATATACTTACCAAGATATAACTTCCGACACAACTTCAAGATTACATTCCCAGACCGTCTAAACTGGGAACAGAATAAACCTACATTTGCCAATGATTCACATGTATGGTACACAGACGAATCGAAAACAAATGAAGGGGTTGGAGCAAGAGTAAACGGCCCTCGCACTAAAACGTGCCTAAACGCTAGTATGGACACAAGCAGCACCGTATTTCAGGAGGAAATCCACGCGATAGAGCTTTGCGTTCGACGGAATCTAAACAGATTCATAAATAACAAAAACATTTCCATTCTCTCCAATAGCAGGGCGACCCTACTAGCAATCAACACCTTTGAAATAACATTAAAACTGGTCTGGGATTGTCTTCAACTCCTACAAGTACTGGGCACCACAAACAAAGTTCAATTGATTTGAGTGCCTGGACACAGTGGATACGAAGGCAATGAAAAAGCAGACGAACTAGCCAGAACAGGATCCGCATACCCAATTATGATGCCAAGACCATTCTGCGGGCTACCAATAAACACTATTAGAAGTTGTTTTAAAACCTGGCTTGCGGAAAAGAAGCTGCATTTCTGGAGGCAAACCGAAGGAAAAAGGCAAGCTAAAAACTTTATGTCAAATAGTTCCCACAAAAAAACGAAACAACTACTACAACTAAGTGGAAGTCAGATTCCACTAGTTACAGGCTTCCTCACAGGGCATTGCCGTGTTGAAAAACACCTGATGACTATGGGCATATCACAGGATAACACCTGCAGATTGTGCAACGAAGACGTTGAAACAGCAGAACACATACTGTGTGAATGCAACTGCTTAGTCAAAACCCGTCAACGTTATCCAGGTAAATTTTACTTTGAAGCAGCAGACATAGCTGTCAGCTCTCCAAAAGAATTAGTCGCCTTCCTTAAAACGAGCTCTAAATGGAGGATATCACAATAGGCCAACAAGCGGCCGCAGTGATCTAGATACAACATACCACCTCCCCCCAATAATCTAATCTATTCTAATAGCAGGGTTTGACGGAGCATTTTCTCTAGCGTATTTTGAACGAAATTTTCTTTCAACTTCTGCAAAACGTTCACCGTATTTAAAATAAGTTTTAAAATTAAAAACACGTTGCTCAATAGTGTACCGATAAATTTTAGCTAACGGGAATGTATTTTCTTCATACCTGAAAAAACTTCGGTGTAATCTAAAGGCTGTAAAGAAAAATGGCGGCCAATTTAAATTGATACGTCAAATTTGAACACCCTATATAAACGAGGAAATTGTTGTCAAACGCGGACTTCCGCTATTCATGCTTAGTTTCGAAAAGTCTGAAAACATCGAAAAAACATAGGGACGGGCTACAGTCCGCTTGGGCGAACTGTTGGATACCCTATTCTTATTCCTATCCCTCATAAGTGGGCGTGACAAAAGTCTAAGTATGGTTGAATTGTTAAGAACGCTCTACATATTTTGTTATATAACATTTAAAGGATTTTATCAAAAAAAAACGCTCCCTAGCTCAAACTTGGGTGTTTCAATAAAATTGTTTTAGTTAATTGTGGGCGTGTCAGTGGGCGGATTTTGAAAATATTTACACATGAGCATAAAGGGCCCATAGAGAGTATATATTATAAATTTCAGCTCCCTAGCTCAAACTTTGGATTTTTTAAAAAATTGTTTTATTTATTTGTGGGCGTGTCAGTGAGCGGATTTTGAAAATTTTTTATCTCGAGTAGTTTTAGGAGTCATAGATCATATATAAAAAATTTCAGCTTTCTAGCTCAAAATTCGATTTTTTCCAAAATTTTGGTTTTTTGAGTTTGTGGGCGTGTCTGTGGGCGGATTTCAAAAATTCGTAAACTTGATTATTTCGGGACCCTAGAGAGTATATGGTTAAAATTTCAGCTCTCTAGGTCTAGTTTAAAGGCCTAATTTTTGCCGACAGACGGACGGACGGACGGACGGACGGACATGGCTAGATCGACATTACTATCGATGCTGATCATAAATATAGTAACTTTTAGGGGTCTACGGGCAATATTAAGGTATGTTACAAACTATGCGTCAAAATTAATATACCCTTAGAATAGGGTATAAATATACAACATTAAAACTATCCTAAACATAGTGGTTAAAATTGAACCGATGCGCCAAAGGACTCGTCAGATTCCTCAGTGTAAGCGTTGCCAAGGCTACAATCACACGTACACATATTGCCAAAAAGAGCCGCGTTGCGTAAAATGTGCCGGTAAACGTTTATCGAATTAATGCGCTCTAAGTAGACAAGACCTACCAACATGCATAAATTGCAATGGAAAACATCCGGCAAATTATCGCGGATGCGAAGTAGCTAAAATAGGCGCGACAAAATAAAGAAAACTACGCTACCAATCGCAAATGAAACCAAAAAAAAACCTGAAAAGGTCAACAATAAAACCAATGAAGGACGAAAAAAGGCTAAAGAAATGGTCAAAATACAACAACCAAGAGAAGGAAAATTATTTAGAAAAAAGTCGCCGAACGCTGTTCCACAAACATACGCTGAAGCTGCGTTGCAAGGACGCGAACAAACAAATAATCATCTGATCCGGTCTCCCAAGTTTTCTCTGCAATTCTTGCCCGGCTAAAACAACAGAGCCAAATTAATAAACGTATGTTTGAAAATCAATTTCGAAGCACACGTGCAATAATATAAATATGACGGACTTAGTTAAATTAGTGACATGGAATGCAAACGGCCTTCTGCATAAGATGGACGAGCTCGAGATATTCATACATAAATATGATATTGATATTTGTTTGATTTCAGAAACCCATCTGACGAAAGAATTCAGCACAAACATTCGAGGATACATTGCCTATCACGCATATCACCCTTCGGAAAGGGCGAGATGCGGGGCATCCTTGTTGATCAAAAATACCACTGAACACTCAATCAGTGCAACAATTGAGCTTGACAAACTGCAATTATGCACGGTGAGCGTAAAAATTAAACACATAAAATATGTTTTTGCAGCTATCTACGAGTATTGCCCCGCACGTGCAACGATGGAAAGAAGCAATTTTATAAGTATCTTTGACTCACTTGGAGGAAATTTCGTCATCGGAGGTGACTTTAACGCAAAACATACCTTCTGGGGCTCGAGATGCATTTCAGTAAAAAGTAGAGTTCTTTACGAGGCCGGTATGGAATTGGGGGTAGACTTTCATTCCTCAGGTAAACCGACGTACTGGCCCTCGGATACGGCAAAAACACCAGACCTCATCGATTTCTTCATCTCGAAAGGGTTGTCGGGAAACTCTATTGTAGTTGAGGAATGCTTCGATCTTTCTTCTGATCATTCACCGGTCATTTTGACAATTAACGGCTGTCTACGAAAAAAAGAAGGTCCGCCCAGACTAACTAACATGAAAACAAACTGGGAATCCTTTAAAAAATACTGTGAAAGTAAAATCGATCTCAAAGTGTCTCTTCGAACACCCCACGAACTTGAAGACGAAGTCGATCAATTTATTAACGTCATACAATGCTCAGCCTGGAAAAATACTCCCCATAAACGGAAAATAACCACAAATTGCGAAATAAAATATCCGTTGGAAATCACTCAATTTGTAAAGAAGAAAAGGAGAGCGCGCAAAAGATGGCAATAATCTCGAGCTCCACAGGATAAAACCACTCTTAACTACCTTTGTAGTAAACTTAAGAGAGAAATTCGAGACTTTAAAAATCGTGAAATTTCTACATATCTTGGAAGCCTAACTGCGAATAAAAGTACAAATTACTCGCTCTGGAAAGCCATGAAAGGCATTAAAAAACCAAAAACGCAAGCGCCACCCATCAGTAAAATCAATGGAGAATGGGCGAAGAGTGACAAGGAAAAAGCCGAAATATTTGCTGAACATCTGGAAGAAACATTTAAACCATTTGATGGTCAAGCGTTGCTCGAATTTCCTGTCCTAACCGTGGTACCTGATAATTATAGAATAAAAAGTGTATCGCCACCCGAACTGCGCTTCGAAATAGAGAAACTAAAATTAAGCAAAG
This sequence comes from Portevinia maculata, assembly GCA_949715645.1. Taxonomy (NCBI): domain Eukaryota; kingdom Metazoa; phylum Arthropoda; class Insecta; order Diptera; family Syrphidae; genus Portevinia; species Portevinia maculata. Next base: position 3,550,232 of record OX454526.1, on the reverse strand, counting down.
CTCCTGGATATGACTTAATCACAGGACAGGTTCTTAAAGAGTTACCTAGGAAAGCTTTAATCAAGTTTGCCTATCTTATCAATGCATCGTTCAGGTTATTGTACGTTCCACGACAATGGAAGGTAGCTGAAGTTATAATGGTTCCAAAGCCCGGTAAACCACTAAATGACAAAAAATCATATAGGCCAATATCGCTCTTACCGACATTGTCGAAGGTATTCGAAAAACTTTTGTTAAAGCGCCTACATTCTATTATCGAAGAACGTCGATTAATACCTGATCACCAATTCGGATTCAGGACTAAGCATTCTACAATCGACCAGGTTTACAGAATAACCAATGTAATTGAAAAAGCCCGAGAGGAGACAAAAATATGTTCTAGTGTTTTTCTCGACGTCTCTCAGGCCTTTGATAAAGTATGGCATACGGGCTTGAAACATAAGCTAAGACAAGCTTTTCCGAAACAGTTATCTGATATCCTTAGTTGTTACTTATCAGACAGACTCTTTCGTGTAAAACACGAAAATGATTACTCTGAATTTAAAGAAATCGCGGCAGGAGTTCCCCAAGGAAGCGTTCTTGGACCGATCCTATTTCTAATATACACTAGTGATATTCCTCAAGAAGAAGGCACAACAGTAGCCACATTTGCAGACGATACAGCTGTATTAGCGGTCAGTAATACCGTTGAATCAGCAACTAATAAACTCCAACGTTCTATTGACAAAATTTGTGATTGGACAAAGAATTGGCGTATTGCTCTCAACGAGGCCAAATCAACGCACGTGAATTTTACTTATAAAAATGTAGAGAACTTACCCATCTTCATTGATTCGGTACGAATTCCGTACGCAAACGAGGCAAAATATTTGGGAATGACACTCGATGCGAAATTAAAATGGAAACCGCACGTCAATAAGAAACGCGAAGAGCTCGCCATTCGATGTAAACAAATGCACTGGCTGCTTGGTAGATTTTCCCAACTCAGCATGCAGAACAAGCTGCTTTTATACAAGCAAGTACTAAAACAGGTTTGGACATACGGTATACAACTTTGGGGTTGTACCAAATCCAGTAATATCAAAATTTTACAAACTTTTCAAAACAAAGTGCTAAGAAAAATAGTAAATGCACCATGGTTTATCAGAAACACTGATATCCACATAGACCTAAGTATGGCTACCGTCGAAGATGAAATAAAACATTTTGCCCGCAAACAACAGACACGCCTTCACGGTCATTGCAATAACACCATGCTACAAATTCGAGACGATACTAACCTAGTGCGCCGATTACAAAGGATAAAACCATTTGAATTAGCGCAATAAGATGTAACCGCGTGCTTATGGCGGTATTAGCAGGTGCCTCCACTGGGAAGCTGCCTGCCAAACGCGTATTTAACAGTTTAAATAAAACTACTGGATAGGAATAACCTAGTTGTAGTATGAAGGTTTCGAAGGGAGGTGGTTTTTGTTTTCTTATCTTATGTGAGAAAGAGTCGCATGTACAATTTTCCACCAACCCCTATTATTCGACCGAGCCTAGTTCTGGTTCCAAGTCTCGTGCTTTCAACCAGGATAGGTAATTCTCAGCTTGCTGAGAGTAACGTTAATATTACTATGGCTTGGGAGTAATATTAGAAAACTCTATACGTACCAAAAAAATCCTTTATAAATTAAATAAGTTTTAAAGTTTCAAATGTGGCAATAACAACAAAGGCACAAAGTGCCTAAATATTTATTTGAAAGAACGTTCGTAAGTGCTACTCTGTACACTGTGCAGTGACTGTTTCTATATATGTATGCACATAATTTAAATCATAAAGTACCTATTCAAAAGCACAGTTACTCGTTGTCACGATTCCATAAATTGTTTCCTTACTGATTTATGTAGATTGTGGAAAATAAAAATAAAATTAATATCATTTTGAAACTGGCTGATACGGGCCCGTCCTTTTGTTCCAATCTTGACCCGAAGGACTCAGCTTCAGACCCAGATGTTGGTTTATAAAGAAATTAAATTAAATTTATGAAAATGATGGAAGCGATTTCATCGATCGACAGTCGCCCGTTGCAAAGTCCTCATAACTTCGCTACTGGAAAAAGTGAAGATATATTGAAAAACCAAATATTCAATAATCTAATTCAATTTCATAAATGCATCCATAAGATACGCGCAGTAGAATTGCAGCTCATTTGAAAATCAATTTCATCTCTGACATAGCAGAGATGATTCATCCCAGAACTGAAATGGCTTTGTCGCTCTTGCATACCACCATCCAACGATTTCCCTCCCACATTTGATAGTCAGCAAACTCATGGACGAACTAGATTATTTTACCGCTCCTTATATACATATAAAATACGTTGGGGAGTTGCTGTAGGTAGAGCTGCATCTGAATGTCGATACACGCGATGAAGGAGATGAAGGGGGGTAGGATGATTTTCAATTTGTTCCCTCTAATAATCTTCTGCTCCTCGTTACAGACTATATGGAACTATAAGTAGGTATGGAAATAATAAAGCAGCAAAATCTTTTGAAGTGGTTGGCTGTGGTCTTCACCCCTACCACTGTCCATTGCCATCGACAAATACACAACTTCCATGCCCTATTCATTGGTGAAAATATTATTTATCCTACCATCGAGTCATGACAACACACATCCACCTAGAAGCTCGTGTTCGATGTGAAACTTTTTTCATTCATGGATTCATTTTTTTTATACGCCGCCTCCTGGCAGAAGGTGTGCAGCCCGACAATGGGGATCTGCCGGTTAAGTTTCCCAAAATTACGGCCTCAATAAATTTGCTCGTCAAAAACGTCCCCTGCAAAACGGAAAAGGAAAAAAGAGACGGAAATAGATTTAATGATTAGAATTTGTGTGGTAGGGTGACGGGGCACGGACTGGAACCCTTCCCCGAGTCGATGCATCAGTAAATGTTGATATACTGTACCTACAGTATCTACTCATATTTCAAATATGTAAATAGTTTAAAATGGATATAACCGCCTTCCGATAACTTTGTCCACTGGTCCTACGAAGGAAAAATACTTTTTGCCTTAAATTTCGAAAGGACTTTATCTAAACATCGGTTTTCTGAATAATTCGTTCATACTCCTGCATCACACCTACCCAGTAGCCGGATGGGAGATAACAAACTAAAGAAAAATACAGAGATTCACTTCATTTTGACTAAAAATTCAATTAGCAGGCAAATTATAAGAGGATTTGCCAATACCTACCTACATCCCTAAACTCAGGACTTTACAGTTTACCAATTGAAATTCGGAACAGGGTGCGAATTCCGAAATTGAAAAAAGTTGTCACATAGAGAGAGCACCTCTATCTCCTTCGTGAATGGAAATTAGATTTAAATATCCTTTTCAATGTAACTTTTTTTCGACTGTGAGGCAGGCCATTAACTTTCAGTTATCAAAAGTTCCTGTGTCGCCCGGGACACTTTTGAAACGCCTAGCCCATCTACAAGCAGCAGCATGGCATCCGACCATTCTACTCCGCCTACATCAACCAACTGGTGTCAAAAGGTAGGGCTTCGGAAAATATATCCCTCAGTCCTTGTAGCTCAATTTTAACAGCGGACATCACCTCTACTATACCCCAATCCATTCACGTCCTTCTACACTTTTTGTGTATTTAACTTTAGGGCTGCGCTGGCTTGGCTGTCACTGAGTGAGAAATCATAAATCATCGCCGAAGTGGGAAACAACAAATTGAGTGAACGTTTAATAAAAAACGATATTTCAAAAGTTTGCGCCTTTATTTGAATAAAATTTTAAATTAAATAAGATTAATTTCATATCCAATTGCAAGGGTGTGAGAGAGCACTGGCAAGGACATTGGGGTACCTACTTCGTTTTAAGTACCTTTTTGGATTTAACTGTGGCCACGCATTAGGAATCAAAATACACTTTGTAGGGCAGTTTAAAAGAGGAAGTAAAAAGAGAGAAGGAGTTGGAACGTTTTATAGAATTTCCAACAACACAGTCACATGAAGGATCAAGGATAATCTAGGGCAAACCGTTTTAATGGTATTTTGTTTTGATTTTCAAAAATGAAGAGAAGGATATGCATGCATACAAATTCAAATGTATACACGTGTTAGGTTCAAATATTGAAGTGGCTCACTGGTTGGTGGGTTGGAATACTGTATAAGGGGTTTGAGGCTAGAATCACACTCAGCAACACCTAACATTGCTTCCACTGCCCCACCTCTTGCGAAACCAAACATCAATAGTTATAAACTGTTATAAGAAACTTATCAAAATTTGCCGCACGGAATCGGCATTCAATTGTAAAGGGTGTTTTTTTACAGTCGTACACATTCAATTTGAAATGACACACTTGAAGCTTATGCGAATGTCTATGATTCATTTAATAGATAATTTTATGACATTAATAGTTTTTAAATATGATGTCGGGCATATGTGCGCCACGGCTAGCTCCAGTGAAGCGCAATCGTGAAGTCCAATTTTGACAACTTTATCGAGTATTTTGCATTGAAAGTGAGGATCAAGCTGAATCATGTTTTCGGCCCATTCACCTAACCTAAGACGCGTGTAATGGTCATGCGGTTTAAACTCTTGAACAAGCTGTATCTAAGCCAAGATCTTTCCGTAAAATCTTTTACAAAGTGGATGGGCATAGCTTCAATTGCTGTGCACGATGGCGAATCGACTCATTCGGATTCTCCTCAACACTGCGCTCCACAACGGCACTTGGTTGGTTGGAACCGGCCTTCGATGAGGATGCACTTAGACCAGAGGTAGATCCATTGTGCTGCCGATGTGTAAGGTGGGTGGGTCACCCTCATACTCAGGGAACCATTTGCTCCTGTGAATGAAGGGGCTAAACTTTGCTGTGCAGGCGTTGTTGAGATCGTTCAGATCATTGAAAAGGTATGCACCCAGTGTAGCCTTCCTAATGTTGGCAATTGGATACGTGCAAAGGAAGTGACTGATAGTCTACTCTTCCTCCTCGTCCGTACTGCTTCTGCAGAAGTGTTTGTAGGGAATGCCCAGCCTTTGAGAATGTCTTCCTATAGCGCAGTGTCCGGTGAGGGCGTTTACTAATTTGCAGAGGATTCCTCTCTTATGCCTAAGAAGTCCGATGGACCTGGGGTTTTTAATGTCGGCCAGAGTAGCCTTGCGGTGTTGCACTGGTCAAGTTGGTGCCAACGACGGTTGGCTTCGCTTACCGCATTGGTGTCTATGAAGTGTTTAACATAAGACGTTAGCGCTTCGATGTCCGTGACGCTTATGCTGTTTAAACCAGAGGAGCCTCGTCGAGCCAGTTCGTCCGCTTCACAATTCCCTGGTATGTCACAGTGACCCGGCACCCAGCAAAGGGTGAGGCTATTCAGACATGCTATCTTCTTAAGAGATGCGTGGCAGTCTTTCACTGCCTTAGATCTCGTAGTGCTGGATGCAAGGGATTTGATGGCCGCCTGACTGTCGATGTATATTACAATATCTGATTTCGATATCGTATTAATCGTAAACCATTGCAGGTGGCAATGGTGCGATGGTAGTTTATTCACCAAGTGATTGGCAGGTCTCGCGTTCGAATCCCGACCAGGGCCATGATTTTTATAAATTGAATACACACAACAAAAACAGATCTCCCTAAAGCAATTTAGGCGCCACCTGTGGAGAAAAAAAATTACATCGCACCAAACTACTTTCCTATCCTTCTATTCTTTCAGTAAGTAGCACCCAAAAATAGGCAATGAATCACTTGCTGCGAGCTACTTGCAACAACAAACAAAATGTCTGCGCTGTGATTTTACCATTATAAGGATACTGTATCACTACAGAAAAAAGAAATCTCTTTAGCGCACGCAAATTATAAAAAAAAAATCGGCAGCCAGTCAGCGGCTTGGCGGACGGCGGTGACTTTGGCCTGAAAAATGCTGCAGTGTTCTGGAAGGTTAAGGAGAGGTGAATGTCCAGGTCTTCAGAGAAGACTCCGGCACCGACTCCGTCCTTCGTTTTGGACCCATCCGTAAAAATTGACAGCGTGGTGTAGGGCGCGACGTTGTGTCCACTCGCTTCTGTCTGGGATTAGATGTTGGTAGCCCAGGCTGAAATTGTATTCAGTGGGCAGGTGGTCGGTGAACTTAGGAAGATGTCGATATATCGATAGTATATTGGCATGTCCAGTGTTTTGCTATTTCCATTGCCTGGAGCTTCTCAGTCTTATTGCTGAGCTGGCAGCCAACTGTTTGCCGACGATGTCAGTCGGGAGTAGATAGAGCATGGCTTGGAGCGCCGCAGTGGGAGAGGTTCTAAGTGCACCGGTGACACTGAGGCATGCAACTCGTTGAGTCTTGTCCACCAAGGTTAGGTTGGACTTCTTCTCCAAGGCGGACCACCAGACCAGTACTCCATAGAGGAGAATTGGTTTAATTACCGACATGTATATCCAGTGCATAATTTTTGGTTGTAGGCACCACGTGGAGCCTATCGCCTTTTTGCATATACATATAAAGAGCAGCTACAGATTTCCTGGCACGTTCGACTACATTTTCCCTCCAAAATAGCTTGCGTTCAAGCTTCAGGCATAAATAGCTAGCCCTATTTGAGAGTGCCAGAGAAGTGCCTCTTATCTTTGAGGGAGTGAACTCAGGGAGTTAATGTCTTCGTGTGAACAGGACCAGCTCAGTCTTTGTTGGAGTAACGGACAGGCCGCATCTTTCGGTCCAACTTGTTAATATGTTGATAGCAGTTTGCATGACATCGGCCAGCGTCTGCGGGTATTTACCTGTGACAAGTATAATGACATCGTCCGCATAGGCGATAACTTTACATCCAGTGTATTCAGTGATCAGAAGGGCTTCGTTGGGCACTAGATTCCACAGTAGCGGAGACACTACTCCCCCTGTGGGGGTGACAACGGCACTTACTTCTCCTGTTCGCACTGTTTGTTGTCTTTGCGGATGCGTATTATCCATTAGAGTGTACGTGGTGCGAAAACGATTCATTGTGTTCCGAATAAGTCACACAGATGGACGATTATGTCGACCGTAAAGTAGAAGTAGCGCACGATACGTTTGGCGAACCCAGCCATGGTTTTCAAAATAAGTTTGCACAATTTGAACGGGTTGCTCTGGTGTTAATCCATTAATCGTAAAATGGCAAAACGTACTAACAAGAAATCAACTTTCAACTGTCAAATTGACAATCTGTAGAAACAGTGTTGCCAGTTTTAAAACCAAACTCTAAAAAAATACCCTTTAGGTCACTTCCACTTGTGTCAAAAATCTTCGCTCACACAATTCGGGACTTAAACGCCTAATACAGGTAGACTTTGCTTATAGCACGGCCTCGTTGTATGACTCTGATAACTCTTTTCAGCTGTTCCGTTTGGGGGCAAATTAAAAGCTCTCGAAGTCGACAATCTTTAAGGCTCATCTGTGGGGACGATCATCAAATCAAATGCAGAGGCATGCAGGTTCCGACATAGTAACTACAGTCATTGAAAATTTCCCCTTCGAGAAAGTGAACTCTGATTCCGCAGTGAGGTACAGATGTCAAAAACATCTGATTCATTTTGCTTCAAATTTCATAGTATTCTAAGGGCGCCTCGTCGTCGTTGACACGCATTGCTTGCAAGGTACGGAAGGCATACGCTTGTATTAAAAAAACGGTAGATATGTATGAAAACATTAGAAAAATACTCCAGAAAAGATTCGTTTGTGGATTATTAGGCGGAGAGGAATCTGCGATGTAGGACGAATCTTTTTTGCGTCTGATGAGCTGCTCCGTCTGCAGAGGGCATAAGTGTTCACTACATCTGTGTACTTGACAGCAGATACAGATGCTGGGCAACGTGTTTAAATAACTACTCGTAAGTTGACTTGCAGGCGACTTGTGTTGCCTTGGAACTTGAACTTGCCCATTCGTATTGATGATCTCTACCAAAAGTGGCACGAAAATGGGCATCGCCTTAGAATTTAGGAAAACGAAAAGTCGATGCACATATGTAGTAGAGTTTGTTTGGCTGCAAATAGAACTACTGCATGCCTTGGTCAATCGTGGCAATTTTATTCTTCTTATCCGTTGTCCGATACGCGTTAAATACGAGGTGAACAATCCTCGAATGGATTACCACAATACCAAAGTAAAGCCGTAGTCCTTAATCCCACAGCGTACAAATCCAAAACCTCATTGCTAATGGTTTTAAGTAGGTATTTAGAAAATGTCATCAGTATCACAGCATCAATTGTTAGGCATAAGTAGGCAATTGACTAGCAAAGTCCCCTCAAGAATAACTTATCCTAAGATCATTATCATACCAGCTTTTTATGTCAAAGGAATATTGACATTACCGAAAACAGATGAAAAAAAAAACTTGAAAAGAAATATCCTTGAGTGGATTTGAACTCTTAAAGCTGTTAATTCCACCTCGGTGGTATTACGCAATGCTGTGGAAGACATTTCAATAACTTTGATTTGCTTAGCTTTTGTAGTAAGGCAGTTTATATATTGGTTCAGAATTCCAGTCTTATATTGTAATACTATGTACGTACATGTATCTTTAAGATGAAGAATTTATTCTGCTTAAATCTTCCTGTCTGTTAAATCTGTTAGATCTAGCTGTCTTGCGTTCTTTGTATGTACTAAATAATGTCATTCGCAAAACAATGTTTTAAGGCCACATTAAATTGGAAGCCATTGTAGTAATAGAATTTAATGAGTACATTAAATGTGTGAGTACTGTCTACGTCTATTAAAATGCATGTGTGCCTCTCAGAGCGAGAATATAATGTGTAAATGCGATTCTTTCAGCGACAGAGCATTTAAGTCGAGATGCCATTTAACATGTAAAGATGCTAAGGTTGCCGTAAAGATTACAGTATTTAATCATTCTTGTTTCGTACGACAAACGTCGACAAAGGGGTCAATTTCCGATATGTCAAACTCTGAAGTGATAAGTGAAATGATATACTTAAATTGTTACAGCAATTTCGAATTTCACGAACACTCTTCTGCGGATCTGGAAAACATTATTATGAATTGCAGAAATATCAACAAAATTAAGAGAATAGACTCCTTCGCGAAGCTATCTCTTCCTGGAATGCCGTATCTCTTTCTCAAACCTGACAAACAAATTGAATGAAACAATTTCAATAATTTGCACAAACCGTATGGAAAAGAGATTGTGATTGTTTACAAAGTGTATATTTTAGTTAAAATAAAAGCCATTGAAACAACCAAATAATAAGAAAAAGAAAAAACCTGCGAAAGTAAGTTAAAGCAAAAATAAAACAATAAAAACAGTGAGTACGAGTATCTTGACCAAAACGCTTGTGCAGCTCTTGATGTAGCCATTTAAAAACATTTTCACGTTTGTTGTTGTTCGATTGTATTAATTAATATAAAAAGCATGTATAGAAAATTGTTCAACTCTTAATAAATTAAGTCCAAACAAAAATATTTTTTTTGCCACAACCATGCTATTCTCACGGTTTCACTTTTAGGGTTGGTGACGTTTTCCCCAAGACATAATCTCCAAACTAAAATCGCCAAACCCAAAATCCCCAAACTGAAATCTCCAGCAGCGAAATCTCCAAAGAGAGAATCTCCATGGCAAAAATCTCCAAACAAATATGTTCAAGTAGTGAATCATGCGATTAAATCGCGCGATTTAATCGCATGATTCACTACTTGAACTTATTTGTTTTGGACATATTACTTGATTTAGTTAAGGTTGCACGAAATGTTATTTAAGATATTTTTTTGTCACAACACCATCTATAATTTTCTTTTTTGTTTTTTGAATGGAAATAATAGCCTAGCCATATCCATTTATAAATAGCTTTTTTCCTCCTTTATTGGATTTTAAAACAATAATCTCATCCATAATAACTATATTTATTAAACACATCACACTCTTCCGGCTATGAATACACTTGACAGACTGAAAGTGCATTCATAATTTGTTGTTCAGAAACATAATCGTTATCATGTCATAACGGTAAAAGAATGTCATGCACATGCCGCAAGAGAAACGGTGTTAGTAGACGTACCTGGACATTGGGGATTTGGAGATTTCGTAGAGATTTTGGCAAAAAAATTGTTTCTTTGGGGATTTTTTCCATGGAGATTTCCTCTTGGAGATATTGGCAAGTTGGATTATTTTTTTTGGAGATTTTGTCCAATGGTGTTTTTTTTTTTGGGGGGGATTTCGTAGGACTCTCTCACTTTTATTTTTTGTACACAATTCTATATTATTAACTTTTTAGTATTCAAAAAAAGTGTTGGATACTCTTTCTTCATTCTGAAACTTTTTTTTTTGATAAAATTCGATTAATTATAAACTTTTTACGAAATATACGCGCAAAACTAGTCTCCCGCCATAAAAATTCGCCATTGTTTTCCTTCATTTCATTCTGCTAAAAGTTTTTTTTTAGTTGCCGCTGACGTTGTCGCGAAGTACTCTATCTGCTCAGAAACCAACAGAAATAGCGAACAAAATTGACTGTTTACGAGTGTGAGCAGTGTTCCCATTCCCACCCTAATCTTTACAAATTGTAGAGATGCGCTCTGAAAAATGTAGTGTTTGACATCAAATTGTAGTGACATAGGAAACCTTTTATTTTATTTTTCTATTGTTACTAAATAAATATATATAAATAATAATTTGTGATAAATTTACCATGAACAAATTAATTCTTATTTACAAAAAGGTATAACTCTGGTGTCCTTAAATGTGCTCCTATTATCTGTTTACAAGACTTTACAAAAATAGGCGGTTTCTTCTTTTTTAGTTTTTCAGCCATATCTATGCTCAATGAAAGTTGTATCGGTAATGATTGGCGCTTTCGAAAGGGCTCTTTTAGGAGCCTTTGGCTAATTTGCTTAGCACCTGGCTCTACATAAATCAAAATGCCTTCCCAAATTATAACGTTAACTCTGCACAGAACAAAATTAATAAGTTACATTTGATTGCCTATGCTTAGCAAGATTTGCATTCCATTACAACTTCATGGCGAATATTCGTTGCGCATATAATTTGCTCATCTCTAATTCAGGCAAGAGTTGCACTTCCCTGATCCATTGTCTAATATTTTACATTACGGTAAGTAATCCAATGCGCTTTTTGCAGTTTTTAGGAGGATTTTTTTGCTGAAAGTATCAATAAGTACGTGGCCTAACGATTTTGATTTATTCGTAGAATAAACCAATTTGTTGTTAATTTTTTTTTTAACAAGAAAACCAAAGGAATCTGCTCAACAGAAGCACCACCGTCGCCGTTTTTAAGTAATTAGGAAGTGAATTTTTTTTTAGTAAATATACTTTTTGCGTTTTTCCTTTCACAATCTTTAAACTTTTAAAGTGAGGACATGGTTGAAATTGTTTGGAAACCTTACTAATACAATACAATGGATTAATCTTAACACGTATTATTTGATAATTTTGTGGTCGCCATTTTGTGGTTCGCTCTTCTTTCACGGAAATGGCTCCCCAAAATCTCGAAATGGGCTCCTCTTTGAAATTGAAAAGCGACAGTACTAATGATCGCTATTATCCTGATCAAATCAACGCCGTTAAGGAAGTGAACATGTCATGTGCATATTGCATTGTTGTTTATGACAAATCAACTGAGCCGGCTCGGAAGTCCACATTTTGCTGCATTCAACGTCACATAAAGGGTATTTCATTCGCGGCTTGACAACTTTAAGCTTTCAAAGTGAATTCACCCTTAAACCGATTACCAAACTGTTAATGTCAAAATATTCAGTAAAATCAACGTTTTCATCATGGTGAAGTACACGAAGAAACAACGTTTACAAATAATTAAAATTTACTACCGAAATTCCGAGTCGGTGGTCGCAACTTTAAGAGCGTTAGCGCCAATTTTTCGCCGTAATCTCGTCCCAGTAGACAAGCAATTCACAGTGTCGTGAACAAATTTGAGTCAGAATATTCGCTGCTTGATGTTGCCGTGACAGTGAGACTACTACCTCGAAGTGTGGAGAATATTGCTGCCGTAGAGGCAAACCAGCCAAATCAGTCAATTTCACGATGTTTTCAATCATTGGGCCACTCCCTACACCCTATACGAGATCAAGCTGACTCAAGAACTTAAGCTATTTGATCATATGAAGCGACGCACGTTCTCGAATTGGGCTCTGGACATGTTGGACGAAAATGAAGAATTTCATCGCAAAATCATCTTAAGCTATCAAGCGCATTTTTGGTTAAACGGCTTCGTCACTAAGAAAAATATGCGTTACTGGACAGGGTAGAACCCTCATGAGCATCATCAAACAGCACTTTATCCGCAAAAAGCCACTGTTTGGTGCGGTTTTTATGCCGGTTGCGTCAAGGGGCCGTTTTTTTTCGTCGATGAAAATGACCTCCACGTTACGGTAAATGGTTTTCGCTACAGAGATATGTTGGAATGTAATTTCTTTTAGCAATTGCATGAATTGGACATCAGTGATATGTGGTTCCAACAAGACGGTGACACAGCGGGTGCAACAATCGAGTTACTGAAGTCTTAGTTCGGTGAACGCGCTATCTCGAGAAACGGACCCGTCTATTGGCCGCCGAGATCGTCTTCTTACTCTAGACTTTTTTTTAATAGGGCTACATTAAATCATTGGTCTATGCCAACAAGAACGACAAATAGCGACCGTATCGGTCGAAATGTGCGGCCTAGTCATCGAAAATTGGGTTCAACGTATCGACCGTTACATACGTTTCCGTGGTGGACATATGAACGAAGTCGAATTCCATTCATAAATGTTTTGATAATAATTCAAGCCAATCATTTTTTTTCGATATCTCAACTTGTTTGCATTTTATTCAAAAAGATGTCAAGTCCTTAATGAAAAACCCTTTATATTTGCATTTATATTAGACAGAATTTCTCTCGAGTTTTAAGAGGTAAGAGTTCTCCTTTCAGATCGTGAGTCGAAGACCTGTCCATAGGATTTTCTTTTTGTTTAATTTCGCGCGCAGCAACCCCAGCTGGATCATAAGTCTTTGTTGTAGACTTATGACGTGCAACATCTGCTGAAAATACAAATTGTGGAGGATGAACATTTCCAACACATCCTTGTAATTTTAATATAGCGGAATGAGTTTTTGAAGGAGCGAAATTAGATTTTGAAGGACCGGAGTCAGCAGGAGGCAGTTTTCTATGCAGGAGTTCATAGGTTCCTGGAAGAGAGGAATCAAATAGCTGCTGATCATTCATTACGAGTGCGGTGGCTCAGTGGTTATTGTGTCGAACTACTAATCGAAAGCTCCCCGGTTCAATTCCCGCCGGGGCAAGTAATATCTAGAGATTTTTCCACTGCCCCACCTCTTGAGAACGTCTGAAAATCATCCAAGAGTATCAATTGTCATGAGAAGCTTCTCAAATTTGCCATTCGGATTCGTCTTAAAATTGTACGTCCCTTCCACTTCGCAGCAGAAAGTGATTGGGTAAGCTAGGGTTTAGGCCCTCTATGGCCCTTTTACGCCTAATATTTATTTATTTTTAAACATCCGACGCAGACCACGCTTTGATAGTTTGATGAATACTTTGTTGTACATGAAAAATTATGTATGACGATTCACTATCAACCATTACCCAATATTGCAAAAACCCTTTTTCTTTACTCCAATATATTTGTTTTTTTTTTTGTATTTTAAAATAAGCCCAAAGCTATAACAATTGCATTTCCTAATGGCTGTTAATTAAGTTGATATTTGGCCAAAGTATTAAACTCGAAAACCATTGAAATATCACACCGTTCTGCGTTGCAAAGCACTTTCGTCTGCACTTTGCACCATCAAAGTTGCTAAACTCCACCAACCGCCATTAACACTGTGGATTTTCGAATTTGTTAAAAATTTTCTTCTGCCCTCGGACGGCATCAAACATCAGACCCGTACGCTTAAGTGGAGAGAAAAAGGACACTAATAATGAAGAAGTTTCCAGGATTCAACAGTAGACGACACACACGAATACGAACCCATAGGCAAGTGCGCGATTGGGGAACCCAATGAAGGGGGCCGTCCACCAGAGGGAGGATGATGGGCGAGATTGCACACAACATTGCTAACGGCTGGTAAATGCTAATTAAGACAAATTGCCGAGCACAAAATGAAGTTATTTAACTAATGGCGACTGCAAGGCAGAAAGGTCGAAGGACATAGAACACTAATTGTCAACGCAGTCAAAGTACAGCTCAGGCCAAGAGTGTATGTCTTCACATTTATTTCTCTTCATTTCATTTCATTCGCCGTTGTGTGTGGTATTTTGTTTTAAAATTTATGGTTGTCGGGGGTGACAGCCTCTCCTCCTTTGTTAGTTGAAAAGTTTTCCCATTGAATGGTGGAAAGTTTTGCAAAACAGCAGCAGCCGGAACACAGGTAAGGTATTTGTTATGTAAGTACAAGTCGAACGATGTTATTTTTTTTACTGCGCAGCAATGAAACGAATTTGCATTGACATAACTCCTGATGAGTTTTCTTGTGGAGTGGATTAAGCGGCGAATTTATAAAAACCTCATTGAAGTTTTCTTTCCACGATGAATTACAGCTGAGTTAAGCATAATGTTATGGCGGCCGCAGTGTAAAGTTTTCGATTTATTAATTTTTGAAAATACTGACTTACTTATAACGATGGCGCTACAGTCCGGGATGTCCCTGGGCCTCAAATAATAAGCCTCCCATGCTAGCGGGGTCTTTGATTACCTGCCTCCAGTTACACATTCCAAGTTGGTTGAGCTCCTCTTAAACTATCCTAACTAGCTAAAAACGCCCAATGCTCCGTTTTTTTTTTACCAGGTCGATATCGCTGAACCACTTGTATCGTCAACCGTCTCATCTAAAGAGACCGGGAGCCCACAGCAAATTTTCTGTGGGGATTTAACCGAAACAGATGTGAAGAGGCAGCTTATGACCTGCCCGGTTATTTTATCTCAACAATGGTAGTGGTTCACTGATTTTTATTTACTCATCTCTGACCCTCTAATCATTAAGAACCCTGTTTAGCACAATTGCACGGAAAATCCATAACGAGTAGTAGAACATAATACGTGGGACTAACGCGGTAAACCAAAAATGATCTAAATCCCGGATCGGACTTAACCGCAATGATATTCGCGTACTGGCGGAAGCCCTTACGGGAGGGGGTCCTTACGGGCCTGAATGCGGAGTGGCTGAGCATACTGCATAATGACAACTGCGAAAGCTGAAGGGACGTTGAAGAAATATAATTTATGCGCTACCGACTATGCAAAAGCATAATCCTAATAAACATCGAAATGAAGACTCTTGGCAGTTTCTTCTTTGAGGAACTGCACGATCTGGACAAAATAGAGTTGACAAGCCTCCATAGATTTATTTATAAATCATTATGACCGCTAGGCAAACAGTACGTTGTGAGCCACAAAAAGAGGGTTCTTTTCCGATTTAGCTTTCTCTCTTTTTAGGGTAAAGTACACTGCGAACGTTTAGCTTATTGTGACCCCTGCTTATATCTTGGAGGAGTTTGATCCAAAGCTCCTCGAAAAAGACTTTTTTTAGAAGAAGGCTTGGGTTAGGTTAGGTTTAGGTGGCTATCAGCAGAAGCCGACACACTTAGACCAATTTTGGCCGATTGTGATACCACGTAGTATTATCTACCTCAACTCTGTAGATGGGACTGGCCAAGGACACGCAATTGTTCTCAAACGGTCCCCCACCTACGTACTAACCGCGCCCAACGTCGTTTAATTACGGTGATCTGACGAGAACCGATTAACTCGACGTGGTATGGTCGTTGGTTACCTTGAAGGCTTAGAAAGGTTCTTGTTTCTTTCTCCAGTTTGTTTAAGCTCTTTATGTTCTCCTATCCCATTTCTTCATTCCAGGTCCTTTTCTTGTGCAAATTGAAGACAGCAAATCTCAAACGAAAAGCATCAGAGCAGGCGTCGCTCAGTAGTCCAAGCTAGGACCACTGCTTTCCAATATATTCACATCAGACCAACCTCAACTTGAGGATGCAACAAACAGCTGTCAAACAAACAAAAAACAAACAGCATATAGCAGTTCGATGTCCCCAACTATAGCAGCACAAAGAGTTGAAGTCCATGTCAGGAAGCTATTCCACCACTACTTATGATGAGGTATACAAATTAACACAACCAAATCCGAATTAATATGCATCAGAAGACCCCTCAGAGGAAGGACCAGAGATAGGTCAGCTTCCAACCGTCGCTAAGTTACACTAAACTTACCAGACGGATCATCACTTTTAACCACAAATGACGTTAAGTATCTCGGGGTTAACTTCAACGAGTGATTTAGATTCAATCCATACCTGAACGCTGTTCTCAAGAACGCTTCAGTTGCATTTCACCGAGTTTACCCACTGATGGAAAACCAGAACGGACTCTCTAAAAAGACGAAACTGCTGCTCTTCAAACAGCTTATAAGGCCGGTAGTAACTTACGGCTTCCCCATTTGGTACACCATTTCGAAGACTTAGTTGAGAAAACTTTGAGTTTTTGAAAGAAAAGTCTTAAGAATCCGCACTGGACTCCACTACGATCCAATCCGGCAGAAACAAATTAAAAATCAAAGATTGTATGAAGAAGCCAACGTAAACCATTCCCTTCTGCAGATTGACCGAGACAACCCACCATCGAGGATAATTCCAAGATGAACAACCTTCCCCAACACCAAAAGAACATCGACACATAACTAGGTATTCATCAACAGTTATAGCTTATAGCCTTAAGTCAAATTCTATATCTTTATATATATAATTCTACTGTACGTGTGTATGTCACTGAACTCCTCCTAAACGGCTGGGCCGATTTGAATGAATTTTTTTGTATGCGTTTGGATGGCGCCCTGGATGGTTTAGATTCACAAATCAGCCTGGCAGACAGGGTTACCGTTAACTTTAAAAAAAGTCACTAACTCGAACTTAAAAATCCACCAGATATGCTAAAATTTTTAAAAATGTCACTAGAAAAAAAAAATGTTCACTACCAACAAATTGAAAAACAAATAATTTACAATATGTAAATACGTTATGTTAACTTATAAAAAAAAGCAAATTCAGTCTCAAAGTTACAATAAAAACCAAAATAGTTTTTAAAATCACTATAAATCAGAAATAATTAGATCGATTTAATCTTCATCACTTTTATTCATATAGGAGGCATTTTTAAAATTATTTCTTAAAAGAACATTTTTAGGAATTTCTTATTCATAACAACTTTTTTTTTTTGTATTTTTAGTTGATCTGATGAGCATTATTGAGTTCAAAGTTTTCGTTGACATTTTATTTCTTAACTTATTTTTAAGTATGTTCAATGTTCATCATACTAAAAATGCGTTCCATTTCGGCATTTAAATGTGGAAGCAAATGAGCAAGTTGGAATAATTCTTCATAAGTATTGACACCCGCTGCGTTTTTATAACGCGAAACTTTTTCCCAAAACTTTACGCTATCTTGAAGCTCTTTCCATAAAATTTGTTCTATGTTTTCGTCCTGAAAACCTAAACTTTTTGCAAGGTCAATAATAGAACGATCTTTTACAGGTTTTAAAGTATTTTCAACTGATAGTAATTCCATTTTTGTTAAAGCATTGTAATTACTTGGAACCCTTTGGATCACCAGGGGCGTAATAATTTAGAAAAACGTGTTTTTGCAAAAAGTCACTAGAAAAGTAACTAGAATTTTTTAGTGACAAAAAATAAATTTTTGTCACTAAACTTTTGAAAATTCCACTAGATATAGCGACAAAGTCACTAAAACGGCAACCGTGCCGGCAGATTGCGCTTCAGTTGGTATCTAGGTTATTTAAAATGGCCGCTCTGCATATTCCGGGGAGCGCAATGAAAGGGCTGCAACGTTGGCTTGGGTAAAAAATATCGATGTATCAAAATATCGATATTTAATTACGGAAAATCGATTTATTCGCATTTCAAAATGTCTGCAAATCTACTTCATGGGTGATTAGGAGCAACAAATAAACTCACGCTGCCAGTACAACCATATCGAGCAGATGGAGGAGCGAGAAATTGTGGGTATTATAGAACCGTTTTTACAGAATCGCAACCAGTTGGTCCAGTTTTTCAATACCGTTTCAAACAGATTGCAAAACGACAACTATACGATCGTCATCAAAGCAGACAAATTACCATTTGGGGAGCACGCGGGCCGATATAATGCACCGACCATTAATGAAGTTGCAGTTGTTATGGTTGGCGACGCATTTGTAATGCACACTCAGCACTCAAGTTGCCGTTGAACATTCACACAAATCTAGAGGCAGTGTGCAACATAAAAAAACATTCCGGTATGGCTAAAGTTTTGCAAAAATGCAAAATTATTATCTGGGATGAATGCACTATGGTCCACAAGCATTCACTTGAAGCTCTCGATAGAATGATGAAAGATCTAAATAAGAACACCAGGCTTTTCGGTGGTGCTATACTGCTGCTGTCCGGTGATTTAAGACAGACATTGCCGGTCATTCCACGCGCTACATATGCGGATGAAATTAACGCATGTATAAAACAATCATATCTATGTCGAAATGTCAGTACATTACGTCTTAACACAAATATACGTGTTCAACTGCAAAACGATCCATTGGCACTATCATTCTCCGAGCAATTGCTCAACATTTGAAATGGAACAATACCATTGCATGGAGACACACAATGCATCAAATTGCCAGACAATTTCTGCAACATGGTACTCGTAAATACGAAAGATGCTATATTGAAAGCATATTTCTAGATTTACAAGCTAATTATATTAATCATGCGTGGCTTCGTGAACGAGCTATTTTAGCTGCAAAAAATATCGATGTTGATGCTATTAACTTGAAAATACAACAGTCTTTGTCCGGCAATGAGATATTGTTCAAATCGATCGGCACTGTTACCGATCCTGGCGAAGCAGTCAACTATCCTGTTGAATTTTTGAATTCGCTGGATTTACCAGCAACCACATAACTTGCGATTAAAAATTGGCTTACCTATCATTTTGCTTCGGAATTTAAATGCACCTAAGCTATGCAGCCGAGCAATTAGCGGAGGCCCTAAGCTGCTACAAAGCAGATATCACCGCCATCCAGGAAGTGCGGTGGGATGGGCCGGGCAAAAGAAGGATGAGAAACTGTGACATCTACTACGGTGATTGCTACAGGGAACAGAAGCAGCGTTTATTTGGATGCGGATTCGTTGTAAGCTGCAGACTTAGGCAAGAAGTCTTGAGCTTTAGACACGTTAGCGAATGTCTTGTAACAATCCGTATCAAGGCTAAATTCGCCAAAGAGTGTTTTTGCGAGATCCTCGACAAAACATATGAGCAATGTCCTAGGTATGACGTTAAGATCGTCTTAGGTGATTTTAACGCCAAAATAGGAAAGGAGGACATCTTTGGTAGCACAGAAAGCACAACCTACACGACACCACGTCTGAAAACGGACTTAGGCTGATTGATTTCGCTACGGGGCGTAATGTTACCATAGCTAGTTTACGATTTCCCCACCTCAATATCCACAAAGGAAAATGGCGGTCACCAGATCATCAAACCGTCAACCAAATTGATCATGCGATCGACGCAAGGCACTCCTCCAGTATTCTAGATGTCCGAACTTTCCGAGCGGCCAACAGAGACTCGGACCACTACCTTGTGGTAGCCAAGGTACGAATGAGGATATCCTGTACGCCACAACAACGAGGAAATAATGTGATGAGATTTAACGTTGAACGGCTACAATCGCAACAAACCGCCACAACCTTTGCCGATCGCGTGTCCCTCAACCTCTCGAGAAGGCCTATGCTGCCAGCATCAAGTGCCGAAGACCAGTGGCATCGATGCCAAGACGCCATCAGAAGCGCCGCAACTGATGTCCTCGGTTTTACCAGGCCACCACGAAACCCCTGGTTTGACGATGAGTGCCGGCAAGTGCATGCAGCAAAGCAAAGCGCCTACGAAGCGGCACTGCATAGAAGGACGAGAGCAGCTCGTGAGCTCTACGAGCAAAAGAGGAGGGAAGAACATCGGCTTCTCCGGAGAAAAAAGAAAGAGCATGAGAAGCGCGCGATCGAGGAAATAGAGAGGTGCTACTCCAGGAAAAATGTTCGGAAGTTTTACCAAAAGGTAAAAAGGACGTGCAAAGGAAACAAGACCCGAACAGAGACCTGTAGAGACGAGGAAGGAAATCTTGTAGTAGAGTCACAGTCGGTGCTGAGGATATGGAAAAACTATTTCTGCAGACTGTTAAACGGCGAAGACGACACAAATTACGCTGTCAGGTAGAACGAACCATTTAGCCTGGACAATGAAAGCCAAGACTTCCGTCCACCTGACCAAAACGATGTGAGGATAGCGATATCCAAACTTAAATACAACAAAGCTGCTGGACCAAACGGCTTGAATGCCTAGCTTATTAAGGCAGCGGGAGATGACCTGGTGGAGAGCATACACCAACTCTTTTCCAAGATATGGTCAGAAGAAAGTATGCCTGATGAATGGAACCTCAGCATCGTTTGCCCGATCCACAAGAAAGGAGACCCTCTAAACTGCGCCAAATATAGGGGCATCAGTCTCCTGAATACTGCGTTATAAGATCATGTCTGCTGTACTGTGTGAACGCCTGAAACCATTCGTCAACGACCTGATTGGTCCCTACCAGTGCGGTTTTAGGTCCGGTAAGTCCACGACCGATCAAATATTCACACTACGGCAGATCCTGGAGAAAACCCAAGAAGTCCAAATCGATACCCACCATCTTTTTATCGATTTTAATGCCGCTTATGACAGCATCTATAGAGACGAGCTATATAGAGCCATGTCTAGTTTTGGCATCCCTGCCAAACTTATCAGATTGTGCAGAATGACGATGGAGAACGCCCGCTGCTGCATAAAGGTCGGAAACAATCTCAGCGAGACCTTGGATTTAGATAAGGTGATGCGCTGTCATGTGACTTCTTTAACATCATACGTGAGAAAATTGTGCGAAAATCGCAAGCCAACAGTAGAGGTACAATTTTTCAAAAGTCTGTGCAACTACTTGCATATTATGCCGACGACATTGACATAATTGGCAGAACACGGCGAGCTGTCACTGGTGCGTTTGCAAGTATTAGCACAGAAGCGGCAAAAATGGGTTAAGTGGTGAATGAGGGCAAAACCAAGTATATATGCTGTCAACAAGAAGGGACACACAACATCGACGAATCGGACAGAACGTCGCGATAGACAGCTACAACTTTGAGGTAGTTAGGGACTTTGTCTACCTTGGCTCCGCTATAAATTCTGAAAACGACATCACATCAGAAATCAAACGAAGAATTACACTTGCCAACCGCTGTTTCTTTGGTCTAGGAAGGCAATCGACTAGTAAGGCCTTGTCAAGAAACACTAAGGAGACTTTGTATAAGACCCTCATCATCACAGTCCTACTCTACGGCGCAGAAGCGTGGACATTAGCAAAAGCGGATGAAGATCTCCTTGATCGTTTCGAACGCAAAATTCTTCGAATGATTTTTGGTCGCGTTTGCGTGGACGCGCTTTGGAGGAGGAGATTTAACACCGAACTCTAAGAGCTGCACAGCGACAGCGACCTGGTCAAAAAAGTGCGATTCAGTCGACTAAGATGGCTAGGACATGTAGAGCGAATGGACACCAACGCTCCGGCCCGAAGAGTCTTCGATTCCAACCCGGAGGGGCAACGCAGTAGAGGAAGACCTCGCCTTAGGTGGCGCGCGCAAGTGGAAGGGGACCTCAACCAACTTGGAGTGCGCAACTGGAGGCAGTTAGCCAAAGATCGTGCCAACTGGAGAGGCGTATTGGTTGAGACCCAGGTCCACCCCGGACTGTAGCGCCACCTAAGTAAGTAAGTAAGCTATGCAACGGTACAAGATTAGTCATAAAAAAAATTATGGGCCATGTTCTTGAAGCTACAATTTTGAACGGCAAATTTAAGGGTGAAGTTGTTCTCCCGCCACGAATCCCAATGATCCCTTCAGATTCACCCATTCCATCACACGTCTGCAATTTCCAATTCGCTTGGCATTTACCATGACTATTAACCCTAGAAAGATAATCTACGTCTGCGAGACGTATGACGCGCCGAAAAAATGTTATAGATATCCTTTTAACTATATGCCGCATTGTGTTGGTTGCTTAAACTAACTCAGTCGGTTGTCGGAGCTTGCCCCCAACGGTCGTGGCACGACGGTAAGTACCTGCGGTAACAAGTTATAGTATATATACCGTACTTCTGGGGCCGTGTGTCGCGTGTGCCATTCTTACATTTAATTTAATGGTATATAATTTAAAATTACTAAGACTAATTAGTAGACTTATTTTAAACCGAAAAATAAAAATTTGGCAACTATTATGACTTAATGTCAATTTCAAGGTTCCTTTAAAATATAAGTTATTTTTTGTTGATTTGTAATGGGGTTTAAGTTTTTTTGTTTTTATTTTTTAAATTAATATTTATTTATACTAAATCATTGATTTATTTCTCTTAATATGAACTACATAAATAAATAAAACGTTAATATTTTTTAGAAAGTTCATGGGTTTCATTAAATACACTACCAAAGTGCCATACGTCTCTGAGACGTATGATTATCTTTTACGTCATAAAAAATATGATTATCTTTCTAGGGTTAATAAGTCACGATGATCGTCATCGTGGGTTGGATCTAGAAAATCCGGTCTTTTCACATGGCCAATTATATGTGGCGTGTTCTCGCGTTGGAAAACCGTCAAGTTTATTCATTTATACTCCTCAGGAATTGACTAAAAATATTGTTCATCAACTGGCATTAAGATAAAATTAAACAAACATTTTTGATTATAAGTATAACGAATTGTTTCTAGAAAAATTGATGTTATTTCAAAATAAAGAATAATGAAATCATTATATTATTTATCTTTCATTTCATACTTTGTGTAATATCCTTATCGCATGAAATATCATGCAGGACAACGTCTGTCGGGTCCGCTAGTATGTATATAAAAGTTCATTAAAAGCAAATGTAAAAAATGTAATGTATTCAGTAGATGCTTATTCCAATACGAGTTTTGTCTTAATGAGGCATGGGTCGCTTGACTGTCAGGCATTATTGCTATGTTACTATTTTTGATTCGACATATATGTTTGTCTGGAGTTCCTGGAATATTCAACCATGGATTCATTGGCTCAAACACTCCAGCCCCACTTCCTTCACCGGTTTTCTAGCTGCGTGTGGACCAGTTTATCGTATGGTGCGTATCCTATAAGTTTTGGATTCCTCACTTCAGGCTTCCCTTTTGCTGAGCATTGTTTGCAAATTTTTCCGAAGTAAAATTTCCTGATGCTGTCATCCCTGTGTATAGAAGTGGGGGTTTTTTGAGCGGTACATCTTGCTCTTTTGAACCGTGGCATTTCTCCCTTCTAATTCCTTCTTTTGCCATCCGTAGAATTGTCTTATCTGCCGCGTCCCTCGCCATGAGTTGTAGAGGAGTTAACTCCAGTTCTATGTTACAAGCACGCCAGGCTTTGCACTTTGTTGAGGATTTATCTGGTTGTGGATAGACTGGTTTGGTTTGTTTCGCTCATTCTATGCTTCGTATGCGACCATTGGTCTCACAATTGCAATGTTCATATATAGCACGATGATT
The DNA here is from genome assembly GCA_949715645.1 of Portevinia maculata. Classification (NCBI taxonomy): domain Eukaryota; kingdom Metazoa; phylum Arthropoda; class Insecta; order Diptera; family Syrphidae; genus Portevinia; species Portevinia maculata. Next base: position 3,526,579 of record OX454526.1, on the reverse strand, counting down.
CCTTTCCCGCTGGCCTCCTGCATACCATGACAGCAGGTATTATCCTCTGAGTAATCTCCTCCATGTGTTTTCGCCAGATGAGCTAACCATCTAAATGTAGTCTTAAATACTTAACTCCATTGACTGGTACTATTGTCGTGCCTGATAGTAGGATGCGGTACTATCGTGATTTTGGACGGATTGATGCAGAGTCCGACCGCATGGCACTATTTCTTGGTTACTTTAAGCCCCCTCTCTTTGATGTCACCAAGGGTTCCCTCGATCTTTTCCCGGAAATCATCGGCATACGCTACAGTAGTTAATGTCAATGCATTAGTTAATTTTTCCTCCACATTAAGGCTGGTATTACCCCTTTGTGTGGTCGTGCTTTTGTGTGTCTACTTTAATGGTTCCAAACGGTGTTTGAGTCTCTTCTGATCTAGTTTAGCTGCTTGCACGTCCATCCGAATACTGTACTGTTTACTTGTTTTCTATCCAGGGATCGTTTGACCGCCTCGTGTGAGGTATTGTCAAACGCCCCCTCAATATCTTTTTCATTCAGAGCGCTTTGTATTATTTTCCGTCAGCTGATATAGTGCGGTTTCTGTTGATTTGCAGGTCTGTATGTATGCCGAGGATGATGTAAGGGGGACGGGTTCAATACTTTCTCCCTTAGATAGTTGTCCACGGTTTTTTAAGCGTCTCTATGATTTTGGCTGTGTCGGTTATTTTTTTCCCACTTATCAACACAACATTTGCTCGTCTCCATTGCATTGGTATGTAGCCGAAAGCATCTGTTGTAGCAGAGCATATAGGTTTTTCTATAGTAGAGTAGGTGTAACGCCGTCAAAACTTGCCAACTTTTCAAACCAATTAAGTTTGTTTCAATCTTTGTACCTATTTCTTCTTGTTTCTTTTAATTTTCCCGCATTTAAGGAACGAGGTCAAGCTTTGAAGTGTGACGTTACGAGCTGAGGGAATTTATTGCCCAATTCAGTCTTCAATTGAAACATAGCTTCTCACTCCTCCTTCCGGGGTCGAAATGAAATGGTGCTGCTTTTAAATTCAGTGTTAGGCGAGCTGCCTGAGAAAAGGGTTTCTATGAATAGTGAGCCATTTTGGTTCTAAAAAGACATCCGCACTCTCTCTGACTGTACCAGGATTTTTTTTAGCATCGCCGTATTATAGGAGATTAGTGCATGAGATTGTCTCGGAGATCTTCTTTAGGTTGTTCTTTTAGCTTTGCCAATTTAGTGGCGTTCTCATATAGTTTAAGTATTATAAGCTATAAAAGTTTTTTCCGGATAAAATTAGTGGATATATGGAATAATTGTTTTTTTTTTGACTTAAAAGAACCACATACGACTCCATCTGTGGGCAAATTTTGACAAAATTAAATGTCTGCTTAGCTACTCAATAATACATGTGCTCTAATTTAAATACGTCGTTTCGGCCCCCTCGAGATATTCTGAATTTCAGCTTTCTAGCTCGAATTTTGATTGCTTTGGTAAAATATTTTTTCAAAAAGCGTTCGTGTCAGATTTTAAAAACTCGTACACTTGATCATATAGGGCCAGTAGAGAGTATATGTTCCAAAGTTCATCTTGTTAGCTCGATTTTAGGGCCTTACTATTGACAACGGGACGGACATGGCTAGATCGACATAACTTTTTCGATTACAAATATTCAGTATTTCCTCTGTAAAATGAAACGTATTAGAGACCTACTCTTATTCGCAGAATGAAGGTTATCGCATTACTGGATATTTTGTTTCGTGTAGTCAATATGAATTTCGGATGAAAGTAAAGCGATTTTAGGTAGTAAAATACAATTATCTGTCAAAACAAGAAAGAAAAAAGGCTTTCATAAAAATACTGACAGAAGATAAAATAAAGTTCAAAGTTGATGAATGCTCCTTCACTGCAAACACATCTTCTTCCCTAACCAACATGGTTTCCTTAAGGGAACATTATCCACCATTAATTTATTAGAATTTGTTTCGGGAACTCTTGAGGTTGGTTGTGAAGTTAATGTTATTGCCACCGACCCCGGCAATGCCTTTGACAAAATGTCTGATTCTCTGATCCTTTTCAAACTTAATGCCCTTGACTTTCAGTTCGCAACCATTGCATGGGTTCAATCCTACTTAACCGATTGCAATATAAAAAGTTATATTTAGATCCCCTGAATTTGACCCCTTCCTATAAACCTCTATAGTGTCCCAAAGAGAAGTCACCCAGGCTCACTGATTTTTATTCTCTTATATCATTCTACGCCGATGACAAAAAGATCTTCAGTGGCGTATACTCTCCGACTCTTACCTACTCGAAAATGATCTATATATATTTTCAAATTCATGCCTTAAAAACTTTCTTGAATGCGAATAAGTGTCATACCCATTCGCGAAAAATATTTGCACTTCCTCCTAGAATTTATTTCATGAACAATGAACCTGTATTACAAGTTGAATCAATGTGTGATCTCGGAGTCAAATAAAAAAAAATATTAGGCCCATACAGGGCCTAAAACTTAACTTCTCTCGCAGGAGGTGGGGCAGTGGAAAAAAACTCTATATGTTACTTGGCCCCGGCGAGAATTCAAGCGGAGACATTTTGATTAGCAGTCCGACACACTAACCATTGAGCCACTGTGCCACTGATCTCGATTTGTCTGTGATAAACAATTGAACTTTCAATCTCAAATAGATGAGTCCATCAGCAAGGCTAGCTCTTCACTCGGCTTTGTGAAACATTGGTTTAAGGAATTTTCTGATCCCTACGTCACTAAGTTACTCTATACCACATTTGTTAGACCCATCCTTAAATGAACTAGCCAGGTATCCGGCATATCCGGAAATATCGCTTGCCCAGTGCTTCTCCGAAAAATCTGTCTCAACAATAACATCAACAACCTTCGAGTGATTCTTCTCTTTAAAATCAACTATCATCCACAAGTTATGAAAAGAACGAACCTCTGACCCGTATACTATGTTAACCTAATATTATGCACAACCGTTTCGATTTCCACTTATGCAAAGGCAGTCTGAAAACCTCCCTTCGCAGTCACTAGACCTCCTAAAATACCTGCCTTATTTCCAATTAGACTTAAGTGCTGATAATTAATCTCATGTTAGCCTAAAGGTAAATAAAGTGAAACAAACTCTCTGTGGCGGAAGGGGCCCTTTTTCGGTGATGTTTGTTGCTAATTAAATAATAAAAAAAAATCAATTTGACATTTTGGTTGGCTTAATTTTTTTCAGTGTTTTTATGATTTCAAATTTCTTATTTCTGCTTAGGAATCAAAAACTTGAGGACGGTTCAAGTTTGCCTTGAAATGATACTTAAAAAGGTAATTTGCTAAAATAACACGCAAACCTTCAATGTAATCGTTTCAACAAAATTCAACTCACACCCTACTGAAATACAATCGGCACGTCTTTATCGTAAAAACTTTGTCCCCTAATATTTCTAGGAAAATTCTTTTAACTCTGTAACTGTAACAGCACTCAGCAAAGAAACAACGGGAAAAATCGAATTACAGAGTATTAAGTTTGGCAAGTGTTTGAATTACAAGATTTTTTTGAAAAAAAAATAGGTGGTCGAATTAGTGGACCGTTCGAATTACCGAGTGTTCGAATTGCGAGGTAGTACTGTAGTAAGTTTAAGGAGCTGACTGTGGCTCGTAAGGTACGTCACAAACTATGAGTCAAAATAATAGTAGCCACCCTTAGCATAGAGAATAAAAATGAAAAAATACCCTGCACAGTGACATCGGAAGCCATTATTTTCATTAAAAAATATAGTTTTCAAAATGTTCCAAAAGTCGCTAAAAAAAGCGAGATTTTTTTTCATTTCTGGGGTTTATTTATGGTTTGCGGTCGTACCGGCGAACCCCACAGGCGGACCAGTAGGCATGCACTAAAGTGGAGGGTTATGATACCTTTAATCCTGGTCATTGCCTCGCCGTTAAAGAAAAAGAAGAGATTCATTTTCGGTCCTTAAACGGTAAAGTTAAATCTAGCCGAGTGTCGACTATGTAACATCTTCCATTTAGAACCACATTTCGATTTTAGTCGTTGTTTGTGAAAAAAATAATTTAAAGAAATATTAGGCATTAACGGCCCGCGTACAGCACAAAACTTGTGCGAAGTGGAAAGGACCAACAATCCCCGGTAGGCCTAATCCTCAATTAAAAACAAATATGTATATATATTTACATAAATATGTTTATATGTCTTAATAGAGAATTAATTAATTAAAACAAATAAATAAATAAAATAAATTAAAATAATAAATAAATAGAAAATAAATAAATGTAAAAAAATGCTATAAAAACATATGTATGTATTAACAAAATAAATAAATAATGAAGGAATTCATTTGGAACTTTAGATATTTTTTTAAAGGAAAAAAAGTATAACCATAAATAAAACGCAGCGAAGAAATGTGCAGAGAGAAACTTTTAAACTTGGAAACTTGCTTTTCTGGCCTTAGCTTTGGCAAATTCAGCAATAAGATCATCATAGTCTAAAGATTTTAATAGTTCATTTTCTATAGAGATTATAGATAAGCCTACCAATCTCTCTTGAGTCATCGTTGACCTGAGACAATTTTTAATAATTTTAAGTTTAGAAAAACTACGGAGCAAGATCTTCAAGGCTTGAGCTGAATATAAAATTCAACACATCTAAACATGAACTCTGTGGTGTAACAAGCCACTATACAAGCAACGATTCATATCATAGCATAGCTAGCATGTGTTCTCCCTCGCAGCTTTCCCTTTTTCACAACAGACAAGACTTTATTTATTTATTTATTATTTATTATTATTCATCAATGGATTTACAATCTGCTGATAACAAAAGGTGTTACATTATTTATAATTATTTTAGTCTGGATCCTATACATTAAAAGTGGAATAAATTTTGAACATTATTTTTGAAATTATCCCTGCTCATGGAAAGGTCGACTTCACTACAAATAGAGTTATATAATGATTATGAACGAGTTACGGGATTATTTAAACCATAATTTGTACGATGAGTGGGAACATAGAACAGATCATTACGATTTCTCAGATTTCTTTCTGGAACGTACCAAGTAACTTGCGCAAGTATTTCCTCAGATTGTATACGATTATTTAAAATATCTCTTATAAAGAGAACGCATTGAGCCTGTCTGCGGCTTTTAAGGGTTTTTAAATCCAATAGCGCACATCTAGAAAAGTTCGCAGGCATTTCGTCGGACCATCTCAGATTCCTTAACGCAAACCGAGTGAACCTTTTTTGTATCCTTTCTATTCTTATAATAGCGTTTTCGTAAAAAGGTGACCAAACGACACAGCAATATTCTAATATGGGCAACACTAACGACAAAAAAATTGCCTTCAAAGTGTACACATCCTTAAAATCTCCTGAAGTTCGTTTGAGGAAACCTAACATAGAATTTGCTTTTGAAACAATAAAATCAATGTGGGCTGAAAACGTGATTTTGGAATCAAAGATAACACCAAGATCTTTCACCTCAGTGACCCTTAAGAGTGGTTCAATTCCAAGTGAATAAATAAACGTTAACGGAGTTAATGTTCTGTAAGCACTAAAAATTTTACATTTCGATGTGTTAAGCTCGAGATACTTATATATGCACCAGTTTAAAAACAAATCAATATCGCTTTGAAAATTAACACAATCAATATCAAAAGATATTTGACTAAACAATTTAACGTCATCTGCATACATCAAACAGTCGCATGAATTGAGAATAACAGGAATATCATTTACGAACAAATCGAACAAAAGTGGTCCTAGGTGACTTCCTTGTGGAAGACCCGACTCCACCTCTATAAAAATTGATGTAAAACCATCAATCTGGACGACCTGCTTACGACCCGACAAGTAGGACCTCAACCATTTCAACAAATTTACATTGAGTCCCAGTTTTAGAAGTTTATGCAATAATAGTCCATGATGAACTCTATCAAATGCCTTAACAAAACCTGTGTATAAGACATCGACCTGCCTTTTGTCTTCCATAGATGTTAAACAAAATTGGGAAAAAAGGCACAAATTAGTCGAAGTTGATCGGCCACTTATAAATCCATGTTGTTTTGACGTTATCGATTCATTGACTGTGAAAAATAGCCTCTGAGTCACTAACTTTTCAAATAACTTCGGTACGGAGGAAAGTTTGGATATTGGCATGTAATTTTTAACGAGGTGTTTTAGCCCACTTTTGTAAATTGGGTTAACAAACGATATCTTCCAATCGTCAATGAAAACACCAGTAGATAAGGATTTATTAAAAATAATTTTAAGAACGTAGGAAAGAGATGAGGCACATTTTGACAACAAGAGAGGGGGAATTTTATCCACTCCAGCTTTTTTGGTTGAATCGAGCTCAGTTAAACCATCAAGAAAAACTATTTAAATCGAAATCTGTAATGGGAGAAATGTGTGAATATAAGTCATTAATATTGGAAATATCATCTGTATTATAATAAGATTGAAAGTATTTTGCAAATAGATTGCAAGACGATTGTATATCGTTTGACTTCTCATTATCAAGTTCCATCGCTTTTGGTAAGAAGGAGCTTTTACGTTTGGAATTCAGAAAGACTCAAAAGAATTTACTATTCTTTTTGATATTGCTTTCAGAGGCACTTTTGTACTGATGATATAAAAATTTGTTCAAAAAGTCAAATTCTCTTCGAAACTGAAGAAAGCGAGCACGATCCTATCCCAGGAAAATATCATCATTAATTGACTCACAAAAATTAAAACTCTGGACACCTCTTCGACTCACAAAAAAGAATATTCTGAAATTGGGATATTTCAACCGTGAATATTATAAAAAAGAAGATAAACTACAGTGATTATTACTAATTTTTGGAGTTAAAGTGGCCAACCGCTAGTGCCGGTTCCCTACCTACACCACACACCCATTAACGCAAACAACTTAGAGCATTCTTCAATAGAATTCGATTTAACATCTCAAAATGATTGCATATCCTCTTATGCGGTGTTTAAATATTTCTCCAGCTTTTATGCAAAAATCCGCATTCATAAAACAGCATCCAAAACATGTAAGTTATGCAGAGATTGTGTCGATTAAAGTATCAAAAAAAAAATACATTAATCATTTACATTTAGCTGCCCAAACTTCCCAAACCAGTTGTTTGTGAAAAACCAAATGAAAAAATTCTGCTTATATTCGGAGACTTAATTGTGTAATTGTAAATAATGCAATCGCAATTTCTACATAGTACAGTACTACCTCGGTAATGTGAACTAATAAAAACATGGGCAGTTCGCATTTTCGAGGGTTCACATTTCTGGATACTAAAAAAATTGTTATATTTCATGCTTCTTGAAATGACCTGTAACTTGATTATTGAAAAGTAAAAGAAAGGAAACAAAGCCGTAGTTATTAAACGATGCTAATATTATTTAAATAATTATTAAATAGCCTAAAAACGTAAGAACAAAATAAATAAATCCTTCACAACAAGCAAAATAAAGAAAACAAAACAGGAATAATATAAGGTTGCAGTAAAAAAAATTTGTCATTTTAGTTTGACGCATACTTTTGTGCGTAGATTTATCAATTGCAACTGTTTTGATATTCGCAATTGATGTTACTATATCTGCACCCAATCCATTTTCTTGGGCCCAGTCTAACAAAACATTCGAGCACTGAATGACTCGACAGTGGGAAACGTTTGTATTGTGTATTATTTCTTCCACTGATGAAGTTTTCGCGTCTTCGGGGGCTAACTCAGCATTCTCACCATTATGTTCACCATCACCGTCAAGGTCAACGACCCATGTTCTTATGTCCTCAATCGATACGTTTGGGGCATCAAAACAGCTTAGGAGTTCTCTAATTTGTTGAAGTTCTGCTTCAAAATGTGCGGCCCCATCTATATCGCGAAGACGACTTAGTGGAATTAAATTCTCAGCTTCCCAACTCGAATCTCGTGTCAGAATTTTTTTAAAACAGTTTGGTATTTCAGGCTCAGATATTTTCGCCAAAAGTTTTGCAAAATTAAGGTTATTTTATTAGAACTGCACTAAAATTGTTTTGTTCTTCTTGCGTTGCAACAATAAAACCAAATATCGGGTGGTTTTTTGTGAAAAAGAAAAGTTCACATTATCGAGTATCAAGAATTGGTTTTGAGTTCACATTTTAGAGTATGTAATATAAACTTTTTCTGGTTCACATTTTTGGATAATTAACATTTTCGAGGTTCACATTATCGAGGTAGTACTGTAATATGATTTTTGATATAGATTATGAATGAATACCCCTTTTCTTTGATGAATGCTACGGCCTCCTTGCAATATGCCATAACCTACCCCAAATGAATGAATGAATGAATGAATAATGAATATTAGGCATTAACGGCCCATAGAGCTTCTCCAACCACTTTCTTTGCGAAGTGGAAGGGACCTACAATTTTATGCCGAATCCGAACGGCAATTTTGAGAAGCTTCTCATGACAATTGATACTCTTGGATGTTTGTCAGACGTACGCAAGAGGTGGGGCAGTGGAAAAAAACTCAAGATGTTAGTTGGTCCCGGCGGGAATTGAACCGGGGACCTTCCGATTAGTAGTCCGACACACTTTTTTTGACTTTTAAATTCATTTTTATTAGTTATTAGCTTATATCAACTTACATACTAGACAAAAATGATTAAATCTAACTTAAAATTAACAGGATACTTATTGTAGATTATTGATTATTATCTTATGCGGACGCCCTAAATTTAACTATATCTTATAATTATTGCCTTTCGGCCTAAAAACTATTTTACTAACTAATCTTACATATGTGTTCTTCGAGAAAATTGAATAAAACTCGGCATCGTTATTTAAATTTTATATCTTTATATAAAAAAAAATAAAAAAAATTACAAACTACCTATTCTACTTACTTAAACTACCTAACATATTCTAACTATAATTAGGATTCTAAACACTCGTTGCCTTGCACAACAAGTGGTCAAAATCCTAATTGCTTTCCGGGTGCCTGGCAGTCGTCAACGTGCACACGCGCCGCCGTGAGCCGACTGAAGCCTTACACCGTCAGTCAACTCCCGGAAGCACTACCACACGTTGGCGAGCCCGGCCTCTCCCAAAAACGCCCTAGCTAACTTAATCTAACTTATAAGCTAAGAGGATGTTACCTAGAGTAGCGCACCGTCCTGGGAGGCCATGTTGACCCCTCCCCCCTCAACAAGCCACCAAAATTCGGCGAATTGCTTTTCGTGTCGAATTGATCCCTCTCCGATATTGCGGTACTAAAACGGAGGAGCTCATGAGCATTGGCGATGTCCTCGCCGCGGATGAGCCGCTTATCTCTCGCGCTGCGGTAGCGGTGGTATATTACCGGGATACCATCCCTCGTCTGTACCAGCCCTTTTGCGTCAATATGGATAAATGCCTCTGGCGGGATAAAGCCAGACCGGAGCGTACTCTTTATGTACATTTCATTGGGGTAGTAAGCCAAAAATATCAGACTATTGTCGCTGGCCATCGCCCTTGCAACGTGCCTTCGAGTCACCTTAATGAGGAAATTGTCAATCCTATTCAACTAAGCCCCATCGTATAGGGCCTTGTTGGGATAGTATTTTATATAATTGGATTCAGGCGTTCGGAACAATCGGAGACAGGTCCTAAGACATTGTCTCTCCAAAACCCGAATCTTTTCCATATAACTAGGCGATATATTAAACCACAATGAACAACAATAAGCGATGATCGGTCTTATAAGGGCCACGTAGCAAATGACCTTCACTCTAGAGTCAAGTAGACTGCTATGAAACAGTCTCCTTGTCAGAGCATAAGCCTTCTTGGCCCCAGCAAGACAAGCAGCTATATGTCTATCGAAATATAGATACTGGTCAAGCCAGATACCTAGATATCTAACTACGCTTCTCACCGCCAATGGCTGCGCATTTTGCCCAACAATGGCCAATTTCTTCCAGTTTTTTCTGGTATCCCTAGAAGCCCCAGCCAATGGAGTTCTGAACAAGATTGTTTCCGTCTTCTGAAAGTTGATTTTCAACTTCCAGTCAGCGCAATATCGCTTAATTTGATCGAAGTCACGCTGCAAAAGAATGTTAATGACCTCGATTTTAGGACCTGACCTGTATGCCACCAAATCGTCGGCATACTCTATAGCATGTCTGAGTGAACCCACCAGATCACTCGTGTAAATGTTAAACAGGATCGGAGAATTGACCGCCCCCTGCTGTAAACCGTTTTTAATTTCAAAGACTCTGCTCGAAGTCACGTTGCCACATTTGACAACGAACTTCTTTCCCATAAGCATATTATAAATTACATATAGCAAAGGTTTGTGCATCCCCCGCCTGGTCAACTTGTAGAAAAGTCCCTCTAACCATACGGTGTCGAAAGCCTTCTCAAAATCATCCAGACACGCACCCGCCCGGAATTATGTTATTGTCCTCGACCCACTTTAACATGGATCTAGATACAACTTTTTCAAAGACCTTGCTAATATTCGGAAGCAAGCTAATTGACCGGAGATTGGCAGGGTTCGTCCTATCTTTACATTTTTTCGGGATAGGGTGTACCACAGCTATCTTCCAATGCGCCGGATAATGTGCATTATTCAGCGCATTGTTAAACAGCGTGGTGAAAATATCTACAGCTTCCAGAGGCAGGTGTCTCAATACGACGTTTGGGACACCATCCATCCCCGCAGACTTTTTATTCTTCAGTGACTCGAAGATGCACAGAAGATCATCCTTCGACACGAACAAGTGCGATGCATCTCGGCCATTGGCGACAACTGCATTAGCATGGTTTTCATCAGTGAACACGGTGAATCCGTTATTCTCAGATCGCCAATTCTCAAGTTCGGTGCGCGGATCGAAGTGGCTCACCAGAGCCCTATTCTCAATGTCGTGGTTACGGCGAACAGGATTGTTCACCGTATACACGGCCTCGAAACAAGCGCCCAGCAAATCCACCTTCTCCTGTGGGTCCGCGACCACGAAAAAATCGTCGTTTGAAGCGACACTTTCTGGACTTATTCCAGCAGTCAGTACTGTCTGTCTGTTCTCTGCTGTCTGGGAGATTCGAACACAAGGAATATCATTGCAATCTTTCCTCCTGAACAACTTATTTATCTGTGGGAACATATTCGGACTACAGGTTTTAATAGCCCGAATTTTATTGGCCCAATACAGACTTACAGATTTTCTGTAATTTTCTTTAGTCAGCTGTTTCAGGATTCGGATATCTGACTTCAGCATCCTAACCTCCGGGTCATTGGGGTCAGCAAATTTTCTGTACAGCCGTTTAAGCCTCGAGAGCAGTCTACTTTTTTGTCGGTATAGTGCGTCGATTGTAGGGTTTCTGTACTTTTCTGTCTGGTCGTCGTCGGAACGGCCTACCCGAGGAATAGTTCGTTCCATAGTTCGTTTGATGGCGTCGTTCATTTGCAATAAATGCCGATCAATGTCAGCATTTGTCATGTTACTGTTTGTTGGTGGGTCGATCCCACTCGAACGTATATCTCGCTTTAACAATCTGGAGAAGCGCGACCATTGTGCCCTCCGATAATCGAATGAACACACTGCTTCGTACTCCTCCAGCAGCATTTGCTCGTTCGGGATCCGTATTGCGGCGGCGAGTCCGTAGTGGTCACTATCGTACTCAAATGCACGTAAACAGTTCCGCGTGTATTGGTCTATGTTTGTCAGTTGAAGTCTTGCGTCCGTTAAGGCCAAGTCCAGGAAACCACCGCTTCTTGGGAAAGAAGGGATATCCGTCGCGTACAACTCGAGTTTGTACTCAATCATATTGAAAGTCCGACACACTAACCACTGTGCCACTACGCCCGACAACCTACCCTAAACTTAAATTAAAAACAACAAATAATTTACCAACCATATACCGCACCTCTATCACCCACACACATCACCATGCCCCATCATGAGAAGTAGGTTAGGTTAGGTTAAAAAGGGGTATGCAATTTGCACACAGCACTAGGCACCAGAAGGGCCCATCGCGATCCCTAGGGAACCACTTGAAAAAACTTCAATTGGAGAAAAACCTAAAAACCTAAAAAACTTTTCCTAGACAGAGCCCAATCCTCCTGCAGAACTTAACCAGCTTCCTATGGTCTATGCCGCTCAGCTCCCCTAGTTCCTCGAAGAAGTATTCCCCTAGAATCCTCCTACGATTCCGTGCTATACCCTCGCACTCACACAATATGTGTGTTATGTCTTCCTCGGCTTGTAGATCACCACAGAACCTGCACGTGTCCACATCCACCAGACCAAGTCGCCTAGCATGCTTTCTTAGAAGACAGTGCCCAGACATAATCCCAATTACTGTTCTAAGCTGTTCCCTGCTCAATTTTAGAATTTCCTTAGATCTGTTCTTATCCAAATGGGGCCAAAGGGCTCTAGACACCCTATGTCCCACTATGTTCTGCCATCTGAGGTCAGCCATTTTTAAGATCTTTTCATTGATTTTTCCCTTAAAGACGCCCAGGGGTGGTTTAATGTTCACACCTCCGCTGTTTTCCAGCTCCCCTCCCTTTCTTGCTAGCTCATCGGCTTGCTCATTTCCCTCTATACCGCAGTGTCCCGGTACCCAGCACAGTCTTACCCGATTCCGTCTACATGCTGCTTTAAGCATTGTGCGACAGTTTCTGACTATCTCAGAGTTAATGTTAGCAGATTCAAGTGCCATAAGTGTCGCCTGACTGTCAATATAGAATCATCATCATGAGAAGTAAAAAAAATAAATTCAATAAATGGCGAGAATGGAAGACAACAAAAATAACTACGATTCTTCTTGTGTGCAGAATCAAAAACTTGCACGCTCTAACCCATCGTAATGAATTTTTTGTTTGACATATTTTCCTATGAAAATTTTGCAACCGAATGTGCAATAATTAAAACCTGCACATACGAGGTGGAACTTTTTTGTTTTGAGTTTTTTTTTAACTATGTACGTGTACCTACTTAGATTCTTTTTTAAATGTAAGTAGATGTGCAAGAAATATTCCTACACGAACAGGGTGGAATTTTTTGAGATTAGGTAGGTAGGTAAGAAATGAACTTGTTTAGTGGGATTTTTTTTATTTGAAGTTAGATTCTCCTTGAAGTTGCAATATTTCAAGTGATATGAGTTAATGTGCAAAAATTCAGCACAGTTGTGACGGATGTTGCTTTTTTGGGCTTAATTGAACAAGTTTTTTGTTTTAAATGCAAATGGCAGTATCCGCGCAAGGTAAAATAAATTGTTCTTACTCCGAAGCGCGTCGGAATTCGGCGCCCTGTGCATTTGCACATCTTGCACATATGGTTGGGCCGGCCCTGAGTGCAACCACTGCGCCTACCCCACAGTTGTTGATTGTAACTATAATTTGTAATAGGTCGATTTCGTTCTTAACAATAACATGTTATTCAATTGGACTATAATGGAGCTCAGCCAGGACCAGTGTCGGGTCCAGCGGTTTTGACTGTATTTAATATTAAATAAAGTGCACGACTGGAAGGCACGACGACTTCCCCGCTTTTGTAAGAATCACATATTTTTACATATTCTCTCATAAGCCATTTTCTACACTCGTAAAATGAGGAAAAAAAGAATCGTAACAATGTACCTACGTGGATTTTAATATTCCAGATAGCTATATTTGCTTTGTCTGAATTACATTAAAAAGTGCAACTTCAACAAAAAAATATTTTTATTTTCACTTTCAAATGCACCTGGCGAGTGTTGTCTTTTGGTAAAAACTGATCATGTCCCCATTTCTAACCCTTACTCCGGTGTTTTTTTTTATAGAGGTGTACAATTTCTGATAGGGATAACTGTCAAACTAGCTGTCATACTAATAAAGTGTGTTTGACTTTTTTTTCAGTATACTTTTTCAAATCACCATGGAAAGACTTACACCAGAACAACGTTTACTAATCGTGAAAATTTATTTCCAAAATTTGCGCTCTTTTCGCCAAACTTATAGAGCACCAAGTTTACGGTGCGCATAATCGTCCATGTGAGCAGGTAATGTGCAATACTATGGATCGATTCATGACCACATTTACTCTTTGTGATAATATTCATCCAAATCGAACCCGTACCGTGAGCACAGAAGAAGCCATCGTCACTGTAGACGTGAGTGTGAGAGAGGACCCGAATTTATCGATCCGACGCCGTTCTCAGTAAATCGGTATCTGCCCGTCCACTACTTGGAAAATTTTGAGGAAAGATCTTGGCCCACATCCATATAAAATCCAACTGGTGCAAGAATTAAAGCCACCGGACCATCAATTGCATCGTGTGTTCTGTGAATGGGCTGAGAATCAACTGGAAGTTGAACCAGATTTTTATCGTCAAATCATCTTCAGCGATGAGGCTCATTTCTGGCTTCATGGCTTTGTAAACAAGCAGAATTGCCATTTTTGGTGAGCACAATTCTCATGAGACTCTTGAGACTCCATTACATCCCGAACAAATCACTGTTTGGTGTGGTTTACACGCCGAAGGTTTCATCGGCCCATTTGTCTTTAACTCCGAAACCGGTGCCAACATTACCGTGAATGGCTAACGCTACTGGCAAATGATTCGTGATTTTTTTATTCCTCATGTCATTGGACATCATTTGGAGGAGAAATGGTTCCAACAAGACGGCGTAACATGCCATACAGCGCGTGCAACCATGACTTTGTTGAGCCAAAGTTTTGGTGACCGAATCATCTCAAGAAATGAGACCTGTGAGTTGGCCACCTCATTCGTGTGATTTGACACCTTTGGACTACTTTTTGTGGGGGTACGTCAAATCTCTGGTCTATGCTGATAAACCAGCAACGATTGATCACTTCGAAGGCAACATTCGAGCCACTATTGACGAAATAAGACCTGGTATGCTCGAAAAAGTGGTGCAACATTGAACCGAACCGTTCATAAGACGCAGTCGCGGAGGTCATATGCCAGAAATTACTTTGAAACATTAAATGCCATGAAAATTGTGAGCTAATAAAGACAAAACTGTGTCATTCCATTGAATTTGTTGTTTTATTTAAAAAAAAAGTTGTATGTCTCTATAAAAAAACACCCTGTATTTGAAACACCAACACAGATCAAAATCGTTAAAGTCGTTTTTGACCAAAGTAATGTTTTTAACATTTTAAAAAATGTTATGTAAATTAAAAAAAGATATTTTGACAATCAGAGTATGCAAATTTATTCGAGAAAGCAGTACAATAAGCATTAATGTTAAATCACTTTACCGGTTTTAAGGATACACCCGTGTTTCTTATGTGCGGGTTTTCGAGTCTATTGCAAAAAATCTGAGTATACCATGTTCTTACATTTACTCCAAGTATTAAAAACCCATAAAATCATCAAAATCATTAGAGCCGATTTTAAGAAAAGTGGTGTTTTTCAAAATGTTAGCAACTGTTAAAAAAAGTAAAAAAAAAATATTTCTAAAATCTATAGATAACTTCTATAGATTTGTATCTTCTAATGTATCATCGAATTTCCTTGAAATACCGTCGCCGATTTTTTGAGATATTGTTCGTTTCCTAAAGAACCGTTAATGGAGTCTCTCGAAGAAACAAAACTGAGTAAGCCATCTTCTGCCCCTCAAGCGAAGTAATCAAGACATTAAAATTGATAACAATTTCTAGAGTTAAATTTTCAAAAATTCATAAAACTTTTATAAAAATGAAAGAAGTTATAAAAAAATTAATCAACAATTTTTATATACATATATTATTCTTCGAAATATCTTGAGCCGTTTTTTTTAGATATTCACATTTTTTTAAAGTACCGTTATTCGACAACTTTCGCATAAACTAAGGACGCCATTTTCTCGTTTTTGATCGAAAACCTAAGAACCATTTTTCAAAAAATCGGTGTTGAAAAAACGATCCGTATTCTTATTTTAAACGATATTCAATTCAATTCAAATACTTTTATTGCAGTTCGATAATATTTACATTTACATATATGTGTTTATTTAAGAGATATAGAAAATTAAATTCTTTACAACTTCAATATTCTTAATACTAAAATGAATATAGTTTAAATGAGAAGAAATAATTTTTTAAGGGAAAAGCTACAAGAAAAAACCCTTACATGATACTTAAAAACTAATATTGCACATAAACCCAAATGTGATATAAACAAAATATCTAATTTAAGAGATTAAGAATTAGCTCATTATCAGAAGACGAACATCTACTAAAAAAGTTGTCTTGTAAATTATATAGTACAAGCTTAATTTGTCTAACATTAGCCTTATCATGAAGCCTTACTGTTGAAAAATGCCATGGCAAATTTAGCATTAATTTTAATATTTTGTTTTGCACTCTTTGAATCTTTTTTAAATGGGTCTCAGCGCAGTCAAACCACACTGGAGCACCATAAGTGAGTATAGGCTGGAAAATAGTTTTGAATATCAAAATTTTATTATGCATGCTAAGACCTGATTTGCGATTTATGAAAGGGTATAAAATTCTTATTACAAGGTTAGTTTTGTTTATCGTGTTGGCAATATGTTTCTCAAAAGTCAGTTTCTTGTCAAGTGTCAGACCTAGGTACTTGCAGCTTTCAGACCAAGCGATATCAACAGAGTTTAGCTGTAACATTGTTTGTGGCAAAAAATCTGTTTTTCTTCGACGAGAAAACCAGATTGCCTGTGATTTTTGAGGATTAGCCTTGATTTTCCACTTATGAAAAAAAGTTTGTAAGATATTCAGTGAGCATTGTAGACTTTCGAGAGCACCTTGAGGCAATACGCTAGACGAAAAAAGGGCTGTGTCATCAGCGAACATAGCTAATTTAGTATTTATGTCCAAAGGCGGCAAGTCGGACATGTAAACGTTGAAAAGTATGGGTCCCAGCACAGAACCCTGCGGAACACCACTTACTATATTATATAGAGACGATTTTACACTGCCTGCGTATACAGCAAATTTTCTATTAAGTAAAAAGCTCCATACTAACTTAATCAGATAAGTGGGAAAATTAAACATTATAAGTTTGTAAATCAACCCCTGGTGCCACACAGTGTCAAAGGCTTTTTCAATGTCTAAAAGTACAAGTCCAGTCGATAACTTTGAATTAAGGTTACTTTTAACGTGATTTTTAATTCTTAAAATTTGATGGCTTGTGGAGTGACCAGCTCTAAAACCAAACTGCTCATTAGGGTATATGTTTGCATCCTCAATATGATTTAACAATCGTTGTTTAATAAGCTTTTCAAACAGTTTACTAATTGTACTTAATAAACTAATAGGCCTGTAATTATTAGGATTATCCTTTGCTTTACCAGGTTTGTGGATAGCAACAACTTTTGCTATTTTCCAATCTTTAGGGAAATACGAAAGCATCATGCAGCAATTGAAAACCATTGTAAGATATTTGGTTGCTGTTGAAGGTAAGGCTTTTAGTAATCTGTTGCTAATTCCGTCAAGCCCAGATGATTTTTTGGATTTTAGTTGTTTAATCAACTCCTTCACTGTGCTGTTTTTAAAGAAGTTGTTACGATTTACGTAACTTGGTAAGGAGTTGAGCTCAGTAAGCTTAACTTGGACAGTATTTTCAGTGACAATATCACTAAGATGAGAAGATACTATATGGTTTTGGCAAAAACAGTCAGCCAGTGCGGTTACCTTTTCCAATTGAGTAACAAGCACATTGTCGTTGACTCGAAGAGGCGGAATGTTTGAACTTTTTTTCTTTGTGATTTTTGTTACCTTCCAAAAAGGTTTAGATCCCTTATCAAAACTAGATAAGAGGTTATTCCATTTTTTATTTCTGAAATTGTCGATCCCGTTCTTTATTTTAGAGTTCAAAATCTTAACATTATTCTTAAAAATAACTAGTCTAAACCGAATCCATTTTCTTCTTTCTGTATTGCGCATGCGAATCAATCGTAAAATAAATTCAGGCAATATAAGTTGATTTGCATAAAAGGATTGGGTCTTAGGAATAGATACTTCAGCCGCTCTATTTACAACTTCCATAAAATAATCTATTAGACCATCAACCTGATCCGCCGATGTAATACAATCAATAGATAACCTACTTTGGTTTAAATTTTCAGAAACATATGACGTATATCGATTCCAATTTGCAGCGGAAAAAGTTATAACTGACTGGGATCAGATTATTTTGGCTAACAGAATTCTGAAGGCAAGTGTAGACTGGCAAGTGATTAGAACTTAATGCATTAAGTATAACGGGCTGCGAAAAACGATATGCATTATTTGAAACAAAAATGTCAATAGTTGAAGGATTTTGGGACGCGCAAGTTGGAAAGTATGTTGGCTCGAGAGTGTGTAACAAAGTAAGCGATCTGTTAAATGCAATAATATCATGTAGAATATTACCCCAACAGTTCGCCCTTAGACATCCACACGACTGATGTCTACAGTTCAAGTCACCACCGATTAAAAAATTATCATTTCTTCTAAACAATTTTAAGATATCTATTTTAAACTTAGTTTTCTTCTCATTGCTACCATTTCCACCGGGGAAATACACAGAAAAGATACTAAATCTAGTTGAATTTTGTAGAACTATTTCAATACCGATAGCTTCAATAATTTCAAACTTAACAGCGGGAATGGCAAAATGTTTAATTGATTTATTTATTAAAATAGCTACCCCACCCCCTTTCGAAGACTGCCTATCAAGTCTATAGCTTGCATAATTGTTATTCGCAAAGTTGTTTTCATTTTTAAGCCAGGTTTCAGTTAATAAAGCTATGTCAATATTGTTATGGGTCATAAAATCAAATAATTCATGTTTTTTATTTTGAATGCTTGTTGCGTTCCAAGTGATTATTTTTGGGTTTATGTCATTCATATTGAATAAAGATATTTCACTGCAAGAGTGGTAATTACATTAAATTGTTCAGATTTAGAACGACATGAACTTAATTTTGACAAGACATCATTAAGAAGAGAAGAAATTTCATCAAAAGAAAAGAGTAAGTTACTGCTACAGTTTTTCTCAGAGCCAAGTGTATTTGCACTAGTACAAGGTGTTACAATAAGAGGGTCATCTGAGCGAGCTTTGATAATATGGTTTTGGTTAAATGCAAGTTGGTGAGAATTATTACGAGAAGCAACATTGCCACTCTTTTGTTGGAGTGGTGGATAATCCTCCATGGTGAATTTGACGTGGCTGGTTCTCGGCCGATTTATCAAAACCGGTTTTGTGGGGAGATTATGATTATGATTTCTAAAACGTGACGAAATTTTTTGCCTTATCTCAATATATTGTTGACGGCTAACGCATGATGGATCAGTCGACTTGTGTGCTCCGCTGCAGTTTGCACACTTTAAAGCTGTTTGTGGTGCTGGACAGTCGATTGTTTTGTGATTCCCAGAACACGATGAACAAAAAGTTTTAACCTGGCAGTGCATAGCTCCATGGCCATACATCTGACAATTATGGCATTGTGTGATTTTGTTAGGTTGCTGTCTCTTAAAATCCCACCTTACGACTGTTTTGAGCACGTGTTTGTAATTAGCGCGCAACTCGTTCATTTTAATTGAACCACGTTCAATATTTACAATATATATGTAGTGAATGTAATTAGAATTTGAATTTAGGGCAATTGGTTTAACATCAATGCATTTGATACCAAGCGTATTTAGTTCGGTTTTTAATGTGACCGGATTGTGAAGATCTAGGCCTGATAGAACTACTTTAAATGGTCTATTACCTTTCTTTTCGTGGGTGTAAAATTCACAGGATTTGGTTTTAAATTCACTCACAATCTTGTTATATGATTCAAAACTTGTGCACAGGATTTTCTGGCCCAACGAAATGTTTTTAAGGAGATAATCATGAATATTTAGTTTGTCAATTAAAGATCTGACCACTTCACTTTTTTGTTTAAGAACAATAATAGCAGGAACATATTCCTTAGGTTTGACAGGTTCACTATCTTCAATGTCAGCACTATCCATGCGATCTTCGCATGTAGATTGTAGTGGCAAATAATAGTTATCGTCTTTCACAGATTTACTCATATTTGAGTTATTAATGCGTTTAGATTGATTATGATCTTTTTTAAGTCTTTTGCTATTATTCTTTTGGAGGATGAATTCTTCATCCTCCATTTTATTATAATTTCTTTTAACTGAAATGTTTAGGTGATCACTAGTAAACGCGTGCTACACAGTTGACAAACGTCAAACGAATAATTTTTAAACGATACATTAAACAAAAATTGGCCACGAGATAATAGCCCTAAAAACTCCAATTACGAAATTTGAAGTAAATCCGTCCACGCATTGTTTCTGGAACCTCGTTGACAGACGGATATATGTACAGACGGACCGACGCGACGGTGAGAAATTCGGGACACACTTTTTTGGACTTCTCTATAGTCGTTATATCATTGTTGTGTAAATATTTAATCTAGAAAACGCGAAAGCAAACTACTTATTTATCGTTAAATCGGCGGGAGAAACGAAAAGAAAATTTGCGGCCGCCACCGCCCGAAGGAAAAATATCGAATATGTACTGTCAAACAGCCACAGACCATTAAAATATTACACAACAAGTAACAGGTCGCTGCTACTTCCCGGTAGCTGAGTGGGACGGGGTGGGTTCAACGAAAATGATCGCTAATAATGAAAGTAAAAGAAAAAAAATGTTCGCTCTAATGAATGGAACCAGGAAAATGTCACAAAATAAAGTGGGCGCCACACAATTTTATGGGAAATTGTAAAACCTAGGTACAGAGCCACTGAAAATTTAAATAAAATGTAATTTCCAAAAGAATGAAAAGAACGAAAATTTACACAACGTTATAATGCTCCGTTGGAGCACGGTCTTTATTGCGGGGTTTGACATCCCCTGAAAATTTCGTGGTTGGTACAACGGGTCGATAGGGACCGTTGGAATAACCCGCTATCGCTTGTCCCGAAAGGAAAAAAAATTATGAATATTGCTGTGTCGCGTGTCCCGCCTATTCTCGGGATTCTCCCAAAAATAATCAAACAAAAAAAATCACTATACTTATCTTAAAAATCCTCAATTTCTTTGTTGCCTGCTCTGTCCTCAAGCTTATTTCTTTTCTTCCTATTCGTCCTTCCGCCTGTCCTCCCAATTCCTGTCTCTTTCTTTTCCTTTATTTTTCTTTATTAATTCACTCTACTTTTTTTTATCTTTTCCTCTATTTTCTTTTGTCTATCTCCAACAAAATAGCCTTTACAAACTTCTCACAACTAGCTAAACCGCTATTCAACCAAGAAGTGATTTTTCAGATTTTTCTATTTTCCAAAGTCGGTAAGTGTTGGACTCATTCTCTCACACACACACATTGACAGTGCAATCCCACTGATGGCGTGCAATGGATGTCCAGTTGTGTTGGTGGCTATCTGCCATCCCACTGTCCACACCCATACAGTAAGGCGAACCAACGAGCGGCACCTTTCAGCCCATCCAAAGCTATCTTGCAATTGTGTGCGCGTGCCTGCCGTTACCCTTTCGCTCTAACTTTCCATTCTCTCACCAAGCTCCGAATTCAGCGCGACTGGAAAGCCAGCTTGCGATAAATTCTCTGACCTACCTCGGAAAACATTCCAATCCAGTCTGATTGGTGTTTTCCCGTCCATACAAAAGATCGCTAAAGTTATTTTGTTGAACGCCGTTCCAATGTAGCTAAAACTCACTACGTAAAATTAAAAGTTCAAAATGATTAAAGAAATGAAGGAAACGTTGAAAAGAGGAAGATAAACATCGGGACGGTTACCAATGTCTCGCCCATTTGCGAGTTGAACCTAAGCTCTGAGGTCAGACAAGGAAACAATGTTATCTACCGTGTCAACTACCTGAGTCTGGTGGAATTCTGCGCAGATTTGGGGCATGGGGATCTGACGATAGCGTGTCATACCTTACAAAATGTTATCATTTAGGTTGGGCTCTCGGCCTTTCTGGTTCAAATGTTTGTTGGGCTGGTGTCGTCTGAACTTGGCATCTGTCATCTGAACTTGACATCTGTCATCTCACATCGGTCAGTGGGGTGCCAATGTGCTCGTGGTAAGCTGTCCACGGTTATTTGGTGTTGGAGGGTGTTTTATTAGGCCGTCCGCCTACACTCCTCTGCTGCTCCTCCGGTGCTCCCACGACGGAGTAGAAGAAGAGAGCGTCATCTTTCCCCCATCAAACATTACTCCCTACCTTTACGGTGGTAGTTCGTGCAACTGACTCATGGGAGTTATTTGACTTGGGCCGTCCGCCCACCCTTCAGTTGCTTTTTGGGTTGCCCTTCTGGCAACTTGCCCGTCCGGCAAAGTCTGGTGTGCTGTGGTGTTCGACTGTCAAAGGCCGTCCGGTGGAATGGTTGGGCTTCGTCCATGGCCGCTGTCATTCTTATCCTCACTCTCCTGACCGTCCATCAGGCTGAGGTATATTTATGCTGGTCCGCGAATCCCGTCTGGGCCTCACTCTCCTGACCGCCCGTCAGGCTGAGGTAACTGGAACCTCCAAGCCCATCACCCTGTGGTGGTTGCTCATCCATGAGTCGCCGAAAGTGATCCAATGGCTGATGGTGCCATGGGTGCCCCTATCACTTTCCGAGACCGTGAACTCACAGCCGAATAAAAGAGGGACCAGGAAAGGAAAAGAATAGGGACTAAGAGCAGGCCTTGTTGTGGTAAAATTTACCGCAACAACATACCTCAAACTAACTTTGAGTTAACGAATTTTCAGCATGATTGCTATATCTTTCTCTTTAGTATATTAAAGTATCGGGTTAACTCAGCTAGTGCTTAATAGCGTCACAATACAACATTCCAATAAAGCAAACTATCTGGGAGTCATCCTGGATAGCAGGCTTCTTTGGTCCAAGCATATTGAGCTGAAGACTGCCAAGGCGCTGTCGGTTTTCTGGCAGTGCAAGGGCATTTTCGGCAAGTCAAGAGGCTTATCACCGAAAAGAGTCCTATGGATATATACGGCTATGATAATACCATTTCTAGCATACGCATCGGTTGTTTGGTGGGATAATCTTTCACGTAAATACGTTACGGCTGCTTACGCCAAACTTCAAAGGAAGGTTTGTTTCGGCTGCACGGGGGCCTTTCCCAGCACGTCCAGCCTAGATGCATTATTGAACCTCCCGCCTCTTGATGTTTACACCATGGGTCGCAAAATCAAAGTTATCTCATGTTTAAGAAGAGGTGGCTTTTGGTATAGCTAGCACTGAAGTTTTGATAAATTTGCGCGACGGTTGTCCCTCGACTCCTGTCTTATGGATATGCCGTCCGATGCAATGAAACCGGAACTTCGGCTGAAGCGCAACTACGAAGTCGACTTTCCTCGTGTTCAGGACTGGCTCTGGCCAGACTCTGAGCCTGGAAAGGAATGCAGTCGAATCTTCACGGATAGCTCCAAAACCAATCAAGGATCTGGTGCTGGTGTTTTCATGGAAAGCGACAACATTAGACTTTTCTTCTCGTAAGGCAAACATGCGTCTATTTTCCAAACAGAGACTTATGCTATCCTAATGGCTATGGACTATGTTTCGAGGAACAATTGGAGGGTGCGAAGTATCTGCGTCTGTAGCGACAATCAGGCTGCGCTTAAGGTCTTGCTCAACTCCCTTACCACCTCCAAAATAGTTCATAAATGCAAGATCTCCCTGAATTCGGTCGGAAGGCTAAATTCACTTAGACTTGTCTAGGTCCCGGGTCTTAGCGGGATAACGGGATATGAGATCTCCGATGAACTTGCTAGACAGGGCTCAGATGAGGACTTCTCAGGACCTGATCCAGTAATATGTCTGTCTGCGTTCTCGTCAGGGCTTCCATTGACGGTTGGGTTTCATATGTACACAATCGCGGATGGCATGACTCTCCAGGGTGCAGACAGACTAAACATTTTTGTTGTCTCTCAGCGTTCTTACGGGCCATTACGCTTTTGCCCAAAACCTTAAGGTGCT
The DNA here is from genome assembly GCA_949715645.1 of Portevinia maculata. Taxonomy (NCBI): domain Eukaryota; kingdom Metazoa; phylum Arthropoda; class Insecta; order Diptera; family Syrphidae; genus Portevinia; species Portevinia maculata. The sequence continues at coordinate 3,502,641 of OX454526.1, read as the reverse complement.
AGCCCTAAGCAATGGAGAAAGCGATGGCACTGCGGAACATTTTCTATATGGTAATAGTGTTGTGTCTTCCTGGTAGTACAATGGACCAGTATTGAGTTTGAGTGCTCCAGTGTAGAAAGCCCGACAAAAAAAATACTAAAGTATACGACAAAGTTAAAAAAAAAACATTAAAACTTCTATGAACACTTTCTTATTTGTCATCCCAATATATCACCAATGTTTATGTAGATAAATTCGAAATTCATCGTCCTGGTTGCATTTTTTTTTGTAGATTGTTCGCCAAATCGCAAATTGCCTATAAATCTTCAAGTTTGCGTTCAGCTTGTTCCCTTTGAGTGAAAATTAATTTAAAGTTATTGGTTCGATTTTTCGCCTCAATTTAATTAAATCGCTTTATCGTTCGTCAAGGTACCTACACCAACATGTATCCCAACGGAGTATATTTAGGTATACTGTTTACATTACAGAGTAGCTAGATTTTTGTTTAACTTATTTCTTGGCTTGAATTTCACTTGGCATACGCTGAATATTTTCCATCTATATCTATCATATCTATTACCCACTTTATATGTGCTTGTGTGAATGTGGAGTGGATGCTCTAGTCTATTGGTATTGACGAGGATTGGAATATTCTCCCCCTCGTACAAAAGAAGCAGGAAAATCAACAACTTTATGCCTCTATTAATTTTATTGCATAAAATCCCTGTTCTTTCCTTGAAGAAGAAACTTAAATAAATCCCAGGTGAAATTTAGCGTTGGCCTCGTTGACGTACCGACCGAGGTCCTTTCTGTTTACCTTGAATGATTTTTTGTTTCTCCTTTGTATTTTGTGTTAGGTGTTTGCGATTTTTCTTTCTTTGTTACGCGAAGTTGACAATGACAGCGACAGCGGCGATACGAACGTAGTATGGTGCGGAGCTGGCGCGTTAAATGAATGAATTCGGCCAACATTTATAACGTAGACATATTTGTGTCATTTAGGAAGATGATTGCCACCGCTATCACAACAATAGGGTGAGGACACTGTGTGCGGAGGCGATAAGTTGTGCAAGTGCCAAGTGTTGTTTGTTTGCGGTGAAGGATCGTTAAACAAAGAATCGTTTCGTTTGTTGTTGCCTTTTATTTACATTGTTATCCTGCGACTACTACCACAAAGGATGACCAATTCAAGTACTTTTCCGCACAGTAATTTGTTACGTAAATATGTATATTAATAACACGGCCTAGCAGCTAGTACTATTATTATTTTCTCCATTTCCATATTAATTCTCCCTAGAGCGAGAAATTATTATTCACCCCCCGCCCGCCGATTGCCAGACAACCCATTTGTGCGAAGTTACGATAATTTGTCTCAGAGGAAATCAGCACAGCATTCCTTAAAGTCCAAGGGTGAGATAAACTTTTCCTTAATTTTGACGGGCACTAGGTCTTGGAATAAGCAACATTTTTTCTAACGAAAATAAAAAATTTAACAAATAAATAAATTGAAAAGCGATGGGAATAAGTTAAAAAGCATCAACATGGGCGTACTTATCCATGAGGATAATAATTGGGAGTTAGTTATCCAGTTAGTTTCTAAATTATAGTGGGGAGATTGTTTCATACGGAATTTCTTTCTTTCTCTGTAGTATAGGAAGCCTGAGGAGCAGTGGCTAAGTGGTTGGAGTTATCTGTGTTGGACTACTCTTCGAAGGGTCTTATGATTAAATAACGTCAAATAATACCGAACGTTGTCCCCACCTCTTGCGAAAGAACAAGCATCTAAGAGAATTAGTTGTCGAAGTCGGAAACAAATGGTTGGCGAAGCCAGATTTTAGGCGCTGTATGGGCCGTTAAAGCCTAATATTTATTTATTTATTTTAAGTATTGGAACCCGGGTCATGACGGCCATTGTTCACTTCTGCATAATATATCGAATACAAAACTAGACAAATTAATTCCTAAGTAATATGAGTACATGTTGGTCCGAAAGGCCTTATGGCCGTACCAGCATCCTAGTTTCCCTTCCTGACGGCATAGGCCGTATATCTACGGACATTGTACCCAAACTCAACTTCCATAAAAATTTCTCTGTTAGATTCTCCTCTAGATCAGAATGGGAGGAGAATGCGGTCGTAAATGAATTCGACATACCTATCTTCACAGATCCCTCCCTCTATTACCGGTAGAAGCTTAACTTTCTCTGACGAAGCAAAATTTTTGGGTCTAATCTTCGATAGGAAGTTAAGCTGGAAACCAAATATACAAGAAAGAGTCAAGAAAGCTACAGTAGCACTTTTCTCTTGTAAAAAAACCATTGGCAACAAGTGGGGCTTACAACCCCGCATTACGCACTGGCTATATACATCGGTGGTAAGACCAATTCTTACTTACGGGGTGGTTGTCTGGTGGACTGCTCTAGAAAAAGCTATAAACCGCGACAAGCTGGGCAAAGTCCAGCGTTCAGCGTGTCTGTGCAGCGTGTCAGGCATTTTCTCAACAGAAACTGGACATATCTAAAACTCTTCGCCTTCCCAACGCAGCCAGCGTCTTTCAAGCAGAAGTACTTGCAATTAAGGAGGCGTATAGACTGCTCCTCAACATAGTGACATCCAGAATAAAATAGGCATCTTCGTCTACAGTCAGGCCGCGACTAAGGCTGTCGGTTCAACTTAGTCAATGTCCAGGTTTGTTGTAGAATGCAGGGAGTCACTGAACAGGGGTTGTCATCGGTTTGATATCACTCTCGTCTGGGTTCCCGGCCATAGGAACATTGAAGGGAATGAGAAAGCCGATGAACTTGCCAGACGTGGCTCTGCTCTGAGCGTGTCTCATACGGAGAAAGTCTTCCCTCCGCTGGGATATGTAAAGAGAGAAATCCTCCTGCACTTCACCTCAAGGGCTGAGACTAGATGGATGAACCTGACGAGCTGTGTCATTTCAAGGAAGATCTGGCCAACCTACGATGATGCCAGAACAAACAACCTTTTAGCCAGAATGCGTGTAGATGTCGCCAGACTAACGGCAATTAGTACAGGCCATTGGCCCTTATTAACTCACGCAGCCAAGCTTGGCATCCCCCATAACACCCACTGCCGTAGCTGCGCTGACACAAACAAAAGTAAAACAATGTTCCATCTTCTTTGTGAGTGTCCGGCCCTAGCCAAAACCAGACGCAGTGCGCTAGGTCATCCCTTTTACGATGACCTTTCGGCCATCCGAAGCATCCATTTCAACAAAATTATCAAATTTCTCAACTCCACAAGTTGTTTTTAAGCTCTCTTAAAATCCTTCTCCTCCCTTAATTTCAAGTTCCGTTAGTTGTGGTATCAAAACGGGGCTCAATGCGTTATTTGTGTTTTTCCCTAGTCAGGAAACGGGGAATACAACCACTTAAACCAACCAACCCAATATAAGTATCAATAACGCATGTGGGATAGAGTCAATGTGGGTGCATTTCTTCCCTTCTTTAACAATGAGGTTACAATCTTGTCTTAAGGGATCACTTAACTGCATCGCAACTGGTCCGTATGTGGAGTTCGCTCGTTTGACCTCAAACTGTATCGGCAGGCCCCCCGGTTTTGAATCACTTTATCTCTGAGGTAATTGCATTTGTGTTTTAAAACGATATATTTCTTATCCTGAAAATTAAGCTTTGTTCTACCATCTATCCAGCGATAGAGGTATCCAACACATAAATGCCAATTTTCATAGGACTTTTCAGATTTTGCTCTCAGATCTCAGACGACGACAAAACGAGATTGCCTCTCTTTGTATTAAAATATTGGGTCGCAAAGGCGATGAAAAAGGCACTTTGACTTATATGACACGAACATCAGCTCGCCATCAATCTCAACAGCTCAACATTTCACAGACTAGCCTGAGGAGAATTCTGCACAAAAAACTCGAATTATTCGCTAACAGGGTCCAATCGACTCAGCAATTAAAGGCGTACGACCATCCGCTTCGTTATCGCTTCTCTGTTTGGACCTCAGAGCAGGTTGAATTGGACAACGATTTTGGACAAAAAATCATCTTTTCATCTCGGCGGCTACGCTAACAAACAAAATTGCCGCATCTGGGGCTCGAAAAACCCGCACGCTTTTGTCAAGAAGCTAATGCATCCACAGGGAGTGACAGTTTGTTGCGGATTGTGGAGTGGTGGCATCATTGGATCATTTTTCTTCGTAAATGAGGCTGGGAACAACGTTTCGGTCAACGGTGGGCCTTATAAAGCCATGTTAACTGACTTTTTTTTTTTTTTACAGAAATTGAAGACATGGATTTGGACGACTTCTGGTTCCACACAGCCCATGCTACAATCGATCTTTTGCGCATCAAATTCCCGAATCGTGTTATCAGCTGTTTTATCGATGTCAATTGGCCGCCTCGGAGCTGTGATTTGACCCCTTTGGACTTTTTTTTGCGGGGAACGGTGACGGACCGATGTTATGCCAACAATCCGGAAACGATTCAACACTTAAGGCCAATATGGGAATGTTTGCTCTAACTAATAAAGCCATAATACACGGACGATTTTTTCTCTTTTTTTTGCATTTTTAAAAAGAAACTTGTTTTTGGCAAACCCTGTATATTAGGGTGGGTCGATTTTATATGGGAAAAAATAAAAGTTATTTGATCATATTGTAATAGTAATATTATGTTGTGTATAGTCCAAACAAATAATAATTGCCAAAAAAAGTGCAATTAAATCATATCTTTAGCTCGCGCATGAGCTTTGAAGTTTCGGAGATTTTTGAAAAAAACAACGTTTGGTTAAATTTAAATATTCAAAAAAAAAAAAAATATTAATGGAAAATTTAAAAATAATTCATAAACAATTAACATAGAACACAAATTTGGTAATGGAAATCATAAATATGATGTAAACAAGAAATCATTTTTTTTTCATATTTTAGGCAAGAAATCGCGTTTACTCTCAAATCGAGGTATTAGTTTTCTGGATGCAAGCTTCGCTTCTCTTGAGTTTATATCGCTTAAGGTCATAGATGCTTCCGTAACTATTTTAACAGAACGTTCGACTGCCTGCGTGTGGTAGCTTTAAAAAAATTAGATTTTCGTCGCCCTGAGAACTTATAAAATCGTTTCTTTCTGTCGAAGAATTGGTGGATCGTAAAACTTTTGCTGCCAATCTATTATGTCAATATAGCTTTCAGCATCCAAATTAATAAGCGGCACTTCAAATACACGAGGCTACTTTCCTGTATGAGGTGAATCTCGTGCTTTTAGTATCCTTTTGGCAGCAAGTTCCATGACTGTTTTAATTTGATCAGACAACATCGACAGAAGCGAATTCTCTGGATGAGGAAAATAGGCATTTCGTTGAATTACTGGATCTATTATACTCGTAAGTTTCAACTCTGCTGGCAGATTTCTCGATATCTTATAATTAACATCCACAAATTCTTAGATCCATCTTTACAAGTAGGATTTGTTTTTAGGTCAAACCATACTGGAGGGTACACTTTAACACAATATTCAGCTAATAGTTGTAAGTTATTTGATGGAGTTAAAGAAGAAATATAGAGCCGCAATATTCTATTAGCTTTTGTCAACCATCAGGCATGGGAGATCTTTCCTGGTAACCTGTTAGCCGAATCCACAGAACATTGTCCACTTATTACTGACTTTGAATCAAACTGAATTTGTGACAGTTCACTTTCTATTTTTTCATAATTTGTTGTTCTTAATTTCTCGCAATTTTCTAATAATTTGCCAATTGGACCAGCATGTCAGGATCAGTGGTCAGGACCAGTGGTAACCCCATCTAATTTTTAACCTTCCTATACCCGCGCGTTGGTTTGTCAGACCACTTATTTAAATTTTCGTAATTTTTTCAATGAAGGAGAATGCTGTCGCAATGAGCTTACTGGTAGCTTCATGATTCGTCGCGTACTTCAATTCAGCATGGCGCGAGCGCTTATGCCCAAATCGCGTGGGTCAGTACACGGCATCTTGAAACATGTAATTACGAAATGCTCCGACTGCTGTTGTCAGACGTCTGTGGAAAATTAGTTTATATAACTTTTTGTCTAATGTTAAGGTCTAACCTTAAGGTTTTTGATATATTTTTAGTTTGTTTTGAAAAATTAAGTTTTTATAAAATTTGCATTACTCGTCGAAAAATTGACTATTTTCAGAGGCTGTAATAAAAAGCTGTCAGTCTCTAATTAAAGCAAATATTTTCAATATATTTTATTTAATACTTTTAAGCATACTTCTTTGGTTGACGAAAGCTAATATTATATATTGGGACTAGAGAAATTTTAATGTAGCGAATGATTGTCGCACTGAGGACAAAGTAGAACAATCGCAATATTATATGATGGTAAAGGCTTAAGACAGCTTTCAACTACCATCTCAAAACCTTACAAGAGAGACATTTTATTTAGGAATAGGGACATTAAAGCTCTATGCCACTTAAAAGCAACACAATGATATACGTTTAGCTTTCAAACTTATTGTTCTACTGGCTTAGGATGTCATTGCATTAAAATACTATTTTACACGTTCTTATCAAAATAAAGTCGCGATGCGCGGTCTCTTACACTGAAAATAATTGCATAATATTTTACGTGTGTGCAAATGAGATAGAAACATAGGGGCGGGCTACAGTCCGCTTGGGCGAACTGTTGGATACCCTATTCTTATTCCTATATCTCATAAGTGGGCGTGACAAAAATTTAAAGGATTTTATCGAAAAAACTAAGCTTTTGTAAATAAAAACGCTCCCTAGCTCAAACTTTGGTTTTTCAATAAAATTGTTTTATTTAATTGTGGGCGTGTCAGTAGGCGGATTTAAAAAAAATTTAAGTATGAGCATAAAGGGCACCTAGAGAGTATATAAAGGGTGATTTTTTAAGAGCTTGAGAACTTTTTTAAAAAAAAAAACGCATAAAATTTGCAAAATCTCATCGATTCTTTATTTGAAACGTTAGATTGGTCCATGACATTTACTTTTTGAAGATAATTTTATTTAAATGTTGACCGCGGCTCCGTCTTAGGTGGTCCATTCGGAAAGTCCAATTTTGGGTAACTTTTTCGAGCATTTCGGCCGGAATAGCCCGAATTTCTTCGGAAATGTTGTCTTCCAAAGCTGGAATAGTTGCTGGCTTATTTGTGTAGACTTTAGACTTGACGTAGCCCCACAAAAAATAGTCTAAAGGCGTCAAATCGCATGATCTTGGTGGCCAACTTACCGGTCCATTCCTTGAGATGAATTGTTCTCCGAAGTTTTCCCTCAAAATGGCCATAGAATCGCGAGCTGTGTGGCATGTAGCGCCATCTTGTTGAAACCACATGTCAACCAAGTTCAGTTCTTCCATTTTTGGCAACAAAAAGTTTGTTAGCATTGAACGATAGCGATCGCCATTCACCGTAACGTTGCGTCCAACAGCATCTTTGAAAAAATACGGTCCAATGATTCCACCAGCGTACAAACCACACCAAACAGTGCATTTTTTGGGATGCATGGGCAGTTCTTGAACGGCTTCTGGTTGCTCTTCACTCCAAATGCGGCAATTGTGCTTATTTACGTAGCCATTCAACCAGAAATGAGCCTCATCGCTGAACAAAATTTGTCGATAAAAAAGCGGATTTTCTGCCAACTTTTCTAGGGCCCATTCACTGAAAATTCGACGTTGTGGCAGATCGTTCGGCTTCAGTTCTTGCACGAGCTGTATTTTATACGGTTTTACACCAAGATCTTTGCGTAAAATCTTCCATGTGGTCGAATAACACAAACCCAATTGCTGCGAACGGCGACGAATCGACATTTCACGGTCTTCAGCAACACTCTCAGAAACAGACGCAATATTCTCTTCTGTACGCACTGTACGCATTCGTGTGGTTGGTTTAATGTCCAATAAAGTAAACTGAGTGCGAAACTTGGTCACAATCGCATTAATTGTTTGCTCACTTGGTCGATTATGTAGACCATAAATCGGACGTAAAGCGCGAAACACATTTCGAACCGAACACTGATTTTGGTAATAAAATTCTATGATTTGCAAGCGTTGCTCGTTAGTAAGTCTATTCATGATGAAATGTCAAAGCATACTGAGCATCTTTCTCTTTGACACCATGTCTGAAATCCCGCGTGATCTGTCAAATACTAATGCATGAAAATCCTAACCTTAAAAAAATCACCCTTTACTATAAATTTCAGCTCCCTAGCTCAAACTTTGGACTTTCAAAAATAAAAAAAATAAAATTGTGGGCGTGTCAGTAGGCGGATTTTGAAAATATTTACACATGAGCATAAAGGGCCCCTAGAGAGTATATATTAAAAATTTCAGCTCCCTAGCTCAAATTTTGGTTTTTCAAAAAAAATATTTTATTTAATTGTGGGCGTGTCAGTGGGCGGATTTTGAAAATTTTATGTCCCAAGCAGTTTTATGGGCCAAAGATCATATATAAAAAATTTCAGCTTTCTAGCTCAAAATTCAATTTTTCCCAAAATTTGTTTTATTTAATTGTGGGCGTGTCAGTGGGCGGATTTTGAAAATTTTATGTCCCAATCAGTTTTATGGGCCATAGATCATATATAAAAAATTTCAGCTCTCTAGCTCAAAATTCGATTTTTTCCAAAATTTTGTTTTTTTGAGTTTGTGGGCGTGTCTGTGGGCGGATTTCAAAAATTCTTAAACTTGATTATTTCGGGACCCTAGAGAGTATATGGTTAAAATTTCAGCTCTCTAGGTCCAGCTTAAAGGCCTAATTTTTGCCGACGGACGGACGGACGGACGGACATGGCTAGATCGACATTACTATCGATGCTGATCATAAATATATTAACTTTTAGGGGTCTACGGGCAATATTAAGGTATGTTACAAACTATGCGTCAAAATTAATATACCCCTAGAATAGGGTATAAACACAACATAATTTCACTATTACAAATCGATGACGAAAAAATAAAAATCGACCCACCCTACTGTATATGCCTAGATTCGAGTTTTAATTCTTTCAAAAGTGGAGTTTTTTGTTTTTAGGGAATAAATTAATAAATCAAATAAAAACAAAGATCACCTTATAAAGCATCGGTCTCGTCCCTAGAAAAATTCAAACTTTTCTCTCGTTTTTGTGGCAATAAGCTTTTTATTGGAAAAGCTATCCTTTTAGCTTATCCTTTTATAAACATTGAGTGTTGACAACAAATTGCTATTATTCAAAGTAATATTCCAAAGCATAATGCTATATGGTTCGCCCATCTGGCGAACATGTGCTAAGAGTCATATTCGCAGGCTGCAAATTATTCAAAATAAAATTTTAAAAATGATGCTTCATCTTCGCTGGCACTATTCTACCGAGGATCTCCATGAAGAGGCAAAGATTGAAAAAGTTGAAATTCGAATCGCAAAATTATATGATCGATACAAAGTTTTGTGCGGTTGCTCGAATAACAACTTAATTTTAAATTTAACAACTTAAGGTGTTGTGTCTAATTTATATACATTACTGTGATATATATATTATTTTGATGTTCATAGATCTTATTGGTTAATTGTTTATTTACTATTTAATTATTTATTTATCTTCTTTGTTATTTATTTATTTATTTATCTTCTTTGTTTATTTATTTATTTATCTTCTTATTTATTTATTTATTTGCTTTAGTACTTATTTAGTCGATTATGTTAATTTACTTATTTATTTATTTATTTATATTCTTATTTATTTATTTATTTATTTATCTTCTTTGTTATTTATTTACTTATTTATTTATTTATTTATTTATTTATTTTTTTATTTAATTATTTTTTTATTTATTTATCTTCTTATTTATTTATTTATTAACGTTTATTTAATCGATTATGTAAACAACATCTTTATTTGTGATCACACGGACCCACTTCTCTCTCCTCAGGAAAAATTTATATATTAATTAAATGAAGGTTTTTTCATGTAACTTTTCCTTTTTAAAACTTGAATCTGTGATAATACTATTGTATAAGTGTTATAAGTTTTCCAGTAGTAAGGTAGAAAATACCATTTCTCTGTAAATTGTGCAATCTAGAAATACGAAAAAAATTTATATAAATTTAGCTACAATAAAAGTTAAAAACATAGGGACGGGCTACAGTCCGCTTGGGCGAACTGTTGGATACCCTATTCTTATTCCTATCCCTCATAAGTGGGCGTGACAAAAGTCTAAGTATGGTTGAATTGTTAAGAACGCTTTACATATTTTGTTATATAACATTTAAAGGATTTTATCAAAAAAAACGCTCGCTAGCTCAAACTTGGGTGTTTCAATAAAATTGTTTTATTTAATTGTGGGCGTGTCAGTAGGCGGATTTAAAAAAATTAACACATGAGCATAAAGCGCCCCTAGAGAGTATATATTATAAATTTCAGCTCCCTAGCTCACTTTGAATTTTCAAAAAAAAAAAAATAATAATAATTGTGGGCGTGCCAGTGGGCGGATTTTGAAAATATTTACACATAAGCATAAAGGGCCCATAGAGAGTATATACTATAAATTTCAGCTCCCTAGCTCAAACTTTGGACTTTCAAAAATAAAAAAAAAATAATTGTGGGCGTGTCAGTAGGCGGATTTTGAAAATATTTACACATGAGCATAAAGGGCCCTTAGAGAGTATATATTAAAAATTTCAGCTCCCTAGCTCAAATTTTGGTTTTTCAAAAAAAATATTTTATTTAATTGTGGGCGTGTCAGTGGGCGGATTTTGAAAATTTTATGTCCCAAGCAGTTTTATGGGCCAAAGATCATATATAAAAAATTTCAGCTTTCTAGCTCAAAATTCAATTTTTCCCAAAATTTGTTTTATTTAATTGTGGGCGTGTCAGTGGGCGGATTTTGAAAATTTTATGTCCCAATCAGTTTTATGGGCCATAGATCAGATATAAAAAATTTCAGCTCTCTAGCTCAAAATTCGATTTTTTCCAAAATTTTGTTTTTTTGAGTTTGTGGGCGTGTCTGTGGGCGGATTTCAAAAATTCTTAAACTTGATTATTTCGGGACCCTAGAGAGTATATGGTTAAAATTTCAGCTCTCTAGGTCCAGTTTAAAGGCCTAATTTTTGCCGACGGACGGACGGACGGACGGACATGGCTAGATCGACATTACTATCGATGCTGATCATAAATATAGTAACTTTTTGGGGTCTACGGGCAATATTAAGGTATGTTACAAACTATGCGTCAAAATTAATATACCCCTAGAATAGGGTATAAAGATAGAGAAATGAATGGCATTCCTTTATTTATTTTACAACATAGTACCTAGTACGCGTACTTATCAAAAATAAAAACGTATTTCTATACACAGTATATACACAGTCTCATGCAACTGTACGAAATCAATTTCAACTCAAGACTCTAATGTCGGCTGTACGACGAGTTTCTAAATATTTGGAACATACTCTACGGACGTGCTCGCCGCACTTTGGGGGACTTGTTTATATTTATAAGACAGTTGATAGTTCGTGGAAAAAATATAAAAACAGCAAAAAGGGCAAAATTAAACAAATTATCCATTCTAGTTGAATAAAAATGTTAGATTTTGTTTATTATTAAAGGTACTAGCTCGTTTTGGCTTGGCACGGATCTATTTGTTGAATTTGTTCATTTTTTCTGCAAATTCTTTTGACAGCTGGAAGCTGTTATTGTAAAGGGTCTTTCATTAAGGACTTAACAACTTCTTTTTTTTTTGAATAAAATGGAAACTACTAGCGACATCTCAAAAAATGCATTGGCTTGAATTACTATCAAAACATTTATGAATGGCATTCGACTTCATTCATATGTACACCACGGGAACGTATGATTCGGTCGATACGTTGAACCAAATTTTCGATGACTCGGATGCACATTTCGACCGATGCGGCCGCTATTTCTCGTTCAATATTGGCTCTGAGCTCCTCAAACGGCGCTTTGTTGGCATATACCAATAATTTAATGTTGCCCCAAGTCTAGAGGCATTAAATCACAAAATTTCGTCGGCCAATAGACGGGCTGATTTCTCGAGATAACACGTTCACCGAACTGAGACTTCAATAGCTCGATTGTTGCACCCGCTGTGTGGCTGGTGGCACCGTTTTGTTAAAACCACATAATCACAGATGTTCAATTCATGCAATTGCTAAAAGAAATAACGTTCCAACATGTCTCTGTAGCGAATAGCATTTACCGTAACGTGAAGGTCATTTTCATCGACGAAAAAAAACGGCCCAATGACGCCACCGGCATGAAAACCGCATCAAACAGTGACTTTTTGCCGATGAAGTGCTGTTTCATGAAACTCATGAGGGTTCTCAACTGTCCAGTAACACATATTTTGCTTATTGACAAGCCGTTGAACCAAAAATGCGCTTCATCGCTGCGATGAAATTCTTCATTTTCTTCCATCATGTCCAGAGCCCAATTCTAGAACGTACGTCGCTTCATATGATCAAATGGCTTTAGTTCTTGAGTCAGCTTGATCTTGTAAGGTAGTAGGCCAAGATCCTTATGCCATAATCTGGTTTTTGAATTCTCGAGAACGTCGTGAAATTGAGTGATTTGGCTGGTTTGCGACGGATGCCTCTATGCCACAATATTCTCCAGACTTCGGGCAAAACGTAGTCTCACTGGCACGGTAACATCGAGCAGCGAGTGTTCTGACTCAAATTTGTTCACTGGACTATGAATTGCCACCGTACCGTTCTTAGTGTACTGGACCACGATAAAAATGTTGATTTTACTGAATATTTTGAAATTGACAGTTTGGTAATCCGTTTAAGGGTGCGTTCACACTGAAAGTTTTAAGTTTTCAAGTTGCTAATGAAAGACCCTTTAGTAAGAGTAAAAAATTTCAAATAAAAAACAGAGGCTGCTGCAGATGGTTTTGGTGGGAATTCCTACTTCACAATGTTTTGCTTTCCCAACAAAACAGGTGTATTGTTAAACGAAAGTGTTTTCACAAATTCCTTAAACAATTTTAACGTTAACGGAACAACCAACAGTTTGTTCACAATTAGAAAGAGATAAACGTTGTTTTTTCTTAATTTCTATTCATTAAAATCTTAACAACTGGAAAACAAAACACTGATTGATAGTTACCTAGGACATTTATTTATGAGAAGGATGATTGTTTAATGTACTATTCGCTAATGCCAAACTTCGCACACACAGAAGCCAGATTTTAGGCCATATTGCCAGATTAGGGCCACTCATGCCTCGTACATATTTGTTTCTTTATTTTCACACGAGAACGCAGACAGTCAACAGGACTGAGACTAAAATCTTTTATTTACAAGAAGACCGAATTGGTATGCGTGCCAACCCACAGACGACAAACAACAGATATTATCTTGGTTTGTTTTGTGTGTTTACTCGTGTCATGTTCAAGCGTTTGCCGCTAACGATTTTCGTTGCGAGAAAGTTTTTTTGCTCTTTTCTGGGTTTTAAAGTATTACCCTGATATTGCAAATGATTTCTAAGAAACCAAACCAAGAGGTTCCAGTGCGAAATTCCACTGGTCACCTTAAGTTTTTCCACTGCCTCATCTCTGCCAAAAATTTAACAACCATTACATTACATTTTTATTGAGTCTTAAAAAAATCAATACATTTGTTCTTATAACAATGAAGCCGACTTATAAATATTATGCCTGGCTAACTAGATTGAAGAAAATAGCTAAGTAAGCTTTTTAATAATTATACACGGTTAAAAATCCTGGCGTTAAATTTAATATTTTTTGGGTTGCATATATGACCAGTCCTAAATGGTATTTAAATGTAATGCTTTGAATATATTTAATTTTCAAATCCAATAGAAGACATATTGAATTTCAATACTGTTTTGTATTAAAAAACAAGTGCGTATTGTTAAATAGTAACACACATAATTATTAGTATTTAAACCAAAAAAAATAAAATTCATCACTTCTTGTAGGTATTGGTTTTAAGGGCATGTATATTAGAATTTAATACGCTGGATATTGAAAACATATATTTTTTCATTAAAATTGAATATTTTTTTACTCGTTTTAAGCCCAAAGAGAATTTAAATGTAATACAAGATTATTAAATCTTAATACTATTTAAGATTCATTGGATTACTTTTAAACCCACATAGCATTGAAAACTAATACTTATTAATAAAATTTCAATAATATTTAATATTTACTATTGGATTACTTTTTTACCCACATAGTATTAAAAACTAATACTTATTTATTAAATTTCAATACTATATAAAATTTTATTGTTTTTCTCCCAAAATACTTACCAAAATAATACCTTAGATCTTTTGAATATCAAACCGTCATTCTTAAACTTCGAAAGTAAAAAAAGAAATAATTCTTTTATAAAAAAGTTATTTTATTAAAAGGAAGAACAAAGTAATCTTATAAATATATAAAAACTAAAACTATTTGACATAAGTATCATTGAAAAAAAAAATGTTGCTGTCTCCAATTTTAATGGAATTAAAATTATCTATGATTGCATTGGCACATGCAATTTTATCCTCCTTAGATGGATAATTCCCACTTACTGAGCGCAGATACTCAGCTGTCAGCTCCCACCGTCACTAACGCCCTTCGAGAAGAATCCTTTAGCGTATTTGTATGATGGTACTCATCCAAAATGTATGCCGCTGTCCTTGTTTTTATAAATGCTTTTAATCCCTGTAAAATTATGAAAATTTCATTTACATGTACCTACATTAAATTTACTATTGAAAAAGTTACTTACTTCTTTGTATAAAAGAAGAGAGCTCCCAATTGCTGCTTCTTGTTTTTTCAAATTTTCGCTCCATCAGCAGTGTCAAGAACCACAAGGAAGCAGGCACAGCCTGAATACTGCCGCACTATATCACACAAGGAATCCACTGGAATCAGCACACCGTCTCGATCTTTCAAAGTAAATCCGTTCACCAGTTCTTCATTTTCCAAAACTAAAACAAAAACAAATTGTAAATAAATTAGCACGGTTTGCACTCTCCAGGAAATAAATATATGGCACCTAAACTTGCTATTTATTACTTACTTGAAAGAAGGATATCTTCATTTGAAACGACTAAGGATTCAGATGATTCATTCGTCTGATTTTTAGTTTTTTTTAAAATGATTGTATTTTTCCACGTTTTTCACTTTAATGTAAGTACCCAACTACCTCAACGAAGGGTCAGTCACCTTGTCGAGCGCACCTCTCTTTGTTGGTGCCGGTGTGGAGGCTTAAGGGTGCTGTTTTTCAGCATCTACTAAGAACTGCCCACAGGACACTCCGTCCTGATCCCACTCTCCCCCCATCTTCTCCCACTCCTCTATTCCTTACTCTCCCCTTCCCATCTCTCTCCCTCCTTTATACCCTGGGCTGGACTAATGGAGACCCGTGCCGATAGTCAGCCTGGCTGAGGGTCCAGGTTTAAAAAAAATAGCTCAGTCGCAAGCGGAGTATCCGGATACCTGGCGACCTCCGGAACAGCTAGCCTTATCTGTACAATGCGGATCTCTGTACAGACGGACCTTCTCTTCTCCGCTACTCGTGGGAACTATTATGAAACCTAGTCAAAAACAAAAACAATTTTTAAGGCCGGTATCCCTTTGAAAGCGGACGGTAGTACGGCGACAAAGCTGTCTACCGGCAATGCTCTTATGGCAGCTGGCAGCGGAACTGTGGATAACCGTGGTTCCTCCGTCAGTGATTGCGAGCATAAAAATAAATTTCCCAGCAAAAGTGGGACTGTGCAAAATGGTCCCACCTCTGCTGGCAGCAACCCCTCAGGCAGTGTCCCAAAGCTGCCCCCTGGTAAAACTCCTGCTACACTAGTCAGGGGTAAGACTGTGCAAACTCATGGTCCTTCCGCTGGCAGTAAACGCTTGGATGCTACTACCAGACACAATCACCCCCTGGGGGGAGTGGGACTGTGCAACATGGTCCTACTTCCACCAGCGCGTCTTGTAGGCGTCGTCGTAACACCTCGACGTCGCACTACAAGGATAAACGCAATGCAAATCGCATTATTGGCTCTATCGGCACTATCCCTGAGTTGGATAGAACCCCTGCTCAGATCAGTAAACTGACCTGGTGGCTGGCATCAAGGACGCGTTAAACTTATCGCGTGCAATGATCAGCGATCATTGGACCTCTACAAGGTCGCGATCAACAAGCTTGGTGAGCTTTGGCCAGGGGCTAAGCTTGATGTTGTTGCAAGGGAGGACATCCCTTGCCGACCGAGATCGCGTGCCTGGATCCCAATTAGCCCTTCCTCCCCTGAAAGGATACTGCTCCTTCTCAAAATCAGCAACCCATCCCTTCCGACTCACGACTGGAAAGTCGCAAAACTGGAAGAACAAAAGGGTTCCTACCGATGCGCTGTTATCATCATCAATCAGGAATCCCTTGCTCATCTGGCAGCGACTGCAGGCATGATTCGGTTCGGGTGGAACGACATCACGCTGAAGGTCTACAAGAAGGATGATTTGGACGCTGATAAGCAACCCCATCATCCCTCCGAATCTGTTGTGTCGGATGCAAGCGCATCAGTCACCTTCCCCTCCCTAGAGGATGACATTTCAGAGCCCTCTAAGGAACCAAACATGTCTCTACCCCCTGTGATCGACTCCCAGTCGGTTATAGACACACACGACACCAATGACAATGACCTTCTGAGGGAAGACGAGCTCCTTAGCTCATCCTCTGTATTGGAAGGCTTGTCCAACAAGGATCCTCTGAGTGAGGATGAACTTCTCAGTTCGTCCTCTGATTTGGAGGACCTCAATAAAACAGTGATGGAGGCTTCTCCACAAGATCGTAGCAACAATGCTGCAGATCATTCAGATTAACCTCCAACACTCGATTAAGGCCTCGGCCGCCCTTATTCTCCGTCTAGCTAAAACCGGAGAAGACGTAGTCTTGGTCCAGGAGCCCTGGGTTGTCAATAACCTGGTTCGTGGACTGAAGACCCCTGGATACTACCCACTATATGTGTCCGACAAAGGTAAACCTAGATCGTGCATACTAGTGAAGAGTAGCCTCAATGCTTATTTACTCCCTAATTTGAGCGATTGAGATACGACGGCTGCCAAACTGGAAACTGCTGGTAGCACATACTGGTTGGCATCAGCGTATCTTGCCCATGACAACCTGGGACCTCTTCCTGGTGTTAACCTGGAGAGTTTTATTGCGGAAGTAGAGAGGCGGAAAGCTGCACTCATCATCGGATGCGACGCTAATGCGCATCACACCGTATGGGGAAGCACTGATATCAACAGCAGAGGTGAGTCACTTTTCGATTACATTTTAAGTACTAACCTCATTGTGTGCAACATGGGTAATGAGCCCACCTTCATCACCAAGAATCGACAAGAAGTCTTAGACATTACTCTTGTCTCCAATAACATCCACAAATTGATATCGAGTTGGAGGGTTTCGTCTGACCATTCCTTCTCCGACCACCGATATCTTACCTTCAACCTAAACGTTGACATCCCCTGCCAATCCACATTCCGTAACCCTCGGAAAACAGACTGGCCCAAATACAGAGATACTATGCGCAGACATATAACCTCTGAACTCTTAAGTCCCCCACGCAATCCTAGCGAGCTTGACAGCAAAGTCAACAAGCTCACGATGGCTTTTAAGGAAGCGATGGCTGTTTCCTGCCCACTCGTTCGTCCCAGGGGGAAAAAGAAGCCACATTGGTGGATACCTGAATTAGGACCACTGAGAAATGATTGCAGGAGACTCTTCAATCGAGCTAAAAGCTCAAGATCCAATACTGACTGGGACTCCTACAAAGTATCCCTCAAATTATACAAAAAAGAATTAAGGAAGGCCAAAAGATCTTCGTGGAGACTCTTCTGTGGCAAAATAGAAGAAACCTCAGAGGCATCAAGGCTAAGAAAAATCCTTGCTTCAAATCCAACTATGCCTAGCTGCCTAAAGAAAGCAGATGGCTCGTGGACTACATCCAGCGAGGAATCGCTCAATCTGCTACTTGACACACACTTCCCTGGTAGCTCCAACATTACCGGCCATAGTAACCCAAACAGGTCACCTATGGATTTACAGGTAACAAATTCTCAAAATCTGATTACTAGGGACAAGCTTCTTTGGGCACTACAAAGCTTCAAGCCCTTCAAGTCTGCAGGACCTGACGGCATAATACCTGCCGAACTTCAGAGGACTTTTGACATCATTCTACCAACACTGGAGATGATTATGAATAGCTGTTTAAGGCTGACTCACATTCCTCAGGCTTGGAGGGAAGTTAAAGTAGTCTTCATACCCAAGGCTGGCAAATACTCCCATGCTAGTCCAAAAGACCTCAGACCCATCAGTCTATCATCATTCCTCCTCAAAACGCTGGAGCGTCTGATTGATATCCATCTTCGCATGAATATAAGCCCGCAACTGCTGTCTGCGGCACAACATGCGTACATTAAGGGTAAATCAGTGGAAACTGCCCTTCACTCCTTGGTACGCACCATAGAATACTCCCTTCACCACAAGGAATACACTATGGTTGCCTTCCTAGACATAGAGGGCGCTTTTAACAACGTCGACACATCTGCAATCGCAAATGCACTAACAGAACTAAATGTGGATGGATCGCTTGGTGCATTGATCAGTCTTTTGCTAACAAGCAGGATTATCAATTCAAAGCTGGGCGTTTCATCCGCTAAAAGGGCTGTCAGTAGAGGCACGCCACAAGGTGGTGTCCTCTCCCCCCTTCTGTGGAACTTGGTGGTGAATAAACTACTGACATGCCTGGAAGGGGAGGGTTGCACGGTGATTGCCTATGCGGATGACATTGCTATTGCCGTCTCAGGGAAATACCTCAACACTCTAAAGGAACTCCTTCAAAACGCTCTCAACAAGCTTTCAATTTGGGCAAGAAGCTGTGGGCTGGGGGTTAACCCTCACAAAACCGAGCTTGTCCTCTTCTCCAGGAAATATAAAGTCCC
Source organism: Portevinia maculata (assembly GCA_949715645.1). Lineage (NCBI taxonomy): Eukaryota > Metazoa > Arthropoda > Insecta > Diptera > Syrphidae > Portevinia > Portevinia maculata. The sequence continues at coordinate 3,483,721 of OX454526.1, read as the reverse complement.
TCATATCGACCCTCCCTCTATCAACGGTACAAGCTTAACCTTTTCCGACGAAGCTAAATTTCTGGGTCTAATATTCGATAAGAAGTTAAGCTGGAAACCCAATGTACAAGAAAGAGTAAGGAAAGCTACAGTAGCACTTTTCTCTTGCAAAAAAGCCATCGGAAATAAGTGGGGCCTACAGCCCCGCATATCACACTGGCTATACGTATCGGTAGTTAGACCGATCCTGACATACGGGGTGGTTGTCTGGTGGACTGCTCTAGACAAAGCGGTAAACCGTGATAAGCTGAGCAAGGTGCAACGCACAGCTTGTCTGTGTATCTGCGGAGCACTCCGTACGACCCCCTCCGCTGCACTGGACATATTACTGCATCTAACACCCCTGGATATTTTCAGCAGGCAATCAGCTGCCTGCTCCGCTGTCCGTTTAAAAGCCACATCACAGTGGATCAATACGAATATTGGCCGCTCTATCATTCTGGACTCCCATGGGTCCCTACCAAGAAACATCGACTACACTATACCCCAGCTACAGTTCGAAAAGAACTTCCAAATCACTATCCCCTCCAGATCATTCTGGGAGGAGGCTGATTGCACGGAAGATAATTCGATCCACTTTTACACCGACGGATCAAAAACTAGTGATGGGGTCGGAGGTGGTGTTTTCTCAGAAAGACTTAATATTAGTCTCTCTTTCCGTCTTCCTGATCATTGTAGCGTGTTCCAGGCGGAAATCATGGCGATTAAGGAAGTCTTGTCGTGGCTTAAGAGAAACGTGATATCCGCTAAGGACATCCGCATATTCTCGGATAGTCAAGCCGCGCTGAAATCCTTGGATTCAGTCTCTTCAAACTCCATCGTAGCCATAGACTGCCGCTCGTCTCTTGAGGAGATGGCAGAGCAGTTCAACTTTCACCTCTTTTGGGTGCCAGGGCACAGAGACATCCCAGGGAACTGTAGGGCAGACGAACTCGCCAAAAAAGGAACAGCATTACCTCTTCTACCTGATAAAGGTTTCTTAGGTATGCCCATCGCTACTTGTAAACTCATGCTTAAGCTGGCCGCAGTCGAGAGTACAAACCTCAGGTGGACAGGTAGTGATACGTGTCTAGCGACCAAGCATATCTGGCCAAAGCTGGACCTGCGACGCTCTCTGAGTTTGATCTCACTTAACCGACTGCATATTAGCTCTGTCATAGGTGCCATCACAGGGCACTGTCTAATAGGCAAGCACGCATCAAGGCTTGGCGTCTATTCTAACGACTTCTGCAGAAGTTGCAGGGATGAGGAGGAGGAGGAGACTACACTTCATCTCCTCTGCACATGTCCTGCACTCTCCCATAAAAGAAATCTCTATTTGGGAGCCTTCTTCCTTAATGAACTCAGTGACTTGGCTAACTCAGATGTTAGAAGTCTATCACGCTTCATTAGAAGCTCCAAATGGTTTTAGCGGGTAGTGGTAGATACTCCCGATCCTAGTGGCATCACAATGGACCTCTTTGGTCTAAGTGTGTTAGCTTTCGGCTAACAGCCACCTCAACCTAACCTAACCTAAGTACCCAACTAAATTATCCATTAGGAACTCCATGTTGCCGACCGACGTGTTGAAACAAACTAACGGAGTTTTCTTTCGACAAAATTATATTCAATATTAAAATGTAATACTGAAGGGTTAAAAATTAATACTTATGTATTAAAATCTAATACTGGAGGGTTAAAAATTAATACCAAGATATTAAAATCTAATACTGAAAGGTTAAAAATCAATACCTTGTTCTTAAAATGTAATACTGAAGGGTTAAGGTATTAAAATCTAATACCTCGATATTCAATTCAAGTACGAGTTAAAAAGTATTTCTTGAGCATTGAGTCGAGAGTTTCACGCTAAATACAAAATTTATTGAATTTTAATACAATCAAATATTAAATTTCAATACATTATTTTATTATGGTCACTTTTAAACAGATATTCTACTAAAATCAAATAACAAATTATTGAAATATAAGTTTTCAATAATAATGGTAATAGATTATAATATAGAAATATTATATTTTAATATTTGAAGATTAAATTTTAGTGGGAAAGTATTAAAAAAAACATTTTAGTTTGATATGTACTGAATTTTAATACCAAACTATTACAAAAAATGTTTAATAAAGTTGGAATATTAAAAACAAATTATTCATATATTGCATACGGCTGTAATACGAGGGCCGTATTTAAATACATCCTTTCTTAAGTGAATACGGTACGTTTTTGCTGTATGCTTGCTCCCGACATACTTAAATCAGTTTCTATAAGGCTTTAAAATTATAGATACAATATACATTTAAACAAAACAAAAAGAAACAAAACAAAACAAAACCAACTAGTGTCATGTGCGATTGATTTTAAATTAAGAAATTTGTCTTTCTCTACTTTAGTGTATAGTTTGAGATAATCTGCTTAATGAATAGTATAATGTGATTATACTATCACAAACAGAATCAAACCGTTTAATTGGCAAAAATATAGCATTACATGGATTTACATGAAAATAAAATGCTAACGTACTCGTATATGAGCGTTTCAAATTGAGTTCTTGTATTAAACGTGTAGAGTCGCATATTTTAAGCTTCAAAATACGTTTAAGTTAGCCTCTCAAATTAGCCCTCGCAGCTTTGATATAAAAAGGTAACAGAAGACTTCTACTAACATCCTGTTCGATATGAGGGAGGCATCTTTCATTAAGGAGATTAAATGGTGAAAGGTAGTAATTTTCGTCTAAACTATCACATATGTTGGAATCCAATAAAGACTTAATAAGCGCATTTGGATGGAATTCTATACGTTTAAGTTTTCTTAGGGAAAGATTGATAAGGTATGTCATTAGAGGTGTTACCTTGCATGCTTCATATAGGAATTTATTTGGATACTACTCGTATTTCTTATCTGATCTTCTATACTTTCCACAACAGAATCTAAGGATTTTCCGCTCAAATTGTTCTAAGTCTTTGGCTATTGTGGGCGAAGTAGTAAACCACGCACAGAATCCATACGCTAATACGGGTCTTATAACTGTTTTATATATCAGTATCTTCGTGTTTGAATGTAATGCTTTTGACTGTAATAAAGATTTTAGTGTAGAAGTAACAGCTTTAGCTTTTGTTAGAGTTTTTCTAGTAAACATGCTAGAAAAACTCTAACAAAAGCTAAAGCTATTAATAATTAATAATTAAAATTAAAAAGTAACCGATTGTGGAAGTACACTCCCAGGTATTTCAATTCTGACCGCAAGGGAACGGAATGGTTATCGATTTGCAAATTCAATGTTTTGCTTTCTTTGACAGCTAAGCGATGGCCTTTACCACTTGCATTGCGAAAACAAGTTATCCCGCATTTTTCCGAGTTTATTTGGAGACCCCATTTTTTGAAGTATCCTAACAGCAAAGGAAGTTTTTCCTTGATTTTATTGAGAGCGTTTTGAGGTCTCGCATCGCTAGCTAGAATCAAGGTATCGTCTGTTCAGCATCTAATACACTTTCATGTGGGAAATCATAAAGAAATATGATAAACAGAATTGGTCCTAAAATAGACCCTTGCGGAATACCCGATAGCGATGGGAATGTTTCTGAGTACTCAGACCGAATAGTAAATGAGGAAAAACGATTTTGAAGATAGTTATAGAGTAATCGAATAAGCCACTTAGGAAAGTTTAATTTAATGAGTTTCTCAAGGTCAATATCTAGCCCAACTGTACATTTCTTGTTCCTTAAGTTTTGGATAATCTTATTGGATAAAAGGAGTATTGCATGTTCGGTCGAGTGGTCTTTTCTAAATCCAAATTGCGTTTTTGGAATCACATCGGTGTCTTAGTAGATGATGTTAATATGATTAACTAATATTTTTTCAAACAGTTTTCCTATATTCGAGAGTAGTGATATTGGATGAAACTCTTTAATTTCCTTACTCGATAGTTTTTTTGCTACTGGCAAAAGTTTGGCTTGTTTCCAAATTGTAGGGAAATATCCATTGTTAATACAATGGTTGAATAATGAAGACAATATTGAATCGAGATACCTCGTCTATGCCTGATGAACACTTTTTATTAAGGTTGGCTCTGAGAACTTCTACTTTGTCAGGGTTGGTAAAAGGTGGAGTATTTGGGTTGACCGAAGGGTGAGATGGCGAAAACGTTGTGATAGGAACATTATTTTCATTAGCACAAATTTCTGTAACGGTTGATAACACTTCGGAAGTTAAATTGTTATCGAAATAAGGTATTTTTTCCGAATAAAGGGAGGAAAAGAAATCTTTAAAAGTATTAAGCTTAGTTCCAGTATCATTTAGTTCAACTCCATTGTGTGTCAGTATGTCCTTTGAGATATCCGTACCAAAAAACGATCTTCCCGTTATTCTGTCAATCTCTTTAAAAGCTTGCGGAGATTGTCTTACTTTCTGTAGTCTATACTTGAAGGACGAATTCATATCTAAATTTATTCTCTCACTTATGATTTTGCTGAGGCATTTGATTCTTGCGGATAAGTCGTGATATTCGCCATTTATTCTATTAAAATGTCTATGATAAATTCGCTTAAGTTTTTTAAGCCAAAGATAACGTATTTGAATCAGTTTCATTGTAAGTGGAGAAATGTTGTCGTACTTATATTGCCTTGGTTTGCATAATGCCGAATTTGTTTCGATAGAAGTTACCAGTGTTGAATTCATTTCGGCAATGAATGTATCTATTTCTTCATTCAAAAGGTTTCTGTCAGAGGGAATGTTCAATCGGGAAAGACTATTATTTAGATCTTGCCTGAAAGCTTGCCAGTCAGTATTTTTAAAGCTTCTATAAGTAACCGGCGGTAACAGCAAGGGTTCAAAGTTAAAAATTCAAATACATTTAGCGAAATGCCATAATGGTCAGATATTGTAGGGAATGTCGAGCACAAATTATTGGTAGTTATAGAGTGCAGGCAAGATGAAAGTAAAAAGAAGTCTTATACCGAAGACGAACGCGGGAATGTTGGGCTATTAGGTGATATCAGATCAAGATTCAAGAAGGGTCCATTGAAAAACCAATCATATATCTTGAGTCCATTTCCATTGTGAACGCTATCTCGTCAGTGTTGGTGACGAGCATTGAAATCTCCCCCAAAAATTACGGCATCATAAGTACTTGCAACGGAATATAACCTATCGAGATCTCCTGGTAAGCTTCGGCCAGCGTTAGTTGGTATGTAAATGCTTACAAAAAATATTCTCATTTGTACGCCTTGTGGATTTTGAAGCCAAACACACTGAAAAAATATACCGAGTCATTTTTGTACTTTTCGTCCAGTATTATTGCAGTTCCTCTTCCTGCGTTATTCCGAATGATGTTAAATCCTTCAAATTTGGGTTTGTGTCTTGCGTGTAGCCTAGTTTCAGACAGAAAGCATATTTGAGGTTTTTTACTTTTTAATATTTTTAAAAGTTCAAATCTTCTAACATGAGAAATTAACGAATTGAAATTTATCGAAATAATGTTTAGATTTGTGTTGGTCATTATACTACAATTGAGGCGACAAACTCTAAGTACCTATGTAAACATTTTTTCTCCTTTCGACTGAAGCTGTTGATATTTTGGCCAAAATTGTCTGATTTTTACCAAAAGATCCTTGAATGGGATATTAAATAGATTTTGTGTTTCATTTAGAAAGTCGCTAAGACTACCTGTTGGTTGAGAAAGTCTGTTTACCTGTTTGGGTGCTTTTAGGTGTGATTCGTTGGTTGTTATTTTTGCCATATCTACAAATGACACTTGTGGCCTTATAAGCTGATTAACTGTGTCATGGACATCTCTTATATTAGACATTCTTCTTATTTTTTTCGTTTGAGAAAGGGCTTCCTTTCTTTCTTTATATTTTATATACGATGGGCAGCTTAGATCGCTGGCTGTATGCCCTGATTTATTGCAATTAATACATTTAACTTCAGGAACTTCCTGATTTGATTCCCTACAGCTTTTGTGAGATTCAATACAAGACTGTGAGTCATGATTTTCTCCGCACAAAACGCAGCGACTATTATATGCACAACAGTCACCCGTATGACCAAACCGTTGACAGCGGTAACACCTAATGACCACCCTATTATTTTTCTTTTCCCAGTACACCCTTTGGTGCAATAGACTTCTAATATTTATTAATTCTTTAATGGACTCTCCCACCTCTAGTTGTATGACAAAAATATTTAATTTAATATTCTGGGCTTTTGTTCGAGCTGTAAAGAATGGACTTATCTTACTGACTTTCACATTTGGCGCGGATTCTTTCAGAGCTTTACGAATGTTTTTAATAGGTGTATCCCCATCAATACCTTTAAGAGGTATAGAAGTCTTTTTTGTCTCTTTAGGAGAAAACGAATATGCGCCTATACCCGTCTCGCGAAGTCGATTAATAACTAAGCCATGTACGCTCGCACTATTAACGTATACCTTTGTCTTATGATAACTGTTAAATTAAAATCGATGGATTAAAAGACGATCTGATTGCGTTTAAAACTAACAAAGGAATGAATGAGTTTATTAGGTTAAAAGCTTGTGAAAAAAAGTACAAATTATAAGAAAAAGAAGTGAAAGAGAAAGATGATGACTTTCTTAGATTGACATAATAATATTTGTTAAAAGATGTCGCTAGAAAGCTATTGTATAATATAGGGTGTTTACAAAGTTTTATAATTGAGTTTAATTATTGCTTTAACACTCCCCTTCAATATTAAAACGAAGGAATTTAGTTTTTAAAAATGAATGCCAAATCTTTTAAAACAAAAATAATGTTTGTCCTTAGGAACAGCTTTAGTTAGACCATCAGCAACCATTTCATTCGTTGGGAGATATTTGAGTACCACAGCTTTTTGTTCTATTGCCTCCCGTATGAAGTGATATTTGTAGTGTATATGCTTGGTACGTGAGTATTTTCCTCCATAAACAGCTATATGTTGAGCACTTTGATTATCGCAAAACAAAGTTGTAGCATCAGCACATCCAAAATTTAATTCATTTAGTAAGTTGCGAAGTGCATATGCTTCCTTTGCTCCTTCAGTTAGCGCGATGTACTCCGCTTCAGCACTTGAAGTTGCTACAGTGCGTTGTTTCCTCGATTCCCAACTTATGGCAGCACCTGCAAATACAAAACAATAACCACTTTGAGATTTGCAATCATTTCGATCCTCAGCCCAACTAGCGTCAACATAACCAACGAGGGGTAATCCAGTTTTGCGAAATATTAATTTTGAGTTTTTTGTAGCATTAAGATAGCGCAGTAAGTTAATTGCTGTTCTCCAATGCTGCTTTTTGGGGTCTTTGCTAAATTGAGATAAAGTGCTAATGCTGAAAGCAATATCTGGGCGACTGTAAACAGCTAGATGCATAATTGATCCTATAAGCTCCTGATATTGTAAAATATTTACTGATTCGTTCTCTCCAATGATTGTTGGCTCCTTTTCGAGTTTTAATTTGACCTGCATAGGTATAGAGGATATTTTTGAATTGTGCATATTGTATTTTAAAATAAGATTATTAATGAAGCGAGTCTGACATATTGATAACATATCCTGATTCCTTGTAATTTCTAGCCCAATACATAAAGATGGATGTCCAAGGTCTCGAATTTCGAAACATCGTGAAAGGCTATTTTTTATTTTATCGAAAAAATTAATATCGTTGGTAGCGATGACAATGTCATCGACATAAGTACCCAAAATGGTTTTTTGAATATTTTCGGTTTTATAATAAATACAGTTATCATAATTTGATTGTGTCAGTTTTAATATTTTAAGTTGTTCATCCAAAGTACTATGCCACTGCCTGCTCGCTTGTTTGAGGCCATATAACGCTTTATGAAGCCTGCAAACTTTATTTGGATTGTCTCTATCTATGAAACCATCAGGTTGTTTCATGTATATTTCCTCCTTCAAAATTCCATTTAAAAATGCTGTTGATACATCGAGATGGTAAAGAGTTAAATCATTTTCAATAGACAAAGCGTATATGAGACGGAGTGAACTTTGTCGTATGACAGGCGCATAAGTATCTACATAATCCACTCCATACTTCTGCGTATATCCTTGCGCGACAAGTCTTGCTTTCCGTCGATCTACTATACCGCTTGGTAAATACTTGGTTTTATAAACCCATCTACAACCAATTACATTTCTGCCAAGAGGTAAATCACATAGCGTCCAAGTTTCATGCTTCATCAAGCAATTATATTCTTCTTTCATGGCGGAATACCATTCATCCGCATGCGGTGAGCTTTTCGAGTCTTGATAGCTTACTGGATCATCTGATTGACTTATATTAAAAGCTTTTTCGTTAGCAATTTTTGAATGGTGTCTAGGTCTCAATCGGTTTCTTATATTTTCTGTCTCAAATTCATTTTCATTTTGTGTATCACTATTTTCACGTTTATTTTCCGATTGTTCATTTTTCAGTTCATTGAAAGATTCCTCAGCTTCCACGAATTCATCATCATCATCATTGTTTCGATTGCTGCCTTCTAAATTCATTTCCGTTTTTTCAATTATTTCTTCTTTTTCTTCCGGTTTTATTTTGCTTTTTTCTTTTACCGATTCCTTTTCATTATTTGGTAAAAGTTCAATGTACTGATTATTGCTATAAACTGTTTCTATAAAACGTACGTCACGACTCTTAACAATCGCTCGAGATCCTCTTTTCCATAAACGATATGATTTCGATTCCTCTGAATATCCCAACAAAACATACTCTTCGCTCTTAGGATCCAACTTTGATCTATTCGGGGATTTATTTAAGACAAAAGCCCTACAACCTATTTGACGTAAATGGCTAATTATAGGGATTCTTCCAGTCCATATTTGTTCCGGAGTTTGATTAAAATTAAGATTTGTTGGGCAACGATTACGAATATATGCGGCAGTATGAATAAGCTCTGCCCACAGAAATTTCGGTAAAGAGGCCTCCAGCAAAAAACACCGAGTCATTTCAACAAGAGTTCGGTTCATGCGTTCCGCAACTCCGTTTTGTTGAGACGTATATTCTGCACTCAACTGACGTTTTATTCCATGCTCAATTAAATATTGTGAAAATTCCTTACTAACTAACTCACGTGCGTTATCACTTCTTAAAATCTTAATTCGTCTATTAGTTTCGTTTTCCACCTGGCTTTTAAATTCTTTGAATGCATGCAAATAATCACTTTTTTGTTGCAGAAAATGGACAAATGTCTTTCTAGACCAATCGTCAATAAATGTGATAAAGTAAACGCACTTGCTAATTGATTCGGTTTTGAATGGTCCGCACAAGTCAGAGTGAACTATTTCAAGCAATCCACTTGACGACTTCTCACTTTTAGCAGAAAACGGTAGTCTAGTTTGTTTTCCTCTCAAGCATGTCGAGCAATCAATTAATGAAGATTGAAAATTTGGCAGACCTTGCACCATCTGCTTATCTTTCAATTTGCGAAGAGATGGTATGTTAAGGTGTCCGTATCGCTTGTGCCAAAGTTCTAATAAATTATGCGTTGCTTTCGCCGCTACATTAGAAACTTCATTATCCTTTTGTAGACTCACCAAATACAATTTCTTGTGTTCTACAGCCTCAAGAATGATTTTATCCTTTTTCATAATCCGCCCTTGTTTTCCTTCTAAAACTACTTTACAGCCATTATCTGCAGCCTTGCTTGCAGATATAAGATTGCTCCTAAGCTCAGGTACAAAAAGTGTTTGATAGAGGTTTATGACTTTCGATTTACCATGTACTACAATATCTAGTTTAACCGTTCCTATTCCTTCAATTTTGGCAAATTCATTGTTCGCAACTTGAACCTCACCAGTATAGTTTTTGTCTATGCTAACAAAGGCTTCTTTCAGACAGCACATATGAGACGTTGCACCACTGTCTATATACCAATTGAAACGCTCACGTGTATGTTCCTTTACATTTTGGGATACTTCATTGATGGACGTAGTGTGCCCGCTAGTCAATTCAAATGCTATAAACCCTTCCTCAGATGAATCACCCTTCTGCGCAAGATTTGTTCTATCCCTATTCAATGCTACCCGACAATCTCTCTTCATATGTCCTTTTCGACCGCATCGGTGGCAATTATATTGAAAATGTGACATACCTGTACGCCGCAGATTGTATTCTACCTTCTTTTGATGAAATCTTACTTTAAATGCATCCTCTTTGAGTTCACCGTCCTCCTTTTTCTTGTCGCTGACTTCTAACAGACGAGCTCGCAAAACTTCCAGTGTAGGAAAATCATTAGATGCATCAAAGGCAGCTTGCAAATATTTGTATGACTCCGGCAGACTATCCAGCAACAGCACAGCTATCAGATCATCATCTAATTTAGCATCCATCTCATGCAAGCGTGTGACAATTAAATTAAAGTTTATTATGTGTTGTTCCATATTTTGGTGGTCATGCATTTTGTAATTGATCAACTTACGGAATTCCTCAATTTTGGTACGTGTTCCCTTACGATTGTATGTCGCTTCTAAGAAATCCCAGACTCCTTTTGACGTAGCTATTCCGTGTACGAGTGACACTTGTTCCGGCTCCATCGATACAATTATCTCACTTCTTGCGTCCAAATCCTTATCATTCCATTCCTGCAGTAGTGCAGCATCAATTGGTTTTTCCACGTTGCCTTTCACATATTTCAGAAGACGATTCTTATGAAGAACTGCCTCCATTTGGTGTTTCCATGTGAAAAAATTATTACCATTAAATAATGGTATTTTTCCTGACAGCGATGACATTTTATGCAAAAAATAATACTCAATTATCAAACTTCTTTAAACTTTGAATGGGAGCTGGGCCCATAACCTGTTAAATTAAAATCGATGGATTAAAAGACGATCTGATTGCGTTTAAAACTAACAAAGGAATGAATGAGTTTATTAGGTTAAAAGCTTGTGAAAAAAAGTACAAATTATAAGAAAAAGAAGTGAAAGAGAAAGATGATGACTTTCTTAGATTGACATAATAATATTTGTTAAAAGATGTCGCTAGAAAGCTATTGTATAATATAGGGTGTTTACAAAGTTTTATAATTGAGTTTAATTATTGCTTTAACAATAACCTATATTCACAAATTTGTATTGAATATCCAAAACATTACATTCGGCTGCTGCTAATTTAATTAAATCAGTTAATAATGTGCAGTTAGCACCAAAAATATAAATAGGTGGGCAAAAAACAATTTTGTTTAATTTATGCGATGCACTGTCTCCTGTTGTTTGCGTTTTTTGCATTTTAGCAGAATGGTTGCTGCGTACATCACTGACATCGCTTACCAAGGAACAGTCATCCAATTTGTCTAGATCTGCTAGTGGCGAGAATGGATTGTTGTCAAGAGTAGATTGCCGATGACTCATAGCATGAGAACAGCCAGCATCGGCTGCATTTATTCTTTTCCTTTTTCCCATATTCGTGTTGTAGGTGTGCGTACCTTTTTGTTGGAATTGGCATTGGAGAGGAGAGACACCCAAATTGTTTGTCGTTGTTGGCCTCTGAGTATTTACTGAGAGACGATTTTTTTCGATTGAACTGACATTAGAATTCACGTGTTTGATGTTACTCGTATCACGAATTAAATGCACTTGCATTAGCATTTATTTTATTCTCCAGCACTTGGGCTGGAGAGTTCTTAATCACTTTATTATTTTCCACTTTGTTGAGTCTCTATCTCTTTAAGGAAATTATTTGATATTTAATTACTTGCGGTTGAACCGCTACAATTGTGAAGAGATTTTGTTTTCTAATAAGTAACACGTTTGCTTACTCCGGGATTTTCCAATGCACTCCATTTAACAACCATTTAAAAGTGAGTCACAACAGTCATAAAAATATTCTGAAACTTGGTGTTCGATATCAGCGTTATCCTCTTGGTAGGTTGGTTGGTTGGAACCGGCCCTCGATGAGGATATACTTAGAACAGAGGTAGGTCCATTGTGCTGCGAAGTGTAAGGTGGGTGGGTCATCCTCTTACTCAGGGAACCATTTGATACTCTGAATGAAGGAGCTAATCTTTGCTGTGCAGGCGTTGTTGAGATCATTTAGATCATTGAAAAGGTATTCACCCAGTGTAGCCTTCCTTATGTTGGCGAGTGCAGGACACGTGCAAAGGAAGTGACTGATAGTCCTCCTCGTCCCTACAGCTTCTGCAGAAGTCAGTTGTAGGGAATGACCAGCTTTTGAGCATGTCTTCCTATAGCACTGTGCCCGGTGAGGGCGTTCATTAAATTGGAGAGGGTTCCTCGCCTATGCCTCAGAAGTCCGAGGGACCTGGATTTATTTAATGTCGGCCAGAGTAGCCTTGTGGTGTTGCACTGGTCGAGTTGGTGCCAACGACGGTTGGCTTCGCTCACCGCATTGGTGTCTATCAGGTGTTTAACATAAGACGTTGTCGCCTCGATGTCGGTGACGCTTATGCTGTTTCAACCAGAAGAGCCTCGTCAAGCCAGTTCGTCAGCTTCACAATTCCCTGGTATGTCGCAGTCACGCGTTCTCCTGTAAGTCTCCTTAACCCGAATTATCCCAGAGAAATTTTTTGTTGAATTTTTCAATGAAATTAGGAAGTAAGGACACTCGTCCTATTTGTATTGTAAAAAAAAATTGAAAAAAAAAATTAACTTACCAATTGCTGGGGATAAGGTGTACCCCATATGGTACAGTGGGATAATGCACTATCATAATCTAATGTTAAAATATTACGGAGATTTAAATTTATATTGAATATTGTGTGTTTTATTGATTATTTTTATACATCAATTACTGTGACATTGTGTGATAGGCTTTGAAACAGCGCACATGTAAGGCAACGCCACATTTCCCACAAACAGTAGCCGCTTGAGTGTGGCAAATTCGACATCTGGTTCGTTTGTCTTGCTCGACAATCAAGTGGTTTATTTCATCATATCTAATGTCTTGGTTCTCTGTATTTGCTGGCTTCAAATTTCGTGGTCTGTTGCTTTTTCCGTATGTTCCCAGCAAACTCCTAGCTAGTATACGACGGAACTCCAAATTGTCCAGTGTACCTTTATTGTACTTATGAAGCTGTCATGCATTTGAAATTGCCATATCAATACAATGAGAAAAGAGTGGATAATACCATTTTTTCCCTCTAATACCAATCCGATAAAGACCGATATTTTGGTCTGATCTATCGACGCCTCCCATATTTTTATTATAGCCTTTTATAAGTTTTGGCTGGGGAACTGATATTTCTTTTTTCTCAGCACGGGAGTATCTTCTCACCGAATTTGTTGGATGTACTGGAACACAGTTTGATATCATATTTACAATGTTGTTGTAATTCCATTTGCATACAACCGCATTGAGTTCTAAACAGAATTCGTAGCTATTAGCACCTTGGTCTTTTCGTTTCAGAATTTTATCCGATCATGAAATAATTGAAGAGAAGAAAAAAAATTGTCAAAAAATAAATGATAGCTTTCAAATACAGTTTCATCGAAAAAGAGCGAGAACAGGTCCAAAGGAGCTAAAGATGGATTGAGGTTGCAAGATTCATAATCGAAGTCTGTAACTGTTCCCTCCAAGCCTTCTTTTTTCCATGAAAAATTTATAACTCGCGCCTTCTTTTTATTGAAAAACGAAGAAAGTGGGATTTCATCCTCTTCATCAAAGTTATCCGGGTGTAAAACAATTTCTGCCACTAGCTGATTACGGGGCAAATTGTCTACACAAACCACATCTTCCTCTCCTGAATCCTCATCCGTTAGATCACCTTCCAGTAACGGTGATAAAATAGGGATTTCTGAATAAAAATCGCCTTCATCGCTTTCGTCTATGCAAGTAATGATCTCATTGACAGTTAGCCTACAAAAAACCAAAAGGATATGTATTTTCCCACTGTACCATATGCGGTACATCAATATGAATATCCATGTAACATTAACAAAATATATCTTAATCGTCAAATTAGTTGAATAGGACGATTTGCCATTGTTTTTATTATATAGATTTCGATTTTAAACTTACTATAAGCTATCAATTAAGAATTACTTACCTTTTCCTCGACATTGTCTTGCTTTTAAAAAAATTAACACTTTTCACTCCTCTTTTAACACCAATGAAACACAAATAAATCAAACTTGACATTAAAATATCATAGCCTACTTTACTACAGCGCGAGAATTCGAAAAAAAAATATTTAAATAAGTGGCCTTCCTTTCGGCTAGGAATTTTTATATTAAGTGTACCATTACGGTAGAGTGGGATAATTCGGGTAAAATGTCTAGAAAATCTATTCCTTTGAGTTTACGCCGAATGGTTGTCATTATTATTCAAATTTTTCGGTGTTTTTTCTTAAATGCTTATCACACATGTTTCCACTCCAAACCTATGTATTAATTGTTTCATAAAATAAGCAAATTCTACCAACACCTAATATGATACGCAACTAATCATAAATTATTGTGGCATTTTTTCTACAACACATTAAAAGCTGATTTTAAATTTTTCAGATACATCCACAATTTGTTTTTGTAATAATTGCAGACATCTGCTGATTTGTTGTTGTTGAAGGTTTGATGAAAAATGAGTTATTAATATGTAGTAGAAAGACCAGCACTAATATACAACATGCTTCATTTCTCTGCAGTTCACACAGAAGGGTTTGATAAAATAATTAAAAATGTCAATGTTCCATTCTGGAAAACCACTAAAACCAAATTTGCAAAAGTTCCCACTTTTCTAGTCCCTACAGGAAACCGAATGACGGTAATTTCCTAGTGGCATTCCACCAGAAATTAAACGACGAGAAAAGGGACCTGAGTTGTGTATACCGTTAACCGTTAACCGTTCCCACCCACAATTCGCTCTTAATTTCGGCTCGGTTTCGGTCCCATTTCCGTTGTCATTAAATTAATATCCTTTCAGGTCCAAAGACGACTCAGTTAAATAATTAATGTGTATGTCTGCATGTGTACAAACGACACACGAACATAAAACACACCCGGAAAATGAACTTCCAACAGAGAGTCCTGCTTCTGATCCAGGCAAATACCGGCCAACCAACCGATGTCAGCTGAATAACAAAAGGCCAGATATATAATTGCCACCGCAATTTTATTAACATGCAGCAGTACAAGTTATTTCTGGGAATTCAACTAATTGATAATAAAATTTAAAATAATCGTATAAGAACATGGATGCTGGACTACTTCTGCGTGGACGATTCGCAAAGGGATTCCTTGGATCCTAAGGAAAATCGTGTGGCCAGCTTCCAGTGCATGGTCTTTCAATAATAACATGGTGTCGTTCCATTTTCTTTTTTATTGAATTATTAAAATTCCAATTCAACATGGAAGGTCATGTATTAAACACAATGGAAGTAACATATGCCCCCATAAACCGATTAATATCCAGCATCCGTTTAATAAATTTATATTGCAAGGGAATGTCAGAAGCCTAGGGTCACTTACAAAATAAACATTTCCTTCTGTTTTTTTTTCGCCTGCTTCGTCATTATTATTTTCCTTATTTTTGTACGTCTTTTAAAAGTTAATAGACATGTGTGTAATCAAAATGACAGTTATTTATGAGTATGTATAGGCTAGAAAGTTGTTCTGACAAATAAAACAGGACAAGAACATATGAATTTTAGATACACTTTTATGTGTACGAACTAATTACAGAGAGCCTGTGGATTGAATCTATTTACCACAAAGCTAAAATTAATCGTCTGGCAAATTTTCGCAACCATTAGTGTTTTCGAGGACGAAGAGATTAAGAGCATATCCGAACAGAAATATTTTGGATTCAGATAAATATTTGCGGAGTTTCTTTCAATCTTACATACATAGGGGAGAGTGGGTATGTATGGGACACTTTTCAGAAAAAACACTTCTACTCGCAACTTTGAAATCATACAATGGCGATCACAAGGATGAGGCCATACATTTTGCAATCGATTTTCAGTCTTTATAACTGTTGGAAATTGTATACCCAGAAACTTTTACTACCTGTGAATAGGTACATATTTTCCCAACGGTAAGTCATAAAATTAAATGGTAAATAAGAAACGACCGCTGGAATTACCCAAGATCAAACAATAACTACTTGAAAAGCGTATTAAAAGATGCGCACTAGGGTGAGGCCATTCCGAATATTTCGTTGCAGGAGTTCACATCAGCGATTTGTTTTCCACAGTTTTGTTAAGAATATTTGAAAAAGCGTTTAAAAGAACTGTTTTTATTTAGTTAAACAAAAAAATGGGTTCCGAAAAGACTTTGACAGAGACAGAAAGAAGAAAAATAGATGCTTTCAAGGAGTTAGGACTCTCAGGCCGACAAATTGCCAGGAGGCTAAATAGAAGTAAGACTGTTGTAAAAAGTTATCTTGCGGATCCACAACACTATGGGAAAAAGCAAAAAGGACGCACGGCGGCAGCAACAACAGCGATAAGACCGGGTTATTCTACGTCTTGCCTCAAATTCTACTCTTCCAGTGACTAAAATAACGGTCAACAGCGGATTATCAGCCAGCATAGTAACGGTCCGAAGGATATTACGAAACTTAAAAACAAACCTGTTTAGAGGCCAGTACACAAGGAGTATCGAATGCATTTTGCATGAGGACATGTCGCTTGGATGAAAAAAAGTTTAACCTTGACGGTCCCGATGGCTACAACTCTTATATCCATGATCTAAGAAAGGAGGAGCTTATTTTGGCAAGACATCACAGCCGTACATCAGGTGTAATGGTGTGGCGAGCTATTACCTAATATGGCTCAATAAGTTGGAGTTTTTGTCCACAACAATGAACGGAAACAACTACAAATTTTTGCTGGAACCGTCAAAACAATTCTTTGACGTTAGGCAAAAAGGTCTTAAGTCAGAAACTGCAGTTTTTCGTTAAACCAAATTTAAAATATTTTAATTATTTGCAAATCGGGATTAAATTAATTATTACGATGGGAAGCAGTTGTGCTAAACTTAAGTCGGTAATACCAAACGAAAGAGAAAAACAAATTTAGTTAAACCCAATCAAAAACCCAAAATGCAATTTTTTGACTTAAGACCTTTTTGCCTAACGTTAAAGAATTTCGGACCCCTTCTTGGATATTTCAACAATACAATGCCCCTTCTACACTTTCGGTTGTTAGAAGTTGTATTCAATCAGAAGACGTGGAGCTTTTGCCATGGCCGCAATATTCACCGGATTTAAACATAATCAAAAATTCTTGGGCATGAAGTTTATGAAGGCGGAAGACAATTTGAAGACAATGACACTTTAATCGAAGCTATTCCTGATGCCTGGGCACAAATTTCTCTTAATTATTTAAAAAAAAACTGTATGATTCTATTCCAAACCGTCTTATCATATCGAAAAACGACGTGCATACTCATTATTAATGTAGGCAAACATAATATATAAATGTATAAAGACTGAAAATCGATTGCCAAATGATTGGCCTCATCCTTGTGATCGCCAGTGTACATAGGGGAGAGTGGGTACGTATGGGACACTTTTCAGAAAAAAAAACACAAAACGCCGAAAAAGAAAGACGCAACAACAATATGACGATGCCGATGTTATTGCCTCTCTTAGGTTAGAGTTGGAGATTTATAATCTTTAGTTAGATACTCCTAAAAAAGAAAAAGAAATAGGGTTACCACGAAGTTTTGACTCATAGTTTGTAACATACCTTAATATTGCCCGTAGACCCCTAAAAGTTACTATATTTATGATAAGCATCGATAGTAATGTCGATCTAGCCATGTCCGTCCGTCCGTCTGTCGGCAAAAATTAGGCCTTTAAACTGGGCCTAGTGCGCTGAAATTTGAACCATATACTCTCTAGGGACCCGAAATAATCAAGTTTAAGAATTTTTGAAATCCGCCTAAAGACGCCCACAAACTCAAAACTAATTTATCGAAAAAATCGTATTTTGAGCTAGAAAGCTTGAATTTTTTATATATATGATCTTTGACTCCTAAAACTGCTAAATTTTCTAAAATCCGCCCACTGGGCGTGTTCCACAATTAAATAAAACAACTCTATTGAAAAGTCAAAGTTTGAGCTAGGGAACTGAAATTTATAATATAGACTGATTTGCGCTCAACCGGTGAAAGGGATTGCACGCTTTTCTCCGCATGCCTCAGGCCGCTCACGCAACTTCGTTGTTCCGCTTAGGGTACGTGCTTGTTGTCTGGCAGGCGCCTATGTCAACGCACATATACATGTGTACTCACACAATTCACACACGGATGCAGATACAGACATCGCACATACATAAAAACCTTCGCACAGACGTCACCTTTCATGGAAAAAAAATTTCATTGGAATCGGTTAACGCGTTTGGCCAACCACCGGTGACAAACACAAATATGGATTGATTTTTATATATTTTTACATATATGTAACAACTATTTAACGTTCACTTACTTTCGAAATGGTATTTCCTATTTCACCTTTAATGGAATCAATCAGATTACCTTCACACTTGCACAATTTCAAATTGGCTAACATATTTGAGTAATGCCGTATACGGCATCACTATAGTGATGCCCCGAAATACATATTATCATAGTTGAGCTAAAATTTTAACTCATCAGTGACACATCCGTACATAGATAGGTATACTATAGCAGCTCTTAAGGACACAAATTGTTAAAACAAATCACAACGATAAGGAAAAGGTCAGCCTCATTGAATTCACCCTAATTTAAATTCTCCCAGATTCCGGGAATTCAAAAACTTTACTTTCTCATTGCTGTGAGATCTCATGAATTTTAAAATAGGTATCGTGCGACTTAAAAATAAACTAACAACAAGATAAATATACCCAAACTGTTAACTACTCTTTATGTTCGTTAACATTGCGAAAGCATATGGAGACCGCTCGTCCTGTGACCCACAGGACCCAAAGTAATGATTTAGTTGAAGAAAAAAGCCAAAAGCAATGCCATTAAATCCCTTCAGAACTCAATTTATATCCCATAGCAATTTATACAAACACAAGACAAACTAACGCATTCCAGTCGTTTTTAAGCTTTTATAATGTTGGCATTGGCACGGCACAGTTCGTTTCCAAACGGAGTTCCTTTCGAGAGTAGACAAGAAAAACAGGAGAAATTGAAGAAGAAAAAAATAAATAAATAAATTAGAATGAAAAAAAAAACAGGAAGTAGAGAAAGAGAAATATCCTTTTATCTCCCACCGACATCCGACCAACATCGTTGGATAATTTATCTATAATAAACACACAAGTCGATTACAAAGAGGATGGCAGAGGATAAAGGCAACGGCAATGCATCGCTTTCAGGATGAGATTGTGTAGCAAAAATTCTTATTATGCGCTCACAAGCATGCACCAGGGAGGAAATTAAAGTGAGGATGCAATTTGAATGTGTTAAGAAAAATAGTCTCACTTTTCCGATATTTTCTTCTTCCTGATTCCACAAGGATCAGAAAGTTTTCTGCCCCCTATCTGTGCGATTAAATGAGGTGTTCTGTCCCATACATACTCCTACGTTGTACACCGACCGACCAAGCTCTTCAATTTGTGCAGCATTACAAGCCGCCACCTTGCAACTTCAGCGAAACCACGCACTACAAAGGAAATGTGTTCTTGTTACTACTCATCACGCCCATCAGCCAGGACGACACGCTGAAAGTCAGTAACTATGTGCACAAAGGGAAAAATGCAGGAAAATCTGTACAACTAGAAGCACTGCTTCCTGAGTCTTTATGTTCCATTAGTGACAATTTCGTTGCATTTTTAGTCCTGCATTGCGATTAGTAGCAGAAATTGTTGAGAGTCGTTGTGCTGGATAAGAGTGGGGCAAAGCGCAGGAGGACGGCGTTTTACTGTTAATTTCAACGGGCTTTGTTTTCCCTAAACTCTGCGAAATGTTCCGGTTAACCGCAGAGAAATAGCAGGATGCATACATGCATACGCCACTGCAGCAATGACAACCCACTCGGTCCATTCGAAGCGCAACAAAGGATAATGCGGACCGGGATGTCTTCAATTGTTGACAACTTAGAAACTTGTTTACGTAGAAATGGGTGAACTGTTAAGAGTTCCTCCACCTTCATATACGTTCCCTTATCCTGCCACCATCATGTACATATTTGCGCTAAATACTATTATGTGGGGTGGTGATCCACAATTTAATATAAGGCCGCTTCGGGGCCTAACTGCAATACTGTTAAGCGCCATTACTTTTCTTTGACTTATGCAGAGAAACAAGACACGGATAAAGAACACAAAATAGCACGTCGGAGTCGCGCGAATACCAAAGGCAGACAAATCCCTTTGTATTAGTTTTGAAGTGATTTCAGCTCAAATTACAATCGCCCGGGATGAATGACAGAGATATTCCCTGTGTTATGGTCCATTTAAAAAGGATTCTCGAGGCTTTGTTGTTGAACTGTCTTTTTTTTATTTGTTTTTATTTTCCTGCCTGCTGCCACTGCCATTTTGTCATTTTGCCAGGCCGTTGGATTATTTCGATGTTGTGATATCTATTTTGGTAGACTAAACAGGACGAGAGAAATAAGGCAACATAATACGGATTAATAAAGGGCGAAAATGGCGGCAGAGAGGATGAAATGTTTCCAAAAATTTAGGGCAAGTGCCAGTGACTTGAAAATTGTTAGATTCAAAGGTGGTGGTCTATGCCAAGTAACATAGAGACACACGACATGAATACGGAGACGGTAGCAGCAAGAAGGAAAGTTGACAATCAGTTATATTGAAATTAACAACCCATTTGGGCAGTGATGCATATAGCGGCAATTTGGGAAATTGGCATTGGATATATTCCTTTGTTTAGTGGTTGGCAAGGTCCCTAGATTATTATTTTCTCTTTAATTAATATGACGGATTTATGGAGTGATTTTAATTGTGTCCGATCTTGATCCAGATACTGAAGGTAGAAGGTATTATTATTGCGCGTCATATTGAATAAAAACAGTAGAAGGGACCTAGAAAAGATTTTAGCCAACTTATTGCGTAATATTTGTTACCATTTCTGCGAACGTCTTCAAAATGAACTTAATGCTCTTTGACGAGAACTCAATCAAAATACCTATCCTTGCTTGCTTTGGATGAGGCAGCCTAGACAATTCGAAAATCAATCTTAATGATTTGGTTTAAATTCGGGCTATGCTTTTAACACTGACAAATACAAAAGACAATTGAAGTATCCCAGAAGTTCCTAAAAAGAACTATTCTTTCAAAACGCCATTCCACCAAAGCCGTAGCCAGACAATTATTTCGTGGCAGGGGGGGGGGGGGGGGGGGGGGTATATTTTTTCCATACACAAATCAATGTGTACCTTTCTGAATGGTAGGTAGCTAGATGTAATAAATAAAATTAATACAGCTCATTTTAGCCGAAAATCGACCAAAGACGATTTTTAATTGGGATTATGGTACTATCTATATATATAAAAATTAATCCATATTTGAGTTTGTTGCCGGCGTTTGGCCAAACGCGTTAACCGATTCCAATGAAATTGTTTTCCATAAAAGGTGACGTCTGTACAAAGGATGTTTGGTATGTGCTATATCTGTATCTGCATCGGTATGTGAATTATGGGCATTTGAGTGAGTACACATGCATATGTGCACATGCGTGTAAATTCCGATGCAGATACAGAGACCGCACATATAAAAAACCATCGTACAGACGTTACCTATTTTATTATCCGAACGCGCATATGAAAGAGGGAGACCAGATCAACGTTTCAAGCCTATTGTGGTGTTTGTGCGCACTTTCATTCTTGAGATATCGCGTGTTCAATGTTTTATTCAAATAACTCTTATTGAATTTTTTTTGTGAATCGGACATCGGAAAGTTGCTTTTCCCACTTTGACAACAATCGGTGTGAAAGTGAATGAAAAGTGATTCTATCGAAGTTTTTTACTTTCGCTTTGTTGTTTGATTCGTACAAGTAAGCTGACATAGGCGCCTGCCAGACAAAAAGCACCTACCCTAAGCAGAACAGGTTGAGCTCAAATCAGGCAATCTTCGGTATTGGCCTGAGAGTGTTTCTGTGAAGTTTGGTCAAAATCGGTCTTCTTTTTTTAGGGGCAGCAACATACGTACGCCAGATACCCGCTATAGACAATAATAAGGAAGTCTACTCGAACATATTGGCCAATAGAATTCTCGGGCACGGGCAAAGCCGGGCGGGTGCAGCTAGTACTATATATAAGGCACTTTATGAATTGGTGCAAACAAAAAATTGAGATAACAATTAAACATGACATTACGATGATAGGGAAGTAGAAAAAAATGTGTCGGAAAATTTTGTTCGTCCGTCTGCCTGTTCGCAGATCTGCAGCCTAAGCGGATGGGCCGATTTGCAAACTTGGTTCGTAGTGTTTATTTAGTAGTCTCACGTCTAGGCGTTGTTGAAATTGGAATTTTAGCTCTAAGACAATGGTATATGTTATATAACGGTTTGTGAGAACTTATTTTTTCTAAAAACGGCTTTAACGATTTAGATAAAACAGTCTATCTTTTGGTAAGAATGGATTTTGCGAGATTTATCTTAAAACGGTACCTTCTATAGAACCGATTTTTTAACATCAGAATTTCTTGCTAACAACAAAACCGATTTCAATTAAATTTAAAATTTAGGAAGGCTTTTATGATCAAATTCATACATAACTTTTTGGGTTTTTCGAATATGCTGGAAACGGGCATATTGAATTTTTCCAGATGAAAACTACAAATTTCCTTGTATTGAAATATGTACTAAAAAAATTGCAAAATATTTTTCAAAAATTAAAAAAAAAAAACGGTCTAAAAAAAACTGCTTTAACGATTTTCAATATTTTTTTTCCTAGGTTGACTATTGCTAATAAAATACTATTGCATACTTAGTTTTTCCAAGAAAACTCTCAATCAAATTTAAAAAACTATGTAAAAGACTTTTCCAATATTTTTTTAAATAATTTTAAGTTATTCTTTAAGATTTTATTACTACCAAAAGTTTTACATAACATGTAGATAGGAATCATTTTTATAAAATTAAATTTAATCTTCTGGCCTTCTGCGCTGCAAATATATCTAAAACTTCCTCAGTGTCAATCTCAATTTGTTGATGAATTCACATTACCGCCAATCCTGTTAATCTTTTTCCACCGGTAGTTTTTCTTTTTTTTAGGCGTTTCATTGTCGAAAATGTTCTTTCCGGTGTACATGTTGAAACCGGTAGTATCGCCAAAATTTTAAGAAGCTTGTGAATGTCAGGAAGCAGATCCTTATTGCATTCCCCAAGAGCTGTTATTGCACTCTTTGAACGCTCTATATCTTTTTGTATATGGCATTTTGTCTTCCATAGCGTAAATAAATTCAGCTTTTAAAGTATCCCAATCCAAAAAATATTTATAAAATTTGAAGTTTTCTTCGTTATAATTTTGTTCGCTTTTGCTTTTTGTAGTAGATAGATGGAATCAAAATGCACAAAGAGGAAAGTATGGACTTATGGTTTTCAAATCCCATTTTAAGCTGACTTAAAAAGTCATCTAAAAGAGGAATCATTATACTTATCCTAAAATAGGTTTCAGTCTCTGTTGTGCTCATGTTTTGTCTGTGCTGCTGCCTTGACACAATTCGTGAAATTTTAAGTTTTTCATCCACAACATTTACTAAGTTTTGTGCAGTCTCAAAAATTGTTTTGAATTCCGGAATGATATTCCATGGAATGTGTTTGTTATTAATTTCACATGTTCCAATCCAGACACTATGTCGCATGAAGGGGATTGTAAGATCTTACAAAGTGGCAATGTATATGTAAACAAAACACTTACTAGCTGAAATAAATCTTAAAAAGCAACTCGCCTTCGATGACGTATCAGAGTCCTTATCACTACACAACTCTTCCAAAGCATCAATTATCGCTTCAAAAATTTCCTTAAACCTCATCAACCCTATATGGTTTTCCACCCAGGGTGTTTCACACATTGCTATTAAATTTTTCCATTTATTTTGGCGATAATTTTGTTTCCGCAACAAATGTGTGCGCTTTGCCGATAATTTAAAAAAAAATTCCAACGGATTTTTTGGTACCAATAGTTTTGCGAATAGGCTGTATTTGACAAGAATGCACTAATGCCAGGTTTAGAGAGTGTGCGATACAATGCACGTATAAGGCTTCTGGATGAGACTCGCATTCTACAGGTTGAACTCCGTTAAAACTGCCTTTCATAGCTTAAGACTAAAATAAGAAATTTTTAACATAATCAATAATTTGAGTACAAATTTTATACTGATGCGGAAAAGTATGATTTACAGATGCATTTTTAAAAAAATTGGGGGGGGGGGGGTTCACACCACTGTGATCCCCCCCTGGCTACGGCCTTGCCTCCCACATTACTGTCGTTAATTTTACTTAGAAAAATTTGTAGATGAAATTGGCAAAGGTACCGCCAACCCATGTTCCGGTAATAAATGACATACCTGAATAAACAATTACGCAAACAACTTTTAGAACTGTGTAATACAGAGTGGAACAATAAACTCAATATACTGGACAAAAACGGAAAACCATTCCAGAACATTGTTAAATTAGTAAAAAATAAGAATAGACAGTTACCTTTTTTAAAAAACTCGTCAGGCACATACTTTACAGATGTGGAAAAAGCCAGCGCACTTGCCATAAATTTCCCCAAAAACCATGTTGACTTGCAAAATTTAGGTGATGCATATGCCAGCACCATCGGGAGCAACACCATTAAAGCTTTTATAGCGGAAAGAGCAAGTCATTCATCGTCCATTACCTTTGTAACGGAAAAAGATATAGAATTTACAATAAACATACATGCAAGGAAAACAGGAGGTTTTGATATGTTAAGAAGCATTTACCTCAAACAATTGCCTTCGTTACACTTATTGTAAATGCAATACATTCCCGACATTTGGAAACAAGCAAAGGTGGCATCTACCAATATTAAAAGCTGGTAAGACTTCAGAAAGGCCGGAAAGTTATAGAAATATCAGCCTACTAAGCAATCTAATCTTGAAATTCATTCATTGATCTTCAGAAAATTTACCCGAACGAACAATTTGGGTTCAGGCGTCATCGCAGTACTTCCATTTAGATATTTAGATATTTATTTTAGATATTTATTTATTTAATTAAACAATCATATACAAAAGATTACAACTAAGTATCTATAAAGTGTAGATGTGATCAAAATGAAATTATTTTAAATAAATTGATTATAAAAACAAGGAAACAAAAAAAAAAAAAAAAAAGGTGTTTACATTTAGTGTGCAATTGAATATTATAAATTTATGAAAATAAACCTATCCTAGACCCTACGATCCATTTATCCTATTATTGCCAGCCAAATATGTGAAGAGAGAATCAGCAAAACCACCCACAAAACAAAGTCGTCTAATACCGAGAGGAAGTAAATTCCATAAGCGAATAGCATGAATAAAAAATTGCCTATCAGTAGTTACACAGGTAGTGCGCGGAGGAATTAAGCTCAGAGATCGTGATGAATTAGAAAAACGAAGTTTTTCATACAGATAAGCAGGTTGTTTAGTTACAATGATTTTATGCAAATATTTTAAAGTACAATATTCTAAGTACACATCCAAAGTACATCCAAGAATTTTCTTTTTGAATGTCGATATGTGATCATAGCGCCTCAGTTCATAAACGTAACGAGTAACGTTGTTAAATGCAATATCAAGTTTTCTCTTGGTTTCCGCCGAACAGTTACAATAAACTTCGCAACCAAAACTAATAATTGGAACAATTAGGGCTTTAGCAAGCATCAATCTTGTGCTTAGGGGCGTAAAGTGTTGTGACATAGACAAATTTCTTAAACACCCATATATCTTTCCTATAACGGTACCAACATGATCATCCCATCTTAATCGAGAGTTAAACCAAATCCCCAGATTCTTGGCTTTATTAGTAAATTCAATTATATCATTGCCTAAACTAACAATTGGTAAACAAACTGTATCCACGGCATTTTTGGATATAACCAAGCATTTCGATTTCTTAGGATTTAGCTGTAAGCAATTTCTTTCGGACCAAAGGTTAATACTATCAAGATCTTCATTTAGTTTAGTAACTGCATCCTCAATAAGTCCGTACTTACAGCTTAAATACATTTGAACATCGTCCGCATACATATGAACTGAAGAGTGAGTTAAACAACCAGGCAGATCATTAATGAAAACTGAAAACAGTAGAGGACCCAAGATAGATCCCTGTGGTACCCCCATAAAAGTTGGTATGAAATCTGACATTCTATCATTTACTACGACAGCTTGACTCCTGCCTGACAAGTAAGAGGAAATCAATTTTGCAGCGCTCATTGAGAAATTGAAAGAAGTTCTAAGTTTAAAGACAAGTTGAGAGTGACTCACAGTGTCAAAAGCTTTAGAGAAATCCAACAAAGTCAGAAAAGTGATATGATCTTTATCTAGAGATGACCTTATGTCATCTGACACTTTTAACAGCGCAGAAGTACAACTGTGTTGCAACCTAAAGCCAGATTGGTACCTACATAGTAGGGCATTACGCTGTAAATAAGATGACATCTGATGATGGATAAGTCTCTCCATAACTTTTGATAAAAACGTCAAAATGGATATGGGTCTGAATTCAGGGGACAATTGTGAAGTTCCCGCTTTTTTTAGAATGGGGACTATTTTTGCAATCTTCCAGGCATTTGGGAAACAGGAGGTCATGAGTATAGTATTGAAAATGCGTGTAAGTAGAGGAAGGATGTGAGGTAGTATAATCTTAACAAAACAAGGATGTATTTCGTCGAGACCCACAGACTTCGATTTGATACTCATAATAGCTTTAACTATATCAGTTGGCTCAACACACGAAAACTCAAATTCAGACATGCTGGAATCATTAGATGATTCAACTGACCATGCGTTAGCACTGGCTGGTGAATGAGTTTTGACAAACTCGTTGTTAAGCTCATTAAGATCAGTATTCCTGAAGTCAAAACTTTTTCTTTGCTTTACGTATTTTTAAATTTGCCAAATTTGTTAGCATCTGGAAACTTTTGTGCAATATGGGCAGCTTAAAACGCTTCCATCTTCTAAATGCTACGTCACGTTTAAATATTAGTTGGA
The DNA here is from genome assembly GCA_949715645.1 of Portevinia maculata. Taxonomy (NCBI): domain Eukaryota; kingdom Metazoa; phylum Arthropoda; class Insecta; order Diptera; family Syrphidae; genus Portevinia; species Portevinia maculata. Next base: position 3,456,606 of record OX454526.1, on the reverse strand, counting down.
CTATTTCAGCCGTAAACCATGAATTCACTTTATATTTGGCCGTTAGTGATTTAATAGGAACATGTCGATTAAACAGGGATATTATAATATTATTAAATTTGTTAATCTGTTCATCGGGCGACACTTCATTGTACCACTGCTGCCAGTTTACTCTAAGCAAATCATAATGAAGGAGATCAAGATTTAATGACCTGAAATCTCTAAAGACACAAGGGAGCGATTGCTTGCAACACATAAAATTGAAGGTGGCAAAGATAAGGTCGTGCTTTGAGAACATAGGCGCTGAGGTTTGGTTAAAAAAGACATCTCTCGCACATTCACTTGCTACAAATAAATCGAGTAGAGTACTACTGTTGCTAGTAAAATGAGTAGGGGCGACCGTGTTTACAATATTCAGCCCAAGAGATTTCATATTTTCAACAAATGAAGATGAAATCCCCTTGTTGAGCATGTTACAATTGAAGTCTCCACACACAATGTTATGTGTGAATAGGGTTGAATATTTTTCAAGAATCGTATACAGCGGTGTTATATCTATATGACTATTCGGCCGATAGCAAACTCCAAGGAGGCATTTACTATTTTCATTACGTATTTCAAGAAAGTAATACTGCATTGAACTTCCAGGTGATGACTTTTCAACCGGATAACACCTAACAGCAGATCGCACATAAATGGCTGCACCACCACCAACTCGATCATGTCTATCGGCTCGAAATAATCTATAACCAGTCATGTCATATATTTGATTTTTAACCAAAGGCGAAAACCAGGTCTCGGAAACACACACGATATCTACGTCAGAGCCAAAAAAAAAGATTTCTGAATTCGTCGATCTTACCAAACAAACTCTGTGCATTAATGTGACATATACGTAGTCCATCGCGCTGTTTACAAAAAATATTAATTAAAACCCGCAATTTATCATTTCTACCATCGCTACTGGAAAAATTCCCATTCATTGACGCAAAAGTAAAAATGTACAGGAAACAACAAGAAAATCCTCCCTGGCAAAAGACTCTGTCAAACGTGACTGGAACGACCATCCCAAAAAAACCTGACTGGCAATAAAAAATGGAAACATAGGACAGAAAAATACAAAAATTACAATATTAAAGTAAGGTGAAATACAAAAAAATAAAAAAGTGCATTCATTCGAGTGAAAGAAATTAAATTCTAAGGTCAAAATAGTAAGCAGTTTACGTTGATATGCTTTCATTATCATTGTTGTTACCGACATTTGCAGCAACTATAGAGTCTAAGCAGGTGGAGTGATCTATGCGAAAAGCTTTTCCATTTGGAATTTTTTGCACGTATACACACCCATTGCGAGTGTAAACAGAAGCCAGCTGGGAGGGACATCGTCGCTTTAGCTGAAAAGCTTTCCGAAGAATTATGCGGTTAACTGGAGTGAGGCTTTCATTTAAGTATATACGGCTGTCAGACCCAAGTCCAAGATGATGAAGGCGAAGTGATTGTTTAGATGTTTTGTACATATTGCTAACGCATTTTAGCACCGTGTTCTTGTCTGATACGGATTGAAATTTAATTACGATTGCCCCATCCAATGAGTTTCCCTTTGGTCTGATACGAAAAATCTGCTTGGGAACGAGGGTTTTGGGACATTTTATCGATGAGCAAAGTGTGTCAAACATACTGGCAAGATCCTCCTTCTCAGTGAATGGTACTCCATGTAGTAATGAATCGGCTGCAATTTGTTCACGATGAAACTTATCGACAATTCCTTTAAGTGCAGATATTTCAGTATTTTGCTGTGGTGATATGGGTAATTCCTTTTTTAATGCAAGTTGCTGTAGCTCAAGTTCATCCACTCGCAGTGCCAAAGTAGATATTGTGTTTGTGATAACTTCGAAGCGGCGATTAAAGTCCAATACAATATTATCCAGTTTTTGAAGAATGTTTTTATTTACATCCATGATAATGGATTTCAGTTCAGTAGTGCTATCATCAGTTTTTTTGTTTAATCGCATTTCAAGAGATTTCCACATTTTCTCATCTTTCATAGAAAAAACAATCGCGGGTGACACTTGCTGAGGTGGTTTAGATCTTAAAGTGCGTGGCGAGTGAGAGAGAGACATATTGACAGATGATTTTGAGCGCGAAAACTTATTTACCAACTTGAGAAAATACCATCCTTTTGCATCAATATGGATAAATGCCTCAGGCTGAATAAAGCCAGACCGGAGCGTACTCTCTATGTATATTTCATTGGCGTAGTAAGCCCCAAAGATCAGACTATTGTCGCTGGCCGTGCGTCGCTCTTGCAACGTGCCTTCGTAAGTCATCTTAATGGGGAAATTGTCAATCCTATTCAACTGAGCAAGCTTCCATTTATGTAAGCCTGACTGCCCACTAGGTGCATCCCGTCACGCTGCTGTTCACGCTTTACTACGCATCGAAACGTTCTTCGCAAAAGATGAAAATCTTCGGACTTCGTATAAGGATTTCATATAGGAGTTCATCGATTTGGGGCACATGGAGCGAACAAATCAAGCACCTGCACCGGGCAAGCACTTCTATATGCCGCATAGAGCAGTCATCAAGAATACGAGCACTACGACCAAATTGAGGGTAGTCTTCAACGCATCCTGTCGTACCACCTCAGGCTTTTCTCTCAACGACTCTCAAATGATTGTTCCTCAGCTACAGTCAGACCTGTTCTCAACATTGCTTCGCCTCCGCTGCCATCGTTATGCCATGAGCGCTGACGTGGCAAAAATGTATCGGCAGGTTCGAGTCGCCGAAGAACACATCGACTATCAGCGAATTGTGTGGCGCGATTCTCCCGCAGATGACATCAAGGATTTCCGCTTGTTGACTGTCACCTATGGAGTCGCTTCGGCTTCCCACTTAGGGGTAAAGGCTCTTCAACAAGCAGCTCTGGATGAAGGCGTGAATCACCCTACAGCAACACAGGTCATACTACGCGACTTCTATATGAGGAGACAGACCTACAACGCTTACAACTCCAGGTATCCACCATACTGAGTCGATGTGGCTTTGACCTCAGAAAGTGGTCTTCTAACTCCCCGCTGGTCATCAATGCAGTCCCAGAGGATCAACGTGAGGTGATTCAGTCTTTGGATTTCTCGGAAACTGACGGTGTTCGAACATTGGGGCTGATTTGGGATCCCTCCTCGGACCATCTCACATTCACCGTTCAACTTGAAAAGGTAGATACAAAATGCTTTTCAAAACGCTTACTTCTTTCAGAGGCATCAAAGCTCTTCGATCCATTAGGCTTGTTGTCGCCAAGCACCATCATCCCCAAGATGTTATTCCAGCGCTTGTGGAGACCGAAAGTGGACTGGGATGAAGCTGTGCCAGACGATATAAGGCGTCAGTGGTTCCACTACAGGGAACATATCACCCACCTCGCAGCAATCAAAGTGCCGAGATGGGTCGGTATCGGTATCCCAAATTCCCAAATAGACCTACATGGTTTCTCTGACGCATCACAAACCGCTTACGCAGCCGTTGTGTATGTTCGCACAGTAACTCCCGACGGTAGCATATATCTTGAATTACTCACGGCCAAAACAAGAGTTGCTCCACTAAAGGTCAGTACAGTATCTCTGCCACGCTTGGAGTTGTGCGGAGCCGCGTTATTAGCACAATTAATAACGCATGTTCGAGTTGCGCTGGATCCTCACATCCGTCAAATATTCGGATGGACGGATTCGAGCGTAGCACTTGCTTGGATACGTCAACAACCTGGTAAATGGTGCACGTACGTGGCAAATCGTGTTTCGCAGATTCAGGAGGTTATACGACAAAATTGAATTGGCATTACTGTTGGCGTTTCGTTAGTCGTTAACGCCATTTTATGTGGAACGTGTTGTGGACTCTATTTAATTACGACGACTGTCACTGTTATTCTGCAAGGCGTTTTACGTGAAAAACTACAGCAAAAACGCCGATTTTAGTCGATGGCAAAATAGTGAACGACAAGCACTGAAATCGTTAAAATGTAAGTTTTTTCGACAATTGGAATAAAATAAAATTTATTAATATTCAATGTTTGAAATAAATTCTAATTTGAATTAATTATTTTCACTTAAAGGGCGAAAATAACTACTCGAAAACAACAGAAATGCCTTGTCGAACTTATGGAAATATTAGTTTGGCAAGTGGCTTTAAAAAAGGTGCTCATGATGCTGCCAATTTAAAGCGGAGTGGGATTCGGTGGCAGTAACTTTGAATAGTCTTGGACCTCCGTTAAGAGATGGAAAAGAATGGCAAAAGGTTAGTATACATAACTGTTTTAAAAGTTACAGTTTATTTAATATCATAACATCCTTGACAGGTTTGGGCTGATTTCAAATATAAAGTGAAGAAAAAACTTATTCACAACAAAAAGGAATGTGAAGCCACCGGAGGAGGCACATTTAAGCAAAAATATTTAAATGATTTGGAAGAAAGCATGTCAAGTTTGCTTTCTTACGATAATTTAATAAACCCTAGAGGAAAAGTCATGGGTGGTACCCAAATTCAATGTTCAATTGCAATGCAACAGTCTACATCCAATATCATGCGACCGACTCCATCAACATCTGCATTGGACCCATCAGCTGAAATTGATAGCTTCCATTTTATTGACTTCTTGGAAATTAATGAAGACCATTCTGTATCTCAAAACATTGAAAATAATTTTCAAGAAACTCAACACTCTACAAGAACGCCCAAGCGTTCTAAATCTACCAAGGCCAACGAAAGAGAAAACGTGCTCAAGTTGTTACAGACTCAAACTCAGGTCCATGAGAATTTGTGTAAGGAAGTAACAAGATCTCTGAAACGCAGAGAGGATCATCTTAAAGACAATTTGAGATATGGAAGAAATCGGTTTCATTTAGAAGAGGAAAAAGTAAAAATGTATAAAATGCAGCTAGATCGTGAGGAAAAGCAAGAAATTGAAAGAAATAAACTACAATTGATGGACCTAGAAATAAAGAAGAGACAGAAGAAGAGGAAAAAGTAAAAATGTATAAAATGCAGCTAGATCGTGAGGAAAAGCAAGAAATTGAAAGAAATAAACTACAATTGATGGACCTAGAAATAAAGAAGAGACAGTTGGATATAAAAGAGCGGAAACTAAATCTGATGGAGGAGACAAAGAGTCATAAGAACTGATTTATTTAATTTTATAAATAAATAAAAATGCATTCATATTTACTTTTTGCATTTTTAATTAACTCTTAAATGTTATTTAGCAACTGGTTTCGAATATTAGCAGCTATCTGGTCCTCGTTACCTGAATTTTCGTCGCCTATTTCAGTAATTAATTCATAGTCGATATCAACAGTGGTGAGATCCATTGGAAGATCAGATTTGTAGTGTATACAAATGTTGTGTAAGGATGCACAAACATTTACGATCTGCGTAGATTTCTCTTGTGTATAATGCAACTGCGGTGCTCCAAGAAGGCAGCGGGAACGATTCTTTAGAACTCTAATTGTTCTTTCGGTTATATTCCTCGTTTTTGAATGCTTTTGGTTGAAGTTACGTTCATTGCTCCCCTCTTCTGCATATCTGTATGGAGTAATCAGAAATGGTTGAAGAGGATAACCAGCATCACCTTTAAATTTAAATATGTTAACATAAATGTGCCTGGATAACGAACATGTAAAAGTTTACCTAACAGCCAAGTATTCCTTTTACCTCTGTCATAATTTCTTTGCAGAATTCCCCGAAGTTCACTTGAATTCCAAATAAAGGAATCATGACTTGCTCCCTGATGCCTGGCATCTATATATCTAATATAATAACCATTCTACGGTCACAAACCTAAAATATAACTCATATGTAAAAAAACTACAAAACATGTATTTAAACAATGCTACTTACTACCATGGCACTTAGACCATAAAAACCCTTCCTATTATAGTACATATGTTGCACTGACTTATGCGGTGCCAACATTTTTATGTGGGTCCCATCCACACAACCAATAACTCCAGGAATTCCGGCTTGTTGGAAAGAGCTTAAATTGGCTTGGTCTTTTTCTTGTTCGGCGTATTCAAATAATATCCATTGCGGGCAAATGTAAGTTTCAATAATAGAAAGCATTTCCTTAATGATTTCACTAAGGGTGGGTTGTGCAAGTCCCAAATTAAAATCATTTCCGACTCCCTTTTGGTAGCTGCCTTCAGCCAGAAAACGTAGAGTTGCGGCTAGTTTATGAATCGTCGGTACTGATGACGAGCGAAAAGTGTCAGGTAGACGCCTTTTTATTTCGCCCAACAAATATACAAACGCTTCCTTAGACATTCTGAAAACATTTTGAATCTGTAAAAATAAAAAACAGGGGGAACATGTATTGTATTTTAATTTTTATTTTATTTTATTACTCACTTTATATCGGGCAGGTCTAGTGGATTAGACTTTGTGCGAATTTTTTTTCGAATACTAATCAAATCTGATTTCTTTTGTTCCTCTTCTTCATCACTATCCCAAAATATTGCAATTGCTGCACTATTCATTTTTATTATTTAAATTAGTATTATCGGTTTGGAATTGCAGTGAATTTAATTTATTGGTTTCTCGCTTCGTTTTCTCGTTTTTTATAAATGAAACTGACAGCTTAATGTATTAGATTCATACATAATCTATTACATTCAGTGTAGTATGTATGTGGGTTATATGTGGAATGTCGACTCCTAAAATGACGTGTCGTGAATGTTACGGAATGCCGATTGAAAAACGACACGACACAAGAAACGCCAAAAGGCGTTTTTTAAAAACGCCATAGGGAATAAGGGTGATTGCCTCTCCAAAACCCGATGATCGGCAATTTGTCCAATAATGGCTAATTTCTTCCATTTTGTTCTGGTATCCCAAGAGGCCCCAGCCAATATTGTTTTATACAAGATTGTTTCCGTCTTCTGAAAGTTGATTTTCAACTTTCAGTCGTCGCAATATGCCTTAACATGATCGAAGTCACGCTGCAAAAGAATGTCAATGACCTCAACTTTAGGACCTGATCTGTATGCCACCAAATCGTCGGCATACGCTATAGGATGTCTGAGTGAACCCACCAGATCACTCGTGTAAATGTTAAATAGGATCGGAGAATTCACCGCCGCCCTGCTGTAAAGCGTTTTTAATTTTAAAGACTCTGCTCGAAGTCACGTCGCCACATTTGACAATGAACTTTTTTCCGATAAGCATATTATAAAAACTCATATAGCAAAGATTTGTTCTTCCCCCAACTGGTCAATTTGTAGGAAAGTCCCTCTAACCATGCGGTGTCGAAAGCCTTCTCAAAATCAACCAGACAAGCACCCGTGCATTGGTTCTTGCATTTATTTCACTGAACGTCGGATACCAATTTCGACGCGGCATGAATAGTGTCATGCCAAGCCCTGAAACCAAACTGGTTGTCCGGAATTTTGTTATTGATCTCGGCCCACTTCAACGAGGCTCTATTGACAACCTTTTCAAAGACCTTGCTAATATTCGGAAGCAAACTAATCGACCGGAGATTGGCGGTCTCCCTCCTATCTTTACCCTTTTTCAGGATAGGGTGTACCACAGCTACGTTACAATGCGCCGGATAATGTGCCTTATTCAGCGCATTGTTAAACAGCGTGGTGAAAATATCTACAGCCTCCAGCCGCAGATGTCTCAATACCAGAAGATCATCATTTGACACGAACAATTGCTATGCATCTCAGCCATTGGCGACAACTTTAGCATGGTATTCATCATTGAATACGCTGAATCCGTCATTCTCAGATCGCCAATTATTAAGTTCGGTTCTCTTGTGGGTCCTCGACCACGAAAAAACCGTCGTTGGAAGCATAACTTTCTGGACTTATTACAGCAGTCAGTATTATCTGTCTGTTCTCTGTTTTCTGGGATATTCGGATACAAGGAATATCAATGTGATCCTTTCTTCTGAAGAACTTCACTTTAATATTTTTGATATTTTTGATATTTTGTCATTTGTTTATTTATTCTCTTTCTCTTTTTTTGTTTTCTCTTTACTTTACTTAATTTACTTAATTATTCTTTCTTTTTAGTTATATATTGCTGTACCTTTTTATTTTATTAACTACTGGTTCTTGCTTTTTGATACTATGGATGGTACGTCAGCAAAGTCTGTCATAAAAATACTTTCTAGGTCTCGTGAAGGTTTCAAGGTATGTTGCATTAATGCTCGTAGCCTTAATACTCATAAATTGGATTTCTTGAAGTATGTCTTTGACTTGTCGGGTGTAGATATTATTTGCGTTACTGAGACATGGTTTAGACCAGATGTCATGAGTAGTGCGTATGATATTATAAATTATAATTTAATCCGAAATGATAGAGTCACCGATACAATTGGAGGTGGGGTAGCAATTTATTGCAACACATCGCTTCATATTAAGATTCTTTCTAAATCAGAAAGTGGTGGCATAGAGTTTCTTATTCTTGAGGTATCTGATGGCAATACTAAAAGTGTCATAGGCGTAGGTTATAATCCAAATAGAAGTTTTTTCTCCTGATCCCTTATTTTCAGCTTTACAACAATTTTCTGCCAATTATGAACACATTATTATCTGTGGAGATTTTAATGCTGATCTTTTGCTTTCGGACACTAGGGCCAACCAACTAAAAGATGTTATTGCGGCAAATGGACTTCAGGTCGTGAATTGTCATGCCACTCGTTTTGCACCTAATTATACACCTAGTCTTCTTGACCTTATGATTGTCTCTGATCTTTCGTATGTTCTCCTCCAAGACCAATTGTCCTTGGAGGGTATATCCGACCATGATCTCATTTTCTGCACTTATAACATTGATTTCTCTCGTGTGCCTACTCCGCTAACGTTTCAATTCAGAGATTTCAAAGCAGTTGATAACTATGCGCTGCAAGCTGATGCAATTGAGTTTCCTTGGCATCTTTGTCATAATTTTACCAACTCTACCGAAAAAGTTGAATATTTTCAATCTATGGTAATTGAACTGTTTGAAAAACATGTCCCCCTTAAAACGGTGTCAGTTCGTAGCAAGAAGTGCCCCTGGTTTACCTCTGATGTTCTAAGTTCAATTAAAAAAAGAAGAAAATCTTATTTGAAATGGAAGCTTAACCCTACTAACGACAGTTGGAATTTATTTTGCCGTGCAAGAAATTATGCGACTTTCGTTGTTCGCAGAGCAAAGAAAAGATTTTATGTGTCAAAGTTGGATACAAAGCAGACGTCTCGCAAGCTATGGAGCAATCTTCGATCAATTGGTATTGGAAAAAAGGAGATGATTTGTAATTTTCCTGATCCTAATGACTTGAATAAGTCATTTATATTGAGAGATATCCAAGAATTGAACTTTGTTCCTAACCATCAAATTGTTTGTGATCCATCCACAGTGTTCGAGTTTGATACTGTCTCTGAATCTGTTGTTGCGGAGAGCATTCGATCCATTAAGTCAGATGCTATTGGAGAGGATGGGGTGCCAATGTGTTTCATAAGAATGATTATGCCACACGTCTTGAGCGTCCTGACGCAATTGATAAATTTCTGCATTGCGTCCTCATCATTCCCTGAAATCTGGAAAATGGGTAAGGTCATCCCTGTCGCTAAGAAGTCCAACCCAAGTTCATGCTCTGACTTTCGTCCAATTAGCATTCTTCCTTGCCTGTCTAAAGTCCTTGAGAAAATTCTGGCCTCACAGTTATCGAATTACCTTAAAAGGTTTAATTTACTGTCACCACTTCAGTCTGGTTTCCGTGCGAATCACAGCTGCCAAACTGCATTGATCAAAGTCCTTGATGATATTAGGTGTGAATATGACCTGAATAACGTTACTGTTCTCTGTCTGTTGGATTTCTCAAAGGCTTTTGACAGAGTTAACCATGAAACTCTCTGTCAAAAACTGAAATACTATTTTGGCTTTCATGATAGAGCTGTGCGTCTGGTTAGGAGTTATCTGTGCAATCGCTGCCAAAAGGTCAAGATTGGCCAAGCAGAATCAGCGCCATCAAACTTACTTATGGGTGTTCCACAAGGTTCAATATTAGGGCCATTACTATTCTGCACATTTATAAATGATCTCCCGAATGTTTGTTCAAATGTATCGCTGCACCTATATGCTGATGATGTACAAATATACTTGTCCCGTCCGATTGGCTTACAGGAGGATCTAATTTGTAGGATTAATGAAGATCTTACGGCAATTTCCAAGTGGTCCATTGATAATGGTCTGACATTGAATCCGGCTAAGTCTCAACTTATTGCTATTTCCAAAAAGCACATTGACACTTCACTCCTGCCTCCAGTTTTTCTCTCCCAACTCCAGCTACAGTTTGTTGAATGTGTCACCAGTCTAGGTCTTAAAATTAATCGGTCACTCTCAGCTGTTAATCACACTAACTACATAGTGGGAAGAATCTATTCTGGATTACGTAGACTCTGGCGATTTGCCGATATAACACCAGTTAATACCAAACTACGACTCATAAAAACCTTATTAGTACCTATAATTGACTTTGCAAATGTGGTCTATTGTAAGCCTGACTTGCACTCCCAACATAAAATCCTTGTAGCTTTTAATGACATGGTAAGATACGTGTATGGCCTCCGACGATACCAACACATCTCACATTACCATCAACTGGTCCTTGGATGCTCGCTACAGCAGTTTCTTGATGCAAGATGCTGTATATGTTTGCACAAAATCATGCAAAATAAAGCGCCTCATTACGTTTTTGATAAACTGCAATTCGCTCAATCTCTTAGAACTACTAATCTTATAGTACCGGCTTTCAACTACTTGAATTCTTAACGACTTTTCCTTGTTCATGCAACCAGGCTATGGAACTCCCTTCCTTCCTCAATCAAAAGAATAATTGGTACAGCATACTTTAAAACTGCAATCTTTTCTTTCTTTCGATAAAAAAATAAAAAAAAAAAAATAAAAAAAAAAAAAAATTGTTGTAGTAATATTAGGTGTAAGATTGATGTATGTATTATTATCATTATGAATTATATACATAACGTATTGTAAATTCCAAAAAAAAAAAAAAAAAAAAAAAAAAAAAAAATTATATATTGTGAGATTAGCTTTAAGATTGATTTATTATTATTATCTATAATTATCCGTATTGTAAAGTACTACAAAAGACTGAGTCTTATTTGTACATTGGAATAAAATTGAAATTGAAATTGAACTTATTTTTCTGTGAGAACATATTCGGACTACAGCCATAAAGCAAGCAATCAAAAATGCCTGACCTAGCTCCTAGCTCTGGCATACTTCGACAGGTTACATTTTCCAAATTCAAATTGAAGAAAAATAAATAAAATATTCGTTAATTCTTTTTACAACATTCTCAGTTTGAAAAACGGACTAATTATGGTTCCATAAAACTAATCTATCGCGCCATTAATTTGATCATAAGTTTCTTGAGTTATTTATGGATATTTAAATCATTTATTTTTGGACCTACTAATTATCTATCCAAGCACCTACACAACATCATTAAAATGATTGTCTTTATAGCGCATGGAATTTCCAAATTATTTATTTAGATTACAAACACATATTTCAATTGTCGACTCTATAGCACATCCTCTCCATTAGGGGTTAATGCTAACTAATCACCAATTGTGGCCATACCATTCCGTAAAACAAAAATAAATATTCTCCACATAATTGATAAACATTAGTTTAGCCTTCAGGCAAAGCGCCATTACTCACCAAAATTATTCAGGATGAATCCATAAACACTTTCAACTTGTACACTGCGTCATTCCGTCCTCATATGTTATAGTTAGCAAACCTCCCACCAACATGTACATGACCAACATGAAACAAACATAAGCGTATTTGCTGTTTCTTGATTGGCCACTTTGACAGCAATAAATTTCCAAGTGGATGGCATCCTTCTAGCAGGATTCATTGGAACACGCTTGATATATCAACTTTGCATCCCATTTGGCATTTGGAAAATACTACACAAAAAAATGACAAAACTTTTACGATTGTCGTAATTTTATGGTCTAAGACGGACATGGGCACTCTGTGGAGTGACCATAAACCACAACGAGTGGCTTCCCCCTTCTGCCTACGTTGACAGGCAACAGGATTTTTATTATTTCTAGATCTTCCTATTTGAGTCCTATAAATAATCTATGGTGCTGAGACATATACTCTGAGGAGAATAACATACCTAGACCTACTGCGTTTCTACTTTTATGACTCGCAAATTGTCCCTTGATATCAATTTAGTACTAGATGCGGTTTTTTTCTATTTTTTTTAGGATTGATGTGACGAGAACGGGAAAAATATTACAAATATAGTCAGTCATTGAACGAAATGTCGTTGCTCTTTCGAGAGGGCGGATAATAACGAATGTTATTGATATAAAAACAAAACACAGTGTTTCCTCAAAATTTTATAAGGAATGATTGGACATCGTTATTATGCTTATGTAGGTATATATATATTTTTATAGGAAAAGGGATGTACAATGTACATACCTGGAGTACATTACTGGAGTCATATATTGGGTGTTGTAGTCGTTAAGCAGACATGTCCATTCTAAAGAAAGTTTTCAAGTGTGTGTTAGATAGATAGATAATTTATTTATTTTCGTATTGGAATTTACATTTGGTGGACCACCGCGCAGTTTACATACAGAGATATGATATTTATATTATATCTTTCTACTGAACAATTAATTTTAAATCATGACTACAAAAGAATATTATACAATGATATACTTTGAAGGAAAAATACGTTAAAAACATTCAATGCAAATAGAATTAAAAAAGGGAAAGGGAACCTATAAAAATTTAGCAGGTACATTGTAAAGGGTTTTTCCACAGGGACGCTACAAAAGTAGAGCGCCAGGGACAGCAAACGACGCCGAATTACTTGCCGCTCTTTTGGCATTTCTCTTCAGTAAGGTTTGCCATTTCATGATGGAAAGATATACGAGCCAACAACGAGTCCAAATTATTAAAATTTACTACCGAAATTCGGAGTCAGTGGCCTCAACGTTAAGAGCGCTACGTCCAATTTATGGTCGTCATAATCGTCCTAGCAGATCAACAATTGAGCGTTTAGTGGACAAATTTGAATCCATGCCAGTGAGACAAAGAAGTGCCCGTAGTGTCGAGAATATTGCTGCCGCTGAGGCTTCAGTTGAAGAAAGCCCAAATGTGTCTCTCACACGTCGTTCTCAAGCGTTGGGCATCTCTGTGACGTCGTTGTGGCGAATTTTGCGAAAAGATCTTGGCCTACATCCTTACAAGATTAAATTGGCGCAAAAACTGAAGCCGCTTGACCACCAGAAGCGTCGTATGTTCGTGAATTGGGCTGAGCAACAACTTGAAAATGATTCGGATTTTCATCGAAAAATCATCTTCAGCGATGAGGCTCATTTCTGTCTGAATGGCTTCGTCAATAAACACAATATGCGGTATTGGTCAGGCAGCAATCCACACATACTCCATGAGTCATCATTGCATCCCGACAAAATTACGGTTTGGTGTGGTTTATGGGCCGGCGGCGTCATTGGGCCGTACTTCTTCCGTGATGATCAAGACCGGCACGTTACTGTGAATGGGAATCGCTACCGTTCAATGATAACCGAATATTTTTGGCCCCAATTGGATGGTATGCACTTGGAGGACATGTGGTTCCAACAGGACGGCGCCACAAGCCACACAGCGAATGCCACAATCAGTTTATTGGAAACCAAGTTTGGAAACCGTGTTATCTCACGAAATGGTCCAGTCGCTTGGCCGCCTCGGTCGTGCGATTTGACGCCGTTAGACTATTTCCTGTGGGGCTACGTCAACTCAATGGTCTATGCCAACAAGCCAGCGACGATTGATGAACTTCGTACGAATATCGAACGTGAAATTGCAGCAGTATCGGCCGATTTATGCTTGAAAACCGTCGAATATTGGGTTCAGCGTCTGGACTTCTGCAAGCGTGCCTGTGGTGGCCATGCAAAAAAAGGCAAGTTCCATACATAATGGCATCGAAGAATTTCATTGATATCCAAAACCGTTTTTGTTTTATTTAAAAAAAACTTTTGTAGCGCTCTTATTGAAAAACCCTTTAGTAACAAATAATAAATAATATAGAACAAATAATAAATAATAAATAACAAATAATAAATAATGCATACAAAATAATAAATAACAAATAATAAATAATATATAACTAATAATAAATAACAATAATAAATAACAGGTATAATTAATAACAAATAATGATTTTTGATACACAGGAAGCATTAAAAACAAGGAAATGATTGAACATTTAGTTGGTTGATCAGTGGATTTTCGTTAGCTTTGTAATTCGATCTTGAATCAATTCAACATTTGCTCTGGTATGAAGATCAGCGGTTGAGTGATGTGGGGGAAGTTTAAGCATCATTTTAAGGAATTGCCCCATAGGTTAGGTTAGGTTAGGTTGAAGTGGCTGTCAGCAGAAGGCCGACACACTTAGACCAGGATTAGGTCCATTGTGATGCCACACGGATCGAGGGGTTTCCCCACTACTAGTTAAACCATTTAGAGCTTCTTATGAAGCGCGATAGACTTCTAACGTCAGCGTTAGCCAAGTCGTTGAGATTGTTAAGCAAGAAATCTCCCAGATGAAGATTTCTATTATGGGAGAGAGCTGGACATGTACAGAGAAGGTGAAGTATAGTCTCCTCCTCCTCCTCGTCCAAGCAACTTCTACAGAAATCGTTAGAATAAACGCCAAGCCTCGATGCATGCTTGCCTATCAGACAGTGTCCTGTAATGGCACCTATAGTGGAGCTAATATGCAGTCGGTTTAGTGAGATCAGACTCTTAGAGCGTCGCAGGTCCAGCTTTGGCCAGATGTGCTTAGTCGCTAGACATGTATTACTACCTGTCCACCTAAGGTTTGTTCTCTCGATTGCGGATAGCTTGAATAAAAGTTTGCAGGTAGCGATTGGGATACCCAGAGAACCCTTTTCAGGTAAAAGGGGGAGTTTGGTTCCCTTTTTGGCGAGTTCATCAGCCCTGCAGTTTCCTGGAATATCTCTATGCCCCGGCACCCAACAGAGGTGAATGTTAAACTGCTCCGCCATCTCCATAAGAGATGAACGGCAGTCGAGGGCTGCAATGGAGTTTGAAGATACTGAATCCACGGACTTGATCGCGGCCTGACTGTCCGAGAAGATACGGATATCCTTTGTGGATATCACATTTCTCTTCAGCCACGTCAGGGCTTCTTTTATCGCCATAATCTCCGCCTGGAATACGCTACAGTGATTAGGGAGACGGAAAGAGAGACTCAGATTTAGTCTTTCGGAGAAAACGCCGCCACCAACCCCGTCACTAGTTTTTGATCCATCGGTGTAGAAGTGGATCGCTTTAACTTCCTCAAATTCAGCGTCCTCCCAGAATGATCTGGAAGGAATAGTGACTTGAAAGTTCTTTCCAAACTGTAATTGGGGTATGGTGTAATCTATGTTTCCTGGTAGAGACTCAAATGAGTCCAGAATGGTGGTGTGGCCAATGTTATTGTTAACCCACTGCGAGGTAGCCTTAAGGCGGACAGCAGAACAGGCTGCTGTTTGCCTACTAAAAATGTCGAGTGGTAACAGATGTAGCAGGATATCGAGTGCTGCAGAGGGGGTGGTACGGAGTGCTCCACTTATGCACAAACCAGCTGTGCGTTGGACTTTGCCAAGCTTAGCACAGTTTATAGCTTTACTTAGGGCAGTCCACCAGACAGCAACCCCATATGTGAGAATCGGTCTTACGACCGATACATATAGCCAATGCGTTATGCGGGGTTGTAGACCCCACTTGTTGCCAATGGCTTTTTTGCAAGAGAAAAGTGCCACTGTGGCTTTTTTTACCCTTTCTTGTATGTTGGGTTTCCAGCTTAACTTCCTATCGAAGATAAGACCCAAGAACTTAGCTTCGTCAGAGAATACTAATCTTATACCACCAATAGAGGGTGGGTCGATGTGCGGAATCTTGTGTTTCCTGGAGAAGAGGATTAATTCTGTTTTGTGGGGGTTGATACCCAAGCCACAGCGATTAGCCCATTTTTTTAGCTTGTTAAGAGCATTTTGCATGAGTTCTTTTATAGTGTTAAGGTACTTCCCGGAGACGGCTATAGCAATGTCATCCGCATATGCAATCACCCTGCAGCCCACCCCTTCCAGGTATATCAGTAGCTCATTCACCACCAAATTCCAGAGAAGGGGGGAAAGGACCCCGCCTTGCGGCGTGCCTCTACTGACAGACCTCCTGGCGGATGAAACGCCCAGTTTTGAGTTGATAATCCGACTTGTGAGCAGTAGATTAATCAATTCACCAAGCGAACCCTCCACATTCAGTGCTGTCAGTGCATTCGTGATTGCAGATGTACCCACGTTGTTAAAGGCGCCTTCTATATCCAGAAAAGCAACCATAGTGTACTCCTTGTGATGAAGGGAGTATTCAATAGTGCGTACCAGAGAGTGAAGGGCAGTTTCAACTGACTTACCCTTACAGTATGCATGTTGAGACGCAGATAGAAGCTGCGTATTTATGTTGGTACGGAGATGGATATCAATCAGTCGCTCCAACGTTTTGAGGAGGAATGATGATAAACTAATAGGTCTCAGGTCTTTTGGGCTGACATGGGAGTATTTCCCCGCTTTTGGTATAAAGACCACTTTCACTTCTCTCCAAGCCTGAGGAATATATGCCATTTTTAAGCAGCTGTTCAGAATCATCTCCAATACTGGTGTGATGATATCTGAACACATTTGTAATTCGGCAGGTATTATGCCGTCTGGTCCTGCAGACTTGAAGGGCTTGAAGCTATTTAGTGCCCAAAGCAGCTTGTCCCTTGTGATCAGACCTTGAGAAAGAGTCACCTGTGCCAGTGATCTATTCAGATCAGTGTACCCGGTAATATTGGAGCTTCCTGGGAAGTGGGTATCAAGTAGCAGATTGAGCGATTCCTCGCTAGATATCGTCCAGGATCCATCAGCTTTCTTTAGACAGCTGGGCATGGTTGGATTTGAAGCTAGGATTTTTCTTAGCCTAGATGCCTCAGAGACTTCTTCTATTTTACCACAGAAGAGTCTCCAGGATGATCTTTTGGCTTTCCTTAGCTCTTTTTTGTATAATTTGAGAGCTTCCTTATAGGAGTCCCAATCAGTAAGTAATCTCGAGCTTTTAGCGCGATTGAAGAGTTTCCTGCAATTATTTCTGAGTGGTCCCAGTTCCTGGCTCCACCATTGTGGCTTTCTCTTCCCCATAGGTCGTATGAGGGGACAGGAAGCGGACATCGCTTTATTGAGAGCCGAGGTGAGCTCGTAGACCTTGCCGTCAAGCTCGGAAAAGTTACAGGGTGGACTTAAAAGTTCAGAGGTAACTAGTCCGCGAAGAGTTTCTCTGTATTTGGGCCAATTGGTTTTCCGAGGATTGCGGAAAATGGGTTGGCAGGGAGGATCAACATTGAGGTTGAATTGAAGATAACGGTGATCAGAGAAGGAGTGATCAGTCGAGACCTTCCAACCCGTTATCATGTCGTTGATGGTATCGGAGACAAGAGTAATGTCAAGGACTTCTTGTCGATTTTTGGTAATGAAAGTGGGTTCATTACCTATGTTACATACAATGAGGTTGGTGCTTAAGATATAATCAAAAAGTGACTCACCCCTGTTGTTGATATCCGAGCTTCCCCATACGGTGTGATGTGCGTTAGCATCACAGCCGATTATGAGTTCAGCCTTCTGCCTCCTTGCTTCTTCGATCAGTCTCTCCAGGTTATCACCAGGGAGAGGTCCCACGTGGTCGTGGGCGAGATATGCCGATGCCAACCAGACTGATCTGCCTGCAGTCTCCAGTCTCGCAGCAGTTATATCCCGATCGCTGAAATTAGGGAGTAAGTAAGCATTAAGGTTTCTTTTCACTAGTATGCACGATCTTGGTTTACCTTTGTCGGTCACATACAGTGAGTAATATCCAGGAGTCTTGAGTCCTTGAACCAGGTTGTGTACAATCCATGGTTCTTGGATCAAGACGACATCTTCCCCGCCTTTAGAGAGGCGAAGAACGAGAGCGGCCGAAGCCTTGATGGAGTGTTGGAGGTTAATCTGGATTAGCTGCAGCATTGTCGCTACAATCCTGAGGCACCTCCACCACGGTGTTATTTAGGCCTTCCAATTCCGAAGACGAACTAAGAAGTTCATCTTCACTCAGAAGAACCCTGTCAAGGAAATCGTCAGTTTCCATATCCGATTGTATATCGCTTACGGAGAGTGACGATTTTGCAGTTGCCGCATGATCGGCGGATTCATCGTCCTCCAGCGAAGGGAACGAGGTAGATGGCTCATCATTCGAGAGTTCAGGGTGAGGAGAAGGAGGAGGAAGTTTTCCCGCCTCGAGTTCGTCCTTTTTGTACACCCTCATTTTGACCTCGATCCAGCCAAATCGTATGAGGCCATCTGTTTTTGCCAGGGGAGCCAGGGTTTCCTGATTGATAATGACTACCGCACATCTGTGGGAGCCCTTTTGCTCCTCCAGTTTCGCCACCTTCCAGTTATGGGTCGGTAGAGAGGGGTTGCTTGATCTTAGAATGTCTAAGACGTCCTCTGGAGTGGATGGATTTGGGGGGATCCATATGCGCGATCTTGGCCGGCAGGGGATATCCTCCCTCGCTACGACCTCGAGCCTTGCGCCGGGCCACACCTCTCCAAGCCTACTAATCGCAAGCTTATAGAGGTCAGCCGATCTTTGGTCACTACATGCGACCAGCTTGATGTGGCCTTGATGCCACCCGCCTTCATGGATTAGCGGCGGTGGTCCCGGGTTTTCTCTCATGAATGAGGAGTAGTTGCCCGAGAGCGCAGATATTACATCATCCCATCTTTCGTGGGAGATAGTGCCGTCTATGTGACTACGGTCTATAACCGCGATCACAATTTTGTCCTTAAGGACCTCGCTAAAAGGCCTGTGAGATGCGGTAGTGGGAGGGTTGCCGGTGTTGTGCACCCTCTGTCTCTTGGGAACCGAAATGGTCCCTTCCACTGATCTCTGGCGTTTTGTCGACAAATCCCCGCTGGTTTTACTGAGGATTTGTTGGGCCCATGCCAGTTTCGCGATTAGGTCCGGGGTCCTGTCCTTCACCGCGATGTTGCCACACATACGCTGGATCCGGATGGCATTACGACGATTTTTGTAATTCGTCGAGGACGGATTGCGATGACGCGATCCGGCGCTATTGGTGTGGGAAGGACCATGATGCACAGTCCCACCCCCGCCAGAATTGGGTTTGGTTGTGGGTTTTGCGCCGACACCAGAAGGACCATGAGAAGGCACAGTCCCTCCTTCAGTCAGCCTTGCAGACGCGGTGGTAGTTGAAGGGCCAGCAGAGGGGGGACCATGATGCATAGTCCTCTCTCTGTTGGGAAGGGGTTTTTTTTGCTCGCAACCGCTAGTGGAGGGACCATGTGTATCCACAGTCCCAATCCTAGCTGGTGCCACAAGAGCTTTGCCGGTAGACAGTTTGGTCGCCGTACTACCGTCCGGTTTTAAAGGGGAACCGGCCGTAAAATTTTTTTGTTTCGTTTTTGTTTGTTTTGTTTTGTTAGGTTTCATATTAAGTCCCACGAGTAGCGGAGAAAAGAGGTCCATCTGCACAGAGATCCGCATTGTGCAGATAAGGCTAGTTAATCCGGAGGGCGCCAGGTTTCCGGATACTCCGTACGCGACTGAGCTATTTGATGACTGGGCCCTCAGCCAGGTTGACTCTCGGCACGGGTCGTATGACACCTTACGTCCAGCCCAGGTGGTAAAGGAGGGGAATTTGGAAGGACGTATTGTCCTGTAAAGGCCGCATAGTGGTACACTTAACTGCGCTTTGAGAGAGAAAAGAGGAGAGGGGGACGTAGAGTCCGGGTCAATACTTGGTTGACGCTCGTCAGCAGCCTGTCTGTCATGGGTGGCCCTTAGACAGCATAGCCCGTTGAAGCTGCGCCATAAGCCTTCGCACCGGCACCATCGAATGCAATGATGGTACACACGTCAAGGTGACTGACCCCCGCGAAGGAACTGAATTGCCCCATACTTGGCAACCATATAAAAGGATTGACTGGAAAATTACTTTAAAAATAACGATCTTGTTGGCTTTGTTCAGGAAGGATTTTCTGTTTATGAAGGGGTACAACATGTTTATTGCTATATTCACTTTTTGTATTGTTTTAGCAGTATGTTCTTTAAATGTCAGTTTTGTATCCAGATCAATGCCTAAATATCTTACGGATGGGATCTAGTTAATACAGCGGTTGAGTGATGTGGGGGAAGTTTAAGCATCATTTTAAGGAATTGCCCCATACTTGGCAACCATATAAAAGGATTGACTGGAAAATTACTTTAAAAATAACGATCTTGTTGGCTTTGTTCAGTAAGGATTTTCTGTTTATGAAGGGGTACAACATGTTTATTGCTATATTCACTTTTTGTATTGTTTTAGCAGTATGTTCTTTAAATGTCAGTTTTGTATCCAGATCAATGTCTAAATATCTTACGGATGGGATCTAG
Source organism: Portevinia maculata (assembly GCA_949715645.1). Taxonomy (NCBI): domain Eukaryota; kingdom Metazoa; phylum Arthropoda; class Insecta; order Diptera; family Syrphidae; genus Portevinia; species Portevinia maculata. The sequence goes on along the minus strand of OX454526.1, from coordinate 3,436,065 downwards.
TTAATACTTGCGTTATTTACAACAGTGTGTGTTAGGATGTGAGCAGAATTCAACAGTTTCAAACGCACCTTCATCGACATACACTCCGTTCCACGTGTTTACGAACAGGTAGTTTCTAGAATTAATTTTACGAAATTTTTTAAATCCTTTGGTAATATGGGAAAAACCAAATGCAATATGAAAGAAGGCTATATTATTTTATGTTGAAAAAAAAAATTGGGATTAGGCAGATAAATTCAATTTTTGTGATGCTTTTCCCAATAAGGTCATAAAATTATCCCGTTTTTCGTTCCACCTGTTTACGAACGGGAACTAAATCTACCAGTTATCATATTTTAAATCAAATATAAAGGCATAAGGAGTACCGGGGGCCTTAGTTCAAAACATAATTTCATAGAAACAACAACTATGGGTAAAATAAATTCATTAGCCAAGGAGGCCACATTTTCAGCTTACCAGGAACAAGGCAAATCTATCCGTTTTATAGCCGGTAAGATTGGAAGAGGACCAATTGTTTTTCACGGCTATCTTAAGGATCCCGAGAACTATGGAAAAAACCGGAAAGGAGGAACAATTAGAGCAACAACAATTCAGGATCGACAGGCGATACTGAGAGCTGCTTCAAATTCAAGACATTATCTAAATAAAATCAAGGCAGAAACTGGAGTTGAAGCTAGTATATTAACTGTTTATCGCGTAATACAGCAGTCCAACCCTATTAGACATAAACAAATGAAAAAGAAACCGCCATTGAACGCAGCACGCAAAAGTCAACGACTTGATTTTGCAATATGTCAAATCAGGTGGAGTCGAGAGTTTCGTAAGCCACTTCTATCTGCGCACCAAACTTGATAATTGGCGATCTGAGAATAACGGATTCACCGTATTCAATGATGAATACCATGCTAATGCAGTTGTCGCCAATGGCTGAGATGCATCGCACTTGTTCGTGCCAAATGATGATCTTCGGTCCACCTTCGAGAATAAAAAGTCGGCGTGGAGGCTGCAGATAGTTTCAACACCCTTCACATTATCCGGCTCATTGGAAGGTAGCTGTGGTACACCCTATCCCGAAAAAAGTAAAGATAGGAGGAACCCTGCCAATCTGCGGTCGATTAGTTTGATGGACATTTTTTTTATTGAGAACAACATTGGCTGGGGCCTCTACCTTTAGGGATACCAGAATAAACTGGAAGGAATTGACCATTATTTAAAATTCGCACAAGCAAATGCATTAATATTTATTTATTTATTTTTCAGGTCACCTGAAGCATGTTCTTACTTTCAAAAAATAAGCCTGGAAGTACAGGGTTAAAAAGTGAACAGAATAATGGTTGTTTTGAAGCCATTTACCAAAAAGAGTAGAATGCTATCATTTTGTTTATAAAATAGAAACTGGGTCACAAACTTTGCAGAAATTTTGTATGGAAAATTATCCAGGGTATTTTTCTGGGAGTCCATTTAGTAAGGTAAAAAAAGTTTGACATTAATGGCCCTATAGGGCCTTAAACTTAGCCTCTTTACCTGTGTACGAGCGAAGATTTATTTTTGACACTCGTAAAGTATCGCCGATTCCGAACGTCAAATGTTGAGGCTTCATAAAACAGTCGATGTGTTTAATGAACCTGAGGTGCACAGAAAAGACCAGAATTTGGTGTTCCAGCAGTAAAAATCTTGCCCCAAAGTGTTCTACATTCTGTCACTTTACATTCCATGAAGCTGTGCAGATCAGTTTAGCCCACGATTTTATGCATCTTCTTTTGAGGTTATGTTCGCATATTTATAAAAAAAAAAGTTGAAGGAATATCATGGAACGAGGTCAAATTGTGATTATATCGACATCAGTCCAAAAATTGACGGTACAATGCTCAGTTAAATCCGAAGTTCACTAGAAAACTCTGCGTATCGTCCATTTGAAGTTTCACAGCCTAGAAGAGAATATATGACTCGAAAGGGAGGGTATCGGAATCCCGCTTTTTAAAATCCCGCTTTTCAAAAATTCCGAAAAAAAAGTTTTAAAATCCCGTCTACTAAAATACTGCTTTTTTAAAATCCCGTCTTTTAAAATCCCGCTTGTTCAAAATCCCGATCTATTATAATCCCGCCAAATCCCGCTAATTCCGTTTTTTACAAAACATTCGTAATGGAAGTAGACAAGTGCAGTTCTCTCCTAACTTTTGGTTTGTGTATGACAGTGCAGAAAAACAATTCCCGAGAAAACAAAATAATGCTGAAGCGTGGCATCGCAGACTCAAAGCTTTGGTTTGACGAAAAAGTGCTTTCTTGTATAAACTCATTGCGGATTTGAGAAAGGAAGCAATTGTGGTGCAAACTGATATACAATTATTACGAAATGGACAAGAAAAATTATATAAAAAAACTAATGTTATAAAGTCACGCGCTGTAAAAAAATTAATGAGAAATAGAAAAAAAATGAGTAAAACAGGTTTTTTGCGTTGCATTGCTTATAATACACTTGAACTAATAAAATAAAAAAAAATTGTTAATGGTTTGAAGTTTTTTGTGTTCCCTTTTGCAGAATATCATATAACATTATTTTATATTTTTTTTTTGAAATTATTGAAGATTGTCATATTTATTACTTAAAAATTTGTTTTGATATTATTTATTTCTTATTTTGTTACTTCCTCTAAAAATGATAAATAAACTGCATTTCAAAAAAACACTCATTGCTAAATTTATTTTAATTATCTTATTATCCCGGTTTTACAATCAAAAGTAGTTGCTTTATTTTAAAAAATCGCGCGATTTCTAAAATAAAGCAACTACTTTTGATTGTAAAAACGGGATAATAAGAAACGGGATTATAAGAGGCGGGATTTTAAAAGACGGGATTTTAAAAAGCGGGATTATAAAAAGCGGGATTATAAAAAGCGGGATTATAATAGCGGGATTTTAAGAATCGGGATTATAAAAAGCGGGATATCGAACCCAACCCGACTCGAAACTGTGATTTTCTGATTGGATTCGATCTGACAGTTTTCAGTCACTTGCGCTATTCTGATCTAGTTTTCGTTCATTAAACGCAGCTACTTTATGCCTTTGGATGTTTGTCAGACATTCTCAAGAGGTGGGGGCAATGGTAAAAATGTGAGGTGTTCCTGAGTGGGCTGGAACCTCGAAAACAATTTTTGTTAGGGGCTTTGTGCCAACTGATTTTAATGGGTATTGGGAATTAGCCGTCATTTATGTAGTTGTCGTCGTTAGTTTGTTGTTTTCCCTAGTTTCGCGTTTGCAGTGGAATGGATATTGGACGTATGGACAAGAAAATTTGTGTGTAAATTTACTTATATAAAATTATTTGAATGATGTATCTACTTTATGTATGTATTAGATTCATTAAGCCACAGCCAAAATTCTCTAAAATCGGCATAATTCGTTGAGACCCTTTGTATACGCTAATCTAAGACTATATTAGTATTTTAAGTCATAGCTTGTAACATACCTTAATATTGGCCGTAGACGCCTTAAAGTAACTACATAATATGTTCGTAATTAGCATTGATAGTAATATCGATCTTGCCATGTCCGTCCGTCCGTTGGCTTGAATTAGGCCCTAAAACTCGAGCTAGGAAGCTGAAATTTTTAATATATACTCCATTGGTTGAAATTGGTTGGTCTTGAAGTAAATCTATCCACCACCTGGGACAAAACGTCACTGTTGTAGCAATACCTTCGAGGTAGTTAAGGAGTTCATATACTTAGAAATACACATCAACTCCACGAATGCTACCTTAGTGGAGTTTCGGCGGTGAATTACCTTAAGAAACCGCCGCTACTTCGGTTTAGCGAAACAAATGGGTTTAAAAATCCTCACTCGAAGAACAAAATGCATGCTCATGCTCAATCGAACCTTAAACCTGCCAGTCCTGCTTTATGGTGCCGAGTGCTGAACGCTAATTAGAAAAGGGCAGCTAATATTGAATTCTTCTGAAAGAAAAATACTCCGTCAGATATTTGGTCCTGTGTGCGAGGAGGGCGAATGGAGGAGAGATGTACCAAGATGTGGATTTAGTCGAAAAAGCTAAGTCACCTCGAGTACATTGGCTCGGCCACATTGAGCGAATGGAAAATAATGCTCCAGCAAAGAGGATCTTCGACTCCCATCCCCCTGGTTCGAGAAGGCAAGGAAGACTGATCCCCCTTTTTAAAAGACCAAGCCATCGCGGATGCCTGAACGCTTGGTCTGGAAAAATGGATGCAGTGTGCTCGGGATCTCAGAGGCTGGAAGGCTGCAGTGTCTCAGGTAGAGACTCTACACGGGTCGGGAGCCCGCTTAGTAAGTAGGTCCTCTCTAGGGGCATCAAATGCTCATGTTTAAATATTCTAAAATCCACCCACTGACACTCTCCCTAAATGCCCAGTTTTAAGGGCTTTTGTTTTCCAAAGGAATTTTTTTCGAAAGTCTACGGTCCGCTTGGGCGAACTGTTGGGTACCCTATTTCTATTCCTATCCCTCATGAAGTGAGGCAAAAATTAAAGTACGGATGAATTGTAAAGATCTATCTACATATTTGGATATACATACAAAATTTAAAGGATTTTATTTTTTTTTGTAAAAAAACGCCGCTTGAAAGACAGAAAAGTTGTGATGCCACGTGGAACGGGGGAGTTTCGACATCTACTCGGTAAACCATTTGGAGCATCTAATGACCCGCGATAGACTTCTAACATCTGTGTTAGCTAAGTCACTGAGTTCTTTAAGGAAGAAGGCTCCTAGATAGAGATTTCTATTATATAAGGGTGCAGGACATGTACAGAGGAGGTGAAGTGTAGTCACCTCCTCCTCCTCGTCGTTGCAGATTCTACAAAAGTCACTTGAATAGAGCCCTAATGCGTGCTCGCCTATTAGACAGTGTCCTGTAATGACACCTATAGCAGAGTCAATGTGCAGTTACTTAAGTGAGATCAAACCCATGGAGCGTCGCAGATCCAGCTTTGGCAAGATATGCTTGGTCGCTAGACACGATTTACCACCTCTCCACCTAAGGTTTGCACTCTTGGCTGTGAGTAGCTTAAACATAAGTTTACAAGTAGCGATAGGTATACCTAGAAAACCTTTATCAGGTTGAACAGGTAATGCGGTTCCTTTTTTGGCGAGTTCATCCGCCCTACAATTCCTTGGGATGTCTCTATGCCCCGGCATCCAACAGAGGTTAATATTGAACTCCTCTGCAGCCTCCTCAAGAGTTGAACGGCAGTCTAGAGCTACGATGGAGTTTGAAGAGACTGATTCCAGGGACTTTAGGGCGGCTTCCGAATAGGACTTTCAATTAAAATCATTTTTTCAATACACTAGTGGGCGGATTTTAAAAATATTTAGGCTTTAACATCAAGGGCCACCTTCAGAGTATGCATTATAAATTTCATCTTTCTAGTAACTTTTAACAATAACAAAAAGGAGTGCTGAAGATAAAGAGGTCGGCACTCGATGACTGAGATGAACTGAACATAGAGTGTTGATGCCATGAAGCGACTAGATTGCGGTAAAATAAGTTGGGAGCAAAAATATTCCGATTGTTATGCAGAGATAGTGGATGTGTTCGTCGATTAAACAAAAAATCCTCATTTCAAACAAAATTATGCGAAGAAAATTAAAAAAAAAAAAAATTGGCAAAAATAAGCATCCGTTCTTTTCCTTGCTGTCAAACACAAAGGATTTTATGGTTTTCAAAAATCTTTCAAAAAATACGTTTGGATTTGCATCCTTGCTTTAATAATAATCCAAATCGCACTCTTTTAAAGTACAAACACTGCGAACACATCCTTAAAAATGAAAAGTGAATATAGAATAGGTGCCGTGACATAACCCCAAGCGTAATAAGCCCAAATCTCGAAATTTGGCCTTATTCCAGCATTTGGTATTATGTCACTTTCACAAAGCGTCATAAGGCCAAATCCGGAAAGTGACATAAAGCCAAATTTTCGAAACCGTACCTCGCACCTACTCCAAATCAAACAGTGACCCCAAGCAAGGGGGTTGCAGGGGGGCAGCATACGGATTACACTATTTATGGAATCTACTAGCGATTTCGTAACTAATCCCATAAACAGTGCAATGCATATGGGCGGGAATGCTGCCCCCCTGCAACCCCCCTGCTTGGGGTCACTGTTTGATTTGGGGTAGGTGCGAGGGCAAATTGTTGAAAACAGCACCAAGCGAAAGTGTCATAAAGCCAAATTGGCCTTATGACGCTTTTCCAATGTGTCATAATACCAAATGCTGAAATTTGGCCTTACATATGTCACTTTCACAATGCGACATAAGGCCAAATTTCAAAATTTGGGCTTATGACGCTTGGGTTTATGTCACGGCACCTATAGAATACGATCTAGGCGTTTTATTTGTAAAATTATGCTGAGCTGGGTATACACTAGCACCGAAACACGGCTATAATAAATCATATAGGTACCTATTATGCTCATGTAAGTAGGTTCTCATGTTTATTTTACGTAGATAGGTACCTACATGCATTACTTTTGAATCCATAAAACAAAATGTGTGGGTAAAAGAAAAAGACATTTTCTCAGTTTGTGAGGTGAATTTAAAAATAGCTCCGAAATGTAACTCGAATACAAGTACCGAGATGTGCATTATGTGAGTGTGTATGTTAATTCCATTTGATATACACTCAACTGCACTACCTCAAATTCTTTTTCTGTGTTAAACTACCTTCAGGTATCTACAGGGATTCGTCTATAATAAGAGTAAACCTACGAAATGTCCTAAACAAACGGCTACGGTACATATATGTAGACTGTACAGTACGTACGACATTCCTAACCGCATCGAATCACGTCAGATGACAGAATTTGTCCTTTAATGGAAAAATAAGGCAAACACTCGATTCCCAACATACCATTTTGTGAAATGGACATATGCTCGAGGAGCACTTGCTTTGGCACCCTCGAAGGCTCGCAGGTAGTCATTTTGATCATGTGCTAGGAAATTTCTTTTCTTCCATTACGTGTCATCCTTCGTAAGGACACAAAATGTGATTTAATTTGAATTGTTTTTTTTTTTTAAATTGCTCATCATTGTTTTTCCATCAGAGAATTTGGTTTGTTATGTGTACTGATACCGAGACTGGAGGGAAGATAATCCTAAGACGAGGCCAAGGGAAGAATAAAACATAGGGGCAGGCTACAGTCCGCTTGGGTGAACTGTTGGATACCCTATTCTTATTCCTATCCCTCATAAGTGGGCGTGACAAAAGTCTAAGTATGGTTGAATTGTTAAGAACGCTCTACATATTTTGGATATATATATACATTTAAAGGATTTTATCAAAAAAAACGCTACCTAGCTCAAACTTGGGTGTTTCAATAAAAAAAATTTTATTTAATTGTGGGCGTGTCAGTAGGCGGATTTAAAAAAAATTAACACATGAGCATAAAGGGCCCCTAGAGAGTATATATTATAAATTTCAGCTCCCTAGCTCACTTTGAATTTGATGAAGTGGGCGGATTTTGAAAATATTTTACACATGATCATAAAGGGCCCATAGAGATTATATATTATAAATTTCAGCTCCCTAGCTCAAACATTGGATTTTCAAAAAAATTGTTTTATTTATTTGTGGGCGTGTCAGTGGGCGGATTTTGAAATTTTTTATCCCGAGCAGTTTTAGGGGTCATAGATCTTATATTTAAAAAAATTCAGCTTTCTAGCTCAAAATTCGATTTTTTCCAAAATTTTGTTTTTTTTTGAGTTTGTGGGCGTGTCTGTAGGCAGATTTCAAAAATTCGTAAACTTGATTATTTCGGGACCCTAGAGAGTATATGGTTAAAATTTCAGCTCTCTAGGTCCAGTTTAAATGCCTAATTTGTGCCGACGGACGGACGGACGGACGGACATGGCTAGATCGACATTACTATCGATGCTGATCATAAATATAGTAACTTTTAGGGGTCTACGGGCAATATTAAGGTATGTTACAAACTATGCGTCAAAATTAATATACCCCTAGATTAGGGTATAAAAACGGCACAAGGTACCCCTGATGAGGTGCACGGTACCTCTTGGCAGAAAATATGCTTTTTTTGTTTTTTGGTTTTATTAAAAGCGAAATAAAAGTTTGTTGAAAATGTCTAATTTTGTATAAAGCACAAACAATAATGAGATGGTATTCCCTGCACGGCTATGTATGTAAAATGAACCACACTGTCTCCTGCTGACGCAGCCACCAGATGTTATTGGACATACAAATTCGATTACCTTTCACTTGTTCACTCAGCTTACGGGTAGGTACTTATACTTATATTGTATGTGGGTGAATTTCGTTGTCGTTGTTGTTTGTGCTAATATTGAATTCATTACGTGTATACTCGCACTTAGTGTCCTAGTAGTTTGATGACAGGGTGGTGGTGGATAAATCGATCTTATGAAATAATCAAGACAATTAATTGAACCAATCCCCTCCATAAATCTTGGGAAATAAATTGCTCATTAGACGCCACCAATCATCCATTGATTATCCTTCTTGATTCTGAACTGGTCTTTGTTCTCCCACAATTTGTGGTACCTACTCGTCCACTCAAGGTTTGTGTATGTGCACGTTGAATCGATACATACCTATGTACTCGTTATAAATAAAACATCAGTTCATTTATGTCCATTAACTAGATGGTCCATTAATGCAGCTCTTATAATAAATGTAACAACAGTGTTCTTCTTTTTATATATTGTTTAAACTGGACAGAAGATCATTAAAAATGATTATCTTTGAAAGCATTGTTTCTCGAAATGCCTCCCCCTATTCAGGAACAATTATTCATTGTTATGTAAAGTTTTTTTTTATAGTTTTTGGAATGGGGTCTTGAGGCGATTGATGATAGGTTTGTGGTGCGTGTCAAACGCCAATTAACCCCCAAAGTGGTGAACGCTGAAAGGACTCTTTTTAAAAAATGGTTTCACGTAATGTGTCAATATACTTCCAGAGAGTAAGCGTCAGGCCATTTAATAACCCTATTAGAAGGCAATCACTTGCCCTTCCTCATTATTGGCAATAACCATAAATCCAAGGGAATATACAGAACTGATTTTCATACTGATTGCTCCACTTTTAATTTTATTAAGTGGAATAGGCCGATTATATTATGCATGAGTGAAGTACGTAGCTGCACCCTGTATGCAAATGCTTATTTTGATGGCATTTAAAGTGAAGCATATTTTTTGTTCCAGGCCGATATTTATTTTGAATAATTTTTAAATGACAGACATATAATTTATTTTTATTGATTCATTGTAGACTTCACATTTTCCAGAAACTATGATATTGACCATATAGCTGCATCTAGCGGCAGTTTGGGTATTGTAGGATTAGGGTAAGTATTGATTGGCATTGACCTGTAATGCCCAAAGCTGTAACTAAGACTACACATCCATTGAGCTTGCTTCACCTCACCGTGGTAACCACCGGGTGCGATCATATCTTCTCAGATATGGCTTGGTAACCTTATTAGTGCGAGTGTAAACATTTGGACAGACATTCAACTTATTATGAGTTTGATGCCCTGTCTGATTCCATCACAAGAATTGTGACCCTTCACCCTCGTACTGAAATTGTCATTGCGGGCGATTTCAATATACACAATTCAAGTTGGCTTGGACATTGTGGCCAGACAACACCCGAAGAAAGGTACGTCGAGATCTTTGCTGAGGTGAATAACCTGACTCGTCTTGTAAATAAGCCGACACGAATACCGGACATTAGCAGTCAAACTGCCGACACTTTGAACTTGTTTCTTACCTCTCACCCCGATAAATACGGTTTAAACGTATTATCGCCTCTAGGTTCGTCAGAACATTGCATCATGTCTGCTACTGCAACCACATTGTTAAACAACAAGCTCCTAAAAGAAAGGTATGGCAATACGGGAAAGCCAATTGGGAAAAACTAAACGGTTTCTTTAAGAGTTTTAACTGGTCGCTGTGCTTCCTCGACCGCGACGTGGATGCTGCTGCTGATATGATCACAAACATAATTCACCTGGGCATGAAGTCTTTCATCCCAAGGTTAACGCGTAGTATGACTCGAGCTGCAACGAGGCTATCAGGTTTAAAGGGGCAAGCTTTCGGCTATTCAAAGCCAACCCATCTGAGGAAGGCCGTAAAAAGTTTGAACGACCCAGAAATGACTGCAATGCCTAATCGTGTCAAATTCTCCTATGACCAAAAGTTAAGGCAAAAAATACTACAAAGTCCCACGGATAGTAAAAACTTTTGGTCGTTTGTCAAAAACATCAAGAATTCGGCCTCATCATCTATCCCGACACTGATCTACAACGACATTCCAGCTGTTAGCTCTCTGTATAAAGCCAATCTGCTTGCTGCTCAATTTGCAGCTAGCTCAACGCTCCCAGATTGTGCTTTATCTCCCCCTGTACTTGAACGCGTAGAATACTCCATGGTACCAATCCACTTCCGCACTCGTACAGTGGCTAGAGTACCTCGAGATCTTGACATACACAAATCCGCTGGTCCAGATGGTATTTCCCCTATCGTTCTGAAGAGGTGTTCTTCCTCGCTGGCAAAACCATTGCGCAAGCTTTTCCACCTGTCCTATTCTTAAGGACTCTTCCCGGGAAGATGGAAAACAGCATTTGTCTAGCCTGTACCAAAAAAAGGCGAATCTTCTTCTACCTCCTCCTACCGACCAATTGCACTGACGTCCTTCTTTCTAAGGTCATGGAAACGCTGACAAACCGTCATATAAAGCAATATCTTGAATCGCGAAAACTTCTTAATGACCGGCAGAATGGTTTCCGCAGCAACAGGTCCACCGGGGATTTGATGACATATCTAATCGAAAAGTGGAACCAATCTCTTCACCAAGGGGGTGAAAGTAAGATTGTTGCGCTTGAAATTTCAAAGGCATTTGACAGAGTTTGGCATCAAGCTCTCTTGTCAAAAATGCGTGCATTTGGAATCGATGATAGTCTTCTTCAATGGATTAGAAATTACCTTTCGGATCGTTCAATTCAAGTTGTTTTGGACGGTTTCAAGTCTGCAACTCACCAAATAAAAGCTGGTGTCCCCCAAGGCTCTATTCTGTCCCCGACTCTCTTTCTCATTTTTATAAATGATCTCCTGTCTGTTATTTCTAATCCAATCCATTCCTTTGCTGATGACACATCAGATTATCATATTCGTTTCTTGGTTCATGCCCCTGATCTTCGGGTGTGGAACTGGAACGGCAACGTATGTTAAGCTCATTAAATTCCGATCTTAACTGCATAACTCAGTGGGGTACAGTACAACCAATAGAGTGTAATTATATGCTTCCAAAACACAATGCTGTCTCCTGTCATTAAAGTTAAACCCACAAATACTGCCATTATCCATGAATGGCACTTGCATCGCTGAAACCGAACCACTTTCCATTCTCAGTATGTGTGTTAATGACAACCTCCGTTGAAATGACCACATATTCGATGTCGCCAAGAACGCAGCGAAATGTCTAGGCTTCCTTAAGCGATGCAAGAAATATTTCACCCCCTCTGATCTGGCTACAATTTATACGGCGTTTATTCGCCCGAAACTCGAGTACAACGCTCATATCTGGTCCGGTGCACCAATAACTTATTTGGAGCTACATGGCAGGATCCAAAAACGCGCGATAAAACTCATTGGCGACCGAGACTTCGCGAGATCGATTCCTCCACCTGAACATATCAATCGCAATACCTGTCATGCAAGGAATGCTCATCAGTTCACCCTCAAGCCTGTGTTAGGACGTACAGTGAAGTTCAAAAAATCTTTCCTCAGCCGTACAACACGAATGTGGAAGCTCTTCCACGCATTGTTTTACTTTCACATTATAACCTACAAACATTCAAAACCAACGTGCATCGGCATCTCTCCTTTTCTGCTCACCCTTATTTCCTTAACGCCTGCGCTTTGAAGCTGTTACATTATAAGGATCCCAACAAATCCCTTAGTGCCCTACTTTTTTAAGATCGTAGCTCCCAACTCGCGGCCCTAAGATCGATGCACTTTCTTATTCTGGCCTTCAGCTTTTGAGTGGCAATGCCAGAGAGATATATATCTTACTCTAATAGAAGAAAAAAAACCTTGAAAAGTTAAGAATTATCAATGTCAGGGATAAGATTGGTTCCGGTGAAAGCGAAAAAAGCATAAGTTGAATTAAACTCAATAAAGCTTGGCATACTATAAGCTTTATTTATAAATGAAAACCATTGAAAATACTACGTACGTTGAAACAAAGGTACATTAGTTGTGTTTAATGAACGAAATGAATGAACTAGCTTCAAGTCTTATGTTTTCCTCTTAGCTGCGCAATTTCAAATAGATGATCCTCCGCGTTTTCTAGTGAACTACCTGCTTTGCGTGCGCATTGTGAAGCAAATGTTGTGTCGGTTTGATCACAATTTGCACTTGTTCCAAGTGATTCTTTTCCTTTTTATAAATAGGCATGCGAATATATTTGCAACAACAAACTAAGAAATACGGTATCTCATGCCAAACAAAAAAATCAATTGTACAATCAGTACAGTTTGAATTTTCATTTTCAAAATGACAGTTTCCAATCACTACCTCAAGGAAGGTATGTAGATGCAGAAAATCGAGTGCTAAACTGATCTAAATAGCTTCGTGGAAATTAAAGTGACAGAACTCTCTGGAACAAGAGTTTTACTTATGCACTTTTCTGATATTTTCTGTATCTACTTCTCTGTGCAGTTCAGCTTCATACATGCTATTCAACTTATTCTTCTACAGGTTAAAGAGGTTCACTTGGTTTTCGAGATCCTGTCTCAAAACGAATTCATGAAGCAATAATAATTATTCAAACTTTAATTGCAGCACAAATTTCCCATTTAATTTGCATTTCATCAGCAGAACGTAAGGCCTCCTGTGATTTTAGTGTCCAACATTAAATTTAATATTGTTTCACTCCCGTCCTTGACTCTGGGCCACACCAATCTAAATAGTCACCTGCACCACCACCAGTACTCCAGGCTACTAAATTATTCGAAGAATATCGCTCCTTTTCTCTCTCCCTCTCCCTCATACACGCGCACACACATTTATACACAGAAATGATACAAATTCATTGCATATTAAAGAGTTGAGGAAACAATGAAGTTCTTCAAATCGGATGCCAACTGGATGACTCAATGAAAGGACAGCTTCGGCAAATTGACAAACTTTTCGAGGACACAGCAGGAAGAATAGTCTCAATTGTTTCAAAAATTCCTTTCTACACTGTAGCCCGAGGAAGAATAGGCGCCTTTTGATAAAGTAATTAGACGACTATGTTTATTTGCAAATGTTAATATCACTTAGAAAATTTGATCCCTTTTAGAGCTTATTTCGAAATTTGATTAGAGAGGGACTCTTTAGGCAAATCGAAATCCTTGCAAATAAAACTCAGTGTAGGAAACTTCTGACAATGGTGGTGGCAAAAATAATAAAAATATTTGCATTACGAGGAGCAAACTATAGTTCAGCAACAGACATTGTATTTGCCTTTCGGTGCACAACACATGTCCTTTAAAGTACAAGCATATATACATCCACTTAGTGACAGTGTGCTTGGATTTTTATTTACCAATGTATTCGGATCCATTGTAATAGCTGCTGTTCCAATTTCCCGGCGGCGTGATTTCCTTCCTTATCAGTGTGACGTCTCCCCAAAAAAAGACACGCCGCGGCAAAATATCTTTGCCAATTGAATATTTTCGCACAGCTAACGAAAATTAAACGGAGATGGAATTTATCTCCATCGAATGGAATGTTTTTTTTTTCCCACGAGCAAGAATTTTTATTTTATTCAAGGTATGTGCACATTTTGTTTTTTTTTTTTTTTTTTTGAGGTTGAGATTCCACTGTTGTAAGTATGAAGTGGTAGGTGTGTTAGGTATTCGTTGTAAAATGCGAAGCATTTTTTGCAAAATAAACCCTCGAATAGTATGAGAGTAAAGGTAATAAAGCGAATCCTCGCCGCCGACTGCTACTGCCAACCGAAAGTCGTAACTTAATTTGGCTTCCTACGTTTTATGCCACGCATTAGGTAATTTCCACTTGTACTCAAATAACCATCTAACTCTGTTAGAATCTCTTGCCACCCTTGCAACGAAGTGGGTGCGATGCGAAACAAAAACATAAATTCAAATAAAAAAAAACAGAAATTACCTGAAAATTACAATTTTCGTGAGTCTATTTGCCTTAGGGGTTAGGCGAACACAAGGACTGTGAAACAAGACTAGGGTATATTATTGCATGCAGGGGTTGAATTCAAGTAGTGTATAGTGACATTTGGCCGTTTACTTTATAACCCATAAATTATATAGGGCGTATTGAGTTTGTATGTACCTATGTACGAGTAATAGGTATAACGGTTTTATTCAACATTTTGAACATGCATGTAATTTCTTAAGTATTCGATCAACATTTTTAATGTTAAAAAATATTGACTAAATGTTTTATATTAGGTATGTAAAAAATATGTATCTACATACATAATATCTTTTTTTTGTATATAAAAATTGATGTTGGTATATCTGTTTCAAAATCGACTTCGAAACCACCTTACCGATTGCTCAAAGACAATCATCGGTATTAGCCCGAGAGTGCTTCTGTGAAGTTTGGTCACAAACAGCATTTTGTTCGTTCTTCGTAATATTCTTCTTCTTCTCCCTTAATGACAGTGAGGTAATGGTCAGTGTTATGTATTACATTACCTCTTTGACCTAGTAAATACATTGTAAAAGAAAAGAATAGAAAAACCAGAGATGAGTCTGGCAATAAACCTCGAACTAAGCGGACGTGTGTTGTTTGTTTCTTTTACTTAGCCAGTATCCATACACAATATTTGGCGACGAGCGGAAAAAAAAATAAAAGAAAAACCTACGGTGCAGTCATCTTATATTATATTCCGTTGCCGAAGTCAAGTCATGGCATTAATAGGCAACATTGAACCGTTCAATGAATCCAAGAACGACTTCACTACATATTGCGAACGCATAGAGCAATTGTTTGTGGTAAATGTCGTGGGAGATGAAAAGAAGTTGCCGTTGCTGATAACGTTAATCGGCGGAGAAACGTACAGCGTCTTGAAGAATTTGTGCATGCCCTACAACCCAATAGAAAAAACGTTTGTTGAGTGTAAAACTTTGTTACAAAACTTCTTTAATCCAAAGCGAACAGTCATTCTTGAACGGTTTAAGTTTAATAAAAGAGACCAGAATGCCACAGAATCCATATGTGAATACATAAACCAGTTAAAACAACTTGCTAGACCGTGTGAGTTCGGTAATTTCTTGTCTGAAGCATTACGAGACCGGTTGATATGTGGATTATTTAATGAAAATATACAGAAGCGGTTGCTCTCAGAGGAGGACATTTCTTTCGATACAGCTTGTACGAAAGCGCTCAGCATGGAAGTAGCCTGGGGTCCAAAGCCATGCATAATAACGAAGCAGTATCAGTTGTCAAAATGCCCGGAGGAAGCCAATCGCAAGCTAAGTATTGTTCCAATAAAAATTATGAAAAACCTCGCTCAAAGTCTGATTTTCCCAGTCGGAAAACGGTTAATTCAAAACCGTGCTATAGATGTGGTCGTCAACATAATCCATCGTATTGCCCTGCACAGCATTGGATGTGCTACACTTGTAACCAGAGGGGTCATACTTCTAAAGTCTGCGGAAGGGATTTTACAACGGAAAGGAAAGAAAAAAACGTCAAGAGAGTAGAAGAGTCACCGGAGTCATCAGAGGAGTATTCAGATGATGCACTGAACTACATAAACACTATAGCAACACAGCCTGGTAAGCGAGTTCCAATTGTATTACGTAAACTTCTAAACAAGGGGAAAGTAAAGTCAGGTCACGTGGCAAATCTTGCGAAGCTCAAGGTCAATCCGTTATTATTAACTATAACTATAGATGGTCTTCCTATAGAGGTTGAAATCGATACAGGGGCGTGTGCTACAGTTATGTCGAGTCAAGTATACTACGCTAGATTTGGAAAAACTAAACTCGAGAGTTATAAGACAAGGCTAAGTTCGGTCACAGGAGAGAAATTGAATATTCTTGGAAAAAAATCTGTCCGAGTAAAGTGGGGAGATTTATCTAGGTTTATGGATATAGTCGTGATAGAAAGCCAAAGGAAGTTTATCACATTAATTGGGAGAAAATGGTTGGATGTCTTTATTCCACATTGGAGAGAGTTTTTTGGGAAGATGTCTACACAAGTTGCTAGTATCCAAGGTATCCAAGAGTCTTCAGTTACGGTCGATAAAGTTGTGAACCATTTCCGGAGAGTTTTCGCGCCAGTATTTTCAGGAGAGTCATCTACTATTAAAGGACACACAGCGTCGGTAGCTCTAAGAGAGAATACATTGCCTATTTTCTGCAAGGCATATTCTGTTCCATACTCTCTTCGGGATAAAGTTGAGCGTGAAATACATCGTCTTCATGAGAATGGTGTCCTTAGCCCAGTCAAAATTAGCAAATGGGCTAGCCCTCTTGTTGTGGTCATAAAAAAGAACGGGAATCTACGACTCTGTGCGGATTTTAAGGTTTCCCTTAATAAAGTTACAGATTTAGAGCATTATCCTCTGCCAAACGTAGATGACATTTTAGCATCCCTTGAAGGGGGACAGTTTTTCTGTGTTCTTGATTTAACCGGTGCATACCAACAATTAGAAATAGCTGAGAGTCACAAGAACTTTTCACCGTTAACACCCACATAGGGTTATATCGCTTTACTAGATTACCGTACGGGTTGAAGAGCGCGCCATGTATTTTCCAGCGAACGATGGACGAACTTTTGCGAGGCACGGGGGCTGTCTGCTACATTGATGATGTCTTAATAAAAGGAGCTAATTTCGAAGAGTGTTCCACGAATTTAAAACGAGTGTTAACTATATTTGAGAGGTACAACGTTAAAATTAATGTCGAAAAATGTCAGTTTTTTAAAACTGAAGTAGAATACCTGGGCCATGTAATTACGAGTTCCGGCATAAAGCCTAGTCCTACCAAAATAGAAGCTATACAGAAGGCCTCGGTTCCTGTAAACGTAACGCAGGTTAAATCTTATTTGGGGCTTCTCAATTACTACCGGAAGTTTGTCCCAATGCAGTCATCCATATTGGCACCCCTATATAAGCTTACACGTACTGGTACGCCGTTTGTTTGGGATTCGTCCTGCCAGCAAGCCTTTAGTAAAAGCAAAACGATTCTCAGTAAGGAGACATTACTGCAACACTATAACCCATCTGAAAATCTGATATTGTCATGTGATGCTAGTAAGGAAGGTGTTGGAGCGGTTCTCAGCCAGATAAAGGGGGAAATTGAGTATCCAGTCGCGTTTGCATCGGCAACCTTAAATGCAGCGGAGAAAAATTACTCCCAAGTTGAAAAAGAAGCATTGGCGATTGTTTTTGGTGTGCGTAGGTTTCACAAATTTTTGTTCGGCAGAAAATTTATTCTATTTACAGACCACCAACCGCTAAAGGTCATATTCGATATTAAGAAGGGCGTTACTGTCACCGCGGCAAGTCGTCTTCAGCGATGGGCATTATTATTGTCAGGTTACGACTATGAAATAAAATACAAAAAGGGTCAAGACATGTCCGGCCCAGATGCAATGTCACGTCTTTCAATCAAAGGAAATCGAACGCATGAATTGACAGAACACCTTATAAATGCGCTTAAAGAGAATGAACACATTCCCTTGTCGTATGAAGATATTGCGACACATACAAGAAACGATCCTGTGCTATGCAAGGTTTATGAGCTAACTAATATCGGGTGGCCAAATGAAGTGCAGCAGGAGGTCTTAAAACCTTATTTTTCTCGTAGATACTCTTTATCAATTGAACAGGGGTGTGTTCTCTATGGTATAAGAGTAATCGTCCCAATGTCCTTGCGTTCTGAAGTACTAAAACTATTACATCATGAACACCCGGGCATCGTTAAGATGAAACTGTTAGCGAGATCGATTTGTTGGTGGCCAAAAATTGATGAGGACATTGCAGCAGCATGTGAAGAATGCACGCCCTGCCAACGGGAAAGGAAAAATAATGATAAAGAAAAGTCTTGGTTAGGCTGGCCAAAATTGGAGAAGTCGTGGATTAGAGTACATGTAGATTTTTTATTTTTCAATGGGAGAGCGTTTCTTCTTATCGTCGATGCAACATCTAAATGGATAGACATTTGCTATATGTTTTCAACAACAGCAGAGGCTGTCATCTTAAAGCTACAACAATTGTTCTCTACATTTGGGTTACCTGAGCAATTGGTTTCGGATAATGGCCCACCATTTACCTCCGATCGATTTATAACGTTTTTGAAAAGCAAGGGAATTGAGCCTCTTAAAAGTCCTCCCTATTACCCTCAGGGGAATGGTTTAGCCGAAAGAACAGTTCAGGTGGTAAAAAATAATTTTAAGAAGTCCTTTGCAGAGGGAAAATTTCGTTTGCAGTATGACGTAGAATCCAGTATAGCTGAATTTTTATTTTCTTACAGAAATTCACCATGCCCGTCAACAGGAATGTGCCCCGCACAATATCTGTTAAAGTTCTTACCTCGGACAGTTCTGAGACAGATCGTGCCAAATTTTGGGCAAAATAGTAATCCAACAGCTAAGAACCTGGACAGAAGCATAAAGCAGAAGAAAATTTATCACATTGGGGAGAGAATATGGTTAAGAGTTTCCAAAAATTGGGAAAAAGCGTCTATTCTTCAGAGCATCAGCGGAAATCGTTACCTGGTGAGTCATGGAAGCAATATCAGGATTGCTCATCACCATCAACTTAGGCCTTGTTTGGAAACCCAAATCATATCGACTCCGGAATCTACCATGAGTACCACACCAAATAGTTCCGCAGCAGAAATACTATCAGCAACTAACATTACAGAGCACCCAGCTCACGCTACGCCGTCGACAAATGCAGCGACTCCTTCGACAGAATCCACACCAACAATTAATGATGATCCAGAAACGATAGACCCTTTGCCAAGGAGAACGAGCCGAATTAGTCGTCCGCCAACAAGGCTAAATTATTCCTAAATATATACCAAAACAAAAACAAACAAACAAAATAAAAAATATATATATATATAATAATAATACTCTATATACTATACCTATACATATATTTAATTGAATTCTAGCTTGAAATTATTAAATATGAAATTGAATTTAAAGTTGGTAAAATTACTGTTCGATACTTCTTGTTAAGTTATTCGCTTTTTAAGGGGAAGATAGATGTTATGTATTACATTACCTCTTTGACCTAGTAAATACATTGTAAAAGAAAAGAATAGAAAAACCAGAGATGAGTCTGGCAATAAACCTCGAACTAAGCGGACGTGTGTTGTTTGTTTCTTTTACTTAGCCAGTATCCATACACAATAGTCAGGATTAATGGGATCATAAGCCTCTCACTGAAGATACTATCCAACGTACTGTGTGAACGTCTTAATCTGTTTAGCAACACACTTATCGGCACGTACCAGTGTGGCTTCCAGCCAGGCAGATCGACTATAGACCAAATTTTCACACTCAGGCAAATCCTGGAAAGACCAACGAATTTCAAGTCGAGTATACATCGTCAGGAGCTCTATACGGCGATGGCCGAATTCGGAATCCCGGCAAAACTGATTCAGATGTGTCGCGTGACTCTGGAAAACACGCGGTGAAACGTGCAGTTTGGAAATAGTTTATCCGAACTATTTTAAACATGAACCAGATTTCGGCAAGGGGACGCGCTATCATGCGATTTCTTCAATCTCGTACTGGAGCAGATAGTACGCAGGGCAGGTGTCAACACGGAAGGCATTATCTTCAACAGGTCCGTTCAGCTGCTGGGTCATCGGCCGATCACAGCGCTCCGTGATAGAAGCTTTCACGGCCATTGCAGAACAGGCGCAATCTGTTGGCCTTGTAGTAAATGAGGACAAGACTAAATACATGTTAACAACAAACAAACAAACATCTGTCCGCCGCCTAGGACAAAAATTAGTCTTACAGCTAGTAAAAGTGAGGGCCCCGATGGGATTGCCCCCATTTTTTTTTTAAATTCTGCTGGAATTCTCTCTAAACCTCTATGTATTAACTTCAGAAAGTCTATCGCCTCCGGAATGTTTCTAAATGCTTGGAAACTTTCCAATATAATACCAATCCATAAATCTGGTCCTAAACAAAAGGTCTGCAATTATAGGCCTATATGCAACATATCTGCTATCCCCAAATTATTTGAGAAGATTGTTTGCAATAAAATTACATTCTCAATCCGAACAGTGATATCGGATCACCAACACGGGTTCATATCTGGTAGATCCACTACTACTAACTTAGCTCTTTTTTGCAATTTTGTTGTAAAGAATTTCAGTCGTGGCTTTAAGCAATCGCATAAATGGATGCGATTTTTACTGATTTCGCGAAAGCCTTCGACAAAGTCTCTCATAGCACACTTGTTCAAAAATGATCTTCTCTTGAATTGTCCTCCAATATTTTGTTACAGATGGAATCTTATTTAATTAATCGCACTCAGTAAAAATTGATGATATTCTTTCAGTGCCTATAAAGGTTACATCGGGGTTCCACAAGGCAGTCACCTAGGACCTCTTTTATTCCTCTTATTTATTAATGATCTGCCCAGTGTGATAAAACATTCCGAATGTCTACTGTTCGCGGGCGACCTTAAATTATTTCGTTCTTTAAATTCTGAATATCACCGCGAATTACTGCAAGCCGATGTTGCTGCGGTTGCTGAGTGGTGTGACCTGAACAATCTATTTTTGAATATTTCCAAATGCCAGTGCTTCACTCTTACTAGATCGAAGGTACCTATTCCGTATAGATACTCCATAAAATCTACACAACTTGAAAGAGTGTATTCAAAGAAAGACTTAGGCATTATTCTCTATTCATTATCTTATCTTCTATTCTTACATTTAAAGACCACATTGATAACATTATCTCCAAAGCCAACTCCATGTTAAACGTAATTCTAAAGATTTTACTGATACTTACACTCTAAAATCCCTCTACGTTTCTTTAGTTAGACCCCACCTCGAATATTGCAGTGTAATATGGAACCCGTATTACGATATTTACTCTAAAAGGATTGAAAGGGTTCAAAGAAATTTTACTAGGTTCGTAATATTCAAGTTAAATTGGAGAATTGACACACCTATTTATGAAACTGGATGTTCTTTGATTAAGTTGAACTCCCTTCGTATTCGACGTAAATATTTCTAGGTCATTTTTATAAGCGATTTAATTCATTATCAAACACAGTGTCCTGAATTGCTTAGTATGACCAATTTCTCTCTGTGCTCTCGTCGCCTTCGCAGTTATTTTAACTTTCGTGAAGATATTCTTACTACAAATTTTTCTCGTAATTAGCCTATTGCCCGCTGCATCAAAGAAGCAAACTCAATAATGACTTCGATCGAGTTGTTCAGAAGTTGTAGCAGGTTGGATTTTAAAAATAAACTTCTTCTAATTTTAAGACAGACTTAGTTCTTAGTAGTAGTACTTTTGATTTTATTTATTCATATTTAATTCTTACATAATTCACAAAAGTGTGCATTGGCAAATTCCGTCAGCCGAGTTCTTAGTATAATTGCACTATTGAAATCTTTTTGTTTATACACTATTCTAGGGGTATATTAATTTTGACGCATAGTTTGTAACATACCTTAATATTGCCCGTAGACCCCTAAAAGTTATTATATTTTTGATCAGCATCGATAGTAATGTCGATCTAGCCGTGTCCGTCCGTCGGCAAAAATTAGGCCTTTAAACTGGACCTAGAGAGCTGAAATTTTAACCATTTTAGGGTCCCGAAATAATCAAATTTACCAATTTTTGAAATCCGCCCACAGACACGCCCACAAACTCAAAAAAACTAAATTTTGGAAAAAATCGAGTTTTGAGCTAGAAAGCTGACATTTTTTAAATATGATCTATGACTCCTAAAACTGCTCGGGATAAATTTTTTTCAAAATCCGCCCACTGAAACGCCCACAAATAAATAAAACATTTTTTTTGAAAATCCAAGGTTTGAGCTAGGGAGCTAAAATTTATAATATATACTCTCTAAGGGCCCTTTATGCTCATATGTAAATATTTTCAAAATCTGCCCACAATTTAAATTTTTTTTTGTTTTGAAAATTCAAAGTTTGAGCTAGGGAGCGGAAATTTATAATATATACTCTCTAGGGGCCCTTTATGCTCATGTGTTAATTTTTTTTAAATCCGCCTACTGACACGCCCACAATTAAATAAAACAATTTTATTGAAACACCCAAATTTGAGCTAGGGAGCGTTTTTTTTGATAAAATCCTTTAAATGTTATATAACAAAATACTCGTATGTAGAGCGTTCTTAACAATTCAACCATACTTACACTTTTGTTACGCCCACTTATGAGGGATAGGAATAAGAATAGGGTATCCAACAGTTCGCCCAAGCGGACTGTAGCCCGTCCCTATGTTTTTCTTTATTTTTTTTTATTTTTCTTCTATATATGAATTATCTATTAATATTCAACAAATCATATTGTTATTAGTCTATAAGAAAATAAATTAAATTAAAACGTCACTATTGATAGCAACAATTTCGAGGTAGTTAAGAAGTTCATCTACCTCGGAGTAAACATGAACTCCACGAATGACGCCTTAGTGGACCCTAGGAAACCGCTGCTACTTCGGTTTGCCAAAACAACTGGGTTCAAAACTTCTAACTCGGAGGACGAAATGTATGCTTTACAAAACCCTTATCCTGCCAGTTCTGCTTTATGGCGCCGAGTGCTGGACGATAAGAAGGAAGGGAGAGCTAATACTGTGCTCCTTCGAAAGAAAAATTCTTCGGCGAATTTGTGGTGCTGTGTGGGAGGAGGGCGAATGGAGGATAAGTTACAACCGCGAACTCTATGAGCTGTACCAAGATGTGGATGTAGTCCAAAAAGCCAAAATACGTGGACTACATTGGCTCGGCCACATCGAGCGAATGGACAATAATGCTCCACCTAAGAGGATCTTCGAATCCCAGCCCCAAGGTTCGAGAAGGCAAGGAAGACCAAACCTCCGTTTCAAAGACCAAGCCATCGCGTATGCCACAGCGCTTGGTCTGGACAACTAGAAGCAGCGTGCCGGGATCGTAGAGGATAGAAGGCTGCAGTGTCTCAGCAGAGACTCTTCACGGGGCGGGAGCCAGTTAAGTAAGTAAGTAAGTAACCCTCTCACTTAACTGCATCCATTCGGGTCCACCGTTTCGACCTCAAAAAATAGCGGCAGACCTCCCGATTTTTAATCACTTCGTCGCTGAGGTCAATCAAATATTGGTGTTGCTGCATTTGTGTGATCCAGGAGTTTTTAGGCCTGCCTCTCTTTTGCGTTTGTATTCCAACGTTGATTGATATGGCCTTTTTGAAAGGGTTTGTAGGATCTCTCCTTTGAACATGACAGTACCAACTGAGCCGGTTGCGCTCTATTTTCTTTGAGATGGGTTCTTTGACTTCCTCGGATCTTGGAACTTCTTATCCGAACAATTTTTGTTACTCTTGCTGGCATGCGAAGGATCTTCATCTCAGCTGCCCATAATTAGCTCTCATAGTTTTTGTACGCTGTGAACCGTATAAATGAGCGCCGGGCGCACAACTGCTGTGTAGACCTTTCCCTCCAGTTTAGGGGACATTTTTCGATCATAAAAGATGGCTGAATTTTCGAGCCACTTCATCCAACATTCATTTACGCGATGTTGTCATCACAGCATGTTTCGCTATTGATCATAGATCCTCCATTCATATAAATGTCTGGAA
This sequence comes from Portevinia maculata, assembly GCA_949715645.1. Taxonomy (NCBI): domain Eukaryota; kingdom Metazoa; phylum Arthropoda; class Insecta; order Diptera; family Syrphidae; genus Portevinia; species Portevinia maculata. The sequence continues at coordinate 3,412,243 of OX454526.1, read as the reverse complement.
TAGGTCGAAGTGGATCGCAGAACGGGCAGTTCAAGTATTCTGTTATTCGGACAAATAAGACAGCTATTCCTCTCCAAAACTTCCACCCATACATCAAGTGCTCGTTGCAGGACGTTTGATCCTTGCTACTGATGGCTCCATCGTTAGCAAAGAATAACTGATGCACTTTGGCGTACGTCACTTTTCTTTCAAGTAGATAATCAAGGACTGCAATAAATATCAAGGGACTTAAGACTCTTCCCTGGTGTACATTTATGAAAAAAAAGACTGGGGTGCCGCAATGAAGCGTCCTTGGTCCAATTTTATACTTATTACTAGCTGACCCGGCAAACGTTGTTTTGCCATATAAATTATTTCTAGTGAATATTTTCGTAGGGAAATGAAAAATAACTAACTTATTGTAAGTCTGTGGGGATGTGGTCTATGACTGAAAGAGGAATTGAGCGCTGTGGACGTTTTGTCTCTTTCAGAACATTAGCGGATATTGGTGTGTACTCGTATCAGCAATGAACTCAAGATTATTCATGCTGATTTTGACATTCGAATTTGAACGATAGTTTGTCGAATTATACGAATTTGTATTTTGAGATTCGATCGAATAGAAAATTTATTTGAGGAAAACCGGTATAATTCGAACGAAAATAGACATTCGAATGACTTGACTATTCATTCGAATCTCAAAATAAGCATGATTATTTCTTCTTGAAATCACGATTTGTCGCGTCGCTGTACGGTCGCCAACCATGATTCCAGCAAAGTCGTCAATAACAGGTGCATGAAATCCACGCATGTGCTCTCCAGCTGGTGTTTTATCAGTATTGATGACAATAGCGTGATTGTCAGTTTGTAATTTGTGTATTTGTGATTTGAATAATTTGAACAATTCATTGTGCTAATTCAATAGAGTACCTCACGACAAAGTCAGTGGCAAATGAACACAAAAAAAACCAACAGCTGGATGAAATGAAGGAAAACAATGGCGAATTCGCATGGCGGGAAACATTTTAGATATCTAAATACAATTGAACAGGGTTTTCGGTCAACATATTAACTGCTTTTATACCCTACTCTAAGGGTATACTAATTTTGACGCGAAGTTTGATATTGCCCGTAGACCCCTAAAAGTTACTATATTTATCGATAGTAATGTCGATCTAGCCATGTCCGTTCGTCTGTCGGCAAAAATTGAGCCTTTAACCATATATACTCTAAAGGTTCCCGAAATAATCAAGTTTAAGAAGTTTTGAATTCCGCCAACAGACACGCTAAAAACTCAAACTAAAAAAAAAAACAAATTTATCGAAAAAATCGAATTTTTAGCTAGCAAGCTGTAATTATACCCTATTCTAAGGGTATATTAATTTTGACGCATAGTTTGTAACATACCTTAATATTGCCCGTAGACCCCTAAAAGTTACTATATTTATGATCAGCATCGATAGTAATGTCGATCTAGCCATGTCCGTCCGTCCGTCCGTCAGTCCGTCCGTCTGTCGGCAAAAATTAGGCCTTTAAACTGGACCTAGAGAGCTGAAATTTTAACCATATACTCTCTAGGGTCCCAAAATAATCAAGTTTACGAATTTTTGAAATCCGCCCACAAACTCAAAAAAACAAAATTTTGGAAAAAATCGAATTCCTAAAACTACTCGGGATAAAAAAATTTCAAAATCCGCCCACTAACACGCCCACAAATAAATAAAACATTTTTTTTATACCCTATTCTGAGCTAGGGAGCTGAAATATATAATATATACTCTCTAGGGGCCCTTTGTTCTCATGTGTTAATTTTTTTTTTAAATCCGCCTACTGACACGCCCACAATTAAATAAAACAATTTTATTGAAACACACAAGTTTGAGCTAGGTAGCGTTTTTTTTGATAAAATCCTTTAAATGTATATATATATCCAAAATATGTAGAGCGTTCTTAACAATTCAACCATACTTAGACTTTTGTCACGCCCACTTATGAGGGATAGGAATAAGAATAGGGTATCCAACAGTTCGCCCAAGTGGAGTGTAGCCCGTCCCTATGTTTTTTTATGATCTTTGGCTCATAAAACTGCTCGGGAGATAAAATTTCTAAAATCAGCCCACTGACACGCCCACAATTAAATTAAACAATTTTATTGGAAAATCAAAGTTTGAGCTAGGAAACTGAAATTTATGATATAGAATCTTTAGCTGTCTGATGGGAATAAGAATAGGATAGAGGATAGTTTATTGTTTCTTTTGCTTTAACATACTTTCTCACGTTTTTATACCCTATTCTAAGGGTATATTAACGCATAGTTTCTAACATACCTTAATATTACCCGTAGGCCCCTAAAAGTTACTATATTTATGATCAGCATCGGTAGTAATGTCGATCTAGCCATGTCCGTCCGTCGGCAAAAATTAGGCCTTTAAACTGGGCCTAGAGAGTTGAAATTTTAACCATATACTCTCTAGGGTCCCGAAATAATCAAGTTTACGAATTTTTTAAATCTGCCCACAAACACGCCCACAAACTCAAAAAAACTAAATTTTGGAAAAAATCGAATTTTGAGCTAGAAATCTGAAATTTTTTTTATATAATCTATGACTCCTAAAACTGCTCGGGATATAAAATTTTCAAAATCCGCCCACAAATAAATAAAACAATTTTATTGAAAAACCAAAATTTGAGCTAGGGAGCTGAAATTTATAATATATACTCTCTAAGGGCCCTTTATGCTCATGTGTAAATATTTTCAAAATCTGCCCACAATTTAAATTTTTGTTTTGTTTTGAAAATTCAAAGTTTGAGCTAGGGAGCGGAAATTTATAATATATACTCTCTAGGGGCCCTTTATGCTCATGTGTTAATTTTTTTTTTAAATCCGCCTACTGACACGCCCACAATTAAATAAAACAATTTTATTGAAACACCCAAGTTTGAGCTAGGGATCGTTTTTTTTCAATAAAATCCTTTAAATGTTATATAACAAAATATGTAGAGCGTCCCTATGCCCGTCCCTATGTTTTCTCTATAATTTGTTACTTTTTACCCTTCAATAGCTTCTGTTTGCACTTTCATATTCAGTTCATTAACAATCACAATGATTATTCCATACGATTTGTGCAAATTTCTGTAATTTTATCATTCAATTTGTTTTTTGTTGTTTAAGACAGGGATTCCGCACTTCAGAAAGAGATAGCTTGGTGAAAATGTCTATAGAGCATCCAACTCGCCGACGATGCGTCTAGCATATGCTGAATTGAAGTTATTGTAGCCACAACGTTCATGCACGCGATTGGCGAGTGCGTTTTCGGAGTCCCCACAGCCTATAAAGTAAATTTGTAAAAAAATATGTGGTTCATTCGGCATTGACAGCAATGATAAACTTGGCCTTTGATTTTGAATGGAATTGTTGACCATTTGCAGCATTATTTTTTAACTATTTCTGTTGCTCCGAACGATGTCATTTGGAAACATGAATTAAATGCTGACTTCAGGAACAGGTTAGAATCTGGATCCGTACCAATAAGTAAGCCGTTCAATCCAATTGTCTTTGTTGATTTCGTTCAGCTCGTGCCTCTTGTGATTGTGATTCACGAAATTGTGCCATGCTCATACGCACATCTGCATTATCTTGTTGGACTCGTTCGTCTGATCTTTGGGCTCTTCTATTTCGCATGTATGTCGTTCTATTCGTTCGACGGTCCTAATTGTTCCCTTTGCGTCTTGCTGGCATTGTTTACTACACACATAAATAGATTAAATTGAAGTACTTAATGATGGAAAACAGTATACTGACAATGTATTCATTCTTTTATTATTTTACTTTCCTTTCACAATCATAAAACACGTATTTTATCTTTAATTTTAAATTGTTCCCCTTAAGATTTTACACGCACTGAATAATAAACAAACTAATAAATGATAAATCAGTTATCGATCACTGAGAGTTGGAGATTATTACAGTACATATTAGTACATGCTATTAAAAAATGGGGGTTGGTGGTAGAAGTTTGAAAATTAAGGGTTATATGTATTTTTGAATGGTGAATTATAAAAAAAATAAAAAAAATTTTGTCAAAAAATTTTTTTTTTTGTGGTACACCACCATTATCACTTAGTGATATAAAAATTAGTTATAAACCTATTCTCATACCTACGGAATATACATTTAAAATTTCATCAAAATCGGTCAAGCCGTTTCGGAGGAGTATAAACACTAAAACTGTGACACTCGAATTTTATATATTAGATATATAGAGTCGCATACCGTTGTCATTTCAGATGAAAAAAAGTAGAATTTGGACGGAAATGATGGATACAACTATTGATTCCATGATTTAGGGGAAGTTTGAACTACCCTTGGATAGAAGACACAACAAGGGAGGCGGTGTGATGATATGGAATGCAATAGACTCAGACGGTACAGTAGAATTTGATTTGCAAAATGCAAAGCTCACATATAAATCGTTGACTTTTGCGTGCCGGGTTAAATAATTATATCTTTTCAATTTGTTGGTGTCTTATATAGCTGGCCTGTTGTATCTCGTGATGAACAGTTGATCTATTAGCTTCAACTGCATTTTTTGCATTGATTTTGCTTAGGGAAACTCTTGAATTTGATAAGCAGCTCTTAGTATCGGCCGTCGATCCTGACTTGTTGTTGCTCTGATGATTCCTACTTTCCGGTTTTTTCCATAGCTCTCAGGGTCCTTAAGATAGCTGTGGACAACAGTTGGTCATCTTCCAATCTTACCGGCTTTAAAACGGATAGATTTGCCTTACCCCTTTTAAGCTTGAATTTGGCATATTTCCTCCTTGGTTAATAAATTTCGTTTAACCATGTTGTTTCTATGAAATTGTGTCCCCGGTGCTCCTTATGCCTTTATATTTGATTTAAAATATGATACCAGGTAGATTAAGTTACTGTTCGTAAGGCATGTGGAATGAAAAAAAGGATTAATTTTATAACCTTAAAGGGAAAGCATAATAAAAATTGAATTTATCTCCCTAATCCCATTTTTTTCAACATAAATATAATCTTTCATATTGCATTTTTGGTTTTCCCATATTATCGAAGGATTTAAAAAAAATCGTAAAATGAAATCAAGAAACTACATGTTCTTAAACATGTGGAACAGAGTGTATACGATATGAAAGACAAATTGCTGATTGGTCTAGCGACCAGGTGCAATAATTGGTAGGCTGGCTCCTCCCGCCCCGAAATGAAATGCCAAGACAGCCGTACCGAAGGGAAATCAGGAAGAAGGTAGAAGGGGTTAGTGAGTAAAAATACCACACTGTTACTGAGTATTACTCAGTTTCATCTTTTGAAGATTACCACATCCCAGCGTAACAAAAAAAAAATAATGTCCATGGTCATCTGTACCTAGGTTACTGGAACTCCTCGTTGTCTTAGCACCACCTATAACACCTGTGTATCAAAGGCCTTTTTAAAATCAATCGACACCATCTGCAAATCCTCTGAGGAATCATAATGTTTTTATATCATTATCCTTATATTTACTTTGAATCCTTATATTTACTTTACATCTGTGATTAATTTCTTTCTCCCAAACCCTCACTGGTCTTCAGATAGCCGTATTATTTTCCATTTTTTTGCTATCTAATACCCGCTCAGCGATCTTCTCGCATCAGTCAGCCAATTAATGAAGGCCGAAGCAAAACGCTTCTGTACGCAGACCTAGCTATTCGAAAGGAGAATACTTCGGACCTGCACAGGATTTTGGCGAAACCCGACAACTCTGAAGTACTACTCGACCAGAAGACTCTACGAGGAGGCAGCAATCGCTCAGCCGATCAACGAATTTATGATGAAACTTTTAGGAAGACTCATACGAAACCTTGCAGACCACCCAAACACAGAATTCCAGGAATTAACCCAGCAACAAATGGAATAAAGCCATCGGTACCTAAATTCTCGTTCCATCACGGATGTAAGATTTGACGACATCATCCACAACGAAGATACTCCGTTCTACGAAAAATCGGTAAGACACTACAGGGGGTGACTTACTCCCTGTAATGAAAGCTAATGCTATATTTTCTTTTCTTCCCAACAGGAACAATTAGCTATTAATTAATTTAAAAAAAAAATCATAAATAGATTAAGAGTAGTCATAAATATAGTTTTGTAAAATTTGTGTAAACCTATAGCCATAAGAAATTCGTCGGGCCCCTTTTGTTGAGCCGACATTTTCAGTTTTAGTCTAGATATAAGTCAATGGTGCAGTAGTAGTGTATTCGCTTACGGAATGGAAGGTCGTGCGTTCGAATCCCGGCCAAGTCCATTACTTTATACCGAATACATGAAATCGTAATCTCCCTAAGTAACTTAGACACCACCGTGGAGAAAAACCCTACAACTGCACACTTCTTTCCTATCTCTCTATTCTTTCTAATACCAAGTAGCTTACACTGTGTTCTTAGCATTATAAGGGTACTGTAACAACAGAAAAAAATCCCTTTAGCGTAAGCAAATTATAAAAAAAAAAAAAAAATTTGTACATATTAAATTGAATAAAAATAATTTCCTAATCGTAGATCTTCTCGCATCAGTATTCTTTGTTGGGATCTATGTGTCCCAAGTAGGGTTACTTGCACCTTTGTTTTTACCATTTCTTCAGCACAAATACATAAATAACATACATAAATGTATTCCGCCCGAAAATACGCATGGGACTCATTTGTTTCATCACATCCCATAAATAATTTCCAATTTCGGAATGTCAATGGTTTTATATAATTTTTCTGGAAAGGGGCAACCAAAGAAATAGGATATATCTGCAAACATCAAGATCGAAAGGGTAAATGAACTCTTAAGTGAGAGTGAAGATGAATTTGATTGTCAATGGCGCCCCGTGCAGAGCCATGGTCAACGATTCTCAAAATTGTATGATTGTGATACATCAACCTTCACCAAAACATGTTTCGTTGAAAAGAGTAATTCTAAATTTTGACAGCAATTCCTTCGGTTTTTAATGAAAAACGTTTTTACTTTCAACAGGGTGGTGTCACATGCCATACTACCCCCGAAATAATCGAGTTATAGTGTGAGATGACATTGTTATCTCAAGAAATGGACCGTATGACTTACGCCGCTTGACTATTTTCTGTGGAGGTATTTGCAGTTGTCGGTCTATGCGGATAAGCCAACAATTGATTCAAGCATTGGAAGCCAACATCGAGTGCACCACAAATGCTCTAAAACTTTAGCTCCACGATGCAGTTCCTGAGACGCTCCCATGGTGGCCATATACCCGAAATCATTTTTCATCGTTGTCTTAAAATTGATGACTCATTTCCGCAATTTGTGTGTGTTTAATTTCAGTTTTCAATCCTACATCTGTTTAAAAAATAACATACCCTTTAGTTGGGATTCTAGTGCTCAGACGATGAACTGCATCATTTCTGTATTTTGTTTCGATTTTTACGGAAAGCCAATTACATTAAGGATCAGGAAACTGCTTAACTATTTGTAATTGGTTTTCTTGTTTGCTGTATCTATTAGCAGTGGTGTTCAAATGACGGCAAGGAGAGTGCCCATTCAATAGAATAAGTATAATCGATACGCGATAGAAAATTAATTTGTTTTGTTGGTTGTTTTTCTTAGGGAAAATTGTTAAAGTGGCAATCGATACTCAATATAATGTTTAAGAACTATTTCCAGGAATGCGATTGGAGTAAATGAACAAATATGTTTACATCTGCGAAAATGCCAAAATATTTATGAGCAGACAGTTGATGAATTTCCTTTTCCAGGAGCAGGATAATAAATGAATTCATCAATAAATATTAATTGTCGTGCAGAAGCAAATTTCTCTTATTTTCAGAAGAAAGCTTCCGGACTCTTCTGGATTCCCAAATCCCAATGGAGAACGAATTAAACTCGTGAGTGTTTACATCCGTGTAGCTTAAATTGAATGGGTGCACTTTTTTTTTTATATAATTTGCAAGTGCAAAAGGGATTTTAAGCACCCTTATAATGAACATAAATACACAGCACGGGAATTACGGAAAAGAGGAAGAAGGAAGGACGAGAAACCGATGCACGTTGGTTTTGAATGTTTGTAAATTTTATTATAACGTGTAGGAAAAACAGAGCGTGGCAGAGCATGCCACATTCGTTTTGTGCGGGTAAGGAACGATTCTTTGTATTTCACTGTAAATCCGAAAGCAGGCTTAAGCAGGCATTCCTGGCATAGCGGGTATTGCCGTTGAAATGTGCTAGGGTTGTATTGCTGGCTATTTCATTAGCGCACTATTGGTGGAAATATCGATAAAGTAATGATGGGCGGAATCTTATCGAAGTCCTTACTAATAGAAACCCGACCGTTTTTAAAGACCGACTGATTAAATATTCCATGTAAGGTCAGTATGCATCAGCAGAGTCAAGATAGATAAAGCGCTATATGTTGTCTTGAAGGTATGAGAGTCTTGTTAAACAAAAAGACGTACAACGATGTTTTCGCAAACCTTGTAAGGCGGCTTATGAAGATGATAAATCGTTAATACTATAACTTTGTTGAGGAACGAAATACAAAACACAGAAGAATATAGAATTGTTAGCCTTGGATTTGAGCTATTAAAACATAAATCTGTGTATGTAAATAATACTTCTTACCGCTGCTGCTTGCAAACGTTTAATTGTTTAAGTGCAGGGATTGCGGCTTTAGAAGTTCACTGCAGTGATATTATTAGCTCGTTTCTGCACGGGCAAATCTACAGAATTGCCTATTAAATTGACCGAGAGATAAGCAGCTCATCCGCGGGGATGTCATCGTCGATGCTCCTGAGCTATTTTGGAGCAGCAATTTGCCGAATTATGGGGGCTGATTGAGGAGGAAGAGGCAACACGCCCTCCTAGGACAGTGTGTTACTCTAGGTAACATCTTTTTTTTTCTGAGTTGGGTTAAGTTAGCTAGGACGTTTCTGGGAGAGTCCGGGCTCGCCAACTTGTGGGGGTGCTTCTGTGAGGTGACTGACGCTGTGCCAATGGATTGCCGGCAGTCCTCCCGATTTCGGATCACCTCGCCGATAAAGCCAATCAAATCCTGGTGGTAGATAATCACCCATGTTCTGCATTTCGATCGAAATCGAATTCAATTCACTTTTCAATTTCACTCGGAATGAAATTTGGTGTTATGCATTTCGATCGTTTTAGATTTTTTCGAATTAACTTTCGAACGGTCAAAATCCTAAACAAACACAATGTTTGCTTTTAAGTCAACATGGATAAAATAGTTTTAGCAATTTTCAATGAAAAAATGCTGGATTCGCACTTGAACCATTCGTAATAACTCCCTACAGATTTGCTCCGATTCACAATATTCATTTCGATCGAAATGCAGAACACAGAATTTCACTTTCACCTTGCAAATTCACAAAAAAGTAGAATGCAAATGCAGAACAGGAGCCAATATTGCCTTTTCGACGGGGTTCGTATTTTCTTTTTTTGAGTACGAAAGATAAACTGAACCGGCCGCGCTCCATTTCTCTGAAATTTTCTTTGACGTGAAGGCTTTTTCGGATTTTTGGGATTTTTAAACTTCTTCTAAACTTGTACGCCGGTCAAAATTGTAAACTGTATCTAAGAATCGGACGCACTGCTGCGGCGTAAAGCCTTCCTTTAAACTTAGGGCATTTAACGGTCGCAGAAGATGGCTGAGTTTTTTCGTTACTTCATCCACCCTACGCTTATAGTGTCTTTCATTAAGGACTTGACAACTTCTTTTTTATATAAAATGCAAACTACTTGAGATGTATCAAAAAAAAAAAAATTATTGGCTGGAATTAATATCAAAACATTTATGAATAGAATTTGACTTCGTTCATATGTCCACCACGGGAACGTATGATGACTCGGTCACACACTTTGACCGATACGCCCTCTATTTCTCGTTCAATATTGGCTCTGAGCTCCTCTAACGTCGCCAGCTTGTTAACATACACCAATGATTTTATGTAGCCCCATACAAAAAAGTCTAGAGGCATTATCACACGATCTCGTCGGCCAATAGACGGGTCCATTTCTAGAGATAGCGCGTTCACCGAACTGAGACTTCAACAACTCGATTGTTGCACCCGCTGTGTGGCTTGTGGCACCGTCTTGTTGGAACCATATATCACTGATGTCCAATTCATGCAATTGCTCAAAGAAATAACGTTGCAACATGTCTCTGTAGCGAATACCAATTACCGTGACATGACGGTCATTTTCATTGACGAACAAAAACGGCCCAATAACGCCACCGGCATGAAAACCGCACCAAACAGTGACTTTTTGCGGATGAAGTGCTGAGGGTTCTCACCTGTCCACTAACGCATATTTTTCTTATTGATGAAGAAGCCGTTTTCCCAAAAATGCGCTTCATCGCTGAAGATGATTTTGCGATGAAATTCTTCATTTTCTTCCATCATGTCCAGAGTCCAATTCGAGAACGTACGTCGCTTCATATGATCAAGTGGCTTTAGTTCTTGAGTCAGCTTGATCTTGTTAAGAGAGTTGACCAAAATCCTTACGCAAAATTCGCCTTAATGTGGTTTGGGAGAGGTCCAATACTTGAAAACGCCGTGAAATTGACTGGTTTGGCTGGTTTGCGACGGACGCCTCTACGGCAGCAATATTCTCCACACTTCGGGCAGCGAATATTCTGATTCAAATTTGTTCACTAGACTATGAACTTGTCTACGAAAATTACGGCCGAAAATTGTCGTTAACGCTCTTAAAGTTGCGACCTCCAACTCGCAATTTCGGTAGTAAATTCTAATTTTTTTGTATCTAAACGTTGTTCGTTCGTGTACTTCACCATGATGAAAATGTTGATTTTTGACATTGACAGTTCGGTTATCGGTTTAAGGGTGCGTTCACACTGAAAGTTTGAAGTTGTCAAGTCGCGAACGAAAGACCCTTTAGCTGTATATGTTTAACCCTCATTGTGCAAAAGATTTATTTTTGAAATTACAGGTGCGCCGAAATGCGTAGAGTAATTTAAAGAAACCTTCGCAGTAGAACGGCCAAATTAATTGGTTCGCGCTATACATTTGATTGAATTTGACTGCCAAAACTTTTTTTTATTTTTTTTTAAATAATGGTTAATGTCTTAAGGAGCAGTGGAAAAAAGTGCGGTATGTCATTTCATGGAATTAAAAATAAAAAAATTTGACATTTTGGTTTGTTTAGTTTTATCAGTTTTTTTTATGATTTCAAATTTGGAATTTCTGCTTAAGAATCCAAAAAAAGCCGGCAAGTGCGAGTCGGACTCGCCCATGAAGGGTTCCGTAGCAGCAAGTAACACCATATAAAAGTTCTTGTAGTTCTTTGTGACTTTGATCGATGTTTTAATAATAGATAAGTGGCGGTTTACGATTTATGACGTATTAAAAAAAAACTACTTACTAGATCTCGTTCAAACCAATCCATTTTACCACTTTGGAAGTGTCTCTCGCGCAAACTATGCAGGTTAGAAAAAAATGATATTAGAAACCTCAATATCATTTTTTAAGACCTATCCATAGATACCCCACACGTATGGGTTTGATGAAAAAAAAAATTTGAGTTTCAGTTCTAAGTACATATATTGGGTTCCCCCAAAATTTATTGTTTTTTTTGTTCTATTTTTGTGTGAAAATCTTAATGCGGTTCACAGAATACATCTACTCACCAAGTTTCAACAGTATAGTTCTTATAGTTTCGGAAAAAAATGGCTGTGACATACGGGCAGACAGACAGACATGGCGAATCCATAAGGGTTCCGTTTTTTGCCATTTGGCTACGGAACCCTAAAAAGGATGGTTCACGGTTTTTCTTGAAATATAATTTTCCACCAGTGCAGTCAAACTGATTCATTTCTACTTATCAGGTAGAATGCAAGCCGTGCAATGTGACAGCATCCAGTCGGATGTCCTAGAAACTCAAAATGGTGTTCCACAGGAATCTATTTTAGGCCCACTTCTCTTCTCTCTGTACATTAATGACCTTCCATCCATTGCTAAACAGTGCGCATTACATATATATGCTGATGACGTGCAAATGTAAATAAGCTGCCACTTGGCCTTATCGAACATTGCGTTGCCTGCGTCAATGAGGACCTCGAGAATATTTTGCGTTGGTCTAAAACAAATGGTCTTTTGTTGAACCCTACCAAATCCAAGTGCTCAAGGCATCCATCAGACCTGTCCTATTCCCCTCTTGTAGTCTTAGGTAATGTTCCTATTAAATATGTAGGAAGGGCTAAAAACCTTGGAATGATTTTTAACCGCAGCCTGACCTGGGATAATCATATAAATGCCGCGATCGGATAGACTCATGGTGTACTTAGAAATTTGTGGGCAACTCAATCCTTTACTCCCGTTAAGACCCATATCATGCTGGCAAACATATTGGTCATAGCAACACTCATCTATGGGTGTGCAATTTTCCGTAAGTGTAGCTTTGTCAGTAAAAGAAGAATCCGTGTCACTTTTAATAATACAATTAGGAACGTTTTTGGACTACGAAGGTGTGACCATGTGTCAACCTATCCTGTCATGTGTCAACCCATCCTGCGAACCCGACATCCCCGGTATCTCCATGAGAAGCTAATAATGGCTTCCTCAAACAGATCTGGCCACTTAATTCAGCCACGATACTCTATCCTTACATCCGAGTGTCAGTTTTTTATTAATGCTATCCGCTTATGGAATTCTTTGCCGCGTTCTATTAGACGGATCGAAAACGCAGCCAGGCTTAAGAACGAATTAATTTTTTATTTTGCCCAAACATAGTTAAACAATAATGTATTCCTTTTTAACTTAGCTCCTTTCTTGTCTCGCATTATATTGTCAAATCTTCTAATCATGTTATATTGTAGCTTTTATATGCAGTCTTAGCTTATCACTTAATAATAAGATAATTTATCCTACGATGTATAGGCATTACAAAATAAAATAAATATATAAATAAATAAAAATAAAAGTTGTTATCACTTTAAATTAGGAAGTCACTTTTGACCCACCCTGTACTAGTGTAAAAAAATAAATATTAGGCATTAACGGCATAATTTATTAAAACCTATCTTCTTCAACTACTTTCTTTGCGAAGTAGAAGGGACGTACAATTTTAAGCCGAATCCGAACGGCAAATTTGAGAAGCTTCTCATGACAATTATTGATACTCTTGGATGATTGTCAGACGTCCGCAAGAGGTGGGGCAGTGTTAAAAAAAAAACTCTAGATGTTACTTGGCGGGAATTGAACCGGGGACCTTTCGATTAGTAGTCCGACACACTTTACTTTTACTTTTAAATTCATTTTTATTAATTATTAGCTTATATCAACTTACATACTAGACAAAAATGATTAAATCTAACTTAAAATTAACAGGATACTTATTCTAGATTATTGATCCTTATGCGGACGCCCTAAACTTAACTATATCTTATAATTATTGCCTTTCGGCCTAAAAACTATTTTACGAACTAATCTTACATATGTGTTCCTCGAGAAAATTAAATAAAACTCGGCATCATTATTTAAATTTTATATTTTTATATAAAACAAATTACAAACTACCTATTCTACTTACTTAAACTACCTAACATATTCTAACTATAATTAGGATTCTGAACACTCGTTGCCTTGCGCAACAAGTGGTCAAAATCCTAATTGCTTTCCGGGTGCCTGGCAGTCGTCAACGTGCACACGCGCCGCCGTGAGCCGACTGAGGCCTTACAGCGTCAGTCAACTCCCGGAAGCACCACCACACGTTGGCGAGCCCGGCCTCTCCCAAAAACGCCCTAGCTAACTTCATCTAACTTATAAGCTAAAAGGAAGTTACCTAGAGTAACGCACCGTCCTGGGAGGGCATGTTGACCCCTCCCCCCTCAACAAGCCACCAAAACTCGGCGAATTGCTTTTCCGTGTCGAATTGATCCCTTTCCGATATTGCGGTACTAAAACGGAGGAGCTCATGAGCATTGGCGATGGCCTCGCCGCGGATGAGCCGCTTATCTCTCGCGCTGCGGTAGCGGTGGTATAATACCGGGATACCATCCCTCGTCTGTAACAGCCCTTTTGCATCAATATGGATAAATGCCTCCGGCGGGATAAAGCCAGACCGGAGCGTACTCTCTATGTACATTTCATTGGGGTAGTAAGCCCCAAAGATAAGGCTATTGTCGCTGGCCATCGCCCTTGCAACGTGCCTTCGAGTCACCTTAATAAGGAAATTGTCAATCCTATTCAACTGAGCCCCATCGTATAGGACCTTGTTGGGATAGTATTTTATATAGTTGGATTCAGGCGTTCGGAACAACCGGAGACAGGTCCTAAGACATTGTCTCTCCAAAACCCGAATCTTTTCCATATAACTAGGCGCTATATTAAACCACAATGGACAACCATAAGCGATGATCGGCCTTATAAGGGCCACGTAGCAAATGACCTTCACTCTAGAGTCAAGTTGACTGCTATGAAACAGTCTCCTTGTCAGAGCATAAGCCTTCTTGGCCCCAGCAAGACAAGCAACTATATGCCTATCGAAATACAGATACTGGTCAAGCCAGATACCTAGATATCTAACTACGCTTCTCACCGCCAATGGCTGCCCATTTTGTCCAATAATGGCCAATTTCTTCCAGTTTTTTCTGGTATCCCTAGAGGCCCCAGCCAATGGAGTTCTGAACAAGATTGTTTCCGTCTTCTGAAAGTTGATTTTCAACTTCCAGTCGTCGCAATATCGCTTAATTTGATCGAAGTCACGCTGCAAAAGGATATTAATGACCTCGATTTTAGGACCTGATCTGTATGCTACCAAATCGTCGGCATACGCTATAGCATGTCTGAGTGAACCCACCAGATCACTCGTGTAAATGTTAAACAGGATCGGAGAATTGACCGCCCCCTGCTGTAAACCGTTTTTAATTTCAAAGACTCTGCTCGAAGTCACGTTGCCACATTTGACAACGAACTTCTTTCCCATAAGCATATTATAAATTACATATAGCAAAGGTTTGTGCATCCCCCGCCTGGTCAACTTGTAGAAAAGTCCCTCTAACCATACGGTGTCGAAAGCCTTCTCAAAATCAACCAGACAAGCACCCGTGCATTGGCTCTTGCATTTATTCCACTGAATGTCGGAAACCAGTTTCGACGCGGCATGAATAGTGTCATGCCTCGCCCTGAAACCAAACTGATTGTCCGGGATTATGTTATTGTCCTCGACCCACTTTAACAGGGCTCTATTGACAACCTTTTCAAAGACCTTGCTAATATTCGGAAGTAAGCTAATTGACCGGAGATTGGCAGGGTTCGTCCTATCTTTACATTTTTTCGGGATAGGGTGTACCACTGCTACCTTCCAATGCGCCGGATAATGTGCATTATTCAGCGCATTGTTAAACAGCGTGGTGAAAATATCTACAGCCTCCAAAGGCAGGTGTCTCAATACGACGTTTGGGACACCATCCATCCCCGCCGACTTTTTATTCTTTAGCGACTCGAAGATGCACAGAAGATCATCCTTCGACACGAACAAGTGCGATGCATCTCGGCCATTGGCGACAACTGCATTAGCATGGTTTTCATCAGTGAATACGGTGAATCCGTTATTCTCAGATCGCCAATTCTCAAGTTCGGTGCGCAGATAGAAGTGGCTCAATAGAGCCCTATTCTCAATGTCGTGGTTACGGCGAACAGGATTGTTCACCGTATACACGGCCTCGAAACAAGCGCCCAGCAAATCCACTTTCTCCTGTGGGTCCTCGACCACGAAAAAATTGTCGTTTGAAGCGACACTTTCTGGACTTATTCCAGCAGTCAGTATTGTCTGTCTGTTCTCTGCTGTCTGGGAGATTCGAACACAAGGAATATCATTGTGATCTTTCCTCCTGAACAACTTATTTATCTGTGGGAACATATTCGGACTACAGGTTTTAATAGCCCGAATTTTATTGCCCCAATACAGACTTACAGATTTTCTGTAATTTTCTTTTATCAGCTGTTTCAGGATTCGGATCTCTGACTTCAGCATCCTTACCTCCGGGTCGTCGCGATCAGTAAATTGCCTGTACAGCCGTTTAAGCCTCGAGAGCAGTCTACTTTTCTGTCGGTATAGTGCGTCGATTGTAGGGTTTCTGTACTTTTCTGTCTGGTCGTCGTCGGAACGTCCTACCCGAGGAATAGTTCGTTCCATAGTTCGTTTGATGGCGTCGTTCATTTGCAATAAATGCCGATCAATGTCATCATTTGTCATGTTACTGTTTGTCGGTGGGTCGATCCCACTCGAACGTATATCTCGCTTTAAACATCTGGAGAAGCGCGACCATTGTGCCCTCCGATAATCGAATGAACACACTGCTTCGTACTCCTCCAGCAGCGTTTGCTCGTTCGGGATCCGTATTGCGGCGGCGAGTCCGTAGTGGTCACTATCGTACTCAAACGCACGCAAACAGTTCCGCGTGTATTGGTCTATATTGGTCAGTTGAAGTCTTGCGTCCGTTAAGGCCAAGTCCAGGAAAGCACCGCTTCTTGGGAAGGAAGGGATATCCGTCGCGTACAACTCGAGTTTGTACTCAATCATATTGAGGCGCCACCAGTCGTGAAACTGGTTGCCCCTGGGATTTGCAGTAACATTTCCCCATGCCGCATGTTTGGCATTAATATCTCCGGCCAAGAAGTAATAATTCTCCTCCGAGTTCAGCTGCAGACTACGAAAAAGTGTCTCGAGCTCTGTCATAAATTGGTTGGGTGGAGGTGCTGCAGGTGCGTAAAGTGACACCACATACACTCTCCTCCGGCTATGGAGAGGAATGCATATAATGCATGCTTCCAACAACTGGAACCTACGCACGTCCCCGCTATATATAACCCTATGGCGCAGGCCTTTTCGAATTAAGATTCCAACCCCACCTCCTTGAGTGGAGTGAGGCCGGTCTCTTCTTATTACATGATAATTTTTGTATCCCAATTTGTGCTTCTGATTTAGCTTAGTTTCGCTAACCAAAAGCACATCCGGGTTTTCGGTTTTCAACAAATTGGCAAGTGACGTTCTTTTCTCGATCCTGACTAGTGAATTAACATTCACAGCAAGGATCTTTAAGTTTCCCTCATCCAGCGCAGCCATTAGATTTATGGCACACCAGACCCCACAAACAGCTCCGAATAGATAAAGTCAATTCGGGCCGCTTGTTCATTTAATTGTTTCTGGAACTTATCGATCTTTCCGTGCAGAGACAGAAGGATCGATTTTAAGTCCAGATCCACCTCTGGTGCCTTTTGGGCTACCTTTGGTTGGTTTGATGTCATGTGGGCTTGACCCGGTCCAGCTGCCATTTGGGCAAAGGACACGTTGGGTGCCACAAAATTCGAGAACGAGCGACTCTTTTGACGCCTATCGTCTTCCGACTGCTGTCTGCGGGCCTGGACTCGCTTTTTCAGCTCCTGGTACTTTGGGCAACCCCTGAAGTTGGCGGGATGCCCAGAGTCCCTGCAGAGCACACAAGAGAGGACACTCCGGTCTTCAACTCTCTCCTTGCCAAGAGAACATTCACCATGTTTGTGGTCCTTGTCGCACTTTACGCATCTGAACTGCATGTTGCAGTTAGCTGCGGCGTGCCCGAACCTTTGGCAGCGCATACATTGAAGTATGCGATCCGACCTTTTTATTTTCTCCCATCTTACAGCATGATAGTACAGGTAGCGGATATTTCGCAGCCTGTCAATTTTGCTGTCGGGAGTGAGCTGCACTAAAAAGAATGGTAAGTAACGGTTACCACCCCTTGCCACAGCTGAAGAAAACGGCTTGACCCCCACGAACTTGAGGTCATCGCTTTCAAAATTCTTAAGCTCTCTTTCAAGTTCCTCCGTTTTAATTGAGGGATCAATTCCCTTTAATACCACGGTTTTTAGCTTTTGCTCCCTTGGGGTGTACGTGAAGTACTCGGTCTTAACCTCTCCCAGGGCGGTGCGCACCCTATGGTACTCCTCTATTTTATCACATATAATTATGTGGTTGTTGGCAGATAGCCTTTTGACATGAAAGTCTTTTGTAATTAACTTACATAGCCTAATACTATCTATAATATCAAAGTTACTCACATTTATGGGTGGAATCCTTGACTTCCGCTGTTTTTTTTGTTGCTGCTGCTGTTGTTGCTGCACCTGTATCTGCGGTTGCTGCTCTGATTGCAGGTTTTGTTGCTGATGTTGTCTTTGTTGTTGCTGCTGATGTTGTTGCTGTTGGTGTTGTTGTTGTGGCTGTTGTTGTTGCTGTTGTTGTCTTTGTTGCTGCTTTAAATGCAGCTGTTGCTGCACCTGCTGCTTTAACATAGCTTGTTGTTGCTGCTGCTGCGTTTTCTTTAGGCGCAACTGGTTGCGCTTCTCCAGCAACTCTTTTATAAGCTTGTCCAGCTGCGCCTCCTCATCTTCTTCTTCGTCCATTTGGACGGTGACCTCATCATCGACCGGTAGGTCCTTAAAGGAGTTTCCCTCTCCGACATACCGGCCCCCTCCTCCTTCAGCCTCGTAAGAGCTCGAGTTCTCAGCGTCTTCATCGCTTCCAGCGGCCGATGAAGCCACGCTAGTGCCTGCCAAGTTCGCCCTTCTCTTGGCAGAAAGATTCGGCTTCGGTTTTAATTTCCGTCGCCTCTTCTCCACCCTCCTGAACTCCTCACTGACTACAGCTACTGCTGACACAGCTTCAGTAGCAACTTTCAGTTGCGGTATCGTAGCAGCTTTTTCAGCTGCTATTTTAGCTGTTGCTAATGATGTTGTTGTTTTTGATGTCGTTGCTGGTATTGCCTGCGCGAAAACTCGCCTGGGCAACGACCGGCCCATTGTTGTTGTTGCCATTTTTGGGTTGCTTGCCCTTGGCATACACCCTGCTGCTGTTATTGTTGCTGCTGCAGCTGTTGTTCCTGCTGCTGCTAATGTTGCTGCTGTTTTTGTTGTTGTTGTTGCTCTGGTTGTTGTTGCAGTTGTTACTGACAACGATTTTTTTGCCGGCTCACGTGTTTGCACCACGTGTCGCAACGGCACACCCACACCCGTACGCGGGACCTCCGACTTTCCGGGGTCCATCGCCATACACCGTACGCACCTTTTGTTTTTGTTTTCCTTTACACTTGAGTTTGTCTCTATCAATAGCTTTTAAATAAAAAAAAAAATAAAAAAAAAGTTAACACTTTGCCGGGAATCGAAACTGCGCCTCCGGCGCCTGAGTCAGACACTCGGTCTACTGAGCTAATCGACTAATAGGTTTTTAGTTGGTTAATCACCACTATATCGCACTTTTTCGCCTTAAATCTTCCGTAACTAACTAGCCGTCCTGTCTCTGCGGGAGAATCGGAACGACTGAGTCCGACACACTAACCATTGGGCCCTACATGTACTAGTGTAACTGTATTTTAATATACAAACCTTTCAAATCGAATATGTATATGTATGAAACGAAATGTAATCAATTGATCAATGATTCCTTCTTCATCTTCTTCCTTGATTTTCTTAGACCATCAATTGATCAATGGTTTATTAAGTAAAGCGAGAGAGAGTTAAATTGTTCTGCTCATTTATCAATGATTTACTACGATTATATTAGAGTAGAAACATTTATAAACACTCACCCACGCTTTATTTGATTAAATCAAGTTGCGTCTGCACCAAAAAAAGATTGAACAGCGACGTCAAGAGTCCTCCTAAAGTCACTTTCAAATTAAATTTAAATACAAAAACTACAAAGTCTACAAATGTGTAAATCAATATACATTTAATTGATAGAATTCTTTTTTTAAATGCAATTCTATTTGTGCACTACAATAAACATTTAATTTTATATTCATATAGTGTACCTTAATATCAGTAATATAAGATTAATTCTAAAAAAAAACTCTTATGTAAGAATCAAAGAAATGCAATCCCTCTTGTAAGATTTACTCATCTATTTTGGTTAGTGTTAGAGGATGTTGAAGGAACCCAGAGGTAATGAAGTAACTGTCCCATCCTATTGAAGGAGGTATAGTTGATTGATGCTTTGGTAAAGTCAAACTTAAAAAGTCGGTCCAATCGATATGGGCATGATTTTAATGTTTGATGGATGAGGACGTTACCTTAAAAAGAACTATTATTGTAAACAGGCATCCACACACCATATAAATTCACACATCTCGCGACAAATTAAGAACGAAATTAAACTACTTAAACTAAGATCATCCAAGTTACATTCTTGGAATAAATTATGAATACGTATTCTATAATGTAAACCTTAATTCACATATTATGCGACAATTGTTCACTGTGGTTGCTTGTCTTGTGCTATATCTGCCAGCAGTAGTATTACTTAGTTTTGTCGGTCTCCTCAGAGTCGGCCTTCTTCTCTTCTGCGACATCGATTGATTTTTCTTTAATGGGAGTTGCAGTTCGCGAATTTTCGTTTGAGGTAGCATTCTCTTCCTACAGAAATATATTTTATAAAAATCAGAATCTACACGTGCATAAGGACAGGAATTACCGTGATTTTCTTGCCCAATTTCATCGATTTTCCCATGCTGAGGAGACGGTAGCGTTCCTTTGCTCGTTCATTAAGTTTTTGTGGAACTGTCATCAGAATCGTTGTCATGTTGCCCAGAAACAGTATGCTGAACAGAACACTCATCATTGGAACCTTTTCGTTGGCACAGAAACGCCGCAATCGGTAAAATTACAATTCGTTGACATGTTGACTGAGGACTTACCTGCCAAGTTGCATCCGGATGGAATGATAGTTTGTAGAGTGTCCATGCGTTGTACGCCTGGTACATGTAGCCTGTAACGAGAAATGGAATAAGAAAACTCAACCCACGCCACATCCATGAGTGAAAGCCTTCGATTGTGATGTCCATGTTGTGTCGTTCGCCCAGCGCTTTTAGACGATAGAGCAAACCTTCCTGATAGCCAAATTGTAAATATTGAACTATGCCTACGAGAGGAAATTTACGTTTAGCAATGGTATGTCAATTCCATTCATAAAGACCTGATCGGTTAGTACTCACTTATGTACGCATTGAAATACATGAACTGCTTTCGGAACAATTGCCAAGGCTCGCCCGTCGGCCATACCAAGAGCACTCCTGCTGCCACCGTCGAAATGAAATGATGTGCTTGCCACCAGCCTTTAATCCGGGACCCGTTCACTTTCAGAATCGATTCACGTATCGTCAGTGTGCAATAATACCAGACCAGCAGGAATATAAATGCTAATTCCAGAGCCCTTTGCATGGAGAAATTAAGTGGAAGCAGAATTCAAACAGGGTCCACCTCATATCGCACAACTCACCTGTAGTTGAATATTATATTAAGAAACGCCATAATCAGTCCTATAACGTTCAGTATCAATTTAAACTTTTCATAGTCATCTTTGTAGCGAACTTTATCGTTTCTGTTTAGTATTGACACGTTAACATCGCCAAGTATAATCTGTTAGGGTATAGTCGTCCAAGAGAGATAAGCATAAGTCCATTGCAATAACTGCAGATGGAGAACTTACTTTTAAATAGAAACCGGATTTTCTCGGCAGCGACTGCTCAATTTCATGTAGTTGGGCTTTCCGCTTGAGGGTGTTTTTATTAAGTTCTTCGACTTTTGCCTTGTCTTCGGGGGTTTTTGCTGCTTTGCATCTGAAAGGAACATGCAAATTGTTTGAGGATATGGTGTTGAAGTAAAATGGATTTTAAGATCAGAGGTTGACAACAAGTGGCTTTTGCACTACAAAAGACAAGTAACTATCAAAGGTTTGCTGTGAAGCAAAAAGTTAACTTATCTATTCAGTGTCCTGAACCATTGAGACTGTACTTTTCAATTGCTATGGAATTCATATTCATGGTAAAAGATTCTTTGATTACAAAGATAAAGCTACTTAAGTCAGTGGTTTTTAGAAATTTATTTCTGTTATCGAGAGTAATGATAAGATTTATATTTTGCCGACACAAAACGAAACAGGGTGAAAAGAACTTTAAGAAAAGCATGAACGGAATATTATTGATATTGTACAACAGGAAAATCTAAAGTGTCTACGAATTTAAGGCCATTGACACGACAGAGGTTTGTTCATCGGAGGCTTGCATTTTTTCTTAAAGCGCAATAGATTTTACTTCACTCAGTGGGCTTGCGGGGCCTCGGCCTGTGCATGACAGAACTTGTTTCTCATTTTTTCTTTGGCTCTTAATCCCTAAAAGAGAACTAAGTTGACACTTAAGTGTATACGATGGTGGCGACGGTGTAGATGTGATGTTAGTGTGTTGGCTTGTGACCCGTGGGTGTATGTTCAATCCCCATGGGGGACAACAACAATGGGCGGCGTCATTGACGGAGAGAAACGAATGACACCTTGTTTTCTCCGACCTCTACACCAAAAAGAGGATTTCTGCCTGGTAGTATAATGGACCCTTACCGAGTCTGAATGCTTTTTATACAAAAGGTGACACTGCTTCTTTATTGGCTGAATCCAAAGAGCAGCCCTTGTCAAAAAAAATAATCGTATTTAACGGATGTCTGGGGCGTGCGGCTTGTAGAGTTTTCGTTCTCAGGCCAGAGGGAGAAGAAACCATGGAGGGCGTGATTGAGGGTGCTTTTGACAATGCGACTTTTGACAGCATGTGCACCTCTGCCAGACAACACGACGTAGACGTATCATTGGTGCTGTGGATTAAAGCAAAGCTAATGAATAGAACGTTGGTTGCGGATGCGGATTGTGGCCGCTATGTTATGGCGGGGGTAAACAGAGCCTGCCAGCAAGGCGGCGTTCTATCTTCAACAGTTCTAATGTATACGCTCAGGCGACCGCGGAGATGTTGCCGTGCTTTCTGTTGGATCATACTTAGCGACTGTTTGCGCCAAGGCGCAGGCGGCCCTTGACGTGATCGACGAATGGTGCACTAGGAATGGGCTCTCGGTCAATCCTCTTAAAACTGAGATTGTTCTCTTTACGAGAAGGAGGAAGCTGATCGGGTTGACTCAGCTAGTGCTAAAAGGCGTCACAATCCAGCTCTCCAATGAACCAAAATATCTGGGAGTCATCCTGAATAGCAAACTTCTTTGGTCCACGAATGTTGAGCTGAAGACTGCCAAGGCGCTTTTGGTTTTCTGGCACTCTAAGCGCAATTTCGGCAAGACATCAACAAAAAGAGTCCTATGGATTTACACGGCTATGATAAGACCATTTATAGCATACGCATCGGTTGTTTGGTGGAATAAGCTTTCACGTAAATACTTTGGCGGGTGGCAATGGTGCAGTAGTAGTGTATTCGCTTACTTCGATACGGAAAAGCAATTTGCCGAATTTTGGTGGCTTTTTGAGGGTGGAGGGTTCAACATGTCCTCCCAAGACGGTGCGTTACTCTAGGTAACATCCTCTTAGTTTGTAAGATAGACTAAGTTAGCTAGGGCGTTTCTGGGAGGGGCCGGGCTCGAAAACTTGTGGTGGTGCTTCCGGGAGGTGATTGATGCTGTAAGGCATCAGTCAGCTCACGCCGGCGCGTGTGCACGTTGACGACTGCCAGGCGCTCGGAAAGCAATTGGGATTTTGACCACTTGTTTCGTAATGCAACGAGTGCCCAGAATCCTAATTATAGTTAGAATATGTTAAGTAGTTTAAATAAGTAGAGGAGGTAGTTTGTAATTTGTTTTTTTATATAAAAATATAAAAGTTGATAAAGATGCCGAGTTTTCTAAAAAATTTTCTCGATGAAAACATAATATGTAAGATTAGTTCGTAAAATAGTTTTTAGGCCGAAAGGCAATAATTATAAGATAGAGTTAAGTTTAAGGCGTCCGCATAAGGATCAATAATCTAGAATAAGTATCCTGTTAATTAGATTTAATCATTTTTGTCTAGTATGTAAGTTGATATAAGCTAATAATTAATAAAAATGAATTTAAAAGTAAAAGTAAAAGTGTATTCGCTTACGGAATGGAAGGTCGTGCGTTCGAATCCCGGCCAAGTCCATTACTTTATACCGAATACATGAAATCGTAATCTCCCTAAGTAAACTTCTTTCCTATCTCTCTATTCTTTCTAATACCAAGTAGCTTACACTGTGTTCTTGTGTTCTTAGCATTATAAGGGTATTGTAACAACAGAAAAAAAATCCCTTTAGCGTAAGCAAATTATAAAAAAAAAAAAATACTTTACGGGTGCTTTGGCCAAACTCTAAAGTAAGGTATGTCTCGGCTGCCGGGGGCTTTACCCAGCACGCCTTGCTCCGGCCTAGATGCATTATTGAACCTCCCGCCGCTTGATGTTAACACCGTATGGGTTGCTATCTCACGTTAAAGAAGAATTGTCTTTTGGTATAACTCACACTTTAGTTTTAATGAACTTACGCGACGCACGGTTGTCCTTCGACTCCTGTCTTATGGATATGCTGTACGATGCAATGACACCGGAATTTCGGCTGAAGTGCAACTACGAAGTTTACTTTCCTCGTGTTCAGGACTGGCTTTGTCCAGACTCTGAGCCTGGAAAGGAATGCAGTCGAATCTACACGGATGGCCCCAAAACCGATCAAGGATCTGGTGCTGGTGTTTTCATGGAGAGCGACAACATTAGAGGCAAACATGCGTCAGTCTTCCAAACGGAGACATATGCTATCCTAACGGCCATGGACTATGTTGCGAGGAACAGGTGAAGGGGGCGAAGTATCTGCGTCTGTGGCGACAGTCAGGCTGAGCTTAAGGCCTTGCTCAAACCCTTAACCATCTCCAAAATAGTTCGTGAATGCAAGATATCTCTGAATTCGGTCGGAAGGCTGAATTCACTTAAACCTGTCTGGGTCCCGGGTCATAACGGTACGGGAAATGAGATCTCCGACGAACTTGCTAGACAGGGCTCAGAGGGGGACTTCTCTGAACCTGAACCAGCGATTTGTCTGCATGCGTCCTCGGTCAGGGCTTCTATTGACGGTTGGGTTTCATATGAACACAATCGCCGTTATCATGACTCTCCAGGGTGCAGACAGACTAAGCAAATTCTCCCCGACGTCTGTAGGAAATCCGGGGCATTCCTGTTGTCTCTCAACAGAAAAGACTGCAGACAGACTACTGGCGTTCTTAAGGGCCACTAGGCTTTTGCCAAACACATTAAGGTGCTAGGCCTAAGCATTGTGACATTGTGATTGTCCTGCTTTTGCTCGTATCAGGTGACTGGTATTTGGTGCGGATATGGTGAGTGCTGTAAACCTAAAACCTCGTTTTTCTTAGGAAAACGAGTAAATTCTCACAGTAAAATGTGGTGTCTGCCTGGTAGTACAATGGACCAGTATTGAGTCTGAGTGCTCCAGTGTAGAGTCTCGCACACCGATAAAAAAACATAGGGACGGGCTACAGTCCGCTTGGGCGAACTGTTGGATACCCTATTCTTATTCCTATCCCTCATAAGTGGGCGTGATAAAAGTCTAAGTATGGTTGAATTGTTAAGAACGCTCTACATATTTTGTTATATAACATTTAAAGGATTTTATCAAAAAATTAAGCTTTTGTAAAAAAAAACGGTCCCTAGCTCAAACTATGGTTTTTCAATAAAATTATTTTATTTAATTGTGGGCGTGTCAGTAAGCGGATTTAAAAAAATTAACACATGAGCATAAAGGGCCCCTAGAGAGTATATATTATAAATTTCAACTCCCTAGCTCAAACTTTGGATTTTCAATAAAATTGTTTTATTTAATTGTGGGGGTTAGTGAGCGGATTTTGAAATTTTATCTCCCGAGCAGTTTTAGGAGTCATAGATCATATATAACATTTTTTTTGAGTTTGTGGGCGTGTCTGTGGGCGGATTTCAAAAATTCTTAAACTTGATTATTTCGGGACCCTAGAGAGTATAAATGGTTAAAATTTCAGCTTCCTAGGTCCAGTTTAAAGGCTTAATTTTTGCCAACAGACGGACGGACGGACGTACATGGCTAGATCGACATTACTATCGATGCTGACCATAAATATAGTAACTTTTAGGGGTCTACAGGCAATATTAAGGTATGTTACAAACTATGCGTCAAAATTAATATACCCTTAGAATAGGGTATACAAAAATGGAGGGCGTGAACCAGAAGAAAGAACATATCCGTCGACTTGGTGTACAAAACTGGAGACAACGAGCTAAAGATCGAGCTGACTATAGAGGCTTATTACTTCAGGCCCAAAAGCTTCTCGCTCCAACAAAAGTTTAAGAAAGTAAGACTCAATAGAGGTAGAACACAAAGTCCTCTTTATCAGATTAAAAAAGCAGCATCATATTAATAATGATTGATTGCAATATTTATGACGTAAATGCTCAGACAAATAGATTGAAGGAAAAGAGTAGAAAGGGGAATTAGAAAAAAAGTTAGTTAAAATGAAGTTAAAAAGAAGTTAGTTGCTTTGATTCGAAAGAAAATAAGGTAAACATTTCTGAAAACGTTGCATGTTGCTTTGCTCTCGCAGGTAACTTTAAGTTGAGAGTGAATTTCACAAGCGACAAGCAGCTATGAAGAATTTTCTTTCGGATGTTAGGTAAGTGAAAACATAAGTTCGTCATAGAGATATGTTGGTTGCCGGGTTGTGAGGACTTTGAAAACAAATGTTACTGTACTTCTTCCACAATGAAGGTGAGGCTATGATCTGGATTAAAGGGATCATAACCCTTCTAATTTACTGCATCCCGGAATGGATTGGTCCGCCTGTGGGGTTCACCGGTTCGACCTCTTCGTTCTTGCGAACGTCTGAGAAAAATCCAAGAGTATCATTTGTCACCAGAAGCTTCTCAAATTCGGAATCGGCCTTAAATTGTAGGTCCCTTCCACTTTGCACAAGCAAATGGTTGGGGAAGCTAGATTTTAGGCCCTGTATTTGCCGTTAATGCCTAATATTTGTTTACGTCGCTGAGGGCAATCAAATGCTGGTGTTGCTGCATTTGTATGATCCATGAGCTTTTGCGGTCATACTTTTTGTACGCTGTCGAACATTAAGCCTTCTTTTCAGCTTAGGGGAATTTTTCGATCACAGAAGATGGCTCAGTTTTCCCGCCACTTCATCCACCCTACGCATACGCGATGCTTAATGTCGCATCACAGCTTGCTTCGCTTTTTATCATAGATCCCAGATATTTGAACCTTCCGTTCTTGGGAATAACTCCTCCATTCATATAGTTAAACCTCTGTCACTCGCCAAACCATGGTCACGTAAGTTATTCGATCAATAAGGAAGGGTACAAAAGTAGGGACTAGTAGTTGCCTTGCAAATTAAACGCGCCCAATGTATGCAATAGATCACGGAACGGGCAGCACAAGTATTCTGTTTTTTCGGATTAACACGATACCCATTCCTCTCCAAAACTTCCACCCATACATCAAGTGCTCGTTGCAGGGACGTTGGATCTTTGCTAATGATGGCTCCATCGTCAGCAAAGAACAACTGATGCATTTTGGGGTCCGTCACTTCGATTAGATCCGAGCGGAGTAGACTATTACCGGCTGTCTGATTCGCCTGGTATTCCATATCCAGAGGGATTGGAAATTACCGATCTTTGACCTGATTTGCCGCGACAGATCTAGCTCGACCCGGTGAGGAAGCCACGTCCGACCGAGTTGTCGTGTGACTGTGCCTGACGTGTCCCCCGCCTTACCACGACCGTATCCCCGGTCTTCTACACTATTTAACGAAAACAATTTCACACAACTATTAAGTATAACATCTGAACTATAATAAAATACTTCAAATTATAAAACTAGAAAAAAACAGATAACAAACCCCTATAAAGTCTCGAGAATTTAACTAAATAGCCGAAAGCCATTATAGCCAGTGCTAGCAGATAAGATTAATTTTTTAATTTATTTACCGATCAATAAAGTTATAACAATAATAAAAATAGCCTTTTGTTACACCAGGGAGGCTTAAACGTATTTTTACGATTAATTGTTTGAACAAATAAATTGGTAGCATTTTTCAGCTTCTCAGTAAATAGAAAATAAGCTTGATTTATTTCGGCATTGCTAAAAACCGATGACCAAACAGACTGAACCAAAAAAAGTAGATACACCTCTTCTTTTAAGTAATCAAATGTCAGACTGCTCAGTACAGCGCAACAATTATTTGCATGCATTTTATATAATTCTAATGGACTATTAGGTGGGATACAGCTAATTGAAAGATATACATACGTAATGAAAATTATCTACGCTAATTCGAATCATAAGTTGATCTAAATCATTTGGTGAATCTGTTGAAGAAGATTTTAATTTGCATACACGATAATGAAGAGCGAGTGGCAATCGAGAATCGAGTTGTGTGGGTGCGCCGATCTTTACAAAAAACGTTGTACGTATAGGAAAGAATAGAACATTTCGGCTGTGTGATGATTCTCAGAGAGCCATGTTTCAGTTAGAGCAATAATGTCGAATTGCAACGATTTTATTATTTTATTTGCATCGCCTTCCGTTTTGTGTAATACAAGCAGATCCCTTCGAATGTTGTTTCGTCTTAACCTTCAATAACGTAGAGTGTAGAGCTATAAAAACGTTTTACCAAACGCTAACATTAAACAGGGCATCATAAACTGGGTATGCAACATGCTTGCCAACAGGAACATAAACTGCTCCCTTGGTCAAAGCTCCACCAGAATGTCTGTAACCAGTGGACCCCACAGGGGGAGTCATATCGCCACTGTTGTGGGTACTTGTCATTGACAACGTTTTAAAGGAAATTAAGTCAATGGGTATAAGTGCAGAGAAAATATTTAAATACTTTAAGTAAGGTCATAGAGGCCGCCTTAAAGAAAACTACTCGTAGTAATTGGGCTAAGAGCTGCAGACTAAATGTCAACCAGTCGAAAACGGATTTAGTCCTGTTTACGAGAAGACACAAAATACCGCACTTCAATCTCCCTAAACTTGACGGAGTGGAACTGTCCCTTACGGACAGTGCGAAATATCTGGGAGTAACCCTAGATAGAAAATTAAATTGGAATCTTAACATAAGTTAAAGAATTAAGAAAGCGTATGATGCCCTCTTTATTTGTAAAATGACAATAGGCAAAACATGGGGCCTGAAACCCGGCATGGTACACTGGATATATACAGTGGTGGTTATACTCATACTTACATATGGCTCACTTGTGTGGTGGGGGGCAGCTAACAAAAGAAATGTAATAGGAAAATTAGCAACGGTATAGAGAACGGCTGGCACAGCCATTACAGGTGCACTCCGTACTACTCCCACGGCAGCACTGGACACATTTCTGCACCTTATCCCGCTAGATTTAATAATAAAACAACTTGCTGACAATAGCGCTTTGCGCCTTGCAAATTTGGGCCAGTTTAAGGAATGCAGTTTTGGGCACCGTACGATCTTAACCCGGAAATCATATATAATACTGACAGATGAAATGTCCCCTTTGTCGACATCCCGTATGACGTACCATATCCGGGAAGGGAAGAATGGCAAAGAGATGCAGTTACAACATCAAATGAGGTTAAACGGGTTCTGTCATTTTTTCTGTTGATCCAGACCTGCAGAAGGGATCAATGTCGGGAAGCGATATCGCCATACATTGACAGTCAGGCGACAATTAAGGCACTAGAATCTGTTAATATCAATTCTGAGACAGTCAGAAACTGTCGCACAATGCTAAAAGCAGTATGCAGACGGAATAGAGTAAGACTGTGATGGGTACCGAGACACAGCGATATAGAGGGGAATGAGCAAGGCGATGAACTGGAGAGAAAGGGAGAAAAAGTGGAGAGTAGTAGAGAGGTGGACATGAAACCACCTCTTGGCGTTATCAAGGGAATAAACAATGAGAAAATCTTAAAAATGGCTGACCTTAGATGGCAACACTTTGTCTAGAGCACTTTGGCCTCATTTGTAGTTACGATTATGTCGGGCACTGTCTCCCAAGGAAGCATGCTAGGCGGCTTAGATTGGTAGATGTGGATATATGTATGTTCTGTGGTGATCTACAAGCCGAGAAAGACATAACGCACATACTGAGTGAGTGCGAGGGTATAGCACGGAATCGTAGGAGGTTTCTAGGAGAATACTTCTTAGAGGAATTAGGGGAGCTGAGCTCCACAGACCACAGGAAGCTGGTAAAATTCTGCAGGAAGATTGGGTGCTTTGTCTAGGAATTTTTTTTTTTTAGATTTGTCTCTTTTTGAAGTCTTGGTTTCAATTGGCTCCCTAGAGATCACGTTGGGCACTTCTAGTGCCTAGTGCTGTATGCGAATTGCATACCCCTGCTTTAACCTAACCTAACCTAACCTAGCCTACATCGTAAATACATTATTTGTTCTGTTATCTTAAGATCTGAAATACAACATTTCAACTAGTACCCGGCAGGCGTTGCTGCGACTACCCGCTAGGGGTAGGTGGTAGTTGGCTGGCAGGCACCCGTATCAAATAACTTGTTCAAATCAAACAGTGCATACTTCACGGGAAGGGATTTCAACCTTTTCTTCGCACGGCTAAGCGCATTCTAATGGGAATGCTTTCTTTCACCCATATTTGGTTGATGACTTTACCTCCGCCTTGTTGTTTTTAGGCTTTTTATAAAGCTGTGCTAACCTCTTCAATACTGGATGGTGTAACCGGTGCTTTGTTGACTGGACTTGGGTTCTCTTCTTGGCCTATCACTCTCTCAAAATGATGCCCATTTAATAGCTGCTGGAAATGGTGCTTAAACACATCTACCCTGTGCTTCTGTGACTAGTTTTCCTTCCCTGTTTCGAAGAGCCTGCGTTCCGGTCTTACGGCCAGCAGCCAGTTGCTTGCCCTTTTTAAACCTCCGTTTGTTGTTTCGATCGCAAGACTCCTCAATCTCCTTGAGCTGGGAGATTGCGTATCCCCTCTTCTTTCTACGCAGGATCTTCTTAACCTTCTTTATCCTGGCTCGATACTCTTCCGGTATTTAGTTTTGCGTTGCTGCGTTTGTACGGCGCACGGACATAAGTCCCGAAGACATGTCCCGAATTCATTTTTTTCGGGACTTATAACCCACTTAAGTGGGACATTAGACCCGAATTTTTATCGTTGAAAATGGGACACAAGTCCCGAATGAAACAGACAGTTGGAAATATTTTATTAACGTTCATAAATTGATAGGTAAAACATAATTAACGGGAAGCAATTGATGAACCGTACCTCGCACCTACTCGAAATCAAACAATAACCCCAAGTAGGGGGTTGCAGGGGGCAGCATGCCGCCCCATATGCATTGCACTGGTAATGGGATTAGTTACGAAATCGCAAGTAGGTTCTATAAACCGTGCAAAGCCCCCTGCTTGGGGTCACTGCTTGATTTGGAGTAGTTGCAAGGGCAAATTGTTGAAAACAGCACCAATGGAAAGAGAAATAACGCCAAATTATGGCCTTATTGCACGGCACCGATATAGTGGGACATAATTTCCGAGAAATGAATTCGGGACTTATCCCCTGCGCCCGTTTGTACATGTGCATGTTCTGTCACCATTTCTCTCTTATCTGGGGTGGCTGGTAACCTAAGGTGCTCTTGCACAGCAGAAAATCTGTCGTTCAGGCGCTCTCTGTAGACTCTGGCTACTCCAGTCGTGCTAAGACGTCGAAGTTCTTTTTCAGAACGGTTCGCAGCTTCTTCTGGTTGGACAGTCGAGCTCGGAATTTAGCCGCAACAAGAAAATGGTCAGAGTGAACGTTTGCTCCTCGGAATGTGTGCACGTTTAAGATGTTGGATGCGTGCCTTGCATCGATTAGCACATGGTCGATTTGGACAATCTGGGTGGTGATCTTAAATGAGGGTTGACCAGCCCATATCCGAGGCTGGTGTCTCTTTCATAACTAAAACTTTTTTACGTGGTAGGGAAGTTTCCCCGACGGCACAACCCCCAACCTGGAGAGCCAGTTCCAGCATACCTTCTGGAAGAAGTATCAGTACTACACTTCGGAAATAAGGACTCATCCGCCACCATCTCTTTTTCAACACCCTGACTAAGTCTTGCAAATACTTAACGACCTCAGCTCTAAATATGTAGAAGTAGCTCATGTAAGGTATCTGTCATTCTGACGCTCGACTACACCGTTGATTCATTCTAGTGAATTCATCCGCCGTACGTCCTCATTCTGAGGTTCTCATGCTAGACTTCTGAGGCTCCACCAGACAGCCAATTCCGACCGAGCAGTATAGTGTTGCTATTTTCTTCGTGGTCAATACTCGTGCTTCTAAGTTTAGCAACTCAAGCTCATATGAGGAAGACCAGTACCCGGTGGATACCAAGATAGTTTACTATCATAAATAAATAAGATGTACTTTCACTTTGTTGTTTTTGTATCACTCGCATAAATTGCTATGGTTCTTCATTTATACTCAAAATTAAAATTTGTTTGTAACGTTTGCGTTGCTATTCTTTAGTCATTCAAGTGTATTTCATAGATTGAGATCTAGCAAAAGCTCTTCAATCATCAGCAAAGTCCAATGAACTATTTAATCTCAATTTATTCTAATTTTTTCGATCGAGTTACAACAAACTAAATCATGGGGTCAGGCAGGTTGTGATGCAATGTCGAGTGTTCATTAACATAAATATTGCGAATAACCCGTATGATTGACTATATTATACTGCATATAAATGTGTATCTATAAGTACACCTGTTATCTACTATTCGAGTGTACGATACGCAATCAATTGTTAACAATGTACACGCTGGAATTGAAGGTATAGATAAGAAGAAAAAAATATTATACGTATGAAATATTTTATTGCCCATCGAAATTGAATTGAAATATAACGAACAAGCACTTCACTCTTTGGGCAATCTCTTGATTTTAAAGATGGACCGAACAAGTGACAAATTTTATTTATTTCTGTGCGCTTAAATTCTAATTTAAAATATAGATTTGGTGGGAACTAATTTCCGGTGTACGCTGACTGGATCAAGTTCAACCAGATGAAATCGAAGATATCACCTGGAAAGTGTAGCTATTGAACTTGATACGTCAGCGTATTTTGGTGTGGGATTTTTTTAATTTTTTTTATGAACTTCTGGCTCGCCTAGGCGATTTAAAAGGGGGAACTTCGACCTAAAAGATCTTTTGTACCATATGGGTCAGAAAAAGTTTAAACTAGTAGAATTTCTACTTTCCGTGTAAAGCAGATAATTTTATCAGTAGAAGATTCTTTATGTCTTCGGGGCTCATATGTTCCCTGAAAAAGATCTTCTCTCTAATTCCATTAAGGGCTGGACATTCACATAAAATGTGTTCAGCTAAGTCGTCGTCTTCAAGACATAGTCGGCACTCAGGAGAGTCTGCTATTTTTATTTTGTTTAGATGATATCTTAAACCATGGTGAACAGTAAGGTAACTTACTTAGTTTTTGATATGCCTGCTTAGGCTTAGACATTTGCTGGCATTATCATTGATGGGCCAAATTTCTCGTTTGGCCTGTCTTAGACCTGGGATGTTTTCCCAATGATAGATACCTTTTCTATGTTTCCAGCTTTTCATTGCTGCCGTTGCTGCTGATATAGGAATGCAGCAGCAGGGTTCGGGACAAATGAAAGGTGAACCTGAACCTTTTCTGGCCAGTTTGTCGGCCTTTTCGTTACCTTCTACCCTGACATGACCCGGAACCCACCATAATTTGTTTCTTAATCCTAGTGTTTAAAGGGTATTGAAGCAGTACATGACTGATTTGGAGTCAATTGTGTCCGAGCTGAGGACGTTTATAGCTGCTTGACTATCCGTGAATATATGGATGATTGCTCCTTTTATGCCAGATGAATAAATGTGGCTGGCGCATTCTTGAATGGCGTGGAGTTCTGTTTGAAATACGCTGGGATTTTCTCCCATGGGTATCGTAAAGCGTTTATTTGGTCCGTATATTCCCGCTCCTACCCCCGTTTCTATTTTAGAACCATCCGTATACCACTTTATGCCGTTGTGCCTGTTTGGTGGGTTATTACTAGCCCATGCTTCTCTCTTAGGGATCTCCGTGGAGAATCGTTTGTTGAAGCATAGTCTTTTTTGAATGCGGTCTGTGACCGCGCAGTTAATATTAAATTCCGGAACGAGAAGGGTCTTAAGTCCCGGATGGTCGTTAAGCCTTATCTCGTTTAACTGTATTAGACTTGTTGCACTGCGGATCGCCACATTTTGAATGTATAAGTGTCGAGGTGTTAGTCCTGTTATTGCCTCTATGGCAGCTGTTGGACAGGTTCGCATGGCTCCGGAGATACCTAGGCACGCAAGCCGTTATACCTTTTTGAGGTTCTCTATTGTGATCTTTTGTGTGGATTCTGTCCACCATACTATGGAAGCGTATGTTATAATGGGTCTTATCATCACTGTGTAGATCCAGTAGACGATCTTTGGACAGATTCCAAAGGTTCTGCCATATGTGCGGCAATATTCCCATAGCAGCTTTAGTGATTTTGTTGTTAATGTGAGAGTTCCAGTTAGGTCTCTTGTCTAGGATTACTCCAAGATACTTGGCTTCTTCGGAATACTCTACGACCGTGTCGTTCATTGTGATAGACCTAGGTCCAATTTTCTCCTTTTGGTGAAAGAAACGATGACGGCTTTACTGGGATTTATGGAAAGATTTTCCTTGATGCACCAGTCAATGGGTGTCTTTAGACAGTGTGGGAGAAGTGTGGGAATGGAATTTGGATGTTAGACTATGGCTGTCGCAAGGTCAATGGGTTGTTGATTAAACACATTTTCTTTCCTTTAATCACTTTAAAACAGATTAGGTTGACTGTATATATTAATTTCACGGGTTGGAATAAAAAATACAGGAAGGTGTAGGGAATATTGGAAAATTTTGCTAACAGACCAACCACCCTACCTATTCGAGCGGATCACAAAATTTTCCTCGGCTAAGTCCAACCTGTTGTTTTAACCCCGCCACGCTTCCCTGACATCTCCAATTTGTTATTAACGCTTCTCGCCTTTGGAATTCTTTACCGGGCCATTTTGAAAAAAGAAGTAAGTAAGAAGAGGTGTTCTTCCACGCTGAGAAAACCGCTTCGTAAGCTTTTCCATCTGTCCTACTCATCTCCTCTCTTTCCCAGTAGATCGAAAACACAATTTGTACAGCCCGTTCCATAAAAAGGAGCGTCGTCATCCATATCCAACTACCGAGTCATTGCACTTACGGCTATTCTTTCCAAGGTAATGGAAACGCTGATAAATAGTCAGCTCATAAAATATCTCGAATCACGAAAGCTCTTAAATGATCGGCTTTCGCTGCAAAAGGTCCACCGCTGATTTGATGGTCTATCCCACCGAAAAGTGGAACCAATCTCTAAACCAATTTGGTGAAACGAAGATTATTGCACTTGATGCCCTGTCCCAGACTCTCTTTCTCATTTTTACAAATGATCTCTTGTATGTTATTTCTAATCCAATCCATTCTTTTGCTGATGACAGTACCCTCACCTTCTCATATTTGTTTCTTGGGACACGCCCCTCTTCTTCGGGTGTGGAACTGTAGCGGCAATGTATGTTAAGCTCATTAAATTCCGATCGTAACAGCAAAACTCAGTAGGGTACAACCAATAGAGTGGAATTTCATGCTTCTAAAATGCAATACTGCGCAATATCATTAAAGCAAACCCCACACACACTGCCATTATCCATAAATGGCACCTGCATCGCTGAAACCGAACGGCTTTCTATTCTCGGTATGTGTGTTAATGACAACCTTCGTTGGAATGACCACATATTCGATGTCGCCAAAAACGCAGCGAAATGTCTAGGCTTCATTAAGCGATGTAAGAAATATTTCACCCCTTCTGCTCTGGCTACAATTTATAAGGCGTTTATTCGCCCGAAACTTGAGTACAACGCTCATATTTATTCTTTGTCTCAACATATTCTTTGTAATGTTGATAATTTTGAGGATCTTGGGGTTTATTTCGATCCCAAACTGGTTTTTGCCAAGCGTATCAATTTTATTGTTAATAAATCTAATTCTATGCTGGGCTTCGTAAAAAGGTGGGCGAAAGAATTTAATGACCCATACGTTACTATGTCATTGTACAATTGTTTTGTCCGTCCGATTCTAGAGTATGCTTCAGAAGTTTGGACGCCGTTCTACAACATTCATTCAAATCGAATAGAGGCCATTCAACGTAAATTTATTCGATTTGCACTTAGAGGACTTCCATGGGATGATCCTTTTAACCTTCCTCCTTACAGTCAGCGTATTAAGCTTCTTCAAATGTTACCCCTTTCTCAACGAAGGCTTAATAGCGATATCATTTTTTACAGCAGCTTATATCCGGTCAAATAGATGCACCTGACTTGCTGTCATCTATTGGCTTTAATTTTCGGTGTGGTGCCCATAATTTACGTAGTGTTGATTTATTGTTTAGCCCCCATCATAGAACGAATTATGGGAGGCATGAGCCTATTAGTCGCATGAGTAGAATCTATAATATAAATGCTCATGTGATTGACTTGCATGTTAGTAAAATTAAGCTGAAAAATATTTCGCGCAATAATACCTTAATGTCTTAATTTATTTGCATGATTTGTGTTTGAGTTAGTATTTTATAGGTACATAATTATTGTATTTTTAATTGTTTTGTCCTTACTAACAACTGCACTAAATGATGAGCCTGTGGGAGCACTTTTAGTGCCGGCAAATTTCTGCTCGTGATAGTTGCTTGCTTCAAGCACTCCACGACACAGAACTGATAGTGTAAAAAAAAAAAATAAAATATCTGGTCTGGTGCATCGATAACTTACTACTTGACAGGATCCAAAAACGTGCGATAAAACTCATTGGCGACCGAGACATCGCGAGATCGATTGACTCTCTTAGTCATCGTCGTAATGTCTCCTGTCTTTCGTTATTTTATGGTTATTTCCACCATAAGTGCTCAAACGAAATAGCCAGTTGCATTCCACCCCTAGAGCACTTCAATCGCAATACCCGCCATGCAATGAATGCTCATCAGTTCACCCTCAAGCCTGTATTCAGACGTACAGTGAAGTTCAATGAATATTTCCTCAGCCGTACAACACGAATGTGGAATAGGTACTCTTCCACGCTCTATTTTTCCTTCACATTATAACCTACAAACATTAAAAACCAACGTGCATCGGCATCTCTCCTTTTCTTCTAACCCTAATTTCCCTAAGGCCCGCGCTGTGTAGTCAATACATGATAAGGGTACTAAAAAAATCCCTTTAGTGCGTGTACATTATAAAAAAATAAATAAAATAAAATAAATTACATAATACATATTTCATTTTATTTTTTTTGATAAAAGGATCATCCTGATCATAATCTCATCGTTAAGAAGGCAGCCATAATCTTTTAACTATATCCCTCTACATTGACGGTCTTTAGCGAGGACATGTATCCAGCGTCGTTAACTTTTATCTGGTCTGCCTGCTTGATAGGCCCCTTTGACCTCATGAACTCATACTCTTGAGGATCAAAGGGACGAAGCTTGCATTTTATTCACTCATCGCCTTCTCTCAGGTTCCGTCGGTTGCACATCTCTTTACAACTTCTATCTACCGTCCAACCGCACCTCTTATGCTTGGAAGGGTAACTCAATGTTTTCGATTTCAACCGCAGCAGTCCCCGCTTCAAACTCGATCTCCAAGCAGCATAAAATGTCCACTGTCCCAGCTGTTGACGATAGCAACTTCACGGTAGTTAAAGATTTCACCTATCTTTTAGTTTTCTTTTACAAACAATGCTTTGTTGAATTTCTACACTGACCTGTGTTGAAACGAAGAGACTAAACAATCAGGGCCTTGACACAGACTGTTTTAAATTGCGACAATTCAAGCCACAGGGAGACCTACATTTACAAACGAAATCGAGAACACAGCAGGTTTTTACGATTGAAAAGGTTGTGCTAAGTCTTTTGTTTGCCAAAACAAATCATAATATTTTGCGTTTGCTCTTTCAATGAGTCACAATATACATAATGTCAACATGTTATGCCATCCACACTACATCAGCACGGTATCGCAATTAAACACGAAACACAAATTATGATGCATGCATAACGCTGTCTGGCAAGTGTCAATGCCACGGTTATTGAAGTTAGACTATGCGATTCGCAACAATCGTTTGCTTTTAGTTTTGTTTACTTTGTTTACATCTTATATGTGTGTCAAGACAGGAAAAACGCAAACACATCCAACCCAGGTACATTTAAATTATTTGCGCCTGAACAAATTTGCATTGCATAATCTTAGAGATGGGTCCGAGCTGCAGATTGGCAGACGTAGTTGTATGCGGTAAGCCATTACGTATTCCCCATGCGAATCTACTTAAAACTAATCCATATGCAAGTTCATGTTCAGTTATATCAGCATTATTAAACAATTTGAAGATATACAAAAATTTCCATTCACGCTTTGGGCGGGCAAGATGAGATATGATTTCATTGATGCATTGGTATCATGCTGAAACCTTTCGGTCAGATAACACACATAATTTCCAAGCTAAGGTAACTCCGAAGGAGCGAGTAGACAAATGAAATATAATAATATCGATGACTTCCACTTGTTAAACACGATTAAAAATTGTTTATCTTATCGAAAAGTTTATTACGGAGATAACAATTTTTGGTTCTTATTTAACAACTCAAATTTTATGTATCTAACAAAAACAAATTGTTCAGTGCTGACTAATATTCTGTTTTTCAATAACAGGTTAGCGATATCAGTTGTTTATTATTCGATTACTTCTAGTATGGGTTCAAATCAAACCAAATCAAATCAAAAGTTTGTATTTGTAATTCAAAAGCAGTACGTTATCTATAATTCAAATTTCGGTGTTCAGTATCATTCTAGTATGTACTTTCACGAAGTATATTTACTTGCAATTGCAATGCACTATTTCGAAACACATAACGATCATTTTGAACCAACCATCTGGCTGGAAAAATGATATTTATAATGATCGACATTTTGGTATTATGATTGTCAATTGACAAATTTTGCACTGGCCATCACAAGGATGAGGCCATACATTTTGCAATCGATTTTCAGTCTTTATACCTGTTGGAAATTGTATACCCAGAAACTTTAACTACCTTTTTTTTATAAAGGGATTTTTTTTAGTATTGGCATTATTCATGTATTGGCTACACAGCGCGGGAGTTAGGGAAATTAGGAAAAGAAGAAAAGGAGAGTTGCCGATGCGCTTTGGTGTTAAATGTTTGTAGGTTATGATGTAAAGAAAAAATAGAGCGTGCAAGAGTATTCCACATTCGTGTTGTACGGCATAGGAAAGATTGTTTATACTTCACTGTACGTCCGAATACAGGCTTGAGGGTGAACTGATGGGCGGGTATTGCGGTTGAAATGTTCAAGGGTTGGAATGCAACTGGCTATTTCGTTAGAGCACTTATTGTGGAAATACACAGAAACCATTGCGACGAAGAGGATGACCTGTAAACAGGTACATATTTTGCCCAACAGTAAGTCATAAAATAAAAGGTTAAATAAGAAACGACCGCTGGAGTTTCACACGATCAAACAATTAACTACTTGAAAAGCGTATAAAAAGATGCGCACTAGGATGAGGCCACATGCATAATCTTCGAAAGAAAGGAACGAATGAATAAAATGTTTACTTTTTATGGTCCTAAAACATTTATTTATTATGTTTTTCTACACTAATAATGAGTATGCCCGTCGTTTTTCGATATGACCTTTATAAGCCGGTTTGGAATAGAATCATGCAGTTTTTTTTTTTTAAATAATTAAGAGAAATTTGGGGCCGTACTATGTAATTCGATTCTACAACGAAAATGTTCGAATTCGCAAAATGCGTACATACTCTGTAATTCTATAGCAAGCCCTAGGTTAGAGGGACTTTTCTACAAGTTGACCAGGCGGGGGATGCACAAACCTTTGCTATATGTAATTTATAATATGCTTATGGGAAAGAAGTTCGTTGTCAAATGTGGCAACGTGACTTCGAGCAGAGTCTTTGAAATTAAAAACGGTTTACAGCAGGTGGCGGTCAATTCTCCGATCCTGTTTAACATTTACACGAGTGATCTGGTGGGTTCACTCAGACATGCTATAGCGTATGCCGACGATTTGGTGGCATACAGATCAGGTCCTAAAATCGAGGTCATTAATATCCTTTTGCAGCGTGACTTCGATCAAATTAAGCGATATTGCGACGACTGGAAGTTGAAAATCAACTTTCAGAAGACGGAAACAATCTTGTTCAGAACTCCATTGGCTGGGGCCTCTAGGGATACCAGAAAAAACTGGAAGAAATTGGCCATTATTGGACAAAATGGGCAGCCATTGGCGGTGAGAAGCGTAGTTAGATATCTAGGTATCTGGCTTGACCAGTATCTGTATTTCGATAGACATATAGTTGCTTGTCTTGCTGGGGCCAAGAAGGCTTATGCTTTGACAATGAGACTGTTTCATAGCAGTCAACTTGATTCCAGAGTGAAGGTCATTTGCTACGTGGCCCTTATAAGGCCGATTATCGCTTATGGTTGTCCATTGTGGTTTAATATAGCGCCCAGCTATATGGAAAAGATTCGGGTTTTGGAGAGACAATGTCGTAGGACCTGTCTCCGGTTGTTCCGAACGCCTGAATCAAACTATATAAAATACTATCCCAACAAGGTCCTATACGATGGGGCTCAGTTGAATAGGATTGACAATTTCCTCATTAAGGTCACTCGAAGGCACGTTGCAAGGGCGATGGCCAGCGACAATAGTCTGATATTTGGGGCTTACTACCCCAATGAA
This sequence comes from Portevinia maculata, assembly GCA_949715645.1. NCBI lineage: Eukaryota > Metazoa > Arthropoda > Insecta > Diptera > Syrphidae > Portevinia > Portevinia maculata. The sequence continues at coordinate 3,371,532 of OX454526.1, read as the reverse complement.
ATGTACATAGAGAGTACGCTCCGGTCTGGCTTTATCCCGCTAGAGGCATTTATCCATATTGATGCAAAAGGGCTGGTACAGACGAGGGATGGTATTCCGGTCTTATACCATCGCTACCGCAGCGCGAGAGATAAGCGGCTCCTCCATGACGGGGACGTCGCCAATGCTCATGAGCTCCTCCGTTTTAGTACCGCAATATCGGAGAGGGATAGATTCGACACGGAAAAGCAATTCGCCAAATTTTGGTGGCTTGTTGAGGGGGGAGGGGTCAGCATGCCCTCCCAGGACGGTGCGTTACTCTAGGTAACATCCTCTTAGCTTATAAGTTAGATTAAGTCAGCTAGGGCGTTTTTGGGAGAGGCCGGGCTCGCCAACGTGTGGTGGTGGTGCTTCCGGGAGTTGACTGACGCTGTAAGGCTTCAGTCGGCTCACGGCGGCGCGTGTGCACGTTGACGACTGCCAGGCGCTCGGAAAGCAATTGGGATTTTGACCACTTGTTGCGCAAGGCAACGAGTGCTCAGAATCCTAATTATAGTTAGAATACGTTAAGTAGTTTAAGTAAGTAGAATAGGTAGTTTGTAATTTGTTTTATATAAAATCTCAATAATGATACCGAATTTTAGTAAATTTTCTCGAGGAATATATATGTAAGATTAGTTCGTAAAATAGTTTTTAGGCCGAAAGGCAATACAATAATTATAAGGTTATAGTTAAGTTTAGAGCGTCCGCATAAGGACCAATAAATAAGAATAAGTATCCTGTTAATTTTAAATTAGGTTTAATCATTTTTGTCTAGTATGTAAGTAGTTATCTAACAATGAATAAAAAATGAATTTCAAAGTCAAGTATAGCAAGCCCTAATGTTCGCAAATCGAACGGATCTCGAATTGCCAACCTTTTTGTTGTTTTTTTTCGGAAGTTTGGTACCACCTTATTCTAAAATAAATGTCAAAATCATTCGAATTTGCAAATAATTATGCAAATGTGTTTGCGAGCAGGCTGTGTGGATTGGTATCTTCAAAAATGTAAGTGTATCAAATTTCTTTTACATAAAATTTAAAAAAAAACATATTTTATTCGTCGTCGTAGGGAATCATCTAAATGCGCAAACACAAAGGCGTCTCGATTCGAAATTATATGACAAGGCATCCCGATTTATCGAAAGGTTATTTGAAAACTCCGGATACCAGAAGAAAATCCTCACATTTATGGGCAAATTCGTTTAAGCATTTAAATGCAGAAGGTCCACCACAGCGCTATGGTTATGGGTGGAAAAAGGTAAATATAAAAAAGCTGAAAATCCGCTGTACTTAATTTGTTACGTTTAGGGTTTGGACCGACTTTAAAAACCATACAAAAGGAAAGCTGAGAAAAAACAAAATAAATCTGTTCGGAACAGGTGGTGGACCGTCTAAGCATTGCTCCTTAACACCACTGGAAGAGAAAGTTTCCGAGTTGCTGGATTTAGATAAGGCTGTTGATGGAATGACCTATGCTTTGAATTTCGGTCTCAAAAATTCCGAATTCGCCTTTTGTTCAATTCGTTCATTGAGATCATTTTCTTCAATCGGAAACCAAATTGCGACACTGCCCAGTTAATGTTGTTGTTAACTTTTCAGTTTCAGAAATCAAAATAAATGGTTATTTTTTCTTTTCCTTTATCTGTCAAACAGAACGAGACTCGTTCGAAATTCGGAAATTCTGGGAAAAAAGTTGGCATTTCTCACATTCGATTCTAATATCATAAATAGTTCCGTTTGAATGTAGAACCGGAATCAAGTTCCGAATAGAATCGAAAGTAGAATCGAATTACATAGTTGACCCCCAGGCATCACGAATAGCTTCTATTAAAGTTTCCTTGTCTTCAAATTGTCTGCCGACTTCATACACTTTACGAGATAACCATGCTCAAACATTTTCAATTATGTTTAAGTCCGTTGAATAGGGCTGAAACGTCTTCTGATTGAATCCAACTTCTAAAAACCCTGAAGTGTGTATTGATGGAATATCCAAGGCAGGGGTCCGAAAATGTTTTCCACTTTTGCAAACATTTGTAGTTGTTTCCGTTGATTGTTGTGGATAAAAACTCCAACTCGATTGTGCCGTAGTGGGTAATAGCTCCCAACACCATTACACCTGATGTACGGTTGTGATGCCTGGCCAAAATAAGCTCCTCCTTTCTCAGATCATGGAAATAAAATTTGTAACCATCGGGGCCGTCAAGGTTGAACTTTTTTCATCCGAAAAGTCAACACGTTTCCATTCACTGCTCCAAGCGACATGTTGCAAAATTCATTCGATGCTCCTTGTGTACTTGCCTCAAAACGGGTTTGTTTTTTAAGTTTCCTTCTCTGTATAGTAACATTCTTTCGCATTATCCTTCGGACCGTTGCTGTGCTGACTGATACTGGCCGATGTTGGCCCTGATTTTAGTTACTGGTGTAGAATTTGAGGCAAGCCGTAGAATAACCCGTTTTTTTTACAATGTTGTTGCTTCTGCGTGCGTCCTTTTTGATTTTTCCGACAGTGTTGTGGATCCACAAGATAACTGTTTAACACAGTCTTATTTATATTTAGCCTCCTTGCAATTTCTTGGCCTGAGAGCCCTAACTCATTGAAAGCATCTATTTTTCCTCTTTCTGTCGCTGTCAAAGTCTTTCCGGAACCAATTTTTTTTAATTAAATAAAAACAGTTCTTTTCAACGCTTTTTTAAATATTCTTAACAAAACTTTGAAAACAAATTCCTGATGTTAACTCAACTCCTGCAACGAAATATTCGCAATGGCCTCATCCTTGTGACCGCCAGTGTACGTCTATTGTCAATACTAACAATCAAAATGCAATTGTGAAAAGGTATTTCATTTGACACTTAAGTAATTAAATTCTTTTTTCTGTGGGTTTGTTTTGCTTTGCTTTAGTTAAAATTAGATTTCATTTAACTTTTAATTGTTAATAAATTTTGTGATGACTTGCGTTCATGATTACGAACTTTTTGATTTCTTTCTGTTCACGACTTTTTTGGAAGTATATTCCAGTCAGTGACTGTATTCGTTCAATTCGTACTATTTTTCCCAAAAACAATTCTATTGACATTTCGTTTTGAAAATGATGTTTTGCAAATAAAAACAGCGAATCAACCCTCAATATTTATTTGTCAACGACGAATTTTTGACTGACTGAAAATTTTATAGCAATCACGGTTTTTGACAAGGATTTATTAATTGAAGTGTTCAATATCATATATCCGCATTAAATTCACAGTTGATCAAACATTTCGATGATTGACAGCGATGATTGACAGCGATAATACCGATTCATTAGTTTTGTTGACCATTGTATATTTTGGTATAAGCTCGTATAAACTTGGTTGGGTGTTGTAGAGTTAGGGCAAGCATTGATAGGCATCAATCTGGCGATGCACAATAGCCGTAACTGAGACTAGACATCAATTGTGCTTACTTTACCTCCAAGTGGTAACCACCGGGTACTGGTCATGGATATCCAGAAATGACTTGCCAAACTTATAAGCGTAGGTTTTAAACAAGGAGAAAATAGCAACAATACAATTCTCTGTCGGAAAGGCTGGCTGGTGAATTTTAGAAGTCTTACACGAGCTCGTCACAAAGAGGACGTGCGGCGGATGAATGCACTAGATTGAATCAACGGTGACGTCGACAGTCAGGCTGACAGGTACCTACATGAGCTACTTCGACTTATTTGGTGCTGAGGTCAGTAAGGAATTTCCAAGACTTGTCAGGGTGTTGAAGAGATGGTGGCAGCTCTCACATCCCCAAAGTGGGTTACTGGCTCCGGAATATCCGGCCCGCTGTCTTAGGGTTAAAACAAGGTCCATGTTGGGGTTGTGCCGTCATCGTAACTTCCCGACCACGTCAAACAAGTCTAGTTATGAGAGCGACACGAGAAACCTCGGATAACGAATACCTTCATATGGCCACCAGACTCGGAACGTCAACGGACTATGATATAAGAGTGTGCACCTGGAACGTGCGGACGCTGTACACCCCTTGAGTCTCTCCTCGATCGGTAGAAGGTAAATAGTACCGCGATCGAGGAGATATGATGGATAGGATTAGATACATTACAGCAGCCTTAAAAGATTTTATACATTTGTGCGCGGATTCATAGTGGGAAATCGGCTTAGGACAAAAGTCGTAGACTTCAAGACGATAAGTAATCGCCTGGCTGTGATCCGCATCAAAGCTAAATTTCAAAACATAAGTCTAATTTGTGCACACGCTCCTACCGATGAGGCTAAAGATCGCATCAAGGAGGAGTTTTATGACCTCCTGGACGGAGCCCACGGAGCTGGTAGGCACAGCCTCCACAACACACGACAACAGATTGCAGCTAGCCAGAGTCGATAGAGCGACAACAATATGTGGAACCGATATCGCGACATCAGACATCAGAGAGGTAGCCGAGACCACTGTAGAATAAGCCCGTGGTATGGTGATGTATGCGTTTACCGGAAGGTGTCAGAAGATGAACACTTAAAAAAGCTACATCGCAAAACAAGAGCAGCGAGGGAAGAGTATCGAGCTAAGGAAAGAAAAGGGCGTACGCAGTCTAAGATCCGTTCTGCGATCCACTTGTCGGTAGGTATCAGTGTGGTTTCCGGCCTTGCAGATCGATAATAGACCAATTCTTCACACTAAGGAAATCCTGGAAAAGACCAATGAATATGATACCATTCATCTTCAGGAGCTCTACGTGGCAATGGCCGAATTCCGAATCGCGGCAAAACTGATCCAGTTGTGTCGCGTGACAGTTGAAAACGCGCGGTGTAATGTGCAGTTTGGAAGCAGCTCTTCCGAATTATTCAAAGCTCGTACCGGATTTTGGCAAGGAGATGCGCTATCATGTGACTTCTTTAATCTTGTTCTGGAGAAAACAGTGCGAAGGGCAGATGTCAACACGGAAGGCACTATCTTCAATAGATCCGTCCAGCTACTGGGGTAATCGACGATATTGATATCATCGGCCATTCCCAGTGTTCCGTATTTGAAGCTTTCACGGCGATTGCCGAACAGGCGAAATTGGTTCGTCTTGAAATGCTCGGTTTCTTAAGCCATAATGACAAACTCACAAAATTCAGTGAAGTATTGTTCGCTCACTGATGCGGTAATTCGGACCCTCCTCTCCTTGCCGCGCATTCGAGAAGCGGCAATGGATTCGATTGTAACAGTCACCCCATGCGGCTCTCACTCCGCTGATCAGACATAGAAGAGACGTAGATTAAATTGTTGTTCAACTGGATCGGTTATCTAACTTTGTTATCGACCTATGAACCTGCACCGCACGGGTGCCAAGCCAAAATAGTAATGTCTACACTGTCGCCGCCCGGCCAGGATACTATTGGCCCTACGTGAGTATTGGTCTTACCACGGCTGTATACATCCACAGGGTCGATTTTGGTTGCAGGCCCGACTTTTTGCCGAAGGCTTTGCTACATGCATAGAAAGCTATACATACCCTCTTGTTTTAGGTTTATTTTCTAATTAAGTTTATCATCTAGAATAACTCCTAGATACCTTGCACTGGTTGATAGGGAAAGGGGTGTGTCATTTAGGCGGTAACTTGGCATAATCACTTATTTAATTTTGTTAAGAAACAACTGCTCCTTTATAAAGCTGAAGTAAGGCCCTATTAGCAGTGTAGAAGCAGTTTTTTCCGAATTATTATTTTTTATTTGCACCGGATTTCGGCAAGAAGATGCGCTATCATGTGTCTTCTTGAAACTTCTTCTGGAGAAACTAGTGCGCAAGACAGGTGTCAAAAAAAGAAGGAACTCACCTCTATTGCGAGTGCCAATTAAAAATTGACTAATTTCAAAGTCAGTTATTGTGAACGGACGATTTTTGTTGTTGTAATACTAGAAATAGTCAGTCAATTATCAACTATTGACACTCGCATTAGGGATGTTTGCTTTAAGAGACAATTAACCAACTCATTTGGTTCTTCTTTTAAAACAACTTTGTTTTGTATTTGTTAAACTAAGTTTCCACCTTAGTTTACCAGTAAGCCGTCTGCCGATACAAATTAAACAAATCCATTTATCCCCACCACTATGTATTGTACGTACCAGTTCAACAGACTGATGCATGCACCATACCGGTTATACAACTCAATGTCACACCATCTTATATTAACACGGATAACCCATATTACGTAATTTAAAATGCTGTTTCGAAGCCCTGGTCGAAGCAGAACATTGCTGACTTTTGACCGTTTGTTTCGATTGCCGAGTGATATCACTAACGAAGGTACAATTAACAAATTTCGTTATCAGGAACTGATACGAAGAAACATGTTAGGCGGCAAAACATTTATCACATCAAGTTAATTGATAACCATAAACTCAAAACCATGCCATTCTTGTTCAGGTAAGCAACTACAGATAGTAGGACACGTCCAGCGATTAGACTTTGCAATGTTCAAACTTCAACATGCAGATAACACAAAGTGTAGGAACAAAACACAATATGTAGACTTTACCCGTTCAAGGTAACCTCGTCACCAATTGGCAAGCTTATGCATAACTATTCAATGATACTCACTGTAACGATGCCGATATCTGATCCATTCGGTAGCGCTGATGTTTGATCTCGTTGAAACATTTCTGCTGATGACTTTGCAGTTTGTCGAGCAAGTCAATATATTTGCGGTTGCACTCCTATGAGAGAATAAATCTATCAGTTCCAATGTAATTGATACGACATTTCAATTTGAACTTACCTCAAGTTCAACATACTCATTGTTGAGCTCTTCCCACTCCTGGGCAAGAGTGTCGAAATTCATTTTGTTGCCTCCCCGAGTTTGGACCAATTTGCGAACGCGGATTCGAATCGTAGACCGTTCCGAATGTCTAGAAACTGCGTCGTTGCGTCATAAAATAACGACAACACGAAACTACTTAAGGAAACTTTTGTGACACAGAATGGGTGCAGATCAGCGCAATTAGTTCCGAATACAATTTTTCACTGCGAAATACGTCGATGTACCGTTCACTCAATTCGACTGAAAAAAAGGTATCGCTCGCAATTGCTTTCAGCTGCGATACGCTAATGGCAATGCGCTTTATCAATAGCAAGGGGAATGCTTTTGTTTTATAATTAACACAAATCTAACTTTGGAAAGCAATCTTTTTTTTTATCGTATACGACAATCGACCGGCTGACAAAACAAGGGGGAGAAATCGCACTACGAAATGAAACACCTGCCCCCTATCATACGTTTTTTTGATTGTATGGGTTGTGAATGTGAAATGTCAAAGATGACAATTCCACAGCTGACAGTTGTGTGGCGTGCGCACTAGAATGTTAGAAAAACATCCGATTGGGTGTGTTCACATTGCGCAAGTACAGTAGTGTGGGGAGACTCAAATCGTGGTGAGGTTTTCATATACAAATCTATTTTGTTGAAATTCGTTTGAAAAAAAACAATGCTTTTAGCAGGTTGCAACATTATGACTTTAATGATAGCGTAAATTTCGGAAAAGAAACTAATTGGTTTTAAAATCACCGACTAATAGTCATGTTTTTTTTACCCACTAGCAACCCACTTTATATTTCAGCTTAACTACAAAACATATAACATGTTTTTATTTCGCGGGTAAAATAAAAAGTAAATTATTAATGGGTATTGCATAATTTGTCGAATAAAAATCTACGTTTGGTCGAGCGCAAAACATGCGTCCCCTATACTTTGGAATGCTTTGGAATGATTTGTATTCAGAATCAAAATCAGATCCACTCACACATAAGGTGTGACAAAAGAACCTGAGCTACACAGAAAAGTACAGAAACGATAAAAAAGGTACAGGATCAGTTAAGCACAAGATTCTCTGCACCGGGTTTTTAGGTAGGGCAAGTGAGTGACATGTGTCAAATTTGAAAACTCATATTATACTGATGTCACGTGATTTATTTGTTTGGCATGAGATTTTCTTAGTTGAATGTTACAAATTAATATTTGCACATTTATAAAAAAAGGTGTGAGCCACGCTGCACTCACGGTATAGTTGATGTGTAAACATGTAAGCACAGTTGCGCGTTAGCTAGGTAAATAATTTGTTCTATCTAACGCCATAACTAAGTAACTAACGTAGTTAAATTAGCTGCGCTAAAAATGCAATCGATTTGGTGGTTAGCTATCATATTGACAACTCATTTTTGCTATTAGCTATTAGTTGCAGGTTGTGTAACTAAGCTCGTTAGGTTGCCAAAGTTAGTTGCGGATGACAACTAAAAGTTCGTCAGTTTTAGCTGTAATAACTAAATCAAAATTTTTTATTTTGCTATAATGGTGATAATTTATTGGGATTTATTATGCATATTGCGTTTAAAATAAAAATTGATTGCATGCCCCTTTTACTTTACATCAGGTTATTTTACAAAGAGGTCCTTGGAGCCACAATAATTAAACCCGAAAAAGGATATTTTCCCAAAATGTCTTTAGAAACGGCACGGTATATATGAGTTCAATGTCATTTGAATGACTTTTAAGGACCTTTTTGTTGTTCCAAAGACCTCTTAGTCATATAACATTGAACGCAGATATACCGTGCGGATTCTAATGACATTTTGGAAAAATATTCTATTTTCGACTGGTTGTTGCAAGGACCTCTTAGTCAAATAACATTGAACACAGATATACCGTGTGGATTCTAACGGCATTTTGGAAAAATATTACTTCTTCGACTTTTAAGGACGTTTTTTGTTGTTGCAAGGACCTCTTAGTCAAATAACATTGAACACAGATATACCGTGTGGATTCTAACGGCATTTTGGAAAAATATCCTTTCTTCGACTTTTAAGGACCTTTTTTGTTGTTGCAAGGACCTCTTAGTCAAATAACATTGAACGCAGATATATCGTGTGGATTCTAATGGCATTTTGGAAAAATATCCTTTTTTCTTTATATCTTTTAAGGACCTTTTTGTTGTTCCAAGGATCTGTTAGTCAAATAACATTGAACACAATATACTGCGCGGTTTTTTAGGAGTTTTTGAAAAAAATGTTTTTTTCGGGCTTAAGGACCACTTGGTACATAACCTTATTACAACTAAAAGTGACATTCTTCAATCGGCCATCGGTTACCTAAGTACAAATCGTTATTTTTCCTCTTACCTTCAACTGATGTACAACAAACTTCAAGGTATACAACCTCAATTATTCAAAACAAATTTCCTTCCACACAACTTCCCGGTGTTTCGTAAGGACATAATAATCTCTAAAATTGAACATAATTAAAACTGGAAAATGTATAACGAAATAAATAAAATGAAAAAAAAAAAAACAACGACACGCGGTTGTTCTCAAACGGTCACCCATCTACGTACTAACCGCGCCAAACGTCGTTTAATTGCGGTGATCTGTCGAGCAGCGATTAACTCACGTGGTATGAAAATCTGACGGTGACGGGAAATCTGAAGATGACGGTGACGGGAAAATCTGACGATGATGGTGACGCTAGATATTTCCAACTAGCCCCTACCGAGAAAAAATATATTTACACATCAACGAGAGCAAAAATGTTTACACATTAAAAATAAAAAAACAAAAAATAACATGGAACAAGTTCAAATTGTAATCAAATCGCCACCAGCCCAAGCATTGACGTTACAATGCTCACTCGAAACCCGAAGTTGTCTAGTAAACTTCAAAACAGAATATTATCATCTATTTGAATTTTCACATAATAGGTGTGTTTAATGAACCTGAGCTGCACAGAAAAGTACAGACATGATCAGAAAAGCACAGGATTTTGTGTTCCATGAGCAAAAGTCTTGCCCCAAAATGTTTTACATTCTATCACTTTATGTTCCATGACGCTGTCCAGCTCAGTTAGGATCAGAAAAGTACAGGATTTTCTGCACCTCCTTTTGAGGAAGGGCAACTGCGTGCAAAGTGTCAAATTCAAGACGTCAAATGTCACTGATGTCTGCTGATTTGTTTGTTTGGCATGAAATTCGCTATTGCTCGTATCCGATGTTGTAATATCCGACGAACTTAACAAGATGCTACTGCCAGAATCTTCCAACATCTCGACTATTAAAAAGTCTGAAGTATTCATTTTGTTTTATTTATCAAAAACAACTTTGAATCTCACTTTTCATTTGGATTTATTCATATTGGAATTCAACAGCTGATATGAGAGCTGTCTCATGAAGCTGTACTTTTTTGTTCTAACTTGATCTGACAGTTTTCGCTCATGTGTGCTGATCTTCATTGATCTTTTCATTAAACACAGCTAATAACTCGAAGCTGTACATTTCTGTTCTGATTTGATCTGACAGTTTTCTCTCACTTGTGCTGTTCTGTTCTGTTCTGATCTAGTTTTCGTTCATTAAACACTAGAAATTATCAAAATTAATTAGTGTTATATATATTGTGTTGCATTTGACTTGTATATACAAATAAGGAAAGAAGGAAATGAACCCCACAGGCCGACCAGTATGGATGCAGTTAAGTGGAAGGGTTATGATCCATTGAATCCTGAACATAGCCTCACCGCTATTAATGGAAAAGAAGAAAGAATTAAGGAAACATATGCAACTACAGATAAGCTTCGCTAAGATGTGTCACTTACGAAGCGAAACGCCATTTGATTTGTTAAAAAATAATTTGGCAGTGTTGCCAAAATGTAAAGTAGCCAAATAGGTACTTTAATTGTTTCTTCTAAATTCATTATGTGAAGAATAGTTTTCTGAAGGCATACGAACCTGTCAAATAAATGGAATAATGAGCAGAGAAAATATAAATAGGTAAATACATTTTTTTTCGAATTGATGTTTTTCATCTTAAAAATTGATAAATTTTTTTCTAAAGCCAGAGCAGTTGTAGGTAAATTAATTTTAAAATTAGTTAGTCGTTAGTAGACCTGTGAGATTTGCCGGTTTGATTGTTTGATTGATTAATGCGCTCCCGACCCGTGGAGAGTCTCTGGCTGAGAAACTGCAGCCTTCCATTCTCTGCGATCCCAGGCACGCTGCTTCCAGTTGTCCAGAACAAGCGCTCTAGCATCCGCAATGACGGCTTGGTCTTTAAAACGGAGGTTCGGTCTTCCTTGTCGTCTCGAACTTGGCGGCTAGGAGTCGAAGATCCTCCTCTTTGAAGCAGAACTGGCAGTGTCAGTATTTTGTAGAGCTTAAACTTGATCTTCCGAGTTAGGAGTTTTGAACCCATTTGTTTCGGTAGCAGCAACGGTTTGCTATGGTATCTCTCCGTCTGATCTCCACTTAGGTTTCATATGTGGAGTTGATGTTTACTCCAAGGTAGGCGAACTCCCTTACTACCTCGAAGTTATTGCTATCAACAGTGACGTTTTGTCCTAGTCGGTGGACAGATGTTTACTTGTTTATTGAAAGCAAGTTTTTCGTTTTGTCCTCCTTGATTTCAAGGCCAACCAAATATACTTTTTCTTTAATCGCCATGAAAGCTTCTTACACGGCCCGCTGACATCTGCCGATGATGTCGATATCGTCCGAAGATATGGCAGAAGCCATGTCGGTCTAACTCGTCCGTACTATCACTATAGCATGCGTTGCAGCAATGCCCAAGAGAGTAAGCAGCAAAAAGCGTGCAGCATGCTATTGGTGGAATGATGACATAAAAACATTGAGAGCAACGTGCCTAAAAAACAGGCGAAATGTTCAACGATCCTGGGGGAGAGCCTCGAGGAGTACCATCGTCCTACCGCCCTATATGCCTATTGGAAATGGAATATGGGAAAAATCTTCGAAAAGATAATCTATAATAGACTTCTCGCAGTGGCTTAAGAGAAAGGAGCCCTCACCGACAGTTTGGCTTCAGAAGAGCGCGCTCTACATTTGATGCTATTAGAGCGTTGGCCCACATAGCTGAAAGTGCCATCGAAGGAGTAAGATGGCTCTACGCCACAAAGGAGTATTGTGCACTAGTTACGCTGGACGTCAAAAACGCCTTCAATTCCCCGAACTGGTCATTCCTAAGAAGATCTCTTGCCGCAATGGATACACCATATTACTTGCTGAGGATAGTGACGGACTACTTTAACAACAGGAAGCTAAGATACTATACCGACGAAGGAGTCAAATACTACAAGGTTGCCGCAGGCGTCCCACAGGGATCCGTACTGGGGCCGCCTCTTTTTAACATCATGCATGACGGAGTTCTACCTCGCGGAGTATCGATAATTGGATTTGCCGAAGACATTGCCATCGTGACAGTAGCTAAACAGATCCATGAAGTGGAATCAGCTACAAATGAAGCCATTTCGATTATAAAACACTGGCCAGTATCCGCCGGACTGGAACTAGCCGACCATAAAACAGAACCTGTCCTTATAAAGAGTCGAAAAACCATTGAATTCGACGAGTTCCAGGTGCGGAATCAGATCATCAGATCCAAGGGAGCAGTCAATTATCTTGGAGTTATGCTAGACAACAGACTGCAGTTGAAGGCGCACGTGGAGTATATTACAAAGAAAGCATCGCAAATACAGGGAGCTCTCTCACGCATAATACCTAACATCGATCGGTGGACCTGGATACGCTAGGATGACCGTTTTATCAAGAATCGTTAGCTGAGTCCTTCTCTACGCCGCCCTGGTTTAGGCAGGGGCACTAGCTACAAAAGAAACAAGCAGGACACTATCATCCGCATACAGGCTGAACGCATAGCTGGAATGATACCCATAGACATTCTACCGGGCGAGATGTTGAGGATCTACAACACAAAAACGCCGGGCGGACAGGATGCAAGGGAAATGGCAAGAATTAAAGTAGAAGAAAGAGCAGCATCAATTGCTATATGGCAAATCAGGTGGGACAACACTACAAAAAAGGCAGATGGACATACAAGATCCCGTCAATCGAGACCTGGACAAAGCGAGCACATGGAAACAGCAACTACCACCTTACGCAGTTCCTGACTGGCCACGGCGGCTACCGCAAATACTTACATCGATTTGGACACGATAGCTCGCCATTTTGCCCGGATTGTCCAGACTAGGAGGAAGACACGGAGAACGCGGTTTTTCGTTGTAGGCGGATCGTAGGATTGAGAACGAATCTGCCCAATCCACCTTTCCTAATAGACCATATGTTGCAGTCGGAGGACAATTGGATGACAGTTAGTAATCTGGTAACAATTATCCAAAATAAACTGCGGAGAGCAGAAAAGACAAGGAGAGCATCAGAGGCAGCAGAAACGTCAGAAGCAACTGACACAAGACAAGACGGATATCATGAATTGCTAACCAGCCCCGAGAAGTAATACCTAATGGCACTCCCACGGGGAGAGTGGTCGACGTCTGCTGGGTGTATTCTAGTACGTAGGGGCATTCCTGGCATTCGGGTTTGCGAATCTTGCATGCCATCTTTTTGAAGATTACCACATCCATTGGCACAGCAAAGAAAAAAAAACGGGAGTCGGACAGAATCCCGAAAACCGTAATCCCGAAAGACCAAAATCGCGAAAAGCCACAATCCCGAAAACCTAAAATCCCGAAAACCCACAATCCCGAAAAGCCACAATCCCGAAAATCCAAAATTCCGAAAGACCAAATCCCGAATATGAAATTAAAAATTTTATTGTAGCAACAAAAAAATTTGTCAAATTTATTTAACAAAATAAACAAAATAAAAAAACTTCAAATAAATAAAACATAACAAAAACAGTAGCCGTCAATAAGCAGTTTCTCACGCTGTTTGTTGGTTTTCACGATGGACACGTTCATTTCTACTTACGACTTACACAAAATGTCACTGATAATAATAAAAAGTTTTTAATTATAAAGGCATGCATGATACTCACTTTGTATTACGATGTTCACTGTCTAACAAAAATCTAGTCGGTCAGCTATCACACTATTTGAGATCAGCTCAACTGAATGCACATTGCGAATTGCAAAACATTACAACGCAAAAAATTGCAAAACATTATTACGGTAAATGGAATGAACAAACACTTGTCTATTTTACATTGAAAATAAAATAAAGAAAATAAAATAAATAAAAAAAGAATCCCAAAAACCAAATCCCGAAAAATTTGGCTTTTCGGGATTTTGGATTTTCTGGATTTTGGGTTTTCGGGATTTTGGATTTTCGGGATTTCGGTTTTTCCAAAAAAAACATATTGTGTGGTTCGACACATTTGCCTCGCATATCAAATACGAAACACGTACGTTGTACTTTTGTTTGCGGTTTCAGGTACACAAATATCTGGTTTTTACATATCGTCTATTATATGGTATAGTAGTGAACTGTACATTTGGTTTTTGCAAGTTCATAGCAAGAAATATCGCATACTTGGGAAACAGATATCTTCGCCAAACTATATTGCTAGTATTAGAAAGCATGATTTTGACTTTAAATTCGAAAAAGAAATATACGCCAGTAGCATCCCCTTTTGATTCTTCCAAATTGTTTTTATACCCTATTCTAAGGGTATATTAATTTTGACGCATAGTTTGTAACATATCTTAATATTGCCCGTAGACCCCTAAAAGTTACTATATTTATGATCAGCATCGATAGTAATGTCGATCTAACCATGTCCGTCCGTCCGTTGGCAAAAAGTAGGCCTTTAAACTGGGCCTAGAGAGCTGAAATTTTAACCATATACTCTCTAGGGTCCCCAAAATAATCAAGTTTCCGAATTTTTGAAATCCGCCCACAGACATGCCCACAAACTCAAAAAAACAAAATTTTGGACAAAATCGAATTTTGAGCTAGAAAGCTGAAATTTTGTTCATATGATCTATGACTCCTAAAAATACTCGGGATATAATATTTTCAAAATCCGCCCACTGACACGCCCACAAATAAATAAAACAATTTTATTGAAAAACCAAAATTTGAGCTAGGGAGCTGAAATTTATAATATATACTCGCTAGGGGCGCTTTAAGCTCATGTGAAAATATTTTCAAAATCCGCCCACTGGCGTGTCAGTTTAAAAAAACTTTTTTTGAAAATCCAAAGTTTGAGCTAGGGAGCTTAAATTTATAATATATACTCTCTAGGGGCCCTTTATGCTCATGTGTTAATTTTTTTTAAATCCGCCTTCTGACAGGCGCACAATTAAATAAAACAATTTTATTGAAACACCCAAGTTTGAGCTAGGGAGCGTTTTTTTCGATAAAATCCTTTAAATGTTAAATAACAAAATATGTAGAGCGTTCATAACAATTCAACCATACTTAGACTTTTGTCACGCCCACTTATGAGGGATAGGAATAAGAATAGGGTATCCAACAGTTCGCTCAAGCGGACTGTAGCCCGTCCCTATGTTTTTTTTCTCAATTCCACATTAATTCTCCTTAAGTTTGTCCTTTTTCGTAGGTTAATGGGTGGCAAAAAGTTGCCAACTTAACTTAGTGCCTGATCTCTAGCTCTTTTAAATTTAAATTAAACAACCAAACCATTATTTTTTATATAACTTGAGAGTAAATACGGTTCCTCATTTTAGTTAAATATACATTATATACATTGAATATTCTTATAAGAAAAAATATCGAATGTTAACAGCAACTATTCCTTACGTCTGGTTCTAATTACTAAGGCTAGGTAGGCAGTTATTCTAAATCCAAGAATCAATAGAGCCAGTCCAATAAAGTCGAAAGGCAGATCAGTTGAGGAGAAGTTCAAAGTTTCCAAAATCACTAGGCCTGAGCTGGGACACGTAGTATTTGACTTGGTGCATAATATTTCTCCATGCTCCACATCCGCCCATTGATTAATGAGAAGACCTTCGTTGCCATAGCGGAACCATGAGAGGTATGAAAGCCACTTGAAATACACCGGAACCGAACCCGAGTTCAAAAAGAATCCACCAAACAATAGAAATGGAATAATAACTGGAGATCCAATTGAAAGTGCCATCGATGTCGATGAGCTGGCGCAGGAAATCAAATACCCGAAAGATGTCGAAACGTTGCATATAAGAGTTACTATTGCTAGAGCCACCAAATAGTGTGATAATCCTGGTCGAAGTCCGATCATTGGATATGCAATAGAGGTGAACACAAAAGGAACTGTCAGGAACAGTGGCAGCTCTGCAATTGTCTTTCCCAAAAAGTATGTGTCACAACGATACAAACGACTTCGTGCCTCTCGCATGAAAACTGGCAGTTCCGATGTAAAAACCTGGAAACATTGATTTATGAGTATCGCATTGGGATTCGCCTTAAAAATATACTTACGTTGATGGTGGCGAAAACATTTTGAAAGGTCATATTGGTAAGAAACAGAAAAATGGCGCCATTTATATTCATAACGCCATCTTGGGTCAGTTGTTGACCCAAAAATATAAGGCCGATCAGTACAGCAACCATCTAAAGAGACATTTATTACAAAACTTTTAAACAAGAATCCGGTTTGATTCTTACAGTAGTCTGAAAGAGACGGACTTTGACCAGCAATGGTTCCTTGAGCACAGTCAGCCATGACCTCCAGAGTACGGCACGGAATTGGGTAAACCAGGTGGCATTATATTGATGGTGTGTATCTTCGTTAATTGGAATATCGTTCGCTTTTACCGCCATTTTTTGAAATGTCTGTTCCAAATCTCTCGAGATTCTGCAGAAAGAAATACCTGAAACTTTGAAGATCTATGGGCGTATCAAGAGTATACCTTCCGATGGCAAAGTTATCGCAAATTTTCGCAATTCGCTCCTTTGATTCCTGCTCTTTGCTGGGCACAACAGCTAAAACTTGTACATAATAGTCCGCAGGGTTGTAGTTAGTCGGACACTGCGCTCCCAAGCTAAAAAAGTTAAGAAACTGTAGTCTCCCAAAGTGACCATATGTATTCCTTACTAAGCAAAGAATTCAGCTGCCTCATTTGGAGTACCAAGAAACGCAACTCTTCCCTCCGCCATAAGAAGTATTTTGTCAAACAACTCGAACAGCTCAGAAGAAGGCTGATGAATGGTCAGGATTATTGTCTTTCCCTTCTGTGATAGTTTTTTCAGCACCTGCACTACACTGTGCGCCATAAACGAATCTAAGCCAGATGTTGGCTCATCACAAAGAAGCAGAGGTGGATCTGTCAGCGCCTCTGATGCAAAAGCTAACCGTTTTCTCTCCCCTCCAGAAAGACCCTTTACTCGTCCTGGTACTCCAATGATTGTGTTTTGGCACTTGCCAAGTGAGAGGTCTTGAATAACTTGGTCAACTCGTTGAACCTTTTGGCGGTATGGTATGTAGCGAGGCATTCGTAACATTGCTTGGAATATTAAGTGCTCTCTGGCTGTAAGTGATCCAATGAAAAGATCGTCCTGTTGCACATAGGCACACCGTGCCTGCATTTCCTTGGCGTCTACTAAATAACCGTTAAGCATTCGTGTGCTTGAAGGCGAGATTTGAACACCACCTGATGAGCGAAATGCTAACGCATTAAGGAGAGTGGTCTTGCCAGCGCCAGAGCTTCCAAGAACAGCAAGCAACTCGCCAGGATATGCGATACCTGAAACTATATACAAGAATGAACAACCGGTGCTTAAAAGAGTGACCGCTTCTTCTTACCATTCTTCAAGAGATGCTTACGTGGTGCTGGTATATGCCGTTCATTGCAAAAGAGTCCTTTAACTCGATTAGCTAGATGCTTGATTCCTGATCCCGATTGGTGAACTGCTGCGAAAATATCCACATTATACCACGAGTAGGTGAGATTCTCTGTTGGCTTATTCGAGCATGATACGGTACCATAATTCTTTCCCGGATCTTGGTTAATGGACGTTTGTTCGGCTGGTATAAGGCCGGCCTAAAAAATCAATAAAACATTTTGGGTTATATGCTTTTGATCAGCAATTTATTTTGTTAAGGTTTGAATAATGAAAGCTTTTAAAAGGGAGGCCAATCGACGTTGAACGCCTTAAGACACCTGGAGTGAGCAGAGTCTACAGAGAGCGGAAAAGCGAGAGACTTTCCTCTGTGCAATCAGAAAGCGCCAACAATATGTGGAATCGATAACAAGACATCATCAAGCCGAGACCTTCTTAAGTTGCCAGCGACCCCAGAGAAAAAGCCCGTGGTATGAAGATGTATGCGTTTAACGGAAGAAGGTGACAAAAGGTGCACATTTAAAAACGCTGCAGCACAAAACAAGGGCAGCGAAGAAGTATCGAGCCAAGTGAAGGGAGGAGAAGAAGATCATGCGCAGAAAGTACGCAGTCTACCAGCCCAAGGAAATCGAAGAGTCTCACGATCGAAGCAACATCCGGAGATTTAACAAGAAAGCGAAAGAACTGGCTGTTGGATTTAAGGCCGGAACGCAGGCTCTTCCAAACAGCGATGGAAACCTAGTCACCTAGCGAATAGAAGATGTATTTAAGCAGCATTTAAAGAGGTTGATAGGGCAAGAAAAGAACCCACGTCCTGTCAATGAACAACAGATTTCACCACCCGATCTAGAAGAGGTTGACTTAGCTATTCAAATGCATAAGAACAATAAGGCCGCCGGCTTTGATTGCTTACCAGCGGAGCTTTTCAAATACGGTGCTGATGTTTTGGTTGGCCGCATGCCTAATGGCTGGACTATCAGCTCCATATGCCCCATCTTCAAAAAAGGCGATCCTATGTCTATCGCGGCTTTGCCCTGCTAAATCTTGCATAGAAGATCCGATCAAACCTACTGTGTGAACGTCTCAAAACAACTGATCGACAATAGAACAAAGGCAAATTCTGGAAAAGACCAGTGAATTTTAAGTCGAGACCCACCACATTTTCATCGACTTTAAAGAAGCATAATAAAATAGCATTCATTGTCACCTTCAGGAGTTCTACGTGGCGATGGGCAAATTCGGGATCGCGGAAAAACTGATCTAGTTGTGTCGCGTAACACTTGAAAACACGCAGTGCAATGTGCAGTTTGGAAGCAGCTCTTCCAAATTATTAATTATTCCAAACTTGTACCGGAATTCAGCAAGGAGATGCGCTATCGTGTGACTTCTTCTATCTTGTTCAGGAGAAAAGGGCAGGTGTCAGCACGGAAGCCACTATATTCAATAGATCCATCCAGCTACTGGGGTATGCGGACGACATCATCGGCCGTTCCCAGCGGGACGTGTTAGAGGCTTTAACGCCGATTAAAGAACAGGCGAAATTGGTTGGTCTTGAAGTAAGTGAGGACAAGACCAAGTAAATGCTATCAACAAACAAACAAACATCTGTCCACTGGCTAGGACAAAACGTCACTATTGACAGCAATTAATTCGAGGTATTTAAGGAGTTCATCTAACTAGGAATAAACATAAACTCCACGAATGACACCCTACTGAATATCCGACGGAGAATTACCTTAGGAAACCAGAGTGCAGAGTGCTGGGCAATAAATAGAAAAAGAGGAAATTATATTGGGTTCTTTTAAAAGAAAAATACTTCGTCCGATATTTGGTGTTGTGTGCGAGGAGGGCGAATGAAGGAGAAGATACAACCGCGAACTCTATGAGCTGGATGTAGCCCAAAAAGGTAAATCACGGCGACTACATTGGCTCGGCTAAATTGACCGAATGGAAAATAATGCTTCAGCCAAGAGGATCTTCGATTGCCAGCCCCCAGGTTCGAGAAGGCAAGGAATACCGAATTTCCGTTTTACAGACCAAGCCATCGCGGATGCCAGAGCACTTGGTCTGGACAACTGGAAACAGCGTGCCGGGATCGCACTGCTTTGAAGGCTGCAGTGTCTCAGGCAGAGATTCTCCACGGGTTGGAAGCCCGTTAAGTATGTAAGTAGGTAAGTTAGGAAGATAATACGGAAGAGCTCTCTTTAATTTCGAAAGTGCATTTGTTTTTGAGCCTTTTAATTACCAATTACCGTTGCCCTTTGTTTAATTCCTGACATATTTCTCTTCTACGTGAGAACATTGTACCTGCGTGTACCTGGATACCAAAAATATACGGCGGAATGAAACTAGGTCCCAATGCAAAATGGCCGCAAAAAGCAATACATAGAAAAAGGTTCCAACAAATTGGGCTATATTTCAAAATGAAAAATTTCCCCAAATTGTTAGCACACATTTTGAAAATTCAATTTTTGGAGCTAACCTTGCGAATGTCACTTTGAAACTGTTATTTTTATACCCTATTCTAAGGGTATATTAATTTTGACGTATAGTTTGTAACATACCTTAATATTGCCCGTAGACCCCTAAAAGTTACTATATTTATGATCAGCATCGATAGTAATGTCGATCTAGCCATGTCCGTCCGTCCGTCCGTCCGTCCGTCTGTAGCCAAAAATTAGGCCTTTAAACTGGACCTAGAGAGCTGAAATTTTAACCATATACTCTCTAGGGTCCCGAAATAATCAAGTTTACGAATTTTTGAAATCCGCCCACAGACACGCCCACAAACTCAAAAAAACAAAATTTTGGAAAAAATCGAATTTTGAGCTAGAAAGCTGAAATTTTGTATATATGATCTATGACTCCTAAAACTACTCAGGATAAAAATTTTTCAAAATCCGCCCACTGTCACGCCCACAAATAAATAAAACAATTTTTTTATAACCTATTCTAAGGGTATATTAATTTTTAAAAATCCAAAGTTTGAGCTAGGGAGCTGAAATTTATAATATATATTCTCTATGGGCCCTTTATGCTCATGTGTAAATATTTTTAAAATCCGCCCACTGACACGCCCACAATTTTTTTTTTTTTTTTTTTGAAAATTCAAAGTTTGAGGTAGGGAGCTGAAATTTATAATATATAATCTCTAGGGGCCCTTCATTCTCATGTGTTTTTTTTTTTTAAATCCGCCTACTGACACGCCCACAATTAAATAAAACAATTTTATTGAAACACCTAAGTTTGAGCTAGGGAGCGTTTTTTTTTGATAAAATCCTTTAAATGTTATATAACAAAATATGTAGAGCGTTCTTAACAATTCAACCATACTTAGACTTTTGTCACGCCCACTTATGAGGGATAGGAATAAGAATAGGGTATCCAACAGTTCGCCCAAGCGGACTGTAGCCCGTCCCTATGTTTTTTATTTTATTTTTACTTTCTCGTATACTGTTTTATTCTTAGGAGAAAGGTATTGCAATCGTACTGAATGTATTAGATATGATATTACGACTATAGGGAGGTCCAAAAATATGTGCCGCAAATTTGCCTCCGTCGGTCTCTCTGACTATCGGTCCGACGGAATCGGTATTTTACATAAATGATAATATCTCAAAAACGGGTCCAGTTATTTTAAAGAAATTTTACACACCGACTTTAACTACCAGTTGGAAGGATTTTGTGTATTAGAATTTTTGAAATATTTGTTAATCACTTTTTTATTCATATAAGGGTTTTTGAATTTTTGAAAATCTAAAATCGCTCTAACGATTTTGATTAATTTTGATGTCTTCAATAGTTCGGTAGTGTCAGAAGATGGCTTTCTCAGTTTTTCCCGAACGACTCGATTAACGTTGTTTTAAGGCCCATTTAGACGATCATTTCAGTTTCAGTTTCAGTTGAGCTATCAGTCCAGATTTCAGTTAAACTGATGTCTAAATGCAAAAATTGAAGCGTTTAACTGAAACTGAAACTGATGGAATTCCCATAAGTTCTCAGTTCAGTTATCAGTTAAACTGATGTGTAAATACGTTTCAATTCAGTCGTCAGTTCAGTGGTCATTTTAATCGCAGTTGACGTTGAATCGTTATGTCGAAACGGAATTATAACATGGTCGATTTCATTGAAATTTATCGCGCTTGTCCATGTTTGTGGAAGAAAAGTGACCCTTTATATCACAATTCAGTGAAAAGGGAAGCAGCATACAATATGTTGCTGCAAAAACTAAAAGAGGTGAGTTTCAGGTATAATTGCACTTAGACTTGGTGCCGATATTGCAGTAAGTATTTCCAGTTGTAAAAAATCGGAGGGTTGCACGTAATAAAATATATTGGTATCTTGTTTTTTTTTTTTTAAATTGGAGTCACTAGTTGGAGTAGCTCCAAATATACGCTTTCACTCATACGTAAATAGTTTGACCAATCACCATGTTCAAACCTCCCTCATTAAATTTACGTGTGATAGGGTTCGTCTTTTTAAGTACCAATCTTTGCTCCATTGCTTTCTTCTTCTTTTTGATTTATTAAGCGACAAAACTATAGCTATTGCAATTAGGCTTTCATCTTCCATTACGCGCAATGTATTTCTTTTGACTTTTAACTGCTCAGGCTTACAAATAAAATGAAAGCTGAACTGAACACCGCACTGAAGTCTAAACGCGAGGTTTTTTTTAACTGAGCTGACAAGTGAACTGATAACTGAACTGATAACTGATCGTCTAAAAGGGCCTTTAGAAAACCAACAATATGTCAAAAACGGGTGACGTAATTTCAAAGAAATTTGATATTTTACCTGATTGATGAAAATTAAGTATAAATCGGCATAGGTAGTTAGGTACTAAAATTTTCTAAAAACAAATTACACATTTTCTATAATTTTTTCTTCTAAGAGTGGTTAAAATTTTGAAAAACTTCACTTTTCTTTCAAATGCCTCTAATGGATTTAATCTGTGTTTGTGTTTTTAATAGTTGCGGCAATTGTGAGAAAATTTTACACCCAGTTTTTAACAAAAGACTTTAACAACAGTACCTTCAAAACCAGGCCCTACCTCAAAAACGTGTAAGATGATTATAAAGATGTTTGTGCCTGCTTCAACCTGAATATTTTTTAATGCTCTCCTGGTTTGTTGACTCCAACTGGATGATGTTGAACAAAATATATCCAAGTTTGCCATGGATTTCAAGGCACTGTGCATATAACCTAGCACCTCCTCCAAATCCAACATTGACCCCAAGCTGGAGGGCGCAATATGCCCACATAGTACTGTGGGTCAAACTTTTGATACTCTACTAAAGGGTCTTTCATTAGCGACTTGAAGACTTTCAACTTTCAGAGCGAATGCACCCTTAAAACGATTACCGAACTGTCAATGTCAAAATATTCTGTAAAATCAACATTTTCTTTTTCATTCATGGTGGAGTACACGAAGGAGCAACGTTTACAAATAATTAAAATTTACTGCTAATAGTCTAGTGAGCAAATTTGAATCAGAATATTCGCCGCTTGATGTTGCCGTGCCGAAGTGTGGAGAATATTGTGGCGTAGAGGCGTCCGCCGCAAACCAGCCAAATCAGTCAATTTCACGGCGTTGTCAAGAACTGGGCCTCGCCCAGACCACATTTTGACGAATTTCGCGTAAGGATCTTAACCTACACCCTTACAAAATCAAACTGAATTAAGAACTAAAGCCAGTTGATCATATGAAGCGACGCGACGTACGTTCTCGAATTGGGCTCTGGACATGACGGAAGAAAATAAAGAATATCATCGCAAAATCATCTTCAGCGATGAAGAGCAATTGTGGTTAAAGGGCTTCGTCAATAAGCAAAATATGCGTTACTGGACAAGTGAGAACCCTCATGTGCTTCAAAGAAACAGCACTTCATCCGCAAAAAGTCACTGTTTGGTGCGGTTTTCATGCCGGTGGCGTCATTGGGGCCGTCTATAAAAATGTCCGTCACGTTACGGTAAATAGTATTCGCTACAGAGACATGTTGGAACGTTATTTCTTAGATCAGTTGCAGGAATTGGACATCAGTGATATGTGGTTCCAACAAGACGGTGCCACAAGCCACACAGCGGGTGCAACAATCAAAGAGTTATTGAAGTCTCAGTTCGGTGGACCGCTATCTCGACTCTAGCCTTTTTTTTAAAAAGGGCTACATTAAATCATTGGTCTATGCCAACAAGCCGGGGACGTTAGAGGAGCTCCAAGCCAATATTGAACGAGAAATAGCGGCTGTATCGGCCGAAATGTGCAGCCGGGTCTTCGAAAATTGGGTTCAAAGTATCGGCCGCTGCATCCAATCCCGTGGTGAACATATGAACGAAGTCGAATTCCATTCATAAATGTTTTGATAGTAATTCAAGAGAATATTTTTTTTTTAGATATATCTTAAGTGGTTTGCATTTTATTTAAAAAGAAGTTGTCAAGTCCTTAATGATAGACCCTTTATATTCACACGTTTACAGAGCATCAATAGACCAATTTTATCCTTGAAATTTTTCTTTCTTTGTAGGGCTAAGATACGCTCGATGTAAAGTAATTAGAGTAAACCAATCAATTACATAGAGCCCAGCCGCGAATTAAGGATTTGGTCGTTATAACTTATATAGCGCTGTAACCGACGTCGTTATAACCGATTTTCACTGTACCAGGCACATGGTATAAGTAATCCCACGAACTAAACAAAATTGTGTAATGTCCTATGCATTTCATTATTCTTAAAACGTCAATTATCCGAGTAATCTGAGAAGCACAAAATCCGCTCAAGCCACATGAAGTAAATATGTATAAATCAAAGCTCTCTAATTTAGTGAAATGATGACTTTCTTTATGCTGCATTGAACATCAAAAGCGGCTAAATGCATCAAATCTCCTTACAACCTCTGTGCATACTCAACATTCGTCTGTGAGAGACCAGTACAGGTGTTTCTCTGATTGAAACTCGTGTGCTATTTATTCAAAAACCAAAACCCATTTCTACCTCAGATGCAAGCAGCAATTCAAAATCTTTTCAATTTACGAACCATCAACCCTATCCAGCCTCCGCATAAAGATTGCGGCTACAGTTGCACGCCAGCGCATCGAGACGGTAATTATCCAATATCATGGCACAGTGATAAACATGATGAGCTCTGTATTTATGACTTACGTAACGGCGAGTGCAAATTGCAAACAGAAAGTTGGGGAATTTTTGAAATTCAATCTGAATCGATTTCTAATAATAACAGCAAATCGAATGGGTGTAACGTGTACTTGTGCTCCAACTCAAACGTTAACGTAGTATCTAGCAGTAGCAGTGATTCGGAAAATATGAGAACGGTGTCAAGGTGGAAGGCATAAACCTATCTGACAGTATACGTACCTATACACATACACACTCCTTTGGATATAGAAACGAAACTAAGCAGACCAGATTACATAAATGCTAGATACGTACGTTTATAAGGACAATTTCATGGATACTCGTATCTATCGGGGGTTTAAGGGAAAAGTGGATTTCACTGCCTTGGCCATATCCACCATCGTCACCCACTTTGCTCTCTTATTTTTATAATCCTCTTAGAGTGCTAATAACATTTTATTTTCGTATGTCCCTTGATTTTCCATTCCCAACGGACCTTTTGACTCTGATCTTTGTATTTGCGCGCGATATTTTCCAATTAAAATATTTTCTTTCAACTTTCTCGCAGTGCCTTCTAAGAGGTTTCGTTTTGTAACTCACACTCTAATCCCGGAGCTTGACGTCTAAAAAAAATACTTTTTTTCTTTAAGTTTATCCAGACGGTCGCCTCTAAGTGAAATTTTCAATATAAAAATGCTTCTTAAGTGTGAAAATTCTCCTTGAATCCCTGAGTTACCCACTGAAGTATATCCAATCCACCCTTTTTTCGGTGAGAATTTGTGACCGGAATGATCCCAGAGTCGATGAGAAGTGCCAATGTTTTTCCTAGATGATTATGCTCTTGGTTTCTCGTTTTGCCTTCCCTGTTTCTTTGTTTTTGAAACTAGATGGGAATGGCAGTAGGTCGTGCAAACGTGGTGAACTTGGTTCTGCTAACCATTATTCTGTTGCTGTTTTAAGAAGTAAACAAGGGTAGATAAGAGAATCCCTACCGATTTGGTTTTTCTGTGAAAACATAATTTCAACCCTACCCGGTTTGTTGATTAAGTTATTGACCTAACGATTGGGGAGGTAGCATGGACCAGAATTAACCCAATGTTTTCCTCGGTTCAGGATTAAAATTTCTTTTCGACTTTTTCGTTTCTGTAAAGTGTGCAGAAAATGGGACATGCAAAATGTTCGGTTATTAAAATTTTGTTAAAAAAAAACTACCTAAAAGGAAGTGCTGACTAAAGGAATGAGATAGGTATTATGTTTATGATAATCGGTTTAAAAACGAACGATGATGCCAAAAAAAACACAGTTGGCCAAAAAATATAAATGGAAATTTTGATTTTAATGTTGCGATAATTTGATGAGATTTAAGGGATTATTCTATTTTAAGGTATACAATCAGTGAAGGCTTCCACCGGTATGGAAACCAATGCTGAGAATGAAATTTGGCTTTTGTGGAATTTTAAAATGGAATTCAGGTAGGATACTATTTTTGAATATTTAATTTATTCGGTTTATTCGAAAGAAATGGCACGGTAAAAGAGAAGGGTTTATTTGTACAGAGTGGCGCACGAATCGTGCTACAAAAACAAAACGTAATAACTTTTTTCCTGTGTGGGACATTTTTTCTTTTTATTTGGCAGGCTACTATTTAGATTTATTAAAATGAATGTTTGGGATACCGAAAAGAGGTCTTGGATAGTGCACCATGCGTTGCGGTCCTTCATTTCCGTCCAAAGGAAATTTAGGCGGGCATTTGGCGACACTCCTCCCATTAGATGGACCATTATGAGGCTGGTAAACATGTTTGCTGAATGTGGCAGCATCGCACGAAGACCGTTCCATCGAGATCCCTGTGTTCAAGACACATAGCGGCTGTAGTATCGTCAATTCAGACAAATCCAAGCGTTTCGACTCGAAACTTATCGGCGCAAATTAGAGTTAGTAGACGGTCATTACAACGGATAATACATGATGACTAA
Organism: Portevinia maculata; assembly: GCA_949715645.1. Classification (NCBI taxonomy): domain Eukaryota; kingdom Metazoa; phylum Arthropoda; class Insecta; order Diptera; family Syrphidae; genus Portevinia; species Portevinia maculata. The sequence goes on along the minus strand of OX454526.1, from coordinate 3,344,859 downwards.
AATTTGTTTCCGCACAAAGCATAAATTGCAAGCAAGTTAAACCCTCTGGATTTGCCTATTCGCCTGGAATTTTGTCAAAAAAAAAATTATTGAAATGACCGAAGCAGACAACAGCTTGATAAATTGCTTGTTTATGTCTCATGAGGCCGTATATGGAGTGCCTCTAATCCAGAAATACTCAATGAGACGTTACGTAGAACGAGTCACTGTATGGTGCGCAGTTTCATCAAGGTGCATTGTGGGGCCATACTTCTTTGAAGAAAACGTTGTAACAGAATTTCTCAATGTGGACCGTTATTTAAAAATGTTGAAGGAGTTAGGAGTTTTTTCCCCCCAGACCTGCGCCGAAGAAGTATCCGTTTCCACAGCATTTGGTTCCAGCAAGATGGAGCAAGTGCACACCTAGCCAGACCGGTTATGGCGGAGCTCCAAAGAAAATTCCCAAACAAATTAATATCCAGCAACTGCACTTTCCACTGTCCCCCAAGGTCACCTGAGCTGACTGCACCAGACTTTTTTTATGGGGTTATGTCAAGCACGAGGTGTACAAAACGAAACCAAGGAATTTGACTGAATTAAAGCAGTCCATTAAAACAACAATTGAGGCGATCCCGACTTCAACCCTTCAGGCCGCAATGAATAATTTTCTGATCAGGTGTCGCATATGCGTGGATGAGCATGGAGCTCATTTAGGGTCTACCATCTTCAAAAACAATTAGTTATATAAAATAAAATTGAAATGTCTATACAATAAAAAAAAAGAAATACCTACATTGATTAAAAAAAAGAGTTACATATTTGAATTTCTTATTGTAGCACAATTGCTGCGCCACCCTGTATATTACTTCTATGGCGTTCTGTGACTGTCTTCAACCCCCTTATTACCATTAGCTTCAGTGGAATATTTCAGCATTTTTATATTCCACTGGGTAATACAAATAAAATAAATAAAAGTAATTAGAGACAAGATTATAAAAAAAAGAAACTCTTATGTCAAACAAAACGTAAGACAAATAAATAAAATAAATATTAGGCATTAACGGCCCATAGAGGGCCTAAAACCTAGCTTCTCCAACCACTTTCTTTGCGAAGTGGAAGGGACCTACAATTTTACGCCGAATCCGAACGGCAAATTTGGAAGCTTCTCATGACAATTGATACTCTTGGATGTTTGTCAGACGTTCGCAAGAGGTGGGACAGTGGAAAAAAACTCAAGATGTTACTTGGCCCCGGTGAGAATTGAACCAGGGACCTTTCGATTAGTAGTCCGACACACTAACCATTGAGTCACTGCGCCCGACAAAAAATATATTTCCTCCTAAAAAACTAAAAATACAAATGAACATTTGGATAGTCTAAGTATTTTTTTTTGTTACTTTAGTTACTTTTTGATAAACCGATTTATTCTCAATTTGTTGAAAATAGATGGATACACAAACTAAGAAAAAAACACAGCACTATTACTGCAATACGAACGCCTGTGTAAACAAAAGCCTGCTACTGTACTTCGGTTACTTCAGAGGCGAAGATACATAAAATAGTGTTACTAAAGCTCAAAGCTTCATGAATTTTGCTTTTAAGAAGTAATAAAATAAACTAAAGTAGGACATAGGACATCATTTTTTGAATGTAGTTGAAGTGGAGTCTTAGCGTTTCCGTAAATATAGGTGACAGACCAGTTTCGACCAACAGCATATCATTAGGTACACTGCGGTAATTTAAACACTCTTTTTAAAAACAACCGGAGAAGCTTTTCTACTGTGTCATATAGCTTATAACCCCACACTTGTGCCCATTATGTCCTTGAGCGCCGAAAGGTTGACGCGTATTAAATCATGTTTTGCAGGCGAAAATATTGTTTATCGAGGAATGGCAAAAAATCAGAGTTCTGCGGACACACTTTAAACATACGAGTAGATGCAGAAAACATTACTCATTGGAAGGAAGAGTTCAATAATATCATTTCTGCGGTCGATGAGAAGCTCCACGCAGACTGTTGCGAAAAGGTAAAAAGTTCTATTCACCGAGAGATACTCGTATATGCCAACTTAAACCACAGCCTATGTGAAAAAAACTATTTCAACGAAAGATACTCTACGGAATTAATATCAACGATTTTCAAGGCCAGAGGAGAGAAATTGAATTTAAATTTTATACCACACCGGGAAGATCTGCCAATAACCTGCTCTTTGTGCAGACTACAGATTTATGGGAAATGAGATTTGGAAGAAGCTGAGGTGAGAACCATCTTAAATGGCTCAAACTGGATCAAATTGTACAGTTACTGTAAAATAGCATTAAAATATAGGAGGGCAAATTATAGAAGAATCTTTTTAAACAATTGTATGAATTTTGTCAAACCTGGGCAGACGGCTTTAAGCCATGTCTTAAATTTAATAGTCATAAACAACCTGTAAATGAATTCTGGAATAATAAATATTTATCTATCTATTAAGCAGGTGGCAATGGTGCGATGGTAGTGTATTCACTAAGTGATTGGCAGGTCGTGCGTTCGAATCCCGACCAGGGCCATGATTTTTATAAATTGAATGCACACAACAAAAACTGATCTCCCTAAAGCAATTTAGGCGCCACCTGTTGAGAAAAAAAATCCCATCGCACCAAACTTCTTTCCTATCCTTCTATTCTTTCAGTAAGTAGCACCCAAAAATATGCAATGAATTGCTGGGAGCTACTTGCGCAACAAACTAAATGCATGGGCTGTGGTTTTACCATTATAAGGGTACTGTGTTACTACAGAAAAAAGAAATCCCTTTAGCGCACCCAAATTATATAAAAAAAAAAATCTATCTAAAAAAAAAAAAAACTAAAAAAAAGAATTTACTTCTAAATTGTGGAGAATATATTTTTATCTTAATATTCCTTTTGGAGATAAAAGTATTACACATTTATATGCAATTGTTTTTCGGGGAAAACATATTCTCTGCAGGTCTAAAATATTCCACAAGTATAATATTATATTTGGTGCAGGGAAATAACTTCACGGGCAATAACTTCACCTGGGCAATAACTTCACCTCGAGTGGGCAATAATTTCACTTTTTTTTGTGAACTTAATGCCCACTGATGGTGAGCAATAACTACACTTTTTAGTGGGAAATAAATTCTCTTAACATTTTATGATAATTCAAGAAACGTACCTCGCACCTACCCCAAATCAAACAGTGACCCGAAGCAGGGATCTACTTGCGATTTCGCAACTAACCCCATAAACAGTGCAATGCATATGGGGGGGGGGGGGGGCATGCTGCCCCCCTGCAACCCCCCTGCTTGGGGTCGCTGTTTGATTTGGAGTGGGTGCAAGGGTCTTTAGTTATAATAGACAAATTCTCAAATTATAGGTGGGAAATAACTTCACAAAATTTTGGGTGAAGTTATTGCTCACCATCAGTGGGCAATAACTTCACAAAAAAAAGTGAAGGTATTGCCCACTCGAGGTGAAGTTATTGCCCAGGTGAAGTTATTGCCCGTGAAGTTATTTCCCTGCACCATTATATTTCACTATGGTCACGCTGCTTACAATTAGTATGACACCACAGCCAAAGATAATCTCTATGAGATACCTAGTCGCAGTAATGCCGACGTAAATAAACGTTACAAATTCTGTAGAATTCTGCATTTAAGCTATGCTCAGACGATTGCCAGACCTGACAATATTGTCAGATCTAACAATGGTCTGACAATGAGCTGCAAATGAGCTGATAATATCGAACCACCTTACAGTGCTTAATTGTCAGTTCTCACGGTTGGCAGATTTTGTCCCAAACTCAGTCAATTTCATTGTCAGATGGTTGGCCTAACAATATTTTTTCTGACAACGTTGTCAGGTTGAAAATTGTCAGTTCAAACGGTTGGCAGAAGTTTGTTTACAAAAAAATTGGCCGATCCGTTGACAGGCATTGTCAGACAAATTAAAATATTGTTTTTTTCATGCTGCATCAGTGAAGTGAATTTGAGAAACGTGAAATAATAAAAAAAAAATCATAAAGATGCACTTGCGATTGTTTTGGCCGCATACGTATTGGAAAGCAGCGAGGAGGATGAATTGCCACAGAAACGTTGGCGTGTTTGGATGAAGGATTGAGTGGCCCGCCGTCAACTGGAAGGATTTCACTCTAAATTGCTCGTCGAATTAAGAGCTGAGGAGCCAGAATTTTATCGCATGTTTTGCGTATGAATTCTAAACATTTCGATAATGTGCTAGCTTTGGTGACTCCACATATCCATAAGCAATAACTACTAACAAAAACTGCTGTCTTGAAATGTTCACTCCTTGATAGGCTTTTAATATGTGAAGGCAGTGAATTCCATAGCCTAATCGCATGAATGAAAAACAATCGGAAGGAATTCAAATAGCGAAAAATAGGGATGTCAATGCTAAAACTTCTACGACAGCGAGAGAAACTCAATTTAGCGTATAAATAAGGTGACATTTTCGTATTTATAATATCTATGAAGTCTGATCAAAACAACATAAGTCAAAAATCTTTGTTTTGAGAAAAATGCATTTTAAAGTTAAGAAAATTCCTCTAAATCCAGTTTTGGTTATTACAGAAATATTGTGATGTAATATTTCTATATATAGTGATATTTATATGAATATAATAACATATTCGAAGATTTATGTTTATATGTATATTTTAAGGGAGATATGTTGTTTTGACCAAACGGTGTTTATTTTTTTTTTAATGGTGGGAGATAAAAAACGCAATGAAATAATTATTTGTATTGTAAGTTCTTTCATAGACAAACGAATTTATTTAACTTTTTAAAAAAAAAAAAACAATAAAATAACAAAAGCAGTATTCAAAAACAGAAATAAATAATGGGTTTTTTTTAAAGTATTTAAGTAAGTGGTTTATATTTTTTTGATTGAACTAGTTTTCGTCATCAAAAGAATCAATTAGATCAGGATCTTTATTATCTATTCTCTCTTTTGATTTCAAGTTCTTATAGAAATCATGGAAAATTGTCGGTATCAACGGTAAAAGAGAAATCATTTCATCATAATTTTTTTTTCTTCAGAGATCGGTGATGGTAGCACATTTTCCAAAGTAAAGTTCGATGAATTTCTACCTCGTCTTTTGAAGCTTACACATCGGAAATCAATTTCATCATTTAAAGTTATTTTTAAAAACACTTTCCCGGGATCTGTTTTTAAATATCGTAACCATTTTATTGCTTGAAAACCAAACATGTTCCCATCTCGTCCTTTTTTCTAACAACAAAACCCGAATTCGTTTTTAGTAGATTTGCAAAATTCCAAATTTCTTGCGTTTTCAATTCATGACCCACGATTTTTTTCTTTTTTTTCCACACGATTTGACAAGTTGATACCAATCATGTGGATGGTAAATTTCAGTTTGCATTTTTGTTTCTTTTTTTCTACGACAGCATGATCTATATCACACTCCATATGTGTGTGACTACTACTAGGAACTAAAAATGTATGCTCAGCCTTCTCAATACCAGTTGCGGATATTTGCATCGATAGTAAAACCATTGCAACAACAATTGTGTTTTTGTTTTGGTCTCCACATGTGTCCGAATAAAATTTTACTTATTTTATTGTTTTTGGAAGACTTTTAAGATGCAGAAATAGACACGAAGCAATTTCATTTGCACCTCTTCCTGCGATTTCTTCATGCCACATGTAGTTTTTTGAAGTTTCATCTTATAGGTCGTGTATGGTTAAATTGAAAGTCCAAAGCTGTCTTTTGTAGAAAACGACCGATTTGGACAAGCTTGGTGCTGGAAGACATTGTTGCAGATCAAAGGCAAAACAAACTCTCGTAATATCTTCTTGAGCCTCTATCTTGTCTCTCTTCTTTGCATTGTATGCCAGCTCTGCCTCCTCATGATGGCTTTCTAGTAATATAGGGTGATTTTTTTAAGGTTAGGATTTTCATGCATTAGTATTTGACAGATCACGCGGGATTTCAGACATGGTGTCAAAGAGAAAGATGCTCAGTATGCTTTGACATTTCATCATGAATAGACTTACTAACGAGCAACGCTTGAATTTTCAGTGAATGGGCCCTAGAAAAGTTGGCAGAAAATCCGCTTTTTTATCGACAAATTTTGTTCAGCGATGAGGCTCATTTCTGGTTGAATGGCTACGTAAATAAGCACAATTGCCGCATTTGGAGTGAAGAGCAACCAGAAGCCGTTCAAGAACTGCCCATGCATCCCAAAAAATGCACTGTTTGGTGTGGTTTGTACGCTGGTGGAATCATTGGACCGTATTTTTTCAAAGATGCTGTTGGACGCAACGTTACGGTGAATGGCGATCGCTATCGTTCAATGCTAACAAACTTTTTGTTGCCAAAAATGGAAGAACTGAACTTGGTTGACATGTGGTTTCAACAAGATGGCGCTACATGCCACACAGCTCGCGATTCTATGGCCATTTTGAGGGAAAACTTCGGAGAACAATTCATCTCAAGGAATGGACCGGTAAGTTGGCCACCAAGATCATGCGATTTGACGCCTTTAGACTATTTTTTGTGGGGCTACGTCAAGTCTAAAGTCTACACAAATAAGCCAGCAACTATTCCAGCTTTGGAAGACAACATTTCCGAAGAAATTCGGGCTATTCCGGCCGAAATGCTCGAAAAAGTTACCCAAAATTGGACTTTCCGAATGGACCACCTAAGACGCAGCCGCGGTCAACATTTAAATGAAATTATCTTCAAAAAGTAAATGTCATGGACCAATCTAACGTTTCAAATAAAGAATCGATGAGATTTTGCAAATTTTATGCGTTTTTTTTTTTAAAAAAGTTCTCAAGCTCTTAAAAAATCACCCTTTATTTTAAACTGTGCCAATTCATCACTTTTTTCTTTCATTAGATCACTGTTTCTGTTTGGCTTAGATGCTACTCGTATAATTTTATTTAAAAGGAAACATTTTCAGAGAAAATATGATTCTTCTTTATTAACTTGTTAACACATAAGTCATGTTTGTTATTATTACCCGTTCGAGCTAATTCTACAAGCATATTTGCTCTTCTATGCATAATTGTTTATTTTTTCAGTTTTCTTAAACGCAGTTCACAATAAACTTATTTTTGAATAATAATCTAATTTTTGTCGACCACTGCACGACAAGACGTTACACGTTGATAAAATAAAAATGAAACATGTGGCTTCGACGAGTATTGCAAATAATATTCCCTATCTACAACGATTGGTTTTTAAAAATTAATAAACTATCGTTACTGAACAGAAAGCATTTTACTTAACGTTAGCGAACCAAGAGCTAAGCATCTGTAGAGGGAGTTATATTGTTTTGACCAGATTGTTTTTTGAAAATTGAAAATTTGTGTTCGGTTAAAACAACACATGTTAAGTTATGTCATTTTGATCAAACATATTTAAAAAAAAAAAAATAAGAGTTGTTTGGACCATGGAATATCTTTTGAATCGGTTAACTTAGACTTCTGCTGTTAAGACCAAACGAAAATAGATTTTTGTCTGTATAGCTCTCTTTACTTAACTCAATTTCGTAAAAAATGGACTTAGGCTATTTTGACCAAACTCCATAGATATTATGCAAGAATATGCAATTCCTCTTATTCACGTATTGCGTCAATGTGCAACCAAGAAAGTTACGAGAGTAAACAGATATCCTGTACCTAAAGATCCAAGACTTTTGGCCTGTTCAACCACCTTAATTTTGGAGCTTGAGAGACACATATGAAATAAAAGGCTGAGATCAAAAGATTAATTGGATATGGGGATAGCCATAGATTTGGTTGGGTTTAACACAAGGCCATTTTCCTCTGCTCAGCTATTTATTGCTGACAACTCCAGATTAAGAAGTGTAACAAGCTGTGTAAGGTAATTTATTTCCTGGGAGGGCTTTCTGTGGTGCCATTTCGATGTTTCTTTGGATGTTTTCCGGCAACAAGCTGGGTACCAAGAGAGTATCTGGCGATGTGTCCGATATCAAAAAAGAGGCCGGATAGGCCAAATAACGAATACCAACCGGATATCCGTTACATCTCTAGTATAATCCTTCAAGGGGAGATTCCTGAAGTTCCGTCTTAAACACTTTAGTTAAATCTGGGCGGTTACAAAAAAGTTATTTCTCCTTAAACTCAAAATTATGAAAATTTGTTATTCAATTTTTCAATTTTAATCCATTTTTCGTAAAATGTTTACTTAATAATTTTTGGTTTTTTATGAAATTTTTATCCTTGAAAAATTTCCTAAAAATTATGTCAAGCTGCTTTTTACGTACGATCAACAGAAGTGGTAGTAAAAGTAACTTTTTGTCAGACAAAAATGGTCAAAATAGATATTTCTTTGTGGTCCTCAAAAGAACCTTTTTGAAACCGTTTACGCAATGTTTACAGCAATTATTCGAAGTGCCTACCTTCCAGTTGAATACACTTTCGGGCGCGTTTAAGCATTTCGGATGGCAGATTAACGAGCAGCAAACATCTTCTCATCCCTTCAGAAACGACGCTAATTTTTTCTTGGAGGTCTTCCAGACTCGAAATTTCTCTAAAATAAACTGTTTCTTTCATAGCGCCCAAGAAGAAAAAAATCCCTGGGTGGGCAAGGGTGGCAAGGCTTGGGCCAAATAGACCAATCCAACGTTCGTTAAAAGTTTGGGTGAGGATCGAATTTCCTCCGCTGCTAATGTAACAATGTGCTCCGTTTTGTTTAAAAAATATCGCCCTTCTCTGAACAAGAGGAACATCTTCGGCAATCGTTCTCTAAGAAATTCCAGGTAGTAATGGGAATTAACTGCTTGTGCAAGAATGTGCGGGCCTACTAAAGTCTTTCCTTTTAATGCAGCCATGCAAACATGCAAAACATTTTAAAAAAGTTGTACATAAAAATTAAATTTGTACATTTGAAAGGATGTTGTGCGTATTAAATGTGGATTGGAGTCTGACCAATTGTGCAATTTATGGAGGTTTGTAACTCCATCCCTTGTAAATTGAACTTCGTCAGTTCAGAGAATATTCTTGAAGAAGTCTTCTGCCTGTTTGAGCAGCAGCCATTGGCAAAATTCCATTCTTCTTTGTCCAGCTCCTGGTAGTAAGCTTTTTACCGGTGTTAAATAAAAAGGGTGCTATTTATTATTCTGCAGAGTTCTGGGAATCCTGGCTCTGGAAAGTTCCAACTGGACAGTAAGTCTGCAAAAAACTGAATGAAAGATGATTTTCTACAGCACGCAAAATCCTACCCTCAACTTCTGCCACCGGTGCGTTTGAACGTCAATCCCTTTCCTTGGTGCAGCTGTCCCGGCAAACAATGCGCTGATACGATAGGTACACATCAGCGAAGAGCCGGCTACATTGTGTTCTACGATTTGGGTATCTTCGTCAGTAGTCCATTCTTCCAAACGAAGGGTTTCCATTACAGAACCCGTATACAAACACTATTTCCGCGTATTCATGTTTCGAATACATTTTGTAGAGATCAACTTATCAATCGTCTGTTCACTTACAGAACAAAATGTCGATTGTAAATCAGTTGAAACAAAATTACGGTAATCTGCAAAGCTGTAATAATTCGTGATTTTTGTTCCTATCCGACAATTAACTGTTTACTGCATTTGCTCATTGGTACGTTAATTTATTATCCTCGCTTAATTTTGTTTGACCATTTTTGTCCGACACAAATTGGCTTTTGCTAAAACTGTTGTTGATTGTACTTAAAAAAGTTGCTAAACATAAATTTTAGAAAATTTTTCAAGGATAAGAAATTCATAAAAAAAAAATATTTATTAAAAATTTTGAGAAAAAACGGAACAACAAATTTTCATAATTTTTAATTTAAGGAGCTATAACTTTTTTTGTAGCTGCACGGATGTACCCAAAGTGTTTAAGACTGTAATGCTCTAACATCTCCAAATTAGAGGTCATCCACTTTGTTGGGCCACAACTTGAAATGGAGGGAGAATAGCCCCCCGCCCCATGCCATGCAATTTTTGTTCGGCGGAACTTCAGCAGTTACGCCTATTGTACGAGCTGTTTATTTGACGAGCCCCTGGTATTAATGGCAAAGAGTAGTTTCATTGCACACATTCTAACACGTTAAGTAATGGGTTCAAAAATAACTTCATATTCTCGGTAAATTGCCAGATCAATGGAAAATATGAAATAAACATAGAGAAAAGCTACAGCCCGCTTAGGCGAACGGTTGGATACCCTATTCCTATTCCTATCACTCATTAAGTGGGCGTGAAAAGATATAAGTATGAATTGTTCAGAAGGATCTTCATATTATGTTATACAGTATTTAAAGGATGTTATTGAAGAAACAAAGTTTTTGTAAAAAAACGCCCCCTAAAAGTGAGCATGGCAGAAAGTTTTATATAAAGGAATTGTTTGAAACGACTTTAACTACATACTTTGCGAATGTAAATAAATAGATAATATTGAAATAAAACGTTTTTTTCTTAAGTTGGCGTGCCAGTAGGCGGATTTTAAAAATATGTGCACATAAGCTCGAGGGCCCCTAGAAAGTATTTTAGGCCGAAAGGCAATAATTATAAGATAGAGTTAAGTTTAGGGCGTCCGCATAAGGATCAATAATCTAGAATAAGTATCCTGTTAATTTTAAGTTAAATTTAATCATTTTTGTCTAGTATTTAAGTTGATATAAGGTAATAATTAATAAAAATGAATTTAAAAGTAAAAAGTAAGCCCCTAGAAAGTATATATTCCGACTTTCAGCTTCGTAGCTCAAACTATGATTTAAAAAAAACGTTTTTTTTTAAATTGTGGGCGTGGCAGTGGGCAGATTTCAAAAATCTTTTAATATGAGCATAAGCCCCTAAAGAGTAAATATTATAAATTTCCGTTTCCTAGCTCAAACTTCGACTTTTCGATAAAATGGTTTAATTTAATTTCAACAATTTGAACTTTCAAGGATGTTGGGCCCCTAAACACTATCCCCCGTATTAATAAAAAATCACTATCCGCTCGTTATTACACGAGTTAGCTGGCACACGGATAGCGAACTTGTCCATAGGATAACTTTTCTGATTAATAAAAATAAAATATCTCCATATTAGCTACCCGCTCTTTATCAATGAACGCACGGCAGCACTTTACCAATTTGTACTAAAAATTCTAGTACATCTGTCATATTCCATCAGATGACACTCATTTATATGTATTCCGTTCCAATAATATGGTACTACTATGTAGTCAACGCATTATGAGAGAGTAATATGCCCAAATGGGTGACAGTGTTCTCTCTCATCCTCTCAACGTTTCTACACATACATGCGCATCCTCTCAATTTGTGAATGCATGAACTACAATCTGAGAATGTGTGAAGTTATCCGCTTCTTATTCGCCAAATTTGTTGAGGCTAACACACGTTTATTAATCAAAATTATGAGTTAACACGTGTGATAGTGCTAACTCGCCGCTATCCGTTGTTTATTAATAGGGGGGTATAAATATATAAACAATTTCAGCTTTCTAGCTCAAAATTCGTTTTTTTGGATACATTTTTTTTTTTGAGATTGTGGGCGTGTCTGTGGGCGGATTTAAAAAATTCTTAAACTTAATTATTTCGGGCCATATGGTTAAGATTTCAGCTTTCTAGCTCCAGTTTAAAGGCCTAATGGCGGACGGACGAACCTGGCTAGATCGACATTACTATCGATGTTGACCATGAATAAACTAATATAGGTATGGAACTAATATAGTAGCTTTTAGGGGCTACGGGCAATATTAAGGTATGTTACAAACTCCGCGTCAAAATTAATATACCCTTAGAATAGGGTATAAAAAGGCGGTAGAAAGATTGATGCTGCGATGAATGGGAATAAAATGCTGAACAAAATTCACAAATTTGAGGAAAATTCTTTATTTTTAGCAAAAAACTTTACACGATTCACCTCGCTATTGACTGTAGGTACAAGTATAGTTTTTTTTTTACGCAAGCGTACATAGGCTCAGATGAAAACAGTAAGGCAACGCTCAACTGTGAGTTGGCAGCACTATACTGGCTGCCATTTGACATTTCGGCTTTTTCTCCACTCCGTGGAGTAATTCGAACCTGAAAATTAAATTGCATAATGTATGTACAATTCACCTAATTATTACACTGTGGATGGGCAAGAAAATTGCAAATTAAAAATATGAATTTGACCTCGACAGGACAAGTAGTTCGGAAATGGCACGGGGTTCAATAAACGATTTTTGTTATTTTCAGTGTACACTTGAAACGGAACCTGGTAGTTAAAATCTAATTATAGGTACCACCGTGTAGGGCGAACAAATTGAAACTCAATACATAGTATAAAGTTGATCCCCCATTACGACAAGTGGTTTGAAAATGGCAGCGGTTCCATATTTGTTGGTAGAAATAATACTGCACACGCAAGTAAAACTTGGGGGTATGGTATGAGTCAGTTCAGTAAGTGAGAAATGTCAAAGTTTTGACATTCCATAACAACATTTATCGGAATACGAAGAAAACGGTGTTTGGAAGCATTGATCAATATCCGCTAGGCATTTAGCGTTGATAGTTATCCCCGCTTAAGGTATCGTACCTATATAAGTTGTTGTTGTTGTTTTTAACATGCAAATGTGAATAAACGTATATACCCTTGAGTAAGAAATCACACCTTATGTTCCACATTTTATGTACTGTAACAGTAAACCGCCTCGTGTAATCTACCATCTGCGCTTTTGCTTTGCAAAACAGAATGTCAGTTATGGTCACACTCAAATGAACACATATTTGTTTCGCTCCGAAGAGAAAATAATAAATGATAAAGTGAGGTGTGTGTGCATTGTGCTTCTCATGTGCGCCCACCAGCCCAAACTAGAGCTATGTTCTAAAATGGTTTTTAGAACCTCTTCAAAAAAGGTCCATCCAGTCCATCATATTATTTCCAATTATTGTCTTTCCTTTATAAGCGTCTAAAATTTCACAATGATATAAAGGGTCTTTCGTTAAGGACTTAACAACTTCTTTTTTAAATAAAATGCAAACTACATGAGATATCTCAAAAAATATGTATTGGCTTGAACTACTATCAAAACATTAATGAATGGAATTCGACTTCGTTCATATGTCCACCACGGGAATGTATGCAGAGGCCCAAATTTCGATGACTCGGCCGCACATTTCGACCAATACGGCCGCTATTTCTCGTTCAATATTGGCTCTGAGCTTCTCTAACGTCACCGGCTTGTTGGCATAGACCAATGATTTAATGTAGTCCCATAAAAAAGAGTCTAGAGGTGTTAAGCCACACGATCTCGGCGGCCAATAGACGGGTCGTTTCTCGAGATAACACGTTCACCGAACTGAGACTTCAATAGCTCGATTGTTGCACCCGCTGTGTTTCTTGTGGCACCGTCTCGTTAGAACCATATATCACTTATGTCCAATTCATGCAATTGCTCAAAAAAATAACGTTCCAACATGACTCTATCGAATACGATTAACCGTAACGTGATGGTCATTTTCATCGACACATGAGTGTTCTCACCTGCCCAGTAACGCATATTTTGCTTATTGACGGAGCCGTTTAACCAAAAATGCGCTTCATCGCTGAAGATGATTTTGCGATGAAATTCTTCATTTTCTTCCATCATGTCGAGAGCCCAATTCGAAAACGTACTTCGGTTCATCTGAACAAGTGACTTTAATTCTTTAGTCAACTTGATCTTGTAAGGGTGTAGGCCAAGATCCTTACGCAAAATCGCCATAATTTGGTCTGAGAGAGGCCCGATTCTTGAGAACGCCGTGAAATTGACTGATTTGGCTGGTTTGCGACGACGCCTCTACGCCAAAATATTCTCCACACTTAGGGCAAAACGTAGTCTCACTGGCACGGCAACATCAAGCTGTGAATATTCTAACTCAAATTTTTTCACTAGACTATGAATTGCTTTTCTACTGGGACAAGAATTACGGCCGAAAATTGGCATTAACGCTCTTAAAGTTGCGACCTTCGACTCGGCATTTCGGTGGTAAATTTTAATTATTTGTAGACTTTGTTCCTTCGTGTTGATTTTACAGAATATTTTGACATTAACAGTTCGGTAATCGGTTTAAGGGTGCGTTCGCACTGAAAGTTTGAAGTTGTCGAGTCGCTAATGAAAGTTTAAGCCTTTGGAAAAAGTATCTACATATTTGGAATATTTAACACATTTAAAAAAAAAAGTTAGAGAGTAATTTTTAAAAGTGTTTACGTGCACGTTGGCAAAATCTCAAATTGACGTCATAATAATATGTAATTGTGTTTTTCCAAAATTTAAAATTATGGAAAATCATCCGACACAAGGACAGGAGGTTATATCCAAAGGTTATATCCGAATAATCTCATTATAATGCGCGCTTACACAGCTGGAGGATAACATTATCCAAAGTTCGTTATTAAGTTAGTCAGTTAATTGTGAGTCAGTCCAGACAACCTTTTATATATTATAAATATCTAGATTCCTTTATTGCTTTCATACAGAAAACTTATCACAACACAAATCAGAACATGAACATCAACTGAAAATAAACAATATTGTTTTGACATCATTTCAGTCAGCGGTATTGTCGAATGGGATATAATGGGCTTGGGCATCCTCGAAATCATATAAAAACATTTTTTTGTTTTAAATCTATACATATAAAATTCAAAATTTGTGTGTGTGTACGCTATAGTCTCGAAAACTATGCACACAACCATCTTGAGTGCTCAAGGCAATTTATTCTACAAGTCATAAGAAAGGTTTATAGATCGGTCCGACCCCCCGCCGATAGATGGCGCTGTCATTTTATCATCGCGTGGAATTTTACGTTCATATAAGGAACATAGGAATTTTTTCAAATCTATATATATAAAAGAAAGTGTCCGAAGCGATGTAACCGAATAACTCGCGATTGGCCGAACCGATTTTGATGATTTATACTCGTACTTTGTTGGAAAGGTATTTTCTCAGCACGGGTTTTAGAAGGAAAATAAATCTAAATTTCAAAATGGCTTATTTTGACCACCCAGCGTGATACGACAGGTTTTTTTTTCTATTTTTTTAAAATTTTTTTTTTTTCATTTTGTATTTATTTATTTTGGTAACAACCAAATAAAGAATCACATTTGAATGTAACATATCGTATCACAATTGAACTGTCAGATAGACACGCAACGTAACGCCATCTATTATCGATCAATGGAGAAGCCAATTTTGTTTCATGTTTGGTGGCGCTGTCGGATTCGGATTTCTTCATTGCGATTTTGTGAGTTTTTGTGAATAAAAATTGATATGAGAATATATCTATATCTATTTAGATATATATGTATATAAAAATCAATCCATATTTGCGTTTGTTGCCGGTGTTTGGCCAAACGCGTTAACCGATTCCAATGAAATTTTTTTTAAAGAAAGGTGACGTCTATACGAAGGATGTTATGTATGTGCGATGTCTGTATCTGCATCGGTGTGTAAATTATGTGTTTCTTAAAAAAGAAAAAAAAATTGACAATGTATTTATACACTGTGTGTTTCATATGTAGGTATCATGTGCTTTGAAAAAAAAACAAATTTAAGTGAAATAATAAAAAGTTTTTTTGTGTAATATTTTCTATATATAAAAATCAATCCATATTTGTGTTTGTTGCCGGTGTTTGGCCAAACGCGTTAACCGATTCCAATGAAATTTTTTTCCATGAAAGGCGACGTCTGCACGAAGGTTGTTTTTTTTTTTTTTTTTTATAATTTGCTTACGCTAAAGGGATTTTTTTCTGCTGTAACAGTACCCTTATAATGCTAGGAACACAGTGTAAGCTACTTGGTATTAGAAAGAATAGAGAGATAGGAAAGAAGTGTTTGGGTGCAGTTGTAGGGTGTTTCTCCACGGGTGGTGTCTAAGTTACTTAGGGAGATAACGATTTCATGTATTCGGTATAAAGTAATGGACTTGGCCGGGACTCGAACGCACGACCTTCCATTCCGTAAGCGAATACACTACTACTGCACCATTGCCACCCGCCGGCCGTTATGTTTGGCTATATCTGCATCGGTGTGTGAGATATGGGTATTTGAGTGAGTGCACATGCATATGTGCGTATGCGTGTAAATTACGACGCAGATACAGAGACCGTACAGACGTCACTTATTTTGTTATCCGAACAAGCATATGAAAGAGGGAGACCACACGAACGTTTCAAGCTTATTGTGGAATTTGTGCGCACTTTCATTCTTGAGATATCGTGTGTTCAATATTTTATTCAAATAACTCTTATTGAAATTTTTTGCATTTTTTTGTGAATCGGACATCGGAAAGTTGCTTTTCCAACATTGATAACAATCGGTGTGGAAGTGAATGAAAAGTGATTCAATCGAAGTTTTTTATTTTCGCTTTGTTGTTTGATTCGCAGAAGTAAGGTGACATAGGCGCCTGCCAGACAACAAGCACCTACCCTAAACGGAACAACGAAGTTGTGTGAGCGGCCTAAGCCATGCGGAGAAAAACGTGCAGTCCCTTTCACCGGTTGAGCTCAAATCAGGCAATCTTCTGTATTGGCCTGAGAGTGTTTCTGTGAACTTTGGTCAAAATCGGTCTTCTTTTTTTAGGCGCAGCAACATACGCCGGATACCCGCTATAGACAATTATAAGGAAGTCTACTTGAACATATTGGCCAATAGAATTCTCGGGCACGGGCAAAGCCGGGCAGGTGCAGCTAGTTTTGTATAAACATAAGACTGCGCGTACAGGTTTGGCATTTCATGTAATTTGATATAGTAGAAGAATACAGAAGTATCGTTTTCGTGCACAATTATTTCGTGTTCTCGAATTATTTTTTTATTGGTATGTTGAAATCGGCAGATTTTTTATTCTGAAGCATTTACATTCATTCTTTGTCTATAATGATCACTTTAAGCTACCATTGAATGTGAATCATACCGAAAAACCTACTTGCAACATTGGTAGAGGATCAGGTATGGCCACGGTATTGAAAACATGTAAACTTATCGTTTGGGATGAATGCACAATGGCCCATAAGAAATCGCTCGAGGCACTTGATCGTACTTTGCGAGATCTGAGAGGAATAGATCAACCAATGGGAGGAGTACCTCTTCTATTAGCTGGTGATTTTCGTCAAACTCACCTGTGATTCCAAGATCAACACCCGCTGATGTGCTCAATGCTTGCCTGAAAGACCACTTTGGAGAAATGTGAAAAAAATCTCTTTATAGACCAATATGCGTGTACATTTACTCCAAGATGTTTCTTCTTCAGCAACTATTGAATATTGGTGACGGCAAATTTGCGATCGATCATGCTACAAGTGAAATATCTATTCCACCAAGTTTTTGCCAAATGCAGTCGTCAATTGAAGACATTGAAAAGATTGTTTTCCCGAACATTTCGACAAACTTCGAAAATCATGACTGTCTTCGCGAACGAGCGATTTTAGCTCCCATGATGATGTTAACAAAATCAATGATCGAATTCAATTGCAAACCCCAAGAGAGACCATGAAATATAAATCAATTGACACAGTTACAGATGAGGATCAAACAGTTTTAAAATAGGCTCACCAATCATGTTTCCCCGAAATTTGGATCCATCAAAGCTATGCAACGGAACAAGACTTTCCGTTAAGAAATTAATGCCAAATGTTATTGAAGCAACAATTATTAGCTGTAAAAGTAAAGGAGAAGATATGCTCATTCCAAGAATTCCGATGATACCCACCGATCTACCGTTTAATTTCAAGCGATTGCAATTTCCTGTTCGCCTAGCCTTTGCGATTACCATCAATAAAGCTCAAGGACAATCGCTTGCTGTTGCGGGATTGAATCTTGAGAATCCATGTTTTTCCCATGGCCAGCTATATGCTGCTTGCTCCAGAGTTGGAACGCCGAAAAAATTGTTCATTTTCGCACCAAATGAAAAACCAAGAATATTGTATATCCACTCGCCTTACAGTAATTATTAACAATAAACATTTTCATTGTCATTGATAAAATAAACTCAATTTTTTCGATCTCGAAATAAAATACTTCATTAATTCTTTCTTGGGCGTAACAACGTACGCCGGGTAAGGATAGTTAAATATATTTTATCAAATTGTACTTCGCCTAGTCAATGTTTTGAAAGCTGTGTTTTATAACATTTTTGCCCTGCGTTGAAATCCCACTCTCTTCATCTCTTAATGCTATGTCTACAGGGTATGAAGTGGATCAACTTGCCGTTCGTATTTCTTTTAGCCAATTTTATGATTTATACATCGTTCTAAGTTATATACCTCCAGGTAGTTCCATTGAATTATATAGATTACATGTTATTAATTGTCGAGATATTCTTAATAATTTAAAATTAAATCAACACATAATAGTTCTAGGTGATTTACGAGTAACATGGGTATTTGACCCGGATGAATTGTGTTTAATTCCTCATAACATAAAATCCGATTGCGAAATAGAATTGATTGATTCTCTCTTAGAGCTCGACCTTATTCAAATTAATCATTTAAATAATGCCTTAAATCGATGGCTTGATCTAATATTTGTTGATAAGGAGCTTTGTACAGATGCCATTAAATGTGTTAATCCTTTTGTTCCTTACTCAATGCATCACTTAGCTTTATGCATTCAGTTTCAATTTTTTGGTTATTTTAAACCCCAGCCTAAAAGTTCACTTTGCTATGACTACAAGAAAGCAAATTTTACTGCCATTATAGAAAAATTGAATTCTTTTTCTTGGAATTCTGTTTTTGCTTCGAATGAGCTTTCATATGCTTATAATTTATTCATGACAACGCTGAAGGAGGCAATTGATCAGTTTGTTCCGAAGGTGGTTAGACCTCGCAGCTCGAAGTCACCGTGGTTTAATAAAAGGCTTTGCAACTTGAACAACCGTAAGAATAAAGCGTACAAACTTTTTCATCAATCACATAATAATTATGAATTGTTAAATAAATATTTACGTATTCAAAATGAATTTGACGTTTTCAGAAGGTACTGATTTCGTACTGAATCTAATTTAAAAAAAAAATAGTAGATATTTTTGGAAATATATAAACTCGAAAAAAAAAATATCGAACGGTATTCCAAACTGCATGCAATATTCCAGTGTTACATCCTCTGACATTCCATCTGTTTGCAATTTGTTTGCCAAATTTTTTCAGTCGGTGTATACTACATACTCTTCTCCCACTACTAGCCACAATTCCTTAAGACATCCAGAAAATTCGGTCAATATCGGCAGCTTACATATAAGCTTCACAGATGTTGAGCTTGTCCTCCACTCTTTGAAAGATGATTTCCAAGCTGGACCGGATGGCATTCCTTCGATCTTTTAAAAAAACCGTGTTGCTGCTCTTTCGGAACCATTAACACTTTTATTTAATGTTTCACTTGAGAAGGGTACTTTTTGAAACGATTGGAAAATTTCTTTTATCAGCCCAATCCATAAATCTGGACCGAAACAAGATGTTTCAAACTACCGGCCTATATCTAAAATGTCAGCTATTCCCAAATTATTTGAAAGAATAATTTATAATAAATTGGTATTTCACCTTAAAAATATAATTTCACCTACTCAACATGGTTTCATGGCTGGAAGATCTACTACGTCGAATTTAACGATTTTCTGTAACCATGCTACGAAAACAATTGAAGAAGGACACCAGTGTGATGTAATTTACACGGACTTTGCTAAAGCATTCGACAGAGTCAGCCATGAAATTCTTCTAAGAAAAATGGAGTCTTATGGATTTCATTCTAATATGCTTCAATGGTGTAGGTCGTATTTACTTAAAAGAACTCAGTTCACATTTAACATATACAACACAACCGGAGACAAGAACACAAAAAAAAAATGAACTCAGTTCGTTCGGATTGGTAATATTATGTCTGATCCCATTCATGCCACGTCAGGTGTTCCACAGGGTAGCCACCTTGGTCCACTTTTATTCCTGATTTTCATTAATGGAATTCCAAAAGTAATTCGGAACTCCCAATGCCTGATGTTTGCGGACGACCTTAAGCTGTTCCGGACCATAAAGTCAGTAAATGATTGAATTCTTCTCCAGAATGACCTTCATAATCTATCCGAATGGTGTAATACTCGTACTAACAATTTATATTTAAATATTTCTAAATGCCAAGTTATGTCATATTATCGCAGTCATGTTCCTGTCTTTTATGATTACAACATAGACAACCTTCCTTTAACCATTTCACGCACAAAACAAGTACGCTAAAGTTTTTATGAATATTTGTGCATTATATAGTGTCTTCATGGTTGTTTTAAATATATGTTTTATAAAAAAGTAAAAAATTTCAGTAGATTCTTAGAAATCGCTTGGGACAAATGTGTCCCAATATGCGATAAGGGGCGGTATTTATAGGATTGTAATGTATTGACAATTAGAGTGATTTTCTATGATTTTTTGATAAATATAAACAAAATTTAATAAGATTATGTAAATTTATTAATAATTTTAAATATAAAATTCAGCAAAACAATTTCTGGTTGCTGTGAAACATAAATTGACGTTGCAAATGTCACAAACATTATTGGTACGATTTTCTACTCCTGTCTTCGCACATTGCACACATCTTTTACGTAAAGATCCTTTTATCATTACGTGTGACGGTAAAGATTGTTTGTGTCCTATATTTTGAATCCTTTTTTTTTGTCATAGAAGTAGATGGCAGGGCATGTTTTCTTATAGAAAAAATGCCAATCATGGTCCTAGCTACAACTTGTCGATATTCTAGCGACGTGAGTCTGGCCTTCTATGCGATCTTCCGCATGCAGTTTTTCATACACAATATAGGCATTATTTATCCCAATGTCTAATAAATCGAAAAAAAAGCCGCAAATAGTATTTTATTTTAGATTTTCTATCAACCTCGTATGTGACTTTCTTCTGATCCATGAGATCTACCCCACCCATGTTTTTATTGTACTGCTGAAAAATATCAGGACATGTGATCTCCAAACTTTGTGCTGATCCATTTTTTTTGCGTTTGACCTTTTGAGTAGGTATCGGTGACAAGAAATTGGTCATAAGATGCACGGCTCTATTATCCATCCACTTGACAAAAGAAATTCCTTCGAAACTAGTAGCATATATATCACCTCTCTTCATGTCTTTGTCCAGTGGCAAATTTTTTGGAATATGTTTTCGTTGTGTACGTACAGTGCCACATGATTTTAAATTTTGCTTAGCAAGGTTATATTGAAGGATGGGTGAGTTGAAAAAATTATCAAAATAAATTTCACATCCAAGACCAACCAAAGTTTTTGTAAGATCTAGGACAACTGATTCTCCCAATCCTATTTCTGGACCAGATTTCTTGCCCTATCGAAGTTTGACGATGTCGGTGATGGTTGCGATATACGAGTATTCTCGCAGAAATGTAGGTTTCTTCTTATTTCCTCGAATCTTGATAGAGGCATAACTTTGGCTATGTAAGGCACACCCATGTCAGGTTCAGTGGACCAGTAGTTTCTCAGAGTAGGTAATACATGATAGCCCATAACATAGTTCATGCCGATGAAAGCTGTCATTTCTTGAAGGTCTGTAGTGAAAACTGAGCCGTTTTGATGAGCATAACGTAAAGATTCTGGTATTATTATTTTCTCAATCAATGATTTCATATTTGTGACTTCCTCAAAGATGTCTATAGGTTTTAGAGAGTCTGATTGTTCACAAATATTTATCTTACCAAATTCATAATCAGTGTCAGCAAAATTATAAGGACGATAAGTATTTTTTTTCCACTTGAACTCAGGAACAGGACTACGCAATGGTGAATCAAGGACGTTAGTCGATGAAGAGCTTAAAGTTGGGCCTGAATCTTCAGTAGACTCTGGTGGATCTCCAGCTGGTTCAATTATCACTTCGGAAACTCCAGCTTGCATGTCTTCTTGTAAGAATGACTGGTCTTCGTCATCCAAAATGAGAGCATCTTCAGTGTCGCTATTATCAGCCATGAGTATTTCCTCCACTTGGCTTTCAGTCAAATGAAATATTCTATTTCCTTTACGAGCCTAAGACAAAGAAAATCAATGTAGAAATAATATTTTTCATGAAACATATTATGTGAACTTTTGACCTTCCACCAGTGGCGAGGCGCCCATATAACTCGATTCACGCCGGGTTACCTTTTAAAATTCTACCTTTCAACAATGTTTCAATCCAACAAGCAGCATGCGTCTTAATGTGTGAATATAAACATAAGATTTGTATGTTTCCTACACCTGCACTTGCAAGCAACAAATTCTACCATTTTGTTTTTGAATGAATAACCTTACATTCCTTACCACGTTAAGTGGATGGCTGGAGTTACAGCGCTGTTTCACAGTTAGCCACAACCGATCATCAGAGTCCTTCAGTGGTGCTGGTCTGTCTTTTTCCTTCATTTTATCCAGAATTTCATTTCTTCCACTGGGATTCGAACCTAGACCAGCGTCTTCTCAGGCAAGCACTCATGCACTGTGCCATTGAAGCCACGAGTTTATCTAGTTTTTATTTCAATTTTCTTGGACAAACTTTGCTCCTGTAAGTATATTATGTTATTCATTCTGGTTTTTCTTTCTAAGTTTTCTTTAATACTATACCATTTCGACAAGCATAGTTGGACTGAAATGGGTGATAGAGAGGGTGAAAGACTTTTTTGACATTGTATTTGTCGACAATCTTACGATTAATGGTTTTTTTTTTTTTTAAGTGATACCACACAATTTTTCCTGGTTTTAATTTTTGTTTTCCGTCAATTCCTTTGTTTTGTTTTTGAATGAATAACCTTACATTCCTTACCACGTTAAGTGGATGGCTGGAGTTACAGCGCTGTTTCACGGTTATCCACAACCGATCATCAGACTCCTTCAGTGGTGCTGGTCTGTCTTTTTCCTTCATTTTATCCCGAATTTCATTTCTTCCACTGGGATTCGAAAAGAAATTGAAATAAAAACTGGATAAACTCTAGGCTTCAATGAGTGCATGAGTGCTTGCCTGAGAAGACGCTGGTCTAGGTTCGAATCCCAGTGGAAGAAATGAAATTCTGGATAAAATGAAGGAAAAAGACAAACCAGCACCACTGAAGGAGTCTGATGATCGGTTGTGGATAACCGTGAAACAGCGCTGTAACTCCAGCCATCCACTTAACGTGGTAAGGAATGTAAGGTTATTCATTCAAAAACAAAATAAAGGAATTGACGGAAAACAAAAATTAAAACCAGGAAAAATTGTGTGGTATCACTTAAAAAAAAAACCATTAATCGTAAGATTCTCGACAAATACAATGTCAAAAAAGTCTTTCACCCTCTCTATCACCCATTTCAGTCCAACTATGCTTGTCGAAATGGTATAGTATTAAAGAAAACTTAGAAAGAAAAACCAGAATGAATAACATAATATACTTACAGGAGCAAAGTTTGTCCAAGAAAATTGAAATAAAAACTGGATAAACTCGTGGCTTCAATGGCACAGTGCATGAGTGCTTGCCTGAGAAGACGCTGGTCTAGGTTCGAATCCCAGTGGAAGAAATGAAATTCTGGATAAAATGAAGGAAAAAGACAGTGGTGCAGAAGGAGTCTGATGATCGGTTGTGGCTAACCGTGAAACAGCGCTGTAACTCCAGCCATCCACTTAACGTAGTAAGGAATGTAAGGTTATTCATTCAAAAACAAAATAAAGGAATTGACGGAAAACAAAAATTAAAACCAGGAAAAATTGTGTGGTATCACTTAAAAAAAAACCATTAATCGTAAAATTCTACCAAGCCACCACCAGCTATTCACCTGCTCTCATATCGTTCTACTGCTCTACGCACACAAATACTCACACCATTGCATGCCTATTCTCCAACATCAGATACTCGTCTCCATACCCCATAAGAAACACATACGCAAAGCGATAGCAAAACAAAGCATAGTAACCCGGAAATTTTCGCGTTATGAAATATGTGGCTGGTTAGAACAAATTGGCTTTCTTTCTTCGTTTTCCCCTTATCGTTCACCGCGTTTGACTCCTCTCTGTTTGATACACGCTTCCTTATGCAAAAATATAACCCGCTTTTCAGCGACTTATTTGGCGAGTTTTGTATGTAGCTGAGGTGAGTTCTGTTTGAAAAATTCAGTTGTGAAGCAGACTGCGATGTGTAACTTAAAGTAATATTGAGTGGAATTATTGTTGTGCAATATATAATTATTTAAAGTGATCGAAAACAGTGAAAAGTGTGAGAAGTGTGAAAAGTTTAAATTATTTTGTTTTCAGTTAGATTCAGCAAAGGAGAAAATGGCATTATTAACAGTAAATTGTTGTTTAGTAGATTTGCTTTTGGAAGAAGAAAATTATTTTTGTAAGTTGAGTTTTCTTTAAAAAAAAAGTTATAGAGATAGGACGCTCTACTCCTTCTATGAAAATAGATTATAAGCGCAAGGATGGTTTTGTTTCGCATTTCAAGGCATCCAAATATCAAAAATATACTTGGTTGACTGGTAGTTGTAAGCTCAATAAAATGTTTTGTTTTCCTTTGCCTCCTTTTTTCTAATTCTCCTAGGGTTTGGAGTCGCACGAGCTACGCTGACATAAACAATTTAATTAATTTGGCAAATAAACATGTCAAGACGGAAAAACACATTCGTAGCTGTTTATCTTTGCACGAATTCGGTACTGATCGTATTGAAACCTCGTTAGGTAATTCCTTTGTAGCTCACAACAAAAAAGTTGATAGAAACCGTAAACTAATGGAACGTTTTATAGATACGGTAGTTCTTTTAGGCAAACAGGAACAAGCATTTCGGGGTCATAATGAAAAGCCAGATTCTAATAATCGTGGCAATTATGTCGAAACACTTTTATACTTATCTAAGTATGACCAGTTAATGGACTCTCATTTGGAACAGTGTTCAAGTGCACGTAATTCGGTTTTTTCGGGTCTATCAAATGACATCCAAAACGAGTTAATACAAAGTATAGCCGCAGTGATCAAATGCGAAATTAAAGTAGAAATAAGTGAAACGCGATTTGTGTCCATCATGATTGATAAAACACCAGACATGAGCCATAAGGAGCAACTTAGTGCCGTTTTGCGTTACTTATCAGAGGAAGGAGTAGAGGAAAGGTTTCGTGGGTTTTTTGACGTGAGTGAGAGTCGAAATGCCGATGAGCTCTCAAAACACATTTTCAATATACTTTATGTATACGGTTGCAAGGAGAAATTAGTTGGGCAATCTTACGATGGGGCCGTGGTTATGTCAGGGGAAGTAGGTGGTGTTAACAAAAAGTCCTGGATGCTTGTCCATTGGCTTATTTTATTCCTTGCTACGCACATGTTTTAAATTTGGTGTTATCTCAATCACTGGAAAATATACCTGAATTGAAAGTTTTTTTTGGCAATATAAACACAATAGTACGCTTCTTTAATAAATCAACTAAACGTTCAAATATTTTAAAACAAATAGCAAACAGACGCATGCCGGGAGTATCAGAAACTCGCTGGCATTACCATTCCCGAATAGTTAACGTTATTTTTAACTGTAGATTAGATATTATTGAAACTTTTAAGCAAATTAGACCATCCAAAAGAATGGGACACTGACGCACTTTCAATGGCCGAAAGTTTATTGCTTAAGTTAGAAGGGAAAGATTTTTGCTTTTTACTGCACGCGGTTTGCGAAATATTTGCTAAAACCGATGTATTATTTAATTTAATACAAAATAAACAAACAGATGTTGAAGTTGCTAAGCGAGAAATCGAGTGTTTTGAGTCTTGGCTTTCTACTGAGTTTCTAAACAAATTTGATTTAATTTTTGAAAGTATAAATGATTGTGCTGAACCTCCACGGAAACGCCGATTACTTGATTTTGATTTAAAGACTCACTATAAGCGCCTTTTTGTAGAAATAAAGGACAATATTATATCTCAAATTAAGACACGATATAAATCTTTCACGGATTTAATTTTTTTGAATTTACTCAATAAATCAAAATACAGTCGTTTTGCTCAGTCAAGACCAGATGATAAAATATCTTCGGTGATTAACTTTTTCCCTGGAATTTTCGATTTTGCAGGTTTAAAAAATGAGCTGAAAGTTCTATATACTACGTCTTCACTTCAACCACTTGACGTTTTATCCCTCTATAAATATTTAAGAAGTGAAATATTGTGTGAAACATTTCCCCAAATCTTAAAATTAAGTGGACTATTTTTAACACTACCAATGACTGTTGCTTCCGTGGAGAGATCTTTTTCCATTGTAAAAAGAGTTCATACATATTTGAGAAAATCTCAAAGAGAAGACAGGCTTTCTGATTTAGCAATTTTATCCATAGAAAAGTGACTCCTTTTAAAAATAAAAAGTAGGCCTAACTTTTATGAAAGAGTTCTTGCAGAATACGTGAAAAAAGGTAGCAGAAGAGAGTACAAATAAAAAAAAATATTTAACAAAACTTTTCACATTTTTTTCCAAATTCTACTGTTTTTGATTTTAAAAAATATTAATCATTAATATTTTCTCTTTTTAACTTTGTACAAAAACTATTTTTAAAATATTTTTATATATTAAAATATTTTTATATATTATAGATATAAAATCTATACATTTTTGTAAATATTATGCGTGAAGCTTTTTAATTTAAATTTTTATTTATGTATTTATTTATTTAATAAACCGTGATTTATGAAGTTCCTTTTTTTTATTATTTACTATCAATTTTCTTTAAGGTACAGCATTTGCATCTGCCAAAAAGGTTTCTTTCAAAGCCACTTTTATTATACTTTAGGTTCATTGTAAATTTAAGCTTAAATGACTTGAAGTATAAAAAATTGGCTTGAATTGCTTTACTTCTATGCGATTTGCAGTACACAATATACAGAAAGCGTTTGCAGGTGCATATTTTTTCCGACTTACCATTCAACATTTTCCACGCCACGCCACTGCCTTCCACGCATATTGGGACACCCGTGTCCCTTACAGAAAGTCTCCTATTTTAGTCATTTTGAAATTGTTAATTCCAATAAATAACAATAAAATCGTAATTATTACTTACCATTTTCAGAAAATATATCACAAAACGATTTAAATTGCAACAAAAATGCGTTATATTTTACTCAAGAAAAAAATCACAAAAGCACGCCAAATCACCCAAAAGCAATACCGAATTAATTGTGTTCTCTTTCGAGCGCGTGGGTACCAACCTTATTAAAAAACTAAATTCGTATGTAAACAATGGGTACGTGTTGACAGTAATTCAAAATAATGCTTTGATTAGAAAAAAATACAAATTTAATGCAAGGGACACAATGGGTACGTGTTGACAGTAATTCAAAATAATGCTTTGATTAGAAAAAAATACAAATTTAATGCAAGGGACACCGGTGTCCCATATACGTCAAAGGGTTAACAAAGGTAAACTCTAAAAAAGACCTACTCGCAGGTGTAATGTTTGATGCTAAACTTAGCTTTTCCCTTCACATTGACTCCATAAGGGCTAAAGCTAACTCCATGTTACTTGAACTTTTTAACAGAGTAAATTATTGGCTTAATGAACCTATTACCAGATGCTTGCGAGAATCAAATTCAGTTTGCAACCATATTGATTTTCACCATAATATCAGTCGAAATACTTTTAAAAGTCAGTTGATGTTTATACTCGTTCAAAATATGTTTTAATATAGTATAAGCAAACGAATGTACATAAGTATTAATATTAATTTTAAATAATTAGATGCTAATCTTATTCAGTAGTCTTTTAGATAATATGTTATTGTATAATCTGTTTGATGAAATAAATGAAATAAATAAATTGTATAAACGCAATTAGGTTTTTAGGAGGTTTCGAGTGTTTTCGAGGAAACTTAGTTTTAAATGTTATCACGCTTAGCTGGAATAAATCCGAAAAACCGAAGCGGTTTGAAAAAATCTCTTCAGATATTTTGCTTTCAGTTGAAGATATTAATTGATAAGAAAAGATACTCTTAACAATTAATCCAAGCAAAATCGTAGGTTCTGATGCGATTTATTCTTCTATACGACATTTATGATTATGTTTTCCAGTTTGTCGTAGTAACGCAATGAGTAGCTGCCTAGTGAAATGCAAATACCATACAACAGAGAACTTTTTGCATATCTAAATATTGGTTTGACGCCTTTGTTATCAATAAAACCGGCAACAAAACTAGGACTTGTGGATTTTATGGTGCATACCATCTCACGAGAATAAGTCCATGACAAATACATAGGTACATATATGATTTAATGATTTATTGAAGCAAATAGAATAATAGACAAACAGTACAAAGTAAAAAATGTCATGGAACTTCGGCAATTTCTTCCAAGATAAAACCTCAATAGTAATCGTTTCTCTTGTGTTCGGCAACTAGAGATGCTAAAAGATACTTATATGGGGAAGCGGTGGCAACCACAGTTACCGCGACAATCTTCTGTGACAAGCTAGATCTCTTTTTGCGTTATCTTATCAAGGTCTTAGCATTTACATAGATATTAAATTGTGAACCGCTTTGAGATCAAGAAACACTTTTTTGCTCAGAGTCATTGTACATATTTTTGGGGCGGCTCATTAAATATTGACTAAGATAATTAGGAGCACACATTTACATAAGATTAGATAGATAGATACACCACACGCTGTACTCACGTTCAAACTTTCTGCAGACCCTTTCCCAAGGAGCGATTGTTGATCTTCGTGTCCCGCCGTCATAGAGGATGATGATGATTGACAAATCCAATTATGTATATAATCACTTGTTTTACACCCGCGAACGCTTAAATCCCCGGAAGTGCTCAACTGTGCTTAGTGGAGTATTTAGCACCCAAAAGCGACGTGTGTCTACGCGAGAGAACAGTCAATAGGTAACTAGCTAGTTAATCTATCAGAAAACCAGAATCTACCTTCGTAACGAGTGCAAATGCAATCTCGTTATCTGAGATGGATAGGTTTACGGCGAGGTCTGGGGGCTGTTATGAGTAAAGACACTGAGTAGCACTTGAGTGCGTCTCGTTGGTGCATTGTATGTGGTGGTACGAGCAAAAGTATGACTTTTCGTCATCATTCCCGCCGTGGCTATCGATCAACGTTTCAACTGGTCATAACTCTTTGCGTTGATGAGAACTGATTGATAGATTAATGGCTGGGATGCAGATAGATGCAGATAGACGCCAGTGTTTTGGAATATGTGCTAGTTTGACAGAGTGCCGGAGCGCACGTACATTGATCAAACCCCATTCATCCGAAGAGGCGTACATTTGTCATCCTTTCATAGGAGAAATAGAGGAATTTTTTTTTTTATTCCGCTTTCTGATGTCAGTCGGATTGATGTGTATACCTTCCGATTCAAAAGTTTGTACCTCGACTATAGCTGAGTGGTTATGTTGAATGTGGATTCATGTATTGAGACCCGAATGAGTGAAACTGAAAAAATGTAAAATGTATGCACTTGGATGGCTTCAGTGCTTGATTCTAGAGCTGAAAGTGAAGCACGATATCTAGGAAGTTTTGCACGCGAATGTGGAAATGAAGTTGCGGAACCATGGTGCATAGCAGATACAAATTATTTGTATTTTTCTGTGTCGCCCTTTGGATATTTGGATGTTAGCGAGCAAGCATTGTTAAGTTTTACTCTGCAACTATTTATTCATCCGGTATTTTGCCTTCGCCGATAATGGATGGATGTAAGTAATATGTTCCATTACGGTAAAAGCAGCAACATTAAATAGTTTGGTTGCGTAATCAGCATCAATGTGAATCAGTGAAACTGGATGGATGAAACCTAACCCACTTTGATTTAAAAAGGGCCCCTAGTTGAACACGTTCGCCGACGAATAATTCGATAAGCCTATACAAACTGTAGATATGTGGGCTTGGACTAATTTACCCTTGTCCCACACGCGTACAATGATAAATTGAAATCCGATTGATGGTCCCTTATGGCAGAGAGGCCTATCCAAAGTTCAGCACATAAAAAATCAACATTTCTTTTGTGCTCGCCTTTTATAGAAAAAGGTTCACATTTTATCTGAGTGATTTGTTTTGTAGACTATCTGATTGGAACTGTTTTATTCCGATGTAATCACAAATAATATGGATGTCCTTTGGCATAGTTTCGTTGCTCCAGTGAACTGAATCCAAAATTAAATCCATTTGACAACCCAGCTTTGCTGTTGCGTACCTACTGTGAAAAATATTGTCGTGAAGCTATCATTTGGTACATTGAAATCTTCAAAGACTTCAAAACATGTTTTCCTTTTTTTATGATTTGAAAAGTGGGTGTATATGGAGGATAAGAGGGATAATATCAATCACGATTCGCAATCAATATTCGAAGCTTTTATATTTTTTATTGAACTCCATTTACATAACGAATCGTTTCAAATCCAAAACAGTTAAGCAAAACTGCAGCGTTTAGGCCCTGTTCGCTTTAGACTGAAATTTAAAGACTTACTTATTTTACTTAAGGGGCTTCCGACCCGTGAAGTGTTTCTGGCTGAGACACTGCAGCATTCCATCCTCTGCGATCCCGGGCCAAGCGCTCTGCAATCTGCGATGGCGTCGGCTTTAAAACGGAGGGTCGGTCTTCCTTGCCTTCTTGAACCAGGGGGCTGGGAGTCGAAGAACCTCATGGCTGGAGCATTATTTTCCATTCGCTCAATGTGTCCTTGCCAATGTAGTCGACGTGATTTAGCTTTTTGGACTACATTCACATCTTGGTACAGCTCATAGAGTTCGTGGTTGTATCTTCTCCTTCATTCGCCCTCCTCGCACACAGCAACAAATATCCGACGGAGTATTTTTCTTTCAAAAGAACCCAATATTAGATCCCCTTTTTTGCTTATCGCCCAGCACTCGGCACCATAAAGCAGGACTGGTAGGATTTAGGTTCGATAGAGCATGCATTTTGTCCTTCGAGATAGGAGTTTTAAACCCATTTGTTTTGCTAAACCGAAGTAGCAGCAGTTTCCCAAGGTAATACTCAGCCGAATCTCTAGTAAGGTGTCATTCGTGGAGTTGATGTTTATTTCTAGGTAGATGAAGTCCTTAGCTACCTCGAAGTTATTGCTATCAACAGTGACGTTTTGTCCTATAGGCGGTGGACAGATGTTTGTTTGTTTGTTGATAGCATGTACTTGGTCTTGTCCTCATTTACTTCAAAACGAACCAATTTCGCCTGTTCTTCAAACACCGTGAATGCCTCTAGCAAAGCACGCTGGAAACGGCCGATGATTTCGATATCGTCCGCATACCTCAGTAGTTGGATGGATCTATTGAAGATAGTGCCTTCCGTGTAAGCACTTGCCCTTCGCACTATTTTCTCCTATTTTCTCCAGAAAAAGATTGAAGAAGTCACATGATAGCGCATCCCCTTGCCGAAATCTGGTACAAGTTTGGCATAATTCCGAAGAGCTTCTTCCAAACTGCACATTACACCGCGTTTTTTCTAGTGTCATGTGTCACAAATGGATCAGTTTTGCCGGGGTCCCGAATTCGGACATCGCCATGTAGAGCTCCTGACGATGAATGCTATCAAAGGAAGAAAAGGTGGTGGGCCTCGACTTGAAATTAATTGGTCTTTTCCAGGATTTGAATTAGTGTGAAGATTTGGTCTGTTGTCGATCTGCCGGGCCGGTAGCCGCAGTAGTTCGTGCCGATCAGTGTGTTGCAGAATGGCTTCAGCATTGACACAGTACGTTGGATAGGATCTTATATCGACATTAAGCAGGGATATGACTTGATAGTTCTTGCAAGACATAGGATCTTTTTTGAAGATGGGGCATATGGAGCTGAAAGCCCAGTCATCTGGGCATTCTTTCTTCCACCCATACTTGGTTGATGATTTAGTGCATGCGCCCTACCAAAGCATCCATATTTGACTAGTTCCGCTGGTAGACCATCAGAGCCGGCGGCCTTATAGTTCTTTAGCTTTCTTATACCTAAGCCAACCTCTTCTATACTGGGTGGTGAAATCTGTTCCTCATTGACAGGATGTGGGTTCTCTTCTTGCCCTATCACTCTCCCCACATGATACCCATTTAGCAGCTGTTGGAAATGATGCTTAACTACGTACATCGTACATCTATAATTCCTTGCGCTTCGGTGACTAGGTTTCCGTCGCTGTTTCAAAGAGCCTGCGTTCCGGTCTTAAAGCCAGCAGCCAGTTGCTTCGCTTTCTTGTAAAATCTCCGGATGTTGTTTCGATCGCGAGACTCTTCGATTCCCTTAAGCTCTCTTCGCTTTTTCGCTCTTTTCTTTCTACGCAGGATATTCTTCTCCTTCCTTTTCTTGGTTCGATACTCTTCAGTCGCTTTGTTTTGCACTGCATCGTTTTTTAATGTGCATCTTCTGTCACCTTCTTCCGATAAGCACATACATCATCTGCCACAGGCTTTGTTTGGGGTGGCTGGTAACATACGGTGGTTTCGGCTACCTCCTTGATGATGTCACGATATCGGTTCCATATATTGGTGGCGCTTGAATGCACAGTGGAGAGTCTCGTCGCTCATCCGCTCTGTGTAGACTCTGTCTACTCCAGGTGTGCTAAGGCATCCGACGTCGAATTTCTTCTTTTGGGCAGTTCGCAGCTTCTTCTCGTTGGACAGTCGAGCTCTACATTTAGCCACAACAGGGAAATGGTCAGAGTCGACGTTTGCCTCTCGGAATGTGTACACGTTTATGATGATGGATGCGTGCCTCGCATCGATAAGCACATGGTCGATTCGACCATCTAGAGAACGATAGTTTGCTGTGTGGATCCTCAGCCTTGGAAACCGAGTGCTACTTATCATTTCGTACATTGGGGAGATAGATTTCTCTGCCATCTCTGCTTTTAACTCTTTAATTAAATTTGCTCCTAACTTCACATTATAAAAGATGTCGGCGCCCATCTAACTGAGAATGTGTTTTTTGTAATTTGATTTCTGTGCAAGAAACAATACACAAATGTTTAAATCGTTTCATTGCTGTTTCGTCGTTGGCGGGCAAATTGAGCCACTCTCGAAGCTGACTATTTCATATAGAGGCCTTTTTCTTTTTTAAGCTCAAAGCAGTGCAGCTGTCAAAAAAGACCAGATTTTCTTTTTCAGCTCAGAGCGCTCTGAACACTCAACTTGTGTTTCTTTTTTTGGCTCAGAGCGTGGTCGGGTCGCGCTTCGTGAGCTCTGAGTAAAATGACCGGGTAGTTGGAGTAAAAAGCTGAGCGCGGCTAGTGACAGAATGAAACGAAGGAAAATAAAGGGAAACCAATTAAAATTGCTGTGGAAGATTTTTTATCTTGCGTTAAATGTTCTACAATTTAATGAAATGATTTTTAATTATAAAATAAACATGATTGCCAATCCTTTGACAGTGCTTAAGTGTCTTTCATAAATAAATCGGAGTGCCCTAAGCAGAGTAAGCTCGCTCGACGTGCTCAGGCTCAGCTCAGTGATGTGCTCAGAGCTTAAAAAGAAAAGCGCCTTATGTAATCTCTTCTTAATCGTTCAGTTGTCAAATGATTAGCAATCATGTTCGTATTTAAAATAAAAATAATGTTGCATAATTCTATTAATTTTGACGACATAAAACAACTCCCGACAGCCATTTAAATTGTTGATTTTCCTCTTTTCAGTCCATCTGTGGCTGTATTCAGTTTTTTACTTAGACTGCTCAGTAAATTTTTTTTTTTTTTTTTTTTTTTTATAATTTGCTTACGCTAAAGGGATTTTTTTTTCTGTTGTTACAGTACCCTTATAATCCTAAGAACACAGTGTAAGCTACTTGGTTTTAGAAAGAATAGAGAGATATGAAAGAAGTGTTTGGGTGCAGTTGTAGGGTTTTTCTCCACGGGTGGTGTCTAAGTTACTTAGGCAGATTACGATTTCATGTATTCGGTATAAAGTAATGGACTTGGCCAGGATTCGAACGCACGACCTTCCATTCAGTAAGCGAATACACTACTACTTCACCATTGCCACCCGCATACAAATACATTCGAAGCGATCGCAAGGATGTGGCCATACATTTTGCAATCGATTTTGAGTCTTTATACCTGTTGAAAATTTTATACCCGGAAACTTTTACTACCTCGGAACAGGTACATATTTTCCCAACAGTTCGTAAGTCATAAAACTAAAGGGTAAATAAGAAATGCCGCTGAAATTTCCCAAGATCAAACAATAAACTACTCGTACTTGAAAAGCGTATAAAAAGATGCGCCAGTAGGATGAGGCCATTGCGAATATTTCGTTGCAGGAGTTCACATCAGCGATGGAAAGAACTGTTTTTATTTAGTTAAAAAAATGGTTTCCGGAAAGACATTGACAGAGACAGAAAGAGGAAAAATAGATGCTTTTAAGGAGTTTACATAGAGTCTCAGGCAGAGAAATTGCAAGGAGGCTAAATAGAAGTAAGACTGTTGTAAACAGTTATCTTGCGGATCCACAACACTATGGGAAAAATCAAAAAGGACTCACGACAGAAGCAACAACACTGCGAGAAAAGCGGGTTATTCTACGGCTTGCCTCAAATGCTTCTCTACCAGTGACTAAAATAAGGACCGACAGCGGAGTAACAGCCAGGATAGCAACGGTCCGAAGGATAATACGAAAAACTGGTACTATATTGAGAAGAAAACTTAAAAAGAAACCTGTTTTGAGGCAAGTACACAAGGAACATCGAATGAATTTTGCAAGAGAACAATCTTGTCGCTTAGAGCAGTGAATGGAAACGCGTAGTCTTTTCGGAATAAAAAAAAGTTTAACCTTGACAGTCACGATGGTTACAACTTTTATTTCCTTGATCTAAAAAAGAAGGAGTTTATTTTGGCAAGACATCACAGCCGTACATCAGGTGTAATGGTGTGGGGAGCTATTACCCACTATGGAACAATCGAGTTGGAGTTTTTGTCCACAACAATGAACGGAAACAATTGCAAATTTTTGTGGAATGGTAATTTCCAAAAGTGAAAAAAAATTGTTCACGCCTGTCTTGGGTATTCCAACAAGACAGTGCCCCTATTCACACCTTCAGGGTTGTTAGAAGTTGGATTCAATCAGAAGACGTGGAACTTTTGCCATCGCAGCCCTATTCACCGGACTTGAACATGATCGAAAATGTTTGGGCATGGTTATCTCGTAAAGTGTATGAAGTCGGCAGACAATTTGAAGACAAGGACACTTTAATCGAATCTATTCGTGATGCCTGGGCCCAAATTTTTCTTAAGTCTTTACAAAAAATGTATTTTCTATTGCTGTATATTCTATTGCAAACCGTCTTATAGAGGTTATATAGAAAAAATGGCGGGCATACTCATTGATAATGTAGAAAAACATAAAAAATAAATGTTTTAAAACCATAATATGTAAACATTTTCTTCATTCGTTCCTTTCTTTCGAAGATTATGCATGTGGCCTCATCCTAGTGCGCA
The DNA here is from genome assembly GCA_949715645.1 of Portevinia maculata. Lineage (NCBI taxonomy): Eukaryota > Metazoa > Arthropoda > Insecta > Diptera > Syrphidae > Portevinia > Portevinia maculata. The sequence continues at coordinate 3,309,471 of OX454526.1, read as the reverse complement.
TCTTTTTATACGCTTTTCAAGTAGTTCATTGTTTGATCTTGGGAAACTCCAGCGGTCGCTTCTTATTTACCCTTTAATTTTATGACTTACTGTTGGGAAATATGTACCTTTTCCCAGGTAGTAAAAGTTTCGGGTATAAAATTTCCAACAGTCATAAAGACTGAAAATCGATTGCAAAATATATAACCTCGTCCTTGTGATCGCCAGTTTCTTATTGATTGTCATGAGTGTCTGCGATCCGGGGAGTATCCTCGAATAGATTTCACGGTTGTTTCTTCGCCACCACTGAATATTTTTCTTTAAATTTTATTCGGCGGTTGTCATTGTGTTTTGTGTTTTATGGTTTCCTTCAGAACCCGCAATTCACATATACAAAGTGTTATCCTTAGAGGCTTGTTGGTATAAATGAACATCATACATTTTCTTGAATTTCAAAACCTATAGAATGCACACTCACAGATTTTCACTCCAGCTGCCAGTATCGCGTGCGCCTGTCATTTGTTTTCTTTTATTGGGTGCAAGTGCCTACCAGTTACATTCTTATTTAGTGTAAAGCTTGAATTTGTAGTCCCTTTCCTTCCTATGTTAAAGCAAATTAAAGAGACCGGGACTATTGATTTAAGCTCCACATTAAATTTGTTATTGTTAAGTCCCCATTGTCTACAAAGGTTAGTTAAATTGTACCTACCATTTATATTGTACCTGATCTCATCCCTTGTTGCCGATAAATCGAAGAAACTCAAAAATACCTTTCTATGTCTTGATTACACTAATGGAGCTTAATTTGCTCCTTGGTGGGGCTCTTATTCCATACCCATTCCCGATTTCGTGCAAAATGGAATCTAACAATTTCTCATGGCAGTCATAGGCAAACAAAGCGGTAGGTACCCATTTAAAGTTGATTTCAATTTTACCTTCGATCAATGTCCGCCCGACCACATATTTACTAACTGGATTAATCATGGCCCCCTAGTTAATGTTTATTGACTGAAATGGTCAACACATTCCATAAATCAATGTGTGTAAGGATGGCGGAAGCATTCACGAAAGTTCGTTGAAAGAATGATTCGATTCGAGTACCACAAGTCACTTTGAAGGTAATTATTTAGCTTCAACTGGATTGATTTCCTCGGTGTCATTTATTTAATTTGAGGGTTTTGTGTTTTATTTTTATTTTGCTGTGTCGCTGTGTTGTACAACAATCCAGAGGATACGTGCCCGGCAGTGGTTCTCGTCACGTAGTTATAGGTTGCATTTCAATCACAATCCCAACTAGCACTGCCTTATATACATACATACATAGAGATGGCAGTCCCTTCATGGTTCCTGAATTGGACATTGGACAGAATGATGAAGACAGCTTAATTTAGCAACTTAATTGCAAAATATTTTCTCTTGTTTTTATTCGAAGTGAGTTGTTGTTGAATTTCACTTTCACAGTTGATTGTCCCGTTGCAGTTGTAATGCAAATGAAAGAAATTGTTTTGTATCTGGAATGTTTCGGGCTTATGAATTTGAAATTTTACCGTCCTGTCGGCTGACTGGGATTAAAATTGCAGCGCACTTCGGAACGTTGATTTAGGTTCATTTATAACTTTTCCAGGACCGGCGTTCATATAAAACTATTTTTTGCTTTGATTTTGCAACGGACTGCTGCAGCCTGCCGAAAAAAAAAACAAAAGTTGTGAAACATCGACAAATGTGTGAAGTTAGATCGTGGTGCGCTGGAGTGCTGCGAAAAAGTCCACAAAACAACTTTTCAATAGTTAGTATCTATACATCTTTTTTGAAGTGGAATATGTAGCAAATATGTTTTTGGGAGTAGTTCGCACAAGGATAGGTAGAGCTAGAGACCGAGGATGGTGTATGGGAATGACAATGTAGTGTATCAAATAGGAAGTCAAGCTGTCAACTTGCATGCCCGGAACAAAAAGAACTAAGTAAATTTTCGAAAAAGGAATACAGCAGTTATTCGATATAGTGAACTAATAAAATGCAGGCATGCTCACTTCAACGATGTTGTTCAGTATTTCGATTGGGAAGCCAATAAGGCATCCCAAAGTTGAATTCGATTCAAAATGCATATTCTGCCCGGTGTACACATGGCATATGATTTTGTATTTAAATTTATTAAAGAGAAAAGCGACAGTTTAACGTCAACAATAAATAAAGGCGTTTTCATTAAGGACTTGACAACTTCTTTTTTAAATAAAATGCAAATTGTTGCACCCGCTGTGTGGCACCGTCTTGTTGGAACCACATATCACTGATGTCCAATGCATGCAATTGCTCAAAGAAATAGCGTTCCAACATGTCTCTGTAGCGAATGCCATTTACGTAACGTGATATAGTCGATTTCATCGACGCAGAAAAACGGCCGCGTCACTGGCCCGGCATGCAAACCGCACCAAACAGTGACTTTTCGCTAATGAAGTGCTGTTTCATGAAGCACATGAGGGTTCTCACCTGTCCAGTAACGCATATTTTGCTTATTGACGAAGCCGTTTAACCAAAAATGCGCTTCATCGCTGAAGAAGATTTTGCGATGAAATTCTTAATTTTCTTCCATTATGCCCAGAGCCCAATTCGAGAACGTACGTCGCTTCATATGATCAAGTGGCTTTAGTTCTTGAGTCAGCATGATCTTGTAAGGATGCAGGCCAAGATCCTTACCCCAAATTCGCATAATGTGGTCTGTGAGAAGCCCAATACTTGAGAACGCCGTGAAATTGACTGATTTGGCTGGTTTCCGACGGACGCCTCTACGGCAGCAATATTCTCCACACTTCGGGCACAACGTTGTCTCACTGGCACGCCAACATCAAACAGCGAATATTCTGACTCAAATTGTTTTGCTAGACTATGAATTGTTACGGACGAAGATTGGCGTTAACGCTCTTAAAGTTGCGACCACCGACTCGGAAGTTTGGAACTTCGGTAGTAAATTTTAATTATTTGTAAACGTTGTTCCTTCGTATACTTCATATGATGAAAATGTTGATTTTACTGAATATTTTGACATTGACAGTTCGGTAAACGGTTTAAGGGTGCGTTAACACCGAAAGTTTGAAGTTGTCAAGTCGCGAATGATACACTGGCGATCACAAGGGTGAGGCCATGCATTTTGCAATCAATTTTCAGTCTTTTTATGCGGGTTAGGCAGTTATAAAAAAATCCGCTTAAGTGCATATAGGCACTTATCTCTAAATTTATAAAAAAAAATAAAAAAATATTTTTTTTTTATAACAAAAAAAACATTTAATTTTATTTAAAAAATAAGAAAATACATTAAATTAACTGACTAGTATCGGTTACCTTTAAAAAGAAAACTTTGTATTTATGAAATAAAATAATCAGTCGTTTTGGTTTGTGATGCGTTATGGAATCATATTTTAATCATTTTTTCTTCAAAGCATGAAACACAAGGAAGCGCTAAAGGAAAAACAGCTTTTGTATTTTTTCAGCTGATTTCAAAAATGTGTACTTAAAAGAATTTGTTTTCAGGTAAATTTCAATAAAAGTATACAAAATAAAAGGAAATTAAGCGGGAAAGATAGTTAAGCGAAGGCACTTATAAGATGAGTTTTATATGAAAAAATCCTCAGAATTTTGGTTCTCAATAAAAGGTACTTATGCGGGTTAGGCACTTAAGCGAGGGGCAGTTATCCGGGATTTACTGTACTTGTTAGCGTATAAACAAATACATTAATAATGAGTATGCCAGCCATTTTTCCATATGACCTCTATAATATAGTTTGGAATAGAATCATACAGTTATTAAGAGAAGTTACAGAATTAAGAGAAATTTGGGCCCAGGCATCACGAATAGATTCGATTAAAGTGTCCTTGTCTTTACGAGATAACCATGGGCAAACATCTTCGATTATGTTTAAGTCCGATGAATAGGGCGGCCATGGCAAAAGTTCCACGTCTTCTGATTGAATCCAACTTCGAACAGCCCTGGAAGTGTGGATAGGGGCCTTGTCTTGTTGGAATATCCATGACATGGGCCCGAACATGTTTTTCACTTTTGGAAATGACCGTTCCAGCAAACATTTGTAGTTGTTTCCGTTCATTGTTGTGGACAAAAACTCCAACTCGATTGTGCCATAACTGCTGTGATGTCTTGCCAAAATAACTCCTCCTTTCTTAGATCATGGAAATAAAAGTTGTAACCATCGGCTCCGTCAAGGTTGAACTTCTTTTCATCCGAAAAGACAAAACGCGTTTCCGTTCACTGCTCCAAGCGACATGTTCTCTTGCAAAATTCATTCGATGCTCCTTGTATACTTGCCTAAAAATAGGTTTCTTTTTAAGTTTTCATCTCTGTATAGTGCCAGTTTTTCGTATAATCCTTCGTACCGTTGCTAAGCTTACTCCGCTGTTAGCCCTTATTTCAGTCACTGGAAGAGTAGAATTTGAGGTAAGCCGTAGAATAACGCTTTTTTGGCAATGTTGTTGCTTCTGCCGTGCGTCCTTTCTGATCTTTCCCATAGTGTTGTGGATCCGCAAGATAACTACTGTTTATAAAAGCCTTACTCAGCCTGAGAGTCCTAGCTCCTTGAAAGCATCTATTTTTCCTCTTTCTGTCGATGTCAAAGTCTTTCCGGAACCCTTTTTTTTAACTAAATAAAAACAGTTCTTTGCAACGCTTTTATAAATATTCTTAACAAAACTTTGAAAAAAATGTCTGGCTCCTGCAACGAAATATTCGCAATGGTCTCATCCTAGTGCCGAATCTTTGTATACACTTTTCAAGTAGTTCTTTGTTTGATCTTGGAAAATTCCTGCGGTCGTTTCTTATTTACTCTTTAATTTGATAACTTACTGTTGGGAAAATATGTACCTATTCACAGGTAGTCAAAGTTCCTGGGTATACAATTTTCAACAGATATAAAGACTGAAAATCGATTGCAAAATGTATGTCCTCATCCTCATCCTTGTGATCGCCAGTGTATATAATTTGGAAACAAAATAGTTTTTCTTTGAAGTACGTGCAACGAAAGTGGCAGAGTTATGTAGGTGCCGCTTTATATAAAGACCAGTTATCATTAGATGGTCTGCGCTTCCATTTACTGTATAGTGTGTTCTTCTTACAACTTCAGACGTAAACTAAGGGCATGCTCTGTTACGTATTTTTGTTGGAACACATAGATCGAATCACTTGGCCTGAGATCAGTTGCGCAGGATAAGGATTTAAGAGAACAAAGATGCTGCGGAACAGATTTAATTAGTAAAGGTTTTTTGCAAAATTTTACAATACCTAATTCAACTTTGTTTTTCTTTTAAATTAAAATATTATTGCATGCATGAATTCTATTTTTTTATTATGACATATTTGGGCGCACATTAAAAATCTTGCACAATGCAATGGGGTTAAATATATAAAGCTACCTGGGATCGAGGGCGTGATTAAGAAGGAGTTGAGGGCTATTGTATGTTTCTATTTTAATGGTTTTATAATTTGTTGATCAGCAGGTGCCTGGGGTGACGTGTTTGTAATTATTTAATGGCGATTTATTTTTTATATATAGAGTGCTCAAATTTGAGGTATCATTTTAAATTTAGAATGAAAGACATAAATGGTGTGAAATCAGTATTTATTTTTATTGGAAATTATTGTTCCGGTTAATAATGAAAATGAATGTCCTCATTCCGTCCTCTGCTAGCTCGCCAGACTGTCAACCTTTTACCAAAATTTTGAATCACTTTTTCGCATAATGATGGTTCAATAAGTGATATTTGCTCGATGATGTTGTCTATGAGGTGTTGAACAGTTTCAGGATTATCGGCATAAACTTTACTCCATAAGAAAAAATCCAGTGGTGTTAACCGTGATTACCGATAGTTTCAAAATGAGCTTCATCTGTGAAGATAATTTGCTTGAAAACTGTCATGTTTTTGTTTCATCCCAATTAACGAATTGCCGACGCACTTGTTCGGGGTCAGTTGACTTTAATGCTCATAAAAAAGTAGTTTTAGTAATTTTCAATTTTCTCAAAAAAGTGGTCTGGGTGCGACCAGCAACGTCCACACGACTAACTTCCCAGTGGGAAGAAATAAAAAAACAATATTTATTTTTTAATTAATTATTATTATTTATTTTATCATTATTATTATTCCGATTATTATTATTATTATTCGTAATAGAAGTTCTGGTAGAAGAGGGCCCCCTCCTGCCTCGTCGTCCTCTTCCATCACCTCTGCCTCTTCCACCTCCTCTTCCTCTTTCACTTCCTCCTCCTCTTCCACCTCCTCTTCCTCTTTCTCTTCCTCCTCCTCTTCCTCCTCCTCTTCCTCTTTTTCCTCCTCTTCCTCTGCCTCTGTCTTCACCTCTACCATTCTTTCTTACCCAGCCACCACCTCCGCCCCTGGGTACATCTTTTTTTAGAGGTGGCCATGCTTCCGGGGCCTCTTTTTTATCACTTTTAGGGGTGTAGTGGCTACCACCATTTTTTCCCCTAGCTATAATAATCATAACAATAATAATAATAATAATAATAATAATAATAATAATAATAATAAATAGTACCTACAAATCATCAATTTCAAAATTCAGCGAGTTTTTATTTTTTAGTTATTATTATTTTATTTTTTTTTATTATTTAGTTAATTATTTACTAACCCATGTCAATATCATCTTCGGTTCTCGAGTTAATCGTGACGAAAGATAAACTAAACTTTTTTTTTCGTACTCGTGCCTTCGTTTTGGATTTAAGTCATGCTAGATAGAATTTTAATGTCAATGTTTATGAGATCATTGATACCATTAAAAGAGAAAGATCCCAAGTGGTGCTTTCGTCTTTGAGAGGGAGCAGGGCATGTACAGAAAAGGTGAAGAATAGTCTCCTCCTCCTATTCGTCCAAGCAGCTTCTGCTGAGGTCATTTGTATAGACGCCAAACCTTGTTCCATGCTTGCAAATGAGACAGTGTCCGGTGATTACACCAATTGTAGCACTAATGCGCAGTCTGTTCAGAGAGATCAAACACTTAGAGCGTTTCAGATCCAGCTTTGACCAAATCTGTTTTGTCGCCAGACAAGTGAACACACCTCTACCAACCCCATTGTCGGTTTTGGATCCATCGGTGTAAAAGTCGATCCATTCATCTTCGGTGCTTCCTCCCAGAATGATCTGGGGTTTTGTTGACTTTGAAGTTTGTGTCAAAACGGAGTTTAGGGTGGTGTAGTTTATGTTGCTAGGGAGGATTCTGATTTTTTTTTAGAATAGAGGGGTGCCCGATTTTCGGACCACTGCAAAGTTGTTTTAAGGCGGACAGCCGCACTAGCAGCCGCTTGCTTACCAAAGATGTCAAGGGGTGTCAGGTGAAAGAGAATGTCCATTGCATAGTAGTGTGCACTGCACCACTCATGCAGAGACACGCTGATTGTTGGACGGAGGAATCGAACTTTTTCCAATAACAATTTTATTATACCCTATTCTAAGGGTATATTAATTTTCACTCATAGTTTGTAACATACCTTAATATTGCCCGTAGACCCCGAAAAGTTACTGTATTTATGATCAGTATCGATAGTAATGTCGATCTAGCCATGTCCGTCCGTCCGTCCGTCCGTCGGCAAAAATTAGGCCTTTAAACTGGAGCTAGAGAGCTGAAATTTTAACCATATACTCTCTAGGGCGCGAAATAATCAAGTTTAAGAATTTTTGAAATCCGCCCATAGACACGCCCACAAACCCAAAAAAAAAACAAATTTATCGAAAAAATCGAATTTTGAGCTAGAAAGCTGAAATTTTTTTTGATATATGATGAATTCCGCCCACTGACACGCCCACAATTAAATAAAACAATTTTGTTGAAAAGTCAAAGTTTGAGCTATGAAACTGAAATTTATAATATAGACTTTCTAGATGCCCTTTATACTTACGTTTAAATATTTTTTAAATCCGCCCACAATTAAATAAAACAATTTGATTGAAAAACCAAAGTTTGAGCTAGTTGTTTTTACCAAAGGTGCTTTTTTTCCATTAAATCCTTTAAATGTTATATAACAAAATATGTAGAGCGTTCCTAACAATTCAACCATAATTTGACTTTTGTCACGCCCACTTATGAGGGCTAGGAATAAGAATAGGGTATCCAACAATTCGCCCAAGCGGACTGTAGCCCGTCCCTATGTTTTTAATTGCCGCTTAGTACATTGTAGCGGAAAGATATAGTCATTCTTATTGAATTCTCACTACAAAATACTGCCTATGCTATTTATTTTTATGAAAAGCAAAAACCAAAAAAATTCTATACGCTGGTAACTTTGTGCAATCACCCATTTCGAATAGAAATCACTTTCAATTAGTAAAATATTTTTTTCCACAGCAAATATGTACTCGTATATCCCTTTAATAGCACGTATACGCCACCATAGCAGACGTGCAAAGTGTTGTTTTACCATTCCGCTGAGGTAATAAAGTAATTTATTACAGAGGAAGTCATCGAATTATCTTTTAACCATCATCATCCACCCCTCTTCAGCTTCACATGACATTTGGGTATGCTTTCGGGAATTGAGTATATATCCAATAATTGCTCTGAATCAGTTACTGCCAGCAATTTTATTCCACATGGGATCTGTATTATATGACTGCCAATTTGGTACAATTAGCACTGTTGGGCGATTATCTTACTACACCCTCGCTAATCCAAGTAAGAGCCCGACACCGACAGCCAACGCCATCGCTAGGGAACGTCATAACCGTAGTTGTGCCAGGGCTCATTAAATGGCAACATTTTCAGAGAGTGTGCACACTCGAATTTTCCCTTGCACGAAAATTATGCTTAATTTGTGTTAATTGCCGAACGCATATTGTGTACCAATGAAATTTAAATAATACCTATTTATACACTGAAATGCATTTTCCAAAGAATGCAACTGAACAGACAAAAGGGACCGACGCCGCCACGACCGCCTTGCAGGTGGTATTTTCTGTCATCGATAGTCTTTCATCACACATGCGGTTGGAATCCTTAAAATCCAATTCAAATTGAACAGTATATGCAGCTATTTGTTTCAATTAATTTCATTTCACAGGACTTTATTTTGAAATTCAGTATTCCGATTCTACCCCAAAAATGCGAACCGCACCCAAGGGAGCATGCGAAAAAGGTAACCATCGCCATCAACATCATGGAATTCCCTTATTTTGGTATGCATGCTTGGGATGTTTAACGATTGCTGCCGGTTGAGTTGCGGCCAAATTGCTACATCATATGTAGCCCGTCGTCGTCGAAGTCGTTGCAGTCAGGATATACTCCGCTGCCATGCGTCGCGTTGCATCAAAGTGGCAAAAATAAGCGTCTATTGCCAGCTATCAGATGGCTTGTTGGTTTGTTGGGAAGGCTGTGCTGCAATTTAAATGGCATTTCTCATTATTTCTATGGTCACTCCAACGGCAGCAATGGCGATGACATGGACCCCTTTTAAAATGTTAGCTCATGCGAAACTAGGCTCATCTTCTGGTCATACTAAAATTAAAGAATTTCAATTCCTCCACCGCTGCTGCTTGTAACCTATACGGAAGCGTTCGCCTACAACCCATTAATCTGTTGGGAAAACATTAAAAACTATTTTTTTTTTAATTAAAATTTCTTGATTACTCACCCATATATATGGTGTGTCATTACATTTACATATAAAACACACATCATATTTATTAAAAAATCCACCCGCTAAAAAGGCAACATCATTCGTTAGTTTATGACAAAATGTTAATTTCCCCAGCGCCATAGACCACCCCACAGATACGCACTATCCGTGCATAACCGATCTGAGTGGAGTTGGAGCTTATCGGCCACAAGGATGAATGCGCGGCATCATATTCAAAATGATAAATAACAATTTCATATTTTTTAACACTAAATAACGATAGTTAAGGTAGGTAGGTATGATTGCTTTGATTAACGCGAACAGTATGATCCGCAAGAGAGCTATGTGTCATTAAGGTATGAAAAAGTGCAGATAAAAAGATTTTTTATTCCTTGGCACGTGCATGAGGACTTAAATGATTGATGGTCATGAATTTATTAAATGGACAACAATTTGTACAAAAATTGCACTTAAAAGTAAACCGCAGATACAATCGTCGTAAATATAATGGTGTGGGGAAAATAATTCCTGGGTATTTATTACACATTTCATGGGATGTAAATCCACTTTATTAGAGTGGAGTTTTCGCACCAGGGACATAGCTAGAAATTTATATCACTTGAAAAATATGTGAGATTGTTTCCAACATTTAATATTAAATATGTACAATAAAAACGTACAGTAAAGTGCGAATGTGCGGAATACACTCAGAAAGTGAGTCAGTTTATTTCGAACTATAGGAGTGGAATCAATTTACGCGTCGAGTTAATTCTCCGCACGCAAAGCCAACCAAATTTAACATCCACCTGGTACAGGGAGGCGCGCGGAAATAACTCTACGGGAATCCACGCCACATGGGAACGTCTGGCCATTTCGTCAGCTCTCTGATTACCCTCAATGTTCCTATGGCCGGTAATACAGGAAAGAGCGATCGTGAACCAAGAGACAACCGCAACCTGACTGTCCCAAAATATGTCAAAGTTGTGTTTAGTTCTCGCGTTGTCCGAAGAAGTGAGAACACTCTAATGTTACAAAAGTTCACCATTAAATGAAAATGAATTGATTTTACTGAATTGACATTGACAGTTCGGTAATCGGTTTAAGGGTGCGTTCACACTGAAAGTTTAAAGTTGTCAAGGCGCTAATGAAAGAGGATTTATATCCCATTATCCGCATTTAGCTTCTGAAACAAACGGAAGATTATTTTAAAAATACACTTCATTGAAAATACACATAAAAACAATATTTATTACATTAGTAAGTTTTTAATTCTGCCCTAATTTTTGCTTAACTATCACATAAAGCTCACATACAAGAAATGTCTACTGTAGCGCTAAGACAAATTCGATACACTAACATCAACCACAGTGAACGCGAGCGCGCTTAAAACCGCAGCACGTGTTCTTTTCCATTATCGTTATGTTGACAAGAAAATCCTTGTCGAGAACTGATTATTTCGGAAAATATGCTGGTATACAACATTTCTAGACCATATCACAATACCCGAAGTTACTCCATAGTCTCTAGACCAAAACGTTCCAAAATGCTAAAAATGTAAGTATTTTCAAAATCCGCCTACTACTTCGTTCGCTACTTAAAAAAACCTTTTATTGGACCATCAATGGAAATGAAAGTTCAATTCTTTGAAAAGTATGTAGATTAAGTCATTCTTAAGAAATCCTCTGTTTAAAGTATTTAGCACGCCCACTTTCAAGGGGAGTTTTTATCAAAACATTTGTTGTTCCGACAAAATTCTTTAAAAACGTAAAAAACGGTTATGTATAGCAAAATATGTAGACAATATTCTTCTTAACAATTCACCCGTACCTTGATGTTTGCCTCGCCCACTTTTTGAGGGATAGGAATAGGGTATCCAACACATTGCCCAAGCGGATTGTAGCCCCTCGTCATGTTAATTGTATTGCAATGTATCAATAGGTGCGTTACTTTGTATCCACATGAGTGCTCGAATGTACACGTTAAACAACAATAACATTGTATCGCCAGCAATACTGGGGATAGCTGTCGATAACATCCACAGCTGGGTTGCTTTGGATACATGCTGCAAGTACATACAAAAAATTGTGTTGCAAATAAAAATGCATGTCTGCTGTCTATAATTCTTTTCATCGTTCTAATGAGCAGCAGTGGATACATTTCTCAAAGAAAGTAGTCATTGCACAATGATTGCATAGCTGGAGGAATCTATTTCGAGGACTCTGGAAACAAATGGCTTATTATTTTATTTTCCTCTTGATGCGCATTGTCTAGATTCTTTATACCCTATTCTAAGGGTATATTAATTTTGACGCATAGTTTGTAACATACCTTAATATTGCCCGTAGACCCCTAAAAGTTACTATATTTATGATCAGCATCGATAGTTATGTCGATCTAGCCATGTCCGTCCGTCCGTCCGTCCGTCTGTAGCCAAAAATTAGGCCTTTAAACTGGACCTAGAGAGCTGAAATTTTAACCATATACTCTCTAGGGTCCCGAAATAATCAAGTTTACGAATTTTTGAAATCCGCCCACAGACACGCCCACAAACTCAAAAAAACCAAATTTTGGAAAAAATCGAATTTTGAGCTAGAAAGCTGAAATTTTTTATATATGATCTATGACTCCTAAAACTGCTCGGGATAAACATTTTTCAAAATCCGCCCACTGACACGCCCACAAATAAATAAAATAATTTTTTTATACCCTATTCTAAGGGTATATTAATTTTTGAAAATCCAAAATTTCAGCTAGGGAGCTGAAATTTATAGTATATACTCTCTATGGGCCCTTTATGCTCATGTGTAAATATTTTCAAAATCCGCCCACTGACACGCCCACAATTAATTTTTTTTTTTTTTGAAAATTCAAAGTTTGAGCTAGGGAGCTGAAATTTATAATATATACTCTCTAGGGGCCCTTTATTCTCATGTGTTAATTTTTTTTAAATCCGCCTACTGACACGCCCACAATTAAATAAAACAATTTTATTGAAACACCCAAGTTTGAGCTAGGGAGCGTTGTTTTTTTGATAAAATCCTTTAAATGTTATATAACAAAATATGTAGAGCGTTCTTAACAATTCAACCATACTTAGACTTTTGTCACGCCCACTTATGAGGGATAGGAATAAGAATAGGGTATCCAACAGTTCGCCCAAGCGGACTGTAGCCCGTCCCTATGTTTTTATCTTCGCTTGCTAATGACACTTCAGATATCATATCCGTAATAAATTGGGAAAACCAATACTGCTTGGATGTTAATTGAATAATAAGTTTGGTTTGTTCTTGACATTAATATGCGTCTGTCTCCTTCTCATCGCAGTCCCGGCAGTCGGTATTGTGCGGGACTCCAAACATGGCCGCGTGCGTGCCGATAGGTCAATGAACCGTGATTATAGCCACCAACCCAGCGGCATCTGCAAGTGTTTCTTTCATGAGGTTTTGTGTTCTATATTTATTTTAGATATGTGGGTCACATCTTCTTGTAAATGAAGCAATTCTTTATATTCGATCACCTAGAATCTGCCTTCGAAGCAAAGTTCGAAAAGATATTTGCATTTGCAGGTGATAGAGCCAGATAGGCCGTTAATCCAGGGGAGAGTCATCGTAAACTGCTTGCAAAATTAAGTTTTCGTGTGTTCTTAAGATCCAAAACTAATTTATTTACTGGATTAGAAAATTTTGGAAGCTTCAAAGCCGAAAGAAATCGGAAGGACTCAAGGTAGTCAAGGTTTCCTTATTTTTAAAATTAAAGAAAAATTATTTGTTTTATGGAAAATTTCCTAAAAATCTAAAAATCTTGTTTAAAAATTATATTTTTTTATTTGAGTTTGTAAAAAGAACCATTTGTATTACAATTATGATCCAGTTTTGTAGGGTTCCGTAGCCAAATGGCAAAAAACAAAACCCTTATAGATTCGTCATGTCTGTCTGTCTGTCTGTATGGGGCGGTATGGGGCGGTATGTCACCGTCACTTTTTTCCGAGACTATAAGAACTATACTGTTGACACTTAGTAAGTAGATGCATTCTGTGAACCGCATTAAGATTTTCAAACAAAAATAGAAAAAAAAAAAACAATGAATTTTGGGTGTTCCAAATACTGTGGGGTATCTATGGATAGGTCTTTAAAAATGATATTGAGGTTTCTAATATTATTTTTTTCTAAACTGAATAGTTTGCGCGAGAGACACTTCCAAATTGGTAAAATGTGTATCCCCCCTCTCTAACTTCTAAAATAAGGGAATGATAAAACTAAACAAAATATATGATGTACATACATTACCATGTCGGGCGCAGTGACTCAATAGTTAGTGTGTCGGACTACTAATCGAAAGGTCCCCGGTTCAATTTCAGCCGGGGCCAAGTAACATCTTGAGTTTTTTTTCCACTTCCGCACATCTTGCGAACGTCTGACAAACATCCAAGAGTATCAATTGTCATGAGAAGCGTCTCAAATTTGCCGTTCGGATTCGGCGTAAAATTGTAGGTCCCTTCCACTTCGCAAAGAAAGTGGTTGGAGAAGCTAGGTTTTAGGCCCTCTATGGGCCGCTAATGCCTAATATTTATTTATTTTTACATTACCATGCAAACTTCCACCGAAAATTGGTTTAAACGGGATCTAGTAAGTAGTTTTTTTTTAATACGTCATAAATCGTAATCCGCAATTTATCTTTCATTCAATCAACTCAAATATATAAAAAAAAAACATTTAATTTCATAAACATAAACCTTATGCGTAAACCGTGAACCATTATTTTCTAATAATAAATCTGTAATAGGTGCCTAAGTAAATAATAATTATAATTCGCGCGGAACCCTTCATTAGCGAGTCCGACTCGCGCTTGGCCGCTTTTTTTTTAATTGCAAAATTTTAAGATTTTCGAAAAGGTCTTCTTGGCTCAATTTTTTGACTTTGAGTTGAGTTATACAAAATCCTTTAAGTCTAAACTTAACGCAAATTTAATCTTTGACTATTTTTGAAAAATTTACTAAGAAAACCAGCTGCCAGTTTTTGCCTATTTGCGGTTTAGATACATTTTATTAAAGAATGTTATTTTTATTCATTTATGGTTTTTTTCTTATTATATCCTTAAAAATGCAAGTGGTCATAAAAACATTATTTTTACATTTAAAAATGTATTATTAACTTCATATAATAAATATTTTATTATCCTCCGGTCATATCCGGAAAAGCAACTCACTCATAGTGTTTATAAAATGTTGGCTCATGGCCAAAGTATAATCGAGTATCATTCGTTACTAATCGGAGAATTGTCAGAAGAAGCGCAGGAATCCAAAAATAAAGATTACAAAATATATAGGTACCAAAATACCTGCAAGGTTTGTAGGATGCGGCAGAATGAAGACCTATTTAACATGCTTGCAGCCTCATCGGACCCTCTTTGTCGAAAGCTTAAAAGAAATCTAGTTTTTTGTTTTTTATTTATTTTTACTTATTAATTTATTTTTTCTCCACTGTTAAACTTGAAATATATTATTAACATGAAATTCTGGAACACCCTCTACAGATTTTTTTTTTTTCTTAAATTTTATTATTTCATAGCACTTTACTTATTTTTGCAACAAAAAGGGCAATATGCGGCCCAGAATCTCCCAGAATTCCTCAATTAGCTTTGATGTGGTCGTGGCTGAATCAAGAGACTTAACCGCAGCTCGACTGTCCCAAAATATGTCAAAGTTGTGTTTAGTGAGATAAGTGAGAACACTCTTATGTTTCAAAATTCACTCCAAAAATACAAAATTGAGATAACTTCGATACTATACGAGTATCTATTTACATCATGTGCTTGAATATGTTACATACTTTAAATTTATTTTTCACCATTTTCTTCGCCATCTTTTTACTAAAAACGAACAGATTCAATCAGTTACTACTGCTAAAGCAATAAAGGACAATTGAAAAACTTTTAAGTTTCATAGAAAAGGGACCTTTTCTTATCATCACCATTTACCTGTAACCTTCATGTTCACGTTCATGTGTCAGCTTTATACAAGAAAGAAAAATCAAACTAGCTGGATACCAATATAACACACACCGACAATTGATCCTTGATTCCTGATAGCCAACCGACAAAAAAAACCTTTTAGTACGTTAGGTGAAAAGCCCTTTTATACCCGCATATAGTTATGTTGGTCGGTAGATAAGTACGTATTTTCAATCCCGAAATCTGTTCAACAAATATACCTATATATTGCTGTACTTATAAGGTAAGTCGGAAAGCAGGATGCGAAACGGAGCGTTTTAATTGAATGATGAGATATTTCATAGAAGGTAGCCAACCAAAGGGCTAGCCGGTGAGTCCACTAACCCTCTGTTGACACACATATGCGAACTTAATTGAATTTCGGCGAGCGTGCGTGCCTTTGCATTCAATTCAAAATTGGAATTTTGCACATAAATTATAGCACGAGGCACGAACAATAATTGCTGTCCTAACCACGACGCTCAATAACAATAATTATAACAAATTTTCTCTTCCCGGTATAACATGGAGTCCACATATTCAACCAAACCAAATTGCCAAATTCTAATTGATTGGAAGCAGACCGAACAGTGAACTTCCTTTTTTATGCGCGACCATCCCACTGTACTGCTGCGGTAATCCGAAACTGAAGGGAGACAGAAAGGAACTACAAAATAATTAAAAATCAAGTTACCGCTCTATTAATGCACCCAGGCACGCACGCAGTCCATTTACCTTGATTTGACGGGGGGCACAGTAAACCAATCGATGCTACGTTCTCTCACGTTTTAAATGTCGGTTGTGCAAATTAAATTACCTCCAGCCCCCAGATCCAGGACGAGGACAACAAAGCCGACGATGACAGTGGTCGGCTTGGAGCATTGGTCCTATGTGTTATGTGTGTGTTTGTGTAGTTATCTCATTGCCTGACCCCCTGTCCAGAGTCTATGTTAAAATTTTCGGTCAGGACAATTATTTACTTTTTCTTTAGTAGCAAGCAAGTCCTTTTTCAGTCCTCAGTTTCTCTCTCTTAATTAAAGCTTAACTGTGGGAAATCCAGTCCTGTAGACAAATTGGACGCCATACTAAAGTCCTGGTTGAGGCAGACTACCTGCCGCTGAACGCCATACGGTTAAATAAGGTAATAGTTGTTTAGTTCCTGCAGAAGGTGGTGGTGGCTGAGATGAAACTTTAAGGTTCCTTCAGCGTTTTTATTCTGTTTGTGTGTGTACGGTGGGGTTTAGGAAGAACTATAGCAAAGGAACTTATAACCACCAACCGTCTCGTGTCGTAGTTGGCTAGTCATTGTAGCGCATTTATACCTATAGTGACGTGGATACTGTTATAACCTCCTATCTTTTCAGTTAGTACCTTGTTACCCTTCACATTAGGTGTTCCGTTCTGTTGTTCAGCCCTTTTGTTACCTGCAAAAAGGAGGGTGGGCCGCATTTAATGAATTAAGAGGTTAGTTGGCTACATATATTCGGATTTGAGAGAAAAACCCAACGACCGAACACATTTGAAGATAAAGTTTTAACGGTGTTGCCAGATAACTGAGGCTATAAATCACCTTGAATGAGAAATGAAGAAAGACAATGTGTGCTGTTTTTTTTTTCTATTTTTTTTTTTAGAAACTTCTAAGGGATATTCTCTGGTTTATGTATAGGTACAGTAGAATCTCGATAATCTGAACCCCTATAATGTGACATTTTGCATTACGTGTTCTAAAATGTGAACTCGAGGCCATTTTTGCTATTCGCTTTTTTGGCTGTACCTCAAGCGATGGCTAACACAAAACAAAAACGGCATCAATTTCTTACAGTAAAGGAAAAAGCTGAAATTTTAAGAAAATTGGAAGCTGAATTTTCGGGATTACTTCTATCACAGAAGTATGCGGTTTCAAAAGCCACAATAACAGTAACATTGAGTTCAGCAGAAATACCGAATCTGAAATCGGAAAGAGGAAAATCTGAAGAACCTCAGACTTGCTACAACCCACAAGTGGAAACTGCCCTCTTTGGAGCCAACTAAGACTAACTTACTTGGAAATCAAGCAAATCACTTCGAAAGTTATTTCAATGAGTCTTTAAAATTGAATGCTACACATGCACGGGCGGGTCCAAAAGTTTCGCGAACAATATGGATTGAACATTTTCTAAATATGCGGGGAAAAGTATGCTAACAAGGAAAGCCGTTCTTGGAAAATTAAAAGATATACAGCCGAATTAATAAACGCATATTAAGGGTGAATTATCTTTAAGCAATGAATTAAATGAGAAATGTTAAGAGCAAACTTTTTTTGAAGTTAATTGACCTTGATCAACATGCAATCAACTAATTCACCGAAGTAGGTGAATTAACGATTAATTAAACTAAAATATAACTGACAGCATTTTTGACAACTGACAGCGTTCTTTGAACCAAATGGGATGTTGCATGTGGTATCTTCATACATTTTATAACTAAACGATATCCAATTGCCATACCATTTATTACTTAACGACAATTAGCTATTGCATGGACATGATATTTAATTAAAGATCCGTGAATTAACTCTAAATCCACATTGCAGTTAGTTTGTGAATTAGAGGCGGATTAAGTAGATTTTATTAATTCGGCTGATACAGTTTTGTGCATTAGACGCTGATGGTGAGTTAAACGATAGGCTAGCTGACGATATGGAAACTTCTTCTGCAAGGAGTTCGACTTCAATAAAAACGTCTCACTGTCGGGCAGCACAGTGTTCAAAAGGATGCAGATGTTATAACAGCTACAGGGTGGGTCAAAAGTGACTTCCTAATTTAAAGTGATAATAATTTTTATAGATTACATTTTTTATTAATAATTTATTTTACAATCACAAAGTATGATTTATGGAGATTTTTTTCGGCTAAGCATGAATATAATTCTAGATATAATTTCTAGAGCGTTTTCCATAACACTTCGTAGGACATCTGTGCTCAGCCCCTGTATTTCAGTACGTATGTTCTCCTTCAGGTGCGGGATAGTGGTGGGCTTATTTACGTACACTTTACCCTTCAAATAACCCCATAGAAAAAAGTCTGGTGCAGTCAAATCCAGAGAACGTGGAGGCCCATTAAATCCTGAACGTTTTTGTGGATCTCCTGCCTCTAATTCTTGCCCAAATTGGATTTAGTATGGAAACAGCCGCAATTCGGTTCCATTCGGTTCGCCTTCGTGTCGATGTTTCTGGACTCTCCTTAACACTTGCAAGAATGCTTTCCCCATTCGCTTCGGTTCGGGCTCGAGGAAAATCAGCTACACTTCCTTGTTGACGAAATCGTGCCACCAATGCCGTAATCATGTGCGCAGAGGTTGGATTTCGCACATTAAAATGACGCATAAGCTCTTTGGGTTAAAATAATCAAGTGATTATTTTCAAAAAAAAATTAAATTAGTTTGGTCCTCTATTTCATTTTAGTAAATTTCCCAAGTTTGTTTTATAAGTTACTTTAAAAAAGAAAAGAAAAAAATGAAAAACAAAAGATTTACGATTTTGTCAAATTATGAAGTCACTTTTGACCCATCCTGTATAGGGTGTTTTTTATAGAGGCATACAACTTTTTTTTAAAAATAAAACACAACAATTTTAATGGAATGACCAAATTTCGGTTTTATTATCTCACAAATTTCATGGCATTTAATGTTTAAAAATTATTTCTGGATATGGCCTCCGCGACTGCGCCTTATGAACGCCATCTTGTCGGTCCAATTTTGCACCACTTTTTCGAGCATACCAGGTCTTATGTCGTCAATAGTGTGTCGAATGTTAACTCAATTGCTCAATCGTTGCTAACTTATCAACATAGACCAGAGATTTGACGTACCCCACAAAAAGTAGTCCAAAGGTGTCAAATCACACGAACGAGGTGGAAAACTCACAGGTCCATTTCTTGAGTTGATTTGGTCACAAAACGTTTGTCTCAACAAAGTCATACGTGGAAGAAGTGCTATATGAGGGCGAACAGAGCTCAAAATTTGTAAATAAATTTCCACGAATAGTAAACGTTGTTCTGGTGTAAGTCTTTCCATTGTTATTTGCCAAAGTATACTGAACAAACAATTCAAACACACTTTATTAGTATGACAGCTGGTTTGACAGTTATCCCTATTAGGAGTTTTATACATCAATAACAAACACCCTTTATAAGCAATGTTAACAAGGTAGCAATTAGCAAAAATATGTTCAAAAACTACACTATTTGTTAATAAGAAATATCTGTATTTGCTGTCGTTTTTAATGAGTCAAGAACTTTGTCTTTGCCTCCTTCATTTTGTTGAATAAGTTTAATGTATGTTTACTTTTTATGAAAAAAAGAAGTAGGCATTTGTTTATTAACTAACAAATTAGTTTTTTGATTTATATCCAAGTGCCTTTTGAATAATTCAATTGTTTTCTTTTTGTTCTACTCGATAAAACGTAAACTGTCCATGTTTTAATTATTACACATTATCGAGATTCTACTGTATAACATTGAATTTCATTAATACTTGAATGATGTCAGGCGGCCAACTACAAAAGTTGAGAGTCATTACGCAAGTTTCGAAACAAAATGTTCAGAATAAATGTTACAAGCAGAAGCCAGTGAGATCAGATGAGACATGGTGAGGGCTGTAAGCAGTAACTGAATGAAATCCTGGGGTGTCTTCGTGCGACTATATTTTGGATAGGAATCAAATAATAAGAATAATCATTATTCCATACAAAATTGTTGTTGCCAAAACTTGGCAAAACTTTATCAATTTTCAGAATCAATGACTGATAAATTGTACATAATTGGAAAACACAATCAACTTATGGGCTCTTGTAATAATGTATATCGGGCAACAATTCAATGTTTCTCTCTGGTATTGTTGACGAATTGAATACGTTGCCTAGTTACTGACTTTGTATGGAACTAAGTACATACTTTTGTATGCCGAGAAGTATGCCAGCATTATTACAGTTAGCAAAACTACGGCACTCCAAGTAGAAGCCAAATATGTAAGTACAAAATGTCGGCTTCAAGTTTCTTGCGAGTAAAGCTACGAGCACACGATTTGCGAGTCTGACTTCATTTTGTGATCCTTGCTCGCAAGTCTTATAAAAACCGCTTTGGGGCAGTCTGCAAATACTGGAAAACCATTTGCACGTTTTCTTTTCGCTAATTTGATATTTGATATTTATTGATTAATTAACGTTGTACATCAAGATAAACTTATAGCTAGTACAGGATATAAAATTAAATATAATTACACGTAGTGTGCAAACAAAAGGCAAGGAAGTTACTTACTTACTTACTTACTTAGGTGGCGCTACAATACGATTCTCCAGTTACCACGATCTTTGGCTAACTGTCACCAGTTGCGCACTCCAAGTTGGTTGAGGTCCCCTTTCACTAGCGCGCGCCACCAAAGGCGAGGTCTTCCTCTACTGCGTTGTCCCTCCGGGTTGGAATCGAAGTCTCTTCGGGCCGGAGCGTTGGTGTCCATTCGCTCTACATGTCCTAGCTCCTAGCCATCTTAGTCGACTGATACGTACTTTTTTGACCAGATCGATGACTCTGTACAGCTCGTAGAGTTCGCTGTTATATCTCCTCCTCCAAAGCCCGTCAACGCAAACGGGACCGAGAATCACTCGAAGAATTTTGCGTTCGAAACTACCAACAAGATCTTCATCCGCTTTTGCTAATGTCCAAGTTTCTGCACCGTAGAGCAGGACTGGAAAGTTCTTGGCAAGTGTAATTCTTCGTTTGATTTCAGTTGTGGTGTCATTATCAGAATTAATAGCGGAGCCGAGGTAGACAAAGACCCTAACTACCTCACAGCTGTCTATCGTGCGACGTTCTGTCCGATTCGTCGATGTTGTGTATCCCTTCTTGTTGACAGCATATATTTTGTTTTGCCCTCATTTACCACTTAACCACAATTTTTGCCGCTTCTGTGCAAATACTTGCAAACTAATGATAGCTCGCTGTGTTCTGCCAATTATGTCAATGTCATCAGCATATATGTATGCAAGTAGTTGCACAGACTTTTGGAAAATTGTGCCTCTAGTGTTGGTCTGTGAGTTTAAGTATGATGTTGAAGAAGTCACATGAGAGCGCATCACCTTGTCTAAATCCTTTTTTGACATCAAATGTCTCGGTGAGATTGTTTCCGAGCAGCGGGCGTTCTCCATCGTCATTCTGCACAATCTGACAAGTTTGGCAGTTATGCCAAAACTAGATATGGCTCTGTATAGCTCGTCTCTATAGATGCTGTCATATGCGGCCTTAAAATCGATAAAAAGATGGTGGGTATCGATTTGGACTTCTTGGGTTTTTTCCAGGATCTGCCGTAGTGTGAATATCTGACCGGCCCTGGGCTTAACGGGCCTAAAACCGCACTGGTATGGATCAATCAAGTCATTAACGAATGGTTTCAGGCGTTCACACAGTACAGCAGAAATTATTTTATAGGTAGGAGACTGATGCCTGCATAATTGGCGCAGTTTAAAGGGTCTCCTTTCTTATTTTCCGGGCAAACGATGCTGAGCTTCCATTCATCAGGCATACTTTCTTCTAACCAATTCTTGGAAAAGAGTTGGTGAATATTTCGTTTTGCACGGTCGTCAACAGTTAGTCCGTCCTTATCCGAGGCTCTTGGCTACTTTGTAACCAATATTTTTTTTCTTTTATTCGTAGTTAACCCCACGCACAACCCACAACCCACAGGGCCAGGCCGTTTCTGCTACCCTTTGGACGAAATGGGCCGGAATATTCCGGAGTCAGTAACCCGCTTCAGGGATTTGAGAGCTGCCGTTGACCCATTAAGGGCTCATCCGCCACCATCTCTATTTCAACACCCTGACTAGTATTGAAAATCCTTAATGACCTCAGCTTCAAATACGTCGAAGTAGCTCATTAAGGTATCTGCTTTGCTGCCTTTTGACGTCACCGTTGAAGTTAAATGCGAGGTCATTTAAAATATGTAATATTGGTGTGTTTTGCAAACTATCACTGCTATTGTTGAATAATTATTTATGATTTCAAATCAGAAAGTTCTTTTTTTATCCTTTGTTGCTTGGATTATTGGGGATCTTAGTGTCCGGTGTCACCATGTTGCATTTGAACCCCAACTTAAGAATGAAAAGCGTGCAAATTTATTTCTACTTACTTGTAATGGTCATTCCTTCTGAATATTTGAACTGTTAAACAATGTTTTTTTTTATTGACAATATCAAAAGGTACCATAAAATACGGCGCTATGTAAATTTTCGATTCTATAAAACTTTATTTTAACTTTCTTGCAAATGTATAGGGCTTACAACCCTGTGCTCGTTGTCCACGAAGATACCCATATACTCTATTTCTGTCCCAATTTCAATTTTAAAATTTTCAATAACCTAACATTCATATTTCAAAACCAGAGAACATTTAGCCGCGAGGTTAATTGTTACGCAGCCCCTTGTAATCGGAAATAAAGAGAGAAATTTGCTAACGTCATCGCAACAAGCCAAATTCATGAATGCTATTGTTGATTGGAAACTTCTACTCATGCATTTGCAGGTGACATGGCCCCAAAGAAGTAAAAAAATATGAGGTGAATAACGTCATCTTTACAAGGGTGATTTTTAACTTTCTCGTTAACTTTAGTATACTAAAGAGAAAGATATTGCAATCGTGCAGAAATTTCGAACTCAAACCGATTATGAGGTATGCTCTTACGACTATTTATTAGACCTCAATCCTATTTCGAAAACCGGAATTACTGGATATTTTGTTCGTAGTCAATAGGCCCGTTTAATTGTGAAATGTATCCGCAGCACTGTTTGAATTTCCACGATAAACAAATGCAGAAGCTATTGCCGATATCGCCAGCAATACTGTTGAGTGTTCATAGCTGTCGATAACATTGGACGAAGCTGTTGACCAAGAGTTGAAAGAGGTATTATTATTCCTTGATGCGATTTGATAGCACGCAGAATAAATTCAGAATGAACTCGAATTACAGAGTCGAAATTGGTAAGTCTTTTATGACTCATTATGACTCATCCAGTCTTGACTTAGAAAGTCATAGCTCTTGCAACTCTCAAGTTGAAGGTAGCTGTAAATAGTACAGTGAGATTTGCTTATAACTTGGATGGAACTTACAAAAATACCTCGATTCCAAAATATTGACTTTCCTATTCACCCGTAGAGAAAAACAGGCACCAGAATATCTATTCCAAAGATTACAATGTGCATCTTCTTCGGTTAGAAGTTTCAACTGTCCACCTACATATAACTATGTTACACAAAAATACGCCTTAAGACTATGGAATTCGATTCCGGTTCATATCAGGAGATCTTCAGGCATGAGCGATTTTCAAATGCCAATCAAACAAAGTGTTAAATCAGCATTTCCAGCAGCTGTTAAATGGGCATCATGAAGAAAGAGTGATAGGGAAAGAAAAGAACCCACGTAAAGTCAACGAAGAAACGGTTCCACCACGACCACACACCATTGAAAAGGTAAGCATAGCTGTAAAAAAGTTAAATAACAAGGTCTGATCGTTTACCAGCTGAGCTTTTCAAATACGGAGGAATTTTAGTAGGGCGCATGCACCAAACCATCAAGCAAGTATGTATGGAAGAAAGCATGCTCGATGACTGGACTATCAGCTCTATCTGCTCCATCTTCAAGAAAGGCGATCCTATGTCTTGCAAAAACTATTGAGGCATATCACTGCTTAATGTCGCAAATAAGATCCTGTCCACCGTACTTCGCGAACGTCTCAAGCCGTTCTGCAAAACACTAAAGCACGTTCAGAGTGGCTTTCGGCCCGGCAGATCGACAATAGACCAAATACTAAGGTAAATCCTTTAAAAGACCAATGAATTTCAAGTCGAGACTCACCATATTTACATCGACTTTAAAGCTGCATGATAGCATTAATCCCCAGGAGCTCTACTTGACGATTTCCGAATTCGGAATCCCGGCAAAACTGATCCAGTTGTATCGCGTGAAGCTGGAAAGCACGCGGCGCAATAAGCAGTATGGAAACAGTTCTTATGAACTATACCAAACCTGTACTTGATTCCGGTACGCACACGGTTTCAAAACCCCTGGAGAGGAGCAGAGTGGAGTTACTCTTTTCGTCGAACCCCAGGTCTGGTCTGGCTTCAGTCTAACCAATTTTACCTTATCTGGCCGTAGGTGTGGAGTGCTGAATGAAGTGAATGTTGCTGTCGAACCTCACGCAGTCCTCTTGCTTTAACAGGAGTAAAGGTTGGGGTGACTGATCTCAGTCGAATCCCAGCCTTTTGCTCGAAATCCCTGGTGAGGGACCGGTGTGTGGATACTATGGCTGCATATCTTAAGGAGCGACTAGTGCGGTCGCGCACAACCCGGTTCCAGAGACCATGTTTTACGATCCGTGTGGGGTGACTGTTTCAGTACGAACCCCTTTTTGCTTCCTAATCCACAGACCTCTACATGTCACGCGCATCGTGTGTGGAGTGCGGCTTGGAATGACTGTTGCAGTACGAACCTCAAGCTATGCTAGTTCACGGAAAGGGGACATGGAGGTGTGGTTGCCACAGACAAAGTGAGGTTCAACCACAAGTTAGTTTAACCATTTGGATTTTGTCACATATTTGTTTATGTAGCAAACATCAGTTTCTTTTTTGGCTAGCTCATCCGCCTTGCAGTCGCCTGGAATGTCACTATGTCCGTTAACCCAGCCGAGTGAAATATTGCATCAGTCAGCGATCTCATTTAGAGATTCGCGACATTTTTTACCAACGTAGATCTTGTTGTCGGTGTTTCTAGGGCTTTTGTTGCTGCCTGACTGTCTATGTAGATCACGATAGTTCGGCCGTCTATCGGGCTCATAGAGAGTTTGTATGCTGCTTCGCGGATGGCTATAACTTCCGCCTGAAATACACTGCAGTGGTCAGGAATGCGTAGCGCGACACTAAGTTCAGGGTCATTTTTGAGAAGATACCTGTCCCCATGCCGTCCGCTTTCTTTGACCCGTCATCGGTGTATATTTCATTTGCGTTTTTGTTTAAGATTTGGCCTGTCTCCGAGACTGCTAGACGGTCTTTGATGACTGTCGTATACTGAAATCGATTATTGGGACTAAGTAGTCGGTACTATAGGAAATCTTGTCGGCCATTAACCCAACCTGCTTTAGGCCAAACTCAGCACCAAGTCTTATTGATCTCGACATTATATCTGACTCGCTGAATATTTTGTTGTACGACCAGATTTCTTTTGATGAAATTTCTGAACATGATCTCATTTACTGTACGGTAAATATTGCTTTCACACGCATAGCTACTCCAACATATTTCAGTGCAGACTTTATGCTGATTCTAATGATCAATTGGACTGTTTGCAGATGCTTATTGGACATCTGTATAATGATTATGTTCCCACTAAAACTGTGTTTATTCGTAATAAAGCCTATCCGTGGTTTACTGATGTTGTCATAAATGCTATTAAGGCCAGAAACAGATTTTATGGTAAGTGGAAGCGTAACAGCTCGCCCACAAACTGCAGTAGATATAAAGTAGCACGCAATGCTGCAACTATTGCTGTTCGTAACTCTAAGCGGAACTTTTCCTCTTCAAAGCTTAGTACTGTCCTGCCCTCGAAAGTTCTGTGGAGAAATCTACTAGGAATGACTGATAAAACAAATGTTAATTGTTCGATCGACCCTAACGATCTAAATCATGCATTTCTATCTGGTGGAATTTCACCCGATAGATTCGACTATTTTGCCTCACCTCTGGGTTCTGGACACCAAGCTGAGTTTGAGACGGTCTCTGAATCCGAAATCATCGATATAGTCAGGGCACTACGATCGAATGCTATTGGCGATGATGGAGTGCCTTTTCAATTTGTTAAAATGTTGTTGCCGCATATTTTAAGTCATGTGACACACGTTATAAATTCTTGTATTATGACCTCAACATTTCCCTTGTCCAGGAAACGTGCTAAAGTGATACCTGTTGCTAAGAAACCTAATGCGAGCACTGTCAGTGATTATCGCCCGATCAGCATCCTACCTGGTTTGTCTAAAGTCTTTGAAAGAGTTTTGGCTAGACAAATACAAAGTCACCTGTATGCCAATTCTCTTCTTAATCCGCTCCAGTCGGGCCTTAGAGCAGGCCATAGCTGCTCGTCCGCTTTGGTTCACATCATGGATGACATAAGACTGAATTTTGACAAGGCATTCATGACTTTACTTTGCCTTCTCGACTTTTCAAAGGCCTTTGACAAGGTCAATCATTCCATCCTTTGTTGGAAGCTTTGGCAATACTTCGGTTTTGGGTACAGTGCCATTAGGCTAATTTATAGTTTTCTGAGTGATAGATTACAGAAAGTTGTGGTTGGAGACAATTCTTCCGAATTTCTGCCTGTTATACAAGGGGTTCCCCATGGATCAATCCTGGGACCCATTCTTTTTTGTCTCTATGTTAATGACTTACCCTCTGATTGCAACCACGCATCAATTCACCTCTACGCTGATGATGTCCAGCTTTATTATTCTAGGCCCGTGGAACAGCTGGATGAACTTGTTTTGCATTTGAACCATGAGTTATCCTCAATTAATAAATGGGTTTTGGATAATGGCTTAATCCTTAATCCAACTAAATGTCAGGTCATTCCTATCTCCAATAGGACATTTGAATCTTCCTCTATCCCGGATATCTTTCTATCTGGCACTAAGATGAAGTTAGTCGAAACTGCAATTTGTCTCGGCTTTGTCTTAAACCGCAATTTATCCTGCTATAATCGCATAAACGTCGTTATTAGTAGAATTTATGGTTGCTTGAGGAAACTCTGGATTTCAGCCAGTTTCACTCCAGTTGCAACTAGACGCAGACTGGTTCTTACCCTTATTGTGCCCATAATTACCTATTCTGAGGTAGTTTATAGTAACCTCGACTCACTCTCATATCACAAGTTGCAAGTGGCTTTCAATGATGCTGTCAGATACATTTACCAGATACGTAGGCATGAAAGAATCTCTTTTCTCGCGAGGAGTGGCTTAGGTTGTACTCTACAGCAGCACAGAAACATTAGGAACTGTTTGTTTCTTCATAAAATCATTAGTACCCAGTCCCCGTCTTACCTTTACTCCAAGCTCCAATTTACCCGCTCCCTTAGAACTTTCAACATAGTATCCCATAGGTAGAACTACTTAATTTCATCTCGCCTTTTTTTATCCATGCTATTCGGTTATGGAACTCCTTGCCCTTTCATATAAAAAGATTATCAAACACCAATAATTTCAAGGCAGCACTTTTAAATTTCTACGCTTCACAATAACATAATACTTCTTAACTTCCTCTTCTTCCATCTGTCGTTCTCTTCCTTCTTCTCTATCCTAATTTTATCTATCTTTCATTTTTCTTTTCTTCTTTTCTTTTTATTTTCTGCCACTATACTTTCTGAGCTAAATTGTAATATTATTTGTACACCCTACTTAGTTTTTTTTTGCTGTACTTTTAAAGACCAAGTCTTAATGTATACCATTTTTAAAATAATAAATAAATAAAATTAAGATGAATAGCCTTACATTCCTTACCACGTAAAGTGGACGGCTGGAGTTACGGCTGTAGCTATTCATTCAAAACAAATAAAGGAATTGACGGAAAACAAAAATTAAAACCAGGAAAAACTGTGTGGTATCACATTAAAAACCATTAATCATAAAATTCTCGACAAAAAACAATGTCAAAAGTCTTTCACCCTCTCTATCACCCATTTCAGTCCAACTATGCTTGTCGAAATGGAATAGAATTAGAGAAAACACAGAAAGAAACAACCTGAATGAATAACATAGTATACTTACAGGAGCAAAAGTTTGTCCAAGAAATTGCAAATAAAAACTGGATAAACTCGTGGCTTCAATGGCACAGTGCAAGAGTGCTTGCCTGAGAAGACGCTGGTCTAGGTTCGAATCCCAGTGGAAGAAAATGGAATTTCGGGATAAATGAAGGAAAAAGACAGACCAGCACCACATAAGGAGTCTGATGATCGGTTGTGGCTGACCGTGAAACAGCGCTGTAACTCCAGCCGTCCACTTTACGTGGTAAGGAATGTAAGGCTATTCATTCAAAACAAATAAAGGAATTGACGGAAAACAAAAATTAAAACCAGGAAAAACTGTGTGGTATCACATTAAAAACCATTAATCATAAAATTAAGATGCTCGTGTGACCAATGTGTGAGCTTAGCCACACATGCGATTGCGATTCTCTCAATCCGAGGGATGCCTTGGAAGCTACCAGCTTCGCGAAGATATCTATGGGGAAGAGGTTAAGCACAGTTAGTAAGGCTGCCGTGTTGGTGTGGACCTTAAGGCTCCATTAATGCAGTTGCAGGCTGACATTTGGACTCGTTCCAAGGCGCTGACGTGGTATTTCTTTAGTACCGACGCCACCAAGTTACGATGATACCATAAGTAAGGATTATATCTAGCTTGTTTAGTTAATTTAAGTGGCGTAGGCCCGAAAAAATAAAGTTTAAGCATTTTTAAAATCCGCCCACTGACACGCCCAGAAATAAATAAAACAGTTTTATCGAAAAGTCAAAGTTTGAGCTAGAAAGCTGAAATTTATAATATTTATACTCTTTAGGACCCTCAATGCTCATTTTTAAATATTTGTAAAGTCCGCCTGCTACACGCAATGATGAATGAATTTGAAATGTAGACAAAGTCCTTTTGAACAATTCCTATATAGATATAAAGGTTTCTGCCATGCCCACTTTTAAGGGGCGTTTTTTACAAAACTTTGTTTTTCGATAAAATCCTTTAAATGTTGTATAACAAAATATGTAGACCGTTCTTAACAATTCACCCATACTTAGAACTTTGCGACGCCCACTTTATGAGGGATAACAGTAGGAATAGGGTATTCAAAATTCGCCCAAGCGGACTGTAGCCCTTCCCTATGTTTTTTTCCTGATTTTATGATTATAGAAAATGGCAAGCAACCAAATTTAATTCGAAAGCAGTTTCTTATAGAAGCGAGAAAGTTATCGTATAGCCCAGTCGTGCCCTTTATTTTTTTATATATTCATACACTACTCTCTTAACCAAATATATGTATAGTATAACAGTCAAACGATAGCTCCGGGTCTAACAACCTGCCAGATGCAGAGGACTTTGATTTTTCGTAAAGTATCTGAATGAAAATAATTTCTCGAAAAGACAAGATCCAAGTAACTTTCGACCAGAAATAGTACAGTTTTGTAGTTAAATAATCAAACTATGCCAAAATGATTTGAAGCGGACTACCTGTGCATTCAAAGGATTGCCGAAATACCTACGACTAAACGCGAAATCAATCAGTCTTCGTGGAATTGGTTCGGATAAAACACGTACCCCAATCCATTTTCCAATCACCAAGCAAATGCACTATCAGTGCATCATTGCAATACTCCTTGACTCAATGATGGGAGTCCAGAAGGCAAGGAGTACTAAATGTTTGTCCACAAACATACGAACGGCGTCGGGATTGTGCAACACAATCTGAGGCTAATTTATGTCGTTACATATATCCCACTCATCAAGGCTTTACACAAAATTGATTAAACAATTCCCATTTCCATTCGCACGTTTCCATTCAAATACATTTGAACGAAAAGCGAACTTAAAGACCAGGCTAATTTTATTACATCGAATTGAATCAGTGTAACAAACTTAACATTCGTAAGTTTCATAGTACACCACCTCAACATTCTAGCTAAGTAGCTCCGCTTTAGTTCAACGATGCACTTAATACCGAAATCAAGAATCATTTCCGGAAGCCGTGATAAGAAGTCCACTTTAGCCAGTCTCAATACTATTGTATGTAAGGACATAACTTTTACGTAAACTCGTAAAATAAAACCACAGCCCCCTAAAGGTGTTCGTAATGCATTAGAGACGGGCACACAAACGTTATACTGCGTAGCGTAATCTACAAATGTCAATTACGGTGACGTAATCATAAAAACTTCGTACAAAAGGCGTATGTGGTTCAATTCCCGTTGCTTGTTTGGTTAAGTAGAAAGTTAAATTATATTCCATTAGGCGGAGGCCACATAAAACATAAACCGAAGGAGGTTCGTAAAATTCAAACAGATCCTATAGCAAGCGAGTAGGCGCACTAGCGTTCCGTAGATGTGAAATCGCCGGAAAAACTTTGTCTCTGGTTCCGGTAACCAAAACTTTATCCACGATCCCTAAGTGGCTAATCCAATGTTAGAATGTTTGTATACTTTTAAGAAGTCTTCCGTGCATAGTATATATCGGCCTATAGAAAGGTTTTATTACTCCATTAACTAAGATGCCTCCCTCTGTACGTAAACATATATTTATAAATGTGCATATGTGCGACTTGACTATAAATGGCTTCGCGTCGCGGCGTTGCGTTTAAAAGTTCCTGCGACCACACACCGCATTATTGGGAGCCCCCCCGAAAAGTTCGACTATGACTATAAATTGTACGACTGGGCTATCAGGGAAGTGTAAAACTTTTACTGCGCGCACCGGAGTGGCGTACCGAAAAAGTTATACGCGTCCTATTACATATCACGAAGGAAGGACCCCAAGATATATATGGGAGCAAAGAAATTCACTTTAAGCATATTGGAATTTATTGTTCTAGCTTATTGTGGCTCAAGGGTATGTGGAATCTAGTTTGGATGATGTGTGTGTGTTCAAGTTTCTTTGCTACGAAATGGTTGTGAATTCCTACTCGTATCTTTTGTTTGTTCCATTGAACTTTGGAAGAAGTATAATGTACAAAATTTATTTGGAAATTGCTCCTATGATGAGATGGTGGACAACGAGCTGGTTTGAGGCTCATTTGCGGCTGCGATAAATTGCATTTAATTTTACGCAGATGTCGCAAGTCATCGGATCCAGCGGTTAACGACTGTTTTGCATAAAAGTTGAATTGTTAGGGAACCGCTGATAATAATGCAAATGTGATTGGATAATGGTCATGTAGTCGTGTACAGAATGCCAATATTGTAAATGCCAATACATTAATTTTAACATTCGCAATGACCTCAATTACTACGGTTTTTTCTGTGCGCGCTCTTGGGACAAGTGAAATAAATGTGACTATGTCTGTAGGGAATTTACTGTACTTAAGGGACGGGGGTTCGAGTATCTGGTATCAATACATCAGATTTTTGAATAAAATACGCTCTATTTGCGTCGTTAAAAGGATCGAGAACAGGCAAATAGGCTTTGGAAATCGATGCGGGTTCATTTCGGATTTTATTTAAAACCAAATGACCAATAGTTGAAAAAAATTACCCTAAAAGTGAGCATATCAAAAAACGTTGTTAAAGCGAGCCATTAAGAAGGACATTGACTGAATAACTTGCTGCAATTGTTTGTGTCACAAGAAAGCGATCTCTTTTCTTAAGAACAACTTGCTTCTTTAACAATGGAGATGATTAGGTACTGAGCTTGGTCAATGTAAGTCCAAGTTTAATCAATTTCAAGTCATTGCACAGCTAGCTACTAAATACTTATACTCTCATAGTGCAAAGTAATTAAAATAATTTGAAAATTGCATGTTGGAATGAAAGTGATGTACCTAATCATTGTGTCAGAAATAAACATAAGAAATGAAGAAAATGAATTTTACAAAATTAATGGGTTCAACAACGAATCGTATAATAGATCTAATAGAAGAGGAGGAGGTATTTCAGTATTTTTGAGAGATGATATTTTATATGAGAGAATCGAAAGCGAATCAATATCCTTTGAATCCGTAGTTTTGAACGTGCGTAGAGGAAATATCGAAGCTACATTACTCACAGTGTATAGACCACCAATACTGAACGCAAATCACTTCATTGCTGAATTAAGCGACCACATAGATGAGATCGACAAGAAAAATGCATTACTGTTAATAGGAGATGTAAATATAAATATTAACAACTTGCATGATCCTGTTGTAAGCAACTATCTTTCTATGATATCATCGAGAGGTCTTTTAAATACAATACACTCAGTAACGAGAGTGGAAGTGGCTAGAAATACGAGGGCGGGTCAATAAGTCCGTGACTTTTTGAATTTCTGACCTCTTTACTGAAACGGCAACACTGCTCCTGTCAACAGGCATCTGTCAGTTGACTCCTGTCAAAATTTAAACTTGCTGCGTCAGTTAGTTTGTGTTTGA
The DNA here is from genome assembly GCA_949715645.1 of Portevinia maculata. NCBI lineage: Eukaryota > Metazoa > Arthropoda > Insecta > Diptera > Syrphidae > Portevinia > Portevinia maculata. The sequence goes on along the minus strand of OX454526.1, from coordinate 3,276,713 downwards.
CAGCTATTTTTATCAGACTACTCACTAATTTGAGGAGAAAATGGAAAAAAGTGAATTTCGTGTGCTTATTAAGCATTATTTCTTGCGAAAAAAAACCATTACCGAGACCAAGGCTAAGCTTGAAAAAGACTATGGGGACTCTGCACCATCGATTTCAATGGTAAAAAAGTGGTTTACTGAATTTCGTTGTGGCCGTACAAGCACTGAAGATGCCGAACGTCCTGGACGCCCAGTTGAGGTCTCTACACCCGAAACAATCGAAAAAATTCACGATATGGTGTTGGCCGACCGAAGATTGAAAGTGCGAGAGATTGTGGAAGCCGTAGGGATCTCGCATGGCTCAGTGGTTTCAATTTTGAATGATCACTTGGGCATGAGAAAGCTTTCCGCAAGATGGGTGCCGCGTTTGCTCACAGTCGACCACAAACGCAATCGTGTAACAACTTCACAGGAAGGTTTGGCGTTGTTTAATCGCAATATGGAGGAGTTTTTGCGCCGTTTTGTAACCGTGGACGAAACATGGATCCATCACAACACACCAAAGACCAAACAACAGTCAAAACAGTGGGTTTCTAAGGGTGAATCGGCGCCAAAGAAGGCCAAGGTGGGTTTGTCAGCCAATAAAGTTATGGCGACTGTTTTTTGGGATGCACGCGGGATAATCCACATTGACTACCTTCAAAAGGGAAGAGCAATCAATGGGGAATATTATGCCAACTTATTGGACCGATTCAATGACGATTGAAAAAAAACCGACCTCATTTGGCCAAGAAAAAAGTTCTTTTCCACCAAGACAATGCAAGGGTGCACACATGTGCAGTTGCCATGGCAAAAAACCATGAATTGGGCTATGAATTGCTCCCTCATCCACCCTATTCTCCAGATTTGGCTCCAAGCGACTACTTCTTGTTCCCAAACCTGAAGAAATGGCTTGGTGGAAAAAGATTTGACTCCAATGATGAAGTCATCTCGCAAATAAAGGCCTATTTTGAGGACCTCGACAAATCATTTTTTTTTGGAAGGGATAAAAAAATTGGAGAAGCGTTGGACAAAGTTTATAGAGCTCAAGGGAGACTACGTTGAAAAATAAAAAAAAAAAATTATCAAAAAATCTGTGTTTTATTCCAAAAGTCACGGACTTATTGACCGGCCCTCGTAGTAAAACTCTAATTGATCCTTGTATGGTACGAGTCAGAAATAAAATTAGGTCTGGAGTTGCTGAAATAAATGTATCGCATCATTATGTCCTGTACTGTGCGCTTTTATGCAATAATACGGATGAAATTACAAAAAATGAAAAACAAGACTATGTCGTTAGATGCAGGTCGGCAGAGGTTACCCCAATCGAAACCAGCCAGCTTACTGAAACCAACGCTGCCTCCCCTTCCAATAGCTCGAACAGGAAAAAACGGAGGAAGAAGGCCTCAAGCACTCCTGACGGTGGAACTGCGCGCGCACCTTCTGCGTGCCCTTCCACTAGAACACTTCTAGCTGATGTATTTTTTAATGATTGGATTTACTCAGATTAACCTTCAACACTCCAAGGCTGCTACTGCACTCATCAGTAAGAAGCTTTCCGTGTTGAACACAAAAGCCCACATAACATCCATACAGGAGCCATGGGTGTGGAAAAATCGCATCTGTGGCCTTGGAGGTGTCCGTGGCACCACGATACTCTGTGACGAGCGGTCCGAGAGACCAAGGGCTTGTCTTGCTGTGTCGAACCTTCTCTCAGTGACTAAGCTTGGACAATTTTGTGGCCAAGATTTGGTTGCTGCAGCCATTAGCTATGGCTGAACTCATAGACTATTGCGACACCATGAAGATGGGCCTAGTTATATGCTGCGATGCCAACGCTCAAAACACTGTTTGGGGCAGTAGCAAATGCAACATGCGAGGAAACCATCTCCTGGATTTCATTCTATCATCTGATCTTACTATCTCAGATCATAGATATATCGAATTCCAAATCGAATGTAGAGCCATAACTTTGCAGGAGAGGAGGAATCCAAGAAAAACCAACTGGATACGCTTCAGGGAGGAAATGGGAAAAACTCTCAAAACTCCAACCAAACTCAGGACGAGACAAAAGGTAGAGGATGCTGTTCAAGACCTGAATAGTGCCATTACTAGCTGTTTTGAACTGACGTGCCCAGTAAGCAAACTCCCTGGCAGAACACCGGTTCCCTGGTGGAGCTCGGAACTGCAAAGAATTCGTAGAGAAGCTAGAAAGCTTCTAAATAGGTCACTCAAGACTGATTTGGAGACAGACTGGAATCTCTACCGATCGAAGCAGAAGGAATATAAGAGGCTAATTCGGGTATCGAAAAGTGCTTCTTATAAGAATTTCTGCGAAAAGATTGAAAAGCTGGGTGAAACTAGTAGGTTGGTTAAAGTTCTGAAAAAGGGCAAACCAGCCAAACTGGACTCACTTAGAAAACTTGATGGCACCTTCACTGAGACGAAAGCGGAAACTCTTAGTTATCTGCTGGAGTCTCACTTTCCGGGTAACCAGATTACAATTGGTTCACAACCAGCCCCGATTACCGAGACTATGAGTGAGCCAAGACAAACAACTCGGCGTAGCTGGTATATTGCGAAGGCCGTGGTGACGGACGAGGCCATTAAATACGCATTTGCGTCTTTTGACGGCTTCAAGTCGCCTGGTACGGACGGAATATACCCAGCCATGCTGCAACAATGTACAAACCAGCTGCTACCGACTATGAAGAAAATCTTCACCGCTGTCCTAGCACTGGCATACATTCCAACACCCTGGCGTACAGTTAGAGTGGCATTCATACCAAAAATTGGCAGAAGTGACTACTCGCTCGCCAAGAGCTTCAGACCAATCAGTCTGACTTCTTTCTTGCTGAAAAGCTTGGAAAGGCTGGTCGAGCTTCACGTGCGCAAAGGTGCTTTGCGATTGCACCCACTATCTCCGATGCAACATGCCTATCAACGCGGAAAATCCTGCGAGACTGCGCTCCAAAATCTAGTTGGTAGAATTGAGGGCGCGCTTGACAGAAAAGAATACGCGATGGGCATTTTCATCGATATTGAGGGTGCTTTTGATAATCCGACTTTTGATAGCATGTGCAGCTCCGCCAGACAACACGGCGTAGACGAACCATTGGTGTTGTGGATTAAAGCAATGCTAATGAATAGAACGTTGGTTGCGGATGCGGATTGTGGCCGCTATGTTATGGCGGGGGTAAACAGAGGCTGCCCGCAAGGCGGCGTCCTGTCTCCACTGCTGTGGTGTATGCTGGTCGACTCTCTGTTGAACGCACTCAACAGTTCTAATATTTACGCTCAGGCGTACGCGGATGAAGTTGCCGTGCTTTCTGTTGGATCATGCCTAGCGACTGTATGCGCCAAGGCGCAGGCGGCCCTTGACATGATCGACGAATGGTGCACTAGGAATGGGCACTAGGGTCAATCCTCTTAAAACTGAGGTTGTTCTCTTTACGAGAAGGAGGAAGCTGGTCGGGTTGACTCAGCCAGTGCTAAAAGGCATCACAATCCAACTCTCCAATGGAGCAAAGTATCTGGGAGTCATCCTGGATAGCAAACTTCTTTGGTCCAAACATGTTGAGCTGAAGACTGCCAAGGCGCTGTCTGTTTTCTGGCAGTGCAAAGGCATTTTCGGCAAGACATGGGGCTTATCACCGAAAAGAGTCCTATGGATTTATACGTCTATGATAAGACCATTTATAGCATACGCATCGGTTGTTTGGTGGAATAAGCTTTCACGTAAATACGTTACTGCTGCTTTTGCCAAACTCCAAAGGCAGGTATGTCTCGGCTGCACGGGGGCCTTCCCCAGCACGCCTGGGGCCTAGATGCACTATTGAACCTTCCGCCCCTTGATGTTCACTTCATGGGCTGTACAATCAAGGCTATCTCACGTCTTAGAAGAGGTGGCTTTTGGTATAACTCGCACTGGAGTTTTGATGAACTTGCGCAACGGTTGTCCTTCGACTCCTGTCTTATGGATATGCCGTCTGATGCGATGACACCGGAACTTCGGCTAAAGCGCAAATACGAGGTCGACTTTCCTCGCGTCCAGGACTGGCTCTGGCCGGACTCTGAACCTGGAAGGGAATGCAGTCGAATCTTCACGGATGGCTCCAAAACCGATCAAGGATCTTTTCTTTCCGTTAGGCAAATATGCGTCAGTCTTCCAAACAGAGACTAATGCTATCCTAATGGCCATGGACTATGTTACGAGGAACAGGTGGAGGGGGCAAAGTATCTGCGTCTGTAGCGACAGTCAGGCTGCGCTTAAGGCCTTTTTTTTTTTTTTTTTTTTTTTTTTTTTTTTTTTTTTTTTTAAAGGAAATCCAAATCGCAGAGCACTCTGACTCGGTAACGGTCCATTGTACTACCAGGCAGAAATCCTCCTTTTGGTATAGAGGCATGTGAATGGGTGGCGTATGTTGTTGTTCCCCATGGGGATTGAACCTGCACCGCATGGGTAACAAGCCAACACACTAACCTCTACACCGTCGCCACCCTTAAGGCTTAAGGCCTTACTCAAACCCTTAACTACCTCCAAAATAGTACGTGAATGCGAGATATCTCTGTATTCGGTCGGAAGGCTGAATTCACTTAAACTTGTCTGGGTCCCGGGTCATAACGGGATCACGGGAAAGAGATCTCCGATGAACTTGCTAGACAAGGCTCAGAGGGGGACTTCTCAGGACCTGAACCAGCGATCTGTCTGCCTGCGTCCTCGGTCAGGGCTTCCATTGACGGTTGGGTTTCCTATGAACACAATCGCCGTTGGCATGACTCTCCAGGGTGCAGACAAACTAAGCAAATGCTCCCCGACGCCTGTGGGAAATCCGCGGCATTCTTGTTGTCTCTCAACAGAAAAGACTGCAGACAGACTACTGGCGTTATTACGGGACACTACGCTTTTGAAACACCTTAAGGTGCTAGGCCTAAGCGACACCACCAACTGCGAAGCCTTTGGAGAAAGCGACGACACTGCGGAACATTTCCTCTGTGATTGTCCTGCTTTTGCTCGTATCAGGTGGCAGGTATTGGGTGCGGATATTGTGAGTGCTGTAAACGTAAGCTCCTTATCATTGAAGCGCCTTCTCGTTTTTCTTAGAAAAACGAGTAAATTCCCACAGTAAAATGTGGTGTGTCTGCCTGGTAGTACAATGGACCAATATTGAGTCTGAGTGCTCCAGTGCAGAAAGTCTCGCACACCCCGACAAAAAAAAAAAAAAAATGTCGTTAGAAGTGATCTCACAAGAAAATTAAACGAGTACAATTGGGAACAGTTGAATCAAATCACTGAAGTCAACGAACTCTACGAACATTTCAGAAATACTTTTATAAATATCATGACATCTTCAAAAGTCATTACAAATAAAACCAAAATAAGAAAGAATGAGCATAACTGGATGACATATGAAATTAGAAACGCATGTTTGGAAAGATATCGATTGTACAGGAGGTACAGAAACAATAGAAGAAATATATTGTATGAAAGAGAATTTAAAAACATAGGGACGGGCTACAGTCCGCTTGGGCGAACTGTTGGATACCCTATTCTTATTCCTATCCCTCATAAGTGGGCGTGACAAAAGTCTAAGTATGGTTGAATTGTTAAGAACGCTCTACATATTTTGTTATATAACATTTAAAGGATTTTATCAAAAAAAAAACGAAGCTTTTGTAAAAAAAACGGTCCCTAGCTCAAACTTTGGTTTTTCAATAAAATTATTTTATTTAATTGTGGGCGTGTCAGTAAGCGGATTTAATTAAAAAATAACACATGAGCATAAAGGGCCACTAGAGAGTATATATAATAAATTTCAGCTCCCTAGCTTAAACTTTGGATTTTCAAAAAAAATAAAATAAAAATTTAATTGTGTGCGTGTCACTAGGCGGATTTTGAAAATGTATACACATGAGCATAAAGGGCCCCCTAAAGAGTATATATTATAAATTTCAGCTCCCTAGCTCAAATTTTGGTTTTTCAATAAAATTGTTTTATTTAATTGTGGGCGTGTCAGTGGGAGGATTTTGAAAATTGTATATCACGAGCAGTTTTAGGAGCCATAGATCATATATAAAAAATTTCAACTTTCTAGCTCAAAATTCGATTTTTTTCGAAAAATTTGTTTTTTTGAGTTTGTCTGCGTGTCTGTGGGCGGATTTCAAAAATTCTTAAACTTGATTATTTCGGGACCCTAGAGAGTATATAGTCAAAATTTCAGCTCTCTAGCTCCAGTTTAAAGGCCTAATTTTTGCCGACGGACATGGCTAGATCGACATTACTATCGATGCTGATCATAAATATAGGAACTTTTAGGGGTCTACGGGCAATATTAGGGTATGTTACAAACTATGTTTCAAAATTAATATATCCTTAGAATAGGGTATACAAATTATCACGACAAATTCTAACTTTTTTAGAGAGCAATTTCATCGAGCGAGCAATAATCTGAAAGAAACCTCTAAAATCGTCATCGCAGTATTAGGTAGAAAATCCGTCAATCTAGATGATATTTTATTTAAAAACTTTGCAAGCGAGAAAAAGTTTAGTAACTTGGCAAACAAATTTGCAAAACAAATATCACTCCAAATAGACAATACGATTCACAAATGTGAATATAAATATTATAATGGTCCATCAAATAGTGTTCAGCGGTCAATGTATTTGGAGGAAGTCACTGACAGAGAAATACAGAACATTATAAACTTATTGGATGAAAATAAGTCGGCGGGTATAGATGGGATAAGACCTAAAGATCTTAAAAAATGCTCGATGGTTATGGCTCCAATCATAACGAAAATAGTAAAGATGAGCTTAGAGCAAACTACAGTGCTAACAATGCTGAAAACATCAATCGCTCTACCAATCTATAAGAGTGGAAATTTCTTAAGAAAAATGAAATTTCGAATTATAGGCCTATATGCATCCTTTCAATCATAGATAAGATTCTAGAAGAAGCTGTTGCTAAAAGGTTATATGAGTAGGTGAAAAATATAAGATCCTAGAAAATAATCAATTTGGTTTCAGGAAAACGAAAAGCATTAATCGACTACTCGGAGATTTCACAAACAGAATCAATTTCAGCCTTGAAAAACTCACAATGTAATTGCACTCTTCATTGATTTTAAGAAAGCGTTTGATGCATTATGCCACAAAAATATTTTGAAGCAATTAGAAAAGGTTGGAGTAAGGGGACCTATCATAACATGATTTGAAAACTATTTAAAAGAAAGGAAGTACAAAGTTCGAATCAGAGAATACTTCAGTGAAGATGAGAATGCGAAATACGGAGTACCACAAGGATCCAACTTAGGCGCTCTGCTTTTTCTAATATATGTCAATGACTTGCTATCAATTCTGAAACATAGCACCGGTAATGCATATGCAGATGACACAACCATTGTAGTTAGCCATAAAAACGTGGAAGAGCGGACAAAATTAAGCAAAATGATTTCATGGTGTAATGACCATGGAGCCATGGACTGATCATGAATGCACATACGACCACCACATGTATTAAAATATAAAATCACCATTAAAATGCACACCGATGAATACATAGCAGGAAATCAATCAAAATTACAAGATAAGGATAACTGCTCTACCACAATCGAGAATGTATCAACATACAAATACCTTGGTGTAATCGTTGACTATAACCTGAAATGGAGCCAACACTTGCATGCTCTTACAATCAAAACTTCGGCAATCAGCATTATGCACTATTTCATCACAGTTACTTATGCACACCAGATGTTCTCCAATGCTACAATGCTACTTTGGGCTGGTTGAATCGCACCTGAGATACGGCATATTGGCGTGGGGAAATGTACCACAACAACCAAATTTAAAAGCAACGGTTATAAGGATACAAAAAATGGTGTATCGATCAAAGCTACGCATGCATGATATTGATTGGCATCAAATCGATAGCAGGACGAGACTACTTAATATAGAAAAACTACATAAGCTGGAGGTAGTAGCACAGTTCGAAGATGACACCACCTTCAAGATACCAACACAGCAATCTGTCAGTACAAGAAGAAGGTACCAAGGCAGATATGTTATTCCGAGATACTGTAACGAGTACGGACGACGAAAATATGATGTAGCGATTCCTACAATATTTAATGAATTACCCGTGAATTTTCGCAACTTCGAAAAACCAATTTTTTTGAAAAAAGTGTTATCAAAATAGTGAACAGTTTTAATGCAAAAATACGCAATCAAAAAAAAATAAAAATAAGTGAATTAGAAATGCTATAAGAACTCAAAAAAATAAAAAAATAATACCCTTCCAGAAAGAATCATCTGCAGACAAGCCCATGCGGCTTTTCAGATTTAAATTTGAATAATTTAAATATCACAATAGAGCCTAATCCCTTGGCAAAGCCTGGGATAGGTATTTTCCAACTTCATAGAGGTTGAGAAATATTGAAACTCTATTATTATTACTACTTGTATTATTATGACATCTTTTAAATGCAAATGTTGATATTTGTCTTGTCTGTGAAACTTGATGTTGATGTTCGTTTTTCTAATAGTAACTATATATGTCATAAATTAAATAGAGAGAGTTTGGGTGACGGTGTTGCCATCCTCCTCACGAAAGAAATAAAACATATTTTACTACCGAGAATTAGCTAATACTAATATTATTGAAGCAATTGGATTCGAATTATTTTTACAAAACTCCAATAAACTCAAGATTTCTATCTATTTTTCCGGCGGTAGATCCAATAATATTTAAAACGCTATTTTAATAGCGACTTAAAAAAATTAATAAGTGATGAAAAATTTATAATAGACGGAGACTTTAATTGTAAACACCGAGAATAGGGTTGTCTCAGGGCAAACTCATCGGGTAACGATTTATTAAATTTCACCATGAGATATCCCATCAGACTTATGTACCCTAACGGTCTAACATATATCCCTGTCTCTAGGAGATCTTCACCATCTACAATAGATCTATTTCTTTTAAATATTCCTCGCTGTTTTACGAACGACCCCCCAGTTTTACTGCACTTAGTTCGGATCATCTTCTTGTCTGCTGTGATACTACTCTAAGTCCAAATTTATTAAACATGCATTATTTAGGTTTTAACTAATTGGCATTTGTATCGTCCTCACTTTAACTCAACTATTCCTCAATCTCTAAATCGTATTAAAACAGTTACATGTAGTCAAGATATAGATGTCTGTGTTGAGAATTTAAAAAAAAAACAACATTTCAGAAGGTATAAATGTAGCAGTCCCAAAAAATCAATTACCCATTGTTCTTCCTAGTTCAATCTTACATCTTATTGAAGTGAGAAGTATGTTCAGACGAAAATGGCAAAGATTCCGGCAGAAACATGTTTTTCATCTTAACAAATTAATCAGGGATAGTCTTTACTTATAAAGAGGCTAAAGCTTCCCCGCTGAAGAACAAAGTACTGAGAAGATATAAAGTTTTTGATATATTGTCTGTAAAATCAAAAATCTCCGGGAATCGATGGCATACAAAATCAATATCTTAAACAATTTCCCATGAGTGGATTTGATCTTTAACTGGCTTAATAAATGTGTGTCTCAGAAGTTAATATTTCACACTAAAATGGAAGATGTCTAAAGTTGTTCCAATATTGAAACCAGGAAAACCATGAAGTGATCCATTGAGTTATAGGCCAATAAGCCTTCTGAGTAGTATTAGTAAGATTTTCGAGAAAGTAATTCTAAGCAAATTATACATTTTTCTGAACGATAAGAAATTTATACCAATGCAGCAATTTGGTTTCAGGAAAGAGCATAACACGTCGCACCAGGTTCTAAGAATCAGCAGACATTTTAAAGAAAAACTAAAAAAAAAAAAATCTACAGGATTAGTTCGGCTAGATGTAGAAAAAGCTTTTGATATTATACACAAGCTTATTGTAAACGAATATTCCCTAATCTATGGAAAAGTGCTTTTATCACACCTGTATTTAAAAATGGCGAACGTGGTGATATCACTAATTATAGGCCCATCTCAAAGCTTTCGTGTATCCCTAAGCTTTTTGAACAAATTGTTTGTGAAAAGTTAATATTTCTTTGTCGCAATATAATTTGTATAATGAACAGCATGGATTTGTAAGAAACAGATCCACTGTCGCTAATCTATTAAGTTTCTTGCATGATTGTTCTAATGCCCTAGAGAATAAGGGCGAAATGGATTGCATATACACTGACTTATTTAAGGTTTTCGACCAGCTGTGCCATGAAATAATCGAATTTAAGCTCGGGGCTTTTGGTTTCCCACCATGTTTCATAAAATGGGTTGATTGATACCTTAGATCAAGGGTTTATCAAGTGAAATTTAGAGGATCGCTATCTGTATCTTTCACAGCTCAGTCTGGAGTTCCCCAAGGAAGTCACCTCGGACCAATTCTATTTATACTAGAAATTAATGATGTATAAATCACAGTAATATCCTGATATACGCTGATGATTTGATAATAAATAAATCAGTTACTAGTCAGCAAGACAGCATTTTTCTTCAATCCGACATTAATAGTTTCGCCAATTGGTGTGATAAAAACGGTTTATCCCTGAACCCTACCCTACTAAATGTCAATATATGATATTCTCTAGAAAGATTATCCCTTCCACCTTTCAATATTCTCTGGCTCAACATATTCTTTATAATGTTAATAATTTTAAGGATCTTGGGGTTTATTTCGATCCCAAACTGGTTTTGCTAAGCATATTAATTCTATTATTAATAAATCTAATTCTATGCTGGGCTTCGTAAAAAGGTGGGCCAAAGAATTTAATGACCCTTACGTTTCAATGTCATTTTTCAATTGTTTTGTCCGTCCGATTCTTGAGTATGCCTTACAGGTTTGGACACCGTTCTACAACATTCATTCAAATCGAATTCAGGCCATTCAACGGAAATTAATTCGATTTGCACTTAGAGGACTTCCATGGGATGATTTATTTAACCTTCCTCCTTACAGTCAACGTATCAAGTTTCTTCAAATGTTACCCCTTTCTCAACGAAGGCTTAATAGCGATATCATTTTTTTACAGCAGCTTATATCCGGTCAAATAGATGTACCTGACTTGCTGTCGTCTATTGGCTTTAATTTTCGTGGTGGTGCCCATAATTTACGCAGTGTTGAATTATTGTTTAGCCCCAATTATAGAACGAATTATGGGAGGCATAAGCCTATTAATCGCATGAGTAGAATCTATAATCTAAATGATCATGTGATTGACTTGCATGTTAGTAAAATTAAGCTGAAAAATATTTTGCGTAATAATGCTTTAATATCTTAAATTATTTGCATGATTTGTGTCTGTGTTAGTATTTTATAGGTAAATAATTATTGTATTTTTAATTGTTTTTTCCTCACTAACACCTGCACTAAATGATGAGCCTGTGAGAGCACTTTTAGTGCCGGCAAATTTTTGCTCGTGATAGTTGCTTGCTTTAAGCACTCCACGATACAGAGCTGATAGTGTATTAAAGTTCCTCAAGGATCAGTTTTATCTTCTACCCTATTTTATGTTTTTACGTCGTATTTTCCAGTCTTGCGAAGTTGTGACTGGTATATATGCTGATGACATTGCCATATACTCATCGGATGAAGATCCTGCAAATATAATAAGTAACATTCAAAACGCCCTAGTATACGGTGAACAATCCTTTTCGCCGTAACCACGAAATTGAGAATAGGCTCTAGTGAGCCACTTCTATCTGTGAACCGAACTTGACAATTGGTGGTTACGGCGACCAGGATTGTTCACCGTATACACGGCCTCGAAACAAGCGCCCAGCAAATCCACTTCCTCCTGTGGGTCCTCGACCATGAACAAATCGTCGTTTGAACCGATACTTTCCGGAGTTATCCAGTAGTCAGTACTGTCTGTCTGCTCTCTGCTGTCTGGGAGATTCGAACACAAGGAATCCTTCCACCTGAACAACTTATTTATCTATACATTAAAATACCTGTTCAGGGCAATGTGGTACTTTACTCCAAACAAGCTTGTAGTTTATCTTCCAAGTTCTTTTCAAATACTCGACAGTATTCAAGAGCGTGCCAGTTCGTCTAATTGATGTTGCACTTTGACTTTCAATCTCCTACCACTGGCTCATCGTAGTCCTTTTGCTGCCCTTTTCTACTCAGTATATATACCAGCATGGGAGATCTTCTGAAGAAATAAACGTATCATTTGTTCGTTCTTTGGTGGCTGGCGGTTCAGTTGTCAACTGAAAGAACAACAAACTTTTGTAACGAAAAGCAAACTTAAGAATTCGCTTCTGAGAAACATCTTTCCATAAAAATGCAATTCACAACAATTAAGGAAGAGAACCAAAACTTTTCTTAACGTATTCTATTCGCCAGTTAAGCGTTATAGGTTATTCTTTGCTGGGAAAAGAAATTAAAATTAAATCTTTAAATAAAAATTGATGTTGAAGGTAGTTCTGTTGAATCTTATGATACCTTTTAGCATCTTAATAAAGGTTTAAGGCAAAACGATGGACTTATGCAGACGCTCAAATGCAGATATTTTTCAATTAGCCAACGGAACCTCCCAGTACCTTAATAAGTAAGTAAGTGTAAGTAAGTAAGTAAGTAAGAAATTCATTTATTTAATATTTTCTTATTACATAAGTTACAAGATAGAATGAATTTTAAAGCTATGGCTTAGCCGTCAGCTTGGTTAGCAAAATGCTTATACATGTACCTACATTTGTAACTTTAACAATATAGTTATTTTTTTAATAAACTTAATCAATCATAATACTCTGTTATTAATAGCGACCTGTATTTGTAGATGGATTTAATATAATAAAATAACTTTTTCCAATCACACTCGTTCAGAATTTGTATTGTCTCCTGCATGGTAAGGAATTTTTTTCCGAAGTAAGCTAGTCTCTGTGGTTTGTAGATTGGACAAACACTAATAATGTGAAAGCAGTCTTCTTTCGCTTTTAAGTTGCAAATATTACAAAACTGGTTGAAGCTTCCATTATATGGGCTGCCATTTAAACCAATCAACTCACACCTTGTTTTGAAAATAAGAGATATTTCACTATAGTTGAGTGAGTCATTGAAATAGTTCTTATCCTTTAGATTGAAGTTCAGGTGAGAATACAATACTCTGCTATCTGATTCACGAGCTTTCTCTATAAATCGCACACGAATAGCATCTTCATTTTTATTTATTATTCGATAAAGTTGGTTCTTTAAGTTGTCCAGGTTGTTTAGATCGAATGAAATAGTTTCTCCACACGCGTTTCCAATTCTTAACCATCTTAACGCCCACCAGTCCTTGTTTCTTAATTCATAAGATAGCATTTTTTTGGTTATTCGGGAGTCTGGATACGAACCTATTTTAATGATGTAATCCGCTTGCGATTTGAGAGTGCTTGTAAAAAGCATTGGAAGACCCGTTTCCAAATAGATTGTGTAGTTCGGCGATTTCATTGGTAAGTTGAATAATTTTTTCAAGAAGTTCCTGTGGAATTTCTCGATTACTTCGTACTCGTCTGATCCCCAAACTTGAGAGGCGTAACAAAGAGTTGATTTAACAACTGAATCAAATATTCTGTATTTCGTTGAGAGGAGAATCCGCTTGTTTGCAAAAACATTTTTCCATGATAGATTCACTAAGCTTTGGGAAGACTTGGCTTTATCCGTTAGATGTTTACCAAATTCTAGGGTTGGGTTCAGTTTCACTCCTAAATATTTGAGTTCCTTCACAATCTCTAATCGGCTTCCATTATAAAACCATCTATTTCCACTTTGCACTCGTGGTGAACGGGAAAAGACCATAATTTTAGATTTTTCGGTGTTGATGGTTAGTCCCCATTTTTTGCAGTAACTGGCTAGTCGATTTATCATCAATTGGAGATTTTCAGGAGATTCAGAGAGTAGAACAAGATCATCGGCATATAACAAGACATTGACCACGGTATTAGCAATTCGTACTCCACCAGGCAAATCTTTTTCTATGTCGTTTATAAATAGAGAAAACAATAAGGCACTAAGAGGACATCCTTGCTTTACACCAGTCTGTGTTTTAAACCATTCTGAGAAATCCTTTCCATCCCAGACTGCTGCACTTGTTTCGGCATACATTTTTTTTAATGGTCTTAAGAAATTTTGTAGAGATACCCAACTGAGACAGTTTATAGAAGAGTGCACTTCGGCTAACAAGATCAAAAGCTGCCTTGAAATCTACAAAAAAGCTATACATTTTCTTGTTTCTGGCTTGAAAGGCTCTTATAATCGCAGATAATGTGAATATTTGGTCAACGGTTGAAAAGTTTTTTCTGAATCCAGCTTGACGCTCTGTCAGAATATTTTTTTCATCTACCCATTTTTCTAATCGTCCTACAAGTATGCCACAAAATATCTTGGCTGACACATTCATGAATGAGATTCCCCTGTAGTTTTCTACGTTTTCCAGCGAACCCTTTTTGTGGATGGGGAATATTACAGACTTCTTAAACGATGAAGGGATGTCTGCACTCGAGAACACACTGTTGAAGAGAACTTTCAAATAGTTGATTAAGGTTGGACTAGCATTTTTGTAGAATTCGTACGGAATCCCATCTTCGCCTGGCGCCTTTCCATTTTTGGATTTCATGATAACAGCATTAATTTCGTCAGTTGTTACCTCACCATCTAGGGAATCGTCGAAAATGAGGGGGTCCGCATACGAGAAAGAAAGGTTTGAGTTATCCAGTAGAAGATGTTTAAAATATATGGATAGATCATCAGCAGATACTCCTGTACCTATTTGATAAACTGTACCATTAATCTCCCTTGCTATTCTCCAGAAGTCCTTTGAAGACTTGGTTTTACTAAGTAAGAGAGCTTGCTGATTATCGAAGTCAGTTTTCTTAGCTAGGCATAGATTTTTGTAGTGGGTATTCACTTGGTTATACCACTTTTTAACATCAGGGTCATTACAAGTTCTCCAGACACGCAAAAGGGCAAATGATTTCTTCCTAGCATTTATGCATTCTCTATCAAACCATTTTTGTTTAAATGGTGACCTTATATTTGAAATGTTGTTTGATGCAGCACTTCTTATATAACAAGTTATTTGGTTTGCGAGTGTTTCTGTTTCTTCAGGTATCGAATTATTTGCTGAGAGCAAGCTATCTAATAACCTGTGGTAGGTATTTGTTGTTTCGGATTTCCATTTAAGTCTTGGTAGCAGGGGCAGGTTTTTGTGATATGAGGGTGTTTCACCATCAACTTCAACCACGATTGGCATGTGATCCGAAAAAGTTTTGTATTGTACCTCAAATTTTTTAATTTTCCCAGTCCAGTCGTTGTTAACAGCACAAAAATCAATAACTGAATTGCCTTGCCCTCCGACAAATGTGTAATGCCCTTCTCTATCACCTTCTGTACAGCCGTTTAACACAATAAGATCATACATTTGGAGCAGCTCTAGTACATCTGTTCCATTTTTATTGCAGACTATGTCTTTAGATACCCTATTGGTACAGCATATACTAGGGTTTGTTACAGTTTGCACTATAGTGGTTTGTGAGTCACTTATTCTCGAATTCCAATCTCCAATCAGCATAACGTTTTTGCTAGCTAAACATGACATTGTATTACACAGCCTCTCAAAGTCGTGAGTCCATTTGTTGCAGTTTATATATGATGGAACGATATATGTATTATTATTTTGTGTCACACATTTTACTACGGTAGTTCCTTCAAATTCATCAAAATCGTAAGTTTTTAAATGTGATTTTTTTATCCCGTACAGGCTTCCTCCACTTGCACGCCCCTTTATGTAGGTTTTACTTGCTTCGCTCCAAATTAACTTAAAGCCATTGAAATATTTATTAAAATTACTTAAATTATCGCTTGTTAAATGTGTTTCAAATAAAAAGAAAATTTCAAAGTTCTTAACATAGTTAAAAAAATCTACAAATAATAATTTATTACTTAATCCAGATATATTGTAAGATAAAATATTTGCAGAGATAAATTTGTTTGAGCTGACGACGCTTAATTCTCAGTTTTGTATCACACTACTACCTTCCGGACCTTCGGTGTAAAGTGTCATCACTGGTGTATCTGGTTTGGGCCATTCACGCTGACGTCTGTTTGACAACATAGTTTCGTTGACAGCATTAAAATTGAGTTTTCCGTAGATATTCTGTAGTTCGTTTTCTCCGTTTGTGTTATTATATTTAAGTTTGTTATTACTATCTAAATAAAATGTTCTATTACCAATTAATAAATTGTTGTTTTTAATCAATACTGCTTCGCTTGGTTTAATTGTTTTGACGACTTTTCGATACCCGAGTAGAATTCGACGTTTGATTTGTGATTGTTTGCTAAGGTCTCGTTGGATATAGCAGCCTGTGCCTTTTAGCTTCAAGGAATTTTTTAACATTTGCATTGCAGTTTCATTGGAACCAGTGCTAAGTTTGAGTTTAATTATTTTCTTGTTTTCACTAAGTTTTACGGCTTGTGGCATTTGTTGTTGGTCTGCATCAGAGCCTAGCAAAAGTGTGGTTATGTTATGAATCCTTTCTTGGGGGTCAGATCGGTCGTTTGGAATCGTGAAAATAATATTTTTCCCTCTGATCTCTCTGCTCTGCAGTTCAAGCTCCTCTTCTAGAATGCAACATCGATTTTCAAAATGCTGCACTTTTTCAGATAATTCCTGGTTTTGTTGTCTTAGCGAGTGTATTTCATTGCTAAGTTTGTTGAGATCGTCTTTTGTTGCTAGATTGGCCGTCGCTTTGGAGAGTCCTGTATTGAGCGATGCCTCAATAATGGATTTGATTTTATCAAGGTCAGATTGGGAGATCGACATTGTCTGTTGAGATTTATAAACCTTTGATGGTCTGTTGATATTAAAAAGTGGATAAATATTTTTTTCAGGTAACGTTTGATCGATTTTCCTTTTGTTGTCAGTCATGTGACTTAGGTGTCTACTTGGAAAGTTTATTTCACAGCTAATAAATTAGGATTACCTGCTTTTGCTGTTTTATTTATAGAAACAGACAGTCGACGCACCTGTTTATACACTTTTAATTATTAATTACGAACTTTGGCTAGTTATATTTAAGAATTTTACGAGAGCAAATTTTGTAATTGAACTATACACTTTGTAGCAGAGTTGCCAACCACTTAATATATATGTAACTAAATAAATTATTATGCGTTCGGGGCCCCGAAAACACCAATCTGTCCTGTATCCCCTCCGAAGTTAAGGGCAATGAACGCGAATAAAAAATAAACAGCTCCAGCGAACGAGTTTTTAATTTTTAATGTTTATATTAACGTGAAATACTTTTACACAGAAATCGGATGACGCACTCGTATTGCACGAAAAATACCAATTCCCAGTCAGGGTAAATCAAGGATTACCACAGAGATAATAACTGAAATTCCAAGTTCCATGCCTGCCTCCCTCTTCCCGCCCTTTCAAGCTGCAAAAAAAACTAGCTGCCGATTAGCAAAAAGCAAAAAAAAAACACCAACGTTATAGGTACGGAGTAATAAAAAACAAAATACTACTGCATTTTAAGCACACACTTATACATAGTGTTGCTTACTTGCACACATTTCCATGACAAACAATACAATATAGAACCGCACATCCGAACGGAGAGGTCCTTTCCACCATAACGCCAGCACCACTAGCAAACATACGTTCAGCGAAAAGTTTTCGCTTTATGAGTCACTCGTGGCCATAAACTTTGCTAGCAGCCCCAAAACGAATAAACTTGTATCTCGTGTAATCAAAAATAGCATTGGTACTTCTCGACTTCCACGGAGAGTGCGGGTATTGCTATGCGCTGGATAATAACGCCAATATACGAGCATACGAACACGTTTATTGCAGAGCGCAGAGAAACTCCGCACTACAATATCAGACTTTGTGAATTTAAATCCTTGGAGGACAAAAGAAAATGATTATTAGTCCCTGGTGTTGCACGAGACGTTGCAAAGATGAAGACGTTGGTTGTTGTCATAAATTCACAGAGACTACGACTCCAGAACTATACAATTTGGTAATTAGTTGTATGACGCTTCAGTGCCCCTGAGGACCGCTCATAACAGGATCAAAAATACGAATCTGTACCACATTTCCTTTTCAATTATGTTTAAAAGAGCATTTTTACTTTCTATCTAAATGACCACAAACCCACTTGTTTATCACCAAAACGGCTCAAGGATAATAAACCTAATAGTACACACTTCTGTGTGTTGACACTATACACAACACAGTTGGAGTAGAGCTGCATTTAGCTTCTCTTAATTTAACCACAGTCTTTCCAGCTAAAACACCCATGTGCATAGTAAAATAAGCAAACCCCGAACACACAAACACACTCGCACAAAGCACTGCCACGTACCTATATGTACATATTATGAGGCTAATGCAATATAGAAAATTGGGTAATAAATTCCAGGATATAGCCGAGGCATTCATTTATGTCTTCTTAAACGAGTTCTTTTAGGCACTTGTCCAATTTAATTTTCAGCTTCCATTATACCCTTGGGTAATGTTATGACAACAAATAAATTCCGAATGATATAAAAAGCCAACCCACACACACACTAATGTAACCCAGTCTGGCAGCCCAGCTGACCATATGTATGGGAAAACTATTCTTGCCAAGGATATGCATTAGGGTTCCTCCATATTATGATTATTATTTTATTTGAATACTCCTAGGCGTAGGTAGTCGCCCACCAGTACCGGAATGACAATTTAGTCGGTCCTTGCAAAAATAAAAAAGGAAATAAAATAAGTGATCCAACCTGCATCACAACAGAGCCGCAATCCAAACGAATAATTATTCCGAGTTGTTAGTGTGTGCAGTGAATAGGTGAAATGAAAGGTGAACAGAACCAAAGTTCACGAGGGCATTTTCCACTTGTTTCAGGAGTTGCACTTTGGGCACACGGAGTACACACAAAATTACGCCGCTCCCCTTGGTTTTGTCTAGGAATAATAGCACCATGGACCACATTAATGTCCTTGAGAGCAACGACAACGGTGGTGATGATGATGATGATGGCAGAGTCAGCAGGTACGCTAAAGGAATTTCTTCCACCGTTTTCGAAAACTTCATCATCTACCTTTGTGGTGGGGGCGCTGCGCTGGCAACCGGTGGAAATGGTGTTATTAGTTTGGTTCTTAAAAACATGCAGTTCCACAGACGAGGGCGGGGGTTACGATCGTTAATTCAGTTCTTTTCATTTTTGCCATTTGCTTCATGTACACTTAACTTTGTCCTCCGTTAGGTGTATGATTAATGTTTCAGCCATCTTTTCCCGAGTCAGTACTCTGTACAACGGAGAATTATTTTTAAATTTAGCAACTATCTCGGGATTTTATTTAATTCATTTCTTGCACCCAATGTGTTTTTCTTTGCAAATACTTAGTGATTACGCCAACGAAAGCCAAAGCAGTGAAGAGGTGCTAACGATGAAAAGGAAAATTATCGTCAACGTTGACGACATCCATCCACTTCTTAGGCTAAGATAAGAAAATTACAATTTAATTAATCTAATTAAGACGATATCCTTTTTAATTGTCACTAGTTTCAGTGGCTTAAAGGCCAAGATCAGGAACACCATTTATTTTTCGTTTCGTTGTTTGCGTTTGGTTTAATGACTCGATTCGTGCGGTGCTGGGTTCTTGCATACAAATTTTAAATGGAGGTGGGGGTAAAATTGTGTCGTTGCAAAACAAGTGGAGACTTTAATTACAGTGTTTGAGTAAAGTTGGAGTGGTGAAAACGCCCATTTTGTTAACGCAAACCGGTCGATTAAGGTGGTCCGTTTCGCGGTTGCTGTACACAAACGGAAGAGAAAGGATGAAGAGTGTGAAATTCGTACATTTTATGCACGAAACTGATTGGGGTTAGGGGTGCAATCTCAATTCAAAAAGGCATGCGACATATGCGTGAACGTGCGTAGGTTGTAGGAAGCTTCGTTGTCGGGGGCGAGTTTCAGAGGTGTGGTGAAGCACGTCCACTCCGTTTAATTTTTGTCAAGGTTTGAAACAGTTTTATGTCGCCTTGAGCTTAACGCAGAAGAAAACTTAGTGGGCCTAATAATCTTACCAGTGGTCGAATAAAAAACCTTATTATATTTAACTATCGTCGTATTTACGTATTATTAAACTGTCTTTAAAAACCATAGCACCTTCAGACTAAAATTGACAAGTACTCATAGATTCAAATAAATCCATGAACATCGAACTCAAAAAGCCATCATGCAAGGCGAAACAAAAACATTTAAGAAAAATACTGATCTTACCTGCCAGGCACAACTCCCATTCAGGGATGGGAAAGTCGATTCAATTGTATCGAATTCAATACAGATGAATATGTTCAAGTACAAAAATACTATTTGCCTTTATTCGATACAATTTATCAATCTGCATCTTTTGAATTGTCGTGAAATCTCTATTTTTCGAAAAAAAAAAAAAAAACATAGGGACGGGCTACAGTCCGCTTGGCGAACTGTTGGATACCCTATTCTTATTGCTATCCCCCATAAGTGGGCGTGACAAAAGTGTTAGTATGGCTGAATTGTTAAGAACGCTCTACATATTTTGTTATATAACATTTAAAGGATTTAATCGAAACAAACGAAGCTTTTTTTTAAAAAAAATGAGTGTGCTTAAGACCACACGAGTGAACTAAAATTTCTTTTGCTCCATCTATAATAAAGGCTCCGCCATCTCACGTTTTTTTTTTTCAACTAGTGCTTATTTCGTGAATGGTAACACTTAGCTCATGTCTGATTTGACAGATGATTAGTTTTATCCTTCCGCTGAACGAATATGGTTGTGTATATACGCTTGAATAACGCTGGGAAATATTGCGACATTACTTTGAAAATCGTGGTAATGTTGCAGAATGTGTGCGAAAATTGCGTACGGATTTTGGAAGAAGAGAAGCACCGTCAGTACCGTATGTTCGTTATCTTGTGAAAAAAATGAAAGAAACTGGCATCCTCATCGATAAACCAAAGCGTGAAAAGCCAAAAACAGTGCGTACACCCGAGAATATTGCTGCTGTGGCAGAAAGTGAAGCGTGAAGCGCCATCAACATCAATTCACCGCCGTTCTCAACAATTGAACATTTCGGAGACATCATTGAGACGAATTTTGCATAAAGACCTTGGTATCGTGTAGGCTACTGCATGGCCAGCCGAGGCAGCCATTTTAATGAAATTATTTTCCATTATTAACCGGCAGGATTGTACTTTCAAATAAAAAAAAGAAATTTGAGAAAATATTCAGTAGTTTTTTTTAAAGCATTTTCAAAAAAAAAAGAAGTTATTTGGCGGACCCTTTATATCAATAATATAAATAAATAATAAACTAAAAATTAATATTTTTAAATAGAATTTTTATTGAATAGATTTTTTATTTTCATTCATTATTTTCGTTATCGGATACATCAGTAATTACTATGGTTGATTGTAACACCGAGAGAATAGGCTTGTGGTATGAGAAATAAGACACATATGTTTTTGAATGAAAATTAGAAAGATATCTAGAGAAAACTGCATCGATTGTTGTTCCATATCTTGTGGTAGGCTTGTTGTTATCCATCTTCGGACGCGAAATTAACATTGAAATCTCCTGCTAAAATTAGAGGCAAAGTATGATAGTTTTCTTCCACTTCGTCAGAGCCTACTCGACCGTAAATCATAAGTCTTTAATATAAAAACTTTATAATATTATTAACTGTGTTATTGGGCGAAATGTAAACTACCATTATGATATTTCTTCCATCGTCCAAAATACAGTGAGCAACACATATATCACCAATTGATGACTGACCAATATCGATTTCACGAATATATCGCAATAAATTGTCCATGTTCGAAGTTAGTATATTCGAGGCATCATTTGATTTCTGATAAATTGCCACTGCTGCTGTTCTTACATTTTAACGCTTAAATTTCGCAATACAATCGAAATTCGGGATGTCAACATTTTCATCGTCATTTGACCAGGTTTCTGATAGAAACAAAATATTGCTTGAATCAATTACGGGATCGCTCAAGTCCGACACGTGTTTTCTGAGACTTTGGCAATTGAAAGTAACCATGGGCAACTTTTGTCTGTCATTCATGAAATCAAGAATCGTTCTTCCTATTGTTGACAATGTTTTCAACGACAATCGGCGAAATTCTTCTTGTAAAGATATGATCGATGTATCATTTTTCCGACCATGATAAAATCTATTATCATTGTCTTTTGGCACTATGTATAGTCCTTCAATAGTGGTAACTCGTGATAGAGCAACATATAGCAATGGTAGAGAATGAGTCCTTTGATATTCATAAACAACTTCATTGAATGTTCCACCTTGAGATTTATGTCACGGCACATCCTGATACTAAAGGAAAACGATTTCATTTTGCATTTATTGTTTTGTTATTTTAAATTGTGGGCGTGTCAGTGGGCGAATTTTGAAAACATTTACACATGAGCATCAAGGGCCCCTGGAGAGTCTATATTATAAATTTCAGCTCCGTAGCTCAAACTTTGTTTTTTTCCCGTCCGACTTGAAAATCTGACGATGACGGTGACGCTCGATATTTCCAACCAATGAACTGCGATTCATGGACACAATGGCTATACTAAAAAAAAAAAAAAAATTTAGGCATTAACGGCCCATAGAGGGCCTAAAACCTAGCTTCTCCAACCACTTTCTTTGCGAAGTGGAAGGGACCTACAATTTTAAGCCGAATCCGAACGGCAAATTTGAGAAGTTTCTCATGACAATTGATACTCTTGGATGTTTGTCAGACGTTCGCAAGAGGTGGGGCAGTGGACAAAAAGCTCAAGATGTTATTTGGCCCCGGAATTGAACGGGGGACCTTTCGATTAGTAGGCAGACACACTACTTTTTATACCCTATACTAAGGGTACATTAATTTTGACGCATAGTTTGTAACATACCTTAATATTGCCCGTAGACCCCTAAAAGTTACTATATTTATGATCAGCATCGATAGTAATGTCAATCTAGCCCTGTCCGTCCGTCCGTCCGTCGGCAAAAATTAGGCCTTTAAACTGGACCTAGGGAGCTGAAATTTTAACCATATACTCTCTAGGGTCCCGAAATAATCAAGTTTACGAATTTTTGAAATCCGCCCACAGACACGCCCACAAAATCAAAAAAAACAAATTTTGGAAAAAATCGAATTTTGAGCTAGAAAGCTGAAATTTTTAAAATCCGCCCACTGACACGCCCACAAATAAATAAAATAATTTTTTTATACCCTATTCTAAGGGTATATTAATTTTTGAAAATCCAAAGTTTGAGCTAGGGAGCTGAAATTTATAATATATACTCTCTATGGGCCCTTTATGCTCATGTGTAAATATTTTCAAAATCCGCCTACTGACACGCCCACAATTTTTTTTTTTTTTTTTTTGAAAATTCAAAGTTTGAGTTAGGGAGCTGAAATTTTTAATATATACTCTCTAGGGGCCCTTTATTCTCATGTGTTATTTTTTTTAAATTCGCCTACTGACACGCTCACAATTAAATAAAACAATTTTATTGAAAAACCCAAGTTTGAGCTAGGGAGCGTTTTTTTTTTATAAAATCCTTTAAATGTTATATAACAAAATATGTAGAGCGTTCTTAACAATTCAACCATACTTAGACTTTTGTCACGCCCACTTATGAAGGATAGGAATAAGAATAGGGTATCCAACAGTTCGCCCAAGCGGACTGTAGCCCGTCCCTATGTTTTACTTTACTTTTAAATTCATTTTTTTAATTGTTACTGAATATCAACTTACGTACTAGACAAAAATGATTAAATCTAACTTAAAATTAACAGGATACTTATTCTTATTTATTGGTCCTTATGCGGACGCCCTAAACTTAACTATATCTTATAATTATTGCCTTTAGGCCTAAAAACTATTTACGCACTAATCTTACATATGTATTCGTCGAGAAAATCAAATAAAACTCGGTATCATTATTAAGATTTTATGTTTTTTATATAAAACAAACTACAAACTACCTATTCTACTAACTTAAACTACCTAACATATTCTAACTATAATTAGGATGTTACCTAGAATAACGCACCGTCTTGGGAGGGCATGTTGACCCCTCCCCCATCAAAAAGCCACCAAAATTCGGCAAATTGTTTTTCTGTATCGAATTTATCCCTCTCCGCTATTGCGGTACTAAAACGGAGGAGCTCATGAGCATTGGCGACGTCCTCGCCGCGGATGAGCCGCTTATCTCTCGCGCTGCGGAAGCAGTGGTATAATAGCGGGATACCATCCCTCGTCTGTACCAGCCCTTTTGCATCAATATGGATAAATGCCTCTGGCGGGATAAAGCCAGACCGGAGCGTACTCTCTATGTACATTTCATTGGGGTAGTAAGCCCCAAAGATCAGACTATTGTCGCTGGCCATCGCCCTTGCAACGTGCCTTCGAGTCACCTTAATGAGGAAATTGTCAATCCTATTCAACTGAGCCCCATCGTATAGGACCTTGTTGGGAGGCAGACACACTAACCATTGAGCCACTGCGC
This sequence comes from Portevinia maculata, assembly GCA_949715645.1. Classification (NCBI taxonomy): domain Eukaryota; kingdom Metazoa; phylum Arthropoda; class Insecta; order Diptera; family Syrphidae; genus Portevinia; species Portevinia maculata. The sequence continues at coordinate 3,252,132 of OX454526.1, read as the reverse complement.
CCGACATATGACTATACTCACTTCTGGTAAATTCCATCTGTCAGCAATTGTTTTAGATATAGATTTCTCCTTTGGATCGGTTTGGATAGATGATTAGAACTTAGTATTGCCCTCTATTAAGGAGATTCAAGGGTTCTTACCCATTCCACGAACCTTTCCGCCGACTAAATTTTATGGGTTGTAACAAAAGTGTGTATGATAGGAAACGTAACGCTCTCTCTTTCTATATTCACTAACTTATATTTCCCTTTCAACTTCCGTTTTGTCGGAAGTGTACGTTTGTCTACATTCCCGTGAAGCATTCACCAGCTTACTCCCGAAGTCAAGCGTGCGTAAAGAAGTTTTGCTTCAAAAAAGATTTTATGAAAAAAGTATTCAATAGTTCTCTGGCGGGTTCAAAAGAAAACAGTTTTGAGGGAAAAGGATATTTTTCGTGTTGTGTTTCTTTGATCAAGGTTAATTTTACTAAATTGGAGCTGTATCAATTATTTTTCTCATCTCCCTACTTGTTATTCGGTTTTGAACGCGTATTTATATAAATATCACGCCAAAGAAGTATAACTTCTAACGCGCCTACATGAGTACACACACACTTTTGTGCGTTCAGGGGCTTTTTAGAGCCTGCATAACTTTATGCACTCCTTATAATATGTTTATAAATAAGGCTGATTAAATGTACAAACATTAAAAAAATTCCTGCAAACCTTTTTGATTTTAGAAAACGATGCTCATAGGTATGTGTGTACGTAATTCCATATCCATGCAACTCTTATGCATTATTAAATTCGACACCATCAAAAGGCGTTTTATCTTACTGCCATCGATTGATTTCTGTAGCAATATCCCAGTTCCGTCCATGCTTTGCTATCGCAGACTGAAACCTAATGGATTTTGAGAAAGTCCTAATAAAATATTTAACAATTACGACACCACGACTAGGTATAGATACATCCCGTACCATCTGTAGGCAAATTGAATTTAATCCTGAATCGTAATAGAGTGTCTGTGAGAGTGTAGGTAATGTCCTCATATTTTGCTTTGAAGTTATTGCGATTACCTGACGTGTTGGTGGAGCAAAGTTTTTGTTTGTGTTTGCGGTGGGTATCTTTTTTATGGTTTGTAAAAGAAAACGACTACTCCATTTTGGGCCTGGCATGGCAGCCTCTCTCACATTCGCGGTAATTTATCTGTGTGGGGAATTCCATAGGAAACAATATAAATATGGCCTCAACAGGATTAATCCATTATTCCCTCCTCGCGCACACCATTTGTATACGAAATAGGTGTTTTCATACAGGTATAGTGTAAACATGTATATATCTTTGGGTAATGGTAGAATATTGGTGGTTTTTGGTCAAATAAAATACAACTATATCCGCTTGTATGTACATATACTTATGTACACAATGTGCGTTGTCGAATTGGGAACAGGACATAAAAAACATTAACTACTCATTGGGGATACATTTTCATACGAGTCGACCACAAAATATCCTTAAAATAAAACAATTTGGACGAAGCATAGCGGCAGTACTATGCCACTTTTGCCCATAACTATCCGTACACTGCAAAAAATGAAACCAATCATTTTACATGGTTTTTAAAGCTGGCATCGCAACAGGCTCGAGGTTCTAGCAAAAAACTATCCAACGAATCGTAGTTAAAAAACGCATCGAGCATTATTAGACATAAATCTGCAAATTATTCGTTTATCCCTTAAAAAGAATTCGTTATTTATTAGTCTTTCTGCTGGAATTTTTTACCTTCTATATGTAAAGCTGACTTAAAAATTCCCACTAATGGAAGGTACCATTTGCACTAGTTGTTGTATGTATATCCGGGGTTGTGCAGACCATTTAACTACTGCCCTACACGATGTCTTTACAACCAATTATCCCTAGCGAACTTTCGGTCTATTTTTTAAGGGTGCGGTAAGTACCTTACTGTGTAGCAAAATCGATTTTGTTATTATGCCATTCAATACGACCAATGAAGCCAACACAAGAACAATAAAAAAAAGTTAATCCATTTCATGTAAGCAATGTGCCTTAATCGGAGGTTTCCGGTTAAGTCTTGTTCTCTGTGCAGGATATGTCCCTATCATTTTCCGGAGCTTAAAAGGAAACGCTCAGGAACTACTTGTTTATGCATGCTTTTAGTTAGATGCTGATGATGATGAACCTGTCAGCAATTTAAAGCAATTGACGTAACCATCGGATGTAGATTTATCGGTTTAAAATTTCAGCAGAGAACGAGTTGATAGCGACATTCAAACGTAGTTGTGTCGTGTATACGAAATAAGCACAGATTGTTGCTAACTCTCCAGGATGCGCAAAACGATAAAGTATTTTCCACAGCTTTTTCGTTTCCAAAAGTTTTAAATTTAAACCTTATATGGCCCAGGTTATTGGGGTATTTTAATGTCCCGTTTTAATAAAGTTATTGGGCAATAGATACCTTTTATTTTGAATGCACGTGTCGAAATATTTAAATGAGTTTTTTGATTCAGGAATAGGATTAAATAAATATATCATACCGATGAGAACGCAATGAAATAGTAGCACACAGCGGCTCCAACTCCTTTCAGTACACTGTTGCGTTACGAAACGCTACAAAATTTTTGTTTCTTCCCAACTAATCCACTTCCATACCCGATTCACTTTTTCGCCACTGGGGGATTGGGAGTTTTCATGAGTTCAGGGGGCCGACAAAAGCGGGTATCGAGCCCAACGGACGGTTGGTACCTCGACAAAGATGGGTGTGGGAGGACAATCCCTTGGCACACCACAACGCGAACAGAAAGCAGAGAAGTAGTCAGAGAGATCCATTACGATATCCCAATGAATCAGCGAAGGGTGTGGGTAGACATCCCTTAAAGAAGCACCCCAACGAACATAGCTAAACCCAATTAGGGCAGGTTAAAGGCGGTGGCGGACGGCCTTAATAGAGACCACCTTATACAAATCGCAAACGACCAGATGGCAGGTGGCCCAAGTTGACACACAAAACAACGCAATGCCGAACTATCAAAACAAAACACTGAAGAAAAAAGGCATCAACGTTGCAACTAACAGAACGCAACACTAAAGAACAAATACCGAGTATGCAAAAAAATACATCGAAACGAAGACATTAATGTCCAAGGCTCAACGAATACAAACATTGTAGGAAATGGCACGCTATCCAGGTTCCCCTTCCCCCAAATCTGCTGGAGAGTTCACCGGGTTAGAATAGTTTCGCGGAGAGTAATAACTGGAGGCAGCTAGCGAGGGACCAAGCAGGTGGGAGGGCTTGTTGGTTGAGGCCGTGGTCCACCCCGGACTGTAAGCGCCACTAAAAGTAAGTAAGGTTTCCGTCATTGCTGAATGGAGATGCATGAGTGAAATAATCCTCGAAGTGGACAAGCCGGCACTTCTTGGTTGACCATCAGAGGTATTAGATAAATTCTTGAAAATCGAGGAGGGTTTTATTTGTAAATTTAAATTAATAAGTAGTCTAAAGGGAGTTTAGACTGACGGACCCAGAAAAGAAAACGGCAGAAGACGAACTGAAGAGATAAGTGGCAGGACAGGCAGCGAAATCCCACTTGTGACTACCAGGCAGGAGTGTTAGAGGAGAATTACAGATAAGTAGAGTGTCTTCGTTCCGAAAATTTCCTAAGAATTACGGGACGCGGGACCACTCACTTTGTCTTTTTTTTCATTTGGGAAACAGCGACAGCGGGCCGTTTCTAACGACCCTCTTTCCTTTGCTCTGCAATTTTGAAGTCAATTTCAATAAATCGACCGTTGCTCTACGGAGCTATATAACAATTTGAAATCCTTCTTCTTTTATTTCACCCCAATACCATCTTATTTTCAGCATTTCACCGTCGGGAAATTCAACAAAAGGTTTCACAATTCCATTTTCAAAAACATTGTTTGGCCTTTTTCACTATCCAATTTGTCTGCGAACCCACCCCAGCTGAGCGACCGAGTCGGTAGCATCCAACCAGCCGTTGCACTTTTCTCATATTGCACCGGCGAATATAAGTTTGACATTCCTCATCGATTTACTTTCAACCATGGGCGCAGACGCGACTGTAATTTGTTAGCGTTTTAATTTATCTTTTCCACGCATTTAAATTCGTTTAATCTGTCATTTCGTACCCATAAAAAAAGCGGCCAAGTGCGAGTCGGACTTGCCCATGAATGGTTCCTCGCGAATTATAATTATTATTTACCTAATCCACTATTACAGATTTATTATTAGAAAATAGTGGTTCACGGTTTACGCATAAGGTTTATGTTTATGAAATTAAATGTTTTTTTTTTATATTTGAGTTGATTGAATGAAAGGTAAATTGCTGTTTACGATTTATGACGTAATAAAAAAAACTACTTACTAGATCTCGTTCAAACCAATTTTAGTTGGAAGTTTGCATGGTAATGTACATCATATATTTTTTTTAGTTTTATCATTCTCTTATTTTTGAAGTTACAGGGGGAGGACATACATTTTACCAATTTGGAAGTGTCTCTCGCGCAAACTATTCAGTTTAGAAAAAAATGATATTAGAAACCTCAATATCATTATTGAAGACCTATCCATAGATACCCCACACGTATGGGTTTGATGAATTTTTTTTTTTTTAGTTTCAGTACGGGGAACCCCCAAAATTTATTGTTTTCTTTTTCTATTTTTGTGTGCAAATCTTAATGCGGCTCACAGAATACATCTACTTACCAAGTTTCAACAGTATAGCTCTTATAGTTTCTGAGAATAGTGGCTGTGACATTCCCGGACAGACAGACAGACAGACATGGCGAATCTATAAGGGTTCCGTTTTTTGCCATTTGGCTACGGAACCCTAAAAAGTGCAAGAATATACTCAATTATGGTGAAGCAGTAACTAAAAAGATATTTTGTTTTTAAATAATTATTATTGTTAGGCGTAGTTTATTGCATCTGTTGTAAAGGTAGTTCAAATGTTTTATTGCGGCTGTTAACTGCTCGCACTCGGGCTTGGAGAGCTGAAGAAAATTTCGTTTAGTTGAATTAAAATATTTACAAAAAAGAGCCCGTCATTAATCACAAATTCTTCCCTATGAACTCTTGAGGCTAACATGCTAACATGCTAACATCCTACCACTTATACGACCCAAGGGAAAGAGAAAGCCACACTGGTGGACCCCAGGATTGGGACCACTTAGAAATAAATGCAGGAGACTTATCACTCTTGCTAAAAGCTCAAGGTCAACAACTGACTGGGACTCCTATAAGGAATTACTCAAATTATATAAAAAAGAACTAAAGAAATCCAAAAGATCATCTTGGAGACTCTTCTGTGGCAAAATATAAGAATCCTCTGAAGCATCTATTCTAAGAAAAATCCTCGCTTCGAGTCCAACTATGCCTAGCTGTCTAAAGAAAGCTGATGGCCCTTGGACGACATCTGGCGAGGAATCGCTCAATCTGCTACTTGATACCCACTTCCCAGGTAGCTCCAACATTAGCGGATATAGTAACCTAAACAAGTCACTGGCACAGGTAAGGTCTGATTACAAGGGACAAGATGCTTTGGGAACTACAAAGCTTCAAACCCTTCAAGTCTGCAGGACCAGACGACTACAAATATCTTCGGATATCATCGTACCAGCAGTTGAGATGATTCTGAATAGCTGTATGAATCTGGGAATTCCTCACGCTTGGAGAGAAGTGAAAGTGGTCTTTGTACTCATGGCCGGGAAATACTCCGATGTCAGTCCAAAAGACCTGAGACCTATTAGCCTATCATCATTCCTCCTTAAACGACTGATTGATATCCATCTCCGTACCAATATTAATACGCAACTCCTGTCTGCGGCTCAACATGTGTACTGTAAAGGTAAGTCGGTCGGAATCGCCCTTCACTCTCTGGTACGCACTATTGAATACTCCCTTCATCATAAGGAGTACACTATGGTTGCTTCCTAGATATTGAAGGCGCCTTTAACAATGTAAACACTTCTGCAATCGCCAATGCACTAACAGAACTGAATGTGGATGGTTTGCTTAGTGAGTTGATCGATCTACTGCTCACAAGTCGGACTATCAACTCAAAACTGGGCGATAAATCTGCCAGGAGCCCTGTCAGTAGAGGTACGCCACAAGGCGGTGTCCTTACCCCCCTTCTCTGGAATTTGGTGGCGAATTAACTACTAATATACCTGGAAGGGGCGGGCTGCATGGTGATTGCCAATGTGGGTGACGTTGCTTTGCCGTCTCTGGAAAACACCTCACCACTATAAAGGAACGCCTGCGAAACGCTCTGCACAAGCTAAAGATATGGGCTAATCGTCGTGGCTTGGGTATATAAAGATTTTTATTTCGTCATAAGATTACAAATAGAAGCCATCGCACAATTTAAAGTAGAGATATGATATATAGGGTATTTATATCTTTCAACTGAAAAAATTTTTAAATATTTTAAATACTATCTATTTAATAAGTTCAATAATTTAATTTATTTTTTGAAGGGAAATAACGAGAAAACCATTCATTCAAAGAAAAAATATGAAAAATGTAATATAATTAAATGAATAAATAATTTTAATATTAACTTACTTGCTCAAGTTTATTTGAGTATGCCTAGTGAATAGACGTGTTCTGAAGTCGCTCCAGTTTAATAAAGTATAGCTATCATAACCAGTTTTACTTATTCAAAAGTTTAAAGTCAAAGTTTCAAGTAATAGTGTTTTTCTATTTTTCTCGAAGTGCACTTCCTCCTAAATTAGAGTTTCGATAACCTGGAGTATTAAACCTTTTGGTTTTTTGTGTGAAAATTATTCCACTGCGTTACTATGTCTCACACACGGCTACAAGCGATTAAAGAGAAGTCTCTGGTTAGCTCTGCTTTAACTCCCAACAAATCGCAGGTAGTTAATAATTTACCGAAGTCTCACCCACCACAAATGAGGATTGCAGATAAAAAATCATCCCTGGCTGACCAACTTCAAGATCTGGAGGCTAATTTAATTGACAAATTTAAATCTTTACTTTCCGAATTCGAACTCAACTTTAACAAGAGAATAAGCGATGCTATCGCGTCTCTTGAAAGCAAAGTGCAAAAATTTGAGAGTGACATCTCTGAGCTGCGTGATGACAATCAGAAACTGAAAGAGCAACTAGCTGATCTGCATCGTAAGGAACGGCTTCGTGATGTCATTGTGCGCGGCATAAAAGTGAAACCCAACGAACGGCCAATGGATGTGGCAAAAACTATTGCCGCCAAACTACACCACCAAATCACTCCTCACATTGATGCCTTTCGACTGAAAACAAAATCTACCGATGGTCATTGCCCGCTACTTATCAGACTCTCTTCTCACGTGGAGCAAAGTGCATTACTAGCGGCTTTTCGTGCGAACGGTGGTCTAACACTTGAACAGTTGGAGAACAATGCCACTTCTTCAACTACAACACGCATTTACCTCAATGAGAGCTTAACTCAAGAAAACAGCTCTTTGCTACGTCATGCTCTCCGGCTTCGTCGTGAACGTCTACTGTTTTCTGTAAGAACTCGCAATGGCTTGGTCTATATTAAAAAGAGTAAAGATGACAACGAAGTAAAAATCCACCTACGAAACTCTCTTGACAACTTTGATGTTTCCACTCACAATCCCACTCGTCGACGCCATCACTGATCTGGAGCGGTTTTATTCAGCATAGCTACGTATACGTATTTGCTTATTCAGAATAAACTCATTATCGTTACATTATTAATTATCATATTATTATTGCATTTTCTCTTCTTATTTTTTATTTGTATACTCTTTTTTCCCTTCTACTCTTTTCTTATTTACTTTTTCTCTATCTCAAACTGATTTCTCTCTATTCCCTACTCTATTTGTTTTTTATTTCATACACGACTTTTTCTTAACTACTAATTTTACTTTTTCTCTATCCTAATTGATTTCTCTCTATTCTCTACTCTATTTGTTTTTTTATTTCATGCAATACTTTTTTTTAACTATCAATTTCCTAGTGTTGTGATTTTTAATATAATAAGTAAAGATTGACCTGGCATTATCTGGCTTTATGTTTTTGCCGTAGTGATGAATTATGATAGTTCGCCCACTCACGGGCTGGTTGAGGGAGTTGCAGTGCGGTCAGTTATGAAGATTTTAGCTAATGTCCGTGTGGGACTAAAAATTTGTTATTTAAATGCTCGAAGTTTAAATTTGACGAAATTAGATTATTTGAAGTATATTTTCAATGGGTTGGGAATTGATTTGATTTGCGTTACTGAGACATGGCTGCGGTCAAATTCAGATTATACTGATTCAGCCGCTGTTGGTCAGTTATACAATATCCCTGGCTACAATCTTATTCGTAATGATAGGGTTACTAATACAACAGGTGGAGGAGTTGCTGTGTACTGTAGTACTGCAATTAAGTACAAAATACTGAGTAAATCTCAAGGTAGTGGTGTAGAATATCTCTTATTAGAAGTTAGTGATGGCAATACAAAATGCATTGCTGGTGTTGCTTACAATCCTCATCGAAGCTACTCTCCTGAGTCATTGTTTTCCACAATTCAGGATTTTACTGCACAGTACGAGCATATTATTATTTGTGGTGATCTTAATGCGGATCTGTTGAAATACGACAGTAAAGCTCGTCAGCTATTAGATTTTACGGCTGCTTCCGGATTGTCCATAGTTAACTCGTATGCTACCCGTTTTTCTCCAAATGTTCCTTCCAGTCTTCTTGATGTCATAATGGTCTCTAATCAATCAAATGTCTTACTTCAAGATCAGCTGTCGTTAGTGGGTGTGTCTGATCATGACTTGTTGTTCTGTACGTACGATATTGACTTGTCTCGTTCACTCTCCCCATCATTTTTCCAATTTAGAGACTTTGCTTCTGTCGACATAAATGCCTTGCAACTTGATGCGAGCATACTTCCTTGGCGTAATTGCTATTTTGCGTCTAATGTGAATGACAAAGTAGATCACATACAAACATTGTTATTGGACCTCTATAACAGACATGTTCCTTTTAAGACTGTAGCAATACGCAATAGAAATTGTCCCTGGTTTACCTCTGAGGTACGCGATGCAATGAAAATCCGTAATAAAGCATACCAAAGATGGAAGTCTACAGCAACGAGTCTCAATTGGGAGCTTTTCTGTCGTGCTCGTAATCATTCAACCTTTATTACGCGTAGGGCGAAGAAAAGATATTTCTTATCCAAATTGAGCACTGACCAAACCTCAAAAAGGCTATGGAGCAATTTGCGCTCTTACTGCATTGGGAAGAAAAATGTTGTTGATAATATTCCTGATGTCAATGACCTTAATAATGCCTTTCTCTATAACGCTATTGACAGTCCACATTTTAGTCCTAATCATGAGCTGTCTTTCGACTTTGACTTTGATTTTGGAGTAGTTTCTGAAATTGATGTCGTTAATTCCATACGCTCTGTAAAATCGAATGCTGTTGGTGAGGATGGTGTACCAATTCGTTTTGTCAAAATGATTTTGCCGCATCTTTTAAGCTGTATTACGCATGTCATCAATTTTTGTATCACGTCATCAACTTTTCCTGATTCTTGGAAGCTAGCCAAAGTCATTGCTGTCCCAAAAAAAACCCTGCCCTTATCGGCAACCGATTTTCGACCAATCAGTATTTTACCTTGTTTGTCAAAAGTCTTGGAGAAAATTCTTGCAAAGCAACTCTCAAATTACATTAATCAACATTGTTTGTTATCCTCGATACAGTCTGGCTTTCGAGAACATCACAGCTGTTCTTCAGCTATGATCAAAATTCTCGAAGACATAAGAGTTGAATTTGATAAGGATTACTTAACTGTACTTTGCTTGCTTGACTTCTCCAGGGCCTTTGATAGAGTGGATCATAATGTACTTTGCCAGAAACTCAGGTTGTATTTTGGTTTCAGCGAAAGATCGGTGCGTCTAATAAGCAATTATTTGAGAAATCGCTATCAAAGAGTCGTTCATGATGGAAAATCTTCCCAACCTGGTGCCCTTGCTGCAGGAGTACCGCAAGGATCGATTTTAGGACCAATATTATTTTGCCTCTTTATTAATGACCTTCCCAAAGTATGCTCCAGCGCTTCTATTCATCTTTATGCTGATGATGCACAGATTTATTTATCTCGACCAATTGGACTCATCGAGGATCTTGTTACCAGAGTTAACGAAGATTTGAGAAATATATACAACTGGTCCATTTGTAATGGGCTCAGTTTAAATCCAGCGAAATCCCAATTGATCTTAATTTCGAAGAAGTTTTTTAACACCGATGAACTACCCCCTGTTTTTTTAAATGACATGCAGCTTAAATTTGTGAATGTTGTGTCCAATCTTGGTTTTAAACTTAATCGCTCATTATCAGCAACCGATCACATAAATTATGTTATTGGACGAATCTACGCTGGGCTGCGTAAACTTTGGCTATCTTCCACCTTTACTCCAGCAGCTACAAAGCTAAGGCTTGTTAAGACTCTGTTTATGCCTATAATTGATTGCGCTACTGCTGTTTACTGCAAGCTTGACTCACACTCTCAGCATAAATTACTAGTTGCGTTCAATGACATGATTAGGTATGTGTATGGGGTGAATCGATATGAACATATTTCACAATATCACAAACTGGTACTTGGTTGTACATTTCAGCAATTTCTCGACCTAAGGTGCTGCCTTTTTATGCATAAAATCATAATAAACAAATCTCCTGTGTATCTGTTCGAAAAATTGCAATTTCCCCAATCCTCCAGAACTCTAAATCTTATCATTCCCAGTTTTACTTATTTGAACTCTTCGCGCCTCTTCTTCATACATGTCACCAGAATCTGGAACTCCCTACCCACAGCGGTACAAAAAACTATTAGTGTCACTAATTTTAAAAATGCAGTTTTAAGACACTTTACTTTACCATAGCAATCTTTGCTTGTATTCCCCTTAATTTTTTCTTTAATTTCAACTTTCTACTTTTCTTCTTCTTCTTCTCTTCTTTTATCTTTTCCCCCTTTTAGTCTTGCATTGTTAATATATGCCTTTTAACTCAAATTTTTTATTTTTATTTATTTCTTTATTATCTATATTTGTAGTTATTATAATCATTTTGTTTTATATACTATTAATTTTTACTTTAAATATCCTTTAACTTTATGTACTATAAAAGACTTAAGTCTTATTTGTACTATGTATTTTCACTTAAATAAAAATTGAATTGAATTGAAAAAAAAAAAAAAAAAAAAAAAAAAAAAAATAAATAAATTAAAATTAAAATAAATTTAATAAATAAACAATTATGTATATAAGAAAAATAAATAAATTAACATCAAACTGAACTTACAAATTAATTATTAAATTTGTGTATAAATTAACCAAAAAAAAAGTAAAAAAATTAAAATTGAAGTAAAAAACAAATATATAAACAAATTTGTAAATAAATTAACAAAACAAAAAAGTTTATTAAATATGTATATAAATTAACGAATAGATTAATAAACAAGAACCTATGTTCATAAATTAGCGAAAACATAATATATTAACAAATATGTATTATTATATAATAATAATAATAGCTTTATTTTATTTTTCGACTTTAAACAATTTTTTTACAAATTCAACAATATGATAAATAAATATATGGCCTTGGTTTTGTAACCGTCTGCCAGATGCCATCTCTCTTTTCCGTTAAAAACTTTCCACATATACAAGGTGGCGCAAAAGTAATCCTCCTATCAGAAAATGCTATAAATTTTGCGATTGGCCCCTAATGTCAGTTCTGTTTTGACATTTGTGTAGTAAACACATGCGAAATACACGTTAATAAACAATGTTACGCTACACTGCTCCAGAACGCGGAATATTGGTGACTATTTACTTGAGCAATAATCGGTCGGTAACCAAAAAACATCGGAAGGTTATTTTTGCGCCACCTTGTATTTACTACTATGTATAACAATAAATTCAAGTAAGCTTTTGATGTGTTTTACTATTATTTTAGACATTGTTTGTATAACAATTTCTAACAATAATTTATAAACAGCTAAAGAGAGAAAAAAAAAAAACAAATATGAAATGAAATAAATTACAATACAAAAATGGGTTTTATTTTGTACGCTATAAAGCAAGATTGGATATATTTTTGGGTTCGGATCTCCTAATAATTTATAAAATCTTTTCTATAGTTGTGAGCTTCAATGCAATATTGGGCAAGGAGTTTCCAGTTGCTTCCATTTAAGATACTTATCGAGTCTGATTCGCTTAGTATTGACTTCTCAAAGTATACTAATCTTATTTCTTTTAGAATGGGGCACACTGATAAAAAGTGATAGGAGGTTTCTTGTTCTCACAAGTTACATAAAGAGCAGAACGTTATTTGGCTATTAAAATAAGGTCTATAATTTAAGTCAAGAAGCTCTCCCCTAATGCGAAAAATTATAGATATTTCATACAAGCTCATTTGGTCTGTAAAATAATTGCGCTCACTCAGATTATAATCGAGCTTTGGATATAGAGACCTGCGTGGGGAGCCTTTTGCTTCCTCTATTACATCTAGTCTTATTTTGTTGTCTAGATTTTCGAGAATGCAGTTGATTTTTTCTCTCATACTCCCATCTTCCATCTCCCAGGGAAGCACCGAAACCCCACTCAATATGGATAATTATATCCTCCCATTTCTTGAACCAGCTTATATTTTTTCGTATACTGTGTTTTGCTAATAATTTAGGTAGCCGATCATCATCATAAGTAAATATTTTCGCTACATAAGCAAGGTGCATTTTCAAGATGAAACTAAAAATAGGTGGAAGACCTGTTACAAGCAGCAGCATATAATTAGGTGTTGATTTCGGTAGTCTGAAAAGTTTTTTTTAGGAAGAGCCGTTACAGTTTTTCAACCTCATCATGCTGCTGATATCCCCATACCTGACATTCATATGTCATTATGGTTGCGGTACACTATGTGCAACATTTTTGTTCCTTAACAAGTTTTGCCAGGTAGAGTTTAGCAGATAAAGATTTCTTCAATTTACTTTGAAAGTGTTTTTTTGGGTTTGATTGCGGTTTGAGAATCATTCCCAAATAAGTGAATTCGTTCACAACTTCAATGTTTTTACCATTTAGAAGCCATCTTTCATTTCTACTGTGCCGTCCTCGCCCTGCTCTAAATATCATAACCTTTGATTTTGAAATATTTATTACCAGATTCCACATTTTACAGTATTTGTCTAGCCTGTTTATCATGAGCTGAAGGCTTTCTGGAGAATCTGCAAACAAAACCACATCATCCGCATACAAAAGGCATTTTATAACAAGTCCTGCAATGTTAATACCGTTTGGAAAGGCGTCAACTATGTCGTTGATAAAAAGCGCAAACAGCAGGGGGGGATAAAGGTCATCCCTGACGGACTCCACTTTTGGTTTCAAACCATTCTGACATATGTTCACCGTTCCATACCTGAGACAGTGTCCTTAGGTTTCTTAGTAAGTTAGAAATCTTAGAGGATAAGCCCATTAGATTTAGTTTATAGAAGAAAGCACCTCGATCAATGCTATCGAAAGCAGCCTTGAAATCAATAAATATTGTATACAGCTTTTTCCCATTTTCTGCGTAATAATCTACGATATTTTGAATGAAGAAAATATGGTCCGTTGTTGAATAACCCGCTCTGAAACCTGCTTGCGATTCGTTTAGCAAATTATTCTCATCAAGCATCAATCTGGTGGCTCGTGCTTGCTTGACTTAAATCAGTTTGTATTGTATACTGACTAAGTTTGGCTTTATAGCTTTCTTTTTCCCTATAGTTCCACAATAGCCTGGGCAAAAGAGCAATGCTTTTTTGGGGCAAAGGTTTGTTTATGGTCAGCGCTACTGTGATTGGCATATGGTTCGAGAAAGTCAGAGCACCTACATTAAAACTATCTATTTTCTCACACCATTTGCCGCTGATGCCACAATAATCAACAACTGATGCGCCCGGGCCTCCGATAAAAGTCATTTCTCCTAGCGAGTCCCCGCTAATTGATCCATTAAGTAAAAAGATATCAAAATTTTGAAATAGTTCTAATAATTTTTTACCGTTTCCGTTCAAAACTTTGTCCTTTGAGTGTTGCTGGGATCCAATATAATTTAAACCCTATAAAAAATTTTCAAAATCCCCATAATTGTCCTGCATTACATGCGTTTCGCAGAGGAAAAAATAATCAAAACTATTTATATATTCAAAAAAGGATGGGAAAAGTAATTTATTTCTTAATCCTCCTACATTATACGATAATAAATTCAGAGTTACTTCTAGATAAATATTTTTTCCTTATCGATTACTGACTTTTTTAAATTACACTGGCAGACGTTTCCGTTTCATGCTAGAAGATCATTTGTTGATTGTTGCATAGGCTTAGGCGTATGATTATTTCTTGTTGTTTGGTTTTGGTTGTTGGCTTTGCTATCATTTGTATATATTTAAATTAACAAAAAAATAAAAAAAATAAATATATATACTCGTTCATAGATACATGCATAAATAATTTAACAAATAAATAAATTAACATAAAAGAAACAAAGATAAACAAAAAACAAATAATTTAGGTATCTGGAAGAGAACATGTGTATGTCAGTCTTATTATTAGTTAGCATTATTCAAAGCATTTATTAGAGGATTATCGGAAAAGTTGCATCTGATGAAGAACGTTTCGATAAGTTTTCGAATTCTATCGAAAATGCAGATCAGAGGTGGAGTAGTGCCAAGGAAGGTTCATCATCATTTTTAATAATTTGTTTTGCTGTATCTGCAATTTTTTGATGTGGCAATCAGCGCATTTTCCCCAAACTTGAAAGCCATAAAGCAAAATTGACTGGAAAATAACCTTGTGTATCAAAATTTTGTTGTCGTTAGACAATAGAGAACTCCTATTAACAAAGGGATACAGCATCTTAATTGCAATACCAATTTCGTGTAATGTCCTTGCAGTTTGTTCCTTGAAGGTTAGTTTTGTATCAAGATGAACACCTAGATATCTAACAACCGGCACCCAGTTTATCTGATTGCCATTTATTAATAAATGATTAGACGGTAAGAAACAAGATTTTCTTTTTTTCGTAAAAAAGATAGCTGGGATCTTTTCCGCATTTACTTTTATCTTCCATTTACTGTAATATCGTCTTAATATTACGCATTTTGAAGATTCGTCTCGATGGTGAGACCAAATTCATGCGACGAATATATTGCAGTGTCATCGGCATAAATAGCGATTTCGCATTCCGGTAACGATGGGATATCTGATGTATACAAATTATATAAAACAGGCCCAAGAACTGAGCCTTGGGGAACACCTGCGTCGATATTTAGTAGATCGGACGGACTATTATTGACATACACTCTGTAACTACGACCTGACAAAAAACGTTGGTAATTTTTCAAAGGAATAAAGGGAAACTTAAGTCAAGCATTTTAAATAAACGGCCATTGTGTCAAACGGTGTCAAATGCCTTCTCTATATCGAGAAGTAATAATCCCGTCGATTTCCCTACGCCACGATTTGTCTTTACATTGCAAATTCTGCGAACTTGGTGGCAAGTACTATGATAACGTCTAAAACCAAACTGTTCATCGGGCAAAATATTTCGGTCATCGATTATTTTTAAAACTTTTCCTTAAGCACTTTTTCAAAAATTTTACTTAAGCTGCTAAGCAAACTAATAGGCCTATAGCTTTCGGGATTATAAGTTGGTTTTCCTGATTTTGGAATAGGTATTACTTTGGCTTCCTTCCAGGTAGTTGGGAAATATTGCATTTTCATACACGCATTTATTAAATAAGTTAACAACTTATTACCTATCTTACGTAGGTTTTTTAAAAAATATTTCTTATATGGTCCAGACCACCAATTTTTTTAACAACTAAATTATCAGTTAAATATTTTATATCTGCTTCGCTCACAAACTCAATCGCCGGTGTTTCCACTACAGCAGAGGTTAATGTCCGCAGCGAGTTGAATACAAGTAGATCTGTGTTTGTATCTCCTAGATGTTCAGACACGGAATGATTTTGTGCAAATTTGTCGCGGAGTAAATTGGCTTTGTCAAGGTCAGTATAGTGTATGTTACCACCGCTTTCAAGACATGGAATTCGGATATTTTTATTTTTAATAACTTTCACGATGTTCCAAAAAGGTTCAGAAGCTTTATCTAATGATATAAGCTTGGAGTTCCATTCTTCATTGCTTGTGTTATTAATTAATTTAGCTATAAGTTTGTTGAGATGCTTTATTTGACTTTGTGATGTAGGTTGTCTATACCTTTGTCAGTTTCGCTAGTATCCAGTTTGTTGAGATGCTTTATTTGACCTTGTGATATAGGTTGTCTATACCTTTGCCAGTTTCGCCTATGCATATTTCTCAGTCTTATAAGTTCCAAAAAATGACCCGGAAGTTTCACACAGAGATATTTTATTCAATTTCCAGTACACTGCTATCAGCAGAGCTAAGCACATGTTCAGAAAATTGATGAACAATATTATCAACATCTTCTTTGCTAATTACACTTTCTAGACTTATAGGTACGTTTCGGAGTTTTCTTTTAATTTCCGAACGAAAAACTGCCCAATTAGCGTTTTTTAAGTCCGGAATATATTGCACAATTTTTCCACCAGACCAAGGGACTTGACAGCGGACTGGGTTGTGATCTGAGGACAGCTCGTCAATGGATACTGGCTGAGGAATATGACTAGATATGTTGGTAATAAATAAATCAATTACAGACGGGCGACCACGAGAACCCACCAACAAGGTTAGACAACACATTTCCCCAAACATTAGCTCGGATGCAACCCCAATCACGGTGTCTACAGTTGAGGTCACCGCCAATTAAAAATTTACCATTTATGCTGAAAAGTTTTCTTAGATCGGACTTTAATCCTGATCTCGTTTCAATTCTGGAGACTCCCCCAGGAAAATATACACAAAATATTTTTACTGAATTACCATTCCTAAGCTTGACTTTTACACCTATTTTTCAACAAAGCATGTTTGCACATTTTTTAAATGCCTATGTTGAATCGACATCCTTATTAAAATCGCTACACCGCCACCTCTCCTAAGTCGTCTATCAATTCGATAGCATTTAAAGGCGGAAGTAGAAATGTGAGCTGAAGAGTTCAACCAAGTCTCCGTGACTAGTGCTATATCAAAATTATTAGCGTTTAGAAAATTAATAAATTCGACATGTTTTGTTCCAATACCTCTAGCATTTTAAGTTACGATATTTATATTACTTTTTCTTGACATTAGAGTACAAAAACTTAGTTGCTAATTGTGCGATGGCATTAAATTGTTCAACTTTATTTCAACACGAACTTAACTTTGTAATCATTTCCATGACAAGAGAATTAAGCTCCTCCATCTTAAACAGATCGCCGCTGGCAGTGAACGCTGTTGTTGCTTGATGGCAGTTCAGCTGATTTCGCCCAAGCACTTGGTCGCGAAATGTTGGTGTCTCTATACGATTTGATGTACTTCTTAGAGGTAGAGCGGGGAAATCGTTCACAGACATGTAGTTTATGGTGTTAGTGTTTAGATTAACAGCATTATTACTGAGGTTTGGGTGAGAGCGGGATTGAAAACGATTTGTTTTGGTTGCGATTTTCGCTCTCATTTTCAAATATCGAATGCGGCTCACGCATACACCGTCGGTGGATTTATGGTTCCCACTGCAGTTTGCGCACTTGAAAATACCAGGGGTGGAATCGGCTAAGGTGATAGTTGACAATCAAAATCATACCTTTACGTCCACGTAAGGTGATTATCAAATTGACAATCACCTTTCCGCGATCAATTTCATCTGACAGCTATTTAGGTGTCGCTTTCATACATTTTTGTTATTTTCATAGGTACTCGTATGCACCTCGGCTTCAACTCCAAATAAATTAAATACTTTAGTGAAAAAAGAATATATCGTCGCTTGAAAAGCAAACTGACATAAGTCAAAATTTGACGATTTTAAATTAACTATACAGAACGAATCGCAAAAAAATACAATTTTTCTATCAAACCGTCATAACTATAACTCTTAAACTGACAGCATGAGGGCACAAGTGTCGTTTTGAATTTAAGGAAAAATCCCTGTTGTTTTCCCAGCTAAATGACTTTTTTTCATTTGTAACACTTTGCTTCTAAAGAACATCAAAGTTATTTCGATTACTTTAAGAAGTGTCGTTTTACCAATAAGCTGGGTTTTATTTTATATAATTTTAATATAGTCGATTTTTTCATTAAAAGTTCCTATATTTTTAATGTGTAAACATTTTTGCTCTCGTTGATGTGTAAATATATTTTTTTTTAATTTTTTCTCGGTAGGGGCTAGTTGGAAATATCTAGCGTCACCATCATCGTCAGATTTCGTCATCGTCAGATTTCGTCATCGTCAGATTTCGTCATCGTCAGATTTTCATTACCACGTGAGTTAATCGCTGCTCGACGGGGAAACGTTACTGCAAATCCCAGGGGCAACCAGTTTCACGACTGGTGGCGCCTCAATATGATTGAGTACAAACTCGAGTTGTACGCGACGGATATCCCTTCTTTCCCAAGAAGCGGTGGTTTCCTGGACTTGGCCTTAACGGACGCAAGACTTCAACTGACGAACATAGATCAAAACACGCGGAACTGTTTGCGTGCGTTTGACTACGATAGTGACCACTACGGACTCGCCGCCGCAATACGGATCCCGAACGAGCAAACGCTGCTGGAGGAGTATGAAGCAGTGTGTTCATTCGATTATCGAAGGGCACAATGGTCGCGCTTCTTCGGATTGTTAAAGCGAGATATACGTTCGAGTGGGATCGACCCACCGACAAACAGCAACATGACAAATGATGACATTGATCGGCATTTATTGCAAATGAACGACGCAATCAAACGAACTATGGAACGAACTATTCCTCGAGTAGGACGTTCCGACGACGACCAGACAGAAAAGTACAGAAACCCTACAATCGACGCACTATACCGACAGAAAAGTAGACTGCTCTCGAGGCTTAAACGGCTGTACAGGCAATTTACTGATGTTGAATTCAGAGATCCGAATCCTGAAACAGCTGATAAAAGAAAATTACAGAAAATCTGTAAAGGTACATTCACAGCCAGCGAACTGCGACCTACGAATCATTCCACTTTTCGCAAATTTTGACGTTTCATTCACAGTTAAATTTTTTTGGTCGCAGGAGCATGCGAGTTGTCATTTGTCAGCTGACTGTAATTTTTCCAACACTATCCGAATTGTTTACAAATTTGTGATGGCAGTAAACCGGAAAAATCTAAGACAAAAACATTTACTATTCGGCTATTTGTGGCTTAAAAAAATTAAGAATCGAAGGCAGATGCACGTACATCCCCTTAACAAAAAAAGACATTTGGAAGGGGAGTTTGCCGTGTTGATAAGCAAGCTTGAACAGTACCCAGGAAGATTTTTTCAATATTTTCGAATGTCCAGAGAAAAATTTTACGAGATCTTTCATTTAATTGAAGAAGATCTTAAGCCGAAATCTGTTAATGTCAGACAAGACATTATTCGTCCGCTCGAAAAGATGGTCATAACATTAAGGTAACTGTTTACGAATTCCATGCACTTCAATACAAATTTATGTTTGATCTTCTCTTAGATTTTTGGCAACGGGCACAAGTTTTGTTGATCTATCCTTTCGATTCCGCGTGGGTGTGTCAACAGTGAAAAAAGTAGTTGACCAAACTATCACTGCAATAATCGCAAAGTGCCTCCATATTGCCATTCCAAATGTTCTTGCGAAAGAAGATTGGAAAGCGATTTCTGATCAATTTCTCAGGCGTTGGAATTTTCCCAATTGCCTCGGGGCAGTAGATGGCAAACATGCACATTTATTTGCGCCAAGAGGAAGTGGAAGTCTTTACTTCAATTACAAGAAAACATTTTCTACTAACCTAATGGCAGTTGTCGATGCACAATATAAATTTATAATGGTAGACATTGGTGCATACGGAAGTAATGCAGATTCTTCAGTGTTCACTAGTTCTTATTTTGGTAATAATTGGCTGCATAACCCAACCGCCCTTAACATTCCCGAAGATGCACCACTTCCACGAACATCATCCAGAGTGCCCTACGTGATTATTGGGGATGAAGGGTTTGCATTAAAACCAACAATTTTGAGACCATTTCCAGGGCAAAAGCTACGAGGGCGGGTCAATAAGTCCGTGACTTTTTGAATTTCTGACCTCTTTACTGAAACAGCAACACTGCTCCTGTCAACAGGCATCTGTCAGTTGACTCCTGTCAAAATTTAAACTTGCTGCGTCAGTTAGTTTGTGTTTGACAGCTATTTTTATCAGACTACTCACTAATTTGAGGGTAAAATGGAAAAAAGTGAATTTCGTGTGCTTATTAAGCATTATTTCTTGCGAAAAAAAACCATTACCGAGACCAAGGCTAAGCTTGAAAAATACTATGGGGACTCTGCACCATCGATTTCAATGGTAAAAAAGTGGTTTACTGAATTTCGTTGTGGCCGTACAAGCACTGAAGATGCCGAACGTCCTGGACGTCCGGTTGAGGTCTCTACACCCGAAACAATCGAAAAAATTCACGATATGGTGTTGGCCGACCGAAGATTGAAAGTGCGAGAGATTGTGGAAGCCGTAGGGATCTCGCATGGCTCAGTGGTTTCAATTTTGAATGATCACTTGGGCATGAGAAAGCTTTCCGCAAGATGGGTGCCGCGTTTGCTCACAGTCGACCACAAACGCAATCGTGTAACAACTTCACAGGAAGGTTTGGCGTTGTTTAATCGCAATATGGAGGAGTTTTTGCGCCGTTTTGTAACCGTGGACGAAACATGGATCCATCACAACACACCAGAGACCAAACAACAGTCAAAACAGTGGGTTTCTAAGGGTGAATCGGCGCCAAAGAAGGCCAAGGTGGGTTTGTCAGCCAATAAAGTTATGGCGACTGTTTTTTGGGATGCACGCGGGATAATCCACATTGACTACCTTCAAAAGGGAAAAACAATCAATGGGGAATATTATGCCAACTTATTGGACCGATTCAATGACGATTTGAAAAAAAACCGACCTCATTTGGCCAAGAAAAAAATTCTTTTCCACCAAGACAATGCAAGGGTGCACACATGTGCAGCCATGGCAAAAAACCATGAATTGGGCTATGAATTGCTCCCTCATCCACCCTATTCTCCAGATTTGGCTCCGAGCGACTACTTCTAGTTCGCAAACCTGAAGAAATGGCTTGGTGGAAAAAGATTTGACTCCAATGATGAAGTCATGTCGCAAATAAAGGCCTATTTTGAGGACCTCGACAAATCATTTTTTTTGGAAGGGATAAAAAAATTGGAGAAGCGTTGGAAAAAGTGTATAGAGCTCAAGGGAGACTACGTTAAAAATAAAAAAAAAATTTTACATACATACAATCAAATTGCACATATTTATTTATTCTTTTACATTACAACAAGGCTTTCAAGAGCAAGGAGAGTCGTAGAGAACGCTTTCGGAATTTTGGCTCGAACTTGGAGGATCCTTTTAAAGCGTATTGAAGTGCAAAAAGATTTTGCAAACAACATTATACTTGCGTGTTGCATTCTTCATAATCTACTTCGCACACATATAGCAGAAGCATGCGTTAAGTACTCAACATTAATAACGCCAAGTGTGCAGTCTCTTGAAGAGGAACCAATTTCAATGCCGGCATCAAGGGCGTATGACATAAGATCCCGCTTTGCTGATTGGTGCGTTTCCGAAGGAGACGTTCACTTTCAGTATAACATGGTATAAATAAATTACAACAAAAGCATAAACAAACAAAAAAATTTATTTCAATGATCATCACATTCAAAGGATAAAACTTAAGCCTTAAAAAACAAAAACAATTCAAGCCTTCTAGTAAAATACGGATACCGTATGAAAGGATGCGACAAACTTAAAAATTTAATGAGCAACTATTTATTGCATCGTAGGTATTGCCGTTTTTAGTTATTTCAAAATAACTTTACTAATTTTGTGTAAATATATCCCGAACACATTCTTAAGTTCAAAGGAAGAAGTAACGAATCTGTTTGGGCACCTATTTACATCTATTATGATCAAAACCTAATCAATATCAAATTCATAAAAACAAAACAAGAAAAAAAAACTAGACTGGGTCGGATTAGTCTTCGAATTCAACCTCATGAAAAACTTGAAGAGTTTTCATTTCGAGTTTCGACTGTTTCTTCCTGTCCCAATCTTTTGCACGGGCTGCCAAGGAAGTAAAAAAATGTACCAAAGGAGGCGACTCTGGTGGCTCGTTCATATCCGCCAGTGCGGCTAAAAATTTGTCGGTATCGTTGCCTTCTTTTCTAGAACGCTTTGCTCCCGGTCCTGGTTGTGCTTTCCATCCATCCATAGAGCCAGAGACAGTGTTGTTTATTTGCGTATCACAATCCAACTGAAAACTGGAGTCAATGTTTTCCTTTTCAGTTGACGGGAAGTTACTCCCTGTCCTATGAAGAAGTTTGGTTTTAGTTCTAAAATCTTTATAGAGCTTGAAATATGTATTACCTTGGCACTTCAACGAATGGGATTAGAAAGGACAGCATTTCAAAGTAGATCCATTGAGGCTTTTTACTGCCGGATGCTCCTGAACCACTTGGTATATTTTTCAACTTCTTGTGATACTTTGTGAATGTATCCTTTAAATTCTTCCATCGGTCCATACACACCTTGACTGTAGAAGAAACAAATCTCTTTAGTAGATAGGATTAAGGCCAAAGCATTATTTTGGATTAGTTTACCATCAACATTTAAAATAATCGAAATTTCCTGCCAGGTACCTGTTTTTTTGTATCTATCCAAATACATTTTGTGTGTCTTTTGGTAAAGCCAGGGATTTGCCTCCACTTCCAAGATAAGTTTCTCATCAAACGCCTGGACAATCATAAATTATTAGTTTATAGGTTTTAAAGTAAATACATTTTTTTTATTAATCACTTACCTTTTTTCCGATGAATTCAACCATTTTATTTTAAATTTGTTTTATAACAAAGACACAACACTCTTGCCTGCGCAGCTGGTTGAAAAGTAAACAAAATTAATTGAGGTTAAACACATGCGATCTGTTTGGTCGTGCGAATTGTGGATTGCATTCTTGCCTTGTGGAACGTGAATAAAATATGACAGTTCGCACAGAAATTCTGAAAAGTCGCAGCAAAATTTGAAAAATGTGTTTTTTTCCACAAAACTTGTGAGAATTATTCGTGTTGTGGTTTTAATTAATAAATCGTTAAGCCCTTCTTCATTTTCTATGCCGTTACTTAGAATCTATTTGTTTTAATGGGGTAAAATTGAATTGGTCGCAGTTCGCATGGTCGCAAGTTCGCTGGCTGTGAATGTACCTTAAGTCTGTATTGGGGCAATAAAATTCGGGCTATTAAAACCTGTAGCCCGAATATGTTCCCACAGATAAATAAGTTGTTCAGGAGCAAAGATCACAATGATATTCCTTGTGTTCGAATCTCCCAGACAGCTGAGAACAGACAGACAGTACTGACTGCTGGAATAAGTCCAGAAAGTGTCGCTTCAAACGATGATTTTTTCGTGGTCGAGGACCCACAGGAGAAAGTGGATTTGCTGGGCGGTTGTTTCGAGGCCGTGTATACGGTGAACAATCCTGTTCGCCGTAACCACGACATTGAGAATAGGGCTCTGGTGAGCCACTTCTATCTACGCACCGAACTTGAGAATTGGCGATCTGAGAATAACGGATTCACTATTGAAAACCATGCTAATGCAGTTGTCGCCAATGGCCGAGATGCGTCGCTGTGCATGATCTTCTGTGCATCTTCGAGTCACTAAAGAATAAGAAGTCGGCGGGGATGGATGGTGTCCCAAACGTCGTATTGAGACACCTGCCTCTGGAGGCTGTAGATATTTTCACCACGCTGTTTAACAATGCGC
Source organism: Portevinia maculata (assembly GCA_949715645.1). NCBI lineage: Eukaryota > Metazoa > Arthropoda > Insecta > Diptera > Syrphidae > Portevinia > Portevinia maculata. The sequence goes on along the minus strand of OX454526.1, from coordinate 3,228,160 downwards.
TGAATAATGCACATTATCCGGCGCATTGGAAGGTAGCTGTGGTATACCCTATCCCGAAAAAAGGTAAAGATAGGACGAACCCTGCCAATCTCTGGTCAATTAGCTTGCTTCCGAATATTAGCAAGGTCTTTGAAAAGGTTGTCAATAGAGCCCTGTTAAAGTGGGTCGAGGACAATAACATAATTCCTGACAACCAGTTTGGTTTCAGGGCGAGCCATGACACTATTCATGCCGCGTCGAAACTGGTTTCCGACATTCAGTGGAATAAATGCAAGAACCAATGCACGGGTGCTTGTCTGGTTGATTTTGAGAAGGCTTTCGACACCGTATGGTTAGAGGGACTTTTCTACAAGTTGACCAGGCGGGGGATGCACAAACCTTTGCTATATGTAATTTATAATATGCTTATGGGAAAGAAGTTCGTTGTCAAATGTGGCAACGTGGCTTCGAGCAGAGTCTTTGAAATTAAAAACGGTTTACAGCAGGGGGCGGTCAATTCTCCGATCCTGTTTAACATTTACACTAGTGATCTGGTAGGTTCACTTAGACATGCTATAGTGTATGCCGATGATTTGGTGGCATATAGATCAGGTCCTAAAATCGAGGTCATTAATATCCTTTTGCAGCGTGACTTCGATCAAATTAAGCGATATTGCGACGACTGGAAGTTGAAAATCAACTTTCAGAAGACGGAAACAATCTCCTTCAGAACTCCATTGGCTGGGGCCTCTAGGGATACCAGAAAAAACTGGAAGAAATTGGCCATTATTGGACAAAATGGGCAGCCATTGGCGGTGAGAAGCGTAGTTAGATATCTAGGTATCTGGCTTGACAAGTATTTCGATAGACATATAGGTGCTTGTGTTGCTGGGGCCAAGAAGGCTTATGCTCTGACAAGTAGACTGTTTCATAGCAGTCAACTTGACTCCAGAGTGAAGGTCATTTGCTACGTGGCCCTTATAAGGCCGATCATCACTTATGGTTGTCCATTGTGGTTTAATATAGCGCCTAGTTATATGGAAAAGATTCGGGTTTTGGAGAGACAATGTCTTAGGACCTGTCTCCGGTTGTTCCGAACGCCTGAATCCAACTATATAAAATACTATCCCAACAAGGTCCTATACGATGGGGCTCAGTTGAATAGGATTGACAATTTCCTCATTAAGGTGACTCGAATGCACGTTGCAAGGGCGTTGGCCAGCGACAATAATCTGATCTTAGGGGCTTACTACCCCAATGAAATGTACATAGGGAGTACGCTCCGGTCTGGCTTTGTCCCGCCAGAGGCATTTATCCATATTGATGCAAAAGGGCTGGTACAGACGAGGGATTGTATTCCGGTTTTATACCATCGCTACCGCAGCGCGAGAGATAAGCGGCTCCTCCATGACGGGGAAGTCGCCAATGCTCATGAGCTCCTCCGTTTTAGTACCGCAATATCGGAGAGGGATAAATTCGACACGGAAAAGCAATTCGCCGAATTTTGGTGGCTTGTTGAGGGGGGAGGGGTCAACATGCCCTCCCAGGACGGTGCGTTACTTTAGGTAACATCCTCTTATAAGTTTAATTAGCTAGGGCGTTTTTGGGAGAGGCCGGGCTCGCCAACGTGTGGCGGTGCTTCCGGTAGTTGACTGACGCTGTAGTTGACGCATAGTTTGTAACATACCTTAATATTGCCCGTAGACCCCTAAAAGTTACTATATTTATGATCAGCATCGATAGTAATGTCGATCTAGCCATGTCCGTCCGTCTGTCGGCAAAAATTAGGCCTTTAAACTGGACCTAGAGAGCTGAAATTTTAACCATATATTCTCTAGGGTCCCGAAATAATCAAGTTTACGAATTTTTGAAATCCGCCCACAGACTCGCCCACAAACTCAAAAAAACAAAATTTTGAAAAAAAACGAATTTTGAGCTAGAAAGCTGAAATTTTTTATTTATGATCTGTGACTCCTAAAACTGCTTGGGATAAAAATTTTCAAAATCCGCCCACTGACACGCCCACAAATAAATAAAACAATTTTTTTGAAACCCCAAGTTTGAGCTAGGGAGCGTTTTTTTTTTATAAAATCCTTTAAATGTTATATAACAAAATATGTAGAGCGTTCTTAACAATTCAACCATACTTAGACTTTTGTCACGCCCACTTATGAGGGATAGGAATAAGAATAGGGTATCCAACAGTTCGCCCAAGCGGACTGTGGCCCGTCCCTATGTTTTTAAGTTAGATTTAATCATTTTTGTCTTGTACGTAAGTTGATATTCAGTAACAATTAAAAAATGAATTTAAAAGTAAAAGTAAAGTAATCGCTGCTCGACATATCACCGCAATTAAACGACATTTGGCGCGGTTAGTACGTAGATGAATGACCGTTTGAGAACAACCGCGTGTCGTTGCTTTTTTTTTAATAATTATGTATGTTGAATTTTAGAGATTATTATGTCCTTACGGAAACACAGGAAAGTTGTGTGGAAGTAGATTTGTTTTGAATAATTGAGGTTGTATAGCTTGTAGTTTGTTGTACATCAGTTGAAGGTAAGAGGAAAAATATCGATTTGTACTTCGGTAACCGATGGCCGATTTAAGAATGTCACTTAAACGACAATCGATGCTATATTTTCCCGGTACATCGACACACTTGAGTTGACGGTGTACGTCTCCTACTTCAGCTTTCACAAACTAATTATTTGTTCGGTCAAACATTAAATAAATTTTGTCGTTGATATTAAATATATATCATGGTTTTATTTCAATACAATACCCAAATCTTTTGTTTATCAAAACCACAACCTCTGTGATATTTCCACATACAACACTGACGAGCATACATGTTTACACATCAACTATGTATACCGTGAGTGCAGCGCGGCTCACACCTTTTTTTTCTATTATAACTTTACTATTTAAAGTGGGTTGTTTCTACAAAATACGCAAAACAATACAAATGGTTTTATTTCAAAACAAAACGACACTTTTTCACACTTTTTTCTTAAATTAGTAGCTGGATGTAAAACGACATAAGTCAAAATTTTTTTTTGAAAAACGGCTTTTTGTAGTAACTTAAATATACCACTTGAAAGAAGAAGAAAAAAATACTTTTTCACTTTACAACTTTTTTGTATTCATTGAAATTCAAAACTAAAATGATTTTTTTAAGTTCTGAAAAACTTCAAATGGCTTTTCTGAAAATGTATGAATTTTGACTTATGTCAGTTTGCTTTTCAAGCGACGATATATTAAATAAATTCAAATAAAAAAGTGAAATTGGAAAATTCGTGAAGTGCAATGTTTACTTCATTAGAACTTTTCTACACAAATGAAGAAAATAATTACAAAAATGTCCAACTATTAAGAAGAAACCTGAGAAATAAAGCAAATATCTTGGAACTGCCAAACTCGATGTAAGAATTCCTATAATTATAAATATTCATTGTTGATTGCTATCATTTATTATTGCGTATTTTAGATTTTTGAAAAACTTTCGCTTATCAAAAGAAGCGTTTGTGTTTGTTTTGGGACTGCTTGATTTACCAACTGGAATAAGGTCAACGCACGTTCCACCCATCTTTCAATTGGCTGCAACTTTAAATCTTCTTGGTGGTGGTGGCTATCAAAGACAAGTTTGGGCTGACTGGGCTGCACCAATGGGTCAAAGTACAGTGGCTGAAATTACTGCTGCAGTCATTAAAAAAATGCAGTCAATACTTTGCCCTTGATGATATACTCGTAGTTTATGCCAAAGGATTCAACAAAATCATATTTTTTTGAAAAATATAAAATTCCTGGAGGTTTATTTTTTGTTATATAATACATATATTAATCCTTGAAATATTTCGTTTACAATCGGTGATATAGATTTTTTGTTTAATAATGGGAACAAAACAATCAAAAGACATAAAAACGGATAATACCGGTACTATCATAAATGACGTGATAATTTAAAGAGCATCTATCGAAAACGAAGATGTGATCTTTTTTGTATATCTAATTGGAGTAATCCAAGTCTTTAATTTGGTGATAACAGTGTATAAAATGTGGCATACAAATTAAAAAAAAAAAAAAATACATAACTCACGCTCAGCCTCGTGAGCAAATATAAACACAAAAAAAAAATAATAAAAACACGTGAAATAGAATATCAGATGATATTCTAAAGTGTAATATGTGCAAAAATAAGGTAAATGTGGACAAAACAAACAAGTAAATACATAACTACAACTAATGCAATTCAGTTCAATGCAATAGACGAAAACAAAATAATAACAGATAACAAACAAAAAGAAAAGAGGAAATTACAAACAACAGCAGCCCAGAGAAGAAGAAATTACAAACAACCGCAGCCCAGGTAGCAACCAATTTTATATTGTAGGTATTGTATATTTGTAGTTGGATTTTTTATTATGATCTTAAATGGACAAGTGGTCCAAAATCCTAGGAAACATTGTTCCGTACACGGAAGAGTTTAGTAAATCGTATAAATGCATCAATAAAAGTGCCCCTATTACGCAAAAAACAATCAACTCACTCATTAACATATTAATTAAAAATTATAATAGTATAAGAACGCTGGTTGGTTGGTTGGTTTAAGTGGCTGTAATTCCCGTCATCTGACGAGGGAAAACACAAGTAGCGCAATGAGCGGCGTTTTGATACTACAACTAACGGAACCTAAAATTAAAGGGCGAGATGGATATTATTAAGGGGGCTCAAAACCATCCTGTGGAGTTGAGGAATTTGATGATGTTGTTGAAGTGGATGGTATGAATGGCCGAGAGGTCATTGTAAAACGGATGACCTAGTGCGCTGCGTCTGGTTTTGGCTAAAGCCGGACACTCACAGAGAAGATGGAACACTGTTTCACTCTTTTCTGTGTCAGAGCAGATGCGGCAGTGGGTGTTGTGAGGGATGCCAAGCTTGGCTGCGTGAGTGCCTAAAGGCCAATGGCCCGTACTGATTGCCGTTAGTCTGGCGACATCAACACGCGTTCTGGCTAAGAGGTTGTTTGTTCTGGCATCATCGTAGGTTGGCCAAATCTTTCTTGAAATGACACAGTCCGAACGATTCGTCCATCTAGTCTCGGCCCCTGAGATGAAGTGCAGGAGGATTTCTCTTTTTACATATCCCAGCGGAGGGAAAACTTCCTCCGCATGTGATACGCACAGAGCAGAGCCACGTCTGGCGAGTTCATCGGCTCTCTCATTTCCATCGATGTTCCTATGGCCGGGAACGAGAGAGATATCTAGCCGATGACAAGCCTTATTCAGCGTATCCCTGCATTCCACCACAAGCTTGGACGTAGACTTAGTTGAACTAACAGCCTTAATCGCGGCCTGACTGTCGACGAAGATGCCTATTTTTTTTCTGTGTGTCAATATGTTGAGAAGCAGTCTACACGCCTCCTTAATTGCAAATACTTCTGCTTAAAAGACGCTGGCTGCGTTGGGAAGGCGAAGGGTTTTAGAAATATCTAGCTCTGTAGAGAAAATGCCAGCTCCTACTCCTCAGTTCATCTTGGAACCATCTGTGAAGATAGGTATGTCGAATTCATTTACGACCGCATTTTCTTTCCATTCAGATCTAGAGGGGAATCTCACAGAGAAGCTTTTATGGAAGTTGAGTTTGGGTGTAATGTAGTCTGTACCTATTAGACCTATGCCTTCGGGAAGTGAAAGAAGGATGCTGGTATGGCCATATGGCCTTTCCGACCAACATTGAGATTCCTTCAATCTAACAGCACTACACGCTGCAATGTTTTTGATATACAGATCCACTGGCAGAAAGTTGAGAATCACATTGAGCGCCTCGGTCGGGCTTGATCGAAGGGCTCCAGTGATTCCAATTCCAGCTGTTCTTTGGATTCTGCTTAATTTAGTGACGTTGTAGGCTTTACTTAAAGCGGGCCACCATACCAGGGATCCGTAAGTGAGGATGGGACGTACCACCGCTGTGTACATCCAACGAACCATCTTTGGTTGAAGCCCCCACTTCTTGCCGAAAGTTTTGCTACAGGCGTAGAAAGCAACGCTTGCCTTCCGCACTCGGTGTTCGATGTTGGACTTCCAGTTGAGTTTGGGGTCAAGCGTGACTCCAAGGTATTTTGCGCTGGTGGATAAAGGAAGATTTTGGTTATTTAAGCGGGGAAGTGAGAAGGTTGGTATTTTGGTTTTGGTGGTGAAAAGCATCAGTTCAGTTTTGCTTGGGTTAACGCTTAGGCCACAACTTGTAGCCCACCCGCTAATCTTACCCAGTGCTCTTTCCATGATTTCACTTATCACGGTCGGAAACATTCCTGATACTAGAACAACCACGTCATCCGCATACGCAACGACTTTGATACCCTCCCTGTCGAGACTTGACAGGATTTTGTTGAGAACTATAATCCATAAGAGAGGCGAGATCACCCCACCTTGAGGTGTTCCTCTACTTACTGATTTGGTTAGAAGGGTATTGCCTAGTTTTGCTTGAATGATCCTCGTTTTGAGCATGGAAATGATCCAAGAAGTGACGAAGTCCTCTACGCCTAGTTCTAGGAGAGATTCCTGGATCGATTCAGTGTGGACGTTGTTAAACGCGCCCTCTATATCTAAGAAGGTGGCTAAGGTGTATTGGTGATGGAAGAGTGACCTTTCGACTGTACGCACTACTTCATGAAGAGCGGTCTCCGTCGACCTGCCCTTGAGGTATGCGTGCTGTGAGTTGCATAAGGGAGACCTTTCAAGGCCTGTTCTTATGTGAAGGTCAAGTACGCGTTCTAGAGTTTTGAGTATGAAAGAGGTTAGGCTAATAGGACGGAAGTCCTTCGCGGATCCGTGACCTCTTTTACCAACTTTCGGTATGAAAACTACTCGGACATACTTCCACGACTGAGGTATGTGATTTAGTAGGATACTGCTTCTGTAAATTTCAACTAGTAGGGGCACAACTATCTCGTCATGTTTTTGAAGCATGATGGGGAGAATGCCATCCTGCCCTGGTGATTTATACGGAGCAAAGCTGTGAATGACACAGAGAATCTTTTCCTTGGTTATAATGCGCTCAATCTCCTCCTGGTGAGAGGGGAGCTCTCCCCTCAATTGGGGCGGAAGTACGCAGTAGTCAGTGCAACCAGGAAAGTGTGTGTTAAGTAGAAGCTCCAAGGATTCGTCAGTGGATTCCGTCCAGGTTCCGTCCGTTCTCTTGATAAAAGATGGACTGGAGTCTCCTTTGGATAGAATCTTACTGAGTCTTGCAGATTCCTTAAGAGAATCGATGGATTGGCAGTATTCAGACCATGCTTGTGTCTTAGCTGATCTGATAGATTTTTTATAGAACTTTAGGCAATCCTTGTAGGGTTGCCAAAACTTATGCCTATAGCAGATGTTGAAAATGTCCCTAGTCAGCCTTCTGAGGATGGTTAGGTCGTCATTCCACCACGGCGGTAAGGTAACGGGACACGATGCCTTAAAAGCTGTGTTCATAGCTTTGCCTACTGCAAACACAATTGTGTCCAGTTCTGCACCTGATTCAATTTTCAGGTGTGGTAGATTAGGGAGTTTAGAATTCAATATTTGACCGAATTTCTTCCAGTCAATTCTTTTTGGATCTCTGTACGGAGTAGGAGTATCTATCTTGATACTCAGATTGAAGAGTATCCACTCGTGGTCCGAGAAGGACTTTAGGTTGGAGACTCTCCAATTCTCAACCCTGAAGATGCCATTGTTTGTTTTGAGTGTAATGTCTAACACTTCTTCCCAGCCGTTATGAGTTTCCGTACTTGGAAATATAAAGGTAGGGGTGTTACCTATATTACATACACATAGATCTGTAGTTAAAAGAAAATCAAATAAAGACTCACCTCGTTCATTTATTTCTTTGCTGCCCCAAAGATGATGTCGAGCGTTAGCGTCACAGCCTATGAGCAGACTGCCTTGTCTCGCTTGTATCTCTGCTGTGAGTTGCTGCACTTCTTCTGGCGGGGATGGTTTATCGTGCGCCATATAAGCGGATGATATGAATGTGGTTTGGCCCTGGGTGAGTTCAAGCTTAACGACGGTTAGATCACCCGAGCTGAAGTTGGGACATAAGAAAGCATAAGAAGTTAATGTATTTTTTAGCTAAAATGCATGTTCTTGGCTTACCGACGTCTTTTTTGTAAAAAAGGTTGTAGTTGCTGTCTGAGAGGCCCATTATGGTAGTCTTCCTGACCCAGGGCTCTTGAATGATGCCGATGTCAATGTCTTCCTCTCTGAGGAAGACCAGAAGATTCTCCGATGCACATTTCGAGTGCTGGAGATTCGACTGGATGACTTTCAGCATGTTAAGATTGGGTGTTGGAAGCGATCGCCAGTTCCTCCACCACCATATTGGCAGCGGCGACATCGTCTATGTCATCCTCGGGTACTGTCGATCGGAAGATCTTGAGTTTGGCGAGCCGTATGCCAAAACTGAGCTTGTAATCAGCTGCTTCTAGTGCCCCTAGGCACTCCTCGTTGATTAGCAGCAGGTAGGATAAGCTGTTTTTCTTTGGTTCTTCTGCCTTTATGACAGCCCAATCATCCATAGGAATGGTCGGATTTTGAAGCTTGAGGCACTTAAGCAGACTCTCAGAGTCTATCTTCATAACCGGTAGCCAAATACGGGCCCTAGGTCTCGTGGGAATATCCTTGGCAGGGATGAGCTTAAGCTTTAAGCCCTCCCAAGCTTCGGCGATCTTGTCGATGCATGAGCCAAGAAAATCTTTAGAGTACTGGTCCACGCATTTAATCACCCGATATCCTCGTACCATTTCCGCGCAGTCGAAACTGGGTAATTGGTTGTCAACTCCGGAGAGCACGTTCTCCACAACCATCTCTGATAGTTTGGCTTCGATGCTACACCAACGGTCCGACACTGTTTTGCCGTTTTTTGACAACTCGTCTATAATGGCGACCTGAAGATGGTCCCTCACCACCTCGGTGAAGGTTCTGGTAGCCTGTGAAGTGGATGGCCCCTGGAAGTTATTTAATCTAGGGGCGATCTTGGATCTTTTAGAGGTGTGAGAGGTCTCAACTTGGGACCTGTTTCTCTTCACACTCTCTTTCTTTTGTCGATTTTGCCTAGGGTTATTTTGGTATTTGACGTACTCGTCCACCACCTTTTGGTACTTTATTTTGTCCTCTTTATCCCTCTCTAGAGTCGCGCCAGTCTCTTCATTCTTCGCAATCTTTGCAAGAATGTAGACAGCCCTGTTGTAACGTGACTTCAAGAGAGAGCCAGAGGACTTCTTGAGTTTGGGTGCACTATGGCTGGTGCTCCCAGTTGTGGGTTTTTCAGTTATATTGAGTGGCTTTTGGATACTATGGCTGGTATCCTCGGCCATAACTGTAGAGTTGGAAGTGGTAGGTTTATCGCCTAAAGGAATACTATGGCTGGTGCTCCTTAGGCTTGAGGGGTCAACTACTGTCTCCTGGCTGGAGGCTAATAGCTCCTCCTCGGAAGAGGTCCCTAAGAGGGATTCTTCTTTTTTTGTTTTTTTTTGTATTTTTTTTTTATTATTTTTTTTTATATTTTCTCTTTCTGTTTCTTTTATGTTTTGGTTTTTGTTCATTTTGTTATTAGGGTCCCACGAGTACGTCCGGAAAAGAGAGTCCATCCCGGCAGAGCCGACTTACCGAGATAAGGCACTTAATACAACCGACCTTGCCTGGGCGTCGGAGGGAGCTCGTGCGCGACTGGTTTTACCTCCAGCCTTTCATCCTTGGGTACGGTTTGCTATATGCTCGCTCCACCACTGGAATTAGGTTGGATTTAAAGGTTTACTCCTACCTCACACTAATGGATCACGACAAACGATTGAGACGATTAGCGTAAATCCTTGGCTGACACTAACCGTTTGACCGGTTAGCCATTTTCAGGCGGGCGCCCACGTGAAGGACTAAAGTGTGAGGATTTTGCTCAGCCCATAAGAACGCTACTCAATGTACATTTTAGTAAACTAACAACTCATCATAAACAAGTAGCCACTGAAATATTTCATAGTTTTAGGGACAAATTACTTAAAGTCTCTAGTAGACATGGTATTGAACTAGAAGTTCCTTTAGGAATAAATGAAGAATTCATTTATGGTGAACAATTAAAATTAACAGACAAAGAGGAACAAAATTTAATAATGGGTGCCACACAAATTGAGTTCATGAATTCGGCCGCAAAAATCTTGCCGGAATTCGACGGAAACCCAGGCAATTTAAAGGGCTTCCTTGACGCGATATCCCTTATAGAAAAAATTAAAGAAACACATGAGGATATAGCAGTTACTCTAGTTAAAACTAAATTGAAGTGATCTGCTCGTGATCTTATTGTTAGGGAAAATACTTTACAGCAAATCATAAGCAAGTTAACATCAGAAATTAAGACCACGTCATCCGAGAATATATTAGCAAAATTAACAAGTACACAGCATGCACAGAGTAACACAGATGATTTTGCGAATAAGATAGAGGATTTGACTAAAGCCCTAAATTCTGCATATATCTCAGAAGGCTTCACGCCTGAAGCAGCAAAGAAAATTTCAACACAAGCTGCAGTAAAAACTCTGATAGACAATGCAACAAATTCTGAACTACGAATCACAATGCGTTGTTGCAATTTTGGAAACGCAAATGAGGCAGTTGCCAAGTATGTGCAAACTCATATGGAGGTAACAAAAAAGTTAGGTGAAATCAGATATTACAGGGGAAATCAAGGAAAAAGTCGAGGTGCACCAAATCACCTATATAACGGTGAGCAAAGATGGCGCACCAGAAGCTACCAACAATCACGATTTAGCAATCGTGGTCGTGGTAGATAAAGCGGACGTAGAAATTATAACACTAACCGCGGCACAAACTATAACAGTTACAGGGGACAAACAAATCGACAATTTCAACAGAGACAACAAGGACAAGTCCGCCTGGTTAACAATCAGGACCAGGGAAACGAATTAACGCTCCAAGATATTCAGAACTAAATATAAAAATATACCATTTAAATCTAAGCTTGAGTTCTTACATATCAATTAAAACAAGTCTTAGCAATGCTTACACATTATTCTTAATTGATACGGGCGCTGATGTGTCAGTTCTCAAACAAAGAAAAGTCGGAAATAGGCTCCTAAATACCATCAGCACTATAAAGCTCAGTGGAATAGGGCAAGGCGTAATCAATTCATTTGGAAACATAGAGGCCGATCTCGTAGCAGATAATATTTTAATAGCACACACATTCCAGGTAGTTCCTGACGATTTTCCGACACCATGTGATGGAATTTTAGGACTAGATTTCATAAAAATGTATAATTGTATATTGGATTACCATTGTAATCAAGAGTTATTGATATTACGACCGAGAAATTTCCAAGATATTAGTATACCAATGCGAAGCACACCATACAAAAATTCGGTTATAATTCCAGCTAGATCCGAAGTAATAAGAAAAATAAATGTGATATCATCCGAAAATGAGGTACTGATTCCAAACCAACAGTTGGAAAATGGTGTTTTCATAGCCAATACACTAGTTTCTCAAGAAACTCCGTTTGTCCGTCTGATAAATATAACTAAAAAGGACGTCATACTTAAGGACGTAGCAATTAAAACAGAAAGTCTATCCAATTATGAAGTAGTTACTTCCAATGGTAACAATAGCAGTCACAAAGAAGAGGTGCTACGAAAGTTAAACAACCATTTTCCAGCTCTTGCTAGAGCACAACTCAACAAACTCTGTTCCGATTTCGTGGACATATTCGCGTTAGAAAGTGATAAAGTCTCGACAAATAATTATTATAAACAAAAATTACGATTAAAAGACAATACTGCCGTTTACATAAAAAATTATAGAACTCCTCATAGCCAAAAAGAAGAGATAACCAAACAGGTAGACAAACTGCTAAGAGATGGTATAATAGAGCCATCAATATCAGATAAATACCCACTTCCTCGCATTGATGACATACTCGATCAACTAGGAAGGGCGAAGTATTTTTCGTGCCTTGATCTAATGTCGGGGTTCCACCAAATCGAATTGGAAAAAAAACTCACGTGATATAACTTAATTTTCTACTGAAAAAGGATCATTCCGCTTTAAAAGACTTCCATACGGATTAAAAATAGCCCCAAATTCATTTCAGAGAATGATGTCTTTTGCATTCTCAGGTTTGAATGTAGCCCAAGCATTTCTGTATATGGATGACTTGGTAGTAATCGGTTGTTCGGAAAGACATATGCTTAAAAACCTAACAGAAGTTTTTCATTTGTGCAGAAAGTATAATTTAAAATTGCATCCGGACAAGTGTTCATTCTTCGGTCACGAGGTGACTTTCCTTGGGCATAAATGCACGGATAAGGGGATACTGCCAGATGAAAGCAAATTTGAAATTATACGCAATTATCCCACTCCGAAAGATATAGATGAGGCAAAAAGGTTTGTTGCATTTTGCAACTATTACAGGCGGTTCATAGCAAATTTTGCAGAACATGCACGCCATTTAACAAGATTAAGCAGAAAGAATGTTTCATTTCATTGGACAGAGAATTGCGAGACAGCTTTTCAATATTTAAAAAATCAGTTATTAAGTCCATCCGTACTGCAGTACCCAGATTTTGAAAAAGAATTTTGTATAATAACAGACGCTAGCAAGCATACTTGCGGAGCGGTACTTACCCAAAAATATGGCGAAAAGTACATGCCCATATCTTACGCATCAAAAGCATTCACAAAAGGTGAAAGCAATAAGTCCACCATTGAACAGGAACTTACAGCCATACATTGGGCCATAACACACTTTAAACCATATATTTATGGGAAAAAGTTTTTGGTAAGGTCTGATCACAGGCCATTGTCCTATTTGTTTTTAATGAAAAACCCGACCTCCAAGTTGACGCGAATACGCTTAGATTGAGAAGAGTACGATTTTGTGATAGAATATAAGGAAAATTATGTAGCGGACGCTCTATCACGAATAGACTTCAATGATATTAAAGCTATTAGAGCAGAAAATAAAATAATAAAGGTAACAACTCGTCAAGACACACGGAAAAACCTATTGAATAAATCAAACTGCACCAATACGAACAAAACTCATTGTAAAAACAATCCAAGAGTTTATGAAGTACTTAATCCTAAGGATGTTAGGAAATACACTCATCTAACATTTGGTCCGCAAAATTGTTATTTTAAAAGTGGAAGAAAGGGTATTGGTTTGCTTAAGTTAGACCAATTTGTTGTTAATGGAAAACTTTGCCTAGACAATTTTTTTCCAGTGCTTCAAAGAGAAGCCAATATCAAAAATCTAACAAAATTGCAGTTATCACTGAACGAAAAAATATTTGAGAAGATCATGGTCAACGATTTTAAAGAAATGGGTAACAAATTACTAAGTAAAATAATTATAGCGCTAACACCCAAAGTGATAACAATATATAGCAATGAGGAAAAGGAATCGATAATGGAAAAATACCACGATAACCCAATCTGGGGAGGCCACCCAGGTATCACAAGGTTATTAAACAAAATTAGACGTGAATATCGTTGGCGTAACATGACGAAAGATATCAAAACGTACGTAAAGTCATGTGAATTGTGCCAACTCAATAAAAATCTGACCAAAACCAAAGAACCAATGGTAATAACACCAACAATAGAAAAAGCATTCGATATTGTGCTAATAGATACCATTGGTCCACTACCTTTAACAGAAACAAATAATGAATACGCGATAACTATGGCATGCGATTTGACTAAGTATTTGGTAGCAATACCTATTCCAGGCAAAAGTGCAAAAGCAGTAGCGAAAGCCATTGTTGAAGGTTTTGTGTTGAAGTATGGTCCCATGAAGAAAATTATAACAGACATGGGAACTGAATATAAAAATCAAATTTTAACTAATCTTTGCTCCTTGCTACAGATAGATAAAGAGACTTCAACAGCTTATCATCATCAAACCTTAGGCACAATAGAACGCAGCCATAGAACGTTTAATGAATATTTACGTTCCTACATATCGGTTCAAAGAAACGATTGGGATGAGTGGTTACAGTTCTTTGCATATTGTTATAATACCACTCCATCAGCTGTACATGGCTACTGTCCATTTGAGCTAGTATTTGGGAAAAACCCAAACTCCCTTCAGTGGTTAAATGAAAAATCTATAGACCCAGTGTACAATATTGACTCTTATGACAAAGAAATTAAGTTTAGGTTACAGTCGGCCAATGTGCGGGCCAAAACGTTTATTAAAAATGCAAAAATTAAACAAAAATTACTGTATGACATAAAAATAAAAAAGCTAGAAATTAATATAGGAGACTTGGTTTTATTAGAAAACACAGCAGGCCACAAGTTGGATAATGCATTCACAGGTCCATACAAAGTAGTAGAAATTAAGGAAAATAAAAACTGCGTCATAGAAGACAGAAACAGGAAAAAGGTGTTAGTTCATAAAAATAGGCTTAAGAAATTCACAGAAAAATAAGTGAACATGATATTGATTATATAAAGTACATTATCTCCTATAAGGAAGCTCTCAAATTATACAAAAAAGAGCTAAGGAAAGCCAAAAGATCATCCTGGAGACTCTTCTGTGGCAAAATAGAAGAAGTCTCTGAGGCATCAAGGCTAAGAAAAATCCTAGCTTCAAATCCAACCATGCCCAGCTGTCTAAAGAAAGCTGATGGATCCTGGACGATATCTAGCGAGGAATCGCTCAATCTGCTACTTGATACCCACTTCCCAGGTAGCTCCAACATTACCGGGTACACTGATCTGAATAGATTACTGGCACAGGTGACTCATTCTCAAGGTCTGATTACAAGGGACAAGCTGCTTTGGGCACTAAATAGCTTCAAGCCCTTCAAGTCTGCAGGACCAGACGGCATAATACCTGCCGAATTACAAATGTCTTCAGATATCATCACACCAGTATTGGAGATGATTCTGAACAGCTGCTTAAAAATGGCATATATTCCTCAGGCTTGGAGAGAAGTGAAAGTGGTCTTTATACTAAAAGCCGGGAAATACTCCCATGTCAGCCCAAAAGACCTGAGACCTATTAGTTTATCATCATTCCTCCTCAAAACGTTGGAGCGACTGATTGATATCCATCTCCGTACCAACATAAATACGCAGCTTCTATCTGCGTCTCAACATGCATACTGTAAGGGTAAGTCAGTTGAAACTGCCCGTCACTCTCTGGTACGCACTATAGAATACTCCCTTCATCACAAGGAGTACACTATGGTTGCTTTTCTGGATATAGAAGGCGCCTTTAACAACGTGGGTACATCTGCAATCACGGATGCACTGACAGCACTGAATGTGGAGGGTTCGCTTGGTGAATTGATTAATCTACTGCTCACAAGTCGGATTATCAACTCAAAACTGGGCGTTTCATCCGCCAGGAGGTCTGTCAGTAGAGGCACGCCGCAAGGCGGGGTCCTTTCCCCCCTTCTCTGGAATTTGGTGGTGAATGAGCTACTGATATACCTGGAAGGGGTGGGCTAAAGGGTGATTGCATATGCGGATGACATTGCTATAGCCGTCTCCGGGAAGTACCTCAATACTATAAAAGAACTCATGCAAAACGCTCTTAACAAGCTAAAAACATAGAACGGGCTACAGTCCGCTTGGGCGAACTGTTGGATACCCTATTCTTATTCCTATCCCTCATAAGTGGGCGTGACAAAAGTCTAAGTATGGTTGAATTGTTAAGAACGCTCTACATATTTTGTTATATAACATTTAAAGGATTTTATCAAAAAAAAAACGCTCCCTAGCTCAAACTTGGGTGTTTCAATAAAATTGTTTTATTTAATTGTGGGCGTGTCAGTAGGCGGATTTAAACAAACACATGAGAATAAAGGGCCCCTAGAGAGTATATATTATAAATTTCAGCTCCCTAGCTCAAACTTTGAACTTTCAAAAAAAAAAAAATAATAATTGTGGGCGTGTCAGTGGGCGGATTTTGAAAATATTTACACATGAGCATAAAGGGCCCATAGAGAGTATATACTATAAATTTCAGCTCCCTAGCTGAAACTTTGGATTTTCAAAAATTAATATACCCTTCGAATAGGGTATAAAAAAATTATTTTATTTATTTGTGGGCGTGTCAGTTGGCGGATTTTGAAAATTTTTTATCCCGAGCAGTTTTAGGAGTCATAGATCATATATAAAAAATTTCAGCTTTCTAGCTCAAAATTCGATTTTTTCCAAAATTTGGTTTTTTTGATTTTGTGGGCGTGTCTGTGGGCGGATTTCAAAAATTCGTAAACTTGATTATTTCGGGACCCTAGAGAGTATATGGTAAAAATTTCAGCTCTCTAGGTCCAGTTTAAAGGCCTAATTTTTGCCGACGGACGGACGGGTGGACGGACGGACGGACATCGCTAGATCGACATTACTATCGATGCTGATCATAAATATAGTAGCTTTTAGGGGTCTACGGGCAATATTAAGGTATGTTACAAACTATGCGTCAAAATTAATATACCCTTAGAATAGGGTATAAAAATGGGCTAATCGCTGTGGCTTGGGTATCAACCCCCACAAAACAGAATTAATCCTCTTCTCCAGGAAACACAAGATTCCGCACATCGACCCACCCTCTATTGGTGGTATAAGATTAGTATTCTCTGACGAAGCTAAGTTCTTGGGTCTTATCTTCGATAGGAAGTTAAGCTGGAAACCCAACATACAAGAAAGGGTAAAAAAAGCCACAGTGGCACTTTTCTCTTGCAAAAAAGCCATTGGCAACAAGTGGGGTCTATAACCCCGCATAACGCATTGGCTATTTGTATCGGTCGTAAGACCGATTCTCACATATGGGGTTGCTGTCTGGTGGACTGCCCTAAGTAAAGCTATAAACTGTGCTAAGCTTGGCAAAGTCCAACGCACAGCTGGTTTCTGCATAAGTGGAGCACTCCGTACCACCCCCTCTGCAGCACTAGATATCCTGCTACATCTGTTACCACTCGACATTTTTAGTAGGCAAACAGCAGCCTGTTCTGCTATCCGCCTTAAGGCTACCTCGCAGTGGGTTAACAATAACATTGGCCACACCACCATTCTGGACTCATTTGAGTCTCTACCAGGAAACATAGATTACACCATACCCCAATTACAGTTTGGAAAGAACTTTCAAGTCACTATTCCTTCCAGATCATTCTGGGAGGACGCTGAATTTGAGGAAGTTAAAGCGATCCACTTCTACACCGATGGATCAAAAACTAGTGACGGGGTTGGTGGCGGCGTTTTCTCCGAAAGGCTTAATCTGAGTCTCTCTTTCCGTCTTCCTAATCACTGTAGCGTATTCCAGGCGGAGATTATGGCGATAAAAGAAGCCCTGACGTGGCTGAAGAGAAATGTGATATCCACAAAGGATATCTGTATCTTATCGGACAGTCAGGCCGCGATCAAGTCCGTGGATTCAGTATCTTTAAACTCCATTGCAGCCCTCGACTGCCGTTCATCTCTTATGGAGATGGCGGAGCAGTTTAACATTCACCTCTGTTGGGTGCCGGGGCATAGAGATATTCCAGGAAACTGCAGGGCTGATGAACTCGCCAAAAAGGGAACCAAACTCCCCCTTTTACCTGAAAAGGGTTCTCTGGGTATCCCAATCGCTACCTGCAAACTTTTATTCAAGCTATCTGCAATCGAGGGAACAAACCTTAGGTGGACAGGTAGTAATACATGTCTAGCGACTAAGCACATCTGGCCAAAGCTGGACCTGCGACGATCTAAGAGTCTGATCTCACTAAACCGACTGCATATTAGCTCCACTATAGGTGCCATTACATGGCACTGTCTGATAGGCAAGCATGCATCGAGGCTTGGCGTTTATTCTAACGATTTCTGTAGAAGTTGCTTGGACGAGGAGGAGGAGGAGACTATACTTCACCTTCTCTGCACATGTCCAGCTCTCTCCCATAATAGAAATCTTTATCTGGGAGATTTCTTGCTTAACAATCTTAACGACTTGGCTAATGCTGACGTTAGAAGTCTATCGCGCTTCATAAGAAGCTCTAAATGGTTTAACTAGTAGAGGGGAAACCCCTCGACCCGTGTGGCATCACAATGGACCTAATCCTGGTCTAAGTGTGTCGGCCTTCTGTTGACAGCCACTTTAACCTAACCTAACCTAAGTACATTATACATGTCTATAAAATATTGTTGAATAAATTGCAGATACGTATTGCAGTTATAAAAATATGTATGTAATTATGAAAAAAAAATTTTTTTTAATATTATAAAAATTTGAATTCTTAAATTTAAGTATTATACTAAGCAATATTTTTAAAGCTGTGTTGAAAAAATTTTTTAATATATTTTTAAATCGTTATAAAATAACATTATTAATATAAAAAAAAAAAAAAAAAATAATAATAAAATAAATTTAATATAAATAGGTACGTACCTAGGTTATAAATATTTAGCTTAAGAGTACTTAACTTAAGAGTAAATAGTGTTTAAAAGTACCTAGATTAAGAATATTAAAATGTTACTATACCTTAAGATTCTAATTTTTCAAAAAAAAAAAATAATAAAAAGGGACTAAAGGCATAAGGCAAGCATAATTTCATTAAAATAAAATTATACCTCAAAAGGAGGAAGGTGTAATAGCAACATTCCATTCCAAGATTCTAATTACACCCTGGGAATCATCTCTAACTATGGTTCTCCAGGTGTATCATATTGTTCACTATGCTTCATGCCTAATCAGCATTTAAATACACCCTGGGAATCATCGCTAATTATGGTTCTCCAGGTGTATCATATTATAGTACATGTCGCTGCATGCGATTGCTGCATGCTCAGTTCTATGCTTGGCCTATGCTGGCAGTTCGACTTGAACCTGATTGACGAGCGTTTCATTACAATATCGTGATTATAAGGCCAATGGAAAATGAGAACATGTTCTTCAATCGCAAATGAAGGCATAGTATAAATGCCATGGTTGTAAGTTTAACTTAAAACATCGTTTTGTGAAATAATCTTCATACCTATATGCATATGTATTATCTATTCCAGATTTGCGATGCAAACACACAAATTTTGGCTTTAAATGCTAAATATGGGAGCAGTGCTCATGACAGCTTTGTCTTGCGACAAAGTGCAGAAAGAAATGTATTAGAAAGAGATTCTATGGCAGGCAGGAGCTTATCATGGCTGCTTGGTATTATTATATTTGATATATAAATTGTTAAATTCTGTAACATCTTTTTTTTTAATGTGATAGCGGCTAACCACTAGAGCTTTTCCTACTGACGCCATATTGAAGCGTTTATGAAGACTCCCCCGAATCACACTTTAACTCAGTTCATTCGAAAGCCAGAAGTATTGTAGAACGATGCATCGGTCGTTTAAAAGGTAAGCCCTTATTTTATATTATGAACAACTTTAAATACAAATTTAATTTGTTTAGGTCGATGGCGTATAATACTTGAAGAACGAAAGTGTAGATATAGTCCCATAAGAGTTGTCGAAATCATAAATGTCTGTGCTGCAATGCACAACATATGCCTCGCCTACAACGTACCCTATCCGGAACGAGAAAATATTATTTCCCCAAACTATTCACCGCAAACTGGAGATACAATAGATATTGGAGAAGGTAGAAGAATTCGCAACAGAAGAAGAGAAGAGAGAATTTATTTGCAAATTAATAATCGCCGTGCTGTGTTTTTTTTTAATTTAAAATAATAATAATAATTTAACGAAATAACAAATTGGTTTTTATTTTAACGCAAAAAACTTTAATTTAACTGAATAAACCTTTAAAAATATTGCTTTTCTAAAGCTTTGTACACATTTGTATTGCAAAATAACATAAAAAAATAAAACTAACTAATATCACTAGTGATGAGATCATGCATACATATGACTTTTTTTGGTAAATACGTTACACAAGTGATACTCGTAACTAGGACTTGGAGTTGAACTCCAATAATTTGATCTCATTTGCCACTTTTGCCACCTCTAGTTCCAAGCACCTCATTTCGAGTTCTTCCATTTTGTAAAAATTTTGCGATTCTAATTCTTTTATTTTGGTATCGCACAACTGTCTTAAACAGTCGCGAATCTCCACCAAGGTGTTGTTGGTTTTGTTGGTGTTCTCCACTTGACTAGCAAAGAATTGTTTTTAGATTCCAATCTGCTCTTGCAGAACATCTTGCTTTTCTTTAAAAATTCTTTACCGTCTCTTTGGTGTTGCAGCTGGAGGGATGTGTGTATTAGTCGAATCTTGCAACGGCGTTCCAGTGAGGTCATCTAGGAGCTGCTCAATGCCATCGTCATCATGCACGTTTTCATTGGATACTGTTTATGAAAATAAAAGATATGTATTAATAGGTATTTAAAAATATTTAGATATATTCTACCTTTTTTACGTTAGCCAAAACTCAATGAGTTCGAAATCCCGCTCACACATGCTTCCAAACCACATGCAGCAACTATGGCTTCATCCGTCTCGTCCAAGCTCTTCAAATCAAATGGACCACCACCAGTTTTTTTTTTAGCGAATTCCTGTTGTGGGTATACTTTTTTTGTCTTGTATTTTCGTAGAGTCCAGATCTATATTAGGATTTAATAAATTTATAAACTTAACAATTGGTGTGTATATTACTTACTCTTTTCCACTCAGCAACAGTTTTTGTTGGCGGTCCATTTGTATTTAATATCTTTCTGAGCGCTTCCCATTCCTGCCTCTGGGCTGTCCGGGCAGTGCTGGAAAGTGCATTATAGCACCTAGCCAAATCAGGATTTTCCTGCATGTACGTCGAAAGGATCCTCATTTGTTCTTTGTTCGCTTGAGACCTTAAAAAAACAGCAAAATATTGTAATTTGTGAATATATTATTTTCTCAATTTCACTTACATTTCTTACAATGAAAAATAAACACACTCAGCATCTTGGAATGACAGCGTCGGCAAGGAAGTGACGTTTAAAACTCTAAGTGCTGCCAATAATCAATCATTTTTTAGTGATCGCTTTACCCAGAGCAAAGAGGAGTTGATAATCAAAAACGACAATCAAAAAGCGACAATCAACTATCACCTTAGCCGATACCACCCCAGCATTCATGCATTCATCTGTCTTATAGGGCCCAGAATAGTTCGAGCAGTATGTCTTGATGTGGCAATTTCAATCTCAATTTCACAGTTTCTACACTGTGTAAATTTGTTTTTTAGTTTTCGCTGAAAGCTCCAGTTGACTTGAGTATGGAAGATCGAACGTATGTTTTTTTTAAGATCAAATAATTTTACAGATCCACTTTCAAGTGAAACAATATAAAATGTGTCTGAATAATGTTCGTACTTCTTAGTAACAATTTTCACTTCTTTGCACTTAAGGCCGCGATTGATTAATTCGTTTTTTAATACACTGACATCGAAAGCACCTAAGTCAAACAAAATGACTTTAAAAGCTTTTTCACCTCTAAGGTCATGAATGAAGAATTGACTATTCTCTTCCTTTAATTTGCTTAGCACCAAATTGTAAGAATTAATTGTTTCGCACATGATTTTTATGCCGATCGAAATTTGTTTAATCGAATAATCAGAAATGTTAAGGTTTTTCATGCTAGAGTGCACAAAATCAGAAAGCTTCCGCAGTAGTTTAATTGGTGGTGGGAAATTTACTTTTTTTTGGAGATTTATCAGGCGACACAATTTCGTCCATCTCCTCACTACTATTGTCACTATCGTGTACACATTGAAGAGCGGTCCAATAGTTTTTTCTTGGGTCTTTTTCCCGCGAAACCATTTTCGGCATGGTTTTGGGTTTTTTGTACGAGGACACAGGAATGTCCTCGGTATTAGGCGATCTCGCGCGTTTATTAATATTGGTAGCAATATTTCCAGAAATGAGGGGTTAAAGTCTAAGAACTCACAGTAAGAATACGACGTGCGCTTACAAAAGCTCCCGACAGACTGAGTCAACATTCGAGTTGATTTTTGGTGAGACAAATTTTAGCTGATATCATTTCTTCAAGTCTACACAGATGCACTTCTCCACCCCCACTTGTCTCCTCCATGTTATTTATTTGCTTCGGTGATACTTCTAACTTTTGATTATAGAAACCAATGCTACATGACACGCAAGTGCAAAATTTTCCAAAAAAGCTTTACATATAAACATTTATCGATTCCTTTCCAAAATTGTACTTATCTAACTTTAGTAGCTCCAGAGATAGTCGGTAGGTATTAAACGTGATTTTAGCACGAATTCGCATGTCTCCTATTTCAACCTAAATGTTTCCCATACAACTTTTTGCAACACCCACACAAATTCATATTCGCAGAACACCCAAACATTTGCCCTAAAATCCATAATGCATTGACAGTCAATCGGCAAATCGAAGGTCAGTATTATTCGATACGTAAAGTAGCACTCGAAGCAGTGCGAGTTACAATTCATCAACCCGTCTGTGAAATGCCAAAAAAAACTTGTAGCCACGGAAAAGTGTTAATGATCTATATGACATATTGCTACGCTGCGATGTTCAGTGGGAGTATCTTTACAACAGCTTCCGATAAGTCACACTATAAATTGGGATATTTTGTTAAGTGAAGATCATTCCTAACTCGTTCCTCAATCCGATCGTTTGTTACAAACAGAAAATTAATATGAAATTTGCTATAACCTTCGCATTATGCATTGCCGCCGCTTTTGCCGCACCCTTGGACGACCCAAAGAACGCTGTCATCACAGCTTATGAAAACGATAACATTGGAGTTGATGGATACAAATTTAAGTGAGTATATTATGCAAGAACTTTAATCCCGAATTTGATAGATACTTTTCTTGTTAGTGTGGAAACAAGCGATGGCAAGTCCTTTTCTGAACAGGGACAACTGAAGAACATTGGAACTGATGAGGAAGCTATTCAAGTTAATGGACAATACTCCTATACCGGTCCAGATGGTGTTGTGTACGCTGTGAAATACACCGCCGATGAGAATGGTTTCCAACCCGTTGGCGCCCATATTCCCCACGCATAATTCATCAGACCCGTCTAGTTTCATTTGTAAACTCAAACATTTCTAAAAGAAATAAAACAAAATGTTTTCATAAAAATGCATTCCTCTTTTATCTATTTAATGTTTGTATGTTTTAAATAAATATTAGGTACTAAAAGTAGGTAGGTGCGGCCTCCGCAGCAATTAGCATATCCATGATTTAAATGCCGAAATATGAAGGTACATAGCACTAGAGAATTCAGGTTTTATAAGACGATCACGATACGCTGGCGAATCTTTGTGATGTGTAATGTGTCAATATGCATTACCAATCGCATAATTTTCGGTTTAGTTGGGATTGTATATATACGTGTGGATGAACAACCTTGACATGCAAGGAAAGGTAAGCTGATTTTATATATTTTTTTAGCATTAATTAGCTCTGCAATCAAAAACCTTAATTGAAGTAAATTCAATTTAAAGCTAGGTGCTGACCATTGTTACCAAACATTTAACATTATTTCATGCAAAAAGTTATTAGACAAGTTATTGCAATGGTTGAATGAACAACAAGTTGTGGTTGCTACCACGTCACAGCAAGGCAGCGTCCTTTTCCCCCTTCTCTGGAACTTGGTGGTGATTGAACTACTGATACACCTGGAAGGGGAGGGCTGCAGGGTGATTGATTGCATATGCGGATGACATTGCTATGGCTGTCTCCGGAAAACACCTCAACACTATAAAGGAACTCTTGCAAAACGCTCTCAACAAGCTAAAGAGATGGACCAATCGTTGTGGCTTGGGTATCAACCCCCACAAAACCGATTTTGTCCTCTTTTCCAAGAAGTCCAAAATCCCACATATTGACCCACACTCTATTGGTGGTATAAGCTTAACTTTTTCTCATGAAGCTACGTTTTTGGGTCTAATCTTTAGCTGGAAACCCAATATACGAGAAAGAGTCACAGTAGTGAATTGGGGTCTACAACCCCGCATCACTCATTGGCTATATGTATATATCGGTCGTAAGACCGATTCTAACTTACGGGTTTGCTGTCCGGTGGGCTGCCCTGGGTTAAGCTACAAATTGTGATAAGCTGGGCAAAGTTCAACGCACAGCTTGTATGTGCTTAAGCGGAGCACTCCGAAAAACCCCCTCCGCAGCACTATATATTCTACTATATCTGATAGCAGGCAAACAGCGGCCTGTGCTGCTGTCCGCCTAAAAGCTACCTCGCAGTGGATTAATAATAATATTGGCCACTCCATCATTCTGGACTCATTTGAGTCTCTACCAGGACTACACCATATCCCAATTACAGTTTGGAACGAACTTCCGAGTCACTATTGCATCCAGATCATTCTGGGGTGACGCTGTATTTGCTGAAGGTAATTCGATCCACTTCTATACCGATGCATAAAAAAACTAGTGATGAGGTTGGTGGAGGCGTTTTCTCCGAAAGGCTAAATTTTAGTCCCTCTTTCCATCTTCCTAATCATTGTATCGTATTCCAGGCGACAATTATGATAATAAAAAAAGCCCTGACCTGTCTGAAGAGAAATGTGATATCCACAAAAGACATCCGTATCTTCTCAGCCAGTCAAGCCGCGATTAAGTCCGTGGATTCAGTCTCTTTAAATTCCATCGTACCGCTTGACTGCCGTTCATTTCTTAGGGAGATGGCGGAGCAGTCTAACATTCACCTCTGTTGGGTGCCGGGGCATAAAGAGATTCCAGGAAACTGTAGGGGAGATGAACTCACCGAAAAGGGAACCAAACTACCTCTTTTACTTGAAAAGGCGTTCCTGGGAATATCAATCGGTACTTGCAAACTTTTATTCAAGCTATCCGTTATGGAGTTGTTGTCTGCACCTCGACGCAAGCGCACGTGCAGCTTTTTTTCGGTTTCGTGTTCGCCTCCGCTACATAGTTTCTCTGTTTATTCAATTAAACAAATTATTGTACGCGCCGCGACATCGTGTGTGTCAAAAAAAAAAAAGGCAAAACAAAACCGTAGTGCCAGTGTCGGTGTCGTGAAAGGAAAGCGCAAAAGAAAAACGGAAAAAAGCCACATCGCTGGGTATCCCTCCGTCCCCCATCCCACTTCATCACTGTTGCATTTGCTTGGCCATTGTAGGTGTCGTATGATTTTCGTCTGTACACTTGTAATGGCTGAGTAAAGGCAGCATCCGACGGATAGTGGCCCGTGAGTTGTTGATTTTGTTGGTGGACCAAAAAAAAAATTACCGTACGGGCATAACACCTGTGGTAATTTGTTTTGGAAATCTAACGCGGATCTTCAATTCACGGTTCTTGCTTAGGTAGCGTCGGAGTTTGTGTTTTCGTTTATGTTTGTATTTTATAATGTGTAGGAATTTTCGGGTGGATGTTAGTAACATTCGTGGGTTGAGGAAAATTTTTTTTTCGTTATACGCCCACGCTTTCCACAACAAACCAGCTGTTTTGGCACTTAACGAAACTCAGGTTAGCGTTGGCTCTGATTTAACAGAGTTTAGTCTGCCTGGGTACAACTTAGTGCCATTATTCTTTCCGCATCGCGGTCTTGCCGTCTATATACGTAGTGACGTAGCCTACCAACTTCAGCCTCAATATGGCCAATGTTCCAATCCGGAATTTAATTTCATTTGGCTCAAATTTCATGTCCGTAGGCAATTAATCCACTACTGTTTTATTTACAGAAGCCCCAATTTGGACAGACATTCAACTTATAATGAATTGGATGCGTTGTCTGACTCCATCACAAGAATTGTAACCCTTCATCCTCGTACTGAAATCGTCATTGCGGGTGATTTCAATATACACTGTAATGGTTCGCGGTCTAGCAAGGGTGTACCTGAAATTTGGTCTTTAGCTTATTACGTCGAATTACCCATCCTTAGACTCGGCTAGTGCCAACGTCTATACTCACCAGCAGCAGAGCTGCTAAACTAGGTAAGTGGATGTGGTCGAAGACGAGAGATAACTTTCTACTTGTCCTTGAAGCCAATGCTCCGTCAGTGGACTAAATTGAAAAGATGTTACTCGTGGTTGGTCTGGTAGCACAAAGACAATTTATTCATAAATTTTATTCTATTTATACACAAATATTTGTATCGATCCCCATTCGATAATTCCGTTCCCTCCCTTTGAATATTGGATAACCGCAGCGTCATCATATACTACGCACGATCTACATAACTTTATAACCCTAGTATATTCCCGAGGGGCAATGTCCCCATTAATTCATAACTCAGAATTAAGCTTGGCCAGCGCACTTGTACTTTGAACTGTACTTCGCTCCCCTTTGTGCTGTACATGCATTCATGCATCCACAACATTTCGGGTCTCGGTAATCCGATCTCCAACTCATTGGTAAATGCCCTGTGCACTTGAAATACACTGTGCAAGGTTGCTAGCCGGCTGCACCGTGCTTGGGTGCTATATGATATACATCCCATAGCAGTGCATGCGGGGTTTGTGTGCATAGCAAGCAGTGCATGTGTTGGCTATTGTTTGATTTACAAAGAGTTGATCGTCCGAAGCGTGGTGGCTTGTGCCAGGCTACTCGAGTTACGATATTTCAATGGGTCATGTTATTTTTAATGGGTTGTTAAACGTTTTGAGTTATGTAGGATCGTTAATGCGGTGATCGAATATTTAGGAAGTAAACGATTAACAAGAGAAATGGGAATGGGGAGTAAAACGGACACTGGCATTCCTCACAACACAATTCACATTGGCTTCGACATTCTGGACAGACAACACCCGAAGGAAGGTATGTTGAGATTTTTGCTGAGGTTAACAATCTCACTCAGCTTGTAAATGATCCAACACGAATACCGGACATAAGCAGTCAAACCGCCAACACACAGGACTTGTTTCTCACCTCTCACCCTGAAAAATACGAATTAAACGTATTACCGCCTCTAGGTTCGTCAGACCATTGTGTCATATCAGCTAATTTCTCGTACTCCGGCCACATAGTTAAAGAGCAAACTCCTAAAAGAATCGTATGGCAAAACGAGAAAGCCAATTGGGAAAAACTAAACGGTTTCTTTAAGAGTTTTAACTGGTCGCTGTGCTTCCTCGACAGCGACGTGGATGCTGCTGCTGATATGATAACAAACATGATTTTATTGGGTATGAAATGCTTTATCCCTAACCGGATAAAAAGTATCAAACCCAAGGTAAACGCGTGGTGTGACTCGAGCTGCAAAGAGGCTATCAGGTTAAAAGAGGTAAGCTTTCGGTCTTATAAGGCCAACCCATCTGAGGAAAACCGGAAAAAATTCAAACGAGCCAGAAATGACTGTAATGCCCACATTAATCGTGTAAAATTCTCCCACGACCAAAAGCTGAGGCAAAAAATACTACAAAGTCCCACGGATAGTAAAAACTTTTGGTCGTTTGTCAAAAACATCAAGAATTCGGCCTCGTCATCTATCCCGACACTCATTTACAACGGCATTCCAGCTGTCAGCTCTACAGATAAGGCCAATCTGCTTGCTGCTCACTTTGCAGTCAGCTCAACTTTCCCAGATTGTGCTTTGTCTCCCCCTGTACTCGACCGCGTAGAATACTCCATGGGACCAATCCACTTTCGCACTCGTACAGTGGCTAGAGTACTTCGAGATCTTGACATACACAAATCCGCTGGTCCAGATGGTATTTCCCCCATCGTTCTGAAGAGGTGTTCTTCTACGCTGGCAAAACCACTGCGTACGCTTTTCTATCTGTCCTATTCTTCAGGGCTCTTTCCGGGAAGATGGAAAACAGCATTTGTCCAGCCTGTACCAAAAAAAGGCGAGTCTTCTTCTCCCTCCTCCTACCGACCAATTGCACTTACGTCCCTTCTTTCTAAGGTCATGGAAACGCTGATCAACCGTCAGCTAATGAAATATCTTGAATCTCGAAAACTTCTCAATGACCGGCAGTATGGTTTTCGGGGCAATAGGTCCACCGGTGATTTGATGACATATCTAACCGAAAAGTGGAACCAATCTCTTCACCAAGGTGGTGAAAGTAAGATCGTTGCGCTTGATATTTCAAAGGCATTTGACAGAGTTTGGCATCAAGCTCTCTTGTCGAAAATGCGTGCATTTGGAATCGATGATAACCTTCTTCAATGGATTAGAAATTACCCTTCGGCCCGTTCAATTCAAGTTGTCTTGGACGGTTTCAAGACTGCAACTCACCAAATAAATGCTGGTGTTCCCCAAGGCTCCGTCCTGTCTCCGACTCTCTTTCTCATTTTTATAAATGATCTCCTGTCTGTTCCATTCCTTTGCTGATGACAGTACCCTCAGCTTTTCATACACGTTTCTTGGGTCATGCCCCACTTCTTCGGGTGTGGAACTGGAACGGCAACATATGATAAGCTCATTAAATTCCGATCTTAACAGCATCACTCAGTGGGGTACAACCAATAGAGTGGAATTTAATGCTTCCAAAACACAATGCTGTCTCCTGTCATTAAAGCAAAACCCACACACACTGCCATTATCCATGAATGGCACTTGCATCGCTGAAACCGAAAGGCTTTCCATTCTCGGTATGTATGTCAATGACAACCTTCGTTGGAATGACCACTTATTCGATGTCGCCAAGAACGCTGCGAAATGTCTAGGCTTCCTTAAGCGATGCAAGAAATATTTCACCCCTTCTGATCTGGCTACAATTTATAAGGCGTTTATTCGCCCGAAACTCGAGTACAACGCTCATATTTGGTCTGGTGCACCAATAACTTATTTGGAGCTACTTGACAGAATCCAAAAACGCGCGATAAAACTCATTGGAGACCGAGACATCGCGAGATCGATTGACTCACTTACTCATCGTCGCAATGTCTCCTGTCTTTCGTTATTTTATCGCTATTTCCACCGTAAGTGCTCTAACGAAATAGCCAGTTGCATTCCACCCCTTGAACATTTCAACCGCAATACCCGCCATGCAAGGAATGCTCATCAGTTCACCCTCAAGCCTGTATTCGGACGTACAGTGAAGTACAAAGAGTCTTTCCTCAGCCGTACAACACGAATGTGGAATACTCTTCCACGCTCAGTTTTTCCTTTACATTATAACCTACAAACATTCAAAACCAACGTGCATCGGCAACTCTCCTTTTCTTCTAATCCTAATTTCCCTAACGCCCGCGCTGTGTAGCCAATACATGATAAGGGTACCAAAAAAATCCCTTTAGTGCGCGTAAATTATAAAAAAAAAAAAAAAAATCCGTAATCGAGAGAACAACCCTTAGGTGGATAAGTAGGAGTACATGTCGAGGCACTAAGCATATCTGGCCGAAGCTGGACCTGCGACGCTCTAAGAGTCTAATCTCACTAAACCGACTGCATATTAGCTCCACTATAGGCGCAATTACAGGGCACTGTCTGATAGGCAGGCACGCAGCGAGGCTTGGCGTTTATTCAAACGACTTCTGCGGAAGCTGGATGGACGTGGAGGAGGAGGAGACTATACTTCACCTTCTTTGTAAATGTCCTCCCCTCTCCCATAAAAGAAATCTCCATTTCTTGCTGAATGATCTAAGCCGCTTGGCTATCACTGACGTTAGAAGCCTATCGCGCTTCAAAAGAAGCTCCTAATGGTATAACGAGTAGTGAAAGAAACCACTAGATCCATGTGGTATCACAATGGACCTAGCATTGATCTAAGTGTGTTGGCATTCCTCCCCAACCTAACCCAACCTAACATGCTAACACCTTATTCTAAAATCTAGCCAGAATGCATCATTTCCTCTATACTCACATCTAACTTGAGGAGCCTAAGCACTGACAATATTCCATACCTCACCTTGCATCACCAGTTTGAGAGACATCAAACGAACGCTGGACTTTGAAATAATCAAGACGCTGCCATTCAGCTCTGCTGCAAGGATGGTACCAATTTCGTTCCTACCCTGATCCGTCCGGTAGTAAACATTTTATAAGCTTTTTCCTAATGTCCAAAAAAGCTCCTGATTTCCGGTTATACGCCATTTCGTTTCCTGAACACATAGGATGTCAACTCGCCTTCTAACCATCATCTCTTCGAGCTCGTAGCTACCTAAACTCATACTTCCAACGTTCCAACTCGCGACCCTTAAGTTTCGTCTACTTTGCTATGCCTCGGAAACTAAGCTAAGAATAGCTCTGACCCGAGCATTTCTGATGCTCCCAGGATTAGTACCATGATAAGTAGTGCCTGGCGGGGTAGTGCGTTTTCTAATAGCATACATTTCCATAGTGCTTTAGTTTAAACGAGTTCGACACGTACATGCCTCTATTGTTTCTTGTTTGATCTTTCTTTTACGACACCGGTGATCTCCAGTAGTGTCAACCTATGGATTTGCATACACACTTGCGGAACAGATTGAAGATGTTAAAAATGTGTCGCTAGGCTCACCCGGATGTTTAAATTGCCTAGATGTGATTTTCACTCTTGGTCGCCTTACGACAAGCGCTGCTTATCGGGGTGGGCTGCAGTGATATTCCTAACCCGTCCCTACACGTGGAATTTTGCCTGTTCTTCAATCGACGTTAGAACTTTAATAGGCTCAGTCCTAATGAAGCTGGAACACAACAAATATGTGCACGAAGAAAATTTAAAAAGAAAAGAGCCGTATGTTAAAGGATAGTAGCAAAGTAAAACAACGGTCAATATACTAAATAAAAAGACTAATAATTTGATGAAATTTAAATCAGGGAAATATTTTTTGAAATGTCGCTAACTGAAAACAAAGAGATGAACTTACCTGGGCTGGAAGTACATACCTACAGCTGTCATATATATTTTTCATTAAAGCTCAAGAGATATTCGATATTCAGTTTTCATTTTAGGACGGTAAGTGAAAAGATAATTTTAGCGAATACAGTAGCCTCCCGTTAGCGTGAACACCGGTCAGTGTGAACACCGGATAACGTGAACAGATTTTTCTTTTGCTTGACATCTCTAAAACGTGAACAAATCATGAACACTCTAAAACGTGAATAACAATTTTTGCTTCAGGTTAACAGTAAACTGTTTGAGCAAGTGTATTTTAGCTTGAAATTCCTTATTCTTAGTACCTACAATACTTTGTCTTGTACAGTTTCCGGTTTTTTGCACGTGAATTCGTGTCAGTTTGTTTCTCGTTGTTCCTTGCAATAATTGTTTTTGATTTTCGCGATTTTCTTTGTTTTTTGTCATCATAAGTTTTATACGCGTTCTTGGCTTAAACATGTCCTCAAAGAAACCAAAGTTTTTGTCACTTAAGGACAAATGCGCAGTATTGGAGCAATTCCGTAGTGGCTCCAATGTAACAAGTTTGGCAAAAAAATATGACGTTGCAAAGTCTACTATTTGTGCCGGTAACACAAAGAGTGAACCCATTTTAAAGTGTGTAAAGAACACATTTTCGGGGCCAGGGCGCTGAAGGTGAGCTGGTTAGCCAAAATGACATTAGTGTCGTAAGGCGCCTTAGGGAAAAACAGTGAGAATGCTTTTGGAGAAGAAGAAGATGCAAAAATAAATGACGGATTTTTTGCATTTTTTGTATCGGTAATGCCCGTGCTCAGTCAATATTCAATGTTACTTTTTATGCCATAACCTTTTATTTTATATGTTCCTATGCAATAACTTTTTGTTTAACCCAGATTCTCCTGAAACTTTTTTTTTGTTTAAATTGATGAAGTCGATATATCCATCAAATATTGGCTTAAATTACAAATAAAAAATTAGAAATAAAAAATTGGACCTTTGGTTTTCGAACCATGGGGTGTCCCTTATAAGGGATACTAGGAGTTGAAAGTAAAAATTTTTTTTTTTTTAATTTTCTTAAATGTGATATGTTTTAAAGCATCGTACATGAAGTCCAGCATTGCATTTCTCGCATCGAGTTGGTGACTTTAGATGGCATAACCTGCAGCGTGTTCGGTTTTCTTGCTCTACCACGTAATGATCTATGTGGTCGAATCTTGAGTCAACATTTTCCAACACAGATAGATGTGAAGGACCTCTTTTCTTAGGCTTGCGATAAGACTGCAGTAACGATAAAGCAATTTTTTGTCGAAAGGGAAGGAGTCGCATATTACCGAAACTTTGCTTTTGTAACTGCCAACAATTGTTGAAAGATACATGGAGAATATACGATATGAGCGGATTATAACACTTTTTCCTCTAATAGATGTTCGGTATAACGATATGTTTTGATCAGCGCGGTCCACCCCGCCCATACTTTTGTTGTAATGGCTGATAAGGCTGGGTTGCTCCACCACTTTCAATTTCTTTTCGACTCTCGAAAAACGCTTCACGAATTTCATTGGGTGAACGCTTTCTGAGTTTGAGGCCTTGGTAACCAAATTGTTGCCGTTCCATTTACAAATCAAAATTCCTTTTTCTTCGCAGACCGAATAATCATATGATCCCCTTTGTTTTTTCTTAAGCACTTTGTCATCTTCAAGGGGACAGTTTTTAATTCGGTTGTTCCGTATTGTTCCTGGAAAAAATGTGGATAACAACTGAGTATGTGTTACAACAATCTATTTTTACCTGTTGCATTGATGCCTCTTTCTTTCAACTCTGACAGCAGGTCCAGCGATGTAAAAAAATTGTCGAAGTAAACATGGTATGACATTTGCAAACCACGGCTCCGCAATACATCGCAAAACTTCAGCACCACTCGCGCACCAAGGCCCATGTCTTTATAACTTTGGCTTGTATCTGCTCCTTGGTACGGATCAAGCCATAAGGCATACCCGGACGCTGTTGCTCCAACCCACACTTTATATCCCCAATGAATAAGTTTGCACCGCATGAATTGCTTCGTGGAGTGGCGGCCATAATATGGAACCATCGATTCATCAATGCAATACTTTTTTTCCACTGGAGCAAATTCTAAAAAAAATTTATTCAAGTAGTCGAATAATGGCCGAATTTTGCTGAACTTATCACTATGGTTTAGATTATGATTATCGCAAAAGTGAAGGTTAGACATTATTTCATTGAAGCGATCTCTTGAAAGGCTGGAAGATACTAGTTCACACCCAGCATCTCTTGTGGCTTCCCAATACATACTTCTTTGAGGAAACACGTTATATCCACTTAGCAAGAGTATTCCGAAAAAAGACTTAATTTCATGTAATGAAACATTTAAATGTTTGTTCTTTTGCATGGCGTAGTTATTGGTGAGACTTACTACCATTTTGTAGAATCCATCATCGAAAAATTGTTCAAATATCTCTATTAGCTCTTGATTATTGAACACACTACTAAATATCGTCTCACCTGTAGCACATTGCAAATCTTTTTTCGTCCAAGTAAGTTTATTTTTTGGATCCATTTTTCTTTTCTTGGGAACCATGGCAGATAATGGAATGTCGTCGTCAAAATCAAAACCATCATCATATGCATCTTCAGCACCAGCAAGTAGTTGACTGCGTGGTAAGTTAGATATCCCCACTTCATTTTCTTCTCCTAAATCTTCATCTGTCAATTCTCCACATGCATTATTTGGCGGTAGCAAGGTTATTGTGGCCGGTGCTGAATTCGATTCATCTTCTTCCAATATAGCTAGGACTTCATCCAAATTTATGTATCTACAAAACAAAGCAGACATGAACTATAATCTCCTACTGTCCCATATATGGGACACCAATAAGAAAACCTTAATTTTGCAAAACCCATGAAGAATTTCATAAAACTTACAAAGGCAATAAAGAACAGACAGACAAATAGCCGGCAGACGGCTATTTCTGCCATGCTCGTGTTCTCAAACACAAACTATTATACATATATTTCATGAAACAAAGAATCTAATCTATCTATCTATCTATCTAAAGAACATGACATTCTAACATTGAATTGTACAAATAATATTTATAAATTTTTTTGTTGAAATTATGTCAAAATTACCTTCTTGATGACATTGTTTCATCAGTTCACTTCACTTCACTCAAAAACAGTAAATGCGAAAAAAATGCGCGAAATATATCTAGTTTTTTTGTTCGTAACTAGGCAACATATTCAAAGGAATTGAATAAACCTCCGATTTTAAATTCAGACAGTTGAATTAATTTTTAAAAAATTCAAAATGCAGGTGTCCCACATATGGAGAATCTGGGTTAAAATTAAATAAATGAACAGAATGTAATAGTAAAAGTGCATTATTTTTAGTTTGTTAAACATAAGACGTTTTAAAATGAAAATCTACAGTGGGATTGCAATATTCTTTTATTAAAATTTGACATTCGCAAACGTGAACTCCCTTGGTTTTTAATTGTTCACGTTATTGAGAGTCTACTGTAGACGATCAAAGTAATTATTTTTAATCAAATTAAACGAATATAATTACTTAACTAATGGAACCCGGCTATATTTATGAATTATGACATTCAAATATCTGGTAAACTGTAAAAAATGTGTTCCTAGGTTCATTTCTAAATTTTAAAAAGTGGTCTGGGTGCGACCCGCAAGGTCCGCACGCCTAACTTCCCATTGGGAAGAAATAAAAAAAAAAACAATATTTATTTTTTAATTAATTATTATTATTTATTTTATTATTATTATGATTATGATTATTATTATCCGTAATAGAAGTTCTGGTAGAAGACGGCACCCCCACCTCCTCTTCCTCTTCTTCCTCCAATCAGAGAAAAAAATAGTCATTAATGAATCGTGACCACTACTTTTATTAGTTAAAAAATAGTTACTTATGACTATTTTGGTTGTAAATTTATTTTTTTGTGGAACTCCACTTTTAAATAGTCAATTTTGACTATAGAAGCAGTGCCATAACTTTTACAGTAGTTATTTTTAACTATGCACGTAGCAGTAACATAACATTTACTGTAGTTGTTTTTAACTATGTACATAGTACAAGCATAACTTTGAAGTAGTTGTTTTTAGCTATGCACATAGTACTAGCATAACTTTTACAGTAGTTGTTTTAAACTATGCACATAGTAGTTACACAATTTTTACAATACCTATTCGATTTTAACTATGCACGTAGTCTAAAAAATAGCTGTTAAATCACAACAGTATTAGGAAAGTATTTTTCAACTGCATATTAGCAATATAGTTTACTTTAAATAATTGAATGAGTGCTTTTACTCTTAACTAGGTGTGAATATAATTCTTCGTTTAAAAAATCAGATAAAGACGGCATCTAGTTGCAAGTCTATGACTATACTTACCTTAAAAAGTTTTGCTGCGCGAATATACTTGGAACAGGCAAAACGATTTGTTTCCTGAAAATGTTCCTGTGTTTTATAAGCAAAAAAATGCAGTATATATATTTTTTAATTATTTTATTTTATATTTCACATAGGTAGGTATAATGTTTATAAAACTAAAAAAGTTTATAACGCAAATAAACACTACCATTCATTGAAGGCTTACGTTAAAAATATTTTATTCTAATTAAAGTTTTTTATTATATGAGGTATATGCATGTGAAGTGGTGGGGTGTTAATCTTAACAATAAAGGTGTTTCTAAACCAATGACATAGGATTCAAAATGTGCATCAAAATTCTTATTCTCCAATTCATAACAAACAAAATAAATCTCTTTCTTGGAGCCAATTACAATTAGATGTATTCTAAAAAACCTTAAATAAGAGTCAGATACAGACTCTGGCCAGTTACATTAGAAAGATAGAAAAAATAGAAAACAAATTAAATACTATTTTAAGATATATTTTGCTCGTTAAAATATATTATATCCAGGTTCTTTATATACTGCTAGTCATAAGGTTAGAAGCAAGCATTTTTGAGAAGTAAAATCGATATTTCTCCCGTTACATGATGCATTAGAAAAAAAATACTATGGTAAATGAGAGACTATTTTGTTAACAACAAAATATAAAATGTGTGTATAGGAGAGATTTAGCTTATTTAGATTTTAGATATTTATTTAGATTTAATGATCACTTTGCTTTATTTTTTGGGCTATAGCACGGCATGAAAGACCTTCAGAGCAATAACGTGTCCCTTCCTCCACTGTTAAACATTTTTTCTTTCCCATTTTTTTTATTCTCAATCAAGAACAATTACTTTATAATACTGTACCGTTTAAACCGAAAAAAACATATGCACTTCATAAAAAAACGTCGATTTGTTCACTGCTTCTAATCTAATGACTTGATTTATTTTCGCATATTCTTTACTCAACTTACAATTTGTCTTCAAAGTTCCGTTAGCTAAATCTCTCCTATACACACATTTCATATTTTATTCTTAGCAAAAAAGTCTCTCATTTACCATAGTCGTTTTTTCTAATCCATCATGTAACGGGAGAAATATCGATTTTACTTCTCAAAAATGCCTGTTTCTAACCTTATGACTAGCAGTGTATAATATTCATATATAAATTTAGTAAACAAAATTTTAAAACTCACCAAAGTATATCTCCATGAGTGTCTTACTATTGGCCATTCTTCTAAAATTGTATTTAGATTTGCAAGCGATATTGCGACGACTGGAAGTTGAAAATCAACTTTCAGAAGACGGAAACAATCTTGTTCAGAACTCCATTGGCTGGGGCCTCTAGGGATACCAGAAAAAACTGGAAAAAATTGGCCATTATTGGACAAAATGGGCAGCCATTGGCGGTGAGAAGCGTAGTTAGATATCTAGGTATCTGGCTTGTCCAGTATCTATATTTCGATAGACATATAGTTGCTTGTCTTGCTGGGGCCAAGAAGGCTTATGCTTTGACAAGGAGACTGTTTCATAGCAGTCAACTTGACTCCAAAGTGAAGGTCATTTGCTACGTGGTCCTTATAAGGCCAATTATCGCTTATGGTTGTCCATTGTGGTTCAATATAGCGCCCAGCTATATGGAAAAGATTCGGGTTTTGGAGAGACAATGTCTTAGGACTTGTCTCCGGTTGTTCCGAACGCCTGAATCCAATTATATTAAATACTATCCCAACAAGGTCCTATACGATGGGGCTCAGTTGAATAGGATTGACAATTTCCTCATTAAGGTGACTCGAAGGCACGTTGCAAGGGCGATGGCCAGCGACAATAGTCTGATATTTGGGGCTTACTACCCCAATGAAATGTACATAGAGAGTACGCTCCGGTCTGGCTTTATCCCGCCAGAGGCATTTATCTATATTGACGCAAAAGGGCTGGTACAGACGAGGGATGGTATCCCGGTATTATACCACCGCTTTCGCAGCGCGAGAGATAAGCGGCTCATCCGCGGCGAGGACGTCGCCAATGCTCATGAGCTCCTCCGTTTTAGTACCGCAATAGCGGAGAGGGATAAATTCGATACAGAAAAACAATTTGCCGAATTTTGGTGGCTTTTTGAGGGGGGAGGGGTCAACATGCCCTCCCAAGACGGTGCGTTACTCTAGGTAACATCCTCTTAGTTTATAAGTTAGATTAAGTTAGCTAGGGCGTTTCTGTGAGAGGCCGGGCTCGTCAACTTGTGGTAGTGCTTCCGGGAGAAGATTGAGGCTGTAAGGCTTCAGTTAGCTCAGGGTAGCGCGTGTGCACGTTGACGATTGCCAGGCGCTCGGAAAGCAATTGGGATTTTGACCACTTGTTGCGCAAGGCAACGAGTGCTCAGAATCATAATTATAGTTAGAATATGTTAGGTAGTTTAAGTAAGTAGAATAGGTAGTTTGTAGTTTGTTTTATATAAAAAATATAAAATCTTAATAATGATACCGAGTTTTAATTGATTTTCTCGACGAATACATATATGTAAGATTAGTTTGTAAATAGTTTTTAGGCCGAAAGGCAATAATTATAAGATATAGTTAAGTTTAGGGCGTCCGCATAAGGACCAATAAATAAGAATAAGTATCCTGTTAATTTTAAGTTAGATTTAATCATTTTTGTCTAGTACGTAAGTTGATATTCAGTAACAATTAAAAAATGAATTTAAAAGTTAAAAAAAAAAAAGTATTTAGATTTGCGTCAGTTTTGTCACAAAAATACTTTTATCTGTACAAAAATGGTTGCTCCAACTTCGTAACACAAGTAGTCCAGTCAGGTTGATTATATTTACTGTTTTGGCATTCCCGATTTCAGCTTCTAGTTTATTAAGAAAAAGTATTATAAATACCGTATAAAATACCGTATTAATAGTATTGCAAAATTGGTTACTCACTTGAACTTTTGTTCACCACTTAAATACTTAATAAACTCTTTCAACGCATATTTAGAACTGCACAAGACGAACATTCACAGCACAATAATCGCATTTCAATCAACTGAAGCGTATGTATCTGTTGCACATATTAAATTACCACACAATAGTCATTTTCAGCTATCTTGTTGTGCTGTTTGACAACTAAAATAGTGATGGTTGAACTTCTGGCGCGCGATTTTTCTTAAGTAACTACAGAGTAGTCATTGTTGACTATTATGTTGTGAATAAAAATAGTCATAATGGAACATTCGGCGCGCGCGTTTCCTATTGAGTAGCTACGCAGTAGTCAATGTTGATTATTTTGTTGTGGTTTTTGATAATACAAATAGTCATAATGATACATTCGACGCGCGCGATTCTTATTAAGTAACTACGCAATAGTCATTTTTAACTATCTTGTTGTGCTGTTTGATGAGACAAATAGTCATGGTTGAACTTTTGACGTAAGCGTTTATTATTCAATAACTAAGCAGTAGTAATTTTTGACAATTTATATTACTATTTCTAACTATATTTAACTTATTTTTGTTCTTTAATAGTCATTCCGTAAATTTCGTAGAATATTATCTAATTACTAAGACAATAGTTACAAAAATAACTATTTTTTTCTCTGAGTGTCCTCTTCTTTTTCTTCCTTCTCCTCCTCTGCCTCTGTATCCACCTCTACCAGTCTTTCTTACCCAGCCACCACCTCCGCCCCTGGGTACATCTTTTTTTAGAGGTGGCCCTGCTTCCGGCTCCTCTTATATATCACTTTTAGAGGTGTAATAGGTGTAATAAATAATAATAATCATTCTAATAATAATAATAAATAGTACAAATCATCAATTTCAAAATTCAGCTAGTCTGCCTTTATTTAAGTTATTTGTTTCTGAGTTACGTAATTACGCTTCGAATAAACCCGGTCCCATGTCAATATCATCTTTCTCGAGATAATCGTGGCGAAAGATAACACTAGTCAACAAAATTTTGTAACAAGAAAGGTGCTTCCTAATTTTGAATTACCCGCCTATCCATAGTTAATCGCCATATTTATTTTGATTCCATCAGGTCTCGTTTTTATGTTACAGCTACTCTCTACAAAACTGAAAAAAACGTTTTTGTTCCATTGTCGAATTCTAAAGTTTTTTTTTTTTATTTAAAGGGCGTTGTGTGTTTTTCTGTTTTTTTGTGTTAAGTGATTCTTGAATAATGCCAAGAAAGTGTAAAAATGATCCCGACAAGTTTTGCTACATTTGTGGCGGCATTACTTTTAAAACTCAGCGAAGGAATTAGATACCATTAGTAACTAAGCTATATGAACAGTATTTCGGCTTTGCAGTCGGCCAACAAGACAAGGGTGGGTTCCACACATCTGTTGTAGGTACTATATGTGTAGGTCTTCTTACTTAATGGACGAGAAAATCTCGATCTATGCGTTTTGCAATATCTATGATATGGACTGAACCAACGAATCACTTATCTGATTGTTATTTTTGTCTTACTGATATAAAAGGTATTACAATTAAAACAAAAAGTAAAATTAAGTATCCTAACCTGCCATCAGCTGAAAGACCTAGAGTTAGAGAAGTCATGGAATAGACGTCAGTTTTGAGCCGGGCAGTTTTATTAAGCTTTTTGTGCTATATTTCTAAATTTTATAAACGTATAAATCGTGTTATACCAAAATAACGCAATTGTGAAACCTTAAAGTCGACATATTTAATGTTTATTAAATTAAAACCAAATTAAAAAAGTGCACATATTTACACATATTTACAAATCCTAACGCTAAACCACGTTAGTGGCGGGAAACACAAACACTAGTAGAATATCGCCAAACACTACCATAATGTCTCACCTACATAACACCCGGCAAAGTAAACCACTCCGAAATACGCCTACACTGTCACCCACACATTCACAGTCACCATCCATTAGATCAATGGCGTCAGACAAGAACTTCTCCATGTTGGCCAAGAAAATCGTGGTTCAGGGTGAGTCAATTTTAACCAGGCTTACTTCTGTTGAGGAAAACTTGTCAGCAAGGATTTTAAGCATTGAGGCCCGAATAACCGAAAAGTTTGAGGAAGTCGATAAGGAGCTCAATGTTCTAAAGGAGCGTATCTCTGCACTGGAAGATCAATCAGGCAATATCAGCTGTTTGCGTTTGGAAGTTGATGCGGTTGGAAAACAACTCCAACAAAAACAAGTCCAGCAACACCAACCTGATCGGAGTACGTGCAAGGAAATTAAAGAACTGCAGACACAATTAGAAGCACTTCATCACAAACACTTTGAAACGGATGCAATTCTTGTTGGCATTCCATTCTTACCGGATGAGAATCTGAAACAATTGTTTAATCACCTGTGTCACACGATTAATTACCAGCCACCGGTACTAAATAGAATTTTTCGTGCAAAACCACAAACCGACTCAGTTATTGTGTTAAAATTCTATTCACCCCACGACAAATATCAAACTCTTAAACACGTCGCAAATTTTCGGAAAACGCACTCGCGACAAATTAATTTAAGAGATGCTGGATACGATTCTGATAAAGTTGTTTACTTGCACGAGAGTTTAACGAATGACAACCGCGCCATTTTACGACATGCTGTTCGACACAAACGTCAACGTAGGCTTGTTTCTGTTTACACCGTTCGTGGCTATGTAGTTGTGAAAACTAGTAAAAATGCATCAGCTGTTTGTATAAACAGCTTGGAAGAGCTAAATGAGATTGCCCACGCACTCGTACAACAACATGCGGACAATAGTATGTCAACCGATAACATTAATCCGCCTGACGCCACTAGAGGCCCACCACAGCGAACATCAAACTTTAAATAACTCTTTCACTCTTTATTGTCTAGTTTCTTTTGCTTCTTTATCAAATCTTAAATTGTCAGGTTTAGCTAGTTTTCTCATAGTTATTACTCATATGCCAATATTAATTAAATCAATCCGTTCAAAAATGTCTTTAACAATTTTACTAGAGCCATTATCGTTACTGCTGCTGCTGAGTCCTTTTTCCTCTTTAAAGTTTCCCTCTTACATTTTTATTGTACCTAGTTGTGATAATGAATGAAGAACATGTAGTAGGGGTAAGTGAGTATTCAAATGCAGAACCAACATATAATATTACGCGCATATTGTTGGATATATTTTGTAGAAGGTATTCGGGACTTTCTGTTTGCCATATAAATGCTCAAAGCTTGTCAAAGCATATTGACGAGTTTAGGGTTATTTTTACGAACTCAAATATAGATATCGTGTGTGTTTCGGAGACATGGTTGTCAAGTAATATAAGCAGTACCCTAATTATGGTTGGTGGCTACAAATTATATAGAGCTGATCGTGTAGGCAGGCGCGGGGGAGGTGTGGCTATTTTTGTTAAGGAAGCTATTCCTATTAGATTAATATTGACATCGACCGAAAACGACGATATTGAATTCTTATTCATAGAAGCTGTATGCGATTTCAACAAGTGTTTGCTGGGCGTGGTCTACAAACCACCGAATATAATCGATACTTGTAATTTAACTAATCTTATCGAAAACATTGGATATAATTACAATCATATCATAATCGCTGGCGACCTCAATATAAATCTGCTTGATGTAATTAATGCCAATGTTCGGAATTTTGTTGATGCATTAAAGTCCATGCACATCTCTTCCATAAACACCTCATGTCCTACACATTTTAGTGCAACCAATTCAACGCTATTGGATGTGTTTTTGGTTAATAGGAAGAGTTGTGTAAATTCTTACAATCAGTTGAGCGTGCCTGGGTTTTCTAAACATGATCTGATCGTATTATCCTACGATTTACATCTGGACATAGCAGAAAGTGAGAAAACAATATTTTATCGAGATTTCAAAGGGATTGATCAAAATGCTTTGCTAAATGATGTACTCTCAACCGAATAGCAGAGTATTTATTACATGCCATCTGTTGATGAACAAGTACAATTTCTCACACTCACGATAAATAATCTGTTTGAATCACACGTTCCAATAAAACATATTGTTATTAACAATAAAAAATGCGAGTGGTTCAACGACAAAATACAATTCCTATGTTTAAAAAGAGATGCTGCTTATAAAAGGTGGAAAAGATTTAGATTACCTGTCTTTCAGCTTTATTTTAAAAAACTACGTAATTTGGTTAACTTAGAAATAAAAAAGTCGAAGTCGAAATTCTTTGCTAGAAAATTCAAACCTGGTCTTTCTACGAAAAAGATTTGGAATAACATGAAGAGCATTGGCATCAGCAAGCAAAAATCAACCGATCCCATAGATTCTGATCTTGACAAATTGAATCAAAAGTTTGCAAGTGCCTCCATTATATCTGTGGCGCCTCGCGTAGAATTGCCAGCAATCAGTTTTAGGCACGGTACCAGTTTCAGCTTTAATAGCGTAAACATGGGTGAAGTATGGAAAGCTGTTTCCGCAATTAAATCCGATGCGATTGGCTTGGATCTAATACACACTAAATTTTTAAAAACTATTATCGCACATATATTACCGTATATTACTTATATCTATAATAGCATTCTGACTAAGTCAACCTACCCTACAAAGTGGAAAATTTCAAAAATAGTTCCACTCTTAAAAAGTGGTAATAGTAACATCAAAGAGTATCGGCCTATCGCAATCCTTCCATTTCTATCGAAGGTATTCGAAAAATTAATTAACTGGCAAATCGTAAACTATCTGAATGAGCAAAAATTACTCACTGCTTGTCAATCAGGATTTAGAGCACGCCATAGCTGTACAACTGCGGTATTAAATTTAGTAGAGGAATTGCGTGTGGAGATGGAAAAAGAATGCGTATCGTCGTTAGTGCTATTGGATTTTTCGAAGGCATTTGACACAGTTCCCCACAAGATACTTTTATATAAGCTAAAGAACTATTTTAATTTTGAGTGGACGGCACTGAAGTTGATAGAAAGCTATCTTACCTTTAGAATCCAGGCAGTCTCTGTTAATGGAAATATGTCCAGCTTCCTAGCGACTAATGCAGGAGTTCCTCGGGGTTCTATCCTTGGACCATTGTTTTTCACAATGTTCAACAATGATCTACCACAAGTTCTTAAGCATTGCAAGATCCAAATGTATGCGGACGATGTGCAAATTCATCTTAGCTATCCTTTAGGCCTAGTCGAAGATGCAACAGCGCGAATTAATGAGGATTTAATAGCGGTATCCCAATGGTCAACAAAAAACGGACTTAGGCTAAACTCAAAAAAGAGCCAAGCAATTGTAATATCCCGCAGCGCTGTTGACACATCGTACTTCCCAACAATTGAGTTAAATGGTGCTGCTTTGGATTACTGCAGATCTGTTAAAAATCTAGGGGTGATTTTGAATCAAACGCTCACTTGGAATGACCACATAACACAAGCTGTAGGGAAGGTTTATAGTGGACTTCGGGTTCTCTATCTCTCAGGGTCATGTCTCCCTTTAAATATTAAGATGATGCTGATAAAGTCACTTTTGATACCAATCCTGTTTTACGCGCAACCCGTTTTCTGCGACCTGGATAGTTCAAGTAAGCGAAAGTTTGAAGTTGCATTTAATAACATGGTGCGAATTGCTTATAGCCTACGTAGATATGATCATGTCTCTGGATACATAAACAGTGTATTCAAAATGCGATTGCAAAGCTATCTTAACTATAAAACAATAATGTTTTTGTTCGACTTAAAGTTCAAAAAAAGTCCCCAATACCTTTTTGAGAGACTCCAATTTGCTAATTCGGAGAGAAATAAAATTCTTATATTGCCGAGTTGTAGATTCAGATCAACTCAAAAATTTTTTTTTGTATATTCTGTAAGGCTATGGAACTCACTTCCCCTCAGCGTTAGGGGATTGGACAGCAGGAGCGGTTTCGAGAAGGCACTGATACGGCATTTGCATAGTTAAAAAGTGTAAATAACTATGTTTAACTTAAACAATCATGTGTTTTAACTTCAGTAGGGTTTTAGGGTTTAGCTTAAAATTAAATACATATATTTAATAATAATAATAAATTTAATTAATTGTGAATTATGTAATACAGTATTAACTTAAAAGACTATTCGTCTTACAATGCTTTATGTGAATAAAATAAATTGAATTGAAATTGAAAATTGAAGACCGATCCTTCATAGTGAAGCACTGCATGTACCAGAACCTCAAAGTCCCGATCTGGCCACTACGCCAGAAACAACCGAAAACGAGACATTTTTAGGAAATCACCGATCAAGTGACTATAAAAATATCGTCGCGGAGCTGTTATCTACTTATAAGGCTTGGGGCTGCAATATGTCGTTGAAAATACATTTTCTTCATTCACATTTAGACTTCTTTCCTGAAAATGTTGGGCGCCGTCAGCAACGAACACGATAAAAGATACCACCAAGACATTTCTACCATAGAAAGACGATACCAGGGCAAGTGGAGTCCACGTATGCTAGCGGATTACTGATGGACATTAATTCGAGATATCCCTGAAGCAAAATATAGCAGAAAATCATAGAGCTGCATTTATATTTATGTTGCAGTATAAGGGAATAACGTCGTTTTGTTGCTAAAGAACATTTCTAACATTCAATAAAGTCAAATTACAAAAAATCTGTTCGTATTGGAATCATTCTAACTTTATTTTTATTATTCTTATAACTGTCCTAAATATAATTAGACAAAAGTTTTCATGTTACATGCAAAAAGTGTTTTTTTTTTGTTGACTAGTGTAATTAGATCGCACATACGCAACATACGTACATATACACAGACAGACATCTCTATAAAAACGTTGGATTTGGATTCTGGTGACCTTGGAACGTGGGGATACGTCAAAATCCGTGATTCACAAAATCGGCCCCATTACAAGAACTTCCACTGGGAAGTTAATAAAATTA
Source organism: Portevinia maculata (assembly GCA_949715645.1). Classification (NCBI taxonomy): domain Eukaryota; kingdom Metazoa; phylum Arthropoda; class Insecta; order Diptera; family Syrphidae; genus Portevinia; species Portevinia maculata. Next base: position 3,183,177 of record OX454526.1, on the reverse strand, counting down.
CAATTAACGTCACTGTAGTCAGCTATGCCGCGTTAGAAGCTCTTACGGTTACGGCGATTGAAGAATACGCGAAACTGGTTGGTCTTGACGTTAATGAGGACAAGACTAAATACATGCTATCAACAAACAAACAAAAACCAGTATATCGCCTACGACAAAACGTCACTGTAGGTAGAAATAACTTCGAAATAGTAAAGGAGTTCCCCTACCGTGGAGTAAACATACACTCCACAAATGACGGCTTAGCATGGAGATCCGACGGATCAATTTTAATAAAAACTCTTAATAAAAATAAACATCTGATCTGCGGAAAAAATTGGTTTCTTCCTTGTATTGCTAGAGTTAGGTAAAGCTAGGTGGGCGAGGCAGGCGAAACCTAAACCCGTCGCACGCAGATCAATATATATCCATTGCGATGCCCTCTAGCGGAGCCCCAATAACTGTACGCCGATTTAATTTTGGAATTGCCCTGTGGTTGGTAGACAGTTCCTTGCCAGTCCGCAGTATAACCGTGGACAAGGCTGCTTTTATTTGTTTACTGATCTTGGAGAGGATTTTTTTTTTAGTTGCTAGCAGTGATTTTTTTTTTTTTTTTTTTTTTTAAATTCTGGCTCGCCAAGACGATTTATAAAAGGGGGGGTACTTCGACCTAAAAGATCTTTTGTACCGTATGGGCCAGAAAAATTTTAAACTAGTAAAATTTCCACTTTCCGTGTAAAGCGGACAATTTTACCAGTAGAAGAATTCTTTATGTCCTCGGGGCTCAATTGTTCCCTGAGAAAGATCTTCTTTCTAATTCCATTAAGGGCTGGGCATTCACATAAAATGTGTTCAGCTGACTCGTCCTCTTCAAGACAGAGTCGGCACTCAGGAGAATCTGCTATTCTCATTTTGTGTAGATGATATCTTAAACCGTGGTGACCAGTAAGGTAACCTACTAGGTTTTTGATATCATGCCTGCTTAGGTTTAGACATTTGCTGGCATTATGATTGAAGGGCCGAATGGCTCGTTTGGCCTGTCTTAGACCTGGGATGTTATCCTAATGATAGATACATTTTCTATGTTCCCAGCTTTTAATTGCTGCCGTTGCTGCTGATCTAGGAGTGCACCAGAAAGGTTCGGGACCTATGAAAGGTGTTTCTGAAGCTTTTCTGGCCAGTTCGTCGGCCTTTTCGTTACCTTCTACCCCGACATGACCCGGAACCCACCATAATTTGGTCTTGTTTCTTGCTCCGAGTATTTGTAGGGTATTGAAGCAGTACATGACTGATTTGGAGTCAATGGTATACGAGCTAAGGACGTTTATAGCTGCTTGACTGTCCGTGAAAATATGAATGGTTGCACCTTTTATGCCAGATAAGATAATGTGGCTGGCGCATTCTTGAATGGCGTGGAGCTCCGCTTGAAATACGCTGGGACTTTTTCCCATGGGTATCGTAAAGCGTTTGTGTGGTCCGTATATTCCCGCTCCTACCCCCGTTTCCATTTTAGAACCATCCGTATACCACTTTATGCCGTTATGGCTGTTTGATCGGTTATTGCTAACCCATGCTTCTCTTTTGGGTATCTCTGTGGAGAACCGTTTGTTGAAGCATAGTGTTTTTTGAATGCGGTCTGTGACCGCGCAGTTCATGTTAAGTTCTGGCAGTTCATCGAGAAGGGTCTTAAGTTCCGGATGATCATTAAGACTTATCTCGTTTAGCTGTATTAGACTTATTGCACTGCGGATCGCCACTTTTTGGACGTATATGTGGAGGGGTATAATTCCTGTTATTGCCTCTATGGCAGCTGTTGGACAGGTACGCATGACTCCGGAGATACCAAGGCACGCAAGCCGTTGTACCTTTTTGAGCTTCTCTATTGCGACCTTTTGTGTGGATTTTGTCCACCATACTATGGAGGCGTATGTTATGATGGGTCTTATCATCACTGTGTAGATCCAGTGGACGATCTTTGGAGAGATTCCCCAGGTTCTACCATATGTGCGACGACATGCCCATAAAGCTCTATTAGCTTTACTGATTTTGTTGTTTATGTGAGAGTTCCAGTTAAGTCTCTTGTCCAGGATTACTCCAAGATACTTGACTTCGTCGGAATATTCTACGACCGTGTCGTTTATTGTGATTAGGCCTAGGTCTAATTTCCTCCTTTTAGTGAAAGGAACGATGACGGCTTTACTGGGATTTATGGAAAGATTTTCCTTAATGCACCAGTCTATGGCTGTCTTTAGAGCATTTTTCATTTTTGATGTGACTCCTATTGAGTCTTTGCCCCTAACTATGATGACAATATCATCGGCGTACCCAATTGTGGTGTAGCCCAAACTGCTCATCTTGTGTAGCAGGTCATCGATGACCAATGACCACAGAAGGGGTGAGAGTACTCCCCCTTGTGGGCAGCCCCTTACGGCTGTTACTGATACTGAGGTCGTTCCTGACGAGGAAGTTATTTTGCGACTTTCCAGCATCGCTTTGATCCATTTAATAGTTGGTTTATCTATATTTCTATGGCACAAAGCATTTGATATGGATTCATATCCAGTGTTGTCGAAAGCACCCTCTATGTCCAGAAAGGCACAAAGTGCGATCTCTTTGCAACGGTAGGCGTTTTTTATCTCTGTAGTTAGTATTAACAAAGCGCCTTCCGTGAATTTGCCCTTTTGTCACGCATATTGGTGAGGGTGCAGAGGCATGCTTTTTGATATGCATTCTCTAATGTGAATGTCAATAATCCTTTCCATTGTTTTCAGAAAAAACGATGTCAGGCTTATCGGACGATATGATTTAGGTAATTCTCTCGGCTTGTTTCCCGGTTTAGGTAAATACTACGTTTACCTCCCTCCAGGTAACTGGTATATACCCCCAGTTGAAGCTGAATCTAAATAAGGCAATCATGGATGGTAGTAAAAATTCTATTCCATTTTGAATGAGGGCTGGAAAAATACCGTCTGTACCTGATGCCTTGAATGGTTTAAATGAGTTAATTGCCCATTTAACCTTATCCGGAGTAAAAAGTGTTCCGGATAAACTATGAATTCTGCTGAGTCATCAAAAATTGGGTTCAATGTATCGACGATACGTTCCCGTGGTGGACATATTATGAACGAAGTCGAAATCCATTCATAAATGTTTTGATAGTAATTCAAGCCAGTATCATTTTTTTTTTTTTTTTTGAGATTTCATAAGTAGTTTACATTTTATTTAAAAAAGAAGTAATGAAGGACCCTGAACTTCAGATTTTGCTCTCATATTTCAAATATTTTCTTCCAGATCTGATAAAGGTTGAATTTGCTTCGCAACAAAACATAATATAGTGTCGAATGCTGGATAAAAAGCAGGAAAAGTGGGCGCAGGGACATAAGTCCCGAAGACATAAGTCCCGAAGACATAAGTCCCGAATTCATTTTTCGGGACTTATAACCCACTTAAGTGGGACATAAGTCCCAAATTTTAATCGTTGAAAATGGGACACATGTCCCGAATGAAACAAACAGTTAGAAATATTTTATATTTTACTAACGTTCATAAATTGATAGGTAAAATATAATTTTGTCACTTTCACTGTCACTGTATTATGTCACTTTCACAAAGCGTCATAAGGCCAAATCCGGAAAGTGACATAAAGCCAAATTTTCGAAACCGTACCTCGCACCTACTCCAAATCAAACAGTGACCCCAAGCAGGGGCGTTGCAGCAGACATTGTACTGTTTATGCAATCTACTTTCGATTTCGCAACTAATCTCATAAACAGTGCAATGTATATGCGGGGGCATGCTGCCCCCCTGCAACCCCCCTGCTTGGGGTCACTGTTTGATTTGGGGTAGGTGCGAGGACAAATTCTTGAAAGCAGCACCAAGCGAAAGTGTCATAAAGCCAAATTGGCCTTGTGACGCTTTTCCAATGTGTTATAATACCAAATGCTAAAATTTGGCCTTATGTCACTTTCACAATGCGACATAAGGCCAAATTTCAAAATTTGGGCTTATGACGCTTGGGGTTATGTCACGGCACCGTTTTACCGTTAAGTCTCATAACATAATTGTAATAAAATAAAAACAAATCGATAATAGTTGCACATTTGCGCACAACAAAGTGGTTTGGTCTTATTTCCATTAGTTTTTTGGTATTATTTCGTTTTGCATGACGAAATAAAGCCAAATTGGCTCTATTTCGCTTTCGAAAGCGAAATGATGCCAAATTTGGAATTTGGCCTTATTTCGTTTGGATTTATTTCACATCACTGATAACGAAACCGATTTGACTATTTGCTGTAGCATTTGGAGTGGTATTCTTAGTTTCTCTCAGGCGTATATTTAGGAAATGTATAGTGGGACATAAGTCCCGAAAAATGAATTCGGAACTTATGTCTTCGGGACATATGTCCCTGCGCCGGAAAAGTGAGCTTTTGTTGGGTTATTTCAAAAGAAAAATACTCCGACGAATATTTGGTAATGTGCGAGGAGATAAGACGGTGAACTCTTTGAGATGAACGAAGGTGTGGATATAGTCCAAAAAGCTAAATCAAGTTGACTACATTGGCTCGGGAACATCGCACATAATGGTCCAGCGAGGAGGATCTGAGACTTCCAGTGTTCCCGGGATTGCAGAGAAGAATGGGAGACTGCAGTGTCTCAGGCAGAGACTCTTCACGATCCGGATGGTATTAACGTATGTCTCAATATACATTATTAATTTTTCAAGCGTTCCTTAAATAAAAAGAAATTATATTCAGGCTTTAATGAAGTTCTAAATGTAAAAACAGCTGGTGAAGTGCATAGTAAAAACATACACCATATTTTTATATTATTGTTTCGGCAGTCCTTCTCTCCCATTTGAAATGCACGACTTCGCAATAGATTCAGTGTTCCTTGCTGCAATGCATTCATTGGTATTATACCCTATTCTAAGGGTATATTAATTTTGACGCATAGTTTGTAACATACCTTAATATTGCCCCTAAAAGTTACTATATTTATGATCAGCATCGATAGTAATGTCGATCTAGCCATGTCCGTCCGCCCGTCGGCAAAAATTAGGCCTTTAAACCGGACCAAGAGAGCTGAAATTTTAACCATATACTCTCTAGGGTCCCGAAAAAATCAGGTTTACGAATTTTTGAAATCCGCCCACAAACTCAAAAAAACAAAATTTTGGAAAAAATTTAATTTTGAGCTAGAAAGCTGAAATTTTTTATATATGATCTATGACTCCTAAAACTGCTCAGGAAAAAAAAAATTCAAAATCCGCCCACTGACACGCCCACAAATAAATTAAATAATTTTTTTGAAAATCCAAAGTTTGAGCTAGGGAGCTGAAATTTATAATATATACTCTCTATGGGCCCCTTATGCTCATGTGTAAATATTTTCAAAATCCGCCCACTGACACGCCCACAATTAATTTTTTTTTTTTGAAAATTCAAAGTTTGAGCTAGGGAGCTGAAATTTATAATATATACTCTCTAGGGGCCCTTTATGCTCATGTGTTAATTTTTTTTTAAATCCGCCTACTGACACGCCCACAATTAAATAAAACAATTTTATTGAAACACTCAAGTTTGAGCTAGGGAGCGTTTTTTTGATAAAATCCTTTAAGCGTTCTTAACAATTCAACCATACTTAGACTTTTGTCACGCCCACTTATGAGGGATAGGAATAAGAATAGGGTATCCAACAGTTCGCTTAAGCGGACTGTAGCCCGTCCCTATGTTTTTTTTTTCTTGCTTTGACGGCAGAATTAGATGTCCAGTCAAGTCCAAGGTATCCACTTTTCCACCTGCTCTCCTTGCCATAAAGTCAGTTGCATTTTGAGAGAAGGACAGTGTGAGTTAGAGAATACTAAAACAACCACAGAACCAGATCCAGTACAGCAGCGCAATGGCCGGTGGGTCGGCACTGCAAAATACTTTAACGCCATCCAATTTCGAAATTTTCTCCGACATAGGTACTAATTTATAATTCTTGTCCGGTGTTCCCCGAACACATACTCGTATATCCAATTTCAGGTGTTGGCGTTGTACTGCGTGAAATTAAATGCATTTCACTAGCTATTTCATAATTACCTGGTGTTTTTTTCCCGATTTTTGCACCACTTCCTGATTTGCTTTCTTGGCCATAGAACGGGCGCGAAGTGAAAACTTTATTAATTTAATTTGCAGAATGTACAATAATGGTTTCCATTTCCTTTTCCAAATCCCACATATATTACAGTCTTTAGAGGAGCGCAAAGGTGGAAGGAAACTACATATACATACATATGGGTACTGGTTGTGTGACCCTCATATTTTCCACTATCAATTTCATTGCAAATGTTAAAAATGTAAACAGGGATGCCCTCTTCTGACCTCCGGGTATTAATTATTTAGTTTAACAATTATCCACATGTAGTCACGTTATAATTTATTATGGAAAAAACGTATATATGTACGAGTATATACGATCTGGGAGGAGCCGTTGTAAATCAATATGTACCCTGCTTGGAGTATTTATATAGCGGTCAAATGCTAGTGTAGTTCACGATTAATAAACAATGAAGGACAAGGTTGGTAATTGGCCATATTAAATTAGTGGGAGCGTTTGATTGACCTGGCTCATATCAAAACAAGTGTGACAATGTCCAAGTAAATATTGTAGACACATTAATGTAGTCATTTTGAATCTTGACACGACTGACGTTTTGACTTGTTTTGCTTCTGAAGGATGAGTGGGAAACAACTCTATTCAGAACCAATTGAACTAATCATACAAATTAACAAAATATGCATCCGAGCAGGGAATGTATTCAGGTAAGTTGGAGGGAGTTCCACTTACCCTAAGATTAACTTCACTTAATATTTCCACGATAAAGGCGTACATACGTGTCAGTTGTGTAACTTTTGGAGCGCAAACAACTCAGTGAAGTTCCTTTGCATATTCAACAGGGGAATGAAAATATGAGTCAAGTTTCTTCTTCCTCTTCTGACTTAACAAAAATGTAATAATCCAAGCTAGAGCGATTATAAAGCTCCCATGTCTTAATGCATTTTTACTGGTTCGCCTGCGGTGTTCGCCGGCTTATCATTAAACACGATTTTGCAATGGCATGTAATGGTGGGCTAAAAGCTACTCAAGAGCCTGATCCGGAAGCATTCTTTTGATGTAAGGCTATTCACGTCAAACTGTCAAATAATCTACATCTTCCTTAATAGCAAAGTTAAAAAATAAACATTAACCCTAGAAAGATAATCATATTTTTTATGACGTAAAAGATAATCATACCTCTAAGAGACGTATGGCACTTTGGTAGTGTATTTAATGAAACCCGTGAACTTTTTAAGACAATATTAACGTTTTATTTATTTATGTAGTTCATATTGAGAGAAATGAATCAATGATTTAGTATAAATAAATATTAATTCAAACAATAAAAACAAAAAAACTTAAACCCCATTACAAATCAATAAAAAATAACTTATATTTTAAAGGAACCTTGAAATTGGCATTGAGTTATAATAGTTGCCAAATTTTCATTTTTCGGTTTAACATACGTCTACTTATATGTCTTAGTAATTTTAAATTATATACGATTAAATTAAATGTAAGAATGGCACACGTCACACAAGCCCCCAGTAGTACGGCATATAGCTATAACTTGTTACCGCAGGTACTTACCGTCGCGCCACGACAGTTACGGGCAAGCTCCGACCACCGACTGAGTTAGTTTAAGCAACCAACCCAATGCGGTTTATAGTTAAAAGGATGTAACATGTTTTCCGCGCGTCATACGTCGCGCAGACGTAGATTATCTTTCTAGGGTTAATAAAAGCACCATAATCCTCCCACTATATAAACTTTACTGCCTTGACACTTGTGTTGGGGCACTGCAGTGGTTTTCGTTACTCGTGCCAGCATCGGAACTACAATAATTTGTCAAACAATACTTAACGGACTCCCGACCCGTGAATAGTCTCTGCCTGAGACACTGCAGTCATCCATCTTCTGCGATCGCGTGCACGCTGCTTCCAGTTCTCGAGACCAAGCGTTCTGACATCCGCGATGGACTGCTTTTTAAAACGGAGGTTCGGCCTTCCTTGCCATTGCGTTCCTGTGGGCTGGGAGTCAAAGATCCTCTTAGCTGGAGCTTATTGGCTATTGTAATGAGTCGACGTTCGCCACAGGGGCATCTTCGGGGTAGTGGAGGAGGAAGGTGGCACGCTTGCGGTTGCACGGCTATCGCTCATCGGACAGGGTAGTTCTTGTCACCCCTAACACTAAACCACCTGCTGACAAATAAACAAATTATCGTGCCTGAAAAACGCAGGAAGGTCTAGTCTTAAATCGGATGGACAAAAAAAGAAAGGAAAGAAAAGTGAACAGAAAGATAGGAAAGAGGAAAGGGTAAGCTCAACAACATTTGCGCTACCAAAAAGAGAGGACGGGAAGTCCGATGCATTTCAATCAATCTCATCTAAGTACGCTGAACAAATACTGTTCAAACCTAAACTTTACGTTTTACTGAACGGGCTCCCGACCCGTGAAGAGTCTCTGCCTGAGACACTGCAGCCTTGCATCCTCTGCAATACGGTGCACGCTGCTTCCAGTTCTCCAGACCAAGCGCTTTGGCTTCGGCGATGGCTTGGTCTTTAAAACGAAGGTTCGGTCTTCCTTGACTTCTCGAACCAGGGTGCTGGAAGTCGAAGATCATCTAGGCTGGAGCATTATTTTCCATTCGCCCAATGCGGCCGAGCTAATGGAGTCGACGTGATTTAGCTTTTGGGACTAAATACACATCTTGGTACAGCTCATAGAGTTCGCGGTTGTATCTTCTCCTCCATTCGCCCTCCTTGCACACAGGACCAAGTATCCGACGGAGTATTAATTTTTCAATAGAACCCAATATTAGCTCCTCTTTTCTACTTATCGTCCAGAACTCGGCGTCATAAAACAGGACTGGTAAAATTAAGGTTCGATAGAGCATGCATTTTGCTCTTCGAGTGAGGGGTTTTGAACCCAACTGAAGTAGCAGCGGTTTCCCAAGGTAATTCTCCACCGGACTCTCCACTAAGGTGTTCTTCAATCACCGCGAAAGCCTCAAACACGGCACGCTGGGAACGGCCGATGATGTCGATTTCATCCGCATACCCCAGTAGCTGGACGGATCTATTGAAGATATTGCCTTCCGTGATGACACCTGCCCTTCGCACTATTTTCTCCAGAACAAGGTTGAGGAAGTAACATGATAGCGCATCTCCTTGCCGAAATCCGGTACAAGTTTGAAATAATTCGGAAGAGCTGCTTCCAAACTGCACATTACACTGCGTGTTTTCGAGTGTCACGCGATACAACTGGATCAGTTTTGCGGGGATCCTGAATTCGGCCATCGCTACGTATAGGTCCTGACAATGAATGTTATCATATGCGGCTTTAAAGTCAACGAGAAGGTGTTGGGTCTCGAATTGAAATTCATTGGTCTTTTCCAGGATTTGCCTTAGTGTGAAGATCTGGTCTATTGTCGACCTGCTGGCCCGGAATCCACACTGTTACGTGCCGATTAGTGTGTTTCAGAATGGCTTCAGACGTTCACACAGTACGCTGGATAGTATCTTATATGCGACATTAAGCTGAGATTTTCCTCGATAGTTCTTGCAAGACATAGGATCGCCTTTTTTTTGAAGATGGTTCATATGGAGCTGATAGTCCAGTCATCGGGCATGCTTTCTTCCACCCATACTTGCTTGATGATTTGGTGCATGCGCCCTACCAAAACATCACCTTCATATTTGAATAGCTCCGCTGGTAGACCATCAGACCCGGCGACCTTATTCTTCTTTCTAACCTAAAACGTGAGCTAAACCTTACTATCTATTCCTAGTCTAACTTAGATCTCCCCTTATTCTTGACCCCTTTATACCCACTGCTTCCCGATGTCGCTCCCTGGTAAGATTCGTCTCGTTTCTGAGACTTGTCAGATGATCTTGGCTCTGGCTCCACCTACCCACCCTATTTGTCGTTCGACACTCCGTTCCCCATCTCTTCACGTCCCGTCCTCACTTTCGTTGGTCGTCTATGTACCGTCTTCGTCATTGCACAGGCGGAAGGACGGCCTTCAAAAAAGGTACTCTACTCGATTAAATCAAAAATAATTCACTCTTTAAATACACTATGATTCATTAATAAATACTAAAACTAAGTTAGAGAAGGTAGATACCGGTGTTCTTGGCGACGAGTGTTGGGGCACTGAAAAATATGATTTAGTTAGGCAAAATTTCTGCCCACAAAAAAAAGGGAAATAAAAAAAACCTTGTCGTCCTGCCGGCAGCATTTAGAGCGAAGATTCCTGTAAATTTTTTCAAATGTTGGGCTTATAGCACAACTATATCCTTACAGCCTAAAGTTCAGAATAACTTAACTGTGATTAATCACTGATTAATCATAATTAATTTCACTTTTCTTCTGAGGCACAGTCGATTCTATCCTACTCTTTCGTCGTCTGAATATTGCACACTTCTCCGCTAGCCTTAAAGTTTTTTTTAAAATTCCGTTCTTTTTTAGGTCTGCTTCGAAAATTTTTCTAACTTCTTCGTATTCTTGCAATCGTCAATTTTAAATCTTTTAGGCCGGAATTTCATTTTTACAGGCGGAAATCGTCGAATTGGTGTTCGTTCTTAGGATTTAGACGGCCCGCGCCCATCTGTATTCCCGGGACCAGGCGTGTGGAAATGTGAAGAGCAAGTTGCTTCAGCTTGGTGCATTCCCAGCTCTACTTTTCTGCCTATCGTCTTTTGTCAATTGGGTCATTCTGTCCTTGTCTGTGTAATTTGCCAATCGGTTCGTTCATCTTTGTTGGAGCGCAGCCACTTCAAACTCATCTTCTTCTGGCTCGGTATCTTTGCCTTCCTCGAGCAGTACACTTTAGACCTCATTCACATTGCTGCGGGTCCTACCATCTCTGGAAGCGATGCGGCTTTCCGGTCTTCGTAACTTTTCGGCACTCTTCTCGAATAAGGTTTGCTATCCTATCCTTCAAGTTTTGGCGAAGAATGGCCAGTAAATCTCGTTCGTTTTTCTTGTGTAGCATTTGTAAAGTCAATGTCCGTATGTCGCTGTAAAGGTCGTCAAACGTTTCGTAAGGGTAATTGCCTACGATCCATGATCTGCTGAAGAACCTCATGGTGTCATTTTTTGTTTTTGAACTGATGTAGCAGTTCAGCTTCTTAATCGAAATAGTTGAACAGGGCGTCTCCTGTATTCTCTTCGAGGTACTGCCAATACCGAAACTCTGCCGACCCTGTCACCAAGTGGTGAAAGTTCGCGAAAACCTGGTCGCTTGGCAGTCCGCTCTGACGTAGGAAAGTTTCTACCCTAAAGATGAAACTCTAAAAGGACTTGGTTTTGGGGGTTCCATCAATTTTGATGCCCCATTTATGGACATCTGTACTTCTCCCTACATCGGAGCGTCAAAAATCCTGTCGGGAATTCTCCTGTCTATGAAACTCTTCCCGACTAAAACCATGTGGCGAGCTGCCCGCTAGAGGCTGCTGGACTGAAAGCGGTCTACCACGCTCAAGAATGCTGGAGGCTCGGGGAATGGACTGCGCTTTTAAGGTGGCTAATAGCGCTATGCTCTCCTGGAGAGCTTTCAGGTCCTCGTGGTAGGTGTTTGAACACCTTGTAAACGTTCTGCGAATATTTTCAGCGATTCGGCTCTATTCCCCCTGATCGCTAAAGAGACTTCCAATTGAAACTGGGTGGGGAATCGGTCCTCTAGGGGATCGAATACCTTCTATTGTCTCTTTATCTTTCTCCTGGAACAATCGCTGCCCATCTTGCCACAGTTCTCGTTCCCACGCTGAGAGGTCCCGGGCTGCCCTTTTTAGGGTTCCGTAGCCAAATGGCGAAAAACGGAACCCTTATAGATTCGTCATGTCTGTATGTCTGTCTGTCCGGGAATGTCACAGCCACTTTTCTCCGAAACTATAAGAGCTATACTTTTGAAACTTGGTAAGTAGATGTATTCTGTGAACCGCATTAAGATGTTCACATAAAAATAGAAAAAAAACAATAAATTTTGGGGGTTCCCCATACTTAGAACTGAAACTCAATTTTTTTTTTCATCAAACCCATAAGTGTGGGGTATCTATGGATAAAAATGATATCGAGGTTTCTAATATCATTTTTTTCTAAACTGAATAGTATGCCCGAGAGACACTTCCTAAGTGGTAAAATGTTGCCCCCCCCCCCCCTCTAACTTCTAAAATAAGGGAATGATAAAACTAAAAAAAATATATGATGTACATTACCATGCAAACTTCCAACGAAAATTGGTTTGAACGAGATCCAGCAAGTAGTTTTTTTTAATACGTCATAAATCGTAAACCGCAATTTACCTTTCATTGAATCAACTCAAATAAAAAAAAAAAAAAAAAATTAATTTCATAAACATAAACCTTATGCGTAAACCGTGAACCATTATTTTCTAATAATAAATCTGTAATAGGTGCCTAAGTAAATAATAATTATAATTCGCGCGGAACCCTTCCTGAGCGAGTCCGACTCGCACTTGCCTGCTTTTTAGATTATCCGCACCTTCAAAACCAGTCGCAGTATTCTTATTAGTATCACTTGAAGAGTTCATTTTGCCTTCTGCTGACCCAGGAACTGGCAAATATCATCTCCTGCGTCATCTTACGCGTTGCGCCCTCCGCTTGTTGAGCCAACGTTGCTTTAGCAACTGCTTCTTTACTTTCCATATCTTTCAAAAAAACGGAAAAGTTCTTACCTCGCAGCTTTTAAATCGTTTAAAAATCAAAAAAGGTTAACAAAATAAAAAAATCAAAGGTTCAATAAGATCCCGGGTCATAATGGCAAATGAGATCTCCGATGACCTTGCTAGACAGGGCTCAGATGAGGACTTCTCAGGACCTTAACCAGCGATATATCTGCCTGCGTCCTCGGTCAGGGCTTCCATTGACGGTTGGGGTTTCATATGAATAGAATTGCCGATGGCGGCATTCTTGTTGTTTTTTTTTTTAACGGAAAAAACTGCAGACGGACTACTGGCGTTCTTACGGGCCATCACGCTCTTGCCAAACACCTTAAGGTGCTAGGCCTAAGCGATACCACCAACTGCAAAGCCTGTAGAGAAAGCGATGATATTGCCGAACATTTCCTCTGTGATTGTCCTTCTTTTGCTCGGATCAGCTGGAAGGTATTTGGTGCTGTAAACCTTATCATTGAAGCGACTTATCGTCTTTCTTAGAGTAAACAGTAAATGGGTGTGTCTTCCTGGTAGTACAATGGTCCAGTATTGAGTCTGAGTGCTGCAGGTAGAAAGTCTCGCACCCCGACAAAAAAAAAAGATAAAAAAGTTTTAAAAAAAAGAGAAATTTGTAAAAAAAAATAATTTTTATTTCCAGAAAATTAAAAGAAAAAGAAAAATCCGCTCTTAGTATTCGAAATGTCTTATGTTTTATTTCTCCTAGAAAATTCTGATGCTGAGTATATTTTTGGAACGGTTCTGCTAGATTATTCCGCCCGGTGCATTTGTTTTGTCGCTGTCGTTTCTGTTCGTTCGAGTTACGTTTGTTGGTCCTAGTCTTGTCTAGTCATGACTGGGTCTCAGGAACTGAACGGGTTGCCACTACTTCCCATCTGGTAAATAACCTGATTGAAGGCTGGCTAGTAGCTCCAGGAATGCTCTCAACACTATCAAGGCTTCCAGAGCGATTTTTCTTACCGTACAATGAACTTTGCTCTTGGCACTTGCTCATTGCACAGCATTCAGAACATCCGTCTGTCCACCCCGATCAGCTTTTAGTTCTAATGTGGACTTCCAATTACGTCACTTGATCCTTTGGCGCTTGGCCTTCGGATCGGACAGCCGTATTCCGTTCATATAAAGAGCTCTGACCAAACAAATGAGTTAAGAGAAAGACAGAAAAGTAAAATTTAGGTGAAAATGAAAAATCGCGAATAAAAATCAAAATAACAAAAAATTAACAAATCTGCTGGTCCAAGGCAACGACCATCGTAGTTAAAAATCCTCCCCTTGGAAGCGCAACTTAACTGGCTATATTAACGTTGGGCGCCTCAATTTATACAGCTGACACCAGTCTTCTATCCCCCACATTCCCACTGCCCAATTAACTGTGTTTTTGCTTATGCCCCATAAAATCTCACATTCGCGCAATTAACGCGCCAGCTCCATATCCTCGTATTTACAATAAAGAAACATGACTCCTCCCAACATCTTTCAATTCTTAAGCAAGCTTATAAATAGGTACCTATCTACCTTTGTATATATGTTTAAAAGCAGCATTTTCCATTGCGGAGAATGCTGTAAAATTCTGACAAAAAAAAAATTACCTGCCACCTTGTTCCGACAAGCAAATTCTGTCCTAGAACACGGGACATCGTCAAACTTTCAGGAAACGGGGAGTAAGAGCTGCGATAAAGAATACTTTTCACCAAACTTTAATGACTTATTCCTTTATGAGCTCTTCCAAACATAATGACATCTACAGCGTAGCAACAGGAGAGTAATAGCAGCAACAAAAAACAAGGCACACACAAACACATCGTATAAAATACGAGCCATTTGTGTCAGGTACGAGCGGCAAATGGTGAAAGCGGGATAATAAAAGACACACTCACAGCCAGGTCTACGAGAAAGTTTTCAAACATTGTTAGTAAAATTAAATAAAATTCGTAAATCCCTCTTCGCAAAGGCTCTGTTTTCTTGTGTAGCCTGTTATTCTGGTAAAATTATTTGATACGATACAAGAAAAATTACGATCAGGGAATGCATGCTCTTTGCATGATTGGAGCCTGTTTAAAAGTATGTCGATGGGGATAAATTAAACATCATTTGCTCCATTTTTTTTCACCGGGACAATTTGGTGATGGCATCGCGACTACAGCTGCTAACAGAATTCTTATCTATTTGGGCTAAGAAGGCATAGATACTTACAAACGCTACCAAAATCGGTCCAATAAAGGCAGGCAGTTAATCAACAAAATTGAAGACGAAACCATAGTGACAGCTGATGTCAATAAAAATAAAACTTTTGCGTTGCTACATGTAAATCAGCGTTCACAAGCTTACTCATAAGTGTGGATGTGTATAACGCCGATTCGGCCTTATTTCACCTTGGCTAAAGTTTGAGTTTGAAACTCTGAACAACACTTCGAAATGTCATTGAATGAAAAATTGGTGCCGTAACATAACACCAAATTCGTTCATTTGGCACTATGGCAGTTGATAAAGCGACATTAGGCCAATTAGCCAAATTTTCGTAGGTTGCTCAATTAACTTTCAAATTCTCTTTTTAAGCTGGCCGAACTGAAATGAACAGTAGCTGACATAGGCGTTGCCGTGAAATGAGGCCATATTTTAACGGTTGGCCTTAAGTCGTTTTGCTAAAGTGTCATAATGCAAAATTATTTTTTTTTGCGATATAGGGCCATATTTGAAAATGCTATGGTACCTGTTGATATTGTCAGTAATAAAACCGTATTCTTACCGTTTAAATTTTTTTTTTTATATTGTACACGCACTAAAGGGATTTTTTTAAGTACCCTTATCATGTATTGGCTACACAGCAGGGCGTTAAGGAAATTAGGGTTTGAAGATTGGGAGAGATGCCGATGCACGTTGGTTTTAAATGTTTGTAGATTATAATGTGTAGGAAAAATGGAGCGGGGAAGAGGCTAAGAAAAAATTCCTTGTATTTCACTCTACGCCTGAATACAGCCTTAAGGGTAAACTGATGCGCATTCCTTGCACAGCGGGTATTGCGGTTGAAATGTACTAGGGGTGGAATGCAACTGGCTATTTCATTTGAGCGCTTATGGTGGAAATATCGCTAAAATAACGAGAGACAGGAGACATTGCGACAATGAGTAAGAGAGCGATCTCACGATGTTACAGTCACCAATCAGTTTTATCGCGCGTTTTTGAATCCTGTTTAGTAGCTCCAAATAAGTAATTGGTTCACCAGACCAGATATGCACATTGTACTCAAGTTTTTGGGTGGATACGCCTTACAAATAGTAGCCAGACCAGAGGGAGTGAACTATTTCTTGCATTCGAATATATGGTCATTCCAACGTAAGTTGTCATTAACCCACATGCCGAGAAGGGAAAGCTGTTCGGTTTCAACGATGCAAGTGCCATGCATGGACAATGGCATGGTATTAGGGTTTTACTTTAATGACAGAAGAGAGCATTGCGTTTTGGAAGCATTAAATTCCACTGTATTAGCTACACCCCACTGAGTTATGCTGTCGAGATCGGAATTCAATGAGTTCAACATACGTTGCTGTTCCTGTTCCACACCCGAAGATGAGGGGCGTGAACCAAAAACGAATATGAGAAGCTGAGGGTACTGCCACCAGCGGCTACTTCAGTTTTCTGACTCTACTTGACTTTTCCAAGGCATTTGACACAGTTCACCACGGGCTTCTTGTTGAAAAACTTATGACATAATTCGAGCTCTCGTCTTCTGCAGCGAAATTTATTCAATCATATCTTACAGGTCGTACGCAAGCCGTCTTTATCAATGATGTCCCATCCGAATTTTTAGCAACTTCAAATGGTGTCCCTCAAGGATCCATCTTATGCCCAATGCTCCTCTCAATCTTCATTAATGACTGTATAATATCGAACTGTATGTGGAAAGAAGAAATAAAAACATAGGGACGGGCTACAGTCCGCTTGGGCGAACTGTAGGATACCCTATTCTTATTCCTATCCCTCATAAGTGGGCGTGACAAAAGTCTAAGTATGGTTGAATTGTTAAGAACGCTCTACATATTTTGTTATATAACATTTAAAGTATTTTATCAAAAAAAACGCTCCCTAGCTCAAACTTAGGTGTTTCAATAAAATTGTTTTATTTAATTGTGGGCGTGTCAGTAGGCGGATTTAAAAAAAAAAATAACACATGAGAATAAAGGGCCCCTACAGAGTATATATTATAAATTTCAGTTCCCTAGTTCAAACTTTGAATTTTCAAAAAAAAAAAAAAAAAAAAAAAATTGTGGACGTGTCAGTGGGCGGATTTTAAAAATATTTACACATGAGCATAAAAGGCCCATAGAGAGTATATATTATAAATTTCAGCTCCCTAGCTCAAACTTTGGATTTTCAAAAATTAATATAACCTTAGAATAGGGTATAAAAAAATTGTTTTATTTATTTGTGGGCGTGTCAGTGGGCGAGCAGTTTTAGGAGTCATAGATCATATATACAAAATTTCAGCTTTCTAGCTCAAAATTCGATTTTTTCCAAAATTTTGTTATTTCAAAAATTCGTAAACTTGATTATTTCGGGACCCTAGATAGTATATGGTTAAAATTTCAGCTCTCTAGGTCCAGTTTAAAGGCCTAATTTTTGTCTACAGACGGACGGACGGACGGACGGACGGACATGGCTAGATCGACATTACTATCGATGCTGATCATAAATATAGTAACTTTTAGGGGTATATTAAGGTATGTTACAAACTATGCGTCAAAATTAATATACCCTTAGAATAGGGTATAAACACCAACAACTTTTTATTTGGGAAAAAGAGCTCCGCTCTGAAAAAACCCATGTTTATTGCTCGCTTGCTTTTTGTGGACTAACTACAAAAGAGAGGTACAGTCGTACGCGCAGTAGCACGACGATACCCCTTTTTATGTATTGGTATATAATTACATATGAATGATTTGGTGTGAGAAACATATGTATGCAGACGATGTACAACTATATAAGCTACATAAGCAGTGAGCGCGGTCTCATCACTAATTGTGCACATAAGCTCAATCAGGATCTAAAGAATATCCTAACTTGGTCCGAGCGCAAATGTTTAAGGCTAAATCCTGACAAATCCAAATGCATAGTAAATAGCAGAAATTGTCCGGTTATATCCGGTTATAGATGCAAGATCTATCTGGGAAATTTTTCAATTCAATTTGTCCAGAAAATAAAAAATCTGGCTATTTGGTTCAGGAAAATCAATGGACAATGGACGAAGAGTGACAAGGAAAAAGACCAAACATTTGCCGAACATCTGCAAGAAACATTTAAACCATTTGATGGTCAAGCGTTGCTCGAATTTCCTGTCCTAACCGTGGCACCTGACAATAATTATAGAATAAAAAGTGTATCGCTACCCGTACTACGCTTCGAAATAGAGAAACTAAAATTAAGCATAGCACCTGGATATGACTTAATCACAGGACAGGTGCTTAAAGAGTTACCTAGGAAAGCTTTAATCAAGTATGCCTATCCTTTAAATGCATCGTTCAGGTTATTGTTCGTTCCACGACAATGGAAGGTAGCTGAAGTTATAATGGTTCCAAAGCCCGGTAAACCACTAAATGACAAAAAATCATATAGGCGAATATCGCTCTTACCGATAATGTCGAAGATATTACAAAAACTTTTGTTAAAGCGCCTACATCCGATTATCGAAAAACGTCGATTAATACCTGATCACCAATTCGGATTCAGGACTAAGCATTCTATAATCGACCAGGTTTACAGAATAAACAATTTAATTGAAAAAGCCCTAGAGGAGAAAAAAAATATGTTCTAGTCTTTTTCTCAACGTCTTTCAGGCCTTTGTTAAAGTATGGCATACGGGCTTGAAACCTAAGCTGAGACAAGCTTTTTCGAAACAGTTATCTGGTATCCTTAGTTGTTACTTATCAGACACTTTCGTCACAATTCGATGTAAACAAATGCACTGGCTGCTTGGTAGATTTTCCCAACTCAGCATGCAGAACAAGCTGCTTTAATACAAGCAAATACTAAAACCGGTTTGGACATACGGTGTACATCTTTGGGGTTGTACCAAATCCAGTAATATCAACATTTTACAAACTTTTCAAAACAACGTGCTTAGAAAAATAGTAAATGCACCATGGTTTATCAGAAACACTGATATCCACAGAGACCTAAGTATGGCTACCGTCGAAGATGGAATAAAACATTTTGCCCGCAAACAACAGACACGCCTTCACGGTCATTGCAATAACACCATGCTACAAATTCGAGACGATACTAATCTAGTGCGCCGATTACAAAGGATTTATCTTTTTTAATTAGCGCAATAAGATGTAACCGCGTGCTTATGGCGGTATTAGCAGGTGCCTCCACTGGGAAGCTGCCTGCCAAACGCGCATTTTACAGTTTCAATAAAACTACTGCATAGAAATAACCTAGTTGTAGTATGAAGGTTTCGAAGGGAGGTGGTTCTTGTTTTCTTATGTTAAGTGAGAAAGAGTCGCATGTAAGATTATCCACCTACCCTTATTATTCGTCCGAGCCTAGTTCTGGATAGGTAACTCTCAGCTTGCTGAGAGTAACGTTAATATTACTATGGCTTGGGAGTAATATTAAAAACTCTATAAAAAAAAATTGGTTCAGCACAATATTGTATTGGGACAACAATATTCTGACCGTTTTTGGGAAAATCTACGGCTGTCTCAGAAACCTGTCATTATCGCAAAATTTTACACCGACAACTACAAGGTAGATGCTTGTTACGGATGTTGCCTACACCGATGTTAATCGGTAACTCCAATACTTTTTAAATAATTTCGAACGATGTGTTCGCATACACTGCAAAAAAAAACATCGCCAAACCTTCCCTGCTCATTACACTGAACTGATATTCGCTAAAGACTACTTTTGTAGTGGAGTGAACACGCTCCCTGATAAACGTTGTAAGGGAGATCGTAGATTTTTTTTTGGACGGATGATCTCTTCTCTGGTGGCTGTCGTGGAGCGCACAAGTGTCGTCCGCAAAACTATTCAAGTAGACCTTGTGACAAATAATTTGTAGTTAATCTGAAGCGATAACGTAAGGCTTTATTTTAATCCGTTTCTAAATTGGTAATCGAATTAAAGTTGCCTGAATTGTGACACATTAAGCACTTACTTACTTAAGTGGCGCTACAGTCCGGAATGAACCTGAGCCTCAACCAACATGCCTCTCCAATTAGCCCGGTCCTTAGCTAACTGCCTCCAGTTGCGCACTCCAATTGGTTGATGTCGGTTTCCACTTGTGCGCGCCACTTAAGGCGAGGTCTTCCTCTACTGCGTCCGACGTCTGGCTGGGAATCGAAGACTCTGCGAGCCGGAGTATTGGTGTCCATTCGTTCTACATGTCCTAGCCATTTTAAACGTCCAATGCGGAGTTTTTTGACCAGAGGCATGTCGCTGTACAGCTCGTATAGTTCTTGGTTGAATCTTCGTCTCCATAGCCCGTCAACGCAAACGGGACCGAAGATTTTTCGAAAAATTTTCCTCTCGAATCTACCAAGGATTTCTTCATCCGCTTTTGATACGGTTCATGCTTCAGCGCCGTAGAGCAGGACTGGGATGATCAGGGTCTTATATAGGATCTCCTTAGTAGTTCGAGTGAGGGCTTTACTACTAAATTGCTTTCTTAGCTCGAAGAAACAGCGGTTGGCAAGAGTAATTCTTCGTTTAATTTCTGACGAGATGTTGTTGTCAGAGTTAATAGCGGAGCCGAGGTAGACAAAGTCCCGTACTACCTCAAAGTTATATCTGTCAATGGTGGTCGATGTTGTGAGTCCTTTCGTGATGACAGCATATACTTAGTCTTACCCTCATTTACTGCCCGTGCGGAGTTTAGTCAGTTCTCCCATCGGGCGCGTCCCCAGGTGGCGGATAGGGGGGCCCTGTGCGTGTGCCTACTAGACAGTGTGCACACCCGCAGGGTTGGTGGAAATAGCCAATACCACCCGCGAACCAAAAAACTGACAGGAGGTGGATACTCTTTAAAAATCTAATATGGAAGTGAACAAGAGGAATAATGAAGTTACGGTGCAGGGAGTCGGATCCCCAGTACCGGCGGCGGAGAGTGCGAAGGCAGGCTCAAAGTCGTCGAGATACAATGACTGCATAATAACAACGGAAAAAAATAGTGCTAATGCACCTGCTACAGTATTGGCAAACTTGGATGCTGTAGCCGAAAATGTTACAAGGAAAGAGTTCAATGTGGATACGGCTGTTGACCCGTTTAAAAGGAGCACTCGGTTTGCGCGTTCGCCAACTAAAGCGACTTTCTTGCGAGACAATATGCGTTCGCAGTCTGAATCGACGTCATCGGGAAAAACTGACGCCACAAAAGCGACTGTCACTGCTCACGGCGCACAGAATAGCAGTGACAAACATGAGAGAAATAAAATGATACAACTTGGAATGAAAATTGACGGTCTAATTGATTTCTACAGGGACAAGCATAACGTCCACGGAGAAATTAAGAAAATGGGCACACTCATAAAGTCAGTTTTTCGGGAGGCGGAATCCGAGGTCGCTGATTTACGGAATGAAATATCTGTACTCCGGGAGCAGATAAAGGTCCTTAGCCGTAATGCGGATAAATCTCAAGCGACAGCATCCTCGCAAACGGACAAAGTCCCAACCGAAAAAAGCATGAACCGAAATAAGGAAATACCAGCGATCAATAAGAACAGGTCGCCTCTCCGATCTGCTAAGAGAAACAGAGAGGTGGATGTAAACGGCAACCGGTCGGAGGAGCAACCATCTAAAGCTCCTGCTTCAAAAAAGACCAAGATAAATTCGCCAAAAAAATCAAGCGGTAACATTACCATAGTTCCGTCTAACCAAGTTTCAGAACAGCAAAAGCAAACAGGCAAGAAGAGTATACCGAAACCGACAACAAATTTAGAAGCTAAGTCGGGGCAAGAATGGGTGAAGGTTGTCAAAAAGAAGCGTATCGAAGATGCTAAGAAACCACAGCGTCATGATGCGATAGTCATTAAAAAAACCGGTGAACTATCGTATGCGGACCTACTCAGGAAATTAAAGGCAGATCCTACACTTAAGGAAGTAGGAACGAATGTGAGTCGAATCCGTAAAACAGCAAGCGGAGACCTCTTACTGTCGCTAAATAAAGCTGCAAGTCCTACAACCGCAGTCTATAAGAAAAAAATTAAGGAAGCACTGGGAGAAAACGGTGACGTTTGGTCACTCACTCAAGAGGCCTTGCTAGAATGTAAGGATATAGACGAAGTGACGTCAAAGGAGGAGATCTGTTCCGCTTTAACAGATCAAATGAATTTCGAATTCAACGCCGCAATGATTAAGAACGTGAGGAAAGCATATGGTGGAACGCAAACAGCCACCATAAGCGTACCAGCGGAAATTGCGAAAAGGATGCTGAGAATAGGGAAAGTGCGAATCGGGTGGGTCTACTGCCGAATACGAGAAAAAATTATTCTTAAGCGTTGCTTTAGATGCCTTGAGTTCGGACACTTCGCGAGAGCGTGCAAAAGTTCTAACGACCGAACCGATCTGTGTATCAGGTGCGGAGGAAATGGTCACAAGTTGAAGGACTGCAAAGTCAGACCAAAATGTTTGCTTTGTGAAGTTAAAAATGTCGATTCTGGACATATAACTGGTAGTAGGAGATGTCCAGAATACAAAAAAGCGATAGAAACTTCTTCGAAAAAAATATGAATATATTACAGCTCAATCTAAATCATTGTGAAGCGGCCCAGTGCCTCCTACTGCAAACTGTTCATGAACGGAAAATTGATGTAGCGATTCTCTGCGAGCAATATAGAAACCTATCTGGAAATACCTGGGTTACCGACACGACGAAAACGTCTGCGATTTGGGTTTGCGGAGACGCCTCCATTCAGGAATACGCGGAGGTGCCCGAAGACTTCTTTACATGGGCTAAGATAAACGGCATTTACATATACAGCTGCTATATTCCACCTAGCGCTACTATCGATATTTTCGAGAGAGTTTTAGATAGAGTAGTTGCTACTGCTACGGGTAAGAGTCCCGTCGTAATCGCAGGGGATTTTAATGCATGGGCATCGGAATGGGGCAGTCCGTATACGAATCGAAGAGGGACTGTTCTATTGGAAGCTTTCTCTTGTTTGGACATAATTTTAGCTAACAGCGGAAGTATTAACACTTTTAGCACAGCTAGATCGGGATCTATCATCGATCTTACCTTCGCAAGTAGCAGCCTGCTTCGAAATGCTAACTGGCATGTGAGCGACCATTACACGCATAGCGACCACAATGCCATTTTATTCAGAGCCAACATCGGACCAGTAAACCGTCATAGCCGGGTGAAGTTGAAGCGATCTAAATGGAATGTCAACACGCTAGATGAAGATCTCCTTAGGCTCGTCGTCAGTGAAGCGATAATTGAAGCCAGGAATGCGGGGGAATTCGTAACGCAGGTATCACGGATGGTAGTCAACGCGTGTAATGCATCAATGTCCATGTTGGGAACAGGAAAGCACCGACCTCCAGTATACTGGTGGACTCCCGAGATCGCGGAACTCAGATTGTTATGTCACCGAACGCGAAGAATTTACCAGCGTTCCCGGATACGACACGTTGATGACAATCAAATTCAACTTGCACGAAACGAACACCGAGAAGCAAGAAGCCGTTTTAAAAAAGCTATTAAGTCTAGCAAGCGCCTTTGTTTTAGGAATCTCTGCGAAGAACTCAACAACGACGTCTGGGGTAAAGCTTATCAAATCGTATCGATGAGGCTAAAAGGTCCCCGTATGCAATCACCGACGTGCCCAGTTTTGTTACGACAAATAGTTGAGACTCTGTTTCCTCGCCAAGAAAGTACAGAGCTCGGTAGTCAAAGTGTTCACGAAATTGCGCCTATACCCATTGTAACACGCGAAGAATTATCCGAAGCCTGTAAGAAGGTACGCGATAGAAAGGCTCCGGGACTGGACGGTATCCCAAATAGAGCCCTAAAAATCGCAGTTAAAACACGACCTGACCTATTTGCCGAAATGTTCAACGCATGTCTCCAGGAGGGCATTTTTCCTGAACCTTGGAAGCGCCAAAGACTTGTCCTACTGCCGAAAGGAAAGGGTAATCCGAACGAACCATCCTCCTACCGTCCTATTTGTTTACTGGACACGATTGGTAAAATTCTCGAGCGAATTATTTACAACAGGCTCCAGCCAGCAATTGAAACGGCGGGAGGCCTCTCGGAACACCAATACGGTTTTCGCAGATCAAGATCTACGGTAGATGCAATCAATGCGGTAATTACGAGAGCCCGAGCCGCTATAGAAGGAAGGCGCTGGAAAGGAGGAACCAAAAAATACTGCGCCGTTATAACGCTCGATGTAAAAAACGCGTTTAATTCGGCGAATTGGGAACGTATCATTAGCTGTCTCTACACTATTGGAATACCGGACTATCTTTGTAAGATTATTACGAGTTACTTTTCGAATAGAGTTCTCCTCTACGACTCTGATGAGGGAATAAAAGGGTATGAAGTAACGGGCGGTGTGCCACAAGGTTCAGTTCTAGGCCCCTTGCTATGGAACGTTATGTATGACGAGATTCTGCGTCTACCGATTCCAAGAGAAGCGTCGATTATCGGCTTTGCAGACGACATAGCCGTGGTAGTTGTGGCAAAAACAATAGAAGAAGTCGAGCTGCACTGTAATGAGACAGTTGCAAATGTACGTACATGGCTTTCTAGCGCAGGTTTGAAACTCGCCGACCACAAAACGGAAGCAGTACTTATTACGAGTAGGAAAGTGCGGGAAACGATAACGCTTAGAGTAGGAGAGCAAGAAGTAGTTTCCCAACCGTTTATTAAGTACCTCGGAGTAATTATAGACGCTCGTCTAAGCTTTAAACATCATCTGGAATATGTATGCGGAAAGTCATCAAAAACCGTAAGCGCGCTTTCAAGGCTGATGAGTAACATCGGGGGCCCGAAACAAACAAAGAGACTTCTTCTTGCAGGAACTGCCAGTTCTATTCTCATGTATGCGGTAGAAATATGGTCAAGTGCAACGAAAGTTAAGTCTTACATGAGGGGAGTCAAATCTGTCCATCGTCTTAGCGCACTAAGAGTCGCCTGTGCGTTCCGAACCGTTTCGAACGATGCTATACTCGTCGTATCTTCAATGTTACCTATCGATATACTTGCTGAAGAAATGGTAAAATTAAAAAGCGAGCGAGTCCGAAATGGTCGGGTAGATAACGACAAAAGAAAATATGAAAGGAGTCTGAGTATAGCAACTTGGCAACAACAATGGAATGATTCGTTAAAGGGAAGATGGACGCATAGACTTATACCAGTGATTGATGTATGGATCAAAAGGGAACATGGTGAAACAAACCTCCATCTGACCCAGTTCTTGACTGGTCATGGCTGTTACAGAGAATATCTCTTCAAACGCGGACATGAAACCAGCCCAAATTGCCCGCATTGCGAAAATGTTTCTGAAAACGCGGAACACGTGTTTTTCCATTGCCAACGGTACGAAACCGAGAGGATCTCCCTGCAGGACCAATTCGGCGAGTGGCCCACGCCCGATAATGTGGTAAACTATATGCTTCGGAATGACGAAAACTGGACCGCTGTAAGTAACGTGGCGGTGCGTATACTCAGCGATCTTAGACGTTTAGAACGCCAACGGAAATCTAATAGTTCCAACAATAGAGCAACAAGCTAAGTCTTCATACCGACCCCCGCGAAGTAATGTCTCACGGCGGTTCCGCGGGGGAAACGAATCGGCCTGTTCGGGAAGGGAGGTGGTTTTAGCCGGTAGGAATCCGGCACTACCAATGGACGTCGGACCATTGGTGCCTCATGCAAGGTTTCCACCTTCCATCGCTAAAAAAAAAAAAAAAAAAAAAAAAAAAACCCTCATTTACTGCTAGACCCATTTTCGCCGCTTCCTTCTCTATACTAGCAAACGTGGCTATGACATCACGTTGAGTCCTACCAATGATGTCAATATCGTCAGCGTATGGTAGTAGTTGCACCGACTTTTGGAAAATTGTGCCTCTGGTGTTGGCTTTGGAGTTTTGCACAATCCTCTCAAGAATCAGATTAAAGACGTCACATGACAGCGCATCGCCTTGCCTAAATCCTTTTTTGGTATCGAATGTGTCGGTGAGGTCGTTTCCGACCCTGATAGAGCAGCGAGAATTCTCTATTGTCATCCTACACAAACGGACGAGTTTGGGCGGTATACCACAACTAGATATGGCTCTGTACACTTCGTCATATGCGGCTTTGAAATCGATAAATAGGTGGTGGGTATCGATTTGGACATCTTGAGTTTTTTCCAGGATCTGCCGAAGTGTGAAAATTTGATCGGTTGTGGACTTTCCTGGCCTAAAACCACACTGATAAGGGCCAATCAGGTTGTTGGTAAACGGTTTCAGGCGTTCACATATTACGGCAGATAGGATCTTGTAGGCGATGTTAAGGAGACTTATGCCTCTGTAGTTGGCGCAGTTCAGAGGGTCTCCTTTTTTGTGGATCGGGCAAACGATGCTGAGGTTCCATTCTTCAGGCATATTTTCATCCGACCAGATTTGGCTTATGAGTTGGTGGATGTTACTTACCAAGTCATCTCCGCCGGCCTTATAGAGCTCAGCGGTAAGGCCGTCATTTCCGGCAGCCTTATTAAGCTTGAGTTTAGATATTGCTATCCTCACTTCACTCAGGTCGGGTGGTTGGCAGTTTTCGCTGTCGTTGCCAATATTGAATGGTTCGTTCTGCCTGACAGCGGAATGTTGTTCGTCATCGCCGTTTAACAGTCTGTAGAAGTGGTTCTTCCATATCCTCAGCATCGACTGTGTCTCAACTACAATATTTCCTTGTTCATCTCGACAGGATTCTGTTCGAGCCTTGTATCCTTGGCTTTGACGTTTTACACTTTGGTAAAACTTGCGAACATCGTTCCTGGAGTGGCACCTCTCTATGACAGGAAAATATTGCACATATATAATAAAGCGGTTAGATAACTAAATTAAACTAGACTACGCAAACTACAAAAGGTACGGATCATAACAAAAAAAAAACAGAATAAATATCACAGGTAATATTGCACTTAGTTAATAAATGAATATACATATCCACATGAACAGCATACTAAAGTCTAAATTGTTTCCTAAAAGTGAGAAACATAACTTTGGATCGTGTAAGTAGCTGTGATCACAACTTCAACGAACAACATCGTAAGAAATCAACCTGGCAACAGATGCAAAATAAGTAAGTGTTATTTATTCCAATACGTTACTTTTGTAGTTAATCATTGAGTTAGTAGTTTTGAAAACGTAGCACAAATCTAAAATCACACGTGCAGTCAATTTGGTTGGTAAAGTGCCATATTTTCCTGAATTAAAGTAAATTGAATACCGAGATAGTACCCGTAATATATTAATTAATTAGTTCCGAATATTAAAACGTATTAAATAATGAAACAATAGCGATATAAATTAAAATATAAAGTTATGAATTAAATGCAACAAATACAATCGAATTAAAAATCTAATCTAAAATTTAAAACTTAGTGGAAATAAGACCTAACTAAAGAATTTTGCTGGTGAATAATGTACTCAACTGATAAACATATTCATAGTCTTAATAAATGAATTTATAACGTAATGCAATGAATTGAGTTAAATTTTGTGGACTTGTTTATTGGCAGGCGTTTTCTTACAGGATGTCTTAAGTAAGGCATCCAATTATTTTTGATTGGGGACAGCATTTCATATTACAGGTGTGAGTGTTGTCACGGCGTGTCATTGACATATAGGGAGGGAACAAATGCACCTAAGCAACATACCAACGAAGTTGCCAATCTCATAAGCGCTATTAAGATCGGTAGTTGGCAATAGAAGAGGATTAATTTAACTTTTTTTTTATAAACCCTTGACATGAAGTAGGTTATCTTTGGTTGTTGTTTTTGGGGTTGAAGGGCAAAGAACCACCCCATCCGGTGAGCTTAGCTGAGCCATGCCGCAAGCATGTCAAGGTATGCCCTAATACATCCCGAAGGTGATGCAAGCAGCAACATGCTGGCTAAAACCCTGCTGGTGCCAATTATTACCTACTGCTGTGAAATCTTCTGTTGTACTAACGCCTTCATAACGCGCAAGTTTCAAGTTGCATTAAACAATATTACTCGATATGTTTTTGGATTAAAAAGTTACGACCATGTTTCCGCTTATGCTAAAAAGATTCTTGGTTGTACACTAAACAAGTATCTTGAATACTGCACTATCAAGCATCTACATAATATCATAACCACCAAACAGCCTTCCTATTTATATGATAAGCTTCAATTCGCACAATTGCAACGCTCCTCCAATTTGATTCCACCCCGGGTAGCATATCAGCTCACGGAACGCCAATTTTTTTTTTTTTTTTTTTTTTGTTCACGCCAATCGCCTCTGGAATGCACTTCCCCTCAGTTTAAGATGACTCAAGGATGCAAACAATTTTAGTGATACTCTCTTTCGGCACATTGCAGGCACATATATACAGAACTACCTAAGTTTACAGAAATCGTTTTCTTTCTTTCGTTTTTTTTTTACTTCTTTTAAATTGTTTTTTTTTCTATGAATTTGTATACATTGTTTATATTCAGTTTACCTTAATCATACTTTTTTTCTTTTCTTTTTTTTTAATATAAAAAACATTACATGCTTTTTCAGTTAATATGAAGTATCATAATCGAAAGGCCTTTTTTACAAAATTCACATTTATAACTTGAAAGATTTTGAAAGTATCATAAATGTTGTTACTGATGAATAAATAAATGGATTGGATTAGAAATAACAGACAGGAGTTCATTAACAAAAATGAGAAAGAGAGTCATGGACAGAACAGAGCCTTGGGGAAAACCAGCATTTATTTGGTGAGTTGCAGACTTGATATCAAACTTGAATTGAACGGTCCGAAAGGTCATTTCGAATCCATTGAAGAATATTATCATCGATTCCAAATGCACGCATTTTTGACAAAAGAGCTTGATGCCAAACTCTATCAAATGTCTTTGAAATATCAAGCGCAACAATCTTAAATTCACCACCTTGGTGAAGGGATTGGTTCCACTTTTCGGTTAGATATGTCATCAAATCACCGGTGGACCTATTGCTACTAAAACCATACTGCCGGTCATTTAGAGGTTTTCGCGTTTCAAGATATTTCATTAGCTGACGGTTTATCAGCGTTAAAAATAAATCAATCAAATAAATTATTTTATTATGAGGAAAATTTTGTATATTAAATTTTAGAACTATAAAACATTCAAATCTTTGTGTCGCTGTAAACTTAATATTTCTCGAAATAAATGAAACGGAATTTCCGCCTAAAATGAGAATAACATCTAGTTGAATAAATTTTAATCCCCAGCTTGATTACATCGCTTCTGTAGTTTTAATTCAAACTCCCGAATACAGTTATTTTATCTCACATTGAGCTCGTTTTCTTCTGTAAGCACAAGCAGATATTTCATTTGAATGCAGGTTGATTCAAAATTTCCATCGCATTGCCAGATGGATTCAGATTAAGCCTCTCATTCATTCACGAAATGTAAAATGTAAAAAATATCTCCATATCGTTTGCAATAAAAAAACGTGCATGATGAAATATGAAACATATCCTTCCGCTTTAAATTGTTAAGTGTATATCTTTTTTTTTTTAAATCCGTTTTCCACTTACATCATGCAATCGACCGCGAAGGCGTTCATTTTCAAATATCACTCGCGCCGTTGCCTCCATCAAAGTACAGATACGCTCAGCGACTAATCGATAATAGTGCAATTACGGTAAATTTTAATTAATCCCCAAGTCTGTCAGAATGATGATGTTTATGATGACGATGGGGAAATTATAGAAAAATAACAAGTTTACCGACTGTTACCGCCAAATGAGCCGCAAAATTGCTGCAGAAGACTCTGACTGTGCCTATCCTCCTAGGGTTTAATTACTCAATCAATTATTAACACTCTGATGGCTTGCCAATACCTATAGAGTAGCTGCTGGCAGATAAGGTATTACAAAGTGGGCTGGAATATTGGCGCCAATTCCAACACCGAATTTCAAATCAAACAACACTACTTCTGTTTGAAGCAGTCGGATGATTGAATGATCTGAAGGAGACGG
This sequence comes from Portevinia maculata, assembly GCA_949715645.1. NCBI lineage: Eukaryota > Metazoa > Arthropoda > Insecta > Diptera > Syrphidae > Portevinia > Portevinia maculata. The sequence goes on along the minus strand of OX454526.1, from coordinate 3,153,235 downwards.
GCAGAAAATTTAATCATCTCCTAGAATGGACACAGGACACAGACATATTGTGCTGGACCAACATTGACAATCTTCGGCCTTTGGCTTCAAAATAGAATTAAATGTAGCAACAGGATTGTTGGACTGGCTGCAGGGGTAGAGTTTTCTATAGTAATGGTGGTGTCATGTTTCGAATGTTATACACTTAAACGTTTTACCATTCCATTGTTTCCGAATCACTTAAGTATGAACGGAGTGGAATTGTGGAAATTCAAATATTAGCTGCAGTAAGCCCTACAAATTAGGAAAATCGAAACATATTGCATTAATTTTGCTTTACTCAGAATTTTATGAATTTCGAAATGAAAGGGCAGTGTAAATATTCGCGCAACCTTAAAGATAAACGGAGAACCCTAATTTAACATTCTCGCTAAGATATTTAAATTTTTATTCTCACTCTTCGGACGTAAAATTCATTTTCCATCTACATAGGTTGTAATGGCGGCGCCTCTGAACGATTTTCACAAAAACAAATGAAACACTTTTCTTGCTTAAATCAAGTTTTCTTTGATTTATTTAAATAAAGAATACTGTTGATTGATTATAAATGTCTTGTTTTGAACTATGTATTTTATTTAGTTTAAAGGTTTGTAATGACTGGTTAGGCTTGTTTCTTAATTGTTTTCTCCGGTTGTCCGTCGCGTTCGGCTTATAAAGGAATACTACCCCATAAATGTCGCTGGCAAGCATATGCAGATGCAGATGTTAAAATGTATCTGTCTATCTCTAACACTCCCCCCCCCCCCCCGTGAATCACTCCGGGATTCACCATCAAGTGTCAGGACGGCAAGTCTGGAGGCTGGACGGCGGAGCAAACCATTGGAGGTCTTAACTTCGGCGAAACGGATATGCCCGTCCTTGGCGGGAAATACTTTTGAAATGTGGCCCTTACGCCACTGGCTTCGGGGTTGATTGGAGATACAAATAATGACCAAGACGTTGACTTGGAGCGGGCGTACTTTGTCATGCCACATTGGTCGTTTTAAGAGTTGAGGTAAGTCCTCGTCCATCCATTTCTTCCACAGGCAATCTTTAAGGTTTTGCGCAATCCTCCACTGCTTTCTGAGGCATATTTTTTCATCTGAGGGACCTGGCGTTTGCGTCGAATTAACGCACCCTAACAGGAAATGGTTCGGTGTTAGCGGCTCATCATCCTCCATGGTTAGTGGGATCTCCGTAAGCGAATTTATTATGTTCTCGGCTTCTATGAGAACGCTTCTCAGAGTCTCTACTCTCGGACAATCTTGACTTAAGGTTTTCATAAATAAACGCTTAATTATTCGGATGAGGCGTTCCCAGCAGCCTCCTGAGCTAGAATTGGAGGGGCACCCACTCGATGTTTCGACTTGTGGCTTCATCGCGTATGCGGTCGACATCGAATCAATGACGTTCTTCTTTGAGCTCTCGTTTGGCACCAATGAAATTAGTACCATTATCACTTCTGATTCTTACCGGAGTGCCTCTTTGATTGATAAAATTGCGGAGACAAATGATGAAAGCGTCGGTAGACAAATTTTCGTACAATTCTAGATGCGCTGCTCGCACCGTCAGGCATGTAAAGATGACTCCTAATCTTTTTTCTCCTCGTCGATCAATTGCAACGTTTAACGGGCCGAACAAGTCAACTCCGGTATAAGTGAATGGACGGATATAAGGAGTTATGCGGTCGGCTGGCAGTTGACCCATGCAGCTGCTTTGTACCAATTTAAGGAGAGTTTTGGCATGTGGGAACCAAAATTTTTGGCGGGCCTCGTTAAGGATAACTGCTGAGTTTTGGTGATGTAGCTTCTTGTGATAGTGTTGCATGATGAGTTTAGAAACGGAATGTTTTTGTGGCATCAAAATTGGGCGTCTGGCTTGAACTGGCAAGTATAGGGCTTCGTCAATGCGACATTGAACTCTTAATATGTATGTCTTTTTCGTCTAGGTACGGAGTCAATGAATATATCGAGCTGGGTTTTGGTATAGGCTTCGTAGATTTTAGGTTAGCGATCTCATCTTGATACTGCTCTAGTTGCACTATCCTGCATAAATGATTTTCAGCTTCGTTAATCTCGGCTACTGTCAGAAAACAGTTTGTTGTACGTTGCGAGGAAATCTTTGCTATGAACAGGAACTTGCTTGCAGCTCGCAGTACATATGCCATGTTTCTTCTAAGTTTCGGATAAGACGAAAATCGATTGAATTGTATTAATAAATTACCTTTTGAACATTGTAGCAGCAAACATGGCTTGACTTCTTCATCCTCCATACCCTCAGGTGGCGACTGGGTGACTACGACTGGCCAGTAGTCTTCTGGTTGTTGAAGAAAGTCTGGACCGGAGATCCACATGCTGTTTGTCTGGAGTTTTGGAGAACCATTGGCACGAGTAGCTACGTTTGCGCTGTTTTTGTTAGTGGGAGTCCGACGCCATTGGGATGGCTGTGATGATGATAGTATTTCAGCTATACGATGTCCAACAAAGGCTTTGAATCTCCGCTCGGCTGAATGAATCCAATATAGCACCGTTCTCGAATCTGACCAGAAAATGATTTGGGATATTTCGATGTCGTGATGGCGGACTATAATTTTACTGAGACGAATATCCAGTACGGCAGCTTGCAGTTCTAATCTAGGGACAGGAAAACAACATCGGTTCCTTGGGCATGGATGACTCTGAAGTAACCGGCGGCGGCAAAGGCGACTTGACTTGCGTCCATGAATACGTGTAGCTCGATTGTATTTGCTCTGAACAAGTGCAATGAATAACAGCGTTCGATCTGAAATGCATTGATTCCTTGAAACTCTTTCCACCAAGTTTGCCACTTCTTGTTAAGATCGGTGTTCAGCGGATCATCCCAGGCCATATTACTTTTCCAAGTGTCTCGAACTAAAATTTTCAGATAAAGTAAGAATTCCGCTAAGAGTCCATAGGGATCAAAAATTGCCATCACAATTCCTAGGAGTTCTCTTTTTGTTGGTGGCCGAATTCCTACTAAGACTTCGTTTGGGATGCGGTGAAACTTTGTTTTAAATTCAAATCTATCGGTTCCAGTGCTCCAATGCATGCCGAGAACCTTCTGTGAATGGGCCTGACGCTCCATGTCCACAGTGCTGGCGTTTGCAAATCCCGCGTTCATAGTTGACTGTAAGTTTTTCGAATTTGACGTGAAGTTTCTCAAATCGAAACCAGCTTCACTATTGACTTTAATTACATCCTTGCAAATCCGTATGGCTTCTTCTTCACTTTGAAAACTTGCAACATAATCGTCAACGTAGTGTTTGTTGACAATTTCAGCTGAAGCTTCGGGAAACTTGTATTGAAGTTCTTGGGCATTAAGATTCTTGATGAACTCGCCACTGCAGGGCGAGCAAATAGCTCCGAAAATCATTGACACCATTACGTAATGGTCGATGGGTTTCTCCATTTCTCCATACAAATCGTTGGGCTTGCTGATCGTCTGTCCGAATCTGGACTTGGGAAAACATTTCCCGAATGTCTGCGGCTACTCCAATTGCACCTTCATTATTATTTAAATAAGATGCTCACTAACGACTTGGCTTGCTCGGGTCCTTTGAGCAGGGCAGAATTGAGACTGACCCCATCGACAGTGGCTGCAGCGTCGAAAACGATTCGGAGTTTGTCTGGCTTGTGTGGCGTTTGCGCGGCAAAATGTGGTAAATACCACACTGGCTGACTCATATTCTCGATTTCTTACTGCTGGAGTTTTCTGGCGTAGCCTTTGTTGATGTAATTTGCTAATTCGGAAGAATATCTTTTCGCAAAGTCTTTGTTTTGGTTCATCTTTTTCTCGATACCGAATAGGCGTTGTTCGGCCATCTTAAAGCTGTCTGGCAAACAGGGCTGAGAACTCTTCCAGAGCAGACCGGTTTCAAAACGTTTTCCGACTCGACGTGTTGTTTGTTGCATAATTTGACGGGCTCTTTGGTCATCATCTGACTCCTGAACTGTAGGTGACGGATTTATGCCAAAATTATCGGCTGCGAAGTACTCTTGCTGCTTGCATCAAACTGTGCAGATCGTCGTAAGGCTGTGGTTCTCGAATATGTAAAACAACTGGTGTTGATGTTACCACACTATTATTTGGTCCATAGACTACCCAACCTAGCTTTGTTTTTACGGCTACAGCCATTTTGTCACCAGATTGAACCGTCGTAGAGGATATTCCCCGATGGACGTTGTCTAATCCAAGAAGCGCCACTGGTTTGACGTTTTTGTAGCTCCTTAAAGGCAAAAATTCAAAATATTTGAATTCTGACTTGTTAAAAGTCTGGACGGGCAGGTTCGGGTTGTGGACTGTACGACAATTTTTCATTATAAACGAAGTGGACTCACCCTCACCTCTAATTTCAAGGTTGACTGCTGCAGATGGTTCCGTAATTACCTTTTTCCCCATACCATTGAAGAGTTAATGGCTGTGGTCGTCCTTTGAGTCCCAATTGACTGGCAACGTCTTCTTCCAAGATCGAAATGCCTAAACCTTCATCAAACATGGCGAACACCTCTACTTTTCCATTTGGTCCAAACAGAGTGGCAGGTAGTATTTTGAACAGAAGTCGCATTGACGGATTTGTTCGGCAACTCAATAACGTTTGGGCGGTCGTGTTTCTAGTCGTCGGTGACTCAGCAAGTAGGCTGCTGTGGTGAAAGCGTCGACAACCATGAACACCACAAACTCTTTTGCTGCGACAGTTTGCAGTATTGTGGCCTTTGCGAAGACATGAGAAACACAAGCAGACGGCAGTATTGCCATGTCCTTATTCTTAAGTATACCAATTTGTAAACTTTATGATGAAAAAATAAAGAATCTATCTATCTATCTCTATCTAACACAAGTGTTGTGCTTTTACTTTTAGCCAGCGATCTTCAACACTCATTGACTGGTTGAACACATTACAGTTGGAGATAAAATGGTTCTCACCGCACTGGAAGCACTTAGCTGTAATTTGGACTTCTGGCTGCACGGTGTTGGTGGCCGTATAATTCATATGCAATATGCGTCGTGGTTGTGGCTGCTGTCTTGTTGTTACAGCGTTTCTTGAAGTTGATGATGGTGGCATTAGGCTGACTATTCTTGCCAGCTGACACAACCACTTTGAGAAATCGGCAATAGTCGGGTACGGCGTTACTGTTGAGTGTTTTACCCACTCGTACTGCTTGTCCGGTGGTAATTTTGACACTAATTCATCCAAAATTGTAGAGTTGGTCAGACTGTGTTCGCTGTTGGAGGATTTCAAAAAGGCAACTACGTTGCGCACCTGGGTAGAGAAGGCGAGTAGATGTTCTACTTTATTTTCGGTTATGACTGGAAACCTTTGAATTTTGTTTAGCTGATGACGGAGAAGTAGATCTCGTCGTCCAAAGCGACAATTCAATTCATCGATAACATCAGGAACGTCTTGTACATTTATAAGCATAGAAGCAACAGTTTCTCGGGCAGGACCGACCAAACATTTCTGGAGCCTTTGAATATTATGGCGGTTGTTATATTTGTTTCTTCCCAACAAAAGAAAACCAAATGGGGCTGCTCACGCGGCACTGGCAGAAATGGTGAAGTGGACAAGCGTGCATTTGGGCTAGTCGCTGGAATGTGGGACAACACTGCAACTCAAATACGAGTTTCACACTTCCTGCAAACTAGCCTCAAAGGATAGCTCATCAAAAAAAAGAAATAAACACAAGACAACACTCGAAATAGAAAAACCGCCGAAGAATTTTAAACCCAAGATACCACGCACGCAACAATTTAAGCCGAACTGTCAAAACACCGAAGAATGAAATTTACAACATGAAGATCATCGAGGATTAGGCTGATTCGGTCGCACGCAAACCCACATACGTAAGGAAAAGTGCGTGCCTTCACCAACCATCGGCTACAAAAGGTGCAACAACCATATAAGCAAATATAAACACCAATCAACATATGGCCATCCCGCTCCAACAACAGTTAACAAGGGGAATTGTAACGAGACAACCGCGAATGTAGAAAATGCCGATATGTAAGTGCAATTTATGTCATGCAATTTAGGGTCAACGACTAGCTACGATTATGTATGTAAGAAATAAAAGTCCAGCTGATTGATTATGTTTATGAGAAAATCTATGTACCGAGATTACGAGGTTGGTTCGTAGAGACATTTGCGGCACTCTACTTTGTTCAGTTCAACTTAGCCGACCAACTTAGGAAATAAATATATATATTATAACGTGGTAACAAAGAGTTTTATTTCGTCACAAGGAAATATACCATTTTTCCATAAATCGTTGAAGGCATCTCCTTCAACCAACATTAAATTCCAGGCTCAACTAGTCCGGAACATATTTAAAATCCTCTGTTGAGTCTTTGTAGTTGGCCAAAAACAATGGCCATTCTTCAACATTTCCTGAAAACGTCGGCAAGTCGTGAAGTTTCCAAGTGATGGACGCTGGCTGGTTTATGGCGCCTGAGATTGTTTGGCTTATGTCAGACGACCGTGATGGCGACATGATGTCACAATCTTCAATTACAACTGCATTGGAATTGCCGGCTGTAATAATTTTACCCATATCACTGCTCGTCTGCATTTTGTTGGTTAATCTCTCGACGTCCTTTTGGCTTTCCACTGTAGATTTCTTCAAGTCCTGCACAGATCTACGAAGTTCTTTCAGACTATTAAGAATCGTCGTCATCATTTCGGGATCCATTGAAGCACTCTCCACAATTTTTACGTCCAGCACGGAATCATCTTCGTTTTCACTCGAACCACCTTTGTCACTTTGCATTATTTTTTCCCGAAAACCAGTTGTCACTCCATTCAAATTTATCGGCCGTTTGTGAATACAACGATTGTTTTGACTGGCTGTTAAGATTTGGCGTGGCGGCAACAAATAATTTCTATCCCAACTCACTCACGGCGATTGAAAGAGACAGACAGACGAACCGTAATTAAGAAAACGTGTAATGGCGGCGCCTCTGAACGATTTTCACAAAAACAAATGAAACACTTTTCTTGCTTAAATCAAGTTAGTGTTTGATTTATTTAAATAAAGAATAATCTTGATTGATTATAAATGTCTTGTTTTGAACTATGTATTTTATTTAGTTTAAAGGTTTGTAATGACTGGTTAGGCTTGTTTCTTAATACTACCCCGTAAATGTCACTGGCAAGCATATGCAGATGCAGATGTTAAAATGTATCTGTCTCTCTCTAACATAGGTACACAAATATCGTATATGCAGGTACATACAGTCGACTCTCGATTAATTGAATCTGTGGGGACTTGGCAAAAAATTATTAAATTATTGAGTGTTTTATTTAACAAAATTTTAATTATCAAGAGGAAAAAGAAACACGAGAGCATTTTTTTTTATTTTTTATGCGTCATTTTTGAAAAAATCATTTTTTTTCCGAGTGAGTGAGGCCCAGCGTGCTTGGTCAAGCGAGTTTTCTATCGTTGCGAGGGCTGAAAATAATTCATCAGCCACCTCCGATCTAAGCGCATATGAATGTAAAGTATTCAGTGACGCCCTTGACTCGTTTAGTGAGACGAACGGTATCGGGACGGACTCTTCTTCATCATAATCGGCCAGAATTTGAGCAGCAGACAGAGGACCATGTATGCCCACGTTCAGCAGCAGGGACACAACTTCTTTGCGGTAAAACGTTTTAAAATTTTGATGACTCCTTGATCTAACGGCTTTAACTTAGATGTCGTGTTAGGAGGGAAAAATTGTAGCTTGATGTGGGAAAGCGGAGGCGGATTATTATGAACAGTGCAATTGTCCAAAAAAAAAATCCGTTTTCGCTTTGTCATGTCGTCGTTCAAATTTAGAATCCGCTCATTAAAATTGTAGGAAATGATTTCACCCCTTGAAACATCGTGGATCAGCAGCTTTTCCTATCACCAGTGGTTTTAACTTATCAGATCCGTCCATGTTCACTACTAGCAATATTGTGATCCTTTATTTGCTGTGTTTGGTACCGTGGCATTATTCACCTTTAAAAGTCAAGGTTCGATCGGGGAGACATTTAAAAAAAAAGACCGGTCTCATCCATGTTGAAAATGTTACATGTTTAAATTGGTCAGACAGCCTTCACTAGCAGTAAATCCTTGAATGACTATCGAGGTTGCAAGCGACTGAGCTTTCTCTTTCAGCATTTAACCTCCAACTAATATGTTTTGTCTCTAGTCTCACCAAGGCATTTAACTACATATAACTAGGCATTCCTCTAAACGGGGATATTGACCTCCAGGCACCTTTTCCTACATCCAATTTCCTTGAATCCGACGATCTGGACTTTCCTTTTCAAAATATTGGAAAGTGTCGATGGAAGAATCCAAATTGTTTCACGACGTCTTTTTTAGAAGCTCCACCTCCTTTCTAAGCTGCCTCAATAAGCCTCTTTTTTCCGATAGGCAGGCACTTATTCGTACGTGGACTAATTTTTTTTCACCACACTTATAGCAACATAAGCTAAAGCTACACACGCAATAAGTCAAAGCCAACTGCAAACTGAATTACGTAGAAAGCAAACTCATTCAGTATACAGGTTCGAACAAGCAACCGTTTCCTCCGTTACTTTGTTTACGTAATGCATATTAGATAATTGAAATTATTATCGAAAGGTCGCCTAGTCTACTTCAATTTATAGCGCGTTCTGAGCGAAAAAGTCAACACAATCGGTTCATGTTAACGAGTGTAGATATACATAGGGTTTTTTTTCTTTCTATCGAGAGATTCTCAAGGAACCAAAGAAAAACTTTAATTAAATGAGAGATTGATTTTATCAAAAGTTTTATTTATCGAGAGTCGACTGTACCTACATCCATTTATGGGAAATTTGTTTCCGTAAATTTCTCATAAATGTATTGCACACGAAATTAGCATAAGAGTTCATGCACGTCTATACTTCTCAGATATACATAAAGGTGATACAAACTGAGACATGTTTTTATTCGACTGATGTTTCTTAATATTCTGTGAGAAATATTGGAAGATTTAAAAGCTTTGAAGGAATTGTGGATTTGTTTGACCTTGGCGCTAAGTAAATAACGCACAAGTTCATAGACATCACAAAGAGCGATCCTGTTCCGGAGGGAGGCGTACAATTCACTATTCATGAACATTGTGTGGGTTTGAGATGCCAACCAGCTTAGATTTTCTTCTTGTTTCTACGACTACATATAAACGGGATTCAAAATTGAGCAAACAGTTGCATTTTAAATTAAAAATATAAGGAAAGGCTACAGTCCACTTGGGAGAACTTTTGGATACCCTTTTCCTAATCCTATCCTCCAAGAAGTGGGTGTGGAAAAAGTCTAAATATGGATGAATTGTTAAGAAAGATACGGTTTACATTTTGTAGATTGTTTATAAGGATTTTCTAAAAAAAAAAGAGTTTTTTGTTGAAAGAGAGGGCATGACAAACAACTTTGTATCGAGGAATTGTTAATAACGTCTTTATCTGCATACTGTGCGAAGAATAGGTTTTTGTTGTAAATGGTGGGCGTATCAGTTAGCGGATTTTAAAAATTTTAACACATGAGCATGTTGGGCTCCTAGAGAGTTCAAATTCAAATTTCGGTTTTTTCGATAAATTGGTTTTTTGAGATTGCGGGCAGAAGGCGGATTTTAATGGTTCTCACACTTTATTATTTCGGACCCCTAGCGAGTTATGTTTGAAGTTGCAGGTTTCTTGCTGGAGTTCTAAGACCTACAAAATGCCGACGGACGAATTGTACTGTTTATGGGATGAGTTGCGATAGATTTCATAAATAGCGCAATGCGACCTCCCTGCTTGGAGTTAGTGTTTGATTGAGAGTAGATGCGAGGTTTTATTTTAGCATTTGGCCTTATTGCTGTTTGGGTAAGTAGATTCGGTTGGCCTTATTTCACTTTCACAGCAATAAGGCGAATCGTTACAATTTGGCCTTTGTTCGTTTGGCGTTATTTCACGGCTATATACGCTTAGATAAAAAGATTAAAAAACAAGCTCGACTGTGACTTGGCAGCACTTTGCTGGCTGTCATTTGACATTTCGGTTGCCTTCTCCAGTCAAACTAGATTATATTGAACCTGAAAATTAAATTCCAAAATACTAATCTGATTAAAAATCGAATTATGTTAATATGTAGGATAATAGTCATGTCCTTGTTTACTGCACCAATGTCCTTTTATTTAGTTATCTGTCTATTGTGTACAAAGGTAAATGTTTAACTGAGGTGCTCTTACATGTTGGGTGTCAAACTAAAATATTATTGATGGTTGCGTTTACATATTAAAAGCTTAAGGACCTATGTAGACACATTATTACAACTACCGTGTAGGGCAAGAAAATTGCAACTTTAAAGTATAAAGTTGACCCTTAAACAAGTGCTTTGGAAAAAGCAACGGTGTACCTAATATTTTGTTGGTTAAAATAAAACTTCACACGGAAGTAAAATGTGGGGGTATGTGTCAGTTAAGTAGGTGAGAAATGTCAAAGTTATGACAGTCGATAATAAAAGTCATCGGAATACGAAGAAAACGGTATTTGGAAGTATATCTATGATCTATGTCCGCTAAAGGACTTAGCGGCGATTGTTATCCCCGTTTGAGTTAGTGTATATAGGTTAAGTTGTTGTCGTATTTAACATGCAAATGTGAAAAACCGTATATACGCTTAAGTACAAAAACACAGCTACAACTATCGATGCAGGTCGCAGATATTTAAACTTTTAGCAGTCTACGTGCAGTATTAAGCGGTGCCGTGAAATAAAGTCGAAGGAAATAATGTCGAATCGACTTTATTAACTTCCCAGTTAAGTGGAAGTTCTTGTAATGGGGCCGATTTTGTGAATCGCAGATTTTAACATATCTCCACGTTTCAAGGTCACCAGAATCCAAATTCAACGTTTTTAGCGAGATGTCTGTCCGTGTGTATGTGCGTATGAGCGTACAAAATTTTCTTTCGCCACGATTATGTAAGGTACGTTGGTAATTTAGTGTGTAAGGACGTTGTGACTAATGTTTATCTACTAGAATGACTTCCCAAAGATTTACTAACAACGTGGATAGAATAGACAGGCAGGCACGAATGCCATAGGTTTGCCAACTTGTCCAGTGTCTCAAGCAGGGCACGAATGCCATAGAGGTCTGCCAAAATAAATGAAACACGCTTTTGAGAGTCTGAATATATTCTGTTTTATTTCTACAAATACCATGTCTCATATACTAGTTTTACTTCCCAGTCTAACCGAAACACCTTGATACAAAAATGATCGCGTCCCATTAATTTTAGTCGTCATCATCATACTCATCCACATTGAACTCATGACACACTTCTCGTTTAATCGTCACCCAAGGCATAGATCGCGTAATTCATCGATCAACTTACAATGTCAGTGTAATCGCCAGAAGTTCTATTCATACTTTCTGTATGCGATACCCGACACTGTAGTGAGTCAATGAAGTCCGATTGTTATGTCAGTGGGTCAGTGGTGTTTATTGTGATTTAAACTGCATTGCACAAAGTAGGAAGTGTTTTGTGTACATTGTTATGCAGTGCAATGTGGGAGTATGGAATTATATTGGTGGGTTCATTACAATTATATGGAGAACCAAAGATGCTATTGACATGGGACCGTGTTTATTCGAAGCGTAATTACGTAACTCAGAACTGATTAAGTTTTCAGCGAAATCGCTCCAGCGGTTTTTTGTTAATTAATAAATAACTAAAAAAATAAAGGCAAACTAGCTGAATTTTGAAATTGATGATGTGTACTATTTTTAACTTTCCAGTGGAAGTTCTTGTAATGGGGCCGATTTTGTGAATCGCGGATTTTGACATAATCTCCACGTTTCAATTTCACCAGAATCCAAATCCAACGTTTTTATAGAGATGTCTGTGTGTGTGTGTATGTAAGTATGTGCGTATGTTCGTATGTGCGTTCGGAATTATCTTTCGCCGCGATTATCTCGAGAATCAAAGATGATGACATGGGACCGTAGTTGCTTTATTTTAAAAATCGCGCGATTTTTTAAAATAAAGCAACTACTTTTGATTGTAAAAACGGGATAATAAGAAAATTAAAATAAATTAAGCAATGAGTGTTTTTTTGAAATGTAGTTTATTTATCATTTTTAGAGGAAGTAACAAAATAAGAAACAAATAATATCAAAACAAATTTTTAAGTAATAAATATGACAATCTTCAATAATTTAAAAAAATATAAAGAAATGTTATATGATATTCAGCAAAAGGGAACAAAAAAAACTTCAAACCATTAACAAAATTTTTTATTTTATTAGTTCAAGTGTATTATAAGCAATGCAACGCAAAAAACCTGTTTTACTCATTTTTTTTCTATTTCTGATTAATTTTTTTACAGCGCGTGACTTTATAACATTAGTTTTTTTATATAATTTTTCTTGTCCATTTCGTAATTTTTGTATATTAGTTTGCACCACAATTGCTTCCTTTCTCAAATCTGCAATGAGTTTATACAAGAAAGCACTTTTTCGTCAAACCAAAACTTTGAGTCTGCGATGCCACGCTTCAGCATTATTTTGTTTTCTCGGTAATTGTTTTTCTTCACTGTCATACACAAACCAAAAGTTAGGAGAGTACTGCACTTGTCTACTGCCATTACGAATGTTTTGTAAAAAACGGGATTAGCAGGATTTGGCGGGATTTTAAAAAGCGGGATTATAATAGATCGGGATTTTGAACAAGCGGGATCTTAAAAGACGGGATTTTAAAAAAGCAGTATTTTAGTAGACGGGATTTTAAGACTTTTTTTTCGGGATTTTTGAAAAGCGGGATTTTAAAAAGCGGGATTCCGATACGCTCCCGCTAAGTATGCGTTACTGGACTCACGTGCTTCATGAAATAGCACTTCATCCGCAAAACGTCACTTTTTGGTGCGGTTTTCATGCCGGTGGCGTCATTAGGGCCTTTTTTTTCGTCGATGAAAATGACCGTCACATTACGGTTAATTGTATTCGCTACAAAGACATATTGGAACGTTATTTCTTTGAGCAATTGCATGAATTGGACATCAGTGATAAGTGGTTACAACAAGAAAGTGCCACAAGCCACAAAGCGGGTCCAACAATCGAGTAATTGGAGTCTCTGTTCGGTGAACCCGTCTATTGGCCGCCGAGATGGTGTGATTTAACGCCTCTAGACTTCTTTTTATGGGGCTACATTGAATCATTGGTCTATGCCAACAAGCCGGCGACGTTAGAGGAACTCAGAGCCAATATTGAACGAGGAATAGCGGACGTATCGGTAGAAATGAGTGGCCGAGTCATCGAAAATTGGGTTCAACGTTTCAACCGATGCATGCATTCCCGTGGTGGACATATGAACGAAGTCGAATTCCAATCATAAATGTTTTGATAGTAATTCAGGTCTATATTTTTTTTTAGATATCTCAAGTAGTTTGCATTAAAGCCGTCATCGTTCCTTTCACTAAAAGGAGGAAATTAGACCTAGGCCTAATCCCAATAAACGACACGGTCGTAGAGTACCCCGACGAAGTCAAGTATCGTGGAGTAATCCTGGACAAGAGACTTAACTGGAACTCTCACATAAACAACAAAATCAGTAAAGCTAATAGAGCTTTATGGGCATGTCGGCGCACATATGGTAGAACCTGGGGAATCTCTCCAAAGATCGTTCACTGGATCTACACAGTGATGATAAGACCCATCATAACATACGCCTCCATAGTATGGTGGACAAAATCCACACAAAAGGTCGCAATAGAGAAGCTCAAAAAGGTACAACGGCTTGCGTGCCTTGGTATCTCCGGAGCCATGCGAACCTGTCCAACAGCTGCCATAGAGGCAATAACAGGAATTACACCTCTCCACATATACATTCAAAAAGTGGCGATCCGCAGTGCAATAAGTCTAATACAGTTAAACGAGATAAGTCTTAATCATCATCCTGAACTAAAGACCCTTCTCGATGAACTGCCAGAACTTAACATGAACTGCCGCATTCAAAAAACACTATGCTTCAACAAACGGTTCTCCACGGAGATCCCCAAGAGAGAAGCATGGGTTAGTAGTAACCCACCAAACAGCCACAACGGCATAAAATGGTATACGGATGGTTCTAAAATGGAAACGGGGGTAGGAGCGCGAATATACGGACCACACAAACGCTTTACGATACCCATGGGAAAAAGTCCCAGCGTATTTCAAGCAGAGCTCCACGCCATTTAAGAATGCGCCAGCCACATTATTTTATCTGGCATAAAAGGTGCAACCATCCATATTTTCACGGATAGTCAAGCAGCTATAAACGCCCTTAGCTCGTATACCATTGACTCCAAATCAGTCATGCACTGCTTCAATACCCTACAAACACTCAAAATAAGAAACAAGACCAAATTATGGTGGGTTCCGGGTCATGTCGGGGTAGAAGGTAACGAAAAGGCCGACGAACTGGCCAGAAAAGGTTAAGAAACACCTTTCATAGGTCCCGAACCTTTCTGCTGCACTCCTAGATCAGCAGCAACGGCAGCAATTAAAAGCTGGGAACATAGAAAATGTATCTATCTTTGGGAAAGCATCCCAGGTCTAAGACAGGCCAAACGAGCCATTCGGCCCTTCAATAAAAATGCCAGCAAATGTCTAAACCTAAGCAGGCATGATATCAAAAACCTAGTAGGTTACCTTACTGGTCACCATGGTTTAAGATATCATCTACACAAAATGAGAATATCAGACTCTCCTGAGTGACGACTCTGTCTTGAAGAGGACGAGTCAGCTGAACACATTTTATGTGAATGTCCAGCCCTTAATGGAATTTGAACGAAGATCTTTTTCAGGGAGCAAATGAGCCCCGAGGACATACAGAATTCTTCTACCGGTAAAATTGTCCGCTTTACACGGAAAGTGGAAATTCTACTAGTTTAAATTTTTCTGGCCCATACGGTACAAAAGATCTTTTAGGTCGAAGTACCCCCCTTATTAATCGCCTTGGCGAGCCAGAATTTATAAAAAAAAAAAAAAAGTTTGCATTTTATTTAAAAAAGAAGTTGTCAAGTCCTTAATGAAAGACCCTTGACATTGATGTATAATTATGTTATTTGGAAATAAAATCGAATTTTGTTTGAAATTTAATTGTGAGTGAGTCTTTAATTTTGAAATAAAGTCGACGATGGAAATTATCTTGTACAAGGTGGCGCAAAAGTTGTCATCTGTTTACTTCACAAATGTCAAAGTAAAATTGACATTTGCCGCTATTTGCAAAAATTATAGCATCTTCCGATAGGGTTTTCAGCCCTTGGCCCAGTGCCTTAGGCAATTCTGTGTGCCAATGTTCTAAATGATCCACGACGTTTGACATCTATCCTATGTAGTTTTCAGTCGGATTGGTGAACGCCACTGGGTGATGACTTTTGCGCCACCTTATATGTACCTATTATCGACATTATTTCCATTTCTCATTTTATTTTTAGAAATAAATTCGAACACAAACCCTTTTGGAATTCGACATTACCAATTTGAAATGGAAATAAAGTCGATTCGACCTTATTTCTTTCGTCTTTATTTCATGGCATCCTATTAAGGTATGTTTCCTTAAAATTGTAATACCCTTGGAATATGGTATAAAAACAGCCAACGGCGCTGAAATTTTGCATCAATTTTTTTTATGTTGATGTAATAAGCTCTGGAGGGTATTTCTATATTTAATTTTTTTTTTAATTATTTGTTTCGTGGAAATTTGCCAGTACACAAGTCTGTCTTATATCTAATGTGTAATGATTTCTAAGCATTCAACTGAGGAATCTCAAATTGGATTTCTTCTCGGAGCCTACCCCTTAACTACATACATAAAGCGTAGCACGCTCTTCCTTGCTGTTTTAAGCGCAGCTCGCTTCACTAAATGGCAAATTACTGCCGCAGTTAATAATGAGAGTCAAGTGTTGATTCAAGACTAATTTTTATTCTATTCTTACTTGCTATTTATACACAAATTTTTACAGCTAATATTTACAACTCTAAGTATAATATACAAAATATAAAATGGATCTTCACGATCAATATTACAAAATTATCAGTTTTGCAAACCGACCCATCTGGCCTACATTGCGCATAGGACGCAAAGAATAAAGTTGTAAACAATGACAAGCACATGAACTGAGGTGAACCCTCACATAACATGAATCACTGCCGAAAGCCAATGAATGTCATACGACACTTTCAATGCTATACGGGGGAGATTCCATGTTATGTAATGGATTTCACGTTTCGTGTGCTTGCACTCAATCACACTACAAATGGTTATTGACTGTGCTACTCGTATATACAAAAAGTTAATTACTTGAAATCATATGTAGCAATCTTGAGGATAGCTTCATCAGGAATCATGTTAATCGTAAGACGCCACATGAGGGTCTTTTCTCCCATCTTACAGAACATCTGGATAAATAAAATCCTTAAATCCCTTGTTGGTAAAGGGCCATATCCATTTGGTGTGTCCAACTCTTGCGGAATTCACTCTCTCCATGAACTCTACTCTCCCCATTTGCCTAACATAAGGATGGAGCCGTTTTTAAGTCCGTATAAGGACAACGTCTTGTAAGTCTTCTGTTCCTTAGGTGTCTTTGTCTTACGAAAGTGTGTCTGGGTCTTCCCCTCTCTTTTTTGTTTGAGAACATTTTCTATGAAAGAGGATTCTCTGTTCCAGTTCTGTTCACTCTTTGGCAGCTTTGTAGTCTGGATTGATTGATCCAATCATAGATTACACCACTCTTCTCTCCGCTTCCCAGCTGCTGCGTTCAAAGTATGTATGATTGTCGCTGGCCATTTCAGAGTCCCCTAATGCCATGCTAAGCTACTCGTTTTGCTTAACTTGTGGTGGTAGTTTTTGAAATACCCGTGAACGGTTACAAACTGGATAAAGTAGTAGATCATTAAAATGCGTACATCGAAACTAAATTAGCTATAAGCCCGCGAATGATGTTCACATCTACATTCTCTAAAATGTTTACACGGTATGAGACACAAACAGTTAACAAAAGCACAAACTCCGACGCCGACGGTACCTAGTTTGAAGTTTAGTATGTAATATCGATTGAAATTGTTTGCAGCAAAACCATTATACTTAAAATAAAACCTTTCCATGTCTATTATAAAAAAAATAAAATGTCGGAACCCGTATAATTGGACCGACTACCAGTTGCCACTTGCCATATACCCCTTAATTGACGTTGCAAAAGAAACATACGCAAAACCACCAACCTCTGCAAAGTTAATGAATATTATATCCCATCCTAGTCAGCTAACAACGTGGACAGTCCAATGTCAGAGTGCTCTCCAACATGACCCGGTTAGAAGGAATTCCAAATTTCATTGTGTCATCAGGAGAGAGACGTCTGGGAACGAATGAAATTCCATTTGTTGGACGTTACCCGACCAGGCATTCATGTCATAATATTCGAAGTCGTCCTGTTAACTGTGGATTGGCACCAGGTGTCATCGTACATAAGGGCTTGTTCCACCACACCATACACACAGGCAAAGCACACATGACATACGTATTTGCTTAGGATGTAGCTTCCTAAAAACATCATTATGTGTACAATTTATTGCGTTGGAGCTGTATCAGGTGAGAGTTGGTGTGAAGGTTGTTGGGCCAAGCAAATGAGTTGTAAGTTTTAATTCCTCTTAGCGGGGTCAGTCACCTTGACCACCATCACCGCAAACAAATTCGATGGTGCCGGTGCGGAGGCTTACGACGTAAAGAGTCATCGGGCTTGCAAGGGCCAGGCCGTCCGATGAGCGTCAACCAAGAACTGACCAGGACTTCACGTCCGCTCCTACCCCATCCTTACATACCCCATCTGCCCCTCTCCCTTTTTGCCCCCCCCCCCCCCCCCCGCCCTCCTTACTTACAACTTTTCGGCAATGCCCGGGGAGACAACCCCGACAACAAATCCCCAAATCTAAGGTGGAACAGCTAGCGCCGAGAGATGAATGGCTAAGGGGTTCTTAGTCGATAGCAGCGAACTTCGGATACCAGGCGACCTCCGATTTCAAGATAGCCTTCCTGTGGTTATACGGGTAGACCAAGTGCGACCTTCCTCTCCCGTTCACTCGTGGGAATCAAAATAGATCCGTTTAAAAAAAAACAAATAGAGAATGATGCCTCTACAACTGCATCATCAACTAGGGATGTTTCAGAACACCCTGCTTTACCAACTGGGGATGTTTTAGAACACCCTGGCGTAAATGACGTGACACATGCCAATCGGGAAGGGTCACAAACCACGGATTCGGAGATGATGAGCTTAGAAGAGAACTTGTCCCTTCTTAGTGAAGATATCTCTGAGTCCAGTACGCTATGCAATGTTAGCATACTCTCGGATGAAGTGCATCCCTTGAATACAGGCGCGCCGGAGACCTCTGGCATAACTGCACAGACTGAGTCTAAGCGCGTCAAATTCACACCATCCGAACAGCGCCGTTTTAAGCGCGCGCTGAAAAAGGGAAAAAACGTAGAGCAGGCCAGAGCACTTGCTCTGTCGACAGAGGTCGACACAGGCTCCGAGGTGAAGCGTACAAGGTCCGAGGACAATACGCCGCCCCAATCCGAAGCGAAACGAGCTCGCACAGGAAATACAGCCGTCGACAAAGTCTCCTATAGAGACATAGCGAGCTTTGTAAGACTGGGTGTAGTACCTGTCGCAAATGGCTCAGATTCAGGAGAGGATTATGGACATCACCATCGAACAACGTGATGAGGGGACCAAACCAGCCTTCCGCGGTACAACTTTCAAAGCCGGATGGCTAATGATAGTATGTGCGGATGCTACCACTGCAGAGTGGATGAGCACAAACTTCGCGAAGCTCAAAGAGAAATGCGGGATGGAAGTGACGCTTGTGGGGGAAGAACTGTTCCCGAAACCACATATCGTCAGAGCCTTCTTCCCACATAGTACCGGAGTAGCGAATGAAAGAATACTGGCAATTCTAGATGGCCAGAATAAAGAACTCAACACCAGAACGTGGAGAGTTCTGCAAAGATCTGACGACAGAGATGTCGCCCATATGGTCCTTGCTGTAAACGAAAGCACGATGAAGCGACTTGTTGAGCTAAAGGGGATGGTCTCGTTCAGATTTGGACAGATCAAAATAATCCTCAAGAGCGCGGACAAATCGACGAATCAGGCGTCAAGAGAAAACCAACAAAAGGCTACAACACCAGGGGCTAGTATTAGTACTGCCACTGATGCTTCAGAAAAGCCTTCCACAAGCGCCAACAGTAGCGCCACACCACCAGTGGCTGGCATTAGTGCTGCCACGGGTAACTCAGTTGCTAAAACAACTGTGGTGCTGGATGCTAAAGCAAAGGCTAAGAAAACGGACAGCACAAACGCGCACCGTAACCGCTTTAGGCCAAAACTGGCGGCCGAACAGACACATATAAGCGGGAAAGATGGACAGAACACCAGAAGTCCAAGGGGGAGACAAAGTGGTCTCTCTCAACAGGGTTACGTACGACGCAGGGGTGATAACAAACCTCATAGAGTGCGTAATCCCGAGTACGTGAAGAAGAAATGACGTCTCTAACTGTGCTGCAGGCAAACCTGCACCGCGCTATGTGTGCATCGGACACCTATACCCAAAGATGTGCCGAAAGGAACGTCGCTCTTGGTTTAATCCAGGAACCATTTGCAACTACAGGTAAGATCTTTGGTCTTAACAGCAGAAATAGAGAGCTAATTTTTGCCAAAGTTAATTTCAGACCTAGGGCAGCTCTTTCCATTGCGAAAGATAAAAAATTTTCTCTCATTCCAGGTTTCAATACTAGGGACCTGGTGGCCGTTTTAATTGAACGCCACAATGGCCATGTGATACACAAGTTCGTATGCGCATCGGCGTATTTTGCTGGGGACATAGAGGAGGTACCACCTGCACCAGTACAGGAACTTGTCCAGTACTGCCAAACTCAGCAAGTACATCTCGTTATCGGCTGCGACGCGAATGCACATCACCAGATTTGGGGCAGCCGAGACACAAACAAAAGAGGTGAGTTACTTTTAGATTACCTATATAGTAAAGACCTAGTTATTCTAAATAAGGGAGATAAGCCCACTTTTAGGAACAGTATACGAGAAGAAGTTTTAGACCTTACTCTCTCGTCTCCTTTTATACAAAACATTGTAGAGGACTGGCACGTGTCTGATGAAGCCTCTCTGTCTGATCATATGCATATTATGTTCAGGCTGCGATGCAACACGGAGTGCGCGCCGGTCAAATACAATAATAAATTAACTAACTGGAGAACCTATAGTGAAAATCCAGCAATCAGAACTGATCTGCTACCAGATTCACCACTAACACCGAGTGATGCGGACGCTGCACAATGTCAGCTTAACGACATCATTATCTCATCCTTTAGGAGTAGTTGTAAGGTAAAGCGCACCGTGGTAAAAAGAAGCGTACCATGGTGGAATGAAAACCTGGAAACTATCCGCAAGAAGGTGAGAAAACAATTCAATAAATCGAAACGCACCGGCGTATGGGATCAATATCGATCCCTGTTAACCAAATACAACCAAGAGTTGCGAAGATCTAAAAGGGCCTCATGGCGCGCAAACTGCGAAAAGCTGGAAAAACTCCCAGCAGTGGCGCGGCTCCAGAGAGCACTTTCAATAGATCCTTCAAACTGCATGGGATTGCTCATCAAACCTGATGGAACAATCACAAGCGACCGGGAAGAAACTCTCACAACCTTGCTGCAAGTTCACTTCCCTGGTTCCCTAATTGTCGATCACACAACTGATCAAACTACTGAGGTTTCATATCCAACTAACCTCAGCAGAAATAATAGTTTATCTGGTAAACTATTTAGTCCAGATAAGGTAAAATGGGCCATAAACTCATTTAAACCATTCAAGGCACCAGGAAAGGGTATGGAATTCTTCCTACCTAACATGATTGCCTTATTTAGGTTCAGTTTCAACTGGGGCTACATACCACGCACTTGGCGGGAGGTCAATGTAGTATTTATCCCCAAACCAGGTAACAAACCTAGTGAACTACCTAAATCATATCGTCCCATACGCTTGACATCGTTTTTCCTGAAAACAATGGAAAGAATAATTGACGTTCATATCAGAGAATGCGTAACTATTAGCATGCCTCTACACCCCTGTCAATATGCGTATCAAAAAGGCAAATCAACGGAAGGTGCCCTGTTAAAACTAACGAATCACTTGAACAACGCCTACCGTTGCAAAGAATTTGCACTATGCGCTTTTCTTGACATAGAGGGTGCTTTTGATAACACTGGTTATGATTCAATATCAAATGCTTTAATTCACCGGAATGTAGACCTTCCCACCATAAACTGGGTAAAAGCGATGCTCGAAAGTCGGAAAATTACTGATTCGTCAGGACAGACTTTAGTATCAGTATCAGCTATAAAAGGCTGTCCACAAGGAGGAGTTCTATCACCCCTCCTGTGGTCTTTGGTCATAGATGACCTACTTCAAAAACTAAGTAATTTAGGCTACGACATAATAGGGTACGCCGATGACTTGGTCATCATTATTAGGGGCAAAGAATCAAACGTAGTTACTTCACGTATGCAAAACGCCCTTAAGATAGCTATAGACTGGTGCGTCAAGGAACATCTCTCCATAAACCCCAGTAAAGCTATCATAGTTCCTTTCACAAAAAGAAGAAATCTCAACTTAGCCCAGATTTCACTAAATGGCACGACCATTGAGTATTCCGATGACGTCAAATATCTTGGAGTAATCCTGGACAAAAGACTAAATTGGAATTCTCACATCACCAACAAAATCACTAAAGCTAACAGAGCTTTATGGGCCTGTCGGCGCACATATGGCAGAACCTGGGGAATCTCTCCAAAGATTGTCCACTGGATCTACACAGTGATGATAAGACCCATTATAACATACGCCTCCATTGTATGGTGGACGAAATCCACACAAAAGGTCGCAATAGAGAAGCTCAAAAAGGTACAACGGCTTGCGTGCCTTGGTATCTCCGGAGCCATGCGAACCTGTCCAACGGCTGCAATAGAGGCAATAACAGGTATTACACCTCTCCACATATACATTCAAAAAGTGGCGATCCGCAGTGCAATAAGTCAAATACAGTTAAACGAGATAAGTCTTAACGATCATCCGGAACTTGAGACCCTTCTCGATGAACTGCCAGAACTCAACATGAACTGCGCGGTCACAGACCGCATCCATAAAACACTATGCTTCAATAAGCGGTTCTCCACGGAGATTCCCAAGAGAGAAGCATGGGTTAGTAATAACCCACCTAACAGCCACAACGGCATAAAGTGGTATACGGATGGTTCTAAAATGGAAGCGGGGGTAGGAGCGGGAATATACGGACCAAACAAACGCTTTACGATACCCATGGGAAAAAGTCCCAGCGTATTTCAAGCAGAGCTCCACGCCATTCAAGAATGCGCTAACCACATAAATTTATCTGGTATAAAAGGTGCAACCATCCATATATTCACGGATAGTCAAGCAGCTATAAACGCCCTTAGCTCGCATACGATTGACTCCAAATCAGTCATGTACTGCTTCAACACCCTACAGGTACTCGGAACAAGTAACAAGACCAAGCTATGGTGGGTTCCGGGTCATGTCGGGGTGGAAGGTAACGAAAAGGCCGACGAACTGGCCAGAAAAGGTTCGGAAACACCCTTCATAGGTCCCGAACCCTTCTGCTGCACTCCTAGATCAGCAGCAACGGCAGCAATAAAAAGCTGGGAATACAGAAAATGTATCCATCTTTGGGAAAGCATCCCAGGTTTAAGACAGACCAAACAAGCCATTCGGCCTTTCAATAAAAATGCCAGCAAATGCCTAAACCTAAGCAGGTATGATATCAAAAACTTAGTAGGTTACCTTACTGGTCACCATGGTTTAAGATATCATCTACACAAAATAAAAATAGTAGACTCTCCTGAGTGCCGACTCTGTCTTGAAGAGGACGAGTCAGCTGAACACATTTTATGTGAATGTCCGGCCCTAAACGGAATTAGAAAGAAGATCTTTTTCAGGGAACAGATGTGCCCTGAGGACATAAAGAATTCTTCTACTAGTAGAATTGTCCGCTTTACACGGAAAGTGGAAACTCTACTAGTCTAAATTTTTCTGGCCCACACGGCACAAAAGATCTTTTTAGGTCGAAGTGCCCCATATTTAATCGCCTTAGCGAGCCAGAACTTAAAAAAAAAAAAAAAAAAAGTTTTAATTCTTTAAAACGAGCGTCGCAGGAACACTTTTTAAAGAAGCTTTTGTATGTTCAATCATAATATCATGACATTCGGTAGGGTGTTCGAAGCACAACGCCTACGGCATGTGAAAGACGCTGCGCGCTGCACATCACACATATACGAACCTATTGTGCGAACGTCCTATTGCTGCCACCTCTTCAAAGTGTCATTGCCTCCTTTACTCATGAAAATCCTACAGCTGCACAGCTTTGGAGTCGTTTCGAGTATAGCTCCAGTGGAAATTTTCATTATTGTCATCATTATTATATCCTGCGACCTACGCTCCACACACACTTTGGTCTGAGATAATAATTTATTTTATTTTCTACCTTCAAGCATGTCCTTTGTGTTTGGCATGCGCGCTCATGCTAGATGGTTTTCATTGTGAAAATGGTCTTCTGCTCCGCACATGCGATACAAGTACAGAGAATAAAACAACTTGTTTGTGCGTTGTTTTGTTATTTTGCTATGCAATGAAACACAGCCATGTACATGTCCACAACGGCGGTGGTTGGATGTCTTGAGCTATTATCCACAAAGGATGCAGTTCCTTTCAACTTACGAGTGCCAGTAGAAGAGCTCATTTTAAAGCGGTTATATTTTTGCCAAGAAGCTACGCTTTAAGTCTTACAGTCCAGCTTTACAAGAGGGTATTCCTGTAGCTATGGATGTGGGCCAGGAACAAAGAATGACAAATGCGCGCTAGACTAACCGCTACCGCCGTTGGCCCCAAAGGTCAAACTTCATCACATGAATAAGTTCGTAGTTGAACCCTTTGTGGTTCGTGGCAGTAGGGCCCGTTTGTCATTTTGATACAAATTTGCACTCTTTCCGCATCCGCATTGTTCGTGTGGTGCTGGTGGTAGGGAAAATCCTTAAAAAAAACAACAATTTTCGTAGGATTAATATTTCATCACAAAGTTTCTTGTCAGCCTGCCAGGCAGATAGCCAGCCTCCGGCGACAACAGCAGAGCCTTCAACAAGCACCTACACAGAAAATTCAATTTGAATCACATAACATGTGGGTGGAGATGGAAGGAAATATCTTCCACCGCACACAACTTCGCCGGCAAAGGACCGACTGCATTGGGTAAATTGGAGATTTTTTTTTTTTGATCTCCTGACCAAAATTAGGTGCGGTACGAGCCGCAAGAAGTTGTGGGCGACTGCAGCAGCTCCCTGACGTAGGGATTCGTATGAGAGGAGTGAGAAAAATACTCTTTAATTTATTTTTCAAATGTGAAGGAGCCTTTGGTTCGAAAAACTGGGCCGGACAGCAACTACTTGCAATGGATGATTTTTTGTCCTCTCGAAGTAGCATAGTGTCCTCAAAGTTTCATAAGCCGACAACGAACAGTTTGAAAAATCCACCTCCGTTGCAAAATAGAATGTCTATTACGTTACAACAAGGGCATTATTCTTTCGACAACTCGTTGTGCGGGTACATGTACCCGTTTAATGGCGCCAAATTGAAATAAATCCACTTTGGCCAGGACTTCCGTTGAAGATATCTTTTATTCACCTAAAAGTTGGTTCCTCAGAATTATTGATAGGGAAAGTCTTTTCAGCAATAAAGTCCCTTTAACAATTTTTTTATTTTGATACGGTTTCAAAACCTAAAAAAATAATTCTCCGCTGTCCGCACAATTAATTAGAAGCAGATTTGCCAATCTCAGTTCCTGTTCCGAGTCATCCATCTGTCAGGTCTTTGTGTTGCGCTGGCAATCTTTTCAATCGACAATAAAGAATTATTAATGGCCAAACAAATTCAGTATTACGTGCCGTAGAATCAGAGACTTCTGTTTAATTTATTAAAGCGTTTTGTATTATATTCACTATTGCTGTATATATATTAGCTGTTGTCTGCGCGCCTTTATGCGTGTCCTGTGAAATATTTTCCCGCAGCATGGAAATTAAAAATTCTTTATTTTCGGCAACTGTTTTTTTTTTTGGGTTTTGTTGTAAGGGAACCATTGCCAAGTAAGCGGGACATAAAAATGCATTTGATTCGCATTCAAAATGAATGCCATGGAATATAATAAATTAATTCGGGTTTAATTAAAGCCAAACAGATTTAAATGAAATTTAATTATAATTAAATGCCGACAAATTCATGGAGAATTCCTATTGAGTTAACGTAATCGCATCATTTGAATGCTTTCTTGCTTGTGTGGCGGCCTGAAAATTATTGTACAATTTTTAAAGGCGCAACAAAATGTGAACTGTTAAATAAGCGTATAGTACACATCTGGTGGATAAAGTGAAAATAAAAATGATTTATTGCGGCAGCATTCTATTAAAATGGATTTAACATGATACCTGATGTGTATGTTGAGGATTTGCGCATTAATCCTTGGTAAACAGGGAGTATAATTGCTTGTTTAGTGTATGCGGCTGTGAGCGTGTGTGTATACTGTATTGCAATTTTTTTTTAATATATTACGGATTGTGGGATTAATCCCGCTGGTTTTTCTTTGTTTTTTATTTAAAGGACCCTAGCCACGGGCTACCTTTCTGATTTCGTTTGTGGAATTGTTTTTTTTCCTTTAGACTGTTAGTATGCTATTTTGAAATAAATTGAGATAATTTACTATGTAGCAGGTCGGGTTTAGTATACACTCTAAACAAAATAAATGGGGTAGGATGAGACTACATTTGCATTTGCTATACTACCTATAGGGTGTTTTTTTTATGGAGGTATAAAACTTCGGTGCTGAGGATTTGGAAAGAACACTTCTGCAAACTGTTAAACGGCGGAAACAACCAACAACCCACTGTCAAGCAGAATGATCTGTTCAGCTTGGATGATGATAGCCAAAACTTCCGTCCACCCGACCTACACGAAGTGAGGATAGCGATATCCAAACTTAAGTCCAACAAAGCTGCTGGATCGGATGGCCTTAAGGCCGAGCTTTTCAAAGCAGCGGGAGATGGCTTGGTAAGGAGCATGCACCAACTCATCTGTAAAATTTGGTTGGATGAAAGCATACCCGACGAATGGAACCTCTGCATCGTGTGCCCCATCCACAAGAAAGGAAATACTCTGACTGAACCGCGTCAACTACAGAGGAATAAGTCTCCTGAATGTCGCGCATAAGATCTTGTCGGCTGTATTGTGAGAAGGCCTAAAACCTTTCGCCAACAACCTGACCGGCCCATATCAGTGTAGTTTTAGGCCAGGAAGGCAACCATCGACCAAATTTTCACACTCCGGCAGATCTTGGAAAAAACCCAAGAATTTCAGATCGATACACACCATCTATTTATTGACTTCAAAGTCGCCTATGATAGCGTATAAAGGGACGAATTATACAAAGCCATGCCAAGTTTTGGCATACCCGCCAAACTCGTCCGTTTGTGCAGGATGACGATGGAGAAATCTCGCTGCTCCGTCAAAGTCGGCAAGAACACCACCGAGCCATTTGATGTCGAAAAAGGTTTGAGACAAGGAGACGCGCTATCATGCCCTTTCTTTAACATTGTTCTTCAAGCAATTGTATGGAACTCACAAGCCAACACCAGAGGTACAATTTTTCAAAAGTTCGTTCAACTACTTGCCTATGCTGATGATTTTGACATTATTGGGAGAACGTGCATTTGCAAGCATCGAAACGGAGGCGGCGAAGATGGGTCTTGCTGTTAATGAGGACAAAACGAAGTATATGCTGTCAACGAGAAAGGACTCTCAACATCGGCGACTCGGACAAAACGTCACGATGGACAGATACAACTTCGAAGTATGTAATTAAAGACTTTGTCTACCTGGCCTCCACTATCACTTCGCAGAATGACATCGGCGCAGAGATCAAGCGAAGAACCACTCTTGCCAATCGCTGTTTCTTTGGGCTAAGAAGGCATCTAAGAAATAAAGCCCTCTCTCATTGCACCAAGGAGATATTATATAAGACCGTAATCATCCCGTTCCTGCTGTATGGTGCAGAAGCATGGACCCTGTCAAAAGCGGATGAAAACCGGGATGCTTTGTGAGAAAGATTCTTCGGTCCAGTTTTTGACGATGGAGTGTGGAGAAGAAGATTCAACGACAAACTATACGGGCTATACAGCGACGCTGACCTGGTCAAAAAGCTAAAAATACAACGGCTGAGATGACTGGAACACGTGGAGCGTATGGACAACAACGTACCAGGCCGACGAGTCTTCGAATCCACCCCTAAGGGTCAACGCAGCAGAGGAAGACCCCACCTTTGGTGGCGCGCACAATTGAAGAACAACCTCAACCAACTTGGTGTGCGTAACTGGAGGCAGCTAGCGAGGGACCGAGCTAGTTGGAGGGGCTTGTTGGTTGAGGCCGTGGTCCACCCCGGACTGTAAGCGCCACCAAAAGTAAGAAAGTAATAAAACGTCTGATATGGATAACTAGCTATCATACTAATAAAGTGTGTTTGACTTTTTTTCAGTATACTTTGGCAAATCCATGGAAAGACTTACACCAGAACAACGTTTACTAATCTTGGAATTCTATTTCCAAAATTCGCACTCAGATCGATAAACTTAATAAACAGCGCATGCAACCGTGAATTTGTTGAGCCAAACGTTTGGTGGCCGAATCATCTCAAGAAATTGACCTTTGAGTTGGCCACCTCGTTCGTGTGATTTGAAACCTTTGGACTACTTTTTGGCGGGGTACGTCAAATCTCTGGTCTATGCTTATAAACCGGCAACGATTGATCACTAAGAAGCCAATATTTAAAGCACTATTGACGAAATAAAACCTGGTATGCTCGAAAAAGGGGTTGTTCAGTAGTATTTGCAGTATAGAACATTCTTATATTTAATTGTATCAACATGTCGTAAAGTCCTTTTAATAATTATATATTTAAATTAACTAAACAAACGTAATTATTTTTCTAAGCAGTTGTAAACAAAATGTAAATTGAATATAACGTCACTCAACTTAACGTCATTTCATTAACTTACATAACTAACTAAAATCTATAAATTGCATTGCAACATTATACTCGCTCTCTTTTTCACTTTTTTTATACCTATTGTTAAACATTATTAATAATATTCTGCAGACCATGTCTGTTTTCAATACATTAGTAAATTAATAGAAATAAAACATTTAAAGGGCTTTGTTTTATTTAAATTTAATTCGAAATTAAAAAAACATTAATTTCACGTCAAACAGTGGTACATAATTGGACCGACAGGATAGCCAGAAATTATTTTTAAACATTAAATGCCATGAAATTTGTGAGCTAATAAAGCCAACAAATATCCATTCCATTAAATTTGATGGGTTTTATTTTTTTAAAAAAAAATTGTACCTATGCCTCTATAAAAAACACCCTATGTATACAATTTGATGTTTTGCTGCAATATTGCAACGTACTTCTGAGACATCTGAAACATAAGCACAAACGTTAAATCTATCAAAAACATTTGTTATTACCTACATAATATTATTTCTATACCAAATTTTCGAAAACAGGAATTAGATATACAGTAGACGCTCGATATAGTCAACTAATAAAAACCAGGCCTGTTCACTACATATATCGAAGTTGTTCACTATTTTGAGCGGGAAGCTAAAAAGGTTTTCCGAAGATGAATTTGATTCAAATGTACACTTTGTTCAATAATATAACAATAAAAATAATTAAACAATAAAAAAATTTGAGCAGAAATCAGTCTTGACAAATAACTTATCTATGTTTGTACTTTTGTCCTTTAACAACTTTACATTAAAAAAAATAAATAACAAAAGAACTGAGGTTAAAAATATCAAACATTTCGTTACGTTTAAGATAACATAAAATAAAAAACTTTTTAACTCATAAATTAAACGAAATATTTGTAATTAAAAACATAGGGACGGGCTACAGTCCGCTTGGGCGAACTGTTGGATACCCTATTCTTATTCCTATCCCTCATAAGTGGGCGTGACAAAAGTCTAAGTATGGTTAAATTGTTAAGAACGCTCTACATATTTTGTTATATAACATTTAAAGGATTTTATCAAAAAAAACGCTCCCTAGCTCAAACTTGGGTGTTTCAATAAAATTGTTTTATTTAATTGTGGGCGTGTCAGTAGGCGGATTTAAAAAAAAAAATAACACATGAGCATAAAGGGCCCCTAGAGAGTATATATTATAAATTTCAGCTCCCTAGCTCAAACTTTGGATTTTCAAAAAAATTGTTTTATTTATTTGTGGGCGTGTCAGTGGGCGGATTTTGAAAATATTTATACATGAGCTTAAAGGGCCCCTAGAGAGTATATATTATAAATTTCAGATCCTTAACTCAAACTTTGGATTTTCAAAAAAAATTGTTTTATTTATTTGTGGGCGTGTCAGTGGGCGGATTTTGAAAATATTTATACATGAGCTTAAAAGGGCCCCTAGAGAGTATATATTAAAAATTTCAGCTCCCTAGCTCAAATTTTGGTTTTTCAATAAAATTGTTTTATTTTTTTGTGGGCGTGGCAGTGGGCGGATTTTGAAAATTTTATATCCCGAGCAGTTTTAGGAGTCGTAGATCATATATAAAAAGTTTCAGCTTCCTAGCTCAAAATTCAATTTTTTCCAAAATTTTGTTTTTTTTTAGTTTGTGGGCGTGTCTGTGGGCGGATTTCAAAAATTCGTAAACTTGATTATTTCGGGACCCTAGAGAGTATATGGTTAAAATTTCAGCTCTCTAGGTCCAGTTTAAAGGCCTAATTTTTGCCGACGGACGGACGGACGGACGGACGGACGGACGGACGGACATGGCTAGATCGACATTACTATCGATGCTGATCATAAATATACAAACTATGCGTCAAAATTAATATACCCCTAGAATAGGGTATAATGATGAAACTATGGTAGAAACAATTTTTATTTTAAATAATTTTAGAATTTTGTCTTCTTTAAACAAATTGATTTGCACTGCTTTTTCTTACAAAGGGTGTATTACTATTTTTTATTTTTTATTTTATTTATTTCAAAATCGCTTACAGAGTAGGACAAAAGTCTTATACATTTTTGAAAGCCTTTAAATTAATTTAAGAATTTGAGTTTATAACTAACTATTAGCCCAGTCATTTTAGGTTTATCTGCTGAATTTTTGTATGTACACCTTTATTACGGCGTTGTAATGAAGATGTGATCGGCATTGATATCGTGGCGGCTTAAAGAGTTTTGAAGGTCAAAAGGTCACGAAAAACAGTTTTTCGCAGATATCTCGCGATCTATTGCTCGGAGGTCAATAGAGGTTATTATAAAAATTGTTTGTCGTGAAATTATCTACAAAAAATGCGTCTTGCATTTTTCTGTAAAATTAACCGTTTTTGGAGTAGAGCGCTGAGAAAGCGACTGGAATGTACTCACATACGGTATTGTATACCGTACACCAAGGCATAAACTCTATTGCTTTTTATTCATGTTGTTAAGTGTCTTAAGGGTGGCGATGGTGTAGAGGTTAGTGTGTTGGCTTGTGACCCGTGCGGTGCAGGTTCAATCCCCATGGGGAACAACAACATACGCCACCCAATCACATGCCTCTACACCAAAAGGAGGATTTCTGCCTGGTAGTACAATGGAACGTTACCGAGTCTGAGTGCTCTGGGATTTGGATTTCCTTTCTTTTAAAAAACAAAAATAAAAAAAAAAAAAATAAAAAAAAGTGTCTTAAAAACATCTATTTGATACTTGGGCGTTTTGTGAAAAATATACTTTTATTATAGAGGTTTTGGAACTTAGTAAAATCTACTATATAAAGGGTGATTTTTTTAAGGTTAGGATTTTCATGCATTAGTATTTGACAGATCACGCGGGATTTCAGACATGGTGTCAAAGAGAAAGATGCTCAGTATGCTTTGACATTTCATCATGAATAGACTTACTAACGAACAACGCTTGCAAATCATAGAATTTTATTACCAAAATCAGTGTTCGGTTCGAAATGTGTTTCGCGCTTTACGTCCGATTTATGGTCTACATAATCGACCAAGTGAGCAAACAATTAATGCGATTGTGACCAAGTTTCGCACTCAGTTTACTTTATTGGACATTAAACCAACCACACGAATGCGTACAGTGCGTACAGAAGAGAATATTGCGTCTGTTTCTGAGAGTGTTGCTAAAGACCGTGAAATGTCGATTCGTCGCCGTTCGCAGCAATTGGGTTTGTGTTATTCGACCACATGGAAGATTTTACGCAAAGATCTTGGTGTAAAACCATATAAAATACAGCTCGTGCAAGAACTGAAGCCGAACGATCTGCCACAACGTCGAATTTTCAGTGAATGGGCCCTAGAAAAGTTGGCAGAAAATCCGCTTTTTTATCGACAAATTTTGTTCAGCGATGAGGCTCATTTCTGGTTGAATGGCTACGTAAATAAGCACAATTGCCGCATTTGGAGTGAAGAGCAACCAGAAGCCGTTCAAGAACTGCCCATGCATCCCAAAAAATGCACTGTTTGGTGTGGTTTGTACGCTGGTGGAATCATTGGACCGTATTTTTTCAAAGATGCTGTTGGACGCAACGTTACGGTGAATGGCGATCGCTATCGTTCAATGCTAACAAACTTTTTGTTGCCAAAAATGGAAGAACTGAACTTGGTTGACATGTGGTTTCAACAAGATGGCGCTACATGCCACACAGCTCGCGATTCTATGGCCATTTTGAGGGAAAACTTCGGAGAACAATTCATCTCAAGGAATGGACCGGTAAGTTGGCCACCAAGATCATGCGATTTGACGCCTTTAGACTATTTTTTGTGGGGCTACGTCAAGTCTAAAGTCTACACAAATAAGCCAGCAACTATTCCAGCTTTGGAAGACAACATTTCCGAAGAAATTCGGGCTATTCCGGCCGAAATGCTCGAAAAAGTTACCCAAAATTGGACTTTCCGAATGGACCACCTAAGACGCAGCCGCGGTCAACATTTAAATTAAATTATCTGCAAAAAGTAAATGTCATGGACCAATCTAACGTTTCAAATAAAGAATCGATGAGATTTTGCAAATTTTATGCGTTTTTTTTTTTAAAAAAGTTCTCAAGCTTTTAAAAAATCACCCTTTATTATACAAACGACCTCCACTGGCAGATGTTCTGTATTTTTTTTTCCGAGACCCGTCTCTTTATACCTGCTCGGTCGGTCGGACTGCGTTTAGCTCAGTTGACAAATATTTCTTAAGTGTTAAAGACGTTATTTTAGTAGTTTCATGCTCTTCAACAGTTTTCATAATGAGTGATACATGTTTTATATGCAATGATTTGTTATCGGATGGTGATGTAGTAGAAGTTAGGCGTGGTCTACAAACAGTAAAAAATGCTAGTATCGCTAGAGGTGATGGTAATGTTGAATATTTAAATACAGTCACTGCGACTGGCTCAGTTGTTACTGTCATGTTCAAAGGAGGGATCCTACGAACGCTGTCAAAAAGGCAATATCAATCAACGTTGACATACCAACGCGAAAGAGACAGGCCAAAATCCGCATGGCCTCAGTGACGAAGTGATTCAAAATCGGGAGGACTGTCGTTATTTCGTGAGGTCGAACCCCACAAGCGGACCAGTCGGGATATAGTAAAGTGGGAAGGTTATGATCCCTTTAATCCTGATCAAAGCCTCACCGCCTTTAAAGGAAGAATAAGATGTGAAAGTTCAAAAATAAGCCTTCTGTCTAGGATTACTGCAAGATGATTGACTTCGTCGAAATATTTAACGATCTCATCGTTTTAAAATTTGAACTAGGTTAAATTTCTTCTTTTGGTTAAGAAGCTAGGATATAATTGCTTGGATTGATGTAAAGATTTTTCCTGTTGCACTAGTCTGGGCCGTCTTAAGGGCTTTTTTCATACATGTTGTGACTTCGTTTGCATCGTTGCCCCTAATAATAATGACTATGTCATCGACCCAAGGACTCCACTGACGGACCAGTAGGGATGCAGTTGAGTAAGAGGGTAATCATCGCATTAATCCTGATCATAGCACTGTTAATGATATACAAACTGAAGATATCGACAATGAATGACAAAAAAAAAATTATACATCTACAAAAGTTTTTTTTTGGTATTTTTCAGTATTCAAATAAAAAATTATTCAATCTTAAATAAAAAAATCTCGTATTACATACTATGGATTATGCTCACGAGGGAAACCATGTAAAAAAAACGCGCCTTGCATTCTACCTCGCTGGTGGTGAGGATGAGGAAACGAGTGCATCGTCATAATGTAGTCGCTTTCTCGGCGCTCTACTCCAAAAACGGTTAATTTTTCAGAAAAATGCAAAAGGCAATTTTTGTAGATAATTTTATGACAAAGAATTTGTATAATGACCTCTATTGACCTCAGGGCAATAGATCGCGAGCTATTTGCGAAAAAACTGATTTTCGTGACCGTTTGACCTTTATAACTTTTTTAGCCGGCACGACATCAATGTCGATTTTTCACATCTTTATAACAACGCCGTAATAAAGGTATATACAAAAATTCAGCTCACTTGGAATTTTTCCGCAGATTGGGGTTTAAAATGCCTAAAACGATAGATACAAAAAATTATAAAAAATAGACATAACAATGCACTGTAACTCAACCACTTTGTCAAAAAAAAAGAAAATACAACAGCCGCAGTAATTATTGTTAATAACCTTTTTCTATAAAAAAGTTTTGTCAGTCAGATTACGTTTTAGTCCACCGGTTTAATAATGAATTACATTTGGTGGCCTAAAAATGAATGTTATGATGCCATCTGATATATGTAGCTCATTTGCCGAAAGATGACTAGGAGCATTGTACAAAGTAGGTACCTACGGCTTTCAGTAGCTAATCAATATTATTTTTAAAAAAGGTTCGCACTTCTGTGAAGCAAAAATTATGAAACCAGTTTTTCAAAATAGCTGCCGTCATCCAAGGTAATTTGTAAAAAATGGTAAAAAATGAGTGTTCACTATATAGAGATTTTTGTTGTTCACTATTTAGAGCTGTATGTATAAAATATTGGGTTTTCACTGTACTGAATACTTCACTCTACCGCGATTCACTACTGTATACGTATATTTACTTGATCAAATCGATTGGAAAATTGGAACCGCTGCGGCTGCAATGTTCCTTTTAAAAATTCGTTAAAACAAAAATAATGAAAGGCTACAGTGCGCTTAGATACCCTATTCCTATCACTCATTAAGTGGGCGTGACATAAATCTAAGTAAAGGATTTCGTTGGAAAAACAAAGTTTTCGTAAAAAAACGCCGCTTAAAAATGGGCATGGGAAAAACTCTATGTAAAGGAATTGTTCGAAACGATTTTAACTACATACTTTGCGAATGATTTCTTCAATAAAACCGAAATTCGGATTAAAAGAAAAGGAGACATGCCGATGCACGTTGGTTTTAAATGTTTGTAGGTTGTAATGTAAAGAAAAAATAGAGTGTGGAAGAGTATTCCACATTCGTGTTGTACGGCCGAGGAAAGAATCTTTGCACTTCCGAATACAGGGTTAAGGGTGAATTGACGAGCATTCATTGCATGGCGGGTATCGCCGTAGAAATATTCTATGGGTGGAATGCAACGGGCTATTTCGTTTGAGCACTTATGGTGGAAATAAAGATAAAATAAGGAAAGACAGGAGACATTACGACGATGACTAAGACCGTCAATCGATCTCGCGATGTCACGATCGCTAGTGAGTTTTACCGCGAGTTTTTGGATACTGTCGACATCGAATATGTGGTGAATGCTATGGAGGTTGTCATTAACACACATACCCAGAATGGAAAGTCTTTCGGTTTCAGCGATGCCATTTACGGATAATGGCAGTGTGTGTATGTTTTGCTTTAATGGCAGAAGACAGCATAGGGTTTTAGAAGCATTAAATTCCACTCTATTGGTTGTACCCCACTGAGTTAAGCTGTTAAGATCGGAATTTAATGAGCTAAACATACGTTGCCGTTCCTGTTCCACACCCGCAGAAGAGGGGCGTGACCCAAAAAACGAATATGAGAAGCTGAGGGTACTGTCATCAGCAAGGAATGGGTTGGATTACAAGTATGGAGATCATTTATAAAAATGAGAAAGAGAGTCGGGGCAGAACGGATCCTTGGGGAACACCAGCATTTATTTGGTGAGTTGCAGATTTGAAACCGTTCAAAACAACTTGAATTGAACGGTCCGAAAGGTAATTTATATTCCATTGAAGAAGATTATCATCGATTCCAAATGCGTTTTCGACGAGAGAGCTTGATGCCGAACTCTGTCAAATGGTTCCACGTTTCGGTTAGATGTGTCATCAAATCACCGGTGGACCTGTTACCCCGAAAACCGTACTGCCGGTCATTGAGAAGTTTTCGGGATTCAAGATATTTCATTAGCTGATGGTTGATCAGCGTTTTCATGGCCTTAGAAAAAAGGGACGTAAGTGGACCAGCGGATTTGTGTATATCAAGATCTCCAAGTACTCTAGCCACTGTACGAGTGCGGAACTGGATTGGTCACATGGAGGATTCTACGCGCTCGAGTACAGGGGGAGACAAAGCACAATCTGGGAGCGTTGAGCTGACTGCAAAGTGAGCATCAAGCAGATTGACATTATCTATAGAGCTGACAGCTGGAATGTCATTGTATATGAGTGTCGGGATAGAGGATGAGGCCGAATTCTTGATGTTTTTGACAAACAACCAAATGTTTCCACTACCTGTGCTACTTTGTAGTAATTTTTGCCTCAGCTTTTGGTCGCAGGAGAATTTTACTCGAATAATAAGGGCAATGCAGTCAGTTCTACCTCAGTTGAACTTTTTCCGGTTTTCCTCAGATGGGTTGGTCTTACAAGATCGAAAGCTTACCTCTTTTTACCTGATAGCCTCTTTGCAGCTAGAGTCACAGCACGTGTTTACCTTGGGTTTGATACTTTTTATCCGGTTAGGGATAAAGCATTTCATTCCCAATAAAATTATTTTTGTTATCATATCGGCAGCAGCATCCACGTCGCTGTCAAGGAACCACAGCGACCAGTTAATACTCTTAAAGAAACCGTTTATTTTTTCCAAATTGGCTTTGTCGTATTGTTAAACGGCTCTTTTAAAAATAGGTTCTTTAACTTTGTGGTTGGAGTACGAGAAACTCGCTGATATGATACAATGTTCTGACGAACCTAGAGGCGATAATGCGTTCAAGTGTATTTATCAGGGTGCGAGGTAAGAAACAAGTCCAGTATGTTGGCAGTTTGACAGCTAATGTCCGGTATTCGTGTCGGGTCATTCACAAGCTTAGCCAAATTATTAGAATGTCGAAGCCAGCTTGAACTGTGCACATTGAAATCGCCCGCAATGACGATTTCAGTACTACGCTGAAAGATCACATTTCTTGTGATGGAATCAGATACGGCATCAAACTCATTATAAGTTGAATGACTGTCCAAATGTAGGATTCTGTAAATAAAATAGTTGTTGATGAATTCCCTTCGGACATGATTTTAAATTCCAGATTGGAGCATTGTTCATATTGAAGCTGTAGGCTACGTCACTACGTATATAAACGGCGAGACCGCGATGGGGAAAGAACAATGGCAACGCTAACCTGTGTTTGGCTTATGTTTGTTGAAGGAGACATGAACGTTTAATGAAAATTATAATTTTTCTAAAGCCCACGGATGTTGCTCACATCCAGTACAAAATTCCTACACATTATGAAAGACATAAACATAAATAAAAAACATAGGGACGGGCTACAGTCCGCTTGGGCGAACTGTTGGATACCCTATTCTTATTCCTATCCCTTATAAGTGGGCGTGACAAAAGTCTCAGTATGGTTGAATTGTTAACAACGCTCTACATATTTTCTTATATAACATTTAAAGGATTTTATCAAAAAAAAACGCTCCCTAGCTCAAACTTGGGTGTTTCAATAAAATTGTTTTATTTAATTGTGGGCGTGTCAGTAGGCGGATTTTAAAAAAATTAACACATGATCATAAAGGGCCCCTAGAGAGTATATATTATAAATGTCAGCTCCCTAGCTCAAATTTTGAATTTAAAAAAAAAAATTAATTGTAGGCGTGCCAGTGGGCGGATTTTGAAAATATTTACACATGAGCATAAAGGGCCCATAGAGAGTATATATTATAAATTTCAGCTCCCTAGCTCAAACTTTGGAATTTCAAAAAAGGTTTTGTTTTTTTTAAATTGTGGGCGTGTCAGTAGGCGGATTTTGAAAATATTTACACATGAACTTAATGATGCCTAGAGAGCCCTATGAGCCCTAGAGAGTATATATTATAAATTTCAGCTCCCTAGCTCAAACTTTGGATTTTCAAAAAAAATGTTTTATTTATTTGTGGGCGTGTCAGTGGGCGGATTTTGAAATTTTTTTATCGCGAGCAGTTTTAGAAGTCATAGATCATATATACAAAATTTCAGCTTTCTAGCTCAAAATTCGATTTTTTCCAAAATTTAGTTTTTTTTTGAGTTTGGGCGGATTTCAAAAATTCGTAAACTTGATTATTTCGGGACCCTAGAGAGTATATGGTTAAAATTTCAGCTCTCTAGGCCCAGTTTAAAGGCCTAATTTTTGCCGACGGACGGACGGACGGACATGACTAAATCGAAATTACTTTCGATGCTGGTCATAAATATAGTAACTTTTAGGAGTCTACGGGCAATATTAAGGTACGTTACAAACTATGCGTCAAAATTAATATACCCTTAGAATAGGGTATAAATAAACTCTGACGCTAACCACCTTGCACAAATTCGACCCACAAATACCATATGCGTTTTTTTATATGAACAGGATAATAGTTGAGCCTGACGAGGATCTTAGTTACCAATCGGCTTTTATAACTTTACGTCTACGACCAATTAGACATTCTTCCTCATCCCATAACAATGAAAAAGCTCCTCTTGTCTACCTTCGTCGAAATGATGACATCACTTCGAAAATTAAAACGTCAAACTCCTGAGATTACTTTAATAGTCAAAAGGCAATTTGAATTACCAATTCACATTTAAATTGATAAATCGGATATTGGAATTTATATCCACTCTCGTTATCAGCAAATATCCCATAAATTTGCCATCGTCACCCATAACCTGATTACAAAAAAATAACACAATTCCAGGGAATTTATGCAACGTCACCTCAAGCACCGACTTAGATCGAAATGTTGGACAAACCCACGTCCGACCTCTCACCACAGAACATAAAGTAACATCATCATCTCGCTGCGACAACATCAATTAAACTAACGTATCATTGATTGTGCGATGTTATACAAACGAGTCAGAGGTGGCAAATCCGTCCTTAATTTACGAGTGGTGGCAAGGCAGCCCTGAAGGAAGACGAAAATAATATAAATCTTATTTCGCGCGCACCCCATCCATTTAAGGGACGGGAAAGTGCCTGCAATTGATCACCGGTTCGGAGGTCCAAATTTAACTATATGTGAGGAGTTAAGTTGAGAGTAGGGGTATGTCCTGGAACAGATACACATGATATAGGCTATTGGTTATCCAATAACGTTCATGTTATCGCTCGCCGCCTGAGGACAGCGTTTAATTAATTTCACATTCTTATATGGAAATGACGCAATAGTAGAGTGAATGCAAATGGAAATGAGGGTGGCGTCGCAATTTCTTAGCAATTAGCCGCGAGAGCGCTTCCTTGACAATTGCTTGTCTCATTAATTCTAATCATCGTGAGTTGGCTTATCTCCGGATTTCATTTGGAGGTTGCTGTCACAGTCACTGTTTGTTACACTAGTGTCATGTGTTCTATCCTTCTCTCCGCCACCGTCGCGTGACATATGCATGGAGCGATGACTAAATGCCAACTGTTGCGTCTCCTTACTCCACTCGCAGTGGGCCATATCGTAGGCTGACTTACATTCAGGTCGGCAACATATGTAAGTGTGCCGTCTAGCACGTCAAATAAAAGTTAATTTGTGTCATTTATCTTAATTTTGCGTGTCCTTTGTGCTCTCTTATTATTCCCACACCGTTTGTATTAGCAACTGCCTTGGACTTGTTCATCATAAGTTCTAGTCCATATGTAGTGAAATGAACCTATGGCACTGCTTAAAAAAAATCGTTTTCGGTAATTGGCGGAAGCGTTTTTGGAGTGAAATAAAAAAAAATAAGTAGGTAAGTGGGTGCGTGTATTTTTCATGTCTCTGTTTTCCATCATTGTGAAAACCCATCCCGCCTACATACACCGCAGGCTATGGGAAATAATGAGCAATTTTAAAAGCGTTATTCTGGAAGAAATGGATATGCGAATTCGTTCCTTCCTCCTTTCAGGGTTTTCGTTCGTTCACATAATGAGGAGACGGAAACAAAGAAAAAATACGGACGAAGGGTAAAGTAATAAAAAAAAAACAACAAAACAGTAATATATACGTCATAGAGAATGTGAATGTGGAAGTACAAAAGGAGGTGTTGTACATACTGTGGAAAGCTGGAGCGTGTGGGTGGGCTAGAACAGCGCACTTTTGTGACATGAAGGGAAACTCAAGTCCCAACTAAGGAGACGGAAATGAACTACAGCCACAAACCGGATTGTCTGGTGGAGCTGACAATGTACTCACCTAGTCCTACATCAGCGCCAACCCGAGAACAGTTATGATATTGTACTCATTGGTAGGCCGTAGGGGGGAAACAAAGGGATTAAAGTTATGGAATGGGTCGGCATACTGCCATGACATGCCTGCTCTATAAAGAGTGGCTCATCGATGTAGATATACACAGGCACCAGTACATGCTGCGTTTTTGATTTTCATGTTGATGCTGTCTATTATACACTTCTTCCGTTCGTCGTCCTTTTATTTTACACCATAAATAAACCTTTGTGTTTGTTGTAATTTGCGTCCCGCTTGCTTTCTCTAAACTCATACAAACACACATAGGCTATTTGGAAACAATAACAATAACAGAGGATGGTAGAGTTTGCTTCGGTACAAGCATTTTGATTTGAATATGAAAATTTGCTTAAGTGCTTTCGGATTACATTTTCCGTGAACTTTAACGTGGGCTATAGCTATTGGAAGTGTAGGCACATCCGCATAACACACACATTCTATGCCTCCTTTGATATATGAATATCAAAGCACCATATCAAAATAGATTTTATAAGAGGATTGTGGAGCATAGGAATTAAATTACGTATCGGTTTGAAGGATGAGCTACTCCGGAGGTCAATTTAATGTGAAATCGGTTTTATTGGTTATGCTGCATATCGATTTCGCATACAAATTGATGGCTTTGGATTATCCTTGTTTTCATTTTATTTTAAACTAAAAAATAGCTTCTTCGTGCTGTGATATCGACAGGTAAATATGTTATCGGACAATGGTAGGGTAAGTATTGGAGTTCCCCTTCGAATCAATGATGGATGAACCAATGATTTAATATTTTTTGACAGACTCTAAATCACATTCACGTATTGGATTTAGGAATTTAGGAAGCTGCCATGCAATTGGATTAAGGGGATCACAACCATCCCACTTAACTTAAAATTCACTAATATAGGTATAGGTATTCATTTTCAATAATCGGTGCGTTTTATTAGACACTTTTCTCAAGCTCAGCAATGGAAAACCCAATAAAACGCTATGTTCAAACGCTATGGCGTTATTTCTTCTCTTTTGCGAAACAACTGATTTTAGTGGCATTAAAATGTGTTTTAAGACTTATATTCCCGAAAGCAAGTCTCAAACTACTTATTCTGGTAAATTTAATCTAATCTTTTACTATGCAAATCAATTCCGCCCCTTTACGATTTATCCACTGAGAACGAATGAGTGTGGATGGTTGCGGGATAGTATTTTTTTTTAATTTCTGCAACTTAACTTAGACATTGAAAATCTTAGTTAAGGTTCGGACACCCGCTTATGTGTCATTCCATTCCAGAGGTTTCAAAACCTTTACCTTAAATTTTTATGTTCACTCTTTTGCTGATCGATTTATCTTCAGTTTTGATTTGTTGTTGTTTTAGATGTTAAATTTTGCTTAGCTGGGTTTACAATAACCAATAAAACGGGCCGAATAAAAAAATGCAGAAATATTGTTCGCGCTTTGATCTGACTTTTGATTTTGAATATACTATTGGTCGGGATATCGATCACCAGCCCTAGGCTACCTCTAGACAGGTATGAACCCAATTTTTCCGGGTATTGTGACCCTTAAAGGGATTGCAAAAAATGTTTTATCAATTTTGAACAAACACTTTTCTATCCGTTATAAGGCCACCATTTGCGAGACCAGCGGAAGTGGTTTGTTTTATAAAATGAACAAATACCAATAACACATAATTCTAAAAAAAAATACATTGAAATTAAGAGTTAATAGTTTTTTCACCTCCCCACAACAGAAGTCAGTTGTGACAAGTGCCTGAAACGGTCCGAAAGGGTTATACGAGCTTGGATTAAATAAACTTTAGTCAGCAACACCAACATGTGCAAGATCTAAGAACTCGATTGAGCTATGGCATTGTAAGGACCGATTTATATAGCCCGCCAAATGTTTTATTATATAGATGACGGATCTGCCGAAAGAGTACCGCTTATATGTAGATACCTACCTCTCTTGCGTATTTGTGATACCGAAATTTGAAAGTCCTTTTATATCATCGGTTGAAGTAAGCAGAAATGAGTCAAAAGAGCGACAACATCAGTGGCAGACAGGGCCGGCTCCAACCAAACAAGCGCCCTGTGCACGATTTACAGAAAGCCACCTATTTTGAGTTAGATTCTTCTTGAAGTTGAAATATTGCAAGTGATGTGGAGTTAATGTGCAAAAATTCAGCATTTGGAATATTTGAACAAGTTTTTTGTTTGAAATGCAAATGGCAGTATCCGCGCATGGTAAAATTAATTTTTCTTACTCCTAGCAATGCGCCCCGGAATTTGGCGCCCTGTGCATTTGCACATCTTGCACATATGGTTGGGCCGGCCCTGGTAACAAATGAAAAAAAAAGCTTCCAGCAGAATGAAATGAAGGAAAACAATGGCGAATTGCATGAGACTAGTTTTGAGCGAATATTTCGTAAAAAGTTTATAATAAAGCGAATTTTAACAAGAAAAAAAGAACGAATATGAAAAACACTAGCTATTTTTGAGTACTAAAAAGTTAACAATATGGAATATATGTGCACAAAAAATTAAAGTGAAACCGTAAGAATCGCGTTGTTGGGGCAAAAAATATTTCTGTTTTTAAATAAATTAAGTTGAACAATTTTCTATACATTCATTTTATACTAATCAAAACAAACGAACAATAACAATCAATTAATCAACCGGTCCACCGGTGTTTTGATGATATATCTAACCGAAAAGTGGAACCAATCTCTTCACCAAGGTGGTGAAAGTAAAATTATTGCGCTTGATATTTCAAAGGCATTTGACAGAGTTTTGCATCAAGCTGTCTTGTCGCAAATGCGTGCATTTGGAATCGATGATAATCTTCTTCAATGATTTTGCACGTTTCAAGTCTAAAGCTCACCAAATAAATGCTGGGTGTTCCCCAAGGCTCTGTTCTGTCCCCGACTCTCTTTCTCATTTTTATAAATGATCTAATTCTAATCCAACCCATTCCTTTGCTGATGCAGTACCCTCAGCTTCTCATATTCGTTTCATGGGTCACGCCCCTTTTCTTCGGGTGTGTAACAGGAACGGGAACGTATGTTAAGCTCATTAAATTCCACTCTTAACAGAATAACTCAGTGGGGTACAACCATTAGTACTTACTTTACTTAACGGGCTCCCGACCCGTGAATCTCTGCCTGAGATACTGCAGCCTTCCATCCTCTACGATCCCGGGCATGTTGCTAGCAGTTGTCCAGACCAAGCGCTCTGGCATTCGCGATGGCTAGGCCTTTGAAACAAAGGTTCGGTCTTCCTTGTCTTCTCGAACCTGGGTGCTGGGATTCGAAGATCCTCTTAGCTGGAGCATTATTGTCCATTCGCTCAATGTGGCCGAGCCAATGTAGTCAACGTATTTTGGCTTTTTGGACTACATCCACATCTTGGTACAGCTTATAGAGTTCGCGGTTGTATCTTCTCCTCCATTCGCCCTCCTCGCACACAGGACCAAAAGTTCGATGAAGAATTTTTCTTTTGAAGGAGCCCAGTATCAGCTCGCCCTTCTTGCTTATCGTCCAGCACTCGGCGCCATAAAGCCGAACTGGCAGGATAAGGGTTTTGTAAAGCATACAATTCGTCCTCCGAGTTAGGAGTTTTGAACCCAGTTGTTTTGCCAAACCGAAGTAGCAGCGGTGTCATTCGTGGAGTTCATGTTTATTCCGAGGTAAATGAACTCCTTAACTACCTCGAAATTGTTGCTATCAATACTGACGTTTTGTCCTAGGCGGTGGACAGTTGTTTGGTTGTTTGTGACGATGTAGACTATCATAAGCGGCTTTGAAGTCGATGAATAGGTGGTGTGTCTGGACTTGAAATTCGTTGGTCTTTTCAAATCCTGGAAAAGACCAACGAATTTCAAGTCGAGACACACCACCTATTCATAGACTTCAAAGCCGCTTATGATAGTCTACATCGTCGCAAACAACCAAACAACTGTCCACCGCCTAGGACAAAATTCAGTGCGAACATTTGGTCTATAGTCGATCTGCCTGGCCGGAAGCCCCAGTGGTACGTGCCGATTAGTGTGTTGCCAACGGTTTAAGACGTTCACACAGTACGTTGGATAAGATATTACATGTGACATTAGGGATTTGC
Organism: Portevinia maculata; assembly: GCA_949715645.1. Classification (NCBI taxonomy): domain Eukaryota; kingdom Metazoa; phylum Arthropoda; class Insecta; order Diptera; family Syrphidae; genus Portevinia; species Portevinia maculata. Next base: position 3,109,259 of record OX454526.1, on the reverse strand, counting down.
CTCGATAGTTCTTGCAAGATGTTCTTGCAGATGGGGCATATGGAGCTGATAGTCCAGTCATCGGGCATGTTTTCTTCCACCCATACTTGGCCGTTGATTTGGTGCAACCAATAGAGTGGAATTTAATGCTTCTAAAACGCATTGCTGTCTTCTGTCATTACAGAAAAACCCACGCAAACTGCCATAATCCGTAAATGCCACCTGCAACCAGCTTTCCATTCTCGGTATGTGTATTAATGACAACCTCCGTTGGAATGACCACATATTCGATGTCGCCAAGAACACTGCGAAATGTCTGGGCTTCCTTAAGCGATGTAAGAAATATTTCACCCCTTCTGATCTCTACAATTTATAAGGCGTTCATTCGCCCGAAACTGGAGTACAACGCTCATATCTGGTCCGGTGCACCAATAACTTATTTGGAGCTACTTGACAGGATCCAAAAACGGGTGATAAAACGCATTGCCGACCGAGAAATCGCAAGATCGATTGACTCTCTTAGTCATCGTGGTATTGTCTCCTGTCTTTCGTTATTTTATCGGTATTTCCACCATAAGTGCTCAAACGAAATAGCTAGTTGCATTCCACCCCTAGAACATTTTAACCGCAATACCCGCCATGCAATGAATGCTCATCAGTTCACCCTCAAGGCTGTATTTGGACGTACAGTGAAGTTCAAAGAATCTTTCCTCAGCCGTAGAACATGAATACTCTTCCACGCTCTATTTTCCCTTCGCATTGTAACCTACAAACATTTAAAACCAACGTGCATCGGTATCTCTCCTTTTCGTCTAATCCTAATTTCCTTAACGCCCGCGCTGTGTAGCCAATACATGATAAGGGTACTAAACAAATCCCTTTAGCGAGTGTACATTATAAAAAAAACCTCCTCCAGCAAATGCATGCGACACGCGGTCCGGAAGTGGTAGCGAATCACATGCAAGTAGGTATGTCCCCAACCATTCTGGCGTAAAAATGTGAGACTGCGGTTTTCCCGACTGCACGCGCACTTCACACTTATAAACTTCCAAAGCATCATACAATAAATGCGTTGTCAACCTGTAGGCCGTTGATGTCCGTCGTTCAAGATTTCCCACAGTCCATTATTACAACAGTTACAAAAGTAACCGTTTGATATGAAAATAAACCCAAACCATACCGCCCCACAATTCAAGGCACCGGCACCGCCGTAATTGGTTTATGCCTTTGTAATATCGTGCAACTTAATTGAATGCCTGGTGAAACTGAAAATTAAAAGACTCGTACATACAATAACCCAGTTTTGAGGAACCTTGTCATCGAGAAACTGAATCGAATATTGGCCTTCAGACCTTTCCTGTCTGCTTCGAATTCAAACACCTGTCAAATCCGAACTTAAAAAGTATTTCCAATTCAATTTGAAAAACTTTTCTCACAAGAATATCGTTATGTGGGTGTCGGCCTAAGCCTTTGAGGTAAATCAAAATTGAGTCCCAATTAGTGGCGAGAATCAAGTTAATGAAAGTTTCCTCGATAAAGTATTCGTACGTCAGCGGGTGTGAATTTATTTCTAAACCTACAAACCTACTTTCCGAGTTTCGCTTTTTCTATTTTACATATTTTCCTCCCTGTTTCACCTGTTATTGAAAGCATATCATAAAGTACAAACACACACAGCCATCTTTATGAATTGCTTTCTGCGGCGAATGATAAAAGGGACTTTAGAGGTGTGTATTGACAACAACTTTATCAAAGTGAAGTATGAAATGTTGCACACATGGATCGATATCCACTTCTCAGATGAAGGAGTGTAATACACATCTCAATATTACGATCCCTGAAATTGTTTTAAAGTTTCGAGTTTCAATAAGTTTTGTCTGTAATTTAATGTCCACTGGAAAATGCAGTCGGACCTTTGATGAAGAATCGACAGAAGTGCACAACTTCAGCTGTGACGTTTAATTTAAAACCGGCCATAGTCGTATCCTTATTCTCGTTGACAAATTGTTATTGAATGGTTAAACTTTGTTCATTTCAGAACCTTTGTAAGTACTACCACTGCTCGCAGGTGCAGTGGGACTGTTTTTGTGTCTACGACTTTTCTTCATTTTTTGTTGGTTCTATTTGTTTTTTTTTTTGGCAGCTCTGTTGGTCTGACATAGTTGCTATCGTTCTTGAAAAAGGATTTTGTAAAGTTTTTGGGGACGAACAAAAAAAAACTTTTTTGCTTGGATTGCAGTAACGAAGCTTAGAGATGTCAAACTCAAAAAACTCTTCTGACAACTGAGCAGGATAAGGTGGTTAACGAAAATCGTCTTCCACATACTTAATAATGTCACATTGCGTTAAGGTGCAACTTCCTGTTGACCAGGATTAAATTTATTTAGTGCATCTCCTTTAACATCAATAAGTTATGGGCGGGACCTAGTAACCCTCGTTAAAGTCAGTTAAAGCAGTAGATTCACATCCAAGAAAGGACGAGAGAAATGGATTATTGTCCGCCCTTCAATCCTTAGGGAATTTATCCATGTCTATGAATATAGCTTAGTAGACGGCATTATGTAACTTGATACATACATTAATACTGACTGATGTGCGAAAATTACATTTGAGGCTATATGGCACATTCAACTCGGTCATTACCATCGCATTGCATTTGGCATAAATTGTGTTATTAGGTGTTGGTGGCGTACGATTCAGTCGTATGTACATATCTCGCTCCGAGTGTGGGCTTGTATTTATGCTGTGCAGACTAATTTAGTTGGATTGATGAATGAGCAGATAATGTGTGGTTAATGCGACACGTGACTCAGTCGCAGATATATCAGATAATTTTCTTAATTAACATTTGAGTTATTGGCACCTAGCCTAAGGCAAGCTGGACCGATACTACTTTATAGATCAGAAGGATCAGAAGGATATATAATCTCTCATAGCAGCGCTTTAGCTTTAGTGGAACTTTTCTCGCTGATTTAATGGGAATTATTTTGTCCTTCCTTTGATCAATGAAACAATTGTTTAGCTTCATTAAGAGACGAAGGACAAAGGTTCAGTCATCCTCGTGCTCAAGCCAACATAGGTTCTAAGTTGTGGACTTGACTGATAGAGTGAGCAAGAAAGAAATACATACATATTTACATAATAAGGAACGAGAAAACAAGGGTAGGGCATGTCAGCATGTAATTAAATTTCAATGCAATTTGTGTCTCCTTATTGAGTCCATCTTACATGGGTCGAGTTAGCACGAGGAGGCTTTTGTTATCATATTCTATTCAATGAAATTAATCAGCATTTACCTAATATTATGTTTGCGACGTTGATGTTTTGTGTACCTACTGAGCACATACACCTATTTCGATCATGGGATACCGTACCGACATGATAAATAAAGGTACGGGCAAGAACTCCCTGTTCATAAACAAAGGTAATACAGATTAATCAATGGCAGCAGCAAATTGGAATATGATTTAAAGCGGACATGTTTGCCCAAACAATAGTCAAAGGATTACAAAATAATTAAACTGTGGACAAATAATAATGAAGTGCAGCATCCAATAGTACGAAATAGCGTAATGTTTAGTTATGTTTTAAATCCGAATTGAAAAGACTATAACTCTTTAGGTCTATAGTTTTAGTTTTTGACAATGTTAAAGGAACCAATATCTACATTCATTACATAATATGTATTATGGACATGGGAGAATTTTGCCTTTCAAATTTCACTTTGGAAATTCAAAACCTGCCCTAAGCGCATTTAGAAAACTCATCATCGTCCCTATCCCTATGAAAACGGAAAAGGTTGTTGGCCCAATCAATTAGTCAACGGGCGGATCAAAATCGCTTCCACATTAAGGGCAAAACTTGTCAACGGCTGCATCAGACAGTGACTTTTCGGTATTAACGTCCGAGCAACCGACCACTTCCATTTCAGAGAGCAATGCAGAGTATTTCTGACCAGGCCCGCTTTAGAGCGAATATAGACACGCGGTTCGGATGAGCAAAAATAATATTGTTGACCCATTAATCAGGGTTAACATCCTGGGTAGACGATATCTGAAAACTGATGCAAGCAACTACGTTATAAGGGCATTTCTTGTTCAGCGAGAGGGCACCAAGAAACTGATATTGAAATCGTCTACCAATTCCTCTACTAAATTAAAGCCGACCACGAAAACAGAATTATTATTCATTTATTTATTCTTATCGTGCTAACTTTCCCGTACAAGGGCGGGCTTAGAACATTACTGCAGCGCCCTCCAAACAGAGCCCCCCAAAAAACGCTTGTCGTAAAAGGCGAGGGATGAAATCACATCTACACAATTTTAACATCGAGGTGAACCTATCGACACATTCTACATCTTAAAGCTATCCCGCAAGTTGTTGAAACGACTGGAGATTACCGTTGTAGTAAAAAGTCGATCAAACAATAATCTATTAAGGGAGCATGGACTTGTCGACATCGTAGAAAGAGGCAGGCCTTAAAATTCCTGGATCACACAACTGCAACAACATCAGCATTTGATTGGCCTCATTGATGAACCCAGGAGGCCTGCCAGTTTTTGTTGTGGTCGAATGGGATGCAGTAAAGTGGCAGGGTTATGATCGCTCCAATCCTGATCGCGTTGGAACACTGAGGTTTATATAGGACAAAAGGTGCAATGATATAATGTTTTCATCTATTAAGTTATTTATTAAATTATAGCAAATATACGACCGCCACTGGCAGACATATTCAAGTATGGGTCTCACAAAAACAATATTATAAAGGGTATTGAAATTTGACGTATCATTTTAAATTGGCCGCCACTTTTCACACTTATTAGATAACACCCAAGTTTTTGCAGGTATGAAGTAAATACATTCCCGTTAGCTTAACTGGATCGGTACACTATTGAGCAACGTGTTTTTATTATTAAAACTCATTTTAAATATGGTGAAAGGCAAACAAAATTACCTTTTTTTTAAGCAAATTATATTCACCGATGAGGCTCCTTTTGAAATTAGCGGTTAACACCACTGGATTTTTGAAGTACATACAACTTCATTACGCGCACTTGACTTGGGGAGTCAGCTGGTGAATGCGACACAGAAGTGTGGACCAATGTAGAATTCCGGCGTAACGGAAGTGTAGACAAACGTAGACTTCCGTTACAACCCATACAATTTAGTCGGCGGAAAGGTTCGTGGAATGGGTAATCAATCACTTGAATCTCCTCAATAGAAGGCAATACTAAGCTCATCATCTATCCAAACCGATCCAAAGAAGAAAGCTTTATCTAAAACAGTTGCCGACAGATGGAATTTACCGGAAGTGAGTAAAGTCATTGTATCCATGAATCGCAGTTCATTAGTTGGAAATATAGAGCGTCAACGTCATCTTCAGATTTTCAGGTCGGACGGAAAAAAATTTATAATATAGACTCTCCAGGGGCCGTTGATGCTCATGTGTAAATATTTTCAAAAATCGCCCCCTGACACGCCCAAAATTAAAAAAAAACTAAGTTTGAGCTAGGGAGCTGAAATTTATAATATAGACTCTTCAGGGGCCCTTGATGCTCATGTGTAAATATTTTCAAAAATCGCCCACTGACACGCCCACAATTAAAAAAAAAAGTTTGAGCTAGGGAGCTGAAATTTATAATGTAGACTCTCCAGGGGCCCTTGATGCTCATGTATAAATATTTTCAAAATTCGCCCACTGACAGGCCCACAATTTAAATTAGATGGAGCGAAAGAAGTTTTACTTCAGTCGTGTGGTCTTAAGCACACTCAACCATCATTATGCGAAAAAGTGATTCAAAATTTTGGTAAAAGGTGGACAGTCTGCCGAGCTAGCAGAGGAGGTCACTTGGACGACATTATTTTTCATTATTAACCGGAACCAATAAACTTTAATTTCCAATAAAAATAAATACTGATTTCACACAATTTATGTCTTTCATTCAAAATTTAAAATGATACCTCATCATTACCTTAGATTTCCTTTTGTTAACCGCTGGCCAAAGCTCCCTTGTGTGTCTGCATATTTCGAGGTTGGTCCAACGTAGGTTTGCAATACTCATGGATTCAATGTCGATTTTCGGTGCTAGTGTGCTTAGCGGAAGTCGTATGGATGTTAGAGCCAGAGATTCATCCATCCCCGATCCATATCTTGCCAGCTTATCCGCTTCCTCGTTACCCGAGATTTGCTTGTACACCGGTACTCAGTATAAATTTGTCTCATCATCCACTGACCCCATGGCCTGTATAGCCGCTTGGCTGTCAGAGTATATGGTGATCTATTTGTCGACTAGCTTGCGCCTCTTCAGATCCTTGGCAGTGTCTGCATTTTGCTGATTCTGATCGATTCACCCAGGCCCAGAGTCTCACAGAAGAAGCCTTCACCTGTTCCAACGTCCATTTTGGATCCGTCTGTATAGAAAGCTTTCTCGCCTTCTTCCGTGGCCGTTTTGTTGAACCATTCGCGTCTTTCGGAGATTCTAGTAACGAATCTCCTTTTGAAGGCGAAGGTGGGTAGTAAATAGTCAGTAGCTGTTGTTTGTTTAGAAGCACTTCATCGTGCCTCGATGGATGCGTGTCCATTGGGCTTGAAAGACCACAGTCCCGACTTTCTGAGTCTATAGGCCGTTCCAAGCTTGCTGCTGCAGTATACGTCTAGGGGTGTGGTGTGATGTTGAGTAGTACCTCTATAGCTGCAGTGGGTTCCTAATGATCCCGTTAGCCCAACGCAAGATTTCTTGTGCATGTTGGTAAGGCTTGAGAGATAGCATTTCTTCTCGGTAGCCATCCACCATACAGCTGCACCATATGTTAAAATGGACCTCACCACCGCTGTGTACAGCCAGTGTTTGAATCCCCAGGTCGTTCTTCGAGCATAGAGTGCCACATACGCCTTTTTCAAGCGATCTTTTTTATTTTCCTTAAAGTTGAGTTTGGAATCTAGTACAAGGTGGCGCAAAAATAACCTTCCGATGTTTTTTGGCTGTAATTTAAAAAAAAATGAATAAATAGTCACCAATATTCCGCGTTCTGGAGCAGTGTAGCGTAACATTGTTTATTAACGTGTATTTCGCATGTGTTTACTACACAAATGTCAAAACAAAACTGACATTAGGGGCCAATCGCAAAATTTATAGCATTTTCTGATAGGAGGATTACTTTTGCGCCACCTTGTATGATAACCAGGTACCTTTCTGTCTTGGATAATTGCAGGTTCACTCGATTCATCTTCGGTAGTCTAAAGGAAAGTATTGCCTTTTTTCCTGTGAACAGCACGATTTCTGTCTTGGATGGGTGTACGCCAAGTCATCTTCCCGCAACCTTGTTGTTGACAGTTGATGTGCGTAGCTGAATCGCTCACTGAGGGCTAGGATAAATTTTCCTGCGACCAAGATTGCTACATCGTCGGCATGGGCGCTCACAGTGATGCTTTCCCGCTCCAGTATCTTTAGAAGTTCGTCCATTAACAGGAGCCATATGAGCGGAGAGGGGATGCCGCCTTGCGGTGTACCCATGTTGACTTTCCGTTCAACGCACAGGTGTCCTAGATAATACTTAATCCATCCCGAGTCTTACATAAGGCCAATCCAGTCACATACTAATAGATCTGTAATCTTTTGCTGTGGTGTGGGTGGCTCTCCATGCTTTTGGGATAAATATTACCCTAACCCTCGCCATGCCTAAATAAAAATAAATAAATAAGTAGGTACATTATTATTTTAAATACCAACAAGTAAGTATATACTATACATACTCGTATAATAAAAAAGTGGTCTGGGTGCGACCCGCAAGGTCCACACGACTAACGTCCCAGTGGGATCAATATGATTTATGCGATTAGTGGGGAATTTTGAAATGTGGTTAACCATAAGATATGGTTAAGAATTATTTAATATTAAAAAATGCTCTTTAATATTGTTCATGGAAATTGAATGTTGTTAATAACAGCGGAGTGTGATATATATTAGTGCCGCCATTATTATGAACACGGAGACCTGTAAATTTACATGTATACGAAATAACGGAGCACAATGTAATAATGATTTGCTCAATGACAAATGACAATAAATAGTACAAATAAAGGCAAATTATTTTAGTTATTTATTTAGTAACAAAAAACGGCTGGACCGATTTCGCTGAAAACTTAATTAGCCCCATGTCAATATCATCTTCGGTTCTCCAGATAATCGTGGCGAAAGATAATTCCGAACGCACATACGTAAATACGCACATACGTACATACACACGGACAGACATCTCTACAAAAACGTTGAATTTGGATTCTGGTGACCTTGAAACGTGGAGATATGTCAAAATCCGCCATTCACAAAATCGGCCTCATTACAAGAACTTCCACTAGGAAGTTCATAAATAAATAAATAATAAGAAAAAAATTATACAAGTATGTACTGAATAAATTTGTCGCGAACACGTTTACAAACACTTAAAGTGGGTCAAAGGCCTTTCGGGTACTATAGCAGGAGTGGCACCCGTGTTGCGGAAAGTACTCTAATAGGAGTATTGTACTACTTTCAACACATCCGCACTCCCGTACTCCTTCTTTTACATTCGTACTCCTATTTTTTTTAAAGACGTAAAATATCTTAAACTTGCAGCAAAGTGTAATGTCAACCTTAATAAATTTAATTCAATTAAAATTGAATGTAAATTAGGCAGCATTTTTATCTTCCAAACTGTAGTCAAAATAGGAATTTCCCCCTTTCTTGTTTGTTTTTGTGTTTCGTTGGTTTCATCGTTAATGCAATTTTCATCTGTCAGTTCGGTATTTATTTTATTGTTACCTAAGATTGTATTTTGTTGGTCGTTTTTTAATAATAAAATAAAATAAAATGAAAACGATTGTTAAATTAATACTTGAAATATTGTAATTCTTGTTAGAATAATTCAAAGTAAACTTGTATTATACATATTTAGTAAATTGGAATCCTTTGTGTTGCTGGAGGTTCTAAAACAGATGAGTCTGCTGCTGTTCCTAAGAATTTAGCTACAAGAGTCAACGATTCTGATTTTTCCAATGCTTACAAAGTATTTGCTGTTGAAGTTCACCGATCAAATCAAAATCGATAAAGGCAAAAAAAGTTCCACCAGCCAATGTCAATGTGTCTTCTGTTGCTGGTAAAAACCAAATGAATCTGCTGCTGTTCCTGCCAATTCGGTTCCTGAATCCCCTGCCGAAAGAACAGACGATGTTGAGATTTCTGACATCTTCTTTAGAAATAGCAGAGTTTTGGTCAGAAATATTTATTTTAAAAAATGACCTTAACCTTCCGTCCTCACACATATTTTTTCTAACGCGCTGCTCACACTGGGGTATCACATATCCTACCCCAAAAGTATTAAGAAAAAGATGTTACTTTATATAGATATATATGTATATATTTTTTTAATTCATATTTTTGTTTCATCAAAACAAAAATTCAATACGATGATTAGATTAGATAGATTAAATTAGATTCTTTATTTCATGAAATATATGTATAATAGTTTGTGTTTGAGAACATGAGCATGGCCGAAATAGCCGTCTGCCGTAATCAATACGATGACTAATATAAAATATAAAAATACTTAAAAAAATAATTAATTTCCAAATTAGGTTACAAAAAAAAGTTAATATATACGAGTAGTTGTCAACTAAAATCAGTCAAATTCATCATCATAAAAAAGTTTAAAATAATAGTTTTAAAAACTGTCCCATTACGCTTTCTACAGTAACATTCTTTATGGCTGAACAAACCTCACATTTGTTTGATTAATTTTTTTTTTTTTTTTTTTTTTTTTTTTTTTTTTTTTTAAATTCTGGATGGCCAAGGCGATTAAATATGGGGCACTTCGACCTAAAAAAAAGATCTTTTGTGCCGTGTGGGCCAGAAAAGTTTAGACTAGTAGAGTTTCTACTTTCCGTGTAAAGCGGACAATTCTACTAGTCGAAGAATTCTTTATGTCCTCGGGGCACATTTGTTCCCTGAAAAAGATCTTCTTTCTAATTCCGTTTAGGGCCGGACATTCACATAAAATGTGTTCAGCTGACTCGTCCTCTTCAAGACAGAGTCGGCACTCAGGAGAGTCTACTATTTTCATTTTGTGTAGATGATATCTTAAACCATGGTGACCAGTAAGGTAACCTACTAAGTTTTTGATATCATGCCTGCTTAGGTTTAGGCATTTGCTGGCATTTTTATTGAAAGGCCGAACGGCTTGTTTGGTCTGTCTTAAACCTGGGATGCTTTCCCATAGATGGATACATTTTCTGTATTCCCAGCTTTTTATTGCTGCCGTTGCTGCTGATCTAGGAGTGCAGCAGAAGGGTTCGGGACCTATGAAGGGTGTTTCCGAACCTTTTCTGGCCAGTTCGTCGGCCTTTTCGTTACCTTCCACCCCGACATGACCCGGAACCCACCATAGCTTGGTCTTGTTACTTGTTCCGAGTACATGTAGGGTGTTGAAGCAGTACATGACTGATTTGGAGTCAATCGTATGCGAGCTAAGGGCGTTTATAGCTGCTTGACTATCCGTGAATATATGGATGGTTGCACCTTTTATACCAGATAAATTTATGTGGCTAGCGCATTCTTGAATGGCGTGGAGCTCTGCTTGAAATACGCTGGGACTTTTTCCCATGGGTATCGTAAAGCGTTTGTTTGGTCCGTATATTCCCGCTCCTACCCCCGCTTCCATTTTAGAACCATCCGTATACCACTTTATGCCGTTGTGGCTGTTAGGTGGGTTATTACTAACCCATGCTTCTCTCTTCGGAATCTCCGTGGAGAACCGCTTATTGAAGCATAGTGTTTTATGGATGCGGTCTGTGACCGCGCAGTTCATGTTGAGTTCTGGCAGTTCATCGAGAAGGGTCTCAAGTTCCGGATGATCGTTAAGACTTATCTCGTTTAACTGTATTTGACTTATTGCACTGCGGATGGCCACTTTTTGAATGTAAATGTGGAGAGGTGTAATACCTGTTATTGCCTCTATGGCAGCCGTTGGACAGGTTCGCATGGCTCCGGAGATACCAAGGCACGCAAGCCGTTGTACCTTTTTGAGCTTCCCTATTGCGACCTTTTGTGTGGATTTCGTCCACCATACAATGGAGGCGTATGTTATAATGGGTCTTATCATCACTGTGTAGATCCAGTGGACAATCTTTGGAGAGATTCCCCAGGTTCTGCCATATGTGCGCCGACAGGCCCATAAAGCTCTGTTAGCTTTAGTGATTTTGTTGGTGATGTGAGAATTCCAATTTAGTCTTTTGTCCAGGATTACTCCAAGATATTTGACGTCATCGGAATACTCAATGGTCGAGCCATTTAGTGAAATCTGGGCTAAGTTGAGATTTCTTCTTTTTGTGAAAGGAACTATGATAGCTTTACTGGGGTTTATGGAGAGATGTTCCTTGACGCACCAGTCTATAGCTATCTTAAGGGCGTTTTGCATACGTGAAGTAACTACGTTTGATTCTTTGCCCCTAATAATGATGACCAAGTCATCGGCGTACCCTATTATGTCGTAGCCTAAATTACTTAGTTTTTGAAGTAGGTCATCTATGACCAAAGACCACAGGAGGGGTGATAGAACTCTTCCTTGTGGACAGCCTTTTATAGCTGATACTGATACTAAAGTCTGTCCTGACGAAGCAGTAATTTTCCGACTTTCGAGCATCGCTTTTACCCAGTTTATGGTGGGAAGGTCTACATTCCGGTGAATTAAAGCATTTGATATTGAATCATAACCAGTGTTATCAAAAGCACCCTCTATGTCAAGAAAAGCGCATAGTGCAAATTCTTTGCAACGGTAGGCGTTGTTTAAGTGATTCGTTAGTTTTAACAGGGCACCTTCCGTTGATTTGCCTTTTTGATACGCATATTGACAGGGGTGTAGAGGCATGCTAATAGTTACGCATTCTCTGATATGAACGTCAATTATTCTTTCCATTGTTTTCAGGAAAAACGATGTCAAGCGTATGGGACGATATGATTTAGGTAGTTCACTAGGTTTGTTACCTGGTTTGGGGATAAATACTACATTGACCTCCCGCCAAGTGCGTGGTATGTAGCCCCAGTTGAAACTGAACCTAAATAAGGCAATCATGTTAGGTAGGAAGAATTCCATACCCTTTCCTGGTGCCTTGAATGGTTTAAAGGAGTTTATGGCCCATTTTACCTTATCTGGACTAAATAGTTTACCAGATAAACTATTATTTCTGCTGAGGTTAGTTGGATATGAAACCTCAGTAGTTTGATCAGTTGTGTGATCGATAATTAGGGAACCAGGGAAGTGAACTTGCAGCAAGGTTGTGAGAGTTTCTTCCCGGTCGCTTGTGATTGTTCCATCAGGTTTGATGAGCAATCCCATGCAGTTTGAAGGATCTATTGAAAGTGCTCTCTGGAGCCGCGCCACTGCTGGGAGTTTTTCCAGCTTTTCGCAGTTTGCGCGCCATGAGGCCCTTTTAGATCTTCGCAACTCTTGGTTGTATTTGGTTAACAGGGATCGATATTGATCCCATACGCCGGTGCGTTTCGATTTATTGAATTGTTTTCTCACCTTCTTGCGGATAGTTTCCAGGTTTTCATTCCACCATGGTACGCTTCTTTTTACCACGGTGCGCTTTACCTTACAACTACTCCTAAAGGATGAGATAATGATGTCGTTAAGCTGACATTGTGCAGCGTCCGCATCACTCGGTGTTAGTGGTGAATCTGGTAGCAGATCAGTTCTGATTGCTGGATTTTCACTATAGGTTCTCCAGTTAGTTAATTTATTATTGTATTTGACCGGCACGCACTCCGTGTTGCATCGCAGCCTGAACATAATATGCATATGATCAGACAGAGAGGCTTCATCAGACACGTGCCAGTCCTCTACAATGTTTTGTATAAAAGGAGACGAGAGAGTAAGGTCTAAAACTTCTTCTCGTTTACTGTTCCTAAAAGTGGGCTTATCTCCCTTATTTAGAATAACTAGGTCTTTACTATATAGGTAATCTAAAAGTAACTCACCTATTTTGTTTGTGTCTCGGCTGCCCCAAATCTGGTGATGTGCATTCGCGTCGCAGCCGATAACGAGATGTACTTGCTGAGTTTGGCAGTACTGGACAAGTTCCTGTACTGGTGCAGGTGGTACCTCCTCTATGTCCCCAGAAAAATACGCCGATGCGCATACGAACTTGTGTATCACATGGCCATTGTGGCGTTCAATTAAAACGGCCACCAGGTCCCTAGTATTGAAACCTGGAATGAGAGAACATTTTATATCTTTCGCAATGGAAAGAGCTGCCCTAGGTCTGAAATTACCTTTGGCAAAAATTAGCTCTCTATTTCTGCTGTTAAGACCAAAGATCTTACCTGTAGTTGCCCATGGTTCCTGGATTAAACCAAGAGCGACGTTCCTTTCAGCACATCTTTGGGTATAGGTGTCCGATGCACCCATAGCGCGGTGCAGGTTTGCCTGCAGCACAGTTAGAGACGTCATTTCTTCTTCACGTACTCTGGATTACGCACTCTATGAGGTTTGTTATCACCCCTGCGTCGTACGTAACCCTGTTGAGAGAGACCACTTTGTCTCCCCCTTGGACTTCTGGTGTTCTGTCCATCTTTACCGCTTGTATGTGCCTGTTCGGCCGCCAGTTTTGGCCTAAAGCGGTTACGGTGCGCGTTTGTGCTGTCCGTTTTTTTCGCCTTTGTAGTAGCATCCAGCACCACAGTTGTTTTAGCAACTGAGTTACCCGTGGCAGCACTAATGCCAGCCACTGGTGGTGTGGCGCTATTGTTGGCGCTTGTGGATGGCTTGTTATTTTCTGTAGCATCAGTGGCAGTACTAATACTAGCCCCTGACGTTGTAGCCTTCCTTTGGTTGTTTCTTGATGCCAGATTTGTCGATTTGTCCGCGCTCTTGAGGATTATTTTGATCTGTCCAAACCTGAACGATACCATCCCCTTTAGCTCAACAAGTCGCTTCATCGTGCTTTCGTTGACAGCAAGGACCATATGCGCGACATCTCTGTCGTCAGATCTCTGCAGAACTCTCCACGTTCTGGTGTTGAGTTCTTTATTCTGGCCATCTAGAATTGCCAGTATTCTCTCATTCACTACTCCGGTACTATGAGGAAAGAAGGCTCTGACGATATGTGGTTTCGGGAAAAGTTCTTCCCCCACAAGCGTCACTTCCATCCCGCATTTCTCTTTGAGCTTCGCGAAGTTTGTTTTCATCCACTCTGCAGTGGTAGCGTCCGCACATACGATCATTAGCCATCCAGCTTTGAAGGTTGTACCGCGGAAGGCTGGTTTGGTCCCCTCATCACGTTGTTCGATGGTGATGTCCATAATCCTCTCCTGAATCTGAGCCATTTGCTCATTACTGAGAGGATTGCGATCCAGATCGACAGGTACTACACCCAGTCTTACAAAGCTCGCTATATCTCTATAGGAGACTTTGTCGACGGCTGTATTTCCTGTGCGAGCTCGTTTCGCTTCGGATTGGGGCGGCGTATTGTCCTCGGACCTTGTACGCTTCACCTCGGAGCCTGTGTCGACCTCTGTCGACAGAGCAAGTGCTCTGGCCTGCTCTACGTTTTTCCCCTTTTTCAGCGCACGCCTAAAACGGCGCTGTTCGGATGGTGTGAATTTGACGCGCTTAGACTCAGTCTGTGCAGTTATGCCAGAGGTCTCCGGCGCGTCAGTATTCATGGGATGCACTTCATCCGAGAGTATGCTTACATTGCATAGCGTGCTGGCTTCAGAGATATCGTCACTAAGAAGAGACGAGTTCTCTTCTAAGCTCATCATCTCCGAATCCGTGGTTTGTGACCCTTCCCGATTGGCAGGTGTCACGTCATTTACGACAGGGTGTTCTAAAACAACCCCAGTTGGTAATGCAGGGTGTTCTGAAACATCCCTAGTTGATGATGCAGTTGTAGAGGCATCATTCTCTATTTGGTTTTTATTTTTTGGATATATTTTGAATCACACGAGTAAACGGGATAGAAAGGTCGCCCGTGGTCTACCCGTATAACCACAGGAAGGCTATCTTGGAATCGGAGGTCGCCTGGTATCCGAAGTTCGCTGCTAACGACTAAGAACCCCTTAGCCATTCATCTCTCGGCGCTAGCTGTTCCACCTTAGATTTGGGGATTTGTTGTCGGGGTTGTTTCCCCGGGCATTGCCGAAAAGTTTTAAGTAAGGAGTATGGTAGGTGGGGGGGGGGGGGGGGGGTAAGCGGACGGGGCGACACAGGGGGGTATGTAAGGGTGGGGTGGGAGCGGACGTGAAGTCCTGGTCAGTTCTTGGTTGACGCTCATCAGACGGCCTGGCCCTTAACAAGCCCGATGAGTCTTTGCGTCGTAAGCCTCCGCACCGGCACCATCGAGTTTGTTTGCGGTGATGGTGCACACGTCAAGGTGACTGACCCCGCAAGAGGTTGATTAATTTTTAGTCCAAAATAACTAAAAGAGAAAACATTTCACTAAAATAATGTATTCACAAATTCCAAAAAATACTAACACGCACTGCACACTGGGGTATATCGTATATGATACCCAAGCTAAAACTTCGAAGCACGACTAAACACTTTAAAAAAATCTAAGAACTGAACGACATCGCCTGCTACTGCAGGGAGATTAAAATTGAATATACATACATAGGTGGCATGCTTAGGAAATTTTTTTAACGGGACCTGCAAACTTTTGAAATCAATGTGGGGTATCTCATACCCCAGTATGTGGTTGGAAAGTTAATGAAACACTTTTCCCTCTGACAAGGGATTTTTTTAAGTGCTTTATTCATAGGGATGGGTCCATACTAATATTTTGTGATATTACCTGATACTAATATATTAGTTTACAAATATTATAATATTTAAACCGATATAAAAATATCACTAATATTTCGGAGTCAGTCAGTAGTAGTAGTAGACTCGGTACATACACATGAGTACATGCAATGTGACCTTATTTGATAAGATAATATTTTTTTTTAACAAAAGTTGCTATTACTCCATATTGAGTGTTTTGTATGAATGTAATTTTCCTTTCTAAAAATAAAACTTATTTACTTGAATTTTTTTTAATTACATTTAGAAGCATTAGTTTTTTTAACCTTATCAGGTTTAAGCCGAGCTCTTCCCTCCGATATAAGTTCACCAGACTGATGCAGCAGTGTTGCTGAAAAACTTTACTCAGGTTCGGATACGCATAACACTGATTCCACCACCATTCGTTGGGACTATTTTGTCTAGGAACTATTTTATCGTTGAGGTACCTTTGAAGTTCAGCAATGGCTTCTGCGCTCGACGATTGCACTGGTTGTATGTCCCCAATGATGGTGTCGATATCATCCCAGATCGAAACGTATGCTTCTGCCGACCTTTCATCCGTTGATGCAGCTTCTGGTGCTGCTTCCCTTGGTTGTTCACTACGAGTAACAGCAAGATTCGTCTTTATTGCATCGATTGTTTTAATTGTCAACTCTTTGAAAAAATGCAACTTAAACCTTGGGTCCAGGAGGGTGCATATTCCAAATAAGGAAACATGCATAAGAAAAGTTAAAAACTAAATCTTTTGACATTATTATTAAGATTCTGAGTGGTATTAGCATTAAGTATCCACCATCTCAGCATCATTCCTAACAACTGCCAATGTCATAAATAGTTTTATTACTTTAACCTAAATGTTCATATGGAATACCATACCAGCTCGATTATTGTCTACCTCAACTGCATTTTTGTCCAGCACTTTTTCCTTATTTTGTGGTCACTCACACTGAAAACGTAATAATTTGTTTTATGTATGAACCTACTCCTAATCATTTCCTATTCATTAAACAAAAATCCGCCTAGCCCTTTGCAGTGTAAGTGCAAAGGAAATATTATCAACATAATTTTTAATTACTGCTATTCTCAATACAAATAAAATCCTTTCATTCCTCATGTTTACCGTACAATTCGCCACCAGTCAAAGGTCGAACATATTTTGTACCTATACCTCATACGCACATCTATACAAAAATGTATGTATGAATAATGTGCGCCTAACTAGGACGCATTTTTTTTTGGTACATATTACGTACAGTTGCGAATACTAATATAATATTTTATATTAGGATCAGTGATGAATCCTAATATTTTTTGTAATAGGTACGTATTTGAATACGTTTTGTACCTATTAGGATCAGGGCCGGACGAAGTTTATATTTGTGACTAAGAGTTCAGTTTTGTATGGAGTACTTATAGAGTTGTTTTGGGTGCGACGCATTTACATAGTGGACAATGTACATAGAGTACAATGTACATAGAGAATGTAGTAGTGAGTAGTGATAGTGACTAGACTAGTGAGTTTGAAGAATGGGTTTAATTGGCGTGTACATGTATATATGTATGTATGTATGTGCAATGTGCATGCCTATATCGTAACAGGGAAATGGGATTGGACAGTGGGAAAGTAAGGTAATCAAACTCGAAGTTGTAGAGTTATAGACAATGACAGGCTTTTTTGATCAGAGACGTTTATAAATTAAATGAATGAAATGTTCATGTGCAAAAGCAAATCAAAAATGGACCGGGAAAAAATTGTAATTTTTTTGTTTTATATGGGACAAAGATTGGGAACAGATTGGAGGTAAATACATTGAATGCAAATCAATGAAGCATTTTTAAATAAAGTTTCAATTGTGTTCACAGGTATTTTTGAAGACTAAAAACTGTTTGTACTACTATTTTTTTTAAAATACTCCCCATTTTTGGCTGCAGTACTACCTTATAATATTTCTCTCCGGTAACACTGAGTGGCACGCTTGTCGTTGCACAGCATCGGCTACCTTATATTTTTCTTCGCGGAAAAAAAAAGAAAAGAAAATAACCGAAATTCTCGCATACCGGAATTAAAAAAAAAAAAAAAAGAAGAAAACAAAACTGCAAGAAGGGAACAAGTAGACAGAAAGACAATCAGGGCGAAAGGAACCGAGTCAGATTTATGTATGATGACGAAGTGGTGTTATGACGTCTTGGCGAACCCGCCCCTTGTATGTGGTTATTGCAAACACACCATGGCCATCCCGATGCCGGAATTTGTCAGTATAGCCCCTTAATCGATCTCTCTTTATGTAACACTTATCACATTTCAACGATTAAAAAGAGTTGATTAAAGACCCATTATTAGTAAACTTCGATTCACATATACTTTTATTAAATTCATTCGTTCTTTATTGAAATATGACTTAGGAAGCTTAAAACCGAAAATGGAATGCAGCGCTCTATATCTTTGTTATTGAATAATAATGTAAAGATTTGGGTATCATTTAAAGTACACATTTAAGAACTATTATAATTTTACCTATTTATCGAACTGGATGAAGTGTGAATGAATTTGCGGGTGGCAAACGGTGCAGTAGTAATGCATTCGCTTACTGAATGGAAGTCCATTACTTTATATCGAATGCATGGAATCGTAATCTCCCTTAGCAACTTAGACATCACCCGTGGAGAAAAAACCTGCAATGGGGTCCAAACACTTCTTTCCTATCTCTCTGCAATGAAATACGATACTGCCAGGTGCTGCTTGCTGTTAAACACAAATGCTTATGTTGTGTTCTTAGCACTATAAGGGTACTGTACCAACAGAAAGAACTGCTTAAGCGTAAGTAAATTATAAAAAAAAAACATAGGGACGGGCTACAGTCCGCTTGGGCGAACTGTTGGATACCCTATTCTTATTCCTATCAGACATCTAGAGAGTCTGTATTATAAATTTCAGCTCCCTAGCTCAAACTTTGACTTTTCAATAAAATTGTTTTATTTAATTGTGGGCGTGTCAGTGGGCGGATTTTAAAAATTTTATTTCCCAAGCAGTTTTAGGAGTCAAAGATCATATTTAACAAATTTCAGCTTTCTAGCTCAAAATTCGATTTTTTCGATAAATTTGTTTTTTTTTGAGTTATTGGGCGGATTGGTTAAAATTTCAGCTCTCTAGGTCCAGTTTAAAGGCCTAATTTGTGCCGACAGACGGACGGACGGACATGGCTAGATCGACATTACTATCGATGCTGGTCATAAATATAGTAACTTTTAGGGGACTACGGGCAATATTGAGGTATGTTACAAACTATGAGTCAAAATTGTTGTTAGTTATATTCCACCAGGAAGCCCCTTTTTATTATATAAAGCTCATATTGAAAGTTGTTGCTTCATTATAAACAACCTAAACGACAAACAACATGTAATTCTAATTGGTGATTTCAACTTACCTAATCTAATATGGACTTTTGATTACAATGAATCTAGGCTTATTCCATCAAATGTTAACTTAGATTATGAATATGAAGTTGTTGACACGCTTGCCTGGCTTGATCTTAAGCAGATAAATAGTTTTCACAATGAATTTAATAATTTACTTGATTTGGTTTTCGCTGATTCAGGGCTTGATATTAGTGTTAGCAACTCCATAGTTCCTCTTTGTCGCAACACAATTTTTCATGTAGCACTTTCTATAAGATTACAATTTTGTGAATTTATTAAACCGTCTTCATCTGGATGTAATTTTAAGTATAACTACTCCAAAGCTAATTTTAACAGCATTTCGAGTTACCTAAATAGCACTGAATGGTTAAATGTTTTTAGTAGCCATAATTTAAATGATTCCTCCAACCTTTTTACGGAAATCGTTAGAGTGGCAATCGATATGTTTACGCCGAAAGTAAAAGCCATAACTGGCACCAAACCTATTTGGTTCAATAAAAGGGTTATAAATCTAACAATAGGAAAAATAAGATCTACAAACAGTTTCGGAAAAACAATAATGATCCTGAGCTCTATACCCAATACCGTCGACTCCAGGAGCAATTTACTGTTTTAAATAAGTTCCTGTATAGACAGTATGTTCTATCAGTTGAGTCAAATTTAAGGAATAATAGCAAATGTTTTTGGAAGTATATCAATAATAAAAAACAATCAATTGGTATTCCAAAAATTATGCGCCAAGATGACGAAACTTCTTCAGAATTATTAACAATTTGCAATATGTTTGCTAAGCACTTCCAATCGGTCTATACTTCCTCCGGATCTTCTTCTTTTAGCGATAGTTCAATGTCAAATAATTCTTTAAATCTTGGCACATTCGAATTTTCGTCTTCTGAAGTGGAATTAGCACTTTCCCTTTTGAAAACCGATACAAATCCTGGTGTTGATGGAATTCCGCCAATTATTCTTCGTAACTGTTCTTACGCGTTTGCTGTACCTCTCCGTTTAGTATTTAATCAAACCATTCATAATGGGACTTTCTCAAGGTCTGGAAAAATTCTTTAATTACACCTATTTTTAAATCTGGTTCCAGACATGATATCTCTAATTATCGCCCAATCTGCAAAATTCCAACTATACCCAAGCTCTTCGAAAAATTAGTGTCTGATAAACTTGCACCTATCCTTAAGAATTACATCTCTCCATTTCAGCATGGTTTTGTGGCTGGTAGATCAACTTCAACTAATCTCTCAATTTTCTGTAATCAGGTTTTAAACGGTTTGGAGAAAGGTTTTCAGTTTGATGTCATATACACTGACTTTTCCAAAGCCTTTGATCGTGTAAATTACGCCATCTTACTGCAGAAACTGGCAAGTCTCGGATTTCATTCCAATCTGTTGAACTGGGTTAGCTCATATCTTACGGAGTGTATTCAGTTTGTATGCTTAAACGACATTCGGTCAACACCGGCACAAGTTACTTCAGGTGTACCTCAAGGTAGTCATCTTGGCCCCTTACTCTTCCTGTTATTTATTAACGATATTCCGGAAATGTATCAGAATTCTCAATGTTTGATGTTTGCCGATGATTTGAAAATTTTTCGTCAAATAACATCGGGTTAGATTGTAGACTTTTACAAGATGATCTTGATAGACTCTCAAATTTGTGCCATAACAATGACCTGCACTTAAATGTATCTAAATGTCAAAGCCTTACTTTTTGTCGTAATCTGCCCCCAATCCCTGTCTCGTATATGATTGGTGATGTTCCGTTATCCATTATACGATCAAAAAAAGATCTTGGGATTATGTTTGATCAGAAACTGAATTTTATTGAACATATTGAGTTTCTAGCTGCTAAGGCCAACTCAATGCTAGGATTTATATTGAGAAATTCAAAGGAATTTCAGGATCCTTATAGTGTCAAATGCCTCTTTTTTGGATTTGTTAGATCTCACCTCGAGTACTGCAGTATTGTCTGGAATCCATTTTATGAAGTTCATTCCTTCAGAATTGAGAGGATCCAAAAGTGTTTGACTAGAGTTGCAGTAAGACGGCTTCGTTGGAATATTGAAATGCCTTCCTATGATACTAGGTGTAAACTACTGGGAATTTTACCTCTATCGACTCGGAGGAAATACTTATCAATAATGTTTGTGAGGGATCTAATTACCTGTCATATCGATTGCCCCTTTCTGTTATCACAAATTGGTTTTTATGCTCCGTCGAGAGCACTCAGATATCGTCATGTATTTTACGAACCCTTTCATAGGGCTAACTATGGTTATAATGAACCTATATCTAGATGTCTACCAGAGGCTAATAATTACTGTGATTTATTAGAATTTCATCTTAGTAGGTATTCTTTTAAAAACTGTTTAATATTAGCATTAAGCAACTCTGGTGGTAGCTGATAGGTATTTATTTTTTGTATTATGTAATCTACAGAGAACAGTGAATGTTTACTCATTTGATGAAAAATAAATAAATAAATAAATAAAAATTAATATACCCTTAGAATAGGGTATAAAAAGTGAAATGTGCGTATGTATGTTAAAATGCTTTTGCTTAATCTGATTTAGGTTATTCAAAATTTAATTTTAGATTCAATTTAGGAATAAAATAATTTGGAAATATAATTTTTCTCAAAAAAAAGTTTTAAAACAAGGTAAAGCCAAAGAAAATGTTTGTTTTTAGGTACCTACTCACGTTTTTTAAGTGTTGCTCCGAATTGTGTGCACCTTCATCTCGATGCATATCATTATTTCAGGTTAGGTTTTTTTTTGTTTTGTTTTTCATTAATATCAAATTTCTGTGGCTTTTAACAAATCATATGGGTAGGTATTTAAATTAATAATTTAGGTAAGTATACGCCTAGGGTATTTTAACTCACACTAATTATTTTTGTTTTTTTTTTGGTATATCTTGGTTTTACTAGGTTATGAAAATTATTAATGTTTTGTTGGGCTTTTGTAGGTAAATTCACATAGAAACCTTTTGTGTAGTTTAAGGTAAGGTTGGCAGCAATTTTTGTTTAATTTAAGCATGAAAATTTACTGTGTTTTTACAGGTAGATATTTACTCGTATATGGGTGGAATTTTCACGTCTGGTGTGTGTTGCGAGTAATTTGTATTGTTTAATCTTTTGTTGTAGTTTCATTTAGGAGGATATTCCAAATTTGATGTTTAGAGCAAATTGTCCATTTATGAGGTTATGATAGACACCGGAGTATGGGGTAATAATTTGCAAGACACGCGGCACCCTTTTAAAAGAGTCATTCGGGTTTTGCTAGAGGTTGAAACAGGGTTTATGTAGATTAAATTTTATAAAAGAAAACTGATCTTTTACGTTGAGTATGATTGATTTTCGCCGCGTGTGTTTTTTTTTATACAATCCCTTATTAATCCAGTAAATTTTCCCAACGAGTATATTCTTGGATTGTTGCCTATTTGCAATATCAAATTCTTCCTTCATCAATGACTATTTTGGTGACTAAACGGAAATTCAGTTAACAAAATCGCCCAAACCTCAAAAGGAAAAAAAAACTTATGATAAAGCACACGACACGACCTGTCTTAGCTGATGTACAAGAATTGAAAGAGGGAGATGCTCTCCGACGGCTAAATATAAGTGCTCAAAGAGCGCCGGCGACGTACGAATTAGAAATTTGACAGTTACTGGAAAGTGGAATTTCGTTATTGTCAAAACAAGGTGATATTGGGTAACAAGTATGTGCACTGATGATTTCCGGTTTGTGTCATTGCCAAAGCATGTGGGCAGTTATTTTTGAAAATTGCATTATCAAAAAAAATGTATGAGATACGCCACAAATTAAATAACAGGTTAACACCTAAATGAATAATTTTCAGGATGAAAACAATTAAAAAAATTAGAAAAATTGTTAATAATTAGTTTAAATAAGTAGCTGATGTATCTTATGTGATGTAAGATTTAAAACTTAAATGAAGTTATCCCCCATAACGCACCACGTAAACAAAATTAGATTTCTGTTGATTAAACAAAATCATTTCAAACGAAACATTTTCATACCTAAAAAAATGGATTCAACCATTCACTCCGGAAAAAAATTATTTTTTAAACGTGTGAGGCTCATCCAACAGGATATGATTACATCTGACTTGCAAACGATTTAACATCGTTACAAGTCAATGAAACAATAAAAGCATCCTTTCGAATGAAAAACCAACCCCCTACTTAGATGGGTAAGTGGCTGCGATGTTGGAGCTTATACATTTCAAGCGACATTCATTTATGTATGGAACTGCTATTTTGATAAAAAGAGAAAAGAAACAGATCCTTTTAAAAGTACGTATTATGAATCCGCATACCAATTGCCACTATCTTCACTTTGTAGCCTTTTTAATTTATTTCAGAAGGGCACTCAAGTGGTCGATCCCTTTGAGCAGCTACTTGGAAATTCAAAATTCCATGATGGAAGGGAATTTAAAATTCATTGTCCCAATCACAAGGGGAAAGGTATGCAGATGGATGACTTAGCAAATAGAAGATTAATAACGCTAAAGCCACTGCGACCCGTTTCAGACTTCAATTTGCCTTTAAGGGACATCATAACCATTTGGTCCCCATTTAATGATATTCCTTCGTGAAATTGTCCCCTAAATACCCACAAAACACTAAATAAAAAGAACAAAAAGAAAACAGCCACAATCCTACACTTGCTTAAAAAAGGAATTTCGCACATAAAATCGTCGCACTTTGAACTGATATTTTATCCACCTGCTCTCAAGCACCGTCTTTAACGATGCACTCTATCTCAATATAATCATACCGTAATTTGAATGATACCAAGAAGAGAAAGGACCACTTTTTCTACTCAATATACAAGTATTGCATACATTTAAGGGACTCCAATAGTCATCTTATCAAAATGAGAAATGGGAAAAGGAGAAAGAGTACCTGCATTATTCGAGTTTATCTGAAAACAAAAACCTGCAAATACCACAGCCTTAAATGCCAATTGAGCTGACGACAAGGGATAACGACCACCAACCAGGCGCACTAGCCCATAGAGCAAAGACATAGTCATACAGAGTGCAGTCTCAATCAAGTGTTAGCATGAAATCACCTAATTCCTACTTTATTTCAAACAACACATAAGAACCCCCTCATCCTTAGTCTGGGTGAAAGGTTTAGTTTATATAATATATACCCACTTTCATATAGTCTTCAGCACGACAAGCTCTGAATCAAATTCCACACAACGAACAAAAAAAGAAATGGGTGCTTGAGGAGAGGCGTATCGTCGAGTTCTAGAGAATGCATAATAGCGAAAAGTTTTTCAACCCACTTATCACGTAAACCAAGAAGTCATTCAAAAGTCAACAAACTTTCTTGGATCTCTGCAAGCAACTCTCTCCGGATGCCTGCTTATCTTTCCGACCAGTAGTGGCAGCGGGAAAGACACTTTAACATGCAACAAAACTCTGGATAAAATGGATTCCAGCTAACCCTCTTCGTCATCGTCGTTGCAACACAAATTTATATGCATAAAGCAAGCAGGTGGGCACTGGATGCTATTAATTTCCTTCCCACAGCAGGACATGCAAGAAAGTGGTAGATAATGACATGGCAAGAAATCAATTTTTCAATATGATACGTTTACACTTTAATTCTTGTCAACTTAAGCACAGTTGTTAGCCTCAATAGCATTTCAATCTTCATGATGTGTTAACAAAGATGGTTTTCGGGTCGCCTACGGCTTCCGTATTTGATAAGGTTAAAAAAAAAGAATATTTACCGAAGCTTGAAGCTAGTTTATGGTGCGGTAAAATTTATTTATTATTTATTTTATTTTATTTATTTATTTAAAATTGTTTGTTGATATTTAGTATTTTTTAAATAGTTGAAATATTGGTGGAGTGACCCTTATGACAACGATAATATAAAATGCATTTAAAAAATTACAATTCAAGTTAAATTTAAATATTCATTTTAAAATAAAAACAGATGGACGGGCTACAGTCCGCTTAGGCAAACTGTTGGATACCCTATTCTTATTCCTATCCCTCATAAGTGGGTGTGACAAAAGTCTTAGTATGGTTGAATTGCTAAGAACGCTCTACATATTTTATTATATAACATTTAAAGGATTTTATCAAAAAAAAACCAAGGTTTTTTCAAAAAAACGCTCCCTAGCTCAAACTTTGGTTTTTCAATAAAATGTTTCATTTAATTGTGGGCGTGTCAGTGTGCGGATTTAAAAAATGTTATCTCCCGAGCAGTTTTAGGAGTCACTCCGTTCCAACTGAATAGGTACAAGCTTTTTTAAATCTACATTAGGGTGGGTCGAAAAATTAAATTTTGCCCGATCGTTTTGGAATAGCAACTAAAATGTGACCCGAAGCTTTAAAATGCGTGCAGATATTTTTAAAATTTTATTTTTCTAGTCGGTCTACCCGCGCATTTCATTTGAATATGAAGAAATTTTGGAAAATCTGACAAAAATAGGTTGATTTTATTGGTATCCGTGATTTGTTTGGCAAAGGAATTAAAATAAGTACCTTACGTTAAAAATGTATTCTTA
The DNA here is from genome assembly GCA_949715645.1 of Portevinia maculata. Classification (NCBI taxonomy): domain Eukaryota; kingdom Metazoa; phylum Arthropoda; class Insecta; order Diptera; family Syrphidae; genus Portevinia; species Portevinia maculata. The sequence goes on along the minus strand of OX454526.1, from coordinate 3,083,476 downwards.
TTCTAATTTGATTAAAAAGGTTAACAAAAACAAGTAGGCGACGAAAGCAACGTAGGAGCTTATATATTTTTCTGCCGTTCTGTCTTTACTTCAAAAGTTTCCAATCAAAACGCCAAGTTGTTTACAGAAGTTTGAAGTTGCAATAATTAAGTGCGTGAAGTGTTACTTTCAGTCGATTTTATATCAATAAACGGTTGTGATATCGAGAGCAATACAATATGGAAAAAACAAGACAAGCATCTAGTTGTTGCATTTTTGGTAATATTGAAGATATGAAAGATAATGTTCTGCCTTCTTATAAAGAGGTCATGAAGTTTTATAACTTTACGAGGTATCAAATTAAGCTTAAAACAGATACCCGAAAGGAACCAGCCATTAACGATATCGCGGAAATTGTTGCGGTCAGATTGATAAGTATATGGTGCAAGGCTTCTATTCCAACCGTTACCCTAAAGCGCGTGATACAATTGTTGAAAGTATACCACTCTAAATGTAAGAAGTTGATCAAATCTTGGAAGCGACTTTCAAGTCCTAAAAAGGCAGAATTTGATATAAGTTCTAACAAGCTTTTTGATATTTGCTCATGCTCATTATGTCACACAATCAGCTGTTGATGTAATAGATAAGTCTAAGGTACGTCGTGAGAGAGCAAATGTTCGCAAAGAGATTTGCGTTTAGAACCGTTGCATAAATGTTGCAGCACTATATTTTGATGGCAGGAAGGACAAAACATTAAGGATTGTTGAAAAAGGTGCAAAAAAATACGGCCAAGTTATCGTCGAGGAGCATATATCCGTCATCAAGGAACCAGACTTCAGTTGCTTTCTTCGCAAAATATTTCCTTAAAGGACACAAAAGCTGTTGGATGTGATGGAACAGCGACAAATACTGGAAAAAAAGGCAGTATAATAAGACTTATGGAAAAGCGTCTAGAGCAACCCTTACAATGGATCATTTGTTTGTGACATACGAATGAACTTCCCCTGAGATACCTGTTTTTGCACTTAGATGGCATAACCACTGGACCAAATTCTTATGCAGGTAGCATCGGAAAGCTTCTGGAAGACTGTGAAAAAAAACCTATTGTGCCATTTGAAAAGTTAGAGGGGGGTGTATTGCCGGATATTGGTGACGTCAAAGACCTAAGCGGCGATCAAAGCTACCTTTACCAGATATCGTCGGCTGTTGTGAGTGGTGAATGCTCTTCTGATCTAGCGAACAGATCTCCAGGAAAGATGTCTCACGCTCGTTGGTTGACGAAAGCTAACAGAATATTACGCCTGTATGTTTCCACAAAGACACCATCTAACAACCTCAAATATTTGGCCACATTCGTTGTTACAGTTTATGTGCCTGTTTGGTTCGAGATAAAAGTCCATCCATCGTGTAAGGATGGATCTAGGCATTTTTGGAAGCTAGTTTCTAGTTCACGATATCTTCCATCTCAACTTAAAATGGTAATAGATCCAGTTATTAAGCGTAATAGTTTCTTTGCTCATCCGGAAAATATTTTAATATCAATGCTGGCAGATCCCCAAAAACACATTCGAGAGCTTGCTGGCAGGAGAATTTTAAAAGCCAGGCGTAAGATTAATTTCGAATAGCATCTTCGTGTTTTCACTGTACCGGACATAAATCTTAATGCAAAGTCGTACGTTGAGCTCATAGACTTGCAACAAGAATATCAACATTCAACAACCTCCTCTTCTTCGCGATATAACAGATGAAACACTGCTTTCGCTAGTGGAATCAGGAGGCGATGACATAATACCTTTTTTAAGGCTTCCATGTCACACGCAATCTGTAGAACGATCAGTTAAAATGGTAACAGAGGCTTCGATGCAGTTGTGCGAGAAAAGCTCCAGAGATGGTCTCATCAAAGCAAAAATAAGTTCCAGAAAATCTATGCCAAAATTCGAAACCAAGCAAGTTTCCACTGACTAGTTTATTAATGTTTTTTTATCAACTTTTGCATGTTTTTAATAAAAAAAATATTTCTGTTCATTGATTCTTATTTTCTTGTTTTATTTTCCAACAAAAAAAAAATTAAAAATCTTTTCAGAATAAAGTGTTGAAAAATATCGAAAAATTGGCGAAAAGACAAATTTTCAAAATCAACGCGCGGGTAGAAGGAAGGTTCTTAAAAAATATTTTTTTTTTGGTTTTTAGTATCCCTTGGATATGGGTCAAACTTTGATCCCTATTCCAATCCAAAAAAAAATAAAAAAAAAATTTCATACAACGATGACCCACCCTAATGTACATGAATCTATAATTTGATGCTGCTACTATTTGTCTATAATGTTGCCAAAAGAAATGAGAAAGAATAATTCAAAAAGCACCGTTACTTTTTCTCCGGCTCTCTCGCAAAGCATTTCATACGGAAAAATTCAGTTTTTTTTGCGTCAACTGAATAGGTACATAGTCATTATCTTCATTGTTCATGTGTGTTCCGAGAAGATTAACCCGTTTAAACAATGTTTAAAGTTTTCTGAGTGAATTAATTCATTTAATTGTCATTTGTTTGTAAATTTGCAGAACGATGAGTAGAAAAAAATCATTTAGCAGTGTTGAGAAGGCTAAGATCGATTTACTTAAGGAACAAGGATTACCCGGGCGTGCTATAGCTACCAAAATTGGACGAGGCTTTAACATGATCTATTCGTACTTGAGAAATAAAGAGTCGTACGGGAAAAATATGAAAGGAGTTTATAAAACGGCCACAACAGCGGCTGATAGAAGAGCAATTTTGCGAGGTGCATCCAATTCCTGCGACTCAGCTGCGAAAATAAAGCAAAAATAGAGAAAAAAAGACTAGCTAGTTACACCAAAATGTCAGAAAGGATAGCGTCCATATTAATGTAATTGAATTGGAAGAGCCAATGTTTTACATATTTCGCAAACTTACCAGGAACGGTTAATGATCTGATTTGAAGGAGTAGTTTGTTAAAAAGGAGGCACGATGAAACCAAATAAAAGTTACGAAAAGCAGTGGTACGCGAAAACGGTACGGCTACAACGTTCAACAAATTACGGCGTAAATTATAATCAGATACTAATCTAAAGTTCATATTTCCCGATCTAATAAAAGAAGTTTTTAATACCTTAAAACAATACAAATGACGGACTGGAAGAATTTTCATAGCACGGAACAATGGAAATCTATGATGTCGACGGTGTTTTCGGCTAAATTTTTATCAAAACATTTTTTTGTAAAACTGAAAGAGGCTGAATCTTATTCCGATTTGGAGTTTCGAGTGAAAAATGCAATAATAAATAAATTTTAATAGTTTTACAGAGCAAACATTTTTTAAATAAAAAAAATGTCAGAGTGTGCAACGAAAATATTTTTTCAATGACTGCGTATGGTTTACAAAGTTCATTTTACAGTCAATAATGAGTACAAAGTATTTGAACTCCTCTACCCTCTCAACTAAAAAACACTCATCACTACAATGTAGCATGTTACAAAACGTGGGACAAGATGAAGCTGGGTCACATGAGCAGCCAATTAGTTTGAACTATTTGCAACCCGTAGATTTTTTTTTTTTTTATAATTTGCGTGCGCAATTTCTTTTTTCTGTATTGACACGACACCTTATAGTGGAAACCACAGCGCAGGCATTTTGTTTGTTGCTGTAAGTAGCTCCAAGCAAATAATTCATTGCCTATTTTTGGGTGCTACTTACTGTATGAAAGAATAGAATGATAGGAAAGAAGTTTGGTGCGATGGGTTTTTTCTCCACAGGTGGCGCCTAAAATGCTTTAGGGAGATCTGTTTTTGTTGTGTGAATAAAAATCATGGCCCTGGTTAGGATTCGAACGCACGACCTGCCAATCATTTAGTGAATACACTACCAACGCACCATTGCCACCTGTAGAATGAAAGTAAAACTCCGCAAAAGCGTCAGTTGTGGTCGATAGGTTAAAAAACATTATTTTAGTTTTAGAACTAATTCTCAGTCTTTGTTCAGCGAACCAGATCCTCAATAAATTTAAATCCCATTTGATATCAGAGACCAAATTTAAAGCACTATCAGCACCGTAGGAACAGCCCACATCATCTGCGAATGCAGTAAGTGTACATAAAATCAAGCTCAAAAAGAGAATTAATGTATATGAGGAACAAAATATGTAGGGCCTTGCGGTACTCCCAAATTTAGAAACTGTACATCACTCCTGATTTCACCAATCTCAACTCTTTGAGATCTATTTGAAAGATAGGATGTAAACCACTCGAGTATAAAACCACGAATTCCTACTTTTTCTAGTGTATTCAACAAGATGGTGTGGGTAACCATCTCGAAGAATTTCGTAATGTCCACAAATAAACCTGCAGTGAACTTTTTTGCATCAAGGTTGGAGAAAACACTGGAGCAACAATTTAGTAGGGCATCTTCAGTAGACTTTCCATGCTGAAAACTAAACTGCACAAGGCTGAAAAACTTTAAAAAAGATAACGGTCTTATTTTAACAATTTTTTTCGAAAACTTTACTAAAAATGGAAAGGAGTGAAATTGGGCTGTAATTGCTCATGTCCTCTGCTGAACATTTTTTTAAAGAGAGACACTACTTCCACACTGCTAGTACATATATGTATCTACCAAGAAACATCCGATGCGTTTTATAACCGTATTCGAGATGTCATCATAGCCGCAAGCATTAGAACCGTTAAGGGACCCAATGACTTTTAAAATTTCAAATGCAGATATAGGTTTAAACGAAAAACTATTACTATTCAAATACTTCCCAGTGTAACAGTAAGACGAACAACTCAGTTGACCTGTTTGTAAAGACAAATTGTTGGCTATTGACGAAAAGTAATTATTGAAAGCGTTAGCAACATCGAATACGTCAGACAAAAATTGTCGGTAAGGGCTTTTACAACGTATGCTGTATACAAGCCTTGTAGATGCTTCGTTTTGAACTGTAGAATCTTATTGAAGCCATACCGAACATCGTCACAAGCTTAACTGAAACGTATTTCGCAAACGATAAAATTCGGTAATCTTTGGTTATAAATACAAAAGAAGCAATCTAGAGGTTGAATATTACTTCGGCATTAGAATTCGAATACGACGGTGAGATGCAATAAATTCAGGCGTTATCGAAGCCTTTTTTAAATAAGAAATTCTATTCAATAGATCATTATTTCCGATTTGTTGAGTCGAGGTCGTCAAAGCCATAAGAAATGCCAAAAAAGTATTCTATCTCATTAATTAGATGCCTCCAAGAACTCAACTAAAATTCGATGGAACAATTTAAAGAAGTTGGGTGCGAACGGCAAAGCAAAGATAATAAATATTAATGATCTTGATTTTGCAAACAGTTTGAATAAATGCATTGCCTTATCGGAATTTAACAGCCTTGCTCGTAGAAACTCAAATGGGAACATCACATTACAGATAAATAAGTTGTTAAGGCGGAAGGATAACAATGGTATTCTTTGTGTTCGAATCTCCCAGACAGCAGAGAACAGACAACGACGATTTTTTCGTGGTCGAGGACCCACAGGAGAAAGTGGATTTGCTGGGCGCTTGTTTCGAGGCCGTGTATATGGTGAACAATCCCGCCGTAACCAAGTTATTGAGAATAGGGCTCTGGTGAGCAACTTATATCTGCGCACCGAACTCGAGAATTGGCGATCTGGGAATAACGGGTTCACCGTATTCAATGACGAAACCCATGCTAATGCAGTTGCCAATGGACGAAATGCCTCGCACATGCTCGTGTCGAAGGATCATCTTTTGTGCATCTTCGAGTCACTAAAGAATAAAAAGTCGGTTGGGATGGATTGTGCACCAAATGTCGTATTGAGACACCAGCCTCTGGAGGCTGTAGATAATTTTACCACGCTGTTGAACAATGCGCTGAATGCACATTATCCGGAGCATTGGAAGGTAGCAGTGGTACTCCTTATCCCGAAAAAGGGTACAGATAGGACGAACCCTGCCAATCTGTGGTCGATTGGTTTGCTTCCGAATATTAACAAGGTCTTTGAAAAGGTTGTCAATAGAGCCCTGTTGAAGTGGGTCGAGGACAAAAACATCATGCCGGAAAACCAGTTTGGTTCAGGGACACTATTCATGCCGCGTCGAAACTGGTTTCCGACATTCAGTGGAAGTCTGGTTGATTTCGAGAAGGCTTTCGGCACCGTTTAATTAGAGGGAATTTTATAAAAGTTAACAAGGCAGGGGGTGGACAAACCTTTGCTATATGTAATAACTTATAATATGCTTATGGGAAAGAAGCTCGTTATCAAATGTGGCAACGTGACTTAGAATACAGTCTTTGAAATTAAAAAGAGCTTACAGCAGGGGACGGTGAATTCTCCGATCCTGTTTAACATTTACACGAATGATCTGATGGATTCACTTCGACATGCTATAGCGTATGCCGAGGATTTGGTGGCATACAGATCAGGTCCTAACATCGAGGTCGTAACCATTCTTTTGCAGCGTCACTACGATCAAATGAAGGGATACTGGAAGTTGAAAATCAACTTTCAGGAGACGGAAACAATCTTGTTCAGAACAACATTGGCTGGGGCCTCTAGAGATACCAGAAAAAACAGGAAGAAATTGGTCATTATTGACAAAATGGGCAGCCATTTGCGGTGAGAAGCGTAGTTAGATATCTGGGTATCTGGCTCTACCAGTATCTGTATTTCGATAGACATATAGTTGCTTATCTTGCTGGGGCCAAGAAGGCTTATCCTCTGACATGGAGACTGTTTCATAGCAGTCAACTTGATTCCAGAGTGAATGTCATGCTACATGGGTCTTATAAGGCCGGTCATCGCTTATGGTTGTCCATTGTGGTTTAATATAGCGCCTAGTTATATGGAAAAGATTCCGGTTTTGGAGAGACAATGTCTTAGGACCTGTCTCCGGTTGTTCCGAACGCCTGAATTCAACTATATAAAATACTATACCAACAAGGTCCTATACGATGGGGCTCAGTTGAATAGGATTGACTATTTCCTCATTAAGGTGACTCGAAGGCACGTTGCAAGGGCGATGACCAGATGAGGGATGGTGTCCCGGTATTATACCACCGCTACCACAGCGCGAGAGATAAGCGGCTCAACTCCGGCGGGGACGTCGCCAATGGTCATGAGCTCCTCCGTTTTAGTACCGCAATAGCGGAGAGGAATAAATTCGATACGGAAAAGCAATTCTTCAAAATTTGGTGGCTTTTTGATTGAAGAGGGGTCAACATGCCCTCCCAAGACGGTGTGTTACTCTAGGTAACATCCTCTTAGTTTATAAGTTATATTAAGTTAGTTAGAGAGGGTGGCGACGGTGTAGAGGTTAGTGTGTTGGCTTGTGACCCGTGCGGTGCAGGTTCAATCCCCATGGGGAACAACAACATACGCCACCCATTCACATGCCGCTACACCAAAAGGAGGATTTCTGTCTGGTAGTACAATGGACCGTTACCGAGTCTGAGTGCTCTGGGATTTGGATTTCCTTTTTTTAAAAAAATGTTAGCTAGAGCGTTTTTGGGAGAGGCTGGGCTCGCCAACTTATAGTGGTGCTTTCCCGAGGTTATTAACGCTGTGAGGCTTCAGTCGGCTCACGGCGGTGCGTTTGCACGTTGGCGACTGAAAGGCGCTCAGAAAGCAATTCGGATTTTGACCACTTGTTGCGTAAGGAAACCTAATATTTTTTTTTTTTATAATTTGCTTACGCTAAAGGGTTTTTTCTGTTGTTACAGTGCTAAGAACACAGCGTAAGCATTTGTATTTAACAGCAAGCAGCACCTGGCACTATCGTATTTCATTGCATGCTTTTCGGAGATACTTACTATTAGAATAGAGAGATAGCAAAGAAGTGTTTGGGTGCAGTTGTAGGGTTTTCTCCACGGGTGGTGGCTACGATGCTTAGGGAGATTACGATTTCATGTATTCGATATAACGTAATGGTATACGTTACGTAGTTTAATTAAGAGAAGGTAGTTTGTAATTTGTTTTTATATTGAATATAAAATTTAAATAATGATGCCGAGTTTTTTTTTTAATGTTCTCTATGAAAATGATATGTTAAATTAGTTTTTAGGCCGAAAGGCATTATAAGGTTATAGTTAAGTTTAGAATGTCTGAAAAAGACAATTAATTAAGAATAAGTATCCTGTTAATTATACCCTATTCTAAGGGTATATTAATTTTGACGCATAGTTTGTAACATACCTTAATATTGCCCGTAGACTCCTAAAAGTTACTATATTTATGATCAGCATCGATAGTAATGTCGATCTAGCCATGTCCGTCTGTAGCCAAAAATTAGGCTTTTAAACTGGACCTAGAGAGCTGAAATTTTAACCATATACTCTCTAGGGTCCCGAAATAATCAAGTTTACGAATTTTTGAAATCCGCCCACAGACACGCCCACAAACTCAAAAAAACAAAATTTTGGAAAAAATCGAATTTTGAGCTAGAAAGCTGAAATTTTGTATATATGATCTATGACTCCTAAAACTGCTCGGGATAAAAAATTTTCAAAATCCGCCCACTGACACGCCCACAAATAAATAAAACAATTTTTTTATAACCTATTCTAAGGGTACCTATATTAATTTTTGAAAATCCAAAGTTTGAGCTAGGGAGCTGAAATTTATAATATATACTCTCTATGGGCCCTTTATGCTCATGTGTAAATATTTTCAAAATCCGCCCACTGGGCGTGTCCCACAATTAATTTTTTTTTTGAAAATTCAAAATTTGAGCTAGGGAGCTGAAATTTATAATATATACTCTCTAGGGGCTCTTTATTCTCATGTGTTAATTTTTTTTTTTTTTTAAATCCGCCTACTGACACGAACACAATTAAATAAAACAATTTTATTGAAACACCCAAGTTTGAGCTAGGGAGCGTTTTTGTTTGATAAAATCCTTTAAATGTTATATAACAAAATATGTAGAGCGTTCTTAACAATTCAACCACACTTAGGCTTTTGTCACGCCCAGTTATGAGGGATAGGAATAAGAATAGGGTATCCAACAGTTCGCCCAAGCGGACTGTAGCCCGTCCCTATGTTTTTAATTTAGATTTAATAATTTTTGTCTAGTATGTAAGTAATATTGAATAAAAAAAAGAATTTAAAAGTCATATTCACTAAATGATCGGCAGGTAGTGCGATCGAATCCCGGCCAGGGCAATGATTTTTAAATTGAATGCACACGAACATACAGATCTCCCTAAGCAGTTCAGGCGCGCCACCCGTGGAGAAAGAACTCTACAAAAGCACCAAACTTCTTTCCTATCCTCCTATTCTTTCGAATAGTAGGTAGCACCTAAAATCATGCAATGCAATACTTCATTGCTAGGTGCTGCTTACTGTTCAACAAAAAATGCCTGAGCTGTCCAGCACAATAAGGGTCTGTACAAATATAGAAAAATAAAAACCCCTTTAGCGGAAGTAAATTATCAAAAAAATAAGCTTAGCAAAGGCCAACGATCAGCGTATCTCTGCATGAGTGGAGCACTGCGCACTAATCCCTCTGCTGCTATGGACATTGTGTTTCAAGTGACACCACTTGAAATCTTTGGTAAGCAAAAGGCTGCTAGTGATGCTGTCCGCCTGAAAGAAACAGGACTGAGAAGAAAATCGGCCTCTCCTCTATTCTAAAAAAATCAGAATCCTCCCAGCAACATGAACTACACAATCCCCAGCTTCGTCTTGAGGAAAACCTTCAAGTAATCATCCCCCCCTGCCATTCTGGGAGGAAGGCCCCCTTATCGATCCACTTTTACACTTATGGATCCAAAACCGACGATAGGGTTGGTGGAGATGTGTTCTCTGATAGGAAGAACCTCAGCCTCTCTTTTCGTCTCCCTAATCACTGCAGTGTTTTCCAGGCGGAAGAGACAATCCAGGGAGTTCCAAACATGGAACCATACTGCCCCTTCTACCTGACAAAAGTCAGTTATGCATTCCAATTGCTACATGCAAAGCCAAAGCTGGATCTACAACGTTCTATGTGTTTGGTCTCTCTAAACAGTCTGCACATTGGTGCTACAATTGGTGTCATCAGCGGACACTGTTTCATAGGAAACATGCAGCAAAGCTTGGCGTCTTTACAAAAGACTTCCGCAGAAGCTGCTTGGACGACGAGGAGGAGGAGACTATTCTGTTCTCTCTCTCAAAAACAAAAACTCTATCTGGGAGTTTTCTTTTACAATCATCTCAATGAACTTATAAAAATGAAAATTTCAAACTTTATTAAAAGCTGCAACTGGTTCAACGAGTAGGAACAAGATAGATCCACGTGGTATAACAATGGACCTTTTATTGGTTCAAGTGTGTCAGCTTCGGCAGACTGCCAATTCAACCCAACTTAACCTAGTTGCAGGCTGAGTATGAAATTGAACTTCATACAACTTTAAGGAGACTTTAAAGACACCAGAACTTCCCAAATTTAAGTTGGCTTGTAGTTGGTAATACCTTTTTCGATTCCAGTCTTCACAATTGTCGAAATCGCTTAAAGCCGCTTTAAACCGATAAACACTACTTCGTTGAAAAAGTGGGGATACAATACTCTCCCAAGTGTTCATTGGCATAACACTCGGCGCACAGTTGAAATGGGCGATTTTATACGTAATTCCCCAAACGTGCACAAGTAATCAAAACCATTTATGGCTTTTCCTGAAATTCATTTCTACCGTCTCTGGAGCCGCCTAGCAATACAGTTGCTCTCGGTTTGATTCTATATCAGATTTACCACCTACCCACTGCGGTGCTCGATGCTACTGATGGTGCTCATGCTCGTTACGAGAAGTATTATAGATGTGGTGATACAGAAACACACTCCTTACAGTGTTCTTAGCGTATCTGGGGCATAGAGGATAAATAATGATTCTTTGATAACTCATATAGTACCGATATCCGACTCTCGGTGTAACGCGTCGACTGGAGGTGTGTAGACCTCGCTATACTGCGGAAAATATATTCGAATTGGTTTTTGGTGTCAGTTGACGAAAGCGTAACTAGGTATACTGTTTCGTTACGTTTCTTGCAAGCTTAACCACGTCGTAACTTGAAGACGGTTTTGACTTTTAAGCATCTCCAACTCCAAATATGCCTTCTTTAGGAGAATGTGAATGTGTTGTGCATATAATTGGATGACACAGATTTTTGAATTTGGTATTTGGTGGCGTAAATGAGGGTGCCTACCACGCAGTCTTTATTGCCGTGGTTAACCCTGAACTATGATAAAAGCAATTCAAAAACCATGAAAATATATGCGCCACTGGATCACAAACATTTTTGGCATGCATTGAGCGAGAAATAGCAACAGAAGCATTTCTACCGCAAACGAATAAACCATAAAAAAGGACGTTTTCATGCAGCTCAATAAAAGGGCGTTCCGGGTGCTTGCACATCTATTGGAATTGGATTGTTGAAAATAAAGAGTTTGCATCGGCTTCGATCATGCAAACGCCGACACCAGAAGAACGATGGAAGTCAGCATTTAGATTGTGCATTTTTGTTGTTACCATTATAGCACTGCATATAAGGGTAGTCACCTTTTTTGTCAACTTCATTGTTATCTACGTATCAATGGGGCTTTGACAGAGCTGCCACTTTTCACCACCACCATTTCATTTATATTATTAGCAAACCTTAATTCAATTGACATTTGAATTCACAGCGGAAGAGGATAAAACTGATACGGATGAGAAATTCGTTGAAATTTCTTTTTCGAGAAGGGGAAAGGTTCAACATGCCGTCCCAGGACGGTGCGTTACTCTAGGTAACATCCCTCCAGTTCGTAATTTAGGTTAAATTGGCTAGGTCAAGTAGGACAACCAGGGCCGGCCCAACCATATGTGCAAGATGTGCAAATGCACAGGGCGCCAAATTCCGGCGCGCATTGCTAGGAGTAAGAAAAATTTATTTTACCTTGCGTGGATACTGCCATTTGCATTCAAAACAAAAAAACTTGTTCAAATAAGCCCAAAATAGCAACATCCATCACACCTGTGCTGAATTTTTGCACATTAACTCACATCACTTGCAATATTGCAACCTCAAGGAGAATTTAACTCAAGATAGGGCGCTTTCTGTAAATCTAGCACAGGGCTGTTGTTTGGCTGGAGCCGGCCCTGAGGACAACCTATATTTGTCATTCCGTTAGGTGACGTATAATTAACTGCATATATGCAGCAGTTGATTTTTTTGACATCAGTATGTAAAGAAACGGAAACGTCTAAAATATATTATATAAAGGGTCTTTCATTACCGACTTGACAGCTTCAAACTTTCAGTATGAACGCACACTGAGACCGATTACCGAACTGTCAATGTCAAAATATTCAGTAAAATCAATATTTACATGATGTTGAAGTACACGAAGGAACAACGTTTTCAAACAATTAAAATTTATTACCGGAATTCCGAGACGGTGGTCGCAATTTTAATAGCGTTAACGCCAATTTTATGCCGTAATTCCCGTCAAAGTAGGCAAGCAATTCATAGTCTAGTGAAACAATTGGAGTCAGAATATTCGCTTCTTAATGACTAACATCAGTGAAGCCAGTGAGACTACGTTTTGCCCGATGTGTGGAGAAAATTGCTGCCGTAGAGGCGTCCGTCGCAAACCAGACAAATCAGTCAATTTCACGGCGTTCTCAAGACCACATTATGGCAAATTTTGCGTTAAGGTCTTGGCCTACACCCTTATAAGATCAAACGACGTACTTCTCCGATATGGGCTCTGCATATGATGGAAGAAAGTAAGGAATTTCATAGCAAGATCATCTTCAGCGAGGAAGCTAATTTTTGGTTAAACGGCTTCGTCAATAAGCAAAATATGAGTTACTGGATAGGTGAGAACCCTCATGTGTTTCATGAAACAGCACTTTATCCGCAAAAAGTCCCTGTGGTGCGGTTTTCATGCCGGTGGTGTTGGCCGTTTTTTTGTCGATGAAAATGACCGTCATGTTATTTCTCTGAGCAATTTCATGAATTGCCCATCGGTGATATGTGGTTCCATCAAGACTGTGCCACGAGCCACACAACGGGTGCAACAATCGAGTTATTGAAGTCTCAGTTCGGTGAACGCGTTATGTCGAGAAACGGACCCGCCTATTGGCCGCCGAGATCGTGTGACTTTTCTTTAAGGGGCAACATTAAATCATTGGTATATGCCAACAAGCCGGCGACGTAAGATGAGCTCAGAGCCAGTATTGAACGAGAAATAGCGGCCGTATCGGTCGAAATGGGCGGCCGAGTCATCGAAAGTTGGGCTCAACGTATCGGCCGCTGCATACGTTCCCGTGGTGGACAAATGAACGAAGTCCAATTCCATTCATAAATGTGTTGATAGTAATTCAAGGCTGCAGGAAATAACCCCCCAATGAAATAATCCCCCAAATGAAAGATGAAATAACTCCCCAAAATTTGTATGGAGGTGGGGATTTATTTCATATGAAATAAGCCCCCAAAATGGGGGACTTATTTCATGGGTTTTTGGAGACTTATTTCATACTTCAAATTGGGGGGTTATTTCATAGTGAAATAAGTCCCCAAATTTGGTTGAGTCCCCAATAAGGCCAAGTGCTAAAATAAAATCTCACACCTACTCCAAATCAAACAGTGACCCCAAGCAGGGGGTTGCAGGGGGGCAGCATGCCCCCATACGGATTGCACTGTTTATGGGATCCCAGGGTGCGATGTTTTATTGTAGCACTTGGCCTTATTGCACTTTGAGTCCGTGAAATAGGATATACGAATTCATTTACCCAAAGTGCAATAAGTGCAATAAGGCCAAGTGCTAAAATTAAACCTCGCACCTACTCCAAATCTAACAGTGATCCCAAGCAGGGTTGCAGTGGGACAGCATGCCCCCCCATTGATTGATTGATATTTGGTTAGGGTATATTACACTGCGACCTATTGGTCTATTGTGTCCCCTTGCTTGTGCCTCGGAGAGGTACATGCCGTCGTTCAGAGTCCTCTCTAGATACTTCTTTGTGAAGCGTGTCGAGGTATTGCTCTGATTTATCCTTGTCAGGTCACACTCCTTAGAGCACAGCGTCCAGTCCAGTTTCTTTGATGAATCTGAGAATGAGCTGTGGGTCCATGGTTTGTATATCCTTGTCTGTTATTTGGTGCCTGCCCAAATGTTTCATCCTTTTGTGGGTCAGTGCCCCACAGGATTCCAGTATATGGTCTGGAGTTTCGGCGGTTTCACTGCAGAATCTGCAGAGCCCGTCCTCCGATATGCCCATTTTCCTCAGTTGTTCCTTGAGTCTGCAGTGCCCCTTGAGGAGGCCTGTTAGGATTCTTAGGTTGTTTTTGTTAAGGCCGATACAAACTTTGAATCTCTTTTGGTTGTAATTTCCTAAGAGTTTCTTTGCTTGCCTCAGACTTTGGAGGTTGAGAAAGGTTTTGGCCTTTGTTTCTTCCTCCAGTCTCCTGAACTCTTCGCGTATAGTGTGTCCTCCTATCCCGCAGAATGGTTCAGGTCCTATGAAGGGTTGCTATGCCCCTTTTCTTGCCAGAGAGTCCGCTGCCTCATTGCCCGTAATGCCAACATGGCCAGGCACCCAGCAGATGGAGATTCTGTTATTCTTGCCTAGTCTATTCAGTCCTTGTAGGCATTCCCACACGAGTTTTGACTTGATAACGTAGGCGTCAAGAGCCTTTATAGCTGCTTGGCTGTCAGACATTATTGCTATGTTGCAATTTCTATAGTTTTTCTCGAGGTTGATTCGAACGCACCTGTCTATGGCACATATTTCTGCCTGGAAGATGCTGGTACATTTGCCCATGGATTCGTAGTGCTTAGTTCCCGGCCCAAACACTCCTGCACCAGTTCCCTCCTCAGTCCTCGAGCCGTCCGTATACCACTTTGTTGTGTGGTTGCTCAGTCCATAAGTTATGGATTCGTTGCTCCAGTTCTCCTTATTGCTGAGCTTTATCTGGAAATTCTTCTCGAAGTTGAACTTCCTGATGCTGTCGTCCCTAGGTATGCCAAGAAGTGGGAGTTTTTTGAGTAAGTCACCGTGTTCTTTCGAACCGATGCATTTCCCTCTCCCAATTCCCTCCTTTGCCATCCTAAGGATGGTTTTGTCTGCCTCGTTCATCACCATGATGTGTAGAGGGGTCAGTTCCAATAGCACCTCCATGGCTGCTGTTGGGCAGCTACGCATTGCTCCGGTAATGCACAGGCACGCCAGTCTTTGCACTTTGCCGAGTGTCTCTCGCGTTGTGACTAGACTGGTTCGTTTCGCCCATGCTACCGCTCCGTATGTGATCATTGGTCTCACGATTGCAGTGTACATCCATCGCAGGATGCTTGGGCTGCATCCCCATGCCTTCCCCGCTAGGCTCCTACATATCATGAGAGCGCGGGTGGCCTTCTTGGATATCTCCTCTGTATGTTTTCGCCAGAGGAGTTTACTATCTAGATGGAGTCCTAGATATTTTACTTCTTTGACTGGTATCAGTGTCGTGCCTGATAGGTTTATGTCCTTAAGTCTTTGAAGTTGTCTTTTCCTTGTGAATGGTACTATCGTTGTTTTCGCCGGATTGATGTTAAGTCCGACATTATGGCACCATTCCTTGGTTACTTTAAGCCCCTTTTGTATGATGTCTCCAAGGGTTTCTTCGAACTTGCCCCTGACAATCAATACAATGTCATCGGCGTACGCCTGACAGTTGATGCCATGGTTGGTTAATTTTTCCAGCAGTTCGTCTACAACTAGGCTCCACATAAAGGGTGATAGTACCCCTCCTTGTGGACATCCTCTCGTTGTGTTTACTCTGATGGTTCCAGATGGTGTTTGAGTCTCTGCTGATCTAGTGCTCAGCAGCTCACACATCCAGTTGGATACTGTACTGTTAACTCCTTTCCTATCCAGGGATCGTTTGATCGCATCATGTGAGGTGTTGTCAAATGCTCCCTGTATGTCTAGGAAAGCGCACAGTACTATTTCTCTTGCCTCCAGGGCACTTCGAATTATCTCCGTCAGCTGATATAGGGCGGTCTCTGTTGATCTGCCCGCTCTACATTTTTCCCCGCTTTTGGTATAAACACAACCCTTGCTCGTCTCCATTGCATTGGTATGTGGCCCAAGGCAATACTGCTCCTTGTTATCTTTAGCAGGTGTGGTATTAGTACCCTTTACCCTTCTTGAAGAAGGGCGGGTATAATGCCGTCCACTCCGGCAGATTTGAAAGGCTGAAAGGAATTTATTGCCCATTTCAGCCGTCCCTCAGAGCAGATGGTTGATGTTGTTTCCCAGTCTTCCCTCCGAGGTCTGATTGAAGTGGTATTGATTCCTGGCTCAGTACTAGGCGAGCTGCCAGGAAAGAGAGTTTCTAGTAGCAATAGTGCCCTTTGATCCTCATCTTCCGTGAACTCGCCATCTGGTTTCCTCAGAGACATCGGCACCCCTCCTGACTTCGCAAGAGCTTTGTGTAGCCTTGCCGCAGTAGGGGTGCTGGTGATTGTCTCACAGAATTTTCTGAAGCTATTTCTTTTAGCTTTTCTTATTTCCTTATTATATGTAGTAAGGGCCATTTGGTAGCTTTGCCATTCTCCGCTGCGCTTTGCTTTATTAAAAAGCTTCCGCACCTCGGATCTTAATTTTGACAAGTTATTGCTCCACCATGGCGTCTGTTTCCTGTCCCGTTCTCTACTTAGAGGACAGCTTTCTTCGAACGCAGTGATGATGGCGTTTGTTATGCCTTCTACTGCGCTCTCTAGCTCTAGGGGGTGTCCCGGAGCCTTCCTTAGACTAAGGCGCCCCAGTTTGCTCTCTAGAGCAGTTCTATAAGTTTCCCAATTGGTTTTCCTTGGGTTTCTTACTGGATTTCTCGTGATACTTGTGCTGTCCAGGTCGAATACTATTATTCGATGGTCAGACAATGACGGCTCACTAGATACTCTCCAGTTACTAATTAATTTACTTACCCTTGGCCTACCAAGCGTGAGGTCGAGTACTTCCTCCCTGACACTAGTTACAAAAGTGGGGGTATTTCCCACGTTTATAATATCAAGTGACGAACTCATAATAAATTCTAGTAGGTACTCACCCCTGGTGTTGGTGTCGGTGCTCCCCCATATGATGTTGTGGGCATTTGCATCACACCCTATAAGGAGCGACATGCGGAGCTTGTTGCAATGCTCCACCAGTCGCTGCATTTGGGATGATACAACCGGCTCATCCCCTGCACAGTACGCCGATACGATGACAATGGTGCGGTGACATCCTTCAACATCCAGATGTACCTGAATTGGCACCAGATCTCGTGTCGCGTATTCTGAAAGTAGAATAAATTTATATTTATTGTTTATTAGAATGCAAGCTCTCGGTTTCTCGGGACGAGTGTCCCATATTACCTTTGCATCCTTGCTCGCCAATCCTTTGACTTGTCCTTTCAGGATCCATGGCTCCTGGATCAGTACTAGCCCTAGGTTTTGGCAGGTAAACATCCTAGATATAGTCGGCGAGGCGGCTATAGCATGATGAATGTTCACCTGTACTAGTTTAATTTTTCTGTTGGCGGGGTTCATCGAACTATTGCTCGCGCGGGGCAATTGCCCCGTTCTCCTTCAGCAACGAATCTTCCTCCTCCTGGGTGATTTCCTGGAAGAGGTCGATGACCGTGTTGTCCATTTCCCAATCAGAGATCGTGCTCTCCGAGACGGAAAGAGACTCCTCGGTCTCCTCAGGAGCCTGCTCCGCCGATTGGACAACGGAAGAAGGTGCTTTAGTCTTCGGAGGAGCAGTATGCTCTACCTCTGACTGCGCGCTCTGCGAGTTCAGATTCGATGCTGGCTGGGCTGTCTGCCCAGAGATCTCGTCCGACCTCTTGAGTCCGCATACCGCAACCCTGCCGAATCGGTAGCTCAGTGATCCTTTTTGGGTTTTTATGGCGTCGAAAGATTCTCGGTCGATGCCAAGAGCCAGTAACTGTCCGGTTCCCTCTTTTCGACAATTGAGAATCCTCCACGCCTGGACGTTAAGTCCCACATTCTGTGCTTCCAGCAGTGCCAAGGAGGTTTTAGCTTCTTGCTCTGCACTGCGTGGAAGGAAGATTGTTATGGAGTAGGACCGTGGTATATCTGTCCCACTGCATGCCATGAGGCGTGTCCCCTTCCATTTCCCCAGCTTTGGGGCTACTGCCTTTAGCCACTCAGCTGTCTGCGGAGTCTCGCAGTCAACTAAGAGCATTCCATGTTTGAAATGTATGCCCTGGAATTTGAGCTTATGCTCCCATCCCAAGGCCATTTCCAACACAATGGCGTCTTCAAGTGCCGTGAGGTCTGGGTTGCTGAGGATCTCCTGCGGATATTTCACCGGGAGAACAGCAACCTGCTCAGCAATCGCACCTGTCTCGTGTCTACCGCTAGCCGGGACGGTTTTCACCGCCGTAGCATAGCTTCGACCGACCACGGTGGCGCTCGCTTTTGCAGGCTTTCCCGTGGCCCTCTCGGTGCCTTCATCCACCTTCTGTTTCTTGGCTTTATTTGTTGTGGGGGGGGGGGGGGGGTAATGTTGTTGTTCCCCCTTTTTCCCGTCGCCACTTCTGTACTTCCAGGCTTGGCCCGATGTTCCTCAGCCCTCCTTTTGGCTTCCTCAGGCCCGAAGCCTTTAGTAAGGCTGGCTTATTCCTCTTCCTACCGGTGTTGTTGTCGGTGGGTACAGGGGCTGGTACTTGAGCTATGCTCGTTCCCGCTGCCCTAGTTCCCTCCACCATTACCTCCCCGGACAGGGAGGGGATTAGGATTTGGGTCCTATCCCCACTGCAGGCACCTGTCGGTGCTACCGGGCTTCTTCCCGGGCCTTTTGGCACCCCCGTGGCTTGTCGTGAGGTGACGATGGTTCTTTGACTGGTGCTGGGTTGCACCAATTTAGAGCCTCCCTCTCGACTCGTTCCGGGTCTATCTTGTGCCAGGCGGTCGTCATGGATGTCCTGCTCCATCCGACCAATGGCTTCGTCTGCGGTCTGTCCCCGCACTCTGTTGAGTTTGTTTTTGTTTTTGTTTTTTTGTCTGTTTTGGTTCATGTCCCACGAGTAGCGCGGGAAAGGCGGTCGACCACGCCAGAGCCCCGCATTAGCGTGGTAAGGCCATGGTTACTCTCTGAGGTGGCCCGGTATCAGAGAGGCTCCGCACAAATACAGCCGGATACCCCTGGCTGCAAACCATCCAATAAGCACGGGTCGCATGACACTCTGGATTAGGGGTGGATGGACGTTAAGTCCTAGTCAGTTCTTGGTTGGCGCTCATCAATCGGCCTGTCTGCCATGGGTGGCCCTTAGACAGCATAGCCCGTTGAATCTTTGCACCGTAAGCCTCCGCACCGGTACCATCGAATGCAATGATGGTACACCCGTCAAGGTGACTGACCATCGCGAGAGGATGCCCCCCATACGCATTGCACTATTTATGGGATCCCATAATCCCATCCCATAATCCCATCACATAATGTTGGCACAGTTGTTTTTGTTAAAAGTGATCTTGAAGTAGAGGACTCATTTAATCCAGTGATTGAAAGTGCAGATTGTGTTGTCTTAAAGTTAAAACTGGGTAAGAATTTGTGTATGACTTTTGTTTGTTTATATCGTCTGCAGTTTGTGCATAGAAATATTTTTCTTAATGATCTTGAACGTTTACTGTGCTCACTCAATTGTAGGAATGTCTGTTTAGTGGGGGACATAAATATCGACATACTTAACCTACCAAAGGAATGTGATGACTATATGCTTCTGATCTCTTCCTTGGGCTTTCGGTCGCTTATAAATTTCCAACGAGGATAAGTGATACGACCAAATCATGTATCGACCACCTCTTTCTTAAATCCAAAGATTTTAATAACATGCATCCGTATATTTTGCGACTAGGCTCTATTGGTATTGCTTACATAAATACTTTTAAACAAGATTCTGTTGACAGAACCGCAAAAGAAGCTATTGTTAACTATAAAAGGGAAACTTCTACATTCAATTTTCCCAAACTGAATCAATCCCTATCTCTAGAAAGATGGGATTCTGTATTTAGTTCTAACTGTCCTCCTAGTGCCTTCTCAATTTTCCTAGAAATACTACAGAGACACATAACTGAATGCACAAGTTCTAAGAAAAGAAATGGAGTAAATAAAATTAAGCCCTGGATCACTGTAGGAATTTGCAAAAAAATAGATGAAAAAAATAAATTGTATGCGAAAAATAAAAGCAGGATGAACCAGCCTTTAGTCAAAGCAGAATATAGAGAGCTTCAAACTAATGTAAGCAATAGTATAAAAAGACAAAAAATGGAATACTATAGCAGCTCATTTGCGGAGCATCGGTATAATCCTAAGGAACAATGGCGTATTGTTAATGATATATTAGGCAAGGCCAAAAATGAGCCTTACTTGAAGCTTCTGAAGCTAGATAATAAAATTGCATCTAGTAACTCGGATTTGGCCAATGGTATGAACATCTTCTTCAAAAATGTCGCGGAAAAATCAAAACCAGATGCGTGTATTCAATTAAATGATATTAATAGGAGACTGTTAGTTGATAAAACAAATCCATTCTCTTTTTACTTTGGGCCCATTAGTAACTCAGAACTTCTTGCTATTATTAATACTTTGAAATCTAAAAACTCTTGTGGGATAGATGGTATAAGCAATTTGGTTATCAAAAAAATAGGAAAGTCCATAGTGAATCCCTTGAAGCACATTATTAATCAAAGTTTTCAGTCTGGCGTATTTCCTGAGTGCCTAAAAACCTCTTTAATTATTCCGATTTTTAAAAAAGGAGATACAAGTGATCCAAACAACTACAGGCCAATATCTCTGTTATCAGTTTTCTCTAAGATATTTGAGAAAATCATAGTTGGCAAAATGCTCAACTTTTTTGAAAAAAACAATTTTTTTAATAAGTCGCAATTTGGGTTCAGAAAAGGCAAATGTACTGAAGATGCAATTGTTGCCCTTTTAAGTAGAATCTACAGTGGTTTAGACAATGATAAAAAAAACAGCCGGTATATTTCTTGATCTTACAAAAGCCTTTGACTTAGTTAACCATGAGATACTTGTGCTGAAACTCAGTAATGCTGGTTTTAGAGGCAATATAATTGAATGGTTTAAGTTTAAGTACTTACTAAATAGAAAACAGCGGGTAAGGGTAAATGGTTTCATAAGCTGTGAAGAGGTCTGTTCAAATACTGGTGTCCCACAGGGATCAGTTTTAGGACCAATCCTTTTCCTTGTATACATTAATTCAATATTTAACCTTCCTGTGAAAGGCTATTTAGTTGGCTATGCTGACGATCTTGCACTCGCATATGCAGAAAAATCCTTGAAAATGATTCGAGACCAGATATGTTCTGATCTACATTTGTTAAGCATTTGGCTTAATTATCACCAACTTATACTCAGCACGAAGTCTAAAGCGATGTGCTTTTCATTCTCGAACCCAAATATGGTGCTTGAAGGCATAGCCTCTCATCATATTTGTTGTGACCAAGTGAACTGCACTAACAAATGCTTTACTTTTGAGTTCGTGAAATAGTTTAAGTATCTAGGTGTAACAATAGATAACAAATTGAATTGGAAGTCGCATATAATGTCTCTAAAAAAAGTATTGTATATTGTGATATAAAGAAAACACGTGTGATGTGACTTTGCAGTTTGTTCTGCTTGCTGTTTATTCTGCTTCGCTGTTCGGCACCAAGTGCCCGATATCAATGTCAATTCTACATGCGCTAACATAGACTACAATGCTTATATACTAAATGTCATACAAAGTGTTACCATAAGGAAATAATGCAAGTTTGACTTAGGCGGCTTTCACATTTATACAACATCTTCCCCTTTTACAAGTAATCTAACGTTGGGCAATGATTGTTAACATAAGCTGTTATCCGTAGCTGAACGCACTGTAAATTACGACATTGAAAGCGACAAAGTACTTCAAATATTTAATAATTCAAAAATAAATAATATAAGTTCAAAAACATCTTGTGCGATTCAAGCATTTGCTTTATAAAATTGCGTTTGCTTTACTTCTCTACCGTATCTCGTTCTATAATGATCTTGCGATGCTGACTGTGACTGTGGTGCTATTTCTATCATTTCATTTGATCCCTTATTCAAATCATTCAAATTAGTACCTATTCCGTCTATCTCAGGACCCATCTTATTGCTGCTGTGAGACAGGGCTCCCTGTGCTTTACTTTCATCGAAATCATAATTTTTCGGCTGAGGCGGATTTAAAGACCTTCTAATTTGTTCTGTATTTCTGCGTACTATATTATTGTTTTCGTTCCTCAAAAAATACGACCTAGGAGTATCCGACTTAGCCTCGACTATTGCTCGTTCCCATTTGTCCCCTTTCCTGTAGACCACGTATTTGCCAGGCTCTAGGTTAAGTTCCTTTCTATGCGCATTCCTATCATAACATAACTTTTGTTTAATCCTTGACACGCCCATCTTTTTTAAATCGTCTCTGCTGATAGTATTTGGAATTAGTAGATTCTTTGCAACTGGCTGCTTACTTCGGAATAATCTACCCGATAGAAGCTGCGAAGGAGTATACCCAATACTCGGTATTATTGTACTACGATATTCTAAAAGCGAATGTCGAAAATCATTGTTACCCATTTCGGCTTTTTTAAGCATATTTTTGACTATATGCACACCTTTTTCTGCTAGTCCATTCGACTTTGGATAATAAGGGCTACTATACGTAAATTTAAACTCCCAATCTTTAGCAAACTCACGGCACTTGTAAGAATTGAAAGGCTGGTTGTCACACACGACTTCTTCCGGAATACCATTGGATGCAAAAATATCCTTAAATGCAACGATAACATTCGATGCAGATTTATTTTGCAATTTCTTAATGTCGATCCATTTTGAGTAGTAGTCGATGACAACCAAAAATGAATCTCCTTTAAAATCGAAAATGTCGCTGGCTACTATCTGATATGGATATTCTGGAATTGATCGCATTATCAATGGATGCTTATTGTTTGCACATCTGTAATGCTCACAAACTGAGCATCTGTTTATAATATTTTGAATATCTTTTCCCATGTAAGGCCAATAAAAAAGTGTTTTAGCTCTTAGATTGATTTTGGTTATACCGAAATGGTTCTCATGAAGCTTACTTAACGTCTCTTTCCTAAGCGCTTGAGGTACGAACACCCTGCCTTCATAAAAAACTAACCCGTCTTCCACATACAATGATTCTTTAATATTCCAGTAAAACTTTAAGTGGTCTTCCAATTTGGTCTTGGAAACTGGCCATCCCTTTTCGTACATTTTCTTTAACTCTACAAGTATTTTGTCCTTATTGGTTTCTTCTATGTATCTGTTCTTAGCTGCATCGCTCATGCTTATACTGTGTACTACCTCTTTTAACATATTCTCTAAATTCATATTGCTGTCGTGGGCTGGGTTACGAGATAGCAAATCGGCGATGTGCAGGTCTTTTCCTGGGACATAAACAATTGTCAAATCGTACTTTAGAAGTTTTATCTTCATTCGTTGTATTCGTACAGAATAATTCGAACTTAGTGATTTGCCAAGAATTGAAAGTAAGGGTTTATGATCAGTATGAATAGTAATTTTGTTTCCATAGATAAAATCATGGAACTTTTTGTACGCTTGCAAAAAGTTCCAATGGCTAGAAGCTCTTTCTCTATCTGAGCATAGTGAATCTCAGTTTCCGTCAAACTCTTAGATGCATAGCTGACTGGTTTGCCCTCCTGCAAAAGGCAACAGCCTAAGCCATGTTTCGATGCATCTGACTGAATGACAATAGGTTTATCAGGATTGAAAGTGTGCAATATGCACGATTTTTGTATGGCGTCCTTAATTGTATTTAATGCCTTCGTGTGTCCTTCAGTCCATTCGAAGCATGTATTTTTTCGCAGCAAGTCTCTAAGCGGTTGTGTAAGCTCTGCCAAATGAGGAATAAAGTTCCTCAAATAATTTATTGTTCCTAAGATTTTTTGGACGTTTTTCATGCCCTTTGGTATCCCGATCATTTTTATAGCTTCTACTCTCCGCGGGTCGGGTCTTACTCCCATATGCGAAAAAATATGACCCAAATATCTGACTTCCTGAGTTTTATATTGTACTTTATTGGGATTAAATTTAATGTTAAACTGTCTCGCCCTGTTTATGACTTTTGCTAAATTGTTGTCATGCTCGCTGGCCGTTTTTCCTCCGACAATAATGTCGTCAATATACACGAAAGTTCCTGGTAGATCCCCAAAATATTTCATGTTTAGCTTTTGAAACTTTTCTGGGGCTGTTTTTACGCCAAAGGGCAGTACATTAAACTGGTAACACACGAAAGGTGTGCTGAAAACGGTAAGTTTCTTTGACTCTTCCGTAAGCTCAACCTGCCAGAAACCCTCGATCAAGTCTAAAACTGTAAAATAGTTCATCCCCCTCATTTCAGTTCTAAAATCCTCAAATTTTGGTATAATAAAGTGTTCATTCTTAATGCACTCATTCAGCTCCTTCGGATCTGAGCATATTCTCAATGACTTGTCTTTTTTCTCTACCACCACCATGTTATGTGCCCAGTCCGAAGGTTCATCTACTTTGGACACTATGCCCCTATCTTCCATTTGCTTTAATGTATTCTTCACTTTGTTCCTTATGCTCAATGGCAATCTTCGTGGAGGTTTACTAACTGCCTCAGTGTCGTCCTTGAGTTCTATGCTGCATTTATCGGGAAATCGCCCATACCCAGAAAAAACGTCCTTATTATGTCGAATGAATACAGACACATCGCACTTTTCAATTGAATTAATTCGCTGTAGCAAACCGAGCTCAACACATGCTTTGAGACCAAGCAATGGTTGTGATAACACGTCAGCCACTATGAAACTCAACACATATAATTTGCATTTATAATTTATACTCAGAGAAACTCTACCTAAAGCTCGTAAATTGAACCCCCCATATGCTTCTAGTCTGACCTCACATGCACTCATAGCAGGAATTGGGTTTAACTTTACAAATACTTGTTTTGGCAATATGTTAACCTGTGAGCCTGTATCAAGTTTAAATATGACACTTTCACTCTGAATAACCAATGTTTCTGTCCAGGATGCATCGTTAATGCCTACACTATTTAATGAATTGACGAAGAGCACAGCATCGTCACTGTCCCAGTCAGAATCACATTTAACCGCAAGATCACTAACCTGTTTCGTTTGTTGACATACTGAAGCGAAATGATTGAATTTACCACAAGCTGCACATGTTTTTCCGAAAGCTGGACATTTTCCTTTTGTATGAACGTAATTACAGTACGCACATGCCCTCCTACCGCCATTTCCCTGATCATTACTATCGTTGCCTTTGTTCCCAAATAAACGTGCATTTCCCTTCACATATCTGGAATTAAAATGTTTATTTTTATTTGTATATTTATTATAAATCTGTTGACTACCACTTCCCCCAGATTTATTTACAGCATGCACCAGACCTTGTTGTTTCGAGTGAGTTGGTCCATCACTCTGCATAACCTTGCTTTGAACTCCAGTGATTTCTGCCACACGGCAAATTTCGATTGCCTCTGTCAATGTTAAATCGCTTTGTTTAAGCAGTTGTGTTTGCACTGATCCATCTCCAATTCCGATAACTATACGGTCTCTCACCATTGATTCTTTCTCTGCACCGAAGCTACAATTGTCCACTAGCGCTGATACATCTTTCAAGAAATGATCGAAGGGCTCTCCTGCCCTTTGATTTCTGGAGTAGAATAGAAATCGTTCATAGACTACATTTGAGCGAGGATTGCAGTACTCCTCAAATTTTTCGAGCACTTTCGTATAGTTTTTCTTGTGTTCTTCCGCAAGATTAAATGTGTGGAAAAGTTCTATGGCCTCACTGCCTGCGCAACTCATCTTGCAACTTGGATTGCGCTTTCTTCTTTATCGGTTTTCGTCGCCGCTGCATATATGGAGAAGTGCGATTTGAACTTCTTCCAGTTATCCCTTAGATTACCATCTAGACACAATTGTTCCGGCTTTGGGAAATCCATTTTCTTTAATTTGCTATTACTTTATATTGGCCGATCTTTGTTCTGTGACGAATTTACCGGCTGCGCCATGTGATATAAAGAAAACACGTGTGATGTGACTTTGCAGTTTGTTCTGCTTGCTGTTTATTCTGCTTCGCTGTTCGGCACCAAGTGCCCGATATCAATGTCAATTCTACATGCGCTAACATAGACTACAATGCTTATATACTAAATGTCATACAAAGTGTTACCATAAGGAAATAATGCAAGTTTGACTTAGGCGGCTTTCACATTTATACAACATATATATCGCCTAACAAACTGTATCACTTGCGTAAGTTAGTTCCACATAGCTTACTTTTAACAATCTATTATGCGCTAGTTTAATCTAAGCTCGAGTATGGTCTTGCATGCTGGGGCTACGCCTTCATAACTAACCTGAGACCTATTATTATAGCACAGAAAAAAATAATCCGGTTAATGTTGTTCAAAAATAGATTTGAGCCATCGCTTCCACTTTTTCAATCAGCGAAAGTACTCCCACTCCGTTATCTCTTTATCTATAAAGCCCTTAAAGTTTTTTTTGTCAGAAGTGGCAATATTTATTTTAGACGAAATGGAGTATATTCGTTGAGAAACGGATATGCAGTGGATGTTCCTAGGGTAAATAAAGAGCACAGTCGACGATTCTTGACTTCTATTGCACCTTACATTTTTAACAAACTGCCGCCCGATGTATCCAATCTAGTTCCACACGGAAATCAGTTCTTAAAAAAAACTTAAAGACTGGTTACTTTTGCGATCAGAAGTTGAAACTCTTCTTCAAATTATATCCTGATGTAGAATTCATTTACGTTTCATGCCGTTGCCTACGCTTCATTATATACTTGGATACGCACTAATTTAAAATTTGCATTCCGCTGTTCTTCGTGTTCTCTTTTTTTTTTTCCTCCTACGGCTTTATACTTTTTTCTTTTGTTTTAATAGTTTTACACTTGCAACTGGTTGTATTCTAACCACAAAGTGTTCTATTTTTTATTTCCATATTTCGTGATTATTAATCCCAGGATTCGATAGTAAAAATGTATCTTATTCCTATCTAAACGAAATCCTATTTAAACAAAATTTTGTAATAATTTAAATTATATAAGAACATTATACACTTTTAAATATAGTTATATTGTATTGCATGTGTAATTGAATTACTATCTTGAAATGGAAATAAACAAATCTAAATCTAAATTATCCCAATCCCATTCCTTGGGGTCACTGTTTGATTTGGAGTAGGTGCGAGGTTTTATTTTAGCACTTGGCCTTATTGCACTTTGGGTAAATGAATTCGTATGGCCTTATTTCACTTTCAGAAAGCCATAGTGAGTCATAACACCTTGAACACTTGAAATCCATTTTGGGGAATTATTTCATACTTATTTGGGGACTTATTTCATACCATTTTGGGGACTTATTGCATCTTTGATTTGGGGAATAATTTCACAGTGAAATTATTCCTCAATTTTGGGGAGTTATTTCATTTTTCATTTGGGGGGTTATTTCCCGGAGCCCAGTAATTCAAGACAATAACAATAACAAAGAAGTCAAGTCCTTAATGAAAGACCCCTTATATTATAGGTTAAGCAGCTTAAGTAAGCTAAGTAAAGTGTAGTTTAGTTTTGTATAAAATATACAATTTAATAAAGAAGCAGAATTTAAAAAAAAACTCGATGACCAAAACATAATTATGTAAAATTCGAGAGTAAAATAGTTTTTAGGGCGAAAGGCAGTAATTATAAGGTTATAGGTGAGTTATGAGCATCCGTATAGGAACTAGTATTCTGGAATATGTATCCTGTTTGTTTGAACTAAGTTTTAATAAATTTAAGCTGGTAAGTTGATATAATGTTCGTTAGGTTAAAAATAAGAATAACTGAAATATATTCATATTAATGACCGATAGGGTGGAAAGGGAGAAGGGCCGTTCGAGAAAAGACCTTACTTACTTTTACTTACTCACACACTGCTGGCTTCCGTCCTCTGCGGTCCCGGGCACGTTTCTAGTTCTCCAGACGAAGAGCTCTAGCATCCGCGGTGGCTTGGTCTCTAAAACGGAGGAGGTTCGGTCTGCCTTGCCTTCTGGAACCTGTGAACTGGTAGTCGAAGATCCTCCTAGCTGATGCGTTATTGTCCATTCGGTCGATGTGGTCGAGCCAATGTAGTCGACGTGATTTAGCTTTTCGGACTAGATCCGCATCTGGGTGAAGCTAATAAGTTCGCGCGTGTATCTTCTCATCCATTCGCACTCCTCGCACACGGGACCAAATATCCGACTTATATTTTCGTTCGATAGAGCACGCATTTCAACCTTCGAGTTACGAGTTTTGAGCCCATTTGTTTCGCTAAACCGAAGTAGAAACGGTTTTCTAATGTAATTTTCCGACGGATATCCACTAAGTCGACATTTCTGAAGTTAATGCTTACTCCTAGGTAGATGAACTCCTTAACTACCTCGAAGTTATTGCTATCAACATTAACCGCAACTCTAGGCGGTGGACAGATGTTTGTTTGTTTGTTAATAGCATGTGCCTTGTCTTGTCCTCATTAAATTTAAGACCAACCAATTTTGCCTGTTCTTCACTCGCCGTGAACCTCTAATCCGGCAAGCTGGGAACGGCCGATGATGTCGATATCGTTCGTATACTCCAGTAGCTGGATGGATCTATTGAACAAAGTGCCTTCCGTGATGGCATCTGCCCTTCGCAGTATTTTGTCCAGAACAAGATTGAAGAAGTCATATGATAGCTCATATCCTTGCCGAAATCCGGTACAACTTTGAAATGATTCGGAAGAGCTGCTTCCAAACTGCACACTGCACCGCGTGTTCAAGTTTCACACGACACAACTGGATTAGTTTTGCCGGTCATCGCCACGCAGAGCTCCTGGCGATGAATTCTATCATATGCGGATTAAAATTTGATGAAGGTGAAGGTGCTGTGTCTCGACTTGAAATTCTTTCCAGTATTTGCCTAAGTGTGAACATTTTGCCTATTTTCGATCTTCCCGGCCGGAAGTCGCACTGCAACGTGCTGATGACCGTGTTGCAGAACGGCTTGAGACATTCACACATTACATTGAATATGATCTCAACCGCGACAATTAGCCTCGATAGTTTTTGCAAGACATAGGATCGCTTTTTTTGTAGATGGAGCCTGGAGCTGATAGTCTAGTCATCGGGCATGCTTTCATCTACCCATACTTGGTTGATAATTTGGTGCAGCCGCCCTACGAAAACATCACCTCCGCATTTGAATAACTCCGCTGGTAAACCATTAGAACTGGCAGACTTATCGTTCTTTAGCTTTCTTATAGCTAAACCTATACTGGGTGAAGAAATATGTTCTTCAGTAAGAGGACGTGGGTTCTCTTCTTGCCCTATCACTCCCTCTTCAAGGTGCCCATTTAGCAGCTGTTGGAAATGCCGGGTTTTCCTTAGTCAGTAACCCACTTGGAGGATATGAGCGCTGCCGTTGGCCCATTTAGGGCTCATCCGCCACCAACTCTTTTGCAATACCCTGGCTCAGTATTGGATATCTCTAAAGACATGGGAGGACAGACCAAGAAGAGCAAATTGATGAAAACGATGTTGAATGCCCTCGATTCTAAATACAAGTGCTTGGTGAATGCTTAGGTTCGGAGAATTCTGTGGACCATCAAACAGCCAAGTGATAAGCTAGCTTTAGAAAGCATTATCTCATCAGGAGCGTATCGGAATTCCGCTTTTTAAAATCCCGCTTTTCAAAAATCCCGAAAAATCAGTTGCATAGAAAACAGAAGAAACAACCTCGTAATCAACATATTCAACCTTTGCCCCATCAGCAAAATTCACCATGGTTGCTTGAAAACACCTCATGCAATGGAAATTCACTATTGGATCAAATACATCAACCTCAACGAAGAAGAGTTCTTCGTTCAAATTCTACTACAATTGTAGAGCCGCCAACAATCGATATAATATGCGAGAAATCCCCGGATGCTGACTTACCTCCCTCGCCGTCAACCACTCATCCATCTAACGTTTGCACTCTTAGAGTTGTACCTCCTCCTTTTGCAGTGTTCTTATCTCGTCTGGAGTATGACACAAAAACATCCGATATTTTGAAGTATATTGAAGAGAAGGGCATTGCTGCTAATGACATTAGATGCATAAGCTTAACAGCGGATAATCTTCCAGATCGTGTGTCAGCATCTTTTAAAGTTCTTGCTCCTCTAAATATAGGAAAGATCTTGGTTAACCCAAACTTTTGGCCGAGTAACATGCTAGTCAAGGAATTTACAAACCGGCCTCGCACTAGAACAACCCTTTCAAAAAAACCTAAAGAATTAGCCTTCTTCTATCAAAACGTAAGAGGGCTAAGAACAAAGTGTACCAAATTCTTGCTTAGTATGTATAGCTGTACTTCAGATGTCATTGTTCTTTCTGAAACCGGATTAGATGAAAGCTTTAATGATGCCGAACTATTTCCTTCCAACTTCTATGTCAACGGTTGTGATCGAACTACAGAAAACAGTATCTACGAGCGACTTGGTGGTGTGCTTATTGCCGTAAAAAAGGATTACAAGGCTAAAGATGTTGATATCAATGACTTCTCTGACATTGAAATTTGCTGCAGCAGAATTGACCTGACATCATTGTGTAAAATATATATCGTATGTGTTTACATTCCTCCTCGTTCACAACTACATATAGTAACTAGGTACTTGGACGCAATCCGCTATATCGAAGGTCTCATGTCTACCTCGGATAAAATTTATGTTTTTGGTGACTTTAATCAACCGAAAATTAGATGGACCTCCGGAGATCCTGATTGTACCTTCCATAACGCTATAAACCCTCTATCTTTAATTGGATCTGAGATTGTCGATTCCCTCCAATCACTCTATTTACTCCAGATGAACTGCGTAAATAACTACCAAAACCGTACTTTGGACCTCATCTTTTCCAACAATAGTACTGAAAGTTTTGTATCTAGATGCCTTACACCTCTAGTACCGGAAGATCCTTATCATCCTTCTTTACAGTTATTTTGTACTATTGATGTTAATAATGTGTATAGTGATGAGTCTTTTAGATTTGATTTTAAAAATGCTAATTACGAGGGCGGGTCAATAAGTCCGTGACTTTTGGAATAAAACACAGATTTTTTGATAAAAAAATAATTTTATTTTTCAACGTAGTCTCCCTTGAGCCCTATAAACTTTGTCCAACGCTTCTCCAATTTTTTTTATCCCTTCCAAAAAATATGATTTGTCGAGGTCCTCAAAATAGGCCTTTATTTGCGAGATGACTTCATCATTGGAGTCAAATCTTTTTCCACCAAGCCATTTCTTCAGGTTTGGGAACAAGAAGTAGTCGCTCGGAGCCAAATCTGGAGAATAGGGTGGATGAGGGAGCAATTCATAGCCCAATTCATGGTTTTTTGCCATGGCAACTGCACATGTGTGCACCCTTGCATTGTCTTGGTGGAAAAGAACTTTTTTCTTGGCCAAATGAGGTCGGTTTTTTTTCAAATCGTCTTTGAATCGGTCCAATAAGTTGGCATAATATTCCCCATTGATTGTTCTTCCCTTTTGAAGGTAGTCAATGTGGATTATCCCGCGTGCATCCCAAAAAACAGTCGCCATAACTTTATTGGCTGACAAACCCACCTTGGCCTTCTTTGGCGCCGATTCACCCTTAGAAACCCACTGTTTTGACTGTTGTTTGGTCTCTGGTGTGTTGTGATGGATCCATGTTTCGTCCACGGTTACAAAACGGCGCAAAAACTCCTCCATATTGCGATTAAACAACGCCAAACCTTCCTGTGAAGTTGTTACACGATTGCGTTTGTGGTCGACTGTGAGCAAACGCGGCACCCATCTTGCGGAAAGCTTTCTCATGCCCAAGTGATCATTCAAAATTGAAACCACTGAGCCAAGCGAGATCCCTACGGCTTCCACAATCTCTCACACTTTCAATCTTCGGTCGGCCAACACCATATCGTGAATTTTTTCGATTGTTTCGGGTGTAGAGACCTCAACTGGGCGTCCAGGACGTTCGGCATCTTCAGTGCTTGTACGGCCACAACGAAATTCAGTAAACCACTTTTTTACCATTGAAATCGATGGTGCAGAGTCCCCATAGTATTTTTCAAGCTTAGCCTTGGTCTCGGTAATGGTTTTTTTTCGCAAGAAATAATGCTTAATAAGCACACGAAATTCACTTTTTTCCATTTTCTCCTCAAATTAGTGATAGTCTGATAAAAATAGCTGTCAAACACAAACTAACTGACGCAGCAAGTTTAAATTTTGACAGGAGTCAACTGACAGATGCCTGTTGACAGGAGCAGTGTTGCTGTTTCAGTAAAGAGGTCAAAAATTCAAAAAGTTACGGACTTATTGACCCGCCCTCGTATAATGATATTTGTGAAGAGCTTAGCAATTATGACTGGTGCCCACATCTTTCAACTGAAATCAATGATTTATGCCTTACATTCTATCGGGTTATTAATAACGTAATTTTTAAATTTGTCTCTGTAATTCGGGTAAATGATACCATGATGGATTCTTGTCCCTGGGATAATGAAGTCACTCGTGGCCTAAAAATACAAAAAAATAGAGCTTATAGGAAATGGCGGAGTAGTTTGTTGAACGAGGACTTTTTGCGGTATAGGCGATTAAAATCTGAATTCAAAACCTCTCTCTATCATGCTTATCTTCTCTACGTAAATGATATACAAAACAGCTTAAAATCCATGCCTAATAAATTTTGGAATTTCATAAACTCCAAAAATAAGAGTGATGGTTACCCCACTACGTTCTGTTTCAACGGACAGTCATTGGATTCCTCGCCTGCTATCTGTGAGAATTTTAGATCATTTTTTCAATCTGTTTATACAGATGTGGACTCAATTATAGATAAAGAATTCTTCAGCTATCTTGGCGAATCTCCCACTCCTATTTTTATAAATTTGAGTTCTCTGAAGATGACGTGTTAGCTAATTTGTCTGCAATTAAATCTAGCTTTACTCCTGGCCCGGATGGCCTTCCACCCATTTTTCTCAAAAAATGTGCTTTTCCTCTACATAAAATAGTATGCCATATATTTAACTTATCTTTAAGAGCAAGTACCTTCCCATCTATCTGGAAGAGCTCTTTTATTATCCCTATTTTTAAATCGGGAAGAAAAAATAAAATAGAGAACTACAGAGGCATTTGTAAACAGTCCTCTATTCCAAAATTATTTGATATGTTGGTTACTGACAAACTGAATTTTGTTTGCAAATCTTTAATCTGCAATGAACAACATGGTTTTGTGGAGAATCGATCGACTGTTACAAACCTTCTTTTGTTTACAAATTCTGTAATTTCTGAAATCGGCAAGGGTAACCAAGATGATGCAATTTATACAGATTTTAGTAAAGCCTTTGACCGCGTGGACCATAAAATATTGCTATATAAGCTTGATAAATTAGGTTTTCCACTTACTTTCTTAAAATGGATCTCATCATTTCTTTGCGATAGATATCAATTTGTCAAGTTTCGTAATCACTTTTCCAAACAAATTTGTGTGACGTCTGGTGTTCCTCAAGGAAGCCACATAGGTCCTCTTTTATTTGTCTTGTTTGTTAATGATGTTGTTAATTTTGTTCCGGAGTGTAGTATGCTTTTGTATGCGGACGACTTTAAATTGTATTTGTCTGGTAAACACGATGTTTGTTTCCTACATCTAAATAACTGTCTTCAACGATTCTATTTGTGGTGCTCAAAAAACTATCTGTCCCTGAATGTAAGTAAATGTTCAGTTATTACATATTCACGTCGCAAATCGCCAACCTTGTATACTTACTCTTTCAATGGCATTGCTATTCCGCGTGTCTCCTTAATAAAAGATTTGGGGGTGCTTTTAGATTCTAAACTATCTTTCATACATCACATTGATTATGTCACAAATAGGGCAAATAGAGCATGGGGATTACTAAGGCGCTATGCAGGTGATTTTTCTGACCCATATGTTATTAAAGTTCTCTATCTTTCATTTGTTAGATCTGTTTTAGAATATGCGTCCATTGTTTGGTGTCCCTTCTATAATGTTCATATTTTAAGAATTTAATCTATCCAAAAAAGATTTCTCAGGTTCGCCTTAAGAGGGCTTCCTTGGCCGGACGTTAGTAACTTACCCTCCTATCAATCAAGGCTACAATTGATTAGCCTAGAATCGCTTAAAAATAGGAGAATAGTGGCTAGAATTATTTTTGTACATAGGATTCTTATTGGAGAAATTGACTCTCCGGAGATCTTAAGGCTTCTTAATTTAAATATCCCTCGTCCAAATTTACGAATTAACCGATTCTTTAATATATCACATTCTCGTACAAATTACGGCAGGTCATCATCTATCAACGGCTTATTGATAAGCTACAATGATAACATCGATTTAATTGATTTTAACTCACCTATAGCTACTATAAAAAGAAAGCTATTAGATGGTATTCAGTCATAATCGTTTGCTCTATTAAGTTTCTATTTCTTAGTAATATTTTTTGTAAACTATGTACTGTTATAAACTAATGTCTATGAAAATCTAAGTATTTTGCTGACAAATAAATAAATAAGTAAATAAAAAAAAAAAAAAAAAAAAAAAACAAGTGCAGTACTCTCCTTACTTTTGGTCTGTGTATGACAGTGCAGAAAAACATTTCCCGAGAAAACAAAATAATGCTGAAGCGTGGCATCGCAGGCTGAAAGTTTTGGTAAATAGAAATAGAAAAAAAATGAGTAAAACATGTTTTTTGCATTGCATTGCTTGAACTTTGAAGTTTTTTTTTGTTCCCTTTTGCAGGATATCATATAACATTAGTTTATATTTTATTTTTAAATTATTGAAATTGTCATATTTATTACTTAAAAATTTATGTTGATATTATTTATTTCTTATTTTGTTATTTCCTCAAAAAATGATAAATGTTAAACTAAACTGCATTTCAAAAAAACACTCATTGCTTAATTTATTTAAATTTTCTTATTATCCCGCTTTTACAAACAAAAGTAGTTGCTTTATTTTAAAAATCGCGCGATTTTTTTAAAATAAAGCAACTACTTTTGATTGTAAAAGCGGGATAATAAGAAACGGGATTATAAAAAACGGGATTATAAGAGGCGGGATTTAAAAAAAGCGGGATTATAAAAAGCGGGGTTTTAAAAAGCGGGATAATAATAGCGGGATTTTAAGAATCGGGATTATAAAAAGCGGGATATCGAACCCAACCCATCTCATCAAAATATAAACCAGATCAAAGATCGCAAGGTCGAGAATTCATGTAACGAGGGAAATAGCTTGAACGGGAAGAAGATAATGTCAAGGATGAGACTGGTTGCAAAAGCTTGACAAGGTCATAGATTAACATGTGGCTATATTAAGTTCATTGCAAATTGAGGCACCAAATGGACAAATTTTCAAATGATATTATTTTTTCTAAAGTTAGGTCTAGCTAAAATAAAAATTAATAAATACCTTTTGTTTGAATATACTAGCTTTTATGGTCAAGTGCGAGCGCTGGTTTTTTTTTCAACTTGGATAATATGGATTAAATTTAAGTTGTTTGTCCAGCGAAACTGGCACCCATTTCTAGGTCGACACCTATACAAAGTAACAACTTCATACACATTAATCCTTCTCAAGAAATGGCAAGATTTCTTTCTCAATGACTACATGGCGTTGCCCTGTAAAGAATCGGCTTTCATGGGCATATCTTATTTATCTTGTCTGGAGAACCTTATTACCTTAAAACATATTTTATATGGATCCAAACTTCCCCAAAAGCCATGCATACCCACAATAGTATAAATATGTATAACAAAAGGTCATTGGACATAAATTTCTTTTATCTCCGAATCGATATAAAAAATGAATTTGCAGCACTTTAGCACAATTCCTTCGTAGATATCAACAAGTAAGATTTGCCATACTCGTATGTGTAGGATGGGCCAGCAAACAACAACGTTAGTGTGTGTATGGACTACACACATGTTTCCTCAACCATTCTTTGTTAAAAAAAAGGAGGAAACAAAATTGTTTTCATGCCACAAGATAACGAAAAGAAACTATTAGAGAATGGACATAAAATCGAAAACAATATAAAACCTTCCATCTAACTGCAAGACAAAATCAGGAAGTGACGGTAGTATTTTGATCCCTTATCTCCTGCATGAGGACACGAAAGCAGCACAGTAACAACACAGGGCCACTAGCGTTACACTCCCACATTATTATCTCAGCAAACAAAAGCTTTTCATAAAAATAATAATGCGGGGGCCTCACCGAAGGCATACTACGAGTGCAGAAGAAGGAAAACTGTACAAAAGAATATTATAACGTAGGAAAAATCATATCATTTTTATATGTATTTTACTTTGTCCGCCGTACATAGCGGACGACCTTTTAAAAGATTATATTCGTTCTTGTCGTAGGTACCTATACATGGTCGAGGGTTTTCATGCAAACATATAAGTTGGAGATGAAGCGACGAGATGATAACCATAAAACCAACTATCTAAATTGTTGCATGAGCTTATGGTGATGATAATGGCAAGGAAGCAAAAAAAGGACGAAGAAAAACAAAGTAAAAATTAAACTGATGTGTCAGTGTTAACCGAGAGGAAGCGAACGAATTGATTTTAGACTGGTAATCAGGGACGCATGGTTCCTACTACGAGGCTTTCACTCGTCTAATGATGCGCTTGATGGCCTCCATCGCCCATCATTCGCCTTTAAGGACTTAGGACGACAAACTTAATTATCCCGAGAATATGGATTAAGGACTCAAAACAGATTGTGTCATATCCGGAATTGCCAAGGGCGATGGGTTCCGTTACTGCTCCATCTCGGCCACCATAACAACTGTTTGAAATCCAATTAATTTCTTTTATGACACCTCATTTATGGCGAGCTGCTGATGACGCTGATAATAGAACGACTATCTGAAGGTGGTCCTTCACATTACCATATTCTATTAGCGCAATTTATAGTTGTTGGTGCGGTGCGGGCTGATAGTTGGTAGGTGGTAGGTACACAAACGCGCTCAACTCAATGGCCATCATCACAATGCACTTGTTAGTGTTGGTGCGGAGCACAGCACTTCAACTTTACTTCGCGTTCTTGAAAAACAACTTCTACATCATTATCCTGGGTGTATGTGTCGAGTTTTTGTCGACTGTCGGATTTAAGTAAAAACCTTCCTCCGTCCTACCTGTGGAGGATGGTGGCTTCATCTCAGGGGACACTTTTTCATCCCCCTTCCGCTGGTGATGGAATGTTTTCTTTGGCAAATTTTTGTAAGAAAAGCACTAACATTCTGCAGAGAGATACACAAAATGCCTGCCAAGCGATGGGTATGGGTTGAGGGATACCGCTTTTTTGTGTAAGAAAGATGGATAAAGGATCTTTTTTTCAAGCGGAGGTCCTTACAACAAGGCCTGGGTATCCAGAGATATCCTTTTTTGGTCCCTTTTTCATAAGCAATTCGTATTTTTATGTTCGCTTTTTCCCTATAAAGACGTTATACATAATTTTAAACAAACTTTGCCTCTTAAAGACTTGCTGAGCGCGTCTCCCTCTCGTCCTTCGTCGCGTCGGTGCGTTTCGATTGAATCATTTGCTCAAATTTAGAAGTAATAAAGAAAATTTCCATACTTTTCCCGGGTGACTGTTGGGCCAGCAGCATTATCGGATAGAATCGTAAAAGTTTTCCTTTGTGCGAGCCAAAGTTGGGATATCTATGCAAATTGTGGCACGGCCAAGTTATTGATGGCTTCACATACGGGAATTAAGCAGTCTTTGTCTCGGGCGGGAGGAGTTAGTGTTCTTAAATCCAAATGTAATCTCTATAGCTATAGCTTCAGCGATTTCTAGATAGGTGATTGTGATTCAGCAATTCTGCGACCGTTGCGATATTCCTTTATTTACATAAATTGGGCTTCGCAACAATTGTTCGTTCGTTGATTCGATTTGGGGATCGAACTTGCCTTTTCCTTTTACCTCCTTCTTATGGTTGTAGAAGTACTTAAGTTGCTTGTGTTTTGGATGCTGTTGCCGCTTGAGAGTGTAAAAGGATTACGAATACTAATATTCGGGGGAAAACAGAAATAGCTGATTCTGATGTCTTCGGTCTAGGATTAGGTGTAAAAGGAGGAATCGAGAAAATCTCGTTTTCATGCTGAGGATAATTGCCGTTTTCCACGTTTCGGGGATGCTTTCACTTTGGGTATGCACGAGGTCGGATTTGGGTATGAACCATCTTACCACGTAATGGGCTTGGTATAGCTGGCGTTTATGGATTCGTTTTATTAGTTTATATTTAACACTCGCGAATTTGTAGAATGAAAGAAGTACGAGTGAAGAAGGTAGGTATATAGTCGGAATTTTGTTCAGTGGTCACCGATTTCATCTGCACTCTAGTATCGTTCAAGTAATTGCAGTGAGAAGAATAATGAACTCAAATATTTTATATTGATTTCGATTAATAGATAATGAGGACGAAGCGGCATCGTTGGAGCTTACCTCATTGAATGGTTGTAGTTCTTGCAACTTGCCGAATAGCACCTGTTTAACAAACGTAAATATTTAAGCCTTTTGGCTTCAAAAAAGAAAAAGGATAACAAAGAAGAAAAATGGGACGGATAGAAAAGGAAAGAAGAAAAAAAAGTGAATCGCTTTCCTGTTAGCAACTTGCCGGAAAAGAAAGCCAAATGAGAATGGAAACATTTGTTTGGTTGTCTGATTTTCTTCTCTTAGTATTACCGGAGAGAATATAATAATTTAGGCATTTTAAGGCATTAAGGCATTCGGTTTTGATTGTCCAAAAACAAGAGGGAAATGGCTAAATCTAAATCTAAATCTCTCTGTACATTAATGACCTTCCATCCATTGCTAAACACTGCGCATTACATATGTATGCTGATGATGTGCAAATGTACATGAGCTGCCCACTTGGCCTTATCGAACATTGCGTCGCCTGCGTCAATGAGGACCTCGAGGATATTGTGCATCGGTCTAAATCTAATGGTCTTTTGTTGAATCCTACAAAATCCAAGTGCTTAGTTGGCTCAAGGTATCCTTTAGACCTGTCTTATTTTCCTCCTGTAGTCTTAGGTAATGCTCCTATTAAATATGTTGAAAGGGCAAAAAACCTTAGAATGATTTTTAACCGCAGCCTGACCTGGGATAACCATATAAAAGCCGCGATCGGAAAGACTCATGGTGTACTTAGAACTTTGTGGGCAACTCAATCCTTTACTCCCGTTAAGACCCGTATCATGTTGGCAAAAACCTTGGTCATACCAACACTCATCTATGGGTGTGAAATTAGATAGATAGATAGATAAATAATTTTATTTCTTATAAGTTCATTACAAATTCATTATACTTAGAACATAAAATTACATTATTACTATAAGTTTTGAATATAAGAAATATTAGCGACATTCTTTATTTTTATATACTAAGTATTAAAAATAGTGTTGAATGCCACTTCAATGGGCTTATACAAAATTCAATATTAGTTTTGGGTGGGGTGCCCCTAAAAAAGCAATTTGCATTATCAAAAAAAAAAATTGTATTTCACAAAAATGTATTAGAATAGAAAAGAGACTGAACAATTTAAGTTGTTTCAAGAATAAATAATTACTCATTCAAATTTAATTTACTTAAGCATAATATGACGATTAAACCAGAATATTAGACAGAATGGATTCTAAATCACCATAATTCAAATTAAGAAGCCAATGTTTAACACGTTTTAAAAACATTCGAGACATTGATACAGTTCTGATAGAGTAAGGAAGCTTATTAAATAAACGACATGATGAAACTGAATAAAAATTACGATATGCAGTAGTACGAAAGTTTGGTACAGATACCATATCCGAAAAGTTTTTCGATAAGTGTAGCTTTATCAGTAAAAGAAGACTCCGTGTCACTTTTAAAAATACAATTAGGTACGTTTTTGGACTACGAAGGTATGACCATGTGTCAACCTATTTCAGACGCATTTTTGACTTAACATTTGATAGCCTGTTACAGTTTCGCACCGTGACTTTGCTCTCACACATCCTGCGAACACGACAGCCCCCCTATATCCATGAGAAGCTAATAACGGCTTCCTCAAACAGATCTGGTCACTTAATTCATCCACCATACTCTTTCCTTACTTCCGAGCGTCAGTTTTTTATTAATGCTATCGGCTTATTGAATTCTTTGCCGCATTCTATTAGACGGATCGAAAACGCAGCAAGGTTTAAAAACGAATTAATTTCTTATTTTGCCCAAACTTAGTTAAACAATAATGTATTCGTTTTTACTAAGCTCCTTTTTTCTTGTATTATATTGTTAAATCATGTAGGTCTTACCTTATATTGCAGCTTTTATCTGCAGTCTTATCTTATCTCTTAATAATAAGATAATTTGTCTTACTTTTTAAAGATTATTTCATGTTAATGTTGGCCACGACTAAGTTTTAAGTGGTCCGTACGGAGAGTCCATTTTTGAGTAACTTTTTCGAGCGTATTGACTGATATCTCGCTAATAACACATGTAATGTTGTCTTCCAAGACCGCAATTGAAGCTGGCCCATCGGCATAGGCGAGTGATTTGACGTATCCCTTTAACAGCCTAAAGGCGTCAATCGCACGATCTAGGCGGCCAACTGACCGGTCAAAAACGAGAGATAAATTGCTTACTAAACTCATTTCTCAATTTGCTCATCGGTTCGCATGTTTTATGGCATGCACCTCAAAATTGGCTCTCCATATGCACCACTTATAAAGTAACGTTATTTAATCTTTAAATCTTTACAAATCGTTTATTGACAATTAAAAAAGCTTAAAAAACTCCCTTCACAAAGCCTAAGTGTATTATTTTCTCTGTTACTACTTGTTACTGCTGGATGAGCTCTATATTTGTAGAACCCCACCCCACATCGACTGAAGCGAAGGCAACATTTTACGCAAGTAAGTATATACATAGCGTTCCCTCAGAATATAGACTTGAAAGATACACTTTCAGAAGTTTGTACAATAAGATTTTTAATGCTTGCAATACAAACAGTCCACGTGAAAGATCGTTTTCTGCATTTAAGCGCATATAATCTTATTCTATACTCTTTCCAACAAAAATTCTCAGTACAGGCCTTATTTAGGAGTTTTTTTTTTACCAGTGGTGCCTGTAGATACTCTCACGGCACTCAAACGCAAGAATTGCCACTGAAATAAAAACCAAGCCAAATTGTTGTTGTAATTTTCCTAAAATTCGCATACAACCCACCACAACCAGTCTCGAACACAGCCGAATGGGAATGAGCATGATCGTCTTGTGTTCGCTTGCTATTATCATCCACCAAAATAAGCAGTGTGTGTGACTGAAGCACATCAGAAGAGTATTACCATCTCTATAATGAAGCATATCATTAAGGGTTTTTCTATGGATTTTGTCAAAGAACTTTCGGTTTTGGTGCTTTTGAGTACGAATTATTACGTGGGGTGTTGCCATTCGGTTTTAATTTGATTGTATTTATATTGTACAGCTGCACAAGTGCAGTTTTTTTACCATCTGTTTAGGTATATGACATTGCGTCGTGGTTATATAATTTTGTATTCTAATTGCCTGATTGTGTCTACTTTTCAAAATATACATATAGCGGAAAGGACTGGGAATTTTTTTTAGAAAATCTTGCTGATTGAGTTTATGTCGCAAACCGTTTAAATAAAAAAAAAACATAAATACATCCTTTCATCTCATTATGTACCTGTTTGTATGATGTCTTTGTTTTTCCGATGAATGACGCCTGTTTTGCCAATGAATATGGGATTTCCCAAAAGGAAGATATCAAGTAAGGTAGGGATGCAATCATACAATGGGTTGCTTGAAATCGTTAAACGTTACAAAGTCAAGTATGAAACATACGTCGTGGATGAAAGGGCTCAAAATGCGGTACATAAAGTGCTTCGCTTGCCGCCTTATCACTGTGACCTTAATCCAATAGAATTGGTTTGGGCTCAAGTGAAAGGGTTTGTAGCAAGCCAAAACAAGTCATTTAAAATGGCTGAAATAAGAGACTTACTAACGACAGCACTTACAAGGGTTGACAAGGAAAAATGGCACCGATGTGTCCAACACGTTGAACAGGTTGTTGAGCCAAATATGTGGGAAATGGACGTTTTTGCCGAGGAAGCAGTTGAAAGGTTAATAATAGACCTAAATAACGATAGCAGTAGCAGTAATTACTCATCGGATTAGTTGAGTAGTGATATTACAAATTAGTATTTTATGTTTTACAATATTTATAATGAATAAATTGGATTACAGTGATATATTTTTCGTTTTGATTTTTTTTTGGTGATACGAAATTTTATATATTTTGTTGGTCTATTGGAAATACCCTTAAAAAAACGCGCCTATTATTATATTACCAGAAAAAGAAAAAGATAAGGGGAATTTATTTCGTTCCGCAATATTTTTATTTTAAATTGGAAGATGGTAACCCTAACAGAATTGCTCTCTGAGTTATGACGAATAATCATACACACTACGGCAACCCTGTGAGAGCTTTAAAGAGGGACGGATTTATGTAAGTCATTGCAACCAGACTGAGAGATAAACATCCTATCTTCCCTGTACTGACAATTTTTGTTGGATAGAGTATAGAAACATAATGCATGAACAAAGGAAAATGCGATACGCACTACCATGACAGTCACCGTTCACTCAAGCTGATGTCACACACCATGAAGATCGTTGAGCGGGTATTAGATAGCCGAATGTGGAAAATAGTATGGCTATCTGGTGCTGGTCATCGGCGGGTTTAAATAAATATTAGGCATTAACGGCCCATAGAGGGCCTAAAACTTAGCTTCTCAAACCACTTTCTTTGCGAAGTGGAAGGAACCTACAATTTTACGCCGAATCCGAACGGCAAATTTGAGAAGCTTCTCATGACAATTGATATTCTTGCATGTTTGTCAGACGTTCGCAAGAGGTGGGGCAGTGGAAAAGTACTCAAGATGTTACTTGGCCCCGGGCGAGAATTGAACCGGGGACCTTTCGATTAGTAGTCCG
The DNA here is from genome assembly GCA_949715645.1 of Portevinia maculata. NCBI lineage: Eukaryota > Metazoa > Arthropoda > Insecta > Diptera > Syrphidae > Portevinia > Portevinia maculata. The sequence goes on along the minus strand of OX454526.1, from coordinate 3,040,343 downwards.
ACACACTAACCATTGGGCCACTGCGCCCGACCATTGGCGGGTTTGTAGCAGGGAAATCAACCAGAGATGCAATCCAAAGTATATGGATCTTGATGGAAAAACATCGTATCCCTTAAAGGGTTTCGATATGGTGGTTGATTTTGAAGGTCTTTGTTATGGGTGGCATTAAGACAATAAGGAGTTCCAGAAACATACGTACAGATGATGGTGGATATGTATGAGGGAGTAAGGACAAGAGTAAGATGCGCCGTTAGCGTAACGGAGGAGTTCGCAGTAAAAGTCGTTGGACACCGGAAAGCGTCTTAAGTCTTCTGATTCTTATCACAGTCCTTGATTATCTGTTACGAGGAAAAGCGACGGACCCCAAAGTACATCAGTTATTAATTGCTGACGATGCAGCCATTATAAGCGAGGATCAAACGTCCCTGCAATGAGCACTTGATGTATGGGTGGAACTTTTGGAGGAGAATAGGCATCATATTAGTCCCAAAAATCTGAATACTTGTGCTGCATGTTCTCTGATCCACTCCGATCTATTCCAGACATTTATATGAATGAAAGAGTGATTCCAAGTGCGAAAAGTTTAAATATTTTTTGGATCTATTACCAATAGCGAAGCAAGCTGTGATGAATACATCAAGCATCGCATAAGCGTAGGGTAGATCAATTGGCGGAAAACTCTGCCATCTCCTGTGGTCGAAAAATGCCCCTAAGCGCAAAGGAAGGCTCTACACCACAGTTGTGCGCCCGGCACTCACATAAGGTTCACAATCTTGGACAGCGTACAAAAAGTATGAGGGTTAACGGGAGCTGAGATGAAGATGCTTTGCATAACAGCAAGCGAAACAAAGATCGATCGAATAAGAAGTTCCAAGATCTGAGGAAGCCTTCACGTCTGAAAGAAAATGGAGCGCTACGGGCTCAGTTGGTACTGTCATGTTCAAAGGAGAGATCTTAGGAACCCTTTCAATAAAGCAATATCAAGCAAATTCCCATTCAAACGCGAAGTAGAAACAGGCCTAAAAACTCCTGGAACAGACAAATGCAGCAACACCAGCATTTGATTGGGCTCAGTGACGAAGCGATTCGAAATCGTGAGGCCTTACCGTATTTTCTGAGGACGAACCGGCGAAAGCCACAGGCGGCCAGAAGGGATACAGTTAAGTGGGAGGGTTATAATCCCTTTAATCCTGATCATATCCTCACCGTCATTAAGGAAGAAGAAGAAGAATATGTTTGCAGAAATATTCTCAGAGCTATATTTATATTTACATTTATTTAATTTATAACAATAACGGTGCGTACAGTAAGATTACATCTTTTATAGTACTTACATATTTTGATATACATACTTAGAGATAACAATGGTATCCGGAAGAAAGCAGAAAATGGAAAAGGATTGGGAAAGGATTAGGGTTGATTTTGAGAGGGACGAAAAATGTAGAAAGATTGCATGTTTAAACTGTTTGTAATTAACAATTGATTTGATTTGAGACGGGAGCGAGTTCCAGAGTCTAGCAGCACGTTTGAAAAATAGACAGGAAGAGTTCAAGTAATTACTGAGGTGAGAAATAATATTGATACTTCTGGCGAACCGATTGAAATACAGTTTCGTAAACAAATATGATAGCGCTTTAAGATGAATTAATTTATTTAAAAATATACAGTTTCTTGCGTTGATGTGTTGCTTTAAAATGCAACCAATAAGATTCTTTGCGAAATTAGAAACGTGGTCGTGTCGTCGTAGCCCGTAGACATAGCGAACAGCGTCATTAAATGCTACTTGTAATTTACGCTGAGATAGGGAGTCCAGAGCGCTGTACATGATTTCAGCATACGAAATTAAGGGCAGAACTAAAGAGAGTATCAATTTGCGTCGGGTTTAAACAGGGGTAAAGTGAGCAGAAGGCCACAGTTTTCATAGGCATCCATAAATGCGACCAATAACCACATTTGTATCTTTATAGCCAGATAGATAACGGTCTATAGAAAAGCCAAGGCTGGTGCAGTGATCAACTGCAATAATTTTACTATCACGGACCCATATGTCAGGTAAAGTACTCGTACTTAGATAGAATTTTCTTTTTGATATTGCGACGAACACTAGCCCAAGCGTTTATATGGTTGAAGTCCTCATTAATAGCAATGGACAGTTCATCAAGCTGACGGAGTGGCCGGGCCAGATGAAGCTGAACATCATCTACGTATAAGTGAACCGAAGCATGTAAGCAACATGATATAAGATCATTGGTAAACCTGCAAAAGAGTATTAGGACTCCTTGAATAACAGGTCTTGAAGCTTCCCGACATGCCAGGTCACCTATGCTAAACAAGTTTAGCAGTATCCACTTGAGAACATCGTGATTGATTTTGTCGAATGCAAATAGAGTCGGACTTCATAGCTATTACACATTCCATTACTTCATCTTCATTGAATACTTCGAAATCCTCCAGTCTAGGCAAGGACGAATTCCTTAAAGATATGACTCCTAAGTCTCCAACCGAGATGGGATCACCAAGAAAAAAAAATTTGCTAAGATTGCTCCATAATTTTTTAGGGGGTAAAGAGGTGTTATGTTTGGATGAGTAATAATTTATTTTAGATCCTAAATTATACAAGTGGCTTGATTACGGGGTTCCTTGAAGGCACTCCCATTAGCAGCCTTTGACTGTGCTTCCATCTACTTTGCAATTTATTTCTATTTTTATACCATATTCTAGGGGTATATTAATTTTGACGCATAGTTTGTAACATACCTTAATATTGCCCGTAGACCCCTAAAAGTTACTATATTTATGATCAGCATCGATAGTAATGTCGATCTAGCCATGTCCGTCCGTCCGTCCGTCCGTCCGTCCGTCCGTCCGTCCGTCGGCAAAAATTAGGCCTTTAAACTGGACCTAGAGAGCTGAAATTTTAACCATATACTCTCTAGGGTCCCGAAATAATCAAGTTTACGAATTTTTGAAATCCGCCCACAGACACGCCCACAAACTCAAAAAAACAAAATTTTGGAAAAAATCGAATTTTGAGCTAGGAAGCTGAAATTTTTTATATATGATCTATGACTCCTAAAACTGCTCGGGATATAACATTTTCAAAATCCGCCCACTGCCACGCCCACAAAAAAATAAAACAATTTTATTGAAAAACCGAAATTTGAGCTAGGGAGCTGAAATTTTTAATATATACTCTCTAGGGGCCCTTTAAGCTCATGTATAAATATTTTCAAAATCCGCCCACTGACACGCCCACAAATAAATAAAACATTTTTTTTGAAAATCCAAAGTTTGAGCTAGGGAGCTGAAATTTATAATATATACTCTCTAGGGGCCCTTTAAGCTCATGTATAATTATTTTCAAAATCCGCCCACTGACACGCCCACAAATAAATAAAATAATTTTTTTGAAAATCCAAAGTTTGAGCTAGGGAGCTGAAATTTATAATATATACTCTCTAGGGGCCCTTTATGCTCATGTGTTAATTTTTTTTAAATCCACCTACTGACACGCCCACAATTAAATAAAACAATTTTATTGAAACACCCAAGTTTGAGCTAGGGAGCGTTTTTTTTATAAAATCCTTTAAATGTTATATAACAAAATATGTAGAGCGTTCTTAACAATTCAACCATACTTAGACTTTTGTCACGCCCACTTATGAGGGATAGGAATAAGAATAGGGTATCCAACAGTTCGCCCAAGCGGACTGTAGCCCTTGCCTATGTTTTTAATTGCAGTTAACACAGCCGGCAACATGCGTTTTGGACTTTTACCGTCTTAGTGGGAACAGATATGAAAAGCAAGAACCGTATCTATGATGAGGTTTTAGAAACTTTTTTCAAAAAGACTAGACCTATTAAACTTACGTATTAATAATACATCCATAGCTACTTGTTAGGGTGGTCCTTATTTTTCGACTTTTGAATTATCCCCGGGGCACTTTCTCATTCGATTATATACCTCTAAATGTGAAATAGGTTTTTTTTGTTTTTTTTTTGTTAAGATTTAGAGGTCGCTACCAGATGTCAACATTTTTACAGAAAGCCCTCGCCTCGACCCCTCTTCTGTACCGATGCGTCGAGATTTAGCCCGCCCCGCAATAATAAGTCATTTACGAGAGCGCACGCGTTTTATTTGTAAAAGTCATAGTAACGTGTTTCAACGTGTAGTCTAAAAGTAACGGACTCAATAAAGCTACTAGAAATCAAAGTAAAGTTTGGCTTATCGGTCAATTATTATCCGAATTAACACAATCAACATTGCCATCAATCGGTGAAGATTTGATGTCCTGAGTAGGTACCTATAAAAAAAAAAAAAAAGATTTTGAGTTTTTTTTTTAAATTCAAACCTTAGTAGCGACCCCTAAATGTCATTTAAAAAAATTCAAAAACATACTAAAATAGTTTCGTATGGTATATAATCAAACTACGTGGTGCCCAGCGAAATTAAAGACAAAAATATTTTTTCTTAGCAATAAGGACCACCCTCCTAATACTTATGGTATAGGTAATATTGTTTCTTAAAACAATAATTAAATAAACAAAAGTTAAAACAAATTTAAAAAAAACATAATCGGACCCGAGTCTACCACTTCCCCATCGTGGTCCTGGAGAAAACTAAGATAAATCGTTGTTATGGAATAAAAAAAGGGTTTATATCACTTGGTTGAGAACATCACGGAATGACCCTGCTAACTAACATTATAGGGATTTGTTTAAATTGTATTCGCCTTTAATTTTGTCCACATCTATTTTTATAGTTTTTTCTTCCGCCTATTGGTAAACAACACATTTTGCTCTGCCTTTTTTAGTTTGCAATTAAATATTCGGTTCATCACCGAAGGCTACTCATACATATGTATAAGACGTTACAACATATCTTATTGTTGAACGAATTTTTCACTCGCAAATTTGAGATTTTTGCTTCTTTAGATAGGTACTACTAAGGTACAAAGTAAATTGCAGAAAATATTATGTTCCTTCTTCCAGACCAGGAATAATGACAGGGATACTCGCTCTGGTGACAAATTGATATCTCTATTCTCCGCGACAAAATTCCAGACCGTTCTGTTTGAGTAACAAATTAGTTTTTCCGGACGAACATTTAATTGGATTCACGAAAATTCGTTTGTATTATTTGCCTGTGCTATATTTAAATTAATATTAAACCAACTCATGAGTCATGTTAGGGTATCTTGAACGTGTCTAGACTATTTTCCCTGATGGAGGCAATTTGCTACAGATTGTCACAAGTCCTTCTCTTCTGCCTTTTACAAAGCACATACACGCAAAAATGATCCACATTCAACCACCCAACCCTCAGATTTAATTCAATTATTGTATTTGTCCTCTAGCTGTAGGTCCTTTAAAGAAAGTATGTATGTATGTATGATGTACAAAACACATTTGAGTAGGAGAAAAATTACGCCAGTTAATTTTGCTGTCAACATTCACTGTCGATTAAGTAAGGAGGTCACGGAAAGGATACGGATACGAAACACAAAAAAGAAATGAAACTCTTTTTTTAAATTAACCAAATTCCTAGGGGTATACGAGCACAAAAGCGCCTGCTTGCTTTCAGCTTGATTATTTAGAAAAAAAGGTTTCAACTCTAATTGTTTAATACTTTTATTCGGAAACAAATGCTAAGAAGGTTCTTTTGTCGAAAGGGAAGCAGTCAAATGTTCCCTTGAATTTTAAAGTTCGTATAACTTTGAATAAGTCGTACTTGTTCCGCACCCTCGTAATGTATGAACGTAGAAATTGTTAGCGCCTATGATAGAGTACAGCATATTGCATTGGTGTCGCATACGAACGCGTCTCAGTGCTGTTGATCCTCCTCCTTTTGGGGCTTTTCTTATTGCCCGACTGATGGTCCTGTCCCTGTCGCTTGTTTTGCTTTTGCTGATTTGTTCTTCGTTTCTGCTTTTGTTTTTGGTTCAAATTGTTTTGTTTTCGTCTTTTGTTTTCTTTTTGTTTGAGAGCCTTCCTTCGCACTGGAGTTTGTTGTTTATTGTTTTTCCTTTTCTTTTTGTTCCTGTCTACCTTCTGCTTGTTTCCCTTCTTCCTTCGAATTGGTTTTTGTTCCGTTTCATCAGCAGCATGTTCTTGTTCTTTATCTTGGGTCTTGTGCTTAGGTGGCGCCAAGAAAGTATTACAATCCTGATCACTGTACACAACTATATTTCCATATCGGCACATTGTCATACCCGGTTCTGGTTCCTGTCTTGCTTCAAAAGAACCCATGCTTCTGGACTCGATCAGTTCAAGGATATCACCGTTTTTGCTTATTAATTCAGCTAATCCAACATCCCTTAAGTTTCCTCCCCGCACCGCCAAGTCACCGCTTGCAACATTCTGCTGCAGACTTTTGTTGGGTATCGTTGCAACTACTCTGACGGGTTGTTCAGCTAAAAGAAAACCACAAAACTAGATTGCCTATCCCGTGAATAAAAATGGTCACAAATTTACCGCTCACCCATGACAAGACTGCCAAAAATATTGTCACTACACAATAAAACGATCGCATCTTGACCATCCGTTCTCTGCCAAGCTACTCAACCCAATTCAAATTGGTTCAACACCTTTTATAGCCATGATGAAAGTTATGCCAGCATTTGACGATGTACATACAAATTATTTAGGGTCAGGTTAAATTTGACTTAGGTCACCAGGCTACCGCTGGCTTAAAAAATTAAAGATAATTTAGATAAAACCTCGTCGACTGCGCCTCGATTGGAGACATAATTTATTCAATATTTTGTTAGTTTTCGCAAACCTTTGCATATTCATTGTCGACCTGGAATTTCTCCAATTAAGAATGCGAGGAAACACAAATAGAGTTTATATTCTGAGGCAGCAAAAACAGGTCAGGCTGCCTGCTGCCTGCCGGCACAAAAACTCAATTTGCATATCTAACTGAATGATGAATTATGTTTCCAGAAAAAGTTCAATTTCAATGATACATGTGTATGTAAGCCTGATGGGTTAGTGTTTTGTTTTGCGGATCCACAATAAACAGTATGTAAATGTAATTTCCCTTTGAATTTCTCTTAAAGGCGGTGCGTATATATTTTTTGTTTTGTTAAATTCTAACTGAAAGGAATTCTTTTTTTTATCGAACGTGAAAATGTTTAAATTTAAAATAAATGTCGGCTTGGCCGGAAATGAAAAAGAGAGAGTTTTTAGACACAGCCATCTTTTATCCTGTGAGTCCCAGGCACGTTGCTTTCAATAAATTAACAGGAACAAAAACGTTGGCATCTGTGATGGCTTGGTCTTTGCAACGGAGGCTTGGGCTTCCTTGTTCGCGGTTGTGTCTTCTCATAAATTCGCCCTACTCCTCAACTGTCTGAACTAACTAAATAACCCATACTTTAGCGCTCCCTCTACTACACAACATTGTTTACCAAGCTATGAGTTTTATAGAAAGGGTGTTCAAAGTTGACGTATCATTTTAAATTGGAGGTCACTTTTTTTACAGCTATTAGATTACACCCAAGTTTTTTTCAGCTATGAAGTAAATACATTCCCGTTAGCTAAAACGGATCGGCACACTATTGAGCAACGTGTTTTTATTATTAAAACTTATTTTAGATATGGTGAAAGTTTTGCAGAAGGTGAAAGAAAATATACGGTAGAGAAAATTCTCCGTCAAACCGTCTTATTATTAAACTTATCGTTCATAAATTTGAAGAAACTGGTTCGGTTTAAGATCAGAGAAGTAAAGCCTATCATCGTTGTGGTCGTTCGAGTGGAAATATTGCAGCTGTTAGCAGAAGTGTTACTGTAGAACCAAGGACGTCAATTCGTCGTCGTTCACAGCAATTCAACCTCAAATCAAGAGTTTTGTTTAACATTTTGCAATCAACGGAAGGCGCTCTGTTTAAACTAACAACAGAGATAAAAAACGCCTACCGGTGTAAACAGATTGCACTATGTGCCTTTCTGGACATACGAGTAGAGGGTGCTTTTGACAGCACTGGATATGAATCCATATGAAATGCTTTGTACCATAGAAACAGACAAACCAACTATTAAATGGATGAAAGCGATGCTGGAAAGTCGCGAACTAACTGCTTCGTCAGGTATGACCTCAGTATCAGTAAGAGCCGTAAGGGGCTGCCCACAAGGGGGAGTACTATCACCTCTCTTGTGGACTTGCTATACAAGATTTTTTTTTTTTTTTTTATAATTTGCGTGCGCTACTTTTTTCTGTAGTGACACAGTACCCTTATAATGGTAAAACCACAGCGCAGGCATTTAGTTTGTTGAGCAAGTAGCTCCCAGAAATTTCATTGCCTATTTTTGGGTGCTACTACTGAAAGAATAGGAGGATAGGAAAGAAGTTTGGTGCGATGGGATTTTTTTTTCTCAACAGGTGGCACCTAAATTGCTTTAGGGAGATCAGTTTTTGTTGTGTGTATTCAATTTATAAAAATCATGGCCCTGGTCAGGATTCGAACGCACGACCTGCCAATCACTTAGTGAATACACTATCATCGCACCATTGCCACCTGCAAAGATGAGCAATTTGGGCTACACTACAATTGGGTACGCCGATGATATAGTCATCATTGTCAGGGCCAAAGACTCAATTGGAGTCAAATTAAAAATGAAAAACGCTCTAAAGACACCCACAGACTGGTGCATCAAGGAAAATCTTTCCATAAATCCCCGTAAAGCCTTTCACCAAAAGGAGGAAATTATACCTAGATCTAATCGCAATTAACGACACGGTCGTGGAGTATTCCGAAGAAGTCAAGTATCTTGAAGTAATCCTAGACAAGAGACTTAACTGGAACTTTCACATTAACAAATCACTAAAGCTAATAGAGCTTTATGGGCCTGTCGGCGCACATATGGCAGAGTCTGGGGAATCTCTCCAAAAATCGTCCACTGGATCTACGCAGTGATGATAAAACTCATTGTAACATACGCTTCCATACTATGGTGCACAAAATCCACACAAAAGATCGCAATAGAGAAACTCAGAAAGGTACAACGGCTTGCGTGCCTAGGTATCTCCGGAGTCATGCGAACCTGCCATATAGGCAATAACAGGACTAACACCTCCCCACATACATTCAAAAAGTGGCGACCCGCTGTGCAACAAGTCTAATATAGTTAAACGAAATAACTTAAGGACCATCTGGAACTTAAGACTCTTCTCGATGAACTTCTGGAACTTAATATGAACTGCGCGGTCACAGACCGCATTCAAAAAACACCATGCTTCAACAAATGTTTTTCCACCGTGATCCCCAAGAGAGAAGCATGGGTTAGTAATAACCCACCAAACAGCCACAACGGCCTAAAGTGGTATACGGACGGTTCTAAAATGGAAACTTGGGTAGGAGCGGGAATATACGGACCAAATAAACGCTTTACTATACCCATTGGAGAAAGTCCCAGGCTATTTCAAGCAGAGCTCCAAGCCATTCAAGAATGCGCCAGCCACATTTATTTATCTGGCATAAAAGGTGCAATCATCCAAATATTCACGGATAGTCAAGCAGCTATAAACGCCCTTAACTCGCACACCATTGACTCCAAATCAGTCATGTACAGATTCAATACCCTCCAAACACCCAGATAAAGAAACAAGACCAAATTATGGTGGGTTCCGGGTCATGTAGGGGTAGAAGGTAACGAAAAGACTGACGAACTTGCCAGAAAAGGTTCAGAAACACTTTCATAGGTCCCGACCCTTTCTGCTGCACTCCTAGATCAGCAGCAACGGCAGCAATAAAAACCTGGGAACATAGAAAATGTGTCTATCATTGGGAAAGCATTCCATCAGTTCTAAGACAGGCCAAACGAGCCATTTGGCCATCCAATAACTATTCCAGCAAATGCCTAAGGCTAAGCAGGCATGATGTCAAAAACCTAGTAGGTTACCTTACTGGTCACCATGGTTTAAGATATCACCTAAACAAAATGAAAATAGCAGACTCTCCTGAGTGCCAACTCTGTCTTAAAGAAGACGAGTCAGCTGAACACATGTTATGTGAATGTCCAGCCCTCAAGTTAAGTTTTAAGTTTTTTAAGTTAAATTGAGTTTTATTTCTATAAATATGTTACAGTTAAAGTTTAGCTTAAGTCATAATAGGTTAGGCCTATGGCCGTCTACCAGTTTGACAAAATATAAACTAAAGTTCTTTTATTAAAAATCTCCTTTTATAATTTGTTTTCTATAACGAAGTGTTGCAACAGTGTAGTTATATAGGACATCCCATCCTTTTTCTCCATTTAAAATGTTTATTGCTTCATCTTCCTCTAAGACATGTTTTACAAACATTGATAATCGGAATTCTCTTAGAATTCAACAAACACCAATAAAGTGCAAGACACCTTCTCTCTTTTTCATATTGCAGAGTTCGCAAAGTGTTGGTAAATCTGGACGATGTGGCATAAAATTTAAACGGACAAGTTCACCTCTCATTTGAAAGACAGTACTTATTTTTTCAGCTGAGTAACTGCTAAGGAAATACGTTTTTTTCATTTAAAAAATGGTTAAGTTTGCTGTAGTAGTTCCTAAATAGTGACGATTCGGCTCCTTCAACATATTGGTCATACATATGTCTGCCAAGATTCTCCAAAATTGAGTTAAATTTTTCTCTTAAGAGATGCGGTTGCTCGTTCACCTGAAATGTCAGATTCATTCCGCATTCGACCGCTACTTTTTGCCATTCCTCAAGAACGTTTCCATTTGTTCCAATTATGCTTTTTAATACTACGTTTGGTATTCTGGATTCATTCATCTCAAATAATTTTAAAACATAATTGAAGTGCATTTTGAGGGTGTACAAGCGCAGGGGAGGAGTTCTAGTTTCAATGTATTGCATATACGAGTAGTTAGGGGTATTTTTTGGTAGCCGGAATATCCTCTTTAAGAAGTAGCATCATAGCATTTGTAACCCCATATTTGAGCTCCGTAGAGCATTATCGAGGCTGCAGTCGAGTGGAACAAAGTTTGTTTTGCACTTAGCGACATATAATTCTTTTTGAAACAACGTTCCCAGATTGCACAGATAGCTCTTTTAGCTTCAGCTAATTTTTCACCAAAGTGCGATTTTAAACATAAAGAAGACGTTATTAGGATACCTAGATATTTGTATCTGGATACAACTTCAATTTCTTCACCATCTAACTTCCACTTTTCCACATGTGAGTAAGGACCTCCTGCATTTCTAAATATCATGACTTTTGATTTCTCAAGATTAACAGTGACATTCCAACATTTACAATATGCACTAAGTCTGTTTATCATTAGCTGCATTCCTTGGATAGTTTCACACAGAAATACGATATCATCCGCATACATCAATGCCGGGATTGTTACATCGTAGAACCTTATTCCACCTTTGACATCATCTGTTATATCATTAATGTATAGTACTCGTATAAAGAGTAGTGCACTTAGAATATACGCCCATTGAGGTTTTGAATTCTTCAGAGATTAACTCTCCATCCCACACGTATGCAATATTATTCTCATACAAAGCTCGCAGAATTTGAATGATTTTGCTTAATACACCGATTTTGGAAAGCTTGAAAAAGAGTGCTTCACGTTATATTGTATCGAAAGCTGCTCAAAAAACTACAAAGAATGCGTACAACTTTTTTTTCTTGCTCTTGTAAGATTCAGTAATATTAGTGAGACAGAATATCTGGTCGATTGTAGAATAACCTTTCCTAAATCCAGCTTGAAATTCTTTAAGAATGTTATTTTCTTGAACCCATTCGTATAATCTTTTATATATGAATGCGGCAAACAGTTTGGCTGAAGTGTTCAAAAATGTGATTCCTCTGTAGTTCTTCGGGTCTTTGTAATCACCTTTTTTATGAAGTGGGAAAATGATTGCTTTCTTGAATGTATCAGAGACATTTGTAGAATCAAAGATTCGATTATATTCTATTGTGAGATAATTCATAACTTCGTTTGTGCAATTTTTATAAAATTCGAACGGGATGCGGTCAATACCTGGTGCTTTGTTTGATTTCGAGTTGTTTATAGCTTCCTTGACTTCTTCCAGAGTAAACGCGGTGTCTAGTTTTTGATCTATGAGTAGTGGGGCTGCATATTGAAATAAAGGAGAGTTTAGTGGAGCATTGAGGAGCTTATCGAAGTGAGTCCTAAGTTGCGGGGATTTAAGAGACAAAGAGATGTTTGACGTGTATCCGTTTATGTACTTGACAGCTTTCCAGAATTGCGCCGAGGACTTTGAGGTGTTTATGAGCGCGATATTTTGCTTTTCAAGGGCTACTTTTTTGCTATGACAAATGCGCTTGTATTCTCTGTTGGCATCTTGATAGAGTGTTTTGAAAATGTTGGCGTTATTCGTTCTCAAGAGTTTCAAACATTTAAAGGATTTGTCTCTTGCCCTCAAACAATCTGAATCAAACCATTTTTGCTTATATGTTTTATAGATTCTTGGGTCCTTGTGTTGCGGAATGGATTTCTTTATGATTTCTGTTAAAGCCTCAATATCAGCTGTATAATGCTGCGTGCTCAGTTTCCTAAGGTTTATATTCATGTTCCGCTGATAGGTTTCGAGTATCCGGTTGTTCCAAACAAATTTTGGTAAAAGGCTTATTGGCTTCGTGTGATCATAGTTGCTGCTGACAGCAAAATTGATAGTTACTTCCAGTGGCATATGGTCCGAAAAGATCTCAATTCCAACTTGAAAATTGTTCAGAAGTTTATACCACTTTCCCGAGACAAAGCAGTAATCTATTATAGAGCTATTATTCCTCTGGTAAAGGTCAGTTTACCTTCCGAATCACCTTTGCAGCTACCATTCAACAAACGCATGTCATACTCATCGGCAAGTTCAAGAATTTTTGTTCCTTTGTTATCACAAATTGGGTCCTTAGATTTCCGATAAGGTTCCAAAAAACTGCTATTGTATCCGGATGCGAAATTGTTTTGTGATAGTCCTACTCGACCATTAAAATCACCAATAAGCATTATATCACTGAAGTCTAATGAGTGTAGGGAGTCACAGAGTTTGTCGAAATCACACTGCCACTTATTGCAATTTAAAGATGAGCCTGTTGCCAAAACTACATTGGAAAGACGGAAACTTGGAAAGGTACAGGGCTAAACTGAATCGAGAAATTAGCTCAATAAACGAAAGTGAATTGCAATCTATCACGGGTACAGGTGCTCTTACCGCTTGTATTTTGAAAACGGAAACACCTCTTCAACCGACTCCAAGAGAAATAGGCAAACAACCGTGGTTCGACTGGGAGTGTGAAGCCGCCAGGAAAAAATGCTTTGCTTTTTTACCGCTTCTCAGAGGTGTGGGCACAAATCACGCAAAAATTATGTACAAGAAGGCGAACAAGAAGTACCGAAGCTTATGTGCCCTAAAACATAAAGTGTACATGCAGAAAATATCAGCAATGCTTATGAGTATAAATGACTCTCACAACCTCTTCACAAGGGGTATTAAAGTCGAAGCACCCCTACTAGCCGAGTATTTCGAAAAGCTGCTAAACTCGCCGCAAAATCCAAAACAAATACAGTTCGCTCTACCTTTTGTCGAAGTTGAATCACTAGATCGACCTATAGTTTTTCAAGATCTCGCCAGATTCGTCAACCGATGTGCTTTAAACAAAGCTCCGGGCGAAGATCGGATCCCCTATGAATTCTTCAAAAATGCAACAAATGACTTCTTGGAAAAACTGGCCAAAACATACAACTTCATTTTTACAAATGGAGAAGTACCAGAAAGTTTCAAGAAAAATATAATCTTCCCGATTCTCAAAAAAGGAGACGCAAATGAACCAAGCAACTATAGAGGGTTATCGTTTTTAAACGTGGTCACCAAAATATTTACAGGAATAATCTTGGAGCGCTTAACAGACTGGATACGCGAAAAGGAGTTACTCAGCGAATTTCAAGCAGGTTTCCGCAAAGAATACTCCACAGTTGACAACATCTTTTCTTTGACTAGCATTGCCCTAACCTACTTGGAAAATGGGAAGAAACTATATGCCTTCTTCGTAGACTTTAAGGCGGCCTTCGACTCCATCGACAGAAGAGCCCTATTCTTTAAACTTAGTAATCTGGGAGTCTCAACCAGAATGCTTAGAGTACTTCATAAGCTCTACGAAGATAACAGCACTGCGGTCTGGGACGGTAACATCTTGTCCGACTGGTTCCAGACGAAAACGGGAGTAAAACAGGGCTGCCTATTGAGCCCTCTTCTATTTTCAATCTACCTAGATGATTTTGATCGCGTATCTGCCTGGAGAAATAATGTTTGCGGAAATTAATATCAAGCTCTTGCTATACGCTGATGACATCGTCATACTTGCGGAGTCCCCAAACATGTTACAGATCATGATCAACAGACTTCGACAATACTGCGAGCTATGGAATCTAAAACTCAACACAAGCAAATCCAAAGTCATGATCTTCCGAAATGGCACGGGACGATATGCAAGGGACGAAAAGTGGTCCTGGCAAAATGAAGAACTTGAAAGGGTTAAACAATACAAATATCTCGGAGTGCTGTTAACAGCCCAGCTATCTTTTAAAAAAACACCTACAAGAGAAGCTCAAGGAATCCAAACGAGCAATAAATTGTACTTGGAAGGGTATATTGGGCAAAAGAGGTGTATCTCCGAGCACAACATTTAAGATTTTCGAGGCCGTTATGAGGTCAATCATGTGCTACGCAGCACATAGGCGCCCCCAGGATTTTTCCCAGGGGGGGGCAGACAAAATATTTTGATGAAATTTTTAAGGCAATTTTAAATTTCATTGACAATTGATTTAATTTTTTTATGGAACCTACTCACCTTTTTTTTCTTTTATGATAATAATTAATACTAAAATAACGCTCATTAAAAATTTATTTTTATTGTTTTGAAAACAGGAATTGCAGTTTTCGTGGTTTTTTACCAAAACGATCTATAATTTTATTATAAAAATCCGTATCTTCTTGTATTAAATTTTTGTGAATGTTCATCATGCACAACGCATCAAGCCTTTCATCGCTCATTTTTGACCTAAGCCAAGTTTTTACCTTCCTCAATGTACTGAAAGATCGCTCTGCTGTACATGTAGTGGCGGGAATGGAAAGTCCTATAGAAAGTGCTGCGAAAACCGAAGGAAAAAATTCTTCCGCATTTTTCAACACATCACATACATTGGTATATTGAGTTTGGTCAAAATTCATCTTATTGTAGTTAAACCACATAACGGACTCGGCAGAAAAATTATCCAGAAAGGATCCATATTTACCAGTTATCTTTTGGACAATCGAATTGAAATTGGATGAGTCCATGCTTTGCATATTTTTAGGAGATAACTGAAATATTGCGTATGCGGGCTCATTTTCTTCTGAAAACCGCTCTTTAAGGGACATTATCAGAGAATCCAAGTAAGGAACGAGAATTGATATTCTAAAATAATTTTCTGGTGAAGTCGAAGGAATATTCGATCGGTGAGTTTGTTTCTTTACAATTCTTGGGCAGCTCAATTCAATACCGGATTCACTTAAACATTTTTGAATTGTTTCCCAAAGCGTTTTGAAGGAATTCTCAGCATTCTCCCGATCTTCTTCAAAATGCTTGTTTAAGATAGTGATGTGCTCTTTCACACTTAATAAATTCTGGTCAACTCCCTGTAAAATATTTGCGACTGGTTCAAGTATCGATGAGTAATGAGCCATTATAAACAAGCAGACTAAAAAACTCGAATTAGAGCACGAGTAATACAGTTGAAGGGCACGTTGTTTTGTAACACGGTTTCCCTCGACCGCCAGTTTTTGCAGTGCTTCCATTACAACGAGTATGTTTTCCCTGAATACTCGTATACTTTTGTATTTTGCTGTCCATCTTGTTTCACAGAACAGGGGGATGCTGGGAATACATTTTCTTCGCAAAGGACTTTCCCGGAAAAAAGTAATTATTTCTTTTATCGTCCCAACAGCATTTCTGATCTCGGACACTTCGCTTACATCATTTATCACTAAATTTAATTTGTGGGAGCTGCAGTGGAAAAAATTTGCCTTTGGGTACAAATCTTGTATTCTTTTCCTTACCCCACTCAATTTTCCAGCCATGGTGGAGCACCCATCATAAGCTTGTCCAACCAAATTTGACAAGTTCAACCCGAAATTTGTTAGTGACGATGAAATTGTGTTCGCTATGGTAGCAGCATCCATACTTTCTAGAGTTACAAAACCTACAAAATCTTCGCGCACTTGGAATTCACCTGTTGGCATTTTATGGACAAATCGTATTCCCAATGACAGATGTTCTGTGCCGGATATATCGCTTGATTCGTCCGCTATTACAGAAAAAAATCGATTTTTGTTGACGTCTTCAATTATTTTTTCTCTTAAAATGTCATTGCCAATTTCAATTAACTCATTTTGAGTGCGGTGAGAGATGTACGTTGCGTTAGCTGGTGAATGGAGCAGATGATCTTTCAAAATTAAGTCTCCAGCATCTTCTCTAAAATGCAGCAAGTTGTTAAAAACTGCAGTTTCATCTGTCTTACCCCTTAAGGAAATATTGTTTGTGGCACAAAATACGATTGTTTTAACTATCGGTAAGATTTTATTCCTGTTTGTTTCGATTTGTTTTTCTATCGAAGTGTTGATCAGTTGGTCAACACTTTTGGCCTTGTTGTCTAAAACTTTGCAAAATTCGTTAACTTTTTCTGTAGATTCAGAGTGCCACTTTGATTTCAAATGTTGTTTCGTATGTTCATGGAAGTCTTTGTACCTACTAAATTCTTTCAGAATAAAGCCACCTTGAAACCCGCGATCAACTTTTGGCCTAAAAAGAACACAATAGCGGCAAAGAACACCTCTTAATTTGGCAGAATATGATATAAATGGGTAATCAGTTAGCCACTGATATCGAAATACCCGAGGTCCATCTGTGTCATTCTTAAAATCATATGATTTTGGTGGAATCCATGGTTCTCTCAAGGCCTTCAAAATTTGATCATCGGGTATTTTTGAGTGGTTTACGAAATTTCCAATGTCATATTCATGGTATATTATGTTCGTCGAAGAAGATGCCTTCGGCTCTTTTGGCTTTTCATTGCTTATCTTCGAAGATGCTTTCTGCTCTGGCTTCTCGGTATTAGCAGTTTCATCTTCTACGAGCCGGGGTCGTTTAAAGAAGTTTCTTATGTCCATTTTAATGTTGGTTAAAAAAGTACTAAAAATTAAAAGATAAGAATATTATCCAAACTAAAAATGATATTCAGATAGCCAGATAGCATAATATTTTTATCCTGATCGCAGTAGAACTCGTGTGTGTATAAGCTTGCGATTTGTATATTAGAACTTTACCAGTAAATGCGTCAGACATAAACACAATCACAATTTACATCCACCCGAGTTATATTGAGACACATAATTTCTAATAATAGTGCTGTTTTTTCGTAAGGATTTATACGCTGTTATGAACATGTTAAATCCAACAACACCCTTAGGACAGATGAATTCAATTCCTTAGCAGGGTTTTCAGTTTCGAGATTTGGCGAATTATATTCAAACTGGCGATTTGAAATTTGGTCGGTATAAGATGCAACTAAAAGCTAGAGCGAGTAGGTATAAGATGCAACAAAAAGCTAGAGCGAGTAGGTAGGGTTTAGGCAAGAGGGGCAATTTTCTAAAAAATTGACTTAAGACAGAAAAAAAATTATTTAAAAACAAAGGTAAGACCTGCAATGCCATGCTTTACTTTTTTGGAAAGCCAGAATTCTCTGCTTTAATCCCAGTTTTAAATTAAGTTGTGTTAGTAAATAATTTTTGAAAAAATTATTTTCAAACCCGAAATTTTGAAAAAAAAATTCAAACTAATTTTTTAATTAATAAAAGCATTGATTTTTTATTCAAAAACAGAATATCGGATGCTCATAGGTCTTCTACTTTTTGAGAAAACTAAAAATAACAAAAACCACTTTTTTACGAAACATCTTTATTTTTATTTCTTACGTGACTGGACTCTCAGGTGAATTAACGAATGAAAGGATTAACCTTGTTTTTATTATTTTTTAAATATCAAGTATAGGCCGTCCCAAAGTAAGTGAAAATTTCTTGCGCAGGTCTCTTCACATCAGCGATTTTATTCTCTTAGCGACAACAAAACTACTTTTCCAACCAGAACTACCTACAGCTAAAAAAACATAGGGGCGGGCTACAGTCCGCTTGGGCGCACTGTTGGATACCCTATTCTTATTCCTATCCCTCATAAGTGGGCGTGACAAAAATTTAAACGATTTTATCGAAAAAATGAAGCTTTTGTAAATAAAAACGCTCCCTAGCTCAAACTTTGGTTTTTCAATAAAATTGTTTTATTTAATTATGGTCGTGTCAGTAGGCGGACTTAAAAAAAATTTAAGCATGAGCATAAAGGGCACCTAGAGAGTATATACTATAAATTTCAGCTCCCTAGCTCAATCTTTGGACTTTCAAAAATTAAAAAAAAAAAAATTGTGGGCGTGTCAGTAGGCGGATTTTGAAAATATTTACACATGAGCATAAAGGGCCCCTAGAGAATATATATTATAAATTTCAGCTCCCTACCTCAAATTTTGGTTTTTCAATAAAATTGTTTTATTTAATTGTGGGCGTGTCAGTGGGCGGATTTTGAAAATTTTATGTCATAATAAGTTTTATGGGCCATGGATCATATATAAAAAATTTCAGCTCTCTAGCTCAAAATTCGATTTTTTCCAAAATTTTGTTTTTTTGAGTTTGTGGGCGTGTCTGTGGGCGGATTTCAAAAATTCTTAAACTTGATTATTTCGGGACCCTAGAGAGTATATGGTTAAAATTTCAGCTCTCTAGGTCCAGTTTAAAGGCCTAATTTTTGCCGACGGACGGACGGACATGGCTAGATCGACATTACTATCGATGCTGATCATAAATATAGTAAATTTTAGGGGTCTACGCCCTACGGGCGATATTAAGGTATGTTACAAACTATGCGTCAAAATTAATATACCCTTGGAATAGGGTATAAAAAATGAGTGTGCTTAAGACCACACGACTGAAGTAAAACTTCTTTCGCTCCATCTAATTTAAATTGTGGGCGAATTTTGAAAATTTTAGTTTTCTTGACCCTTAACCCAACCTACTCTAAGCTTCTTGGTGCATCTTATACCGATCACCCTGTATATTTGTCTTTTTTCTAACTTTCACTACCCACCGCACAGATGAAAATTTATTGAAGAATTTCCAACATAAAATTTCCAAATATAAATATAAACACACAATAAAAAAAAATAATATGGATAGGTACATATGAGTATATGTACAAGTACATAACATGTAAATTTCTTGATGCAAAAATTACGAGTTGCTCGATTTTATTTTGTGTTTAAGATTTTTGAATATTCTGCTTTTTTTAACCTGACAACCCTGGTCCTTAGGGGTAAGGATTTATATTCATTTTAATGCAAACAGCATTATTTGATTCAAAGAATAATTAAATTTAATAATATGTTCTGAACTTACTCAATTGAAAACACTGAATGAAAATAAATATAAATTGAAAACACTGGATTAATTAGCTAAATGTATGAAAGCGTGTTGCTTTAAACCACTTTAGTGAACGACTGAGCTTACATTATTTTACTCTAAAATGAAGATAGATGCACAAGCACAATACTCAGTAAAATCTAACGGCATCCTTGAGCGGCGCGAGAAAATCATTTCTCATTGACCACCAGGTGCACTTGGGACCGACCAAGCAAATCACAACCGTAGCACAATATTCAGTAAAATCTAACGGTATCCTGAAGCGGCGCGAGAAAAACATTTCTCATTGACTACCTGCTGTACTTGAGACCGCAGCAGAATTTAGGGCCTCGACCAAGAAATAATTGCAACAACAAAACCATCTCCGCAACTGATAGTCCAGTTGGCAAAAAAAAAAACAATCGTACCTAATGCAAAAATATTCTGATCTATAAATTCGTATTTAAAAAAGTGACTGTAAGTGGTATTCTTGAGATACTTTTTAACTGTTATACCGAGAACAACTCAACGCTCTTAAAAGTTTTGACAGCCTTTTCTATAGGAAATTTAATTACATATCTTTCTATTTTGCAAAGAATATTTTTTCGTATGACTTAAAAGTTTACAGTTAAAGAGATACATAGGTATAGGCGGTTCGATACCTCACAGTTGCTAGCGGTTGGCTACATCCCGTTTCCCTAATTGTAGCATCTAAATCGTATGCTTTGACATCCATCCATAGGTATATGAACAAATTTTCAACATGAAATTAAAAATGTAATCCATTTTTATAATCAGTAAACAATGTTCATTGTACCTATACAAGGGTTGGCGAAACAATAGAACTTAGAATTTACTAGACCAAAGTCCAGAGTCAGGCGTGGGGCATCCTATGGAAATTGACAAAAAAGTGAAAAAATTACCAATTAGTCAAAATTCCCTATTAACAACTAATAAAATGTTAGTAGACAAAAGTCGTAGCTCAGAGCCAGGGGGGGGCAAGTGCCCCCCCTTGCCCCCCCCTGCGGGCGCCTATGACGCAGCACAAGTTTGGGGTATTTTCCAGTTCGAAGAGGTAGAAAAAATACTCAGATACTTCATTAAGAAAATGTTAAGACTACCAGAAAAGACCCCGACATACATGCTGCATCTGGAAACTGAACTACCACCGCTGCATATCCACACACTGAGACTGCACTTTCTCTGTATTCTAAAAATCAGAGGCCAACCTGATCATCGTCTCCCAAAAAAGATTATCACCCACCTCGATAATAGAAACCTCCAGCTCTTTTGCGAATGGGAAAGACTAAGTCGGGAATATAACGTTCCTCTACACTCTGAAAGTGAAAGAACCTTGCGTAAGTCTATAGAGGAGTTACTAGTGAAGATCGAGGAAGGATCGCGTGAATCGTTCAGGACGCAAAGCCATCAAAGCCAAACAAGTATCACGTACAAAGCACTCCAGCATGATCTGCATGATAACAACTATTTTCATGACCGTAACAGTCTGGAGGTAATATCAACAATTTCTAAAGCCAGAGGGGAACTCCTACGCCTTAATTACATTCCACACTGCAGTGAAGTAAATGCTGAGTGCACATTGTGCAATCATCGAGCCAGAGAAGACGTTCATCATTTCATGGGGATCTGCCCTATACTTAGCCCAATCAGAAGATGTTGCTGGGGGAAAAGCACCCTTACGACGGATGAGATCATATGGATTTTAAATGGGGAAAATTGGACTGTCTTATATAAATTTCTGAAAACCGCCCTGAAATACCGGCAACAAATAATAAATGAAGCTTTTTAGTAATATATATATAAAGAAAACACAATTGAAAAATAAGTTTAAAAATATTAATCTATGTATATTGGAATCTCAATACTCTCTTTCTCGGCTGACGGCATACGCCAATGCTTATTTATATGAACCTTTTGTAACATATGAATTTTTAATGTATCAATAAAATCACATATTACTACTACTATTGCAATTTAAGTAGATAGGTACCAAGACGACATCAAATGTATTAGACTTTAAGTTAATAACACTTATTTCGCCAGCTTTTTTAAAGTTACCGCAGATCCCATCGAGATTATCGCGAAAACCGAGCAGTGTTCCACCACTTCCTCTTCCAAAAAGCGAAGTTTTTACAGCAGGAAACCATATTAGTTCATAATTCGAGAATTATGAGCCCTCAATGGAATTAGAAAGAAGATCTTTTTCAGGGAACATTATGAGTCCCGAAGACATAAAAAAAATGTTCTACTGGTAAAATTATCCGCTTTACGCGGAAAGTAGAAATTCTACTATTTGCGATGAAATTCTTCTTCTTTTGACATTGACAGTTCGGTAATCGGTATAAGGGTGCGTTCACACTGGAATTTTGAAGTTGTCAAGTCGCTAATAAAAACCCCTTTATATACGATTTTTAAATAATGGTACTGTGTCAGATATAAAAATAGAATAACGACCTCAATCAAATATTCATTTGTGATGTCTTTCATGTCATTGTGTTCTTCGATTCAATCGTTAGTTCCACTAGCAAAACAATCATAGATAAGCATTAAAACTAATTTGTCTTCAGTGTTGTTCCCCAAAGTGTTTTATTGACAAATAAGGAATCAACCTAGGCACATATTGCGTGTACAAGGTATGTATGTACGTCAACGACAACCTTACCATCAATTCCGTGCCATTAACTTTCATCCTGAGACTCTCGAATGGCTTCCTATTCCTTATATAGACAAAATAAAAAGGAAACTTTTTATCCTGCTCCGAAGAAAAAGTCCTTCTGTCATTATTTAGTCTTTTATTTCTCGCAGTGAATCACCATTACGGAAAAGTCAGTCCGTTTAAAAAGAAACCGATACATACCTACATATATGCAACCTTAATACATTCTTGAAATTTGTAGGATATGTGAGATACTCGTATTCGCTTTGAATTTTTAATGTTTCAACTTGAATGCCCCCATTCAAAAGGATGAGTGTGAGCCTTTCTCTGTCGACTAACGAATAGGCCGCGTACAAAAACAGAATTCAATGAACCGCTTGTGTCATAACACACGTTTGCATCACGTATCCCGTGTCCTGTGGCGAATGAATTTTAGATTTACCAGAAATTTCCTACTACGTTCTCTGGCTGAACTGCGCATGTTTATTGGAAGAACTCAACAACGGGACCTGGAAGCTCAGGGGAAGCGCTGAATATAGAGACTTGTGCCCAGGAATCAACCAGAATCCAGTCCAGCAGAGTGAACGAACTGAATGGAAGGAGCGAACTGTTTTCCAAATCCCTCCGTTTCCTAACCGACACTTTTGCGGGGGACTAACACACGCATTACATATTCATTAATATTTCCATGCAGAAACGCGTGCGGCTGAGTGTGTTGGTGTGGAATACTGCAGCGTCCGCTAACCTCATACACCTCAGTCACACTACGAACTACTATACTATAATCGTGAACTTTTGCTACACTCCAAATTGAAAATATTTCAATACCCTCTTTATCGTTTGCCGGCTAGTACCTTCAACCCCACTCAACGCCTTTCGATTTGCTATTCTTTTCGTGATACATATCTGAAAATGTACACCTGTCCGACAGACGAGAAGAAAAAGTTTATTTTTATTGGACGTAAAACGCAAGACGTGGTACTACGAAGAAGGCCATTCGGAGGTAGGCATAAAGTGGATTGTTAAGGAAATTAAGTTAATATGTACTAAGGTTAGTGGGACGAAATTGAAGGATGAATGTGGATAGTGCGGGGATAGTGGCTGCTTGTATGATGGACTTTTGCCATTTATATATTCAAGGATTTTTTTTTTTAATTCCGTAATAATAAGAAGTCTTAGCCAACACTTGGGACCTGAAGGAACACGATTCCCATAGTATTGTGCGCACTTGAACAAATTTTGTCGGGGCTCACAGTTGATTATTTTGTGTGTTTCAATCACGTTCTGATATTTTGAAGAAAAACATGTGCCTCAGGAAATAGGTTCTCCAGATGAGTGCCAATTTCTATGAAAACATTTCAAAAAACAAAGTCAATTTGTTTTGGAAGTTGTAAAACGCTGAACGAATCGTATAAAACGTGGAACGGTGATTAAAGTGGATTCAATTTATATTACTTTTTAGACTGATTACATAGTATGCGTTTGTATAGAATATTTGACCCTGAAAATTAATTTCAGTTGTGAGTCAATAAATAAAATAGGAGAACACATTTTGAGGGCTGTTTAGGTAAATTTGGCTAAAAGGTCTGGGAGCTTTTGACGCGGATAAATAGGACAACCTTAAACCATTTTTGTTGTTATATATTTAGATAGACGTATGGCTTTCATCCCAGTTTGAGCTTTGTAACGAATAATAGGACTGGCTGTAGGTACGAAGGATACAGTAGAAGGGGTTAAACCATCCACCTGTGCCTAAACACCAGGGTCGAACCGTAACCGCCAAGATATAAGGGCTCTTGAAGAGCAGGTGTAATTATCGACCAGTTTCCCAATGACCCTCCGCTTCATATGCTACTCTTAGAACTTAAGGGCACAGGATTCTTTAAGCCCGTTCGGGCTACGAAGACGAAAGGGTGTCCGAAGTACTGCACCACTAGCATGCTTGCTCCAAGCACGACCTAGGTCGTCGGAATGGGGGGGATCTTGTTGCAGTAACCCGAACGTTGTTACGTAATTTATCCATGGTGACCTATGAACTGGTGTTGTGTTCAAAAATAAAGATTGTTTGTAGGCGAGCCCGTTTCGTCCTTTCAGAGAATTATTGTTTGTAGAACCGTCAGTAGCGAGAGAACGGGCGTTGGAAATGTTCTCCTTGAGCTGGCCCACCCCTGCCTTATTGCTAATCAAGTCGAAATAAGACGACCTTGGCCTTCATGGAGCTCTAAATTTATGAAAGCCCCTTACTCTGTCCTCTTCTGCCTAACTACGCACTGATCCTTCCAACGGCGAACCTAGAACTGTGTCACTTCCACCCTAAGGGAAACTCACTCCATTAGACTCATGCTTTTCAGAAATTCCAAATCAAAAAAATAGAAATTCCCATTGCATTTGTGCAAATGCTTACCGTCCATAGTAAAAAGTAAACCCGTGCCGAAGTCGAAAACATGAACAACAAATAATTTAGAATAGTATATAACAAACGAATTTATTTATTCTGGTTAAGTTTTCAATATATATATCGTAGGTACCTACGAACATATCTAAGATTTCATGTTATCTACCTTAATTCTTTAACAAGCCAAGCATCCATTCGGATGAAACTTACGAATATCCTAATAATATAATATACTATTTATAATACTACTTTTGAAAAGCCCTCTTACAGGCAACTCCTTATTCAAATCAATATTTTAATTGTATAGTTTCTCGTATTAGCTATCTTTTAATTACTTACCGTCTGGTTCCTTAGTAATTACTAATATTAGTTGCATTCATGTTCTTAGTTAAGGCTGGTTAAATAATTCGAGTAAAAAACATAGGGACGGGCTACAGTCCGCTTGGGCGTACTGTTGGATACCCTATTCTTATTCCTATCCCTCATAAGTGGGCGTGACAAAAGTCTAAGTATGGTTGAATTGTTAAGAACGCTCTATATATTTTGTTATATAACATTTAAAGGATTTTAACAAAAAAAAAAAACGCTCCCTAGCTCAAACTTGGGTGTTTCAATAAAATTGTTTTATTTAATTGTGGGCGTGTCTGTAGGCGGATTTTAAAAAAATTAACACATGAGAATAAAGGGCCCCTAGAGAGTATATATTATAAATTTCAGCTCCCTAGCTCAAACTTTGAATTTTCAAAAAAAAAAAAAAAAAATAATTGTGGTCGTGTCAGTGGGCGGATTTTGAAAATATTTACACATGAGCATAAATGGCCCATAGAGAGTATATACTATAAATTTCAGCTCCCTAGCTGAAACTTTGGATTTTCAAAAATTAATATACCCTTAGAATAGGGTATAAAAAAATTATTTTATTTATTTGTGGGCGTGTCAGTGGGCGGATTTTGAAAATTTTATACCCCGAGCAGTTTTAGGAGTCATAGATCATATATAAAAAATTTCAGCTTTCTAGCTCAAAATTCGATTTTTTCCAAAATTTTGTTTTTTTGAGTTTGTGGGCGTGTCTGTGGGCGGATTTCAAAAATTCGTAAACTTGATTATTTCGGGACCCTAGAGAATATATGGTTAAAATTTCAGCTCTCTAGGTGCAGTTTAAAGGCCTAATTTTTGCCGACGGACGGACGGACGGACGGACGGACGGACGGACGGACATGGCTAGATCGACATTACTATCGATGCTGATCATAAATTTAGTAACTTTTAGGGGTCTACGGGCAATATTAAGGTATGTTACAAACTATGCGTCAAAATTAATATACCCCTAGAATAGGGTATAAACATAGGGACGGGCTACAGTCCGCTTGCGAACTGTTGGATACCCTATTCTTATTTCTATCCCTCATAACTGGGCGTGACAAAAGCCTAAGTGTGGTTGAATTGTTAAGAACGCTCTACATATTTTGTTATATAACATTTAAAGGATTTTATCAAACAAAAACGCTCCCTAGCTCAAACTTGGGTGTTTCAATAAAATTGTTTTATTTAATTGTGTTCGTGTCAGTAGGCGGATTTAAAAAAAAAATTAACACATGAGAATAAAGAGCCCCTAGAGAGTATATATTATAAATTTCAGCTCCCTAGCTCAAATTTTGAATTTTCAAAAAAAAAAATTAATTGTGGGACACGCCCAGTGGGCGGATTTTGAAAATATTTACACATGAGCATAAAGGGCCCATAGAGAGTATATATTATAAATTTCAGCTCCCTAGCTCAAACTTTGGATTTTCAAAAAAAATGTTTTATTTATTTGTGGGCGTGTCAGTGGGCGGATTTTGAAAATTTTTTATCCCGAGCAGTTTTAGGAGTCATAGATCATATATAAAAAATTTCAGCTTTCTAGCTCAAAATTCGATTTCTTCCAAAATTTTGTTTTTTTGAGTTTGTGTTTTAAAAATTTTGAGTTTTAAAAATTCGTAAACTTGATTATTTCGGGACCCTAGAGAGTATATGGTTAAAATTTCAGCTGTCTAGGTCGAGTTTAAAGGGTATAAAAAAAAGGCCAGTTCTTGAATACTGTAACATTGTTTGCAATCCTTATTATAAAAACTCAATAGATAGAATTGAAAAAGTTCAGAAATATTTCACAAGATATACATTTTACAAGCTTAATTGGAGGATTGCAAGGCCTTCTTATTATAGCAGATGTTTATTGTTTGGTATGCAATCTCTTTATGATCGTCGGGTTTATTTTTCTGTTATGTTTATAAGAGACATCGTAACATTTCATATCAATTGTCCTCCTTTACTAACCTCAGTTAATTGTGTAAATGCACCCTCTAGAACTACACGCTACCGGTTTCATTTCTATGAGCAGTTGCATCGTACAAATTATGGCCGTAATGAACCCATTACGCGTTGCACTAGAGAAGTGAATTAAATTTGCAATGGGATTCATTTTAATCTTGATGTTTTGAGAAATACATTTAAAAAACATGTGTAATATTTAAATTGTAACTTCCTAAAAAATATAAAAACTTAATCTTTCTTTCATTAATTTGTATATATTATTTGTAAAATTATAAATAAAAAATGTTAGTTATAGTAATAATGTTAATTATAGTAATATTTATTTATTTATATTGTATATTTCCCCCGAACAATTATATAATCTTTTGTATTCAGTATCTAGTCTAAAAAGATTGTAATCTGATTGATGAAATAAACTAAACTAAACTAAACTAAATATCTAGAAGTTTTCTTCCAATTTTATTAGTTTTTTGTTGATCCAACATAATTTAATACATATTAAGAAATAACAACCATTTCCTCTAAGAAAAGGAGTGCAAGTAAGGAAAAAAAATATTAGTTTGGTGAGAACTTAGTTTGAAAGTTGTAAAAGTTTTTTATTACAAAAACGATGCTGCTAATGATCAAGTTGCTTGTATCAACAACTAACCACATTTAAGTCTTGAAGGCGTTTAAGTAGGTTCATTTTGATCTTATGCTGCTCCGTGCCTATTGGGATGAATAAATTTTTATCTCATACTCCCAGATAGACATACCTACATATGAACTATAAATTAGAGCTCTCGGTTTGAAGTGTGTACACACACTTGATAGCATTGAGCAATCTGTCCCAAAAAAAATAAACACCGAGAAAATGGTAACGCACTACCACCTCAGATAGTTGAAACCATTAAAATTAGAAACAAATATAGAACTTTATGGATCAGGTCAAGAGATCCATATTATTAATCTGAAATGAAAACTTTGAATGCAATTATAAAAACTTTACTTGCCTATTTTAGAAATCAATCTTGGAACCTTAAGCTTTAAGGTTTAGATAAAGGAAGTAAACCTTTTTGGAATATTATAAAAGTGGTTAAGAAAAAAGCCCACATTCCAGCTTTTATGACAGGTAGGTGGTTAGGTTAGGTTTATGTGGCTGTCGGCAGAAGCCGACACAATTAGACCAATTTAGGTCCATTGTGATACCACGTATATTATCTACCTCCACTCTGTAGATGGGACTGGCCAACGACACACGGTTGTTCTCAAACGGTCTCCCATCTACGTACTAACCGCGCACAACGTCGTTTAATTACGGTGATCTGACGAGAACCGATTAACTCGACGTGGTACGGTCGTTGGTTCGAAAAATTATTTTTGGTTAGATAGATAATGCAGTATTGTTTTCTAACGAGGAAAAAGCAATTGCTTTACCAAGTGAATTCCTAAAAAAGGTGTCGAACTTTTAACTATGCTTTTCAATGCGTGTTTCACAATAGGATACTTTCCAAACACGTGGAAAATGGCAAAAGTTATCCCAATCTCTAAGCCGGGCAAAAATACTTGCCTGCCTTCTAGCTACAGGACAATTAGTTTATTAAGCTTTTTAAGTAAGTACTTAGAAAAATTAATAAAAAACTAACTATTGCACATGTCAATCCTTTATTGTGTTCTTCGGCTATTTAGTCATATAGTTTTTCGTAAAATGAAAGATTATTCCATTTACTTTCAAAACGTTTCGGCGGGGCATGCCACCTTCCTCAGGGGAATCTTTACTACATACACAACAAATAAATAAATAAAAGTAAACATTAAGTGAACCAAACAACTATTTGATGGAGATAAAACTTACAAATTAAGTTTAAAAATAAATAAATAAATAAAAACGAGAGAATGAATGGAGAAATTAAATAAAACTAGGGCCCCATGGTCGAAATTCGACCAATTTATTCTATAAGTTGAAAAAAAAACAAAGTCGACTGTTATACATATTAATCGGAAAATGAAATTTTTCGACATTGCATTCTCTGATTTCACATGATATAAAATTTTTCCGGCATTTTCAAGTAACTTTAAGCATTTTCAAGTAACTTCAATCATTTTCAAGTGACTTCAAGCATGTCAAAGTAACTTCAAGTATGTTCAAGCATTATCAAGTAACTTCAAGTTTTCAAGCATTTTCAAGTAACTTCAAGCATTTTCAAGTAACTTCAAGCATTTTCAGGTAACTTCAAGTAACTTCAAGCATTTTCAAGTGACTTCAAGCATGTCCAAGTAACTTGAAGTATGTTCAAGCATTATCAAATGCATAACATGCACAGCAATGTTGCTGTTGGTAGCTTCAAGTAACTTCAAGTATTTTCAAGCATTTTCAAGTAACTTCAAGCATTTTCAAGTAACTTTAAGCATTTTCAAGTAACTTCAAGCATTTTCAAGTAACTTCAAGCATTTTCAAGTAACTTCAATCATTTTCAAGTGACTTCAAGCATGTCAAAGTAACTTCAAGTATGTTCAAGCATTATCAAGTAACTTCAAGTTTTCAAGCATTTTCAAGTAACTTCAAGCATTTTCAAGTAACTTCAAGCATTTTCAAGTAACTTCAAGTAACTTTAAGCATTTTCAAGTGACTTCAAGCATGTCCAAATAACTTCAAGTATGTTCAAGCATTATCAAATGCATAACATGCACAGCAATGTTGTTGTTGGTAGCTTCAAGTAACTTCAAGTATTTTCAAGCATTTTCAAGTAACTTCATGCATTTTCCAGTAACTTTAAGCATTTTCAAGTAACTTCAAGCATTTTCAAGTAACTTCAAGCATTTTTAAGTAACTTCAAGCATTTTCAAGTAACTTCACGATATAAAATTTGTCCGTTCCGATTGGCATATTATTGCCTCACACAGCAATGTTGTTGTTGTTGTAATTTCATCCAATTCGCTTCATTTTACCTGCTGTAACTCATAATGCGTGTTATATATGTGGATAATTTTTGTATTGTGCACTTCTATGTATTGCCCCCTACCCAAATATATATAGTGTTGGCATATCTATGTAACGTATATTAGCAAAAAAGGGCGGGAACACGTTATAGGTAACTCCGTATTAATATATAGATAAAATAAAACCGTCAGCTATATTAGCACTTCGACGTGTTGAAGTTTTGTCCTTAACTGTGTGCCAGTTATTGTAGACTGCGGAGATGTTCTGTATGTCCTGTTTCCTGTTCATGTTGTTTTTGTTGTTTAAAATATGCTGGGGTTCCAGGGTGAGGCGTTTTGATTTGTGTTTTTCTGTTTGTAAAATTTGTGTGTTGTAGATACGTTGTTTTAGGAATTGCTGTGTCGTCCCAACGTAGCATAGATTACAAGGTTCATAATAATAAATAAAAATATGTCGATCAGTTTGATACCCTGCCACAAGAACAGTTTGGTACAGGTTGACAGGATGACAAAAGATATTAAAAATAATCTTAAAATAGGAAAAAGTCCGGGAATGGCCCTTCTTGATGTTGAAAAAGCGTTTGACTCTGTGTGGCGCGAAGGACTCATTTACAAACTCCTTGTTTTAAATTTCCCACTTTACGTAGTAAAAATCATTTCTTCCTTCCTTACAAAACGCACTTTCGAAGTTTCTCTAAATAATTGGTACTCTGATATAATTAAAATCGTTGCAGGTTGTTGGTGCCCAACACAAAACTAAACAAACAACCAAAACACAACCGAAGAACCTCACACAAATCGACCACAGAGTAATATTCTTAATATCAAACTAAATTTAATATTGATCACAATATGAATTAATGTATGTTTAAAAAAAACTTCTGTCAATTGCGCACTCGACATTGTTGCATGCAAAATCGGCATATTAAACTATTCATCTGGATACTGCTTGAATATACAATATCCAGATGATTAATATAAATATGCGATTTAATCAATCACTCGCGGTAACACGTTCATGCATTTTATGGAAGTAAAATGCAGAGAAACAACAACCGAACACGCGACGAGGTAAACAAAAAAACTAAAACTAAATGTCAAATGTGCAATAAGAAGGCAAAGGCAACATACAAAGCATTCGCTCTCTCTCTAGCACAATGTTAACGTAAGAGGAGCATAGTGATTATATGCCAATTTCCCCAAATAGATAAAGATAGAGAATGCATTGTATGATCATCACCTCTACCTCTAACCAATAAGGTTCAAAGTGTTATACTTGAATGTAACACTAACACACATGTAATCACACAGTTCCCATGATACAAATCCGCAAAGGTAAATAGAAAATTTCAAGTTCAAGCAAGGTTCAATGACCACTTATGTTAATAACGTCTGTAATAGGCATGTAAATGGACAGTAGAGATTAACTGCGAGGTATCATGGGGACTACTGTGAACAATTACGATCACTTGTCAAGTTTCACTCCAACGACTAAGTTTAAATAAAGAAGTATAATTTATAACGTACCATAGCATTTTCACTATCGGTTTTCAGACATCTTTCTGGAAAATAATTTACTTCAATTGTGTCGAGACATCCTTCTCGTGAAAACTTATTACAATTGTTCAAGACATCCTTTTGAACAATATAATTCTGAGGTACATCCCACCTCAGAACACAGGTATATCCAAAGAATCCGTTCTTGGACCGTTATTTTATATTATATACACATATGATTTTCCGAAACCCCATAACTGTAAAAACGCAATTTTTGCGGATGATGCCTGCATTTACTCAACAGATTCAATTGGTTCCATAACTGAAAGCGATCTGCAATCTGCTTTGAGTTTAATCAAATCATATTGCGATGATTGGAAAATAAAATTGAATGCTGGACACAGGCTCTCTTTTTCACTAGAAAAAGAAAAGCCTGTTACTTTTCAAGCAATAGACTTCAGTTGAATGGGGTTCAAACTGAATGGCAATCGAGTTCCAAGTGTCTTGGGGTACACCTGGACAAAACTTTGACCTTTAGTTTGCATACCTATTCAAGAAACTCTTAATAAACTTAACTTGGCGATAAAAATCCTATATCCATTTATAAATCGTTGGTCCAAATTGAGTGTTGACAACAAATTGTTATTATTCAAAGTAATATTCCAAAGCATAATGCTATATGGTTCGCCCATCTGGGGGACATGTGCTAAGAGTCATACTCGGTGGCTGCAAATTATGCAAAATAAAATTTAAAAAATGATGCTTAATCTTTCCTGGCAGTCCAAATCGATACCCACCACCTTTTTATCGATTTCAAGGCCGCTTATGACAGCATTTATAGAGACGAGCTATACAGAGCCATGTCTAGTTTTGGCATCTCTACCAAACTTGTCAGATTGTGTAGAATGACGATGGAGAACGCCCGCTGCCCCATAAAGGTCGGAAACGATCTCACCGAGACCTTTGATGTCAAAAAAGGATTTAGACAAGGTGATGCACTGTCCTGTGACTTCTTCAACATCATACTTGAGAAAATTGTGCAAAACTCGCAAGCCAGAGGCACAATTTTTCAAAAGTCTGTGCAACTACTTGCATATGCAGACGACATTGACATAATTGGCAGAACACAGCGAGCTGCAACTGGTGCTTTTGCAAGTATTAGCACAGAAGCGGCAAAAATGGGTTTAGTGGTGAATGAGGGCAAAACCAAGTATATGCTATCAACAAGAAGGGACACACAACATCGATGAATTGGACAGAACTTCACGATAGACAGCTACAACTTTGAGGTAGTTAGGGGATTTGTCTACCTTGGCTCCGCTCTAAATTCTGAAAACGACATCACATCAGAAATAAACCGCTGTTTCTTTGGCCTAAGAAGGCAGTGGACTAGTAAGGCCTTGTCAAGAAATACTAAGGAGACTTTGTATAAGACCCTCATCATCCCAGTCCTGCTCTACGGCACAGAGGTGTGGACATTAGCAAAAGCGGATGAAGATCTTCTTGGTCGTTTTGAACGCAAAATTCTTCGAGTGATT
Organism: Portevinia maculata; assembly: GCA_949715645.1. Taxonomy (NCBI): domain Eukaryota; kingdom Metazoa; phylum Arthropoda; class Insecta; order Diptera; family Syrphidae; genus Portevinia; species Portevinia maculata. Next base: position 3,007,499 of record OX454526.1, on the reverse strand, counting down.
TTCGGTCCCATTTGTGTTGACGGGCTTTGGAGGAGGAGATTTAACAGCGAACTCTTCAAGCTGTACAGTGACATCGACCTGGTCAAAAAAAGTGTGAATCAGTCGACTAAGATGGCTAGGACATGTAGAGCGAATGGACACCAACGCTGCGGCCCGAAGAGTCTTCGATTCTAATCCGAAGGGACAACGCAGTAGAGGAAGACCTCGCCTTAGTTGGCGCGAGCAAGTGGAAGGGGATCTCAACCAACTTGGAGTGCACAACTGGACGCAGTTAGCCAAAGATCGTGCTAACTGGAGTGGCCCAGGTCCACCCCGGAATGTAGCGCCACTTTAGTAAGTAAGTAAGTCATCTTTCCTGGCACTATTCTTTGAGGATCTCAATGAAGAGGCAAAAATTGCAAAAGTTGAAATTTGAAACTCAAAATTATATGATCGATATAAAGTTTTGTGCAGTTGCTCTAATAATTACTTAATTTTAAATTTAACAACTTAAGGTGTTGTGTTTTATTTATATACATTACTGTGATATATATATAATCTTGATGTTCATAGATTTTATTTGGTAATTGTTAATTTACTTGTTTATTTATTTATCTTCTTTTTTATTTATTTACTTATTTATTTATTTATCTTCTTATTTCTTTATTTATTTGCGTAAGTATTTATTTAATCGCTTATGTTAATTTACTTATTTATTTATTTATTTATCGTCAATTCAATTTCAATTTCAATTCAATTTCAATTTCTTTATTTTCAATGTACGAGTACCTACATGTAAGACCAGGTCTTTTATAGTACTAACAATGTCTGAATACATAATCTATTGCAAACACTTAAAAACAAAAATATAGGAGTAGAGAAGAGTGAGTATAGTAGAGCTAGGTAGAATTGAAGAGATGGACGGAGATAAAGGAAACAGAGAGAGAATAGTAAGTTAGAAGGAAGTAGGTGTATATACAATTATACATATGGAATTATGTTCATTGGCGCTGTTGAGATACATGCTTAAATATTCTATTTTTAAATTGGTTAGAGGAACTTATTTGCTTAATGTCAGTGGGTAGTGCATTCCAAAGCTTATTGGTTCAGACAAAAAACAGCCGTGAAGTGTGAGGGTATTGTCAGGTTGGGGCAATAAGGTTTAACCCGCCAATGGTGACCTATTAGTCTGTGAGACCGGGTGTGTTAAAAAAAATCGAATAACTTTATTCTCCGTTAATATTTTTTGATGCAATTTCGAGTAGCTGCCGCATTGCAAGTCCCCCACCACCAGTTCACGTCGAACCTGCTTAGTGAGCTGAGCACACGTTGTGCATTTTTTTTTACTAACCGGTGCGTGAGACCGTGTGTCACCGTGTATGTAAGTAAAATAGTTTTTTTATTATTCGTGTATTTTACATATAGATTATGTACCTGGGACATCGGGCCCTTCAAGAATTGGTCGGTGCTATGAGTGTGGATGAAAACAGAAAAACCAAGTACTCTTGCCACAAATGTCAAAAATATTTGTGTCTTGAACACGTAGTGCCGTATTGTAGCAACTTTTTACCTGTAGAAATTTAGTTTTTGAGATGTACTTTTCTGTTATTTTTTGTTTGGAAGGATACTAATTTTTGTTTATTTTGTAAAAGTTCCGAATGTCGAAAGACTAAAAAACGTTATTTTCCTTGATGGACTTGTGATCTTTTATTTTTTTCTTAATTTTAAAAAATTTATTACTAAAAACTGTTATTTTTAATGCTCTAATAAAAAAAATTTGTAAATTTAATTATTGAAATAAAAGAGTTTAAATTGATTAAATGTCTTTGTTTTATTGTCAAAGAGCATAAATAAAAAAAAACATGAACTATTAGTAACACGTTTCGAAAAATCTTCAGTTGAAAACCCTGGTGCATGAGACCGGCGTCACCATTGATCAAGGTCAAATTTGCGTCACCATTGGCGGGTTAAGGTTCGTAGGTGTTTTGGTGCTTATTATCTTTTGCGTAAAAATTTGGTTTCTCGCTTTTAGAACTTGGTTTAATGTGCAGCCTAATGCAAGTAAACGAAACTGTGAGATATGATCATATCTGCGAAGAACATACACATACCGAACTGCATTATTAAAAGCAACCTGAAGTTTGTTTTGTGACAGCGTATCCAGTTTGCAATACACAGCTTCGGCATAACATATGAGGGGAACTATAAGCGTCTTAGCTAGCTTTAATCTTGTTTCTTGCGGAGTAAATACCGCCTACAACCATAATTTACGATCTTATTTATTTATTTATTTACTCATTTATTAATTTATTTTTTAACGTCCCAGTGGAAGTTCTTGTAATGGGCCGATTTTGTGAATCGCGGATTTTGACAAATCCACGTTTCAAGGTCACCAGAATCCGAATTCAACGTTTTTATAGAGATGTCTGTCCGTGCGTATGTACGTATGTGCGTTCGGAATTTTCTTTCGGCACGATTATCTGGAGAACCAAAGATGATATTGACATGGGACCGGGTTTATTCGAAGCGTAATTATGTAACTCAGATTGATTAAGTTTCCAACGAAATCGGTCCAGTCGTTTTTTGTTCGTAAATAAATAACTAAAATAATTTGGCTTTATTTGTACTTTGTCATTGAGCAAATCATTATTACAACGTGCTCCGTTATTTCGTATACATGTAAATTTACAGGTCACCTTGTGGTTGCATTAATATATATCACACTTCGCTGTTATTAACAACAATTAATTTTCGTGAACAACTTTTTATTTTCGTTTTTATTTAATTATCTTCTTATTTATTTATTTATTTGCGTTAGTATTTATTAAAACGATTATGTAACCAACATCTTTATTTGTGATCACACGTATCCACTTCTCTCTCCTCAGGAAACATTTAATTTATAATTAAATGAAGGTTTTTTCATGTAGCTTTTCTTTCTAAAACAACTTTGAATCTGTGATAACATTATTCCATAAATGTTATAAGTTTTTCAGTAGTAAGGTAGAAAATACCATTTCTCTGTAAATTGTGAAATCTAAAAATACGAACAAAATTTATATAGATTCTGCCACAATAAAAGTTAAACAAAAATATACATATACACGTGTTGTGAAGCGGTGCAGGGAAATAACTTCACGGGCAATAACTTCACATGGGCAATAACTTCACCTCGAGTGGGCAATAATTTCACTTTTTTTTTGTGAACTTATTGCCCACCATAGGTGCGGGGGGGTTGCACTGTTTATTTGATTAGTTGCGAAATCCCAAGTAGATTCCATAAACATTAGTTTAGGGTCATCCTTTATATGAGGCATGCAAAGAATAGCCTATAATGGTCTTAATAAACACGTCACAACTTTTTGGATGATTGTTTTGTACATCCGACATCTTAAAGCGTGCAAAAAAAATATTTTTTCAATCAAATCCAATGTTTTATACATTTAAGAGTCAATAGGTTTGGCACAATTAATAAATTATCTTCTCTCCTCCCAATATGCACCTTAAATACCCTGAGAGAATAAATTGGTTGGCAAATACAGAAAGCGTTTGAAGTTACCGGATACCGTATATAAAATTCTCAGAACTCATTACTTTCCCGGTGCCTGTAGTGCCTATTTTGGCAACAACAAAATACATCTGAAATATGATTTATATAACTTTTTATGTCAAGATGCTCAGACTACAAGGTTAAAGCACTCTTAAAATACAAAGGAAACTTTGAATAATAGTTCCGTGAAAATAAGCTCTGTGGTTCAAGACATAGCTTTCTTCTGTGAAGACATTTTTTTTTTAATTTTGTTGTTATAAGAATTTCAAAGCAAATTCATTTTTGCGTATAATAGGTAGACATCCTGAAAGTTCCTTCTGTCCTTTACTGTTTGTAACACGGTAGAAGTAGATCAGAACTTACTGCACAATTCCAAGGTAATTTACAACAAAATTCTCTTTGTGGCTTTCCCAACGAACTAAATTGAAGTAGTAAACTATTTATGAAGGTATATATAATGTAAGGACTTTGAAGTTCATTAGCATGGGTTGACAAATTGGAATTTTGGAATTTGGTTGTTGAAGAGTCTTTTCTCTTACACACGATATTGTCCAGAGAGGAGAATAAACCTTTTTTTTATTTTTGAAATTATGAAACGTGTCCGTTATTTTAATTCAAGAAGCAAGTTACACATTCGAATTATTGGCTAGATGTACTCTTCAAGATTAGAAGTTTCGCACCTAATGTAATAAGTTGTGTCAATCAAATTTGTTCGAGCGACGAATTCCAACTGTTTTGGATTATTTTGTTTACCCCTGTTGCGGCAGAATTCCCGCAACAAGGACCAGTCTTTTTTTCCTCACCAAGCTACCAGCTTCCTTTCTGTATCGGTCAGCGCGTTCAATGTCCGAAGACCTGGAGCGGCAGCCATGGTCCCACCAAGCACAGGCCTACTTCTCTGGATCGTTGGAGCAGCAAACACCACTGTGAACTCGGCCCTGTCAGGTTCAGAAGGCACTACCCACCAACAGACGGAAGGTCTGTGGAACGTGGCACTATAAAGTGCGGATGGTGAGCCTGACGAGGACCGTCAGGAGACTCCCATCGGGCCAACGTTTATTCAACAGACGAACGGTACGGGTGAGGACGAACTCTGGCGACGGTCCGGGACCACAAAGACAGACGGCCGATCTGCAAAGCGGAGTGCAAGTCGAAAAGCAATCTGCAACCAGTGGGGAGGACACGACAACGGTGGGGAGGACACGTCGAAATACAATTAAACATCCACCCTGCAAACAGGGTATCAATTTGGCGGGGGCCTCTAGGGATACCAGAAAAAACTGGAAGAAATTGGTCATTATTGGACAAAATGGACAGCCATTTGCGGTGAGAAGCGTACTTAGATATCTTTGTATCTGGCTTGACCAGTATCTATATTTCGATAGACATATGGTTGCTTGTCTTGCTGGGGCCAAGAAGGCTTATGCTCTGACAAGGAGACTGTTTCATAGCAGTCACCTTGACTCCAGAGTGAAAGTTATTTGCTACGTGGCCCTTATAAGGCCTATCATCGCTTATGGTTGTCCATTGTGTTTTAATTTAGCGCCTAGTTTTATGGAAAAGATTCGGGTTTTGGAAAGACAATGTCTTAGGGTTTGTCTCTGGTTGTTCCGAACGCTTGAATCCAACTATATAAAATACTATCCCAACAAGGCCTTATACGATGGGGCTCAGTTGAATAGGTTGACAATTTCCTTATTAAAGTGACTCCAAGGCACGTTGCAAGGGCGATGGCCAGCGATAATAGCCTGATCTTTGGGGCTTACTACCCCAATGAAATGAACATACATCTGGCTTTATCCCCCGGAGGCATGGTATCCCGGTATTATACCACCGCTACCGCAGCGCTCATCCGCGGCGGGGACGTCACCAATGCTCGTGAGCTCCTCCGTTTAGGGCGTCCGCATAACAACCAATAAGCTAGAATAAGTATCCTGTTAATTATACCCTATTCTAAGGGTATAATAATTTTGACGCATAGTTTGTAACATACCTTAATATAGCCCGTAGACCCCCAAAAGTTACTATATTTATGATCAGCATCGATAGTAATGACTAGGGATCGGATTTGCATGCAAATGCATATTTTTTAGGAACACCTTGGACGCAAGACAACAAATTATGTATACGAATCAGGAAATTTCCTTTAAAATGGCATTCAATCGTTAGTGCATATTTTTGCATATTTTACTATAAATGCATATTTTGCATAGTTTTGCATATTTTTATACTTTATTCATATTTGCAAAGTTTGTAACAAAAGCGTTTGCTTTGAAAAACATTTCAAGTGGATCAGTATTTGAAAAGTGTTAAGCACTTAGAACTTGAAGGAAAATCTGAAGGTTGCCAGAAATTCCAACAACTACTGTCCTTTACCAATGCATCTATCACCTTTTCAATGGATTTATGTGAGGCATTTGTTGCAGCTGATATACCTTTAAGTAAGCTTAAGGTATATTAAGTTTTTCTAAAAAATATACAAAAGAAATTATACCTGATGATTGCACTTTGCTATTTGAACAAATGAAAATTGATTTAAAAGATAAGTATTTGTGGGTTTCTATTGATGAAACAACCGATATCCAAGGACGTTTTGTTGCTAACGTGATTGTGGGTGTGTTGGACCAAAATGAAGAAAAAATAAATTTTTAATAAATATATGAAGAAAACGAACCATGTTACCATCGCTCGCGCATTTGATGAATCCATGAATGCAGTTGAAATTGATAAAAGCAAAATACTCCTTTTTTTACCGATACTGCGCCATATTATGGTAAAGGCAGCTCGTGGATTAGCACTGTTTTATCCAAAATTGTTGCACGTCACTTGCTTAGCATGTACCGAGTTGGAGAAGAAATAAGGAGTAATTTTCGGAACGTCGATGGATTTATTTCAAACGGCAAAAAAATATTTTTAAAGGCACCATCACGCGTCGAAATTTTTAAAGAAATATATCCTTTGACTCCTCTTCCGCCTCATTCTATTGATGGGGAACTTGGTTGAAGGCTGTTGAGTATTTTGCAAAACATTATAAAGCGTTTGAAAGCATTGTCAATGGGTTCGATGACTCCGAGGCAGTTGCGATCAAAAATGCAAAAGAAGTAATGAACCAGCCGTTATTAAAAAGCCAAATAATATTTATAAGTTCAAATTTCACATGGTGTTCCTATGTAACACCATCACAAAAGCTAGAAGGCAGGACAAAATTAAAAAATCAAATTGATTTAGTTGAAGATGTTGTTGCAAAGATAAATGCGGTTGAAGGACTTATGGTTGTAGTAATTAAAAAAAAACTTCAGTGCGTTCTGGCAAAATTAAAGGATTTTCAATAATACAAAATGTAAGTAAGACGTTCACATTGGACTGCAATTACGAAAATTACCCAATTTGCCGTCGATGAGATTTGTTCTTTAAAAAATGCTCAACTAACTTCAATTGACGTCGAGCGATCTTTTTCGTTGTATAAGGCATTTCTTAGACCGAATCGGCAACGTTTTGATTTCGAAAACTTTAAGAAAAATTTTATGATCTATGCAAATAAAACTTTTCAAAATCAGAATAATAAGGGAAAGATGATTTTATGTTATTTTGAATTATTTATTTTAATTAAACAAATAAAGATGTTTATGTTTACGTTAACTGTGTTTTTGTTTTTTTTATTAAATGTTAATTTGGTTGTAGGTTGTTATATCATTTAATAATAAAAATAAAAAATTGAACTTATTGTTAACTACTGAAGAAAATGTGTTTTTAAATTCAACCGAAATTAAGTTGAATTGGATTTAAATGCATATTTTAACTGCATATTTTGCATTTTTAAGCGCATTTTTTAAGCGCATATTTTCAGATTTTAAGTGCATGAAAATCCGAACGCTAGTAATGACGATCTAGCCATGTCCGTCCGTCCGTCCGTCCGTCCGTCCGTCTGTCGGCAAAAATTAAGCCTTTAAACTGGACCTAGAGAGCTGAAATTTTAACCATATACTCTCTAGGGTCCCGAAATAATCAAGTTTACGAATTTTTGAAATCCGCCCACAGACACGCCCACAAACTCAAAAAAACAAAATTTTGGAAAAAATCGAATTTTGAGCTAGAAAGCTGAAATTTTTTATATATGATCTATGACCCCTAAAACTGCTCGGGATAAAAAATTTTCAAAATCCGCCCACTGACACGCCCACAAATAAATAAAACAATTTTTTTGAAAATCCAAAGTTTGAGCTAGGGAGCTGAAATTTATAATATATACGCTCTATGGGCCCTTTATGCTCATGTGTAAATATTTTCAAAATCCGTCCACTGACACGCCCACAATTATTATTATTTTTTTTTTTGAAAATTCAAAGTTTGAAATAGGGAGCTGAAATTTATAATCTATACTCTCTAGGGGCCCTTTATGATCATGTGTTAATTTTTTTTAAATCAGCCTACTGACACGCCCACAATTAAATAAAACAATTTTATTGAAACACCCAAGTTTGAGCTAGTGAGCGTTTTTTTTGATAAAATCCTTTAAATGTTATATAAGAAAATATGGAGAGCGTTCTTAACAATTCAACCATACTTAGACTTTTGTCACGCCCACTTATAAGGGATAGGAATAAGAATAGGGTATCCAACAGTTCGCCCAAGCGGACTGTAGCCCGTCCCTATGTTTTTAAGTTAGATTTAATCATTTTTGTCTAGTATGTATGTAAGTTGACATTACAAAATTTTTATGGCAGTATCATCTGCAAATGTGGCCATGATAGCATTGTTGTCCGATGGAATATCCCTTGTATATAACAGATACAGGGTTGGTCCTAGGACACCTCCTTGTGGTACGCCATCTTCGATTTTCATAAGTTCCGAATACTCTTGCTCGTAACGTAGTCTAAAGAGTCGGTCGGTTATATAAGATTTCAGTATTTCATACAACTGCCTGAGAGTACTCAAGTTCTATATGCCAAACCTTGTCAAAAGCTTGAGAAACATCCAGAAATAGAGCGAAACATACTTGTTTTTCTTCAAGTGCCATTTCAACAGCATCCGGTAGCTGCATGCACTTGGTCTATCGTGGAGTGTTTATTCCAATATCCAAATTGGTGGTTTGGGATAAGTCGTCGTTCTTATATTATTTTGCTTAGCCTTTGCAGAAGCAGTTTCTCAAAAACTGTTGCCATAGTTGGTATTAGCGATTTTGGTCTGTAAGAAGCATTCGTCTGTTGGTGGCTTACCTTGCTTAGCTGTAACAATGACTTCTGCAATTGTTCCATGATGTGGAACATATCGGATCTCAAGGCATGCATTTATTATGAGTTGCAGTTTTTGAAGGCTATTGTTGGCATTTCTTTTAAAACCCGGGCAGTAATTAGGTCATACCCTGCCGATTTTTTGCTTGATAACTTGTGTTGGCACATACTTCTTAATTCTTTAAGAGTGGCAAAAGGGAATTTCCAAGCCATCATTTGTTCCAAGAAAGCGTTAGTTATTTGTCGCCGCATTTGCTGTTGAGAGATGTTCTGCGCAGAGGTCAGATTTCTGTTTGGGATTTGCGATCCATTTTCCGTCTTGTGCTTTTATGGGCGGATTCTGTATCTGCGGTCCGTCCAGACGTTTGCCTGCCTTCTATAAGGAGTAACCAGTAGTAGCATCCTTTGTCAAACTTTTAAGAAACCCATTTACTGATTCATTTTTGAATTCATAGAATTTTTTTTTTAGTTCATTGTTAAGAAGGTTAAATACTGTCTTATCGTTCATTTTTCGACATACAGATCTCAATAGCTGTAGATCGATCTTAACAATTCACCCATAGTTAGAATTTTGACACGCCCGATTTATGAGGGATATGAGGAGGAATATCGTATCCAACAGTTCGCCCAACCGCATTGTAGCCTTATGTTTATTTTTGACTACGAAGTGCATTAATCGAGGACGGGCTAAGAATACGAGGGCGGGTCAATAAGTCCGTGACTTTTGGAATAAAACACAGATTTTTTGATAAAAAAAAAAAAAATTATTTTTAAAGTAGTCTCCCTTGAGCTCTATACACTTTGTCCAACGCTTCTCCAATTTTTTTATCTCTTCCAAAAAAAATGATTTGTCGAGGTCCTCAAAATAGGCCTTTGTTTGCGAGATGACTTCATCATTGGAGTCAAATCTTTTTCCACCAAGCCATTTCTTCAGGTTTGGGAACAAGAAGTAGTCGCTCGGAGCCAAATCTGGAGAATAGGGTGGATGAGGAGCAATTCATAGCCCAATTCATGGATTTTTGCCATGGCAACTGCACATGTGTGCACCCTTGCATTGTCTTGGTGGAAAAGAACTTTTTTCTTGGCCAAATGAGGTCGGTTTTTTTTCAAATCGTCATTGAATCGTTCCAATAAGTTGGCATAATATTCCCCATTGTTTGTTCTTCCCTTTTGAAGGTAGTCAATGTGGATTATCCCGCGTGCATCCCAAAAAACAGTCGCCATAACTTTATTGGCTGACAAACCCACCTTGGCCTTCTTTGGCGCCGATTCACCCTTAGAAACCCACTGTTTTGACTGTTGTTTGGTCTCTGATGTGTTGTGATGGATCCATGTTTCGTCCACGGTTACAAAACGGCGCAAAAACTCCTCCATATTGCGATTAAACAACGCCAAACCTTCCTGTGAAGTTGTTACACGATTGCGTTTGTGGTCGACTGTGAGCAAACGCGGCACCCATCTTGCGGAAAGCCTTCTCATGCCCAAGTGATCATTCAAAATTGAAACCACTGAGCCATGCGAGATCCCTACGGCTTCCACAATCTCTCGCACTTTCAATCTTCGGTCGGCCAACACCATATCGTGAATTTTTTCGATTGTTTCGGGTGTAGAGACCTCAACTGGGCGTCCAGGACGTTCGGCATCTTCAGTGCTTGTACGGCCACAACGAAATTCAGTAAACCACTTTTTTACCATTGAAATCGATGGTGCAGAGTCCCCATAGTATTTTTCAAGCTTAGCCTTGGTCTCGGTAATGGTTTTTTTTCGCAAGAAATAATGCTTAATAAGCACACGAAATTCACTTTTTTCCATTTTCTCCTCAAATTAGTGAGTAGTCTGATAAAAATAGCTGTCAAACACAAACTAACTGACGCAGCAAGTTTAAATTTTGACAGGAGTCAACTGACAGATTCTTTCTTGCTGTTTCAGTAAAGAGGTCAGAAATTCAAAAAGTCACGGACTTATTGACCCGCCCTCGTATCTCTGCAGCGAAGCCCAAACGGCGCATCTCTTGAAAAGCGACTCAGTGAAGACATCGCATCCAATTTTAACATCCAGGTGAGCCTAGATTCACAACTTACATCTTAAAGCTGTCCCGTAAGGGTGCCTGCAAATCCGTCAATTGATACAACTAAAGACAACCGGTAGGTATCGTAAAAAGTCGATCAAACAATAATCAATTTGGGCAGCATGAGCTTGTTGAAATCGGAGAAAGAGGCAGGCCTAAAAATGTTTCGATTAAACAAACACAAATACAAAAACCCCAGTACTTGCTAAGCCTCATTTATGAAGTGATCCGAAACCAGGAGGCCATCCCATGTTTGTTGATGTCGAACCGGCGAACCTCAAAAGGCATACCAGACCTGATCATTACCTCGTCGTAAAGGAAGAAGAAGACTACGAAGTGCATTAGCTGATTGATAACTGATATGCTTCGGTCTTTATGCAAATGATAATCTTTAAATAAATCGGACTAAGTACCTACCTAATCTGTGGTCAAATCACCTTCATTACTATTCGCTACCGATAAATACTTCCATCTTGTCCGTCCAATCGATTATCATGTCTGAGGGCATAATTTAGTCAAAACACATTTATAACAGGCAGGTCACGCAGTTAGATCCCCTACCTCTAGCTGCAATATAATTCATCAGATGTGACATGCAAAAACAATTTCCATGGCTTTTAGTTGCCAAAGAATTTATGGCAGCTATATAAATAAACAAACAAATTTCGTTAATTCTTCGTCCACACCTCGTTTTACTATTCTCTCTACATTACTTATTAATATTTAATCTATACGGACGCTTAAGTATCTATTTTTTGGAGCACATAGCGCAAACACTAATACACATTGACTAGAAACGGATACGTTATCGATTTTATCTTTCTGTGACGAATTATGAATCCACGACCCTATCCGTACACCACCATGCCAACCAATTTAATATTTATAAGGCGTTCAGTGCAACTACCGGCCCAGCGTGGCTCGGCAGCCTGCCTTCCACAGAATCAGAAAAAATCGATGTCAAGCCAACCTACTACTATCTCTGCACAGTAACACACAGCCCCTCATACGTTCATACCAAGGTGCACGAGTATATGGCACATTGGGAGCATTATACCAACTCTTTTCTCCCATTCGACAATGTATTGGACACATCTTTCTGTTTAAAAAATAAAAAATACGTAACTTAAATAAAATGGAAGCCAATAGCAAAAAAATCCTTTACTCGCTTGGCGGGAATTAATGTGCGCCGTAGGGGACGACCATGGATTCGATGACATTCATCCTTGGCCGGATTTCGATGAATTGCGACCAGAATAAGCAATTGCCATTTCAACACAGGAGAAGAATAAAACGGAACGATAACAGATTATAATGTTTTCCTGCATCTTTGTAGCTTTTGAGCCTTTCGTACGTATAAGGATATAGGGCTTCCAACTTTAAACAAATGAATTACAGATGATGATTTTTGTTGATGTTATTGTTTGATACAGAGCAACAACAAATTGAGACATAAGCTTCCCAAGACTCCATAATCAAACTTAACGTCCACTTCTTGTTGTTGTACGCAGACCTGGGATAATGGTTATAATCCAACCAGTCTTCGGAACACAGACAATTATGATGAAAAAGTATTGCATTCTAGCTCAATTGGAATAAATGGAATTCCGAAATATCCTTCTCTGGTTAGGTGCCTATTTGATGAAAAATGGCATGCTTAAGTCAAACGGCAAATTGATATTTTTTTGCTTCATAGACTCCTTCACTTAACATAGCGTTGGTGCTAGGAATTCTTGGGTGGAGGGACAAAACGAATTAAGACACACGCATATACCGAATACACACATGTTGAATGTTGTAAATCGTGTGTTGGATATATCCTCATCCATCCGAAAAACAATGAACAAAAGATTAGAATTGCTGACATAATAAATCTTACCGACATGTCCAGGAGGGGAGCGCTGACGCACTGGTGGAATCTCTACTTATAGGGCGCCGCAAAATTAGGTTTCAGTTCGGCGAGCACTTCAGAAAGAGCTGTCGGGAGACAGAAGAACCTAAGAGCAGCAAACATTTGCCCTAAACTTCTCCATATAGGAAACCGTCTTTCAAGATTGGACTATTTCTAAGCAATATTCATTTTGCCATTGTGAAGCGTTCAGGTTTATATAGCGTTTCCACCGATAAAACCTTCTCCAAATCTCAAGATTTACAAATAGAATCTTCTCAGCGCAAGATTATAAATTAGTCTGGAAACAAATAAGATTTGCATTGAAAGAAACTCACTACAGCTCAATATAAGGTGTGCTTTTGTACTCAAGCGCAGTGCTTTTATACTATACTCTTATTCACATTTGCATGTCAAATACAACAACAACTTAGCCTATATACGCTTACTTTAGCGGGGATAACTATCGCCGTCTACCTGGGCTCCACTATCACTTCGCAAAATGACATCGGCGCAGAGATCAAGCGAAGAATCACTCTTGCCAATCGCTGTTTCTTCGGGCTAAGAAGGCATCTAAGAAGGAAAGCCCTCTTTCATAAAACCAAGGAGATATTATAATAAGACCTTATTCATTCCGGTCCTGCTGTATGGTGTCAAAAGCGGATGAAAACCTTCTGGGATGCTTTGAGAGAAATATTCTTCTCCATCGTCACAAACTGGACCGAATCAGTTTGTGACGATGGAGTGTGGAGAAGAAGATTCAACGACGAACTATACGGGCTATACAGCGACGCTAACTTGGTCAAAAAGCTAAAAATACAACGTCTGAGGCTGGGACACGTGGAGCGTATGGACAACAACGCACCAGCCCGACGAGTCTTCGAATTCACCCCTCAGGGTCAACGCAGCAGATGAAGACCCTAACTTATGTGGCGCGCACAATTGAAGAACGACCTCAACCGACTTTGTGTGCGTCACTGGAGGCAGCTAGCGAGGGACCGAGCTGGTTGGTTGTTGGTTGAGGCCGTGGTCCATCCCGGACTGTAAGCGCCACCAAAAGTAAAAAGTAAGTAACTATCGGCGATAAGTCCTTAAGCGGATAAAGATCAGTGCTTCCAAAAACAGTTTTCTACGCATTCCGATAACTTTTGTTATCGAATGTCAAAGCTTTGACATTTCTCACCTACTGAACTGACACATACCCCTAAATTGAAGTTTTATTTTGAGCAAACAAATATTTAAGCGCTGCCATTTCCTTTATACTTTTTGTTGCAATTTTCTCCCCCTTATATAATTAGATTTTTAATCCGAGCAGTATTTTGGACTTTAAATTTAAGGGCCAGTGTACACTTGTTTGACTGAATACATCAAAAATCGCCCGTGTTATTGCCGAGCCAGTTGTCCTATCGAGGCTAACTTAAGTTGTAATTTTCATGCCCTGCAGATTATCAATCAGAGAAGTGTTTTGGAAATCAATTTTGAGGTTAAATAAACTCTAGTTTGATTGGAGAAAACCGAAATGTCAATGGCAGCCAGCATAGTGCTGCCAAGTCACCGTCGAGCGTTTTTCTACTCTTTTTATCTAAGCCTACATACGCTTAAGTAAAAAATCATTTTTTAACAAGGCTTTTTATATTGTGCTATAGGCATCAGCTGTAAATTTTGCTTCCAACTTTTAGAGCCACAGAGCGGTTCTAGGAAAAAACTACCAAATTGATCTTTATTTTAATTCTGTGGAAACACTTCAAGTTTTCTTTTAATCTCTTCCCCTTATTTTTGATTTACCTTTTAGTGGCACACAGAAGCGGCAGAAATGGGTTAAGTGGTGAATGAGGGCAAAGCAAAATATATGCTGTCAACAAGAAGGGACACACAACATCGACGAATCGGACGGAACGTCACGATAGACAGCTGTAATTTTGAGGTAGTTAGGGACTTTGTCTACCTCGGCTCCGCTATTAATTCTGATAATGACACCACAGCTGAAATCAAACGAAGAATTACACTTGCCAACCGCTGTTTCTTTGGCCTATGACGGCAATTGATTAGTACCTAAGGCCTTGTCAAGAAAAACTAAGGAGACTCTATATAAGACCCTCATCATCCCAGTCCTGATCTACGGTGCAGAAGCGTGGACATTAGCAAAAGCGGATGACGAACTTCTCAAACGTTTCGAACGCAAAATTCTTCGAGCGATTTTCGGTCCCATTTGCGTTGACGGAGGAGATTTACCAGCGAACTCTACGAGCTGTACAGCGACATCTGGTCAAAAAAGTACGTATCAGTCGACTAAGATGGCTAGGACATGTACATCGAATGGAGCTCGAAGAGTCTTCACCAACCCGGAGGGACAACGCAGTAGAAGGTGGAAGGGGACCTCAACCAACTTGGAGTGCGCAACTGGAGCCAGTTAGCCAAGATCATGCTAACTGGAGAGGCGTATTTGCAGAGGCCAACTGTAGCGCCACCTAAGTAAGTAAGTAAGTTTAGTGGCAACGTTGATCAAGTCCTCTATTATTCTTGAGATTTGCCATTTAAATTTGGGTTTCTCATCATCATTTGATCATTCCTAAAAAAAAAAAAATAATCCGAAAATTAAACCGTTTGCAATGTGAAGTTTGAAAGAATACATCGTTTGCAAACGTACTTTAGACTAACTAAGCTTAATATGGTGGCTTGACGCCAAACGAAATAAGACCAAATTTAATTTTTTTCCATTTTCAAAACCGTAATAAGCCCAATTTGGCCTGCCGACCCGTGAAGAGTGTCTATCTGAAACACTACAGCCTTCCATTCTCTGCGATCCCGGGCACGTTATTTAAAGTTGTCCAGAACAAGCGCTCTGGCGTTCGCGATGATTTGGTCCTTAAAACGGAGGTTCGGTCTTTCTTGCCTTCTCGAACCTGGGAGCTTGGAGTCGAAGATCTTTTTGGCTGGAGGATTATTGTCCATTCACTCGATGTGGCCGAGCCAATGTAGTCGATGTGATTTAGCTTTTTGGAATCATCTACATATTTGTACAGCTCATAGAGTTCGCGGTTGTATCTTCTCCTCCATTCGCCCTCCTCGCACAGAGGACCAAATATCCGAAGTATTTGTCTTTCAAAATAACCCAATATTAGATGCCCTTTCCTACTAAAGCAGGACTGGCAGGATTAAGGTTTGATAGATCAGGCATTTTGTTCTTCGAGTGAGGAGTTTTGAACCCATTTGTTTGGCCAAACCGAAGTAGCAGCGGTCCTTCTTATCTCCACTAAGATGTCATTTGTGGAATTGACCTTGGAGTAAAAGGTAGGTGAATTTGGCCTTATTATAACGAAATATTGGCCTACGTATAAAAATCAATCCAAATTTTTGTAATTTAGCTTTTTGGCTTTATTTCCTTTTCGAAAAATAAATATAGCCAAAACAATTTTGTAAATCAAAGTTGGGCGAATATTCACTTTATTTTACTCTATTATAAAAAATTGCCCTATTTTTGAGCAATTTTCCATCAAGGCCAAATTTCATGTACCCTAAATGGGCTAGGAAATACAAATCAAACAGTGTTTTGCGTTCAAAGGTACTTCGACCTTTTCTCCGCGCACGCACGCAACTTTGTTGCTACACAAAGGTAGGTGTTTGCTCTATCTGACAGTCGAATATGTCACTTCTAGTGTGCGTTTCAAATACTTACTTACTTAGGTGGCGCACTCAGTCCGGGGTGGACCTGGGCCTCAACCAATACGCCTCTCCAGTTGGCACGATCTTTGGCTAACTGCCTCCAGTTGCGCACTCCAATTTGGTTGAGGTCCCCTTCCACTTGCGCGCGCCACCTAAGGCGAGGTCTTCCTCTACTGCGTTGTCCCTCCGGGTTGGAAACGAAGACTCTTCAGGCCGGTGCGTTGGTGTCCATTCGCTCTACATGTCCTAGCCATCTTAGTCGACTGATTCGCACTTTTTTGACCAGCTCGTAGAGTTCGGTGTTAAATTTCCTCCTCCAAAGCCCGCCAACGCAAACGACCGAAAATCAATCGATGAATTTTGCGTTCGAAACGACCAAGGAGATCTTCATCCGCTTTTGTTAAGCGTTTCAAATAGAGTAACTTAAAAAGAGATGTCCTTCGGTCTTATTTCGTTTGGCGTTATTTCAAGTCACCGCTTAATACGTCAAAAATGAGAAAAAGACCAGTCGACTGTCTTGATACTGTTGGAAATTATAAGAGGAAATGTCATATTTAAATCTGTTTCCGTGAATCCACTTCAAAATTAATTTTTAATCTATGTAGTTAAATTTCGACAGCAGTTTTTAGTCAAAGGCTTAAGAGACTTGAGTTCGTATTGCAAATCCCTAAAGGTAAGATTTATTACGGTGAAAACGAAGCACAAATGCATTTGTCTTGTTTCACAGTAAATCAAGCAACAATAAATATATAAGGCATGAAAAGCCCATACATGACCTTAAACAAAGCTTCTCCAACCTTTAGCTTGTTCGAAGTGGAAGGGACCTACAATTTTATGCCGAATCCGAACGGCTAATTGGAGAATCTTCTCATGACAATTGGAATACTGTCAGACGTTCGCAAGAAGTGAAGACAACTTTTAGATGTTGCTTGGCCCGGTGGGATTTTAACCTGAGACCTTTAGATTAGTAGTCCAACACACTTACCTTTGCGCCCACCCTCATCAACAATAGGCGCCAAATAATAATAAGCTGGCACTGGGTTATATACTCGTATGGTTAAATGTAACTTACACCTACTTTCACACATCGGTTCAAGAGACGAGGATCTGTAAGCAGTAAGAATGTCAGTTAATTACTTTGTCCTTCTGCATTGTGTCACTGGAGAAATGTTCACATATTAGTAAAGTCAACATAGCTTGAGGTGGGTAGATTAGTCCTTTTCAGATGCAGTATCAACTTTAAGTATGCCATTTTCATTCGTGGTACGTAAACAATTTCCAAAGTATTAATGGTTTTAAAGTTCAGTCATGCAATCTTCAGTTCGCTGAAAATTATATGCAATGTCTGAGACACACATCTATTCGAGATAAATCACTTTGAAGTGGAGACAATTTCATGGCATATCGTGGATCAAACTGGAGAAGAAGGACTGGTGCAATTTCTGACATCGTTTTGTATAGCTGTTACCTTTGTACTCATGCAGCTCATCTGCTGTTTCTGTTCTCTTTTATTTAGAGGTCAAATATCATATTTTATACCTTTGTAGATATTAACAGCTTCATGTACGCGCACCTGAGTAGAGAGTGTATAGAAAATACTTTTTTTTTTTTTTTTTTTTTTATAAAAAAAGGAAATCCAAATCCCAGAGCACTCAGACTCGGTAACGTTCCATTGTACTACCAGGCAGAAATCGTCCTTTTGGTGTAGAGGCATGTGATTGGGTGGCGTATGTTGTTGTTCCCCATGGGGATTGAACCTGCACCGCACGGGTCACAAGCCAACACACTAACCTCTACACCGTCGCCACCCTCATAGAAAATACTAGTCTGGCAGCAAATCGTGGCAGCCTAAGCGACAGAGTAGATCAGCTTATACATGAAAATATTGGTTTTGCACGCAGCGAAGTCATTGCCAGACGCGACCAAAAGAAGAAGTTAGGAAGGCGGCCAAAGACTCAAAAGAAAAAGAAACGCAATTGGGCCAGACGAGATACCCTCTGAGTTCTGCAACACGATGGGAGACATCGGGTCGAATTGGCCCATCGTTCTCTTCTCCAAACCGATGAGAGGCGATCCAATGCCGTACCAGTGGAGAAAAGTTTGTTCTTCCTTTGTGCAAAGGAAAAGGCAAGACTGTGATAATTACCGTGGTGGTGGGATAGCCAAACGCGGAAAATAATACGGCTATCTGAAGGCCAGTGCGGGTTTGTCGCAGGTAAATCAACAACAGATATAATCCAAAGTTAAAGGATCATGATAGAAAAACATCGTGATTCCTTAAAGGATTTGCATATGGTGGTGAGGGATTTTGAAAAGACAACAAAGGGATCTGTTACGGGTGGAGCGAGGAGTTCCAGGAACCTAGGTACAGTGTACAGATGATTATGAACATGAATGAGGAAGTAAAGACAGGAGTAAGATGCCCCGCTGGCGTCATCGAGGAGCTCGCAATCAAAGTTGGTATACAGCAGGAAAGCGTCTTAAGTCCCTTTTTATTACATTCGTTGATTATCTGATTGAACGAAAAGTGACGGACTCCAAAGCTCATCAATTATTCTTTGCTGACGGCGGAGCCATCATCAGCGAGAATGAAATGTCCCTGCAACGAACTATTCCAGACATTGAAATGAATGAAGGAGTGATTGTCAAGTGCGAAAAGTTGAAATATCTTGGATCTATGAGCAATAGGGAAGCAAGCTGTGATGACGGCATTATGCATCGCGTAAGCGTATGGCGAATGAAGGGCCGGGACAACTCAGCCATCTTCTGTGATCGAAAAATGCCCCTAAGATGAAAGGAAAGCTCTACATCGTAGTTGTGCGCCCAGGGCTCACAAACGGCTTACAATGTGTTTAACGAAGAGATGAGGAATGGAATGATTGCCCATTTCAAAATTTATTCCGAAAGCTGCATATTTTTGTGGCCCAGTTTCGCGGATTAAAAGAGGCGTCAAACTCCAGAGATCTCTTTGACTCATACACAGTCCGAATTACGGCCTCACATGCTTCAATTACTGTGTTGCATTATACATTTTTTAAAACGGAAAATTCAATTCACGAGGTTGAGATAAATAAGTCGAGGCACGAGTACGATAACTAGGGCGCCAAAAATTGATAATGGTTTTTTGTAGAAGGGTCAAAAACAAGCATTTTTTACTATGGAAGGGGGGGGGGTCTATGTTGACCCGTTTAGGAGGTGGTGGCAATTTTAGAAAAAAGAATTTAAATTGAAAAAAAATTATTAAGAAACAACGGCAACACTTACAATAAAGTTCTTTACCGGTTTTGAAAGCCAGAAATCTGTTCTATAATCCTAAATTTAGATTTAATTTTGTATGGCAATCGTTTTTGAAAAATTCGCATGGAAACTCAAAACTTTGATAAAAAAAATGAAAAAAAAAAGTTTAGACCAATTTTTTCAAAATTGTGAAATCAACTGCTGAATTGACTTTTTGTGGCCAATGTTATTATCAATTCTGAATCGAACATAAAAGACCGAATGGTTTTATGTCTTCTAGTTTTTGAGAAAATTGAAATTTTTTGTTTTTTTGCTTGCTTACATAAATACATCAGACCTAGCACCCAGCATTACGTCGTCGTATAAACAGGAGGTATTTAAGAGGGGCATGTTGACCCCCTGCAACCCCTATGGTAGGTGCGAGGTCGGGTGTATGCAAAGTTTCTTTTGCATTTACAGAATCTGGATTTAAAGAAACTTTGAATCTGTCCTATATATCCAATGTCAACTAAATATGTGTACAGTACATTACATATACGTAGCTCAAATTTGCACATTTAAAATTTTCAGACATGAAAATGTAATGCATTATGAAAAATTCACATTACCAAGGTACGTACGACGACGCAGCAAATTTATATAATTTCTTAATATGTATGTTTGTATCCTAGATATGTACCTATATAATGCAACTGTAATGTTCAAAGTTTACCTACTTAGATCATAAAAAAACAAACATTCGAATTTTGTACCGTTGTTTTTTTATGCAACTGTGGTACAGGTTATTGTTTACCAAGGTCCTTCGTCATTCAACCTTTGTAAGAGTGAAGTGTTTTTTTCTGTGACTAAAAAATGGCGGCTAAGCATCCACTACTTCATCTTAAATTAAATAACTTTTCAAAATTTTGTTCGTTCGGGGATTTGGCGTCGGCCAACGAAAAAGGCATAGCTTTTTTAGAAGAAATTGGTCTAATTCCAACTTAGGTCAACTCCCCCAGTGTGTTGCAACTTACCAATGAAAGTGGAAAGATATAATTATTTCAAGTTCGGTTGTAGGTGGGGGTGGGGCCACAATATCGGCTAGAGATTCGCGAGGTGCTTGCTATAAATATCTTTTTTATGATCAAAATGCCTGTAAACACGGTTTTTCAGGTAAATTAATAAAATCTTAAGCTACAAATTAAGGATCCCATGCAAGAGAACAAACAAGTTGTTTCACTGCCACCTGCAAAAGTCAAATAGATATCAAAGAGTATAAACAGCAATAAGAAGCTTCTTTATATACCCCATTCTAAGGGTATATTAATTTTGACGCATAGCTTGTAACATACCTTAATATTGCCCGTAGACCCCTAAAAGTTTCTATATTTATGATCAGCATCGATAGTAATGTCGATCTAGCCATGTCCGTCCGTCCGTCCGTCGGCAAAAATTAGGCCTTTAAACTGGGCCTAGAGAGCTGAAATTTGAACCATATACTTTCTAGGGTCCCGAAATAATCAAGTTTACGAATTTTTGAAATCCGCCCACATACACGCCCACAAACTCAAAAAAAAACAAAATTTTGGAAAAAATCGAGCTAGAAAGCTGAAATTTTTTATATATGATCTATGACTCCTAAAAGTGATCGGGAGATAAAATTTTTAAAATCCGGCCACTGACACGCCCACAATTAAATAAAACAATTTTATTGAAAAACCAAAGTTTGAGCTAGGGAGCTGAAATCTATAATATATACTCTCTAGGGGACCTTTATGCTCATGTGTAAATATTTTCAAAATCCGCCTACTGACACGCCCACAATTTAAAAAAAAAAACTTTTTTTTTTAAAATTCAAAGTTTGAGCTAGGGAACGTTTTTTTTACAAAAGTTGCCTTTTTTCGATAAAATCCTTTAAATATTAAATAACAAAATATGTAGAGAGTTCTTAACAATTCAACCATACTTAGACTTTTGTCACGCCCACTTATGAGGGATAGGAATAAGAATAGGGTATCCAACAGTTCGCCCAAGCGGACTGTAGCCCGTCCCTATGTTTATACCCTATTCTAGGGGTATATTAATTTTGACGCATAGTTTGTAACATACCTTAATATTGCCCGTAGACCCCTAAAAGTTACTATATTTATGATCAGCATCGATAGTAATGTCGATCTAGCCATGTCCGTCCGTCCGTCCGTCCGTCCGTCGGCAAAAATTAGGCCTTTAAACTGGACCTAGAGAGCTGAAATTTTAACCATATACTCTCTAGGTCCCGAAATAATCAAGTTTAGGAATTTTTGAAATCCGCCCACAGACACGCCCACAAACTCAAAAAAACAAAATTTTGGAAAAAATCGAATTTTGAGCTAGAGAGCTGAAATTTTTTATATATGATCTATGGCCCATAAAACTGATTGGGACATAAAATTTTCAAAATCCGCCCACTGACACGCCCACAATTAAATAAAACAAATTTTGGGAAAAATTGAATTTTGAGCTAGAAAGCTGAAATTTTTTATATATGTTCTTTGGCCCATAAAACTGCTTGGGACATAAAATTTTCAAAATCCGCCCACTGACACGCCCACAATTAAATAAAATATTTTTTTTGAAAAACCAAAATTTGAGCTAGGGAGCTGAAATTTATAGTATATACTCTCTAGGTGCCCTTTATGCTCATACTTAAATTTTTTTTAAATCCGCCTACTGACACGCCCACAATTAAATAAAACAATTTTATTGAAAAACCAAAGTTTGAGCTAGGGAGCGTTTTTATTTACAAAAGCTTAGTTTTTTCGATAAAATCCTTTAAATTTTTGTCACGCCCACTTATGAGATATAGGATAAGAATAGGGTATCCAACAGTTCGCCCAACCGGACTGTAGCCCGCCCCTATGTTTTTTAAATATTATTGTATATCTGTATTTTAAAATTAGCATTTAATCGCTTGGCGCCATCACGACAATAAAAGTGAACTATAAGTAAATCTACTATAATAAATTACTTTAACTATTGTCGTGAAATAGCCGAAATAATGACGTCTCACGTTGATGTTAACATTGGCGGCGAAGACAAAACTATTCAAATCGATGAGACTTTTCTTAGAAAAAGGAAATACCACAGAAGCCGTGTAACCGAACAGATGCCCTTCGTAGTGTTGGGAATGTTTTGCAAAGAGGATAAGGTCGGGCGCTTCTTTAAAGTGAACTCCAAATGTAATCAAGATTTGTGACCTTATATCCACAAATACGTTAATCCCAACACCAGTCGTATTTGTTTGTACCGACAGCGCACGCCAGTACATAGGTGTTGTGAAAATGTTACCTAGTTCTACGACTCGTTCTGGAGAATCAGAACAAGCTTCTGAAAAAAAAACATTTTATGCCGCAAAACAGCGGACTGCCTTCGATGACACTTTTTTTTTATCGGAAATACTGCCTTAAAAAAAATATATGGACGGCTTCGGCTCCCAAATCATGGAACTTTTACTAGACGTAAAAAAGGTATACCCATGTTATACCTCGTCTTCTCACCATCAACGACGACCTCAACGAAGGCGTCAGTAACAGTACGGACGATGACTTTATTGACGAGATTTATATACCTTTTGAATACATTGAAAATTGAAAAATTGACTTGACTATTTTTAACTAACTCCTGACTTACTTACAAACTGACTGACTGAGACGCGGAATGCCATGCAATTCTACCTCCTCGTGGTGCATTCTGGGTAACGCTAAATGAATTACTGTACTTTACTTACAAAGATGAACTACATTAACATTAATCCTCAAAATGAAATCACTGTAAATACCAAAAATCAAAAATCTCATAAAAACGTAGTTTTAGTAATTTTCGATTTTCTCAAAAACTAAAAGACATAAAACCATTCGGTTTCTTGTGTTGGATTCAGCATTGAAAGTAACATTGAACAACAATAATCAATTTAGCACTTCATTTCAGAATTTTGAAAAAAATTGGTCTAAACTTTTTTTGTTTCATTTTTTTTTATCAAAATTTTGAGTTTGCATGCGAAAAAAACTATTGCCATAAATAATTTTATTTAAATTTAAGATTATAGAACAGATTTCTGGCTTTTAAATTCGGTATAGGACTTTATTGTAAGTGTTGCCGTTGTTTTTTAATAATTTTGTTTTCAATTCAATTCAAGTCCTTTTTTCTAAAATTGCCCCTACCTCCTAAACGGGGCGAGATAGACCCCCCCTCCCATAGTAAAAAATGCTTGTTTTTGACCCTTCTATAGAAAACAGTTATCAATTTTTGGCGCTTTAGTTATGGTTTTTTTTTTTTTTTTGTCGGGGTGTGTGAGACTTTCTGCACTGGAGCACTCAGACTCAATACTGGTCCATTGTACTACCAGGCAGACACACCACATTTTACTGTGGGAATTTACTCTTTTTTCTAAGAAAAACGAGAAGGCGCTTCAATGATAAGGAGCTTAGGTTTACAGCACTCACAATATCCGCACCAAATACCTGCCACCTGATACGAGCAAAAGCAGGACAATCACAGAGGAAATGTTCCGCAGTGTCGTCGCTTTCTCCACAGGCTTCGCAGTTGGTGGTGTCGCTTAGGCCTAGCACCTTAAGGTGTTTGGCAAAAGCGTAGTGTCCCGTAAGAACGCCAGTAGTCTGTCTGCAGTCTTTTCTGTTGAGAGACAACAAGAATGCCGCGGATTTCCCACAGACGTCGGGGAACATTTGCTTAGTCTGTCTGCACCCTGGAGAGTCATGCCAACGGCGAAAAAAAAAGGCCTTAAGCGCAGCCTGACTGTCGCTACAGACGCAGATACTTTGCCCCCTCCACCTGTTCCTCGTAACATAGTCCATGGCCATTAGGATAGCATAAGTCTCTGTTTGGAAGACTGACGCATATTTGCCTAACGGAAAGAAAAGTCTAACGTTATCGCTCTTCACGAAGACACCAGCACCAGATCCTAGATCGGTTGTGGAGCCATCCGTGAAGATTCGACTGCATTCCCTTCCAGGTTCAGAGTCCGGCCAGAGCCAGTCCTGGACGCAAGGAAAGTCGACCTCGTAGTTGCGCTTTAGCCGAAGTTCCGGTGTCATCGCATCAGACGGCATATCCATAAGGCAGGAGTCGAAGGACAACCGTTGCGCAAGTTCATCAAAACTCCAGTGCGAGTTATACCAAAAGCCACCTGTTGTAAGACGTGAGATAGCCTTGATTGTACAGCCCATGATATAAACATCAAGCGGCGGAAGGTTCAATAGTGCATCTAGGCCGGAGCCAGGCGTGCTGGGGAAGGCCCCCGTGCAGCCGAGACATACCTGCCTTTGGAGTTTGGCAAAAGCAGCAGTGACGTATTTACGTGAAAGCTTATTCCACCAAACAACCGATGCGTATGCTATAAATGGTCTTATCATAGCCGTATAAATCCATAGGACTCTTTTCGGTGATAAGCCCCATGTCTTGCCGAAAATGCCTTTGCACTGACAGAAAACAGACAGCGCCTTGGCAGTCTTCAGCTCAACATGTTTGGACCAAAGAAGTTTGCTATCCAGGATGACTCCCAGATACACTGGCTGAGTCAACCCGACCAGCTTCCTCCTTCTCGTAAAGAGAACAACCTCAGTTTTAAGAGGATTGACCGAGAGCCCATTCCTAGTGCACCATTCGTCGATCACGTCAAGGGCCGCCTGCGCCTTGGCGCATACAGTCGCTAGGCATGATCCAACAGAAAGCACGGCAACTTCATCCGCGTACGCCTGAGCGTAAATATTAGAACTGTTGAGTGCGTTCAACAGAGAGTCGACCAGCATACACCACAGCAGTGGAGACAGGACGCCGCCTTGCGGGCAGCCTCTGTTTACCCCCGCCATAACATAGCGGCCACAATCCGCATCCGCAACCAACGTTCTATTCGTTAGCATTGCTTTAATCCACAACACCAATGGTTCGTCTACGCCGTGTTGTCTGGCGGAGCTGCACATGCTATCAAAAGTCGCATTGTCAAAACACCCTCAATATCGATGAAAATGCCCATCGCGTATTCTTTTCTGTCAAGCGCGCCCTCAATTCTACCAACTAGATTTTGGAGCGCAGTCTCGCAGGATTTTCCGCGTTGATAGGCATGTTGCATCTGAGATAGTGGGTGCAATCGCAAAGCAGTTTTGCGCACGTGAAGCTCGACCAGCCTTTCCATGCTTTTCAGCAAGAAGGAAGTCAGACTTATTGGTCTGAAGCTCTTGGCGAGTGAGTAGTCACTTCTAGTTATCGTACTCTGCCCTAAGTCGATAGCGTTATTAGATTTCAAAATACACGGGCGAAAAACAATCTTTACTTCGATTGGTACCATAAGGACACAGCTTTAGGGATACTCAGACCTTCCGTCAAGCTACGCTTAGCACATTAAATACCGCTTCCAACTTAATTCGCGAAGAGTTTGTGGTTCCGCAATTAACGAAATGTGACAGAAATCCAAAAGGATACACAAACTGAGGGGCTCATGCGCAATCCCATACGTTAACATAACTACAATGTTCCCCGTGAAACGAAGACGAAGTCAAAGCAGGTATTCACAAAAGTGTTGTATACAACAAATCATCGATAATAATTTCAAGGACGTTCACATAGCCTTAAAAGCTAATAAAACGCTCGCATAAACTTCTTCCAAGGTAAAGTCCACGACTTGTAATTACAAATACACCGATGGTATTTATTTAATTGACTGCAAGGGTAAATTGATTTTTTTTTTTTTTTTTTTTTTTTTTTTTTTTTTTTATAAAAAGGAAATCCAAATCCCAGAGCACTCAGACTCGGTAACGTTCCATTGTACTACCAGGCAGAAATCCTCCTTTTGGTATAGAGGCATGTGAATGGGTGGCGTATGTTGTTGTTCCCCATGGGGTAAATTGATAATAACAGCTGTAATCTTTGCTACATCTACCTACTTAAAATATCCATAAGCGGTAGCGAAACAGCAATCTTCAACCATACCATTGAAGCGAACCACGACCTTGACTTTGAAAACGCTACGATCCTTCATCAGGAATAACATAACAGAAAATGGGTCATCCAAAACGTTGGTCAAAAGTCAAAGCCAAACACCATTAGTAGACAAAACTTCAATTGTTAAGGTTTCCATTACGTAATTCATTTTTATTTATATATTTATTTTTTTGTTTCACGAAACAATACTGTGTGCATCATATTTCAACTCATGTAAGTCGTATTGTCCACTTTCTTATGAACATATATGTATTTCGTATGTTTTCTTATAAAGAACGCATGGAGGGGGCATCAAACCCTGCCGAAACGTGCGTCGGTCGGGAAAAATAATGAACTAAACTGTTTCATTCATTAACAATATGACCGACGGGAAAATGATTTCCTTTAATAAAACCCAATATATATCAAATTGGTGAAGCGCGCTGGACACGTAATTTCCTTTATTATGATTTAAGGGATCCTAGAAAACCATTTCTTCTCTGTTTCGCAAGACAAATTCTTCGTCGGATATTTGTTGTGTGAGAGGAGGGCGAATGTAGAAGATACAACTACGAAACTCCATTACCTGTACCATGATGAATCTAGATGAATCTACTCTTAAAGCTTTAACTCTTCGGCTATGTTGGTCCGGACACATCGACAGAATGGACAATAATGTTCCAGCCAAAAGGATCATCGACGACAATTAAAACCGAACATAAGGCTTATATTACATACGAAACCACCGCTGTTTCCGAAGCACTTGATCTGCATAGCTGCAGGCAGCGTGGCCCTGATCGCAGAGCATGAAAGACTGTATTTCCTCAGGCATGAGCAATGAGTCAAGTTAGTAAGTAAAGCTTAATAAATCGCAAGTACCCATGTTCTACAAATTCGCCATTAGTCGTTTTTCCTTTTTTGGTTCAGCGCAGAGCCTGAGTTGTCAAAATAAAGTTCGTGTTTCTTTTTTAGCTCAGACATCAGCTCTGTACAAACTGTATTTGATCAGAGCGCCTCAATGAGCTCAAAATAAATTTACTGAGCGGGATGAGTAAAAAACCGAATACAGCCAAGGACAGACTGAAAACAGGGACAATAAAGAAAAAAACTAAATCGAAAACAAATAACGGGTGGGCCATCTAGTGGTTTCTTTTTAAATCATAGGTTATTTTGACAGTGACAGCTGTTTCCCGCTGGAAATCTTGACAGAAAGTCAGTGTCATACCTCCGCGGGACGATTCGCTTAACGCTTGCACAATGTTGGGAAATATTGAAAATTTATTTCCAAAGTGAGTGCTGTGTAACCCAAACAGTGCGTTTTTTGAAAAGAAGTTTTGGCCGAAATGAAGCTCCTGCTGTACGCAAGTTTGTGCAAAAAGTTCGTGAGAATGGTATTCTAGTGGACAAAACTCATGGTCCCCATCGTCAAACGGTGCGCACAGACGAGAATGGGGGTGCTGTAGAGTGTAAGATTCAATTCACGAACATCAACTCGCCATCGATCTCAACAGCCTGAGGAGAATTCTGAACAAAGATCTCGGATTATTCGCTTACAAGGTCCAATTGACTCAGCAATTGAAGGCACACGACCATCCGCTTCGTTATCGCTTCGCAGTTTTGGCCTCAGAGCAGCTTGAATTGGACAACGATTTTGGGCGAAAAATCATCTTTTCTGACGAGGTTCATTTTCATTTCGGCGGCTACGTTAACAAACAAAATTGCCGCATCTGGGGGCTCGAAAAACCCGTACGTTATTGTCGTGCTGCCAATGAATCCACAGAGAGTGACAGTTTGGTACCGGATAGTGGAGTGGTGGCATCATTGGACCATTTTTCTTCGAAAATGAGGCAAGGAACAACGTCTCGGTCAACGGTGGTCGTTAAAGAGCCATGTTAACCGACTTTTTGTTTAATGAAATTGAAGCCTTTGGACGACCTCTGGTTCATGCAGGATGAAGCGACTTGCCACACAGCCCATGTCACAATCGATCTTTTGCGCACCAAATTCCCAAATCGTGTTATCAGCCGCTTTGGCGATGTCAATTGGCCGCCTCGGAGCTGCGATTTAACCCCTATGGACTTGTTTTTTGTGGGGGACCGTGAAGGGCCGATGTTATGCCAATAATCCGGCTCTTACCAATAAAGTTATGTTACATGGAAAAAAATTAATTTCGTTCATTTTATTGCATTTTTAAAAAGCAACTTGTAGTTGGCCCACCCTGTATAAGGACGGTTGGGTTTTTTTTTTTGAGTTAGAAACTACTACAATTTAATAAAACATATTGTATTCAAAACATAGGGGCGGGCTACAGTCCGCTTGGGCGAACTGTTGGATACCCTATTCTTATTCCTATCCCTCATAAGTGGGCGTGACAAAAGTCTAAGTATGGTTGAATTGTTAAGAACGCCCTACATATTTTATTATATAACATTTAAAAGATTTTATCAAACAAAAACGAAGCTTTTGTAAAAAAACGTTCCCTAGCTCAAACTTTGGTTTTTCAATAAAATTATTTTATTTAATTGTGAGCGTGCCAGTAAGCGGATTTAAAAGAAATTAACACATGAGCATAGAGGACCCCTAGAGAGTATATATTATAAATTTCAGCACCCTAGCTCAAACTTTGGATTTTCAAAAAAAAGTTTTTTTTATAAATTGTGGGCGTCTCAGTAGGCGGATTTTGAAAATATTTACACATGAGCATAAAGGGCCCCCTAGAGAGTATCTATTATAAATTTCAGCTCCCTAGGTCAAACTTTGGGTTTTCAATAAAATTGTTTAATTTTTTTGTGGGAGTGTCAGTGGGCGGATTTTAAAAATTTTATATCCCGAGCAGTTTTAGAAGTCATAGATCATATATAAAAAATTTCAGCTTTCTAGCTCAAAATTCGATTTTTTTCCAAAATTTTGTTTTTTTGAGTTTGTGGGCGTGTCTGTGAGCGGATTTCAAAAATTCGTAAACTTGATTATTTTGGGACCCTAGAGAGTATATGGTTAAAATTTCAGCTCTCTAGGCCCAGTTTAAAAGTCTAATTTTTGCCGACGGACGGACGGACGGACGGACGGACATGGCTAGATCCACATTACTATCGATGCTGATCATAAATATATGTAGTAACTTTTAGGCGTCTACGGGCAATATTAAGGTATGTTACAAACTATGCAAAATTAATATACCCTTAGAATAGGGTATAAGAATAAACATGATTTTTAATTGTATGAAAGCTGATAGCATTATGGACGTACTCACGCTCTAACTAAAAACATAGGGACGGGCTACAGTCCGCTTGGGCGAACTGTTGGATACCCTATTCTTATTCCTATCCCTCATAAGTGGGCGTGACAAAACTCTAAGTATGGTTGAATTGTTAAGAACGCTCTACATATTTTGTTATATAACATTTAAATTGTTTTATTTAATTGTGGGCGTGTTAGTAAGCGGATTAAAAAAAAATTAACACATGAGCATAAAGTGCCCCTAGAGAGTATATAATATAAATTTCAGCTCCTTAGCTCAAACTTTGGATTTTCAAGAAAAGTTTTTTTTTTAAATTGTGGGCGTGTCAGTAGGCGGATTTTGAAAATATTTACACATGAGCTTGAAGGGCCCCTAGAGAGTATATATTATAAATTTCAGCTCCCTAGCTCACTTTGAATTTTCAAAAAAAAAAAAAATAATAATAATTGTGGGCGTGCCAGTGGGAGGATTTTGAAAATATTTACACATAAGCATAAAGGGCCCATAGAGAGTATATATTATAAATTTCAGCTCCCTAGCTCAAACTTTGGATTTTCAAAAAAATTGTTTTATTTATTTGTGGGCGTGTCAGTGGGCGGATTTTGAAAATATTTATACATGAGCTTAAAGGGCCCATAGAGAGTATATATTAAAAATTTCAGCTCCCTAGCTCAAATTTTGGTTTTTCAATAAATTTTTTTTATTTTTTTTGTGGGCGTGGCAGTGGGCGGATGTTGAAAATTTTATATCCCGAGCAGTTTTAGGAGTCATAGATCATATATAAAAAATTTCAGCTTCCTAGCTCAAAATTCGATTTTTTCCAAAATTTTGTTTTTTTGAGTTTGTGGGCGTGTCTGTGGGCGGATTTCAAAAATTCGTAAACTTGATTATTTCGGGACCCTAGAGAGTATATGGTTAAAATTTCAGCTCTCTAGGTCCAGTTTAAAGGCCTAATTTTTGCCGACGGACGGACGGACATGGCTAGATCGACATTACTATCGATGCTGATCATAAATATAGTAACTTTTAGGGGTCTACGGGCAATATTAAGGTATGTTACAAACTATGCGTCAAAATTAATATACCCCTAGAATAGGGTATAAAAAGAAAAGCGCCTATTATCACAGTCACACAATTAATGCTTAAAACAAAAATCAAAGAGAACCAAGGTGTTAAGCTGTAACCGCCCACTAAATGTTAAAGCCTCTTGACAACTATTACACCCGCAATTCTGTTTTCTGTCCAGTCATGGGGTTAATATCCGGTTGGCCATAAAGCCTGATTGAACTAAGGTGACGGACCCCAAAAGAAAGCAGAAACTGTTTACACTAGCCAACCGTTTACAGGATGTTGGCTTGCCATTAACAAAGGGATAATTGTAGCGGATATGGGCTAATGCCTACCCTACATCACTCTCCGCGGCCTCCAGACCCTCGCCGGCCGTTATAGTTTAATCCCAGGCAAATAAATTTGATGTGATTTCTCTGAAAACGTTGCTCGCACCCAAAAGTGCGAAGAAAATGCGAAGCAAGGAGCACAACGAAATTGCAATTTCTCTTTACGAGTGTTGTCGTCAATGTCAACTTGCCAAGGGAGCTCCCTCCTCGCCGAGCCATCGAAGTGAGAACTAAAACTCATTTCCATGCTAAGTGAAAATTCTATTTAGCAAATTGAAAAAGTACAAATTTAAAAGTTAATTCTCTTTTGCACATTATTTTTGTGTCTAATTTGTGTAATAAGATGGTGGCCATCCGTCTGTCCGATTGTCAAGATGCTGGGTGTATGGGCGGAAGGCTTAGGTGCCGATGGACTTGAAGGCCACAACAAAGTTTGTGCGCTTCTATTTGCTGATGATGCTCTAACTGTTTGACCGGCCGATGTTGGTCGTGGTGGTGAATGAACAAAAAAATTATGCTAGGACTGCGAGACTGAGACTGTCTCCAGCCCCCAGCATTAGCGGTTGGAGACTTTTTTGTTGTTTTTTTCATTTTACTTATCCTCACTATTTCGCTGTCATCTGTACTTATTTTGATGTTCCGTAAACTTTTTAATTGCGTTCTGTTATCCCTCTGCATTCGAGGATTAAAGCGATTTAATTTGGTCCTTCCTGTCCCCCACCTTTTCAGGAGGTCATCACTGTCACTGTCTAGTGGAAATGAGTGAATGTCTACAATTTAATTAAGAGCGATTGGTAGGTGTTTTTCAACGGGAGAGTTAGGTTTTTCTGTATTCAACTCATTAGTTAGGCTTTAAGTTTTGGATAGGTGGATCCCGAGGGACGGCAAGTAGCCACAATTATGTGTGTTAATTTGTACCTTTTCCCCATGGATAACTTACAGTCAACTATATCGATTATGTCATTATCTTCAGTTGTTTGTATCCTTTTGCTTGTCTATTTACTATAACCGCAGGATACGGACACACCTTATTATTCCGGAGTTGGGCATGGTTCAATCCTATGGGTGACTGAAGTTGTGTAGGCAGTGTTAACGGGTTGTATGGATTCTTTTCGAAATAAAAAGGATTTTTCTCTCATTCTTGCTGAACTTTGTGAGTTAGGTCATACTACACGTACAAAATTGCTACTTTATTAAACTGGCATTTGTGAATAAGATTGTCTTCGGCGAAGAGCACTCGCGCGAAGCTTTGTATTGAACGAGGTCAAGGTCAACGGCAATGGCTTCTATGAAGCTTTCGTGCGACTATGACATGTAAAAATATAGCTCACGCAAAGCGCTAATTTGGGGTTCCCTAAGTATGGGTAACGGTGGCGTTTCTATGAAAAGTCTGGCCCTTTATTCATTCTAAACGCCTTATTGTAGCACCCGAATGAAGTTTTCGATTGTTAAATATTTAACACCTCCATAAAATTAATTCACGCTGCCATAAATGAATAAAAGTTTAGTTTGCGGGTTTTTTTTTCAACTATAGAAATTCATGAGATAGCATCAGCATTGGCTACATGCAAAGCACTAAGAATTTCTTAAGAAAAGATAATTAAATATTAAGTGCTCTTGAGAAAACAGTGAACATACTGCTGGTTTATTATGCAGCATGTATAACTTGATGTTTATTTTTAATTAATGGAGGATATTTCAGGAATACGGATACCGATTAAAACCAGGTATTTGGGATTATTTTAAGACGAAATTATAATATGGTTAGTTTCTCATTTGAATCGCATTATAAAGTCATGACGGTTTTGTTTTTCTTTCCTTCTTTAATGGTACCTAGCTTCTTTTAGTTGAATATTTGCCAAATCTACACTAGTTGCAATGGTTCAAAATTAAGTTAAACTCGTTGTGGAGCCGAACTGTCATATTAAACCACGGTAAACTAGTTCAGGAATTTTATTTTGGCCGATTTGAAGCTCCAGGATTTTTGTCTTGTTCCAGTCAAATCATACTGGGGATCCATAATTAGGGAGTAAGACCGCTGGTATTGAACGATGGTTTCGATGTTCGAATCCCATGCAAGAGAACAAACAAGCTGTTTCACTGCCACCTGCAAAAGTCAGATAGATATCAAAGAGTATAAACAGCAATAAGAAGTATATTAATTTTGACGCATAGCTTGTAACATACCTTAATATTGCCCGTAGACCCCTAAAAGTTACTATATTTATGATCAGCATCGATAGTAGTGTCGATCTAGCCATGTCCGTCCGTCCGTCCGTCTGTCCGCAAAAATTAGGCCTTTAAACTGGGCCTAGAGGGCTGAAATTTTAACCATATAAATTTCAGCACCGGGTCCCGAAATAATCAAGTTTACGAATTTTTGAAATCTGCCCACACACGCCCACAAACTCAAAAAACAAAATTTTGGAAAAAATCGAATTTTGAGCTAGAAAGCTGAAATTTTTTTTATAGGATCTATGACTACTAAAACTGCTCGGGATATATAATTTTCAAAATCCGCCCACTGACACGCCCACAAATAAATAAAAAAAATTTATTGGCAAACCAAAATTTGAGCTAGGGAGCTGAAATTTATAATATATACTCTCTAGGGGCCCTTCAAGCTCATGTGTAAATATTTTCAAAATCCGCCTACTGACACGCCCACAATTTTAAAAAAAAACTTTTTTTGAAAATCCAAAGTTTGAGCTAAGGAGCTGAAATTTATATTATATACTCTCTAGGGGCACTTTATGCTCATGTGTTAATTTTTTTTTAATCCGCTTACTAACACGCCCACAATTAAATAAAACAATTTTATTGAAACACCCAAGTAGGAGCTAGGGAGCGTTTTTTTCGATAAAATCCTTTAAATGTTATATAACAAAATATGTAGAGCGTTCTTAACAATTCAACCATACTTAGAGTTTTGTCACGCCCACTTATGAGGGATAGGAATAAGAATAGGGTATCCAACAGTTCGCCCAAGCGGACTGTAGCCCGTCCCTATGTTTTTATTTGCAGTTTCCGGCGCCTTATGTTCATCTCAAAAATATAACCTAGGATTAGGGCCAACTATTTGCCGTTAATGGCCAACATTTCTACTAAATTTCCAATAGTGGCTAAGTTATTGTTATTGGTCCGAAAAGGAAAATCGTGATTTCCAAAAAATTTTAAAATTTGAAATATGTTTTTCAAATGATTTTAAGAAGATTTATGTGTGTGCGTGTGTGTTGGGCGTATCTACGTGCGTGAACAAATTTATGTTCACGTTTTCTCGAGTACCAAAAATGATATTGACTTGGTTAAGGTTATTTTCCCAATCGATATGCAAATATAAATATTATCTGAACGAAATTATTTTATCGCAGTATTGGGATGTTATTTTTATTGGTCCAAAAATTGTCTTTCATTATAAGATACAAAATCAAAAACTTAATAGGGTAATCAGCCACAACGACTTAGGTGTTATTTTTGATTCGCATATAACTTTGAATTAGTATTTTGATTATATTATTTCAAGGGCTAACGCAATGTGGGGATTTTTATTTAGGAATTCTGCTGATTTTCGAAACCTTATACATTAAAATCACTATTCATCTGCTTAGTGTGGTCTTCCCTTTTCAATAAAGATCAACAGCGCATTGGAAAAGATATGCGCTTAAAAATTGAACTGGCCTATTCCCTTACCATCTTATAAAGGGTCTTTCATTAAGGATTTGACAACTCCATTTTTAAATCAAATGCAAACTACTTGAGATATTTCAACAAAAAATGTATTGGCTTGAATTACTATCAAAACATTGAAAGGAATTCGACTTCGTTCATATGTTAACCACGAGAACGTATGCACCGGTCGATACGTTGAACCCAATTTTCGATGACTTGGCTCTAAGCTCCTCTAAAGCCGGCGGCTTGTTGGTATAGACCAATGATTTAATATAGCCCCATAAAATGAGGTCCAGAGGAGTTAAATCACACGATCTTGGCGGCCAATCAACGGCCCGTTTCTCTAGATAACACATTCGCCGAACTGAGCCTTGAATAACTCGATTGTTCCACAGCTGTGCGGCTTGTGGCACCGTCTTGTTGGAACCCCATATCACTGTTGTCCAATTCATGTAATTGCTTAAGGAAATAGCGTATGTTGTCTCTGTAGCAAATACCATTTACCGTATCGTGATGGTCATTTTCAGGGCCGTAAAAAAACGGCCCAATGACGCCGCCGTCATGAAAACCGTACCAAACAGTGAGTTGAAATCCATGCAACCAAAATTAGTAATGTTGATAAAGTGATTGATTCATTTCGTCTGCATTATCTATTAATTTGACTTCATAGTTCGTTCCAAACTCCATATGGGATTCTCCTAGCTATTTAATCAATATACGATTGCTCCTTTGCGGAAAATTTAGCGACTGGTGTAAGTTCTCCTTTACCGCAAAGGAGCATATGGTCTCTTAAGCCTTTTGTTACGTTCTGCAGCATAATCGTGTTCAGTCCGATTGCCGTGCAATAAATTTAATGCAATAAATCATCTCGAACAAGAAAAAGTCAATGCTTCCAGCGACTTTGAAGAATCGCATATTTGAAAACATTCTTGGAGTTGGGCTCTTGCGCCTTAAATACTTGCAAAACGGATATCGCCAGAGTTATCAAGGCTTAGACCGAAAAAGTGCTTCCCTAGACTTTATGGCCCTCCTTATGTGTGTTGTATAAACATCAGCATGCAACGTCTAATTTCAACTTCAAAATGTCAAAAAAACATTTTCATCGTGTAACGGTAATGATTTCCATTGTTCTAGTAGCTCTTAAGAACTTTTAAACAAAAGTGCATAGCCGATGAACGTGGGTGAAACTGGGAACATTTGCGTGTGGCACGAAGTGACTTCAACCGGGACTCGATCCAGCACCAAAATGTCTTCAAGTGCGCGCCCACACTCCATTAGTGGGTGTATTAAATAACAAACAACCCCTGCCATACGCCGCATGTTGTGGTTTTAAATGAGCATGAAATTAGAACCCCAATAATTGCAAGTCGTTTTATTATACAGTCGGTTGGATATTACACCCGAACGTTCTATACACTTCCTTGAACATCTTACAAGAAGAAAACAAAAGCCCGCTCAAAAGAACAGTTTCACGGTCAATGGGAATAGCTATTGGCAAGCAACGGCCGACATCTATACAATTGACACTTGAATCCCAAATAGCCTTTCTGTTTGCTGGGCGAAAAGGTGCGCGACCGTCGCCCCAGAAGAGGAATATTTTGCGCCCATAATGGACTATTGACAGGCATGTGGCCAAATGTGCGAATGTCATGAAACGACGCTGACTCCCAGATAGTTGATGACTTGTGTTCCCAAATTGAAATATGTCATGACAAAGCGTTTAAAATGTGAACCTTATTATTTGGTGGGGTGGTTCGTCTTCCTAAATGAACGTCACCAACCAGCACTTCAAAATTCTACAAAGTATGTGTAGGAAGAGTAAAGTCATGACTTGAGAAACGACAAACCCGACCTATATGCTGCCTTAACGCGTATAAATAAACCTAAATGAGGGCAATCGAGGGGCAGAGTTTTAAATTGATTTTCACCTCGCAGCCTGCCGCTGCTGTACAAGGCGATGCCTTTCCGTCACAACGAGTGCCGCTTTGCGCTTGTTCAGGTATTCTTCTGTCGCTTAGAATTGCCATGAATGACAGTCGATTTATGTGCTTTGTCCCGGGCAAGCACGGGAGGTATGCCGCCCACCCAAATATGGGACTTGACGAGGAATCCCATCTGGTTAAAAGTTCCTAACTTGTCGTTGGTATGATAAATGACCGCACGCTACTTTTGATAAATCACTAAGTTCCTCGTATTGCAACAAGCACAACTACCAACTGCCAGCAGCGTGCCATTTTTAATTCGGATATCATTCTTTGTTCTGAGGCAGCGAAGTGAAATTTAATGGGCGCCTGGAATATAGATTTTACACCTGATCGTTGGTAAGGATGAAGCCTTCGAAAATGGAAAATTTATTGCAGCAGCATTTTGTGCCGAATGGAATCTCAGTTGAGTGGAGACCGTTAATTCATTAAGGGGAATGAAATTGTAAATTAATGAAGTGTAAGTCAAATCGCTTTTTTTAAATTACTATGAATCTATCAAGAAGGAAACATAAATCATTGTGAGTGAGACATAGAGAAAAAGTGAATTTCCTTCAATAGGTACGCCTATATATTTGTACTAAAATTATGATAAGCCTGAGTAGAATTATCGGTGATTTATTTCCACCTTAAACCTTTTATGCAGCACGAATTTGAAGTATTCAAAAACAGTGTGTTTTTTTCAAGGACTGACTATTGAAAGATCTATCAGTCTTACTATGGGTAATTCACCACACCTTAAAAATTGTGCTGTCGCTGTTGGCAGTCATTCGACATAAATTTTAAGTCTGGTTTGACAGAACATTATTGATATGTCATAGCTTGCATCAGGAGTTCACGGATTTGTGGATAAGCAAAATTGCTATTTCAGGAGTGAGACAAATCAAAAAGAAACTCATGAGAATCAATAACACCCACTTTTGGGCCTGGGGCCTATTTCACCAAACTACAAATTACAACCACAAATTTGTACTTGTGAATCACAATTACAAATTAGTAATCTGTTTTTCCGTTTCACCAAATACAAATATATGAACCCACAAATTAGTGATTAGACAAAAAAAAATTGTAAGAATAAACGTGTTGATTACAAGTGTAAAAATTCCTGTTGCACCGGGTTTTTGTGCAATGTGTATTCTACAAGTGTTTTCTCACAAATTTGTGGATCGTCGTGCAATCCCGGAATTAAAATGAATGGGCAAAATAAGTTTTTATTTGTCTCCTTGATTAGAGTGTAGGGGACTACCTAAATAATCTCGAATACAAATTTAAACAGGAAAAAAAAATTAATTTAAATAATATTTTTGTGTGTTGAATGCTACCCACAACAAAAACCACTGTCATTGTTTAGAAAATGGGCAAAAATAAAGCAACTACTGCCAACTTCACAGGCGGAAATTAGTGCCCGACGGCCTTCCTAAACTCATCTGCGAGAATCCATTGTTCTTTTTCATTTGGATACTCGACGATTGTGGTATGGACATGCCAGTCAACATTTTTCTGACCTGGGAAATACGTGGTAGTATGCAATC
Organism: Portevinia maculata; assembly: GCA_949715645.1. Classification (NCBI taxonomy): domain Eukaryota; kingdom Metazoa; phylum Arthropoda; class Insecta; order Diptera; family Syrphidae; genus Portevinia; species Portevinia maculata. The sequence continues at coordinate 2,969,111 of OX454526.1, read as the reverse complement.
ATACTTCAATTAATAAAATAGGCTTAAAGTATAGACAAAAAGTGTGAAAAAAAAAACACATAAAAAACTGAAACGTAGTCCCTATATCGTGCTTGTGAGGACACCATAACACGCTTACACTCTAGCCTATCGGTAGGTACACATTTCTGTTTTATTTTAGCTGCGCAATAATTTTGTATTATCCCCACAAAGCCCGCAAATTCCGGCCTAGAAGTCAGCTTAAAATCCGATCGAATGAGTCTAACCTCAATAGTTTGCCAAGCAACTCACGATCAGTCTACGGTCGGCAATCGAGTCGCTATTCGCCGATCCTCAACACCAAAGATTGCCCACGCGGCCATAATCTTCACTGACCGATCGATCGATGCCGACGCTGGTTGGATTAGTGCTCAAGATCCCCAATTGATAGCGAATCGATCAAATCCACCTGCCGATCAAATCCACCGGTCGATCAAATCCACCTAGATCGTGTGAATCCATCCAGATTATCATCAGCCGTAGCGACAAAAAAGGATCACCGGAAAAAGCACCAAACAAAAGGCAATATCATCTCGCCGGGGCACTCAACCAAATCGGAAAACACCAGATTCGTGAGTACCTGCATCGAAATAACCAGCCAAGCGAAAACAAAACAACAAAACAAAAAAGGAGCATCAACACCAGCCAGTCAGAGTGAAATCTACTCGACCGTGATCGATCGCACCTGATCAAGTATCGGAGATTGAGCTTTATTGCTCTCCCAATGCAAGCACACCTGACCCAGTCAGTCCTCCTCCACCGCTTGTGATAGCGCATCACAGGCAGAATTTTTCGACAGCTTAGAAATATATATCCAAACACTCACACAAGTTAAGTAAAGAATATGTATTTATATATTTCTAATGTAAAGGGCGTTCAATTGTTAAAAAAAAATTCTTAATTTCTTTCCCATTAGCATAACATTTAGCTATCAAGATCAACCAAATGCTGTGCACATCATCTGGGGACATCGAACACAACCTTCAAATTTCATTTCATCAAAAAAAAAAATAAGCGCGGTGAGTTAAAAATCTTTGGTCTCCTTTTTTTAATCAATTGAACAAACTACCTTTAAACTAAATTGCAAGAAAAAAAAATTTCATTTGACGCACGGTCGGTGCAGTGCATATTTTTTTTGTGTGTGATTAAGTTTTTTTATGATAAGAAAAAAAAATAGTTTTTTTGTTTTGGTCATACAAGTGCTTTTTTAGTATAGGTACCTTTTTTTTGGTATTGTAGCTAAATTTTCTTGAGTTAGGTACTTTGTGTCCATAGTGACTTTAATTTTTGAGTTGATTTTTTTTGAAAATAAATTGATAAACACTTCGTTTTGATTTAATTCCATTGTTTTTTTTTTTTTTTTTTTTATTAAATTCTGGCTCGCCAAGGCGATTTATAAAAGGGGGGGTACTTCGACCTAAAAGATCTTTTGTACCGTATGGGCCAAAAAAATTTTAAACTAGTAAAATTTCCACTTTCCGTGTAAAGCGGACAATTTTACCAGTAGAAGAATTCTTTATGTCCTCGGGGCTCAATTGTTCCCTGAGAAAGATCTTCTTTCTAATTCCATTAAGGGCTGGGCATTCACATAAAATGTGTTCAGCTGACTCGTCCTCTTCAAGACAGAGTCGACACTCAGGAGAATCTGCTATTCTCATTTTGTGTAGATGATATCTTAAACCGTGGTGACCAGTAAGGTAACCTACTAGGTTTTTGATATCATGCCTGCTTAGGTTTAGACATTTGCTGGCATTATGATTGAAGGGCCGAATGGCTCGTTTGGCCTGCCTTAGACCTGGGATGTTATCCCAATGATAGATACATTTTCTATGTTCCCAGCTTTTAATTGCTGCCGTTGCTGCTGATCTAGGGGTGCAGCAGAAAGGTTCGGGACCTATGAAAGGTGTTTCTGAACCTTTTCTGGCCAGTTCGTCGGCCTTTTCGTTACCTTCTACCCCGACATGACCCGGAACCCACCATAATTTGGTCTTGTTTCTTGCTCCGAGTAATTGTAGGGTATTGAAGCAGTACATGACTGATTTGGAGTCAATGGTATACGAGCTAAGGGCGTTTATAGCTGCTTGACTGTCCGTGAAAATATGGATGGTTGCACCTTTTATGCCAGATAAGATAATGTGGCTGGCGCATTCTTGAATGGCGTGGAGCTCCCCTTGAAATACGCTGGGACTTTTTCCCATGGGTATCGTAAAGCGTTTGTGTGGTCCGTATATTCCCGCTCCTACCCCCGTTTCCATTTTAGAACCATCCGTATACCACTTTATGCCGTTATGGCTGTTTGATCGGTTATTGCTAACCCATGCTTCTCTTTTGGGTATCTCCGCGGAGAACCGTTTGTTGAAGCATAGTGTTTTTTGAATGCGGTCTGTGACCGCGCAGTTCATGTTAAGTTCTGGCAGTTCATCGAGAAGGGTCTTAAGTTCCGGATGATCATTAAGACTTATCTCGATTAGCTGTATTAGACTTATTGCACTGCGGATCGCCACTTTTTGGACGTATATGTGGAGGGGTATAATTCCTGTTATTGCCTCTATGGCAGCTGTTGGACAGGTACGCATGACTCCGGAGATACCAAGGCACGCAAGCCGTTGTACCTTTTTGAGCTTCTCTATTGCGACCTTTTGTGTGGATTTTGTCCACCATACTATGGAGGCGTATGTTATGATGGGTCTTATCATCACTGTGTAGATCCAGTGGACGATCTTTGGAGAGATTCCCCAGGTTCTACCATATGTGCGACGACATGCCCATAAAGCTCTATTAGCTTTACTGATTTTGTTGTTTATGTGAGAGTTCCAGTTAAGTCTCTTGTCCAGGATTACTCCAAGATACTTGACTTCGTCGGAATATTCTACGACCGTGTCGTTTATTGTGATTAGGCCTAGGTCTAATTTCCTCCTTTTAGTGAAAGGAACGATGACGGCTTTACTGGGATTTATGGAAAGATTTTCCTTAATGCACCAGTCTATGGCTGTCTTTAGAGCATTTTTCATTTTTGATGTGACTCCTATTGAGTCTTTGCCCCTAACTATGATGACAATATCATCGGCGTACCCAATTGTGGTGTAGCCCAAACTGCTCATCTTGTGTAGCAGGTCATCGATGACCAATGACCACAGAAGGGGTGAGAGTACTCCCCCTTGTGGGCAGCCCCTTACGGCTGTTACTGATACTGAGGTCGTTCCTGACGAGGAAGTTATTTTGCGACTTTCCAGCATCGCTTTGATCCATTTAATAGTTGGTTTATCTATATTTCTATGGTACAAAGCATTTGATATGGATTCATATCCAGTGTTGTCGAAAGCACCCTCTATGTCCAGAAAGGCACAAAGTGCGATCTCTTTGCAACGGTAGGCGTTTTTTATCTCTGTAGTTAGTCTTAACAGAGCGCCTTCCGTGGATTTGCCCTTTTGGTACGCATATTGGTGAGGGTGCAGAGGCATGCTTTTTGATATGCATTCTCTAATGTGAATGTCAATAATCCTTTCCACTGTTTTCAAAAAAATCGATGTCAGGCTTATCGGACGATATGATTTAGGTAATTCTCTCGGCTTGTTTCCCGGTTTAGGTATAAATACTACGTTTACCTCCCTCCAGGTAACTGGTATATACCCCCAGTTGAAGCTGAACCTAAATAAGGCAATCATGGATGGTAGTAAAAATTCTATTCCATTTTGAATGAGGGCTGGAAAAATACCGTCTGTACCTGATGCCTTGAATGGTTTAAATGTGTTAATTGCCCATTTAACCTTATCCGGAGTAAAAAGTGTTCCGGATAAACTATGAATTCTGCTGAGGTTTCTTGGAATTGAGACCTCCGCTGTATGGTCGTCTGTAATGACCATCGTGTGAGAACCTGGGAAGTGAGCCTGAAGCAAAGTTTTCAGCGTTTCTTCCCGGTCGCGTGTGATTGAACCATCTGATTTAATTAACAATCCCATGCCTTTTTCTTGATCCGTTGACAGGGCCCTTTGGAGGCGTGCCACCTCTGGAAGTTTTTCTATCTTCTCACTGTTTACACGCCATGAGGCTCTTTTGGATCTGCGCAACTCTAAGTTGTATATGGTCAGCATGGATTTATATTGTTCCCATGTGCCGGTGCGTTTAGCTTCGTTAAAAAGCTTTCTCACCCTCTTTCGAATAGACTCAAGGTTATCGTTCCACCATGGTACGCACCTTTTAACCACGGTTCTTTTAACCTTGCAACTATTTTTGAATGAGGTAAGAATAATATCATTTATTTGACATTGCGCAGCATCTGCATCAATTGTATTTGATGGTGCTTCTGGCAGCATGTCAGATCTGACCGCAAGATTTTCGCGGTAAGTTCTCCAATTAGTCAGTCTGTTGTCATAACGGACTGACGCGTGTTCGGCATTGCATCTTATCTCGAAACGGATGTGCATATGATCCGATAGAGATGCCTCGCCAGACACGTGCCATCCCTCTATAATATCCTTCATAAAAGGAGATGATATAGTAAGGTCTAAAACTTCTTCTCTTATAGAATTTCTAAATGTAGGACTATTTCCCTTGTTTAGAAAAACGAGGTTATTGCTATATAGATATTCTAATAGCGACTCACCTCTGTTATTTGTATCTCGGCTGCCCCAGATGGTATTATGTGCGTTTGCATCGCAGCCGATTAGTATATGTACTTTCTGGTCCTCACAGTACCGGACAAGTTCCTGTACTGGTAAGGGAGGCACTGCATCCGTGTCTCCTGGAAAGTACGCCGACGCGCATACAAATTTATGCAGCTCTCGGCCTTTGTGGCGCTCTATTAGAACCGCCACCAGGTCCCTAGTTGTGAAACCTGGAATGAGATAAAATTTTATATCTTTCTTAATAGAGATAGCCGCCCTTGGTCTGAAAGGACCTTTGGCGAAAATTAGCTCTCTGTGTTTACAATTTAATCCGGATATCTTACCATTGGTTGCCCAAGGTTCCTGGATTAGTCCAATAGCAATGTTCCCTTCGGCACATCGCTGGCTAAAGGTGTCCGATGCACCCATAGCCCTGTGCAGGTTGGCCTGCAAAACGCTGAGACGTTTGGTCATTTGCGTCTGTATTCAGGGTTTCGTACTCTATTGGGCTTGTTATCACCTCTCCTACGTACGATACCCTATTGAGGAGGACCACTTTGTCTGCCTCTAGGACTTTTGTTTTTATGTCCTTCTTGTGCCAGTGCTTTCTTACGATCCATACCTAACTTAGGCCTGAATCGTGTTTGGCTTTCTCTGGCTGCGCTTGACTTCGCGCTTGTAGCTTCTTTTTCTGGCACAGTTGTTACCGTACTTGAAGCTGCAGCCTTAGCGGCAGCGCTGGTGCTGGCCCCACTTGGGTCAGTTGCGTCAGTGCTGCCGTGAGCTGTGACATCCTTCTTATCCAAAACGTGCTGTTTTTGATCTTTAGGGCCCTGTGTGGCCGTCTTGTCAGCACTTTTTAGGATAAGTTTGGTCTGTCCGAATCGGAAAGAGACCATACCCTTTAGCTCCACGAGTCTCCTCATGGTGCTGTCGTTTATGGCAAAGACCATATGTGCGATGTCTCGCTCATCTGATCTTTGCAGAACCCTCCACGTTCTCGTGTTCAGTTCTTTGTTTTGGCCATCTAATAGGGCTAGGATCCTTTCGCTAGCTACGCCGGTACTCTGCGGGAAGAACCCTCTGATGACATGTGGTTTTGGAAAATTTTCCTCTCCCACAAGCATCACCTCTAACCCGCATTTCTCTTTTAGCTTGGCGAAGGTTGCCTTCATCCACTCTGCAGTGGTGGCGTCTGCACATACGATCATGAGCCATCCGGCTTTGAACGTAGTACCGCGGAAGGCTGGTTTAACCTCCTCGTCACGCTGTTCGATCGTGATATCCATAATCCTCTCCTGTATCGAACCCATTTGTTCGTTGGAGAGAGGATTACGATCGATGTCCACCGGTACAACACCCAGTCTTACATAGCTCGTTATATTGCTATACGAGACTTTGTCGACGGTTGTCTTCCCAGTGCGACCTCGCTTCGCTTCGGATTGAGGCGGGGTATTATCCTCGGATCGCATTCGCTTCACCTCGGGACCCTTGTTTTCCATCTTTTGGATCGCATAGAGACGGGCCTGCTCAATGGTGCTCCCCTTCTTCTGCGCGCGCTTAAATTTGCGCTGTTCAGATGGTGTGAACCTAACGTACTCAGACTCAGTCCGTGCCACATTGCCGACTGTCTTAGGTACGTCCTCTATATCGGGATGTCTTTCATCCGATAATATGCTGTTGCATATGGTGCTGGATTCTGAAATAGAGTCACTGAGTTGAGACAAGTTCTCTTCAAGTTCCCCCATTTCAGAGTCGATGATTACCGACTCTATCCCTTTGACAGATGTCGTGTCGTCATCGACAGGGTGTTCTAAAACATCCCTATTTGATGATGCAATTTTAGAGGCATCATTCTCTATTGTTTGTTTTGTTGTTTGGTTTATTTTGAAACCCACGAGTATTCGGGATATGGTGTCGCCCGTGGTCTACCCGTCTAACCACAGGAAGGCTATCTTAAAATTGGAGGTCGCCTGGTATCCGAAGTTTGCAAACTAACGACTAAGCACCCTCTTAGCCATGCATCTCTCGGCGCTTGCCACCTTAGATTAGGGGTTTATTGGGGAAATAGGATTTAGGGATTTGATGGAGGGGGGATATGGGTAATTGAAAATTGAAAGGAAAGAGGAGAAGGGTAGCGGACGTGTAGTCCTGGTCAGTTCTTAGTTGACGCTCATCAGACGGTCTGTCCCTTATCAGAAAGGCCCGATGACTCTTTGCGCCGTAAGCCTCCGCACCGGCACCATCGAATTTGCGTTCCATGATGGTACATACATCAAGGTGACTGACCCCGCAAGGAAGATTTCCATTGTTACTCTAGACCCATAGTTTTAGAATGATTACATACCTTTTTTTTGGTTAAGCATTTATAAATTTTTGTAGATAGATTTAGTATTTTTCTTTTAAATAAATATTGTTTATATTCAAATGTTGGTAAATTTCCATTCTGTTATTTTAATTTCTGTTTCGGGCTAAATGAATTTTATCATGTCGAGGACCTAATCTTTTAAAGTGCTAGTGGGGAAAGCGATTGTAAATTGCTAAGAATATCGGTGAGAATATGAACGAAGTTTAGTTAATCGTTCATAAGTGAACATGAGGGGCTATCACAAATAGTATAGCGGTGTGTTAGCCAAGGATGGGCTCTATTCTATTTCCAGGATAGTAGTCTGTGGGAGGGCAACGCTTAGGAAACCAACCACACCTTCCGGTTTCCTCGATTTCAATTCTTTATTTTGGTTTCGGACCTTTATTAACATCTTAAGAAATGGTTCATAGTTTCGTGGTTCCGATTGACAGTCAAATTAACAAAAGGCATGAAAAATGTGCGGTCGTCCGGCAGTGAGTGTAAGAACCCACGCCTCCGTCGAGCTAGTGTCGCGCGTGTGCCTGCTCACACTTTGCTGTCAGGATAACCTACCTTACGACCCATCGATTTCTGTAGGAAATCCTATACTCCTAGAGGTCGATGGGACTGCAGTTCATCGCTTTCGTAAGGTAGGGTCAACTTCCGTTACAAGAGAAAAGAAGGAGGTTTTATTTGAGTGGAAAAATATTTTAATTTCATTATCCTCCTAATTCAAAATGGAAAGGATTGGAAATATCTTCGAGGTATTGCGTGGCAAAATTAAAAACGGGCTACTCTGGTAAGTACATAATATGTAGGTAGGAATTTAATTTTTTAATTTTTTTTTATATTTTAGCTTAAACTTGATAATTCAAAGAAGACTGGTTCTGAAGGTGGCACTAGTCGCATTTTAACCCTAGAAAGATAATCTACGTCTCTGAGACGTATGGCGCGCGAAAAAATTGATATATCCTTTTAACTGTAAGCCGCATCGGGTTGGTTACTTAAACTAACTCAGCCGGTGATCGGAGCTTCCCCGTGACGGTCATGGTGCGACGGTAAGTCCCTGCGGTAATAATTTATAGCTAAACCGTACGTCTGGAAAACGTTCGTGACGTTTGTCATTCTTACATTTAATTTAATCGTATGTGATTAAAAATTACTAAGACTTATTAGTAGATTTATTTTAAACCAAAAAATGCGATTTTGGCAACTATTAGAACTTAAAGTAAATTTTAAGGTTCGTTTAAAAATAAGTTATGTTTTTCGTTGATTTGTAATGAAGTTTAGGTTTTTTGTTGTTATTTTTTTAATTATATTTATTTTTACTGAATCATTGAATTATCTCTCTTAATATGAACTATATTAATAAATAAAACATTAATAATTTTTAAAAAGCTTATAGGTTTCAATTAAATAAACTAACAAAGTGCCATACGTGTCTGAGACGTATGATTATCTTCTACCACATAAAAAATATGATTATCTTTCCAGGGTTAACCGATCTCGATAATATCATTTTTGGTATTAGCGGTAAAGAATCGCCAACAGTTCAAGACATAGTTGATGAGTCCTCTTCAGTACCCCACTGCGCAAACGTGGGCGATATTGAAGGCGAAATAAGGTAAATGCAAATGCTTGTTTCTCACAATTATTTAAAAAAAATATTTGAACGTATTTTTTAATTCAATCAGAACTCAAGTATCATCAAAAAAGCCCAAGCGCAACAACAAAATGCTAACTGACCCAGCGGATATTCTTCCATTGAAGAAAAGGAGGCTTCAATTCGAAATTTATAAATTGCAGTTGAATGCCTCGAAAAAGGAACGCGACTTGGGGACTGCGGAGCTGGAAGAGAAGATAAAAGTGTTGGAAGAAAACACTTAAAAATTAAGTGACTACTAAAAATAAAAATTAAATAAGTAAATATATATTTCATTTAAAGTCTCGTTTGTGGCATCCTTCATAGAAAAACTGATCATTTTATAAGCTTCCAAAATTCTACAGACACTTTGCTTAGCCTTACTTTTCGGCATGGAACAACCTACCTTACCCACAGTGTGTGAGCTAAGTTTGTTCAAACAAACATAGCTTCTAAACAAGTTCGGTCATCCGTCTTCCATCTTTAATTTCGAAGTGGCCGAATTTTCATTTCAAGACGACGTGAGAAGGCTACTTATGCAAGCACGAGTGAGCTCACACTCCCTTTTGCATTCGTCTCGCTGTCGTTTAAGGAGTCACACGCCAACAACCTAAGCCAACGCTGCACAGCAAAGAAGTACGTTTTTTTTTTGTCCGTCCGCGTGTCTAACTGACAACTTCTAACCCTGAATTTATAGGATTTTAGTTGGGAATAATAGACGACAGTATAAGGCGAAACAAAACGTTTGCCGAAAAAGAATATTGAGAACGTGGGATAAATTTAATTCTGCCACGCATTGTGCGAAATAAAGAGCAGGTACGGTCATATTTCCTTTTTGTCATTCCACGTTTCAGCCTAATACCAATCCCTACCTATTTCGTTCACAGAAAGTCTGCGGATGGTTTGACTGTTGATAGTGCCTCCTAAGAAAATACAGGTGAAATCAACCGGTGCTTGGCGAGTCGACACATTATCGTTTTATCACCATCCGCTAGTATTTTTTTTAGTCGCTACGATAAACCGTATGATGGCGTGGAGAACCACAACAGTTAATATCCCGTAGACCCCAGTTACCAGTAAAGCCCCGCAATCACCAGCTGCCCTCATACATCTATTAATGTGTATATTTGATAAAGTGTAGTGGTTAGAGTGTTTTACTGTGTCGTGCTTTTGAAGCTAACTCTCCGTTTTAACATCACCCTATTTTCATCATCAAAAATTCAGAAAATCATAAAACAAACAAAAAAAAAGGGGAGAGAAAAATATATACAAAATTATCTGAATTAGTTCGAGACAAAGTTTTCACTCATATCCCTAATCTAAAATTGTCCTACTTAAAGATAAATTAATATCAAAGATACATGCCATAATTTTGACCTATTTCCGGAGTTTATTTGATAACCAAAAATTTTGTTTGGGCTTAAGTTTAGTTTTTATTATGTGATGAAAGCCTAAGAAACAGGAAAGCTATACGAAACAGACGTAATAGGGCTTGGAAGAACTATTTAAAAAGTCTCTGCCATTCAGATCTTCACATTATTCAATGAATTCAAATCTTTATCCTGCAACTTATATATTGACTATATAAGTAAAATGGAATGCTCTTTAAAATCGAACCCCAAACTTTTTTGGGGTTTTGTCAATTCTAAGAAAAAAACTGATGGTTATCCATCGAAGCTTACTTACAATAGTTCTACAACTGCTGATTCAGTAGATGCAAGCAATATGTTTGCAGATCATTTCAGTAAATCATTTAGGGGGACCCATCTTCACATTGATGATCAATATTTTAGTTATCTAACTAGCTGTTCCCAAATAAGTTTTAGTAGTATCTCATTTGATTTGGAAACAATTTTAAAATGTATTTCTTCTCTCAAGAATGATTATTCATCAGGTCCTGATGGCATTGCACCGATCGTTCTTAAAAAATGTAGTCATGCAATTGCTCCATATCTTAAGTATCTGTTTGAATTGTCCATCAGTACTGGTAAATTCGCTAATCTATGGAAAAGTGCTTTTATCACACCTGTATTTAAAAAAGGCGAACGTGGTGATATCACTAATTATAGGCCTATTTCAAAGCTTTCGTGTATCCCTAAGTTTTTTGAACAAATTGTTTGCGAAAAGTTAATATTTCTTTGTCGCAATTTAATTTGTAATGAACAGCATGGATTTGTAAGAAACAGATCCACTGTCACTAATCTGTTAAGTTTCTTGCATGATTGTTCTAATACCTTAGAGAATAAGGACGAAATGGATTGCATATACACTGACTTCTCTAAAGCTTTCGACCAGCTGTCCCATGAAATAATCGAGTTTAAGCTCAGGGCTTTTGGCTTCCCACCAAGTTTCATAAAATGGGTTAATTCATACCTTAGATCAAGGGTTTATCAAGTGAAATTTAGAGGATCGCTATCCGTATCTTTCACAGCGCAGTCTGGAGTTCCCCAAGGAAGTCACCTCGGACCAATATTATTTATACTTGCCATTAATGATGTTAAGGCATGTATAAATCACAGTAATATCCTGATCTACGCTGATGATATGAAAATATATAAATCTATCACTAGTCAGCAAGACAGAATGTTTCTTCAATCTGACATTAATAGCTTCGCCAATTGGTGTGATAAAAACGGTTTATCCCTGAACCCAACTAAATGTCAACATATGACATTCTCTAGAAAGAATATCCCTTCCACCTTTCAATACTCTCTGTCTCAACATATTCTTTGTAGTGTTGATAATTTTAAGGATCTTGGGGTTTATTTCGACCCCAAACTGGATTTTGCTAAGCATATTAATTCTATTATTAATAAATCTAATTCTATGTTGGGCCTCGTAAAACGGTGGGCCAAAGAATTTAATGACCCTTATGTTTCTATGTCATTGTACAATTGTTTTGTCCGTCCGATTCTAGAGTATGCCTCTCAAGTTTGGACACCGTTCTACAACATTCATTCAAATCGAATAGAGGCCATTCAACGTAAATTTATTCGATTTGCACTTAGAGGACTTCCATGGGATGATCCATTTAACCTTCCTCCCTACAGTCAACGTATCAAGCTTCTTCAAATGTTACCCCTTTCTCAACGAAGGCTTAATAGCGATATCATTTTCTTACAGCAGCTTATATCCGGTCAAATAGATGCACCTGACTTGCTGTCGTCTATTGGCTTTAATTTTCGTGGTGGTGCCCATAATTTGCGCAGTGCTGAATTATTGTTTAGCCCCCATCATAGAACGAATTAAGGGAAGCATGAGCCTATTTGTCGCATGAGAAGAATCTATAATCTAAATGATCATGTGATTGACTTGCATGTTAGTAAAATTAAGCTAAAAAATATTTTGCGTAATAATGCTTTAATGTCTTAATTGTTTGCATTATTTTGTGTCTGTGTTAGTACTCGTATTTTATAGGTACATAATTATTGTATTTTTAATTGTTTTGTCCTTACTAACACCTGCACTAAATGATGAGCCAGTGAGAGCACTTTTAGTGCCGGCAATTTCTGCTCGTGATAGTTGCTTGCTTTAAGCACTCCACGACACTGAGCTGATAGTGTATATTAAAAAAAAAAGAAATCAAGTACATATTATAACATTAAATACATCATAGTCACAGAAGACTCATCATGGCGGAACTTTGTGCACAAATTTCTTCGCATCGATATATTCAGAGTGAGTACCTAAGTATAATATTCTTTTGTTGAAACATCTTTATTTCTTGGCTATCAATTTCGTTTTTTTTTATTCATTTGTAAATTATTATTTTTTAACCATATTCATCTTCTGCCAATTCCATATTTAGTATTTCTTTTGTTTTTATGCCCAAGCAAATTAGAGTGAAGTTGCAAAATTACCATTTTTTTTTGTTGTGGAAATTAAACGATTTACCATGTGGTAATTTGAAGAATTTTATTTGTTGAGGTGATCTTCTGAAGTGTACTAGTCAAATGCAAGGGACAAATCCAATGGCGATTGAGGAGGGATTTGTCAAGGTATGATTTCATGATGGCAACCGTTGCCACATTAAAAAGGGGGGGGGGGGGGGTCCTCAAGGTAGTAAAACAACAACTATCAATATGCTGATAAGGGAAATCTTCAAATAAATCTGTATTCCATATTTAAATTTTAATTATCCAGATGCCACGGTCAGCAGCACCATAAAACATCTGTGCTTAAAGAGTATAACCAAATCTGACGTGTTGACATGGATTCAAGGATTAAGTGTGCGTGCACTCGTATCCTCCTCTATCTTTATCCTTCTTTCTCTTCTTATTCTCTTTTGTTTCACCTTCTTTTGGCACGATCATTTTTGTATAGTCCGGGTAGCCAATAAGCAGCAAAGACCCACCCCACCGTCGAGTGAATGCCGTGCAACCGCAAGCGTGCCAGCTGCTGCTTGTCGTGTCGAGGATCACACCTTACCTCACTGATGTCCCAGGAATGAGATATACCCCGGCTAATAGGACACCCCGGATATTGTTACACGTTATTTAATATGATATTTGCTAACGAAAAGTGATTAAAAAAATATTCTAAGGAAGCCCGGCTATCAACATTTTCAGCATTTTGAGTATCTGCGTCGTTTAAATCCTCAGTGGTGGTGAACATTTCAATAATACTATCTATCTGCCGCTTGTCGGGAAATGTTGGTTAAGATGATGCAACATTTTATAACAGTAACTGCTTTCATGGATTGCAATCGTAAGTGCGTCAGACACGGAAATTTCTCTTTCAAAATTCCAATCGCGTTTTCTATTATTCTCCGAGTTGATTTATGTGCACGAATATAACGATCAACTTCAGGAGTTGGGTTTCTCAAAATGGGGGTAATTAACCAATCATTTAAAGGATATCCTGTATCCCCAAGCAAAACGGAATGAGAAAAAGGTCGAAATCCACTTTCAAATTTTGAAAAAAGGAACTTCTTTGTAACACCCTTGATTCGTGCACACTTCCCGGCCAATTCGCATATGCATTATAAAAGGTATAGTCCGGCCCACATACCAACATGAAATGTATGCAGTGTTGTCCATGTCTGTCCACATATGCAGATTCAAACTCGCCAGGGACATCTATGTTTGTTAAGGTTCCGTCTATACATCCGTAAACACATGACATACCTTGTAAGAAAGAAAATTGTTTGCAAAACTTAAGAAATTAAACATTGTTTACCTGCAATATTGTAAGACTTTTCACAAATGCTTTCGTGTTTATTTGGCCAACATACAACACTTTCAAACAATAAATTAACATTTGCTGCACAAATGCGAGAAACACATCTGCAAACGGTCAATTTAGATATCCCATGCATATCTGCTACACCATGGTATTGCCCTCCATTTCCAAGCCTGTGAGAAACTGCTGCCTTGGTATTAATGCAAAGTTTTTTTCAGTCGTGTCGGCTATTTGTGGCGCAATAATTGCAATTATTTCCTCTGACTTGCATCGAGTCAGGCGAAATTTTTCATTAAAATTAAATAACTCTGAAATTAATTTTTTTTCTTAAAATGAAAACATGATCGTCACTTTCGCTACTATCGCTACTACTATGTCTTCGTTGCAAAGACATTATTTCGATTACCTTCAATATGAAACAAAATTTGTAGAAGGAACTACACGTCAACTTTCAGTTGTAAAATATTCTCACATACTACACTAAATTTGAAAATAATTTTCTTTGGTGAAACGTAAACTCACAAATAAGTCAACTTTTCACAAATTTGTAACTTGTAAATTACAACTATAAATAACTTTTGGTGAAACGAAAATGGAAATATTCCCACAAATTTCCCTTTGTAGAATACAACTACAAATTTGTAATACCCACAGTTTGGTGAAACGACATAAATCAACAAAATCACAAATTTTGTAAAAAAATGCTTGTAAATACAAAGTTGTAAGTTGGTGAAATAGGCCACTGGTCTTTCCGCATTGTGGGTGCATTGGCGCAGAGGCAAGTGTGTTGCACTACTAATCTAAATGTCTTAGGTTCAAATCCCGCCGGGCCAAATATCACCGTAAAGAATTTTGTCTACTGCGGCACACCTCTTACGAACGTCTGACAAACATCCACAAGTATCAATATTGTAATAAGAAGCTTCTCAAAATTGCCGTTCGGATTCGGATTTAAATTGTAGGTCCCTTACACTTGTACAAGCAAATGGTTGGAGAAGCTGGTTTTAGGCCCAGTATTTATTTATTAACTTCCGAGTGGAAGTTGTTGTAATGGAGTCGATTTTGTGAATCGCGGATTTTGACATATCTCCACGTTTCAAGGTCACCAGAATCCAAATCCAACGTTTTTATAGAGACGTCTGTCTGTGTGTATGTACGTTTGTGCGTATGCACGTATCTGCGTTCGGAATTATCTTTCGCCACGATTATCTCGAGAACTAAAGATGATATTGACATGGGACGGTTATGATCAGCGTAATTACGTAACTCAGAGCTGGATAAGTTTCCAGCGAAATCCAGCCGTTTTTGGTTAGTAAATAAATAACTAAAATAAAGGCAAACTAGCTGAATTTTGAAATTGATGTACAAATCTTCAATTTCAAAATTCAGCTAGTTTGCTATTTATTATTTTTATTATTATTATGATTATTATTATTACAGCTAGGGGAAAAAATGGTGGTAGCAACCACACCTCTAAAAGTGATAAAAAACATAGGGACGGGCTACAGTCCGCTTGGGCGAACTGTTGGATACCCTATTCTTATTCCTATCCCTCATAAGTGGGCGTGACAAAAGTCTAAGTATGGTTGAATTGTTAAGAACGCTCTACATATTTTGTTATATAACATTTAAAGGATTTTATCAAAAAAAAAACGCTCCCTAGCTCAAACTTGGGTGTTTCAATAAAATTGTTTTATTTAATTGTGGGCGTGTCAGTAAGCGAATTTAAAAAAAATCAACACATGAGCATAAAGGGCCCCTAGAGAGTATATATTATAAATTTCAGCTCCCTAGCTCACTTTGAATTGAATTTAAAAAAAAAAAATAAAAATAATTGTGGGCGTGCCAGTAGGCGGATTTTGAAAATATTTACACATGAGCATAAAGGGCCCATAGAGAGTATATATTATAAATTTCAGCTCGCTAGCTCAAACTTTCGATTTTCAAAAAAATTGTTTTATTTATTTGTGGGCGTGTCAGTGGGCGGATTTTGAAAATATTTATACATAAGCTTAAAGGGCCCCCAGAGAGTATATATTAAAAATTTCAGCTCCCTAGCTCAAATTTTGGTTTTTCAATAAAATTGTTTTATTTTTTTGTGGGCGTGGCAGTGGGCGGATTTTGAAAATTTTATATCCCGAGCAGTTTTAGGAGTCATAGATCATATATAAAAAATTTCAGCTTCCTAGCTCAAAATTCGATTTTTTCCAAAATTTTGTTTTTTTGAGTTTGTGGGCGTGTCTGTGGGCAGATTTCTAAAATTCGTAAACTTGATTATTTCGGGACCCTAGAGAGTATATGGTTAAAATTTCAGCTCTCTAGGTCCAGTTTAAAGGCCTAATTTTTGCCGACGGACGGACGGACGGACGGACGGACGGACGGACGGACGGACGGACATGGCTAGATCGACATTACTATCGATGCTGATAATAAATATAGTAACTTTTAGGGGTCTACGGGCAATATTAAGGTATGTTACAAACTATGCGTCAAAATTAATATACCCCTAGAATAGGGTATAAAGAGGCCCCGGAAGCAGGGCCACCTCTAAAAAAAGATGTACCCAGGGGCGGAGGTGCGGTGGCTGGGTAAGAAAGACTGGTAGAGGTGGAGACAGCGGCAGAGGAAGAGGAGGAGGAAGAGGAGGAGGAGGAGGAGGAAGAAGAGGTGGAAGGGGAGTTGGAAGAGGACGACGGGGCAGGGGGCGTGCCGTATTCTACCAGAATTTCTATTATGGATAATAATAATCATAATCATAATAATAATAATAATAAAATAAATAATAATAATTAATTAAAAAATATTTTTTTTATTTTTTTTTTATTTCTCTCCACTGGGAAGTTAGTTAAGTGGACCTTACGGGTTGCACCCTGACCACTTTTTTATATTTTTTCCTTCCGCTAGCAGGATCATACAATTCAATTTCAATTTTAATTTATTGTTAATACAAATTAATAAAGGGTCTTTCATTAGTGACTTGACAACTTCAAACATTCACTGTGTACGCACCCTTAAACCGATTACCGAATGGTCAATATCAAAATATTCAATAAGATCAACATTTTCATCATGGTGACGAACACGAAGGAGCAACGTTCACAAATAATTAAAATTTCCTACCGAAATTCCGAGTCGGTGATCGCAACTTAAAGAGTCACGTTACGGTTAATGTTATTTGCTACATAGACATGTTGGAACGTTGTTTCTTTGAGCAATTGCATTAATTGCATATCAGTGATATGTGGTTTCAACAAGACGGTTCCACAAGCCACACAGCGGGTGGAGTTATTAAGTCCCAGTTCGGTGAACTTGTTATCTCGAGAAATGGACCCGTTTATTGGCCGACGGGATCGGGTGATTTAACGCCTCTAGACTTTATTTATGGGACAACATTAAATCACTGGTCTATACCAACAAGCAGGCGATGTAAGATTAGCTCAGAGCCAATATTGAACTAGAAATAGCGACCGCATCGGTCGAAATATGCGCCCCTGTCATCGAAAAATGGGTTCAACGTATCGACCGCTGCATACGTTCTCGTGGTGGTCATATGAACGAAGTTGAATTTCACTCAAACATTCTTGATAGCAATTCAAGCCAAAAAGCTTTGAGATATCTCAAGTAGTTTGCATTTTATTTAAAAAAGAAGTTGTCAAGTCCTTAATGAAGGACCCTTTACTTTACAAGAAAATACAATAACATTATAAGGTACAAAATTACCTTCTTCATCCCTTATGGCGGTGAGGCTATAGTCACCATTAAAGGGATCATAACCGTCCCACTTAACTCCACTGGTACGGTAGGCTTCCACGGTTCGACTTCAAAAAATAACGGAAGGCCTCCTGATTATGAATCACTTCTTCACTGAGGCCAACAAAATGTAATTGTTGATGCATTTGTATGGAACCGTTGATTGATATTGCCTTTTTGACAGGAGCCGGTCCCGATCCATTTTCTTCGAGATAGGTTCTTTGCCGAGAAGGCTTCGGATATTGGAACTTCTTATTCCGTTAATTTGTTCTCATACTTTTTTTTACATTCTCCAACATTTCAAAGCGTATGTGAGTATCGGGCACACAACTGCAGTAAGAGCCTGTCTTTCAGCTTAGGGACATTTTTCAGTCACAGGAGGTGGCTGAGTTTTCCCGACTTCATGCACCCTACGCTCATGCCATGTTTAATGATCGTAGATACCCGACATTTGATCTTTCCGCATTTGGGAATCACTCTTCCATTGATATAAATGTCTTGAATAGGTCGGAGTGGATCACAGAACAGGCAGTACCAGTATTCTGTTTTTTTCAGACTAAGACGGTAACCGTTTCCCTCCTAAAATGTCCACCCATACATCAAGTGCTCGTTTGATCCTCACTAATAATGGCTCTATCGTCAGCAGAGACTAAATGAGGCACTTTGGAGTTCGCCACCTTTCCGTCAAGACAATCTAGGACTGTAATAAATATCAAAGGACTTACGACTCCTGATATTTTCCAGGATTTACCTTGCTCGAGCGCGTAGAATACTCCGTGGGACCAATCCACTTTCGCACTTGTACAGTGGCCAGAGTACTTCGAGATCTTTACATACACAAATCCTCTGGTCCAGATGGTGTTTCCCCCATCGTTCTGAAGAGGTATTCTTCTGCACTGGCAAAACCACTGCGTAAGCTTTTCTATCTGTCCTTTTCTTCAGGGTTCTTTCCCTGGAGATGGAAAACAGCATTTGTCCAGTCTGTACCAAAAAAAGGCGAATCTTCTTCTCCCTCCTCCTACCGATCAATTGCACTTCTATCTAAGTTCATGGAAACGCTGATCAACCGCTTATGAAATATATTGAATCCCAAAAACATCTTATTTTTTACAGCATCAGTTCCACCGGTGATTTGATGATCTACCCCACCGAAAAGTGGAACCAATCTCTTCCCGAAGGTGGTGAAAGTAAGATTGTTGCGCTTGATATTTCAAAGGCATTTGACAGAGTTTTTCATCAAGCTATCTTGTCGAAAATGCGTGCATTTGGAATCGATGATAATCTTCTTCAATGGATTAGAAATTACCTATCGGACCGTTTAATTCGAGTTGTTTTGGACGGTTTCAAGTCTGCAACTCACCAAATAAATGCTGGTGTCCTCCAAGGCGCTCTTCTGTCCCCGACTCTCTTTCTCATTTTTATAAATGATCTCATGTTTGTTACTTCAAATCCAATCCATTATTTTGCTGATGACAGTACCCTCAGCTTCTCATATTCATTTCTTGGGTCACGACACTCTTCTTCGGTTCGGGTGTGGAACTGGAACGGCAACGTATGTTAAGCTCATTAAATTCCGATCTTAACAGCATAACTCAGTGGGGTACAACCAATAGAGTGGATTTAATGCTTCCAAAACGCAATGCTGTCTTCTGTCAATAAAGCAAAACCCAGATTATCCATAAATGGCACCTGCATCGCTGAAACCGAAAGACTTTCCATTCTCGGTATGTGTGTTAATGACAACCTCCGTTAGAATGACCACATATTCGATGTCGCCAAGAACGCTACGAAATATCTAGGCTTCCTTAGGCGATATGAGAAATATTTCACCCCTTCTGATCTGTATACAATTCATAAGGCGTTTATTCGCCCGAAACTCGAGTAGGACGCTCATATCTCATCTGGTGCACCAATAACTTATTCGGAGCTACTTCACAGGATCAAAAAAAGCGCGATAAAACTCATTGGCGACCGAGACATCGCGATATCGATTGACTTTTAATCATCATCGTAATGTCTTCTGTCTTGGGTTATTTTATCGGTATTTCCACCAGAAGTGTTCTAACGAAATACTCAGTTACATTCCTTCCCTTGAACTTTTCTATCGCAATACCCGCCATACAATTAATGCTCATCAGTTCACCCTGAAGCCTGTATTCGGACGTTCAAAGAATCTTTTCTCAGCCGTGCAACACGAATGTGGAATACTCTTTCACGCTTTATCTTTCCTACAAAATACAAACATTTAAAACCAACGTGCATCGGCAACTCTCCTTTTCATCTAATCCTAATTTCCCTAACGGCCGTGCTGTGTGGCCAATACATGAAAAGGGTACTAAAAAAATCCCTTCAGTTCGTGTACATTTTAAAAAAAAAAAACATAGGGGCGGGCTACAGTCCGCTTGGGCGAACTGTTGGATACCCTATTCTTATTCCTATATCTCATAAGTGGGCGTGACAAAAATTTAAAGGATTTTAACGAAAAAACTAAGCTTTTGTAAATAAAAACGCTCCCTAGCTCAAACTTTGGTTTTTCAATAAAATTGTTTTATTTAATTGTGGGCGTGTCAGTAGGCGGATTTAAAAAAAATTTAAGTATGAGCATAAAGGGCCCCTAGAGAGTATATATTAAAAATTTCGGCTCCCTAGCTCAAATTTTGGTTTTTCAAAAAAAAAATTTTATTTAATTATGGTCGTGTCAGTGGGCGGATTTTGAAAATTTTATGTCCCAAGCAGTTTTATGGGCCAAAGATAATATATAAAAAATTTCAGCTTTCTAGCTCAAAATTCAATTTTTCCCAAAATTTGTTTTATTTAATTGTGGGCGTGTCAGTGGGCGGATTTTGAAAATTTTATGTCCCAATCAGTTTTATGGGCCATAGATCATATATAAAAAATTTCAGCTCTCTAGCTCAAAATTCGATTTTTTCCAAAATTTTGTTTTTTTTGAGTTTGTGGGCGTGTCTGTGGGCGGATTTCAAAAATTCTTAAACTTGATTATTTCGGGACCCTAGAGAGTATATGGTTAAAATTTCAGCTCTCTAGGTCCAGTTTAAAGGCCTAATTTTTGCCGACGGACGGACGGACGGACGGACATGGCTAGATCGACATTACTATCGATGCTGATCATAAATATAGTAACTTTTAGGGGTCTACGGGCAATATTAAGGTATGTTACAAACTATGCGTCAAAATTAATATACCCCTAGAATAGGGTATAAAAAAGTGTAAAGATTTGGTCTACTGTTGCTCTGCCGGGCCGGAAGTCACACTGGCACGTGCCGATTAGTGTATTGCAGAACGGTTGTAGAGGTTCTCACAGTACGTTGGATAGGGTCTTGTATGCGACATTTACCAGGGAAATGCCTCGATGGTTTTTGTAAGTCATAGGATCGCATTTCTTGTAGATGGGCCATATGGAGCTCGGGCATGCTTTCTTCCACCCATACTTGGTTGATGATTAGGTGCATGCGTCCTATCAAAACATTACCTCCGTATTCGAAAAGCTGAGTTGTTGCTCTATAGCTTTTTAAAAGCTATGCTAACCTCTTCAATACTGTTGGGGGAAACGGTTCTGCGTTGACTAGACGTGGGTTCTCTTGATGCCCATTTACGTTCCCGGTCGTGATCTTAAATGGGGAGTGTCCATATCCAAGGCTGGTGTCTTTCTCATAACTAAATTTATTTTACGTGGGAGGAGTAGTTCCAGCATAACTTCCTTGCCAGTATTCACCTTCAGGAATATGACCGTTGAACAATTAGCTCATCCGCCACCATCTCTTTTTCATCACCCTGATAAAGACTCTCAACCAATCCTTGGGGGTTCGGAATATGGAAAGGGTATATCAAACAGTCCTTCCAAACAGAGTTCGTTCGAGGCACATGCAACTTTTAATGTCTGAATAAAACGACTAAACCACATTACGCATTTTTTGTAAAAATGAAGCTATACAACCTCATCCAGGTCATTATTCACCCTAATTGTAAAAGGTGTAATCCCAACCAGGTGAAATAAATGGATCTTCAAGGAGAGATTAAAACACCTACTTAACACAAGAAAGTACTCCAAACTTAGCACAAGAGCTTGAAATTCACACTTAACTAACTGCAATTATCCCATAATTTGATGTAGCACTTTTTCTCCTCCATTTGTGTTAATGTAAAACAATCCCTGCTCCAGTCATTCGCACGTCAAAATTGATTTCCTCTAATGGGCATCCTTACAAGCGATGCTCATTAGCCTACTCCATTCAGGCACCGCATCAGTACACAAAACTTAATACTTAATGAGTTTTAAAATTGCAAAAATTTGCGTTACAAGTACAACATTAAATCAACTTTGTTTGCGACATATTTACGACTTCCATGTTTCAGTGACTTTACACCAGTGAATAGACTCCATCCACATGTTGCGGGATGGGGCGATATCCACATAAAAGCGAAACATATGGATGTGTTTATATATTAAAAAGATCCAAGTTAATTAAGCCTCCCCCAAACCGTTGCTTGACTGTGAGACTGCTTATTTGTTCAGGCAACGCTCTGTTATGTCATAAAACAAAAAAACTACACATTCGTCTGTTAATCGCCGCAAAGAATACCGAACAAACACCCGCTTTTCATCCGCGCTTCAATACGAGTATGTTTATCGCCGTCGCGTCATCCCGAATGCAAATTGTATGATAATTCGCCGCACAAGACATCAAACTTCAGCGACTGTCAAGTGTTAATTAATTGATGCGCCATCGTTTGTACGAACTACGCATATGTGTCGAAATTAGCAAAACCATAGAAGTTTAATTAGTAACCCATCGGCGTCGCCAGGATCAGGGTAAAACTGATAGTGTGTGCACATCGCATTCACTGTGGTGGCTTAATTCATGTGGTTAGATAGGATAAGATGGAAATGTGTATGCCAGTGTTAGTTCAACACAGACAAAAATTGATGAAAAACCCTCCAATGTCACAGGTACAAGACAACTTTAACGCATAGGGCTCTAAAAGACTATTGCTTGACCAACTAACTCAGCTAAGTTGAAAGGCTAGTAGGTGGGTACGCTTTCCCATGTCTCCTTTAAAATTTAACATACAACTTGGGAAAATTTAATTTCATAATGGCCGCAAAAGTTTTAGCTCAGAAATCACAAAAGTTACAGACGTCAAATGGTTATGTGCACTGTTCTGAATGAGTCCCTTCAGCCCCCTGGGAAAACACCGACCGTGGCTTGAGGAAAACTTTCTAAGCAATGCAAATATGAAAATAGAATTTGTTCGGGTTGCTAAGAGCCTGTGGGAGTCAGTAAATGCAGTCGGACGGTATAATCCCGTATTACCGGGATAACAACTAGGCAGTTTTATTCGGGCATAACTCTATGACTGAAATATGATGCAACTATTTTTGCTTTGCAGTTTTGATTTCGTTGGGTTATGTCAGAAACAACGTTTGAGGTTCCACCTCAAATATACTTGCGTGAAATGTTAGTAAAATATTGGTGCAGTTGTCGGGAAACAATTTATTAATTCCAAAAAATATATACGTAGGTAGGTATTAAGCTCGAACTGATACTATATGTTTTCTTCGAATATGAGAGAGACACCAGCCTTGGATATGAACATGTTGGCAGCACGAATACCTGCACCAAATTAAAAACCTTTAATTACATTACATTTAATTTCATTTCTTTATTTCATTAATCAAAGAACCAAGTTCTCTTATAGACTAAAATAACAATATTTTAATAAAGCTACATAAGTAAATAAAGGTTTATAATAAATAAATAATTGTTAATAAATATATACAAACATCAAGTAGATCTAAGTACATTTAAAATATAAATTTTAAAGGTTTCTCTTGTGCAAATTCTAAAAAAGTCTAACTTATTACAAACTGAATTTGCTTCCCTGATGCAACGAGAAACCGTTTCGTTACTACCATAATTTGATCTGTGAAATTGTTCGTAAAAAAGAACATATTTTCTTGAATTATAACTAGAAATGCGAATTGATATTAGTACAAGAAGTTGTATATCTCTAATAAACATTATCGCAAAATACGTACGTCGATTTACCAAACTCTGCATACCAAATAAAAGACATCTAGTTTCATAAGATGGAATATCATTACCCAGTGAAGTTTATAACACATAAACCTTGAAGTATTTTTTTGAATTTTTTCGATTCTTGCACACGAATTGTTGTAATACGGGTTCCAAACCGTGCTGCAGTACTCAAGCGCTGATCGAACAAGAGAGATAAAAAGAGTTTAAATAGTATACGGATCTGTAAATTCGTTGGAGGTTAGGATTTATCAAAAGAAATATTATTCTTTTGATAAAACCAAACATTTGGTTGGATTTATTTATAATATAATCAATATGAGGAAGAAAAGAAAGTTTGATATCAAGGATAACACCTAGATCTTTTGTTTGCACTACACGATCCATTGACCTACTATCAATTTGATAATCATAATAAATTGGAGAAATTTTACGAAAACAAGACATGATTTGGCATTTTGAAATATTAAGATGTAGGAAGTTTATACGTCACCATTCTGCCAGTTTGTTTTAATCATTATTTAATAAAGCACAATCACCAGAGCATTTTATACTTCGATATAGTGTGAGGTCGTCCACAAAAAGAAGGCAATGAGATTTTAGAAAGATTTAAGGAATATTGTTTATAAAACATAGGGACGGGCAACAGACCGTTTGGGCGAACAGTTGGATACCCTATTCTTATTCCTATCCCTCATAAGTGGGCGCGACAAAAGTCTAAGTATGGTTGAATTGTTAAGAACGCTTTACATATTTTATTATATAACATTAAATTATTTTGTTTAACGACCTCGAATATAACATTTAAAGGATTTAATCGAAAAAAAACGAAGCATTTGCAAAAAAAAACGCTCTATAGCTCAAAATTTGGTTTTTCAATAAAATTGTTTTACAGTTGAAACTCGATTATCCGGGATTCGATTAACCGGGACGCTCTATTAACCGTGATGAAAATATTTAACATAAAAAAGTCTTATATCCGTAAAAAACTCTATTATCCCTAAAAAAAACAAAAACATTTTCTTTATCGACAATAAAGACAATTTTTTATTTAAACTCTATTATCCGTAATAAACTCTACTATCCGTAACAAGAGAACAAGACCGAACAAGTTTTTTTCACATCTAAAAATCAACGGAATTTTGTATTCTGTTGCATTGCATTTAAAAGACACGCAAGAAGGTGTAACGGGATAATACATTCTTCGGGTTGCGTTTTATTTTGTTTCTTATGTTTGTATGGATTTTGTTCAGTTTTGGTTGGAAAATCTGAAGTTACGCGTCGTGATAATGGCTTCTTCTTTGTTAAGTGAAAATAAAAGATCGCGTAAAGTTTTGTCAATTAAGGAAAAAGTTGATTTGATTAATGAACATTGTAAAAATAGTGTGCTGTGAAAATGTTGGCTAAAAGATATAAAATCGGCACCCAAACAGTGTATGATATTCTAAAAAATAAAGATAAGATTTTCAAATTTTTCGCAGACAGCTTCACTATAAAAGGATTGGAGAGGCGCAAAACTCTCAAAAAAGCTGAAAATCTCAAAGTGGACGCAGCAACGTATGAATGGTTTCGACAGGAACGATTTCGAGGAGTTCCAATTTCAGGGCAAATGATAATGGAGAAAGCAAAATTTTTTCATGAAAATCTTAACATAGCCTCTGACTGTGTATACTCTGAAGGATGGCTGGGAAAATTCAAAAACCGCCATGGAATTCATGGATTGAAAGCGATAGGGGAAAAAGAATCTGCTGACTACGAAGCTGCTACGCTTTTTGTAGAAGAATTGTCTGATCTCATTCAAACAGAGAATTTAAGCAATGAGCAAATTTACAATGCTGATGAAACCAGCCTTTTCAAAAGCGCTCGTCCAAGAGCTTTAAAAAATGCTGGAGAGCTTCCAGTTATCTACAAAGCCAACAAGCGGGCTTGGGTAACCCAAAAATTGTTCCTTGATTGGTTTAATAAAAACTTTGTCCCGGAAGTTAAAGAGCACCGGGAAAAAAACCATCTTGACAGGAACACCAAAATTGTATTGCTCTTGGATAATTCTCCAGCCCACCCAGACGTTAATGATTTTAAAGCCGCAAATATACTAGTGAGGTACTTTCCACCAAACTGCACTTCTCTGATCCAGCCAATGGACCAAGGCGTGATTCGAAGCCTAAAGTGCCATTAAGTCATTTTTAAGTCATTTAACATCAAGAATGCTTTATGGGGTGTTTCTAAGTCCTGGAATTTCGTTACCACCGAGGTTTTGAAAAATGTTTGGCACAATTTACTCTGTCCCGAAAATGAGGAAGAAGGTAAGTTTTATCGAAATCAAAAAGTTTTGCATAGTTTTTACATCATCGACATTTCTAAACTTCCTCAGAACAAGATGCCATTGACGAGGTTTCAACAATTATGGAAGTCGCAGAGGATTTTGATGTCAATGCAATAAGAAATTGGGTGGACTCAGATGCGAATGCTTCACCATTTGCTGTTTTATCAGAGAACGAAATTATGGAGATGATAAATAACCCTCTTGACAACGAGCCGGAAGTCCTTACTGATGAATCCGATGATGTAGAAATTTCAAAAATTCCAATTGTTGATGCGATTAAGGCAAGTTCTACACTTTTGAGCTTTTTAGAAGAGTCGAATTGTCCTGGAATAGCACAACAGGATATAATGCAAGTTCACCGCATTAACGTTAATTTACTCAAAGAAAAACAACGAGTAAAATCACAACGGCAAACAACAATACAACAATTTTTTTAACTTTTTTAAAAAAAGTTTTTCTTGAAGTTCCTATTGATCAATCTTGTGATTTTGTAATGTATGTACAAACAAAAATATGTACTGAATGAATTATTAAGTTTTATGAATTAATTTTATGTTTGTTTTCGTTTTTTTTTAAATAAAAATAAAAAATAAAAAATTAAAATATCAATTTCTGTTTTATTTTATTTGAGAAAAAAAAAGTTCTATTATCCGGGATTTTCGATTATCCGTGATGGGCTCGGTCCCGACCATCCCGGTTAATCGAGTTTCAACTGTATTTAATTGTGGCGTGTCAGTGGGCGAATTTCAGAAATCTCTCAGAATATCTCCTGAGCAGTTTTAAGAGTCAAAGATCATATATAAAAAATTTCAGCTTTCTAGCTAAAAATTATATTTTTTCGATAAATTTGTTTTTCGATTTCAAAAATTCTTAAACGTGATTATTTCGGGTTCCTTGAGAGTATATGGTTAAAATTTCAGCTCTCCAGTTCAGGTCCAGTTTAAAGGCCTAATTTTGCCGACAGACGGACGGACAGACATGGCTAGATCGACATTACTATCGATGCTGATTATAAATATAGTAACTTTTAGGGGTCTACGGGCAATATTAAGGTATGTTACAAAATAAGAGTCAAAATTAATATACCCTTAGAATAGGGTATACAACAAAAACAATAATGGGCATAAATGGCTACCCTGAGGGACACCGGATAGAACCAGTATTTGATTAGAATGCCGATCGCCAATCTTAAATACTTGAACTCTTGATGTTAACCCTTCTGTCGACTATAAGGTCTGGCCAGATATTTCGACCATTTGATGGCAGCTTTTTCTAAGAAGTTATCGCCCAAGCTTCTTGAAACTCCATGATAGGGTCAACCATTATTTTTCCTTCTATTTAATATAAATTTTATTTATATAAATGTCCCGGTTTGAAAGAAATAAGCTTTTTTTAATTTTACTACCTTCCGTTAATGCCAAGGTTTGGACAGACCTATATACAATTTGTATGGAAACTATATTTTTTTGTGGTTTCCCATTTTTTGTGCTTTCACGTGCAGGGCTTTTTAATGTGTAAACATTTTTGCTCTCGTTGATGTGTAAATATATTTTTTCTCGGTAGGGGCTAGTTGGATTTAATTTTCATTACCACGTGAGTTAATCGCTGATCACCGCAATTAAACGACGTTTGGCGCGGTTAGTACGTAGATGGGTGACCGTTTGAGAACAACCGCGTGTCGTTGTTTTTTTTTTATTTTATATATTTCGTTATATATTTTCCAATTTTAATTATGTTCAATTTTAGAGATTATTATGTAATTACGAAACACCGGGAAGTTGTGTGAAAGTAGATTTGTTTTGAATAATATTGAGGTTGTATAGCTTGAAGATTGTTGTACATCAGTTGAATGTAAGAGGAAAAATATCGATTTGTACTTCGGTAACCGATGGCCGATTTAAGAATGTTACTTTTAGTTGTAATAAGGTTATTTACCAAGTGGTAACATTTTATTCAAAAACTCCTAAAAAACCGCGCAGTATATTGTGTTCAATATTATTTGACTAACAGATCCTTGGAAAACAAAAAGATCCTTAAAAGTCAAAAAGGGATATTTTTCCAAAATGCCATTAGAATCCACACGGTATATCTGTGTTCAATGTTATTTGACTAAGAGGTCCTTGGAACATCAAAAAAGGTCCTTAAAAGTCGAAGAAAGGATATTTTTCCAAAATGCCGTTAGAATCCACACGGTATATCTGTGTTCAATGTTATTTGACTAAGAGGTCCTTGCAACAACAAAAAAACGTCCTTCAAAGTCGATGAAAGGACATTTTTCCAAAATGCCATTAGAATCCACACGGTATACATGAGTTCAATGTTATTTGAATGAGGGGTGCTAGGAACAACAAACATTTTGGTAAAATATCCGTGCCGTTTCTAAAGACATTTTTGGAAAATATCCTTTTTCGGTTTTAATTATTGTGGCTCCAAGGACCTCTTTGTAAAATAACATGATGGGACATTCAATCAATTTTTATTTTAAATGCAATATGCATAACAAATCCCAATAAACTATCACCATTATAGTAAAACAATAAATTTTGATTTAGTTATTAGTTATTACCTAGGCAGCTAAAAAGCTACAGCTAAAAACTAACCAACTTTTAGTTGTCATCCGCAACTAACTTTGGCAACCTAACGACCTTAGTTACACAACCTGCAACTAATAGCTAATAGCAAAAATTAGTTGTCATTATGATAGCTAACCACCAAATCGATTGCATTTTTAGCGCAGCTAATTTAACTACGTTATTTACTTAGTTATGGCGTTAGCTAGATAACAAATTAGGCAGCTAACGCGCAACTGTGCCTACATGTTTACACATCAACTATACCGTGAGTGCAGCGTGGCTCACACCTTTTTTTCATTCTGTGATGTCCGTTCATACAAAAAGTACGAAGGTCTGGCGAGAGCTTGTGGTTGATGCAAAGGTATAAAAGTTGTGATTGACAGAAGGGTTAAATAAGACTTCAATCACTCAAAAAACTTAAAATGATACCCCAATTCTAAGAGTTTGTGCAAGAGAATAATATGATGTTTAACGTTGTCAAATGCTTTGGCAAAATCTGTAAAAATTACATCGGTTTGACGATTAGATTACAAACTATTTATAATATAATTTGTCATTAATGAAAGATTGGTGAATGTAGATCTTCCACAAATAAAGCCATGTTGGAAATCTAATACAAACTTTTTTAGTGGAAAGTAAGGTTGTCACAAACTATTTTTTCAACTAACTTAGTTTTTGCAGATTGGTCTATAATTTGTAATTTCTTGCTTAGATCCAGATTTGTAAATTGGTGTTACTCGTATATAAGAGAGTTTCCAAAAATCTAAAAATTCACCTTGCGAAAGCGATAGGTTAAAAATAGCCGTCAAAGGAATATTTAATGATAATGCACATTTAAGCAATAAGATTTGTGCGACCCCATCAGGACCTGCCGTTCTATTGGTATAAAACTATAGACCCTATATTAACGATGGTAGAAACTTTAGGTAAATTTGCAAAAGTTGGAGTGTTTGTGGAATAAACAGACTTAAAATAAACAGCAAACAAGCTACAGATTTGTTGAACATCACTCGTTGACTCGTTCTGGTACTTCATACAGCTTGGATACCCATTGCTTTTCCGCTTAGAGTTAATATATTTCCAAAAACTGTCACTGTTATATTTAATATTTGGTAGGTAGGTAGGTGTGGCGGTTTGATAAGACAAACCCAATTAGCACTGAGTTCCGTTTTGTTACCACAAACTCACGTAAACCTGGGTATTATCGATTGGTGGGGAAGGCTAAATCCAACCTGCGGAGTTCAGGAAAGTTATCAGTTCCTTGATACTTTTCTCGGAGACTTCCTTAAGTGTATTGAAGAAGGGGCTTCTCAATGTTCGTAGTCTGGTCCTAGCTAAAGCCGGACAGTTACATAGAAATGAATTAGGGTTTCTTTTTCACTTTGTCACTTTGCAACTGCGGCAGTGTGTATTGTATGGGATGCCCAGCTTGGCCGCATGGTCACCTATAGGCCAGTGTCCCGTAAAGATCGCTGTGAGTCTTGCGATGTCTTTTCGGGTTCTACCTAGAAGGTCGGTTGTTTTTGCCTTGTTGTAGTTTGGCCACGTTTTCCTGGATATGACGCATGCAGTCAGCCTGCTCCATCTGAGGTTGGCTTTCTTAAGGTATTCTGCGGTGATATTTGCCTTAACTGCTCTGAGCGGAATGTGGACTAGTTCCGCCAGAGAGCAGTGGAGAGCTGAGCCTTGCCTGGCCAGTTCGTCGGCATGTTCGTTTCCATAAACGTTACTGTGCCCTGGAACCCAGATCAGGGTAACCTTGAACTTATCAAGCAGGGCCAGCTCATTACGGCATTCTAGTACTAACTTAGAGGATATAGTGACCGAAGCGATCGCTTTAATGGCAGCCTGGCTGTCAATAATTATGGCGATCCTTTGCCTCGGTTTTATATTGGAGTGAGGTTTGATCTGGCGACAGGCTTCACGGATAGCCAGTAGCTCCGCCTGGAAGACGCTTGCAGTATCCGGAAGTCTGTATGATTTAGCGATGTTTAAGGATTCCGAAAAAACTCCCGCACCCACGCCGCAGTCCATTTTTGAACCGTCGGTGTAGATTGTTTGATCGAAATCCCTTGTCACTTGTCCATTTTGCCATTCTGATCTGGTAGGGATTTGAACGGCGAAATGTTTTGTGAAAGACATTCTGGGAATGATGTAGTCTGTTGAAGGCGGAACTAGTTTTCTAGGTAGAGAATCTAGAATACTACTGTGGCCGTAGGGTTTCGCAGTCCAGAATCCAGACTCTCTGAGCCTGATTGCGCTGTGTGCTGTGATGTTTGTTATATGTAGATCAAGAGGTAAAAGATGCAGTAAGACTGTGAGTCCGTCTGACGGTGTTGACCGTAGAGCTCCCGTTGTTCCTATGCATGCCGTTCTTTGTACCTTATTAAGTTTGGTAATGTTGTAATTTTTCTTTAGAGCCGGCCACCATACTATTGACCCATACGTGAGGATTGGTCGTACCACGGCTGTGTACATCCACAGGCTCAATTTTGGTTGCAGGCCCCACTTTTTTCCGAAGGTTCTGCTGCAGGCATAGAAGGCTATACATGCCTTCTTTACCCATTGTTCTATGTTCATTTTCCAGTTGAGTTTAGGATCTAGGATAACTCCTAAATACCTGGCACTGGTTGAAAGGGGTAGGGGTGTGCCGTTTAGGCGAGGAAGCGTAAAGTCAGGTATGTTGGTTTTGGTGGTGAAGAGCATCAGCACAGTTTTCCCCGGGTTGACTCTCAGACCGCACTTTTTTGCCCAAGTGCTAATTTAATATTTGACTCAATAGAGAACAAATAAGCACGATGTAAGAACTTATTGAGTGTATGGAATTCTTTTTGAATAGCCAAACGGTTAGACCGCAAATTAACATCTTCATGATTAGTTTTGAGTAACTTAAAGGATTTTTTTTCTGTTCTTAAGATTTATAAGTCTTTTTTTAAACCATGCAGGATTACTCCTAGACTTGGTTTTTTTATTTGGAACAAATCTGAATTCCAAAGAAATGAATAGGAAAGAAATATTCAGTCATTGTATCAAAGTTAGCCTTGTTGTAATTAGGTATAAAATTATTATCATTAGAAACATTTTTCATGTAAGTAAAAAAACTTAAATTTCCAATATGATGGATCGAGTTATTGACAATTGGAATATCAGATTTTTCTACATATATATTAAATTCCTTATCTACAAAAACGAGGTCAAGAATTCGGCATTACAAAGATGATTGATTTGTATTAAATCAAACTGACTATTAAGTCAATTAAGTTTTGTTTCAATTTCGGAAATAACAACAAATTCAACCTAATAATTATAATGTGAGTCCAATAGCCACTTAATGATACAAAAAAATATGTTGCGAAGGATTTAAGTTATCAAGAATAGCTTAACAATTGTTTAGAAATATATTATAAAATTCATAAGAACTCCTTGGAGTTATATATTTAATAATTATAATTAAAGCATCCATTTTGCTTATCACTGCTCAGAATGTATGCATTCAACATAAGTCTGTAGTCACAAATCGGATTTTGAGGGTTTTTTTTAGTTGATTTCAAAAAAAAAAAATAAGTAAGAATCCTACATTCGCCTCTTATCGTTATTTCAATTTAAGCTTTATACAATAATACTTCATAAATGAACTTTGTATAGCACATTAAGCTTTTCTTGAAATAAAATTAAATAAATGAATAAATAAATAAATAAAATAATTTCCGAACGCTCCTAAAAGTGATTCATTGGTGCTCGAATAACAGTTATTTTCCTGAAAAAAGACGAAATTTGTACCCGCATTCACCATTCGCATTTCACCAAAAAAAAAAAACAGTTATCAGCAGCCTTGCTCGCATTTTTCTTGTTACCCGCTTACCCTCATATCTCTGGAAGTAATTAGTAATTTTCTTTCCCGTTAGCTCGCCCAAGCCTATAAAGTTTCCTCTTAATAGGCTGACATAAAATTGCGGTGTGTATTTCCAAAACAGCCCGTTAATAGTTCGGCAATAAAAAGTTTTTCCCCGAGCTCAAATTTTTGAGTGCCTTTCTGGTAAAAAAAAAAACATTGTTTATATTGTTAAATTCCGGCTAGTATTCGAAAAGATAAAACGTAATTCTATTTAATTAATCTTTATTAGTTCTCTTTCAATGTCTTTAACTTCTTGATTATTATTCTAATAATTCACTTATTTAATTCAACAATTCACTTTCACAATTAATCACTTTAAACAATCACTTTTCTCTTATTCAATATTCTCTATACTTTTCACTACTGTCATCTATCGCCCTTCTTTATCGCGGTTCACAACTCGAATGTCTTGGGTGCTCCTGCGACATCTATTTATATCTCCTAGTGACACCTCTCGAAATTTCCAGATTCGTTGAGTTTAGAAGGTTCGAGAACAACATAACATCTATTTATATCTCGAAATTTCCAGATTCGTTGAGTGTACTAGTTATTCCACAGCTACTCAAACTGATATTCAAATGCTGCCAAATTCGGTAATATGACTACTTTCTACTAGATGGCGGTAATTGATGCTGAATGACGCAGTTGAGCAAACATGCAGCAATATGATAAAATCCTTAAAAACGTAAAATATGTAGAAGAAATCTCTCTTAACAATTAGTTAACAAAAAGTTTATTGACACGCCCGCTTTTTCTTTTCTTCGATTAGTTTTCTGAAAATTGAAAATGCTCTCGGGACTTAGGTTTTTTTTTTAAACCTCGGGCTCGGCAAGGCGATTTAAAAGGGGCACTTCGACTAAAAGATCTTTTGTAAAATATGGGCCAGAAAAAGTTAAGGCTAGTAGAATTTCTACTTTTCGTGTAAAGCGGATAATTTTACGAGTAGAAGCTTTCTTTATGTCTTCGGGCTCATATGTTCCCTGAAAAAGATCTTCTTTCTAATTCCATTGAGAGCGGGACATTCACATAAAATGTGTTCAGCTGACTCGTCGTCTTCAAGACAAAGTCGCCACTCAGGAGAGTCTACTATTTTATTTTATTTTAGATGATATCTTAGCCATGGTGACCAGTAAGGTAACCTACTAAGTTTTTGATATTATGCCTGCTTAGATTTAGACATTTGCTAGCATAATTATTGAAGGGCCGAATGGCTCATTTGACCTGTCTTAGACCTGGTATGTTTTCCCAATGATAGATGCATTTTCTATGTTCCCAGCTTTTTATTGCTGCAGTTGCTGCTGATCTAGGAGTGCAGCAGAAAGGTTCGGGACCTATAAAAGGTGTTTCTGAACTTTTTCTGGCCAATTCATCAGCCTTTTCGTTACCTGTTACCACGTCATGGCCCGGAATCCACCATATTTTGCTCTTGTTTCTTAATCCGAGTGTTTAAAGGGTATTGAGTACATTTTTTTTTTTTTTTATAATTTGCGTGCGCTAAAGGGATTTCCTTTTTTCTGTAGTACACAGTACCCTTATAGTGGAAACCACAGTGCAGGCATTTTGTTTGTTGCTGTAAGTAGCTCCCAGGTCACAGCAAATGATTCATTGCCTATTTCTGGGTGCTACTTACTGTATGAAAGAATAGAAAGATAGGAAAGAAGTTTGGTGCGATGGGATTTTTTTTTCTCAACAGGTGGCGCCTAAATTGCTTTAGGGAGATCTCTTTATGTTGTGTGTATTCAATTTATAAAAATCATGCCCCAGGTCAGGATTCGAACGCACGACCTGTCATTCACTAGTGAATACACTACCATCGCACCATTGCCACCTGCACCATTGCCACCTGCGAGTACATGGCAAATTTGGAGTCAATGATATGCGAGCTAAGGGCGTTTATAGCTACTTGACTATCCGTGAATATATGGCTGACTGCGCCTTTTATGCCAGGTGAATAAATGTGGCTGGCGCATTCTTGAATGGCGTGGGGCTCTGCTTGAAATACGCAGGGACTTTTGCCCATGGGCATCGTAAAGCGTTTGTTTGGTCCGTTCATTCCCGCTGCTACCCCAGTTTCCATTTCACAACCATCCGTATAACACTTTATGCCGTTATGGCTGTTTTGTTGGTTATTAATAACCCATGCTTCTCTCCTAGGGAGCTCCATTAAGAATCGTTTGTGTCATTAAGTGTTTTTTGAATGCGGTCGTTGACCTCGCAGTTCATATCAAGTTCCGGAAGTTCCTCGAGAAGGGTCCTAAGTCCCACGAGTAGAAAAAACTTTGGTCATTTGTTAAAAACATCAAGAATTCGGCTTCATCATCTATCCCGACACTCAGTTACATTGATATTCCACCTGTTAGCTCCATAGATAAGTCCAAACTGCTTGCTGCTCACTTTGCAGCCAGCTCAACGCTCATAGATTGTGCTTCATGGGACTAATCCACTTCCGCACTCATCTAGTGGGTAGAGAACTTCAAGACCTTGACGTTTACAAATCCGCTGCTCCAGATGGTATTTCATTTCCACTATCGTCCTGAAGAGCTGTTCTTCCTCGCTGGCAAAACCATTGCGCAAGCTTTTCTATCTATCCTTTTGTTGAGGGCTCTTCCCGAGAAGATGGAAATCAGCATTTGTGCAGCCTTTCGAATCCTCATCTCCCTCCTCCCAACGACCAATTGCAATACCTTCCCTTCTTTTTAAGGTCATGGAAACGCTGATAAACCGTCAGCTCATGAAATATCTTGAATCCCAAAAACTTCTTAATGACCGGCAGTATGGTTTTCGCGCAGCAACAGGTCCACTGGTGATTTGATAACTTATCTAACTGAAAAGTGGAACCAACCTCTTCACCAAGGTGGTGAAAGTAAGATCGTTGCGCTTGATATTTCAAAGGCATTCGACAGAGTTTGACATCAAGCTCTCTAGTCGAAAATGCGTGCATTTGGAATCGCTGATACCTTTCTTCAATTACTTTTCGGGCCGTTCAATTGAAGTTGTTTTGTACGGTTTCAAGTCTGCAACTCACCAAATAAATGCTGGTGTTCCCCAAGGCTCTGTCTCCGACTCTCTTTCTCTGTTTTATAAATGATTTGCTGTCTATTGCCTCTAATCCAATCCACTCCTTGGCCGATGACAGTACCCTCATATTCGTTTCTTGGTTCACGCCCCTCATCTTCGGGTGTGGAGCTGGAATGGCAGCGTATGTTAAGCTTATTAAATTCCGATCTTGACAGCATAACTCAGGACGGTGTAACTATACTCTATCCAACAAAAATTGTCAGTACAGGCAAGATAGGATGTTTGTCTCTCAGTCTGGTTGCAATGACTTACATAAATCGGTCCCTCCTGTGTATGATAATTCGCCATAACTCAGAGAGCAATTCTATTAGGGTTACCATCTTCCAAATTAAAATAAAAATATTGCGGAACGAAATAAATTCCGTTTATCTTTTTCCTTTTCTGGTAAGGAGCGTTTTTTTAAGAATCTCCAGTAGACCAACAAAATATATAAACTTCGTAACACAAAAAAAAATTAAAACGAAAAACATATCACTGTAATCCATTTTATTCATTATAAATACTGTAAAACATAAAATATTAATTTCTAATATCACTACTCAACTAATCCGATGAGTAATTAAGTCTTTAGTAAGTCTCTTATTTCAGCCATTTTAAATGACTTGTTTTGGCTTGCTACAAACCCTTTCACTTGAGCCCAAACCAATTGTATTAAGGTCACAGTGATAAGGCGGCAAGCGAAGTACTTTATGTCCCGCATTTTGACCCATTTCATCCACGACGTATGTTTCATACTTGGCTTTGTAACGTTTAACAATTTCAAGCAACCCATTGTGGTTGCTAATACTCGAAAAACGAAGCGAATTCCAACGATGAGGGGACAAATGAAAAAACCAGCGAGATCCCAACGAAATTACAATTTATTTGTATTACCGGTTGCTTTGATGGTCCAAATCCAAGTGGACGAGAAAACGATTTACAATAGTAAAGTAACGCAAATGATAGAAAAATGAGAAAGTACTAAAAACAGAAATTGACAAAGTAAACGAGAGAGAGTACAAAATAAAATAAAGATGATATGATTTTACTGTAAGTAAACGATAGCATAGCAAGAAGTTAAGAACGTAAATACATAATTTATCAACAATAACTAAGGATTATGTGTGTATGTAGATTATAATGTAGATATAGGGTATGATTGGATAGGTTGACAAGAAAAACCCATTTAATTTCTGAACATTCCGCCGCCCCTGGAACACAGTTTCAGCATAATGGTAGAACAGCCAGCTTGTGAATTGGACGAATGAAACTTCCGTTGGCGGTCTTTAGGGTAACAACTCGTATACGTCCGTCCTTGCCGGGATGTGTCTTAAGAACTCGTCCCATCAGCCATTTGCCAGGTGGTAGATTCGAATCCTTCACAAGAACTAGGTCGTCGATCTGTATATCCCTTTGGGTCTGTTGCCACTTTGGTCGATTTTGCAGCGATGTCAAATATTCCATGCTCCATCTCTTCCAGTAGCCTTGAACCTTGGCTTGTATGGACTGCCAGGATGACAAGCGATTGACTGGTTGTTCCAAGGATGGCTCGGGAACTGCAGAGTAGGGTTCACCTAGAAAGAAGTGTGCTGGAGTTAATGGGTCGATATCATTATCAGACATTTGGCATAAAGGCCTAGAATTTAGAATAGCCTCTACTTGGGTGAGGAAAGTGTATAAATCTTCAAAGTTAAGTGCATCATCTCCGATTACCCTTCGAAGATGATACTTGACGGATTTTACACCCGCCTCCCATAATCCGCCGAAGTGTGGTGCTGAGGGAGGTATAAAATGCCACGTAATTCCATCGCGAGCCAATGATTCTTCGATCAATGAGTTATGGTTTTCCGAAAGAACTAAATTATGCATCTCTGACAATGCACGAGCAGATCCACGGAAATTTGTGCCGTTGTCCGAATACATATGTGATGGCTTCCCACGGCGTGCAACAAATCGACGAAACGCTGCCAGAAACGCGTCCGTTGTCAGATCACTTACCAGTTCGAGGTGTATCGCTTTCGTCACCATGCAGACGAAGAGTGATATGTATGCTTTAGTGAACTGACATTTCCTACCAAGTTTCGTTTTAACTGCGATCGGGCCGGCGTAGTCGCATCCACAATGAGCAAATGATCTGCACTGCTGCACTCGTTGGGGAGGTAAATTACCCATAATTTGGCTTGCGGCAGCTTTCCTCTGCCTAAAGCACGGTATGCACTCGTGAGATATTTTCCGCAGCAAATTCCTACAGCCGATTATCCAGTACTCCTGCCTGATGAGAACGAACAGAGTCGATACCCCTGGGTGTAGGAATCGTTGATGTGCGTCGATTAATATTAGCCTGGTGATGGGATGCTGCTTCGGAATTATAATAGGATGCTTTGCGTTGAACGATATATTGGCCTCCTCGATTCTTCCACCTACTCGAAGTAACTTGTCCTCATCTAGAAATGGATTAAGGTTTAAAATTTTACAAGTTTTAGGAAATCTACCACATTTCTCAAAATATGCAACTGAGCTTCCGAAGTACACATTTTGTAACCATTTTAGGAGAGTTAGCTTCGCGTAATGAAGTTCATGTGCCTTTAAATAACGAGAACTAGTACGGGTTGTTTTGCGAGAATTCGATATAAATCGAAATATATATGCGACGGTTCGTATTAATCGTATCCATGACGAAAGCCGCGTTGATAGAGTTTCAAAGGGGTGTTCATCATTAGTAACAACCAATGAGTGTTGCAAGTGTTTTCGCTGTTCCAGCATACAGTCCGGATGCTCTTCGAATTTGTTCACAATGGGCCAATTCCCGACGTTCTGCCGAAGCCAATGTGGACCTTGCCACCAGATAGGATGTTCCAACAACTTCGACGGTGGCAAGCCACGAGACGCGCAATCAGCGGGGTTGTACTCTGATCGAACGTGAAACCATCGGCTTCGTGGTATTATATTCAATATTTCCGAAGTGCGATTTCCTACGAATATATCCCATCGACGAGGTGGTGACGACAACCAGGACAAGACTACTTGAGAGTCGCTCCATGCGAAGACATTTCGAAATGTTACCTTTAACGATTTTTGAACTGATTCAAGTAATCTTGACAATAGTAGAGCAGCGCATAATTCAAGTCGGGGTATGCTAAGTTGCTTTAACGGAGCAACGCGAGTCTTAGCAGCTACAATTTGAGTATCGAACAGACCGTTTGGTAGTGGAAACCTCGAATATATTACCGCAGCATACGCAGCTGTCGAAGCATCAGAAAATCCATGCAGCTGAAGAGAGTTGTTTGACAAACCAATCGATCTGGGTATTGTGATTTTAGTAAGGGTAGAAAACTCTTGCCGATATTTTATCCATTGCACTGCAATGCAGTCGGGAACCACGTCATCCCATTCTAACTTACGATGCCATAGCTCCTGAAATATAATTTTAAGAAGAATAACAGAAGGAGCAAGAAAGCCGAGTGGATCGAAAATGCTAGCGACATCTCTGAGAATTTGGCGTTTCGTAACATATTCACCAGGGGTTAAGTTGAATCGAAAACTAAAAACATCTGTCTTTGAATTCCAGTACAATCCTAAGACCTTGACCCAAGGATCTCCATCGCTGTCCATGGAAATCAGCTCGCTCTGCTTTTCATGTTTGTCATTCAGAAGCTCAACACAATTGCTTTGCCATTTGCTGAGTGTTAGGCCACCTTTTGATAGAAGTTCTATCAACGAATCCTTTTTCATCAGTGCTTCTTTCAATGTGTCGGCACCTGTTACGACATCATCCACATAAAAATCGTTCCGAACTATTTCAGCTGCGGCAGGAAACTCCTTTTCATAGTCCTTAGCTAACTGTTGCAATACACGAACGGAAAGAAAAGGTGCGCATGATGTACCATACGTTACAGTACACAATTGGTAATGTTCCAAAGGGCTCGTAGATGAACTCCGCCAAACGATTCGCTGAAAATCTCTGTCTTTCTCCGAAACCCAAATTTGGCGGAACATTTTAACAATGTCCGCGGTAAATACGAATTTGTGTTGTCTAAATCTCAAGCACACAGAAAAGAGGTTTCGCTGAATAGGCGGGCCTACCATCAGGGATTCGTTTAACGATCTTCCATTGGCGTCCTTAAAGGACCCATCGAAAACTACTCGAAGTTTGGTAGAGGAACTGTCGGGTTTAAGTACTGCGTGATGTGGTAAGTAGAACACATTTGTTCGAGCGATATCTGGCGATGTAATTTTGCGCATGTGTCCTAATGACAAGTACTCCTCGAGAAACTGATTATAGTTCTTACGGAGGTTCTCATTTTTTTCGAATTTCCGCTCCATCGACAAAAGGCGATTAAGTGCACCATTCACAGTGCGCGCGAAACAAGGGTCCATCTTAAAAGGGAGGTCTACAATGTATTTCCCGTTGGCATCCCTTTGGTGAGTGCGAAGAAAATGCTCTTCAATATCCCTTTCTTCCTTGGAGAGATATGACTGTGGGTCAACTTCCTCAATTGTCCAAAACGCTTGAAGGATTGAGTCAACATCGAGTATGCTATGATGCGAACAAATGTTTTGCTGCCCCTTGTCGGCTAACTGACCTGCAACAACCCAACCAAACACTGTTCTTTGTGCTATCGGATAACCCTGTTCACTAAACTTGAACTCTCCTTGCAGGATGTCCCAGACTTTATCTGCTCCTAACAGAATGTCGATCGAACTTGATTGGTTGAACAAGTTATCTGCCAGTTCCAATTTACTAATGTGATCCCAGTCATCGATACTAAACGAAACCGTTGGTAAGTTTGAGGTAACGTGTGGTAGCACATATGCATCAACTGAGATGCCAGATGATCCATAGCGAGAGGCAACGCACATCGAAACCATTCCCCTAGATTTGCCTGCACTGGTAGTACCTATACCGCTTATAAGTATACGTGCATTTCGACGTTTCAATCCTAGCCGTTGAGCGCAGGATTCGGAAACGAAGGATACTTGGGATCCCGAGTCTAGGAGCAACCGCACCGGCTGATATCTACCCCTGCTATCTAAAACGTTTCCGATAGCGGTGGGCAATAGAGTTTGCGGCAGACGATGCGCTTCGCTTAAGGAGTGATTATTAACGAAACGGTCTGATGACGAATGAGAAACAAACCGAGAGCTAGTAGGAAGTGGAGCCCCATGATTGCTTCCAGATGAACTTATTGAAATTTGTGACCCCTGAGTGCTTCCTGACGAGTTTGTTGAAACCGTAGTCGTAACCGAATCTAAGTGGACTAAGCTGTGGTGGCGAGTGTTGCAAGTTTTGCATCGAGACTTCGACTGGCACCGAGCCGATGTGTGCCCAGTGCGGAGGCAATTAAAACACAGCTTGTTTAATTTAACAAATTCCCTTTTGGCCTGAATGTCCATCGATAAAAACTCTGTGCATTGAGCCAACGTATGCGATTCACTGCATCTAGGGCAACTTAACGACGAAGAAGCATGCATACTTTTGACTGTCGTATTTTTACCCCTGTTCGACTCCCGAATATGACTTCTGCAGCTTTCCAAAGCTTCACACCGTCGCTCCAAAAATTGAAGGAAAAGGTCCATTGTAGGATAATCCTCATCAACACAATACTCTGACCATGCCTGCCGAGTTTCAGAATCCACCTTGTTCAGAAGTATGTATATAAGCCATGGGTCCCTATCCAAGGAGTTTATGGACGTAAGTCCCCTGACTACCTCATCTGCACCATCCGATATCTTACGCAATGTGGAGACGTTGGAAGCAACAAGGGAGGGTAAATCGAAAAAGGTTTTTACAAAGTTATTTATGATGTGCCGGGGTTTATTATACCGTTTTTCTAGCCGTTCCCAAGCCTGGTCATATGTGGCATCCGAAATTGTTATGTGGCTTAACAAATTGAGTGCATCACCACGAAGATTTGATTTTAAAAGATGAAACTTCTGAGTGGGAGAAAGATGCGTTCGATTATGCACTGACCCTTCATACATATCTCGAAAGGTGGGCCAATCACGATAATTTCCAGCAAAGGGCTCGATTCTAATTGTTGGTAAGGGAGTTTCTACATGCTGCGATTGTGATGTAGCACCCGAATTATTTGACCGATCTGGATGTTCAGCTAAACGACCTACTGCATCTGCACCTTGTATCGTAGTTTTGCGTTCCCTAATTGCAGCAAGAAGAACAGATTTTACCACGAGACATTTAGATTCGAACTCCTCACATTCTGCATCAGGATCTATATAATCTTCCTCTTCCGAAAACTCATACATAGCATTTTGGGTTGCCTTGAACTCATCCCAGAGTTCATCAACTTTTTCGATGCGCACTTCTAAGGCCTCTAACGAAACTGTCTCTACTAATTTTTCCGTAAAGGAGGCGAGTTTGGTTAATGAACCCTTAATACGACCACGTGTACCACGTAACACTGCTAATTTTGCTTTCACACTCATATTTAACCGCACGAAATGTCTTTGTCTAACCGTATGTTAAATCGACGTGACAAGTGAAAGCGTAACGCTATTCAGAACACGAAAAGCCACCGTTAATCGAACCAACGATAGATGTACATCACCCAAGAAACCGAAACCAATATCCAAATTGTGCACGAGTTCTCCAAATAGTGTGTAAATTATTTACAAATCAGAGTAAAAAATCCGGCTCGATATGGACCAAAAAATGGTTGCTAATACTCGAAAAACGAAGCGAATTCCAACGATGAGGGGACAAATGAAAAAACCAGCGAGATCCCAACGAAATTACAATTTATTTGTATTACCGGTTGCTTTGATGGTCCAAATCCAAGTGGACGAGAAAACGATTTACAATAGTAAAGTAACGCAAATGATAGAAAAATGAGAAAGTACTAAAAACAGAAATTGACAAAGTAAACGAGAGAGAGTACAAAATAAAATAAAGATGATATGATTTTACTGTAAGTAAACGATAGCATAGCAAGAAGTTAAGAACGTAAATACATAATTTATCAACAATAACTAAGGATTATGTGTGTAT
The DNA here is from genome assembly GCA_949715645.1 of Portevinia maculata. Taxonomy (NCBI): domain Eukaryota; kingdom Metazoa; phylum Arthropoda; class Insecta; order Diptera; family Syrphidae; genus Portevinia; species Portevinia maculata. The sequence goes on along the minus strand of OX454526.1, from coordinate 2,926,659 downwards.
GTAGATTATAATGTAGATATAGGGTATGATTGGATAGGTTGACAAGAAAAACCCATTTAATTTCTGAACACATTGTATGATCATCCCATTGTATGAGCATCCCTACCTAACTTGAGATCTTCCTTTTGGGAATTCCCGTATTCATTGGCAAAACAGGCGTCATTCATCGGAAAAACAAAGACATCATACAAACAGGTACGTAATGAGATGAAAGGATGTATTTAGGTTTTTTTTTATTTAAGCAGTTTGCGACATAAACTCAATCAGCAAGATTTTCTAAAAACATTTCCCAGTCCTTTCCGCTTATGCATATTGTGAAAGGTACACACAATCAGGCAATTAGAATACAAAATAATATAACCACGACGCAATGTCATATACCTAAACAGATGGTAAAAAAATCTGCACTTGTGCAGCTGTACAATACAAATAAAATCAAATTAAAACCGAATGGCAATACCCCACGTAATAATTCGTTCTCAAAAGCACCAAACCGAAAGTTCTTTGACAAAATCTATAGAAAATCCCTTAATGATATGCTTCATTAGCCGTGTTTCTTTGCACGCGGATATAGGACATGACATTAAAAAACGACCATCGCCGCTTAAGAATTCATCAAAAAAACTTGGCAGCATTAGTGACAGCTGTAAGTTGAGTTAAGAAATTTGTATTGAAAATCGTGAAATTCAAAAATATTAATTTCCGACAGTTGAAATTAATGCCAAACATATTCTAAAATTATAAAAAAACAGTTTCACATTGACAGATTTACTAAATTTTGAAAAAAAATAATAATAAAATCACGAACAAAATATTCGGCGGGATGTGTTAGTGGTCGGCGGGATGTCAAACTTTGACATTTCCTGAAAAATTCATCGCAACAGTTCATCAGAAACGAAGAAAATGGGTTTTGGAAGCACTGTTTATCCCCGCTAACTGACTTAGCGGCGATAGCTGTCCCCGCTAAAGTTAGCGTATATAGGATAAATTGTTGTTGTATTTTACATGCAAATTTCAAATTATCCCTATATCCGCGTGCAAAGAAACACGGCGAATAGCAAGCGAACACAAGACGATCATGCTCTTTCCCATTTGGCTGTGTGGGAGACTGGTTGTGGTGGGTTGTATGCGAATTTTAGAAAAATTACAACAACAATTCCTTGGTGTGACAGTGGTTTGGTTTTTATTTCAGTGGCAACTCTTGCGTTTGAGTGCCGTGAGAGTATCTACAGGTACCACTGGTAGAAAAAAAAACTCATCCATAAGGCCTGTACTGACAATTTGTGTTGGAGAGAGTATAATAGAGTGGTATTTAATGCTTTCAAAAGATAATGCTGTCTTGCGTCATTAAAGCAAAACCCAAACACCATGCCATTATCCATGAATGGCACTTGCATCGTTGAAACCGAACGGCTTCCCATTCTCGGTATGTGTGCTGATGACAACTTTCGTTGGAAAGACAACATATTCTATGTCGCCAAGAATGCTGCGAAATGCCTTGGATAAACGCCTTATAAATGGCTACTATTTATAAGGCGTTTATATGCCCAAAACTTGAGTAAAATGCGCATATCTGGTCTGGTGCACCAATAACTTATTTGGAGCTACTAGACAGAATTCAAAAACGCGCGATAAAACTATGGTAACTATAACATCGCGAGATCGGTTGACTCTCTTAGTCATCGTCACAATGTCTCTTGTCTCTCGTTATTTTATCGTTATTTCCATCAAAGGTCCTCAAACGAAATAGCCAGTTGCATTCCACCCCTAGAACATTTCAACGGCAATACCCGCTGTGCAAGGAATGCGCATCAGTTCACCCTTAAGCCTGTATTCGGAAGTACAGAGAAATACAAGGAATCTTTCCTTAGCCGTACAACACGAATGTGGAATGCTCTTTCCCGCTCCATTTTTCCTACACATTACAATCTACAAAAATGGGTGGCGACGGTGTAGAGGTTAGTGTGTTGGCTTGTTACCCGTGTGGTGCAGGTTCAATCCCCATGGGGAACAACAACATACGCGACCCATTCACATGCCTCTACACCAAAAGGAGGATTTCTGCCTGGTAGTACAATGGACCGTTACCGAGACTGAGTGCTCTAGGATTTGGAATTCCTTTTTATAATTTAAAAAAAAAAAAAATCTACAAAAATTCAAACCCAGCGTCCATCGGCATCTCTCCCTATCTTCTTTCCCTAATTTCCTTAACTCCCGCGCTGTGTAGCTATTACATTATAAGGGTATTCAAAAATCCCTATAGTAAATTAGAATTTTTTTTTTTTATAATGTACTCGCCATTATAAAAAAAATAATTCTTGAGTCGGCGAATAATAAGCTTGCATCGTAAGATTTCTATCGTTCTCCGCGCCTAAGCCTATCCTTCACAAAATCGCTATTTTGAAACGAAAGAATTCCTTTTCAAGGCTTTCACTTAGTAGAAATACTGAATGCAAGTTATCCCGATTCTGATTGACTGTAATAAAGGCTCTTTGAAAACCCAGTAAATGAATTCATTGGGCCATGTTAAAGTGCTACACTTTCCCATCGAACAAATTTTTATAAATCAATAGCGCTGGGAAAAGTTGCGCATTTCAAAGCAAATTGTAGTAACACGTCTAAAATGTTTTACTTGTGTTAATTTTGTATGAGACGACATGAAACCTTTTACCTGGAAGATGGATGTTATGTATCCCTCTTTCTGTCAAAGAGTAAAAGCTTTTATGCCGAGTCTCGGAACAAGGTATTTTTGCCTCTTGCTTTAATTTGTTGACCCCATTTTCCTCAAGCAATTCTCGTTTCTTCTAAGCTCCCACAGGCAAAGCAGAGTAAACAGACATACATTACATATTTCACATCCAGAATTCCATTCAACTTCATTCACAAGCCTACGCAGTAACTTAAGGCAATAAAGTGGAAGCAAACACACACAGCAATCGAAAGTTAAAATGTTCCTGAATAATGAAAAAAACAAAAAAAAATCACTCCCGGTGTTGGTAGTCATCCTGATCCCAGCACACCCGCCCGACCCCCCAACTAACAAAAGTTTTTCACCGTGATGGTGATGGGTGTAATTTAGGCCCTCTCTGTTCACCCGGAAGTCCAGGGGAAGAAATCAATGTCATCTTAAAGCGCTGCAGTGTTGCGTTAAATTATTTTTTGCAGCGACCACTACATTGGACCTGCCTTGGGGTGAGATCACAGTCTAAGTGGCGAGTTTAGTTGTCTATCTCCTTCCACAGTGGACTCAATCAGATAAACAACGAACAGATAGACGGTGAATAGAAGCCGATTGAGCACGAAAGACATGCTGCAAGAAATTGCCAATAAATACTTCACCGCCGCCCGAGGCATATGACAACACCACTTCTAACGGCCTGAATAAGGACCAAGAACGGGATCACAGCAGAGAAAAAAAACCCATTATCTTGTTCAGTCATCTTCATCCATGCCACCCTCAGTACTCTTTTGAATTCTCTTGTTGGAACACAAAGGATCTACAGGCATCCTCCTAATTGGACCGCCCCAATTAAGGTAGGACTGATCCAATGTATCAGAAAGGAGATAAGGAACAGAGCGCGTCCGCCGACCTAACACATCAGAGAGCACATCAACCCTTTCAATTTTGTTATTTCAACTAAATCCATTGTAAAGCAAAATTAAATAACAAAGACAAGCAACAGAAAAAAAATTATCTAAATAGAAAAAAAAAACGAAGGATAATAAAAGGATAAAAGAGCAGGATATTGGAGCGGTGGAGACTATTTCTCAAATGGCTGGGCATCATTCCTCGGTGGACTTGTTCATGGGAAGAGGCACGTACTGTCGGTATATCAATCTAATTAGGACGAATTCGCCCACTCCTGTAGCGATCTGATGCTGTAGTGCTGCACCTATATTACTACTCGTACAACGAAATGCTTGTCCATTACTGATTATGGGTTTCCGTTTAGGGCCGCAAACACAAGGAGATTTTTAATGACATTTTTGGTATGGCAATCGGCCTTTTTCCAGTCAGAAGGATAAAGGTTAGATCTGGTTTGTGCCACTGAAACCGGAATGATTTGAAAGGAAATCGAAAAGCATATAATTGCCATTTTTCGATCAAAAGGGATGCTCAGAGCATGCCATGTTTAGAAAGTAATTCGATTGGTAAATGATTCGTAAAGGAAATGTAACTACATATTTTGAAGTGATCACAAAGCGTGCCTTCACATAGGAATATTTGTAAAGGTGTCGGCAGATATTACACAATTGGCAGGCAATTATTAAATCACCTTGGTTGGGTGTTTATTTAGTTTGCAGCGAAAACATAAGGACTTGCCACAAAGTGAACGTCTGTTGGAAAATTGGTTGTTCTCGTTTTAGGTCATTAGGTATCGACTATTGAGAGTGATTGTTTCTTTAATTTTAAGAGTGAACCTTGACATAAATAGATAATGGAAGACATACATTTGCATACTCTTTGGAACGGAGCTAACCTTCACCAATCAGCCTTCAGAGCTGGTCATAGTTAGGTGAGGTTAGGTAAATGGGTTGACGTGGCAGTAGAAATCTGTACTCGTCACGCTTAGTTCAGTGTAGATCCACTGTGATGACCTTGGGGTTTTCAACTCCCACACTAGGAAGCTTATGAAAGCCTATGGATGAGCAGAGGCATTTACAAACTAAAGTAGGTCAAAAACGGTCCTGCCGTGAAGTTCTTCCAGGTCCTGGAAAATGATTTTTTGAGGAATTTGTTTCTGATGTGACGGAGTGCTGAACAGTGACAGAGAAAGTGAAGAGTATCCTTCTGCACGTCCTTATTGCCACAACCTCTGCATAAGTCATCCATGCTGATTTTCATCCATTTAGCATGATATTTCCGGCCGAGAGAGGATAAAGCTTTTTTTGTCCATTTGTAGTAAACTGTCGGTTGGGCGTTTGTTGTAGAGCAGCCACATTTTCCTGGTTGTGGTACAGGATTGAAGTGTGCTCCACCTTTCTAACGAATTGGCGTTTGGTTTGAAGTTTTCACATCCTCCGTGCGAAAACGAAGTTCCCAATCCATGGGAGCGTCCAGGGTTCGATCCCCGCCCGGGACCGAGCCTTCCTCGTACTGAAATGGGGGACCAACTGAGTGACTTCGAGAATGGGACGGTGGTAAACGAGTCGCTGACGAGCGGTGGTGTGTACGGGAAAGCAAACAGGTAGTGCCTTCAACGTCAAAAAAAAAATTAATTCGCACTTTTTTTTCTTCGCCAAGAGAAAACATTGTGGACATAAACGAGGTGAAAAGTGTATGATATTATGTCGCCGATCAACATTTAGATGGAGTGAAAAGTGAAAAAAGAATTTGGTCCCAGTACATAGATACAGGTGAAAGCGACGTTAGCAAATTAAAGTACATAGACTAGCTCGCGAAGTGAAAATGAAGACACCATATACGATAGTCCCGATACGTACGAAATATATCCACCAGATATAACTACGTGGTTGTTATTGCTGAAACCAAGGTGCCAGCTATCCCAAGGTCTGAGGTTTTCCTTACCCCCTCTTACTGCGGAAACCACCATTACTAGTCGGACTTGTACGAGTTTTGGAGAACCGACGATAAGGACGATCCGTGTAATGATCGGTTGGAGGACCCAGCGGTAGAGTACAGGCGGGTCGTTGTTCGGGTTCGAGTCCCAGGCTGAGTCAACGTGTTCCTGACGTATTTTTTTTTTATTTTTTTTTTAAATTATCTCCTGTCCTCCTCGGGGATACCTAAAGTTGGATCTTTTACTTTTTTTCATATTCCTTTTTTTTATTAGTACTTAATTTCTTATTCTTTTTTATGTAGATATTTTTTTTATTATTGTTTCTTATTCTTTTATATACATATATCTTTTTTAATATTTTTTAAGCTATTGGCAATTCCGGAGGAACAAAATTCCCCCCGAACATTTTTTGTTCCTTGGAAATTATTCCTAGTATCGTGAATCTCCATCGGAATTTATTTCCCCCGGAATTTTCGAAGTTATGTTCGAAGGCGTTGACAGTTGTCAATCGCCATTGATTCAATTATAATTTAAGACCATATTTGAGAAGATTTTGGTAATGTATGTTTTTAATAGAAAATTGTGTTAATGTTATTAATTATTTTATTATACTCGCGTTCGATTTAGTGAAATGACATAAATAAGTGAGATTGGAGGTCCTACGCTGCTTAATTCCTTCTTGGAAGCTTCTAAAATGTATTCTTTGCTCCTATTCTTGTGACGCCATTGGCAACTGAAGAAGCTAATGCTTAAGTTAACAAATATTTTAATGAAGCTTCATTAGACATTAAATTATTATCGTCGCGGCTTCCATCACAAAAATTTACCATCATCTCCAATTGTCTTTGATTAGTTAAGTTAGACCTATATGTTTATTTTTAAATAAAATTATCGAAATAAAACTTGAAGAAACATAAAGACAAAATTCTTCTTCTTTTCTAAAGCTAAAGTTTTTTTTTATTTGAGCCACAACAAACCAATGCAACTCTTATTTCTCTTTTTTTGATTTAAAATACAAACTTAAAAGTAACCGACTACTTATCCACATACAAAATGCTTAGATTATTGAATTTCCACCAGCATACTTGCGAAGGAAATATTCCGGAGGGAATTTCGCGAAATTCCGGGGGGGAATTTTTGTCTACGATATCAATTTATTCCGGAGGGAATTTTTTCCCTTTTTTCGAAATTCATGCCGATACCAATTTTTGAAAAATGGGAAATATTCCGGAGGGAATTTTGTTCACGATAGCCCAGATTGCTATAGCTTTTTTCACGGGCTTTGAGCACGGCGACCGAATCAGGAAATTCCGTAACGAAAATAAAACCTAACACCCCATACTTTCTCACAAACATAGCAGCTGTTTGTGAGAAAGTATGTAGGTGTATAGGTATCTAGCCACGTGAGTTAATCGGTTCTCGTTACATATATGTAAGATTAGTTCGTAAATAGTTTTTAGGCCAAAAGGCAATAATTATAAGATATAGTTAAGTTTAGGGCGTCCGCATAAGGACCAATAAATTAGAATAAGTATCCTGTTAATTTTAAGTTAAATTTAATAATTTTTGTCTAGTATGTAAGTTGATATTCAGTAACAATTAAAAAATGAATTTAAAAGTAAAAGTAAATGTTATGGCTAAGTTTCTATAGCCGCGTGCGTCGAATAAAACAATTATTCCTCTTTTAAGCGTGGCTTAAAAATTCTGTAATTTATTCCAAAATTATAATAATTCAATGTTACAAATTTGTATGTTACCTTAGTTTCTTTTCTTTCTCGTTTATTTATTCTTTATTCTTTAATTTCAATTAATTTAAATATTTATGACACCCTCTTTGTCAGCGAACAAAAGTCAATTACACAAAATGAGAATGCTAGGAAGTGTATGCAAGGAAAGTTTCTTTCAATACTTAAAGGTGGAGTTACATGGTTTGTTTAGACAGTGCCTGTTGACGGTGTAACTTGAGACGGCAGTAACAGTAAAGTTAATCGGTTCTCGTCAAATCACCGCAATTAAACGACGTAGGGTGCGGTTAGTACGTAGATGGAGAATCGTTTTAGAACAACTGCGTGTCGTTGTTTTTTTTTTTTTTTTTGATATGTAAACATCTTTGCTCTCGGTAGGGGCTAGTTGGAAATATCGAGCGTCACCGTCATCGTCAGATTTTCAGGTAGGACGACAAAAAACCAAAGTTTGAGCTATAGGGAGCTGAAATTTATAATATAGACTCTCCAGGGGCCATTGATGGTCATGTGTAAATATTTTCAAAATTCGCCTATTGACACCCCCAACATTTAAATTAATGCAACGCTGACGAGCCTACATGTTTACACATCAACTATACCGTGAGTGCAGCGTGGCTCACACCTTTTTTGTGTATAGGTAATACACATTAAGGCTGCGCAGAGAAAGTATATTTGATATTATATCTATATAAATGTACATCGCGCGAAATTCGATGATCAAACTCTTAATAACGTTGTTTTTGTTCAAATTCTTTGAATGAATAATTTCTTTGGTGTGTAATTACACTATTTATACCTAATTATTTATACCTATTATTTATACCTAGCTATTTTCGTTTTATAGAGAAGAAAAACTTAAAGAGCTAAAAAGAAAAAGATAAAAAATTCTATGCAATAGCTTTAGCGCGGCAGTCGAGTGCCACTCACTTTTTATACCCTATTCTAGGGGTATATTAATTTTGACGCATAGTTTGTAACATACCTTGATATTGCCCGTAGACCCCTAAAAGTTACTATATTTATGATCAGCATCGATAGTAATGTCGATCTAGCCATGTCCGTCCGTCCGTCCGTCCGTCCGTCCGTCGGCAAAAATTAGGCCTTTAAACTGGACCTAGAGAGCTGAAATTTTAACCATATACTCTCTAGGGTCCCGAAATAATCAAGTTTAAGAATTTTTGAAATCCGCCCACAGACACGCCCACAAACTCAAAAAAACAAAATTTTGGAAAAAAAATCGAATTTTGAGCTAGAGAGCTGAAATTTTTTATATATGATCTATGGCCCATAAAACTGATTGGGACATAAAATTTTCAAAATCCGCCCACTGACACGCCCACAATTAAATAAAACAAATTTTGGGAAAAATTGAATTTTGAGCTAGAAAGCTGAAATTTTTTATATATGATCTTTGGCACATAAAACTGCTTGGGACATAAAATTTTCAAAATCCGCCCACTGACACGCCCACAATTAAATAAAATATTTTTTTTGAAAAACCAAAACTTGAGCTAGGGAGCTGAAATTTTTAATATATACTCTCTAGGGTCCCTTTATGCTCATGTGTAAATATTTTCAAAATCCGCCTACTGACACGCCCACAATTATTTTTTTTTTATTTTTGAAAGTCCAAAGTTTGAGCTAGGGAGCTGAAATTTATAGTATATACTCTCTAGGTGCCCTTTATGCTCATACTTAAATTTTTTTTAAATCCGCCTACTGACACGCCCACAATTAAATAAAACAATTTTATTGAAAAACCAAAGTTTGAGCTAGGGAGCGTTTTTATTTACAAAAGCTTAGTTTTTTCGATAAAATCCTTTAAATTTTTGTCACGCCCACTTATGAGATATAGGAATAAGAATAGGGTATCCAACAGTTCGCCCAAGCGGACTGTAGCCCGCCCCTATGTTTTTTATTAATATTGTTAAGGTCATCCATTTTTATATTTCCTTTTTTAAATTAAATATAAACATTTAGAAAGGGGAACCGTAGCCGTGCTGGCTAAAGCGTGTGAACTAGGGGGTTATAACCGGTTGTAGCGCTCTTGTTTATTTTTTTTGTTTTGAATTCTTGTTGACAGTAATCCGAGGAGTGCTTATCTCGTAGAATATTGAGTATTAAATGGTGAATTATTTTCTACAAACCTTGGTCTTGTTTGTTTTTGAAGCAGTTAAGTCAGGTTGGGAAACAGACGTGTCCTTACCTCATACCCTTCGGTTATAACGGTTCAAACGGAGGAGTTACCTTGAGCGCTGGGATAATCGCGTGGCGCCCATTATCAACATTTACCCACGACCCTACTCCACCGGGATTGGTCGGCTCCTGGTGCTCAAGGACGCGGAATTGGAGACGTAACACCTTTCATTAGTTGCCTCAAGTATTTTGTCCCCTATCAGCTGTTTAATGTTACAGGCGGCAATTTTCATTGTAATATCGGCCTGGTTTGTTAGGAGTTGTGAACCCTGCCTTGTCACTACGTCAGCCATCTCGTTGCCTGACACATAAATATGACCGGGAACCCAGCAGAGCTTTACATTGTGCTGTGTGCCAAGAACCCGTAGCTCTTTGCGACAATGACCTACAAGCTTCAATTTGATCTCTACGGCAGAAATCGCTTTTGTTGCCGCTTCGCTGTCAATGAAAAATGCAATATCTGTAGGTATAACGTATTGGCATCATTGCGACCTGTTCAGCAGCTGTAGTCACTGCTAGGAACTCGACTTGGAAAACGCGGCTGTAGTCGTTAAGTCTGTTTGCCCTGGATATTCCGAGAATCTCAGAATGGAATCCCGAAACAACACCCACGTCCATCTTTGAGCCGTCAGTGTAGATGGGTAAACACATAATGCATGCAGTAGACGGTTAAATTCATTAAATAATTCAAAAACAAATTGCCGATTAGTCGTCGACTAGGTGCAATCTCATTCGGGATAGCGAATGTCAGTCCCCCGGGAGTTTTTTTTTAGATGAGTTGAAGTCCATCACTATTGCAGAAGCATCCCTCGCGTAGGTACTAGCTCTGCAATGTCTTTCCATGATTTTTTACTTCCAGCGAATTCCCAACACAAAACAAAAAAAAACACCGTTTGGTACAGAGGGGTGGTGGAGGCATCGGACCATATTTTTTAAATAATTTTTTTTTTATCAGAGTGTTACGGTCAGCGGTATTTGCTATAGAGTCGTGATTAATGACTCTCGTTCCACGATTGAATGGCATTAATGTGGTTCCAGCAGGATGGCGATACGTGCCATACAGCAAATGATACAATCAACGTGAAGGTATGATTCGATGAATGCATAATTTCGCTTAATTGACCTGTAAATTGGCCTCCAGGATCTTGTGATTTTACGCCTCTTGATTATTTTGTTTGGGGATACGTAAAGTTGCTTTTTTACGCTGACAAACCAACAATAATTGACGCTTTGGATGCCAATATTATTCGCGTTATTGAAGACATACGGCCACAAATGCTTGAAAAGTGGTCGGAAACTTTGTCTGTCCGATGAGATTCATCAGATCCAGGCGTATATGCCCGAAGTCTTAAAACACTAAGGCGTTCTCGGGCTCCGTGAAATAACCCCCCCAATGAAAAATGAAATAACTCCCCAAATCAAATATGAAATAAGTCCCCAAAATGGTATGAAATAAGTCCCCAAAATGGATTTCAAGTGTTCAAAGTGTTATGACTCACTATGGCTTTCTGAAATAAGGCCAAGTGCTAAAATAAAACCTCGCACCTACTCCAAATCAAACAGAGACCCCAAGCAGGGAGGTTGCAGGGGGGCAGCATGCCCCCCCATACGCATTATGGGATGGAATTATGGGATCCCATACGCAGTACAATGCGTATGGGGGTCCATGCTGCCCCCTGTAACCCCCCTGCTTGGGGTTACTGTTGGATTTGGAGTAGGTGCGAGGTTTTATTTTAGCAAATAGCCTTATTGCACTTTGAGTCCCCAAAATTTGGGGACTTATTTCATAGTTGAATTTGGGGACTTATTTCACTATGAAATAACCCCCCAATTTGAAGTATGAAATAAGTCCCCAAAAACCCATGAAATAAGTCCCCAATTTTGGGGGCAGCCGCGTTCTCGACTGAACACAATAAATGACTTTTAAAAAAAAATTCATGTCTTCTGTTCAAAATCAAAGCAAGTAGCTTAAAAAAACACCCTTTAAATTCTCATATAAGTCCCTACTGTTCAAGTTGGGTCGTGAGGCCTTGGAAACCTTGTAACTGAGCTCCTTCCGTTTCCAGTGATCTCAAGAACGCTTCAGTGTGGTCACAGCAACGTTTAAAGCTAACTATATGTCTACAAAATCTGCCACCAAGTGCGAGATTCAATCATTTCTATTTCTAGATCTCTATGCAGATCAGCGTTTCTTATGTACCATGGTGCATTTACTATATTCCGTAGGACTTTGTTTTGAAATGTTTGAATTTTCTGTAAATTTGTTTTGCATGTGCATGCCCACAGCTGGAGCCCGTAGGTCCATACTGGTTTTAGAATTTGCTTATAAAGCAGTAATTTATTGTAATTTGACAAACAAGAGTATTTCCCTATAAGCCAATACATTTTACTGTAGCGCATATTTAGTTCTTCTCTTTTTTTCTTTACATGTGCTTTCCAGCGCAGTTTTGCGTCTAGTGTCATGCCTAGATATTTGGCTGTGTTTGCGTAATCTACTTCTTTATCATTTATGAATACTGGTATGTGCTGAACATTTTTATTTGTAAAATTTATATGTACCGATTTTAGGTCATTTAGTTTAATTTGCCAATTTGTTGTCCCTTTTGTTATATTGTTCACTGCCTTCTGTAGTTTTTTTGTCGCTACTTCGACAGTTTGTAACGGAAGCTGATCCCCTCAAGCAAAACTTGTGTCTAAATAAATTTTAATCACACACAAAAATGATTGCCCTTGATGGAGCTTGGCCTCAAGGATGTCCCAAGATCACAGGATGTCTTCCGGATATCCATGAGTGGCCCGAGGGGTTGTTTAGTTGGCATTCACGTGGACATGCTTGCATGTTGCGCGGGCTAACTCGCCGAAATGGGGGGTTCTTGTGACTGCCACTAAACGACCGTACGAATATGACATGTCCGAAAATAATTATAACCACACTAAACACTTGTCCAACAAATCACTTGTATTCACGAAATTATATCCTCTCCACTACCAAATATAAACAAAACCGAAAAGAATTTGGGAACATAGAGGTGAAAGTCAGTTCCCTGAGTTTTTCCCTTCCTCCGTCTACTACACCTACAAAGTATAGCGACACCATGGCCGATGTATAACTCCTTCCGAACAACGGCCCCTTTAGTTATGATGAGCATATAACACACTCACAAAATCGTCACTACATTCATCCTGATTCCGAAATCACTTCCCCACATTCACTGAGGGAATTTATTCAGCCATTGCAAATCCTACTTCAACTTCAATAATACTACTTCTTGGGTTTCAGAATTCATTAAAGGATAGAACCACAGAATTTTATTGCATGAATAAATAATCTTAATTCTAGATAACTATTAGTTTAATTTAATAATTTCTTTCTTTTCTATTTAAAGCGCGCTTGTGTTAATGCAACCGCTAAGTGCTCGCTCGCATAGTCGAGACGGTTTAATCTAATATTTACGTCACAAGATACTTTGATGCTCAAAATCAAATGTTATCGGTACAATCCCGGTTGATCACTAGTGGACCAATTAGACACGTTCAAAAGTTGGATAAAATCAATGACCATAATATCACCAATACAATGTTCTAAAAACTTACATACATTTATTCTGCCGCACCTGGAGACCTCACGATGTTGTGCACAGCATTGTGTCCGGGGTGATGTTGCTTTATGTGGGAAGAAAGTTAATTTGGTTTAATTCACAACTGTCACAATTGAACGGTCTTTACAGTTTTCTTCCTGCCAGACTGGTAGACTTAAGATATAATATATATTTAATATCAAATTCCTGACCTTACCTACATGTATGTATGAAAAAAAAAGAGGAATACTTAACTGGACGTTACGGTTCTACCTTTTTATACCCTATTCTAGGGGTATATTAATTTTGACGCATAGTTTGTAACATACCTTAATATTGCCCGTAGACCCCTAAAAGTTACTATATTTATGATCAGCATCGATAGTAATGTCGATCTAGCCATGTCCGTCCGTCCGTCCGTCCGTCCGTCCGTCCGTCCGTCCGTCGGCAAAAATTAGGCCTTTAAACTGGACCTAGAGAGCTGAAATTTTAACCATATACTCTCTAGGGTCCCGAAATAATCAAGTTTAAGAATTTTTGAAATCCGCCCACAGACACGCCCACAAACTCAAAAAAACAAAATTTTGGAAAAAATCGAATTTTGAGCTAGAGAGTTGAAATTTTTTATATATGATCTTTGGCCCATAAAACTGATTGGGACATAAAATTTTCAAAATCCGCCCACTGACACGCCCACAATTAAATAAAACAAATTTTGGGAAAAATTGAATTTTGAGCTAGAAAGCTGAAATTTTTTATATATGATCTTTGGCCCATAAAACTGCTTGGGACATAAAATTTTCAAAATCCGCCCACTGACACGCCCACAATTAAATAAAATATTTTTTTTTGAAAAACCAAAATTTGAGCTAGGGAGCTGAAATTTTTAATATATACTCTCTAGGGGCCCTTTATGCTCATGTGTAAATATTTTCAAAATCCGCCTAGGTACTGACACGCCCACAATTATTTTTTTTTTTATTTTTGAAAGTCCAAAGTTTGAGCTAGGGAGCTGAAATTTATAGTATATACTCTCTCGGTGCCCTTTATGCTCATACTTAAATTTTTTTTTAAATCCGCCTACTGACACGCCCACAATTAAATAAAACAATTTTATTGAAAAACCAAAGTTTGAGCTAGGGAGCGTTTTTATTTACAAAAGCTTAGTTTTTTCGATAAAATCCTTTAAATTTTTGTCACGCCCACTTATGAGATATAGGAATAAGAATAGGGTATCCAACAGTTCGCCCAAGCGGACTGTAGCCCGCCCCTATGTTTTTTCTTTTAATTTGCAGGTACCTAATCCCCATCAAGTTTCTCCCACAGCAAGTACAGCAGTATCATCTGCAAATGTTGCCACAGTTGTTTCATCACTGTTCGGCAAGTCGCTAGTAAATAAGAGATATAATACAGGACCTAACACACTTCCTTGTGGTACACCAGCTTTTTTTCTCTTAATGTGGAGTAGTCATTTCCTTGTTTAATTCTAAAGAATCTCTCTAATATATAGAACTCTAAAATTTCTGAGAATTGTTTTGGCAGATGCTTTTGCAATTTATAGATCAGTCCTTTGTGTCATACTTTGTCGAAAGCTTGTGCTATATCGAGAAATATAGTAGAGCATATCTTTTTTTCTTCAAATGCTTTTTCGATTTTATCTGTTATTCTATGCACCTGATCGATCGTGGAGTGTTCATTTCTAAAACCAAATTGATGGTTTGGCATTAGCGATTTTTCCTCGATTATTTTGTTCAGACGTTTAATCAACATCTTTTCGAATAGCTTGGACAACATAGGTCGTATAGATATGGGGCGATATGAGGTGACTTCACTAGGCGGTTTGCCTGGTTTTGGTATCATAATCACCTCCGCGACTTTCCACATGCTAGGTACATGCCTTATCCTGAATGCAGCATTTATGATCTGTGCTAGTTTCTTTAAGCCCTTTTTTGGGAATTGTTTTAGGATTTCCCCTGATATTGAATCAAATCCCGGGGCTTTTTTAGTACTGATGCCCTTTTTTATTTCATTGGCAATTTCTTTAGCCGTTACCGGTTGAATGTGTCTTTCATCTTCGTACAATTCTTCGCTTTCCTGACAGTCTTTATCTTCATATGGTTGAAAGACGCCTTCAAGATACTCGTATTCAGCAAATAAATTAGCTTTTTCTTGGTTGTTTTTTGCCCAGTTACCTTCACTGTTTTTAACTGGTGGAATGTGAGCAATTGGCCTTTTCATTTTCCTTGTTGCCTTCCAGAGTGAGTACTCGGTACTAGCATCATTTGTAAGATTGGTAAGGTATTTTTTAAGAGACTTATTTTTAAATTCTCTTATCGATCTTTTAAGCTGACTGTTTAGATTATTCAGTATTGTTTTGTCTCTGGGCGCTCTTGTTTGTTGCCAACGTTTTCTAGCTCGTCTCTTTTCCGTAATTATATCACATATTACTTTTGGATACGAGTTTTGTTGGGTTTTAGTTTTCGTTTTAGGTGTTGCAGCCCATGTAGCTCTTTGGATATAGACAGATAATATTTGAACAGCATCTTCTAATTGATCTTCTGTTTCAATTGTTTCTAAGAGCTGAATACTCTCCTCTAGATGCTGTCTGAACTCTGAAGTAGCTGCAGTCAGTCAGCTTATTCCCTAGCCTTGCGCTATTTTCTTTAATAGTGATTTTATCGCCAAGCGTTGAAAGTATTGTGGAATGATCTGATTCAAGATCTGGCCCTTCTTCTACCTTTATATTGTTAGACGAGATATTCTTTGTTACGAAGAAATCGACAAGATCAGGGATTTTGTTTCTATCTGTTGGCCAATACGTAGGTTTTCCCGTTGAGTGATACTTGCCGTTAATTTCGTTTATTGCTTCATAAAGTTCTCCTCCTCTTGTATTTGTCAATCTAGATCCCCAATACTTGTTTTTGGCATTAAAATCTCCCCCTGCAATAAATCTATTGCTAAATATTCGGAAGAGACCTAAAAAGTCATTTTGCTTTAGATTGTAACTGGGAGAACAGCAAATTGATGCAACTGATATAGTTTGTACACTTTTCGTTCGAATATTAATAGAAATTCCTTGCATCGCGCATGATTGGAACTTGGCTATGGTGATCGATCTTAATCTTTACTATAACTGCAGCCCCGCATTTTGCTGAATTATGGGGATGTGGGGAGTAATATAATTCGTACCCTTGCAGTTTAAAGTTTGTATTGAATTTTAAGTGCGTCTCAGAGACAAGACATATATCTAGTTGGTTCATGTCGAGGACTACTTGGATTTCATCCTTACGGTTCTCGATACCATTAGCATTCCATTCCAGGATTTTTAAACTATCCATCATGATAAATAAGTGGGCAAAGGCAAAGTTCTTTGACCAAGGCATAAACAAATTGATCCCTTGTCTCACTACATGCATCGAGAGGTATGAGAGGCCATAATCGGTTCTAGAACGCTCCGTGAATACTGCAATGCCACATGATGCTTTTTCTCCTTTTTCTTCTTTTTTCTTCTTCTTCTTCCTCTTTCTCTTTTTATTCTTCTTCTTGTTCTTGTTCTTCTTCTTGTTCTTGTTCTTCTTCTTGTTCTTCTTCTTCTTGTTCTTGTTCTTCTCCTTGTTGTTGTTGTTGTTGTTGTTGTTGTTGGTGTTGTTGTTGTTGTTGTTGTTGTTGTTGTTGTTGTTGTTGTTGTTGTTGTTGTTGTTGTTGTTGTTGTTGTTGTTGTTGTTGTTGTTCTTCTTCTTCTTCTTCTTCTTCTTCTTCTTCTTCTTCTTCTTCTTCTTCTTCTTCTTCTTCTTCTTCTTCTTCTTCTTCTTCTTCTTCTTCTTCTTCTTCTTCTTCTTCTTCTTCTTCTTCTTCTTCTTCTTCTACTTTTTCTGTACTGCACTGACTTTTGTTCTGCCGTTGGGGCCTCCCGAATTAATTTGAATTACTGATCCAGGACTTTTTATGTCTGCCTTTCTTTCGCAATTGTATAGAAATGTTGATTGCCATTCGCTTTTTGATGATGACTTTTTGATATTACAGTACCAACTGCACCTATCGCGCTCCTTTTTTTGAGAGAGGTTCTTTTACATGAAGGTAGAATTCTCTATGGGACCAATCCACTTTCGCACTCGTACAGTGGCTAGAGTACTTCAATATCTTGACGTTCACAAATCCGCTGGTCCAGATGGTATTTCCCCTATCGTTCTGAAGAGGTGTTCTTCTTCGCTGGCAAAACCATTGCGTAAGCTTTTCCATCTGTCCTATTCTTCAGGACTCTTCCCGGGAAGATGGAAAACAGCATATGTCCAGCCTGTACCAAAAAAAGGCGAATCTTCTTCTCCCTCCTCCTACCGACCAATTGCACTTACGTCCCTTCTTTCTAAGGTCATGGAAACGCTGATCAACCGTCAGCTAATGAAATATCTTGAATTGCGAAAACTTCTTAATGACCGGCAGTATGGTTTTCGCAGCAACAGGTCCAGTGGTGATTTGATGACATATCTAACCGAAAAGTGGAACCAATATCTTCACCAAGGTGGTGAAAGTAAGATCGTTGCGCTTGATATTTCAAAAGCATTTGACAGAGTTTGGCACCAAGCTCTCTTGTCGAAAATGCGTGCATTTGGAATCGATGATACTCGTCTTCAATGGATTAGAAATTACCTTTCGCACCGTTCAATTCAAGTTGTTTTGGACGGCTTCAAGTCTGCAACTCACCAAATAAATGCTGGTGTCCCCCAAGGATCTGTTCTGTCCCCGACTCTCTTTCTCATTTTTATAAATGATCTACTGTCTGTTACTTCTAATCCAATCCATTCCTTTGCTGATGACAGTACCCTCAGCTTCTCATATTCGTTTCTTGGGTCACGCCCCTCATCTTCGGGTGTGGAACTGGAACGGTAACGTATGTTAAGCTCATTAAATTCCGATCTTAACAGCATAACTCAGTTCGGTAAAACCAAAACTCAATGCTGTCTCCTGTCATTAAAGCAAAACCCACACACACTGCCATTATCTATGAATGGCACTTACATCGCTGAAACCGAAAGACTTTCCATTCTCGGTATGTGTGTTAATGACAACCTTCGTTGGAATGACCACATATTCGATGTCGCCAAGAACGCCGCGAAATGTCTAGGCTTCCTTAAGCGTTGTAAGAAATATTTCACCCCTTCTGATCTGGCTACAATTTATAAGGCGTTTATTCGCCCGAAACTCGAGTACAACGCTCATATCTGGTCCGGTGCACCAATAACTTATTTGGAGCTACTTGACAGGATCCAAAAACGCGCGATAAAACTCATTGGCGACCGAGACATCGCGAGATCGATTGACTCTCTTAGTCATCTTCGTAATGTCTCCTGCCTGTCGTTATTTTATCGTTATTTCCACCATAAGTGCTCAAACGAAATAGGTAGTTGCATTCCTCCCCTTGAACATTTCAACCGCAATACCCGCCATGCAGGGAATGCTCATCAGTTCACCCTCAAGCCTGTGTTCGGACGTACAGTGAAGTTCAAAGAATCTTTCCTCAGCCGTACAACACGAATGTGGAATGCTCTTCCCCGCTCCATTTTTCCTACACATTATAACCTACAGACATTCAAAACCAACGTGCATCGGCATCTCTCCTTTTCCTCTCACCCTAATTTCCTTAACGCCCGCGCTGTGTAGCTAATACATTATAAGGGTCCCAACAAATCCCTTTAGTGCGCGCTAATTATAAAAAAAAAAAAAAAAGGTACATTTTTCAGCGAACTTGTCTCACAAAAATCATACAAAACGTTCAGAATAGTGCAATGACAAATGTCACTGCTCTTTAACAGGCCAAAGTGCACAGTTTCTGCCTGGTATTTTAGCAGGGTAGAAACATGTTCAGTATTGCCGTGATTGTTGTACTTATACGAAAAGCATTAATTTGGTATGTTGCTTTCCATTAACAATCAACTCTCATATGAAATGATGGGTCTGCGTCTGAGTATCAATATATTTGGTCATTGCATCATTTCTGCTGCCCGAACTCTTCCTTACTGCCCTTTCATACGCAAAGACTGCGAAATAGATTTTTTTCTTTTGAGATTTTGGTAAAGTTTTCAATGCAGAATAATATCGATGTATTTTGCGTGGTCTGGTACAAGTTCAACTACATATAGCAGCTAGATTTCGAAAGGTTGTATTTTGTACTTTCTGATGAATGGAACTATAGTTCTTCCCGGATAACTGCCTTGAGAGTTTTTCTGATTTATTTGGCCTCTTGGGAGGCAAAGTTACCTGTCCGTACCCGCTTATTTGAATGAACGTTTTTGAAGCTTGAACTTTTTGTTAGCAAGGCGGGATACGCAGGTTAGGGAGTGCATATCAGAGTATTACTCTAGTTTCATTTTTGTTGAACTGGCCGATGTCTTTCAAGAGCATACCTCATCGTAGACTTTCCTACACTACATACCCTAACAATTTGCTCCACTACGTCATGTCGTGTAAGGCAGTTTCCACGGCCTAAAATTTAAGATTGAATAATGAAGAGAAAATCGTCTGTTATGTCACGCCCTATGTGCCAATTAAGATCCTATCTAAAGCTTTTCCTTAGTCTAGAAGTGGCCATTAGTGGAGCTCTGCATAGTGATTTCCAGATTTGACGCATATATCATCTATTCCTGTTCAGGTGTAAGCAGCTAGAAATTTAGTTGCCAAAAGCAAACTGTACCCTAGAGACCCTATCCGTGCTAGAGGCTAGTGTGGCATCTATTACCTCCTACCGCATGACAAAAGTTAGGCCGAACTTAAAGTTTTTTTGGATTTTTGCTTGGGTTAGCAGTTCGCTCAACAGGCTCAATTATCAATTGTTCTTTTGTGTGATTCATAAATTAACAAACGAATCTATATGCTATACTTTTCCTGTCGAAGCCTGATAAACAATTGGTTTCAACCATTTTCTGTAGTACTTATTAAAACTTATCCAGTATCTACAATTTTTTGGCGTTAACCGATTAAATTCAAACAACACAGTATCTAAAGGGTCTTTCATGAGCGACTTGACAACTTCAAACTTTTAATGTGAATGCACCCTTAAACCGATTACCGAACTCTCAATATCCAAATATTCAGTGAAATCAACATTTTCATCATGGTGAAGTAGACGAAGGAACAACGTTTACAAAAAATTAAAATTTACTACCGAAATTCTGAGCCGGTGGTCGCAACTTTAAAGAGCGTTAACGCCCATTTTCGGCCGTAATTCTCATTCCAGTAGACAAGCAATTCATTATCTAGTGAACAAATTTGAGTTCAAATATTCGCTGCTTAATGTTGCCGTGCCAGGGAGACAACGTTTTGCCCGAAGTGTTGAGAATATTGCTGCCGTAGAGGCGTCCGTTGCAAACCAGCCAAATCAGTCAATTTCACGGCGTTCTCAATCATTGGGCCACTCCCAGCCCACATTATGGCGAATTTCGGGTAATGATCTTTTCCCACACCCTTATAAGATCAAGCTGACTCAAGAACTAAAGCCACTTGATCATATGAAGCAACGTACGTTCTCGAATTGGCCCCTGGACATGATGGAAGAAAATGAAGAATTTCATCGCCAAAATCATCTTCAGCGATGAAGCGCATTTTTGGTTAAACGGCCTGGTAAATAAGCAAAATATGCGTTGCTGGACAGGTGAAAACCCTAATGTGCTTCATGAAACACCACTTCATCCGCAAAAGGTCACTGTTTGGTGCAGTTTTCATGCCGGTGGCGTCATTGGCGGTTTTTTTTTCTTCGATGATGGTATTCGCTACAGAGACATGTTGGAACGTTATTTCTTTGAGCAATTGCATGAATAGGACATCAGTGATATGTGGTTCCAACAAGACGTTGTCACAAGCCACACAGAATTTGCAACAAACGAGTTATTAAAGTCTCAGTTCTTTGAACGTGTTATCTCGAGAAACGGACCCGTCTATTGGCCGCCGAAATCGTGTGATTTAACGTCTCTTGACTTTTTTTATACGTCTACATTCAATCATTGGTCTATACCAACTAGCCGGCGACGTTAGAGGAGCTCAGAGCCAATATTGACGGAGAAATAGCGGCAATATTTAAGGAGAAAATGTGCTGCCGAGTCATCGAAAGTTGGGTTCAACGTATTCACCGCTGCATACGTTCCGTGGTGGACATATGAACGAAGTCGAATTCTATTCCTAAATTTTTTGAATTTTGTATCCCAAGTAGTTTGCATTTTTTTTTTTAAACGAAGTCCTTAATGAAAGACCCTTTATAAGTGATTATATCTTTACGCCAGAACTCACTATAAGACCAAGAAGATGCATGGTCTCATAAGGAATAATAGACTGCCCATCCATTTGAATCTGAGGAACATTCGAAGTATTCTTTTGAGAAAAAGTTGTCAGTTGCGTTTTCTTCGCATTGAATGCAACCATATTGGCTCTATCACCCAAGCGTACTTTATCCAGCTCTACGTTGGAAGATTTAATCTGTTTTTTTTTTTAATTTATTATTATTCTTAATATATTTACAATTAAATAAGTATCTGCGAAGCCGTAGCTTGTCTGCAGTAGATTGTGTTCTATGAATTTAAATAATATATAACGTGAACGAAGTTATAAGCGTTATTGTATAATTCAGAGTTTAAATTTAGAATTAATATTACAGTAATTTAATTACTAGAATTTAAGAAGAAAGTTTTCAGTTGTTTTTTTCTTTTTTTTTAATTTACAATAGTGACTAATTCACGAGGTAGATCGTTCATTATTGTAGGAAGAGTATTTTGAAGTTTGCGTCTACCGTAGTTATTGTGATTTCTAGGAGTTTGTAGCATTCCTTGGGCACGTCTTCTGGTGTTGACTTGATATTGTATTGGTTGAGTAAATCGGTTGTCATTAAAGTAGTCCACAATAGTGGTCATCTTAAATATATCCTCGACTTGAAGAGTTTTAAAACTTGCGTCATTCTTGTTGGCTACCATTTTTGATGTGCTTTATAGCTGCATTTTGAAGCTTTTGTATTTTTTGGATGTGTGTTTTAGCTGCACTACCCCAAGCAAGTATGCCATACCGTATCCTCGATTCTATCATCATTATAATACTCGTAGCACAGTAGAAGGAGGACACTCCATCAACCAAAACTTGAATTGTTCGTCCTTGAAGGAAGTTCCAGATCCACCCTAAATATTTTTCCGACCTTGTTTAAGAAGTAAGTTTCCTCAGCAGGGCGTTACACCGGGATTTTCAGGATTACGTTTCATCTGTTTTTTTTTTTTGATAATGGACAGACACGCACTAAAGGGATTTTTTGATACCCTTATAATGTATTAGCTACACAGCGCGGGCGTTAAGGAAATTAGGGTAAGAACATAGGGAGAGATGCCGATGCACGTTCGTTTTAAATGTTTGTAAATCATAATGTGTAGGAAAAATGGAGCGGGGAAGAGCATTTCACATTCGTGTTGTACGGCTAAGGAAAGATTCCTTGTATTTCACTGTACGTCCGAATACAGGCTTAAGGGTAAACTGATGCCCATTCCTGGCATGGCGGGTATTGCGGTGCATCAGCGATGCAAGTGTCTTTGACTTTGACTTTGAAATTCATTTTTTTATTCATTGATAAATATCTACTTACATACTAGACAAAAATGATTAAACCTAACTTAAAATTAACAGGATACTTATTCTTATTTATTGGTCCTTATGCGAACGCTCTAAACTTAACTATATCTTAGAATTATTGCCTTTCGGCCTACGAACTATTTTACGAACTAATCTTACATATATATTCCTCGAGAAAATTTACTAAAACTCGGTATCATTATTGAGATTTTATATAAAACAAATTACAAACTACCTATTCTACTTACTTAAACTACTTAAGGTATTCTAACTATAATTAGGATTCTGAGCACTCGTTGCCTGGCGCAATAAGTGGTCAAAATCCCAATTGCTTTCCGAGCGCCTGGCAGTCGTCAACGTGCACACGCGCCGCCGTGAGCCGACTGAAGCCTTACAGCGTCAGTCAACTCCCGGAAGCACCACCACACGTTGGCGAGCCCGGCCTCTCCCAAAAACGCCCTAGCTGACTTAATCTAACTTATAAGCTAAGAGGATGTTACCTAGAGTAACGCACCGTCCTGGGAGGGCATGTTGACCCCTCCCCCCTCAACAAGCCACCAAAATTCGGCGAATTGCTTTTCCGTGTCGAATCTATCCCTCTCCGATATTGCGGTACTAAAACGGAGGAGCTCATGAGCATTGGCGACGTCCCCGTCATGGAGGAGCCGCTTATCTCTCGCGCTGCGGTAGCGATGGTATAAGACCGGGATACCATCCCTCGTCTGTACCAGCCCTTTTGAATCAATATGGATAAATGCCTCTGGCGGGATAAAGCCAGACCGGAGCGTACTCTCTATGTACATTTCATTGGGGTAGTAAGCCCCAAATATCAGACTATTGTCGCTGGCCATCGCCCTTGCAACGTGCCTTCGAGTGACCTTAATGAGGAAATTGTCAATCCTATTCAACTGAGCCCCATCGTATAGGACCTTGTTGGGATAGTATTTTATATAGTTGGATTCAGGCGTTCGGAACAACCGGAGACAGGTCCTAAGACATTGTCTCTCCAAAACCCGAATCTTTTCCATATAGCTAGGCGCTATATTAAACCATAATGGACAACCATAAGCGATGATCGGCCTTATAAGGGCCACGTAGCAAATGACCTTCACTCTGGAGTCAAGTTGACTGCTATGAAACAGTCTCCTTGTTAGAGCATAAGCCTTCTTGGCCCCAGCAAGACAAGCAACTATATGTCTATCGAAATACAGATACTGGTCAAGCCAGATACCTAGATATCTAACTGCGCTTCTCACCGCCAATGGCTGCCCATTTTGTCCAATAATGGCCAATTTTTTCCAGTTTTTTCTGGTATCCCTAGAGGCCCCAGCCAATGGAGTTCTGAACAAGATTGTTTCCGTCTTCTGAAAGTTGATTTTCAACTTCCAGTCGTCGCAATATCGCTTAATTTGATCGAAGTCACGCTGCAAAAGGATATTAATGACCTCGATTTTAGGACCTGATCTGTATGCCACCAAATCGTCGGCATACGCTATAGCATGTCTGAGTGAACCCACCAGATCACTCGTGTAAATGTTAAACAGGATCGGAGAATTCACCGCCCCCTGCTGTAAACCGTTTTTAATTTCAAAGACTCTGCTCGAAGTCACGTTGCCACATTTGACAACGAACTTCTTTCCCATAAGCATATTATAAATTACATATAGCAAAGGTTTGTGCATCCCCCGCCTGGTCAACTTGTAGAAAAGTCCCTCTAACCATACGGTGTCGAAAGCCTTCTCAAAATCAACCAGACAAGCACCCGTGCATTGGTTCTTGCATTTATTCCACTGAATGTCGGAAACCAGTTTCGACGCGGCATGAATAGTGTCATGCCTCGCCCTAAAACCAAACTGGTTGTCCGGAATTATGTTATTGTCCTCGACCCACTTTAACAGGGCTCTATTGACAACCTTTTCAAAGACCTTGCTAATATTCGAAAGCAAGCTAATTGACCGGAGATTGGCAGGGTTCGTCCTATCTTTACATTTTTTCGGGATAGGGTGTACCACAGCTACCTTCCAATGCGCCGGATAATATGCATTATTCAGCGCATTGTTAAACAGCGTGGTGAAAATATCTACAGCCTCCAGAGGCAGGTGTCTCAATACGACGTTTGGGACACCATCCATCCCCGCCGACTTTTTATTCTTTAGTGTCTCGAAGATGCACAGAAGATCATCCTTCGACACGAACAAGTGCGATGCATCTCGGCCATTGGCGACAACTGCATTAGCATGGTTTTCATCAGTGAACACGGTGAATCCGTTATTCTCAGATCGCCAATTCTCAAGTTCGGTGCGCAGATCGAAGTGGCTCACCAGAGCCCTATTCTCAATGTCGTGGTTACGGCGAACAGGATTGTTCACCGTATACACGGCCTCGAAACAAGCGCCCAGCAAATCCACCTTCTCCTGTGGGTCCTCGACCACGAAAAAATCGTCGTTTGAAGCGACACTTTCTGGACTTATTCCAGCAGTCAGTACCGTCTGTCTGTTCTCTGCTGTCTGGGAGATTCGAACACAAGGAATATCATTGTGATCTTTCCTCCTGAACAACTTATTTATCTGTGGGAACATATTCGGACTACAGGTTTTAATAGCCCGAATTTTATTGCCCCAATACAGACTTACAGATTTTTTGTAATTTTCTTTTATCAGCTGTTTCAGGATTCGGATCTCTGAATTCAGCATCCTTACCTCCGGGTCGTTGCGATCAGTAAATTGCCTGTACAGCCGTTTAAGCCTCGAGAGCAGTCTACTTTTCTGTCGGTATAGTGCGTCGATTGTAGGGTTTCTGTACTTTTCTGTCTGGTCGTCGTCGGAACGCCCTACTCGAGGAATAGTTCGTTCCATAGTTCGTTTGATGGCGTCGTTCATTTGCAATAAATGCCGATCAATGTCATCATTTGTCATGTTACTGTTTGTCGGTGGGTCGATCCCACTCGAACGTATATCTCGCTTTAAAAATCTAGAGAAGCGCGACCATTGTGCCCTCCGATAATCGAATGAACACACTGCTTCGTACTCCTCCAGCAGCGTTTGCTCGTTCGGGATCCGTATTGCGGCGGCGAGTCCGTAGTGATCACTATCGTACTCAAACGCACGCAAACAGTTCCGCGTGTTTTGATCTATGTTCGTCAGTTGAAGTCTTGCGTCCGTTAAGGCCAAGTCCAGGAAAGCACCGCTTCTTGGGAAAGAAGGGATATCCGTCGCGTGAGGTTGTACTCAATCATATTGAGGCGCCACCAGTCGTAAAACTGGTTGCCCCTGGGATTTGCAGTAACATTTCCCCATGCCGCATGTTTGGCATTAATATCTCCGGCCAAGAAGTAATAATTCTCCTCCGAGTTCAGCTGCAGACCACGAAAAAGTGTCTCGAGCTCTGTCATAAATTGGTTTGGTGGAGGTGCAGCAGGTGCGTAAAGCGACACCACATACATTCTCCTCCGGCTATGGAGAGGAATGCATATGATGCATGCTTCCAACAACCGGAACCTACGCACGTCCCCGCTATATATAACCCTATGGCGCAGGCCTTTTCGAATTAAGATTCCAACCCCACCTCCTTGAGTGGAGTGAGGCCGGTCTCTTCTTATTACATGATAGTCTTTGTATCCCAATTTGGGCTTCTGATTTAGCTTAGTTTCGCTAACCAAAAGCACATCCGGGTTTTCGGTTTTCAACAAGTTGGCAAGTGACGTTCTTTTCTCGATCCTGACTAGTGAATTAACATTCACAGCAAGGATCTTTAAGTTTCCCTCATCCAGCGTAGCCATTAGATTTATGGCACACCAGACCCCACAAACAGCTCCGAATAGATAAAGTCAATTCGGGCCGCTTGTTCATTTAATTGTTTCTGGAACTTATCGATCTTTCCGTGCAGAGACAGAAGGATCGATTTTAAGTCCAGATCCACCTCTGGTGCCTTTTGGGCTACCTTTGGTTGGTTTGATGTCATGTGGGCTTGACCCGGTCCAGCTGCCATTTGGGCAAAGGACACGTTGGGTGCCACAAAATTTGCGAACGAGCGACTCCTCTGACGCCTATCATCTTCAGACTGCTGTTTGCGGGCCTGGACTCTCTTTTTCAATTCTTGGTACTTTGGACAACCCCTGAAGTTGGCGGGATGTCCAGAGTTCCTGCAGAGCACACAGGAGAGTACACTCCGGTCTTCGACTCTCTCCTTACCTAGAGAGCATTCACCATGTATGTGGTCCTTATCGCACTTCACGCATCTAAACTGCATGTTGCAGTTAGCTGCGGCGTGCCCGAACCTTTGGCAGCGCATACATTGAAGTATGCGATCTGACCTCTTTATTTTCTCCCACCTTACAGCATGGTAGTACAGGAAGCGGATATTTCGCAGCCTGTCGATTTTGCTGTCGGGAGTAAGCTGGACTAGGAAGAATGGTAAGTGACGGTTACCACCCCTTGCCACAGCGGAGGAAAACGGCTTGACCCCCACGAAATGGAGGTCGTCGCTTTCAAAATTCTTTAGCTCTCTTTGAAGCTCCTCCGTTTTAATTGAGGGATCGATTCCCTTCAGTACCACGGTTTTTAACTTTTGCTGCCTTGGGGTGTACGTGAAGTACTCGGTTTTCACCTCTCCCAAAGCGGCGCGCACCCTCTGGTACTCCTCTATTTTTTCACATATAATTATGTGATTGTTAGCAGAAAGCCTTTTCACATGGAAATTTTTTGTTATTAATTTACAAATCCTAATGCTATCTACAATGTCGAAATTACTCACGTTAATGGGTGGTATTTTGTCCTTCCGCGACTGTTTAGGTTGTTGTTGTTGTTGTTGTTGTTGTTGGTGTTGTTGTTGTTGTTGATGTTGTTGGTGTTGTTGTTGTTGATGTTGCCGTTGTTGTTGCTTCACCTCCAGTTGTTGTTGCACTTGCTGCTTGAGCACAGCTTGTTGTTGCTGTTGCTGCAGCTTCTTACTGCGCAACTGGTCGCGCTTCTCCAGCAGCTCTTTTATGAGCTTGTCCAGCTGCGCCTCCTCATCATCCTCTTTTTCTTCGTCCATTTGGACGACTTCCTCGTCATCGACCGGTAAGTCCTTGAAGGAGTTTCCCTCTCCGACGTACCGGCCCTCTCCTCCATCATACTCATAAGAGCTGGAGTGTGCTCCGTCATCATCGGATGCAGCCACCGATGATGCCACACTATAGCCTGCCAAGTCTAACCTTCTTTTGGCTGAAAGGTTCGGCTTCGGATTTAACTTCCGCCGCCGTTTTTCCACTGTCCTATACTCCTCGCTTACAGTTACTGCTGGCGTTGTAGCGAGAGCTTTTATTGTTGGCGTTGTTGTTGTTGCTGTTGTTGATGTTGTTGTAGCTGGTGTTGCCGGCGTAGACCCCCGCCTGGGCAACGCGGAACCCGCTGTTGAACTTGGTGTCACTTTAATGGCATTTAAAGCTGCCCTTGGCATACAAGCTGCCGCTGTTTTCATTACTGCTATTGTTGCTGCTGATTTTTTTGCCGGCTCACGTGTTCGCACAACACGTCGCAACGGCACACCCACACCCGTAAGCGAGACCACCGATTTTCCGGGGTCCATCGCCTGATACGTTGCGGCACTTTTGTTTTTTTTTTTTTTGTTTATTTTTGTGTCTCTATCACTATTTTCCCGAAAAAAATTTAAAAATTGAAGACTGGCCGAGAATCGAACCCGAGTCTCCGGCGTCAAAGTCGGACGCCTAGCTTACTAAGCCAACTTTGGACTTAAAAAACACTTGGCTAAATCGCTATTATAATCGATACACTATCCTTTTTCCCGCTGAACACTAACTAGCCGACCTATCTCGATGAGAGCTGCGGAACGACTGAGCGATGCAAGTGTAGTTCATAGATAATGGCAGTGTGTGTGGGTTTTGCTTTAATGACAGGAGACAGCATTGTATTTTGGAAGCATTAAATTCCACTCTATTGGTTTTACCTCACTGAGTTATGCTGTTAAGATCGGAATTTAATGAGCTTAACATACGTTGCCATTCCAGTTCCACACCCGAAGATGAGGGGCGTGACCCAAGAAACGAATATGAGAAGCTAAGGGTGCTGTCATCAGCAAAGGAATGGATTGGATTAGAAGTAACAGACAGGAGATCATTTATAAAAATGAGAAAGAGAGTCGGGGACAGAATAGAGCCTTGGGGGACACCAGCATTTATTTGGTGAGTTGCAGACTTGAAACCGTCCAAAACAACTTGAATTGAACGGTCCGAATGGTAATTTCTAATCTATTGA
The DNA here is from genome assembly GCA_949715645.1 of Portevinia maculata. Taxonomy (NCBI): domain Eukaryota; kingdom Metazoa; phylum Arthropoda; class Insecta; order Diptera; family Syrphidae; genus Portevinia; species Portevinia maculata. The sequence continues at coordinate 2,897,770 of OX454526.1, read as the reverse complement.
AGAAGAGTATCATCGATTCCAAATGAACGCATTTTCGACAAGAGAGCTTGATGCCAAACTCTGTCAAATGCCTTTGAAATATCAAGCGCAACAATCTTACTTTCACCACCCTGATGAAGAGATTGGTTCCACTTTTCGGTTAGATATGTCATCAAATCACCAGTGGATCTGTTGCTGCGAAAACCATACTGCCGGTCATTAAGAAGTTTTCGCGATTCAAGACATTTCATTAGCTGACGGTTTATCAGCGTTTCCATGACCTTAGAAAGAAGGGACGTAAGTGCAATTGGTCGGTAGGTGGAGGGAGAAGAAGATTCGCCTTTTTTGGTACAGGCTGGACAAACGCTGTTTTCCAACTTCCCGGGAAGAGTCCTGAAGAATAAGACAGATGGAAAAGCTTACGCTCACCTCTTCAGAACGATGGGGGAAATACTATCTGGACCAGCGGATTTGTGTATGTCAGGATCTCGAAGTACTCTAGCCACTGTACGAGTGCGGAAGTGGATTGGTCCCATGGAGTATTCTACGCGCTCGAGTACAGGGGAGACAAAGCACAATCTGGGATCGTTGAGCTGACTGCAAAGTGAGCATCAAGCAGATTGGCCTTATCTATAGAACTGACAGCTGAAATGTCATTGTAAATGAGTGTCGGGATAGATGATGAGGCCGAATTCTTGATGTTTTTACTTACCTTACCTCTTTTAACCTGATAGCGTCTTTGCAGCTCGAGTCATACCACGCGTTTACCTTGGGTTTGATACTTTTAATCCTGTTAGGGATGTAAGACTTCATACCCAGGTGAATTATGTTTGATACCATATTAGCAGCAGCATCCACGTCACTATCGAGGAAGCACAGCGACCAGTTAAAACTCGTAAAGAAACCGTTAAGTTTTTCCCAATTGGCTTTCTCGTATTGCCATACGGTTCTTTTGGGAGTTTGTTCTTTAACAATGTGATTGAAGTACGAGAATTGAGCTGATATGATACAATGGTCTGACGAACCTAGAGGCGATAATACGTTTAAGCCGTATTTATCGGGGTGAGAGGTAAGAAACAAGTCCAGTGTGTTGGCTGTTTAACTGCTAATGTCCGGTATTCGTATCGGCTCATTTGCAAGCTGAGTCAGGTTATTTACCTGAGCAAAGATCTCGACGTACCTTCCTTCGGGTGTTGTCTGGCCAGAATGTCGAAGCCAACTTGAATTGTGTATATTGAAATCGCCCGCAATGACGATTTCAGTACGAGGGTGAAGGGTCACAATTCTTGTGATGGAATCAGACAGGGCATCTAACTCATTATAAGTTGAATGTCTGTCTTAATTTGGGTTTCTGTAAATAAAACAGTAGTGGATTAATTGTCTACGAACATGGAATTTTAGCCAAATGAAATTAAATTCTGGATTAGAACATTGGCCATATTGAGGCTGAAGTTGGTAGGCTACGTCACTACGTATATAAATGGCGAGACCGCGATGGGGGATGAATAATGGCACTAAGTTGTTACCAGGTAGACTTAACTCCATTAAATCGGAGCCGACGCTAACCTGTGTTTCACCTAGTGCCAAAACAGCTGGTTTATTGAGAGAGACATGGGCGTATAATGAAAAAAAAAATTTCCTCAACCTACGGATGTTGCTCACATCCACTAAAAAATTTCTACACATTATAAATCACAAACATAAAAAAAACACAAACTCTGACGCTAACAACCTAAGCAGTGCCGTGAAGTGAAGCCGCACGTTGACTTTTCAAAACAAATTACTGCAGGTGTTCTGCCCGTACGGCAATTTGCTTTGGTCTATCAACAAAATCAACACCACACGGAGCGCTATCCGCCTGATGCTGTCTTTACTCAACCATTGCAAGTACACACACGAAAATCGTACGGCACTTGCAATAGCTAAGCAAAAACAACAGTGATGGAGTGGAATGGGACACGATGGAATACCCGACGCTGTCCCTTTTTTTTGTAAGCACTGACACTGCGTGTTGTTTTTTCGATTTTTTTCGCGAACCGTATGGTCGCGACAACTGTTGGCGATGACGGGCAAAAAAATAAGCGCGTGCGTCTGCGACAAGAGACGATCAGCAACTGTTTGGGTTAGAATCCCGAAAAACATTATGCCGAAAATCCAAAATTCCGAAAAACTATGCTTTTTCCCCATAAAATGGGTAAGCTTTTCGAATCAAAAAGTGTTTTGGTGGGATAAAGGGGCTTAACATTTGTCTCTGCATGGCTTAGCCCGCTTACGCAACTACGTTGCTACGCGGTGGCGACGACGGTGTAGAGGTTAGTGTGTTGGTTTGTGACCCGTGCGGTGCAGGTTCAATCCCCATGGGGAACAACAACATACGCCACCCAATCACATGCCTCTGAGGATTTCTGCCTGGTAGTACAATGGACCGTTACCGAGTCTGAGTGCTCTGGGATTTGGATTTCCTTTTTTACAAAAAAAAAAAAAAAAACGTTCCTATGCTTAGGGTAGGTGCTAGTTGTCTGGCAGGCACCTATGTCAGCTTACGTTTTCAAACCAAACTGTGTTTGGGTTGCCAGCTTCGTGGGTTAAAGGGATTTCGCCCTTTCACTTTTGAGATTTTGGGTTTTTCGAATTTTGGATTTTCGGGGTCCTATTATACCAGACTAGATCGAAAGCTTTTCAGTTGTCCAAAGATACAGCTCTTGATTCGCTATGCTGTTCGATTGCATCCGTCCATGGAAGAGTTCCAATGTGCGGCTGCTTCGAAAGCCATATTTCCGATCGTGAATTTTAAATATTTGATAATTTTGTGACAAACACTTTTCCCCTTGAATGAGGGAAATTACCCACCAAAATCTTCTGAGACTACGCTCGCATAAGAGACGTGCAAGATGGCTGCATTCGCGGAAATATTGGTAGATGTATTTGTCCAGGATCCAATAGTTTCGGGACCTAATGCTTACGGAAGTTAACAAATTGTTTCAATAAGTTTCTAAACACTAATCAGGCATATTGCGAATATTTTTTTCCTTGCAGGGCTTAACTTTCGACAATGCTTATGGAATTACGTTGTCATTTCATTTTGCTCAGGCATATAAAACATTTTTTTTTTTTTTTTTTTTTTTTTTTTTTTGAAAGGAAATTCAAATCCCAGAGCACTCAGACTCGTTAACGGTGCATTGTACTACCAGGCAGAAATCCTCCTTTTGGTGTAGAGGCATGTGAATGGGTGGCGTATGTTGTTGTTCCCCATGGGGATTGAACCTGCACCGCACGGGTCACAAGCCAACACACTAACCTCTACACCATCGCCACCCTTACATGGTTAACAATTTGATATTTAGTCTATTGACACTTAGATTTTATTTTTTGCTACACCTCTACAATTACTTGGGTATTCGATCTGATCGATTTTCTTTTTAAATAGGACGCTTCTCTCCGGATTGAAAAGGACATATTCTCGCAAACAACAAAATTATTTGAAGTCTTTTTATCTCAGAACAAGCTTTTGTCTTTTTAAAATAATCATATTTAAATTCATATTTAAATTAAGGAAGAGTAGAACCTATTTAGGGTCTTCCTTATTAAAAATTTCCCGCTTGAGCCCTTAAATCGTTATAATTTATTTTAAAAAATCTTTAGTTCGCCTGGAAGTTAAAAGCACAATTCCTGAAGTTAAAAAACTCTAGAGAATAAAATTGAAAATAAAAAAAATATACCTAAATGTATTAAACTCTTGAAAGCATTTCAAAAGAGAGCATTTATTAATTTAGACATGAACAAAATTCGAATACCACCAATTACTCTATTGATTTGTTACCTATACTCAATACTCATCAGTCAAATATGTTGACTCAACAATGCTGGATTTCCCCAAACTTATTGAATAGGGATTTAGATTAAACGCAGTTGAGATTTATTTGAAGTTCAATTTGATCCATTGTATTTATGCTGATACAGGTATTCGAATATAAGTAAATCTGTCTTTCATTTGCTTATCTCTTCAAATTTGACCACGTTTGCCTCAACCACTTCACATGATGTATACAACATACCCTTATCCGTAAAAGTTCAACAATGAGTTAACCCATATCCAGCATTTGCCATATTGATTTAGTTTTTTTGTTTGCCAAGACGTAACGAATTAAGGAAAATAAATTCGTTCCTTACCTAAAAGTATGTATACATGCCATGAGGTAAGCATCAGGCAAGGGAGAAACACCATCCAGCAAAGTCGTAAGACAACCAGAAAAACTTCAAAGAGATCTAGAAAAAATGTTCGCCCTCCTTAGTTCCACGGCAGCCGCATCCGCATCCGCATCACATCGAATGTTAAAGCTTTTGCCTGCGGCCAAGTTCAGAAAAGTTGAGTTTAGTGCAATCTTATACCTTAAAACAGCAGAGAAGATAACTAACCTATCTTTAACCTGTATCACATTTTTTTCCAGACAATTACGAGAAAGAAATGTTTCACCTACGCCACCCTGTGGTCTCTATCTTTGTTGCTCCCAAAACATACAAAGTCATGCACAGTCCATGATATACGAAGTCTTTCTAGCCCACAAATCCTCATGACCACATATAGCGCCAGCCCCACGTGTAAGACAACATCTTGAACTGATGGTAGGTAGGTACCTACAACAAACAAAAATCTCAGAGAAGGAAAATGAGACTTGAAGGAGAAAAACAAATCTTATTAAACGTGTTACAATTATATCGTTGCGTAGTTATAGGAGGTAAAAACCTTGTAAAGTAATTAGGACCGTGTTTGCCTCGCAGGCAATAAATTTTCACAGAAACGAACTTTGCCATACAACAACCCACGCAGAATGATCTGAGGAAAGTGAGTTATTCCCATGCTCATCATCGTCAGTTAGTAGGTGATGATGGTATGGGAAGGAAGGAAGGTAGGAAAGGAAGGAATCAGCTACTACCGCGAAAGCCCCTGGAAGTGTGTCATTAATTCAATGAATTTAAGCCGCATTCGTGAATACACAGATGTGCATCCCATAACATTCACACCGCCACTTTGGCGCTTCTTAAATGGCGGTCCGCTCGCTCACGGATAATTATGTTTCGTGATTGTTTGTAGAACAAGAAATTTCCACCCTGGGGTTGCGAATGAATGCAGAGCACAACCCTCGATAAACACATAAGTTCACCGTTTGCTATGTACACATACCTTTATATAAATAACACAATGGCAGCACGTTTAAGGCACTGCCAAATCGACTCATCTTTACTTGACTTTGTGTTGCAGGAGCATCAATTCCACCGAAACGTTTGAAAACCTCGGAGTAGAGAAAAAACGAAACAAACAAAACTTGACCTCATTACGTGATTTCCAGCGGGGTTTTCAGTTTTCGCCAGGCTCAATATTAGTATATCGCTTTAAGTGAATGACACAAAAATGTTCTCGCGCAAGATTGTCTGCGATACGTGTATCTCTGTGAAGAATTGAGAAAGATAAAGATGCATCAACGCGAGCTTTCGCGATTAGTAGGTAATTTCATATGCACCCAGCTTTTGTTTTCCTATCACTGTTATGCTCTGAATTGCGATAAATCGAGTTTTATGGTAATTGCATTTCTTTATTAGTTTTTGGCTTCAGGCTAGGAGCTTGTGTACGGTTTGGATTTTCTTTGTTAAGGTTGATACACAATGAAATATTGCTGCATTGTTAGCCTTTGCCGGAAAGTTTTGCTTAATAAAATTCAAATTAAGTAGGTTAACCGATGGTGTGTACAACAAAACTCCTCCGAAAAAATCATAAAACTAGAATCCGCTTAAGGATTTGCATCTCACAATGGTGAATTGAGTATTATTGAAGGCTATTCACCTTTGACGTTCTAGGTACCTAATAATGGAGCAGCAAAAATATCAATAACAGAGGTGAGTGTCTTTTCGATTTTATTCCATCATCAAACCTTACCTACCACTTTCCTGTAATAGCAGTAGATCTACTTCAAAAAATAATTCTACCGCCTTAAAATCAAATCTAAAACACTTTTTCAGAACGCTCCCAAACCAAAACTATAAAATCATTCGCAATTAGAAAACCGCTGTTAAAACATATTTCTTCTGCGAACACAGCCACTTTTCTCTCCACACACCCGAAGCAAAAGAAGTCTGATGAATACAGCCACACAAACACTGCATTGCGTATTTTCAAATCGACTTATAAAGGGACTTTCATTAAGGACTTGACAACTTCTTTGTTAAATAAAATGCAAACTAGTTGAGATATCTCAAAATTATTGGCTTGAATTACTATCAAAACATTTATGAATAGAATTCGACTTAGTTCATATTTCCACCACGCGAAAGTATGCAGCTGTCACCTGTCAATACGTTGAACCCAATTTTCGATGACTCGGCCGTACATCTCGACCGATACGGCCGCTATATTTCTTTCAATATTGTCTCTGAGCTCCTCTGACGTCGCCGGCTTGTTGACATAGACCAATGATTTAATGTAGCCCCATAAAAAAAGTCTAGAGGCGATCTCGGCAGCCAATAGACGGGTCCGTTTCTTGAGATAACACGTTCACCGAACTAAGCCTACTAAGACTTCAATAACTCGATTGTTGCACCCGCTGTGTGGCTTGTAGCTTGTGGCACCGTCTTATTGGAAACACATATCACTGTTGTCCAGTTCAAGCAATTGCTCAAAGAAATAACTTTCCAACATGTCTCTGTAGCGAATACAATTTACCGTAACATAACGGTCAGTTTCTTCGAAGAAAGAAAACGGCCCAATGACGCCACCGGTATGAAAACCACACCAAACAATGACTTTTTGCGGATGAAGTGCTGTTTCATGAAGCACAAGAGGGTTATCACTTTCATCGCTGAAGATGATTTTCAGATGAAATTCTTCATTTTCTTACATCAAATCCATGGTAGAGCCCAATTCGAGAACGTACGTCGCTTCATCTGATCAAGTGGCTTTAGTTCTTGAGGCAGGTTGATCTTGTAAGGGTTTTGGCCAAAGATCCTTATGTGAAATTCGCCATAATGTGATCTGCGAGAGGCCCAATGATTGAGAACGCCGTGAAATTGACTGATTTGGCTGGATTGCGACGGACCCCTCTACGGCAGGAATATTCTCCACACTTCGGGCAAAATGTAGTCTCACTGGCACGGTAACATCAGGCAGCGAATATTCTAACTCAACTGGGACGAGAAATACGGCCGAAAATTGGCGTTAACGCTCTTTACAGTTGTGACCACCGACACGGAACTTCTTCACCATGATGAAAATGGTGTTTTTACTGAATATTTTGACATTGACAGTTCGGCGATCGGCTTAAGGATGTGTTCACACTGATAGTTTGAAATTGTCAAGTCGCTAACGAAAGACCCTTTATAATACTGCAAAGTCTGCTTCCGTAAAAATGAAGTACGTTAGGTACTTTACTCCAAAGCAATTCCTCTTGCTAAATAATCAAGATTGCCCCTGGATTAAATATATCACGTATGGATTTCGCATTCTAAACACTCTCCTAAAATACTCAACAGTATTTCAAGGTACCTCAGAATTGACTTCACGTACCAAGTGATGTATACAGAACAAGCGAGCAAGAACTCGATTTCGAGGAATATCTCTATAAATCTCAGGGCGCTAAATTAGCGTTAAGGCCCAACTACAATGAATGAACGAAAACTGAAGCTAATATCAAATTTAAACTAACCGTTCTCTTCCGATTTATCAATTGCTTAAGCAACCCATACTGAAGGTATGCGAACGAAAGCAACTGCCAAAGACTGATTGTCAAATTTACTGACCTAAAGTGCGAATCGGATCGCTATTTTCGGACAAAGGCGGAGGGGTTAATATGGGCACACGATACAAATTCTTTGTATTCGCTTAGCTCCGACTATTATAGTGCAGCCTTAAAATTTTCATTCCTCAGAGAAAAAATTAAAATACCATATGGAACATTTTGAAACTAAAAGGTGTTAGCTTAAATCTCTCAAACGGGATTAAGTACCTTCACTTCCAAACTATACTGGAAACGGAACACCGAAAAGATATTGAAAAAGGGACTGAATGCCTTTAACGCTTGTAGAAAAGCTTTTTTGATTAATTCTTCCCAATAGCTCGATCATCTGGTGGGAGGCGGTTAACACCGATGCCTTCCTCAAACATTTGAATAATTTACAAAAGATAGCTTGGTTCTATAAAATCCACTCCCAAATTGGGTTACTGAACCTACAACCCCTTTAGCTCTTCACGAAGAACGCGGCAGTCAAATATCCTCTCAGACTGATAGAGATCGAAATTTGGAGGCCGTGCACCATCGGACACCCCGGCACACTGGACACCTTTAATCAAAGAGGGCTAATGCCACTAACTTATTGTGTGAAACCCAGGCTAGAATGCACCCAACACGATCACCAAAGGTACTTCTATCTTGACAGATGGCTCAAAGTCGGAGAAGGGAACTGGAGCAGTAGTCTTCTCAGCCGCACTTAGTATCAACCAGTCCTGCCGATTGTCAGACTACTGCAGTGTTTTTCAAGCTGAAATCTACGCGATTAAGGAGGTATCTCAACAGTCCTAATGATGAAACTTCCAGCAATGCAATTAACCACCTGCGTGGGAAGTCAGGCAGCTCTTAAAGCTATCGACTCCATCCTCATAAATGCGCAATGCGTCAAAGAGTGCCGCCTGGCACTCAGAGTAATAAGCTGTCACTCGGCACTGTCTGGTTCCTGTCATCGTTGGTGTGGCAGGGAACGAGACAGCAGATATGTTGGCCAAATGCGACTCTGATAGGGACCTACTTGAAGCTGACGTGCAGGTAATGCATGTAAATCGATTCATTAACAGATCCAATTGAATTCGTTAGTGGTTAGTTGCATGTCCTAAAATGTACTACAATGATATCCAGTGGCCTTTTTTGGCCTCTGGGTGATAACGTCGGGCGCACTGGCTCAATTGTAAGTGTATCGGACTGCTAATCGTAAGGTATGGGCCGTTAATGCCTAATAATTATTTATTTATTTGGTGATACTTACACAGTTGCGTATGCAACCTTCCTAATCTAACCTAACCTATATCGGTATATACAAAAGCATGTCAGAATATTAACCTTTCACGCGTCTGCGGTTGCTTTGTCCCTTGTTTGATTGAAAACTCAACTCTAGTCTCTCTAATTTGTTGGCATAAGGTCAACATCAATTATCTTCTGACAAGGATATTAATACGTCGTAATTGGGCTGAAAATGTAACTTATTTTGAAAACTATACAAAGTTCAAACCTGCGTTACAGCACTAATTAAAAATGCTTTGATTAATTTATTGTCACAAGTAGCTCCCAGAAATAACAATCGATCCAAATGAATTAAATTTTAACCAAGATTTTATTCTAAAGTAGCAGGGTTACCGCAAACCATGCGGTACGCCAAAAAAAAATCCATATTTACTATCTGACCTATCGTTCTTATTACAGTTGACATTTCAAGCGATTTTCCGGTCATCCACTTTGGTCGGTCGATACAAGTTAACTCGCAGTAGGGACTCCAATCCAAGCCCAACTCCTTTCAATTAGAAGTCAATTTAGTTCACCTGCATTACTTTCCCAAACCCTTTCCCCAAGCTCTGTACATTTACTCATGTTGAACATCAATGGCTGTGGCCACTTGTCGCTGTCGGCGTCTACTTTTCCTCTAACGTTGGCTACACAAAAGCTCGAGTTGCATTTGCCCACAATGTGGCCAAGATTTTTGATAGGTTTTTCTACGTACACGTGTGTATGTTCGGGCTCTTTGGACGACAAACGAAAGGAAGGCGCAATTTTCATATAATAAAAGAGGAAGTCTAGTTGTAATATGCGCTTTTATCGTGCATTTATCCTGACAAATGTCCCCTTCAAACGGAAACGATGTGCGTCTAGAGGGTATAGTGGTTCAGCTGTCGGTACAATTGGCGCTGCTTCAATGGGAAATATCGGCAAATAGTTGGGTTAGGTTGGCTGGTTTTCTACGACCGACTAAATGGGGTTTATAAGACGTCTTAGTGATATTTATTAAAGCCAAATGGTCTGTACTGTGATAAGAGGACCTTTTTGTATTTTTTTTTTAAAGGAATATTGTAGGATCGTTTTGTTAAATAACGATGAATTGGTTTATTTATGTTTAGGATGGCAGCACAATGTCTCCGTGTCTATTGTCTGAAACCATCTACTTATTCGGAAGCAGAACCTGTAGCTTTAGGGTTGACTGCTTTACAAACATATACACATGATTGTTATGCCGTATCAATGCGACACTATTTTAACACAGTCATTAATTTTGGGGTTTAGCGAAAGAATAAAAGTTTAGAAAACTCGGTAAATGCAAAAGAATTATTTATGCCACACCAGGACCCTTAACGTTCTCAAAAAAATATTTCTTTACAATTTTTATCTTCTATCGATTTCGCAATCGCGTTTTAAGTTAGACACCTAATTTGAAAAATGATTTGCATATAGATTTTTTTTAAATATATATTTTCTTCCAGGAAAGGCAAACATAAAACGTTGAATTTGCGTCCCGAGATACTCTAAGGCAGATGTTGCTTATCCACTTTTGGTTGCGGGATTACAAAGGAACCTTGCTTTTCCGGACCATTTTTAGGGTAATTTTAACAGCGTTACACGTTGCTTGCTCTGAGAAGGAAGTCGGTTGCAACAAACCCAGCCCCGATGCGATTGCGGAACTCTGCGCGTTCAGTTATTCGGAGCAGAGTGCAGAGGCTGTTCAACTATTTTGAATTTATGGGTAAAAAATGTCTTGCGAATGTCACTTTGCAATCCGTTTTTATACCCTATTCTAAGGGTATACTAATTTTGACTCATAGTTTGTAACAGGGTATTTTGCCCGTTGACCCCTAAAAGTTACAATATTTATGATCAGCATCGATAATAATGTCGATCTAGCCATGTCCGTCCGTCCGTCGGCAAATATGAGGCCTTTAAACTGGACCTAGAGAGCTGAAAATTTAACCATATACTCTCTAGGGGCCCGAAATAATCAAGTTTAAGAATTTTTGAAATCCGCCCACAGACACGCCCATGTGCTCAAAAAAACAAATTTATCGAAGAAATAGAGTTTTGGGCCAGAAAGCTGACATTTTTTATATTATGGTCTTTGACTCCTAAAACTGCTCGGGAGACAAAATTTCTAAAATCCGCCCACAATTAAATAAAACAATTTTATTGAAAAGTCAAAGTTTGAGCTAGGAAGCTGAAATTTATAATATATACTTTCTATGGACCCTTTACGCTCATGTGTAAGTATTTGCAAAATCCGCCCACTGACACGCCCACAATTTCAAAAAACTTTTTTTGAAAATCCAAAGTTTGAGCTAGGAAGCTGAAATTTATAATATACTAGGGGTCGCCCCATGGTCGAAATTCTACCAGTTTATACTATAAGTTGAAAAAAAAACAAAGTCGACTGTTATACATAGATATTAATCTGAAAATGAAATTTTTCGACATTGCATTCTCTGATTTCACATGATATAAAATTGTTCCGGCATTTTCAAGTAACTTCACGTTTTCAAGCATTTTCAAGTAACTTATAGTAACTTCAAGCATTTTCAGGTAACTGCAAGTATTTTCAAGCATTTTCAAGTAACTTCAAGTAACATCAAGCATTTCCAAGTACCTTCAAGCATTTTCAAGTAACTTCAAGCATAACCAAGTAACTTCAAGTATTTTCAAGCATTATCAAATGCATAACATCCACAGCAATGTTGTTGTTGGTAACCTCAAGTAACTTCAAGTATTTTCAAGCATTTTCAAGTAACTTCAAGCATTTTCAAGTAACTTCAAGCATTTTCAAGTAACTTAAAGTAACTTCAAGCATTTTCAGGCAACTTCAAGTAACTTCAAGCATTTTCAAGTAACTTCAAGTATTTTCAAGCATTTCCAAGTAACTTCAAGTAACATCAAGCATTTCCAAGTACCTTCAAGAATTTTCAAGTAACTTCAAGCATAACCAAGTAACTTCAAGTATGTTCAAGCATTATCAAATGCATAACATGCACAGCAATGTTGTTGTTGGTAACTTCAAGTAACTTCAAGTATTTTCAAGCATTTTCAGGTAATTTCTTCAAGCATTTTCAAGTAACTTCAAGCATTTTCAAGTAACTTAAAGTAACTTTAAGCATTTTCATTCAACTTCAAGCATTTTCATTCAACTTCAAGTAACTTCAAGCATTTAAAAGTAACTTCAAGTATTTTCAAGCATTTTCAAGTAACTTCAAGTAACATCAAGCATTTACAAGTACCTTCAAGCATTTTCAAGTAACTTCAAGCATACCCAAGTAACTTCAAGTATTTTGAAGCATTATCAAATGCATAACATGCACAGTAATGTTGCTGTTGGTAACTTCAAGTAACTTCAAGTATTTTCAATCATTTTCAAGTAACTTCAAGCATTTTCAAGTAACTTCAAGCATTTTCAAGTAACTTAAAGTAACTTCAAGAATTTTCAGGCAACTTCAAGTAACTTCAAGCATTTTCAAGTAACTTCAAGTATTTTCAAGCATTTGCAAGTAACTTCAAGTAACATCAAGCATTTCCAAGTACCTTCAAGAATTTTCAAGTAACTTCAAGCATAACCAAGTAACTTCAAGTATGTTCAAGCATTATCAAATGCATAACATGCACAGCAATGTTGTTGTTGGTAACTTCAAGTAACTTCAAGTATTTTCAAGCATTTTCAGGTAATTTCATCAAGCATTTTCAAGTAACTTCAAGCATTTTCAAGTAACTTAAAGTAACTTCAAGCATTTTCATTCAACTTCAAGTAACTTCTAGCATTTTCAAGTAACTTCGAGCATTTTCAAGTAATTTCATGATATAAAATCTTTCCGTTCCGATTGGCAGATTATTGCCTCACACAGCAATGTTGTTGTTGTTGTAATTTCATCCAATTCGCTTCATTTTACCTACTGTAATTCATAATGTGTGTTATGTGGATAATTTTTGTATTGTGCACTTCTATGTATTGTCCCCTACCCAAATATGTAGTGTTTTCATATCTATGTCACGTATAATAGCAAAAATGGGTGGAAACACGTTATAGGCAACTCCGTATTAATATATAGATACTCTCTAGGGGCCCTTTATGCTCATGCGTATTTTTTTTTTAAATCCGCCTACTGATACACCCACAATTAAACAATTTTATTGGAAAACCAAAGTTTGAGCTAGGGACCGTTTTTTTACAAAAGCTTCGTTTTTTCGATAAAGTCTTTTAAATGTTATATAAAAAAATATGTTGAGCGTTCTTAACAATTCAACCATACTTAGACTTTTGTCACGCCCACTTATGAGGGATAGGAATAAGAATAGGGTGTCCAACAGTTCGCTCAAGCGGAAAATATCTAGGCTTCCTCAAGCGATGAAAGAAATTCACACCTTCTAGTCTGGCTACAATTTGTAAGGCGTTTATTCGCCCCAAACTTGAGCTACTTTACAGGATCCAAAAACGCGTGATAAAACTCATTGGCGACCGAGACATCGCGAGATCGATTGACTCTCTTAGTCATCGTCGTAATGTCTTCTGTCTTTCATTATTTTACCGTTATTTCCACCATAAGTGCTCAAACGAAATAACCAGTTGCATTCCATTAAAAACCAACGTGCATCGGCATCTCTCTTTTTCTTCTTATCCTAATTTTCTTAACTCCGCGCTGTGTAGCCAATACATGATAAGGGTACTAAAATAAATCTCTTTAGTGCGTGTACAGTATAAAAAAACCGCTATCTGCTGTCGTGTCGTGAAGGCTCTGCTTACCAACTAATCGGCCGAAGATATTTTACTTATCGACTTTGGCATTCAGATCCCCGAGCACAACTTTGACATCGTACTCCGGATAGGCTCCGTCCAGGAGATCCCTCCTCGATGGGATCTTCAGCCTTGCCTGCAGGAGCATGTACACATATTTGGTTAATGTTTTGAAATGTAGCTTCGATTCGGATCACAACCAGGCGACCATTTATCGGCTTGAAGTCTTTTACTTTTGCCTTAAGCCGATTTCCAATGACGAATCCGCACCGTCAAAATATGCAATCTTTTATGGCAGCTGTAATAAATGTTGCAATTTTTTTCTTTTTATCATACCTGATCCAATCCGTCGTACCTCCTGGATCGCGGTAATATCTGCCTTGTTCCGCTCGAGGACAGACTAAAGTTTTTGAGTAGCACATGGGGTGTAGAGTGTACGCAGGTTCCAGGTGCAGATTGTAGTCCTTTGACGTTCCGGGGCTGGTGCCCATATGATGTGATGGTATCCATTATCCGAGGCTTCACATGTCTCTCTCATAACTATTTATTTTTCACGTGGTCGGGAAGTTAACCTGACGGCACAACCCCTAACCTGAAGGGCCAGTTCCATTTTTTTACTCCTAGGACGAGGGCCGAGTTTTCCGCAGTCAGTAACCTACTTTGGGGATATGAGCACTGCTGTTGGCTCATTTATTGCTCATCCGCCTCCAACTCTTTTCCAAACCCTGGCTAAGTATTGGAGATCCCTAAAGACCTGGGATTCAAATAGATCGCAGCAGCTCATATAGCGACACTAATAGTTCAACCTGACTGGAAATGGTTGATCTCATCTAGGAAATTCCTCCGCTGTTGTCTGAGGTATGAGAAAGTGTCTCAGTGTGAAAAATACTCCTCCCCCTCTCGTCCGCTGCCACCAACGACGTTCCAAAAGCATTGGTTACCCAATCTCCAGCCGAGGTACTTGGTACCCAGCAGCCACCAATGTGGAGATGTATAGTAGGAGTTAATAGTGAGAGGCTATCGTGGGAACGCCTGTGCTCAAATATATTCGCATCACTACCCTTTGGCTGCCGTCCGATGATTATGGTGTCCGCAATTGAAAGATTTTGGAAGCAATTTGTAATATTGTTTTGGGGTATCTGAGTCTCGCTGAGAGGTATGACAATTCATACAACAGCACCTATGCTCCCTTTTTGAAAGGAACTTTAGAAATGGCGAATGTTTTACTTTTCAAAGGACTAAAGTCATCGACACACAAAACGCGTTTGACCCTGCCACTCAAAGCGCGTTTTAAATGTCACGTAGAACTCACCGTTATAATATTTATTCGCAGTGCTGCTCATTACCCGTTTGACGTCTTGCAATGCGGAAATGAGGTGTCAAATTGTCTACCTACGCTAGATGTAATTCTAGAGTGTTTTTCTTGTTCTTATTCTGTTTGTTGCACTATGGAAGCTACAAAGAAATAGTTAGGTTAGCTTAAACCTATTTCGCGCCATCTTTAAAACGTTGCGATATCGCAAACTTTATGCGCAACTCGCAGAAAGAAAAAATATATTTTGCAGTGCACAAATTATTCAATGAACAAAAGTCCTCGTCTATCATAACCAACTTCGGTGATTTGATTGCATGTATTGCGGCTTTGTTTCCGAGACACATTCCCTTCAGAAAATTGAATTTCGAGTGGTGGGCATAGCTACACACCAGCTTTTGGCCTTCTTTACTATCGAATTCGTAGAACTGTTTTGAATGGGTCTAACATAAATAAATGAAGCTCTACACCTTACCCCACAGCAAATTTGTTTCCAAACTCTAATGGACGTAGGACGTTAAAGCAATCAATAAAGAAGGCAAATATCAACTGGAAGGTAAACGAGTAACTATTCTGCACACGTGGATATACGCCTCGCCGTGTGTTTTTGTTGATCCTTTTTCTCCTTGGATGGCACACCAGCCACTCCACATTACTATGCACCTAACATTAGAGGCCTTGGCCGATGTGTTCCTCATCACCTTCACCAAAGGCCGCCACCACCAACACTACCATCACCATATCCAACACCACGGCCAGCTCTTGCACAGTCGATTGTGAATATTCAATGTCGGGAATGGAACATTTGAATGGCACACAGGCCTCCTCCTCCACCGGAGCTATAATTGATAACCTAAGTACGTACGTACGTAGGGGTACTGCCATGCTGACGAACGGCATTCGCATTGCTTGCAGCGTCAGAGAACATGCAGCGCAGAGCCACACGAACACATATCCTTGCACAGTTATGGCTTCGGTCTTGGTCGTTAGTTTGGGGTTAAAATGCTTGTTTTGGCGAATGCCATAAACGAATGTGAACACCCCCAGGCATAGGGGTTGCATGTCGGCCCTATGTTACCATAATTGTTGCATGTCGCATTAAATTACTAATACCACACTAATAAATTTTAATATCGACATGACATTTATGATCGTCGTCATACAAGCAATCGTTGCTTGGATCGTTGGAACTGTACTACGTAAGAGGGCATCGGATCACTTGAATCCCTATCCATGGAGTTTAATTTTTATTGACCCGAATTGCATTTTTGATACCCAACCATCGCTAATTGTAGTGTACGTATCAGGATTCAATTGTCCATGGTCAAGTTGTAGGTAATGAACCAAAAAAAAGTGATAGAACAACCGTATCGGATTGGAATGGGATATTGGAACTTACCTGTCGTTGGTACTACAGCCAGCGCAATGTTGTTTGCAAAAAGGATTTTTAAAAACACCTTCCCCGGAATTAGGGATACACATTGGGCAAGTACCTAATGGAATTCTTGTGCTCTTGTAGCTCAAACATGGGTAGTCCGTTGTCTTATAGTAGCGTAGCGATAGCGTTTACGAGCAATTAATGAGGTACTTTTTCAGTTTATATAGGTATACGTGCACCCATAACTCTGATTATTCATGTTTCCCTTGATATTGATTGATATTTGGTTAGGGTATATTACACTGCGACCTATTGGTCTATTGTGTCCCTTTGCTTGTGCCTCGGAGAGGTACATGCCCTCGTTCAGAGTCCTCTCTAGATACTTCTTTGTGAAGCGTGTCGAGGTATTGCTCTGATTTATCCTTGTCAGGTCACACTCCTTAGAGCACAGCGTCCAGTCCAGTTTCTTTGATGAATCTGAGAATGAGCTGTGGGTCCATGGTTTGTATGTCCTTGTCTGTTATTTGGTGCCTGCCAAATGTTTCATCCTTTTGTGGGTCAGTGCCCCACAGGATTCCAGTATATGGTCTGGAGTTTCGGCGGTTTCACTGCAGAATCTGCAGAGCCCGTCCTCCGATATGCCCATTTTCCTCAGGTGCTCCTTGAGTCTGCAGTGCCCCGTGAGGAGGCCTGTTAGGATTCTTAGGTTATTTTTGTTAAGGCCGATACAAACTTTGAATCTCTTTTGGTTGTAATTTCCTAAGAGTTTCTTTGCTTGCCTCAGACCTTGGAGGTTGAGAAAGGTCTTGGCCTTTGTTTCTTCCTCCAGTCTCCTGAACTCTTCGCGTATAGTGTGTTCTCCTATCCCGCAGAATGGTTCAGGTCCTATGAAGGGTTGCTCTGCCCCTTTTCTTGCCAGAGAGTCCGCTGCCTCATTGCCCGTAATGCCAACATGGCCAGGCACCCAGCAGATGGAGATTCTGTTATTCTTGCCTAGTCTATTCAGTCCTTGTAGGCATTCCCACACGAGTTTTGACTTGATAACGTAGGCGTCAAGAGCCTTTATAGCTGCTTGGCTGTCAGAAATTATTGCTATGTTGCAATTTCTATAGTTTTTCTCGAGGTTGATTCGAACGCACCTGTCTATGGCACATATTTCTGCCTGGAAGATGCTGGTACATTTGCCCATGGATTCGTAGTGCTTAGTTCCCGGCCCAAACACTCCTGCACCAGTTCCCTCCTCAGTCCTCGAGCCGTCCGTATACCACTTTGTTGTGTGGTTGCTCAGTCCATAAGTTATGGATTCGTTGCTCCAGTTCTCCTTATTGCTGAGCTTTATCTGGAAATTCTTCTCGAAGTTGAACTTCCTGATGCTGTCGTCCCTAGGTATGCCAAGAAGTGGGAGTTTTTTGAGTAAGTCACCGTGTTCTTTCGAACCGATGCATTTCCCTCTCCCAATTCCCTCCTTTGCCATCCTAAGGATGGTTTTGTCTGCCTCGTTCATCACCATGATGTGTAGAGGGGTCAGTTCCAATAGCACCTCCATGGCTGCTGTTGGGCAGCTACGCATTGCTCCGGTAATGCACAGGCACGCCAGTCTTTGCACTTTGCCGAGTGTCTCTCGCGTTGTGACTAGACTGGTTCGTTTCGCCCATGCTACCGCTCCGTATGTGATCATTGGTCTCACGATTGCAGTGTACATCCATCGCAGGATGCTTGGGCTGCATCCCCATGCCTTCCCCGCTAGGCTCCTACATATCATGAGAGCGCGGGTGGCCTTCTTGGATATCTCCTCTGTATGTTTTCGCCAGAGGAGTT
The DNA here is from genome assembly GCA_949715645.1 of Portevinia maculata. NCBI lineage: Eukaryota > Metazoa > Arthropoda > Insecta > Diptera > Syrphidae > Portevinia > Portevinia maculata. Next base: position 2,879,495 of record OX454526.1, on the reverse strand, counting down.
TACTATCTAGATGGAGTCCTAGATATTTTACTTCTTTGACTGGTATCAGTGTCGTGCCTGATAGGTTTATGTCCTTAAGTCTTTGAAGTTGTCTTTTCCTTGTGAATGGTACTATCGTTGTTTTCGCCGGATTGATGTTAAGTCCGACATTATGGCACCATTCCTTGGTTACTTTAAGCCCCTTTTGTATGATGTCTCCAAGGGTTTCTTCGAACTTGCCCCTGGCAATCAATACAATGTCATCGGCGTACGCCTGACAGTTGATGCCATGGTTGGTTAATTTTTCCAGCAGTTCGTCTACAACTAGGCTCCACATTAAGGGTGATAGTACCCCTCCTTGTGGACATCCTCTCATTGTGTTTACTCTGATGGTTCCAGATGGTGTTTGAGTCTCTGCTGATCTAGTGCTCAGCAGCTCACACATCCAGTTGGATACTGTACTGTTAACTCCTTTACTATCCAGGGATCGTTTGATCGCATCATGTGAGGTGTTGTCAAATGCTCCCTCTATGTCTAGGAAAGCGCACAGTACTATTTCTTTTGCCTCCAGGGCACTTCGAATTATCTCCGTCAGCTGATATAGGGCGGTCTCTGTTGATCTGCCCGCTCTGTATGCATGCTGACGATGATGTAAGGGGGATGTGTTCAGAACATCTTCCCTTAAATAATTGTCTACAGCCTTTTCTGTCATCTTCAGAAGAAATGACGTAAGGCTGATGGGTCTGTACGATTTTGGCTGTGTGGGGTCATTTTTCCCCGCTTTTGGTATAAACACAACCCTTGCTCGTCTCCATTGCATTGGTATGTGGCCCAAGGCAATACTGCTCGTTGTTATCTTTAGCAGGTGTGGTATTAGTACCCTTTGCCCTTCTTGAAGAAGGGCGGGTATAATGCCATCCACTCCGGCAGATTTGAAAGGCTGAAAGGAATTTATTGCCCATTTCAGCCGTCCCTCAGAACAGATGGTTGATGTTGTTTCCCAGTCTTCCCTCCGAGGTCTGATTGAAGTGGTATTGATTCCTGGCTCAGTACTAGGCGAGCTGCCAGGAAAGTGAGTTTCTAGTAGCAATAGTGCCCTTTGATCCTCATCTTCCGTGAACTCGCCATCTGGTTTCCTCAGAGACATCGGCACCCCTCCTGACTTCGCAAGAGCTTTGTGTAGCCTTGCCGCAGTAGGGGTGCTGGTGATTGTCTCACAGAATTTTCTGAAGCTATTTCTTTTAGCTTTTCTTATTTCCTTATTATATGTAGTAAGGGCCATTTGGTAGCTTTGCAATTCTCCGCTGCGCTTTGCTTTATTAAAAAGCTTCCGCACCTCGGATCTTAATTTTGACAAGTTATTGCTCCACCATGGCGTCTGTTTCCTGTCCCGTTCTCTACTTAGAGGACAGCTTTCTTCGAACGCAGTGATGATGGCGTTTGTTATGCCTTCTACTGCGCTCTCTAGGTCTAGGGGGTGTCCCGGAGCCTTCCTTAGACTAAGGCGCCCCAGTTTGCTCTCTAGAGCAGTTCTATAAGTTTCCCAATTGATTTTCCTTGGGTTTCTTACTGGATTTCTCGTGATACTTGTGCTGTCCAGGTCGAATACTATTATTCGATGGTCAGACAATGACGGCTCACTAGATACTCTCCAGTTACTAATTAATTTACTTACGCTTGGCCTACCAAGCGTGAGGTCGAGTACTTCCTCCCTGACACTAGTTACAAAAGTGGGGGTATTTCCCACGTTTATAATATCAAGTGACGAACTCATAATAAATTCTAGTAGGTACTCACCCCTGGTGTTGTTGTCGGTGCTCCCCCATATAATGTTGTGGGCATTTGCATCACACCCTATAAGGAGCGACATGCGGAGCTTGTTGCAATGCTCCACCAGTCGCTGCATTTGGGATGATACAACCGGCTCATCCCCTGCACAGTACGCCGATACGATGACAATGGTGCGGTGACATCCTTCAACATCCAGATGTACCTGAATTGGCACCAGATCTCGTGTCGCGTATTCTGAAAGTAGAATAAATTTATATTTATTGTTTATTAGAATGCAAGCTCTCGGTTTCTCGGCCCGAGTGTCCCATATTACCTTTGCATCCTTGCTCGCCAATCCTTTGACTTGTCCTTTCTGGATCCATGGCTCCTGGATCAGTACTAGCCCTAGGCTTTGGCAGGTAAACATCCTAGATATAGTCGCCGAGGCGGCTATAGCATGATGAATGTTCACCTGTGCTAGTTTAATTTTTCTGTTGGCGGGGTTCATCGAGCTATTGCTCGCGCGGGGCAATTGCCCCGTCCTCCTTCAGCAACGAATCTTCCTCCTCCTGGGTGATTTCCTGGAAGAGGTCGATGACCGTGTTGTCCATTTCCCCCTCAGAGATCGTGCTCTCCGAGACGGAAAGAGACTCCTCGGTCTCCTCAGGAGCCTGCTCCGCCGATTGGACAACGGAAGAAGGTGCTTTAGTCTTCGGAGGAGCAGTATGCTCTACCTCTGCCTGCGCGCTCTGCGAGTTCAGATTCGATGCTGGCTGGGCTGTCTGCCCAGAGATCTCGTCCGACCTCTTGAGTCCGCACACCGCAACCCTGCCGAATCGGTAGCTCAGTGATCCTTTTTGGGTTTTTATGGCGTCGAAAGATTCTCGGTCGATGCCAAGAGCCAGTACCTGCCCGGTTCCCTCTTTTCGACAATTGAGAATCCTCCACGCCTGGACGTTAAGTCCCACATTCTGTGCTTCCAGCAGTGCCAAGGAGGTTTTAGCTTCTTGCTCTGCACTGCGTGGAAGGAAGATTGTTATGGAGTAGGACCGTATTATATCTGTCCCACTGCATGCCATGAGGCGTGTCCCCTTCCATTTCCCCAGCTTTGGGGCTACTGCCTTTAGCCACTCAGCTGTCTGCGGAGTCTCGCAGTCAACTAAGAGCATTCCATGTTTGAAATGTATGCCCTGGAATTTGAGCTTATGCTCCCATCCCAAGGCCATTTCCAACACAATGGCGTCTTCAAGTGCCGTGAGGTCTGGGTTGCTGAGGATCTCCTGCGGATATTTCACCGGGAGAACAGCAACCTGCTCAGCAATCGCACCTGTCTCGTATCTACCGCTAGCCGGGACGGTTTTCACCGCCGTAGCATAGCTTCGACCGACCACGGTGGCGCTCGCTTTTGCAGGCTTTCCCGTGGCCCTCTCGGTGCCTTTATCCACCTTCTGTTTCTTGGCTTTATTTGTTGTGGGGGGGGGGGGTGATGTTGTTGTTCCCCCTTTTTCCCGTCGCCACTTCTGTACTTCCAGGCTTGGCCCGATGTTCCTCAGCCCTCCTTTTGGCTTCCTCAGGCCCGAAGCCTTTAGTGAGGTAGCGGAGGTACCATTTAGTGCCAGCACCACTAAGTCCCCTTCGTAGTGGGTCATCCCTCGCGCCTGGTTTCCCAGGTGGAGGTAAGGCTGGCTTATTCCTCTTCCTTCCGGTGTTGTTGTCGGGGGGTACAGGGGCTGGTACTTGAGCTATGCTCGTTCCCGCTGCCCTAGTTCCCTCCACCATTACCTCCCCGGACAGGGAGGGGATTAGGATTTGGGTCCTATCCCCACTGCAAGCACCTGTCGGTGCTACCGGGCTTCTTCCCGGGCCTTTTGGCACCCCCGTGGCTTGTCGTGAGGTGACGATGGTTCTTTGACTGGTGCTGGGTTGCACCAGTTTAGAGCCTCCCTCTCGACTCGTTCCGGGTCTATCTTGTGCCAGGCGGTCGTCATGGATGTCCTGCTCCATCCGACCAATGGCTTCGTCTGCGGTCTGTCCCCGCACTCTGTTGAGTTTGTTTTTGTTTTTGTTTTTTTGTCTGTTTTGGTTCATGTCCCACGAGTAGCGCGGGAAAGGCGGTCGACCACGCCAGAGCCCCGCATTAGCGTGGTAAGGCCATGGTTACTCTCTGAGGTGGCCCGGTATCAGAGAGGCTCCGCAGAAATACAGCCGGATACCCCTGGCTGCAAACCATCCAATAAGCACGGGTCGCATGACACTCTGGATTAGGGGTGGATGGACGTTAAGTCCTAGTCAGTTCTTGGTTGGCGCTCATCAATCGGCCTGTCTGCCATGGGTGGCCCTTAGACAGCATAGCTCGTTGAATCTTTGCACCGTAAGCCTCCGCACCGGTACCATCGAATGCAATGATGGTACACACGTCAAGGTGACTGACCATCGCGAGAGGCATGTTTCCCTAACAAGCTGCTATCTTTCACACTTTTCCGCCAAAAGCACAGTGGTGCATAAAGTTTAAACACCAAATTTAGATCAGTATATGTGTGTGAGTGGGGTGGTAGCAGCCTGGAGGAAAAAACTCAAAATTCAGCGAAGATGATTTAATTAGTACCTGCAAGTCCATTGCATTGAACGTAGGTTCTTTTGCAACCATTTTTCAACAAATTCCCAAAATGTTTGTTCCACATGCAGAGGGCTAAAACTCTTCCAAGCACGTAAAATGATTTGTCTCTTCACATCACTAAATAATTATCAAGTCGACTGTGAACTGGGAACTGCATGGGTGTTCCTACATCTATATAGGTACGCCAGAGAAGAAAATTTCTTCCCAATAAACTCAAATTGACCAAAAAGCATACACATTTTGAATTGCAGAAATTCGGATCTAATATGGAAGAAGAAACGAGATTCGTCTCTAGTATATGAAAGTTCCGGTACGTTAAATAATGCCCATGGTAAAAGTGTACACAGAATTTAACAAAATGTGATGGTATCTGTGATGGAAAATCGACAAGTGGTATTTAGGTAGATAATTATTTTCTGTTTGCCAGTTGCCGGCCGTTTAAAATAAATTTACCTACATGACACCATTATACATATTGGAAAAGGATGATTAAATGAGTGCAGTGGCGGCCTAGCCAGGGGGCGGAAGAAGCTGTCCGCCCCGGGCCTCCGGTGTTGGGGGGTCCCCAAATCCATCAATTTATAATAAATTGGGACTTCAGTGAATCGCTACCCTGTATATCGCCCATACTTCAATTCATTTCATTTCTTTTATTGAGGCTTTTTGAAAAACATAGGTTTTTTTTAACAATAACTGTTTAACATAAAACAGCGCTTCCATCCATCTTTATGCTGATGATGCTCAAATCTATTTATCTCGACCAATTGGACTCATCGAGGATCTTGTTACCAGAGTCAACGAAGATTTGAGAAATATATACAACTGGTCCATTTGTAATGGTCTCTGCTTAAATCCAGCGAAATCCCAATTAATCTTAATTTCAAAAAAGTTTCTTAACACCGATGAGCTACCCCCTGTTTTCTTAAATGACATGCAGCTCAAATTTGTGAATGTTGTGTCCAATCTTGGTTTTAAGCTTAATCGCTCATTATCAGCAACCGATCACATAAATTATGTTATTGGACGAATCTACGCTGGGCTGCGTAAACTTTGGCTATCTTCCACCTTTACTCCAGCAGCTACAAAGCTAAGGCTTGTTAAGACTCTGTTTATGCCTATAATTGATTGCGCTACTGCTGTTTACTGCAAGCTTGACTCACACTCTCAGCATAAATTACTAGTTGCGTTCAATGACATGATAAGGTACGTGTATGGGGTGAATCGATACGAACATATTTCACAATATCACAAACTGGTGCTTGGTTGTACTTTTCAGCAATTTCTCGACCTAAGGTGCTGCCTTTTTATGCATAAAATCATAATAAAATAATCTCCTGTGTATCTGTTTGAAAAATTGCAATTTCCCCAATCCTCCAGAACTCTAAAACTTATCATTCCCAGTTTTACTTATTTGAACTCTTCGCGCCTCTTCTTCATACATGTCACCAGAATCTGGAACTCCCTACCCACAGCGATACAAAAAACTATTAGTGTCACTAATTTTAAAAATGCAGTTTTAAGACACTTTGCTTTACCATAACAATCTTTGCTTGTATTCCCCTTACTTTCTTCTTTAATTTCAACTTTTCTACTTTTCTTCTTCTTCTTTTCTTCTTTTATCTTTTAATCCTTTTACTTGCACTGTTAATATTTGCCTTTTAATTAAAATTTATTATTATTATTTTCTTTTTGTTTTCTTTTTCTTTTTTGTAGTTTATTACTCGTATCTATATTTGTAGTTATTATAATCATTTTGTTTTATATATTAATAATTATCATTTTAACTATCCTTTAACTTTATGTAGGTACTGTAAAAGACTTAAGTCTTATTTGTGCTATGTTTTTTCACTTAAATAAAAATTGAATTGAATTGAATTGAATTGAATTGAATAGTATATAGGCGACTTATCAGTTATGCCTGGCAAAGCAATTCAAAGAAGCAATTTTATTTAATGACTTACACATATTTGGTAGATAAATATAATATTTTGTATAGCAAAAGTTATTTTGTACGCTTGCTCTCGGCATACTTTACTTTATTTTATTTAAAAATACTTAAAAATAATTAGAAATACTTAAAAATACCTAAAGATATGGCTAAACATTCCATATAAGTTCAGAATTCTAAAAGGAAGAAGAAGGATCGATAATGATTTCATCCGAGTAGACGTGTGTCATAATTGCTCTATCCGAATTTCTGTTATTTCATAAAAACAGAAGTGCCCAGTGGTTTTTTTTTCAAGTTCTCAGTATTTATTTCACTCAATTAGTGTATAGTCTCATACATAAGTGTTGCACCCAGTGAATTGAATATAATTACCAAGAAAGTAAGAAAAAATAAAAATAAAACAAGACCTATTTCCCCTTGTGCTTTGTGTCACTGATTTTTGGTATAGTCCGTACCAAAACAGTTGGCCAACGGTCGATTGCGCAGAGAGAGGATTTAAGAGAACAAAAATGATGCGAAAGAGATTTAATCACTAAGCGTTTTTGCCTGTAATTTACAATGCGTAACCCATCTTTACAGTGCTTAGAACTAAAATGCTGTTGAATATCTAAATAAACTTAATTTTTTATTATGAGGTCGACTTTTATACATTTCTACCTAGAAGTCCGATTGTATTTCAAAGGGTTCCCAACCCTTTTTATGGTTGAACATTTCGTGGTTTAGCGCTAGGTACCTGTATGGGTGGTGTGCTTGGTTAGCATTAATTTTATGATGTTTGATTTTACCTGTTTGACTTAAGTGTAAAAGTTTTGCGACATGATTAGTGTTTGCATTTGGTTACCTGTAGGGGCAAGGAATAAATTTGTTGCTTGGTTTTTAGAGTTTTTTATTTTAAGATAGCGCATATATATTATGGATTTCCTATTTGGAATTCACTTTCACGAAAACAAAAGCATTGCTAGGACATAAGTTTATTAAAATAAAATAAATTGTCATGGATCTTTCAAGAAAAGGAAAACCAATAGGAAGTCTAGGACGTAAGATCGTTGTTAGGATATATTACAAAAAAATTGAAGAAGCTAGGAATTTATGTATAGATAATCCTATCACATACGCAAATTCACAGACAGAGGAGTTTACGGGAATTTCGGCCCGAACAATAAGAAGGATAATTAAAGAATATGAGAAGAAAGGCGCTATTGAATCTCCAACTAAAAGAGTACCACATACAAAATGGAAAACTGGATTGGACGAATTTGGTATCACAGCTGTTCGGCGAATTATATACAACTTCCACATTGAAGAAAAAACGATGATAACATTAAAAATGTTAAGACAACGGGTGCAGGAAGATTTGGAGCTGAACCTAAGCAATATGTCGCTACATAGGATTTTAAAAAGAAATGGATTTTCTTATAGGAAAACGGAGAACAACCGTAAATTTCTTTGCGAAAGAAATGAAATCAAACTTTTACGAGTGAAATATCTGAGGAAGGTGCGGGAGTACAGGTCAGAAGGATATGAGATTATTTATTTGGACGAGAGCTATATTCACAGCTCTCACACGAGGCCAAGGGCATGGACTGACGTCACCAGTCAAGGTTTAAAGGCGCCAATTTCAAAAGGCCAAAGGCTGATAATGGCGCATGCAGGTGGAGCGAAGGGCTTCGTGAATAATGCCTTGCCTTTATTTAAATCTGGGTCGAAAACAGGAGATTATCACGATGAGATGAATTTTGAAAATTTCTCCAAATGGATGAAGCATCAAGTTTTAAATAACCTAGAGGAACCATCGGTTATTGTAATGGACAACGCATCATATCACAACAAATGGGAACACAAGCAAATCACTTCTGCTTCCGTTAAATCGGAGATGTTAGAATGGATTTCCGTCAACAATATACCGCATTCTTCAAAAATGCTCAAAGTCGAACTTTATGACCTTATAAAGCGACATCGGACTAATCACCACCCCAAGCATAAGATTGACGATATGATTCACGGCGCGGGACACGAAGTACTACGATTGCCACCCTATCATCCAGATCTCAACCCTATTGAAAAGATCTGGGCAACAGTCAAGGGAAGAGTCTGAAGCCGAAATACAACGTCTAGATTATCGGATGTTCAGAAACTAGCTGAAGAAGAATTTTCAAAAATAACAGTTGAAGATTGGCGCAAAGTTTGTGAAAAAATTATAAGGACAGAGGAGGAATACTTTTCACACGAGCAGATGTGGGACACAATGTCGGATTCAATAATTATCAATCCAGGAGATGATTCTTCAACCGATTATGAAACTGACAGTTCTTCGAATTCAATTTAATATACATTAATATTAACTATTTCATATATAGGTAGCAAAATCAATAAATATTTTTATCTTAGTACTAAAACGTGTGTGTTTTTACTTCTTAATTCAAACCAAACCGAACCACCCATTTGGTATACTGGTGTTTTGTTTTGCTGCTCGCTGTAAATCTGTTTTATATTTGCAATTCATCGTCAATTTTATCTCGCTATAATTTACACTTTTAATCAAGGTTACAAATTTAAAAGTGGTGGGTAGTTCAATAAGTTTTAAAAACTGCATTTCTTAAAAAAAATTATTGAAGAATCAAGAACGTTCACCATTTTGTCTTTAACGAACCGTTTAATACCCCATCCTCTTTTTTGTGACAGAAAATCGTGCCTATTGTTATTGGGCATAAAATCGTTTACGTTTCCAAAAAATTCCCAAATTGTACATTTTTTATTAAATTTACCTACCTCGCCCAAATTCAATGACATAAACAAAAAAAATTTGGTGTGACACTGCAATTTACTTTACTTTGCGTGCCAATATCAGTACCTACATGATCAATATGCACGACACAATTAATAATGATCAACGAAAGCATAATGAGCAAATAGGGTTTAAATCTAAAACCGTACACCTTCATACAGACACAGTCACACAATCAATTCATGTGCAATGTTTTGCTTAATCTATCCGACCGTGATCACATCATACTCCTACAAAGAACCGACAAGACAAAAAACGAAACAATATATTTGCCTCCAAGTAAAGTTGACATATAATGGTCTATATTTTTCCTCCGCTCCTAATTTCAGTATAAAAGAAGGAAAATGAAGAAACCACCCTCAGTGAGATCGCGACAGCGATCTTGAACACAAGGCAGGCTATACGTCGTTTTTTATTATGGCTCCGCCCATTTTCGTCTCTTTATGCTTGTTTTTGCAATTTAAGAGATTGTAAAACACATTTTAAGAGACCTGCGCAGTAGAATGGCCAACTGTTTTGGTACGCACTATATACATAAATTACGTGCTACTCTCTTTAACAACAACAAAATATAATGTCTAAGCCATATCAAAAAAAAAGAGAAACCCATAGCCACGTATACTCCGGATCGCCCTAACGCTACTGTTACAAGAAGTCATGGTAAACCTACGCCACCAACGAAATGGAATAGTCATATCGCAAAGCAGTTTGAAATGCTTGAAAGTAGTCTGATCGATAAATTTAACCAGCTTTTACATGACACCGAAAAGCGCTTAACTAAAGGAATTGATGATTTCGTCCGCTCTCTTTGTTCGCGTATACTTAACTGCGAGAATGAGATAACCGTCTTAAAAGAACGAAACAAAGTTTTATGCACAGAACTCTCTGACATTCAACGTACCTACCCAACGGTTGTCTGATATTATTGTGCGTGGTGTGCCATTATACTTCCCAAGAAAGTCCGGAGCGTATTATCAGAAACATTGCAGCAGCAATTAAGCATCCACTCTCTACTCACATTGAAGCTTTTCGGCCGAAGAAGAAACACACGGACTGTCCTATCATCGTTCGTCTATCATGCCAAGCAGAAAAAAAAAGCTTTCTTATCAGCCTTCTACGCAACCAAAGGGTTAAAGCTTTAGAATAGCAATAGAAGGTGTTTCTGCCGTTTCAGCTGTGTATATCTATGAGAGTTTGACGATGGAAAACAATTCTCTTCTTAGTGCAGCGCTTAAACTGAGACGATTAAATAAGATCAATACAGTGAAGACTAAGAACGGTTTTGTTTACATTCGGAAACGTTCGACCGATCCAGAGGCGAAGATTGACAACCTCAACCAACTAGTGCTGCTGGATTCTCCCCATGAATCGACACTTCGCGCTGCTTCCCAGCATCATGAGCTTTCAGACACTTAATGAATACAAATTGATGGTCATGATTCTTAATAATTTATCTGCTCTAAAATGTTTATTGTTATTTTTTCTTAAAATCATTCAAATCATCTTAATTCTAATGTTAATCTTAGTTCTTATATGCTCTTCTTTTATTATTATTTCTTTTTTCTATTTTTTCTCTCCTTTTTCCCTTTCCTTCAGGAGTGCCTACAGTGTGAAGTTTAGATTTAAAAAAACACGTCCTTTAAGTTCTGTGACAGGCAGCCGCTGATGTATTTCTCGCGATCATGAATGTGAATAATTACACGTGTCTGGATAGGGCTAGAACTCTTCTAAAGATTATAAGCAAGCGTAGTAGCGGTCTAAGTATTTGTACGTTGAATGCAAGGAGTATCAAAAACAAAATACATGAAATTCGCGACATGTTCTCGGAAGTTCCAGTACATGCAATATTCGTCAGCGAAACCTGGTTGAATGAAAGTGTTCCATCTTCATTTTTTTCAATTCCGGGTTTTCAAGTTCACTGCAATAATAGAAAAAACAGGCAAGGAGGAGGTGTTGCTATATATGTGCGTGAAGGTTTTAAAGTTAGGAATCTCTATTCTTCTAAAGACCAGGCAATTGAGTTGTTATGTATTGAATTGTGCTCAGGTATCGACAAATGTGCACTCGTATGTGTCTATACAAACCAGTTCAGTCTCGTAAATTCAGAAGAATTCTATAATGTAATGTCTCAAATCACACAGCGCTACAGTAATGTTATAGTTGGGGGTGAATTTAATGTAAATCTAGTGAATAATACTAGCTCTGTGGCTGATTTTCTTCACTTTCTCCAAACGTGAATTGTTTGTTAATGTTTCGAACTCATATCCAACTTACTTCCGTGCAGCTAATCCATCAATGTTGGATCTAATCCTAGTTACTGAGACTAATCAAATAATTTCTATTGACCAAATTTGCCCGCCAAGTATTTTAGACCATGATATACTTGTTGTAAACTATTCGTTTTCATTTGATATAGGTAGCGTTGATCATAGCATCTTATTCAAGAGTGCTCTGAAATGCCCTTGAGTGATATATTTTATAGTGCCAACGTAGATCAACAGGTTGAAATTCTATCCGGATCACTAAATAACCTTTTCGAGAGACATGTCCCGCTTCGCACTATAAATAAATCAAGAGATGTCAATCCATGGTTTACTCCAAGTTTACGGCGCGGCGGCTGATCTCAGAACGTGAGTACCTTTTTGCTCGCTACAAACGCTTAAAAACTAGCGAAGCTCGTTCTTTGTATAAGATTGCTCGTAACAAAGTTAATTTAGCGGTTCGAAGTGCTAAGCGAACCTACTTTGAACAAAAACTCGACAAGAATCTTTCTTCGCGAACGTTGTGGCGAAATATACGTCAGGTAGCGATTCATACAACTCCCGATGGCCAGTGCAATGCAACCCCCAATGAAATTAATTCGTTTTTTGTCTGCAGTAACTCTACTCAAAATAATGTAGCAAGTGATAATAATATCACAACTTCGCTGTCTGAATCCAACGCATTTAGGAATTTTAGTTTTCGATGTATTGACCTAAATGAACTCACTTTGTGTATTAATTCCATTAAAAGTCATGCTGTTGGTCCTGACCAAATTTCTCCTCGTTTCTTTAAATTAATTTATCCACATATATGTAAATATGTTCTCTTTATCGTGAATACTTGTTTAACAAGTTCCTTTTTCCCTTCACAATAGAAGGAGGCTACAGTTATACCTATACCCAAAATACGTTCTCCTGATTCTCCTAGTGATTTCCGTCCAATATCTCTTTTATGTTTTTTATCCAAGGTTTTGGAAAAATTAATGTACTTGCAAGTAGTTAAATATGTTGAGGAATAGAATCTTATCTCTATCAATCAGGATTTCGCACACATCACAGCTGTGAAACTGCTATGCTGAAAGTAACTACTGATATAAGAACGGCCTTAGACAATGACGATTTTACTGCTCTCGTTCTACTGGATTTTTGCAAAGCTTTTGACAGAGTAAACCACCACCTCCTGCTTAGAAAACTGAGTTTTTTATTCAATTTTAGCTCCACAGCTATACGTTTTATACAAAGTTTCTTATCTGGTCGCATGCAACGTGTTAAAATTAAAGATTCTTTGTCTGATCAATTGTCAGTCCCTCAAGGATCAATTCTTGGTCCATTATTATTTAGTTTATTTATAAATGACATCTCATCTTCCATTAGTTCTTCCTTTCATCTATATGCGGACGATGTCCAACTTTATCTAAGCAGACCTATTGGGCTGATCGAAGACTGCATAGAAAGGATTAATTGTGATCTCGATAATATCGCACGGTGGTCAGAAACAAACCTATTAACTTTAAACCCTAGCAAATCGCAAGCTATTTATTTTTTTAATAGGAGTTTTCCCTTTAGTGAGGTTCCACCCATAACACTCAACGGATCTCAGCTACCCATTGCAGATAAGGTTAAGAGTCTCGGCATAGTTATAGGCTCATCAATGCAATGTTGTGATTTTGTCAAAGCGATGCTCTGTAAGGTCTATGGCGGTCTGCGAACACTAAGACTTACGGCAGACTTCATCTCATCTGATGTTCGTCTTAAACTTTTTAAAACACTGCTTTTACCCATTTTCACGTATGGACGATGTATCTTCCCTAAACTAGATAGCACTTATGCCCGTAGAGTTGAAGTGGCTTTTAATGATTGCACCCGATTTGTTCTTAATCTAAGAAGGTCCGATCACATATCGCCTTATAAAGATACTTTACTGGGATGCTCTTTAAACACCTATCTAAAAAGACGTGCGATGACTTCCCTTTTTAAACTTCTAAGAAGTAGCTGTCCACCCTACTAACGCGAACTTTTTAACTTCACGACATCTCCACGAAATCTCGACATCGTTATACCAAGATTTCACAGGTTGGTGATGGAAAGATCTTTCCCTGTCCAGAGTATTAGGCTATGGAATAGTCTTAATAATCGTGTTCAAGCGATACAGTCTGTCTCGGAATTTAAACGACGTGTAACACAATGTTTATAACTTTTGTTGTTTATTTATTTATTTATTTTTTTCATACTAATGGCTAAACTACTCTCCACTCTCTTTTTGTCCTTTCTTCTTCCCCTATCTCCTAACCTATTCCTATTGTCCTTCTTTTAAATTTTGCCTAATCAAAAAACTAAAAGGCTAATTTCATTTGCAAATCATATTTCTTTTTAAATTAGCATAATTAATCCGTTGTATTTTTGTTTAGCATTTATAAACAAACTAGTGTAATGATTATTATTATTGTTTCATGATGATACTATATTAATTTCTTTTTTACTGTACTACATACGATATTAATCGTGCGTACATTGTCCTTAAATAAATTGAAATTGAAAAATTGAAAATTGAAAAGTAAACGAAGTATTTAAATACATAATTCGAGTGTGATATGTCAGTATGAGTTAAGTGATTTTTACTATCCTCTTAGGTTAAGGCGTGAGACTCTCTCGTAAAACGGAACAATTGAGCCCCTACTTAAATCAGGTGCAATAGTTGATTCATAAATTATTTTATTCGAGAAGTATTTTTTGTTTGCAATTCTAAATTTTCAGCAGCAAAATCTGAAAATTTGATTTTCAAATTTTTCCATCTCTTTGGCTATTGTGGGAGAAATAATAAACCATGGACGAATAAGAGTTTTATATAATAGTATTTTAGTATTCTTCGACATTGCCCTTAAATGCAAGACCGGTTTCAGATAATGTTTTACGTGCATGCTTATTAAAAAGGAACCTGATATAAAAGTTAATCCCTAGGTACTTCGTTTCAGAGCTAAGAGGAATAGGACTGTTATTCATTGTTAACGAAAGTGTTTTACTTTCCTTTACAGCTAGTCGATGGCCTTTCCCGCTGGCATTTCGAATGCATGTAAAACTAGACTTTTCACAGTTAATATTCAAACCCCATTTTTGAAAGTAATCAACCAGCAAAGGAAGTTTTCGTTCTATTTTTAATAAGGCTTTTTGTGGTCTCACATCGCTAGCTGTTATCAGAGTGTAATCTGCAAAAATAATAGCTTCTGGTTTGTCGACTTCACAGTTTTGGAATGGAAAATCATACAATGTATATGATGAATAAAATTGGGCCCAAAATCGAGCCTTGTGGGATTCCCGAAGATATTGAAAACAAATCTGATTTCAAATCGATTTTCGAAAAAATTCGTATAATCCACTTAGGAAAATTAAGTTTTATAAATTTATATAACAGTCCCTTGTGCCAGAGGGAATCAAATGCCTTTCGAGGTCTATTTTAACGCAAACTGTATATTTCTTAGATCTCAAGCTATGAACAATTTTGTTGCAGAGAAGAGGTGTAGCGTGTTCTGTAGATTGTTCTTTTCTAAATCCAAGTTGATTTTTAGGTATTATATATTAATGTTGTCGCAAAATAAGTTTATGGGCTCTGAAAGTATTTTTCCGAAAAGTTTTCCAATGTTTGAGAGCAATGATATAGGTCTAAAACTTTGAATTTCTTTAGATAGGTAGAAATGGCGGTTCGGTTTGAACCCAATTAGCACTTATTGTGCCTTTTTGTTACCACGACTCGTGTGACCTATGTTGTAGTGGTTGTGAGAGATTTGATGTGTGTCTATATCCAACCTGTGGAGTTGAGAAAACGGATAAGATCTTGTATCCCTTTGCTCGATATAGCGCTAAGGTCGTCGAAGAATGGTTGATTCAGTGCCCGCAGTCTAGCTCTTGCTAGTGCCGGACATTCGCAGAGGAAGTGGAAGAGAGTTTCTCTTTCGTTTACATAGCCGCAGCTTCGGCAGTGGGTGTTAAATGGGATACCCAGTTTGGCCGCATGGTCTCCAATTGGCCAGTGCCCGGTGATTATCGCCGTGATTCTGGAGACTTCGGGGCGGGTTCTGCTTAGAAGATCCCTTGTTCTCCCTTTGTCATAAATAGGCCATATCTTCATCGATATGATGCAGTTAGTTAACCTTCTCCATTGAAGATTGGCTTTCTGCAGGAATTGTGAGTGTATTTGTGTCTTGACCGCACCTAGCGGAATGTGAACCCTTGCAGCGAGTGAGTCGTCCAGAGCTGAGCCCTGCCTGGCCAGCTCATCTGCACGCTCGTTTCCTGTTATGTTACTATGCCCTGGAACCCAGAGTAGTGTAACACTGAAACGTTCGCCCAGTCGCGCAAGCTCGTTCCGGCACTCCTGCACCAGTTTGGAGGATATGGTAGCCGAGTCAATAGCTTTGATTGCGGCTTGGGTATCTATGAGGATAGAAATGTTTTATTTGTACGCTGTATCACGCCCTAGTTGCGTGCAGGCCTTTCGGATAGCCAGTAGTTTCGCCTGGAAAACGCTGGCAAAATCCGGCAGGCGAAGGGATATTCATATTTTTAGTGATTCCGAGTAGACACCGGCCCCCACACCACAGTTCATCTTAGAACCGTCGGTGTATATCACCGTGTCGAAATCTTTCACTACTTCATCCCTCTTCCAACAAGCTCTGGAAGGGAAGCTTACTTGGAAGCCTTTTGTGAAGTTTAGTTTGGGTGTGATGTAGTCGGTTGGAAACGTGGCCATGCCTTCTGGTAGCGAGTTCAGAATGCTGCTGTGGCCGTATAGCCTTGCAGTCCAGCACCACGATTCCCTGAGTCTTACCGCACTACATAGTGCGGTATCTTTTGCGTGTAGGTCAAGAGGCAAAAGGTGCAAAAGCACAGTGAGGGCGTCCGTTGGGGCTGACCTCAGTGCACCCGTGGTGCCTATACAGGCTGTCCTTTGCAATATTTTCAGTTTTGTGAGGTTGTAACCTTTACTCAACGCTGGCCACCATACTAGTGATCCATAAGTGATCCATAGGTGAGGATTGGACGCACTACTGCTGTGTACATCCACAAGGTCATCTTTGGTTGAAGTCCCCATTTATTTCCAAAGGTTCTGCTACAGGTATAGAAGGCAATACACGCCTTCCTCACTCTGTGTTCAATGTTATGTTTTCAGCTAAGTTTAGGATCGAGCGCGATACCCAGATACTTAGCGCTGGAGGATAGTTTAAGTGGTTGACCGTTTAGGCGGGGTAGGGTAAAATCGGGTATTTTGGTTTTGGTGGTGAACAGCATCAGTTCGGTTTTGCTCGGATTAACGCCGAGGCCACACCTTGTAGCCCAGGTGCTTACCTTGTCTAGAGCATTCCCCATGATATCACTTATCACGGAGGGAAACTTCCCTGACACTAGTATCACTACGTCATCCGCATACGCGACAGCTTTGACCCTTTCCCTGTCTAGTTTTACTAGAATTTTGTTCATGACCATTAGCCATAGTAGCGGAAAAATGACACCACCCTGTGGCGTTCCTCTATTGGCAAATTTGGTTAAGTGGCTGTTGCCTAGTGTTGCCTGAATGACTCTTGTTCCGAGCATAGAAGCTATCCATTTCCTAATAGATTCCTCTATGCCCAGTTCGACCAGTGATTCAAGAATAGCTTCTGTGTGTACGTTGTTGAAGGCTCACTCTATATCCAAAAAGGAGGCTAGGGTGTATTCTTTGTAGTGTATGGATTTTTCGATAGTTCGCACTACCTCGTGGAGAGCCGTTTCCGAGGATCGGCCTTTGAGATAGGCGTGCTGGGATTTGGAGAGCGATGTTTCTGGCAGAGAATTTCGCATATGGATGTCTAGGACACGCTCCAGGGTTTTGAGTATAAACTTTTTTTCTTTAGTGGATTTATTTTTTGCAATTGGTAACAATTTTGTTATTTACCAATTCCAAGGAAAATAGCTATTGTTAATGCAATGGTTAAATAAAGATGATAGAAGAGAGCCGAGAGAAAGGCAACATTTTCGCAAGATGAAATTTGATATCTCGTCAGTTTCTGACGATTTTTTATTTTTTAGGTTGGATCTGCAAATTTGGACCTGTTGTGGGGTAGTAAAAGGACGGATTCCAGGATTATAAGAGGTGTTGGAAGTTGAAAATGTGGTGATAGGTGTGTTGAGATCATAAGAACAAACCTGTTGAACCGTGGAGCAAACTTCGTTGGTAAAATTACTATCAACATTAGGAGCTTATACTTCAATAATTCTTGACCATTTGCATCTCAGTTGCATCATGCGAGAAGAGTTTTTCGAAACTTAAACTTATTAAAAATTATCTTCTATCTACAATGGATCAAGCGCGACTGGTTAATCTAGCCGTGCTTTCAATAGAAAGAAAAATTTCCAAAGATATCGATTTCACATAAGTTATTGAGGGGTTCAGTAAATTGATGGCACGAAAACATTGATGGCATATAACACGCTACAAAAAAAAAAATTATCTGTGATTTATTTTATCTAATTTGTTTTTATTCGTATTTTATTTCCCTCACCCATATCCATTTCATATTGTAGTAGACGGAGAGCTAGCGACCGATTTGCTCACCTCATTTTAACAAGGCTAAAACTTTGGTCATAGAAAGATTTAGGCCCGACAATTATAAAAATGTCCGTCTTACACTCTGATACCCTCCATGAGGCCTTAAGTTTAAGGCTTGAAGTTGTAAAAAAAAGTGCCCATTCACCTCATTTCAGCAAGGCTCATCTTTTAATATATCGTTCATTGATTCAATATATACACGAACATAACAATGTAAGACGTTTTAGCCCTCCATGACATGCTATAAGACGCTCGTGTATATGTAAAAAAAATTACCCCATTCACCTCATTTCAGCAACGCTGGTATTTACACATAATTAAGATGACATAAAAACAAACACACATTTCAAGTGTAAGATGTTTATTCCGTCAATTATATCGATGAGTACATAGAACTAACCCAATTTAATTTTCGTAATGCATATCTCGTAAAGCGTTTTTGAATTCATTCTATCCTCATTGATCCAATTTCATAATATGGTGCCCAAACAACATAACCATATTCCAACATTGGAACAACAAGAGACATAAATAATGTTTTGAGCGTATACGCATCCTGGAGGTCATGTGAATTTGTTTTTAAAAAAACCTAATAATGAATTACCCTTAGAGACAATATAGTCATTGTGCGACCTGAAATCCAATTTTGAATCGATATAGACTCCAAGATCTTAGATACAGTCACCTCTAAGAAGTTTAAAATCATTAAGACAATGATCAAATTTAACGATAGACGCAGATCTAGTCACACTAAAATTTCGAATTATTCAACTCAAGATGGTTACAATTACACCATTCCAAGAAATTGTTTATGTCTTCCTGCATGAAAAAACTGTATTGATATCGTCAGCATACATTAAACAACTGCAGTATTTCATAACAGAAGGTTAATCGTTTGTGAAGATGATGAATAGCAGTGGACCTAAATGGCTTCCTTGTGGAAGACCCGAAATAACTTCTATTAGATTGGATGTAAAATGTTCAATCTTTACTATTTGTTTCCTTCCAGTTAAACAAGATCTCAGCCACTTAAAACAAGATAAATTAAAACCTAATCTATATAATTTCTGTAAAATAAGACCGTGATGTACACGATCGAACGCTTTACATGAAATCGTAATCTCCCTAAGCATCTTAGACACCACCCGTGGAGAAAAACCCTACAACTGCACCCAAACACTTCTTTCCTATCTCTCTATTCTTTCTAATAGTAAGTAGCACCCAAAAGCATGCAATGAAATGCGATAGTGCTGCTTGCTGTTAAACACAAATGCTTACGCTGTGTTACGCACTATAAGGGTACTGTAACAACAGAAAAAATCCCTTTAGCGTAAGCAAATTATAAAAAAAAAAAATCGACTTATTTGCCCGATTCCATTCGGTTGCAGCAAAAATTTGTAAAAATACTTAAATTAGTGCAAGTTGATCTACTCTTCAAAAACCCGTGTTGATACTGGGATAAAGTTTCCTTTAACGAAAAATATAGCTTCTGGGTTATAATTTTTCCAGCAATTTAGGAATGGGGCAAAGCTTAGAAATGGGTCTGTGATTTTTGACTAAATGTTTAAGTCCATTTTTAAATATTGAATCAATAAAAGAAATCTTCTTCAACTTCTTCTAGGGATCTATTGAAAATGCCAGTGATCACGTAGCTCAAGGAAGTTGCGCATTTCGAAATAACAAAGGAGACATTTTGATCATACCCAGCTTTTTTCGTAACATCAATATCGCTCAAACTTACAAGAATTTCTTTTTCAGAAAAACAATTTAAGCAAAAATCAGTAATGGGATTAATGCAATGATAGAGTTCATTAATGTGAGAAATTGTATCACTGTTGTAGGATGTTTGGAAGAACTCGGCAAAAAAGTTACAAGATAACTCTAAATTATTAGATATTAGATACATTTTGGGAAAGACGAAACTTTGCTTTTAGATTTAAAGAATATCCAAAAATATTTAGAGAGGGAAGAGGTACTTTCAGGAGATTTAATTGTTTAGTGTTGGTGGTTTGTTCAATATATTTTATACATGGTGCTTTCAAAAGTTTATCAAAATCAGATTTATTGTCAACAAAGAAGCGACAAAGCTCTTTGATTTTCGGTATACATTTAAGAAGCGAAATATTTATGCATGAATTGCACTTCCAAAAAATATTTTCATTTGATTCAAGCACAACTCTTAGATTTTCACATATTTTAGTGCAATTAAAATGAAAACCGGATAGAAACACCCCGCATAGAATCAAATCACTTTTAGAAGTTAACAAATTACATTCCGAACATTGAAAATCCATGTTGAAAAGAGAAATATGAACTTAAAATTACAAATAAAAGCAATTTACTTATATAGAACTTTATTGAATAGCGGCGTATAGACAACTCAACTCGACTCGAGATCAGTGAGAACTGCAACTGCCCCATCTACAGGAAATGCGAATCTATGTATTTATATTACCCTGCTTAATATAGCGTATGAGATTTCGTCCGTCAGATCAACCAAAGACCAATTTTTACTGTTTACACTGAGGCCAATTCTGAGGACAATTTTTTTATTTTGTTTTTGTTTTTATGATTTACTTACGCTAAAGGGGTTTTCTGTAAGTCTTACAGTTCCCTTATAGTGCTAGGAACAAAGCGCAAGCATTTTGTTGTGTAACAGCAAGCAACACCTAGCAATGACGTAATTCATTGCATGCTTTTAGGTGCTACTTGCTATTAGAAAAAATAGAGAGATAGGATAGAAGTGATTTTTTGCAGTAGTAGGGTTTTTCTCCACGCGTGGTGTCTAGGTTGCTTATGGAGATTAAGGTTTCATGTATTCGAAGTGAAGTAATGGAATAGGCCGGTATTCGAACGCATGACCTTCCATTCAGTAAGCGAATACCCAACTACTGCACCGTGCCCACCCGCAATGAATTTCAAATCGAGAATCGCCGCTTGTTCATCTACTTTAAGGCGGCATATGAAAAAAACACTCATCATCCGGAACTCAACGTGGCGTTGGCCGGATTCGGGGTTTAAATCTTAACTTATCCAGATGTATGGCGTGACGCAAAAGGCACCGTGGCACACGATGATATCGACATCATAGACTGTTCAATTAAACACAGATTTATCATATAATTGTCGACGAATGGTCTCACAGCTTGCTTTTACTCTCTCCAAGCCAGAATGAGGTAATAAGAATAACAACACTAGGAACCTCGGGTCATCGGTTGACAAATCAAAGGTATGGCGAAAAGGGCAAGTAATTAGATTTATAATTGTGGGAAGCAAGTGCCAAAAGCGTCTTGTTAAATCAATATTAATAGCTACTTTCTTCCCATTCCAAAACTTATTCCAAAAGACTCGATCTCACGCTCGCCAGTCCATTTATCTCTAATTCATTGTAAAATGGCAGGTGTCAAATAAAACTCATAAAGAGTTGTTAACCTCCTTTCATAGTTGTTGTGTTAGTAAAACCAGTAAAGGTTTTTAACGTTCCCTCGTGGAATGACCAACTTCCTAAAGAAGGTAGAAAGAAGGAAGGAAACTCTTCAAACTAAATACAAAAAAGTGTAAGGAATACTTTTATGCCTCAGAAAAAAGGAAGTCAGAACTGAAACGACGAAAGAGTCACATGGAGAAAATGCTGTGAAAACTGACACGCCAGTAGCAGCGTGTATCCATAAAGCCCAAGGTAAAGATCTGCAAACTGTGTAGGTCTACTAAAGAAAACAGATGGAACCCATAGGCGGACTACGCGGGTACGCCTAAAATCTTATATGATTTCGAAGGTGTGTCCACTCGTGCAATAATTAAGGAAAACACCAACGCGACTTACCTCGGGGTCTCTGTAGTTAGTAGAGCAAACAGTTACATAATCTGGTAAAATATTTAATCCAGACAATATAAAATGGGCAGTAAGCTATTTAAAACCATTTAAAGACCCTGGCGGATACAGTTATTCCAGCCCTAATTCAAAAGATTATTGACGTTATACAGCAGATGCTGCTTTGTTTAGAGCAAGTGACAGCTGGAGATACATTGCCATTGACCTGGAGAAAGGCAAATGCGATTTTTTGGCTTTGTACTACTAACCGCATTTTAAAATTAATTAATTTATCAAGCATAGCCTTTTTGGAATATAGTTAAAGTAGTTAGGAATAAAAATAGGCGACTACCCTTCCTCAAAAATTCTGTGACCACCTTCTTTAAAGACATCGAGAAAGTAAATGCACTCGCATTAAATTTTTCCAAAAACCATACTGTATCGAGTAACCTGGGTGATCAAGTCACAAACAATATAGTCCATCCAAAACTTTTTGGCGGACAGTTCTAACCAAATATCTTCTGTTGTCAATGTCACCGAAGAAGACATTGAATTTTGTGTTAATAACTTACAAGTTCGAAAAACAGCAGGTCTCGATTTGAAAAGAAATATAAATATCAAGCATCTCCCTACGACTGGAATAAAGCTTATAACATTTCTTATAAACACAACATGTCTTAAAATGGAATATTTTCTTGACGCCTGGAAATTACCCAAGGTAGTCTCTATAATCAATCCGTCTCCGAAAATCCGGAGAGTAACAGGCCAATAAGCGTACTTAGTAATCTAAGCAAAATTTATGAAAAAGGTCTTAAAGAAGCAATGTCAAAATACGACGGGCGTTCAATATATTCTCGGTATCGATATGAAGGAAAATGCGAATTCAATGTTAATTGTCTTTATTTTTCAATATAAATTCCCCTAACATCAATGCATTTGTTACATCTTGAGATAAGCTTTTTTTAAACCCTCAAAAAAATAAATATCCTCTTTCTCTGCAAAATACCCATTTATTGCCGACTTGAGTTCTTCATCATCCGAAAATCTTTTTCCACGAAGACATTTTTTCAAATCCGGAAACAGGAAATAATCACTAGGGGCAAGGTCTGGACTATAGGGTGGGTGTTCGATTTCTTCGAAACCACAATTTTGCGCAGCAGCCTTGGAGACTCGCGCCGTGTGAACAGGGGCGTTGTCATGAAGAAGCAACACACCCGCTGCGAGTTTACCCCGTCTATTCTTTTTAATTTCCTCCTGCAAATTATGCAAAGTGGAAGCGTAGGATGTGGCGTTGATGGTTTCACCTTTTTTTTGTACTCAATGAGCAAGATTCCCTTTGAGTGGCCATGAGCTTCCCGGCAGACGGAGTGACTTTGAACTTCTTCGGGTGGTCTGTTCCTTTTTTATGCCACTGCATGGACTCTTGTTTGCTTTCAGGGTCATAGTGGTGGACCCATGTTTCGTCCCCAGTAACAATTCGATCCATAACACCGTCCGCTTTCTCACTACACATCTCCAAAATCTCTCTACAGCATGCGATTCTCACTTTTTTCTGAGGCGTTGTGAGCATTCGTGGCACCCACCTTGCACTGACCTTTGAAAGGTTAAGATGGTCATTAAGAATGGTGTGAATGGTACCAATTGAAAGCTTGGTGATCTCTGCCATCATTTTCACCTTTATTTGGGCATCCTCAAGAACAAGTTTTTCGACTTCTTTGATGCTTTCTCCCGTACAAGCAGTAGCTGGGGCGCCGGAGAGGGGGTCGTCTTCAATTCCCTCTCTGCCTCTCTTAAACTCACTTGACCACTTTTGCACAGTAGATATTGAAGGTGCGGAACAGCCACCATCTCTTCATGAATAGTTTTTTGACTTTTTCCTTGCTTAGTGAGAAATTTAATTACAGCGCTATGCTCAATTTTTACCATCATCGTCTCAGTTGCCATTATGATTCTGTTTAACTAGAGATAAAACGCGAATTAATAATCACATTTATATGAAATTTTATATGAATGCACTAAAATAATAGTATTACTTGATAAATAAGTCAATTTATATATACAACCACAGCTTCACCCCGATACCGAGAATATATTGAACGCCCCTCGTATATCTGTGATAATAATATATATCCAAATGAACAATTTGGATTCAGGCGCCTGCATAACTCCTCACATCAGCTGCTTAGAATGTGTAACCATCTCAAGAGAAATCGCGCAGTGGCCAGATCTACTGGGGTGGTTCTACTTGAAATAGAAAAGGCATTCGACACTGTTTGGCATGAGCGCCTTTTATATAAATTAATAAATGTCCGCTTTCCGCCATACGTTTGTAAAACTGTCCAAAGTCTCCTCTCTCGTCGTAGTTTTCGAGTTCACGTCAATAATGGTGTCCCGAATTTGATATATTTTCGTTCGGGTGTGCCACAAGGTTCAGTTCTTAGCCCAGTTGTGTATAAACTGTGTACATCAGACTTTCCCAAGTTGCCTGAATGTCATACTGCAATATTTGCAGATGACATGCCGGTATTTTCTTCTCATGAGTTCGCTCTCAATATTGAAAGGAATTTTACAAATGCGATGAAAATATTGGGCAAATATTACAGGAAATGGAAAATAAAATTAAATGAGGAAAAAACGTAAGCCATCTTTTTCACACGAAAAAGAAAGCCATATTTTCTTCCCAGTAGTGAGTTGTAGACAAATGAGTCAGTTATAAATTGGAAGCTATCTGTTCGAAATTTGGGAATATATCAAAACTCAAAACTTACCTTTAACGAACATATCAATACGATTGGTATTCCAACCAAAATGGTATACCCTTTTATAAATAGGAAATCATTACTTTCAGACAATAACAAAATGATCATCCATAATCTCATTTTTCAGGCTATTCTACTTTATGGTTGCCAAGTATAGGGTAACTGATCCAAATGTTATATTAAACTGTTAAAAATGATGCTTAATTATCATGGCATCATTCAACCTTAGATGTTCATTGTAAGGCAAATGTTGAATTGATTTCAAATAGGATACGAAATCTCCACTTACATACGATACATACATACAATCTCCACTTACGAGTACATACGATTCTTGTATAACTAAAAGCTAAACATTTTTCTTTTTTATTTATTTATTTATTTAATGTTTTTTATTTGCTGCATACATAATTGCTTTTTGTTAAACTCTGCATTTACTTCCATTTGTTATTTATTAATTATTTCGACTTATTTATTCGTCTTTACTATTCATTAATTATCACATTAATTTATTTAATTTATTTATTTGCTTCAAATTTATTATTATCTAATCAATTTTTATTTATTTATGTATTGTTATTATTAATTAGTTTATTTATGTATTGTTATTATTAATTAGTTTATTTATTTTAAATATTCATTTGCTTATGTTTTCATATATTTATTTATATTTTTTCTCTTTTTGTGTATAATCTAGTCAAGGTTTTATTAATTTATTTATTGTTATTATTGATCTAATTATTTATGTTTATGTTTATTTATTTACTTACTTATATTTTTATTTTAGTATTTTTTTTATACACTGGAGGTTTTCCCAAATTATAAAATTGTAATATTAATAAATTGTAGTCACTAGGCAAAAAATTATTACACAAAATACACAATATTTTTAAGATAAAGACTTGACAACTTATTTTTTAAATAAAAAAAACTACTAGAGATATCTCAAAAAAAATGTATTGGCTTAAATAACTATCAAAAACATTTATGAATGGAATTCTACTTTGTTTATTTATGTCCACCACGAGAACGTATGCAGCGGTCGATACGTTGAATCGAAGTTTCGATAACTCGGCCGCACATTTTGACCGATACGGCCGTTATTTCTCGTTCAATATTTGCTCTGAGCTCCGTCGCCGGCTTGTTGGCATAGACCAATGATTTAATGTAGCTCCATAAAAAAAGTTTAGAGGCGTTAAACCACACGATCTCGGCGGGAAATAGGCGGGTCCGTTTCTCGAAATACCACGTTAACCGACCTGAGACTTCAATAACTCGATTTATGCATACGCTGTGTGGCTAGTGGCTCCGTCTTGTTGGATAAACATATCACTGAAGTCCAATTCATGCAATATCCCATTTACCGTAACGTGGCGGTCATTTTCATAGACGAAAAATAACGGCCCAATGACGCCACCGGCATAAAAACCGCACCAAACAGTGACATTTTGCGGATGAAATGCTGTTTCATGAAGCACATGAGGGTTCTCACTTGTCCAGTAACTTATATTTTGCTTATTTACGAAGCCGTTAAACCAAAAATGCGCTTCATCGCTGAAGACGATTTTGCGATGAAATTCTTCATTTCCTTCCATCATGTCCAGAGCCCAATTCGAGAATGTACGTCGATTCATATGATCACGTGCCTTTCCTTCTTGAGTCAGCTTGACCATGTAAGGGTGTAGGCCAAGATCCTTATGCAAAGTTCGCCATAATGCGGTCTGGGACGCCTCTACGGTAGCAATATTCTAGACACTTCGGGCAAACCGAAGTCTCATTGGCACGGCAACATCAAGCAGCGAAAATTTTGACTCAAAATTGTTCACTAGACGCTCTTAAAGTTGCGACCACCGACTCGGAATTACGGTAATAGTTTTTAATTATTTGTAAACGATGTTCCTTTGTGTGTTCCTTGAAATGTTTTACTGAATATTTT
This sequence comes from Portevinia maculata, assembly GCA_949715645.1. Classification (NCBI taxonomy): domain Eukaryota; kingdom Metazoa; phylum Arthropoda; class Insecta; order Diptera; family Syrphidae; genus Portevinia; species Portevinia maculata. Next base: position 2,853,049 of record OX454526.1, on the reverse strand, counting down.
GACATTGGCAATTTGGTAATCGGTTTAAGGTGGTGGTCACACTGAAAGTTTGAAGTTGTCAAGTCGCAAATGAAACACCCTTTATATAATAATAGCTGACCTGTGCTCGCCTTGCTTCGCCAGTCTGCCACTTCTCAAATTTAAAACAAAATACTTGCTGATAAGAAATGATAAAGAAAGCGTCGAGAGTGTCCCTACTCATTATATGGATATACTCTGAGTGTGACTCCCTCTCAATCCCAATTATATTTCATACCCTGTCTTTCTCTCTCAAAAAAAACAATACAAACTACAAAAGGTGCATAAAAACATAGGGGCGGGCTACAGTCCGCTTGGGCGAACTGTTGGATACCCTATTCTTATTCCTATCCCTCATAAGTGGGCGTGACAAAAGTCTAAGTTTGGTTGAATTGTAAAGAACGCTCTACATATTCTGTTATATAACATTTAAAAGCTTTTATCAAACAAAAACGAAGCTTTTGTAAAAAAAACGTTCAGTAGCTCACAGATCATATATACAAAATTTCAGCTTTCTAGCTCAAAATTAGATTTTTTCCAAAATTTTGTTTTTTTGAGTTTGTGGGCGTGTCTGTGGGCGGATTTCAAAAATTCGTAAACTTTATTATTTCGGGACCCTAGAGAGTATATGGTTAAAATTTCAGCTCTCCAGGCCCAGTTTAAAGGCCTAATTTTTGCCGACAGACGGACGGACGGACGGACGGACGGACGGACATGGCTAGATCGACATTACTATCGATACTGATCATAAATATAGTAACTTTTAGGGGTCTAAGGGCAATATTAAGGTATGTTACAAACTATGCGTCAAAATTAATATACCCTTAGAATAGGGTATAAAAAAGAAAGAAAAAGCACACAGTACAAAAAGAAACAGATTTTTGACGCACACACACACAAATTTCGCTCCACTGAACGCTGGGAAAATCCAACGATCTAGCTTCAATCGAACATTTTACTTTTTTGAATTGTATAAAATGTATAGTTTAATGCTTATTGTTCAACTTCAGGATAACCTACAAAGATGATTTATATCTTAAAATCTTTGTACATAATTGAACTTTATTTTTAAAAAAATACTATTTCATTTGGATGAGTCATTCCAAAGCTAGGAGCTAGAAAGTATTCGAGAGTTACAACTTTTCTAGATATCAGCTTAGATCTCCGCTTCTGGACAGCGGATGAAGCATTTTCCCGCGGTAAAAAGTAGAATATGTCCATTCTCAGGCTCTAGACTATCTGTGTACCAAATTTCATTTAAATCGGTTTAGTAGTTTTGGCGTTAAAGCGAGACAAACAGACAGACAGACAGAGTTACTTTCGCATTTATAATATTAAAACATAATATATATAATATATATAATAATATATAATAATATTATATATAATATATAATAATATATAAAATATATATTATATATAATAATATAAAATATATAAATATATAATATATATATTATTATTTTTATTTTTTATATTATTTTTATTATTTTTATTAGAATGGAAGTATGGATTTAAAAATATATTTTTTTTTTTAATTCTTGCTGAATCTGATCAAAACGATTTAAAAGCATCCTATTTAAAAAATTTAATAATATTTCAGTTGCTATATAGAAGTAAATCATATTTCTGTATTATAAATTGTGTGGCGGTTCGCCTTGATTTTATAACAAAACAAAAAAAATATCTATCTATCCGTATTGATTTGCTATCATCCTTTTATTCATCTGATTATAAGGCGTATTTCGTTGACTACTGAAGGAATTTGAAGAAAAACATACACGAGGCAGCGACACATAAATTTCAAACTTAGCTTCTTCCATTGGCGTTTCGAATCACCAACGAAAACGACATAAGTCATAGTTGCCTATTTATTAAAGTAATCAATCAGTTCGATGTATTTTAAGTTGAATAATGTAAGAATAAGCAATATCAAAATTAGCAATTAATAATCGAAAGAAAAAAGTTCAAAATACCTAATAAAACTGATTTATTTTGATAACATTGGCCATGGTGTTCACAACATTGACCAGCCAATTTTCGGAACTGATTAAAACTGCATAAATTGTTGATGATTTACAATCCAGATCTCTTCTCGCAAAGGCAAAGCAACTACGACTAGAAAAAAAGTGTCAGTATGTCTGGATAAGAAATTCATCCGTGCTCATCAGACGAAAGGAGGGAGACAAGGTTATCAAAGTAGTTAGTCATGAGGACTTAAGTAAATTTGAAAATCAAACATTTTGATTATAATCTATGATTAATTCTAATTTATGTAATTCACCAATAAGTCCTCATAATATTAATATTAATACTAATTTAAGTGACAATAGTTTTTCCTCTACTTCAAGTTCTGAAAGCTTAAAATGTTTTTGCATAGATCATACAAACAAATTATCTTTTTCTGGCCTTTCCATAATTCACCAAAATATCCGTAGTATGCGAAAAAATGTTGATACGTTTTTAACTCACCTCGCATCTTGAGAACATTTACCTGATCTCATCTTTCTTTCTGAATTATGGATCTTTGATGATGAAATTAAAAATTATTCCTTACCTAATTTTACATTTAAAGCGGCTTGCAATAACACCTATTCTGCTGGTGGTGTTGCTGTGTTTTATAGAAACAATTTGTTGTCTAACGTTGACGTTGAGTGTTTTAATCTTGCTAGTGTTGATTTGATTTGTGTAAGTTGCGAAATTTCTGGTGCTCGATACTGTTTTGTCGGTGTTTATAGATTGAATTTTTGTACAGTAAATGTCTTTCTCGATGATTTTTCTGGCTTTCTTGAAAATCATGTGTGTAAAAATCTAATTATTGTGGGTGATTTTAACATTGACCTTCTTTTGATTTGATTCGAAATTGATAATTTCTTATCGGTAATGTCGTCCTTTGGCTTTGATAGTTTACTGATGTCATCCAACGCGTGTGGTTCAAGAAACAAGTTCTTGTTTGGATCATATATTTATTAGGTTACATAGAAATAATCCTGCTAATTTTAGAACGGCTATATTTGACCTCAAAATAAGTGACCACTTTGTAACTACCATTCAACTTGACCTCAGAGTCTCCAGATTAAAACAGTGCAATAATAAAAAGTTCACTAAAATTGATTTTCTAGCTCTTAAGTCAGCGCTAATTTTTGAATTTTGGGATGAAGTATACAGCGCAGAGGTTCCATCTATTGCCTTTGATTTGTTTCTTAGTAAACTTCAATTGCACTTATCTCGCACAAGTATACACATCAATAAAACCAACAAGTTGAAGCCTATTAAGCTGTGGATGACTGGTACTCTGATTACTAAAATCAGAAAGAAAAATCATCTGTTTAAGTATTTAAAAAAACATCCCAACAACTTAAGACTGAAAGGGTGTTATGATAAGGTGTGTCGGGAGCTGAAAACTGAAATACCTCTTCAAAGAGATACTTATTTTAGTAATAAGTTAGCTCAAAGTTTAGGTAATTCCAAAAGAGAATGGCAGGTTGTCAACGAAATTTTGAACAAAAACAAACCTAATTCTGATATTGCAGTCACTATAAATAATACGACTCTATCTGAGCCCTTAGAAGTTGCCACTGTGTTCAATGACTATTTTTCCAATATTACAAAGGCTATTCGGGAATCCGCAGTAAATATTACTTCTAACTGTCAATGTGATAATTCAAATATTACTGTGTACGACACTTTCCAAAGACAAAGCTTTTTCTTTGAATTTTTTTCACCAATTGAAGTTCATAAAATTATACAATCCCTAAAAGCGTCTAATTCACTGTCATGCGATCAAATCTCAAGTAATATCTTAAAAAGAATTTCGCTCCTTGTTTCTGATGTTTTATGTCACATTTTCAATTTAAGTATTCAAAAGGGTATTTTTCCGGAAATACTTAAAACAGCTGTTGTAATTCCTCTTTATAAAAAAGGTGATACCATATCTTTGAACAATTACCGCCCTATATCCCTGTTATCTGTTTTTTCTAAAGTCTTTGAAAAAGGGGTCAAATCTAGAATGCTGTCTTTCTTAGGCAAAACTAATTTCTTTAGTATTTCACAATTTGGCTTTCGAAGTGGCAAATCTACTGAAGATGCCTAGTTGAAGTTGTGTGGTGAAATTTATAATAGTCTAAATGTTTCTGATATCCCTGCTTCCTTATTCATTGACATCACTAAAGCATTCGACATGGTAGACCATAACATATTGCTTATAAAACTTTATAACGTGGGTTTCAGAGGTTTTATCCATGACTCATTCACTTCTTATCTTAATAACCGTAGTCAGAGAGTTAAGATTCAAAATAGTTTAAGTGAGAAAAATCTCATTAACATTGATGTTCCCAAGGATCTGTCTTGGGTCCTATTTTGTTTTTAATTTTTGTAAATTCGCTTTTTAATCAACCTCTGAGGGGTAATCTCACAGCTTTTGTTGATGATACTGCCTTGTCGTACTATGGTAAATGTTATTTTAATTTATATATGGATGTGAACCATGATCTAGATATACTGCGGAGATGGTTTAAACTTCATAAAATGGTCATAAGTGACAAAACGAAGTACATGGTTTTTAACATTAAGGGTAATATCTGTAATGATATGCCTTTACAATACCATTCGCCAAATTGCAATAGATTCCTTTTCATTAACCCTTGTTCACACAATCATAATTCACCCACTTTTGATTCACATGCCTATTGCACCGCTGAGTGCTTTGTAATCGAACGCGTCGACAGCTTTAAGTACTTAGGTATTACTCTGGATTATAAGCTCAGTTGGTTTGAGCATACTATGTACTTAAAAAAATATCTAAACAATGTTGTTAGACAGTTTTATAATCTCAGCCAATACTGTGATTTGACAATTTTAAAGTTAGTCTATAATGGTCTTCTCAAATCTAAACTTCAGTATGGTATAGCTTGTTGGGGCGGTACATATTATAATAAATTAGAGCCTTTGCTAATAAAACAAAAACACGCTGTTCGTATTATGTGTAAGGTTAACCGTCGTACTTCTAGTTTTGGACTGTTCAAAAGTCTTGGATTTCTTCCATTGAGACATTTATACTTCTATAAAGTTTTAAAAATATTTTTTGAAAAGGCCGGGAACAATTCTCCTAGGGTTTATGAAAACCGTAATTTGCGCGTCAACACTAGTAATCTCGTCAATGTACCTACATATAATCAATAAATCGCATTTTTGCCACCTTCTATAATGTTACTGCTCCGCGTTTGTTCAATAAATTACCTTCAAGTCTGAGATGTGAGCGAGTTAAATCCGTATATCTTAAAAATGTAAAATGTTGGCTTTTCTCGTTAAACTACGCTGTAATTGGTGATTTACTGAATCCTTTGGTATGATTTCTTTTTGTTGTAATTTTTTTTTTTTCTCTCTTTGTTAGTTGAATTTATACTTTTTTTATCGCATCCCCATCGATAAAAAAATTTTAATTTTATTAAGTATGTACTGTACATTCGCCTCTTGTTTAAATCTAACAACAGAATGTACCTAACTATTTCAGTTTATAACTTAAATGCTCTACTATCTTGTAAATCTATCTTTTAATTTGTTTTAAACATTTGTATAACTTTAAGTTATTAATGAAATAAAGTAAAACTAAACTAACTAAACTAATCCTACGAAAAAAAAAACAGCCCGCAGATGATACAAAAGTATATTCGAAACCCCGTAAATGGTAGGCAACCAATGCTTAGCTCCGGCTACTTACTTATTAAACCATAACACAAGCAACCAAAACAATTCAATCACAGAGCTTTGCAGTCCCCTTAGTTCATTGTTTTTCCAATCATAAGTACGACAGAAGACTAACTTTAAAAAGTTGTCAAAGTTATGTGATTTTACTATACCTAATCTTTTTATTTAAGTCTCAATTACTCAACAGTATTTTTTGTATGCGCATTTTTGGTGATAATTTCTAAATTAACTCAATTAGAGGTCAAAAATACCGTAAGCTTCTTAGAAAAGAGATACAAGTCTATTGGTGATAGAAATGGCAAACAAACGTAGAAAGTCTATTCAAAAGAATAATTTATTTTAATGTTTATATCTTTGCAGTCTGTGACATTTATGGATAAACACAATTGTGTAGGCTGGTCGGTAGATAGAAAAAGGTGAAAATGAGTTTTTTAAATTAATTCCTGCGTGAAACGTTTGATACGAGTAATTGCAAATTTGTAAATTAGCAATACAAAATATATGCTATCCTCCTCAGTTGTTCATCCATCATATTTCAGAACAATTCATCGGACATGGTAATTCTATGTTTGCCATGTTGTACGGAAATATTTGTACCTATGAACATTATGAACATATGTAGGTTTCCGCACGTATGCGATCCAATGGGATATGGGAACTACAAGAACAGCACCGGAAAATTAACTTTGTGGGACAGAAAAACTGTGTCATTGGCGGCAATTAGCTTCTCTTTCGATTGAGGCCAACTGAGTGGGAAACATTAATTGGCTCCCACAGAGAGATACGTATAGTTCACACGCGAGCCCACTGCGTCCACTTTATGTATGGCCTTCGACTCCCCATGTCTAGTTGGGTGGTTCATACTTTCGAACAAACTATCGCATATTGAACAATTCTCTCACAAAAGAATAGAATTTGTTATTGGTAAGCCGTAGGTAAATGACCTGGTTTAAGATTAAGATGTCCGAAATAATATGGTTCGATTTTTTCTGCACTTAAAACAGACATACCTTATCGAAAAAAATTAACTAAAATTAGAGATGCCTTAAAATTGACAAATCATATCGTCTTTTCGTTTGCATTTTTTCACTGAATATTGGATACCAATTCCGAGGCGGCATGAATAGTGTCATGCCTCGCCCTGAAACCAAACTGGTTGTCCAGAATGATGTTATTGTACTCGACCTACTTCAACAGGGCTCTATTGACAACCTTTTCAAAGACCTTGCTAATATTCGGAAGCAAACTAATCGACCGCAGATTGTCAGGGTTCGTTCTAATTTTACCCTTTTTCGGGATAGGGTGTACCACAGCTACCTGTTGGATAATGTGCATTATTCAGTTCATTATTAAACAGCGTGGTGTAAATATCTACAGCCTCCAAAAGCAGGTGCCTCAATACGACGTTTGGGACACCATCCACCCCCGCCGGCTTTTATTCTTTAGTGACTCGAAAATGCAAAGAAGATCATGGTTCGACACGTGCGATACACGGCCTCGAAAAAGGCGCCGATCAAATCCACTTTTTCCTGTGTTCCCTCGACCACGAAAAAAGCGTCGTTTGAAGCAACACTTGGCTGATCTATATCACACTTGTTCGCTTTGGATCTTCCGTATATAGCCGTTCTGTCTCTGCGTGAGTTGCGGAACGACTGAGATTCAACAAAGTCTCCTTTTAAGAAAATGCACATTTCCAAAGTAAAGGATTTTCCTAACTCTAGGACATAGGCAATTGTTGCATTGGTAATTTTATCAGTTGATGCATTTTTTTTTCGCCGAGCCATTTCTTCTTGTTAGGAAACAAGGAAAAATCACAGGGCCAAGTCTGGAGAATAGATTGGATTGAGAAGGTAGTTTATAATGAAATTCTATTAATTTCGCTATTGCTACTGCGGACGAATGAGCTGGTGCATTGGCTTTCCTTAAATTGGGCTTCTTTTCGAAGAAGTCAACAAAGACTATGCCTTGGCGATAACTTTTCTGGCCGACGAAGCCGTTTTTAGGGTTCCGTAGCCAAATGGCAAAAAACGGAACCCTTATATATTCGTCATGACTCTCTGTCTGTCTGTCGGTCCAGGAATGTCACAGCCACTTTTCTCCGAAACTATAAGAGCTATACTGTTGAAACTTGGTAAGCAGATGTATTCTGTGAACCGCATTAAGATTTTCACACAAAAATAGAAAAAAAAACAATACATTTTGGGGGTTCCCCATACTTAGAACTGAAACTAAAAAAAAACATAGGGACGGGCTACAGTCCGCTTGGGCGAACTGTTGGATACCCTATTCTTATTCCTATCCCTCATAAGTGGGCGTGACAAAAGTCTAAGTATGGTTAAATTGTTAAGAACGCTCTACATATTTTGTTATATAACATTTAAAGGATTTTATCAAAAAAAACGCTCCCTAGCTCAAACTTGGGTGTTTCAATAAAATTGTTTTATTTAATTGTGGGCGTGTCAGTAGGCGGATTTAAAAAAAAATTAACACATGAGCATAAAGGGCCCCTAGAGAGTATATATTATAAATTTCAGCTCCCTAGCTCAAACTTTGGATTTTCAAAAAAATTGTTTTATTTATTTGTGGGCGTGTCAGTGGGCGGATTTTGAAAATATTTATACATGAGCTTAAAGGGCCCCTAGAGAGTATATATTATAAATTTCAGATCCCTAGCTCAAACTTTGGATTTAAAAAAAAAAAAAATTATTTATTTGTGGGCGTGTCAGTGGGCGGATTTTGAAAATATTTATACATGAGCTTAAAGGGCCCCTAGAGAGTATATATTAAAAATTTCAGCTCCCTAGCTCAAATTTTGGTTTTTCAATAAAATTGTTTTATTTTTTTGTGGGCGTGGCAGTGGGCGGATTTTGAAAATTTTATATCCCGAGCAGTTTTAGGAGTCATAGATCATATATAAAAAATTTCAGCTTCCTAGCTCAAAATTCGATTTTTTCCAAAATTTTGTTTTTTTGAGTTTGTGGGCGTGTCTGTGGGCGGATTTCAAAAATTCGTAAACTTGATTATTTCGGGACCCTAGAGAGTATATGGTTAAAATTTCAGCTCTCTAGGTCCAGTTTAAAGGCCTAATTTTTGCCGACGGACGGACGGACGGACGGACATGGCTAGATCGACATTACTATCGATGCTGATCATAAATATAGTAACTTTTAGGGGTCTACGGGCAATATTAAGGTATGTTACAAACTATGCGTCAAAATTAATATACCCCTAGAATAGGGTATAAAAATGTCATCAAACCCATACGTGTATCTGTAGATAGGTCTTCAAAAATCATATTGAGGTTTTTAATATCATTTTTTTCTAAACTGAATAGTTTGCGCGAGAAACACTTCCAAAAAAGTGGTAAAATGTGTGCCGCCCGTTGAAGTCGAAGTTGAGGTTGAGGTGCTCATGTGTTTCATACCAAACCAATTCGTTCTAAAACGCGCGGCTACCTTTGAAAGTCGAAGTCGGAGTTGAAGTCTTTATCTGTCTCTACCATAACAGTTGAATAATCCTGCATACACCACTATGCGCCAGAAATGGAAGAACAATCGAGACTTCTTCAAACGAACGTGCTCCGAAAAAGGCAAAAGTGGTTCATTCGGCTGGAAACGTCATAAATTATGTTTTTCTGGGATTCCCGCCATCGCTATCTTCATTGATTACTTTGAAAAAGAAAAAACTATCACCGGACAGTATTTTGTAAATTTATAAGATACATTCTATGCTGAATTGATTTGAATTGAATTACCGGCCCCATTTGAAGAAGATATTGATATTGAATTTTTGACGGAGTTCGCAGGATCTCTCATTTGAACATGACAGTAACAACTACAAATGTCGCGCTCCATTTTTTTAGCTAGCTTGTTTGATGTGAATGAGACATTTAGACCCGACGTCTCCCATCTTTTTCCAGAATTCAGAGAGTATCTCGTCCGGCACAACCGCTTTTCGTTTTTTGGAATGTTTGAGCGACTTCCTAACTTCGTCGACATTGATGCTGGGCACTTCTTCAGTGTTAGGAATGGCTTTGAGGTAGTATATCTATGCAAATTGTTCGTTTAGAAATCCTTCACAACTACTGTTGCACCTGTGTGTTTTTTTTTGTCATCGTTTGTGGGACAGTGTTATTATGGTGAAAGTTTCGCTAGACCCAACTGAATGTTAAAATTGATTATATGTCGCTTTTAATGACAGCGCTATTTTGCCGAAGGGCGCTACAGTGATATTCGTAGACCATCCTTGCACGGGGCTTTCTTACCCATATATTTTCACAACTCTCAGTAATTGGGATCGCGTCATTTGGCTGTTTTTCATTTCAGGTTCCGGTTACGATTTTACCAGTTGCATGGGTGAATTCCTTGATTCCTACATTTGGTCGCTCATTGCGGGTCCCTTCAAATGGCTTATTTACTATTGTGCAAGGAATTCCCTCAAGATTTTGTAAGCATGGTCGATCGAGAGCTGCGCACGGCCTCAATGTGTGCCGTAATAAGCGATACATTTGACATTTTCAATTTATTCAGTGAGTAATGATTGCGTTGGCGTAAACTTACAAGACAAGGGAAAACTTATCTTCACATTGCGGCAAAGTTGGGAATACTGGAAGCCGTGTAAATTCTTGTAGAGAGTTTCAAGTGTAGCAGAAGCGTATCGAGTTTTTGCATATTTATTAACGCACAAGATGAAGGCGGTTGGACTACAATGGTTTGGGCTGCTGAATTGGGACATACTGAAATTTGTTAGCTTGTAAGTTGCTCATAGAAAAGGTGTTGAGATAAGCTATAAAGGAAGGTTGCGGAAGTTATCATTGTACCTAAGCCGGGAAAATTGCCCAGTAAAGTAACGTCATATCGGCCGATATCATTGCTGCCAATCCTGTCTAAGCCATTCGAAAAAATGTTCCTAAAACGAATCCATCCGATTCTAAAAGAAAAGACACTGATCCCAAACCATCAGTTTGGATTCAGAAATAAATACTCAACAATAGATCAGGTCCACAGAATAACTGATATAATAGAAAAAGCTTTAGAAGAAAAACAAATATGCTCTGCCATCTTCATGATATAACACAGGCTTTTGATAAAGTCTGGAATTAATCCGTAAGTTACAATAATATCTTCCAAAAGAGTACCATGAAATACTAGAGTCGTATATAAACCAACGATTATTTAGAATTAAGCAAGAGAATGAATACTCCGAATTGAAACACATCAAAGCTGGAGTACCGCAAGGTAGTGTGTTGGGACCAGTAATGTTCCTCCTATACACGAACGACCTACCACAAACTGACGAAACTACTGTTGCCACTTTTGCAGACGATACTGCTGTACTTGCAGTAGGAAAAACCGCACAGGAAGTTACAGAAAAACTGCAAAGGACAGTAAATGATATATCCAAATGGACCAAAAAATGGCAAATAAAATTAAATGAACTGAAATCGGTTCATATTGACTTTACGAATAAAAACGTACAATACATACCTGTGTACATAAATAATAAAGTAGTTCTGCATTTGAACTCAGCTAAGTATTTAGGCTTGACTTTGGACGCAAAGTTGCGTTGGAAAACACATGTCAAAAAAAACGAGATGAATTAAATATACGATACAATAAAATGTATTGGCTCATAGGGAGTAGAGATGAGCTAAGTTGCTATTTTGTATTCGCAGTTATAACTGTCAATGCGATTTCTTATTCACAGTGAATGTAAACTGCTAATGCGATTTCGAAATGGAGTCATTATTATAGGCTTTGTGCAGTAGAGTAGGTACCTACTGCTGGTATATCACATTGTTGCGATTGCAAATGCGATAGCCTCCCTTTCTCCCGCAGTAGCAACTTAGCAAGTAAACACCTTATGCTTATAGATATTATACTGCTAATAGCATCCAACGAACCAACTTTAACTTTCTTACCAGCTGCGACTGCGATTGCGATTTCGATATGCAAAATGCTATTGCTATGAGACGTTCGCAGGTTCCCCACTTCGCACATTACCTACAAAAAGGGTAGGTAAGCTAGGTTGCATTTGCATGGGGTTGAGTAAGAGAGTGACTTGAAACGGGCGATCGATACACCTCTGCTTCATTCTTCTTTACGTTTTTCGTATTAGCCAAACATACTTTTTCGTTTGTGTGTGTAATGCGGGAAACGGGAATGCATGAGCAAATTAAGTTGTGACTTGTGATTTGTGAATGTGATGTGACTCAGAGATAGAAGCGAGACAATAGCATTCAGCAATAGCAATTTATTTATAAGTTGATAGCAGGTTGCGAATGCGAATTTTCATTAGCAGTGAAAAATTAGCAGGTTGCTATTTTTTGCTCATCTCTAATAGGGAGGAATTCATGCCTCTCAATCTACAACAAACTGCTTCTCTACAAGCAGATATTAAAACCAATTTGGACATATGGCGTCCAGTTATGATGGTGCAGAAGAAAGACAAATCTTCAAAGCATACAATGCTTTCAAAACAAAGTATTACGCAATATTGTTAATGCGCCGTGGTACATACGTAATGCTGATCTACATAGGGATCTAAAAATTGATATGGTAGAGGACGAGGTTCGGAAGGTCGCAAGAAGACATGAAGTTAGACTTCGCAACCATGCTATTTAGAAGTAGTTCAACTAGTACTTAATAACAACAATTTAGTTAGAAGTAGTTCAACTACTTAATAACAACAATTTAGTTTTTTTTTTTTTTTTTTTTTTAAAGTTCTGGCTCGCTAAAGCGATTTAATATGGGGCACTTCGACCTAAAAAGATCTTTTGTGCCGTGTGGGCCAGAAAAATTTAGACTAGTAGAGTTTCCACTTTCCGTGTAAAGCGGACAATTCTACTAGTAGAAGAATTCTTTATGTCCTCAGGGCACATCTGTTCCCTGAAAAAGATCTTCTTTCTAATTCCGTTTAGGGCCGGACATTCACATAAAATGTGTTCAGCTGACTCGTCCTCTTCAAGACAGAGTCGGCACTCAGGAGAGTCTACTATTTTCATTTTGTGTAGGTGATATCTTAAACCATGGTGACCAGTAAGGTAACCTACTAAGTTTTTGATATCATGCCTGCTTAGGTTTAGGCATTTGCTGGCATTTTTATTGAAAGGCCGAACGGCTTGTTTGGTCTGTCTTAAACCTGGGATGCTTTCCCATAGATGGATACATTTTCTGTATTCCCAGCTTTTTATTGCTGCCGTTGCTGCTGATCTAGGAGTGCAGCAGAAGGGTTCGGGACCTATGAAGGGTGTTTCCGAACCTTTTCTGGCCAGTTCGTCGGCCTTTTCGTTACCTTCCACCCCGACATGACCCGGAACCCACCATAGCTTGGTCTTGTTACTTGTTCCGAGTGCCTGTAGGGTGTTGAAGCAGTACATTACTGATTTGGAGTCAATCGTATGCGAGCTAAGGGCGTTTATAGCTGCTTGACTATCCGTGAATATATGGATGGTTGCACCTTTTATACCAGATAAATTTATGTGGCTAGCGCATTCTTGAATGGCGTGGAGCTCTGCTTGAAATACGCTGGGACTTTTTCCCATGGGTATCGTAAAGCGTTTGTTTGGTCCGTAAATTCCCGCTCCTACCCCCGCTTCCATTTTAGAACCATCCGTATACCACTTTATGCCGTTGTGGCTGTTAGGTGGGTTATTACTAACCCATGCTTCTCTCTTGGGAATCTCCGTGGAGAACCGCTTATTGAAGCATAGTGTTTTATGGATGCGGTCTGTGACCGCGCAGTTCATGTTGAGTTCTGGCAGTTCACCAAGAAGGGTCTTAAGTTCCGGATGATCGTTAAGACTTATCTCGTTTAACTGTATTTGACTTATTGCACTGCGGATTGCCACTTTTTGAATGTATATGTGGAGAGGTGTAATACCTGTTATTGCCTCTATGGCAGCCGTTGGGCAGGTTCGCATGGCTCCGGAGATACCAAGGCACGCAAGCCGTTGTACCTTTTTGAGCTTCTCTTTTGCGACCTTTTGTGTGGATTTTGTCCACCATACAATGGAGGCGTATGTTATAATGGGTCTTATCATCACTGTGTAGATCCAGTGGACAATCTTTGGAGAGATTCCCCAGGTTCTGCCATATGTGCGTCGACAGGCCCATAAAGCTCTGTTAGCTTTGGTGATTTTGTTGTTGATGTGAGAGTTCCAGTTTAGTCTTTTGTCCAGAATTACTCCAAGATATTTGACTTCGTCGGAATACTCAATGGTCGTGCCATTTAGTGAAATCTGAGCTAAGCTGAGATTTCTTCTTTTTGTGAAAGGAACTATGATAGCTTTACTGGGGTTTATGGAGAGATTTTCCTTGACGCACCAGTCTATAGCTATCTTAAGGGCGTTTTGCATACGTGAAGTAACTACGTTTGATTCTTTGCCCCTAATAATGATGACCAAGTCATCGGCATACCCTATTATGTCGTAGCCTAAATTACTTAATTTTTGAAGTAGGTCATCTATGACCAAAGACCACAGGAGGGGTGATAAAACTCCTCCTTGTGGACAGCCTTTTATAGCTGAAACTGATACTGAAGTCTGTCCTGACGAAGCAGTGATTTTCCGACTTTCGAGCATCGCTTTTATCCAGTTTATGGTGGGAAAGTCTACCTTTCGGTGAATTAAAGCGTTTGATATTGAATCATAACCGGTGTTATCAAAAGCACCCTCTATGTCAAGAAAAGCGCATAGTGCAATTTCTTTACAACGGTAGGCGTTGTTTATGTGATTTGTTAGTTTTAACAGGGCGCCTTCCGTTGATTTGCCTTTTTGATACGCATATTGACAGGGGTGTAGAGGCATGCTAAAAGTAACGCATTCTCTGATATGAACGTCAATTATTCTTTCCATTGTTTTCAGGAAAAACGATGTCAAGCTTATGGGACGATAGGATTTAGGTAGTTCACTAGGTTTGTTACCTGGTTTGGGGATAAATACTACATTGACCTCCCGCCAAGTGCGTGGTATGTAGCCCCAGTTGAAACTGAACCTAAATAAGGCAATCATGTTAGGTAGGAAGAATTCCAGACCCTTTTGAATGAGGGCTGGAAAAATTCCGTCATTTCCTGGTGCCTTGAATGGTTTAAATGAGTTTATTGCCCATTTTACCTTATCTGGACTAAATAGTCTACCAGATAAACTATTATTTCTGCTGAGGTTAGTTGGATATGAAACCTCAGTAGTTTGATCAGTTGTGTGATCGACAGTTAGGGAACCAGGGAAGTGAACTTGCAGCAAGGTTATTAGAGTTTCTTCCCGGTCGCTTGTGATTGTTCCATCAGGTTTGATGAGCAATCCCATGCAGTTTGAAGGATCTGTTGAAAGCGCTCTCTGGAGCCGCGCTACTGCTGGGAGTTTTTCCAGCTTTTCGCAGTTTGCGTGCCATGAGGCCCTTTTAGATCTTCGCAACTCTTGGTTGTATTTGGTTAACATGGATCGATATTGATCCCATACGCCGGTGCGTTTCGATTTATTGAATTGTTTTCTCACCTTCTTGCGGATAGTTTCCAGGTTTTCATTCCACCATGGTACGCTTCTTTTTACCACGGTGCGCTTTACCTTACAACTATTCCTAAAGGATGAGATAATGATGTCGTTAAGCTGACATTGTGCAGCGTCCGCATCACTCGGTGTTAGTGGTGAATCTGGTAGCAGATCAGTTCTGATTGCCAGATTTTCACTATAGGTTCTCCAGTTAGTTAATTTATTATTGTATTTGACCGGCGCGCACTCGGTGTTGCATCGCAGCCTGAACATAATATGCATATGATCAGACAGAGAAGCTTCATCAGACACGTGCCAGTCCTCTACAATGTTTTGTATAAAAGGAGACGAGAGAGTAAGGTCTAAAACTTCTTCTCGTATACTGTTCCTAAAAGTGGGCTTATCACCCTTATTTAGAATAACTAGGTCTTTACTATATAGGTAATCTAAAAGTAACTCACCTCTTTTGTTTGTGTCTCGGCTGCCCCAAATCTGGTGATGTGCATTCGCGTCGCAGCCGATAACAAGATGTACTTGCTGAGTTTGGCAGTACTGGACAAGTTCCTGTACTGGTGTAGGTGGTACCTCCTCTATGTCCCCAGCAAAATACGCCGATGCGCATACAAACTTGTGTATCACATGGCCATTGTGGCGTTCAATTAAAACGGCCACCAGGTCCCTAGTATTGAAACCTGGAATGAGAGAGAATTTTATATCTTTCGCAATGGAAAGAGCTGCCCTAGGTCTGAAGTTACCTTTGGCAAAAATTAGCTCTCTATTTCTGCTGTTAAGACCAAAGATCTTACCTGTAGTTGCCCATGGTTCCTGGATTAGACCAAGAGCGACGTTCCTTTCGGCACATCTTTGGCTATAGGTGTCCGATGCACCCATAGCGCGGTGCAGGTTTGCCTGCAGCACAGTTAGAGACGTCATTTCTTCTTCACGTACTCGGGATTACGCACTCTATGAGGTTTGTTATCACCCCTGCGTCGTACGTAACCCTGTTGAGAGAGACCACTTTGTCTCCCCCTTGGACTTCTGGTGTTCTGTCCATCTTTCCCGCTTATATGTGCCTGTTCGGCCGCCAGTTTTGGCCTAAAGCGGTTACGGTGCGCGTTTGTGCTGTCCGTTTTCTTAGCCTTTGCTTTAGCATCCAGCACCACAGTTGTTTTAGCAACTGAGTTACCCTTGGCAGCACTAATGCCAGCCACTGGTGGTGTGGCGCTACTGTTGGCGCTTGTGGAAGGCGGAATTGTGTGGAAATTTAGTTAGTAGATTACATAGAGTTAAACCTTTTGAACTAGTTAACTAGGTAAAAGGAAAAAAATATATGTGTTACAACATAACCACACGAGCAAAGTGACAATGAATTAAAAAACAAAAGGTAACAAACTAAAGTTAGTTCCTAAAAACAGTACATAAGTACATAAGCAAATATTAAAACAAAATTGCTGATTAGTCGGTAGACTAGGTGCGATTACTGGAAGGATAGTAACATCATGCCTTCACTGGGTGTTTTTAGTGGGTGTTTCAAGTCCCACACTATCGCAAAGCTCGCAAGCGATGTCTTTCAACAATTTTTACCTTGCTACACACAAAAAAAAAATTTATAAATAGTTTTTCTTCTTTTAAAGCAGGGCTCTGAACCAGACTTCTGTGGTAATGACAACAACACTGGGCTACATTATGTAATGGAAGTTTAGATACAATCAATGTAGGATCCGATCTTATAAAAAAACAAGACCCATTCGTTTATTCATGTATGTACATAATATTAAGTATAGATTAGATAAGTGGAAAGGATAATTGTGGTTGACATAAAATACATAAAGACAGCGACCGACTCGCACGGAAGTTAAATAACGACTGACTCCTTTTTTCGTTCTATCTTCCTACATCTCTCGGTCATCTTGAAGTACATCGGCCTCGATGGATTCTGTTTCTTCGTCATCATTGGAGTCTTCTTCTTCTAAATAACTGTCCTGAGCTGAAGGATACGGCTTCATATAATCAACGGAGGAACTCGTACTAATGGTACCCTCGTGTTCGCCAATCTTTTCCACCATATACCCATCGTTTCGCTGAACTGATATTACTTTATATGGTCCCAGGAATTTACCATGCATTTGAAGGGCTGGCCCAAATTGAGTTCGCCGTATGGCGACGATGTCTCCAGTTTTGTACCGATTTGCCTTCTTTCGCGTTCTATTGAAAGTTTTCTGATTTTCAGCTTGCACCTTTCTAATCTGCTTCGACGCTGCTTCTCGTAGCTGAGAACATTCTTCCGAAAAACTGGAACGGAATTCTTCCTCAATGACGGCATTCAACTCTGGAACACTTTTGAGCTGCATCCTCTTCCCGATCATCAACTCGAACGGAGTTGTTCCGATGCTTCGACAGAATGAAGCGTTGATATACTGCTGCACCTGGGAGGTATATTTGTACCAGGTATCCGGCTTCGGTGCTGCGAGCTTTGTCAAAATAGATATGACCACCCGATTGACGCGTTTAACCTGGCCGTTTTCACGTGGCACACCAGTGGTGATCAGATTATTTTCGATGCCTTCTTCCTTTAAATAGTCCTGGAAAATTCTTGATCGGAACGCAGTACCTCTGTCGGAAATTATCCTTCGCGGATTTCCGAAAACAGCTGATTGGTTTCGTAAACGATTCACGACTTCTTCTGCTTAGGTGGTAAATCCAAATGAACTTAGTAAATGAGTCGACAACTACGAAGATATGATTGTAGTACTTTTTGGTCGACGTCATTGGCCCCAAGTGATCCACGTGATAGGTGTCCAAGGGCTGAACACCCTTTTCGATTGAGTTTAAGAAACCCTTTGCTCTACCCGTCTTCTTCTCCGCTGGATGCACCCAATGCAGTTGCCGATAAGCTTTTCGATCTTCGGCCGCAGATGAGATATTCGGTTTTCTTCATACCGAAGTGTCCCTGTTCGTGTGCTTGGCGAATGACATCGAATTGCATGTCTTTTGGCACAACCAACAAAGATTTTCCCTCACAGGTCATGTAGAGTACACCTCCCTTGAGCTCGAAATCATTCCTTGTATCATTGTTTACTCCTTCGATTATATTTTTTATTTTGTCATCGTCTTCTTGGGCTCTCCGAATCTGGGATGAAATAGTATCGAGTCCCTTATCAATCAAATACATCTTCGCTGGATACCTGCTGAGCGCGTCTGCGTGTCGCATTGCTTTTCCTGATCGATGTTCGATAGTATACTGGTATTCTTCCAGCGATAGTGCCCAGCGTGCTACCCGCAAGCTGATATCTGCCTTGGCCATCGTTAAAGCGAACGCTTGACAGTCGGTAACGATTGTAAATGGTATAGGTACCAAGCAGATATATTCTGAATTTCTTTAGCGCCTTTAGAACGGCTAGAATTTCAGTTCATATAAAGTGTATTTTTCTTCTGCCGGGGAAGTGGTCCAACTTGCGTAGTACACAGGATGGAATGCGTCGTCAACTTGATCCTTTTGGAGTAAGATCGCTCCCAATCCTTGGTTAGCTGCATCGGTGTGGAGCTGCGTCTCTGTTCCTATACGGTATATGTTTAGGACTGGTTTACTCGTCAAACTGTTCTTCAACTGTTGAAAAGCTTGCATTTGCATTGGCCCGAACTAGAACTTAACGTTGTTTTTCAACAACTCCGTGAGAGGTTTCGCAACTGCCGCAAACCCAGGGACGAACTTCCGAAAATATCCGGCCAGCCCGCAGAAGCTTTGCACATCCTGGACTTTATTTGGGGGCGGAAAGTTTGCTACAGCGTGGATCTTCCTTTCTGACGGCTGAACCTTTCCATATTCTATCACGTATCCAAGATACTCTATTCGTCTGCGGAGAAAAGAACACTTTTGCCAATTAATGTTTACATTATACTCGCCTGCTACATCCAAAACCGATTGTCCGATGATGATGTCATCTAGGTAAAGGAACATTATTCCAGCAGCAATCTGTTCTCTGAACACCGCCTTAATGTGACGCTGGAACACCGCAGGTGAGTTACTCAAGCCAAATGGAACAACCAGAAACTCGAACTGGCCATCAGGTGTAACGAAGGCCGTGAACTTTACGCTGTCTTCATGAACTGGGACATGGAAAAATCCATTACGATGGTCCAATGTACTGAAAACCTTTGCTGCCGCCAACCTGTCAATCTGATCCTCTATGAGCGGTAGCGGGAATTTGTCACGGATGATCTTCTGATTGATGCGCCTGTAGTCACGCATAGTCGAACTGCTCCGTTTCTTTTTATGGCTAGAACGATCGGACTAGCGTATTCGGACGAGCTCGGCCTCAATATCCCTTCGTAGATCCACTCCTCAACAATCTTATTCACTTGACATCGTTGTTCCGCTGATAACCTCCGGAAATGTTGAAAAACAGGTACATCGTCTTTCAAAACGATCCGCATTTTGACTCCAGTGTCTCTGGTCTTCTTTGGGTTGTACTCTACAATCGTCTTGGTAAGTCTCATTCGGAAATCTGGATTAATTATGTGGTCTATCGGCACTTCTGGTTCTTTTTCCTGAGAACCACCATTGATGTTCATCAAGTCGTTGATCGCACAGCAAGTAATATTCAATTCTTCTTTTTCGCCAGAATTCACAACACTGTCAGCTTCCATCTCGACAAACTTAGCCTTGCCTCTCTTCAGTCGAATCTCTACTGCGTTGGTTATCTCGCTTCCCAAGATCAATTCGTACGGTATAACACTATCAGGAACAACATGCACCTCCAGATTAACCAAAATCCCATCAACAACTGCTTCCGTGATAAAGTTTCCCAATGTGTGTAGTTTATCTGAACCCGCACCGTTAAATGGCACACAGTTCGGGTTCAACTTCGGAGATCCCAGCTTAATATAATTCGTCGAGTTTATGAGATGAAGGTCACTGCCGGAATCAATTAATTAAAGCTGTCAAATTGATGTTCCGTATTGTCACATCCTTGCAAATTGTACGACCGTTTGTGTTAAGTACCACACAACTCTTTTTTTCCGTCGGACGCTCCCTAGCGCGGTGCCAGTAATTGTTGCAGGTGAAACATTTTGTACCCTTTGCCTTTTCCGGACAGTATTTACTTAGATGCCAATGGTCTCCACAGTTGAAACATCTCCGGTATCTATCATCTTTAGCCGTTGCAGTTGTTGCCTTTGACGTCTTCATCTTTCGGGGCTTGTCGTAGGTGGTCTGCTTGCACTTGGTTTTATTCTTCATTGTCTCGTAAAAAACGAATTTCTTGCGAAAATCCTTAATCGTCTCGGAGTCATATAAAATTTGCTTGTTGCACTCTTCGTCTGGAACACTGTCAATAATGTATTGGATATTACTCTCGAGTTCGATGTCGGCATGACTGGCTACTTCTAGCACTCGGTAGATGTATTCCTGGAATGACTCATCAGGTTTCTTCCTCATGTTGCTTAGATGTTTGTGCACCTCCTTACTGCTTCTCGCCTCTCCGAACTCATTCACGAGCGATGATTTGATGTTGTTCCAGGAGCGAACATTTTGACACTCAAAGCTTACGAACAATCTTGCTGCGCCTCGCAGCAGCTTTCTTGCAAAAACCACTTTCTGAGCATCCAACCATCCACAGACGTCGGCCGTTTCTTTGAAGTTTGACACCCAATGATATATATATACTATATTTTGACTGCCCTAGCCGCTGAAGATTTCCAGTGCGTCCTCCACGTCCTTAAAAATTAAGGTTGCATGTAGGTTACTTAACCGTCGGCCACTTGCCTATTTGCATGGATTTTTGTTGAACTCGAGTAGTCATCATCGTCGTCCTCGGTACTATCGTTTTCTGGAACGGTACCCGCTCCGGGCTCGCCATCCAACGCCGTCCTTAACCTGCTCGTAAGTTCTATTTTTCTGCCTGTCGTTGCCAGCTTAAGAGCCTTTAATTCACTTTTCAGCTCAGCTACTGTGAGCTTATCCACCTCCACGGTAACATCATACATCACCTTCGTCCTTATGTGACATCGTTCTTCGTCGTCCACCGTCGTCGCCTTTCACATTAAAACTAAAATCAGCCAATATATCGTCGTTCGTCGTTCTTCTTTTTATTATATTGCAGCTGCACTATATACACACCAGAGCCGTTTTTTTTTTTAAATTCTTTTGTTTCGTCGTCGCTGTAAAATTATTGCAGCTGCACCTTCTTAACCCTCGAAAGATAATCTAAGTCTGCGAGACGTATGACGCGCGGCAAAAATGTTATATCCATTTAACTATAAACCGCATTGGGTTGGTTGCTTAAACTAACTCAG
The DNA here is from genome assembly GCA_949715645.1 of Portevinia maculata. Classification (NCBI taxonomy): domain Eukaryota; kingdom Metazoa; phylum Arthropoda; class Insecta; order Diptera; family Syrphidae; genus Portevinia; species Portevinia maculata. Next base: position 2,831,544 of record OX454526.1, on the reverse strand, counting down.
TCGGTGGTCGGAGCTTGCCCGTGCCGTACTTCTGGGGGCGTGTGTGACGTATACCATTCTTACATTTAATTTAAGCGTATATAATTTAAAATTACTAAGACTTATTAGTAGACTTATTTTAAACCGAACAATGAAAATTTGGCAACTGTTATAACTTAATGCCAATTTTAAGTTTCCTTTAAAATATAGGTTGTATTTTGTTGATTTATAATGGGGTCAAAGTTTTTTGCTTTTATTGTTTAAATTAATATTTATTTATACTAAATCATTGGTTTATTTCTCTTAACATGAACTACATAAATAAATAAAACGTTAATATTTTTCTTTTAAAGTTCATGGGTTTCATTAAATACACTACCAAAGTGCCGTACGTCTCTGAGACGTATTATTATCTTTTACGTCATAAAAAATATGATTATCTTTCTAGGGTTAATTTCGTCGTATCGTTATCTGCTACGTCGTCTCTTTTCCTGTCTGCCGATTATGTACTTTTTGTACCTTTATTATCTGTACCTATATTATACACACGCGTGGTTGTACACTAAATAAACCAAGGTTATCCCACTTCTGACACCAATTGTAGGATCCGATCTTATAAAAAAACAAGACTCTTTCGTTTATTCATGTGTGTACATATATTAAGTATAGATTAGATAAGTGGAAAGGATAATTGTGGTTGAGATAAAATACATAAAGACAGCGACCGACTCGCACGGAATTTAAATAACGACTGACTCCTTTTTTCGTTCTATCTTCCTACATCAATCTGCTCCACAAAATGTGGATGGTGATACTCCATTGTAAGGCGACATTGGCATTATTTCATAAATTATATTTTTAAAATGTTGTTTTCATTTTTGCGGACATATTGCATGCCGAAATTGGATCACCCGTCTGTGCCATGCTTTAATAGCGAACGCAGCTGATCTCATGATAAAGAACAAAGCCAACGAATTTCCTTACGACTGCATTCCACATGAGGATAGTCAATGCACTCGATCTGTTGGCTTTAACATGCAGATGCGATCGTTTGGTCCTCAGGGGCTTCGAAAATGTATTGTTTTGACTAACAACATAAAGCGAGCATAAACACATTCAAACTGTAAGAAATGCGTATAATATGATTGAGACTGCAGCAACCGCAGCTGCTGCACTTATGACAACATCATCTTCATCCTCTGAGGATTCGGATGAGATATTGCTGCCCAACTTTAAATAGATCACAGGATTTTACAGAAGAGGATATGCTCATGTAGAGCCGTCGGCAGTAGTAACAGCAATATAAGCTGAATCGCGCTATGAACTGTTCCCTGATATATTCTACAGATTTGGCTCCCTGCGATTTTTCCTGTCTACAAACATGAAAAAAATGGATCGGCAAAAGATTTGTATGAAACGATGAAATTATCGATGCAACAATTTCTATTTTGTAGAGTTTGAGAACTCCTTTATTTTGGAAGAAGTTAGAACATTATCTAGAAAAGTGTATCGCCCTGAAAGGAGACTATTTTGACAGTTTTTTTCAATTCAGTTCAATTAAGAGAAAAGAAATTTTAAAGTCCCTGACGTAACGAACGAGGACTTTGTAACCTTGAAGATTATCTAACGTTTAGTTGTTCAACGACAACAATCAATGAAAACACCCGAAAGCAGTTAAATTACCAAAAGTCATTAATACGATCAACTATCCAAATTCTGGTTCTGCATATTTTGTTGACAATTATGTTTGCTCTTTGAATTTTGTATATTCACGAGTATGTCTGTGATCTTCAACTTTATAAGTGGGATCGGCAGTGATACAGAATTCAAAATGCAATTTTTTATTTTTAAATTTGTGGAATAAGAGTAAGTAAGAAGAGATGTTCGGCTATGTTGGACGCTTGTATAAGCAAACGTTTAGTTTTAAGTCGGGCAAAGCATTTTTTCAAAACATTTGTTTACATTTAAAAACATGGTCCATACCAATAACAAATTGAGTCTGAAGCTAAAATGTGTACTACGTTTCGCTCCTAAGTAAAGACAATTTAAAAAAAAAAAACGAGACGAGTATTTTAAACTGTTCACTGTTCATTTTTTTATTGCCATGGCCCCAAATATGTATCTCTTTCTAAATAACTCATTGCATCTGAAAAATGTGTACCATGATACTTTACATTTTTAAAGTAACAATGAATTTTATTTAATTTTTGGTATGCATTACGCGATTGGCCTACTTTTTGATCGCGATAAATAGGGCGATGATGTTCCGATTGTTTCAGTAATTACCAGAGAGTCTATTCCAAAAAGAAAGCCCCTATCGGACGATGCATAGAAGAAAATAACGTAAAACAAACCAAAACCAAACTCTAAATGCAAAATCAAATTCAACGATCAATGATCGCACAAGTGATTAACACCGACCAGTGGAGTTTCTATGCAGATACACTGAAAAATATTTTATTCACCTTTGCTTGCAAAACATTTTGAGGGGTACTGCATCGATAGTAGTGTCGGCTTAGCCATTTCCATCCGTCCGTGCATCAGTAAAAAGCAGGCTCTAAACCTCGAGCTAGGAAGTTGAAATTTTAAACATGTACTCTCCAGAGGCTTAAAACAATTAAGTGTAAGAATTTTTAAAATCCGCCAACAGGATTATCGAAAAGTCAAATTTTGAGCTAGGAAGGTTACAAATGTGGCATCACAATGGACCTCACATTTTTTTAAGTGTGTTGGATGTAGCTGACAACCACCTCAACCTACAGATAAAAATTTAGTTGTTCAGGAGGAAGGATCATAACGATATTCCTTGTGTTCGAATCACACAGACAGTAGAGAACAGACAGACAGTACGGACTGCTGGAATAAGTCCAGAAAAAATCGCTTCAAACGACGATTTTTTCGTGGTCGATGAACCACAGGAGAAACCACGACATTCAGAATAGGGCTCTAGTGAGCCACTTCTATCTGAGCACCGAACTTGAGAATTGGCGATCTGAGAAGAACGGATACAACGTATTTAATGATGAAAATCGTGCTAATGCGTTGTCGCCAATGGCCGAGATGCATCTCATTGTTCGTGTCGAAGGAGTGCGCCTGGTGCTCACATGCGGCTTACAATGTTGGGCAGCGTGCAAAAAGTCTGAGGGAGAATTTATGGCAGAAAAGGCTTTTGCGTTTCTGTTACACTTTTCACACGAAAATTAGTTGGACTCGGTTAGTACTATGTATAACCTACATGCTTGTAACAGAATTTACAGCAAAACCTGGGGTCCTAGTCAGGGCCGGCCCAACCATATGTGCAAGATGTGCAAATGCACAGGGCGCCGAATTCCGGGGCGCATTGCTAGGAGTAAGAAAAATTAATTTTACCTTGCGCGAATACTGCCATATGCATTTAAAACAAAAAACTTGTTTAATTAAGCCCAAAAAAGCAACATCCATCACAACTGTGCTGAATTTTTGCACATTAACTCATATCACTTGAAATATTGCAATTTCAAGGAGAATCTAACTCAAAATAAAAAAAAATCCCACTAAACAAGTTCATTTCTCACATACCTACCTTATCTCAAAATATTCCACCCTGTTCGTGTAGGAATATTTCTTGCACATCTACTTACATTTAAAAAAGAATCTAAGTAGGTCTAGGTACACGTACATAGTACAAAAACCTCAAAACAAAAAAAGTTCCACCTCGTATGTGCAGGTTTTAATTCTTGCGCATTCGCTTGCAAAATTTTCATAGGGAAATATGTCAAACAAAAAATTCATTACGACGGAATCGTATGGGTTAGAGCGTGCAGGTTTTTGATTCTGCACACAAGAAGAATCGTAGTTATTTTTGTTGTCTTCCATTCTCATCATTTATCAATTTTTTTTTTGTACTTCTCATGATGGGGATATGATGCGTTGGTGAGAGGGTGCGGTATATGATTGGTAAATTATTTGTTGTTTTTAATGGAAGTTTGGGGTAGGTTATGGCATATTGCAAGGAGGCCGTAGCATTCATCAAAGAAAAGGGGTATTCATTCATAATCGGTATCAAATTCTATTGAAGAATGCTCTAAGTTATTTGCGTTGATGGGTGTGTGCAGTAGGTAGGGAACCGGCACTAGCGGTTGGCCACTTCAACTACAAAAATTAGTAATAATTACTGTAGTTTATCTTCTTTTTTTATAATATTCACAGTTGAAATATCCCACCTTCAGAATATCCTTTTTTGTGAGTCGAAGAAGTGTCCAGAGTTTTAATTTTTGTGAGTCAATCAATGTGTCTTCTTGTGTGCAGAATCAATGATGATATTTTCCTATCCCAGGAAAATATCATCATTGATTCTGCACCTCTCATCTACGAAAAAAGTAACAAATTTCTCTTAGAAAGAGAACTAATAGATTTGTTAAGAAAATATACTACTCTCTTCGACTTATGCATCCGATTCTGATGTCGGATTTTGATCTCACACTCGCAAATGGTGTGTGCGAGTTTGAAATCCTGCACATAGGAAATTTATGACTTATGTGGGTTTAATTTATTTTTCTTCCATCTTTCTAAAATATAAGAGCGGGAAATTTATTTTGAGTGGCGGCGGTTGGTGGAAGTGATGAGTAGAAAACAACGCAAGCAAAATTGCAATGCTTTTAAAAGTCTTGTCTATTGTGAAAAAGGCAAAGCTGCGAGAGAGAACGCATGCTAGCTATGCTATGATATGAATCGTTGTTTGCATAGTGGCTTGTTACACCACAACGTTCGTATTTAGATGTGTTGAATTTTATATTTAGCTCAAGCCATGAAGATCTTGCTCCTAATTTAGTTATTGCTCTTCAAATTCTTAATACAATCCCTGTGACGGTAGCTTCAGGAGAACGTAGTTTTTCCAAACTTAAAATTATTAAAAATTGTCTCAGGTTAACGATGACTCAAGAGAGATTGGTAGGCTTATCTATAATGTCTATAGAAAAGGAACTATTAAAATCTTTAGACTATGATGATCTTATTGCTAAATTTGCCAAAGCTAAGGCCAGAAAAGCAAGTTTCCAAGTTTAAAGGCTTCTCTCTGCACATTTGTTCGCTGCGTTTTATTTATGGTTATACTTTTTTTCCTTTAAAAAAAATACCTACAGTTCCTTAAATGAATTCCTTCATTTCATGAAGTTTTTATAGCATTTTTTTACATTTATTTATTTTCTATTTATTTATTATTTTAATTTATTTTATTTATTTATTTGTTTCAATTATTAATTTTCTATTAAGACATATAAACATATATGTAAATATACATATTTGTTTTCAATTGAGGATTAGGCCTACCTAAAAAAAAATCGCATTGAATATCTACCTCCTGGGTGATGGGGAAACGACTTATGGATGTGTGCAAACTAAAGGGCGCTTTCTGTAAATCTTTCATAGGGCGCTTGTTTGGCTGGAGCCGGCCCTGGTCCTAGTCCCAAAATGATCATTTATACGGCAGTAGTAAGACCTATGCTTACACATGGTAATCTAGTTTGGTGGCGAGGGCTATATAAAGTCACTAACCTTAAGACTATGACTAGGATTCAAAGAATTGCCTGTGTTGGTACTACTGGGGCAATTAGAACCACCCCCACTATACAGATAACTGAAAGCCCAGTAAAACGGGGCATACACAGATTCTACAGAGTTTCACCGGCAGTAATGTATGCACAGACTACGTTACTCCCCATCTAGATTTTATAAAACCATTCACTGTCTCTCTTTCATGCAGGGAAGACTGGCATGAAGGTCAAAAGCCAGTCCCTGAATCAACTATACCCATCTATATTGACGGCTCCAAGATGGATACTGGCGTCGGCGCGGGCTTTTATTCCGAAGTACTCGGAATATCTAGCTCGATCAGGATCCCGACCACAGTAGCGTCTTCCAAGCTGAGGTTCTGGCTTAACAGGTTGCAATGATGTCAATACCACAGGCTGATATTACCTTCTTCATTGACAGAAAAGTGGCGATAAAAGCGATTTCCGCCACAGAGATAAAATCGAAGATTGTAAGTCGCTGTCAAGAAGAACTGCGGGTTCTTGGCGAGTAGCACATTGTAAGGCTCTGTTGGGTCCCCGGACACAGTGGTGTCCCAGGAAATGAAAGAGCCGATGAACCAGCAAGAAAAGGTTCATCACTTGATTTACAAGCTGACACTACAGTAAAAACCTAATCGTGTTACTTAAAACAGATAATTGGGGATGAAACACTGGTGGTAGCTAACGAAAGATTTAGTGCCCTCATCTCCTGTGTTATAACCAGGAAAATGTGGCCAGTATATAACAAACAAAATACCGAGAGAATCCTTCAAATGAACAAAAATCTTTGTTCTCTCTCGTGTGTGTTATCACCGGACACAATATGCTGAGCTACCATGCAAGGAAATTGAGACTCAACACAAACGACCTCTGCATGGGATGGGAGGACGAGGAAGTGAACTAAGATACCCCTCATTTCCTTTGTCACTGCCCTGCACTCTGCCGTATTAGAAATAACGTCCTCGGAAAACATTTCTTCCAGGAGTTAGAAGAACTCTCTGGCAAGTATGTAAACGACTTGCACAAGTTCATAAATGCCTCGGGGTGGATTGTAAGCCCGCTAGGTGTTGCATAGGTTTTTCCTAAGTATGGGAATCATAACCCCCAGGGTATCACAAAGAGTCTATATTGACCTAAGTGGAACGGGCGCTGGATTCTCTTGCACCGTCAACTCGGTTACCTAACCTAACCTACTACAACCTCAACTATCTCAAATGACCGAATTTCTTTAAGTACTTTTACCGCGGTCGCACTGTATACATTATAGTGAAAGCATTTTTAGTAAAAATCTTCAATATTGTAATCGTAAATTTCTAATTATGACTTTAAAAATATATTGTTTATTTACAAGAAATCTATATACCTACGTACATAAATTCATTTTTTTGTAGTGTACCAATCCACTTTAAACACCGCGCATAGACCTCCAATGAAAGTCAGGGTCAAACGAAATTGAAAATGTACAAATGTATGAGCACAACTTCATCCCATATTACCTACTAGAACGTAATCACCAAACTGAGAAATTAATTATTGAAAGCCAATGCTAGTCGCTTGTTTTGCTAACAAAGTCACTCTGTCCATGACGAGTACCGAAAATTTAAAACATACAAACTTGTTTGATCAGCTAATACGAGCAATATTTGTCGTTTAATAAAAACCACAAACTAAGCTGCCGACTAGAAGATGTCTAAACGTGAAACTTATCGGCCAGAAATTTTAAGTTATTGATCAATTTAGCGACCAAGTTTTTGTTGTATGTAAAGCGTGTGAAAACAGTGAAATTTTATTCATGATGCGGCATTCAGTAATTGGACTTATTTGTATGTGCCTAGTGTTAAATGGAGGTAAATATGCATTTTGTTCAATAATCTCAAAAAATAATTAATTTGCCTTAAAAAGCTAAATACCTCTTTATTTTTGCCAATATAATATTGTTACATGGGGCGTATACGTTATATTTTTCTTGGATTCAATTTCTAACACACCATGTGATGGTTTGCTTAGGATTTCTATTGATTGAGCCGTCCAGGGGTCCTGCCCTACCCCTGGTGTATTAAGTGTATTTAGTTCAAGAAACGAAAATTGGAAAATTAAATGTTTGTTGAATTACTTTTCAAAATCTATTGGAGTAAAATTATAGCATTTGCATAAAAAAAAAAAAATTATATAATCTTGATGGCTTTCGAATCAGCGTTGCAAACGGATATGTCCATTTAAAAACTGTGTAAAGTAAAAAAATGCAATTCATTTTCCAGTTGACATTAATTCGGTATTCGTAAAATTTTCAGAAAACATTCATAACACTTCATCTCACTTCATATGCACTCAATTAGGTGTATACTTTCGTGTTGAATAACATCCTTTTTTTTTGTTGCTGCTAAGGTTGACTGTTTTAAATGCAAATAAAACCAACTAAAATATTGTGGCTATGATAACAAATAATAGAGGTCTGCAGGAATGTATTCAAATGGGTCCAGTACTTAAGTGAACTTGCCCAAGGCTGTGCACTTGCAGAGATCCAATGAAAAACTTGTTCTCTACTTATTATGCGATAAGAGAACGGGTGTTGTACTTGTTTCTTTTTCCCTTTTTCGTGGATGCTTGAAGAAATATACTGAGTGTACCTCAGGAATATTCATAGTATCCTTGTTTCAATTGCGAGTGCTATGCAAATCATCATATTTGTTTCGTTCCACAGGAGTATTGACTGTCATAGGAGGCAAGTTATTTACCTATATTTAATATGTATGTATGGATAAAACAATGAACGAATTCCGGAAAGAGGATATTTCTCCAAAATGGCCATCGAAACCGCGCAGTATTTCTCTGTTTAATGTTAGACGCCCTTAAAACGCCAGAAAATGTCAAACCCGAAAAAGCTAATTTTTTCCAAAATGCACTTAGAAACCGCGCAGTATTTCTGCGACTAAGATTTTTTTTTTTTAATTCAAATATAAACTTATAACATGTGGAACAAAAATATTTTATTTTTCTCACCTTACAAATTATTTTGTTTGAAATTGACCGTGGCTCTCATGGTAAGCCGGTTTATTAAATATACACTTTTTTTTACTAATCTACCCTCATTAACGTGTCTTTTTCGAAATACAACGTGACAAATACTTATCCCTTTCCGCGATTTTACCACTTTGTTCATAATTTGTGATTGTTAAAAAATCTCAGTTGATTATGTTATAACATTAAAATAAAAAATTATTTAATTTATTAAGCGTTATTGCTAAAAAAAAGTATAAGTTCTTCACGCAAGTCTTGTGTTAATAACCCCGACCATTTCTGCTATATATGTGGACAATTTTGTCTCGAAAATGAATGAAAATTGAACAAAGGAAAAGACTGGCAGTCGAGAATGAACATGACTGCAGGAAGGAAGATAGGTGGGTAGGTGTGACGGTTCGTTAAAAACAAACCTAATTGGCAGCAGCCACCTCAGCCGCTGGACCTTCACTCTTCTGGCTAAGTCGATGTCGCTGTACAGCCCGTACAGTTCGTCATTGTATCTCCTCCTCCATTCAACGTCTATGCAGACGGGACCAAAAATTAAAAAAATTACACGAAGAATTTTCCTCTCAAAACAACCAAAGCCAGAGTCCATGCCTCTGCACCATAGAGAAGGACTGGGATTATTAGGGTCTTATAAAGGGTCACTTTAGGACATTTGCTACTCAATTGCTTTCTTAGCCCAAAGAAACAGCGATTGGCAAGCTTCGTTTAATCTCAGCGCTGGTGTTATTGCCTGAGTTCATTGCGGAGCCTAGGTATTAAGAATGCTACTAGTTCCTTAAAACTTTTCTCGGAGATTTCCTCCAGTGTATTGAAAAAAAGGGTGTCCAAATGTTCGTTATCTGGTCCTAGCTAGTGCCGAACAGGTGCACAAAAAGTGAATTAAGGTTTCTTTTTCAGTTGTTACACTGCAACTGCGGCACTGGGTTTTGTATAGGATGCCTAATTTGACCTATAGGTCAGTGTCCCGTGATGATCGCTGTTGTTCTGCCAACATCTTTCTTCCTTGTTGTAGTTTGGCCACATCTTTCTGTATATGACACATGTAGTCAGCCTACTCCATCTGAAGTTGGCTTTCCTAAGGTATTTGCCTTTACTGCTCCAAGCTGAACATGGACTATTTTCGCTTGTGAGCGGTGGAGAGCTGAGCCTTGCCTGGCCAGTTCGTCAGCATGTTTGTTTCCAAAAATATTACTTTGCCCTGGAACCCAGATCAGGGTAACCTTTAACTGATCTAGCAAGACTAGCTCATTACGACGTTCTAGTACTAATTTAGAGGATATATTAACTCAATCGATCGTTTTAATGGCAGTCAATAACTATTGCGATCTTTTGTCTTGGCATTGTGTTTGAGTGTAGTTTTATCTGCCAACAGGCTTCACGGATAGCTAGTAGCTTCGCCTGTAGGAAAATATAAGATCGTTCATGAACCATTGATCAGTCGAGGAAAAATCCTTCTTCCGCCACTACATACTAAACTTGGGCTTATAAAACAGTTTGTTAAAGCTTAAGATACGAATGGGGATTGCTTCAGATATATTTGTCAATCATTTCCTGGTCTCAGTATAGACAAGTTAAAAGCAGACATTTTTAATGGGCCACAAAACCGTTCTCTTATAAAGAACGATGATTTCACTAACCACATGACTGAAGTTGAATTCGAAGCATAGACAAGATTTGTATCAGTTGTCGAAAATTGTTTGGAGATGCACAAAGCTGAAGAATTTTCCGAAATAGTAGGCAAAATACTCCAGAATTTCGAAAAAATCAGGAGCTTAGACTAGTGACAGTCATTCAGATAAATTTCCTGATAGCTTAGGTGACTAAAGAACAAGACGAACGCTTCCACCAGGACATCAAGATTATGGGGAAAAGATATCAAAGCTTTGCGATCGCCATATGATGGCAGACTACTGCTGGAACTCATCAAGGTTATCAATTGATAATTTTAAAATAGAAACATATTTAACTCATTTTTAAACTTTAATTTCCAGAATAAATGGATTGCCTTTACCTCAAAAGGTGTTTGATTGAAAATGACTATTCAACACTCACATAGCGTCAACCATCAGGTAGTGCACTAATACGCATGATTATCTTTGAGCGTGCATCTTTGTTGAGGGCACCAAATATCCTTGAATGTCTCAAAACTGGTTTTAAGACATTCATGCAGACCTCTAATAAATAAATAAGGCCTGTATTTTGCATTGCAGCGTGTAAACAAAATGCGATGCGAGCTGCCAAAGGAATATTACAAATTAAAGAATTTTTAAGAGAGTCTTTTGCTCAATATGAGGAGTTGGAACTTAAGCAAGTAAGGTGATCTGAAAAGACCATTCTTCGAAGAAGGCAGTAAGAGATTTCTTCTATAATTGGCAATAGGTCAATACATATAACTGCATGTAGCTGCATCAAATGCGGAATAAAAACAGAAAATTGCATGAAAACGAAATTCACCAAAAACATAATATTTTCCCCAACATCTGTCTAACTAAATGAATTATTTAAACAAAGGTTGTGCTGAAAAAATAGAATAACAACATAAATCATTTACGGGATTTTATAATTGAGAACCCGTTCTAGCAACCAGCTTTACTTGTTAGTGGTAATCTTTTAAGCTATTCGATGTTTGCATATCGCGTTTTTTTGTTAATCGAATAAAACTGGTTTATTGTGTTATTGAAACATACATACATTATTTGTGATTTATTTGTTAGAATTTATTTAGTTATATAGTTTAACCCTTGGAAGGGGATCTTTCTATGGTGTTTTTTTTTTCTTATTATCATTACGACGACAAATATGTAAATGGTTTTTGCTAGTTTTGCTATCGAGTGCGTACAAATATCAGGAATACGCAGGTGATTAGAATAAAGAACAAGGCAAATTGGCAAAAAAAAACTTGGTTAAGATAAACAATACCAATGACTTCATTATTTTTATTTTTCGGGGGTAAAAATACACTACGAAGCGTCTAGGGCGGGCCATCAAACCATAGTCTGTTCGACATCTGTGCATGTGAACCATGAGTCAGAGGTAGCGATGGTGTAAGGTTAGTGTGTTGGTTCAATCCCCATTGGGAACAACAAAAAACGCCACCCATTGATGGAAAAAAAATGACGCTATGTTTTCTCCAAACACTACACCAAAATGAGGATTTCTGACTGGTAGTACAATGGACCGTTACCGAGTTCGAGTGCTCTGGGACCATTCTAAAAAAATGTTGGTTCTTACTCAGAGTACACAAATAATTAGTCAACGAGATTATCCCCATATAAGAAAACCGTAGTTTTATCCCATTTGGTAATTTTAGTGGAAGGGATTTTTTAGGCCACTATTAACTATGATTTAGAAAAAAACCCATGAAATTTCATCAAATAGCCATTAATTTTAGTTCAATCGAGAGAATTCAATCAGCATTAGCTAATTTGTTCTAAAATTAAGAAAACGGTCAACAATACGGTGAATAGCGGTCTCAGATAGTCGATTAAGTCGAGTCCTCAAGATTGGCGCACATAACCGTTATTTTGAAACCAAATACCTAAAATTTGGTTACGTTGCTAGCAATCAAATTAATTAAATTAAAATTGCAAAGACTATTGATAAAATAATACTTACAATTTGCAATCTTACAATTGGTTTGACTAGTGGCGGATCCACGGGGGGGGGGGGGGTATCGGGTCCGGACCCCCCCCCCCCCCCCCCAGGGAGGTTCGAACCGACCTGAATCTGAAATGCTGGTATTCTGTCGCCGAAAATTTGCATATTCCTATTTTACGATTTGAAAATCCAAAAAAGATTGGAATGTGCAAATAAATGATTTCTCGTATCATGCATAATATTATTATCAACTCATGGTACTACAAAATATTAGCAATAGTGCGAAATCTAGAGAAAATCTCAATCGTTTTTAAAATTCCGCGGTTTTTTGAAAAATTCTTGCAGAAATTCATCTTCCGTTAGTCCAATTTCAGGATGGATACTCAAATAAGCGAGTCCATTCAGGCGCTCCCGTCCCATTGTACTTCTAAGATAGTTTTTTTTTCTTCTTAGGGTCGAAAATGATCGTTCTGGAGTTGCTGTTGTTACGGGTAACACTGCCAATACTCATAAGATCGTGTTCGCGTTTTTGAAACAATTTTCATTGATAACCTAAAAAATAACCATTGAAAGTTAAGTATTCGATGGGTTATAGAAACTGATTCTGGAAGTAAAAATTCCGATTTGAAGTTACTCGCTGATAGTGCATCGAGCGCATTTTGAATAACTTGATCGGAGATCCGTTGCCTCCACATTCTGATCTCTGAGATGAAATTCCTTTCTGAACAGTCTAATATTTCGTCATAAAACTTGTAAAGTTTTGCGCATTTTTCCTCATTAAACTTCTGCTTGGAAGGAAATAGTTGTCCGAAACTGTGGAAGATCGATTCGTGTTTTTCGAACCGACTTTGGAGATGAAAAATGTAAGTATCAAGGAATGGAATGTAGAAGGCAATTCTGTAATAATCTTCGACATTTTGTGTTTCAACGTTGCAACGGTTTTTCTGTTGACTGCAACGACGAGGCAATTTCATATTAATTTTGTGTTCGAAACAGATTTCAGAAACATTGTCGTAAATGATACGATAATTTGAATCAACGTTTTCTCGCTTTTCCTTGATATCATTCGTAGCATCAGCAGCTAACTTTGTGGCGTCTCCTAGATCTTGCTTTTTCGTCTGCAATCCCCGACTTAGATGCAAGATGATAGAATTGATCGATTCCATTATGACAGGAGATTTGAAATTCGATTGTCAAAATCGCGGTCAAAAGCTGAGAAGCCTTTTGTGAAGTCTCTCGATCTTTCCACTTTTTTATTTCTTCCAAAGCTTCTATAACGGCCGGTTGAAGTTCGAGGTAAGTTGAAACTACCTCATGAGACTGAGCCCATTTTGTAACAGCGAAAGAATTCTATTTTTCTTTTTTCCGGTCACTCTTTTTCGGCATTTTCAAAATGTCTTCCTTTAAAATGCTTTGTCTCTTCGGCCAGTGGAAAAATGCTTCGATTGCTCCGATAGTTCCTAACGCATTTTTTATACCGGATACTCCGCAAGCGGCATTGATGACCAAATTAAAGCTATGCGCGGCACAATGAACGTAGATTGCAAGAGGAAAATGAGACCTGATATTATGGGCTTGTACTCCGTTTACTTCGCCACTCATAACTGGTGCATAAATATATCTGTGTATCAAAAAATTATCGACGTCGCGAAGTAGATGTTCAGAATTAAAATTGTTTGCAGTGGTAACCGTGTGTCCACACAAGCGGCACTATCGTAGTTTAATACAAAATGTATCAAAAGAATGCGAAAATGAGGTTAAGTTAGGTCATGACAGCATACATTTTGTGGAGATCCTAGATCCGCCACTGGGTTTGACAAGTATTCTTATCTGAAGTAAGTACATTTTATTTAAGATATACAAAACAGAACTATGTATCATTAAAAAAAACACTCCATACGCCCGTAGACACAACTTTTAATTGAAGTTTCTAATTTATAATCTATTCAGTTGTATAATTCAACGCCTTTTAAGTTCACAGCAAGTAATCAAAAGTGCTTAAACAAAATATATAAAGGGTCTTTCATTAAGGACTTGACAACTTCTTTTTTAAATAAAATGCAAACTACTGGAGATATCTCAGATTTATTGGTTTGAACTACTCCGAAAATATTTATGAATAAAATTCGGATTCGTTCATTGTCCACCACGGGAATGTATGCAGCGGTCGATACGTTGGCCCCAATTTTCGATGACTCGCACATTTCGACCGATACGGCCACTATTTCTAGTTCAATATTGGCTCTGAGCGGGAGCGTATCGGAATACCGCTTTTTAAAATCCCGCTTTTCAAAAATCCCGAAAAAAAGTTTTAAAATCCCGTCTACTAAAATACTGCTTTCTTAAAATCCCGTTTTTTAAAATCCCGCTTGTTCAAAATCCCGATCTATTATAATCCCGCTTTTTAAAATCCTGCCAAATCGCGCTAATCCCGTTTTTTACAAAACATTCGTAATGGAAGTAGACAAGTGCAGTACTCTCCTAACTTTTGGTTTGTGTATGACAGTGCAGAAAAACAATTCCCGAGAAAACAAAATAATCCCAGACTCAAAGTTTTGGTTTGACGAAAAAGTGCTTTCTTGTATAAACTCATTGCAGATTTGAGAAAGGAAGCAATTGTGGTGCAAACTGATATACAAAAATTACGAAATGGGCAAGAAAAATTATATAAAAAAAATAATGTTATAAAGACACGCGCTGTAAAAAAATTAATGAGAAATAGAAACAAAATGAGTAAAACAGGTTTTTTGCGTTGCATTGCTTATAATACACTTGAACTAATAAAATAAAAAATGTTGTTAATGGTTTGAAGTTTTTTTTGTTCCCTTTTGCAGAATATCATATAACATTACTTTATATTTTTTTTTAAATTATTGAAGATTTTCATATTTATTACTTAAAAATTTGTTTTGATATTATTTATTTCTTATTTTGTTACTTCCTCTAAAAATGATAAATAAACTACATTTCAAAAAAGCACTCATTGCTTAATTTATTTTAATTTTCTTATTATCCCGTTTTTACAATCAAAAGTAGTTGCTTTATTTTAAAAAATCGCGCGATTTTTAAAATAAAGCAACTACTTTTGATTGTAAAAACGGGATAATAACAAACGGGATTATAAAAAACGGGATTATAGGAGGCGGGGTTTTAAAAGACGGGATTTTAAAAAATCGGGATTATAAAAAGCGAGATTATAATAGCGGGATTTTAAGAATCGGGATTATAAAAAGCGGGATACCGAACCCAACCCCTCTGAGCTCCTCTTACGTCGGCATAGACCAATGGTTTAATGTAGCCCCATGAAAAAAGTCTAGAGGCGTTAAGTCACACGATCTCGGCGGCCAATAGACGACTCCGTTTCTCGAGATAACACGTTCACCGAACTGAGACTTCAATAACTCGATTGTTGTACCCGCTGTGTAGCTTGTGGCACCGTCTTGTTGGAACCACATATCACTGATGTCCAATTCATGCAATTGCTCAAAGAAATAACAATCCAGCATGTCTCTGTAGCGAACACCTACTGTAACGTGACAGTCATTTTCATCGACGAACAAAAACGGTCCAATAACGCCACCGGCATGAAAACCGCACCAAACAGTAACCCAGATTTTGCTTATTGACGAAGCCGTTTAACCAAAAATGCGCTTCATCGCTGTAGATGATTTTGCGATGAAATTCTTCATTTTCTTCCATCCTGTCCAGAGCAGAATTCGAGAACGTACGTGTCGCTTCATATGGTCAAGTGGATTTAGTTCTTGAGTCAGCTTGATCTTGTAAGGGTGAAGGCCAAGATTCTTATGCAAAATTCTCCATAATGTGGTCTGGGAGAGGCCCAACTCTTGAGAACGCCGTCAAATTGACTGATTAGTGATTTGGCTGGTTTGTGACGGACCCCGCTACAGCAGCAATATTCTCAACAATTCGTGATACCACGTATGTATTACGTATCTACCTCAACTCTGTAGATGGGACTGGCCAACGACACGCGGTTGTTCTCAAACGGTCCCCCATCTACGTACTAACCGCGCCCAACGTCGTTTAATTGCGGTGATCTGACGAGAACCGATTAACTCGACGTGGTATAGACAACATAACATAAATAGAAAATTAACAAAACAATAGTTTAGCACATGATGATGAATTTGTGTCGAAACGCGTAGCAAAAAACAAGAATAGGATAAGTTGTGATATAATTTAATAAATAAATGATAATAAAGAAACAAAGTTCTTTATTTTATTATTTCTTTCAAAACCTTTAGGGTAGAAACAGATCAACACTTTAACTTCGACTTCGGCTTTAACAGGAGCGAGAACTTCAGCGTTTGAAGTTTGCATGTTGGGAAAACTGCAAACATCGCCGCCATGTTGGTGGGATTTGCTCTTAAACTTTGAATTTAGGATTTAGGTCTAACGTTGAAGCCGGAATTAAGGTTGAGGTGCTAATATGTTAAATCATCAACCCTTTGGTTCTAAAACGTGCAGCGTGGTTGTCGAAATTGAAGTCGAAGTTGAAGTGTTGATCTGTTTGTACCATTACGCCAGAGCACACAGTATGTGAATGTGTTACGGACAATAAAAAAAAATTAATAAACTCTGATAAATAGCGCTACCGTTGTGCGACTGAAGTTGCAATTAGACACTTTTGTCACCACTCTGCCACAGTAGGGCCACTTTCTTAAAATATCATAACTTTGGCTCTTTTTCTCCATTGGAAATAATCCATTGTTATATTCTCCAAACCCGCAGTATAATTAATTTTTTCAAATAGAATTTGAAATTTGTTATAAATTATTTTTTTAACTATATTATTTATTTCATTTTAATTTTTTATAAAAATATTTATTTAAATTTTAAGTCTGTTCGACTTTTTTTGAATAGTTTGGTCCTACAAAGAGTTACGCTGCCCCTTTTCTTGCCAGATAATCCGCTGCTTCGCTACCTATAATGCCTACTTGCCCAAGTACACAGTACAGGGTAGTACAAATTAGAAAAAAAAAATTTCATGAATTTTGGTAGCAAAACTTATATTATTTTGTAGTTTAAGTAATAACATTGCCACATAGCATTATCGTTCGGGGCCTGAATTTAGTTGCATGATCAAACTTATTGGTGATGGTAAACTCTCAGGGGAGTACAAAAAATCCACACAAGTCGTAGTAGTGTGTCGAATGTCAGAACAACTAATGCTCTACCCCGCTTTTAAAAAATGTTAAAAACATAGGGACGGGCTACAGTCCGCTTGGGCGAACTGTTGGATACCATATTCTTATTCCTATCCGTCATAAGTGGGCGTGACAAAAGTCTAAGTATGGTTGAATTGTTAAGAACGCTCTACATATTTTGTTATATAACATTTAAAGGATTTTATCGAAAAAAACGCTCCGTAACTCCTACTTGGGTGTTTCAATAAAATTATTTTATTTAATTGTGGGCGTGTCAGTAGGCGGATTTAAAAAAAAATTAACACATGAGCATAAAGGGCCCCTAGAGAGTATATATTATAAATTTCCGCTCCCTAGCTCAAACTTTGGATTTTCAAAAAAAAAAATTAAATTGTGGGCGTGTCATTGGGCGAATTTTGAAAATATTTACACATGAGCTTAAAGGGCCCCCTAGAGAGTATATATTATAAATTTCAGCTCCCTAGCTCAAACTTTGGATTTAAAAAAAAAGTTTTTTATTTATTTGTGGGCGTGTCAGTGGGCGGATTTTGAAAATTTTGTATCCCGAGCAGTTTTAGGAGCCATAGATCATATATAAAAAATTTCAGCTTTCTAGCTCAAAATTGTTTTTTTGAGATTCTGTGCGTGTCTGGGGCCGGATTTCAAAAATTCGTAAACTTGATTATTTCGGGACCCTAGAGAGTATACGGTTAAAACTTCAGCTCTCTAGGCCCAGTTTAAGGGCCTAATTTTTGCCGACGGACGGACGGACGGACAGACATGGCTAGATCGACATTACTATCGATGCTGATCATAAATATAGTAACTTTTAGGGGTCTACGGGCAGTATTAAGGTATGTTACAAACTATGCGTCAAAATTAATATACCCTTAGAATAGGGTATAAAAAGAGTAGAAACATCACTTATCTAAAATCATCTTTTGGGCCCTAGTTCGGAGGTTTAGATTCGACTTTCTGAGAGAAGAATGAAAAAAAAAACGTTCTCTAAACCAAAACGTTATTCCCCGTAATAATAAACAACGGAACATCTGTTAACTCATAATTCTGATTAATAAACGTGTGTTAGCTTTCACTGACATGTGATAAAAAGTGAATATCTTAACTCAACGAATTCGGCGTATAAGGAGCGGATAGCTTCACCCATTCTCAGATTGTAGTTCATGCATTCACATATTGAGAGGATGCGCATGCATGTGTGGAAACATTGAGAGGATGAGAGAGAACACTCACTCCCATTTGGTCATATTACTCTTTCATAATACGTTGACTACATAGTAGTACCATAGTATTGCAATGGAATACACAGAAATGAGTGTCAACTGCTGAAATATGACAGATACACTAGACTTTTGAGTATAATTTGGTAAAGTGCTGCCGTTTTGTAGGTGATAAAGAGCAAACAGCTAACACAGTGAAAACATATTTTTATTTTTTTTTTTTATTTTTTTATAATTTGCTTACGCTAAAGGGATTTTTTTTCTTACTGTTGTTACAGTACCCTTATAATGCTAAGAACACAGTGTAAGCTACTTGGTATTAGAAAGAATAGAGAGATAGGAAAGAAGTGTTTGGGTGCAGTTGTAGGGTTTTTCTCCACGGGTGGTGTCTAAGTTACTTAGGGAGATTACGATTTCATGTATTCGGTATAAAGTAATGGACTTGGCCGGGATTCGAACGCACGACCTTCCATTCCGTAAGCGAATACACTACTACTGCACCATTGCCACCCGCAGAAAAGTTATCATATGGACAAGTTCGCTATCCGTGTGCCAGCTAACTCGTGTGTTAAGGAGGGGATAGTGTTTTTTTATTAATATGGCTGTATTTTATGGAATGTATTTCCAAGGTTAGTTATGCGTACCTCGAATCTGTGTAGTTTATCTAACATTTACTGACATTTTTTATTCTTTATTCTCTTATTTAAAATTAAAAAAATAGTTTTACAAACAAAACTGACTTTGAATCCTTTTTCATTTTTTTTAAGGAAACGCACAATTTCTCGCTCGATTTTTTAGCGATCTACATCCGCAACAAAGACAGCAACAAGAGTTACCTGCACAACCTGTACATGGCTCAATATCCACTGCAGACAGTGAAGCTTACAACCGAAATGTGCAGCTAGGAAATGATCTCAGTGTTAATGGAGGTATAACCCGATCGAACTCCGTAACACAAAATGAGAACGGGTCAACGAATGAAGCAAAAAGTGCCTCACTAACAAGAGGCGCTCAAATCGGCAAATTGGGCATATCCAGTACGTTGACGGGAACCAAAGATATTGACAACGGCCGAGTAACTGGAGGTCTAAGAGAAAACCTAAATATTGGAAGGCTCGGTATTGACGGCAGTCTATCAAGGAACAACTTAAAAAATGGACTCGGTATACATCGCAACGCAGACGGTGGACTTGATTTAAATCTAGGACTATTGGATATTGATCTAACCAAAAACAAGGAACAGCCTGCAGCTGGTCAAACAGCTACAAAAGCAGAAGTAGAGGCCGTGGGAATTGGTGCTAATGCGAACTCCATTAGTAACACCGACAGTCAGACTCAACAATTTGGTAGACTCTCAAGCACTGAAACACACTCAAAATCGAATGCGGTTGGCTCAGTGCTAGAAGGATCTACTAGGGGTCAAGCTAGTGGTATTGCTGGAGGTGAGCCCTCATATGTGGCCTCCGGTTGGCGCAAACGACGTGTAGCGCGTCAGGCTCAGTTTTACTTCCCTGATGAGTTTGATTCCAATCCGAATGGTCAGAATATTGGAAATGATTTTCAACGCCCTCAACGTCACCCGGAACGAAGACGTCCGCCTCATCATCGCCGGAACAACCAACAACAAGCCAATGCTGAGGGAATATCTAATAACAACATCGCTCTATTCCAGCAACAAGCTGGCGCCAATACCAATTCCCATAATACAGTCAACGATTTGGGTAAATTTCAGGACAGCACCGGTTCAGGTATTTCATCCAATATTGCCAATGATGGATCCGCGGGCCAATTGAGTGCTGCCAACACTGCACAGCAAAGCTATGAAACAGAACAAGGATACGGAGACAAGAATGCAGCTCAAAGCCAATCACTTAATTTTGACAAGGACTCGACTCAAGCCACTTCCTCGAACGCTGACACAAGTCATGTAAAGACAGCCGATTCTGACAGAATTAATTCTAATAGCGGTGCTACCAGCAATCAGCAAACTCAATTCGGGTCTGCCACCAACACCGCCCAAAGCAATACTGGTACTTTCGAAGAAGGAGGTCGTGAGGGCGCCAATAGCAATGCGAATAGTCAGTCTACTTTCCATGGGATGCATGGTGATGTCAGTGCTGCCAATACAGGCACCAAAAGCGAGTCAATTCGTGAAGCCGACGGTTCTATCCGCAACTCAGCTTCGAGTCAGGCAGCAAGTTTCTCCAACAATGGAGGTCCTGCTTCAGCCTCTGCATCGTCATCTTCTGGCACGGGACCTAATGGGTCCTTCACTAATGCCCAAGGCCAGGCACAAACAAACAATGCTGCGAGTAATGCACTTAGCCAAGGTGGAATAGGCGGAGGACGCCGTGGCTTTCATCCATTCGCCAATGGTCAAGCTGGAGCCTTTGGTAACTTCGGCAATTTCAATGCCTTCGGTTAGAATATAATAACATTTCTTACGCACAAAAGGAACAATACAATGTATTCTTCCTTCCATACTCTTTATTTATGTGATTTCTTTTATTGCACCTCATCGCACCTTAATCATAGCATAATGTAGGAAAATATATAGTAATATCATTTATTTATAGGTATTCGTGCAAAAAGAGAGCTGAACGATGATGGGCCCTCCTTTCAAGACAGCACAGGTTCAAGTATTTCATCAAATATTGAAAATGATGGATCCGCGGGCCAATTGAGTGCTGCCAACACAGTGCAGCAAAGCTATGAAACAGAACAAGGATACGGAGACAAGAATGCAGCTCAAAGCCAATCACTTAATTTTGACAGGGACTCGATCCAAGCCACTTCCTCGAACGCTGACACAAGTCATGTAAAGACAGCCGATTCTGACAGAATCAATTCTAATAGCGGTGCTACCAGCAATCAGCAAACTCAATTCGGGTCTGCCACCAACACCGCCCAAAGCAATACTGGTACTTTCGAAGAAGGAGGTCGTGAGGGCGCCAATAGCAATGCGAACAGTCAGTCTACTTTCCATGGGATGCATGGTGATGTCAGTGCTGCCAATACAGCCACCAAGAGCGAGTCAATTCGTGAAGCCGACGGTTCTATCCACAACTCAGCTTCGAGTCAGGCAGCAAGTCTCTCCAACAATGGAGGTCCTGCTTCAGCCTCTGCATCGTCATCTTCTGGCACGGGACCTAATGGGTCCTTTACTAATGCCCAGGGCCTAGCAAAAACAAACAATGCTGCGAGTAATGCACTAAGCCAAGGTGGACTCGGTGGAAGACGCCATGGCCACAAACCATTCAGCCATGGTCAAGCTGGTGCCGTTGGTAACTTGAACAATTCAGTTAGAACACAATAACGTTTTTTACGCACAAAATGGAGAATAAAATTGATTGCTCCTGCCACATGTGTTTTGTTTTATTGCACCTCACCGCACCTTCATCATTGGGAAAATGTGGCATAATATACCGAAATTTCATTTATTTATAGGTTTTCGTGGAAAAAGAGAAGCTTCAGACCTTGAGCCGCGTACATTCGATACGATTTCGAACCTCTTCCAGCAGATGTTCCCAGCATCGAACCAATGCAACCAGTGCAATACATTCCTATCGATTTTCAACCAACAATGCTGCTATTTGCAACCGCAGCCGATTCCCCCGCCAATACCACCATTACCGCCGCTTTTACCACCTCGTCCACTATATCCGATCTCATCACCAGTATTCCCTCCCTGGTACATTCAACCTTCAGCTACTCCATGTTGTCCAACATGTGCACCGCGAATTGTGGCATTCCCCTGCGGTCGTGGTAGCGGTCAACCATTCCCTCCACCGTACTACTATGGCTGACATGCAACAAGATGCTGTAACACACACCCTCCAAAGATTACCAGAAAAAAAAAACATACAAAGCAGTCCAATAACCATTAAGCGTCCTGCCCTCCTCCATGCTTGTGATAAGGCCACGAAATTTATACTCCGATTAACGCGCCACATTATTATTTCCGTTCTCGTTTTTTGCATCTCACTCATAGTCCTAGAATTGGTTTTTCTCTGCTCTTGTTTTACAACCAGCTCAGCAGGATCTCGCCTGGAAAAATAGAGAGTAGGTTACAACTTCCTTTATCAGTGAACGATGCATACGGCTGGGAAAACAGGCAGCTGAGAAGAAATATTAACAAAGTTTTCGGGTAAAAAGTTTTCCAGGTACCAGAACACAATGTTATCTATTTGGGGTGGCATCTTCTACGTATTATTATTGCCTTACCTTTCGTCCTTGAGATACCATACCTCATCGTTTGTTTCAGTATTAAATTGCTCGCGTGCCTAAAGGTAAGGCTCTGTTGAAGTTTTTGTTGCGTTCTCTTTTAATTTTTGAATGTAAATGAAAGTATACGAGAGGAGTACGTAATTAATATAAATTTTTGGAATAAAAAAATGCAAACTGCTGAAAGGACTTTGTTGTAAGTCAGACATTTGTATATTTTTTAATTATGTATACAAATTGAATTGGGGGATAAACATAACACATTTTGCGAGGTTGAGGTGGAGGTTGAAGCAAGCTGCGATGACGACATCAATCATCGCGTAAGCGTAGGCTGCTGAGAAGTTACGATTTTGTATTGAACATATCCTTAAAGTGGGGAATAAAATAAATATGTTAGTTTTTGTTATGTAGTACTCCAGAATAGATTTATTTGCGCATCTTGTACGCATAATAAGATGCTTCGTGTGCAAAAGGAGTAAGCGTTCACAAATTTAAAAAAATAAAAAGAACATCTGTGAAATTTGACAGCAGTAACAGAAAAGTAATTCAACGCCATCATAACTTGCAACTTCAACTTGCCAAATTAGATAGTGGAGATGAGAAGGAAAAAAGGCGAAAATTAGATAGTGGAGATGAGAAGAAAAAGAACGTTTGCTGTCAAATCTTACACCGCGATCTGTACTTTACTGGATTGTTCTTGATTATCTTTAAAATTCGTGTTGAATATTTTTCCAATCGTTTCCTGAGCTAGGTTTTTGAATATGCTTCAATCGGATTAACCCGCAATTTGAAAAGTCGATAAGAAGTAAAATCGTAAGTAAGTAAAATGAAGTGTGAAGTCACAAAGTGATTTTCCTGAGGAATATCACTACTAATATTAACCGCCGGCCGTATATGCTGAATTGCCTAATCCCAATATGGTAAGTCCCATATGAAAAATGTGAACTGGTAACAAAAGGTGCACTGAATAACGAGCTGTAGATAACTTTAAGGCATTGCATGCCCAACTGGAAAATCATTATTATTAGCTTAAGGAGGCCTAACATGGAGCCACTGTACGATAACTTTGGCGCAGCAAAAAAGTTAATTTATCAATATGGGATAGGGGATCTATCTCCCCCATTAAGGCGGAACAGACAATTTGCTAAAAAAAAACTTAAAATGGGTTTTGTTTGATAACACACTTATATAGGGTCTTTCATTAGGGACTTGACAACTTCTTTTTTAAATAAAATGCAAATTACTAGTGTAAGAATCGTAATCAAAATTAAATGAAAAAAACCACATCGTTAAAGAACATTCATTATATTGCTAAACATATGATTTTTAATTTTTTTATAAGGTATCTTTGAACGTCGGTCACTGGCAATTGGCAGGTGGCAATGGTGCGATGGTAGTGTATTCACTAAAGTGATTGGCAGGTCGTGCGTTCGAATCCCGACCAGGGCCATGATTTTTATAAATTGAATACACACAACAAAAACTGATCTCCCTAAAACAATTTAGGCGCCACTGTTGAGAAATAAAAAATCCCATCGCACCAAACTTCTTTCCTATCCTTCTATTCTTTCTGTAAGTAGCACCCAAAAATAGGCAATGAATTGCTGGGAGCTACTTGCGCAACAAACTAAATGCCTGCGCTGTGGTTTTACCATTATAAGGGTACTGTGTCACTACAGAAAAAAGAAATCCCTTTAGCGAACGCAAATTATAAAAAAAAAAAAAAAAAAAAAAAATACCGATCCTGTAAGAAAAGAGAAATAAAGGAACGCGATGAGCCATAACCAAGCAAAATGATAACATTTACAAACTAAACGGCAAGCAGGTATAACTACAGAGCTCGTACTCAAAGCAACAGCGGAACCACGAAACCTCGCCACACACACCTTCGCATTCCTTGCTTAGGGGAAACCGGCGAGCGCTTCGAACACATGGCCGTGCACTAAAATACTCTTAAGCGGCCCTTACACGGTCAATCGCTTGACATCATGCGTCGTGTATGTGTGGATTGACGATACCCCTTACACAGTTCAATCGATTGACGATTTTTATTTTTTGCGAGTTTTCGTGGTGTACGATGGTGCGATGAAGGAAACGGACGAATGTATTACATATATTGCTCTTGCAATACATTCTTGAATTTTACTGCGAGATACACACGGATATTCGATGTCTTGAATGAAACTAATTTCATTAAAATACCAAAGAGTTACTTCACTGAAATTATCAACACCGGATCCGCTTTTGTTTAATACATTTAAATGTTTTACCTCGCGCCGAAAATTCATTCTCAACGTATTTATTTTTCTGGTGACATCCGCTTTTTGTGCACCAGGATACTTTTCTTTATACTTTTGCAGTAAAACTTCATAATCTTGCATTTTTTTGTTTCGGTCGCAATTATCTTTTCCTTTTACATCCCACAAACTCGGTAATGACCGATAGGTTTCAATTAATTCCGATACAAATGCTCGGTCTTCATCGTCCTTCAGTTGTCCGCACATGTTTTCGCTTTCGCGACACAAAACACAATGAAGTAATTACGTCAATCCAACCCTTACACGTATCAATCGGCATGACGGTCATCATGCAAAATCAAACTTGCTTTGATTTTCGTCAATCAGACTTCACCAAATGTGTGTGACTCATACAGATACATTTTCACAAACACATGCTAGTGATTCACGTCATTCGATTGACCGTGTAAGGGCCGCTTTATGGAATGATCAGGCGGAACTATCGGTTTCGCACACGCGCACAAACTCATGTTTCACTGGCGGTCGCCTCACACACCATCAGACTTTCCTCTCTTCAGGGGAAACTGGCTTATCAAAACAAACCAACTCACACAAGCGGGAAAAGGGATACAGCACCGCTACACACAACCCGCCATCGGCACCTTTTTGTTTTACATTATGAACACTAAACAAACATCAGACAGCAAACGATCCGATTTATTATTATATATGTATTTCTATATCTTAGCACATTAAAAAAATTATGGAAACATCAGATAGCTAACGATCTCTTTTCTAAAATACCATGCAAGCTATATAACCAACTGACTCAGTGAATTACTCGCCCCTCATAGCGTTGTTTTTTATACCCTATTCTAAGGGTATATTAATTTTGACGCATAGTTTGTAACATAGCTTAACATTGCCCGTAGACCCCCAAAAGTTACTATATTTATGATCAGCATCGATAGTAATGTCGATCTAGCCATGTCCGTCCGTCCGTCCGTCCGTCTGTCGGCAAAAATTAGGCCTTTAAACTGGACCTAGAGAGCTGAAATTTTAACCATATACTCTCTAGGGTCCCGAAATAATCAAGTTTACGAATTTTTGAAATCCGCCCACAGACACACCCACAAACTCAAAAAAACTAAATTTTTGAAAAAATCGAATTTTGAGCTAGAAAGCTGAAATTTTTCATATATTATCTATGACTCCTAAAACTGCTCGGGATAGAAAATTTTCAAAATCCGCCCACTGACACGCCCACAAATAAATAAAACATTTTTTTGAAAATCCAAAATTTGAGCTAGGGAGCTGAAATTTATAATATATACTATCTAGGGGCTCTTTATGCTCATGTGTAGATATTTTCAAAATCCGCCTACTGACACGCCCACAATTAATTTTTTTTTTGAAAATTCAAAGTTTGAGCTTGGGAGCTGAAATTTATAATATATACTATCTAGGGGCCCTTTATTCTCATGTGTTAATTTTTTTTAAATCCCCCTACTGACACGCCCACAATTAAATAAAACAATTTTATTGAAACACCCAAGTTTGAGCTAGGGAGCGTTTTTTTTGATAAAATCCTTTAAATGTTATATAACAAAATATGTAGAGCGTTCTTACCAATTCAACCATACTTAGACTTTTGTCACGCCCATTTATGAGGGATAGGAATAAGAATAGGGTATCCAACAGTTCGCCCAAGCGGACTGTAGCCCGTCCCTATGTTTCTTTCCGCAGTTTGGTATAACTATTGAACTACTTTCACTAATGCACTTTTCAAATAACTATGTCCACCTGTGTGGAAAAACACTCACAGACTGGTTAATCCTTTCCTTCCGACAATTCAATGAACATGCAAATATGCGATGTTGCCAGAAGGACTACTTCGAACTACATGCTGTCGCTAGTCTAAATATTGCAAGATCAACATTTTCTGTTCTGCTTACCAAAGTCGTTTACACTTGAGATATGTCAAAAAAAAAAACGATTTTCGATGACTCGGCAGCACATTTCGACCGATACAACCGCTATTTCTCGTTCAATATTGGCTATGAGCTCCTCTAACGTCGCCGGCTTGTTGGCATAGAGCAATGATTTAACGTAGCCCCATAAAAAAAAAGTCTAGTGGCGTTAAGTCACACGATCTCGGCGGGTCCGTTTCTCGAGATAACGCGTTCACCGAACTGAGACTTCAATAACTCGATTGTTGCACCCGCTGTGTGCTCATATGATTTTGCTATGAAACTCTTTATTTTCTTCCATCATGTCCAGAGCCCACTTCCAGAACGTACGTCGCTTCATATGATTAAGTGGCTTTAGTTCTTGAGTCAGCTTGATCTTGTAAGGGTGTTGGCCATGATTTGTATGCAAAATTCACTATAATGTGGTGTGGGAGAGGCCCAATTCTTGAGAACGACGTGAAATTGACTGAATTGGCTGGTTTTTTTTTTACTACACTATCAGCTCTGTGTCGTGGAGTGCTTAAAGCAAGCAACTATCACGAGCAGAAATTGCCGGCACAAAAAGTGCTCTCACAGGCTCATCATTTAATGCAGGTGTTAGTAAGGACAAAACAATTAAAAATACAATAATTATGTACCTACAAAATACTAACACAGACACAAAATAATGCAAACAATTTAAGACATTAAAGCATTATTACGCAAAATATTTTTAAGCTTAATTTTACTAATATGCAAGTCAATCACATGATCATTTAGATTATAGATTCTACTCATGCGACTAATAGGCTCATGCTTCCCATAATTCGTTCTATGATGGGGGCTAAACAATAGTTCAGCACTGCGCAAATTATGGGCACCACCACGAAAATTAAAGCCAATAGACGACAGCAAGTCAGGTGCATCTATTTGACCGGATATAAGCTGCTGTAAAAAAATGATATCGCTATTAAGCCTTCGTTGAGAAAGGGGTAACATTTGAAGAAGCTTAATACGCTGACTGTAAGGAGGAAGGTTAAAAGGATCATCCCATGGAAGTCCTCTAAGTGCAAATCGAATAAATTTACGTTGAATGGCCTCTATTCGATTTGAATGAATGTTGTAGAACGGCGTCCAAACTTGTGAAGCATACTCTAGAATCGGACGGACAAAACAATTGTACAATGACATAGTAACGTATGGGTCATTAAATTCTTTCGCCCACCTTTTTACGAAGCCCAGCATAGAATTAGATTTATTAACAATAAAATTGATGTGCTTGGCAAAAACCAGTTTGGGATCGAAATAAACCCCAAGATCCTTAAAATTATCAACATTACAAGGAATATGTTCAGACAAAGAATATTGAAAGGTGGAAGGTATATTCTTTCTAGAGAATGTCATATGTTGACATTTAGTGGGGTTCAGGGATAAACCGTTTTTATCACACCAATTGGCGAAGCTATTAATGTCAGATTGAAGAAAAATTCTATCTTGCTGACTAGTGATAGATTTAAATATTTTCATATCATCAGCGTAGATCAGGATATTACTGTGATTTATACATGCTTTAACATCATTAATGGCTAGTATAAATAGAATTGGTCCGAGGTGACTACCTTGGGGAACTCCAGACTCAGCGGTAAAAGATACAGATAGCGATCCTCTGGTTTGCGACAGACGGCAGCGATATTCTCCAGACTTCAGGCAAAACGTAGTCTCATTGGCACGTCAACATCAAGCAGCGAATATTCTGACTCAAATTTATTCACTAGACTATGAGTTGCTTGTCTACTTGATTTTACTGAATATTTTGACATTGACAGTTCGGTAATCGGTTTAGGGATGCGTTCAAACTGAAAGTTTGAAGTTGTCGAGGCGCTAATGAAAGACCCTTTAGATACACGACCACAGAGTCGAAAGAGACAGCATAATAGCTATTATATTGAGCAATAGCTTCACAGCGTTACAATGTTAAAGTAAAGCCAAGTCGGCAATCGAAAAAAAGTAATTGAACATTATAGCCTCATAAGTTTTCCTTTTTTATAAGTACATACTCAGATAACAAATGTCAAAATCGATATATAAAAAGACTCAATAAAGAATCTGAATCTCTGACCCTTTAGTTAGGAAGCTTCCTTTAATTTCAATTTCAATTTCAAATGAATGAACAACCGGTTCTTGCGATTGCTACTTGTAGGCGCTTAGAAAAATGTTGGCCTGATCATATTAAAGATCGATTAACAATCAAACCCCATTTCAGGATGAGCTGAAATTCGTGGCTTCAATATCGAAGTGTGTAGATTGCTTGCAGACGCTGTTCCGGGTTCGAGGAAAAGGATTTTTCAGAAATATGAAATGGAAAATAGACCAGTAATAAGGATACAATAGATCTTTTAGGTGGCAGTGTCGGCCATTTTTGCAAGCGAATGCATATAAAGGGTTTTTTAACAGGGACGCTACAAAAGTAGACCGACAGGGACAGCAAACGACGCCGAATTTCTTGCCGCTCTTTTGACATTTCTCTTCAGTAAGGTTTGCCATTTCATAATGGAAAGACATACGAGCCAACAACGAGTCGAAATTATTGAAATTTACTACCAAAATTCGGAGTCAGTGGCCTCAACGTTAAGAGCGCTACGTCCAATTTATGGTCGTCATAATCGTCCTAGCAGATCAACAATTGAGCGGCTAGTGGAAAAATTTGAATCCACCAGCACAGTACAAAATGTTCCCGTGCCAGTGAGACAAAGAAGTGCCCGTAGTGTCGAGAATATTGCTGCCGCTGAGGCTTCAGTTGAAGAAAGCCCAAATGTGTCTCTCACACGTCGTTCTCAAGCGTTGGGCATCTCTGTGACGTCGTTGTGGCGAATTTTGCGAAATTTTTGACCCCAATTGGATGATATGGACTTGGAGGACATGTGGTTCCAACAGGACGGCGCCACAAGCCACACAACGAATGCCACAATCAATTTATTGGAAACCAAGTTTGGAAACCGTGTTACCTCACGAAATGGTCCAGTCGCTTGGCCGCCTCGTGCGATTTGACGCCGTTAGACTATTTCCTGTGGGGCTACGTCAAGTCTATGGTCTATGACAACAAGCCAGCGACGATTGATGAACTTCGTACGAATATCGAACGTGAAATTGCAGCAGTATCGTCCGATTTATGCTTGAAAACCGTCGAAAATTGGGTTCAGGGTCTGAACTTCTGCAAGCGTGCCCGTGGTGACCATGCAAAAGAAATCGAGTTCCATACATAATGGTATCGAACGTACTTTCACAGGAATAAAGAATTTCATTGATATCCAAAACCATTTTTGTTTTGTTTAAAAAAACTTTTGTAGCGCTCTTATTGAAAACCCCTTTATGTATAACAAAAATCACACATTTAGCGTTCTTAGTTTAAAGGGAACTTCCTGCCCCATTATTTTTGCAAACCTGTACCACCGTTGTCTATCTTATAGTGTTTCTAGTTATAAAAATGTATTCACTCGTTTAAACCCAAATACAGCTAGGAAATATGGCAAGTAAATAGATTTGACTTGGATGCAGAGTCATTGAAAGGAATGAGTGCCGAGAGCTCGTGTCCATCTGAAGTTAATATTCAATGGCCACAATGCTTCCACTAATACCTGTACATGACATCTAAACTGTGACCTTCAAATTATAGTCATAAGTTAAGATACATATGCTAATATATGTACGAGTAAGTACACACATCCTTATATTCCGATATAAAAGATTAATCCGAAGCAAAAACTCTAGTATTTTTGTCCTCCACCCTATGTCACATATCAAGTTGTTCATCATGCTTTCGATACTAAAGCTAGAGTCCCGGAACGTATTAAAACGGATATTCTACACACAAGCAATTTTCTTTGCGACATTTCTATCCTCATTCAGCTGGGATAACAGTAACAAGCAGAGTGGCGAACAAAAAACATCCTTTTTGGCATACCCACTACATGTTGCATAAAGAATATTCAGCAGCCCGCGCTGAACAACGGTGACAACAACGTATAACATCACACTGTGGGTTTAATACGACATCACGTGATGTGTAATAATGTATTACTTGATATATGAGGGGCGGGAGGGGTCAGGATAGTGGATGAATGGTGCGATAAAAAGAGAAATACAGCTTCCTCTTTGGCAGGAGAATGACTATGGCGAAAACGAGCTATTGGAACGTTCTTATAGATTTTGCATGAATGCATGAATTTCCGGTTGGACGGAACTTCTCCGGGCTCTGTCACTCTACACAGATATCCCTTTCACCATTCAACCCAAGCAGCAACATCAGCGCTTCCTACAAATTCCAGCTGAGAGTGTCATCATAAATTATAAATTTTCAATGTAAATGTGAGTGATGTTCTGTTGAAGTGGAAGAATGCTTTAAAGGTTTCGCAGTAGTCAATTTTTAATTTCTTGTTTTAGGTACGGCGAACCTAAAATTAATGGTGACAATACTCAATACGTGACCTAACTTGTGCTTTATAAAAAAGTAGGAGCTGCTTCGGGATAAAATACCACTTTGCTCTGAAAAGGTAACTCAGTCTTACGAAAGCAGGCTTTGTTGTAACGGGTGGGCCATCTAGTGGTTTCTTTTTAAATCATGGGTTATTTTGACACTGACATCTGTTTCCCGCTCGAAATCTTGACAGAAAGTCAGTATCATACCTCCGCGGAACGAAATGAGTCCTTGAACAGCGTTTTGAAATATTGCAAACTTATTTCCAAAGTGAGTGCTGTGTAGCCTCTTGAAAGGAAGTTTTGGTCGAAATGAAGCACCCACCGCGCCTGCTGTACGCAAGTTTGTGCAAAAATTCCGTGAGACTGGTATTCTAGTGGACAACACATGGTTCCCGTCGTCGTACGGTGCGCACAGATGAGAATGGGGGTACTGTAGAGAGCGTGAGACTGAATTCACGAACATCAACTCGCCATCGATCTTAACAGCTCAACATTTCACGCACTAGTCTGAGGAGAATTCTGCACAAAGATCTCGGATTATTCGCTTACAATTGACTCAGCAATTGAAGCCGTACGACCATCCGCTTCGCAGTTCGGGCCTTAGAGCAGCTTGAATTGGATAACGATTTTGGGGAAAAATCATCTTTTCTGACGAGGTGCATTTTCATCTCGACGGCTACGTTTACAAACAAAATTGCCGCATCTGGGCCTCGGAAAACCCGCACGTTTAGCCTGTGATATTGCCATCATTGCAACCTGTTTAGCAGCTATTGTCACCGCCAGAAGCTCAGCTTGGAAGACGGTGCTGTGGTCGGGGAGCCTGATCGAGCTAGATACTCCGAGTACTTCGGAATAAAATCCCGCGCCAACGTCAGTATCTGTCTTGGAGCCATCAGTATAGATGGGTATCGTTGATTCATGGACTGGCAATTGACCTTCATGCCAGTCTTCCCTGCGTAAAAAAGAGAGAGCAAATGGTCTTACAAATTCTAGATGGGGAGTGACGTAGTCTGTGCATACATTACCACCCGTGAAATTCTGTAGCATCTGCGCATGTCCCGTTGTACTGGGTTTCCAGTTTTCTATTTCACTGAGCCGCAGAGCACTGTTCTTGTACAAAAGGTGTAAGGGTCTTAGATTTAGGATCATCTCAAACCCCGCTGTCTTTTGGGATTAGGACCCCAGGTTTTGCCGAAAATTCTGTTACAAGCATATAGAGCTATCACTGCCTTCTTTGCTCTCTGTTTTATATTGAGGCTCCAGTTTAATTTCCTATATAGAATCACGCCAAGATACTCGTACTTCGCTTGTTCCGATATTTTTAGTGGAGTTCCATCAAATGGTGGTCGATTAAACTGCGGTATAATCTTTTTGTTGGTGAAGAGGACCAGTTTTGTCTTCTGTCGGTTAACCGCAATTCCGCAGTTTCTGTTCCAGGTATCAACCATGGATAACGCGTTCTGTATTTGTTCGCTTAAAGTGGAGCTTTAAGAGTGCTACCAGTGATAAGTCGTCAGCGTATGTTACTGCCTTGACTCCTCTAAAGTTATTTTCAATCAGGATTTCGTTTACAAAGAGTTTCCATAGAAGGGGTTATAGGACTCCGCCTTGAGGAATTCCGCTAGATGGTGACACCTTTATTATTTCAATACCTAACTCTGAATTGATGCTGAGTTGATGATTATGGCATTCTCCATATTAAGGTTTACTAGGGCTCTTTCTATCACTTCTGCTTGGAAATTGCTAAAGGCGCCTTCAATGTCCAGGAACGCGGATAGTGTATATTCCTTTTCCTTTAATGTCTTTTCTATGGTACTGACGACACTGTGTAGAGCTGTCTCTACACCTTTGCGTTTTATATACGCATGCTGAGCCGGAGATACATTTTCCGGACTCAGCTTACTTCGAATATAAATGTCAATCAGTCTTTCAAAGGTTTTTAAAACAAACGAAGTTAAGCTGATTGGCCTGAAATCGTTAGCGGTAGTGTGGCTGGGTTTGCCAGCTTTGGGTATAAAACCACCTTAACTTCTCGCCATACTCACAAAGTATGTGCGTGCAATAATCTTTTGGCGTGCTTCCTTAGAAGGCAATGTCCGGCCAATTGTCATTCTAATCTGACATCTACTTAGTTTCAGGATCGCTAAAGGTTTGTAAAGGATAATTATATCACGTAGATTTTCGAGTAGATACCGCTGACCAAATCCAATGCATTCGAAAGTATTAAGTAAAGTAAGCAAGGTTACGCAATTAAGGACATGGAACTGCGGCTTTATATCTGGTTTTACTACTTTTGCATTTGAAATTTAACGGAGAAATATAGAAAATACAAATAGCAATGTTTCCGTTAAAAATGTGTTATCGAATATCTGACAGAGCCAAAGAAATTTCACCACGTTGATGAAGATGGAGTTCCCGCCGAACTATGCCATCTTAAACGTCTACGATTTACCATAAAAAATAGTTCTATTGTCATTCTTTTGAATTAATTCAGTCAGCAACCCCGATTAACATAACTGAAACTGTTTCTGTGGTATTATTAATGATATCAATATATGTACATGGTTATACATGTATATTTGTATACCGAAAATTGACAATATTTGTTCGTTCTAAGCCTGCGGATAATATTCTAATGCAGTGCTAAACTGCACGTACGAGTATAAAGAGCCTTTGCTAGCGTTGGAGACTGGCAATCGAAGTATAATCGTGGTTGTGATCAGTTGAACCAATATGACTTTGAAGATCTTTATTACAGTTTATTGCTTGTTTGCGCTGGCATCTCATTGTAAGCTAATTTAAATCAGACTCTGATCGTGTTTAACATTTCGTTTTATTTTAACAGCATATTGTCGCAGTGTTCAACCGGTGCGATCGAAATTCTTTGAACGGGATTCGGAAGTTGATTTAGTGGCTGAAGAATCCAAAACTAAGGTTCAGAGCCCTCAACAAGGTCGTGTATTTCCCAACCCTATTATTGCAAAGAAACTTTTGCTGCTGAAATTCAAAGCATTGGCTCCTATTAAACTATTGCTCTTGCGGTCGGAGAATGGAGAAGAAACTGAACTGGTACCTATTTATGAAACATCTTTTGTTCCATCGGATGTTGAAATGATCGCCACTCCCGGCGGTCTCACAGGCCATGAGGATGTCCAGGCTATTGCCATTCCATCGGAGTTAGCTAACAAAAATGGCATCGTCCAAGCACTGCAGCTAACAGGATCTAAGGAACCACAACATGTCAAAGTTCCCACTGAGGAGGATCAACCTCTAGATGTAAATGAGGATGATGAGCAACAAATTCTTGTAGATGCAGTCCAACCGTCAGCCCTCCGCTCATCGCTCCTTGGCACTACCAAGGAAAATAGTCCATTCGAAGAGAGCTCGCTCTACCTATATCCATACCAAGAGAATAAGGGAAACAAACCATCTCATCAAACAAAATATCGTTATTTTAACTAGTTCCATAGGTGAAAATATATTCTTAGTTTAGATCGATAAAGTCAGTGTTGCCAACAGAACGTATTAAACAAATGAAATAAAACGAAACAATAAAAATAGATAAACAAACAAAATACCAAGTTAGCCGGAAGCAATGAAATCACGAAGAAAACGTTTATGTTAAGCCAATTTCTCTTGAAGCTGCTTATGATTAACGGGCCGCACCAATACAAGTTTAGTGAGAAGCTTCAATTTATAGTCCTATTCATCGTTTGCCGGGCGCCATGGTTCAATGGTTACTGTGTCGGACTAATCGAAAGGTCCAAGGTTCAATTCCCGCAGGGCTCAAGTAAGATCTTGAGTTTTTTTTCCACTGCCCCACCTCTTTCGAACGTCTGACAAACATCCAATAGTATCAATTGTCATGAGAAGCTTCTCAAATTTGCCGTTCGACTTCCACTTCGCAGTTTTATAACCAACGACCATACCACGTCGAGTTAATCGGTTCTCGTCAGATCACCGTAATTAAACGACGTTGGGCGCGGTTAGTACGTAGATGGGGGACCGTTTGAGAACAACCGCGTGTCATTGGCCAGTCCCATCTACAGAGTTGAGGTAGATAATATACGTGGTATCACAATGGACCTAAATTGGTCTAAGTGTGTCGGCTTCTGCCGACAGCCACATAAACCTAACCTAACCCTCCACTTCGCAGTGAAAGTGGTTGGAGAAGATAGGTTTAAGGCCCTCTATTGGCCGTTAATGCCTAATATTTATTTATTTTTATTCATCGTATGCAAACGGACATTTAAAAAAAGAGACCACTTGTTTAAATTGCACATTAAATTTGTTATTGATAATGCTAAGAGTACACGACATGTAAAAACTACATTCTCATGTGGACGTGACGTAATTTTGACGTCAAAGTCGATCACAAATCCTTCATTCCGTGTTCATATTTAAATGGATCTTAGTGTCAAATGCACGTGATGAAACGAAATTCTGCCTTTACATTGTACTCTTAACATGACGCGTTTGTATATCCTATCCTTAGGGTATACAGTGTGTTCACAATTATGTGAACCTTGGGTCATATTTATGAACTATTCCAATATATGAACCGAAAAAAATTCTTGGTGCTACTCAGTTATATGAACTAATATTCTAATATAAATTAACCTCCAAAGTCTGAGACAAGCACTACATTCTAAAGAGATTCAAGGCTTGTAGAAGAAGAAACAAAAATTAACCCACAAATTCTTACAGTTCTCCTCACGGGGCACTCCAGACTCAGGGAGCACCTGAGGAAAATAGATATATCCAAGGACGGACTCTGCAGATTGCGCATTGAAACCATTGAAACTCCAGACCACATACTGGGGATAAGATATTTGGGCAGCCGCCAAATAACAGACAAGGACATACAAACCATGAACCCATGGCCATAGCTCGTTCTCTAATTCCTCAAGGTAACTGGACTGGACGCTGTGCTGTAAGGAGTATCACCTGCCAAGGCTTAATCAGAGCAAGGCCCACGTACGTTTTATAAAAGAATGTATTTAGAGGGAACTCTGAAGGAAGGTACTAACCTCTATAAGCAGGGGACACTGTAGACCAAAAGGTCGAAGTGTACTATACCCTCACTATTGTTATAAGTATTGGTTGTCCCAGTTAAGCAGTATACTCATAAAGTGGTGATTCCTGAAGGAGAAAAAATTATATTTGAGGGGGGGGGGGGGGAGTCTATTCTCACCCTATTTTAAGTTATAGTCCATCAAAGTCGGTTACCTCTAATTTGGAGGTGTAACCAAACCCCTTTCACCAATATTGAGCTACACATAGATCCGCAGAGCCAAAATCGATGAAACTTCTACCAGATGCTATTTAGGCAGTTATAACACCCCCTTTTTTTAATTTTTTTTACCTGCTCAAGTTTGGGCTCTGCGCGGTGATCGAGTAATCGACCACCCTCCCATACCGGTGCAAAAGCAAATTGAATAAATAAACGAGACATTTTTTATTGTGTGAGATTGCTTTACTATTGATGGAAAAGGCCATTGCGACTACATTTTTCCATATTGCGGAACATATTGAAACATTCTCGGTGCAAAACCACGTCGCATTTCTTGCATTTGAATGAGGCGTGTTTATGGCAATGTCGGCAACGAGGAGATTTTGGAATTTTCTCCAATGTGTGACTCACCTTATCCATGCGGATTTGATTCAACTGTTGCTGCTGTCAATTTGGCAAGATTTGGGATCTTTGTATTTCTGGTTTGGCGACATAGACATTCAGCGACAAACACCTGGAATTCGAGGCGGTCCTTTGCCAACTTTCCTTTCAATTCTTGTCCTTTCTGCTTTTTGGCCTTAAATTTTCGCAAAACGCAATGACATTTCCACGCATGTACCATTGCTGCATCAAGTGCGTTCTTCACCAATGGCCAATACCATTTCTTCCCACGAACACGGATACGGTAATTATTCATTGTGTTGTGTTCAAATTAAGTCAATTTAAGTCAATTAAATGTTATTAATCTATGTAGTGCAACTTGCCCATTCTGGTTAAAATTTATGTTGAATGTCAGAATATTGTCGATTATGAGAAATGTCATTTTGCTAATACTTTAATCATGTAAAATTAGTCATTCGTTTTCCAACCATCAATAAATCAAGTTGCAACCCAAGAAGTGCTTAATACTTTAATCAAATACGAATTCAAGTTATTAAGTTCACCAAACAACATTTTGGTCGCTTCAAGCCGGATTTATTTTACACAAATCGACAATTATTTTTTACAATTTGCAACTTCAAATCATTTGTGCTGTGGAATTCCTGGGATTGCTGTTGGAGTCTCATCCCGTTGCAGTTTCGTGCCGTTGTATTGGCATCCCGTTGAAGAACCGTCCCGCTACATCGTTGGAACTGTGCATTTGGTGTTCAAATCCAAATCTGCCTGCTGGAATTGTTAAGTTAAGTTGAGTTGCATCCAAGTGGAGTCCGAGTACCTGCCAACAAAGGAAAGGCTAATTAAACAAAATTCATGTGAGTACGTCGTTGATGTTCAGTGCATAAAATAATCGTCCATATAAACTTTATTTGTGCTGTGTTTTACGTACGTCGTTTGGAAGCTTATCCCGTGTTGGAATATCGTCCCGGTGGATTGACGTGCCGTTCTTTATTCATCGTTGGAGTCTTGTACCGTTGAAGTCTGTGCCGTTGTCTTGCACCGTTGAAGTGAATACAGTTCCAGTCCGTAACATTTTGAGTGTCGTCATTTGTACCATTGGAGTCCACAGTACCTGAAGACAAGAAGTCAAGAAATCATTAAGGGAAATTTAAAGTGAGTGCGATTTTACTTACATTTTTATTATTCGTCCATAAATTAAACAAATTAAAATGAGTGCTGTTTCAATGAAAATATTTAAGAGATTGTGCAATCTAATTGGCAAAGAAAGTATAAGCTTCGGAAAAGTGAGTGCTGAAATTAAGACAAAAAATTATTTGATTAGTAGATTAAACGTTTTAGAGGATAATTTAAGGAAAATATGTGACCATTACGATGAAATGAATTCTGAGGATAATGAAGAAATTTCGAACGATAGTGAGGAATTATACGATGAAGCTATGGAAACTTACTTTCTGTATAAAACAATGTTATTGAATGAGCTAGATAGGTTAGATAGTCTCAACGAAAATTCGCGAGTTGAGAAGACAGCCAAAACTCAGAAATCTAATTCAAGCAATTCCGACAAAACTTCATATTCGCATGAGATTAGACTTCCATCCATCACTCCTCCGATTTTCTCCGGTGACTATAATAACTGGCGTCCGTTTCACGATCTTTTCGTCACATTGATACATGATAATTCGTCATTGTCTAAAATCGAGAAGTTAACATATTTAAAATCTTGTTTGAAAGGTAATGCTGCGTCATTGTTAGATTACCTCGAGGTCAACAACGATAATTATGATCAAGCATGGTCAATTTTAACCACGCGTTACGATCATAAGCGCATTTTGGTTAGTACGCAGTTGAAAATATTTTTCGATCAACCAATTATCAATTCTGAAACCGCAGATTCTATTAAGGGTTTACTGGATAAGTCAACCGAGGTGCTGCATTCGTTAAAGGGCTTAGGTGTTCCAATCGAGCATTGGGACACAATAATAATTTTTACCTTGCTTCAAAGGTTACCTAGGTCTACACAACAAATGTGGGAGGAAAAATTAGGGATGAGTAAGGATTTACCAACATTTAAAGAATTTTCGATCTTTTTGGAAACTCGATTTCGTTCTTTGGAAGTTGTGTGTCAACAAAAGGTCATGTCAAGGACATCATTTCAAGGAGATCAGAACAAGATGAAGTCAAGGGTGATGCATGTCAACTCCATTCATAAGGAAAAGCACAATTGTTCTGTTTGTCGTAGAGGTCAACACTCCCTTCGCTCCTGCTATGGTTTTTTGAGGTTAGACATTAGCGCTAGGGTTAAGATGGTGGAACAGCTAAGAGTTTGTGAAAATTGTTTGGCTTACAACCATAAGACCCAACAATGTCCAAGTCAGAATCGATGTTACCACTGCCAACAAAAACATCATTCGCTATTACACTCCTCCAATGAACAAAATCGTGTTCCATATAGTCACAACTCACACGGTCAAAACTCTAAGCCTAGTCATTTGCCACATTCAAAGCCACCATCTGCACCCGCTCAATCACATTCGAATTTCGATCCACAGCCGTTTATACCCAATTCCAACAACCAGTCATATCAGGCCTCAACCCAAGTTAATCCCAGCGCACCACCATTCAAACCATCGCATGATCAAGCTAGTACAAGCAGGGCTGCTCGCAACTACCACATTTCGCAACACAGAAACACACAAATACTGCTAGCGACAGCCATTGTGATGATACAATCTTCAACCGGAGACTACATCAAGTTGAGGGCGTTGATAGATCCAGGGTCGGAGGCCACTTTTATCACCGAAGCAGCTGCACAACAACTAAGGCTTAAGAAACGTCGCACATTTACTGAAGTCACTGGATTGGGTAACACTAAAAGCGGGTCTTGTCAAAACTACGTTGACTTTAAACTCAAATCAGCACAAACCGATTTCGTTACCGATGTTAGGGCGTTAATTTTCAAAACTTTAACAGGGCTGCTACCAAATAAGGAATTGGTTCCAAACAAATGGAGTCATATCCGAGGGTTAAAATTAGCTGATCCCTCCTTTCATAAGCCAAGACATGTTGATTTGCTCCTAGGTAACGACATCTTTTGCGAAATAGTTTTACCCGAAATAGTTCGAGGAAATGAGCCTATAGCTCCAATTGCTCAAAATACTCAGCTTGGGTGGATTGTTCTAGGTAGGGCCCCGATTGAGACCTGTCGAGTTCATCTGCAGACTTTTGACGTAGACACACAGATACGTAAATTTTGGGAAATCGAGGAGTCCCCGTTTAAGGAACCTGAGACGAAAGAAAACGCTGTATGTGAAGAGCATTTCCAGTCACACACTAGACGTCTGCCAGGAGGACGTTTTGAGGTTTCCTTGCCATTCAAGGACGGTATTCACCCAGCACTAGGAGAAAGTCAACAGGGAGCGCTACGCAGATTCTACCAACTGGAAAAACGATTTGAAAACAACCCATCGCTGCACACTCAGTATAAGAAATGTATAGGAGAATACTTACAGCTGGACCAGATGATTGAAGTAGATGTCAGCCGAGATGAAGTTCTTAAAACACCGTTCCATTACGTTGTGCCACATCATGCTGTGTTTAAGGAGTCCAGTACTACAACAAAATTGCGGGTGGTTTTCGATGCTGCCTTTAAAACCACAGACGGGACTTCCTTAAACGAACATCTTATGGTCGGACCTAAAACGCAAGCAAACATTATGGACATCATCTTAAAATGGAGGAAGTACAGGATTACCTTAACAGCTGATATCGAAAAAATGTACCGGCAAATTAAGATCAGTCAAGCAGATTCTTACTATCAGCTAATTTTCTGGCGTGAGAGCAGGATGGATCCTATGAAGATGTATAGACTGAAGACCGTGACCTTTGGAACAGCCTCTGCACCATATCTGGCTACTCGCACTCTAAACAAGTTGGCGGATGACGAAAAGGAGACTTATCCATCTGCAGCAAAAATGATACGAGAGGACATGTATGTCGACGACTTAGTCAGCGGAGCAGACACAATTCTGGAGGCCCAACAGAAATTAACGGAAATCAGCAATTTACTTTCATCGGCTAGCTTCAATTTACGCAAGTGGGGAAGCAACTGCGAAGAAGTTTTAAGTCTCGTCGCACCCCAAGAACGAGAAGTCAATTTTCTGCTGCCGTTTGAGGCTTCGGAACATATCAAGACATTAGGTATAAAATGGCTTCCTTCTAGCGACTCATTTTCTTTTCAGTGGGTTCACACCGAATCTTCTGACGTCACAAAGCGAACCATACTTTCAACAATTTCCAAACTCTTTGACCCACTAGGTTGGATATCTCCTTGTATAATCTCGGCAAAAATATTTATGCAAAAGTTGTGGCTGAAGGGTTTGACATGGGATGTACCGGTTCCAGTTGAGGTCCAGGAGGAATGGCTTTCTTTGCGATCACAGCTACCATTGCTGGAAAACATTCGTATACCACGTTGGATTTTCACTGAAAAGCAAAACAAGGAACTACAGCTACATGGGTTTAGTGATGCTTCTATGAAGGCATATGGGGCTGCAGTGTACCTAAGGGTTTTAGATAGTCAGAATAGAACTCACACTCAACTCATAATGTCAAAGACCAGGGTTGCACCACTGAACACCGTTTCACTACCTCGGCTTGAGCTCTGTGGAGCTGTTATGCTAGCCCGACTTTTAAACTACATCGTTGAAGTTTTGCAGTTAGGGGACGTTGAAACCTTCGCGTGGACTGATTCGACTATCACGCTGTGTTGGATAACAGCGCCACCATCGAAATGGAAAACGTTCATTAGTAATCGAGTCGCAGAAATTCAGAGACTGACCAATACCAATATTTGGAAGCACGTTCCTACGCAATATAATCCAGCGGATTTGGCTTCTCGAGGAACATCACCATCGGACCTACAAAACAACAGTCTTTGGTGGAAGGGACCGGATTATCTACAAACGAATTGGTTATTTTCTCCCCCAAGTCAACCATCTACGTTGGAAACGGAAGAAGAGAAACGCCCTGTTAAAACACACACACATTGCATCGCTGAAAATAAGAACGAGTTAATGAAGCAAATCTACAAGCATTCAAATCTACAAAAATTAATCCGAATCGTTTCATATTGTCGCCGAATCGCCTTAATATGTCTCAAAAAATCTCCCTTAAGTCAAATTGCGGCACCACTTTCTCCTTCAGACATGCAGGCTTCAACTCTGATTT
Source organism: Portevinia maculata (assembly GCA_949715645.1). NCBI lineage: Eukaryota > Metazoa > Arthropoda > Insecta > Diptera > Syrphidae > Portevinia > Portevinia maculata. Next base: position 2,789,242 of record OX454526.1, on the reverse strand, counting down.
GCATTAGGCTTGGTCAAAGAGAGATGTTTTCAAAGGAGATCGAGGAACTTACCAAACAACCATCCTCATCAAAATATTTTGGATCTCTTAATCCGTTCATCGACAGCCAGGGCATTTTAAGGGTTGGAGGCAGATTGCAAAATTCGACTCTAGAATACGATCAACAACACCCGATCATCCTCAAACCTGAACATCATTTTGCCCAACTGCTCATCCGAGATGCACATGAGAAGACCTTCCATGGAGGAGTCCAGCAAATGGTTGCATATCTACGCACAAAATACTGGATTTTAAACATTAAACGAAGCATCAAAAAATGTATCCATCATTGCGTCATCTGCTATCGGTACAGGGCAAGGCCCATGCAACAGTTGATGGGAATTTTACCAGCACCTCGCGTAAGGATATCGCGACCCTTCACACACACCGGAGTCGATTATGCTGGACCAATAGAAGTCAAGGCTTGGAAAGGACGCGGAGGCAAAATATACAAGGGATACTTTGCGATATTTATATGCTTGGCAACAAAGGCAATTCACCTTGAGGCAGTTAGTGACATGACCACTACAGCGTTTTTAGCAGCCTTCCGGAGATTCACTGCACGTCGAGGAGTTTGTTTGGAGATCTATAGCGACTGCGGCAAAAACTTTGTAGGAGCAAACACCGAGCTACAGAAGATGCTCAAGGCCGCAAACATTGATTGGACTGAGATAGCCACAACCACAACGAACATCGGAACAAAATGGAATTTTATTCCTCCTGCTTCTCCCCATTTTGGAGGACTATGGGAAGCAGGAGTGAAATCCGTCAAATTTCATTTGAAAAGGATCGTCAAAAACGAAACACTGACCTTCGAGGAGCTCAGCACGTTTCTTGCTCAGATAGAAGCGTGTCTTAATTCGAGACCTCTATGTCCGCTTACCGATAACTTCGATGATTTTTCAGCACTAACACCAGCACACTTTTTAATAGGTACCTCAGCTCAACTCATACCACAAGCCGATCTATCAACAGACAATGCGTCGTACATAGACAGATGGAAGAGGATTCAAACCGCCGTTCATATTTTTTGGAAGCAGTGGAGCGGAGAATATTTGTCTCGTCTACAACAACGACCGAAATGGTTAAAAACCGAGTCACAGCCCAGGGTCGGCGACTTAGTTTTATTGAAGGATGAACGTTTACCACCCTCGAAATGGATGCTTGGCCGTATCACCTTACTATATCCAGGAACGGATAACTTGGTTCGTGTTGTCAAGCTTAGAACGCAAACAGGAGAATTTAAAAGACCTATCACCAAAATATGTCGTTTACCATCTAACACGAGCACCGTAGAAAACACAGTTATCTAACAAATGCCAAAAATCTAGCATTCATTCAACACACGCGCTCAGTTGCACAGATTCATTTCATTCTAACAAGTCAACTCACTCATTTACTCACAAAGTCACATTATTCAAATACTCATTCAACTTACACGCTCACAACAAATCATCAGAATAATGATACCAAACTCATTAAAAACAATCACTCAAACTTATGTGATACTACACTCATTAGAAACAAGTACTCAAGACACTCAAATGATATCAATCACATTACACTAATCAATACACTCACTCCATGCACTCAATTGATATCGAATTCACTCAAAACATTTACTTAAATACTTAGCATCATTCACACTTTAAACACTAATACGATGTCACATTTATTTAAATGCATTTAAAACAATCACACTTGAATTCAAAACAAATTACTACTTAGCGACCACTCACATTCTTAACTTACCAGCACTCAACATTAACTATATTTTTAAATCTACCACTCTACAATACTACAAAAATTATATTAATCATAAAAATATCGAAACACCCTGCACAAGTTGGCCAGCGCAACACTTATACACCTAGCAACATTTACTCATCTGGCAACATTTATTTGGCAACATACATCCGCAAAATAAAATAATAATAATAACATGATCGTTATCATACACATAATACAGTCCACTAATTCAATTATATATAAAAACAACTCAGTACGAATACTCCGCACCGCAACCCGCAAACACCCACGAATGCAACCATCAACAAGAAGAAGGAACGTGCAAAAGGGGAGACGACAAAAATAAAAATTCCATTGACAAATGGGCATACACACAAACACATGCAATTGTAATGGAGCTCATTTTCGCGAAATTAAAACACAATTTTTTCATCGAAAAACCTTAATAAACTGATATAAACTCACCTGAATCCTTCATTGCACACTAAAACCTCTACCTTTAATAAATAAAATGACACTACACGCACTTTAACAAATAAAATGTTTCAATTAAATACAGTACCGACTCGACTAAAATTAACAACACAACGAATTTACTACGAGAAACGCTAGTTACAGCAAGAGTGTTGCACTTTTAGTCAGCTATTGTGCAGTATGGGAAGGAAGGAGATGGAATGTTTGTTGTTATTCTCGTCTCCGTACTCAGTTTTTGTCATATACATGTTTCAATTTCCATGTTATAATGTTTTCTCTATTTACATGTGAGCTGAAGAAGATAACCAGACACTTACTAGTTGAGAAGATGCTGAAGACAATGATCAGAGGTGGCATAAGGGCGATCTACGTAACGTGACGTAACTGAGGAAAATTGCGAACGTCGTTCACAGGCGGGGAGAATGTTGTGTTCAAATTAAGTCAATTTAAGTCAATTAAATGTTATTAATCTATGTAGTGCAACTTGCCCATTCTGGTTAAAATTTATGTTGAATGTCAGAATATTGTCGATTATGAGAAATGTCATTTTGCTAATACTTTAATCATGTAAAATTAGTCATTCGTTTTCCAACCATCAATAAATCAAGTTGCAACCCAAGAAGTGCTTAATACTTTAATCAAATACGAATTCAAGTTATTAAGTTCACCAAACAACACATTGCATTATCGAATAAATCGACACCGCCCAGATGCGGCATTTCAAATATTCCCATCCGAGCGACTTTTTTATCCCAACGTTTGGCGTGATGCATCGGCTCAATCCGCTCATGTTTCGACGCAACCGTGACAACAGCATTATCGTTCCAGCGAACCATCAATATCTCGTTGTTTTTGTCAAACGCGTGATCCATCGCACCGCGATCTTTCTTTCGCATCGCTCGCGGCTCCGTGAGATTGGCTTTGTTTGTTCGATTCTCACGTATGGTGCCGGTGGAAAAATAGCTGAGAGAAGACAGACGACACATCAATGATGTGAAAAAGTTATCAAAGGCGACACAATGTTGCAATGGATTCTGTAAATTTGCCAACAGCTTTAGTACCACCGTTTCCCTCAGGCCAAAACCGTCGTATTGCGGGTCCTTCGTCGCACTGGCGCCGCCATATGGAATGAATGCATAACAGTAGCCCTCGCATGAGCACAATTCCCAGTACTTGAACCCAAAACGAATAGGTTTTCCACGAATGAACATCTTACACGAGTGTCGCCCATAGTAAGCAATCATCTGCTCATCGATGGAAAGATTGTGCGAAAACACGCCGAATTGCATGAAATTCTGGTTCAGCATATCATTGAGCGACAGCACCTTCTCGAACATGTCGTTTTTCTCCAATGGTCGGTTGTCGCACACATGGAAAAAACGTTTGAGCCGTTTGAAACGATCTCGCGGCAGAATATCTCGAATCAATTGACATTGTAACGATGCATTCGATGACCAAAAGTTCGCGATTTGCGGACGTGTGTTGTAGCCCGTCACGAACAGAATCCCAATGAATTGACGTATTTCGTTGGCATCGGTGGTGAACGTCGATTCATTGCAATCAGTGGTAGCGTAGTCGATGTTACAGCCCACGATCCAATCAACAACATCGTCGTTTATAAATAAATAGAAAAATTCGATTGGCGAGAAAGTGCCTGTAATGCGATAGCAAATATGTGAAAATCTATCTATTGAATGGATTGCAATCATAACAACGAACCGCGAACAACGCTGCTACTTTCTCCTTTTCTACGTCGACTGGTACCCGAGAAAACGATATTTTCTTCGATTTTTACCACTTAGCAGTGTACGATTCCTTTTTTTCCTTTTCGATTTGCTCGGCCCAGCGGCAGCGGCATCGTCACCTTCGTCATCCGCCAGAATATCGTCGGTCTGAGCGCAGTCAGGCACACAATCATCATAATCACACGCCACTTCAATCTCACCGGCCACATCTATGAGGATATGAATGCACTCGGATCGGCAAAGGCAAAGGCAAAAAACACGGGCACAATTATAGCTCAAAAACAATGAGAAGACATATCCGGCGTTATAAATTCTCAACTATTATAGGTACAATAGGTATTTTGTACATTTTGGAAAGACAATTTAGTAGCTTAAACTCAGAATTATGAAAATTTGTTGTTCCATTTTTTTTACTTAAAAGCATTTTGCTCAAAATTTTTACTAAATATTTATATTTTAAACTTTATATCTTTGAAAAATTCCCTAAAAATTATATTATTTTTTTTTTTTATTTATTTATTTATTTTATCTACAAGCAACTTAAAGCTAACAGATATTTCAGGTAGGTATTTAAAATATAATCAGAAGGGGGATGAGTACAAAAGCATTTTCTTAAATATATCTCTAGATAAACAAAGGTCTATATCACTGCAAGCTTCATTGAAAGATCTAATAGTTCTACATAAAGGCTCATTTACACCGTATTTAGTTCTGTGCATGCTCTGAAAAAGAAAAGCTCTTGATCTTAATGATCTGGCAGGTACATAGATAGGTACCATAGATAGGAGAGTTGGGCATTTGATGTGATCGCACAGTATATCTCTTACAAACATTACATCATGAACAGCTCGCCGCGATTTTAATGAATTAATTCCAAGCAATTGACATCTTGCTGAATACTCTGGACGGAAGTTCCATTCCATTTTTAAAAAGATAATTCTTGTAAATCGTCTCTGTATCTTTTCAAGGCGGTCGGAGTGGATTTTAAATACCGGGTTCCAAATGACGTCAGCATATTCAAGAATCGATCTTACTAAGGAAATATATAAAGATAAGAGAGCATAAGGGTCCCTAAATTCCTTACAATTACGATTGATAAATCCGATGGTTGAGTTGGCCTTAATAATTGCATAGTCAATATGACTTCTTAATGAAAAAGAGGACTCAAGGATAACACCAAGATCTCTGACCTCTTCTACCCGGCACAGCGAATTACAATCAATGAAGTAATTATACAGCAAAGTAGAAGACATTCTTGAAAAAGAATTCGTAAGACACTTTTTAATATTAAGTTTGATTTACACCATTTCGAAACGGCATTAAGATCTGATTGTACTAGATTGCAATCATCTGAACTCTTTACTTTCAGAAACAATTTAAGGTCGTCGGCATATAAAAGACACTGGCAGTGCTTTATAGCAAAAGTAATATCATCAATAAAAATTATGAACAGCAATGGGCCTAAATGACTACCTTGGGGAACGCCAGAGGTGCATTTAATAGGCTTCGATGATATATTGCCAATTCTAACTTTTTGTATTCTATCACTAAGATATGAATTTATCCAACTTAGAATTTTCGAGTGAAAACCAAAAAGTTCAAGCTTTTTCAGTAAGGCTATGTGATTAACAGAATCAAAGGCTTTACTAAAGTCAGTATAGACCGCATCAACCTGGCATTTTTTCTCAATTGAGTTGAGAACATATGATGAAAAAAGTACCAGGTTTGAAGTAGTTGACCGACCAGATATAAAACCATGCTGGGCCTCAGATAAGGACTCTTTGGTAAAAAATGCAAGTTTATCTTTAACAATGCTTTGGAAAAGCTTCGGAATTGCAGACAATTTACAAATACCCCTATAGTTCTCAATATTATTTTTTGAGCCAGTCTTATGGATGGGGACATGAAATGAAGACTTCCACTCTTGAAGAAAGATACCATCCGAAAGAGACTGGTTAAAAATAGCAAGTAAAGGGAAGCAAAGGGAATTATGGCAGAATTTAAGAACTATAGCTGGAATGCCATCAGCCCCACCAATGAAATTAGGCTTTAGAGACTTAAGTGCCAAAAGAACTTCATCTAAACTTAACTGCAGTGAGCCAACATCAATCTTACTTTTTATATTGTCAATTGAATTACAATTAAAACCTGAGTCAGAGTAAACTGATTGAAAGAAATTAGCAAACAAATCTAGTGTTGAGTCCAAATCAGCAACTTTTTTGCAACCGATCAACAGAAATTGTAGAAAAACCCATTTTTTCAGACAAAAATGGTCAAACAAAATTAAGTGAGAGTAATAGACGTTACTATGTACGAGCAATACAGTAAACAGTTAATTGTCGAATAGGAAAAAAAAGCGCAACAAAGAATAACCACAGCTTTGTAAATGTACCCTAACTTTGGTTCAACTGATTCACAATCAACATTTTGCTCTGTAAGTGAACAGCCGATTAACAAGTTGATCTCCACAAAACGTATTCAAAACGTGAATACGCGGAAATAGGGTTCTGCAATGGAAACGCTTCGAATAGCCTGCTACACCATGTAGTAGGCTATTCGCTGATACGTGTCAGTTCCTTGTTGATACCGGGTCAGCTGCACCAAATAAAAATGAATGACGTTCAGATGCAGCGGCGGCAGAAGTTGAGTGTGGGGTTTAAATACTTGGGTTGAGTGTCAGAAGTTGGCTTACTCGATTTTTTCCAAAAGACTCGATTAAAGGCTCTTTCGGAAACCAACATTATCTCAAAAACGGGCCACATGGTTTCAAAGAAATTTGATATATTGGAAGATACAAGTATGTAGAAGATATCATCAGATCAGACCAGAAATCAGATTTTAGAAATATTTTTTTACAATTTTTTTTACACAGTTGCTATAATTTTGAAAAACGTCACTTTTTTAAAAAACGGCTCTATTGGTTTTTAAGATTTTTTGGGTTTTTAATACATGGAGTAAATGTAAGAACTCTCATTTTCAGATTTTCGCAAAAGACTCGGATAAAGGCACATTAGGAAAAAATCTATATCTCAGAACCGGGTAGAGATTTAAAAAATTTGCATTCCCAAAAATTTATAGGGTATAATTTTATATAACTGTTTCTGAAAAATTTTAAAAATTCACTTTTCTTAAAACCGGCTCTAACAATATTGATCTCTGTTGGTGTTTTAAATACTTGAGGCGAAGGTAAGAAAATGGCATACCTACTCAGATTTTACCAAAAGATTAAAACAACAATACTTTCGAAACACGGCAATATCTCAACAGTGGGTAAAGTGATTTATTGGCTGCATTATATCTTTTATAAAACGATATGTGCTCGACACGAAAAATTTATCGTGCACTTTATTTTTTCAGCGTCACGGCTTGGTCTTGTAAATACTCGTACATTTTCGGTGAATCCAGGTATCGCCAACATGGGGCTTGGAATCGAAGATTGTTTAAGCATTATTGTCCATTCGTTCGTTGTGACCAGTGTAGTCGACTTGATTTATCTTTTTGAATTATATGCACGTCTTGGTATAGCGGTTGTACCTTCTCCACCATTGCTCGGTCTACTTCACCCTCAAGTCTGTATTCGGACGTACAGTGAAGTTCAAAGAATATTTCCTCAACCATACAACACGAATGTGGAATGGTCTTCCACGGTCTATTTTTCCTTCACATTACAACCTACAAGCATTTAAAAAAAATGTGCGTGCACGTTATAAGAAAAAAAAATTCGGCCTCCTTTTTTTCTTTGAAGTATCAGCTCTCGCTGCCATAAAGCAGCTATCTGTTATTATTTTTGCAATAATCCACGTTTAGGAAATCATTTCACTCAAAAATTTGTTTTATTCTGTGAAGTTTAATGAGGGGACCTACAATTTTACGCAGATAGACCAATTATATTCTTTAAACATTCTTAGACATTCGCAACAGGTCCCGCTGTGAAAAAAACTTTTATATGTTACTGGGGTGATTTGATCCTAGGCCCCTCGGTCGCCAGGCCAACTGTCTTGACCTTCAATGCTGATAGTAAATTAAGGGGGCTTCTTGCAAAGGACCAACTACTCGATGGAATATATTTCTTTTAAAAGAACCCAATATGAGCTCTCTTTCCTGTTTATCGTTCAGCACTCGGCGCCATAATTCAGAATTGCCAGCATAAGTGTTTTATAGTAAATACCTACACTTGGTCTTCCGGGGTAGGAGTTTTGAACTCATTTATTTGCCACACGGAAGTAGCAACGGTTTTCTAGGGTAATTCTTCGTCAGATCTCCAGTAAGTTTTCATTCATGGAGTTGATGTTTACTCTGAGGTAGGTTCTTCGCTACCTTGAAGTTGCTTTCTGCAGACACTATCCAATTTCCCGCAGATTCGTTTATAATTTTGTTTGATTTCCCGAAGAAAAGACATACATATTAGGGTGGAGTGATCTTATATGGGAAAGAAATTAAACGGGAATATGAAAAACATACCCCGCAAAAGATGTATACCGTTGTTTTTATAATTTTAAGATTTATTTTTGGTTTTTAAAGTGACCGCTAGGGGTCGCGCATCGCAATTTAAATCGAAATTAAAATAGAAAAACTTAGTTTAGTTTTTAAAATGACCGCTAGGGGTCGCGCTTCGCAATTTAAAACTAAAAAGCAGGACTAAAAATCTCAAAAAAAAAACCTCTTGTAAAATTTTCCTTTGGATAGTTTTAGTAATATTTTTGGATTGTTTCAGTTTTTAAAATGACCACAAGGGGGCGTGCAACCATTTAAGAACTAAAGAAAAATTAATATGAAAACCATGTCCAAAAGATGCATGTACTACTGGGTCCTTTTTCTTTATTTTATTTTTTAAATTTTGAACGTTCGGAAAGGTATCGTTTCTACAATTTTATTTGAGTTTAGTTTCCTTAACACATTTATCTGATTCAATAAGAAAGCATGATAATATTTATATTTCATTTTTTCAACTTTTATTTATATGTATATTATATATAATTTTGTTTTGTCTCTAATTTTGGCAGTTCTTTTCGAGAAATTAAAGTATTTTAAATCAGCCAATTTCTGTTTTCAAACCCAAAAACAGTCTGGGAAGCCTCGGTCACCAACTTAACTGCTCTTTCAACTGCTTGGCTGTGGCATGGTAGCTGTTTTAAATGGTTTGACTTCATGGTTTCGTGTTTTTTTACAATGTCCCAGAGGTCTTCTTGAGTAAAATCCACTACTAAAGGAGGTTCAGTCAAACGGCTCCTTTCAACTTGCCACCAATCTATTAACTCGAAATATTTATTTGCTTCAAAACGAAAATTTCGAAGCTGAAATTGTCGTACGACTTCGTCATTAATGTTTGAATTGACTGCTGCTGTTGCCTTAAGTATACGGCGAAAAGCCAGCTCTTGAATATTTCGGCGATCATCAAACAAGATGGCTACCAAAATGTTTTCGCAAGGTCCAAAATATCCATTCCGAGCGAATACAGCATGTACTACCTTTTTTAAATCGTCTGGCAAATACCTTGCCAGCTTGATGGTCTTAAAAAAATGCTTTGCGCCATAAACGAAAGAAGGCTGAGATTTTATGTAAAACCACATTACAGCATAAACTTTAGCAATGTACTCGACTATGTGCTTTAATGTCTCTTCTGGGGATTCTTTTGCCACGTAAACGCGAAGAATGCGGTTAGCTGTCGTAAGCCATCTTGAATGCACCATTATTCCAGGATTCTTTTCAAAAATTGATCCTTCACGATCACCATTGCTGATAGCTTTGCATATTTCATAAAAATATTTCTGATCCGAGTTCAGACAAGGCAATGGGAGATCGGGTAAGTTTATTTGAACTGGCTGATAATGAGCAACGCATACATTTCGACAATTCTTTAGATCTTTTCCAATATCGCCGGCGTAAGCCTTCGGTCCAGATGTCTCCATAAAGCTTCTCAAATAGATGCCTTAAAGGTAGTTCATTTGAATGGAGCATGCAAATAGACCATTGCAATGGTCGTTGAACTTTTAATTCAATTTGCCGAATAATTCCACCTCTTAGCCCGGTATTAACATTGGTTCCGTCGCACCCAATAAGTTTAATATTGTGCATTGAGATACCAGTTTGTTCAAAAAACTCAATTATTCTATTTGTAACAGGTTCGGCTTTTCCATTTTGTGGCGAAATATGACCAAGGTACTGGGAGTCTGGTTCTGCAATCAATACGATATGCTCTTCAATAACATTACCACTGGCCGTTTTTGTTAATCCTTGCGACCGTCAAAATATAGCCCTATCGGTTCCCGGATAGATACATTTGCCAATTGCTTCCTTGATTTGGATCGTTCTCTCCTTACCTTGCTTCTATCAGCAATATTTGATTGATCCATTTCATGGATAATACCGTAATCTTTTAAAACTGCTGTTATAACTGTTGCTGTTGCTCTATCAGACATCCAAAATCCATCGGCCACCTTTGCAACTTTAGGGAGATGTTTTCGATTTGCGTTGCAAAGAACCTCATTGCCTAGCCGCGTTTTTTTTATGTTTTTGGTTTTGAATTTAATTTAAAAAAAAAAATGTTACTATAATTCTTTTTCAGATGTTTGAATTTTGTAATTCTACTGAAATCAAATTGATAAATATTTGTTTACTAACGAAAACGATAGAAATCTTTCATAAACATTTATAATGAAAAAAAATCATCAAAATAAAAAATTTTTGGTATGAATTTAAATATTTTCAAAAACTTGGAAATGTTAGTAAGAAGAAAATGTTGGTAAAATAACAGCGTACACTAAGATACAAAATATCAGTACTATATAAAAAGAGCCTTCTTCAACTTGTTGATACATTTCAAATTTTAAGGACGCCTCATACACTGAAAAAAAAAAAAAAAAATAAAAAAAAAAATGATTTTTTCCTCTGCGTTGCGCGACCCCTAGCGGTGAAAATAAAAAAAAAATAAAACATCATAAAATGTATTATTCAACTATATGCATCTTTTGCGGGGGGTATGTTTTTGAATTTCACCACCCTAATACATATGCCGCAAGTAACTTTGGAAAAGGTAAAAATTTTTGTGAAAATTGAAATAGAAACTTAAAAACTACATGTTGTCTTATCAATTAGAATAGTATATCAATCCGTAATGCCACCAAAAAGAAAATGTAATAAAAATATGGAAGCCACCTTTTTTGTTGAAGTTTTGATTTTTTGGATATTTTGTCCCGGGTTTTACTCGGCGAAATATGGGTCACCGTAGGTATACCCTGTATGTTCTAGATGGCGGATTTTTTCTTACCTCTGCATTAACCTCGGCCGCTCCAAAAAAACGGCTTTTGGTTTGTAGAAAAACAAATTTTTTTGAACAAGGAAGACTTTTCCAAAGGTAAAATATTTTAAGTGTGTTCGACTTCCAAAAAAGCAAATATTTTAACCTTCGCATGAACCCTATCTACACATGTAGATATTTGAATTTTCTTTGAGTATTTTTGTTAGAGCTTAACTTATCTCGAAGAAAATTTTACTCAGTAACTAACTTTTTGATCTTAGTACGAAAACAAAAACATTTTGCTAGATATTTTCGCAAAAGCGGGGCTAAAATAGGGGAGAACAAGAAGACATATTGTTACACCTAGAGCCTAGACTAAAAATCTAACCTGAAGGAACAGCAATAGAATAACCATTTAAAATTAAATAAAAAAAATACAAGTAATATACCAGCTAATTCGTTTTATTCATAAAAAAGAAGACTGTAAGCTAGGCTACTCCTAGAATGCACTCCATGGCACTTCGAATACGAATTTGGCACGTTATTCTTCGGTTTTGTGCTCTTTTACGTATCTGCGGGATGCACAAGCTCTCACCCAGGCTTTCAAGGAAATTTATTCTTTTTTGCAATATTTGCTGATCCTTGTGGATTATTTTTCACATACATTATGTATGCAGCTAGTCCAGCAGATTATAAAATAAAGCCTACGGCCAACGTAACGTCCTTCGTTTTGTGGTATACTGGCTAAGCATTTTGTCCATCGTATCAACCCCGCCTTTGGTATGATTATAATACAGGATTATCTCTGGTTTTTTTGTGGTCCCTCGGAGATTGCCTTAGTTTAGTGGAAGGTTGACAGTAAAACGACAGCCTTGTCTTTTTTGGGACGTAAGAGCAAAGCACAGCATTTTTACAAAATCCAAATTCGGTGGACAACATTTCAAGCTTTAAATTCATCGGGTAAGTAACGGTTTTTTTAATGTTCGCACAACAGACAGCTTCTAACTAAGCAGCTCCTTAGCTAATGGTAGAGTGGTGAAAAAATTGTTCATTGTCACGTTTCTTCCAGTATTTTTATAAGGAGTAACAAGTTCCTTCACAATTCGTTCACCCTGGTTTACTTCTCTGCGGAACCAATTTAAGCAGTATAAATTTGTCCACTCAATGGAGAGGCTGTCTGCGAATCACAGGCCCACCAAAGCTTTATGCCATACTTTGCTGGTTTGGATGGTATGTATTCGGTAAATTTAGTACGTCCTCTAAAGCTGAAAAGTTGTTCATCTACCGTAATTGACTCAGAAGGCCGATAACATTGTCCAAGATTGAAATTTAACATTTCAAATACATCACTTATAGGTGCTGCTTTGTCAGATGCTATTCGATCAGCTCTGGTAATTTCCGAATCAAAACGGATAAATCTCGAAATTGCTCTGAAGCGACGAAGCAAAGTAAATACAAATCATGAGAAATAAGAAACATAACAAAAAAAATATTTCCTAGACCAGATTCGTACAAAATAAATGTATGGGATTTTTTTATCTACACATGTATTTACAGTCCATTCGGGTACATAAAAGATGTGTCCATGAGAAGGTTAAGGAAGTGTATGTACATAGTTTCCTACTGATTTCACCGAATTAATAAAAATTGCTTAATGTGCTTTTAATTCACAAATTAACTAAAATGTGGTTTAAAAATCAATTCACGGCTCATTTATTAAAAATCATGTCCATGCATTAGCTAATTGTCGTTAAGTAATAAATGGTATTTAAATTGGGAATCGTTAAGAAATAAATTTTATGGAGATAACACATCCAACATCGCATTTGGTTCAAAGCTTCGCTGTCAGTTGTCAAAAATGCTGTCACTTATATTAGGTCCGTTCGCGTACTTTATGTGTAGAAAAATGAAAACTGTCAAATCTTCAAAATCGAGAGAGAATCCTCTCATTTCAAAGAAAAGTACGCGAACGCTTTTGTGTAAATAGATGAAAAACGTCAAAGTTTGGCTTGAAAAGAAGCAACCGCTGTTATTTTTTTTTTTGCTGGCAAACTCATAGGATTTCATCATTTGGCAGTTTTCATTGAACGAAAGTACATGTTTATTTCGTTCATCTTTTTACCATTTTCTCAGTACGCGAACGCGTTTGTGTAGTTTTGCACGAAAGTTTATATAAATTTACGTTTGCATATTAGTTCGCGAACGGACCTATTGTTACTTAATTACTCATTAATTCACCTACTACGGTGAATTAATTGATTGCGTGTTCATCAAAAACAATTAACTTCAAAAAAAGTTGGTTATTAATATTTCTCATTTAATTCATTGGTTAAAGATAATTCACCCTTAATTTGCGTTTATTAATTCGGATGTAAATAGGGTACGACTAAGTGAGCTTACAGAGAAGGTAAAGCAGTCGGAAATATTGGGACTAAACGTGATGTCAGCGAGAAGTTCGTGTGAGAGAACGAATATTTTAATAAGAAGGAGTATCCAGTGTCTTCTGCATTTTAGCTTGTGTGAAATTGCCGAAAAATATAACTGTTTTTTTAACCCTGGTCGAAACCGAGATACAAGTTCATGGAAACAACCTGTTAGCCGAAACACAAAGAACCGGCCTCCCGATTTTGAATCATTTCATGAGGCCATTTAAGTGCTGATGTTGCTGCATTTGTGTGCTCCAGGAGATTTTAGGTCTGCCTCTCTATCGCGATTGTATGGAAACCCTTATTATTTGACAGTGTTTGTAGGCTCTGTTTTTTGAACATGAAAGTACAGACAGAGCCGGTCGCGCTTTATTTACTAGAGATAGGTTCTTTGACGTGAAGGCATCTTCGCATCTTGGAACTTCTAATTCGACCAATCTTTGTTAACTGCTGTCATGCAAAGCATCCTCATCTCAGATGCCATAAGTTCAAAACGAAATGTTGGAATTATTTCGCACCAAAGTAAGACTTTAGTCCATTAAGGCCTGACCCATTATTTTTTTATTTAAAAAGTTTAATTAGCAATTGGACACAACTCGTTGAAGTAGTTGCGCACTCGTAAAAGACCGGCATTAATCCTGTCATCTCTATTTAATGGTACCGAGGACTGCATGACAGGCAGGAAAAGAGGAGGATTTAAAGAAAACGTAGAAGGTATTTCGTTAAGGACTTGCCAACTTTTTTTTAAATAAAATGAAAACTACTTGGGATATCTCAAAAAAAAAGTTTATTGGGTTGAATAACTATCAAAACATTTATGAATAGAATTCGACAGACGGCTATTTCTGCCATGCTCGTGTTCTCAAACACAAACTATTGTAATTATATTTCATGAAATAAAGAATCTAATCTCTAATACCTCTAGAGTTCGACTTCGTTCATATGTCCACCACGAGAACGTATATACGGTCGATATGTTGAACCGTTGAATCGGCCGCTATTTCTAGTTCAATATTGGCTCTGACCTCCTCTAACGTCGCAGGCTTGTTGGCATAGCAACAATGATTTAAAGTAGCGACATAAAAAAAAAAACCTAGAGGCGTTAAATCACACGATCACGGCGGCCAATAGAGGGGTTCGTTTCTCGGGATAACACGTTCACCGAACTTAGACTTCAATAACTCGATTGTTGCACCCGCTGTGTGGCTTGTGGTGCCGTCTTGTTGGAACCACATATTACTGATGTCAAATTCAAGCAATTGCTCGAAGAAATAACATTCCAATATGTCTTTGTAGCGAATACCATTTACCGTAACGTGACGGACATTTTCATCGACGAAAAAAATGGCCCAATGGCATGAAAACCGCAGCAAACAGTGACTTTCATGAAGCACATGAGAGTTCTCACCTGTTCAGTAAAGCATATTTTGCTTGTTGACGAAACCGTTTAACCAAAAATGCGCTTTATCGCTGAGGATGATTTTGCGATGAAATTCTTCATTTTCTTCTATCATGTCCAGAGCCCAATTTGAGAACGTTCGTCGCTGCATATGATCAAGTGGCTTTAGTTCTTGAGTCAGCTTGATCATGTAAGGGTGTAGGCTAAGATTTTTACGCAAAATTCGCCATAATGTGGTCTGGGAGAGGCCCAATTCTTGAGAACGCCGTCAAAATGACTGATTTGACTGGTTTGCGACGGACGCCTCTACTGCAGCAATATTCTCCACACTTCGTGCAAAACGCAGTCTCACTGGCACGGCAACATCAAGCAGCGAATATTCTGCTCAAGTTTGTTTACTAGACTATGAATTGCTTGTCTACTTTGACGAGAATTACGGCCGAAAATTGGCGTTAACGCTCTTAAAGTTGCGACCACCGACTCGGTAGTAAATTTTAGTTATTTGTCAACGTTGTTGCTTCGTGTACTTCACCATGATGAAAATGTTGATTTTACTGAGTATTTTGACATTAACGGTTTGGTAATCGGTTTAAGCATGCGTTCACACTGATAGTTTGAAGTTGTCAAGTCGCTAATGAAAATCCCTCTACAAGATTGGTCATTGGTACCCTTCTGAGGAAAATTCTCGGGAATGGGATAATTTTACTCCAGTCATGTATTCAGCTTAGAAAAAGGAATCATCAAATGATTTGAAATCAAAAAGATAAGAGGAAAACTTTTAATTGTTTTCCCGTATTGCCTTTGCTTTCCGTGATAGATAGCAGAATAAGAGGAAATTAAAGCCAAAGGAGGAGAATCCCATGTAATAGCTGTATTTCGGTGAATTGTAAGAGGTTCGATAACAATGCCGCGACCATAACTTTAAGTAACCACAAATGAATTCCACACAATTACATATATTTTGCCAGAGTTACATTGTTTTCTATTCTCTTGCGTTGTTATAAATAAAAACCGTAACGAGAAAGAGTTGAACGAAAAATATGGCAAAAGGTTGAGAATAACAATTTGCCAGCCAAAATGGATGGGATATAGTTATTCTAATCTGATTTTATTTTTGTCCTTGTTTGACCGGTGTTTATTGCTTCAATTAAAAAGTTTTACTAAAATGAAGAAAAAACGCTCTACTCTGACTTTTCCATTTCACGGAATCACCATCTATTGCCGAAGTGTATTTCCATTATGCAGTAGCATAATGTAGCACTTTTGTGTAGCACTTCAGTACAAGAAGTGCTATCTACACAAAAGTGTTAATCTATCTGGATTTCGCCATCCCAACTCGAATTCAAAGATAAACGTGAAAATGCTTTCAACACAAAAGTGTACGTTTATCGACGACATCATAAACGAAAGCATCGAAAGTTCATTCTATGCTTGTAGTAAAATGGCAACTTTAATTTTATAAAGGGAATGTTTGCCTTTGTAGTTGATACTCTGAATTTTTTACTTTATTGGCCAAATTTAGCCCTTAAAGCCGATCAGTTTGACGCGAACTTGCAAACTTGACTGCGACTTTTATGAGGACATTTGTAATACAGTCAAAATCGGTTATAACGACTTTCAAGGGACTGACGAATTTGGTCGTTATAAGCGATAGGTCGCTATAACCGATATCAAGCTATGTATATACTTACTTTTTTTCCCCTAATTTTTCTTTGATTTTGAGCCATAAAATAATAAGAATACAAATTTACAAATACATATAGGTTACATATCCGAAACCCTACCACAACCATTCCATATTCGCCATTCCGGAGTAGGGTTACATTTTATTCATCGTTGTCTTTTCTCTTGATTTCCCACGGGAACCAAGCGCATTCACCTTGCACTTGACACACGCGCAGTTTTTTATAAGTTCATAATGCACGCGCCGTAACTGAATCCGCTAGCGACTTCAGTTCTCACAGTAGAATAAAAGCTGAGTCAACTAAATAAAGTTAACTTCAAAAATAAATTAAGAATGTTCAAATTAGTTAGTAAGGAACCCGTGTACCAGTAACATCGATCGATGAAATAAAAGTTTGTTTTGTTTAAAGTTCAATCGAAGTTGTTTTTTTTTTATTTCAAGAAAATAATTAAAATCTAAGTGGCGCAGTCGGTAGGATTTCTCTAATACTTGAGAAATCCATATGAGAACGAACTTACACGGAAAATTTTAAATTCAGTGAAACTTGTAATTAGTGCATACCGAATCAAACTAAAATTGGTATCGGACCCCTAAAATATACAGAATACAAAAAACGAAAACAAATTTTTAAACCTGGTAATTAGGGTTTACTACAGTGATAAGTGAAACCACCTAATGTACCCAATCCTTAAGTGATTTGTGCAATAAGTCGAAGAGGTACTACAGTGAAAACTAAAAATCAGTAAAATCACCTTGTGTACCCCCTTGACTAACTCACACAGCGAATATAGGAAAACACTTCCAAAATTTCGCTTAAGCAAAGAACGGATAAGTTTTGGAAAAAAATCATCCAAAAAGAGGAAATGGAGGCTGAACTTGCGGCACGAGTTGCAACTGCACTTGAAGCTCACCCAATTTCTGAACGTACTAGAAACCCACTTAAGGGCAGTGGATGAGTCCAGCAGGAGCAGCGTATGGCAGGCGATTTTTCAATCCAAGATTACCGGAAGGGCAAAGGAACTTTTATTAAATAATCCAACACAATCCTGGGAAGAAGCACGGAACCTTTTAAAACAGCACTTCAGGCCAGCGTGTAATTATAAGGAAATCTCCAGAAAAATAAATAACCTCAGAGTAAGTTCAATATACGAATTAAATGATAAGATAGAAGATATTATTAAAGAAATAAACACATTTTCAACAAAACAGACTTTTTACATATTGTTAGTAAATAGAATAAAGCAGGTAGTCGGAGGAAATTTATCTAGGGAGATTAAAGACAAATTTGATTTACATAAAATTAAGGTCATTTTGTACACATACATCGGGTATGACCAACATAACTTAGACAAAGACTCCATGACACAGGTTCAAGAAAGACGACATCCACAAAATACAAAACCACACAGAACAGACAACAATATTCCTACAAATAGTTCAAACAAATTCCACACACGCTATAATAACCCCCCAAACAACAACTATCATAGTTACCAAAATTATCAGAATGGGAATGCGGGACAGTATAGGCAGAATTTTCAACAACCAAATAATTTTAGAACAAATCAAAATAGAAATTCCGGACAATACCGGCAACCACATTTAAATCCATTTGGTCAATTTAGAAATGCTAATCAGCATCCAGAACCAATGGAAGTAGGTCAAGTCGTCCACAATGACCAAAAAGAGGTAAGACACGAAAAAATTCACAATATCGAACCGCAGGTTTTTCTGGTATGAGCCTCGGAGACAAAATATTTATTAATTTAACTATCGACAAGCGAAAATATAAGGGATTGATTGACACAGGCTCAACCATGAGCATCGTCAATTCTAGTAGAGTAGATTGTAGTAGATTTAAGTTATACGATCGCACCAAAATGCGATTACAAACGATCAATGATATTACTGAGGAAGTGGTCGATCGAATCATATTGTATATTAATGCGAACATCCCATATATCACAGTAAGCCATCAGTTTATTGATTTGTAGTTGCAGCGAGAATGGATGTCCGCCAGCAAAACCAAATCATCAGCGTAAAGCAAGACATTGATAAGAGTTCCCGCAAAGAGTACACCGCCAGGAAGAATAGAAGATACATCATCAATAAAAAGAGCGAACAGCAAAGGGCTCAGAATGCATCGCTGCGGGACAACTGCAGACAACAAACTGCCACACTGGATGACGGGATGAATTTGAAATTAAACATTAGACATTTTTGAGATATTACGAGTACAATAGTCGTCAATTTATAGGAGAACGCCTGGCTATTTACTGTAACAAACTCTGCTTTAAAGTCCACGAAACAGAAATACAGTTTTTTGTTTTTTTCGATGTGGTTCATAGCAATGCTTATCAATGCGAAAATATGATCCATTGTAGAGAATCATGAGCGACATCCAGCTTGAAAAATGCTGAGTCGATTGGTTCTTTCAATCCAGGTGGAGAGCCTCCATATAAAATCCCAGCAAATACCTATCTTTCTAAGTGAGTGGAGGAAACCGCTCAATGTAAGTGTATTAGCGGTAACAAAATTTGTTAAATTTTCTAAAGTCATTCCACCGCGTACATTTTTGTACGGGCAAGCCAAATACTTGATGTTGTTTTCATAAAATTAATCAAACTTTTAAACACATTGCACGTGCCCACATACGTTTCAAACGATAAGGAAAACATGCTATGGATGGAAGTGAATTTGTCTCCTATTACCGGTTTACCCACTCTAATTTGATATACAACTTTAGCATTTACCAACATTCAACTTGGAAACTGTACAAAAGTATAAATTCCTTGGCCCGAAAGAATTTCCTAATTAAATTTAGAACTTTTCATCCCTATGACAGATACACACACATCACACAGGATTCAACAATCAGTAAGAAGTCTCCCTATTAAGAGGGAGAGCAGATTACAATGGATGAAGAATGAAAAGACGAAAATATTTCAGATGTTTCGCAGACGTAATCTGGGATTCCGTTCCACCATAATGTACATTGCAATTTAACAAAGTGTCGCAGTAACAAAATTGGAGGCACCAGAAAATACTCGTAAATTGGTAACGCCGGGCATCGCAACGGTAGAGAAAGCTTGTCAGCGTAATTTGGCAAGGTATAATAAAGCCATAGTTACCATGAAAAATGGTTGAGCTATCTATGGTTTCTGTGCAGACTTCTATATAAATTGAAAGCGCAGTATAATGTGACGTCTGTATTTAGGTATTGATTCGCTGACAAGCACTTTCTGCTATAAAGGAAAACAAGAATTAACACATATAGGAGACAAACTCAAAAGCTTCTGTATTTAAGCGAGTTAACACTGCTTCTAATTAGTACCTATCCTTTGGACCCATGATCCAAGTAGCGAAGTAGTGAACAACATATATATATGTATTTCTACTGTGCCGTGTTTTGTGTTTGGGATTTTCTTGGTCCGCATGAATAGACATACAACAAGCTTTGGGTTAGTACGCAGCGGATAGGAATTAAACCGAATCCCTCATGAAGCTAAGTCACATCTTCATTCTGCAGATGATGTTCTCTTGTCGTTGAACGGTTGAAATACCTACTGTGTGTTATTGGAATATAAAAGGATGCATGAGTGCATTTAACCGCGATTCCATATATGTTTGTATGGAGTGTTTTTTTTATGGAGGCATCCAACATTTTTTTTTAAATAAAACACAATAAATTTAATGGAATGACCAAATTTTGGATTTATTAGCTTACAAATTGTATGGCAATTAATGTTTAAAAATAATTTCTGGCATATCGTCGCCTGAGAATTGTTTTGTTCCATATGCCATTGGTACTTTTTTGAGAAAAACGCATTTAAAGGTTTGCGTACTTGGTACTCCGAAATTGTCGGATACGATTTGTATACCCTATTCTAAGGGTATATTAATTTTGACGCATAGTTTGTAACATACCTTAATATTGCCCGTAGACCCCTAAAAGTTACTATATTTATGATCAGCATCGATAGTAATGTCGATCTAGCCATGTCCGTCCGACCGTCCGTCCGTCGGCAAAAATTAGGCCTTTAAACTGGGCCTAGAGAGCTGAAATTTTAACAGTATACTCTCTAGGGTCCCGAAATAATCAAGTTTACGAATTTTTGAAATCCGCCCACAGACACGCCCACAAACTCAAAAAAACAAAATTTTGGAAAAAATCGAATTTTGAGCTAGAAAGCTGAAATTTTTTTATATGATCTATGACCACTAAAACTGCTCGGGATATAAAATTTTCAAAATCCGCCCACTGACACGCCCACAAATAAATAAAACAATTTTATTGAAAAACCAAAATTTGAGCTAGGGAGCTGAAATTTATAATATATACTCTCTAGGGGGGCCTTTATGCTCATGTGTAAATATTTTCAAAATCCGCCCACTGACACGCCCACTGACACGCCCATAATTTAAAAAACAAACTTTTTTTTAAAATTCAAAGTTTGAGCTAGGGAGCGGAAATTTATAATATATACTCTCTAGGGGCCCTTTATGCTCATGTGTTAATTTTTTTTAAATCCGCCTACTGACACGCCCACAATTAAATAAAACAATTTTATTGAAACACCCAAGTTTGTTCCAGGGAGCGTTTTTTCCGATAAAATCCATTAAATGTTATATAACAAAATATATAGAGCGTTCTTAACAATTCAACCATACTTAGACTTTTGTCACGCCCACTTATGAGGGATAGGAATAAGAATAGGGTATCCAAAAGTTCGCCCAAGCGGACTGTAGCCCGTCCCTATGTTTTAATTTGAAGTTAGTCTTAAAAAGAGTTTTATCTACCAATTTTCAAAGTGTTTTGAAAACCGTTAACAAGCTACGTTAATTAGCGTAAAAGTCTAATTGTTTGACTTGTGTCCCACCTCCTACATTTTGAAACTGATTTTATTGTCCATACACATGGAATACAAAAAAATGGATTGGCACAAAGCAATTCTCATCCAAAATATCTGAAAGGCAAAAAGCATGGAGTTGGATCCTTAAATTTAAAAAGAAAAATCGATTTCATCTTTTTTATGAACAAAGTTTTTATTCAAAAAATACAATAAAAATGTCAGATCAAATCAGATCAGAAAAGTCAGCTTCGAGTCATATGTTCTCCTCTCAGCTGCGAAATGTCAAATAGATAATCCTCTTGGTTTTCTAGTGAATTTCGGGTTTTGAGTGAGCATTGTACTGTCAATGTTTGGCCTGATATCGATTTGATCACAATATGAACTCGTTTCATGTTATTCTTTCATTTTTTTAAATAAATATGCGAACATTTGTAACATTAAACTAAGAAATACGATATCTAATGCCAAACAAATAAATCAGTTGGCATCAGTACAATTAGATTTTTGAAATCTGACTCAGTGAGTGAAATCACTTGCCCTACCTCAAAACGAGGTACAGAAAAACGGTGCCGTGACATAACCGCAAGCGTCATAAGCCCAAATTCTGAAATTTGGCCTTATGTCGCATTGTGAAAGTGACATAAGGCCAAATTTTAGCATTTGGTATTATGACACATTGCGTCATAAGGCCAATTTGGCTTTATGACACTTTTGCTTGGTGCTGTTTTCAACAATTTGCCCCCGCACCTACCCCAAATCAAACAGTGACCCAAGCAGGGGGGTTGCAGGGGCGCAGCATGCCCCCCATATGCATTGCACTGTTTATTGCGAAATCGCAAGTAGATTGCATAAACTGTACAATGCCTAAGGGGGGGCATGCCGCCCCCCTGCAATCCCCCTGCTTGGGGTCACTATTTGATTTGGAGTAGGTGCGAGGTACGGTTTCGAAAATTTGGCTTTATGTCACTTTCCGGATTTGGCCGTATGACGCTTTGTGAAAGTGACATAATACCAAATGCTGGAATTTGCCCTTATGTCACTTTCAAAAAGCGACATAAGGAGAAATTTCGAGATTTGGGCTTATGACGCTTGGGGTTATGTCACGGCACCCAGAAAAACTTGTGCTAAACTGATCTGCACAGCTTCATGGAACACACATGGACAGAATGTAGAACACTTTACGGCAAGTTTTTTGCTCATGGAACTCCAAATCTTGTACTTTTCTGATTGTTTCTGTACTTATCTGTGGAGCTAAGGTTCATTAAACACATCTATTGAAACCATATGTATTCAATGATTGACTGCTCGTACGTCTGCAACTAGGTTTTGCGTTTACAGCACTATTCATCACCGCACCGAATTTATATCTTCATAATATCGAATATTATCTGCACAACTGTAATGGAGGTGGAACAAACCAATAATAAAATTTTGTTTGCGATCAGTGCCACATACATAGCTTTTCTTTAACACGAGTGCACGTAGGACAAACCAATTCTGAACTTTGTTAATATTTTCAGTATGTCTTGTCGCAGTGATATTCACGTGGAACAAAACAATTCTAACAAAACAATTGCGATAAATTATATTGAAAATTTGTCCTAAACGCCAAAAAGTGGTTTGTGGCACAAAATAATTCTACAAACTGTTGATTTTGGTGGATACGGGACAAAGTCGATGGTGGATATCTCGCGATTGGAAAGACTAAGAGCAAATCGAATCACAGATTTAAAAAGAGCATACAAAATTACCATAGAATCCGTTCCTAACTCAAAAACGACAAAAGTGGCGTATGGAACAAAACAATTCTCATGCGACGATATTGCCTCAGCGATTGCTCCTTATGAACACCATTCTGTCGGTCCAATTTTGCACCACTTTTTCGAGCATACCAGGTCTTATTTCGTCAATAGTGCTTCGAATGTTGGCTTGTTAGTGATCAATCGTTGCTGATTTATCAGAATAGACCAGAGATTTGACGTACCCCCACAAAAAGTAGTCCAAAGGTGTCAAATCACACGAACGAGGTGGGCAACTCACAGGTGTATTTCTTGATATGATTCAGTCACCAAAGTCATGGTTGCACGCGCTGTTTGTTAAGTTAATAAATTTCCACGATTAGTAAACGTTGTTCTGTTATAAGTCTTTCCATGGTGATTTGCCAGCGTATGCTGAAAACAAGTCAAACACACTTTATTAGTATGACAGGTAGTTTGACAGTTATCCCTATCAGAAGTTTTATACCTCCGTAAAAAAAACACCTCTGTCTTTATATTATTAATTGTTAGGTACATTTCAAGAACTTTCGTGCTACTTTTCTCTCATACGGCAGCAATGTGCACCTTCCTGCACCTTATCCCGGTAGATTTAAAAATAAAACTTGCTGGCAATAGCACTTTGCGCCTCATAAATTTGGGTCAGTTTAAGGAATGCAGTGTTGGGCACCGCACGATCTTAACTGATGTCCAACCCGAAAATTCTATATGGACAGATGAAATTTACCCCTTGGTCGACTGCGACACCCCGTATGATACTCGTATATCATATCCGGGAAGGGAAGAGTGGCAAGGAGATGCAGTCACAGCAGCAAATGAGGTTGCTATTTACACTGATGGCTCTAAGACAAGGGAGGGAACGGGTTCTGTAGCGATCTAAAAGCCGAGGACGACATAACGCACATACTGTGTGAGTGTGAGGATATAGCACGGAATCGTTGGAGGTTTCTAGGAGAATACTTCTTTGAGGAATTGGGTGAGCTGAGCGGCCAGCTCTGTGCTGGTAAAATTCTGCAGGAAGATTGGATATTTTGAAGTTTTGGTTTCAATCGGTTCCCTAGGGATCTCTATGCACCCTTCTGGTGCCTAGTGCTGCATGCGAACTGCACGCCACTGTTTATCCTAACCTAACCTATCCACTCATATTGACAAATACAAGTCGCGATTTTTTTTTCACAAAATTTATGCTTCGGGCTTGGATGTAATGACGAACTAAGCTTATCACTGCAGCGGCATTGCCAGCCTTCCCGGTTTACCCAACATCATTAATTTGTTCCGCCGGGAGAGCTGTTTTTCCCGGGTAACAGACTGAAATTCCCACACAAATTGCCTTATGGTACACGCGTTTTTTATTAACAAAAAAAAAACAACTGACGAAGATGGCTAGATCATCACTATTTTCAACGGTGAGCACAAATAGTTAGAATCTACGAATTTATTAAAGCGTGTTACAAACTGCCAAATTAATATTCCCTTCGGATAGGGTTAACAGAACCGTACAATGTTTCCGAAAATTACATTTTCTCAAACCTTTTGTTTATACCCTATTCTAAGGGTATATTAATTTGACGCATAGTTTGTAACATACCTTAATATTGCCCGTAGATCCCTAAAAGTTATTATATTTATGATCAGCATCGATAGGAATGTCGATCTAGCCATGTCCGTCCTTCAGTCCGTTGGCAAAAATTAGGCCTTTAAACTGGGCCTAGAGAGCTGAAATTTTAACCATATACTCTCTAGGGTACCGAAATAATCAAGTTTACGAATTTTTGAAATCCGCCCACAGACACCCCCACAAACTCAAAAAAACAAAATTTTGGAAAATGTCGACCACTGACCACAATTAAATAAAACAATTTTTTTGAAAATCCAAAGTTTGAGCTAGGGAGCTGAAATTTATAATATATACTCTCTAGGGGGCCTTTATGCTGATATGTCAATATTTTCAAAATCCGCTTACTGACACGCCCACAATTAATTTTTTTTTTTTTTTTTTTTAAATTCCAAAGTTTGAGCTAGGGAGCTGAAATTTATAATATATACTTTTTATGGGCCCTTAATGCTCATGCGCATTTTTTTTAAATCCGCCTACTGACACGCCCACAATGAAATAAAACAATTTTATTGAAAAACCCAAGTTTGAGCTAGGGAGCGTTTTTTCTTACAAAAGTTTGGTTTTTTTTAGATAAAATCTATTAAATGTTATATAACAAAATATGTAGAGCGTTCTTAACTTATGAGGGATAGGAATAGGAATAGGGTATCCAACAGTTCGCCCAAGCAGACTGTAGCCCGTCCCTATGTATTTTTATGATCCTGCGCGACTGCTCCAAATTCGCTTTATGAAAAATGTCAAGTTATTCGATTTGTTTCGAATTTTAATTTTGTTAAAAAAAACCCGTAGCTAACTAAAACTAAGAAAAGCTTTTTGAAATACGTGAAAATTAGCTGCACCTGCCCGGCTTTGCCCGTGCCCAAGAAGTGTATTGGCCAATATAATCGACTAGACAACAAAATTATTGTCTATAGTGGGTACCCGGGGTCTTGCTGGGCCTAACAATAAAAAATACACGTGTTTTTAGTAAAAAGTACGAAATACGAAAATAACATGCTGGTGGATCGTTTTTGATCAAACTTCACAGAAACACTCTCAGGCCAATACCAAAGACTGTCCGAGTTGAGCTCAATCGGTTCGGTAGGTAAAAGGACTGCACATTTTTCTCCGCATTACTTAGCCCGCTCACGCAACCTTAAGGGAAGATGCAACTTGTCTGGCCTTTTTCAACTTACTTTTTCCGAATCTAACAGCATAAGGAAAGAAAGAAACTTCGATAGAATCACTTTTCATTCACTTTCACACCAATTTATTGTTTTCATCGGAATTACCGATTCGTGGTGAGAAAAACCACTTTACTTTGTTCGATTCGAGAAAAAAAAGAAACGGCAGAGAAAACACGATAAGTATAAACAAACAATTTGTATACCCTATTCTAAGGTTATATTAATTTTGGCGCATAGTTTTTAACATACCAGCATCGATAGTAATGTCGATCTAGCCATGTCCGCCCGCCCGTCCGTCCGTCGGCAAAAATTAGGCCTTTAAACTGGATCCAGAGAGCTGAAATTTTAACCATATACTCTCTAGGGGCCCGAAATAATCAAGTTTAAGAATTTTTGAAATCCGCTTACTGATACGCCCACAAACTCAAAAAAACCAATTTTTCGAATCCGGACAACCAGTTTGGTTTCAGGGCGAGGCATGACACTATTCATGCCGCGTCGAAACTGGTTTCCGACATTCAGTGGAATAAATGCAAGAACCAATGCACGGGCGCTTGTCTGGTTGATTTTGAGAAGGCTTTCGACACCGTATGGTTAGAGGGACTTTTCTACAAGTTGATCAGGCGGAGGATGCACAAACCTTTGCTATATGTAATTTATAATATGCTTATGGGAAAGAAGTTCGTTGTCAAATGTGGCAACGTGACTTCGAGCAGAGTCTTTGAAATTAAAAACGGTTTACAGCAGGGGGCGGTCAATTCTCCGATCCTGTTTAACATTTACACGAGTGATCTGGTGGGTTCACTCAGACATGCTATAGCGTATGCCGACGATTTGGTGGCATACAGGTCAGGTCCTAAAATCGAGGTCATTAACATTCTTTTGCAGCGTGACTTCGATCAAATTAAGCGATATTGCGACGACTGGAAGTTGAAAATCAACTTTCAGAAGACGGAAACAATCTTGTTCAGAACTCCATTGGCTGGGGCCTCTAGGGATACCAGAAAAAACTGGAAAAAATTGGCCATTATTGGACAAAATGGGCAGCCATTGGCGGTGAGAAGCGCAGTTAGATATCTAGGTATCTGGCTTGACCAGTATCTATATTTCGATAGACATATAGTTGCTTGTCTTGCTGGGGCCAAGAAGGCTTATGCTCTGACAAGGAGACTGTTTCATAGCAGTCAACTTGACTCCAGAGTGAAGGTCATTTGCTACGTGGCCCTTATAAGGCCGATAATCGCTTATGGCTGTCCATTATGGTTTAATATAGCGCCTAGCTATATGGAAAAGATTCGGGTTTTGGAGAGACAATGTCTTAGGACCTGTCTCCGGTTGTTCCGAACGCCTGAATCCAACTATATAAAATACTATCCCAACAAGGTCCTATACGATGGGGCTCAGTTGAATAGGATTGACAATTTCCTCATTAAGGTGACTCGAAGGCACGTTGCAAGGGCGATGGCCAGCGACAATAGTCTGATCTTTGGGGCTTACTACCCCAATGAAATGTACATAGAGAGTACGCTCCGGTCTGGCTTTATCCCGCCAGAGGCATTTATCCATATTGATGCAAAAGGGCTGGTACAGACGAGGGATGGTATCCCGGTATTATACCACCGCTACCGCAGTGCGAGAGATAAGCGGCTCATCCGCGGAGAGGACGTCGCCAATGCTCATGAGCTCCTCCGTTTTAGTACCGCAATAGCGGAGAGGGATAAATTCGATACAGAAAAGCAATTTGCCGAATTTTGGTGGCTTTTTGAGGGTGGAGGGTTCAACATGCCCTCCCAAGACGGTGCGTTACTCTAGGTAACATCCTCTTAGTTTGTAAGATAGACTACGTTAGCTAGGGCGTTTCTGGGAGGGGCCGGGCTCGCCAACTTGTGGTGGTGCTTCCGGGAGGTGATTGATTCTGTAAGGCATCAGTCAGCTCACGACGGCGCGTGTGCACGTTGACGACTGCCAGGCGCTCGGAAAGTAATTGGGATTTTGACCACTTGTTTCGTAATGCAACGAGTGCTCAGAATACTAATTATAGTTAGAATATGTTAATTAGTTTAAGTAAGTAGAGTAGGTAGTTTGTAATTTGTTTTTTTATATAAAAATATAAAATTTGATAAAGATGCCGAGTTTTCTTAAAAATTTTCTCGATGAAAACATAATATGTAAGATTAGTTCGTAAAATAGTTTTTAGGCCGAAAGGCAATAATTATAAGATAGAGTTAAGTTTAGGGCGTCCGCATAAGGATCAATAATCTAGAATAAGTATCCTGTTAATTTTAAGTTAGATTTACTCATTTTTGTCTAGTATATAAGTTGATATAAGCTAATAATTAATAAAAATGAATTTAAAAGTAAAAAGTACCAATTTTTCGAAAAAATCTAATTTTGAGCTAGAAAGCTGAAATTTTTTATTTATAATCTATGACTCCTTAATCTGCTCGGGAGATAAAATTTTTAAAATCCGCGCACTGACACGCCCACAATTAAACAAAACAATTTTATTGAAAAACCAAAGTTTGAGCTAGGGAGCGTTTTTATTTACAAAATCTTCGTTTTTTTTCAATAAAATCCTTTAAATGTTACATAACAAATTATGTAGAGCGTTCCTAACAATTCAACCATGCAAAGACTTTTGTCACGCCCACTTATGAGGGATAGGAATAAGAATAGGGTATCCAACAGTTCGCCTAAGCGGACTGTAGCCCGTCAATATGTTTTTTTTTTTATAATTTTGCTTACGCTAGCTAAAAGGTTTTTTTTTCTATAATTATGTACAGTGTTCTTGTTGTGTTGGAACACAGCGCAGGCATTGTTTGTTGAACAGTAAGCAGCTCCTAGCAATGAGGTATTGCATTGCATGAATTTAGGTGCTACTTACTATTCGAAAGAATAGGAGGATAGGAAAGAAGTATGGTTATATCTTATATGATATGGAGGTATGTTATAGCACAATTTACATAATTTAAATACAGAGATATGACAAATTTATGTCCTTCTACTGAAAACAGTTTACGAGTGACAAAAATTAAATTAAATTAGTAAAATGTTTGTTTTTGAGGAAAAACAACGACTAAAAACCTTAAACTAAGGAGGCAAAAAAAAAAACAGATAATAATAATAAATAAAATATACATGAATGTATAATTAAATAAATAATATATATCTACATCTATATATATGAAAATCAATCCATATTTGAGTTTGTTGCCGCTGTTTGGCCAAACGCGTTAACCGATTCCAATGAAATTTTTTTCCATGAAAGGTGACGTCTGTACAAAGGATGTTTAGTATGTGCGATATCTGTATCTGCATCGGTGTGTGAATTATGGGCATTTGAGTGAGTACACATGTATATGTGGATATGCGTGTAAATTCCGATGCAGATACAGAGACCGCACATATAAAAAACCATCGTACAGACGTCACCTAGTTTGTTATCCGAACGCGCATATGAAAGAGCCTATTTCGGTGTTTGTGCGCACTTGCATTCTTGAGATATCGTGTGTTAAATGTTTTATTCAAATAACTCTTATTGAATTTTTTTGCATTTTTTTTTTTTTGTGAATCGGACATCGGAAAGTTGCTTTTCCCACATTGATAACAATCGGTGTGAAAGTGAATGAAAAGTGATTCTATCGAAGTTTTTTACTTTCGCTTTGTTGTTTGATTCGCACAAGTAAGCTGACATAGGCGCCTGCCAGACAAAAAGCACCTACCCTAAGCGGAACAGGTTGAGCTCAAAACAGGCAATCTTCGGTATTGGCCTGAGAGTGTTTCTGTGAAGTTTGGTCAAAATCGGTCTTCTTTTTTTAGGGGCAGCAACATAGGTACGCCAAATACCCGCTATAGACAATAATAAGGAAGTCTACTCGAACATATTGGCCAATAGAATTCTCGGCCACGGGCAAAGCCGGGCGGGTGCAGCTAGTGAATGTATAAATAAACAAGTTTTATTAGGAAACTTATATTTATTAAAGAAATTAATTTTATGCATTTGAGCCAAATCGTATCATAAAAATAAAAATTGAGATATCACGACTAAGCGCCACCTATCTTAAATGAAGTAAAACCTTACTGAAGACTAAACTAACATATTTTTGAAGTGTAGTGTCACTGGACTGATCAGTGGTTCTTGTGATTTAGCTCGTACCCAAAATAATATGTTAATATATTAAGGGGCCAAAATAATCAAGGGTTAGAATTAGTGAAATCCGCATACTGACACACCCACGATTTCAAAAACAAAAACGATTTATAAGAAAATTCAAGATTCGAGTTGGGAATCCAAAATTTGGAATAAAGACTCTCTTGGGGCTTGAATTGCTATAGTGAACAGATTTTAAAATCCGCCCACTGACACGCTCACTATTTAATTCAAACCATTTATTTGAAGAAATCATTGGCGTGAACGTCGTATTCTTCGCAATAAAAACATTGTTTTTTTTATAAAATTCTTTAGAAAACAAATATGATTAACAAAATATACGAGTATACACAATATCGTTCTTAACAATTTACTCATAATAAGTGTTTGCCACGCCCTCTTTCAGCTTTTCACCTTTGGATGTCAGTATTCCAACATATCCAACATATGTTTATAATTTTAAAAAATATTTCCCAAACAATAATAAAAGGTTGTCCTCTCCGACTAAAAACGATGCCTAAAAGCCCATTGTCTGAAATTTTGGATAAATACAGAATGTAAGAAAGGCGTAAAGGAAAATATTTGGGAGCGTAATTTCATAGCCAAGGGTACTGTCAGTTGATACTAACATGTTCAAAAGAGAGAACCTACAAACTCGTCAAAAAAGCAATGGACCATCGCTCATGAGACTATTTCTACCGGCACTAAACCGGTTTTATGCCATACTTCGAGTTCGAAGGCACACGGAAAGATTTCTGAGGGCAGACCAAATTGTATAGATTAACCCTTTTCACTTTCGGGCGCACTGGCTCAACGGTTAGTGTGTCGGAATACTAATTGAAAGATCCCCGGTTCAATTCCCGCCCGGAGCCAATTAGCATCTAGAGTTTTTTCCACTGCCCCACCTCTGCGATCGTCTGCCAAACATACAAGAGTATCACTTGTCAGGAGAAGCGTCTCAAATTTGCCGTTCGGAGTCGGCTTAAAATTGTAGGTCCCTTCGACTTCGCACAAAAAAGTGGTTGGAGAAGCTAAGTTTTATGCCCTCTATGGGCCGGTAATGCCTCATATTTATTTTAACCCTTATCACTGTGGTAGTTCACAAAACGCGTTTAGTACAACAGGTACACATGCCTTTAGACCCAAAATGGTAATAGTTGTGTTTGTTCAAGTTTTCTACCTTGATCAACCCCTCAAAATCGGCGGAACATTTTCTGCAATTTCTTACCGCAGACCTCAGTCCCCTTGCCAATAAAACCGGTTTTATGGAAAAAAAAATTTTATTAAAATAACTATACATGTTTACAATTGGTTGCTTTTTTTTTGCCCACCCTGTAGTACTAGCCAATGGTAAAAGTTACCATTATTCGAGTATTTTGAAAAACAAAACAACTTAAAAACAATTCAGCAGCTATTATAACTTAAGCCCACATAAGATTATTCGAAGAAGCTAACTAGAAGAACGAGTGCAGCCAACCAACCAATATCGGTAAATTGTTTCTCAGCATCGATATAAACGAATACATTGCCTGTTTTAACTTTGTGTAGGCAACGAATTTATAAAGACTTCTCAAAAATGTACAACCTAATATCAATAACAATTTAAGGCTACTATTTGGCACTGCCAGGAAGGAAAAACTGTCTCTTTGGCAATCGCTGCATTGTGCGCGTTTTCTGACTGAGGATTGCTTCATTTTGAAATAAGACTGAATATCTACGTTTTCAATTGACCCCGTGCAGGGACGGGCTAATAATATAATTACACGCCCCCCCCCCCCCCCAAAAAACTCCGGTTATCGTAAAAGGGGAGAAGTCACTACTGGGCAATTTTAACAGTCAGGTGAACCTAGCGTCTCGTTTAGTCTTTAAAATCTCCGACAAGTGCGCACCGAGATCACCAGTGTCGCAAAGGGACGATTTACCAATAATCAATAAAAGAGGCACGCACGTATCGAAATTGTAGAAAAGATGCAGGCAAAAAAAAACTAATGGATCACATAAATATAATAATAGGGGAACCTGGGGAACCATGATACCCCCCTTTGTTTTTCAATTGTATAAACTATATTTCTATATTTATGAACGATTTTTTTCTAATTAATGAATATATAAATATTTGCTCTGAGAACCTAATTCAAACAAATTTAAGTATTTGATTTCAACTTGGATTTTTTTTAACAAATAGAAAAAAGTACAAAAGTTACCAAGTATCCCCACCTTAGCTATACTTGATCCCCTGCATGGGGGCTCCTTGATCATAGGGGATCAAGTATCACCAAGCATGAGTAAGTTAAATGGCTTTTCAGTTTTTTTTTTAAACATTTATTTTAAGTAATGCTGCTGTAAGGATAAAAACTCAACAAAAAATAAACAAGTTAAAAACTAAGCATTTGAAATTATTTCAGTCTTCATTGGCATTAAGCTAAATAATGAAAAGAAAACATTATAAATCTCATCATCAAATCCAGTGACAATTGTGATTTAACACGGAATAAAAAAGTCAAATAATATTTACCTATTAGATAACATCAATAAACGTTAATAATAGCTAGGAAAACAAAAAAGGTAGTAAGGCATATCGTTATCATCAAATCATTTTTTTATCTAAAAGCTTTGTAGAGATTTTGGAAAGCGAAATGTTCCTATTCGTTTGGACGAAGAGTAAAATTTTGGTTCGGAGATCCTTTTAACAATTTGGCTTAGAGATATCTCCAAAATATCATTTTTCTCTGGCCATTTGAATCGGCACTCATCAACTTTATTATTCTACCTTTTTAAGGACATGACTGAAAGTTTATATTTTTTTGCTGTACCCTTAATTGACTTTTTGTCATTGACCACAATTCGGACAGCAGACTCCAAAATGTTTGAGTCAAATGGTGATCTCTTCTTTGATCCCAGTTTTGTTTTGTATACACGCATTCCTTTAAGGGTAAATAGTTGTTAGCGACAGTCTTTTTTTTGGGGTTACTAGTTCCCGGGGACCAAGTATCCCTTAACGCATGGGAACAAAGCTTCCCATATAACTTTTTTCACAAAACCAATTTTTACAAAACTATGTGATGATGTTATTACTGACTAACAGCAGATATTTAGGCTGAAAACACATCGGATAAAGCAAAACGTGTTTTTTTGTTTCGTGAAACAAGAAAACACGTTTCTTATGAGAATGCACACACCAAAGAAAACGAAACAAAAAACAGGTTTTTGTTTCGAAGTATTTCGGTGGTGGTTGTCGAAAATACATGCTATTGTATACGAGCAACACAAACCGAATGCAACAAAACTGTTTCGACCCAGCATCGTTGACGATAATTGCCTACTTTCTTGTGGCGCAAAACACACCAAATGAAACGACACATAAAAACAAAAGCAAAACAAGAAAACGTGTTTCGTTGCCGATAGCTGACCTGTTTTTTTTGCAAAACATTGTGGGGTTTTTCTTAATACTTTTTAAGGACGCATCGACTTGATCCCCGTTGTGTATAACTTTTCAGTTTTCACAACGTGCAGTGGGACCTGCTTTACTTTTTAAAATGGTTTATGCCTGGTTTTTCTGATTATTTTTTTTAATGATTACAAATAATTATGAACCTCTACAATTACCCTTCAGTCAAAAATATGAGAGTGTCCCTACTCATTATATGGATATACTGGTATACTGGTTCAATCTGTGCGCAAATTTTAACAAATATGTACGTAGATGGAGAAAAATTGATTTTTTTATTGAAATCGAATTCAATTTTGTTTTATTTCAACGCACAAAAAATGAAGCAAGAAAACAAAACGTTTTGTTTTGTTACATTCTGTTTCGCTTGGTGTGTGTTGAAGTAAAAAATGTTTTTTTTGACTATCGAATCAAAAACGTTTTGCTTTATCCGGTGTGTTTTCAGCCTTAGTCTAAATACATTAGTTTTTTGGGTTTTTACTAGTCTTTGTTTAAACTCACCCTAAAAACAAACAAAAAATCAGAAAGAAACTTACCAAAAAAAATATACGATCATCAGCAACAAACAATTTTCTTGACTACTTGCAAACGTGTTTTTTCTTTGACAGCAGCTGATTCAGCCCATACGTAGCGCAATGCAAAAGGCAATCAATGTTGACACTGAAGTATTTTTAAAATGTAGGGGGTATCGTGGTGCCCCAAGGTATCATGGATCCCCAGGTTCCCCTACCACCATCTCAGAGGCCTGCCGATATTTATACTCGTAGATAGATTGATAGAAATAATATTTATTTCTTATGGTTCCATAATACAGAAGAAGTTTTTAAGATTTACAAGTTCTACAGTATTCATAATAACTAGGAACATTATTAAGGTGAAACCGGCGAACCAATAGAAAGGCAGTAAAATGGCAGGGTTATGATCCCATTAATCCTCATTACCTTGCCGTTTAGGCAGAGAACAATCGTTGTACCTAATTGCAGCATTGTAATAATGAATCACAAAAACACCGTAGCTCAAAGTTGGGTGATCCATTACATCATTTATCAAATACTTGCATAAACAAAATTAGTCCGGGCAGTGGTTTTGTTCATACAAGCCAATTAAACAAAATTCGCAAGACAAAACGGGTATAACTAGCTATTCATCATTATTTAGGAAAAAAAAATAACTCGCACACACATTCTAAAATGTACGATGTGTGTAAATTTCAATATTCTTGACCCAATTTTATTTCCATAATAGTTTCACTTTTTGCAAAAAAAAAATACATCGAAAAGCATGTTAATTCTGATTTATAACAACCCTTCGGGCGAACTAAGATAATACCGTCCGTTATGGCATGTTATCTTGATTCATTCAGCCATTAAACTATGTCACTCTTCCGGTGAAATTATATTCAACTAATCGTGCTGTTTTTTTTTCAGGTCTCTCCACTGCCAGCAGCAAGAACTCAGAACAATAATCAAAACACATATGAAACTCAAGAGGAGTTTGCGCCCCTCTCTTCCAAATCCAATTAAATCCCATTCAATCAATCCATTGCGAAACTAAACAAAAATGGAAACTCTTCAAAGCCAAAGGGAAGTTCGTCACCTTTTGCAGCTCTCTCGTAGTGGTTCTTTGTGCCCTGGAGAGCAAAAGCAACATAATTAAGCATCCGTTGACCTGACTCAACTCTTTTCTCTAGTCTGAGTGATAAAAAGCTCTTGATGTCGAAACTATTGAACCAGTTGGTGAGCAGTTTCGAATGTCAGAAGTCACATCTTCAATAGAAGAGCCGACTGTACGTGTAAGCCAAATTGTTATGAAGTACCGGCAGCCGACAAATACATCGCTGACCAGGATGACGTCATTTGCGATACTTTTTGGGGTGATGGTCCTAGCCGTTTGCGTAGCCAATGCTAATGAGCT
Source organism: Portevinia maculata (assembly GCA_949715645.1). NCBI lineage: Eukaryota > Metazoa > Arthropoda > Insecta > Diptera > Syrphidae > Portevinia > Portevinia maculata. The sequence goes on along the minus strand of OX454526.1, from coordinate 2,753,565 downwards.
TAACGGAATTGCCAGTGGTATGCAAAGAATTTATTCCTTATGTTATCCCCAATTTATAAAGAATTTTTAATTAAGAATCGCCGGTGGAACAGACCACTACAGAAGCACCTCCAGTAAGGGAAGCTGTCACTGACTTATTTAGTGCGCCACTCTCAGCGTTTAAAGTTCAAGCTCCGCAAAGCCCTCAGATAGTTAACACGGGCGAAGAAGACCTTATTGGCTTGCCATTAGGAAAGGCAGAGAACAATACGGAGAGTACACTGAGTCCCCCATTTTCAAACCTTTGGTTCAATGCTGGGCAGAGCCTGGGATCTGCGGCGAATTCATTGACTGGCTGGTTAAATAATCGATTGGTTCCACAGACAACCAGCACAACAACAAAACCACCGGATGTGGTTGTCCGATTGCAAACTCAGCCAGCAAATAAAAATCCGCTGATATCAATAGATACTAGTAGGAGGAAATCTCAAGGCAACCGTGTAAGACCAGAACTCGATGACACAGACGATGATGAGGATGATGACGACGAGGATTTCGAGGATGAGGACTTCGACGAAGACGAAGGAGAAGAGGTCGAAGATGTGGAGAACTCTAAACCAAATCGCTATTCCAGCGAAGACGATGAAGCCAATGTTGATGAAGAAGTAGAAGAAGAGGAGCAACCACCAGTCAAGAAGCGTAAATTCAACAAAAAGCAGCTACCTAATCGACAGCGTCCGATCAACAATAGGCCAGTGCCTCAATACGAAGAAGAAGATGACTATGGAGACGAATATGATTATGACGATGACAATGATGATGATGAATACTATAACATCGACTTGCCGCAACAGAATTCAGGGCGTCAACAGCAACAGGAGGACAGTTTGTTTAACCGCTTCCGTCAATTGGCACAAATTCCATACTCCACCACCAGCAATAAGCAAAACAACGGTGGCAATCAATCTCAGAAGCCTGGCCGCAGGCCAGTGAGGATCTCCCAAAATGGTCAAGTACTTCAATTCGTACAAAACCGCCCTGCCAACCAACAGCAAAATGTTAAGCGTCGAAGACATCCGACACCCAACAGTGGCACCACTTTCCAGCTCATCCCGATCCGTAATAACCAAATATCTAATTCGGGACAGGCACAGAAGAGGAAACCGATCAACAAGCCTGACCAAACTAACCAAATTCGCATTCCTATTCCATCAGCGCAAAATAGGCCAAACCAGTTTATCAATATTCCATGGTCGCGACTCGGCATATCAAATCCACAGGGCAATGGCCAGCAAGCAGCCCCCATAATAGTGAATATTCCCCAGTATGCTTTCCAACAGAATGCAAATCGTCGAAGACGTCCTGCACAAAATCCCTCCCAGGCCACAGCGACATCACAAAGGAAACGACTGCGACGTCCACTGAACAACCTCTCCAGAAATGGACACGTAGTTTCCCTTCTGACCGAGCAGGATGTCAGAGATCTATTCACTGTTCCGGAGATTCCACCCTCAAGGACTCCACAACAACCTGTTAATACCGACGAAATGCAAACAGATGACGTCACAACAAATAAGCCAGCAACGAGCCCACAACCAGAGTCCGAAGTGGAAGACGATGAAAATCCGCAGGCACAAGAGCCTTACATTGTGGTAGGCGACGATGAAACCCAAGATGAGGTTTTGCCCAGAAATATGGTGCCCGAAAGATTTCTGCATTATGGCGGTATCAAATCGTATGTTGATGTCCTCAATAAAGGAAGATTTTATATTAAATCAGGAAGGAAAATGCGAACGGACATTGATGAAACACCAGAGAGTGAGGTTATTTTAATAAATCCACAACGCATGGTGGATATAACCACAGAGAGCTTATCTCAGACAAAGGCAAATGCACCACCAACAATATCCAGCCAGGACAATTCGACTACTGGAAACCCAGTGTCACAGTAGACAACCTCCTACTCGCTCGTCCTACGAGTAGACCGTAAGAATGTGTGTATATATAAATTTCATCAAATAAAGACTACGGGCTTAATGTATTTGAATTTTGTTTTAAGGGTCATGTGGTGATAGTAATCATTTACGGGAGGCTTAAGTTCTCTTATGTGGGTCAATAAAGAAGAGGGTCATCTTTTTTCCTTATTGGTAAGCAAAAGCAGGAACAAACTACTCGTACATCCTTGAACACATTTTAAATTGTGTTTCAAAGTTCAATAAATTATGAAAAGTGATATCCTTGCGATTGTGTCATAGTATTATGTGCATTAAATGTTTGCATGACACGTATTCTGTCAAACTGGCATAAATGGAGACAGCGGTTATTAACGTTGACAACAGATATTGATGAATTTCGATACAACACAATTTGGTAGCATTTTTTTTTTGATAAATTTATTGTTTCAAAGAAAAATTACATAGTTTACAATATTTTTATATCATTGCACAGCACAAAGAAACACATTGTATCTTACTACTGAAAATCATTAGGTGGTATTTGTATTTGTATGTGCAGTGGGGTCATCAGTAGATGACAAGGACTTAGACCTATTGGTCCATTGTACTTCAGCATAGCTGCAGGCTCGCTGCTTATTGGCGATTAGTAAGAGTCAGTGAGGGAGAACCTGCCAGTAGCCTTGGCAAAGCGAAGGATATTAGCAAGTTCGTATAGTGTTGAGCCTGGTTCTGGCGAAAGCAGGACATTCACAAATGAAGTGAGATGCCGTTTCACCCGCCTCAAGGCAGCACTCACATAGGCCCGAGCTCCTAATGTGGATGGTTTTAAGGTGCTCGTTACGAGGACTGAAATCAGTGACGAGACCAATCAAGGATCTCAAGTCTTTCCTATTTAGTCCAAGCAAAAACTTAGCTCTGCTGATTTTTGGACCGTCCACTAGCTTCTTCGAATACCTGCATGAGACCAGGTCATGCCAGTATTCGGAATGTTGTTGGCGTAGAGCCGACACCATTTCACGTTTATGGACGGATGAGCAGCATCCTATGGATGGTTGTGGGCCAATGAAGGCTGTTGAAGAGCTCTTCCCGGCCAGAGCATCCGCTCTTTCATTACCCTGGATACCTGTGTGCCCAGGAACCCAGGCAAGTGATACCGAGTTTCATCTTCCCAGACGGTTAAGCTTAACCATGGTTTCCTCAACTATGTTTGAGTTGAGAGAGCCAGCCGAACAGGCTTTGATAGCGGCTTGGCTATCTGAGCAGATGTATAAGGTTTTACCCTTAATCCTTCTCCTAAACAGGATATTGGCGGCAGTGGCAATAGCAAAGATTCCTGCCTGAAAAACAGTTGTTTGTCTACCCAAGGCAGCAGATAGATTTATCCGACAGTCTCTAGAGTAGACCCCGCCTCCGGAGATACCGTCAATGAGTGAGCCATCCGTATAGACAATGACATCAACCGGCCTAAAGCCATTCCACCCCTCACTGTTCCATTCCTGCCGGAAGGATGACCTAAAAACGGCGCTCAAAGACTTGCTTCGTGCACACAGTGTCATGTGCTCCTCCTCGATGGCCAGGTAGGCAGTCATAGAGAGCTCTGTAACTAGCACCCCTGTACCCATCGCCGAGATTGAGCTGCCGTCCAAGTACTACACACATACGATATAGTGATTTTCTGGCTTCACTCTCGGCAAGGAGCTGCAAGGGAGGTAAACAGAGCAACACTTCCATAGCAGCAGTGGGAGTTCCTCTCATCGCACCTGTAATGCATAAGCACGCAAGGTGCTGTAGCTTCGTCAGTTAACGTTTGAGGATGTGAGCTCTAGCCCACCATACAATCGCACCATACATAAGGTCTAACAATGCACGTGTAAAATATTAGGTTACTGATAAGCTTGTATTTCAAAATTAATAGGTTTGAAGGAAAATATAAAAGAAAGACCTTAATTTAAATTTTGTTTATAATTATATCACAGATATGGCTTAAATCTAATTATACAAATACTTATATTATTTAATAGATAAATAAATAAATAAATAAATAAGTAGATAAATAAAATAAATATACTAATAAATAAATAAATATGTGTGGGACATAATATATGTATGTACGAGTAAGTGCATTGAATATAATGGCAGGAATAATAAATAACAAATATATAACAAATAAATAACAAATTTAATAACAAATTTACTCAATTAGCAGAAGAAATAAATAGAGAATATATAAATCATACATTATATAATATATTTTTTTTTTTGTTATTTTTAAATGAAGTTTTTTATGAGAGGGTTTTTACTTGATTCACATTTTCTGAAAAATTTTTCCTTGAGAACTTTAATTTTCCTTTCTACTTTAATGACTTTTGCCTGATCGTGTAACTCCTGAGTCGAAAAATGCCAGGTGACTTTAAGGTTCTTTTTTAAAATTTTGTTTTGTAATATCTGTAGTTTTTATACCCTATGCTAAGGGTATATTAATTTTGACGCATAGTTTGTAACATACCTTAATATTGCCCGTAGACACCTAAAAATTACTATATTTATGATCAGCATCGATAGTATTGTCGATCTAGCCTTTAAACTGGGCCTAGAGAGCTGAAATTTTAACCATATACTCTCTAGGGTCCCGAAATAATCAAGTTTGCGAATTTTTAAAATCCGTCCACAGACACGCCCACAAACTCAAAAAACAAAATTTTGGAAAAAATCGAATTTTGAGCTAGAAAGCTGAAATTTTTTTTATATGATCTATGACTCCTAAAACTGCTCGGGATATAAAATTTTCAAAATCCGCCCTCTGACACGCCCACAATTTACAAAAAAAAACTTTTTTTGAAAATCCAAAGTTTGAGCTAGAGAGCTGAAATTTATAATATATACTCTCTAGCGGCCCTCTATGCTCATGTGTTAATTTTTTTAAATCCGCTTACTGACACGCCCACAATTAAATTAAATAAATTTATTGAAAAACCAAAGTTTGAGCTAGGGAGTGTTTTTTTTACACAAGCTTCTTTTTTTTATAAAATCCTTTAAATGTTATATAACAAACTATTTAGATCGTTCTTAGCAATTCAACCATACTTAGACTTTTGTCACGCCCACTTATGAGGGATAGGAATAAGAATAGGGTATCCAACAGTTCGCCCAAGCGGACTGTAGCCCGTCCCTATGTTTTCCTATGCATTCCGGCACAATTTCCCCAAACAGGTGATCCATACCATAGTATCGCTTGAAAAACGACTTTGAAAATTATTAATGTATTGTGCTTACTGAGTAATGACTTCCGGTTTATAAGCGGGTAAAACAATTATTATACCAATACCAATATTTATTTTATTTGATGTCATTTGTGTGTGTTCCTTAAAGGTCAGCGTCTTGTCTAAGTAGACACCTAAGTACTTGACAGAGTTAACCCATGGAATATCAAAGTCACAATTTTGTAGGACTGGGAAATCCGACATAAAAACATTAAATATTGTAGGAGATAAAACTGAAACCTGAGGAACGCCAGCAGGAACAATTTCGGAAAGGAATTTATTGCCTGTCACTCAAAAAACTTTGTATGACCTTTATTAAAAAAGCTGGACATTCATTTACAATAAGCTTGTGTATAAGTACATTGTGCCATACACTATCATAAGCTTTTTTTACATCTAGCAGAACTAATCCTGTAGATTTGTTTTCCTTCAGTTTTTCTTTAACATGTCTGCTGATTCTTAGAACCTGGTGCGACGTGTTGTGCTCTTTCCTGAAACCAAATCGCTGCATTGGTATAACTTTCTTATCGTTCAGAAAAATTTCTAATTTGCATCGAATAACCTTCTCGAAAATCTTACTTATACTACTCAGAAGGCTTATTGGCCTGTAACTCAATGGATCACTTCGGGGTTTTCCTGGTTTCAATATTGGAACAATTTTAGCCATCTTCCATTTTAGTGGGAAATATTGATATCTGAGACACGCATTTAATGCATTAAATGCGTGTCTCAGATGTCAGCTATATTTTCTGCAGTAATTTGTTCGTCAGCGGGGAAGCTTATTGGAGTCATATTTAATTCATAAATAAAACGTACCAAAGCATGCTTCAATACCTAGTTGTTCATTACAGGGCCTTTCATTAAAGACTTGACAACTTCTTTTTTAAATAAAGTGCAAACTACTTCAGATATCTCAAAAAAAATGTCTTGGCTTGAATTACTATCAAAACATTTATGAATAGAGTTCGACTTCGTTCATATGTCCACCACTGGAACGTAAACAGCGGTCGGTACGTTGAACCCGATTTTTGATGACTCGCCGCACATTCTACCGATACGTTCGCTATTTCTCGTTCAATATTGGTTCTGCGCTCTTTTAATGTCGCCGGCTTGTTGGCGTAGATTGATTGACAATGATTTAATGTAGCCTTATAAAAAAGTCTAGAGGCTTTAAATCACCCGATCTCGGCGGGTTCGTTTCTCGAGATAAGACGTTCACCGAACTGAGACTTCAATAACTCGATTGTTGCACCTGCTGTGTGGGTTGTTTCACCGCCTTGTTGGAACCACATATCTGGGAGAGGCCCAATTCTTGAGAACGCCGTGAAATTGACCGATTTGGCTGGACAGATGGCATGACTCTCCAGGGTGCAGACAGACTAAACGAATTTTCCCCGACACGTCTGTAAAAATTCCGTGGCAATCTTGTTGTCTCTCAACAGAAATGACTGCAGACAAATTACTGGCGTTCTTACAGGACATTACGCCTTTGCCAAGCATATTAAGGTGGTAGGCTTAAGCGATACCACCAACTGCGAAGCCTGTGGAGAAAGCGATTGCACTGCGAAACATTTCCTCTGTGATTGTCCCGCTTTTGCTCGTCCCAGCTGTGCTGATGTTATGAGTGGTGTAAACCTAAGCTCCTTATCATTGAAGCGCCTACTCGTCGTTTTTAGGAAAACGCGTAAACTCAAACAGTAAAAGTGGTGTGTTGGTAGTAGCATGAACCAGTATTCAGTCTATGTGCTATAGTAAGCCTCACACCCCGACAAAAAAAAGAGGTGTTATCGGGATTATGAGTTTTCGGGATTTTGGATTTTTGGGACTTCCTCTATATGCGATTCTGCCCATCTACCAACAATTTGATATAAACTGGTTTAATACATCAATCTAACTATTTGTGTCTGATATCTTAGAATATTTATCTACATCTGGAGATGCATCTAGATACATTGATACTACATACAAGACTGATACTCGATTTTTGAAATAATTCCAATATCAAATAAGTGAAGAAATGAACACGTAGATAGCTACTAGAATCTATTATCAAATTTTTATCCGAGAACTTCGCAGTTCAGCAGTTTCTCAGTGGTTACTGCGTTGCACTACTAATCGAGCGGTCTCAGGTTCAAATCACGCTTGGCCCAGTAAGATCTACAATTTTATTCCACTGCCTTACCACTTGTGAAAGTCTGGCAAACATCCTAGATTATTAATTGTAATTAGAAGCTTCTCAGATTTGCCATTCGGAGTCGGCTTAAAATTGTAGGTCCTTTCCAGTGCATAAGCAAATGGTTGAAGAAGCTAGGTTTTAGGCACTGTATGTTAAGGCCCAAAATTAGCTTACATTTCAGTTTGCAATCCTCGGATTAAAGATTTTACCAGTTACACATTTACTCGGTAAACAAATCCGTCGTAAAAGTTTAACTGGTCTCAATAGTTAATGTGATTTTACAGCTGAAATGTACAAATTGAAGCAGATATAAAATGCAATTATGAAGTCACATCCACACATCCAGCCAGATTAAAATTTTTAATACTAATACAGTATAGGGAAGGGATTTGAACTGCGCAAGTGTGACCGACGTTATTCAATCAGTAAAACTGCAAATCATACAAAATCTAAAACCCTACTTTCGTGTATCTCGCATTCGATCACTTTGTTAACAGAGATTCTAGGGAACGTTTTTTATAACCCATGGGAGTAATATAATAATCAAAACCATCAAAAGTTACTTTAACAAGATGAAGCTGTTTACACTATTTTCTCCCTATCTCTTTATGCAAGATTTAATTGTCCCTCAGGCGTAACATGCTCAACGGTTCTTAATCATCATATCTTCAATAATAAATTCATGCAACGGTTAGGCGAGTATAATTAAACAAAAATCCCGACACTATTTTCTTGTTGAAGTCACACTTGAATGGTCAAAAAAAATCACAAGATGCTCATCACTGTGCCCCGAGCGTACACAGATAAATGCCCAAAAGCTTAATAGGTGAATGATCAGTTAAGATATCTCTATCGACGGCCTCTTTTTTGTTTGCTATATATGTATGATTACTCCAACGTGAGAATATGGAGGGCAGACGCATGCCCCTTTTCTGTCTTTACACTAGAATTTTACAAAAATAAAAAAATACAAACAACGAAGCTCCCAAACAAGAACCTATTTCGAAGCGCACACAATTACGGAATATGCGAAACTGTCTGCGAAGCGAATAGCCCCTAGGCATTCTGTTGACCTTTCCGTCGTGATTTGGAATGATTGCATGTCACAGGGCAAAATATATATATTTTTTGTATCTCTTTTGTTTTGCAGTAGTAATTAATATCTTTGACTTACCATTTAGACTTTTAAAATTGATTTCAATGACTAGCTTGAAAGCTTCAACAAATGGATTTAGATTCACATGTGATGGCTTTAGTCTCCCATTCAAATCTGAACGAATAAGTATTTAAATACTGATTTGGGTTCATAAAACAGGAATTTAATTTGTATTCTAATTTGCAATAGATACCGATACATTGAGAAATTTGTATCTTCAGCTGTTGTTTTAATTAAGTTATCATTTTAACTGGTTCTAAAATAGTAAAAAATATATGCAAATATTGCGTTATTAACAATCAAGTGAAGAATTTAGTCAGTCACATAATAATTGGGTCGTGCCAATAAAATATGTTCGGAAAATCTGTGGAATGGCAAGTTTTTGGAGAAATCATTGACCCTACATCGTGAAGAACTGCCTGATATAAGTCTTAGAATTGAATAGTGTTTAAGTGCAGAGAACTGACCCATTAAACCATAGTGAATTTTAAAACGTTATTTACCCTATCCTAAAGGTGTATCTATTGTGATACATTGTTTGTAACAAGCCTTAATTTTATTCCTAGACCCCTAGAAATAAACATATAAATTTATGATCAGCATCGAAAGTTGTATCGAGCTAGCCATGGTTTTCCCAACTTGTCGGAAGGGTTTTTAAAACAAATGTTTTTTTGGCGATAAATTCGTCAAAAAACGAAAAAAGTTAAAACAATACAAGCTCGCAATTTGTTTTTCTTTCTTTTTTCTTTCAGTAATCTAAAGTAATTAAACTAAGAAATTGTTTGTTATTAATGAATAGCTTTTTTTTCTTTATAAATTGACTAGCTGCACCTGCCCGGCTTTGCCCGTGCCCGAGAATTCTATTGGCCAATATGTTCGAGTAGACTTCCTTATAATTGTCTATAGCGGGTATCCGGCGTATGTTGCTGCGCCTAAAAAAAGAAGACCGATTTTGACCAAAGTTCACAGAAACACTCTCAGGCCAATACCGAAGATTGCCTGATTTGAGCTCAACCGGTGAAAGGGACTGCACGTTTTTCTCCGCATGGCTTAGGCCGCTCACACAACTTCGTTGTTCCGTTTAGGGTAGGTGCTTTTTGTCTGGCAGGCGCCTATGTCAGCTTACTTGTGCCAATCAAACAACAAAGCGAAAGTAAAAAAACTTCGATAGAATCACTTTTCATTCACTTTCACACCGATTGTTATCAATGTTGGAAAAGCAACTTTCCGATGTCCGATTCACAAAAAAAAAATGCAAAAAAATTCAATAAGAGTTATTTGAATAAAACATTTAACACACGATATCTCAAGAATGCAAGTGCGCACAAACACCAAAATAGGCTTGAAACGTTGGTCTGGTCTCCCTCTTTCATATGCGCATTCGGATAACAAAATAAGTGACGTCTGTACGGTCTCTGTATCTGCGTCGTAATTTGCACGCATACGCACATATGCATGTGTACTCACTCAAATGCCCATATCTCACACACCGATGCAGATATAGCCAAGCATAACAAAGTTCGTGCAAATGTCGCCTTTCATGGAAAAAAATTTCATTGGAATCGGTTAACGCGTTTGGCCAAACACCGGCAACAAACACAAATATGGATTGATTTTTATATATAGAAAATATTACACAAAAAAACTTTTTATTATTTCACTTAAATTTGTTTTTTTTTTTCAAAGCCCATGATACCTACATATGAAACACACAGTGTATAAATACATTGTCAATTTTTTTTTTCTTTTTTAAGAAACACATAATTTACACACCGATGCAGATACAGACATCGCACATACATAACATCCTTCGTATAGACGTCACCTTTCTTTAAAAAAAAATTTCATTGGAATCGGTTAACGCGTTTGGCCAAACACCGGCAACAAACGCAAATATGGATTAATTTTTATATACATATATATATATAAATAGATATAGATATATTCTCATATCAATTTTAATTCACAAAAACTCACAAAATCGCAATGAAGAAATCCGAATCCGACAGCGCCACCAAACATGAAACAAAATTGGCTTCTCCATTGATCGATAATAGATGGCGTTACGTTGCGTGTCTATCTGACAGTTCAATTGTGATACGATATGTTACATTCAAATGTGATTCTTTATTTGGTTGTTGCCAAAATAAATAAATACAAAATGAAAAAAAAATAAAAATTTAAAAAAAAAACGAAAAAAAACCTGTCGTAACACGCTGGGTGGTCAAAATAAGCCATTTTGAAATTTAGATTTTTTTTTCTTCTAAAACCCGTGCTGAGAACATACCTTTCCAACAAAGTATGAATCATCAAAATCGGTTCGGCCTTTAAAAATTTATTTTTTGCATTACTTCAAACTATGTAAGGTACGAGTACTTATGCTTCAAATTATGCATACACTTACATACAAACCTACGTATTACGCCACGAGAATTTTAGTCTTATAGACAGACGGCCGCCGGCGCCGCAGCCTACTATGTTTACATTCTTTACCGTTTTTTTTTAATTTTGCTGGGTATCAGGGCAGCGCAAAGAAAAGGAAAAAAAAGCAAACAAAATAAAAGACAACGAAGTGTGCCAAATGCGTTTTGTCCGTTTAAGAGGGAGTGCAATTCTATTGCGGCTATGAAAACTGGTGTCCGCGTCCGGTTATAAAAGAGTCCGTTTATGAGAGAATTATTTACATTAAAAATTTTGTAGATTATTCCGTTCTTTGAAATTTGTCCGGTTATGAGAGGTGTCCGCTTATGAGGGATGTCCGTTAGGAGAGAGTACACTGTATATAGATTTATTTCATCATATCTTTCTTTCTTTTTTAATTGTCAAAGTAAAGTTGAGTTATTCTTATTCGATATTCTTCACCTGTAAATGGACAAGGACTCTAACCTTAATATAATGTTAAAAGTTTTTAGAAGCCTTAACACTGGTCTCCACATTTGCCATATTAATGCTCAGAGTCTTCTACCAAACATCGATCAGTTCCGCTATATGTTTGAGCAATCAGCGGTTGATGTAGTTTGTGTGTCCGAATCTTGGTTTAGGGTTTCGTTAAGTCATGAAATGTATCGTCTATGTGGTTATATGGTTTTTCGTTCTGATCGTACAGCTCGGGTGGTTGCATTGCAATCTATGTCCGGGACAATATCAAATGTAGACTTCGCAGCATTTTCTCTGATGGTTGTGAGATTGAGCATGTGTTTGTTGAACTTATCAATGGGGAATCAAAACTCTTGATTGGTGCTGCTTATCGGCCTAATAGAAATGTTAACGTTTCACAATTCATTACGACCTCGGAAGAAGTCTCTATTACTTGTCCTAATGCTGTTGATGACATTCATCCATCTTTTCTTAAAATCGCATTACCCATTTTATTACCTATTATTACCCATATCTTTAACACCTGGGTGACTACAGGGATCTTTTCTAGGCAATAGAAATTTGAAAAATTATCCCCGACCCAAAATCTTCCAAGTGTGATGAGATCAGGCCGATTTCAATACTCCTATTTTTGTCAACAGCCCTTGAAAGGATCCTTTAAAAGCAAATTAGCAGCCATCTCTCCATGTTCAACCTATTATCATGTAAGCAATCTGGTTTCCGACAAAAACACAGTTGTACCAATGCTGTTATTGGTGTCTCTGAAGATATTCGGCAATCTATTGACGAAGACAAAGTGTCATTCATAGTCCTACTTGATTTTTCTAAGGCGTTTGATTTGGTCGACGACCTTGCCACGTCGAATCAATCGGTTCTAGTTCGATCACCGCAATTAAACGATGGTTAGTACTTAAATGGGGCACCACTTGGGAATACCGCGTGTTGTTGGCATCTCTTGCGAACGTCTGACAAACATCCAAAAGTATCAAATTGTCATGAGAAGCTTCTCAAATTTGACGTTCGGATTCGGCGTAAAACTGAAGGTCCCCTCCACTTCGCATGAAAGTGGTTGGAGAAGCTAGGTGCTAGGCCCTCTATGTGCCCGTTAAGCCCAAAATATATGTATGTTTGATTTGGTTGACTACTCATTTTTGTGCCGCAAGTTGTCTCATATATATAACTTCGAGCCTTGTGCTATAAAGTTTGTATCGTTATACTTAACTCATAGATTTAAAGTCGTAGAAGTTAATCAATCCCTTTCAAACCCCCTGCCTATCATAAGTGGTGTCCCTCAGGGATCCATACTAGGGCCTTTGTTTTTCTCCCTATATATCAACGATCTTCCCAATGTCATAAAAAACAGCTCAATTCATTTGTATGCTGATGGTGCTCAGCTCGTATTAAGCTGCCCTCTGGGTTTAATAGAGCACGCCGCACAATCGATTAATAATGATCTTGCCGATATAGTGCAGTGGTCACAGCGAAATGGACTGATATTAAATCGAAATAAAACTAAGTGCATCGTGATTTCGCCAAAGCCCCTAGATCCTATTGAGTACAATGAAGAATCCGTCAAAAACCTTGGGGTGACCTTTAATCGATTTTTAACTTGGGACAACCACATTCATCTTGCAGTCGGCAAGACTTATGGAGTTATCCGAACGTTGTGGGCGACCAAATCCTTTACACCCTTTAAAACACGAGTCGTACTTGCAAAAATTCTAGCCATACCCGTCTTAACATACGCTTGTGAAATTTTTTCAAGCTGTAGTTACGTATCCAAGAGGAAACTTAATGTGGCATTTAATTGTATTGTGCGATATGTGTTTGCATTGCTTAAATTTGATCGAGTATCACTCTACTCCAGCCAACTTTATAATATGACTTTCGACAATCTACTCAAATTTCGAACTCTTTGCCTGTTTTCGGACATACTTTTAACACATTAACCGACTTATATATACAAAAAAATAAGATTTCCCACCTCAAGCAGATCTGCTTAATTGATCCCTCCTCTTTTGTACTTTTGTTTAACATCAGAGCGTCAGTTTTTTATTCACTCCACACGGTTGTGGAACTCCTTGCCCTACTCTATCCGAAGTTTAAATAACACAACCAAACTTAAAAATGAATCGAAATCGTATCTCTCCTTGAATTCTTAAAACTTCTTATTGATATTTTGTACAATTTCGTAAAAATAATTGTTTATGCTTTACTATTCATTATTTCTTTTTTTATTCTCATCAATATGAATTTTTCGTTTTGTAACTCATGTAGCTTTTTATACTTTATTCAACTATGCCTTTTTGTTTGCTTTTCACTAGTTTATAAGATATTGTACCTTACTGTGTATAGGTAAATCACTAATTAAATAAAAATAAATAAATGAAATAAATTACAAAATATACAACGACTCTGATCACAACGTCACGCCCACTTCACGATATTTATTGCACTCTGATTGTGCAGTAAACGATAAAAATAACGCAAGTTCAAAGCTCTCTTGTATCTGAGCTAAAAAAGAAATAAGGACTTTTCTTTGGCAGTTCAGGCCGTTCTCTGAGCTTTCTCTTTAGCACTTTCCGCATAGATGTTGATCCGTAAAATTATTGTTATACAGTATCGGTCTTATGCCATGAGTATTTGGTCTGTATTGTAATTTTGCCTTGTCATGCGTTATCTATCGACACAAAGATGAGTGAGCTCAGCGAAATATATAACAACTTATAGCTGTCCCGCAAGTTTGCAGGGAAATATGTAGGTTAAAACGACTGGAGATCACCTGAGCCGCAAATTGAAGATCTAAACAACAACCAATAACAGGAGCACGCATGTGCTAATTCGTAATAAAAAATAGGCAATCATTAGAAAAAAAACATAGGGACGGGCTACAGTCCGCTTGGGTGAACTGTTTAAGACCCTATTCTTATTCCTATCCCTCATAAGTGGACGTGACAAAAGTCTAAGTATGGTTGAATTGTTAAGAACGCTTTACATATTTTGTTATATAACATTTAAAGGATTTTATCAAAAAAACGCTCCCTAGCTCAAACTTGGGTGTTTGAATAAAATTGTTTTATTTAATTGTGGGCGTGTCAGTAGGCGGATTTAAAATAAATTAATACATGAGAATAAAGGACTCTCTAGGGTATATATTATAAATTTCAGCTCCCTAGCTCAAACTTTGAATTTTGAAAAAAAAAAAAATGGGGGCGGATTTTGAAAATATTTACACATGAGCATAAAGGGCCCATAGAGAGTATATATTATAAATTTCAGCTCCCTAGCTCAAACTTTGGATTTTCAAAAAAATTGTTTTATTTATTTGTGGGCCTGTCAGTGGGCGGATTTTGAAAATTTTTTATCCCGAGCAGTTTTAGGAGTCATAGATCATATATAAAAAATTTCAGCTTTCTAGCTCAAAATTCGATTTTTTCCAAAATTTTGTTTTTTTTAGTTTGTGGGCGTGTCTGTGGGCGGCTTTCAAAAATTCATAAATTTGATTATTTCGGGACCCTAGAGAGTATATGGTTAAAATTTCAGCTCTCTAGGTCCAGTTTAAGGCCTAATTTTTGCCGACGGACTGACGGACGGACGGACGGACATGGCTAGATCGACATTACTATCGATGCCGATCATAAATATAGTAACTTTTAGGGGTCTACGGGCAATATTAAGGTATGTTACAAACTATGCGTCAAAATGAATATACCCTTAGAATAGGGTATAAAAATCCACGGATCGAATGATACAACACGGGCATTTGATAAGCCTCAGTGACGAAGCGATTGAAGCCGCAAGGCGTGCCTATACGTTTTGGCAATAAAATAGTGATTTGATAATTTTCGAAAGCGCATCGTTTTTGTCTATTAAAAAAATCCGCACAATTTTTAAGCTTGCGCGATGAGCTTTTAATAGAAATACAAAAAATAATAAAAAAAAAAGCAATTAGGGCACCCAGCTTCTCCAATTATGTGCGCGTGCAAAGCTATATTGCTGGTAAGTGCGATCGACTGCTGATCGAGATTAGTTTCAAATTACGTCCGGCACAGTGAAACGGGACAGTTTTTTTGCTGTCCCACCTCTTGCGAAAGTCTGACAAACAACAAAGTGTATCTTTTGTTATAAGAAGCTTCTAAAATTTTCCGTTTGAAGTCAGCGTGAACTTCAACTGTTAAGTTTGGGGATTTGAACCTTAGACCCCTCCTCTAGTAATCCAACGCTCTAACAACTGATCGTAATGTATATCGAAATAACAATTTTTATCAAGACTTGAAATAAACCACAATTGAAAGGTTGGCCCTTACGGCAGAATTGAGTCAATGATAAAGTTGTTAAGCATCTAAGGTCGGCAGCAATAACCAAATTGAAACACCAACTCTTAAGGTTAGCCAAATTCAGTTACAAGTCACAAGCAACACTTTTTAAAAGCAACATTTTGCCTCAACTGTAGAATACACCCGCCCAGTTCGGTGTATCCGCTGAAGTTCCTCTATTCCTACGTTTCTTAATTTCTTTATGGTCACAGAATAATAATCCAGAATCACTCTTAGTTCTTAAAATCTTCATAATCATCATCAACATTAGAATATGAATTGGGAGATGTCCCCCCCTCTGGCTATGTTTACTTTGATTTCGGTCACTGAACTGAGGATCAGAATTTTTGCATAAAAACGACGGAGATTCGAGGCAAAGCATACAGTTCTACGGGACTGAGCATACAATTAGGTCTATTGCTATACTATGCTAATTGTTTAATTGAATATTTAATTGAATTCGAAACAAGCCAAACTATGAAGACTCTTGTTGCACTATTAGTGGTGTTCTGCGTGGTAACTGCATGCGCAGGTACGCATATTTTAGTTTCTTTTCAAAATAACAATTAAAATTTTTAAACAATTCCAGGGAGGAACGTTCCTCAAAGAGGTTATATTTCTGCTGGTAATCAACCCTATTGGTTCTTGGGTGGAACACGAGCTAGGTCAAATGCCATTCAGGCTATTCAGGTGCCAGTGTCGGTTGCTGACTTCGCCGATGATGATGATGATGCGGAGGATTATCGGGAAGATGCACGAAACGACAACGACGAGGATTCCTTTGATGACAATATGAATGACGACAGCGAAGATGACGATGATGATGATGATCAATATTTTGGATTCAATCGCAACCGGATAATTGGCGTGTTACCAATGAGCGGAGGTAGTAATGTCGAAAAGAGCTACTTGCAGTCGATTCTTTCAAGAACTGGCGGCAATGCTGGTTCAATAATGGTCCCCGATGGCTTTATCGAGTTGGAAGGTCAAGGTACTGTCGATGATGAAACTGGCGAGACATCTCTCTTCCTACCACGTGAAGCAATAGCGTCAATTCCAGATGGAAGTGTTGTCGCTTTAATTGAGGATACAGGGAACTTGGGTAAAGCGAACAAGGTAATTGTAACCCGAAGGCGTAGGGGTCCCAAAAAAAATAAGAAAAGGTCAGGTAACCAGCGTCGTCGTCGTGGTGGAAAGAGAAGGAAAGTCAGCAACGTTCGCATAATCCGTGCAAGGCCAATTAACCGTGGCGGCACGCGAACACGTCGTGTATCTAATGTAGTCCGAGTTTAATTCTAGGATTTCTGCAAAAATAATATATAACGAAAGCAATCGAATAAGAAACAAAAGCAATTGTATATTTTTTTATTTTTTATCGAAAGCAGTGAGTGAGATATCGTGATGTTCTTGTTTACATTTTTCGTTTCATTACTATTTTAACTGGTCGCTGTGCTTCCTCGACAACGACGTGGATGCTGCTGCTGATATGGTTATAAACACAATTCACCTGGGCATGAAGTCTTTCACCCCTAACAGGATAAAAATTATCAAACCCAAGGTTAACGCGTGGTGTGACTCGAGATGCAAAGAGGCTATCAGGTTAAAAAAGGTAAGCTTTCGGCTATTCAAAGCCAACCCATCTGAGGAAAGCCGTAAAAAGTTTAAACGAGCCAGAAATGTCTGCAATGGCCACATTAATCGTGTCAAATTCTCCTATGACCAAAAGTTGAGGCAAAAAATACTACAAAGTCACACAGATAGTAAATACTTTTGGTCATTTGTTAAAAACATCAAGAATTCGCCCTCATCATCTATCCCGACACTATCAGCTCTATGGATACGGCCATTCTGCTTGTTGCTCACCTTGCAGTCAGCTCAACGCTCCCAACATTGTGTTTTATCTCCCCCTGCACTCGAGCGCGAGGGAATCCTCCATGGGACCAATCCACTTCCGCACTCGTACAGTGGCTAGAGTAATTTAAGATCTTGACGTTCACAAATCCACTGGTCCAGATGGTATTTCCCCTATCGTTCTGAAGACGTGTTCTTCCTCGTTGGCAAAACCATTGCGCAAGCTTTTCTATCTATCCTTTTCTTCAGGGCTCTTCCCGAGAAGATGGAAAACACCATTTGTCCAGCCTGTCCTCAAAAAAGGCGAATCGTCATCTCCCTCCTCCTACCAACCAATTGCAATAACTTCCCTTCTTTCCAAGGTCATAGAAACGCTGATAGACCGTCAGCTCATGAATTATCTTGAATCAAGAAAACTTCTTAATTACGAGCAGTACGGTTTTCGCAGCAACAGGTCCACTGGTGATTTGATGACTCATCTAACCGAAAAGTGGAACCAATCTCTTCACTATGGTGGTGAAAGTAAGATCGTTGCGCTTGATATTTCAAAGCCATTTGACAAAGTTTAGCACCAAGCTCTCTTGTCGAAAATGCGTGCATTTGGAATCGATGATACCTTCAATTCAAGTTGTTTTGGACGGTTTCAGGTCTGCAACTCACCAAATAAATGCTGGTGTTCCCCAAGGTTCCGTTCTGTATCCGACTCTCTTTCTCATTTTTATAAATAAAAAATGATCTCCTGTCTATTACCTCTTATCCAATCCACTCCTTTGCCGATGACAGTCCCCTCAGCTTCTCATATTCGTTTCTTGGTTCACGCCATTCATCTTCGGTTCACGCCATTCATCTTCAACTGGAACGGCAACGTATGTTAAGCTCATTGAAATCCGATCTCAACAGCATAACTCAGTGGGGTGTAGCTAATAGAGTGGAATTAAATGCTTCCAAAATGCAATGCTGTCTTCAGTCATTAAAGCAAAGCCCTAACACCACGTGATTGTTTATGAATGGCACTTGCATCGTGAAACCGAACGGCTTTCCATTCTCGGTATGTGTGTTAATGACAACTTTCGTTAGAATGACCACATATTCGATGTCGCCAAGAAGGCTGCTAAATGCCTAGGCTTCCTTAAGAGCTGCAAGAAATATTTCACCTCTTCTGATCTGGCTACAATTTATATGGCGTTTATTCGCCCGAAATTCGAGTACAACGCTCATATCTGGTCCGGTGCACCAATAACTTATTTGGAGCTACTTGAAAGGATCCAAAAACGCGCGATAAAACTCATTTACGACCGAGACATCGCGAGATCGATTGACTCTCTTAGTCATCGTCGTAATGTCTCCTGCCTTTCGTTATTTTATCGTTATTTTCAACATAAGTGCTCAAACGAAATAGCGAGTTGGATTCCACTCCTAGAACATTTCAACCGCAATATCCGCATCAGTTGACCCTTAAACCTCTATTCGGAAGTATAGTGAAATACAATGGATCTTTCATTAGCCGTACAACACGAATGTGGAATGCTCTTCCCCGCTCCTTTTTTCTACACATTATAATCTACAATCATTTGAAACCAATGTGCATCGGCATTTCTCCCTATCTTAAGCGTTTAGCGCGAGTACATTACAAAAAAAAAATAAAAATCCCTACTGGTCCGTATCAATATTAAGGCCGAAAAATTACTATATCAGCAGCGAAAGTTATGTCGATCTAACCAATTCCGCCCGCCCGCCTATCCGTCACCAATGTTTAGACCCTGATATACATCACATATACTTTCTCGGAGCCCGAAGAGGTCAGGTGTTACGATTTTCATAATCCGCCCACTGATACACACAATATTTAAAAAAAAAAAAAAAACGTTTTATCAAAGAAGTTGATCGAAATGAAGGTCGCTTTAAATGCAAGGTCTCCCTAAAGCAATTTAGGCGCCAACTGTGGGGAAAAAACCTCATCGCACCAAAGTTCTTTCCCATCCTTCTATTCTTTCATGCAGTAAGTAACACCTAAAAACAGGCAATGAATCATTTGCTGGGTGCTGCTTCCATCCTTAAAAACGTAAAAAACAGCTGTTTCTTTTTGATGACGAAAAAATACTACACAGATGGCAACAGTATTGTGAAGGAATTCTAAAATTAAGTTAGCTAGGGCGTTTCTGGGAGATGCTGAGCTCGCCAACTTGTTGTGGTGCTTCCGGAGTTGACTCACGCTTTAAGGATTGAGTCGGTTAACGGCGGCGCGTTCGCACATTGACGACTATCAGGCGCTCGGTAAGCTATTTCTATTTTGACGACTTGTTGCGTTCTGATCCACTCCGACCTATTCCAGACATTTGTATGATTGGAAGAGGGATTCCCAAGTACGAAAAGTGGAAATATCTGGGATTTATTATTAATAGCGAAGCAAGCTGTTATGACGACATCACGTAAGCGTAGGGTGGATGAAGCGGCGGGAAAACGTAGCCATTTTCTGCGATCGAGGTTAAAGGAAGGCTCTCCACCATAATTGTGCGCCTGGCGCTCACATATGGTTCACGCTTCTGGACAGATTGATCGAATAAGAAGTTCCAAGGTTCGAGAAAGCCTTCTCTCGAAGAAAATGGAGCGCGACCGGCTCAGTTGGTACTGTCATGTTCAAAGGTGAGATCCTACGAACCCTGTCAAAAAGGCAATATCAATAAACGTTTTAATAAAAACGTGAAAGAGAGGCAGTCCTAAAAACTTCTGGATCACACAAATGCAGCGACACCACCATTTGATTGGCCTCAGTGACGAAGTGACTCAAAATCGGAAGGCCTGCGCCATTATTTTCTGAGGTCGAACCGGTGAACCCCACAGGCGGACCAGTAGCGAGGCAATTAATAGGGCGGGTAATGATCCCTTTAATCCTGTTCATAGCCTCACCGCCATTTAGGAAGAAGAAGAACAACAAAATATATGAAGGCAATATCTTTCTTAGTAATTCGCTCATACAAAGTTGTTTGCCACGCCCACTATTTTGGGGCGTCTTTGACACAAACGTGGTATTTAGTAAAAGAAAAATGTGTGGACTATTTATATTCTGCTTTTCCCAAGCAGGTCATAAACCTAGTCCTTTTTATACCCTATTCTAAGGGTATATTAATTTTAGCGCGAGGTTTGTAACACACCTGAATATTGCCCGTAGACCCCTGAAAGCTACTATATTTATGATCTTGATCAGCATCGATATTAATGTCGATCTAGCCATGTCCGACCGTCCATCCGTCTGTCGGCAAAAATTAGGCCTTTAAACTGGACCTAGAGAGCTGAAATTTTAACCATATACTCTCTAGGGGCTCAAGTCTACGAATTTTTGAAATCCGCCCACTGACACGCCCACAAACTCAAAAAAGATTTTTTTTCCAAAAAAATCGAATTTTGAGCTAGAAAGCTGAAATTTATAATATATATGATCTTTGACTCCTAAAACTGATCGGGAGATAAAATTTCTAAAATCCGCCCACTGACACGCCCACAATTAAATAAATCAATTTTATTATTTTAGGGAGCGCTTTTTACAAAAGCTTCGTTTTTTTCGTTTAAATCCTTTGAATGTTATATAACAAAATATGTAGAGCGTTGTTAACAATTCAACCATACTAAGACTTTTGTCACGCCCACTTATGAGGGATAGGAATAAGAATAGGGTATCCAACAGTTCGTCCAAGCGGACTGTAGCCCGTCCCTATGTTTTTTTATTTGGCTGGTTACTATTTAGATTTATTAAACTGAATGCTTGGGAAATAGAATAGAGAAATTGGATAGTGCAGCGGTATCATGCTTTGCAGTCCTTCATTCCCGTCCAAAGGGAATTTAGGTGATAGTTTGGTGGCACTCTCCCGAGTGGATGAACCATTATGAGGCTAGTAAACATGTTTCCTGAATCTGGAAGTATCCACGAACATCGTTCCATCGATATCCCTATGTTCGGGTTCAAGACACAATCGCGGCTGTAGCATCGTTAATTCAGGCAAATCCAAGCGTTTCGACGGATAATTTTTCATGATGACTTAAACTTGTTCCCGTACAAAGTCCAAATTGCAAGCAAGTTAAACCCTCTGACTTTGCCTATTCGCCTGGATTTTTTTTGTTTAAATGATTGAAATGACCGAAGAAGACAACAGCTTGATAAATTGCTTGTTTATGTCTGATGAGGCCCATTTTGATCTAAGCTAAAAATAGGCAAAATTGCCGTATAAGGAGTGAATATAATCCAGAAATACTCCATGAGACGGTAATGCACCCAGAACCAGTCACTGTGTGGTGTGCAGTTTCATCAAGGTCTATTGTGGGGCCATACTTCTTTGAAGAAAACGGTGTAACAGTAATTGTCAATGGGGACCGTAATTTAAAGATGTTGAAGGATTTTTGTTTTACCAAGAACGCGCCGAAGAATTATCCGTTTTAACAGCATTTGGTGCAATCAAGATGGAGCAACTGCACACAAAGCCAGACCGGTTATGGCGGAGCTCCAACGAAAATTCACAAACAAATTCATATCAAGAAACTCCAATATCCGCTGGCCCCCAAGGTCACCTGACCTGGCTGCACCAAACTTTTTTTAAGGGGTTATGTCAAGCAAGAGGTGTACAAAATGAAACCAAGGATTTTGACTGAATTGAAGCAGTCCATTTAAACAATAATAGAGACATAATTTTCTGATCAGGTGTCTCATATGTGTGGATGAGCATGGGGGTCATTTACCGTCTATCAACTTCAAAAACAATAAGTTATATAAAATAAAATTGAATACAATAAAAAAAATGAAATACATTGATTAAAAAAAAGTTATTTGAATTTATTATTGTAGCACAATTAGTGCGCCACCCTGTAGCTCATAATAACAAAGTCGATAGAAATCGTAAACTACTGGAGGGTTTTATAGATACAGTCATCCTTTTAGGTAAACAGGAGCAAGCATTTCGCGGTCGCGGTGTAAACCCTGGCTCCGAAAATCATCGAAACTATATCGAAATTGTTTTATTATGTAGGTACTTATGTATATAACTATGACACTTTGATGGACTCACATTTAAAGCAATGTTCAAGTGCCCAAAATTCGTCCTTGTAGAGATGTCAGATTAAGAGTTTTTTTGGTTTGCGTTTGCAAGTTATTCATTTTTGATTTGACTTCCCTTTCAAATTTTATACGCCACGCCACTGGTGTACCTATATACTCGTATATACATATATAAAAGTCTCTTGATATTAATACCTACCTCTTTAAATTATAATTCTAGATTGTAGCCTCTAGCCATCTAAAAATAACACTGGATGCCTTAAAAAAACGACACATCTAAAGCACTGCCTTTGATTCCATCAATTTATAAAACCAAAGCTCTTTCTTCTACGTTTTTGTCTTGGAATTAAACTTTTCATCATTCAGGGGTTACCAAATAATTTAGGGTCACTGGCATTAGCTTAAGAATCAGAAATAAACCTTCAGGCTGTTGAATCAGCATAAACTAACTATATGTACCCCATTAAAAGGTTTTCTCCACTTTCTGCGAAATTGGGAAGAAATCGCGGATAAAAGCTTCGCATTCAGTCGAAGCTGTGGCATTTTATTTCAGAGTCTATTGAAGCAAAGGTCAAGTGGTTGAAATGAAGTTTCACCTTATAGCCGCAGTGCTTAGCTGCGTAGTATTATCATTTTCATACGCTGACGTTGCCGAAACAGGTAGGTGTGTCTGTGTAACCTCTTTAAATTGGCTGAGATCAAAAAATTCATTCTTGCAGAACAAAGTCTAAATCGGATAGGGGAAGTACAAAAACATGTAGATAGTAAAGTTGCTCTGGCGGGAGAGCCACCCGTCGTTCCACCGCCTGAAGTTCAGGAGGTCATGAAGCAAATTCCAGAACTTTTACCAGTGGTTATTGATGAGCAAATTCTCGCCCAACCCAACTTACATAGCGAGAACAAAACGGAAGCTGTTTTCGTCTCAAATGAGAAGATACCAGTTAAGGTGAGTGGCAAGGATTTGGGTTATATATGTAATTCTCTAAACTTTGAATGGATTTCGTTTTTCGTAGAACCGCGCAGCTAAGCAATTAATTGGTTTCGTCCCAAGTTATGTACTCCGCCAGGCTTTGCGCATGGCCCAAGAGCAAGAATACAATGACCACCGTTCCTTGAATAATAAAATGGAAAAGAACGACGACACATCCGATGCGATCGAAGAGGAACGCGCAGTTCGTCGTCGCAAACGCTTTCGTAAACGCAACTCAAAAAATAAGTTCAAAAAGTCACGTCGCCAAAATAATGTCAACAAACGCAAGCTGAATAAACGCCGGAGATATGATACCAACAGTAGAACACAAACTCGACGCGGGAATGTAAATAGGAGAACGAACGTTAGAAAGCCACAACCTAAAAGTAACACAATAACGGCCTACCAGCGTAGAAGTAAAGGCCGCTAAAAACTAAATATTTAATAATTATAAGTAAATTGTACAAAATACTATATGAATGATTAGTGAATAAAAAGGATGTTTAGCTATTTATTAAATTCAAATATTTATATTTGTTCAAAATGTAACTGTTTGTTACTGAGGGTGGCGACGGTGTAGAGGTTAGTGTGTTGGCTTGTGACCCGTGCCGTGCAGGTTCAATCCCCATGTGGAACAACAACATACGCCACCCAATCACATGCCTCTACACCAAAAAGGAGGATTTCTGCCTGGTAGTACAATGGACCGTTACCGAGTCTGAGTGCTCTGGGATTTGGATTTCCTTTTTTTCTAAAAAAAAAAAAAAAAAAATAAAAAAAAAAAAAACTGTTTTCATCGATACTGTTCGTTCTACTAATCAATTTTTAATTTAATTTAATTTTGGTGGGACATACGCTTTTTTTTTTTTTTTTTTAAAAAAAAGGAAATCCAAATCCCAGAGCACTCAGGCAAAAATGCAGCATACGCTTAATACAAGCTTTAGGTCTTAAAAACTAATTACACTAAGACTTACAGCTAGGGCTTAAAAACTAATAAGGTGGTGGGTGAGGGGTGGAGGAGGGCAGATTTGAGAGAAGAGGTGCAGCGATTAAAATCAAAGAGGAGGTGGTTAGAATTGACCTTTTGCAACATACGGGATATCGGCTCGTTCAAGCCTTACGACGGGTGGGAAGGTAGAAAAGAGGAGGGGATCTTAAATTTCTAGGGTTAGTGTTAAAGGGAATATAATTCAAAAGATAGGAACAATCAACGGAGCCAGTGAGAAGACGATGTATAAACAGAATGTCAGCCACATCTCTTCTTTTTTCAAGGGTCTGAAGGTTTATTAAATTAAGGCGTTCGTGATATGGTGGTAGGATAAGGTGATTATTCCATGGGAGCAGAAAGTGTAACGGAGACAAAGTCAACCAGGTTGGTGGTTGTGGTTCTACCTTTGAGGAAACCATGCTGAAGGGGGGGGGGATAAGTGACTTGCACTGAAATAATAATGAATCGTACATCATACTTTCAAAAACCTTTGGGTAAATGCGAGAGCTTAGCAATAGGTCGATAGTTAGATACGTCATTCTTTGGTCATTTTTTGTGAACTGGTGAAATGAACGACGTTTTCCAGATTTTAGGAAATTTCCCAAGAGATAAGGAATGTTTGAAGAGATTGGCAATGAAATGTGAAAGAATCGCAGAACACTTTTTGAGAAGAATGGCCGGAAGGCCGCCTGGGCCGAGTACAAATTCATCATTGAGATGAAGAAGTCTGTCGCACACCATGGAAGTCTGTCGCACATAACTGAAGTAAGAGTGATCCGGTTCTGGGCAGTCGTCAGTGAAGGACTGCTTGAACACGGTTGCAAAAGAGTTTGCGATTACAAATGGGTCCGTTAAGGACTCGCCTTCAAACAGGAGTGAGGAGGGATATCCATCAGATTTCCTTACAAAATGAAAAAATTTCCGTGGGTCCTTGATGAGGTTAGCTTGAGCATCAGAAAGATAGCGTTGATAGAGACAGTGAAAAAGGTTAGAGAACTGTAAGTACGAACCGAGATAATTCGAATAATCTCTGCATAGAAGATAGTTCAGTTCGATTCTGCACAGAAAGTCATTGATCTTTCGGAAGTTAGCTTTGTGGAAGTCGTAGGAGTACAGGTTAGTTGGAGGCAGGGATTGGGAAGAGGAGTGATAAAAGAAAGAAAGGAGCAAAGGAGGGATCAATCAAGATGTTAATACTAACCTATTGACGGTAGACTTGAGATTATTCCAGAAACACAGTTTGGTTTTAAGACGGGGTATGACACAATTCATGCCGCGTCTAAACTAGTTTTTGACATTCAATGGAACAAAGCTAAGAAACAGTGCACAGTTGCCTGTCTAGTTGATTTAGAGAAGGCTTTTGACACCGAATGGTTAGAGGGTCTTTATCTAAAGCTGACAATACTTGGTATAAGCAAACCAATATTATATATACTCTGAGACATGCTTAAAGGTAGAAAGTTCGTTGTCAAAAGTGGCAATATAGGTTAGGTTAGGTTAGGTTTATGTGGCTGTTGGCAGAAGCCGACACACTTAGACCAATTTAGGTCCATTGTGATACCACGTATATTATCTACCTCAACTCTGTAGATGGGACTGGCCAACGACACGCGGTTGTTCTCAAACGGTCCCCCATCTACGTACTAACCGCGCCCAACGTCGTTTAATTACGGTGATCTGACGAGAACCGATTAACTCGACGTGATATGGTCGTTGTTTAATATATAACTTCTAACGCAGTTTTTAATATAAAAAATGGACTTCAGCAGGGAGCGGTAAACTCACCGATTCTCTTCAGTATTTACACCGCCGATCTGATAGAAAGTCTTGTTTTTTAAACTTCTGGCTCGCCGAGGCGATTTAAAGTTTAAACTAGTAGAATTTCTACTTTCCGTGTAAAGCGGATAATTTTACCAGTAGAAGAATTCTTTATGTCCTCGGGACTCATTTGTTCCCTGGAAAAGATCTTCTTTCTATTTCCATTAAGGGCTGGACATTCACATAAAATGTGTTCAGCTGACTCGTCCTCTTCAAGACAGAGTCCGCACTCAGGGGAGCCTAGTATTTTTATTTTGTTTAGGTGATATCTTAAACCGTGGTGACCAGTAAGGTAAACTACTAAGTTTTTGATATCATGCCTGCTTGACTGCAGGCATTTGCTGGCATTATTATTGAAGGGCCGAATGTACACCCTACTTAGTTTTTTTTGCTGTACTATTAAAGACCAAGTCTTAATGTATACCATTTTTAAAATAATAAATAAATGAAAAAATAAATGAAATGCTTTCCCAATAATAGATACATACAGGAAGTCATACGCAGGCTATTGCGTATGCCGACGATCTAATCGCGTACAGAACAGGTTGAAAAGTTGAGGTCATCAGAATTCTTTTGCAGCGTGACTTCGACCAGATCCAGCGGTATTGTGATGATTGGAAGTTTAAAATAAACTTTCAGAAATCAGAAACTATCTTGTTTAGGACTCCTTTATTTAGGGCCTCTAGGGATACAAGAAAGAACTGGTGCAAGCTAGAGATCGTAGGGCCACATGGACATCCACTAGCGAGTAGAAATGTTGCTAAGTGTCTTGGCATCTGGCTGAATCAGTACCTATATTTTAATATACATATAGATGCTGATTTGACCAGGGCTAGGAGAGCGTTTGCACTTACGAAACGGTTGTTTTATAGCAGCCGGCTGGATAGCAGGGTTAAAGTGATTTGCTACATGGCCCTCATCAGGCCAATGAGTGCCTATGGATGTCCAGTGTGGTTTAACGTTGCACGATCTCAAATGGAAAAGATTCGGGTGTTTGAGAGGCAGTGTCTGAGAAACTACCTTGGATTGCACAGAACACCAGAGTCGGTATACACACTGTATTATACCAACAAGGTCCTATACAACGGAGCCCAAATAAACAGGATGGATAACTTTTTGAAAAATCTGATTCGGGGTCACATTACAAGAGCGATAACCTCGACCAATGGCCTTATTTTTGGGCTTACTAACCAAACAACGAATACTATGAAAGCGTGCGTATAGGTTGGCTGTGCCGCTCAACTACCACGTTGGTCGCAGAGCTGTAAATAGGCGGCCTTAGGTTTAGTAGGGCTGTGTCCGATCGGGATCGACTAGATCAGTGGTTCAAAACCGGTGGGGCACGGCTCCCAGGGGGGGCATGGGGATTGTAAAAGGAGGGCGTGGACACAATTTGAATTGTACATTTTTGATGCAAAGAATACAATATTGAAGATTTCAATATTTATTTGCACCCAGAATCTCAGAGCTGGTAAAGAAAATGCAACCCCAGAAGTTGCATTGAACATCTTACATAACTAACAAATAAAAATACGTTTTTCCCAATTAATTTACAAAAAATGTATAAACAAACATGTAGGTATACAAGCAAGAATATTTAAAATTCTCGATGCATTAAATATATTTTTCAATGAACATTTGGAATTTTTATTTGGGCATGCGATTCTCCAATTCGCCCTAAGGGGGGCATGCTGTTAAAAAGGTTGGGAACCACTGGACTAGATAGACAAAAACAGAGGAGACCCAATTTTTGTTGGTCGCGAAATAGCTTGCACCTTACTTAGTTCCAGTCATTGAAAGTTGAACAATAGTGTTTTGGCCGACTTACATAGGTTTAGGTTTAGGTGTATTAAGCAGGGACAGTATAAAAAAAGAACAAAAAAGAACAAAAAAAAAAAACAAAAAAAAAATAGGTGGCTATTCTAGTTTTGTAAGTCATAGTTCATAATATGTTTTAATTTGTTGGCTGTAAGTAGCTTTCGTTTGTTTCAGATTAACAAAAAAAAGTGGCTGTTCTTGCTTTTAGAGTAGGGTAAAAAAGGTTGTAGGTTGTAAGTAGTTGACGTAGGTTGTAAGAGTAAAAAAAAAACTTTACTTTTAGGTCGAACCAACGACCATACCACGTCGAGTTAATCGTTCTCGTCAGATCACCGCACTTAAACGACGTAGATGGGGGACCATTTGAGAACAACCGCGTGTCGTTGGCCAGTCCCATCTACGAGTTGAGGTTGATAATACATACGTGGTATCACAATAGACATAAATTGGTCCAATACGCATACCAAAAGTACAAATCTACGGATGGCGCTCTGTTAAAACTAACAAAAGAGATAAAAAAACGCCTACCGTTGCAAAGAGATTGCACTTGTCTTACAGTGATCTTCACTTGATTAGACGCACACATATTTGTATACCCTATTCTAAGGGTATATTAATTTTGACGCATAGTTTGTAACATACCTTAATATTGCCGTAGACCCCTAAAAGTTACTATATTTATGAACAGCATCGATAGTTATGTCGATCTAGCCATGTCCGTTCGTCCGTCTGTCGGCAAAAATTAGGCCTTTAAACTGAACCTAGAGAGTTGAAATTTTAACCATATACTCTCTAGGGTCCCGAAATAATCAAGTTTACGAATTTTTGAAATCCGCCCACAGACACGCCCACAAACTCAAAAAAACAAAAGTTTGAAAAAAATCGAATTTTGAGCTAGAAAGCTGAATTTTTTTATATATGATCTATGACTCCTAAAACTGCTCGGGAAAAAAAAATTGCAAAATCCGCCACTGACACGCCCACAAATAAATAAAATAAATTTTTTATACCCTATTCTAAGGGTATATTAATTTTTGAAAATCCAAAGTTTGAGCTAGGGTGCTGAAATTTATAATATACACTCTCTATGGGCCCTTTATGCTCATGTGTAAATATTTTCAAAATCCGCCCACTGACACGCCCACAATTTTTTTTTTTTTTTTTTAAATTCAAAGTTTGAGCTAGGGAGCTGAAATTTATAATATATACTCTCTAGGGGCCCTTTATTCTCATGTGTTAATTTTTTTTAAACGCGCCTACTGACACGCCCACAATTAAATAAAACAATTTTATTGAAACACCCAAGTTTGAGCTAGGGAGCGTTTTTTTTTTGATAAAATCCTTTAAATGTTATATAACAAAATATGTAGAGCGTTCTTAATAATTCAACCATACTTAGACTTTTGTCACGCCCACTTATGAGGGATAGGAATAAGAATAGGGTATCCAACAGTTCGCCTAAGTGAACTGTAGCCCGTCCCTATGTTTTTACATAAATTTAATTTTTTTGGTAGTGTTTGTAACAATTATCAAAAAATTGCCTTTATTAGAAAGGTTATTAAGTTCTCAACAGGTGCGGGTTCAATCGCCATGGGGAACAACAACATACGCCACCCATTCACATGCCTCCATACCAAAAGGAGGATTTCTGCCTGGTAGTACAATGGACCGTTACCGAATCTGAGTGCTCTGGGATTTGGATTTCCTTTAAAAAAAAAAAAAAAGTTCTCTCAACAAAAAAAACACACACAAATGGTAGGTGAGTGGAAGTTAACGGATATTTTTTCTCTTTCTTGCCTATGCTGTAAGAAAAAGTGCCGTTTTTTTTTGTTCACATGATTAGACGCACCTGGGAAAAAATCTTAAAAATGAAACATAGACTTTTTATTTTATTTTTTCTCTTTTATTTTTATTTTTGTTATTTTTGTTATTTATTTTCAGTACTTTGTATAACCACCATGTTTTAAAATCACATCAAAAATTCTATTTTTAAGCGAATCATACAGTTTTTTAAATAATTTAAGGGAATCGTCCTCCAGGCTTCTTTTATTGCGACAGTTAGCTCTTCACAGGTCACATACTGCATACCTCCTTCGTAAACTTTACGCGTGAGCCATCCCCAAACATTTCCAATTATATTGTGGTCAGGTGAATAAGGGGGCCACGGCAACAATTCCACATTGTCTTCGGAAAGAAAGTTTTTCACTACACGAGCGTTGTGGATTGGCGCATTGTCTTGTTGTAATAACCACTATAGAGGTCCGAACAGTTCTTTCATGGTGGGGAAGGCTGATTGCAAAAAGGCTTTGTACAGTGGCGTAACTACGGGGGGGGGGGCAAAGGGGGCAATTGCCCCCCCCCCAGAACTATACAAAATACCTATTCAAATGTTTTGTATTAAACTATTTTTTTGGACATTGTTCCAAATTAAAGTTTTAAAAAAATAGAGCTGCAAATCTAACTTATTTATAAACTGTAAACAAAACTCCTCCATTATACTTATAATAGCTAGCTTGCTCCCTCAAGAATTTTTGTTTGTAGGCACCATTTAAAGGGTGATTTGCATAAGATGCATGAAACAGCTGAAGCATGAATTCTGGTTTTAAAAAAAAAAAATAGTATGTGTGGATGGGGGGCAATTTTATGAAAAATAGTCTTAAAATAGATAAAACGTTATTGAAAACAGTTGAAATCTCCCTATTTTTCGTTATAACTTTAATTCCATTTTTCAAAATGTCACTTTATTAAGTACTACTTTCGTTTTTACTGTGCAACGGTTTTATCAATTCAAAGTCAAAATTGCAAACTAGATGCCCAAAGATCTTTTAGTTTTTGAAAAAATGTTAAATAGCACGAACTACTTCTGCTGAAAAATGCATGTTTTCTATTTCTCATTTTTGTAGTATACTTTGTGGCTCATAGAATTTAAAAACTCTGATAACGCTAAAAAAAAATAAGTAAGCCATGAATTTTAAGTAAAAAAATCCTCTTCTGAATGTTAACGTTATTGGTGTACAAGAGAAAATTGAAAAGTTGTGAATTTTTGTGAAAATGGTGTTTTTTGCAAATACTGTGTTTTTTTCGGCCCTAAGGAAGGAGGAATAAATAATCAGAGACTTGGAATATTTTGCACCAAACCATTCAATTTGTGGAAGAAAGCTTTGGAAAATTTTCGCAAGCATGAAGAACTCATTTACCATCGAAACGCATTTTTGAATGCGAATGATATAAATCGATCAGTTGAAGGGAAACAGGTTGCAGTAAGTATACAGCTGGATCAAGAAAAGTGTAACACAATTGCCCGGAATAGAAAACAGCTTGTCCCAATAATTGAAGCCATTTTGCTTTGTGGTCGTCAAGAATTGGCCTTACGAGGACATCGAGATAGTGGTCGTATAAGTCTCAACAATAACACAAAAGACCAGGGTAATTTTCGTGCAATATTAGCATATAGAGCTAAAGGTGATGAGGAGCTTCGTGCGGTTTTGGAAGGGACAGATCGCAACAAATACTTAAGTCCTCTAGTGCAAAATGAGGTCATTGATTCAATTTTAATACAAGACTTGGTGAGCCGAGTGAATCGTGCTAAATCATTCACTGTATTAGCTGATGAGACAGCAGATATATGCGGTACAGAACAACTTACCATAGCTTTGAGGTACTTTGATATAGAAAAGAACGAGTTACTTGAGGAGTTTGCTATGTTTGTACCTGTAACAGATCTTACTGGAAATGGCTTAGCAACTACTATATTAACCAGTCTTAAAAATATTAATGTTGATTTAAGTTATTTAAGAGGACAAGGATACGATGGTGCCGCTGCGATGTCAGGACGTTTAAAAGGAGTCCAAGCTTTAATAATTCAAACACACCCCATGGCTCCTTATGTTCATTGTATGGGACACACTTTCAACTTAGTCGTCTCCGATGCTTGCTCCGTTCCTATTATTCGAAATGTTTTAAGCACAATAGAGTCTGTTCGAAACTTCTACATCTCGCCAAAACGCAAATCAGTTTTAAATAATTGCATCAAAAAAATGAATTTGAGAGCTCAGTCTTTAAAACGGCTTTCTCAAACAAGATGGATTGAACGTTTTCATGCGGTTGAAGACTTTCTGGAGCTGTACGATGTTGTAATTGAATCACTAGAAATAATACACTTATGGGATGATAAAGAGACTGCTAGGGATGCAATGGCATTTTTAAATTCAGTAATGTCTGCAGAATTTTTAATCGTCGCTCATGTTGTTGCACATATTTTCGCGTTTGGTTTGCCCCTTAGCAAATTGTTGCAGAAGAAAAATATTGATTTAAAAGCAGCTGTGAATCATGCTGACAATTTACTAGCAGTGCTTGAAAACATGCGTGCAAATTCAGAATCAAAATTCGCAGAAATTTTCAACTTAGTAGAGGCTAAAGCAAAAGAGCACGACATTTCCATTTCGCTTCCAAGAATCGCAAAACGCCAACAACATCGTAACAATCCTCAAGTAAATGACGTCAAAAGTTATTTTCGAATCACTGTTTTCCTTCCTTTTATTGACACTTTCCTCTCAATGCTTAAGGGCAGATTTTCATCACATCGGAAGCTATTTACTGGCTTTTCTGATCTACTTGGAATTTCAGATGAAAAATTCCAAAATATAGATGATCTTCTTGAGTTTTATAGGGAAGATCCGTTCTTGGATAATAAAACAGTTGTCAGAGCTGAAATATCCCTTTGGCATCAATCATGCGGAACTAAAACTTATGAAAGTGCAATTGATGCAATCGGAAACTGCGATAAGGATATGTTTCCAAATGTGTTTAGGCTTTTACAGTTTATGGTTACACTGCCCGTATCCACTGCAACAACCGAACGGTCGTTTTCTACTCTGAAGGGCATAAAAACATATTTAAGAAATTCTATAGGCCAGGTACTTACACTTTATATAATAAAATTTATTTTTAAAAAAGTTAACTGGAAACATTTTATTACAGAACCGCTTGACAGCCTTAGCAATGATCAGTGTGAGCGACAATCGTACAGTAGATGTCAATCGGATCATCGATATTCTTGCTCAAAAGAAAAATCGTCGAATTGACATAATTTTGTAATTTTTAAATCCTGAGTTTTTATATTATGCGAGTTCTCAATAATAGTTATATTAATCAGAACAGTCAAATGTTTTGTTTTTATTTTTCATCTAAAAAAAAATGTTTTTGCCCCCCCCAGAGCAAAATCCTAGTTACGCCACTGGCTTTGTAGGAGGCTCCCGTCATTTTGTTGGAAATGAAAACCAAATCGAACGCCCCATTGTACGAAATGGGTCCCTAAACCATTACTCCTCCTTGCCTCGAATGGTGACGTGGCAAAAACTTTTCCTTTTTTCTTAGATCATGGAAGTGGTAGTTGTAATCATCAGGGCCATCTAAAATTAAATTTTTTTCATCTGAAAAAAAAAACACATTTCGCCAATTTAGCGCTCTTCCAAGGTTGGTGTCCCATGTCATGTGAAGGCGTGCAATTCCAACCGCTGTTCTTTTTTTACGGCGTTTAGTGGGGACTTTTTTTTGTTTTTTTTTTAATTTTAGATGTTCTGCACTCAAAATAGCTCACCGAACAGTTGATGCGCTGGCAGTTATCCCAGCTTTTTCCTTTATTTTACTTGTGGAGACAGCTGAATTTGACGCAATTCTTATGATTTTTCTTTTGTCCTGAGGCTTTAAAGCGGTTTTTGTCCTTCCCTTGTAATTTCTACCGTATGGAGCACTGTTTTTTATGTCATTTCTCAGAACGTGGTCACTTCGGCCTATTTTCTTGGCAATGCTTCTCATTGAAAACTCTTCAGAATGCAAGGCGTCAATTTTGCCTTTTTCTTTCGCGGTTAAAACCTTTTTTTCCCCCATTTTTAATGAAAATTAATAGAAAACACTCCTTGCTTCTTAAACTTTGTAGCTAACTAAAATCTACTTAACAGATCGCGACCAATTTAATCGGTGCGTCTAATCATGTGAACAAAAACAAACTGCACTTTTTCTTACAGCATAGGCAAGAAAGAGAAAAAATATCCGTTAACTTCCACTCACCTACCATTTGTGTGTGTTTTTTTGTTGAGAACTTAATAACCTTTCTAATAAATGCAATTTTTTGATAATTGTTACACACACTAACAAAAAAATTAAATTTATGTAAAAAAAAATGTGTGCGTCTAATCAAGTGAAGAGCACTGTATGGGCCTTTCTGGACATAGAAGGTGCTTTTGACAACACTGGTTATGAATCCATATCAAATGCTTTGTACCACAGAAAAATAGACAAACCAACTATAAAATGGATCAGAGCGATACTGGGAAGTCGCAAAATTACTGCCTTGTCAGGAACGACCTCAGTATCAGTTACAACCGTAAGGGGCTGGCCACAAGGGGGAGTACTTTCAACCCTCTTGTGGTCCTTGGTCATCGATGACCTGCTACACAAGACGAACAATTTTGGCTACACTACAATTGGGTACGCCGATGATATTGTCATCATTGTCAGGGGCAAAGACTCAATTGGAATCACATCTAAAATAAAAAATGCTCTAAAGGAGCATCAAGGAAAATCTTTCCATAAATCCCAGTGAAGCCGTCATCGTTCCTTTCACCAAAAGGAAGAAATAAGAATTAGGTCTAATCACAATTAACGTGACGGTAGTAGAGTATTCCGAGAGGGTGGCGACGGTGTAGAGGTTAGTGTGTTGGCTTGTGACCCGTGCGGTGCAGGTTCAATCCTCATGTGGAACAACAACATACGCCACCCATTCACATGCCTCTACACCAAAATAAGCATTTCTGCCTGGTAGTACAATGGACCGTTAACGAGTCTGAATGCTCTGGGATTTGGATTTCCTTTTTATAAAAAAAAAAAATTAAAAAAAAAAAAGAAAAAAAAGAGTATTCCGAAGAAGTCAAGTATCTTGGAGTAATCCTAGACAAGAGACTTAACTTAACATATGCTTCCATAATATGGTGGACAAAATCCACACAAAAGATCGCAATAGAGAAACTCAAAAAGGTACAAGGGCTTGCGTGCCTAGATATCTCCATATCTCCGGAGCCATGCGAACCTGTCCAACAACTGACATAGAGGCAATAACAGGACTAACACCTCTTCACATATATATTCAAAAAGTGGCGATCCGCAATGCAACAAGTCTAATACAGTTGAACGAGATAAGGCTTAACCGACCATCCGGAACTTAAAACCCTTCTCGAGGAACTGCCAGAACTTAACATGAACTGCGCGGCTACAGACAGCATTCAAAAAACACTATGCTTCAACAAACGTTTCTCCACGGAGATCCCCAAGAGCGAAGCATGGGCTAGCAATAACCAACCAAACAGCCACAACGGCATAACGTGGTATACGGATGATTCTAAAATGGAAATGGGGGTAGGAGCTGGAATATACGGACCAAATAAACGGTTAACGATACCCATGGGAAAAAGTCCCAGCGTATTTCAAGCAGAGCTCCACGCCATTTAAGACTGCGCCAGCAAGATTTACTCATCTGCCATAAAAGGAGCAATCATCCATATATTCACGGAGCAGCTATAAACGCCCTTAGCTCGCATACCATCGACTCCAAATCGGTCATGTCAATACTGTAGGTTCCGGGTCATATCGGCGTAGAAGGTAACGAAAAGACCGACGAACTGGCCAGAAAAGGTTCAGAAACACCTTTCATAGGTGCCGAACCCCTCTGCCGCACTCCTAGATCAGCAGCAACGGCAGCAATAAAAAGCTGAAAACATATAAAATGTATCCATCATTTTGAAAACATCCCAGGTCTAAGACAGGCCAAACGAGCCATTCGGCCCTTCAATAATAATGCCGGCAAATGCCTACAGCTAAGCAGGCACGATATCAAAAACCTTACTGGTCACTATGGTTTGAGATATCATCTAAAGAAAATGAGAATAGCAGACTTCCCTGAGTGTTGACTCTGTCTTGAAGAGGACGAGTCAGCTGAACACATTTTATGTGAATGCCCAGCCCTTAATGGAATTAGAAAAAAAATCTTTTTCAGGGAACAAATGAGCCCCGAAGACATAAAGAATTCTTCTACGGTAAAAACTTTTCGCTTTACGGAAAGTAGAGATTCTACTAGTTTAAAATTTTTCCTGCCTATATGGTACAAAAGATCATTCAGGTCGAAGTGCCCCCAATATTAAATCGCCTTGGCTAGCCAGAAGTTACAAAAAAAAAAAACAAACCACTACAAATATTTGCAACCTACTTATCTAACGGCCTCAGAAGGTTATAATTTGCCTTGAGCTGTTTACGGTTTGATTAATACGATTTAATGATTTACTACCTGGCTATTAAATTTATAAGTCATCTCTTGTTCTGTCGCCGATCATCAGAACGGTTCAAAAGTTCAACGGTGGTCATTGACTAAGAATAGGCCACGAATTAGCATTTGAAAGAATCCATAGAACTTAAGTGTAACTAAAAATTTCACTAGGCTAGCAAAGATACTTTTTGACATTCTTAGTCTTGGGGCAATTGATTAATTATGCAAAGGGTTGTGAGAGCCTAATATTTGTTGAGGAAATTCAAATTCTCTCGAAACGTTTTACTGAAAATGTCAGTATATAAAAAGACTGAAAATAGTTCTGGAAATCAGTGTGTCCAGGCAACTGATCTGCGAATAATATGAAAGGAGTCCACTAACATGAAGATCCTAAACATTTGTTTAATAACGCTGCTTATTGCAGCAGCTATAATCGAAGCGGCAGGTTTGTATCTTAGAAATATATTGTCAAAATAAAAATTCATGAAAGTATCTATTAATAGAAATCAGAGAGTTTGAAGGACACGGTCCACGATACCGACTTTATAAAAAGCGTTTATCGGTAGGAAAATATGAAAATGTTCCGGCGAGCGGGAGAATTATTACCCAAGCGATTAAGGATCAACTTGTCTCGAAATGGGCAACAACAACAACTGCAACTGCGGCCCCGATAACTACAACGATAACAACGGGCACACATCCAACAACAACAGATAACACACATCCAACGACAACATTTCCAACAACAACATATCCAACAACATATCCAACAACAATAACAACAATAACATCACCAACAACAACATTTCCAACAACATTGCCAACAACATCAGATCCAACAACAACATCTCCAACAACAACACCTCCAATAGCTCCACCCGTTACACCACCGGTAACTCCACCGGTAACTCCACCCGTTACACCACCGGTTACCCCACCAGTTCCTCCACCACCACCGCCACCACCCCCACCACCACCACCCCCGCCACCACCACCACCACCTCCACCTCCACCACCACCACCACCAGCCAGGCGTGACGAAGAATATTGGAGACGGAGAAATCGTTTCCGTGATGAAGATCTCCGCAACGACGAAGTTGATGAAGAAGATGATGACAACGAATACGACAATGATGAAGAAGATGACGAGTCCTACGACGATCGTAACCTCGAAAGGAATTACTTTGACGACGATCAAGATGACAATGATTTTTATGAAGATGATGATGGCGATCAAGACGAAGATGACGATGAAACCGATGATGACGATGACATAGATACCAATGAAGTTTACCGGCAAAATGGGCAATTTTCCTCCCAACCCAAGGGCGGTCGAGGTAGTTTCCAAGCTGCTGCATTTGATGGTGAGCAAAAGGCAGTGCAGTTTAAAGGAGTAGGCCGTGCAAGTAATAA
Organism: Portevinia maculata; assembly: GCA_949715645.1. Taxonomy (NCBI): domain Eukaryota; kingdom Metazoa; phylum Arthropoda; class Insecta; order Diptera; family Syrphidae; genus Portevinia; species Portevinia maculata. The sequence goes on along the minus strand of OX454526.1, from coordinate 2,715,627 downwards.
CAATCAATGGGTCTATGCCATGAGGCGAAACGATATCATACGCCGAAATGAAATTAGACGACAAAACCAAATTAGACGCCAAACCCAAATTAGAAACCAAAAACAGGTCAAACGTAGAAATGATCTGAAGCGCAGGCGAAAGAACTCTCTTAAAAAGCGTAGAAATCGCATCCGTCGCACCAAGAAACAGAAAGCTATTCGTAAACGCAGAAACCGACAACGTCATCGGAGAGCAAATAGCCGTCGTAGAAAGAACCAGCTTCGCAAACGCAAGCAAACCAGGCGTCGCAATAATAAAAGGATGAGGAAGCGTCGCATAATTAACGATAGGCGAATCAATCGTATACGAAGGAGGGGAGGAGGTAGAAAGAGAATCAATCGCGTTCAAATCTAATTCGACTTGCTGCCGATGCAAAGGACATTCATCGCAATACATCCGTAATAAAAAAAATAAATTGTTAAAAAAAAATATGTTTTCCTTAACACCGCGTCTCCATGAGCAACATTTCATAGCTTACCATCTGTCACTTTTCATAGAAAGAAAGAAATATAGAATGCCATAAAATGTACGGTGGGCATTTCATAGCTTACTATTTCAACAGTGCAAATGTCGCAGAGCATATGAAGCACATCATAAAAATGACAGCCCATAGAATACTATGGACTGAGCAATATATATTTTTTATAGAACACTATTCGCAGTCTCCACGAGCAATATTGATAGAATGCTTTATTGCATGTTTTGAAATATTGCTCTGAAAAATTGCTCGTGAGGGAAATTATCCTTTAAAAATTATACATCTTTGCCTCATCGCTTTGACTTGATTATATGACATTTCTAGACGAAGCAAAATTCTTGGGTTTAATCTTCTATAGGGAGTTAAGCTGGAAACATAAGGTACAAGAAAGAGTCAACAAAGCTACAGTAGCACTTTTGTCTTACAAACCAGCCGTTGGCAACAAGTGAGGTTTGCAATCACTCATCACTCACTTGTTGTCTAGTGGACTGCCTTAGATAAAGCAAAAAGTCTTGATAATCTTGGCAAAGTCCAACGTACGTGTCTGTGCAAGAGCGGAGCACCTCGAGCAACTCCTCACAGCACTAGACATTCTAACTCATCTGACACCAATCGATGTATTCGGCAGGCAAACAGCAGCATGTTCTGCTGTCTGCTTGAAAGCTACCTGACACTGGATCAATAATAATATTTGCCACTCCATCATTCTGAACTCATTTGGGTCTCTACCAAGAAACATAGACTACACCATACCCCAATTACAGTTCGGAAAGTACTTCCAAATCACTATCCCATCATTATGGGAGGATGATGCATTTATGGAAGATAAATCGACCCACGTCTACACCGATGGATTTAAAACTAGTGAAGGGGGTGGAAGCGTTTTCTCAGAAAATTAAATCTTAGTCCCTCTTTTCGTCTTCCTAATCATTGTAGTATGTTCCAGGCGGAAGTTACGGCGATAAAAGAAGCCTTGTCATGGCTAAAGAGAACTGTGATATCTACTAAGGACATCAGTATCTTCTCGGATAGGGAAGCCGCGATTAAGTCCCTGGACGCAGTCTCTTCAAACTCTATCGTAGCCCTAGACCGCCGATCACCTCTTAAGGAGATGACATCTCTTTTGGGTGCCGGAGCATAGAGATATTCCAGGGAACTATAGGGCAGATGACCTCGCCAAAAAATGAACCACATTACCCCTTTTACCTGATAAAAGCTCCCTAGTTTTACCTATCGCTACATGTAAACTTATTTTTTAGCTATTCGCAATCGAGAGAACAAACCTTAGGTGAACATGTACTACTACATCTAGCGACTAAGTATATCGGACTAAAGCCGGACCTGCGACGCTCTAAGTTACTAATCTCATTAAACCGACAGCACGTTAGCTCTACTATAGGTGTCATTACAGGGCACTGTCTAATAGGCAAGCACTTATTAAGGCTTAGCAGTTATTCAAACGAATTCTGTAGAAGCTGCTTGGTTGAAGAGGAGGAGGAGGAGACTACCCTTTTCCTTCTTTGTACATGTCCTGCTCTCTCCCATAAAAGATATCTCTATCTAGGAGCCTTCTTGTTGAATGATCTTTGTGAGTTAGCTAACACAGACGTAAGAGGTCTATCGCGCTTCATTAGAAGCTCTAAATGATTTAAGGGGTGGAGGGAGAAACTCCCTAGATTCACGTGGTATCACAATGGGACTTACATATTTGTCTAATTGTGTCGGCTGTGGCTGAAAAAAAAACTCAACCTAACCTAACCATATGACATTCTGCCGTACTTATGTCATAAAATCCAGGCCCGTTTTCGTAAAATTCAACAAATTGTCAAACGAAACTAAATATTTAAAGGTTATCGCCATGAGCCATTTACTTTTTTCGGCCATCAATCTTTTTCGTTAAATCGAATTTTGCACTGCACATCTGCAACGCAGATGAAGTTTCCGAACGAATGACTTCCGCAACTGCATTATGGGATATAATGCTAATGCATTAAAATTAGTGTTTGCATTTTCGGACACTTTGCTTTTTCAGTTTGCGTTTAAGTACATTCTGTAAACGCATTTTTGACGCACACGAAGTTTTCAAAAACGGCCTATGGCATAAAACTCATTTCAAAACACTTGTTTGTTATTCGCTTGAAGGAAAAGTGACGGACTCCAAAGTGCTTTAGTTATTCATTGCTGAGGATGGAGTCATCATAAGCGATGGTCAAATGCCTGCAACGAGCACTTGATGTATGAATAGATGTATAGGTAGATGCTTTGGAGGGGAATGGGTATCGTATTAGTTCTAAGAAAACAGAATACTTGAGCTGCCCTTCTCTGACCAACTCGACCTATTCCAGACATTTATATGAATGGAATAGTGATTCCCAAGTGGGAAAAGTTCAAATATCTGGGATCTATGATCAAAAGCGAAGCAAGCTGTGATAACGACATTAGGCATCGCGTAAGCGTAGGGTGGATAAAGGGACGGGAAACCTCAGCTATCTTCGGTGATCGAAAAATGCCCCAGAAAGCTGAGATCTGCCAACAAAACGATTTTTGTTTTCTTTTTCCTATGTTAAGAAAATGTATTTTACAAAAAGGAGTCACTACATTCGCGAGGAGAGTTAGAGAACTCCACCTATCCTACATAAGGTAATTGAAACATCTCCAAGAATGCTGAACCCTTCGATACAAGTGTATATCAAAGAGAACAACATGTAAATACAAATACACAATCTACCCAAAACACAAAGGACCAAAACCTAAGATTATAGACTCAATCAGTGCAAAAATTATTTTAGTTCTTGTTATATTGGTGGTTGACAATGAACTACAAGGGTGTGTCAGACTGAAATAAGCTCTGTTCTCATTCCCACTTCATCCAATGCTTGCTTTTTTTAACCTCAGTAATTCAAGTTCAAGTGAGTGCTTTGCTTCTAGATGCATAAGTAATCTGGATGTTCTAATACCAATTCATCTGGCATCTGGCCTTGATAATATCTCGCCAAAGTTTATTAAAATTATCCTCCCTCTTCTTCTTCTCTATACAGCTCATGTTTTCAATTCGGTATAATATAGCTGTCAGTTTCCAGAGCAGTGGAAGTGTTCCAAAATCATTCCTATTCCAAAAAAATCCAACCTCACTAAGTTTAGACCCATAAGTGTACTTCCCTTTCTTTCAAAAGCTTTTGAAAAGATTTTGTCGCAGCAGATTCAAGAAGATTCGGATAGGCGGAATAAGCTCTCCAAGTTCCAATCCGGTTTTCAAAGGAAGCACAGCTGTGAATCAACCGTAATTAAGGTCACAACCGATTTAAGGACAACATTAAACTTAAATGAAATAAGTGTATTGGTGACTCTAGATTTTTCTAAAGCGTTTGATACAATTAATCATTCAATACTAATAAACAAGCTAAAGAATAACTTTCAGTTGTCTCGTTCTGCCCTGAAACTGATTTTCAACTATCTTTGCGATCGCTTACTGACAGTTCAAACCGATCAGGGAAGCTCCAGTCCATACACGGTTAACGTAGGTGTTCCTCAAGGGTCAGTGCTAGGACCACTTATTTTTTCTGTCTTTATAAATGACCTTCATGATATTCTCGAAAACTGCCATGTTCACCTTTCTGCAGATGACGTCATTATTTACATGTCCAGAAAGCTGGGGCTGATGGAAGATTGCTTGGCTAGAGTAAATGAAGATTTGTCGCGTATTCAGATGGGGACTGAGCAAAATACTCTAAAACCAAATCCTGCTAAATCGTTGGGTATGGTTTGCTCCAGAAGTAAAATCTCATTACCTACTTGATGTAGGTACCTTCTCTTGTTGTGAACGATGTCACTATTCCATACGTGGACCAGGTCAAATACCTTGGATTTAGAATTAACAGAAAACTAAGTTGTGTAACACACTTCTGAAGTACAACCAGAAGCTGAATTTTATTCAGATAGCCACTTCCCAAACAGCGTATACCGTACTCTAATTTCGAATGAAACATCCCATAATGTATTCTTTTTGGAACATTAAAGTGACAGAACTTCTTCAGACGGTAAAAGCAATGAATAGTGCAGAGGATATTGCTTAAGTAGAAATTATCACGTGATTTAACTTTTTGGACTACATCCACACCTGGGTGCAGCTTGTAGCGACATAATTCTACTCTGTTTACTCTTTTCACCACCACCACATTACGATATTAAATTCCGTCCATAAAAATGTTTGGTAAAAGAAATGAAATGGCAAAGAACAGGAACGAGCCATCAGTATGAAACTTTCATTTTATGTCTCTTTTGTTCTCATTCTCATTCGAATTCTGTCATTTTAAAGTGTAGACACACGTTTGGTCTCTCCTTAAAATTAAAATTGGTTTAGAGTAATAAAATAATTATTTAAAGATCATCTTTAAAATAAAGATAAAAATTGTTGGAGCACAGGCGTACAGCGTCGATAAGCCGTCTGCGCATGCACAAGCTCATAGAGTTCGCGGTTGTATCTTCTCCTCCATTCGCCCTCCTCGCACACAGGACGAAATATCCGACGGAGTATTTTTCTTTCAAAAGAACCCAATATTAGCTCCGCTTTTCTACTTATCATCTAGCACGCGCCACCATCAAGCAGGACTTGTAGGATTAAGGTTCGATAGAGCATGCATTTTGTTCTTTGAGTGAGGGGTTTTGAACCTATTTGTTTCGCTAAACCGAAGTAGCAGCGGTTTCCTAAGGTAATTCTCCGCCGGATCTCCACTAGTGTCATTCGTGGAGTTGATATTTACTCCTAGGTAGATGAATTCCTTAACTACCTCTAAGGTATTGCTATCAACGTTTTGTCCTAGGCGGTAGACAGATGTTTGTTTATTTGTTGATAGCATGTACTTTGTCTTGTCCTCATTTAGTTCAAGATCAACCAATTTCGCCTGTTCTTCAATCGCCGTGAAAGCCTCTAAAACGGCACGCTGGGAATGGCCGATGATGTCGACATCGTCCGCATACCCCAGAAGCTGGACGGATCTATTAAAGATAGTGCCTTGCGTGTTGACACCTGCACTTCGCACTATTTTCTCCTTGCCGAAATCCGGTACAAGTTTGGAATGATTTGGAAGAGCTGCTTTCAAGCTCCACACGACACCTCGTGTTCTCAAATGTCACGTGACACAACTGGATCAGTTTTGCCAAGATCCCGAATTTGGCCATCACGACGTCGTAGAGCTCCTGATGATGAATACTTTCATATGCGGCTTTAAAGTCGATGAAAAGGTGGTGACTTTCTTATAGCTAAGCCAACCTCTTCTATACTGGGTGGTGAAATCTGTTCTTCATTAACAGGACGTGGGTTCTCTTCTTACCCCATCACTCTCTCTTCTCATGCCGATTTAGCAGCTGTTGGAAATGCTGCTTAAATACATCTACTATTCCCTGCGCTTCGGTGACAAGGTTTCCGTCGCTGTTTCGAAGAGCCTTCGTTCCGATTTTAAAGCCAGCAGCCAGTTGCTTTGCTTTCTTGTAAAATCTCCGGATGTTGTTTCGATAGCGAGATCTTCGATTTCCTTGAGCTGGGAGACTGCGTACACCATCTTCTTTCTACGTAGGATCTTCTTCTGCTCCTTTCTCTTGGCTCGATACTCTTCCCTCGCTGCCTTTGTTTTGCACTACAGCGTTTTTAAATGTGCATCCTCTGACACCTTCTTCCGATAAAGGCATACATCATCATACCACGGGCTTTTTCTCTGGCGTGGCTGGTAACCTACTATGGTTATACAAGGCTTAAGCCTCACTGCCAATTTTCTGGGAACAGTGACTTAGCTTGCAGAGCTAATGTAATTTTGTAATTTCTTTAAAAATATGTTATAAGCCTTAGAAACGTTTACTTGAGCATACACCTCTTCCCAATTTTCGAAACATAGCAAATTATTTAGCGGCGGATAGTCGGTTTTACGCAACTCAGATGGCGCATTACGGTTATTGTCATTTTTACTTTTTACTCCATTCAAAATTAAACCAGTCATACAGTGATCGGATATTTGAAGTTCAAAGTTGATACCAGAACAAGTATTAGCAGAAATTCTTAGGAGCCGTGCAAATGCATGGTCAATACAAGAACCAGCAACCGGTCTAGTAGTCTCATTTATTAAAGAAGTTAACCCATGCTCTGCCATAAGTGCAATTTATACATCTACCACAGGAAAACTACTTAGCAAGTCCAAATTAAAATCGCCCAAAATAACAAGATTATTTGATTTTACATCACATTAAAAAGTTTGAAATTCATTTAAAAACACATGAACAGATTGTGAATTAAATCTGTACGCACAGGCGAAAGTGTAGGTAATCTTCATTGCATATTGTGTTTAAAGTGAATTTTGTAGAATTTTGTGCGAATAACAAAAAGAAAAAATATTTGCAATTCAATGGTAAACTTTATTTGGTATTTAATTAAAGGATTTTGTTGATTAAAATTGATTAACATAAAGAAAAATGGACAAATTAGAGTTCTTACATGTCCGACGGCTAAATGAAGAAGAATCCAAGAAAAAAAAGAAAAGGAATTGAGTAAAAGAGAAAACGGAGATAATGTAAATGATGAACTGACAACTTGACAATGTGAACAAGTGTGGATTGTACACTAAGGTCCAACAAATTTTATAATATCTGCACTCACGAAACTATATCTCTTTAAGTCACTTTCTTCCAAATCATACGAATCTCGTAGAAAAAAACCAACTCCACCTGCAGAATACGAATCATTCGGATTTGCAAAAAATGTATAGCCAGGTAAATTATATTCGGTTATCTCTTATGAAAAAATCCAAATTTCGGATACACAAATTATTTCAGGCAAGCATTTGAAAGAACTCCTAGACTCCTAATTTGCTACACAGCGGTATTATTACGGCCTTTCATACTGCTTGCCCGGAGAAGGAGGCTGGTGGTGTGAAACCAACCCGATGGTGGAACGCTAAGCTATCCCTTCTCAGGAAAAGAGTGGGGAGGCTGTTTAACAGGGCCAGGAAGTCTAACCTGGTAGCCGATTGGTCTTCTCATGCGGATGCGCAGAAGGAGTACAAGAGGCAAATTAAGAGCGCTAAGAAGGTATCTTGGCAGAGGTTCTGCGGAGAACTGAAGGATGTTAGCGCGGTTTCGAGATTGCAGAGAGTCCTCTCAGCTGATCCGGGAGCCAGGCTTGACGTCCTTCGGAAGCCTGATGGCACCTCGACCAAATTCAATGAGGAGGTACTTCAACTGCTAATGGACACCCACTTTCCTGGCTGCAAAGCCGTGGATAATTGCGTGTGGCCAAACAAAAGCAGAGCTACCACTGAGCAGTGGCGGGTCGCGGCGAGCATTGTTACGAGAGAGAGGGCGAGAGCCATTATCCTGACCTTTTCTCCTTTCAAGGCTCCTGGACCTGATGGCATCTATCCCATACTCTTGCAAAAGGGTATCGAGATTTTGCTCACACTGCTAACTAGAATCTACAGAGCCAGCGTGGCTCTGCGACATATTCCTTTGGCCTGGAGAAGAGCTAGGGCGGTTTTCATTCCCAAACCGGGAAAGGCCGCCTATGATCTTCCCAAAAGCTTCAGGACTATTAGCCTTTCATCATTTCTGTTAAAGGGCCTTGAAAAACTGATTGGCGTACGGCTTAAGAGCATTCCAGCTTCGCTGGGTATTCATGATAGCCAACACGCCTATCAAAAAGGCAAGTCCACTGAGACGGCATTAACGGATCTGACGGCCAGAGTGCGTAGGGCGCTCGACCGCAAGAACTATGCTCTTGCTGTCTTCATGGATATTGAGGGTGCCTTCGACAATCCCACCTTTTGCAGAATTGAGTCTGCCTTAACACTGAAGGGCGTCGATTCTACAACTGTGGAATGGATCCTGGAAATGCTTAGGAGCAGAGAAGTTACAGCTGCTGTTGGAGGCTGCGTCAGAACTGTGCGCGCTGTTAAAGGCTTTGCGCAGGGCGGGGTACTTTCCACTACATTGTGGAACCTGTTGGTCGACTCCTTGTTGAGAAGACTTGATGGGGAAGGCACCCTGTTATTGGGTACGCTGATGATGTGTACATTATTGTCAGCGGGAGGTTTTTACCAACTCTTTGTGAGCGACAGGAAACACAATAGTGTTGGGAGTTGGTGCCGCGAGCAAGCTCTGTCAGTCAACCCCGCGAAGACTGAGATGATGCTGTTCACGAGTAGAAGGGCAATACCTCAAGTGAGGTGGCCTTACTTCCAGGGCACTCAACTAAAGCTATCAAGCAAGGTTAAGTATCTGGGTATTGTGTTAGATTCAAAGCTTAACTTTTCTGAACATTTAGTTGCTAGGATTTCGAAGGCAACTAACATTCTCTGGCAGTGCCGTAGGATGTTCAGCAGAACCTGGGGACTTAGTCCCAGGCTGGTTCAGTGGATTTACACGTGCATTGTTAGGCCATACCTTATGTATGGTGCGATTGTATGGTGGGCTAGAGCTCACATCCTCAAACGTCAACTGTCGAAGCTACAGCACCTTGCGTGCTTATGCATTACAGGTGCGATGAGAGGAACTCCCACTGCTGCTATGGAAGTGTTGCTCTGTTTACCTCCCTTGCAGTTCCTTGCTGAGAGCGAGGCCAGAAAATCACTATACCGTATGTGTGTAGTACTTGGACGGCAGGTCAATCTCGGCGATGGGGCCAGAGGTGCTAGGTACAGAGCTCTCTATGACAGCCTACCTGGCCATCGGGGAGGAGCTCTTGACACTGTGTGCATGAAGCAAGTCTTTGAGCGCCGTTTTCAGGTCATCCTTCCTGAACGGCAGGAATGGAACAGTGAGGGGTGGAACGGCTTTAAGCCGGGTGATGTCATCGTCTATACCGATGGCTCACTCATTGACGGTATCTCCGGAGCCGGGGTCTACTCTAGAGACTGTCGGATAAATCTATCTGCAGCCATGGGTAGACAAACAACTATTTTTCAGGCAGAAATCTTTGCGATTGCTACTGCCGCAAATATCCTGTTAAGGAGAAGGATTAAGGGTAAAACCTTATAGATCTGCTAAGATAGCCAAGCCGCTATCAAAGCCTGTTCGGCTGGTTCTCTCAAGTCAAAAATAGTTGAGGAACCCATGGTTAAGCTTAACCGTCTGGGTAGATGTAACTCGGTATCACTTGCCTGGGTTCCTGGGCACACAGGTATCCAGAGTAAAGAAAGAGCGGATGCTCTGGCCAGGAAGGGCTCTTCAACAGCCTTCATTGGCCCACAACCATCCATAGGATGCTGCTCATACGTCCACAAACGTGAAATGGATTCGGCTCTACGCCAACAACATTCCGAATACTGGCATGACCTGGTCTCATGCAGGTATTCGAAGAAGCTAGTGGACGGTCCAAAAATCAGCAGAGCTAAGTTTTTGCTTGGACTAAATAGGAAAGACTTGAGATCCTTGATTGGTCTCGTCACCGGTTTCAGTCCTCTTAACAAGCACCTCAAAACCATCCACATTAGGAGCTCGGGCCTATATGAGTGATGCCTGGAGGCGGATGAAACGGTATCTCACTTCATCTGTGAATGTCCGGCTTTCGCCAGAACCAGGCTCACCACTATAGGCAAACAATTCGTCAACGAAGATGAGATGGGGGACATTGAACTTGCTAATATTCTTCGCTTTGCCAAGGCTACTGGTAGGTTCTCCCTCACTGTATCTTACTAATCGCCAATAACCAGCGAGCGGGCAGCTATTCTGAAGTACAATGGACCAATAGGTCTAAGTGCTTGTCATCTACTGATGACCCCACTGCACATACAATACAATACAATACAATAGACTCCTAATATTGTTATGCACAATATAAAAAGGTGTTAGATTAAGATTATCAAGAGAAAATAAACAATCTGTAGTTTCAATGGTTATGTTATTGTAGAGGATCAACACTTTAATTCATATTAAAATACATTACATAGAAGTGAGACTAGATAGCGTCGATTGTATGTATTGTATTGTATGTGCAGTGGGGTCATCAGTAGATGACAAGCACTTAGACCTAGTGGTACATTGTACTTCAGCATAGCTGCCTGCTTGCTACTTATTGGCGATTATTAATAGAGTCAGTGAGAGAGAACCTGCCAGTGGCCTTGGCAAAGCGAAGGATATTAACAAGTTCTATATCCCCCAACTCATCTTATTCGAATACCTGCATGAGACTAGGTCATGCCAGTATTCGGAATGTTGTCGGCGTAGAGCCTCAGCCATTTCACGTTTGTGGACGGATTAGCAGCATCCTATGGATGGTTGTGGGCCAATGAAAGCTGTTGACGAGCCCTTCCTGGCCAGAGCATCCGCTCTTTCATTACCCTGGATACCTGTGTGCCCAGGAACCCAGGAAAGTTATCCATGGTTTCCTCAACGATTTTTGAGTTGAGAGAGCCAGCCGAACAGGCTTTGATAGCGGCTTGGCTATCTGAGCAGATGTGTAAGGAAAGGATTTACCCTTAATCTTTCTCCTTAACAGGATATTGGCGGCAGTGGCAATCGCAAAGATTTCTGCCTGAAAAACAGTAGTTTGTCTCCCGCCGATAACGTCTAAGTCATCCAAGGATTTTATTACAAAAACATCATCATTTTCAACTTTTCTAATCAAAGTATTAGAATTGCTAAGCCATAAATATTTGAATTTCTTAACTGCTTTAAGTTTTTTAGCTGCCATAAAAAGAGCACGAGTGTGCTTAGTAAAACAAACCATACTAATATTATAAATGCCAAAGTAACTCTGTCTGTCTGTCTGCCTGTCTCGCTTTAACGCCAAAATTACTGAACCGATTTAAATGAAATTTGGTACACAGATAGTCTAGAGCCAGAGGAGAATGGACATAGGCTTTTTACCCCGGGAAAATGCTTCATCTGCTGTCCAGAAGCGGAGATCTAAGCTGATATCTAAAAAAAGTTGTAACTCTCGAATACTTTCTAGCTCCTAGCTTTGGAATGACTCACCCAAATGAAATAGGATATTTTTTAATATAAAGTTTAATTATGTACAAAGATTTTAAGATATAAATCATCTTTGTAGGTTACCCTGAAGTTGAACAATAAGCATTAAAATTTTTATACAATTCAAAAAAGTAAAATGTTCGATTGAAGCTAAATCGTTGGATTTTCCCAGCGTTCAGTGGAGGAAAATTTGTGTGTGTGTGCGGCACAAATCTGTTTCTCTACTGTATGTATGTTACAAACTATGAGTCAAAATTAATATACCCTTAGAATAGGGTATAATAGCGATATCTTAGTAATAAAACATAACATTAAGCTTTTTGTAAGCGCAAACCTTGCAACTTTATTTTGGTTATCAAAGATCAACTATTGATAAACGACAACATTTACCAATTTATAGGCATTTTGGTACTGTGAGTGTTAATTGACAAATAATACATCCATTGTTAACACTGACAAGCAAAATGCGATAGAACACTTCGTAAATCTACTCGTATCTCTTCTAAAGTGTCGAATCTCTTCTAAAACGTCAAAAAAATTGAGGCTTTCAATTTCAGTAAATTGTAGAAATCGTATGGAAAAATCATTGTGATTGTTTTTTAAGTGTATATTTAAGTGAAATGAATATACACGTGAAGAGCGACGAATTTGTGAAACTGAACTGTATCTGTGACTGTCAATTTGACAGAAATCAATGTTTTTGATAACCAAATAATACCAAATTTTTCAACAGGTGAACACTTCTATTTTATGCCCTTGGGGCATAATTTTGAAGGCTTGGGCATCTGGGCGAGTTAATCTGAAAATATGCTAAAATGGGCACAATTTTACAGCAATTTTGTTACGTTTATTTCATGTCACACATTCGTAATTCAATCCTACATACATAATTCATATATACAAAAAGGGATAATTCCAGTTGGAAAAGTTTGTACTCGTAAATATCATGTTATAGAGGGTTTTTGAACAGGGACGCTACAAAAGTAGAGCGACAGGGACAGCAAACGACGCCGAATTTCTTGCCGCTCTTTTGCCATTTCTATTCAGTAAGGTTTGCCATTTCATGATGAAAAGATATACGAGCCAACAACGAGTCGAAATTATTAAAATTTACTACCGAAATTCGGAGTCAGTGGCCTCAACGTTAAGAGCACTACGTCCAATTTATGGTCGTCCCAATCGTCCTAGCAGATTAAAAACTGAGCGTCTAGTGGAAAAATTTGAATCCACAAGCACAGTACAAAATGTTCCCGTGCCAGTGAGACAAAGAAGTGCCCGTAGTGTCGAGAATATTGCTGCCGCTGAGGCTTCAGTTGAAGAAAGCCCAAATGTGTCTCTCACACGTCGTTCTCAAGCGTTACTGTGAATGGGAATCGCTACCGTTCAATGATAACCGAATATTTTTGGCCCCAATTGCATGATATGGACTTGGAGGACATGTGGTTCCAACAGGCGGCGCCACAAGCCACACACCGAATGCCACAATCAATTTATTGGAAACCAAGTTTGGAAACCGTGTTATCTCACGAAATGGTCCAGTCGCTTGGCCTCCTCGGTCGTGCGATTTGATGCCGTTAGACTATTTCCTGTGGGGCTACGTCAAGTCTATGGTCTATGCCAACAAGCCAGCGACGATTGATGAACTTCGTACGAACATCGAACGTGAAATTGCTGCAGTATCAGCCGATTTATACTTGAAAACCGTCGAAAATTGGGTTCAGCGTCTGGACTTCTGCAAGCGTGCCCGTGGTGGCCATGCAAAAGAAATCGAGTTCCATACATAATGGCATCGAACGTACTTTCACAGGAATAAAGAATTTCATCGATATCCAAAACCGTTTTTGTTTTATTTAAAAAAAACTTTTGTAGCGCTCTTATTGAAAATCCCTTTATGTCCCACATTGATCAGCTACGGTTGAGCGAATTTTTTTAGCAATAAATCAAAACAAGACAAAAGTAAGATACTCGTATTCGTTAAATGTTGAAAAAATGAAGACTGAAGTGTTTAATGAAAGCGATTTCTATTTTGTTCACCAAAAAATGTATGAATTTAAAGACTATGATGAAGACAAAGATTCTATACAATTTTAACTTTTGTTGTTTAGGTTTTTTAAAAGATTTTTTTCTGCGATTTCGTTGATTTTGTTTTAGCTTATAAGTTATTTGCTATGATTTTATGTTATTTTCACTTAATATTCGATGAAAGACTTTGAAAAATGTTGTTATCTGTGATGTTATTTTGTTTACATATGTGCGACTTGACAACTTCAAACTTTTAGTGTGAACGCACCCTTAAACCGATTACCGAACTGTCAATGTCAAAATATTCAGTAAAATCATCATTTTCATTATGGTGAAGTACACAAAGGAACAACGTTTACAAATAATTAAAATTTACTACCGAAATTCCGAATCGGTGGTCGCAACTTTAAGAGCGTTAACGCCAATTTTCGGCCGTAATTCTCGTCCCAGTAGACAGCAATTCAAAATCTAGTGAACAAATTTGAGTCAGAATATTCGCTGCTTGATGTTTCCGTGCCAGTGAGACTACGTTATGCCCGTAGTGTGGATAATATTGCTACCGTAGAGGCGTTGCAAACCAGCCAAATCAGTCAATTTCACGGCGCTCTCAAGAATTTGGCTTCTCCCAGACCACATTATGGCGATTTTCGGGTTATAATCTTGGCCTACGCCCTTACAAGATCAAGCTGACTCAAGAACTAAAGCCACTTGATCATAACAAGCGACGTACGTTCTCGAATTCTGTTCTGCACATGATAGAAGAAATGCGATGAAGCTCATTTTTGCTTAAACCGCTTTGTCAATAAGCAAAATGTGAGTTACTGGACAGGTGAGAACCCTCATGTGCTTCATGAAACAGCACTTCATCCGCAAAAAGTCACTGTTTGGTGCGGTTTTCATGCCGGGCGTCATTGTGCCTTATTTTTCGTCGATGAAAATGTCAATTAATTTACGGTAAATGGCATTCGCTACAGAGACATGTTGGAACGTTATTTCTTCGAGCAATTGCATGAGATGGACATCGGCGTTATGTGGCTCCAACAAGACGGAGCCACAAGCCACACACCGGAGGCAACAATCGACCCGTCTATTGGCCGCCGAGATCATGTGATTTAACTCCTCTAGATTCCAACAAGCCGGCGACGTTAGAGGAGCCCAGAGCCAATATTGGAAAGAGAAATAGCGGCCGAATCGATCGAAATGTGCGGCCGAGTCATCGAAAATTGGGTTCAACGTATCGACCGCTGCATACGTTCCCGTGGTGGACAAATAAACGAAAAGTGAATTCCATTCATAAATATTTTGATAGTAATTTAAGCAATTTGTTTTATATATCTCAACTTGTTTGCATTTTATTTAAAAAGAAGTTGTCAAGTCCTTAATGAAAGACCCTTTAAATACCAAAAATGAATGCCTATTCCATTTTCATTTTTATGTAAAAAAATGTTTAAAAATTAGCATAATTTACTTGGGCCAGGCATATCTAATTTTATGAAAAATTGGGCATCATTTTCATGATATCAGTTGACAGCTCTGACAGGTGGTCACAATATTAGGAATATTAAATAACGGAAAACGACTTGTCCTTATTTAAATTTAAGTGCCCAGGCCCAGTGCTGTATTTCTGAACGAAGTGTCTCATACAGTAATATAAGACTTTCGCTCAGAAAAAAACTCATATATTGTTTTTGTGAAACACATTATATTTTCGTCTTGTTATTTATTTAAGTAAAACATTAAAAATGTTGTTTTTCAGAGTAAGGATTTAGTACGAAGTTCAAAAAACATGCACCTTTGTACTATGGTACTGCATGTAGTATAAATGGTATAAGCGGCAACGCTGCTCATAACATCTTCTTGCCACAACCATCTATTGGGCATTTCATGTCCACAGACCATTTTAAAAATGGATTTCACCCTGGTAATTGTTAATTGAAATTAAAAATATAAATTTAAAAAATAATTAACTTGAAATAACACACATTAAAATATAAAAATGACAATAAATTTGCAACAAATGCTTACTTATTTGATTGCTTTTCCTTCCATTTGTTTTTTTGATCTGTCAAACGAGTCGATATTCCTTTTATTCCACCTTGCTCTAGGAATAAAAAGAATGCATTCTAAGTATTCCAGAAGGAATAAAGAAAAAATGAAATGGATTATCTGGAATATTCGGGAAAATTCTAATATTCCGATTGACAAGAAACACACTGATGTTATCTTCCTGCTTCGATCCACTTGATGAATTGCTTTTAGTAAATCGCTTTACGTAGCATTTCTGGATTTCGTCAGGAGTGACGGAGATGTTTAATGCGTCACGGGAAATTGTTTGCCAGCAATCCTCAGCATTATTGTTATTAGCATCAGGTAGACCAACAATTTCAATTACGTTTTCCACTAGTGTCTGCTCTCTTCAGTTTAATTTGCTCTCGAGGCTTTTCACCTTTAGTCTGAGAGTTGTGTTCTCTTCTTTTATTTGCTGTAGGTATGGTGCAAAGAAAATGAGAGTTTATTTTTTTAAAACTGAGAATTTCCTCATAGAGAAGCTGCATTGTTATCGGACCGTTGTTCGGATGTTATTGTTGTTGACCCATAGTCTCCGTCACTGTTGCAGATTCAGTCAACTTATTGGCTTGTGGTACAGCTTGTTTCCGTGTTGCTTTCGGGTGTCGATTGGTTCCCGCTGCTGTTAGCTTTTTGCCTGTATTCTGTTGCTGGAGATGTTGTGGTTCTTGTTCTTGTTTAGACGTAGCCGCGGTATTCTTGAACTTTTCTGTGTTGTTGTTTTACGGAGGTAATCGCTGTATTAAAATTTCATCGTATCGTTTGGTTGTTGTTGTATCGACTTTCGACGCAAAACAGTGCATTTATCACACCTGTACGGCCGTAGATTTTTACCGACCGCTAACTAGCAACCTCTATTTTTATTGTAGGAAGATTGACGTTGGATTTTTCGAGCAATTTAATTGGATTAGAAAACGAAAACTTATGAGAAAGCCTTATTATCGTTCGGCTGCAGTTTTAATACAAAACATGTAGAGAGAGAATAATATAATATGATAAATAATATGATAATTATGGCGAATGGTCGAATTTAGGCGCCGGATTTGAATTATCGACTGTTCCATGATGTTTTGTCCCGACAACACCTATACTTGATATTGTTCGAGTTCATGTATTCAATGTCTGTATCGTGCATATTTACACACGAAGAGTGAAAAAACCTATGCAGTCAGTGCAACTGATTTTGCCTACATTAAAACGTTCTATTTTTCATCACATACACTGGCGATCACAAGGATGAGGTCATACATTTTGCAATCGATTTTCAGTCTTTATACCTGTTGGAAATTTTACACACGGAGACTTTTACTACCTGGGAACAGGTACATATTTTCCCAACAGTAAGTCATAAAATTAAAGGGTAAATAAGAAACGAACGCTGGAATTTCCCAAGATCAAACAATGAACTACTTGAAAAGCGTATAAAAAGATGCGACACTCGGATGAGGCCATTGCGAATATTTTCATTGCAGGAGTTCAAATCAACGATTTTTTTCAAAGTTTTGTTAACAATATTTAAAAAAATCGTTGAAAAGAACTGTTTTTATTTAGTTAAAAAAATGGGTTCCGGAAAGACTTTGACAGCGACAGAAAGAGGAAAAATAGATGCTGTCAATGAGTTAGGACCCTCAGGCCGAGAAATGGAAGGAGTCTAAATAGAGGTAAGACTGTTGTAAACAGTTATCTCGCGATCATCTCTAAAATCAAAAAGGACGCACGACAGAAGCAACTGCATTGCGAGGAAAGCGGGTTATTCTACGGCTTGCCTCAAATTCTACTCTACCAGTGACTAAAATAAGGGCCGACAGCGGAGTATCAGCCAGCATTGAGACGGTAAGAAAGATAATACGAAAAAGTGGTACTATACAAAGAACATCATTTAAAAAAAAACCGGCTTTGAGGTAAGTACACAAGAAGCATCGAATGAATTTTGCAAGAAAAGATGTCGCTTGGAGAAGTGAATGGGAACGCGTTGTCTTTTCGGATGAAAAAAAGTTTAACCTTGACGGCCTCGATGGTTACAACTTTTATTTCCATAATGTGAAGGAGAAGCTAATTTTGGCAAGACATCAAAGTTTACATCAGGTGTAATGGTGTGTTTAGCTATTACCGACTATGGCACAATCGAGTTTTAGTTTTTGTCCACAACAATGAACGGAAACAATTGCAAATTTTTGTGGAATGGTAGTATCCAAAAGTGAAAAACATTTTTGGACGCCCGTCTTGGATATTCCAACAAGACAATGCCCCTATCCATACTTCCAGAGTTGTAGAAAGTTGGATTCAATCAGAAGACGTGGAACTTTTGAAATGGCCGCCCTATTCACCGGACTTAAATATAATCGAAAATGTTTGGGCATGGTTATGTCGTCAAGTGTCTGAAGCCGGCAGACAATTTGAAGAAAAGGTCACTTTAATCGAAGCTATTCTTGATGCCTGGGCCCACATTTTTATTGATTATTTAAAAAAAAAACTGTATGAGTCTATTTCATACCGTCTTATAGAGGTCATATCGATAATGGCGAGCATACTCATTATTAATATAGAAAAACATAATAAATAAATGTTCTAAAACCATAACCATAAAATGTAAACATTTTATTGATTTTCATACCCTAGGGTATATTAATTTTGACGCATAGTTTGTAACATACCTTAATATTGCCGTAGTCTCCTAAAAGTTACTATATGTATGATCAGCATCGATAGGCCTTTAAACTGGGCCTAGAGAGCTGACGTTTTAACCATATACTCTCTAGGGTCCCGAAATAATCAAGTTTACGAATTTTTGAAATCCGCCCACAGACACTGCCACAAACTCAAAAAACAAAATTTTCGAAAAAATCGAATTTTGAGCTAGAAAGCTGAAATTTTTTATATATGATCTATGATGAGAAAATTCCAAATCATGTTAAAATATCTTTATTAACTAACTTAATTCGAAAAAATCGAATTTTGAGCTAGAAAGCTGTAATTTTTTTTTAATGATCTATGATGAGAAAATTCCAAATCATGTTAACTAACTTAATTCGAAGGAAAACCACAGTGTCTTAATCTCTACGCTTAAATTTAATTTAGTTTAAACTATCCGCAATCCGCAGTGGTACCAGGCGGAATTGCCGTCTCGTTCGCTCGCCTCCCACGTCGGGGTATCTTATTAAACTAAAGCTTCAATGACTCTTTAGGTTACTCTCAGTGGTTGGGGCCGGGAGAAAATCTTCCTCGCAAACCTGCTTCTGGCGGCTGATACTTAGCTTACGTTCTTATGAGATAAATGAAAAAAAAACGATATTTTTAATTCGTCTAAGTTTAATGACCCCAAAAAATCCAGAAGGCCATTTTTTTGGAAATGAAGAGCAAGTCAATTTCTTAAATGAAATGAATATAGCTATTTTTCCATAATATTGTTTTTTTTTATCAGTCTGAAAATGTATAATTAAAAAGATGCGATTTTT
This sequence comes from Portevinia maculata, assembly GCA_949715645.1. NCBI lineage: Eukaryota > Metazoa > Arthropoda > Insecta > Diptera > Syrphidae > Portevinia > Portevinia maculata. Next base: position 2,696,612 of record OX454526.1, on the reverse strand, counting down.
AATAGTATGGCAGCAGAATGGTATTCAGTTCCTTTTAACGAGAAACCTCAATCAACATTGTCTGGAAAATACCTTCACGGTTTTACGCAACCGAGTAGGAAATAAGAAGTTACTGACTCCATTTCAATTAATTTGTTCATTTAAAAGATTATTTTCAGCAAAGTACATGAAGGATATAACCCATGGAAACTGCGAGCCAACTGTGAATTTAGAGCTTCCCGACGTTAAAATGCGGTTACAATCACCCAAAAAGAAGGACATTTAAAAAAAAAACGACAAAAACACAAGTGTGAGCTAAAATTAAGTCAGAAAACTAGTGTTTCCTCCATATTCATAGATTTCAAAGAATATGAGGGTGCCCATTTAACACCCCCTTCTCAAGAGTTTTTAGATGCGATAGAGAGCTTGGAGCAATAATTTATTTCTTGTTTTTCCAATTTGTACTACTTCTGGAATAATTTTTTTTCTAAAAATTCATTATATTTTTGTTATTAGCTTGAATCAGAATCGTTTAAGTTTTCCTAGGAACTTAAGAACTATTATATATCATTATTCATAATTTTTCTTACTTAATATGATATATAAATGTATTTTTTTTTTTTATTTGTAAATATGCTATTTTTGAATTATTCTTGCATAAAAATTAATATACTGAAAAAAATAAAAAAAAGTACAATTCAATACACTTTTTTTAAAACTTTTGATACAATGGTAAAAAACGATTTTTCATCCCTGGTTGGAATACAGACTTTGCAAGAGGTTTGGAAGAGAAAGTGCACTCAAATGCAAGCAAAGTGTGCGGAGGGCCTGTATCGGGAGTTAGAAGAAATTTATTTTTCGGCTGCTGATAGAAACCAGGCTATCCGCATGAACTGCGACAAACCAGCTAGAACAGGGGCACAACCATTTTCAAATAGCCGCTCAGAGAAAAAAAGAGGAATGCCCAGGAAATCCGTTCGCCAAAGTTCACCAACAATGCTCAAGGGCTGCTTCCTGTGAATGACAAAAAATACTACACAGGTGGCAACAGTATTGTGAACAACTTCTATACCTATGAACAAATTCCTCGGATGTATTTTCCAACACCCGTTCCTCACAATGAACAAGAAACCGACATTACTGTCGACGAATTTAGCAAGGCGGTCAAAGACTCCAAAAAATGAAAAGCAGTTGGGCCGGACGAGAAAGCCTCTGAGTTCTGGAAAAAGATGGGAGACATCGGGTCCAATTGCATCGTAATTCTCATATCCAAACTGATGAGAGGCGATTCAGTGCTTAACGAGTGGAGCGAAAGATTTCTTCTTCTTTTGTAAAGGGTTTTTCAACAGGGACGCTACAAAAGTAGAGCGACAGGGACAGCAAACGACGCCGATTTTCTTGCCGCTCTTCTTTTCAGTAAGATTTGCAATTTCATGATGGAAAGATATACGAGCCAACAACGAGTCGAAATTATTAAAATTGTTCGTGAATTGGGCTGAGCAACAACTTGAAAATGATTCGGATTTTCATCGAAAAATCATCTTCAGCGATGAGGCTCATTTCTGGCTGAATGGCTTCGTCAATAAACACAATATACGGTATTGGTCAGGCAGCAATCCACATGAACCCCATGAGTCATCATTGCATCCCGACAAAATTACGGTTTGGTGTGGTTTATGGGCCGGCGGCGTCATTGGGCCGTACTTCTTCCGTGATGATCAAGACCGGCACGTTACTGTGAATGGGAATCGCTACCGTTCAATGATAACCGAATATTTTTGGCCCCAATTGGATGATATGGACTTGGAGGACATGTGGTTCCAACAGGACGGCGCCACAAGCTACACAGCGAATGCCACAATCAATTTATTGGAAACCAAGTTTGGAAACCCTGTTATCTCACGAAATGGTCCGTTCGCTTGGCCGCCTCGGTCGTGCGATTTGACGCCGTTAGACTATTTCCTGTGGGGCTACGTCAAGTCTATGGTCTATGCCAACAATCCAGCGACGATTGATGAACTTCGTACGAATATCGAACGTGAAATTGCAGCAGTATCGGCCGATTTATGCTTGAAAACCGTCGAAAATTGGGTTCAGCGTCTGGACTTCTGCAAGCGTGCCCGTGGTGGCCATGTAAAAGAAATCGAGTTCCATATATAATGGCATCGAACGTTCTTTCACAGGAATAAAGAATTTCATTGATATCCAAAACCGTTTTTGTTTTATTTAAAAAAAAACTTTTGTAGCGCTCTTATTGAAAAACCCTTTACAAAGAAAAAGGCGATATGCGAGACTGTGGTAATTACCGTTCATTCAAGCTGATGTCACACACCATGAAGATCGTTGAGCGGGTATAAGATATCCGAATGCGGAAACTAATACGGCTATCTAAAGACTAGTGCGGGTTTGTCGCAGGTAAATCAACCACACATGTAATCCAAAGTATAAGGATCCTATTCCTTACCGGGTTTGTATATGGTGTTGGTTGATTTTGAAAAGGCCTTTGATAGACAACCAAGTGGTCTGTTATGGGTGGCGCTAAGACAGGAGTAAACACACGAGTAAGATGGCGCTGGCGTCACCGAGGAGTTCGCAATCAAAGTCGATGGTCACAAGGGAAGCGTCCCTTGAAATTAATTACAGTCCTCGATTATTTGCTTGAAGGGAAAGTGTGACACCAAAGTGCATCGGTTATTCTTTGCTGACGATTTAGCCATCATTAGCGAGGATCAATCGTCTGCAACTAGCACTTGATCTTTTGGTGGAAGTTTTGAAGGTGTTGCTGCACAACAAAGATGATACTCGAGCGATAGATGCAATTGTGTGTTTACAGAAAGCTAATTGCTCGAATGGACTCGAATTAAGCTCACAATGTAAGCCACCATTGCGAGCAATTAGCTCTATTGCACACAACACAAAATAACCGAGGAAAACGATAAGAAATTTAATTTAAAACACCACGAAACCACTTCACGACGCATCACAACGAATTAAATTTGAGAACTGTCAAATTAATTTGAATGCACGACCAGAGAAGAAGACAGTGCGGTCTCCCTTGCACCAATGGCAACGCCATTAGAAGAATGTGGTCATCACCTCTGACCAACAAACAATAATTTTCATGATGGCCGAATTAAATGGGTGAGAGATCCATATAACTACAAAAGGTGCACTCTAACACCCACTCCGAATATGTGGGGCATCGTTGCAAGAAATAAAGAAACACACAGAACCGCGCATTGTCCTGGTGTTAGTGTGAGAATAGTGGTTACAACTTTACGTAAATCAAAAAAGGAGTAACATCTTGGGGGGTCAACAACCTCAGCAGAAACAGCTGGAGCTGTACATAAGGAATCAACAGCTTCAAGGGAAGCAAATAGAATAAGTTTGATTTACTCGTCAACCAACCGCCAACAAATAAAGTTTAGTTTAAAACGAAGTTTGAATCGAGTTTTCAATTGTTTAATTTGTCTACCGTTTCAGTTCGCCTAACTGAGACATTTTCTTGTTCGGCTTGCAATCGCCTATTGCAAGACTAACTAAATAAATTCCCGCTCGCCTCAGCGCGGAACATGATCCGCCGGCTTCCCTTGAAGCTGTTGATTCCTTATGTACAGCTCCAGCTGTTTCTGCTGAGGTTGTTGACCCCCCAAGATGTTACTCCTTTTTTGATTTACGTAAAGTTGTAACCACTATTCTCACACTAACACCAGGACAATGCGCGGTTCTGTGTGTTTCTTTATTTCTTGCAACGATGCCCCACATATTCGGAGTGGGTGTTAGAGTGCACCTTTTGTAGTTATATGGATCTCTCACCCATTTAATTCGGCCATCATGAAAATTATTGTTTGTTGGTCAGAGGTGATGACCACATTCTTCTAATGGCGTTGCCATTGGTGCAAGGGAGACCGCACTGTCTTCTTCTCTGGTCGTGCATTCAAATTAATTTGACAGTTCTCAAATTTAATTCGTTGTGATGCGTCGTGAAGTGGTTTCGTGGTGTTTTAAATTAAATTTCTTATCGTTTTCCTCGGTTATTTTGTGTTGTGTGCAATAGAGCTAATTGCTCGCAATGGTGGCTTACATTGTGAGCTTAATTCGAGTCCATTCGAGCAATTAGCTTTCTGTAAACACACAATTGCATCTATCGCTCGAGTATCATCTTTGTTGTGCAGCAACAGAAGGAGAATAGGTATCGTATTAGTCCGAAGAAAGCAGAACACGTGTTCTGCCTGTTCTCTCCACTCAGACCTATTCCAGACATTTATATGAATGGAGGAGTGATTCCCAAGTGCAACAAGTTGAAATATCTGGGACCTATGATCAATAGCGAAGCAAGCTGTGATGACGACATTAAGCATCGCGGAAGCCTAGGGTGGATAAAGTGGCGGCGAAACTCAGCCTTTTTCTGTGATGATCGAAAAATGATCCTAAGCTGAAAGGAAAACTCTACACCTCAGCTGTGCACCCGGCGCTGACGTACTGTTCACGATCTTGGACAGCGTACAAAAAGTATGAGGGCAAATTAACGGCAGCTGAGATGAAGATGTTTCTCATGACAGCAGGAATAAAACAAAGATTGATCAAATAAGAAGTTCCAGATCCGAAGAGGCCTTCACGTCAAAAAACCTATCTGGAAAAATTGAAGCGCGACCGGATCAGTTGGTACTGTCATGTTCAAAGGATAGATACTACAAACCCTGCCAAAAAGACAATATCAATGAACATTTCAATACAAACGCGAAAGAGAGGCAGGCCTAAAAAACTTCTGGATCACACAAATGCAGCAACACCAGCATTTTGATTGGCCTCAGTGACGAAGTGATCACAACGTCATTGTAAAGGAAAGTAGAGGATGTATATTGTGCATACCTCTATAAAATGCGACTATATTCTTATCATTTATTTCCGGTCTCTGCTGAAAGGATTCAAATTAAATTCCAATTTTTTTTTTGTTACATTTACAAATTTGTTCTTGCTACATGTTTGCGCAAAATATATTATACTCGTAGATTAATTGAAAGTTATTACACCTTATTGACCGCAAAAATCGTAATAAAAAGAACTCCTAGAACTGCTCGGGAGATAAAATTTTCAAAATCCGCCCACTGACACGCCCACAATTAAATAAAACAATTTTATTGAAAAACCAAAATTTGAGCTAGGGAGCTGAAATTTATAATACAAGGTGGCGCAAAAATAACCTTCCGATGTTTTTTGGCTGTAATTTAAAAAAAAAAAATCAAATAAATAGTCACCAATATTCCGCGTTCTGGAGCAGTGTAGCGTAACATTGTTTATTAACGTGTATTTCGCATGTGTTTACTACACAAATGTCAAAACAGAACTGACATTAGGGGCCCAATCGCAAAATTTATAGCATTTTCTGATAGGAGGATTACTTTTGCGCCACCTTGTATATACTCTCTAGGGGCCCTTTAAGCTCGTGTCTAAATATTTTCAAAATTCGCCTACTGACACGCCCACAATTTAAAATTTTTTTATTTTTTTTAAATCCAAAGTTTGAGCTAGGGAGCTGTAATTTAAAATATATACTCTCTAGGGGCCCTTCTTTCACTTCCCGAAGGCATAGGTCTAATAGGTACAGACTACATTACACCCAAACTCAACTTCCATAAAAGCTTCTCTGTGAGATTCCCCTCTAGAGCAGAATGGAAAGAAAATGCGGTCGTAAATGAATTCGACATACCTATCTTCACAGATGGTTCCAAGATGAACTGTGGAATAGGAGCTGGCATTTTCTCTACAGAGCTAGATATTTCTAAAACCCTTCGCCTTCCCAACGCAGCCAGCGTCTTTCAAGCAGAAGTATTTGCAATTAAGGAGGCGTGTAGACTGCTTCTCAACATATTGACACACAGAAAAAAAATAGGCATCTTCGTCGACAGTCAGGCCGCGATTAATGCTGTTAGTTCAACTAAGTCTACGTCCAAGCTTGTGGTGGAATGCAGGGATACGCTGAATAAGGCTTGTCATCGGCTAGATATCTCTCTCGTCTGGGTTCCCGGCCATAGGAACATTGATGGAAATGAGAGAGCCGATGAACTCACCAGACGTGGCTCTGCTCTGTGCGTATCACATGCGGAGGAAGTCTTCCCTCCGCTGGGATATGTAAAGAGAGAAATCCTCCTGCACTTCATCTCAGTGGCCGAGACCAGATGGACGAATCGTTCGGACTGTGTCATTTCAAGAAAGATTTGGCCAACCTACGATGATGCCAGAACAAACAACCTCTTAGCCAGAACGCGTGTTGATGTCGCCAGACTAACGGCAATCAGTACGGGCCATTGGCCTTTAGGCACTCACGCAGCCAAGCTTGGCATCCCTCACAACACCCACTGCCGCAGCTGCTCTGACACAGAAAAGAGTGAAACAGTGTTCCATCTTCTCTGTGAGTGTCCGGCTTTAGTCAAAACCAGACGCAGCGCACTAGGTCATCCGTTTTACAATGACCTCTCGGCCATTCATACTTCACACTTCAACAACATCATCAAATTCCTCAACTCCACAGGATGGTTTTGAGCCCCCTTAATAATATCCATCTCGCCCTTTAATTTTAGGTTCCGTTAGTTGTGGTATCAAAACGGCGCTCATTGCGCTACTTGTGTTTTCCCTCGTCAGATGACGGGAATTACAGCCACTTAAACCAACCAACCAACCAAGGGGCCCTTTAAGCTCGTGTCTAAATATTTTCAAAATTCGCCTACTGACACGCCCACAATTTTAAATTTTTTTTTTTTGAAAATCCAGAGTTTGAGCTAGGGAGCTGAAATTTATAATATATACTCTCTAGGGGGCCCTCTATGCTAGGGGCCCTCTATGCTCATGTGTTAATTTTTTTTAAATCCGCTTACTGACACGCCCAGAATTAAATAAAATAATTTTATTGAAAAACCAAAGTTTGAGCTAGGGAGCTGAAATTTATAATATATACTCTCTAATACGGCTACTCTATGCTAGGGGCCCTCTATGCTTATGATTTATTTTTTTTTAAATACGCTTACTGACACGCCCACAATTAAATAAAATAATTTTATTGAAAAACCAAAGTTTGAGCTAGGGAGCGTTTTTTTTACAAAAGCATCGTTTTTGTTTGATAAAATCCTTTAAATGTTATATAACAAAATATGTAGAGCGTTCTTAACAATTCAACCATACTTAGACTTTTGTCACGCCCACTTATGAGGGATAGGAATAAGAATAGGGTAACCAACAGTTCGCCCAAGCGGACTGTAGCCCGGTCCTATGTTTTTCCTTTCTTTCGAAGATTTTGCATGTGGCCTCATCCTAGTGACGCATCTTTTTATACGCTTTGCAAGTAGTTCATTGTTGGACCTTGGGAAATTCCAGCGGTCGTTTCTTATTTACCCTTTAATTTTATGGCTTACTGTTGGGAAAATATGTACCTGTTCACAGGTAGTAAAAGCTTCTGGATATAAGATTGCCAACGGTCAAAAGGACTGAAAGTCGATTGCAAAATGTATGGCCTCATCCTTGTGATCAGCAGTGAATAAGACACTTCATAATTGTATTGAGAGAAAAGCTATTCTTATTTAGATCGGAAATGCGCGCACCCCACGACACTTCGCAAAAACACGTCCGCTCTTGTTCACGAACGAATACGCTCTTCATCAACGGACTAAACGTATCTTCGCTGTCCTGGCTAGGCTATGCATTCATACCCGTTTTTGATTCAAAGGGTTTTTGCGTGCTCGCTCGAACAGATTTTTATTGTCCTAGGGAAGAGTCGATGGCAGATGCTCTCGACAATGTTTCGTTAATGCGCGTTATACAAGGATACACCACATTTGTGGGCCGTCTTTACCATTCCCGACTGGATGCAGTCTAATCATCCGGCGAACTAAAGAGGCTCCAAGGCAATCCGAATCAAATGCCGTCTGCTTTAATCCAGCTTGTTGATGAGCCGGCAAACATTCCCAATGATGCTAATGGTTTCGGCAATACTATCAATATCTTTCCTTCTATAGAACCCGTCCAATACGCAATTCAAATTTCGCCTTGGGATACCAAGACCGTTATCTAATTAAAGCAGTACCTTTGCAGCTTCGTTAAGAGGACCTCAGCATCGTACCAGCTGCAAAAACAGATCGTTTCAGATTCGGGGTTCAAATTCAACCGACCAAACAAGATACACTTTTGGGGTGGCCCTGTAATAGGAGTATCTCGATGAAAGCTGCAAGTACAAAGTCAAGTTACAATAGGAAAGGACCCAGTGAGTCACGGCCTTTTTCGTCAACCGAAAAAATTATTCAAATAAATTCAGCTACTCTTTCTTCCCTGCATTAATAAAAGAGGAGTCCTACTACCGTTATATTGAGTTACCTTTCCAGAGTAAGGAGAAGGAGATACTTCACGCCGAAGCAACTCCTTTTCTTTTATAAATCACAAATAAGGTCAGGGATTTAGCATTTTTATTTATTTATTTTTAGATCCCAGAGCACTTAGACTTGATAATGGTCTATTGTACTACGAAGCAATTTTTTTGTTGTGTTATTCGTTTCTCTCTATTAATGGGTGGATCGCAATTCGCAAAACACTTACCTCTGCACTGTCGCTACCCACAAGGGATTAAGTATTGCAATCACAACTAGAGTTAAGCTTCAAAACATCCTCTAAAAGTATTTGCCTGTATTCGTCTAATTCATGGTACAGAACTTACATCAAACCTCCAACGACTGCCTTAACGAAGACTTGTCGCTGACCTTAGTATATTCTAATAATTCCTAGAAGCGCATCAGTTGATTGTCTTAATAGGCAGGCAGCTAATGCTCTCTATCCGATGTTGCACTTGTCAACTGCCAGATGGCCAACATTTTTATCTGGAGCAAGCAAACTTTGGAAAGTGGTCTCAAGACGTAGAAGCTGAAATTATCTCGTGGCGCTAGCTTAGCGTTATAGGTTCGCTTTTCCCGAGAGAAGAAAATAAGAAAACACCGCTTCCGCTATTAAACTTGGCCTTGTAAAGTGGAGCCATTTCTCGATGATGAAAAGGCCACATAAAGAGTGCATCCAGTAGAGGGTTAGGATGGATAATGTTGTGTTAATGGTATCAGTTACTTGATATTCATCAACCTTAACACGTCTGGAGTGGGGTTTATTCTTAAACATAAATGCCCATCACTCCCAACCAAGTTATACGTCGTCTTCACAGGTAACCACATCGAGGCCAAAAAAGGGAGATGAAAAAGCTTAGCAAATACCAAAACTTCAATCATCCAAATCGTCGCAACATACAAGTGTTGTCTTCAAGAATAATTCTCGATATCAATCTCATTAGAAGAAGAAGAAAGAAAAAACTCTGCGGCTGGTTATTACAAGCCTTTCATCCATCATGCCCCGCAGGGAGGTAGGCTGCTTTCCACACATTTTCATAGCATACTACCTCAAGAGGCATAGGAACACTTCAAATTTGGCACAACACAAACAAAAAATAATGATTACTTTTCGTTGGAGGTAGGGAATCATGAACATGTGGGAAATCAGGTCTTATGGATTGAGTATAAAAGAGGTTTTGGTCATTCACATCAATGCATTCGACTTCAATTGATTGTTAGGAACATTAGCAACTATCTTTATTCACAATGAAATGTTTAGTTGTCTTAGCTGTAGTGGCAGTGTGCCTAAGCGCTTTATCTTCAGCGGAAAAGATCAAAGGTATTCGAATTGGCATAATTTGAAAATTTTCCACGACTAACTGTTAAATTATTTTTTTTAGGTCGACGCTCTTCGACTTTTAATTTACCTGCCAACTCAAAAGTGAGGGAACAAATACTACGCAACCAAAATGACTACGACGAAGATGATACAGAACCAATGGTAGCAGAACTGAGGCAGGCTGGAGCTTCCGATGGGCAGCTGGCCGCTAATTCGGACTCATCTAACGGAAGGATGTTTTTAAAGAAGTTCCTATTGTTAGGCAACTCGTGGGGCGGCAGCAACGGTCAAAGTAGTCAACCGATTATTCCCATTATTATCACTGGTACAGGAAACAATGGCAACAACGGCAATGGCAACAACGGCAATGGCAATACAGTAACAAGCACCACAACAGGGACAATAAGTGGTACTGGCACACTTACCACTAGTCCAGCTGGCAGGACTGAGTCAGATGATTATCTCATCGGCGAAGAGGATATTATTGAAGATCAACCATCCAATGGAAAAGGCAATGGCAATAAGCGTCAAAACATTGTCAGACTGAAGGCCATGAAGGGAAAGCAACAAGCTATCCAGTTCGTGGTGCCTCCAGAATACGTGCGCTACTTCCAAAACAACCCCAACACTCTTGTTGTCAATCCAGGCGTATACAGCAGCGGTGGCAATAAAAAACGGAATGCAAAATTGAACAACAACGGTAATGTTAAGAGAAAACCTTCCAAGAGTCCAATACGACGGTTTCTCCAGCAGCAATAGGTTTAGGTGACGATCTAAAACGCTGATGTATTTTCGTCAGTAAAATAAATTAAATAATTTTTCAAATAAGAAGTTGTTCTTGTGATTTTGACCGATATCGATACATTGCAATCGGATAAGGCTCCAATGGACTCCAATTTGGTTTTCTGTTTTAGGAAAATATTTAACTAACCTTGAGGAAGCTCTTAAGCTATTAGTCTTTGTATGGCTCGAAATTTAATTTAAGAACTGTGCACCACTCGCATTCCGCCACCCCCTTTTGGGTAGCAAGTATTTGCACGATCGTTTTATCTATGGTGTAGTATTGGATTAGGTAATTAAAGGGAAATTGTGACGAATCCATCGAATCCAAGGCTTCGGACTTGCTTCTTCCGAAATCAGATAGATAAATAGAAGAAGTTGGCCCATCTGTGCGAAACAAAATGTTATGCCAGCCGGCACTGATGGCCTACCAGCTGAGCTCTTCAGACACGGTGAATATTTTGGTAGGGCGCATGTAGAAAATCATCAACAATGTAGGCCAATGAAAAAACACGTCTTTCATTAAGGACTTGACAACTTCTTATTTTAAGTAAAATGCAAACTACTTGAGATATCTCAAACAAAGTTTTTTTGGCTTGAATTACTATCAAAACATTTATGAATAGAATTCGACTTCGTTCATAATGTAAACTACGGGAACGTATGCAGCAGTGGATACATTGAACCCAATTTTCGATGACTCGGCCACACATTTCGACCGATACAGCCGCTATTTCTTGTTCAATATTGGCTCTGTGCTCCTCTAGGTTAGGTTAGGTTAGGTTGGAAGGGAAGTGCACAGCATTTGCTGTGCTTGCACGGGGCCTATTCGTCCATTGTGATCCCTTTTTTGTTTATCGTGGTAAAAAATTTCACTAACAATAAAAACACTTACCATACTCCGTTTAAATTATTCTTGCTGGTTGGCCTATTGGAACCAACCTGTCTTCTTGACAAACCTGATTGTGTCCGTCAGTGTTACTTGCGCTACGTCCTCTAAGTCTTCGAAAAATCTGTTGCCCAGATAGCGAAGTCGAGATGTCTGGAGGTTTGGACACTCGCAGAGCAGGTGTTTGATGGTCTCGGTTTCTTCTATATCCTGACAGCTCCTGCAGTAGTCTGGTGCGCTAATGCCCAGCCTGTTTGCCATTACACCTATGGTGCAGTGGCCTGTCAGTCTGCCGGTTAGGATACGTATTTCTTGTTTGTTCATTCCCAGAATGTGTTTTGTTCTCTTCTCGTCGATTCTTGACCATAAACTGCGAGATATAACACAGTCGTGCCTTTGGGACCAGGTAGTGTTAATTTGTTCCCTCAGTTTTTGGTCAATGTTTCTTTTTGCTGCACTAACTGGGATGTCTATTGACGTAATGGCGTCCATTGCGTCAAGTTCTGACCCTGTTCTTGCTAGCTCGTCTGCCTTTTCATTCCCCACGATGTCGCTATGACCGGGGACCCAGCAGAGGGTGATCCTGTGTCGTTCGCCTATTTCGTTAAGGGATTTTTGGCAGTTCCTGACTATTTTTGACTTTATGGTTTCGGTGTCTAGTGCTTTGATTACCGCCTGACTGTCTACGAAGATTGTAATCTTGGAAGGATCCAGATTCTTCGCGGAGATTGTTTTTGCTGCCTTGTCTATGGCGACTATTTCGCTGCATTCATTGGGGAGTCTGTACGAGCCTAGGGGCACGCAGAAAACTCCTGCTCCTGTACCAAATCCATTTTTGACCCGTCCGTATAGATATGGATTTCTTGTGAGCTCGCGTGCGTGTTCCAGTTCTCTCTTTGGGGTATGTATGTAGAGTATTTTTCTCGAAGTTCGATTGGGGATTATGTAGTCCGCTTTCCTGGATAGATCGATACCCAAGTAATTGTGAATTATGGAGCCGTGCCCATAGGAGCTGTGTCTCCTCCTCCTTGAGGCGGAGGGCTCCTTTGGCTGCCATGCTACGAATGTATTCACCAAGGGGGGGGGGGGGGGGGGGGGGGGTAGGTTTAAAATGACTTCCAGCACCAAACAATTGACCCGTATGTAAGTATGGGTCGTATGATCGCTGTATTCATCCAATGGATTATGTAAGGGCGCATACCCCAACGTTTGCCAAAGGTCTTTTTGCATGCGTAGAAGGCACATAGTGCTTTTTGTGATCGTTCCTCTGTGTTACGTTTCCAAGTAAGCTGAGAGTCTAGGATGATGCCCAGATACTTTGCTTCCGGGGAAAGTTTCAGACGAATTCCGTTTAGCTTCGGCATATCGAAATTCTCGATTTTTCTTTTCCTAGTGAATAGAACACATTCGGTTTTAATTGGATTAACTCCAAGATTCCAAGATTCCATGAGTTCACTAATAGTGGGGAGATACTCTCCACTTATTAGAATTACAATATCGTCTGCGTATGCTACTATTTTCGTATTTTTGACCTTTAGAGTCGTGAGGATTTTGTTGACCACTAGAAGCCACAGGAGGGGAGACATATCACATATCACTGATTGGTATATGCCAACAAGCCGGCGACGTTAGAGGAGCGCAGAGCCAATATTGAACGAGAAATAGCGGCCGCATCGGTCGAGTCTTCGAAAATTGGGTTCAACGTATCGACCGCTGCATACGTTCCCGTGGTGGACATATGAACGAAGTCGAATTCCATTCATAAATGCTTTGATAGTAATTCAAACCAATAATTTTTGAGATACATAAAGTAGTTTGCATTTTATTTGTAAAAGAAGTTGTCAAGTCCTTAATGAAAGACCATTTACTTCGGGGGAAGAAAAAAAGGAACTTCATGCGCCGTTGTTAAGTACAAATTTGTTGACTGGGTAAACTTTATTTGGCGATTGATTTAGTATTAAAAATGGATAAAACAATAAGTTCCGAAACACTACCAAAGTACAATCCAATTGAGGATCCAATTCAAATCCGCCTTTAAAAAATACGTTTTATCGAAAAAGATGATGGACATGAAGGTCGTAGTCTTTGTGAAGTATGAAGACGAAGTCTTTCTTGACAATTCGCTGATAGATACAATTTTGTTTGGCCATGCACAATTTTTGAGGACGATTTGGCACAAACGTTGTTTTTTCGATAAATATCTTTAAGATATCCTAAAAATAAACATTAGTTAATAGCAAAACATGAAGGCTATATCCATCTTACTAATTTACCCAAAAACATATAGACAATATCCATTTTAACAATGCACCCATACAAAGTTGTTTGACAAACGCACTTTTCGGGGGCGTTTTTAAGAATGGTTTTTTATCTTCTTTTTTAACGGCGAAGTTATGATTAAGATTGAGAGTTTTGTTCAAATTCAAAACTTTAAAATTTTGATCAATTTGTTGTTAAAAATCCTAACATTTAAAGGATTTTATCAAAAAAAACGCCCCCTAGCTCAAACTTGGGTGTTTCAATAAAATTGTTTTATTTAATTGTGGGCGTGTCAGTAGGCGGATTTTAAAAAAATTAACACATGAGCATAAAGGGCCCCCACTTTGAATTTTCAAAAAAAAAGAAAAATAATAATTGTGGGCGTGCCAGTGGGCGGATTTTGAAAATATTTACACATGAGCATAAAGGGCCGATAGAGAGTATATATCATAAATTTCAGCTCCCTAGCTCAAACTTTGGATTTTCAAAAAAATTGTTTTATTTATTTGTGGGCGTGTCAGTGGGCGGATTTTGAAATTTGTTTATCCCGAGCAGTTTTAGGAGTCATCGATCATATATAAAAAAATTCAGCTTTCTAGCTCAAAATTCGATTTTTTCTAAAATTTTGTTTTTTGAGTTTGTGGGCGTGTCTGTGGGCGGATTTCAAAAATTCGTAAACTTGATTCTTTCGGGACCCTAGAGAGTATATGGTTAAAATTTCAGCTCTCTAGGTCCAGTTTAAATTCCTAATTTTTGCCGACGGACGAACGGACGGACGGACGGACATGGCTAGATCGACATTACTATCGATGCTGTTCATAAATATAGTAACTTTTAGGGGTCTACGGGCAATATTAAGGTATGTTACAAACTATGCGTCAAAATTAATATACCCCTAGAATAGGGTATAAAAACGTTTGACGAATTGTCATGGCCACTCAGCTTAAAATTTCGATATGAGCAATGTGTTTTTAATTAAATTTAAAATATTTCTTTTAACTAAGTTTATATAAGGGCAACGTGTAGTTACAAAAGTACTGGATTTGCGATGAATTTACTCCGGTTGTTGAAGGACTGCTTGTAGACAGTTTTAAATTCAGATGACCTAAGCGATATATTCGACATCTTGAAGCTTACGAAAGTTTGTATGCAAATATACATTTTGAGCTTAAACCGGTCGTAACCGAATTTTTTTCCATTCAAAAATGTGAACTTTGAAAAACACGTGATCATTCCTGTTTGTTTAAGTGTTTACTCAACTGGAATATAAAGAATCTGTTTGTGTAAACCTTTTTCAGTTGCATAATGATGAATCTCTCCTAAATTTGAACCGCCTGCTTCCCCCCACATGACATTTTGTTCCTTATTACTTCTCGTATGAATGTTGTATCAACTGAATGAATTTAGGCAAAGAGAACAGAAGAGTAAACACATCAGTTAAGAAATCCACCCCACAACAACAATTTAAGTTAAATGCAGGGGAAAACAGGAAAAGTAAAAACATCAGCTTGCTAACACCACCAAAGCATAAAAATGAATCGGTGTTAATTCTCAATAAACGCGGTGATTTTTTCCAAAAAATGTTCAACTAGTATGAATTTCAGTAGATATTTTTAATTCCGATTGATAGATGGCCCTATAAATGCTTCGCCTTTATATTGACCTATTATTTCGAGCTCGCGTTTAATACTTTTCGGATTTCTTAGTTCCCTTTTATAGTTAAGGAAACAACAAAGTGCGTGGCCTTCTGAGAATCGTTTTCAATTCGTTATCTCATTTTCGACTCGCCTCGATTTTCTTAAATATCGAATTCGAATTTTGACACTGACAGCTGTTTCCCGCTCGAAATCTTGACAGAAACTCAATATCATACCTCCGCGGAACGAAATGAGTCGCTTTACGGTTAACAACTTTAGGAAATATTGAAAACTTATTTCCAAAGTGAGTGGTGTTTAGCCCAAGCGGTGCGTTTTTTGAAAATAAATTTTGGCCGAAATGAAGCACCCACCGCGCAGATTGGTATTCTAGTGGACAACACTCATGGTCGTACGGTGCTCACAGACGAGACTGTGGCTTTTGTAGCCGAGAATGTGAAACTCAATTCACGAACATCAACTCGACATCTATCTTAACAGCTCAACATTTCACGCACTAGCCTGTGGAGAATTCCGCACAAAGATCTCGGATTATTCGCTTATAAGGTCCAATTGACTCAGCAATTGAAGGCGCACGACCATCTGCTTCGTTATCTCTTCGCAGTTTGGGCCTTAGAACAGCTTGAATTGGACGTTTTGGCGATGTCAATTGGCTGCTTCGGATCTGCGATTTGAACCCTTTGGACTTTTTTTTTTTTGTGGGGAACTGTGAATGGCCAATGTTATGCCAACAATCCGGAAACGATTCCATCACTTAACTCCAATATCAACCAAGCAATCCGTGAGCTACAGCCCGGAGCCATCAATAAGGTCAGCGACGTTGAACGACGTTGTGTTCCATAATTATAAACTTAAAATATATTATGATAATCTGTGCAAATCCGTGCACAAGAATATTGAAGTAACGCGTAACAAATTTTATTCTGATTCGTTTGAACGAGCTGGGGCTAATGTAAGAGAGGAATGGAAGGTAGTTGATAGCATTTTGGGAAAAAGTAGACAACCAATAGGTATCAACAGCTTGGAGATAGATGGCAATAGTTACACTGATTCAGTCAGCATATCAAATAAGCCGAATGAGTACTTTACCGATATTTCAGAAAAACTGAAACCATCTGTTGAACTTCAAATAGACTGCAATTGTTCTATAAGAACCGCTGAAAACACACAACCAAACAGTTTTGTTTTCCAACCATTTTCTGCATGTGAAATTTATAAGGCAATATTGTCGTTAAAAAACAAAAATTCTTGTACAAGTGATGGTATATCGAGTGTATTGTTGAAGAAAATGTGCTTCTATGTGATGGACGTTTTGTGTTACTTGTTTAATCATAGTGTTCAAAATAGTTGTTTCGCTCAACACCTAAAAGGCGCTGAAGTTATACCACTTTGTAAAAAAGGTAATAAAAAAAATATGTCCAACTACAGACCAATTTCCCTACTACATACCAACGTTTTCTAAAATTTTTGAAAAACTTATAAAATCACGCATATTATCCTTTTTAGACAGAAACAGTTATTTTAGTAGTAATCAATTTCGATTCAGAAGAGGAATGTCAACCGAGGCTGCAATCCTTAGAGTGTGTACTGTGTAGCCAGTTGTATGAAAGCATTAACTGCAACAAATCTACCATGGCTCTTTTTGTTGATATGACAAAGGCGTTTGACATGGTTGACCATGACTTACTTCTAAAAAAATTATACAATGCTGATTTTAGAGGAGTAATTCACAAGTGATTTACTTCTTATCTAAAAGGTAGAAAACAAAAAGTTAATGTAAATGGGAGCTTTAGTTTAGGGAGTCCTGTGCTGTTTTTAATTTACATAAACTCTCTCTTTGACTTAAATCTAAATGGAGTGGCAACTGCAATTGCAGATGACATAGCCTTTACTTACCAGTTTGATACAGGATACGAATGTATTGCAAAGATCTCGGAAGACCTAGAAACTTTAAGACTTTGGTTTACGAATCATAAACTAATTATTAGCGAGAAGACAAAACTTATGTCCTTTAAAATATCTAATAATGTTTTAAATGATTTTAATTTATACTTTCATGCTTATGATTGTAAAAAATTCAGTTTACCTGTTCATAGTTGTGGAAAATGTAATTTTGTTCGTAGTTTACCCTGTTCAAAAAATTGTTTTTTAATTGAATCAGTGCATCATTATAAATACCTTGGTGTATTAATTGACCATCATTTAAATTGGAAAGATCATATTAAAACAATTAAATCGCATATGTTGCTAGTAACGCGCAAAATGTATCTAATCAAACAATATTGTTCCACAAAAGTTCAAAAGTCAATTTATTACGGTCTTGCTCACAAGTTGCAGTATGGTATATCAAGTTGGGGCGGTTCTTACAGAAGCTCTTTCAGGCCATTGTTAATAGCTCAGAAACATTTAGTTAGGATTATTTGTAACAAAAATCGTTTCACTCAAAGCTGGCCCTTATTTAGAGACCTGAGTATTCTACCAATGAGACACCTTTACGTTTTTAAAGTACTAAAAGAATTTTATAAGCAAAGCGGTAATATTCCTAGTAGAAGCACACAATTGTATAGTCTTCGTGTAAATAACATGCATCTTGTCAATCTTCCAATCGCTTACAAAACCCATTTTTCGGACTTCTACACTGTTATAGCTCCTTTAATATTCAATAAGTTACCATTTTATGTTCGGACAGCCACACATTTTAACTCGTTTTTAAAAAAAGGTTAAAGTCTGGTTATTCACTATCAATTATGACGTCCTTGAATCGTTACTTTAAAGTGAATTGCTATCGAAATCATAAGCAAAATTTGATGTTTAAGATTAATGTCATAGTTTTTAAATTAAACATTTTAATAATTTATTTTCGAATTGTACATATCTCTCTTTATCATTTTTTTAATTTTTCTTGTTTTCCTGAATTTGTTATGAATATTTTTCCGAAACAATAATTCTGTAAAAACCGATGTTTCCCCCACATCAGATATATGTATTTCTATTTGTTAATTAATTCGCTGTGTCATTCCACACTAACTTTTAAGTTACGGATTGATTACTATTATTTTCCGCTATATTCTGAAGAAAATTTGTATATTAGCTTTAAGTTATGAAGAAAATAAATAAATAAATAAATAAAATAAATAAATAAAAATATCTGCTCTTACTAAAAAAGCCATAGTACATAAAAAAAATTTAATTTTGTTTATTTTATTGCATTTTCAAAAAGAAACTTGTATTTGGCACACCCTGTATTTTAAAATATCAATAATCATAACACTCATATTTTTAATACATTTTACTAATCATCCACAACAAATATCATCCGCGCGTTGAAAGCAACAAATCCACCAAAAAGATCAATCAAATATGCAAAAACGAAATGTCATTTCAATTTAGCTTTCGATGTGGAAAATTAGGCGAATATACGAGTACAACGAAAGAGGCGAAAGCAAAAGACTTGCCTCAAATTCCATAATCAGGCCACAGCTTTTGTGACTTTACTGTTTTGAGAAATTTGAATTCGACAGAGGAATGGGGAAGAGTACGATAACTTTGGCTCTGCAAAATGATAAGGGATTCTAGTATAGAAGGACAAAACACATTTTTAAATACGTGTGTGTGTGTTTGGTGGCGGACTACTCGTATGCACCAGAGCGAAGACCTACCGGTTTGTGTGACTGGGAAGGGCGACATTTTCTATTTCCTGTGTAGATGTCCTGTTTTAAGGAAATTAAAAAGTGATAGTTTTGGGAACATTATCTTACCAGCAGGAGGAATTATAGCCCTACTGAACGAACTGGAAGTAGTCTGATTGTTTAGGATTTGTACTTTCATGTAGAATTTAAATACAAATTTAAATTTTATAAAATGAATGGCCAATCAGGTGGACTTAAAGATTTTTTGTAATATTTTTGTAAGTAATTTCTTAATTGTATCCCTTTGTATCACCATGTAGCAGAAATGTATCATACTCCAAAAGTCTTCCTTAATTTAGCCCAGTGCAGAAAACAGGTGGTTTAACGCAATGTTGCAAATCTACAACACTCCTTTTAATGAAAAATACACATGATTGACAGTCGAAGCTATAATACGGCAATTTTTCTTATTCGCTCATTTCAGTTCATCAGTCAACAATCACAGTGAGTGTTCCAATTTTAAAATAAATATAAAAATAGTGTTTTTATTGTTTGTGTAAACTAGAGTGATTTAATAACAAAGTACGTATGTATATATATTTCCTTATTTTCCTTATTTGAATTTTTAATTTTCTAGAATGGCATCACGGAGGCTACTTTCAAAAGATATGACGGAAATGTTGGAGAATATGTACGATAGTGACGGAATGGATTTTTGTGATGCCGACTTCTTGGATGACCCAACTTTTATACCAGAACTTGATTCTGAAGACGAAGATCTAAATTTGGAAGCGAACGTGGAGAATCTTGACGTAGTAATTGAATGCTTTGAAGAGGAGGTATGTAATGGAGTAAGTTTACCACAACCCGAATTGTCTGCCGGTAATCAGCCTTCGACAAGTAAAAAAGGAACGAACATCATATGGAAGAAGAAGAAGTTGGTTTTGAATGACATTCAGCTTTCTTTTCTCGGCGGCGGCACAACTTTGCCGCTAGAAATTGTGACGTCCTTCATAGATAAACTGAGCATTTTATAAGCTTCCCCAATTCTACAGGCACTTTGCTTAGCCTTACTTTTCGGCATGGAAACAATCTACCTTACCCACAGTGTGGCAACTAAGTTTGTTCAAACAAACAAAGCTTCTAGACAAATTCGGTCATCCGTCTTCAATCTTTAATTTCTAAGTTGCCGAATTTTCATTTCAAGACGACGTGAGAAGCCTACTTATGCAAGCACGAGTAAGCTCACACTCTCTTTTGTCTTGCTGTCGTTTAAGGAGTCACACGCCATCAACCTAAGCCGACGCTGAACAGCAAAGAAGTACTTTTTTTTTCTTGTCCGTCCGCGTGTCTAACTGACAACTTCTAACCCTGAATTTATAGGATTTTAGTTGGAAATAATAGACTACACTATAAGGCGAAATAAAACGTTTGCCGAAAAAGAATATTGAGAACGTGGGATAAATTTAAATCTGCCACGCATTGTGCGAAATAAAAACAAAAAAAAAACAGGTACCGTCATTTTTCCTTTTTTGTCATACCACGTTTCAGCATAATACCAATTCCTACCTATTTCGTTTGACTGTTGATAGTGCCTCCTAAGAAAATACAGGTGAAATCAACCGGAGCTTGGCGAGTCGACACATTATCGCTACACCACCATCCGCTCGCATTTTTTTTTTGGTCTCTACGATAAACCGTATGATGGCGTGGAGAACCACAACATTTAATATCCCGTAGACCCCAGCTGCCGGTAAAACTCCGCAATCACCAGATGCCCTTATACATCTATTAATGTACTTATATATTTGATAAAGTGTAGTGGTTAGAGAGTTTTGCTGTGTCGTGCTTTTGAAACTAACTCTCCGTGTTGACATCACCCTATTTTCATCATCAAAAATTCATAAAATAAATAAATTCATACCCACCTACCTACAAAATTATCTTAATTATTTCGAGACAAAATTTTCACTCATATGTCATATCCCTAATCTAAAATTATCCTACTTAAAGATAAATTAATATCAAAGATACATGCCATAATTTTTACCTATTTCCGGATCCTATTTACTTGATAACCTAAAATTTTGTTTGGGCTTAAGTTTAGTTTTTATTATGTGATGAAAGCCTAAGAAATCAAGTACATATAACATTTAACACATCATGGTCACAGAAGACTCATCATGGCGGAACTTTGTACACAAATTTCTTCGCATTGATATATTCAGTGTGAGTAAATATAATATTCTTTTTTTGAAACATCTTTATTTCTTGGCTATCAATTTCGTTTTTTCTTGAATTCAACTGTAAATTATTATTTTTAACCATATTCATCTGCTGCCAATTCCATATTTAGTACTTCTTTTCTTTTTATGCCCAAGCAAATTAGAGTGAAGTTGCAAAGTTACCATTTTTTTGTGGTTTAAGAAATACCTACCTACTTTTAATATATTTAGATACTACATCTTGTGGTATGAAGATGTGTTAACAATACCTACACTCACCAATTGCATTATACGTGTATCACTGTATGTATGCATTAAGTCTAGTTACTACTATGTATAATTTGTATACGAGGGCAGTTGGTTACGAGATCCCATTGCGATTAGTCGTAAGGGCTATAATAAAGACATATCCTTAACCCGTTGTTTTATTCCAAGTGCTGAGACACTGCATGGTGGCAGCGGTGGGATCTGAACCCAAAAGCAAAAACATTGGAGACCAAAATGCCAGACACAGAAAATTCGGAGACACAAGCTACAGTCAGCCTATTCACAGTACAAGCACCATCACCATTTTCCTTCATGCCGGAAGATTGGGCAAGATGGAAAAACAGATTCGCCAGATTCCAAATAGCTTCAGGTTTGGCTAAAAAACCACAAGAAGAACAGGTAAATACTCTGATTTATATAATGGGTAAACAAGCGGAGGATATTTTCTTATCACTCGCTCTAAGTGAGGAAAATAAAAAGAAATATTCTGAAGTACTTAGGGCATTTGAGAATCATTTCATCGTGCGGCATAACGTCATTTATGAGAGGGCTAAATTTAATTCAAGATGTCCAGAGGAGGACGAAAAGGTGGAAGACTTTATAACATCCTTATACATTTTGTCAGAAAACTGTAAATACCAGAGCCTACGTGATGAAATGATCAGAGACCGCATAGTTGTAGGTGTTATAGACAAACGGCTGTCAGAGAGACTACAACTAGAACCGGATCTCACACTATCAAAAGCAATTCAAACAGTGCGTCAAAGTGAAGCGGTCCACAAACAGCAAAAAGAAATTTCTGCTACGTCAACCGTTTGCGCAGTGAAGAGTCACACATCAACGTGGAATACATTTAAACAAGCCGCAACACCTTCGCAACCGCACACTTGGGAGAGACGTAAACAGTGTTCTTGGTGTGTAGGAAGAATGCACGACAAAGAAAAATGCCCAGCACGAGGAAAACGATGCAGCCAATACAATAAGTTAAATCATTTTCGTCGCGTATGTAGAGCAAGTAGAACGGCAGTAAATGGAGTAACTGAGATGGACAGTGATGACAGCGAAGGAAGCAAACTGATAACTTTCTTGGGTAATGTATATAGAGAAAACTCATACAACAACGATTCTGAACAGCGGTGGACGGTCCAGGTGTATGTGAATAAAAACAACTGCACATTCGTCGTCGACACCGGTTCACCCATAAACGCAATTCCTCTACAATTGTACAAACAGAAGTTTTCCAAATTCGAATTAAATCAGTCGGATCGTTCGCTTAGTGGGCCAACAGGAGAAATGCTAAAAGTGTCGGGAAGATTTGAGGCAGAAATCAAATGGAAGAATAGTTCTGTGAAATGTTGCATATATGTTATAGCAGGCCTCAAAAAGGCTCTACTAAGCCTTGGTACGTGAGAGAAATTAAATATTATCAACCGGGTCACTATAGCGAAAGTCAACGAGAAAAAGGCAAAGTCTTCAAACGTAAATAATGTAGCTGAACGAATTAATCATAAATTCCCCAACATATTTCAGGGTATTGGGTGTCTACCGGGTGAATACGAAATAAAAATAAGAGGCGGATGCAAACCCTACGCCATACACGCAGCACGCAGAGTTCCAATTCCCTTAATGGATAAATTGAAATCCAAGCTCGAGGAAATGGTTCGCTTGAAGATCATTGAACCTGTGGACAAGCCAACGGAATGGTGCGCACCGATGGTGATAGTGTCCAAACCTGATGGAGATGTTAGGATATGTGTCGATTTGTCGAAGCTAAACGAAAACGTCCACCGCGAAATACATCCGATGCCGGTCGTCGAACATTCATTTGCACAATTACGAGGAGCCAAATATTTTCAAAATTGTGTCTACGATTCCTGCCACAGACAAGAAATTGCGTCAAATATACGAAAGCCAACTAGAAGACCCTGTCGTTCAACAGGTGATGAAATTCGTGTTGGAGGGATGGCCAGAAAAGAACAAATTGACACCAGAAATACAAAGGTATTGGAACGATCGGTACAGTCTCTCTATTTGTGACAGCCTTCTTATGCATGGATGTCGGATTGTGATTCCACCAAAAATGCGACTTCCAATTCTGGAAAAACTCCACGAAGGCCATTTAGGAATTGTGAAATGCCGTGCAAGGGCCAGACAGACGATTTGGTGGCCCAACTGCAGCAACGAAATCGAAAGTTTTTTGCAGAAATGTGACACTTGTGTCCAGCACAAATCACATAGGCACGAACCTCTACATTCTTCTGAAATTCCTGAGCGTCCGTGGCAAATAGTAGCGATGGATCTATTTTCGCTAAAGGGCAGGGAATATCTTTTAGTAGCTGATACCTTTTCACGTTACCCGGAGATAGCGCGACTGGAAAATTTGCCATCAATGGCCATTGTTAATCACCTTAAATCTATATTTGCGAGACATGGAATTCCCGAAACAGTCCGCAGTGATAACGGACCACAGTTCGCTTCGTCAGAGTTCGCAAAGTTTGCTCGAAAGTGGAATTTCAATCATGCTACGTCAAGCCCACGATTTCCGCAGAGCAACGGATTTATAGAAGCAATGGTAAAAACCATTAAAATGCAGCTAAAAAAGAGTGACGATCCGTACTTGACCCTGATGGAATATCGAGCTACACCGATTTCAAATGGTCATAGCCCCGCCGAGTTATTGATGGGGAGGCGAATAAAGACCTTAATTCCAACTGCGAGATCTAACCTTCAGCCGAGAGTGATAAACAACGAGGAGCAGTATGGAATCGAAGAGAGGAGACAAGAAAAACAGGCGAACGACTATAACCGGCATCATGGTGTTCGGCATAGGGACGAATTCAAACCAGGCGATACTGTTTGGGTTCGAGATATGAAGCAGTGGGGAACAATTCTCCAACAAGGCCCGTTTCCAAGATCCTACACCGTTAACACACAGAACGGAGCCCTTCGTCGAAATTCCTTTCATTTGACAAAATCAGAACGCGGGTCCCCACAATATGAGCCTGGACAAGATGTAACACCCTCACAAGTAGAATGCGAGGAACAACAGCTGAACCAGGATATAGAAGGAGAGCAAATTGCTGTGTCTTCGAAACGTGAACATAATGTGCAAGCCCCTGAGGAGCCGAGTAACCAAGTAAAAACACCACAAGCAACTTATGTAACCAGAGGAGGACGGGCGGTGAAACAACCAGAACGGTGGGCATATGCTATATTAAGTTAATATCACAATCATTATACGACTGAATTCTCATACTTTTCATTTTCAATCAACTTTCATAACAATAATAATATTAGAATTAGAGTATTAAAACCTAAAAAAGGGGGATGTGGTATGAAGATGTGTTAACAATACCTACACTCACCAATTGCATTATACGTGTATCACTGTATGTATGCATTAAGTCTAGTTACTACTACTCGTATGTATAATTTGTATACGAGGGCAGTTGGTTACGAGATCCCATTGCGATTAGTCGTAAGGGCTATAATAAAGATATCTCCTTAACCCGTTGTTTTATTCCAAGTGCTGAGACACTGCACGTCTCTATACACTTAAATTAAGAATAATATGAAATTAAAGTTAAATAACCCATATTCTTATACCATTAATGCGAATCCCAAATTTAACCCCTAAAATATTGTGAATTTGCATGCATTTTGAAATTAAACGATTTACCATGTGGTAATTTGAAGAATTTTTTTTGTTGAGGTGATCTTCTGAAGTGTACTACTCTAATGCTAGGGACAAATCCAATGGCGTTTGAGGAGGGATTTGTCAAGGTATGATTTCATGACGGCAGCCGTTGCCACATTAAAAAGGGCGGGTCCTCAAGGTAGTGCAACAATAACTATCACTATGCATTCCTCAGTCAGTTCAGTTTTCTTTATTGAGACTCTAATTCACAAGATTAATTTTGAATACATGGGTAAAGCAACCGACTTCAAAATATGTCTGGTTGAAAATTGTGTAATGTTAAGTATAAGGAATGATTACAAAATTTCTTTAAATAACATTATAATTACATTTTTTTTTTAAATGTAAATAAATATCTTTCTTCTCAAAATATATGCTTGCTCCCGGCACATGTTAACATACAAAGTGGCTCTTTAAGGCCAAACTTAAAACTAATTAACAAAGTAAAAAGTAAAATAAAATAACATTTGAAGAGTTTAATATAGATTTTTTTTTTTTTTTTTTGAAAGTTGCTTAATTCAAGATATAATTTAATATATTGGAACAAGAAACTTATGATCTATACAAAATCTAACAATAGGAAAATTAAGCGATGTAAGATTACTTAAAACACATACATAATTTTTAATTTATCAAGGTTTATGGTTTAGCAATGATGTTCTATGTATTTTCTTAAAATTATCCCCGGAGAACATTCAATGACGCTTTCTCATAGAAAGAAAGTTTAAGATTATCATTTATTTGAGGTACTAAGATTTGGGATCCATTTTGTAAGGCATTGAACGGCGATATGTAATACTGGAAATCTGTGCTTTCAGTTACATTCGTATCCCATAGATTTTTGATAATGGGATTTGGATGGTTTTGAATAGACTCTAGTTTCGTCTTTAATAAGGATGTCATGTAGATCATTAAAGGTTTCACTTTGGTTAAGTTGTACAAAGTATAATTAGAGAACCATTTTTTATTCGGTCGACGAAATTTTCCACAGCAAAAACGCAAGATTGTTCGTTCGAACTTTTCTAGCTCTTTTGCTGCTGTAGGTGATATCGTAAACCAGGAGCTAAAGCTATAGGAAATAATTGGCCTGGTAAGAGCTTTATACATAAGGATTTTTGTTTCTTGTGAAAGATGTTTTGAAGACATTCGTTTTTTTAAAAAAGCAGTGGCAGTTTTTGCTTTAACTAAAACATTTCTTGCGTGTTTGTTAAATCTAAGCTTATTTTGAAACAGAATGCCTAAGTATTTGGTTTCTGTTTTTAACGGGACGGTTTTATCTTCGATAGATATAGAAAGGTTCTTGCTCTCTTTTACGGCTTTTCGGTGAACCTTGCCGGAAGCGTTCCTGAAACAAGTAAGTCCACATTTGTTGTCATTTTTGGTTAAACCCCAGGATTTAAAATAGGATACTAAAGTGGGTAATGCGTTCTGAATTTTCTCTAACGCGTATGCCGGCCTGTTATCTGAGGCTAATAGTTTCGTGTCATCTGCATAGAGAAGAGCTTCAGGCTCAGATTCTGAGGTGCGGTATATTAAATAACTTCGGTCCTAGTAGTGTTCCTTGGGCAACTCCTAATTTTATTGGAAAAACTTCTGAAGACTGAGTACCAATAACAACTGATGCATATCTAGATTGGAGAAAGTTTATAATCAACCTGATTAGAGGATTAGGACAATCCAACCTAACTATCACTATGCTGATAAGGGAAATCTTCATATAAATCTGTATTCCATATTTAAATTTTAATTATCCAGATGCCACGGTCAGCAGCACTAGTAAGACACCTGTGCTTATCGAGTAGAACCAAATCTGACGTGTTGACATGGATTCAAGGATTAAGTGTGCGTGCACTCGTAACCTCCCGAGTGCGAGGACATCCTTATCTATCTTTATCCTTCTTTCTGCTTCTTATTTTCTTTAGTTTCACCTTCTTTTGGCACGATATTTTTTGTATAGTTCGGGTAGCCAATGAGCAGCAATGACCCACACCACCGTCGAGTGAATGCCGTGCAACCGCAAGCGTGCCAGCTGCTGCTTATAGTGTCGAGGATCACACCTTACCTCACTTATGTCTCAGGAACGAGACATACCCCGGCTAATAGGACACACCGGAAAATGTTACAAAATACTGCAATTCAACACCCCAAAACAGTATTTTATGTAGTTGTTTTCAAACGATCTCATTGATTTAATCAAGGACGAAACTAAACTGTTCTCCATTTAAAAAGACTCTAACACCACATTTACCGTGTCAAATTTAGACGTACGTCAGTTTATTGGCATCGTTTTTTTATGTCCATAACACATCTTCCACTACTTAGGAGCTATTGGCAAAATTTTTTTATAATTCCGGTCATTCAAGAAACGAAGCAAAGATCCGGCACCTTATTCATTTTAATGACAATAACAAAATGGTTCCCATATAGTATCCCGACAACGACAGAATCTTCAAAATAAAGCCTGTTGTTGAGAAATTAAATAAGTCGTTCAATTCGAGCAATATCTCTGTGTTGATGAGCAAATTTATTCTACCAAGTCGAGGAACAATTTGAAGCGGTACAACCCTAATAAACCTCATTAATGGGGATATAAGTTCCAGGTACTAAGCGGTGTCTCAGGATTTGCTTATAAAGTCGAACCTGAAACTGGAAAGGAAAATGTTGTCAATCTAGGGGAACCAGACCTCGGAGCCTCATCTAACGTTGTGATGCGTTTAGCGACGATTAAGCCTTGCCGTCAGAATTACCGTATACCGTCTTTCCTTAGACAATTACTTCACCTCAATTCCATTATTAGAGTATTTGGCCAATGAAGGTATTCTCTGTTTGCGAACAGTAAGAAGGAATCGCATACCCAATTCAAAACTACCGGCTGAAAAAATATTAAAAAAACATTGGGAACTGTTGGATACCCTACTAATTCCTATCCCTCATAAGTGGGCGTGATAAAAGTCTAAGTATGGTTGAATTGTTGTTGACATATTTTGTTATATAACATTTAAAGGATTTTATCCAAAAAAAACGAAGCTTTTGTAAAAAAAACGCTCCCTAGCTCAAACTTTGGGTTTTCAATAAAATTATTTTATTTAATTGTGGACGTGCCAATAGGCGGATTTAAAAAAAATTAACACATGAGCATAAAGGGCCTCTGGAGAGTATATTTTATAAATTTCAGCTCCCTAGCTCAAACTTTGGATTTTCAAAAAAAGGTTTTATTTAATTGTGGGCGTGTCAGTGTGCGGATTTTGAAAATGTTATCTCCCGAGCGGTTTTAGGAGTCATAGATCATATATACAAAATTTCAGCTATTTAGCTCAAAATTCGATTCTTTCGAAAAAATTGTTTTTTTTTGAGTTTGTGGGCGTGCCTGTGGGCGGATTTCAAAAATTCGTAAACTTGATTATTTCGGGACCCTAGAGAGTATATGGTTAAAATTTCATCTCTCTAGGTCCAGTTTAAAGGCCTAATTTTTGCCGACGGACGGACGGACATGGCTAGATCGACATTACTATCGATGCTGATCATAAATATAGTAACATAATATAGTATATGGGTCTACGGGCAATATTAAGGTATGTTACAAACTATGCGTCAAAATTAATATACCCTTAGAATAGGGTATACAAACAAGTACGTGGGGCTTCCTTTGAGTATGTTGCCAATGTAAACGGTGTTGATATTTCTGTTACATCTTGGCGAGATAACAAAGTTGTGAACTTAGCGTCAACCTTTGCCGGCGAATCGAAGAAGTTCTATGTAAATTAGGGACTAAACCTGAAGAAACCAGGAGACGTAGGAGTGGTTTAGAGACTGAAATAGAGGCTATGAAACATAAAGGCCCAGCTCAACATGTTCCACCAAAATCTTTTTAAAACATACTCACTAATTTTTTTTTCGTTTTGTAGCAAAATAAAACAAAACAGATTCATTCCTTTAGGTATCTCAGTTCAATCATACTTAATTTTTTTGGTTTTTTTTGAAATAAAAGACCGTTGCCCTATGGCTGACGCTCCGACCAAAAAAGATCTTTTGTAACAAAGGGTTGCCTTAGCCTAGAAGACGAGTGACCTCCATAGTGAAAGGCAATATGTCTTTTGTGGCAGAGTTACGAAGCTCCACCTGTGAACGCATCTCCCTTTGAAAGATGCGTCGTCGCAACCAATGGATAGCTGGACATTCACAAAGAATGTGCTCAGAGGTTTCCTCGTCCTCCATGCAGTACCTGCATTCTGACTGTAGACTTAGGTTCATTTTGTTGAGATGATATGTCAGCGGCTTGACAAGTAAGAAAGTCCATCAGCTTTCTAATATTTTCCTTATTTAGCGTGAGGATTTCATTATAGGAGTAGGGAAACTTTTCCAATGTTTATGACGAAGCTGTTGTTTCCATTCTTTGATTAGTCCTAAAGCAGCTGCCCAATTGACTCTGCAATAAGGTTTTGATCCAAAGAACACAGATTCGGATCCAGCTCTGCCAAGTTCGTCTCAGATTCATTGCCCCCTATACCCTGCTGGCCAGGCACCCATCTGAGTTTGGCCTTGTTGTATTTGACTAGTTTTTGAAAAGCATTGTAGCAGTTCTTAACCGTCAAAGAGTACATTGTGTTCGACGACAGTGCCTGTAGTGCTGCTTGATTATCTGAAAAGATGTGTATATATATATAGCGCCTTTAATTCCCTTATTGGAGTTTAAACAGCGCAGATCTCATTGGCATTGACTTCTGCCTGGAAAACTATAGGACACATTCCCATAGGTATCATACGAGACTTTTTGGGTCCACTGCTGGAACATCCTTCACCCATATAGAACGGTCCAATATTTTTACCTCAAATAATTTCCTAAAACTGTATTCCCTAACCATTAAGTCAAAAATGGTTTAAAACATGTCCAAGTTTGGGATTGAGTTAAGTATTGTCAGGTGACCCTCAAAGTCATTGGATTCATCTTGTATTCAAGCTGCAGCTTAATAGTGCATCTATCAGCCGTCTTCCTAATGAAGACTTGTAAAGGTGGGAGCCCAACAATAGCTTCAAGTGCTACAATAGCTTCAAGTTATACCGAGACAGGCAATGCGTTGAAGCTTCTGAAGCTTGCTTCCCGTTGTTCATTCAAGTACTTTTGGAAACCATACGATGGCGGCGTACCTGATGATGGGTCTAACCATCATAGTATACGACCAGTGTATCATTTTGGGGTAAAGACACGAAGTTCTGCCATAAAGGCGTCTACAAGTAAACATGGCTCTAACGGGTGGGCTATCTAGTGGTCTCTTTTGAAATCATAGGTAATTTTCACACTGACAGCTGTTTCACGCTCAAAATCTTGACAGAAAGTCAGTATCATACATCCGCGGAACGAAATGAGTCGCTTAGCGCTTGAAGAACGTTGAGAAATATTGAAAACTTATTTCCAAAGTGAGTGCAGTGTAGCCCAAACAATGCGTTTTTTGAAAAGAAGTTTTGTCCGAAATGAAGCACCTGCTGTACGCAAGTTTGTGCAAAAAGTTCGTGAGACTGGTATTCTAGTGGACAACACTCATAGTCCCCGTCGTCGTACCATGCGCATAGACGAGATTGTGGCTGCTGTAGCCGAGGGTGTAAAACTCAATTCACGAACATCAACTCGCAATCGATCTCAACAGCTCAACATTTCACGCACTAGCCTGAGGAGAATTCTGCACAAAGATATCGGATTATTCGCTTATAAGGTCCAATTGACTCAAATTGACCATCCGCTTCGTTATCGCTTCGCAGTTTGGGCCTTAGAGCAGCTTGAATTGGACGTTTTGGCTATGTCAATTGGCCGCTTCGGATCTGCGAATTGACCCCTTTGGACTTTTTTGTGTGAGGAACCGTAAAGGATAGATATTATGCCAACAATGCGAAACCATCAAGGTCTTGGAAAATTGGAGTGACAGGATGCGCTACTGCGAAGCCAGCCGAGGCAGCCACTTGAACGACGTTGTGTTCCATAAATTATTATTAATGTTTGCTCTTACTAATAAAGCCATAATACATGGAAAAAATTTAATTTTATTCATTTTATTGCATTTTTAAAAAGAAACTTGTATTTGGTCCATCCTGTAGTAGCACGTTCGGCGGTGGACTTAAGGTGCGAGTTCCAGTTAAATTTCTTGTCTAGGGTGATTTCCAGATATTTGACTTCATTGGAGTAACTCATAGTGGTACCTTTTTTGGCGATAGGTTCAAGAGTAACCTTGTTTCTTCTCGTAAAGGGCACCAGGATGGCTTTGTGATTATTGATGGATAGTCCTTCCTTTGTACACCATTCTGAAACGTCTCGCAATGCATTCTGCTTGTCCTTAGTAACAATCGTCAGGTCATCAGCATAACCTATGGCGTCATAGCCCCGTCTGTGTAGGCTGACTAGTAGGTTGTCGACGACTAGTGACCATAAGAGGGGGGAAAGTACCCCTCCTTGAGGGCACAGACACTGATGTTCTTAATGGGTTAACGATCGCATAATATTCCTCTGATTTTGGAGTGGCCACAATCTGGTGGCAATGGTGCAGTAGTAGTGTATTCGCTTACGGAATGGAAGGTCGTGCGTTCGAATCCCGGTCCAGTCCATTACTTTATACCGAATACATGAAATCGTAATCTCCCTAAGTAACTTAGACACCACCCGTGGAGAAAAACCCTACAACTGCACCCAAACACTTCTTTCCTATCTCTCTATTCTTTCTAATACCAAGTAGCTTACACTGTGTTCTTAGCATTATAAGGGTACTGTAACAATAGAAAAAAAATCTCTTTAGCGTAAGCAAATTATAAAAAAAACATAGGGACGGGCTACAGTCCGATTGGGCGAACTGTTGGATACCCTATTCTTATTCCTTTCCTTCATAAGTGGGCGTGACAAAAGTCTAGGTATGGTTGAATTGTTAAGAACGCTCTACATATTTTGTTATATAACATTTAAAGGATTTTATCAAAAAAAACGCTCCCTAGCTCAAACTAGGGTGTTTCAATAAAATTGTTTTATTTAATTGTGGGCGTGTCAGTAGGCGGATTTAAAAAAAATTAACACATGAGAATAAAGCGCCCCTAGAGAGTACATATTATAAATTTAAGCTCCCTAGCTCAAACTTTGAATTTTCAAAAAAATAAAAAATTAATTGTGGGCGTGTCAGTGGGCGGATTTTGAAAATATTTACACATGAGCATAAAGGGCCCATAGAGAGTATATATTATAAATTTCAGCTCCCTACCTCAAACTTTGGATATTAAAAAAATAATAAACCCTTAGAATAGGGTATAAAAAAATATTTTATTTATTTGTGGGCGTGTCAGTGAGCGGATTTTGAAATTTTTTTTTCCCGAGCCGTTTTAGGAGTCATAAATCATATATAAAAAATTTCAGCTTTCTAGCTCAAAATTCGATTTTTTTCCAAAATTTTGTTTTTTTTTGAGTTTGTGGGCGTGTTGAGGGCGAATTTCAAAAATTCGTAAACTTGATTATTTCGGGACCCTAGAGAGTATATGGTTAAAATTTCAGCTCTCTAGGTCCAGTTTAAAGGCCTAATTTTTGCCGACAGACGGACGGACGGACGGACGGACATGGCTAGGTCGACATTACTATCGATGCTGATCATAAATATAGTAACATAATATAGTATAGGGGTCTACGGGCAATATTAAGGTATGTTACAAACTATGCGTCAAAATTAATATACCCTTAGAATAGGGTATAAAAAAAAAAAATCAGCAGATTCCTCGTGTCGAATATTTCATTGACACGAACCACAACAAATTCGATTGCATCTCCATCGAGCACCGTGCCCTTCTTCAAAAGACCTTAACTTGAACGCCACAGTCAGCTTTGTAACAATTTTATTCAAATATCGCCTAGGCACCTTGAGCTGTCACTTGATACAACGACGAATTTCCTTCCATTTAAGTGTTGACGCCCAATCGCCACGTCGCCCGTCGTATGCATTAAGGCTGTCATTTGGTTATTCCCGAGAGTATAATTTACTAGCGTCATCACATGACGAGTGTCTGAATCGTTTTTACTAGAACTCTACGATAACAAATATCGTTGAGAGATGAGTCCTCATCCAGAACAGCATGCCCACACAAATCATCCCGTTTTTTAATCGAAGGTGGTTCAACTGCAACAATGGCATTAGGCAACATTTTTATTAATTACCTCAAATTTAAAATACCTACCACGTGACCAGTGCTGACCATAAGCATCCAACTCACAAATAGAACAGACGACAACATATTTGTTATCATATTTTACTACTAAATTGGCACCGAGGACTTCTACGGTCGACTTTGTAGAGCGCATTGAACTTACAACGGTGTTCAGTTAAGTGTACAAAATTAATTTAAAGTGTAAACATTGGGGCGGCTTCTTATATTAACCGTAACAATAGCCCTGGGGCTAAATTTCGTAGTGGAACTGGATTCACATTGGCATGCGTATTGTTTTCTTGGTAGCGAAAAGCGGCATCAATAGACGTTAACACCTTTGCGTTTCATTGTTTTTCGACCGCACGTAACAGGCACAACGTTCTGTAAAGTGCTGAGTAATGAGTGCCTCGGGCGAAACTGGAACTGGGAAATACGTGGAGAAAGAGCTTGGCAGACGAAACACCAGTCGAGGGAAATAGGTTGAAGTAAACCCACTGCTCTCCTTTCTCTTTTTGAGGTAGCACTTGGTTCTGGGACACCAAAAATATGCTTATGCCTACCCATCTCAGGCACAAACAGGCGCACAGGAAGCATTATACATGTAAGAACATGATATTCATTTGGTAGCCTGGGCTGTTCCAACCCTAATTGAAAGATTTACGTGCAATTTGGAGCATATCTTTGCACGCTGGTGCTGAATGTCATACAAACTCAAAACATAATAACAATAATTATGATTTCCGGGTCCTCGACTGTAGGTCTCATAGCGGAAATAACTTTTCTTCCGCCACGAAGGGTGCTAGCATTATGGAATAAAAGGTTTGGTTGCTTTATAACTCTTCCACGCCGCCTTTCTGTCTGCCCTATTTGCCAAACTTTGCAAGTTGCCGGGCTTGTAGATACTCGTATCATATCCGCAGAGCTCCTTCGTGAGTTTTGCTGTGAATCATGAGAGAATTAAATTGGATAATTGAAACGGTGGATGGTGGATCTACGGTATACGTTGCCATGGATACGAATGATTTGCGCCGCAACTCAGTTTTCTGAATAAATGATGTGCCGAGCGGAACCAACAACACAGTGTCCCACAGCTCTGCGGGATGCCCTTGCACTACAATGACTTTTTGTATTTGGATGCCAAGTTGGAATGCTGGCACTCGCATGCGATATCCGCTTTCGTTTAACTCTTCTTTTTTAATGCGAATCGATTTTCGCAAAAGTCCCCGGTGTCGTTGTGGGAAGTGTTCTGGCGCTGGGTGCATAAAGCATGTTCAATATTTGTTGTTCAATTCATTAATTAGCGGATTGATGTATCAGAGTGAAGTAAATGTCGTAGTAAACAGTTCATTAACTTTAAAACATCCTATTGAATTTTATTGTTTATTTGCATTGAAAGCATCTTTGAACTCTAACCACAATATTTTACTTGCAGTTGAAGTCAGAGTGCTAGGTGGGTCAAAATTCTTCTTTCAAAATTCTGTTTTTCATTGGTTCATCGTGCTTGTGACTATTTTTCAACCGAACAAAAAGAGTGTCAATCGTTAATTGTTTGTATATTTGTGAACCAAATTTTACGAAAGTGTCTGCTTGTAATAATTTGGCATTAAAAAAATAATCCATACTAATATTATAAATGCGAAAGTAACTCTGTCTGTCTTTCTCTCTGTCTCGCTTTAACGCCAAAACTACTGAACCGATTTAAATGAAATTTGGCACACAGATAGTCTAGAGCCTGAGAATGGACATAGGCTTTTTACCGCCGGAAAATGCTGCATCCCCTGTCCAGAAGCGGAGATCTAAGCTGATATTTAAGAAAAGTTGTAACTCTCGAATTCTTTCTAGCTCCTAGCTTTGGAATGACTCATCCAAATGAAATAGAATTTTTTTTTAATATAAAGTTCAATTATGTACAAAGATTTTAAGATATAAATCATCTTTGTAGGTTATCCTGAAGTTGAACAATAAGCATTAAACTATACATTTTATACAATTCAAAAAAGTAAAATGTTCGATTGAAGCTGGATCGTTGGATCTTCCCAGCGTCCAGTGGAGGAAAATTTGTGTGTGTGTGCGGCACAAATCTGTTTCTACCTATACCTTTTGTGCAATGTGCTTTTTCTTTCTTTTTTTATGCACCTTTTGCAGTTTGTGTTGTTTTTTTATGGCGCATGGACCATGGGATTGAGGAAGATAGGGTATGGAATGTAAATGAAATTGAGAGGGAGTCACACTCAGAGTATATCCATATAATGAGTAGGGACATTCTTGACGTTTTCTTTATCAGTTCTTATCAGCAAGTATTTTGTTTTAAATTTGAGAAGTGGCAGACTGGCGAAGCAAGGCGAGCACTGGACAGCTAGTTATCTTATAAATACTCATATACAAAAAAGTCCTTAATTTCTCATTCCTAAAAACATTCATCAAAATTTCATTAGTTTATTGGGAATTGATGGAATTAACGAATCCCATTAGTTTGTAACTTTTAAAATTGAGAACGATTGAAATTGATTCGGTTTAGAGCACTTCGCGACAACGTCAGTGGCTAATGAAAAAAACAAGGCAGCAGAATGAAATGAAGAAATCATTGGCGTAAAAAGTTTATAATAAAGCTAATTTTAACAAAAAAAAAGTTCCGGAATTGAGAAGGAGTATCCTAACACTATTTTTGAATACTTAAAAGTTACAAGTAGGTTAGGTTAGGTTTAGGTGGCTGTCAGCTAATAGTCAACACACTTAGATCAGTGAGATCCGTTGTGATGCCACGTAGATCAGGGGAATGTCACCCTCTACTCGCTAAACCATTTGGAGCTTCTAATGAAACGCGATAGACTTCTAACATCTGTGTTAGCTAGGTCACTGGTTTCTTTAAGGAAGAAGGCTCATAGATAGAGATTTCTTTATGGGAAAGTGCAGGACATGTACAGAGAAGGTGAAGTGTAGTCTCCTCCTCCGCCTCGTCCTGCAGCTTCTACAGAAGTCATTTGAATAGACGCCAATGCGTGCTTGCCTATTAGACAGTGCCCTATCAGTGAGATCAAACCTATAGTGCGTCGTAGATCCAGCTTTGGCCAGATATGCTTAGTCGCTAGGCATGTATTACTACCCGTCCACCTAAGGTTTGTACTCTCGACTACGGATAGCTTAAACATAAGTTTACAAGTTGCGATAGGTATACCTAGAAGACCTTTATCAGGTAAAGGAGGCAATGTGGTTCCTTTTTTGCCGAGGTCATCTCCCTACATTTCCCTGGATTGTCTCTATGCCCCGGCACACAACAGAAATGAATGTTGAACTGCTCTGCGATCTCCTCAAGAGATGAACGGCAGTCTAGGGCTATGATGGAGTTTGAAGAGACTGAGTCCAGGGACTTTATCGTCCGGGAATATATGTCCTTAGTGGATATCACATTTCTCTTCAGCCACGACAAGACTTCCTTAATGGCCATGAGTTCCGCCTGAAAAACGCTACAATGATCTATGAAAACACCCCCACCTACCCCATCACTAGTTTTTGATCCGTCGGTGTAGAAGTGGATCGATTTATGCATCTTCCTCCCAGAATGATAGGATTTGGATAGTGATTTAGAAGTTCTTTCCGAACTATAATTGGGGTATGGTGTAGTCTATGTTCCTTGGTAGAGACCCAAGTAGAGTGGCCAATATTCGTATTGATCCACTGTGAGGTAGCTTTCAAGCGGACAGCGGAACAGGCAGCTATTTGCCTGCGAAAAATATCGAGGAGTGTCAGATGAAGTAAAATGTCCAGTGCAGCGTTCGGAGTGCTCTGCTGATGCACGGATAAGCTGTACGTTGTCCAATGCAGTCCACCAGACAACCACCCCGTTTGTCAGAATCGGTCTTACTACCGATACGTAGAGTCAGTGAGAGATGCGGGGTTGAAGGCCCCACTTATTGCCAATGGCTTTTTTGCAAGAGAAAAGTCATAATGTAGCTTTTTTGACTCTTTCTTGGATATTTGGTTTCCAGCTACCTTTCCGTCGAAGACCAAAGAATTTAGCTTCATCGGAAAAGGTTAAGCTTGTACCGTTAATAGAGGGTGGGTCAATATGAGAAATTTTAAATTTCCTGGAAAAGTCTTTCCTTTTCAATCCTCCTATTCTTCCGAATAGTCAGTTGCACCTAAAAGCATGCAATAGAATACGTCAGTACAGGTGCTGCTTACTGTTCAACAATAAATGACCGCGCTGTGTTTCAACACTATAAGGGTACTGTATATATAAAAAAAAAAACAAAACCCCTTTAAAGTAAGCAAAGTTATAACAAAAAAAAAGTTCGGTTATGTGATGGTTAACACCCAGCCCACGGCGATTTGTCCATCTTGGTGGTTTGTGGAGAGCGTTTTGTATGAGTTTCTTCAAAGTGTTGTTTTCCAGAAACGCCAATAGTAACGTCATCCGCATAGGCAATCACCATAAAGCCCTCCTCCTCCAAGCATATCTTTTTTTTTATAATTTGCGTGCGCTAAAGGGATTTCTTTTTTCTGTAGTGACACAGTACCCTTATAATGGTAAAACCACAGCGCAGGCATTTAGTTTGTTGCGCAAGAAGCTCCAAGCAATTCATTGCCTATTTTTGGGTGCTACTTGCTGAAAGAATAGAAGGATAGGAAAGAAGTTTGGTGCGATTTTTTTTTCTCAACAGGTGGCGCCTAAATTGCTTTAGGGAGATCAGTTTTTGTTGTGTGTATTCAATTTATAAAAATCATGGCCCTGGTCGGGATTCGAACGCACGACCTGCCAATCACTTTAGTGAATACACTACCATCGCACCATTGCCATCTGTAGTTTATCCAACACCAAGATCCACAGAAGGGGGGAAAGGACACCACCCTGCGGCGTACCACTACTGACAGACCTCCTAGCGGATGTATCGCTAGGTAAGTTGATAATCCTGCTTGAGAGCAAAATATTGATAAATTCACCAAACGAGCCATCCAGTTTCAGTTCTGTTAGTGCATTTGCGATTGCAGATATTTTTACGTTGTTGAAGCCGCCTTCTATGTATAGGAAAGCACCCATAGTGTATTCCTTGTGATAAAGGGAGTATTCGATGGTGCGTGCAAAGGTGGGTTCCACTAATTTACCCTTACAGTACGCATGTTGGGCCGCAGACATGAGTTGCGGTTTTAAATTGGTACGAAGATGGATATCAATCAGACGTTTTAAAGAGCAATGATGATAGACTAATGGGTCTGAGGTCCTTTGGACATACATGAGAATATTTGCCCTGGGTATGAAAACCACTTTCACTTCTCTCCAAGCCTGAGGAATATAAGTCAGTAACAGTAGATACAGAAGGATTGTGTAGAAAAAAAAAAAAGTGAAACCGTGAGAATCGCGTTGTTGCATCAAACAAATATTTTTGTTTGGAAACAAATTAAATTTAACGTTTTTCTATACTTATATTTTATACTTATTAATACAAATGAACAACAACAATTAATTAATAACAAAATTGTACAAAAATGTGTTGTAAATGGCTGCATAAAGAGCTGCACAAGCGGTTTGGTCAACATGCAATAGTTTTGGGAAGATGTATATTTGTGTTCCGATGCTTCCACATCCTATTCTTTGTTTATCGATTCTCTTGAGGATCATATTGCCAATTGCTCCTCTTCATTGCGTCCTAAAAGTTCTTGTAAAAGGCTTAAACCTTGGATTTCCTCATACTTAGTGAACAAAGTTAAGGCTAAAAACAAACTCGCAGCTAAATGTAATAAGTACCCCGAAAATC
The DNA here is from genome assembly GCA_949715645.1 of Portevinia maculata. Taxonomy (NCBI): domain Eukaryota; kingdom Metazoa; phylum Arthropoda; class Insecta; order Diptera; family Syrphidae; genus Portevinia; species Portevinia maculata. The sequence continues at coordinate 2,657,620 of OX454526.1, read as the reverse complement.
GAAGTCTTAAATACAACTATAAAAAACTGTGCACTGAATTAAAGAAGGAAATTCCAATTTGTAGGGATAATTATTACCGCTCAAAATTCAATTCTGCTAGAGGTAACTTAAAAAATGAGTGTCATATAGTTAACACTATCTTAAATAAGAACTCTGTGACAAAAAAACCATCTGTTATTCGTTTCAATGACTGTGTTGTATCTGACAAACCTGGCATTGCAGATGCTTTTAACGGCTATTTTACAAACATATCCGCGAGTTTGCAACCATGTCCTATCCAACCTTTTTGTCGAATTTGCTCGACTACTGGTTGCTTTGCTGAACCAAATGTTTGTAATAGTTTTACATTTGAACCCATAACTCCACTCGAGGTTTTGAAAGTTATCGGTACTCTAAAAAACTCTAACTCATGTGGTGCTGACGGTATCTCTAATATTTTGCTAAAAAATGTTGCTTGTTTTGTAATGGATGTGCTGTCACACATTTTTAATCAGTGCATATTTGAAGGGGTTTTTCCAGATGAGCTCAAGTGTGCAGTTGTAGTACCTTTGTTTAAAAAGGGTGCTGCTGACGATATATGTAATTACAGGCCTATCTCACTTCTTTCTGTAATTAGTAAAGTTTTTGAAAAGCTCGTGAAAAACAGGTTAGTGAGCTACCTCACGAAAATTCAGTTTTTTAAAGCAACACAATTTGGTTTTCAAAAGGGCAAATCAACTGAAGACGCACTTCTACAGTTTTGTAGCAATATAATGTCAAACCTCGATTGCAAAAAGTGTACAGCTGGGTTATTTATTGATATTACTAAAGCGTTCGATATGGTCGATCATAACATTCTCCTGGAAAAACTTGAAAAAGCAGGAATTCGCGGCTTTATGTTAGATTGGTTTAGATCTTACCTTAAAAATAGGTCACAATGTGTGAAGATTGATGACATTAAGAGTGATAGAATGATTATCAACTTAGGGGTACCTCAAGGTTCTGTCCTAGGTCCGATTCTCTTTCTTATCTACATAAATTCTCTTTTTACACTCGACTTTAAAGGTGTTCCAACTGCTTTTGCAGATGACGTAGGTTTCGCATATGGTTCTGACAGTCGTCTCAATCTGGTTTCCGACATAAATTGGGACCTAAGCCTTTTAAGAATCTGGTTTTCAAAACACAACTTGGTTATTAGCTCAAAGACTAAGTTTATGATTTTTAGTTTGTCATCTCTACGTGATTTTAACGTGAATATTTATTTTCACGCAACTGAGTGCCAAAGATTCAAACTTGCATGTTGCAACTGTAGGTCTGGTTCTTTTTCACCGACTTTTTATAGTAGCCTGAGCTGCAGTGATAAATGTTTCCTGGTTGAGAAAGTTAATGAATTCAAATACTTGGGTATTACAATTGATTCAAGATTTAGTTTCTCGAATCATATAGAGTCTTTAAGGAAATATTTTCGTTGCACGCTTAGGCATTTTTTCTATTTGCGCAGTACTTGTTCAACTACGTTGTTAAAAATGATTTACTATGGTCTTGTTCATTCAAAACTGCAATATGGTATTACTTGCTGGGGAGGTTCGTATAAAAATAAAATACAATCTCTCTTAATAATACAGAAATATATCCTGCGAAAATTATGCCGAAAACCTGGTAGGCATCCTACATACCCTCTGTTCTGTGACTTGAAAATTCTGCCTGTGCGTCATTTGTACTGTTTTAAAGTTTTGATGACCTTCTTTATGAAGTCTGGTAATTGCAACTTCCGATTGATCTCTAACTATAGTTTACGTGGAAACTTTTCATATTCAGTATCCGTTCCTCAATTCCATACCACTGCTTGTCGTAATTTTTATTATATATCGTCTGTTCGTCTTTTCAACAAACTTCCTCAGTCGTTCAGGTCTATCTCTATACCTGGTATGTTTCTCAAACTTGTTAAAAAATGGCTTCTCAATTTTAATTTCGTTGGCATAGAGTCTGTTCTTTCTGACTATCTGATCTAACTTGAGTATTAAATTGTTGTCTAAATTGATTTTGATGTTTTGAAAGTAAATTCCTTTTGTCTTGAGACTGCTTAATCTTGTTTATGAAAAAATATGTAAATTTTTAGATTTTTTTTTAGGGTCACCCCACCCACATTTTATTTTATGAAATGCATTAATTTTAAATTGTAATGGCATTCAACACTATTTTCATTACATTAGTATAGAAAATACAGAATGTCAACTGAATTTCATATATATTATTAACAATTAATGTTCATATTGAATTATTGAATTATATGTATAGGAATTTATGAAATAAAAAAACTTACTTACTTACTTACTTACTTACATTTCAATTCAATTCATTTTATTTCGTAACAATCTTTTCAAAAAAGTCTGTGAAGGCACATTTTACAATTCAGAGATTTGATACATTATCTTTCTACTAAAACATTTTCTTGTATGGCAAATAATAAATAACTATGAATGATCGGAAGAGTTTATCGAAGGAAAATACGAAAAAAAATCTTCATTTGATAAAAAAAAAATAAAAAAAAATAGATAAAAAAATGAATAAATATATAAATAAATAAATAAATACAAAAATAAATAAATAAATAAATAAATAAATATATGAATAAATAAGTAAATAATTGATAAATAACTAGTAAATGACAGCAAACGCAATAAATATTTACCCAGAAATATCAAAGATTAAACATTTAGCTGGTTTATGAGAGGATTCTCAGAACTATCACAGCTGTTATTGAAATTGGTTGTAAGTTTTGGAGTCCAATCGAAAATCAATTGAACAATTGAACATTCGCCCTTCTGTGGAGATCTGGGGTTGAATTATGAAATGCTCAGATTTAACATCAGTTTTAAAACTTTGTTTTGTGGTACCTGCAACTTTTTTAAATGACATCTTGCTGCAGTACACCATATTGGACACCCATATAATTGGATAATTACCTACTTTATAAGTTATTATCTTATTGTCGTTTGTGAGTGAAGATTTTCTATTGATGAAATGGTAGAGCATCGTAACGTACTGTTTTAATTAACGTACTTTGAATATGTTGATCAAATGTTAGTTTTGTATCCCCCCGAGATACCCCGAGATACTTTATGGATTGCTCCCATGGTATGGTGTTACCATTTACTTGAAACTGTCTGCTGGGTAGATAGGAAGCTTTTCTTTTTCGTGTGAAAAAGATGGATTGCGCCTTCCTAGCATTCAGCTTATTTTCCATTTGTTATAATATATTTCAAGTATTTCGATCGCATGTTTTAGATTGGTCTCATATATTGAAAAGTGTTGGACCTAAGACTGAGCCTTGGGGCACACCAGAATCAAAAAATAACATATTAGAAACACCAAAACATGGTTACAAATTCTTTTTACCTGCTGTGAAGTGCTGTGAAGTGCTGTGAAGTGCTGTGAAAGCTTCGAAAGCCGAATTGTACATTCTTTATCTGAAACAATTTTTAAAATGTGTTGCTTAAGTTTGGTTAACATGTTAACTGGTTTTATTGTTTTTTTTTTTTTTTTTTTGCCTTGACATAAAGGGGGTTTCATTGGTTTCATTAAGAACTTGACAACTTCTTTTTTAAATAAAATGGAAATTACCTACTTGAGTGATCTCAACATTTTTTTTTCTTTTTAGTGTTGCCACAGCGATGGCGTTTTCGTTGCTGCAAGCAGAACCGAAACCCAGCAAATGATTCATTGCCTGTTTTTGGGAGCTGCTTACTACTGACAGAATAGGAGGATAGGAAAGAAGTTTTTGGTGCGATATGGTTTTTTTCTCCACAAGTGGCACCTTAATTGCTCTGGTCGGGATTCCTTCTTCCTTCCAATCACTTTACGAATGCACTACCATGGCACCATTGCCGCACCTGCATGAATTACTATCAAAACATTTATGAGTGGAATTGGCTTTTCGTTCATATGTCCACCATGGGAAGGGAATGTATGCAGCTGTCGATACGTTGAACCCAATTTTCGATGACTCGACCGCACAGTTCGACCGATACGGCCGTTATTTCTCGTTCAATATTGGCTCTGAGCTCCTCTAACGTCGCCGGCTTGTTGGCATAGACCAATGATTTAATGTAGCCCCATGAAAAAGTCTAGAGGTGTTAAATCACACGATCTCGGCAGCCAATAGACGGGTCCGTTTCTTGAGATAAAACCTTCACCAAACTGAGACTTCGACAACTTGATTGTTGCACCCGGGTTTGATACTTTTTATCCTGTTAGGGATGAAAGACTTCATGCCCAGGTGAATTATGTTTGTGCCCATATCAGCAGCAGCATCCACGTCGCTGTCGAGGAAGCACGGCGACCAGTTAAAACTCTTAAAGAAACCGTTAAGTTTTTCCCATTTGGCTTTCTCCTACAGTACAGTAGATGTAATTGATGCAGCTGCTTGAAATCAAAATAAATTGCCTGAAGCATAAAAAAAAAATCGGTGCGCATTTTTATTCCTCATGAGTTTGCCTTTTTCTGGCTCCAAGATTTTTTAAATTTTACTCTACACCTGATAGATAAGCTGGCAACAGTGGTGATAGCTAAGGATCAATTTTATCTTACTTTGCGGTTTCAAACACGCTAAGCTGGACGGTGGCTGGCAGGCCGTCATTATATAGTTTTTATTCTCCAAACTGTAAACTTTGTCTTCTAGCTTTACATTTGCATATTAAAGAGGTATGCATCCTACAGCTATGCAGTAATTTTTGAACAAATAAAACAAGTTTATTCTGAGGGGCTCAATAATTTCGTTTCGTAGTGTCCATTGGTCATGGCTCGTGAAGACGTGGAGTTGGAGAACAATGAACAATTATATATTATAATGAATTAGTAACTGTTTGTTAGTCACGTCCTGTAGGATTCGATTCCGTGCTTTCAAAAATGCACTTTCTTTTTGTCAACATCACCTTATGTCAGGATAATTCATCTTTACTCGTCTTTAAATAAGCAACTACCACCAGCATCATATTTCGGTCATAGTCATAACAGCGCGTTCAAGGTCAAGTATTTACCGACATGTAGTTTGTTGACCACAAACAAGAAGAAATGAAATAGAACTATGTAGTATGTATGTACCAAATTTGTAAACAACAAATACGAAACCGGTCAACGACAAGAAATGAACCAGCTGCGAGAGCTTTTTTAAAAGCAAGTCCAAATCCAAAAGCTAACAGGGTTATTGTTTTGTCCGTAAGCAAGCACACTCATTGACAGACTAGATCTTTTCCATCCATATCCAGAACAGCGCTCGACGATCATTCAAGCGACAATCGGTGTAGTCCGTGATTATCTAACAAACAACAAAAAAATAAGTCGCACAATAGTTAAATCAACAAAATTTATTGAATCGTGAATTTACTGCTTTACAAAAAGAAAAACAAAATGCCTGGACCGCTTTTTGGAAAATTGGCAATTGTTACTGGTAAAAGTTGTAGTTCTTGAAAGTGATTATTTTCTAATAACAGAATTAACAGGTGGCGGTTCTGGGATCGGAAGAGCCGTATGCAAAGTACTCGCTCGTGATGGTGCACGAGTTATAGCCGCTGATAGAAACCTACAAACTGCACACGAAACTATCTATGATTTGGGTTCTGGTAAGTTTCTAATGTTTATTTTTCAAAGAATTTTCGGTAGTTTGACAGATAAAGATAAGTCGAAAGCGTCAAATGAATATTTTAGTAATTGAAATCATCCCAGGGGTATGCAAGTATTTTGTTAGTTTTTCAACCAGGGATGTTTTCCAGTTATAACAAAATTATAATTAAATAGATAGTAAATACTTGAAATTGTAACACCCTCGTTAACTGCATAATACAAATAGCCGTATTTTATTATCAGGTATAATCTTTATAGATCTGCCGTCAATAAAACAATATGGAACAGCTGAATTTCCGATTGGAAGATTTATCGTGGAGTTAGATACTATACTACCATCAATAATTTATATAAAATTTAAAGTTTGAACTTCCGTTTTCTGCAGATGCGATCCATTTGTGTGACCATTTGTCACTTGCCAAACGAGGATCACTTGAGTTATTCGTTCAATTAGGAAGGGTAAAATAGTAGGGACTTATAGTTGTCTTGAAAATTGAACGGGCCCGATTCCATTTTTTTAAAATGATCCATAATTTAGAATGAACAAGAACAAGGCAAATAATGTTTGCATTGCTTATTTTTTTTCACGTTAGCAAATTATGCAAAACATGAATCATCGACTAAATGCCTGTTCATTTCAGTTTGGAAAAGCACTATTTAGCAAGGTTCGCAGAACAATAAAATATAATTCGTTCTCTCATGAAAAGTTCGCAACTGAATTTGATTTCTGATTCGATCGCGAACTTTATTTTTCGGTTCGTTTCAAAATAAAATTCGTTTTCACGATCGAATCAAATCTGTTGCGATCTGTAAAATATAGTTCATAAGAAAAAAAAAGTAATTTTACATGAAAATTATATTATATATTTTAATATTAAAAGAACATTATTAAATATTTTTTTTATAATAAGGGCGCACTAAAGGGATTTGTTGGGACCCTTATAATGTATTAGCTACACAGCGCCTGCGTTTAGGAAATTAGGGTAAGAAGAAAAGGAGAGATGCCGATGCACGTTAGTTTTGAATGTTTGTAGGTTACAATGTGCAGTAAAAATGGAGCGGGGAAGAGCATTCCACATTCGTGTTGTACGGCTGAGGAAAGATTCTTTGAACTTCACTGTACGTCCGAACTCAGGCTTGAGGGTGAACTCATGAGCATTCCTAGCATGGCGGGTATTGCGGTTGACAAATGATTTGTTTTATGGATCTTTGCGGATCCTTATCGCGAGCGAACCATATCCTACCTGAATTTCTTTTTTCTGATCTCATACAGAAAAAAAGGATACAGTTCGTTCGTGAGAGAACTATACATTTTTAAAGATCGAAAATTTTATCGTTCGCGAACTTTATTTTTTATGGTTCGTGAGAACATCGAAAAAGAACGATAAAGATCCTTATTTTATCGTTCGCTAGCGATATTTTACAAACCCTGCTATTTAGTACTCCTCAGTAGAATGAAACGCATTCTTTCCGGTGTAAGTTAGCCCATGCCGCAATTTCAGTGGTCACGTATTGTTATGCATACAAATTTGTGTTTGTGTGTTCGTCTTCTATGCGTTCACGCATCGCTAATCCGATCGAATTGAACCTTTGTGCAGTTGTTGTGGGCTCTTGCGCGAAAGTTTACCATTTTCTTGAAAGTTTGTAGAGTGTGGTCTGCCGGCGTTCCCTCGGCTTGCTGGGAGGATGAAGGTTTGCCTTCTGGAGGTGGTGATTATGTGAAGTTGGAGATTGTAGAGTAGAAGCAGCGAACACTCGATTTCAAGGCCCCTGGAGAAGAGCAGATTGGAGTGACTGTTTCAGTCGAACCCCAGTTCTGGTCCCATTTTTTCCTCTGCGGGAAATTAAGATGACTGCTCCAGTACGAAACCCGTTTCCTTCCAAATATACGGAAGGAAGGGTGTTTTGAGGTGATTGCTTCAGTCGAACCCAGGGTTGATTTTGTAGGTAAATTTTTACCTTTTTCCGACCTTTTTCAAATAAAAAGTACGTTAGGTACAATTTGTTCAAATTAGGTACAAATCAAAATTTTTTATTTCATAATTTCAGTTTATTACAAATTTTATTAACGTGATGTTTGCATTGAAAAACCTTTAAATTGGCAATGAAGTAGAATGCGAACAATTTGGCAATACTTTTTGTGTACCCACTCCCACACTGTTTTTTTTTTATTGATGTCAATAGCCGTGTTTTTTTGCACGCGGATATAGGCATGGCATTAAAAAACGACCATCGCCGCTTAAGAATTCATCAAAAAAAAACTTGACAGCACACATGCACCTATGACGTTTATTAGTGACATAGCTGTAAGTTGAGTGTTGAGAAAATCGTGAAATTCAAAAATATTAATTTCCGACAGTTTTAATTTCAACTGTCAAACATATTCTAAAATTATAAAAAACAGTTTCACATTGACAGATTTACTAAATTAAAAAAAAAAATAATAATAAAATCACGAACAAAATATTCGGCGGGATGTGTTAGTGGTCGTATCGCAACAGTTCATCAGAAACGAAGAAAATGGGTTTTGGAAGCACTGTTTATCCCCGCTAAAGGACTTAGCGGCGATAGCTATCCCCGCTAAAGTTAGCGTATAGTATATAGGATAAGTTGTTGTTGTATTTTACATGCAAATTTCAAATTATCCCTATATCCGCGTGCAAAGAAACACGGCTAATTTTACATGTACCTTTGTGAATAGTGACACTGACAGCTATTAGTTGTTTTAAAATGTTTTGAAGTTTTATATAAAATTTTGTGAAGACCTAAGAAAATGAGTAGATTTTAGTAATGTTGTGATGAAATATTTTACGCTATTTGACCCAAACAACGTTATTAATGGTGAGGCAAATAGTATTTTAAAAATAATTGTTAAATTATTTCCAGAATCAGAGATTAAAATGGCTGAAAGCATTTATTCTGAGTACAGAGCTTTAGCTGATTACTCAGAAATTAAAATCTTTGCTAAATTAAATATTTATGTCAATTTTGGTGGGAAATCGGACAATTAAGAAACCAGTTGAACGAATTGATATTCTCTGACGTTTATAGAATTGCACAAGGTATTCTACGAGTATCATTACCACAATCGTCAGCTTCGGTTGAACACATTTTTTCTATTCAAAATTTAATAAAAACAAAATGCAGAAATAAATTAGCTTTACAGACATGTTCGTCACTGATTCAAACAAAAGACTTGATGAAATCAAGTGATATGTGTCGCTTCAACTTTAGCACTGCAACGCAAGTGTACTTAAACGCGCATTGCCAAATAGGGAATTATTTGAAGACGAACTACTTGATTAATTTGCTTTTTAATGTGATCATACATAATACAACATGTATTTGCTTTGTTTTTTTTTAACTATTTAAAAAAAAAAAGAACTGAATTTGTCATTTTTTTATTAACTTATGTTGGGTGATGTTTTTTAAACTATGAATTTATGTACCTGTTTATTTTTATACCCTATTCTAAGGGTATATTAATTTTGACGCATAGTTTGTAACATACCTTAATATTGCCCCTAGACCCCTAAAAGTTACTATATTTATGATCAGCATCGATAGTAACGCCGATCTAGCCATGTCCGTCCGTCCGTCCGTCCGTCTGTCGGCAAAAATTAGGCCTTTAAACTGGACCCAGAGAGCTGAAATTTTAACCATCCAAAGTTTGAGCTAGGGAGCGTTTTTTTTTTTGATAAAATCCTTTAAATGTTATATAACAAAATATGTAGAGCGTTCTTAACAATTCAACCATACTTAGACTTTTGTCACGCCCTCTTATGAGGGATAGGAATAAGAATAGAGTATCCAACAGTGCGCCCAAGCGGACTGTAGCCCGTCCCTATGTTTAATTATGAATACCCTTAAAACAATATGATAGACTTTGATTTTAAATTTTAGGTACTATTCTATTTTATCATTTTAGGTACAATTTTTTTACTAAATTAGGTACTATACAAATTTTTAAAATATCAACCCTGGTCGAACCCTAAAAAACGTTATTCGAATCCATGGAAAGGAATCCGGGATAGGACGGCTGCGGCTTGGGTTAACTATTTAAGTACGAACATCAAAACGCGTTAGTCCACGTGAAGGGATCATGGAGGGGTGTCTGCTGCAATCGAAGGGATACAACCTCATATTAGTTTAACCCTTGCGATGAAATTCTTTATTTTCTTCCATTATGTCCAGAGCCCAATTCGAGAACGTACGTCGGTTCATATGATCAAGTGGCTTTAGTTCTTGAGTCAGCTTGATCTTCTAAGGGTGTAGGCCAAGATTCTTACGCAAAATTCGCCATAATGTGGTCTGGGAGAGGCCCAATCCTTGGGAACACAGTGAAATTGACTGATTTGGCTGCTTTGCGACGGTCGCCTCTACGGCAGCAATATTCTGCACACTACGGGCAAAACGTAGTCTCACTGGCACAGCAATATCAAGCAGCGAATATTCTGACTCAAATTCTTTCACTAGCCAATTGAATTGGGACGAGAATCAAGACCGAAAATTGACTTTACCATGATTTAGATTTAGATTCTTATTGAGTGTTTTTATATGTATATCGATTTGACATTTGCTATTTGAGTGCTTATAATACAATGAAACTTATTAGGCTATAATGTATGGCTTTCTCATTCAGTTACTTGTTTTCGATTGCCGACGTGTCTTTAGTTTAACACTTTCACGTTGTGAAGCTATTGCTCAATAGAATAGCTATTATGCTGTCTCTTTCGACTCTATGGTTGTGTGACTTTACCATGATAAAAATGTTGATTTGACAGTTCGGTAATCGGTTTAATGGAAGTTTGAAGTTGTCAAGTCGCTAATGAAAGACCCGTTATAAGATATTTATCATTAGAAAATATGTACATTAATTTATCTTAAACAGCAATAAATATTTAAATTAGTTTCTTTCTTTTACAGAATCGAGTGCGGTCGAACTAGATGTATCGAATTTTGAAAGTGTCAGCAAGGCTCTTGAAACTTGCATTGACAGGTACAAGAAACCGCCATCAATTGTTGTTAATTCTGCTGGCATTACGCGCGATAGTTATTTATTAAAAATGCCAGAACGTGATTTTGATGATGTCTACAAAGTCAACCTAAAAGGCACTTTCCTGGTCACACAGCAGTTCGCGAAGGCAATGGTGCAGTACAAGATTTCCGGCTCAATAGTTAACATTTCGAGTATCGTTGCTAAATTGAGCAACATAGGACAAGCAAACTATGCTGCCTCAAAGGCCGGAGTGCTGTCATTTACCGAAGTTGCGGCTAAGGAATTTGGGAAATTCAATATTCGAGTGAATTCTGTTTTGCCAGGCTACATTGACACTCCTATGATAACTGTAGTTCCTAATCATATCAAGGAACAGGTACTGCAAAGATGTCCAATGGGCAGATTGGGAAGCCCCGAAGAAGTCGCTGAAGTTATTGCATTCTTATCTTCAACTAAATCTTCATACGTAAACGGTGCGTCCCTCGAAGTGACTGGAGGATTATCATAAATGTCATTCGTTTATAAGGATATTTATCGTCGAGTAGAACACTATATAAAGTCCCAATTTTTGAAAAGTAATATTATGTGCATTTATTTGGTGAATGTCTGTCCAGCTCTAATGTGTCCTTTATATCCCTTTAAATAAACTATGAATGTATAAACTTTGGAGTTTTATTTATTTCAACAGATGAAATGAACGTATGCCACATTTTTTTAACACACACTCATACATTTTTCATACGCTAAATAATAATATTTTGTCGGTCCTTGCTTAATAAAGGAGGAGGAGGAGCTTTTCAGGATAAAGTAACTCTTGCCCTGAAAAGGTTAATCACATATGCAACCACATTGGTTTTACCCAGCGTTACCGCTGAAAATTTTTGAAAAATTCCTTTTCTAAGAAAAAAAGTTGTTCAACCAAACAACTTAAACAACAACCGCTTTTATGTAAAAAAAAGAAATATATTACCTATATAAATTTTCATATTGTTTGTGTAGGAAATGAATAAAAGGAATTCATCAAATCAATACTCCATTTCACAGTGTCGGTTCAAAGGCTGAATTGATTGTGTTTCTGAAGCGTGTATCCGTGGAAGCAAGAGGTGAGCTGTCAAAACACGGAGGCATCTAACAGAATGGCAGTGGTGTTATTTTGCACGCGTTTACGGGGATAGAAAAAAATGCACGTTAAATACTCAGTGCTTCTAAATAACATTTTCGAGGTCTTTGCGGTGAACACCCAGAATTTGTCAAATAAATTCATCCAATTGACATCAGCATAACAGCCAAATACAGATGATACGAAGTGTGCGAAAATGGTAAAAAGATGAACGAAAGAAAAATGCACTTTCGTTAATTTTTCTTCACACAGAATTTCAGCTGGTTAAAAAATTGCAAACTGTCAATTATGAAATCCTATGAGTTTGCGAAAAAAACAGCGGTTGCTACTTTTCAAGCCAAACTTTGACGTTTTTCATCTTTTTACGCAAAAGCGTTCGCGTACTTTTCTTTCAAATGAGAGGATTCTCTCTCGATTTTGGAGAATTTACAGTTTTAATTTTTCTACACATAAAGTACGCAAACGGCCTTTATATAAAAACAAGTTGGAAAAAACCGAATAATCACGGCAGCTTAAACAATTAGAACTGGAAATTCAGCAAGGTGGGCGTCTATATGCCCAATACGTTATAAAAATTCGTCCTTCAAGGGGTGGAAAATTGGATGCAAACTTTTTTTTTGACGTCACTTCCTTTAACTTATCATTCCAGTAATGAAACTTATTCAATACCAAAAAAAGCCATAGTTGACTTCTTCTTCTTCTTGCTTAACGGCGGTGAGGCTTTAATCAGGATTAAAGGGATCATAACCCTCCCACTTATTATTAGCTGAATCCCCACTGGTCCGCTTATGGGGTTGTCCGGTGCAACCTCAAAAAATAACGACAGGGCTCCCTATTTCAAATCACTTCGTTATTGAGGCCAATAAAATGCTGGTGTTGCTGCATTTGTGTGATCCAGGAGTTAAGGATTGATATTGCCTTCTTGGCAGGATTCGTAGGATCTCTTCTTTGAACATGGCAGTACCAACTGAGCCGGTCGCGGTCCATTTTGTGCGAGATAGCTTCTTTGGCGTGAAGGCTTAACCGGATCTTGGAACTTCTTATTAGATCAATCTTTGTTTGTCCTGCTATCATGCGGACCTTCTTCATCTTAGCTTCATTAATTTTCCATCATACTTTTTGTACGCTGTCCAACATTAGGCGTTTTTCTTTTTTAGCCCCGAGCGGGGAACAGAGCGGGGCCCGAGCGATCAGAGCTCGCTCCGAGCTGAACGTAACCTGAGCGCTCCGAGCTAATTAAGAAACAGAATTGAGCACTGAACTTTCATTAGATAATTTTTTTTTATTAATTTGCAAAATAGTCAGGTTTGCTTCTGAAATTGGTGTTTGTCAAGGATTGTTCCATTTAATTATATTTTCTAGTAAATAAACTATGGAAAAAGAACAAATAATGAATGAAGTCAGCCGCGCTCAGCTTTTCGCTCGATGTGCTCGGTCATTTTCAATTGAGCTCTTCGAGCGAGCCCTGAGCTAGCTCGGAGATAAAAAAGAAATACAAATTTTGTGCTCAGAGCGCTCCGAGTTAAAAAAGTAACACAGTTCTTTTTTTGACAGCTCAGTGCCCCGCTCGGAGCTAAAAAAGAAAAACGCCTATTGTGAACCGTATGTGAGCGTCGGGCGCACAGCTGCGGTGTAGAGCCTTCGTTTCAGCTTAGGTGCATTTTTCGGTCAGAGAAGATGGTCGAGTTTTCCCACCACTTCATCCGTCCTACGCTGACAAAACACCTTAAGGGACTTAAGACACCTCCCTGGCTTACACCGACTTTGATTGCGAACTCCTCGGTGATGCCAGCGGGGCATCTTACTCTTGTCTTTACTCCCTCATACATGTCCATGATCATCTGTACATGAGTTTCTGGAACTCCTCGTTGTCTAGCGCAACCCATAACAGATCCCTTGGTTGTCTATCAAAAGCCTGCTCAAAATCAACCTTTACCATATGAAAATCTTTTAAGGAATCACGATGATTTCCCATCATGATCCTTATACATCCATATACTTTGGATTGTATCGGTGGTTGATTTACCTTCTAGAAACCCACCTTGGTCTTCAGATAGTTGTACTATTTTCCGCATTCGGCTAATCTAATTTCACCCGTTCAACGATCTTCACGGGGTGTGTTGCATCAGCTTGATTAAAAGGTAACTAACACAGGCCATAGTTGTATTTAGGCAAAACTTTTCCGAATATTTTAAGCTATCAATTAGCTTTCTGCTCCATCTAGAAGCTAAGTAGTAAATCGAAAACAGATGCTCTCATGCTCTGCTTGGGGTTGGTGTCGCACACCGAAAAAATATCCATAATAATGCTGTATGTAGGAGTTTTCTCTTTTGAAGAGAAACGGAGAAAAATGTATCTGGAGAATTCTGGTGAGCTTTGCTGTGCAGTGTCTGCAGTGTGCACATACGAATGTGCAACAAGAAAAAACTGTGTTTTGTGAAGTGTGGAACAAGTTTATAAGAACAAAGTATACATGCAGTCACACCGACATTCTGCTTTGCCAAACGCAGCATTGCCATATTAGCGTTAATCAGTGCTGATGACGAGAACGATTAAACTATCGCAATGTAAAATGTCTATGTGGGTGTGTATAGTAGATATGTTGTACAATGAAGCAGTGCTGCCGATGTAAAATGTGCGTGCCTTCCTTTTTCTTCTTTTTCTTTACGGCAAAGTTACGATCAGAATCAAATGGATCGCAACCCAATCACTTTATAGCATCCCTGCCAGTCCACCCGTGGGGTTCGCCAGTTCGGCCTCAATGGACATCGGCGTGCTTCTCGGTTTCGGATCACTTCTTTACTAAGGTAAGGACAATCAAATGATGGCGTTATTGTATTTGTATGGTTTCGACGCGTACTCCTGTCATTGATTTTTTTTTATCGTTTTTTAACAACGTTGGTGATCCCCAGTGGAGACAACCCACACTTGCGGGATGTTAAATGTGTTGCTTGGTTAACCTGAATATTTAAATTAGCTTAGGAGTATTTTCTTCCTAAGTCGCCTTTACGACAAGAGTTAAACTCTTTCCTATTAAAGAAAGAGAAAATAAAAAAACAAATAATTGGCTTTTCAGAGTTAAACTCTTTCCTATTAAAGAAAGAGAAAATAAAAAAACAAATAATTGGCTTTTCAATGAAATTTAATGTTCAAAATCTAAGTTAGGTAAGGTTAGGTAGGCGGGCTGGCTTAGTGCCACACTCAGGTCAATACTGTCCCTTACTCATTTCTTAACCCTGTCTACAAAAACTCAGATATATTACTCAGTGTGTTGTTCGATTCTGTGCATTTGGTGAAGTTCATTATCCTGTCTATCGGTGTCCTGGAGAGCTCGTCTAGGTCATGGAAGAAATGTCTCCCCTGGAATCTGTACCTGATGTGTTGGAGACCCGGGCAGTGACATATGAAGTGGGTTGTATTCTCCAGAGCTTCCTCGTCGCCACAGCCTCTACAGAGTTCTTTTTCCGTCAAGCGGAATTTCTTTATGTGGTACCGCAGAGTATTGTGCTCCGTTAATATACCTACGAGGGTGGATAGTGATTTCCTATCCTTTTTCATGAGACTCTCGGTTTTGGCTCCATTAAAGGTTGGCCGTAGCATTTATGTAGTGTGGCAAGTATCTAGTGCCTGTATGCAAGGCGGGATGAGTACAGAGGGATCAGCTTGTTCTGAAACAGCTGCCGAATCTTATCTTGCTAATTCATTCGCTTTCACGTTGCCTAGAATGCCTTTATGTCTCGGAAGCCAGAAGAGCGATACCTTATGCTGACTACCAAGAATCTTGAGTTCTTCGCGACAGCATTTCACAAGCTTGGATTTTATTACTGCTGCAGTTAAGGCTGTCGATAAAGAAGGTAATACCATCGGTGGAATTGCCCTTACCACAGACTCACGGGCTGCTGTTGTCACTGCCATGACCTCTGCTTGGAAGACGCTGCTTTGGTCGGGGAGGCGTACCGATTTTGCTATGTCCAGTGGTGCGGAAAATACGCCTAACCCCACCCTCATTTACATTTTTGAACCGTCTGTAAATACGGTTATGGCTTGCTTGCTGGAGACGAGTTCGTTTCGCCATTCTTCCCAGCTGGGATAGGCAGTCGAAAAAGGTCTTGTGAAATCTAAGTATGGCATGATGTAGTCCGTAGTTGGTACATGACCAAAGTATTTGTGCAGGATCGTCGAATGACCCATTTCGTTTGGTTTCCAGTTCACTAATGGCGGCTGTTGATTAAACAAAGATGTCTAGCGGAAGCAGGTTGAGGATAGCCTCCAGTCCTGAGGTTGAAGTCGTCCTCATCGCACTGGTTGTGCCAATGCACGCTAATCTCTGAACTTTCGTAAGAGCGTTTAGGTAGGTAGCTTTATTGGTTGCCTGCCACCATACGTGACTGCCATAGGTTAGTATAGGTCTTAGATTATTATATTATTAGAGGGAGGTGGTATACTGTAGCCAGATCACTGCGGCCGCTTGTGGGCCTATTGTGATATCCTCCATTTAGAGCTCGTCCGTAATGCCGCAATTTTTTAGGAAGGCGGCTAGTTCTTTGGGAGAGCTGGCAGCTATGTCTGCTGCTTCAAGGTAGAATTTACCTAGATAGCGACGACGCGTATTGATTAAGCAATTGCAGTCACATAATATGTGTTCTGCTGTTTCAACGTCTTCGTTGCATAATCTGCAGGTGTTGTCCTGTGTTATGCCCATAGTCATCAGGTGTTTATTGACACGGCAATGCCCTGTGAGGAAGCCTGTGACTAGCCGAATCTGACTCCTACTTATTTGTAGTAGTTGTTTCGTTTTTTGTGGGAGCTGTTTGGCATAAAGTTTTTAGCTTGCCTGTTTCCGTCGGTTTCCCTCCAGAATTGGAGCTTCTTTTCCTCAAGCCAAGTTTTAATGCAACTTTTAATGGTGCTCATTGATAGCCCGCAGAATGGTCTTGGCATCATGAATGGGGATGCGGATCCTGTTCTGGCTAGTTCGTCTGCTTTTTCATTGCCTTCATATCCACTGTGTCCAGGCACCCAAATTAATTGAACTTTATTTGTGGTGCCCAGTAGTTGTAGGAGTTGAAGTTGGATCCCAGACCAGTTTTGATGTGATTTCAAAGGCGTTAATCGCGAGTAGGGCCGCTCTGCTGTCGGAGAGAATGTAGATGTTTTTGTTTTTAACACGCCTGTTTAGATTCTCCCGAATGCATAGCTCTATCGCGTAGATTTCCGCCTGGAATACGGTGCTGCTAGTGTCCATACTAGCGTATAGGCACGTTTGGGTGCAGGGGCCGTATACTCCTGCTCCAACTCCTTCTTTTGTTTTTGATCCATCTGTGTACCATACATGAGAGTCTTTATCAAAAGTGGGTTTATTCTGTTCCCAGTTAAGACGGTCTGGGAAGGTAACCCTGAAGTTGTGTCTGAAGTTGTATCTTGGCAGACATTTGTCTGTTAGGTGTATTCCAAGTAGTTCGTGTTCTCTGAGTTCCCTTAGTACCGCAGAGTGAGCTATATTGGAATTTGATTCATCTTCTGTGATGAGCGTATAGGCGTTTACCATTGCTTCTTTCATGAGTTCTTGGTAAAGTGGGGGGATGTTTAATATAATTTCAAGTGCAGCTGTTGGTGCAGTTTTCATTGCACCTGTTGCACAGACACAGGCTATTCGCTGAATTTTGTTGAGCTTTGCCTTTGCCGACCTCTGCGTTGCTTTGTGCCACCAGACAGCGGCTGCATACGTGATGATAGGTCTTGTAATTGCCATATACATCCATAGTGTCATTTTGGGGTTGAGTCCCCATTTTTTACCAAGTAGGCTTTTGCTGGTCCATAACGATGTCCTGGCCTTATCAATGGTTTTGGTAAGGTGAGAGTTCCATGTAAGTTTTTCGTGTAGTGTGATTCCTAGATATTTAACTTCAGCTGAGAGCTCTATTGTTTCACCAAAGAGTGTAGCGTTTCTGAGCCGTCCCCGCCTTCTTCTTTTGGTGAATGCAACTATGGTGCTTTTCTTGGGGTTGACTTTAAGTCCAACCTTTGTGCACCACTCAGCTACCAGGTTCAGTGCCCTCTGGAGGCGATCCGAGATTGTGTCTTCGAATTTTCCTCTGATTAGGATAGCTATGTCGTCTGCATATCCTTGGACATAGAAGCCATCGTTACTGAGAATGATCAGTAGCTCGTTTACTACGATGGACCATAGCAGGGGTGATAGTACTCCTCCCTGGGGGCATCCTTTCGTAGCTGTTACACTGAGTTTATTTTTGCCTAATGAGGTTTTTATTGTTTTTTCCTCTAGTATGCATTTTATCCACTTACATGTAGTGTTATCAACTCCCATGTGTTGGATACCTCTATATATCTGTGAGAATTCTGTGTTATCAAATGCTCCTTCTATATCTAGGAAACACCCACTCGCTATCTCTTTGTCCTTGAGGGATTTCTCGATTCTCGTGGTGAGATTTTGAAGGGCGTGTGTGGTTGATTTACCGGGTTGATAGGCATATTGGTATTTATGAAGGGGATTCGTTTGAAGTGCCCCGTCCCTGATATGTCTGTCAAGTATTTTTTCCATGGTTTTCAGGAAAAAGGAGGTGAGGCTTATTGGTCTATATGATTTTGGTAGATCAGACGGTCTGCGTCCTACCTTGGGTATATATTTGACAATAACCTCTTTCCATTTTTTTGGTATGTAGTGCTAGCCCTGAACAGGTTGATAAGTACGGGAAGCAGTTGCGGGATGCCCTTTTGTAGTAAAGCTGGAAATATTCCATCTTCCATCGTTTTGAAGGGTTGAAAGGAGTTGATTGCCCACCTTATTTTGCCTTCATAAAAGATTTCTTTTGACCGTTTCCAGTCCTCTCTAAGCGGTCTTTTTAACCTTCTCTGGGGAGGGTATTCTTGATGTTCTAGTGTTATCGAAGAGTCTGGGAAGTGTGTTTCGGCTAAGAGCTGGAGCGTCTGTAGCTCGTTTTCGGCATATGTACCATTAGGTTTTTTCATAGAACCAATAGGATTAGTGTGCTGCTTAGAGAGTACCTTATGAATGCGGGAACAACTTCTGGTGTCATTGATGGTATGACAGAAGTTACTCCACGATTCTCTCTTGGCCCTTCTAATTTCTTGGTTATACATGGTGAGTGTGTTTCTATATATATCCCATTCACCATTGCCTTTTGCCCGGTTGAAGAGCTTTCTCGTCTTCGTTTTGAGCGTGGCAAGTTTTTTGTTCCACCAGGGGGTAAGTCGATTGCCTGTTTTTTCCTTTTCTGGGCAGGCTTGATGGAAGGCATTTATGATTGCCGTATTGAGATTTTCACACGTAAGTTCGATGTTGTCAATGTCCCTTATGTTTGTGTTACATCTCCTCAGGTTGTCTCTGAGTTCTAGTTGGTATGTATCCCAATCTGTGGATTTGGGTTGTCTGTACCTATCAGAGATAGTGTTACCTAGTTCGAGGTCAAATAGGATGTGGCAATGGTCAGACATTGAGGTCCCTGTTGAAACATGCCAGTTAATAATAAATTTTTTTATAAAAGTAGTACATAGGGTGAGATCTAGAACCTCTGTCCTGATTCTGTTTATAAAAGTAGGGTTGCTTCCCTGATTGAGAATTTCTAAGTTGTTATAGGTCTTAGTATTGCCGTGTACATCCACAGTTTAATTTTGGGATATGGTCAGCAGGTTTTTCCAAAAATGTTGCTGCAGGAGTAAAAGGCAATTGTGGCTTTTTTGATTCTGGTATTCATTTTCCAATTTAGTTTTTTGTCTAGTATGAATCCCAGGTACTTCGCACGGTCAGAGATTCTGAGGGGTGTACCACCAACAGAAGGTGTGACAATCCAAATTAGTAGCGGCTTAAATATACACACTTTTACTATCGGTTGGTTGTCAGAAGTTGAAAATATGTGAGGGAGTGAAATAAAAGAACAGTCCAACTCGCTAACCACCGCGCCCAACTTTTTTCTCGACTACCCAAAACCAATAAAACAAAGACATATTTAATAGCGATATTCCCCCTAAAAAGCACAAATTAGATCCCAATTTTAATGTCGCTCCCTTATGTTCCGACTTACAAAAAGTCAAGGGGCAGAAGACCAATATTTACTTTATTGCGTAAATTTTAAATTCAGATACTAGCGTTTTTCTTTAAATGATGTTATCTTATCCATTTGATGATGTCCACGTACTTATGTTACTTAACTCCTTTAGTGCATTCAAACCAACACACGCGTCTGCAACCCTTCAAAATGAAGACCATGATTGCAACATAGTATCTATGTACCTACTGCCTGTATAAAAGCTTACGTATACCTCTTCAGTAGGGTAGGTGAAAAAATAAATAGACAAACACACCCTCTCTAAGCCAATTCAGTTCCAATGGTGTGTGTCGCACACGTTTGCAGGGTGTCGCCAAGAATAAATGACTTACCTCTAATTAGTATTACTTATTGTTAACCAGACGCACACAATACCATGCAATGTGATATCTGCGACGCAAACTTAAATAAAAGTCACAATTTGTCCTTTTGTTCCAGTAGCTCCTTATGCCAGCAGAGCATACTAAAACGTAAATCATCCACTGTTGAAAGGTTAGTGGCAAGGGTTTGTATTTCCATTCCACAGACGGTTTACGTGCTGAGTGTTGTAATATAAAACCGTTTTATAGAACCTCGCACACTAAATAAATTCAATGTCATTTTTGACTGACTCACTTCACCTTTTTTTATTTTTATTACTTTTTTTTATTTTATCGATTTTTCGAATATGAACCGCGCCAGCCAAAAGGGACTTTCGTAATCAACCCCCATCCGAGAAGCATGGATGGTAGCGTGTTCTTGTTTGGTTTCATACACCATACATGCATATACCACACCCTTCTACGAGGGTAAGCAAATTGAACCCCCAACAACAATCACAACCCACACAGCAAACGCAAAGGATAGCACACTGCAGCAACAAAAAGGATAACTACAATTCACATTTCTTTTGTTTTAAAAATGGTTTTCTTTTATTTTCTTCGTCGTCTCCTTAATTTCTAAATTACAATGTGAAAAATATATATTTAATGTATGTATAGGTATGTATATCCATGTTGTATGTAATATCATCGTAAATCTTTAGAGAATAACACAGTCTAAAACTTACTGTCTATCTTAAAATCAATATTAATTATTGTAAAATAAAACATACAACAACTACAAAGAAATGCACTTTATATAAATTTGCTATACATATATAACAGCACTGTATATGAATTAAATATTTATTTTAAATTTGTCTCTTTTTCTAAATTATACAACTAATCAATTTATAGCTTGCAAGTTAGCCTTCGAGCTCTGGCAACGCACACTGCTGTAGGATGGGACATAAGGACAATGATAACATAAACTAAATACCAGTAAACACACCCTATGAGGGCACTGAACCGGCATGTTCTCGGTCTGCAAAGAAAGCGAAAGTTAGGGGATGCTCGGTGCTACGCTGCCATTAAAACAAAAACAATACTCCTACTAGGTAATCATTATTTATAATAAAAATAGGGGGAAACGAAACTTTTACACACAGATATTCATTATCTTTAAGTATTTATCAAAACGTTATTAGAAAAAATATGCATAATAAGGAAACTTAACAGCTAAATAAGAAAGCACTCTGGAGTCGTTATCTATTTATATGTACGAGTAGGTATAAATATTAGCAAATTGAAAATTGCTTTTTTTCTCTGGCAATATAGTAGAGGGATAGATAGATACTTAAAAAATAATTAATCTGCAAGCTCTTAAAAATAAAAAATAATAATAAACCAAACTATTTTCTCTGTCTCTCTCTTTAAATATACAAACACAACTAAATATATTTCGATACATTTTACATTTTTTTTCTGATGAATAAGACACTAAAAAGCACTAACTAAATAATTCAATTTTCCTTAAATTAACATCTTATTTATTAATCAGGTACTTGTCAGGCTTGTACAGCCTTATTTTCTTAAGCTGTTACGCTTGCATTTTAATAACATTTAAATATTATCTAATTAGTCAAAAAAGCTATTCGAATTGATTGATCTTATTTTAACACCTACGAGGAATTGCTCACCTTTAATATTTTAGCTGTGATTCCTTAATTTAAATTATTAAATAGATTCTATAATGTATAATACCTTTTTAACGAAAATGGTATTTTTTACGTTTTTTTTTTGTTTTTTTTTGTTTTTTTTAGAAGATGTATGTAGTTAAAAGCTTTGTTTAGTAATTTGGTTGTAATGCTTAGTTTCTATTTTTGTTTCTAATGACAGTTGGTATGGGACGCAATTTTGTTAGAATTTGTTTGTTTTTTATTTAGTAAGTTATGTTTTGTTTTTTTTTTTTGTTTTTGTGAAATGAAAGCTTATTTAGTTGTACACAACGTTTTTATTCGATGTATGCTATAAATGATGTATGTCGTAATGCGTTGTAAGAAGCACGGTTGATCATGTAGGGATTGTGACGTAAAGGAGAAGGCCTATTACAGCAATTACTGTATGGTTTTTAATTAACTTCTTTCTCTACAAATTAATTTGCTTAGTAAAAGTGATTGTTGTTCATTGATAAGAAAGACACCAAAAAGTCTTAAATGTTGTTCAAAAAGATTACAGAAAACAGAAGAGAAGAAAATGTACAGATGACCTACCTACCTTTAACCCATAAATGTACTATGGAAACAAAAAAATTTGGGATTCCTTGTAGAATTTGCATTATATTGTTTGTTCGCTTGAAAAAAGCTTTTGATATACTAGAACGAGATCTGTTACGAGTGGGGCTAAAACAACCAGCAGTTCCAGAACATGTATGAGTGAGCAAAGACCGAGTATTCCCATTCAAAGTCAGTATTAGTGTACCCCAGAAAAGCGTCTTTGATTCTTTGCTGTTCATTGCTATGCTATGTCCTTGACTATCTGATTGAAAGAGCTCAAAGTTCTTCAATTATTTTTGTGAAGAAGAAATTATCATACAAAATAAAATATTAGGCATTGCCCATAAAAATAAATAAATAAATATTAGGCATTAACGGCCCATACATGGCCTAAAACCTAGCTTCTCCAACCACTTTCTTGTGCTAAGTGGAAGGGACCTACAATTTTAGGCCAAATCCGAACGGCAAATTTGAGAAGCTTCACGACAATTGATACTCTAGGATGTTTGTCAGACGTTCAGAAGAGGTGGGGCAGTGAAAAAAACTCTGGATGTTACTTGGCCCCGTCGGGAAATAAATCGGGGATCTTTCGATTATTAGTTCATAATTACCACTGAGCCCGAACCATCATGGCACTTCAAATATATGGGTGAATTTATTTTTAGGATAACGTGTTAGTCTGAAAAAGATAAAATACCTGTGCTTCCCGTTTTTTGATCTACTCTGAACTACGAGTATTCCAGACATTTATTTGAATGGAAAAGTACTTCCCAAGTGAAAAAATAGCAAAAATATGGAATCTATGATAAATAGCAAAGGAACCTGTGATGACGACATCAACGCGTATCAAGGCGTAACCTGGATGACCAGGCCGAACAACCCAGCCACCTATTGTGACTGAATAGAAATTACACAGTTCACAATGTTGGACAGCGTTGAACAGACTGAGATAACGATGTTTCGCATGACAGCAGGCGGGTATCAAAGCCTGATAGAAACATAGTGGAAGGCTACAGTCCGCGGGCGTCAAAAAAATTCAATATGGAAGAATTGTTCAGAAGGATCTTCATATTTTGTTAAACAACATTTAAAGGATTTTATTGAAAAAGGATTTTTTTTTAAATGCCCCCTAAAAGTGGGCATGGCAGACAATTTTATGTGAAGGAGTTGTTCGAAACGACTTTAACTAAATACTTTGCGAATGATTTCTTCTATAAAGCGGTTTTTTTTAAAGTGGGCGTGTCAATAGGCGGATTTAAAAAATATTTACACATAAGCATTAAGGGTTCCTAGAGTGGTGGCGATGGTGAAGAGACAAGCCAATAACAACTTGTTTCTCAAACATCTACTCCAAAAAGAGGATTTCTGCCTGGTAGTACAATGGACCGCTAACGAGTCTGAGTGCTCTGGGATTTGGAAAAAGGGCCTCTAGAGAGTATATATTCGCAATTTCAGCTTCCTAGCTCAAACTTAGTCTTTTCGATAAAATTGGTTTACTTAAATGTGGGCGTGTCAGATGACGGATTTTAAAAATGTTAACTCCCAAGCATTTTGGGCCGCTAAAGACCACAAACTAAAAATTTCAGCTTTCTAGCTCAAAATTCGATTTTTCCGATAAATAGTTTTTTTTTTAGATTGTGGGCGGATTTTAAAAATTGTTTAACCTGATTTTTTAGACCCCTAGAATATATGGTTAAAATGTCAGCTTTCTATCTACAGTTTAAAGGCCTAATTTTTGTTTACGGACAGACGGATATGGCAAGATCGACATTACTATCGATGCTGACCACAAAGATAGTAACTTTTAGGGGTCTGCGGGCAATATTAAGGTATGTTACAAACTTCAAACAACCCTTAGAATAGTGTATAAAAAGAAGTTCAAGGATCTAAGGAAGTTTAGCGCTAAGAAAAATCAAATTTATTTTTATATTTTTCCTAATCAAATTTAAATTAGATGGAGTGCGACCGGTTCATTTGGTAGTGCCATGTTCACAGAAGAGATCCAACGAACCTTCTCAAAAAGGCACATTTAAACTCCTGGTTAACATTAACATCAGTCGCATTTTATTGGCATCTATGGTGATGGTCCAACGGGCCAACTCCACAGGCGTACCAGGAGGGATGTAGTGAAGTGATCAGAGCCTAGTCGTTGAAGAACCAGAAGAACAAGAAGAAAACGCCCTCTTCTTGTATGAGTTTCTGATTAAAAGGTTATTAAAAAACGGGCCAACTCCACAGGCGTACCAGTAGGGATGTAGTCTGTAGTGAAGTGATCAGAGCCTAGTCGTTGAAGAACCAGAAGAACAAGAAGAAAACGCCCTCTTCTTGTATGAGTTTCTGATTAAAAGGTTATTAAAAAAAAATATTATGTACGTGCTAACGGCCATTGAGGGTCCAAGACCTAGCACCTATGTTTTTGCCACAAATGGAAGTGACCTACAATTTAACACCGATTCCGAAGGGTGTATTTTCAGAAGCTTCTCAGGACAGTTTTTACTCTTCAACGCTTGTCAGAGATAAAATGCGTTTGTGGAGGATTTGAACATTGCACCCCTCTGCCAATACTCCAACGCACTTCCACTTATCTATTCGTACTGCGCCCAAAAGGTTGTTGCCTCGACTATTTAAAACACATGAAAAGGCCACTAACATCTTGAGCAGACTGTTTGATACCCTTTCCATATTCCTACTCCCAAAAGTGGCCGTTGTGTTGCGTCCGGTCCAGAGTCTTTGTCCATTTCGTAACATTTTTCCTTTTCTTTTTTGCTTTTATACCAAAATGACCAAACAATTACAATTCTGCAGAAATGCCACTAAAATTGGGTACAGCAACTTTATATAAGTGAAATATTAAGAATGACATTTTTAACATATCATGTGAAGAACACAATTTCCATATCTATCAACTTTTTCGAAAAAAAACTTGTTCTTATTTTTAAAAATTTAATTTGAAAAATCTTTACACTTCGCACCTCTGCCGGTGGAATAATATTAATTCTTCATAAAACGCATTTGAAAATTTTAAATTTTTTCCCGAGCCCCGTCTCTGTCTCCCGACCGACAAAGGCTGACATGGCTGGCAAACATGCGGGAATGGCTCAACATCTCGGCCTCAGAAATATTGAGGAGCAACAAACAAACACACTATAAAAATGATGATTTCCAACCTCCGGAGCGGAGAGGAACCTTAAGAAGAAGAAGAACTTGTTTTTAATTACATTTTAAGTGTTCACCAATTACGCCTTTGTTTTATTAGAAAGATTTATCGTCTTTGATATTATTTGCATATCTAACTAAGAAATCTTTTTATCCACCGGAATTGCGACTTGTAGATTCAAATTTGTAGGCCCGAAAATTGCTGATGGGAGGACAAGGGTAGATCCACATGCTGATCACAAATATGGAAACCTACAAGCTTATGTATCGAACCTAATATATCCGATAGGGTAAACAAATTTGGACACCTCTATGCACTTTCGGTAATATCGCTTTCTGTACACCCGCCTCAGAGGCTAGTGATAAAGTTATAGGGTATCAACCGATCCGCTACAGATGAATAATAGTCCATGCTTATGTTTCCACACATTGGCACAAAAGAAAATATTTAAAACTCACCTTGAGGTAAGTAATATCATATAGATTATCAGCCAATTCCAACCTAAGACTGGCAATAAGTGTCCAACTTTTAAGCTGAAAGCAAATCCACTGGCAAAATTACGAATTCATTTCCACAAAATGATACATACCGACCTACCACCACCACAAACATCCGAAAATACCATTTCAGGGAGACATCAATAAGTAATAACCCATGGCTCCACTATGAGATTTGCAGGAAGTATTAAAATACATTGAATGTTTTATCGATTTCTTTGCTCTGATATTCGTTGAAGGGAAAAGCTCATGTGTACCCTTGTATATACAGTTTGTACTTGTGGGGGGGTTAGACGCATGGACGCCACTTTTATCGATTGACCTTTTCCGCAGGACCGTGCCTTCACAACGTATGTAAGGCTGACGATAGCGTTTTCGATAGCATTGCTTCCTGTAACATTGGATATTACTATCGGCTGGATGATATCGTTTTGCCGATTCAGAATTCGAATAACGCAACTTTAAATACATCGAAGCACTATCGATTAGACGACAGCAACTTCGCGAAGCTAATGAGGTATCGTCTCACTTCGATTTGTGTATTTCGCAGACAATTAAATCAATTTTTTAATGATTTTCAAGGTGAACAATTGACTTTACAATGTTTTATAAATAACAATATGTCACTGCTCCCACCAAATTTGGAAATGACAAACACACAAATTTGTATGCGCTGATGTCGTCAGTGAGTTAGGTAAGACATTGAAAATGTTCGGACATTGAACACATTTACCACCCCGCAACCATTCTGCTCAGCGAATAAATAGTAAAAAAGTAAAATTGATTTGGAAAGCCAAACTAAATAATAGTGTAGGGGAATAATAAAGTCAAGACTACAATTCTCCTTTACGCCACATGCATTTTTTTTTCAAGTAAAAGTTAAAAACGTTTGTTTCGTTCAATGTGGTGTTAACCCATTTTTTACTAAATCGTTGAGATCAGTCTTTAGTCCATACACGAGTTGTAGTATTTCCTTAATTAGCCTAACACGGTTAAATTCGAAAGCGCGACACTTGTTTTTTATCTTAGGTATACCTATATGCTAAGCTAATGTATCTTAAACAGCTGTTGGCGGTGGCAGCAACGATGAATTTGAGTTTCGTAAATAGGGATTGCCATAGATGGCACTGTACCTTGGATCGATACTCAATGAGTTCTGTGCTACATGAGTCGCTGTGCTATTGTTGCTGCAACTGCCATTCGGCGATGAACTTACCACACTTCCTGTTGTGCCGGTGCTTTGTAAACTTGGAAGACCATTGTCCTGACGAATTTCGCGTGATCCGATGATACTGCCTGTAAGGCTACCTCCACCGTTTATGAAAGTCATTGGCACATTTATGGCTGAATGTTGTTGCATGTGAGAACCGGATTTGGTTGAACATGTCGTCAGATACTGTGGCGGAGGACTGTAGTGAGTGGTGTAGTCAGCGTAAGGCACATATCCGGCGGAAATGTCCACCTTAAGGTCACTATAATTCGATGTGCGGTCACCAGCTTCCTTGGCGGCGATTTTCGAAATCTGATGTTCACTTATGACGTCAGCTGGTGGTAGTTTGCGTTTCTTGCACTTGAAGTATATAATCACCAAAATGGTCAAAATCATAAGGATAGCAACTGATGAAATGCCACCCACGATTGTCATTAGCAGTGGAACACTTTCTGCAAAGACAGGGATAAAAAACACAATTAGATACAATCGAAGTCACTCCATCTAGTTGTATAGATACTTACTTTGCGCCTGCAAATTGATTTCAACCACATCGTTGCCGTAGTCGTTGACCACTGTACAATTGTACTTCCCATAATGGTACGATTGACTGTCTCTGATAATTAGCGTTGATTTAACACCACCCGGAACTGCGTCCACTAGAATTGAGTAGTCATGTCCTTCGGAAGTTATCTCGTGGCCATTAAATGTCCATGATACATGCCTAGCTCGCGGCACCGAAGTGGCATAGCACTCGATTCTTGCAGTGTCCCCAACCAGACCGTACTGGTAGCGTGACGACGTGATCATTGGAGAGCCCTTGAGGTAAACGTATGCATCGGATGATATCTCTGGGTATCCCGGAACATTAGCCTTGCAATAGTAACGCCCAGCAGTTTCATTTGTAACACTAAATGTTAGATTGGAACTACCGCCAACAACCTGTAGGGGATACCGTTTAGATATTTAGATAAGTGTAAACGATTATAGTGAACTCTCAACATACCCTATCGACGGGATGTTGAATCCACACAATATCTGGAATGGGATTCCCATCGACTTCGCAGTTAAGCGAAACCACACTTCCAATGTCTGCCTCCATGGACTGCGGACGCTGACGGAATTGCGGTCCATCTGCAATTACAAAATAGAAAATTGCTCTGTGAAACTAGTTCAGAAGACTAGCGTCATTATATCTTACAGCTTATGTCGAGAGTCTCGCTATCCTCACTCTTGCCCACTGAGTTCTGCACTTCGCACTTAACAATCGCATCATGGAATTTACGAGTAACATTCCGAATAACCTGATGTTTTTAGCAGAAAGGGGGAAAAAATAATTTAAAATTTCAAACACACATTATGGGCATGGGAACTGGGAGCCGGGAAGTAACAGCGAGACTTACCATTTCTGTTTTCTGGCCGCCGATTATTGGCTCGTCATTGATGAACCATCGGTAACGGACATCTCCAGGATTGGCATCCGCCTTGCATTCCAGTCGCACCTGTGCGAACTCGGGAATCCTACCGCCCGATAAAGCACCACCAATCACACTGACTTTAACTTTGGGAGCATATTTTACCTGCAGCAGCAGAGGAGGAGCACGGTTAGAATGATTTGTAAACTCATTTACTATGCGTTGGTATAAATTTCTCACCTCAACACGTATTTTCGACGATCGATATGTCCGGTCGGCAGTGTTTTGCGCCTGGCAGGTGAAGTTTGTATTATGGTGCTCCTTCCGCGGAGTGAGTTTCAGCACTGATTTGGCGGTAAAACGGCGCAAATCCGGCATGGGAATGACGGTGTACTCGATGTTGTCATTGATTACGTTTCCCAGGCCATCAATCCAGGTTATCTGAGGATAAAACAATGCAGTTCGTCGGGCAAATGCCTTCTTTGTTATACATACCTCAGAGGCGGGTTTTCCGCCCACGGAAATACATTCAATTTCCACCTTGCGGTCCTCAGTAGTCATGATGAAGTCACCTTGAGATATTTTTGGCGGTTCTGGAGGTACGAGCACAGTGAGGGTGGCAAACGTAGACCGTATTGCCGCTTGACCCTCAGGACCTGGACTCACCTGGCACTGATATTTCGCATCGTCATCCAACATAACCGGATAGATGTCGAGGGAGTAGTCACCCTCCTCGTCACTCCCCACCATAGAGTATCGCTCAAAACCGCTTAAATTTCGTGAGGTACCCAGGCCAAAGTCATCCTTTGTCCATTGTAAAGTGCCTTGTTTGTTTATGACACGGCAAGGAAGTGTTACGCGAGCACCTACAACAGCAGTCTGATCCTGTGGCTCCATAGCGAAACGTTGATTATTAAAGTTGACATAACCCGCATGGCCATGGGTATGTTTCCCAACAACTGCAGACGGAAGCACTGCCATTGCAACGAAAACGATGACCAGGGGTAAGGTTGAACATCCCCTGTCTTGTTTTCTTGATTTTGACACGGTGGTTCGTTTCATATTGTGTGCACAATGCACCTGGTGTACCGAGTTAATTCAATTGAAGCGCTTGCGGAGAGTGGGTGGAGTTAATATGATTTCACGCTTCTCCTTAATAGTCCGCACCAAAAGCCTGCAATTAGAAAATAAAAATAAACTATTACTTCTTTATTTTTTTGCGGTTTGCAGAAAGGTATTTCTCTTTTCTGGTTTCATTAATCCAACCAGTGAAGTACCTCATGCCGTTTTTTTGTCATTTAATTATTGTAATTTTGTTTCCTCCTAAATTGTAACTTTGCAATGCCAAACAACTTAAACCGGTTCCAGAGGTGTGAATTAAATTCTAATTATACGAAATAGTTTTGCGCTTCAAATTAGTTTTTACTTTTTTTTAACGACCCACAAAGTGTAGGGCCGCCCAACTGTGACATGGTGCGTATTGCGTATAGAAATGGTGAGTGTTAAGGTTTATTCTTTTCTCCATAAAATAATATGGGAATCTCTGCCGTTGAACGAGATTACCTTCTGCTAGGAGGGTGGTGGTGGTAATACTTGTATTGAAGAGTGCTGGACAATAGCCTCCTGCTGTAACAATTACCCTGAAAATTCTGCTATCAAATGCTTGCCAAAGACAATAGAAGAAAGTTTCAGTAAGAAATAGTCACATCGTATATTGCATGGCCATGGGTATATTGTTGCTTCTATTTTTTGTTACATTTAAGTTTAGAGCGAAGCACATGCTTTTGGGTTTTGGTGTAGAGAAACACAGAAACGTGTATAGTTTGTACGAACTATTAAGTTACGTCTTCAAGATTTTCCTTTAAAATCGAGCGCTTTTCGACTTTTCATTTCTTTGATACTCATAGAAACATATTTTCGTTTGACAACAATTTTAAGAAAGTTTAATAAGAAAAAATGACTTCGGTTTTAACTTAAAATTCAATAAATTGTCTTCAGATAAAACCCAAGGAAACACTGCAAAATCTTTAAAATATTTCTGTATTCGATGGAGATTTTTTCATTCCCCTAGTTTATTTTCTACAGTCTAGAGATGTGCATATTTTTGCAAACTCGCATATCTAGCCAGGAGCTAAAAGCTGACGAGGTATCTATTTATAATAGGTCCTCGTACGTGGCGACCTTTTAATTTTGCTTTCGAATTTAATTTCAATTCTTAATATACTGACTTTGAATTTGACCTTTCCATCGTCCACAGGGACATAAGAAAAACACAAACATACCAGTGTAGAAGGTAAATTGGTTTGAGCCTAGTGTCAAGGTAAACCCTCCTTCGTGGGTTTTCCCTGACCTCAGTTAAATTTATAACACTATGCTTCAGCTTAGTTTTCAAGTTAAGGTTTTTTTATTTTTTTAATTAAATTTGTTTTTATCAGGAAAGTTTTGATTTGGAAAAGTTATAATTGCGAAGCAAGACTTGAAAAATACACATACAGATATAAAGAATCTTTCATTAGCGACTTGACAAGTTCAAACTTTCAGTGTGAACACACCCTTAAACCGATTACCGCACTGTCAATGTCAAAATATTAAATTAAATTAACATTTTCATCATGGTGAAGTACACGAAGGAACAACGTTTACAAATAGACAAAATTTACTACCGAAATTCGGTCACAACTTTAAGAGCGTTAACGCCAATTTTTGGCCGTAATTTTCGTCCTAGTAGACAAGCAATTCATAGTCTAGTGAAAAATTTTGAGTCAGAATATTCGCTGATGTTGCCGTGCCGGTGAGAATACGTTTTGCCCGAAGTGTGGAGAATATTCCTGAAAATTGGCCGCCTGCCAAATCAGTCAATTTCACGGCGTTCTCGAGAATTGGGCCCCTCCCAGACCACATTATGGCGAATTTTGCTAACGGATCTTGGGCTACACCTTTACCAGATCAAGCTGACTCAAGAACCAAAGCCACTTGATCATATGCAGCGTTACCGATGGGCGACATTTCTGCTCTCGGGACGCATGGTGACCACATTTGAAAATAAGTGCTTTTTGGACCCTTTTCTCAAAAACGAGCGACAATTGGACGCATTTTCATATAAATCTTAATCTTAATAAATTTCAGATGGAATTTTAAAATTACAACACAAAAATTGTCAAGCCCACAA
Source organism: Portevinia maculata (assembly GCA_949715645.1). NCBI lineage: Eukaryota > Metazoa > Arthropoda > Insecta > Diptera > Syrphidae > Portevinia > Portevinia maculata. Next base: position 2,625,790 of record OX454526.1, on the reverse strand, counting down.
CAAAATGCACGTTTTTCCTCAGAAAAGAATTCTAGGAATGCGTGTTGCATAATTGTCGTACCAAAAGAAATACAAAAATCTTAAAAAATCGTAATCCCTACCGCGACACAGGGACCTTCCATTTGTTGAGAAAAGAACTATTATTTTATTTTATTTTTAAAGTATTAAATTTGAGGTCCTTTTACTTAGAAAACGAAATGTTATTTTTATAATACTCGTTCTGTGCTAATAAGTGATTCTTGATTGAGAAAATGAACTGATTTTTTTTTTGTTTTGTTAGTAACTGAGCGTTTTTTCAAAGAATGAACTTTTTTTAGTTATATTTTGCTACTATGTATAACTCAAATTTTTGCGTTAAGAAAATGAAATTTAATTTTTTATTCTTGTACTACCTATTTTGTTAAAGTTTCTTTTAATAAGAAAATAAACTGTTTTGTTTACGTTTTTGCTAGTAGGTACCTAACTTGAAGTCTCTGTTATTAACAAATCAAGTGATATTTTTTTACTTTTGTACTGTTAATTTATGTTTCTCTCCTTAAAAAAATGAAATGTTCCTTTTACCTGAAGTTGAATTAACCAAAAAATTTAATTGTGATTTCTTTTTATGAATCACTTTGTTTATGTAAATTATAACTTTACCTACATAAATGTTAAATTTTTTTTTTTAATAAAATGAAAACAATATAAAAAAACATGTATACATTTTGTTGATTCCTTCTTTGTGATTGTGGGACGCATTTTTTGGCTCGGGCGACATTTTTTGGTGACATTTTCAAATTGGCCATCGGTAACGCTGTCATATGAAGCGACGTACTTTTTCGAATTGGGCTTGTAATGACCCATTATCAACCGTATGCAAAGCGTACTGTGTTTTTTTTTTAATGTGCTTTGTCATGAGCTAGTACCAATCTACCCTTTTGCATCTTATCTCAAATAAATGGAGGGAAGAAAAAAAATATAGTAAAAGAACAAAGCGCCTTTATGTGCTGGTACATAGAGCTTTTTTTTTCTTGCAAAACGGGAAGATCGCCTGACATGTGCTGTTACCAATGCGCTTGGCGAGGTTCGGTATGGTAATTGCATTTGCAGAAGTTTAGTTAGATCACAAATTTGACGGCATCAGTACGTGACAAGTTTAAGTCTTTGAAATTATTCCTCTTTTGCGGTCGCTTACGAAAAACAAAAGTTAACGTACGTTGGTAATTCACTTGACCGGCACCTGACCGGTGTAATTATAAAAGTTTAAATCGTGTCGCGGTCATCCACGCCTAACAAAAGCCCCCGTGAGATTTCAATTAATCCTGATAGAGCGGTCCCCAGAGGTAATGGGATGCATTTTTTTTTTTGGTGTTCACCAATGCAAGAAATTATTTTTTTTAGTGGGACCAAATGAGGATCCAAGATATCCTAAATTATTGCGAATCCAAATTACCATACGGAGCTAAGAAGTGCATTCCCCAACACCCAGCTTACGGGGCACACGCGCTCGCGTACCACCTTGGGTTTGGATCCCATTAACCCTAGAAAGATAATGTTATATCCTTTAAACTATAAACCGCATTATGTTGGCTGCTTAAACTAACTCAGTGGGTGGTCGGAGCTTACCCACAAAGGTCGTGGCCCGACGGTAAGTACCTGCGGTAACAAGTTATAGCTATGCCGTACTTCTGGGGGCGTGTGTCACGTGTGCCATTCTTTAATTTAATTTAATCGTATATAATTTAAAATTAATAAAACTTATTAGTAGACTTATTTTAAACCGAAAAATAAAAATTTGGCAACTATTATGAGTTAATGTCAATTTTAAGGTTCCTTTAAAATATAAGTTGTTTTTTGTTGATTTGTAATGGGGTTTAAGTTTTTTGTTTTTATTGTTTTAATTAATATTTATTTATACTAAATCATTTATTTATTTCTCTTAGTATGAACTACATAAATAAATAAAACGTTAATATTTTTTAAAAAGTTCAAAGGTTTCATTAAATACACTACCAAAGTGCCATACGTCTCTGAGACGTATGATTATCTTTTACGTCATAAAAAATATGATTATCTTTCTAGGGTTAAGATCCCCAACGATTTTTTTTTTGCCAACTTCCCATCCCAATTCATTCAAACAAAGACCGACAAAAAAAACGAAATCATCTGGAAATAAAAGAGATATATTTGTACTACAATTATTCTGAAGCGAAACTTAAATTTATTAGCAAATTCATTATTTAATTACGGTTTTATGTGCTAGTGTTTTTTTGGTGCATTATGGGGAGGGGTATCGCGAATTTAGAGGGGAAAAGTGTCAACGAAGGGAGTACATACTTTGATATCAGCAGGCCTGCCGAAGGAGATGGAAACAGGTACGTACCATTTGATTTGTTAAGCTCATACATATGAGGAGCCCATATAATTTCTTGAACTAGTAGTGCACCAGGAATAACGTTATTTTGTGTTTTTTTAATATTATGTCAATGTTTCCTTCTTAAATTTGGCTCGCTTTAGTATACTTAAATTACCTAAACACATACAGTTATTTTCTAAGCTCAATTTTTTTTTCCTTAATATACCATGAAATACTTAAACTAACTTAAAGTGTATAGTGAAGTTAATTTAGAATGATGGAGATATCATGTGTTTTAATAATTTATTTTATTGCGGTTAAATAAATTTCTTATTTAAAGATGGATAATTAAGTGTTATATTATGATCCTATGCACCGTTGTTGTTTAAAGATATAGTCGTGTTCGATTTGGACTTTCGGAGGAAAATGTATGTGTTCCGAAAAGCATCTGGTAGGGAGGGTAAAGTAAGAGACGTTTTAGCTGGTCTCTCAAGGGATGATTTTTGGTTGAGATATAGATATAGAAAAGTGGGTGACATCTTCACTGTGAACGGCAGCGAGGTCTTGGTCGATTCAAAGAACTCCCCCATTCCGACGAGCTAAGCAAAAGAATAGCAAGGCGTGCTACCCGCATCCGGCTCAAGACCCGGTCCAACCTGCTCAGCGAAGTGTCGTTACAGGCTCAGGACATGATTGAAGAAACTGAAGAATTTCATCGCCAAATCATCTTCAGCGATGAAGCGCACTTTTGGTTAAACGGCTTCGTCAATAAAGAAAATATGGACAGGTGAGAACCATCATGTGCTTCATGAAACAGCACTTCATCCCCAAAAAAACACTTTTTGGTGCGGTTTTCATACCGGTGGCGTCAATGGGCCGTTTTTTTTGTCGATGAAAATTACCGTCACATTACGGTAAATCATATTCGCTACAGAGACATGTTGCAACGTTATTTCTTAGAGCAATTGCATGAATTAGACATCAGTGATATGTGGTTCCAACAAGACGGTGCCAGAAGCCACACAGCAGGTGCAACAATCGAGTTAATGAAGTCTCAGTTCGGTGAATGTGTTATCTCGAGAAACAGACCCGTCAATTGGCGGCCAAGATCGTGTGATTTAACGAATCCAGACTTTTTTGTATGGGGCTACATTAAATCATTGGTCTATGCCAACAAGCCTGCGACGTTAGAGGAGCTCAGAGCCAATATTGAACGAGAAATAGCGGCCGTATCTGCCAATATATGTGCGGCCGAGTCATCGATAATTGGGTTCAACGTATCAACTGCTGCATACGTTCGCGTTGGTGGATATATGAACGAAGTCGAACTTCATTCATAAATGTTTTGATAGTTATTCAAGCCAATTCATTTTTTTTTTTTTTTTAGATGTTTCAAGTAGTTTGCATTTAAATTAAAAAAAGAAGTTGTCAAGTCCTTAATGAAAGACCCTTGATATATAATGTGAACACAAGAAAATATAGGCTCACACCAGTTCATTCAGCTCGCCAAAACTTGACCAAATTTATGACCTGAAATCTTGCCAAATTGGCATCAAAACAATACTTTTTGATATGGTCCGGCACCTTATGAAGCATTTAATATCAAACAAAGTTTAAGACGAAGTCGATTATTTGAATATATTGTCCTGAAGAGTACATAAGCATTCTGAGTCATAAATCGTCGCACTTCATTTCAGATTTTAAAAGAAAATGGGTTCCATGCAATAGAATAAATATACTAGATTCTTCCTTGAATATTGCGAGTGACTTCACGTTTTGGAGTTTACCAAAAGTTCCGAACAATCCAAACGTCGTAAAACCGAAGAAATAAAACTATGACCTGACATATGTTACTCTAATAAGCTAACGTTTGTCTGGACAAAGAGAAATTGCAAACATTGTAAACGACACGTTCCAGTTTCTTAACCCCTTAGGACCATTTGCTACACAATGATAGTTAATGTGCAAAGTCATTCAAAATCTAACCATGCCAGTTAACAAGCCCTGTCGGTCAAAGCCAAGAATCTACAATATTATAAAGAAAATATGTTCTGTCGTCTTATAAAGCGTACAGTCTGCAAAGCTGAACTAATTTTTTAAACTTGTCACTCCGACAGTTGCTGGATAAAATCCTCAAGAGTTATTTGTAAGTTTAAAGGTCTCGTTATCTTCTTTTTTTTATAATATGCCCGCACTAAAGGGATTTAAAAAGGGTCCCCCCCTTTAATGTAATAGCTACACAGCGCGGGCGTTAAGGAAATTAGGGTGAGAAGAAAAGGAGAGATGCCGATGCACGTTGTTTTTGAATGTTTGTAGGTTATAATGTAAAGGAAAAACAATGCAATGTAGAAGAGTATTTCAAATTCGTTTTAGAAAAAAATCGGGCATTAATGACTTCTCTGGTCGAAATCAATAAAGGTGAGAGTCCAAATGAGTCCAGCATTTTTGCAACATCCTTAATACAAATGTCAAATACTCTCTTGCGAACGTCTGACAAACATCCAAGAGTATCAACTGTCATGAGAAGCTTCTCAAATTTGCCGTTTGGATTCGGCGTAAAATTGTAGGTCCCTTCCACTTCGCAAAGAAAGTGGTTGGAGAAGCTAGGTTTTAGGCCCTCTATGGGCCGTTAATGCCTAATATTTATTTATTTTAATACAAATACTTATTTTAGGCACAATTTATTCATATGAACCTTAATGCCATCTATCAACGCAGAAATGGTGGAAATTTCGCTGAAACAAGCACCTTCTTGGAGAGCAATGGTTAAGCTGATTGGAACAAGTTTTAATTGAAGCTTCTTCTTCCCTTACGCGAGGTTATGATCACGATACAGATAGCATAACGCCCCCATTTCACTGCATCCCTACTGGTCCACCGGTGGGGTTCACCGATTCGACATCAATTAGCACTGGGAGGCTTTCCGGCTTCGAATAACCTCATGCCGGGAGCCAAACAAATGTGGAATTTGCTGCATTTGTGATTTTTTACGAATTTGATACGTGCATGCTCCCATTATTGTGAGTGATCTGCAGTCATGTCAAGCCATGGATTTGCATGCACTCTTGCGGTACAGCTTTAAGATGTTAAATTTGTCGGTAGGCTCACCTGGAAGATAAAATTTTCTACATTTGATTTATCGCCTTATACTGCGAGCGCTGTTTTTTGCGGGGCGCTGCAGTGATATTCTTAGCCCGTCCCTGTATGGGAAGAGGTTGTAATAGGCACAGCTGAAAATATTGCTTCTAGCTAGAAGTGTGGCCAAAACCCAGGTTTGTCGATTCCGCGTCGGTCTCACGAACCGATCATATCACAAACACAACTCAAGTTTTGGACTTGGATCAAAACCCTATAAGGTTTAGCTCCACAGTCAATTTCAAGCTCACAAACCTTCCGTGCCAATATCGATTAAGGAGTCGTAAAAGGCGACTAAGGGGAGAAATCACATCCAGGCAATATGTTTTACTATTCATGTGAGTCTAGTGACACAGAACAGTTCACATCTTGAAACTGCCCAACATGTGTGGATGCAAATCCGTGGGCTGAAACAACAGGATATCGCCGCAGTAGTACAACAATAATCAATAATGAGAGCATTCATGTGATGAAATAGTTAAAAAAAAAACATAGGGACGGGCTACAGTCCGCTTGGACGAACTGTTGGATACCCTATTCTTATTCCTATCCCTCATAAGTGGGCGTGACAAAAGTCTAAGTATGGTTGAATTGTTAAGAACGCTCTACATATTTTGTTATATAACATTTAAAGGATTTTATCGAAAAAAACGCTACCTAGCTCAAACTTGGGTGTTTCAATAAAATTGTTTTATTTAATTGTGGGCGTGTCAGTAGGCGGATTTAAAAAAAAATAACACATGAACATAAAGGGCCCCTAGAGAGTATATATTATAAATTTCAGCTCCCTAGCTCACTTTGAATTTTCAAAAAAAAAAAATGTGGGCGTGACAGTGGGCGGATTTTGAAAATATTTACACATGAGCATAAATTGCCCATAGAGAGTATATATTAGAAATTTCAGCTCCTAGCTCAAACTTTGGATTTTCAAAAAAATTGTTTTATTTATTTGTGGGCGTGTCAGTGGGCGGATTTTGAAAATATGTATACATGAGCTTAAAGGGCCCCTAGAGAGTATATATTAAAAATTTCAGCTCCCTATCTCAAATTTTGGTTTTTCAATAAAATAGTTTTATTCTTTTGTGGGCGTGGCAGTGGGCGGATTTTGAAAATTTTATATCCCGAGCAGTTTTAGGAGTCATATATAAAAAAATTTCAGCTTTCTAGCTCAAAATGCGATTTTTTCCAAAATTTTGTTTTTTTGAGTTTGTGGGCGGATTTTAAGAATTCGTAAACTTGATTATTTCGGGACCCTAGAGAGTATATGGTTAAAATTTCAGCTCTCTAGGTCCAGTTTAAAGGCCTAATTTTTGCCGACGGACGGACGGACGGACATGGCTAGATCGACATTATTATCGATGCTGATCATAAATATAGTAACTTTTAGGGGTCTACGGGCAATATTAAGGTATGTTACAAACTATGCGTCAAAATTAATATACCCCTAGAATAGGGTATACAAATAACCAAGCCTAAAAACTACTGGATCACACATATGCAACGCCAACAGGATTTGATAGGCAGTTATGAAGTGATACGAAAACGGGAAGACTGCCACTATTAATTAAAGTCGAGTCAGCAAGCCTCACATACGGACCAGTAGGGATGCAGTAAAGTGGGAGGGTTATGATCCCTTAAATCCTGATTCCTGATCGTGACTTTGCGGTTAAGGCAGGAGAAGAAGATTGATTAAGGGCAGTGTAGACAAACGTAGACTTCTGTTACAACCCATACAATTTAGTCGGCGAAAACGTTCGTGGAATGGGCAAACACCCTTTAATCTCCTCAATAGAGGGCAAAACTAAGCTCATCATCTATCCAAACCGATCCAAAGGAGAAAGCTATATCTAAAACAGTTGCCGACAGTCCGGAAGTGAGTAAAGTCATTGTGTCTATGAATCGCAGTTCATTAGTTGGAAATATAGAGCGTCACCGTCATCGTCAGATTTTCAGGAATCAAAGTTTGAGCTAGGGAGCTGAAATTTATAGTATAGACTCTCCCTTGATGCTCATGTGTATATTTCGATAACAAACTTCATTAAACTTAAAAAAAAACGTAATAACAAAATATGTAAATAATACCCCTTTAACAATTCGCTAACACAAAGTTGTTAACCATCTCAATGCTGCAGGAAGCAAACAACATCGCTTCTACTAATGATGAAAAAGTTCAGCTACTAGCTGAATCGTTTTTAACAAACCACACTTTTGAGAATACAAACTCGATTTTGTCAACAGAAAGAAAAGTCGAAAATGATATTGTTGTTTTAAATGGTAGACAGATCACACTTCCCACAAATGGACTAGTTTCAACTGAGTAAATAGTTGCAAAATCATCCACAGGCCTAGTACTGCTAGATATTGAAAAAGCATTCGACACCGTCTGGCACAACGGCTTAATTTATAAGCTTATTAACTGTGATTGTCCGCTCCACTTAATTAAAATCTTACAGAGTTTTTTATCCGACAGAAAGTTAACTGTATCAATCAGAAATAGCCTGTCTGTATGGAAATCAATCCCAGCTGGCGTTCCTCAAGGTTCTGTATTAGCCCCAACTCTATTTAATATATACACTGCGGATTTTTCAAATTTTTCCAACTGTAATATAGCAATGTATACTGATGATATAGCTCTGTTTAAATCTCATGAGAACCCCGCTCAAAACGCACTCAATGAAATCTTAGAATACTACAAGCACTGGAAGATCAAAATGAATGTGGGCCAGAGTCAAGCTATCTGTTTCACTAGAAAAAGAAAGATTTGTTTCCTGCCTGCAAATTACGACTAACGGCTTGCGATATCCCTTGGGTTGACTCGGTCAAGTTTTTAGGAATACCTAGACAACAAGTTAACCTTTGCCCTTCATATTGCGAATATTTGCAAAAAGATGAAAATTACAATAAAAACGTTGTATCCGCTTATAAACAGAGGTTCACTGCTGAGCAAGCATAATAAAATGACCATCTACAAGGTGATATTTCAGGCACTTATAATGTACGGTTCGTCATTATTGGGAAAGTGCGCCTATATTCACATTAAAAAGCTCCAAGTCATGCAAAATAAACTATTTAAAATGATTTTAAAACATCAATGGCACTTTTCAACAATGATATTGCATGAACAAGCCGGAATTATGCAGGTCACTAGGAAAACTGAATTTCTTTACTTTATGTGTAGCGGACTATTATTTATTTATTTGCTTATTTATTTATTTATCTTTTAATATTTATATTTATTTATTTAACATAATTACAGTCCCTGGCCAAATTATTAGACGCACTGTAGTTTTTTAATATTTTTATGTGTTGCACGAGTTTATATCCAATATTTTTATATTTAAACGTTATAATGTGTTTTATTTAGGAGATTTTGTAAATGATTCCATTTTGTATTTATTTTTGACGTGTTGCATTACAGTGTTAACCAATTGATACGGGAACGTAAACAAGTACAAACAAAGTACAGAGAACCTTACAGTGCGTCTAATAATTTGGCCAGGGACTGTATATAATACTAGGGGTCGCCCCTTTGAAAAAAAAGTCGACTGTTATACATATTAATCGGAAAATTAAATTTTTCGACATTGCATTCTCTGATTTCACATGATATAAAATTTTTACGGCATTTTCAGGTAACTTCAAGCATTTTCAAGTAACTTAAAGTAACTTCAACCATTTTCAGGTAACTTCAAGTACCTTCAAGCATTTTCAAGTAACATCAAGCACATCCAAGTAATTTTAGGTATGTTCAACCATTATCAAATACATAACATGCACAGCAATGTTGTTGTTGGTAACTTCAAGTATTTTCAAGCATTTTCAAGTAACTTCAAGCATTTTCAAGTAACTTCAAGATATAAAATTTTTCCATTCCGATTGGCAGATTATTGCCTCACACAGCAATGTTGTTGTTGTTGTTGTTGTTGTTGTTGTTGTTGTTGTTGTTGTTGTTGTTGTTGTTGTTGTTGTTGTTGTTGTTGTTGTTGTTGTTGTTGTTGTTGTTGTTGTTGTTGGTGATGTTGTTGTTGTTGAATTTCATCCAATTCGCTTCATTTTACCTGCTGTAATTCATAATGTGTGTTATTTATGTGGATAATTTTTGTATTGTGCACTTCTTTGTATTGTCCCATACCCAAATATGTATAGTGTTGGCATATCTATGAGACGTATAATAGCAAAAATGGGTGGAAACACGTTATAGGCAACTCCGTATTAATATATAGATGCTTTCAGTAGTTATTTTTCTTTCCTCACTATGGTATTAAGTAAGACATAAAAGAATCAAAATATTTATATGAAGGTTTTTTTTCATAATTTTTCCTTCAAAGCTCTAACAAAACAATGCATAATTTTCTAACAAAATATAAATTTTTCAGTTATAAGATCAGACTTAACGATCAAATCTCTGTGCAAGCTGTGCAAATATTTCAAAAAATGCAATGTTATTTATGATGAAAACAACAAAATATCTATCTATCTATCTATCCAACAAAATATGTAAATAATACCCCTTTAACAATTCGCTCACACAAAGTTGTTTACCACCACCTTCATAAAACGTTGCCTTAACAAAGGTTTATTCTGCTACGCCCACCTTCTGGCGTTATGGTACATTTTCAAATTTAGAATATAAGAATTTGTTGGAAGCAAAAAATGATCCGGATTCTAACCCCAATGTCCCACCCACTTCAGGGGAAAGGAATATGGATAGGGCATCCTACAGTTTGCCTAAGCGGACTGCAGCCTTTCCTCTTGTTTTTTTTTACCTTCATTTACGAGTCTCGTGAGTAGTGGTCTCACAACGGCGCTTTAGCGCCAATTGCGTGTTCCTAGTGGGAAGATGGGAGCCAGCCACTTTACTGACCCACCTATAGCTATGCAATGATAAAAAAATGTTATAAAGCACACTTTTTACTTTATTTTGAAAATTCATTTTAACCGTTTCATCTCAGCACGTATCAAATTAGCGCCAACTACGAGTCCAACAGCAGGAATTTCATGACAGTGTCAATTACATAAACCTAAAAAGGTTAAGAGCAAAATATAAAGTTACCCATTGGCATTGTTGCAAAATAATTAAAAAAAAAAGCGAAACAGGATCCGCTTTCTCTTCGAAGGGTTGCTGCGTATTGTGCAAGTACATGCTGAATTTTGATACGTGCCAGTGGCAGGTGACGCCTGAAAATAAATATCTAATATTGCACCCTCGAAATCAAAGCATGTGTCACTTAATTACAACTACCCTTGGCGTCCACTTAAATGACTCTCAAAGTAGCTAGGATAGCATATTTAAGGTCCGCTTTAGAAAAACGTGACTCACTTATTTAGATCTCTACAAATTACACGCCTGTTCGGAATTGATGACTACTCTTATAAAGCAACCTCCTCCAGTCCGGAGTCCTGAAGACAAAAGGTTATAGCACAAAAAACAACCTATGTAGGTATATGTGCCTTGAGGAGATTTTTTAATTGCCACCAGGTATACAATACATATCTCACATAAATAGGCATGTATGTACCTACATAAGTGATTGTGCTAAACAAAGGGTCTGCATGAATGAGTCAGTGGGGTCGTGAGTCAAGTAGTCCACCCTAATTCGTGTATAAATTCCACAGCCTCGCCAACATCCTAATTTTAATTATTATTCTTTCCTATTTTATTTTCTAGTTCCTGTACACTGTGTATTGTGCATACGCCCTCATCTTGGGGTGGTCCTCTATGGTCTCTCAATTGAAATCAGACATGCCTAATTAGAGGAAATTTTCTGTTAGTCGCTCACTTCAATTAACGCATTTTCTCTACAAGCGAGTTATTCCCATTAAATGCAGCCATACAGCTGTACGAATCGAACTCCACGAGAATCCGGAGAATTGTCTTCAATAATGAATAGAAAGAATTCCATTGTACACTTGTCCTACAGCAGCTAACCTAACCCTTTGCCTCAGTTTGTTTGTTTCGACGGTATAGCGCGTTTTTATAGTGTATAGTGTTCGTCTCTACAAATGAACGAACTTCTGCCAAAAGTGCATTCCGTTGGATTCCCAAACTTTATGTGCATACAAAGCCATAGACAAGTACATAAAGTTCTCGTGGCGCTGACATAACGGTTTGTGCAGTATACAAGTACTTTTACTTGTACTTCGATACCCGTCGATTCGTTTCAAAAATTTTATTTTTAGACGCAAACAGTGTTTCGTTATTGATGGAAGAGTTTCGAGAGTGAGGGTGGCTTACATAATGCATTCAATGCTATTAGAGATACCTACTACCCCTAGATTCGAATCTGTTAACGACCGTATTATTTTTTTTTCTCTTTTATAGCTAGAATCTTTTTTTGTTTTTGTTCTCCTTCCCTACCTTCACCCTGTTTCCTACTCTTTCACTGTGCAACACTGGAGTCGGGAGGAGGTTGATTTGAATCCATGTGATGACAAAAGTTTTATAGCACTCATTTCATAATATTTAGTTTCCCCTTGTTGTATTCCACCCTATCCGGAACGTATTCCTCCCCAATATAGTTCGCATATAAATCGAACTTACCCCCTGCCAAGGTTTATGTCTTTGCTTGTGCCACAGCCACCCCCAACGAAGTACGTATACAAAGTGAAATGACTGAATGAATGATATGGAAGGATGAACGAATGACTCATAAAATAAAAAATATAACGACGGCAAATTTGAAGCAAACATTTTTTCAAAAAAAAAAAAATAGGTATATACAGCACCCACAAAGTATCTTCAAACGTTGTCGGGGCTTTAGCAAGTTTACGAGCTCAGAGGGGAGTTTTAAAACCAAAAAAAAAAAAAATCTTTATCGCACTTGTCTCATGGCTTTATAACAAAATTGTGGTTTAGGCACTTCGCCAAAGAAACAGATGCCATTTAACCGTCCTAACTATCAAATTAATAATGCCGAACGAAAATCAATAAAAACTTATCGACAACTGCAAATGATAATTACACTTCCGACCCGGCAACTATTAATAGCCAAGACGGTACCGCCTCCGCAGCACGAAAGGGGGTTGTGTCGTGTGAACTGCTAAATGACAAGCATAATCCGATTACATATAACCAAATAACGTGACACGCAAATCGATGCTCTCTTTATGACAGCTGACAGTTTGAAACTCGCGCGAGCTTTGACAGTTCTCAACACACTTACTGAATTTGAATCACGTTCTTTGCTTTTTGTTTTGATCTCCTTCGATGCGATTCGATTCGATTCATCAACAGCACCCAGGTGCTATGGATAGTGGTTGCTACAGGTACGTATTTTATTGATTTATCGCTCTGGAGCTGTGGCCGTGCATTTTATGAGCAGAACACCTGTTTTCGTTACTCGTCTTCGTTTGGTCCGAATGGTCTTTTATTCCCGTTTTATAGAGCGCTTGTAGCTAATTTTATTGAATTTTCGTTTGGTGGTTGCTTGGCGATTTAAGGGCGTATTAAAGGAATACAGATGGAATCTTCATCTTCATCTTCATCTTCACCCAATATACAATGTTCCATGTAATCGTGGTCGTTACGCCAAACTTGTAATGGTTGTGGTGGCTCCATCGGACGGTTGGGCATATTCTACGGATTTCTATAATGCTCGTCGTGTCGGCATCAGTTGTATGACTTCTTTTCACGACTTAAAAACAACAATGAATGAGGCAAAAGAAAAGGAACGAAGAGGCCAGTAGAACTGGTCTGTTTCTTGTGGTGCGGTTGAAAAAAAAAATCCAATCACAAAATTGAACACCTGATATTTTTATGTATGTCATTAAAAACCAAAAGGGGCACTTTTTCGGTCCCGGCTTTCCCTTGTGTGTCGATAAAATGAAAACTTTTTGTTAATTTAAATTCGAATCCTTTTGTGTATCCCTAAATCATGCAATTAACATCTCATTTTCATGTTATTTAAATGCGTGTTCGGGAAAGACCATTGATTTGCGTGCACGTAATCCTTCAGGTTGATTTGATTTTTTCCTCGGTCTGCATAGGCTAGGCATATAGAGCCTGCATATACAGGAAGCGACACTTAAGGTGTATGTATAAAGTTGCCTGCCTCTAGGGCAAACTCCTTTGCCCTATTTGAGAATTTGTATTTTCTGTGGAAGAGGAAGACTTCCTTTTGCCTTAAGCAATACTTCTTCGTAGACGTCTGTTGTATTATTTGACACTGACATAACGTCCAAAGATTTCTCTTGAAATTCAAAAAAGCCTTGCGTATATGTACCACATTCAAATTCAAGTACCTACAATAATTCGTTGTCGTCTCAGCATGATGAGATACTTAAGCCATCTAACAAAAGGATTGACGGCAGTCACGTGACTTGGGTGTATAGATCTAAAATCTGGAGTGTATCTCACTTTGTTTTTTATTTTATCTCACATCGCCCATTGTTTAAGGAAGAATGTCCTCGTTATAAAGAAATATCGGAAAAATGGATGTTATTCCTCCGCAGGTATGCCACGAACATCAATTCAAAGTGTAGATATGATTGAGGAAATAATTTTATTACGTAGCATGCATACTTAATTCCTTTTATAAAATATAGGAATTATTGACGAAACGTCTGTCAAATGTCTGTTTCATGACTTTGCTATTAAAGGCTTGGATATCATTTTTATTTCAAATAAATGTTGCCCATGTTTCCATTGAATCTCTCTAATGCCCAAAACACACGTGCAGAATTTCAGTATGCAGTACTGCTGCTCTAGCATTAATATGTCTTCTCGTCTATTCAAATATGTGTGTTGTATTTTCTCTGCATACAAAATTCTGCACATGTATTTTGGCTAAGGCCTTCTGCACACGAATCGTCTCCTCCTCAACGCCTATAGATCCCCAAATGAATCGATTTTCAAACGTATTTTAAGCTCCTTATAACAAACAATTTCTCGTTGCGAGAAACGTTAAATTTTTCTCATGTTCACCACAAAAACAAAACTATTCTGTGGCGACGATTTGTTCCTTTCTGGAATTATATAAGTGGATAAGTGGAATTCGGGTGCTTTTTTTTAATCAGGTTTGCACACCTGAATCAAGTTGCTACAATTAAATTTATAGAAATACACCCCCAAAATCTAGCACCTAATGCAAAGGAATTTTTTCACAGAAAAAATTTGAAAAAATGGTTGCTTTGAAAATCTTAGCACGATACAATTATCAATCCAACGGAGAAGTGTAAAAGTGGCTGCAGTCCATTGGCGCTATTTAGAGGTAGATGGCGCATACTCATACTTACTTGAATTATTTCTCTTTGTGAACATTTTTTATGCATTCGAGTGTCATAAATTCTTGCTTTTCTATTAAATCAGCGAAAGCGCATGGTCATAAGCCAAAACTAACCTCTTTAAACTTAAATTTTGCAATCAAACTGTGTATTAATCAACATTGTATAATCCAAAGATCCAAACTAAACGTAAGAATAAATTATAATTTAAATATTAACTTGAAATTGAAATTGTGATTATTTAGGAAATTTTAGCATTGAATAAACTTGCTCAAAATTCGGAAACAGATCTATCTTTTACTCGGATTAACACCGTAAAATATCAAGAGACACAAATTTAGCTTAACTTAACGGGCTCCGGACCCGTGAAGAGTATCTGCCTTCCATCCTCGGCATAATCTCGGGCACGTTACTTCCAGTTCTCCAGACCAAGCGCTCTGGCACTGGCATCCGCGATGGCCTGGCCTTTAAAGCTGAGGTTCGTTTTTCCTTGCCTCCTCAAAGAAGCGGCCTGGGAGTCGAAGATCCTCTTTGCTGGAGCATTATTTTCCAGCTGTGTCTCTTGATATTGGATGGAATATACCTTTTACATCTGCTCAGTCCCCTCAGGTTAAGACGCTCGGTCCCATGTGTCTGCTACCTGGAGTCAGACAAAACGGAATCACAATGCAACTGCGAATTTCCAGCTTTTACGAGAACTATGTTGAATATCCTAGGTAAAAACTTCCAGCCATATTAATAACAAAAACACTATCCACTCTTTAACACACTAGTTAGCTGGCACACGGATAGCGAACCTGTCCATATGATAACTTTTCTGATTAATAAAAATATGTTTTCCCCGTGTTAGCTGTTTGCTCTTTATCACTTACAACACGGCAGCACTTTACCAAATTATACTCAAAAATCGAGTGTATCTGCCATATTTCATCATTTGGCACTCATGTCTGTGTATTCCGTTCCAATAGACAACGCATTATGAAAGAGTAATATGCCCAAATGGGAGACAGTGTTCTCTCTCATCCTCTCAATGTTTCCACACATGCATGTGCAGTGTATCCTCTCAATTTGTGAATGCATGAACTACAATCTGAGAATGTGTGAAGTTATCCGCTCTCTATACGCCGAATTCGGCGAGTTAAGTTATACACTCATTACCACATGTCGGTGAAAACTAACCCAAGTTTATTAATAAGAATTATGAGTTAACAGATGTGCTAGTGCTAACTCGCCGCTTTTCATTGTTTATTAATACGGGGGTTAGTTTAGTTAAATGAGATATTATAGCTCAATAGTCTCCTTAGCCTCGATAGGGAAACTGGCAGATTTTCTGACAACTGCTAATGCTCATCGCTTGCTTGTAGGTAGCAAACGAGCAACTGTACTGAAGTTCAGTGGACATAAGGTCTAAGTGCTTGTTGTCTATCAATGACCCCAATTTTAACAAAATCGTTCCAATCGCGTTACCAACTTGGAGTGATTTGTGATAATTGTTGCCGTATGTACACATGAAATCAATGCCTATGCCGATATCCCACGGTCAAACGTTGATCGAAAACCATCCAACCACTATGCATAATGCTATCATATATCCTTTTTCATGGATACCCCTAATTTCAACTCCCAAAAATCTATCCCACGAATATTTGGCATTATTTTATAACCGAAAGAAAAGTCTCCATTCAAAATCGACGCGGTAAAATGCAATTTGAATAAAATATGAATTTGCGCCAGCAATTATTTATATTTTTGATATCCTTTCATCATCCTTGTTTTGCCGTTTCGAGATCCCGCGAAATTGCCGAAATTAAGTAAATATGTTCTGTTGAAGTGGAAGAATGCTGTAAAGGTTTCGCAGTAGTCAATTTTTCTTTTTTTCTTTTAGGAAAAGCGAACCTAAAATGAATGAAACAAAGCCGACTCCAGATGTTAGGCTCATTCCCTAGCCTAACTTGTGCTTTATAAAACAGCAGAAGCTCTTTCGTGGTAAAGTAGCACTTTGCTCTGAAAATGTAACTCAATTTTACGAAAGTAGTTTTTGCTATATTAGATAAGTGGTTGTGCCGAGTTCACTGTAGCACAACGAAGATGCATGATCTCATTAAAAATAATATGCCGGCCGTGCATATGATTGATTTTGACTCATAGTTGGTAACATACCTTAATACTAGACCCGTAGACCCGTAAAAGTTACTTTATTCTTCTATATATGAATTCAGTTTGCCCACTTTTAAGATGCGTTTTAAAAAACTTTACTTTTTCGATATAATCCTTTCAATGTTGTATAACAAAATATGTGGACCCTTCTTTACAATTTACCTATTTTTGACACGCCCACTTTATGGGGGATAGGAATAGAAATAGCGTATCCAACAGTTCGCCCAAACGAACCGCATGAAAAGTAAGAAGCAATTGCATTTGAATATGTAGCTAATAATGCTGACCAAGATTTTGCTCTGCTTTGACGAAAACGCGCAGTTCACTCCACGTCTTTTGAAACAAACGCAAGCACACAAGCGCACACCTTCTTTTTGGTCGCGTCTAATTTGACGAGGCGCTCCGTGTACAGAAGCCTTAAGAATTGCTTACGAAGTTTGAAAAAAATCCGCCCACCCATTGTGGCTGGAGCCTAGGTGGCAGACGGGCCGATGGACGGAACTTCGGGACACACTTTTTTGGACTTCTCTACAGTCGTAATATCATAGCTCATACTCAGTTTGAGTTTTTGTTCCAATATTTTTGTCTTTAGATAAGTATATACTGAGGTATGTATATATATGAGAAGTTAAAAACTATGGACAACCGCAACAATGACGGTCCTTTGGTCTGGCATGCACGTGCTCAGTTGTGTATTACAGTAAGCCCAATTACACCGTTTTCCACTTTACATTTAATGTGCAGTGATATTACTTCTCACTTCCGAATGAAAATAACTTTATTACCCACTAGAGGTGAAGTCCATTTCCATTTGGAGAAGATTCCCCTGGAGTTACGCGTAGAAAAAAAAACAAGAGCTCGAAAAATAATGCATCCACATTTTTTGTAAGGATAGGTATTCGAAATATGTACATAATGTATAAGAGTAGGTCTACAGCGCAACGCTCTTTAGCGCCGGCAATTAAAAACAAACAAAAAAACACATAATATATGAACAATGGTTTAAGTATCAGAGTTGCACGTGTTTTAAAGTATTTAGTACAGTTTAATTTTGAGGTAGGTACCTACGAGTATTTAGTGCAAACGTATTTCATTTTTTGCTGAACTTATTGCGAATGAAAGTAGCTTGCTGATGGACTTAATTGAAATGCGTTTACATAACAGTTATCAACAATGTATGCTGCATGAGTAGGAAAACAAAAGCCCTTAAACAAATTATGCAGCTTATACCCTGTACCCCAAAACTGCAGCAACGATTCTGTTTCTGCCTTTCGAGCTTGTCGTTGAACTAGGCTTAACAATGCCAAAATTGCAAATGCGTTAAAAAGGATACAGAAGCATTAGGTATATTATTGCTGTGGATGTGAGGATATTTAAAATGTATATTTTCGAAACATGCAGCGATTTGGCTTTGAGCTAATCGATTGTTAGTATTGCTACACCCAGTTGCACAGCTCCCCTACTCAACGTCCTGCCAAATTGTATTGTTTTAACTTCGATTTTTGAAACTTGCTTCAATTTTAAAACAATAATCAAAATCTGCAGACTGGAGAAAATGTCCTTGGAACTTGTACTTAATACGTGGGTAGGAGTATGGAGACGATCAACCTTATTCATAAACGGATTTAGGACCGCATAAAGTTACACAGACTCTTACAAACTTCTGAACGCATAAACCTTATTCATAAAACCTATTTAAGGATGCTTTTGCATCGAAATGTCTTTCTTTTGCTCTGAGAAATCAGAATTAATTTGGATATTGATTCAATGACGCTCAGTTAAGGCTCCTCAGCAGTAAGGTCATATTATAAGTCAAATATGCATGTGAAAAATAATTAATTGATGCAGGACAGGAGATAATTATTATTAATGACAGAGACAAGTTAGAGTGTGTGTGCGAGCGTTCAGCATGTAATAATAGCTACCGTAGGGTATTGGTGAACAGTTGAAATTTGTTTATTCATTAGTTCATTAAAGAAAATGGGGATTCATTCATAAAAGGTATTAAAGATCCTTTTATGTATTTCGATTGCATATGTTACACACTCGCTCAGCTCCATATAACAGCAGAACATTTTCATTTATTGTTACACAAACAGCTGAGTTGTGTTGAGTTTGGGCAGCTAAATATAAAAGATTCCCTCCTTTTGATACTTTATCTGACACCAAATCCGGACATAATCATTAGGTTGAAAATTATCGAAGAATATATAAGATATCAGCTATTCCGAAGTTATTTTAATTAATAGTTAAAAACAAAAACTATATTTTCGTGTAAAGGACCTTGTATCCCAATGTCAACATGGGTTTATGACTGTTTAATTACAAACTACGTTTTGAATTCCTTGGAATCAGGTTTTGATGCCATTGAAAGCCCTTGACACCGTTTGCCATGAGGTATTACGTATCTAAGCTTCAAGAATTTGGTATCCACTCTTCACTTCTTAAATGGATTTCCAGATACTTAACAAATAGAACGCAATTAGTTTAAATTTGTGATGTTCAATCCAAATGTATGAATGTTCTATCTGGTGTTCCACAAGGCAGCCATCTTGGTCCATTGCTATTAATTATTTTTGTTAATGATGTCTCATCGGTTGTTCATTTTGTAAAAGTGTAAAAGATTTCAATGATTGTATTGATATCAAAAAGGAAGAAAGGTAAAATGGTGCAATGATAACTTTTTGTCACTAAATATTGGTAAATGTCAATTCATGTCTGCTATCTTATATTAACAACTACTTTATTTAAGTATACTATTTCTGGTGTAAATTAAAGTAGAAAATTTAAAGATCTTGGAATAATTTTTTTGACTCAAAATTTTGTTTTTCGTTCCATATAGATTGTATTGTAGCTAAGACCAACTAATTACTTGAATTTCTTAAAAGAAACTGTAAGGATTTCTCTAACCCCTTTGCTGTGAAATCTGTTTTTATGTCTCTTGTTCTTCCAATTTTGGAATATGCGTCAAAACCGATGTATGGTGTCCAAAAAATTCAATAAATATTGAATAAGTAAAAAAAGCATTTACTAGATTTTTAGTACGTCAACTTAAATGGAATCTTTAAGAAATGCCCTATGATTCGACAAGTTGCGCTCTTTTTGGTCTTAACATGCTCCAAAAGTAACGTATCGTTAATTGTGTAATTTTTATACAAGGTGGCGCAAAAGTAATCCTCCTATCAGAAAATGCTATAAATTTTGCGATTGGCCCCTAATGGCAGTTCTGTTTTGACATTTGTGTAGTAAACACATGCGAAATACACGTTAATAAACAATGTTACGCTACACTGCTCCAGAACGCGGAATATTGGTGACTATTTATTTGAGCAATAATCGGTCGGTGACTTTGGCACAACGTGAATTTCGTCGCAGATTTCCTACCCGTCCAACGCCTACTGGTGAAACACTGCGACGTTTAGTCGCTTGCCTCGAAGAGACTGGCACAACACGAGATGCTGCCAGGCGTGGCAGACCCCGGAGTAACCGTTCTGCAGAGAATATTGCTGCTGTAGCCGAAGATGTCATGGAAGCGCCGTCGACATCGACCAGACGACGTGCCACGCAAATGGGTATCAGTCGACGGTCTTTACAGCGAATTTTGGTACGAGATTTGAAGATGTTTCCGTACAAAGTAAAGACGGTGCATCAGCTGTTAGCTGCTAACATACGCTCAAGCCATCCTTAATCACCACCAAGAGGAAGATGATTTTTCATCAAAAATAATCATGAGTGATGAGGCCCATTTCCATCTTAGCGGGTACGTAAATAAGCAAAATTTACGCTTCTGGGGCACTGAAAACCCGCGTGTAACCCACGAAGAGCCATTACACCCGCTCGAAGTCACTGTATGGTGTGCTGTTTTCGCTGGAGGAGTCATCGGACCTTTTTTCTTCGAAGACGTCGCGGGCCAAACGGTTACTGTGAATGGTGAGCGCTACAGAGCAATGATCAATGAGTTCTTTTTGCCGCAACTTGATGAATTGGGATTGGAAAACATGTGGTTCCAACAGGACGGTGCAACGGCACACACTGCACGTGCCACAACCGATATGCTGAAGGATGCATTTCCCGGGCGCCTAATCTCCCGTTTTGGCAATTTGCACTGGCCAGCAAGATCGCCTGATTTGACCGCTCAAGACTTATTTTGTGGGGCTTTTTGAAGTCGCGGGTTTATGTCAACAGACTTTTGCAGTTTTTAAAGACAATATCCGTCAACAATGTGAGGACCTATCGCCGGAAGTTTTGGCCAAAGTGATGGAAAATACCATAAAAAGGGCTCAAATGACAATCAACTGTGTCGGCGGCCATTTACATGACATCATATTCTCGACTTGATGTAAAAAAAATTAAAAGACCAAATAAAAAAAATCCACAAGAAGAATCAAAGTTTTTAATTTTTTTTTTAAATTACAGCCAAAAAACATGGGAAGCTTATTTTTGCGCCACCTTGTATATGATGTTTTCGCGTATAGTGTTGAATGTCCTGAAATACTACAATTGTTCAACATTTATGCACCAGAAAGATTGATTGGATCTCAATCCTTGTTTTATATTCTAGACAAATTTATAATTATGCAGCAAATGAGCCAATCAATAGATACTTAAAAACTTTCAATTCTATCAAAAATATTGATTTAAGTCAAGATGACGATGTCTTAAAATAAGTAACAAAGATCCGAGTATCCGAGGAAGCCTTCACGTCAAAGAACGTATCTCCACAAAAATGGAGCGCAACCGGCTCAGTTGGTACTGTCATGTTCAACGCGAGAGATCCTACGAACGCTGTCAAAAGGGCAATACATATCAACACTCCAATAAAACTCCTGCCGCTATTTTTTGAGGTCGAACCGGCAAACCACATAGGCAAACCAGTAGGTTAGGTTAGGTTAGGTTTATGTGGTTGTCGGCAGAAGCCGACACACTTAGACCAATTTAGGTCCATTGTGATACCACGTATATTATCTACCTCAACTCTGTAGATGGGACTGGCCAACGACACGCGGTTGTTCTCAAACGGTCCCCCATCTACGTACTAACCGCGCCCAACGTCGTTTAATTACGGTGATCTAACGAGAACCGATTAACTCGACGTGGTATGGTCGTTGGTTTAGGCAAACCAGTAGGGATGAAGTTAAGTGGGAGGGTAATGATCCCTTTAATCCTGATCATAGCCTCAATGAAATTAGAATAAGAAGGAAGAAGAGGATGCTGAAAGGCTTGTCGAGCTTCATGTGCGCAAAACTGCTTTGCGATTGCACCCACTATCTCAGATGCAACATGCACTGCGCTCCAAATCTGTATAGAATTGAGAGCGCGCTTGACATTTAAGAATACGCGATGGGCATTTTCATCGATATTGAGGTGACTTTTGACAATGCGGCTTTTGACGTGATCGATGAATGATGCACTAGGAATGGGCTCTTGGTCAATCCCCTTAAAACTGAGGATGTTATCTTTAGGAGAAGGAGGAAGATGATGGAGTTGACTCAGGCAGTGTTAAAAGGCGTAACAATCCAACTGTCCCATGAAGCAAAGTATCGAGGAGTCATCCTGGATAGCAAACTTCTTTGGTCCAAGCATGTTGAGCTGAAGACTGATAAGGCGCTGTCGGTTTTCCTTCAGTGCAACGGCATTTTCGGCAAGACATGTGGCTTATCACCGAAAAGAGTCCTATGAATTTATACGACTATGATAAGATCATTTCTAGCATACTCATCGGTTGTTTGGTGGAATAAGCTTTCACGTACATACATTACTGCTGCGTTCGCCAAACTCCAAAGGAAGGTATGTCTCAGCTACACAGGGGCCTTCCCCAGCACACTTGGCTCCGGCCTAAAGGCATTATTGAACCTCCCGCCCCTTGATGTTGCACAATCTAAGCTATCACAAGTTTAAGAAGATGTGGCTTTTGGTATAACTCGCACTGGAGTTTTGATGAACTCGCGCGACGGTTGTCCTTCGATTCCTGTTTTTTATAATTAGCGTGCACTAAAGGGATTTTTTACTTTTCTGTAATTGATACTGCTTACTACTGAAAGAATAGGAGGATAGGAAAGAAGTTTTTGGTGCGATAGGGCACACCACAGCATGGTTCTGGTCCGGATTCGAACACACGACCTTCCGATCGCTTTGCGAATACACTACCAACGCACCATTGCCACCTTCGACTCCTATCTTATGGATATGCCGTCCGATGCAATGACACCGGAACTTCGGCTGAAGCGCAAATACGAAGTCGACTTCACTCGTGTTCAGGGCTGGCTCTGGCCAGACTTTGAGCGTGGAAAGGAATGCAGTCGAATCTTCAGGGATGGCTCCAAAACCGATGAAGGATCTGGTGCTGGTGTCTTCATGGAGAGCGACAACATTAGACTTTTCTTCTCCTTAGGCAAATATGCGTCAGTCTTCCAAACAGAAACTTAGGCTATCCTAATTTCCATGACCTATGTTGCGAGGAACAGGTGGAGAGGGCGAAGTATCTGCGTCTGTTGCGACAGTCAGGCTGCGCTTAAGGCCTTGCTCAACCACTTAACCACCTCCAAAATAGTTCGTGAATGCAAGATCTCTCTGAATTCGGTTGGAAGGCTGAATTCACTTAGACTTTTCTGGGTCCCGGGTCATAATTTGATCACGGGAAATGACATCTCCGACGAACTTGCTAAACAGGGCTCAAAGGAGAACTTCTCAGGAACTGAACCAGCGATATGACTGCCTGCGCCCTCGGTCAGGGCTTCTATTGACGATTGGGTTTCACATGAACACAATCGCCGATGGCATGACTCTCCAGGGTGCAGACAAACTAAGCAAATTCTCACCGACGTCAGTTGGAAATCTGCGGCATTCTTGTTGTCTTTCAACAGAAAAAACTGCAGACAGACTACTGGCGTTCTTACGAGCCATTACGCTTTTACCAAGCATCTTAAAGTGCTAGACCTAAGCGATACCACCAAGTGTGAAGCCTGTGGAGGAAGCGATGACACTGCGCAACATTTCCTCTGTGATTGTCCTGCTTTTGCTCGTATCAGGTGGAAGGTATTTGGTGGTGTTGTGGAGAGTGCTGTAAAGCTAAGGTCCTTATCATTGAAGCGCCTACTCGTCTTTCTTAGGAAAACGAGTAAATTTGCACAGTAAAAGTGGTGTGTCTTCCTGGTAGTACAATGGACCAGTATTGAGACTGAGTGCTTCAGTGCAGAAAGTCTTGCACCCCGACAAAAAAAAAACAAAAAAGAGGAACCTTAGAAAATGCAACTATTAATTAAATTATAAATTCTTTTATCTGTTAGAGTTAAGCTTGGTAGAAAAAATAAATAAATAAATAAATAACTCTGTGTAATTAGTATGGGTTGGAATGCTTTATGAATTTATTATTACGGATGTATACAACGATGTATAAAGGCTGCATAACTACTTATACAATGAGTAACTATGCAACCATCCAGGGGTGTTATAGTGAATTCTAATGAATAAGGCTGGAAGAGTAAAACTTCGCCCAAATCAATCCAGCGGACTGCAACCTATGTTCATATGGAGTTCAATGCAGCTTGTGATGTTTATTCTGCGTCCATTGATATTTCTCAAAATACCTAATATAAAAAATAAAGCGCTTTTAAACAATTTGTGCTGATGACATACATGATGAGGGAATACCCTTGCCCTTACAATGAATATTTCATTGGTAATGCATTTCAATGACGACATGACTAAAATTTCAAAGTGATTTTACGAGCCAAAATGAAAAGCGAAATGAAAATAAAAAATATAAAACGAAATCGACAGGATGTGACTTCGCTTTCCATTTGTGCTGTGATCGCCCTCCCAGACGAATTCCAGAAATTATTTTTCCCATCTGTACTGCAGATGTTGACCCAAAGTTCATCTTTCGTCTGCGAATTGAATTCGCATTATTGAAGTCTTGCCAGCGATATACATATGTATGTGAAGGGAATTAAACGCATACAGCTCTCGGTCCCATTCTACATTCCACTGATTCTACATTATTCCCCACTGGATAACTAACATCGTCGTCATGTTAATATATCTTCGAGAATCCTTTTTGTTTATACGATACGAAACGATAAGATGGAAAATAAATGAAAAAGAGAAACACAAAACTGTTTCACACCATTCTAGCAAAGCAACCTTCTTCAAGGGCGATAATATTTTCTTTACTTCATCTCCAGCTCCATTCTGCTGTAGCTCTCTTAGGTTTATCTAGTGTTGACAGTTGGATGGAATGGCAAACGTCAATCCTGTGAGAAAACCGAACGATACGGCAAGGCTGACGGAGATAAAAAAAAAAATTGAGAGCATTCCATGTATCGCATAATTATATAATTCTCCATTTAATGACAGCAATATGTCATGCATTTCCGCTACTTTCAGTTGCTCCCAGATATCGCATGTGAATCCCAGGTAAGCCAGTATTTCTGCTGAATGCGACAGTCCTGTAAAATCGATGTATTCTTATTTCTCACACTCGCTGCTGTTTAAGCGCGTAAACATTTTAAACATACCATCGTAGGCAAATGTAGTGACCCAGTCGCTTCGACCTAATGAATAGTCGCACGTAAAGGAAGTCAACAATTTCCAAATAAAAAACAAATAAAGTAAAAAAAAAGGTTATAAAAAAAATTTAGACACCTATCAAAGACAGTCACCGAGATTTTCACGGAAGTGCCAACGAATTCATCTCGTTGGTGTGTACCAACCTTGCAAGAACCACTTTCGAAGAGATGATTACTACGGCCGGACCCAAAGATGCTACAAAATTCGGGAAATCGGACATCGCAGCGCTGTTTATCAGAAAAACACATGACTTTTGTGCGCCCAAGAGTGCTCGTGGAACCCCGTCATTACCCAAATAATACGATGCCCATTAAGCATAATTATGAACCATAAACACTCGTCATTGTAGTTGCTCTTTTGAATGGAATGAATTTTTTTCTTCTTTTTGGTTCCCAAGAACACTGTGTGATTGTGAACCATTTTTGGAGAAACGAAAAAAAATCGTTTTCTCAGTTTCTATTATTTTTATGTCTTTTCATGTGATTGGGTTTTTTAAGTGCCGCTTAACAAGGGATGGTACACATGATGGAATCAAAGTGGCGGCTTTCAACGAGCCCTCCTCTTATCTGCATGTGGTTATTTATTAATATCGAATTGTATCGACATGTGTTCTGGTCGGAGTCGAAGTCAGCCGACTTATGCTAGTAAGATGCTAATTAATCAACTTAAATTGACTTTCACTTATTCTAACCATATTTTCTCGACACAGTAGCCATTGTCGTAAAACCTCAAATTATTCCCAAGGTATATTTAATGTATACGCTGCGAACTGCAGCTGACCCACTTATGGTAGTGCTCCTGGAAGTGTGTGCCTGTGCAATTATGAACCTTACCTTCGTTACTTATTATTTTTATTACAAACTGACTTCAACCAAAAACAAGTTAACATAAATTTGTGTTGCAAAATTAATAAGCGACGCCAACTTGTTTTGGGAGTTGGTCCAAGTAGTTAGCGTGGGTGTAGCTGGTGGCATTGAGGACGGAGTCTGAACTGAAATCATTAAATAATGCACACGCGTTTTGTTTGGTATTTTCTTGATGTTCGCTTTCATAATACATATATTTATGTTAATCCAATAAGATGGGAGAAAGGTGAAAGTCTGCGCCTTACGATGGGAGCATCAATTTTCTGAATTTCTGTTCCCAAAAACTACCTATGTCTGACGTCTGAGGTATGTTTATGCGTACGTGATCCCGATATTTAAATTTGGTGGGGTGACATTTTTCAAAACAAGTTTGCTTTTCTGTGCCTGAAGAATTTGATGCTATTTAGGTGGACATTTTTATGGGTAAATATTTCATTTGAACCTATTTGAATATTTTTTCCCAAACAGTGGTGATAGTAGATTTTTTTCTTATTTCTCTTTTTTTTTAAATCATAAATCAAGTAACCTTGCTAGATGGATGTTCTTGCGGTGTTATATGATACCAATTAATTTGTAGATTTAAATGATTACAAATCCTAGTGGTTTATGTCTCGAAAAAATAAATGATTTGAAGGATGAATTCCTACAGCCGCTCATGTCATATCAGAAACTTTTTTAGTTCATGGCATCGACCTTTAATAGGAAACAGGGGCAATTAAGTAGACCTTGAGGCAATGAAAGAAGAAGAAAATTGTCTTGGCCGTGGTTCTAATTCAACTTCTTTTTTTTTGATTAGAAAGCATTAATTTGTATTTATTTTACAATAAATATTTTGAAGCATCGTAGTGAAATGTCTTGGAGTTCCGTGCATTAATTGACGCTTGTTGTATTAGATAGAGGGATAAGTATTAAACCTTGGCAAGAGCTGGCGTGACTAATTAAATTTAGTGCAGGCTTTTGTTACTGTCATTCTTCAAAAGACTACCGAGAACGGACCGTAAAATTGTCAGTCAGCTGAGTGTCAGTTTGTGCTTGGCAGCCATCAATAGTGAACTACTTCCGTGTTTATAATTTTATTTTTTTTTAAGTATCGAGTAGTAATTAGTAATCTTGTTTTTAACGATGAAATCAAAGAACGTATTTGAAGCCACCCTGCACCTTTGTTAGTAACAATAAAATATTGGACAGCTGGATTTAAATGCCCAGGTTGTTTAAACTTTTTTTTTTCTTTAAAAGAAGCGGGATTCGGGAGAAATGCTTTGTGCACCATAAGGAGGCCTTTTCGGCGTTGACCCATTGGCCATCCCCGTGTGTCGGACTCGTTTAATATGTGTAGAAACATACCGACTAAAACTCCTCCATAACCCTTCTCGGCATCTGACCCACCCGGGACCGCTCTTTGCATTACTTCAGGGGGGTTGTCATGATTCACTTGCGGGATTAACTTACGGGTTCAACTGTTTCCCGATCATTTTCTTCTTCTCTTTTTTTTTCTTCTGAGAATATGACTGCTTCTTGGACTTCTCCGGCTGTAGTCAGTTCCAAGTCGCTGATCTCTAGGGCCATTTTCGGTTCAAGACTGTGGACAGTTGCCTTATCCCCTAGAATTGCTCTTAGAGATTCTCCGATCTTGTTCTTTGTTTTAGCTCCGAGTTCTAGAAGAACATCTCCAGTTTTCGTTTGCCGAACAGTTTTGATGATGGTTTCGGTATCATTTGGATTCGCTATATTTCGAATTTCCCTCAGGATATCGGTGAACTTCTGTGCTCTTTTTATATTAATGAGGATAGCTTCGGGTCGAGATCTCTGTTGGTTCTTCTCTCTCGTCTTCTTTGCCTTCTTTTTAAATTTTCTCTCACCTTCTTTGGGTTTGTCCCAAGGTCTAACATTTTGGGAGAGTTGATATGGCGTGACAGCCACAGGATTTTTCTTTTTGAGGGCTTGAGCATAGCTCTTTTTCTCTTTTTTTTCCGTTTTCTTTGTCGGCTGGATTATTTGGAGAGTTCTTATTCTTTTGTCGGTGTCCTTTGCAAGTGGACTCGAAGGTGGTCTTTTAGAAGAGCTCTGTTGGTCTTTGTCACTCTGGCCTGGTGATATTTTCTTCGTAATACCCGATTTTTGGGTTAAGAGCATTCGTTGGGTTTTTCTCCTGTCTTTCTCGTGCCACTTTATCTTGTCCAGAAATTCTTCTAGGGCCGCTATGCTGTTTTTAATGTTTAGGCTGTTGTTTTTCTGTTTCTCACATGCTGCTTTCATAGTTTTAATCACATTAAAGTAATTCTGCATCTCCTGTGAGAAAACGTCTCCTGGATTTTGTGTGAACTCTGTGGAAAGGATTGGTAATGGTTCCACTTGTAGCGTTTTTTTGCGTTTCTTTTCTCTATCCATATCTGGCTTAATTTCTGTTTTCCTTCATATAGTTGTTTTGTTGGTCCACGAGTGGTATTTCATTTCCCACCTACCCTCCATTTCTGCCGAGCGTTCCTCCATCCGCCACCTGAAAACAAATGACCGTACCATGAAAGTGCATGGAATCGTCGGCATCTAAGATGGATGTGTGCGCTATATCTTATAGGAACATTAGGACATGATGGGACATAACTACTTTGAAAACTTCGAAAACTTATTTGCTTATGCTGAAGCGACATTCAAAAGAATTCATGTATCGACTCGTAACTGTGGACAAAACATGGACCCACCACTAAACACCAGAGAAGAAGGAACAGTCGATACAATGGATTGGTCCGGGCGAATCGGGCCGAAGAATGAAAAAGTTATTTCATCAGCTCGAAAGGTTATGGCTACAACTTTTTTGGATGAAAAAGCCATAATCCGCATCGATTACATTGAATAAATGAATGAACAATAACTGACGAGTATTGTTCCATAAATTGGATCGTTACAGCAAAGAATTGCAAAAAGAACTACCGCCTTTCGTAAGGAAAAAAGCACCCTTTCATGAAGACAATTCACCAGCTCACAAATCCATGAAAGTGATGGACTAAACAAATGAATTGGGCTGCGAGTTACTTTCAAATCCACCATACACTCCCTGCAATCGTTTTTTGATTCAAAATTTCAAACAAAATAGGACAAATGTGTGCATTTGGGCTTATTTCGCTTTGAGAAAATGAAATAAGGCCAAGTTTAAATTTTAGCTTTTACACCTATGAATAGGTACATTTGTTCCCAACAGTTAAAGATCAAACAATGAACTATTTGAAAAGCGTATAAAAAGATGCGACACTAGAATGATGCCATTGCGAATATTTCGTTGCAGGAGTTGTTCATATCAGCGATTTTTTTCAAAGTTTTGTTAACAATATTGAAAAATGCGTTGAAAAGAACTGTTTTTATTTAGTTTAAAAAAATGGGTTCCGGAAAGACTTTGACAGCGACAGAAAGAGGAAAAATATATGCTTTCAAGGAGTTAGGACTCTCAGGCCTAGAAATTGCAAGGAGGCTAAATAGAAGTAAGACTGTTGTAAACAGTTATCTTGCGGATCGACAACACTATGGGAAAAATCAAAAAGGACGTGCGGCAGAAGCAACAACATTGCGAGAAAATTGTTTTATTCTACGACTTGCTCCAAATTCTACTCTACCAGTGACTAAATTAAGGGCCAACAGCGAGTATCAGCCAGCATAGCAACGGTCCGAAGGATAATACGAAAAAGTGGTACTATACAGAGAAGAGAACTTAAAAAGAAACCTGTTTTCAGGCAAGGACACAAGGAGCATCGAATGAATTTTGCAAGAGAACATGTCGCATGGAGCAGTGAATGGAAACGCGTTGTCTTTTCGGATGAAAATAGTTTATCCTTGACGGCCCCGATGGGGTCAACTTTTGTTTCCATGATCTAAGTAAGGAGGAGCTTATTTTAGCACGACATCACAGCCGTACATCAGGTGTAATGGTGTGGGGAGCTATTACCCACTTTGGCACAATCGAGTTGGAGTTTTTGTCCACAACAATGAACCGAAACAACTACAAAAACATTTTTGGACCCCTGTCTTAGATATTCCAACAAGACGATGCCCCTATCCACACTTACAGGGTTGTTAGAAGTTGGATTCAATCAGAAGACGTGGAACTTTTGCCATAGCCGCCAAATTCACCGGACTTAAACATAATCAAAAATGCTTCTGCATGGTTATCTCGTAAAGTGTATGAAGACGGCAGACAATTTGAAGACAATGACACTTTAATCGAAGCTATTCGTGATGCATGGGCCCAAATTTCTCTTTATTATTTAAAAAAAAAAACTGTATGATTGTATTCCAAACCGTCTTATAGAGGTCATACTCATTATCAATGTAGAAAAACATAATAAATAAATGTTTTAAAACCATAAAATGTAAGCAATTTATTAATTTTTTCCTTTCTTTCGAAGATTTTGCATGTGGCTGATCCTAGTGGCGCATCTTTTTATACGCAAGTAGTTCATTGTTTGATCTTGGGAAATTCCAGCGGCCTTTTCTTATTTACCCTTTAATTTTATGACTTACTGTTGGGAAAATATGTACCTACCTGTTCACAGGTAGTAAAAGTTTCTGGGTATAAAATTTCCAACAGGTTAGAAGGACTGAAAATCGATTGTAAAATGTACGGCCTAATCCTTTTTGATCGCCAATGTATATTATAAAGGGTCTTTCATTAAGGACTTGACAGCTTCTTTTTTAAATAAAATGCAAACTACTTGAGATATCTAAAAAAAAATGTCTTGGCTTGAATTACTATCAAAACATTTATGAATAGAATTCGGCTTCGTTCATACTCGTATGTCCACCACGGGAACGTATGCACATTTCGACCGATACGGCTGCTATTTCTCGTTCAATATTGGCCTTAAGCTCCTCAAACGTCGCCGGCTTGTTGCTATAGACCAATGATTTAACGTAGTCCCATAAAAAAAAGTCTAGAGGTGTTAAATCACATGATCTCGGCGGCCAATAGACGAGTCCGTTTCTCGAGATAACACGTTCACGTAACTGAGACTTTAATAACTCGACTGTTGCTGTGTGGCTTGTGGCACCGTCTTGTTGAAGTCACATATCACTGATGTCTCTGAGAAATAACGTTTCAACATGTCTCTGTAGCGAATACCATTTACCGTATTGTGACGGTCATTTTCATCGACGAAAAAAAACGGCCCAATGGCGCCAGCATGAAAGCCGCACCAAACAGAGACTTTTTCCGGATGAAGTGCTGTTTCATGAAGCACATGAGGGTTCTCACCTGTCCAGTGACGCATATTTTGCTTATTGACGAAGCCGTTTAACCAAAAATGCGCTTGATCGCTGAAGATGATTTTGCTATGAAATTCTTCATTTTCTTCCATCATGTCCAGAGCAAAATTCGATAATGTACCTACGTCTCTTCATATGATCAAGTCAGTGGCTTTAGTTCTTGAGTCAGCTTGATCTTGTAAGGGTGTAGGCCAAGATTTTTACGCGAAAATTGCGAAAATGTGGTCTGTGGAGAGGCCTAGTTCTTGAGAACGCCGTGAAATTGATTGATTTGGCTGGTTTCCGACGGACGCCGCTCGGCAGCAATATTCTCCATACTTCGGGCAAAACGTAGTCTAACTGGCAGGGCAATATCAAGCAGCGAATAGGTATTCTGACTCAAATTCTTTCACTAGCCTATTGAATTGGGACGAGAATCAAAGCCGAAAATTGGCGTTAACGCTTTTAAAGTTGCGACCACCGACTCGGGATTTCGGTAGTAAATTTTAATTATTTGTAAACGTTGTTCCATTGTGTATTTCACCATGATGAAAATGTTGATTTTACTGAAAATTTTGACATTGACAGTTTGGTAATCGGTTTAAGGGCGCGTTCACAGAATAAGTTTGATCTTGTCAAGCCCTTTATTTAGATTGCAAATTTGATTTTCACAGTTGGGATACCTACCTACCTACAAAAATGTTGTAGGTATTACGCATTTTTTATTAATTACAAAATACATGCACTACTGGTCGCTTTCTTCAAACTTGAAACGTAACACTTGTGGTTTCAAAGCATCCCTTCACTACGTTAATCCTTTTTGTCCCAAAATCCTGTGTAAAAAACAAAAAAAAAAACCGCAACATCACATAAAACGAAAAAGGGGGCAAAATTATGCATACACGCATTGTATTGCAATGAAATCGAATAACGAAGAGGTATCAAATTATGAGATCAACAAGAAGCTAACAAACGAGTTTTAAGTATCATCATCATCCCAAGACCCTAGGCAACCTGCCAGCGCCTGGCAGGTAGGTAGATAACAGGTTAGAACCAAATGGCAGCGCAGCAAACCAAAAAAAAAATATAATCAGAGTGGACACAGGTCGAAGAAAAAATAAATCTCAAAACGAACAAAGAAAAAAATGAAAACAAAAAGAAAGCAAAAACAACAGAAATACAAAAAAAAAATCATAAAAATCCAACAACCAACAACACGGCCATCTTCATCATCGGCTTCTGCCAAGAAATGTTGGATTGCTGGAACCCCTCGGTAGGTAAAGCATAAACTAGTATAAAACTCTGGGAGAACTCCGATTTACTGGAATTAAATTACAGGACTGGAAACAGTGTCCAGTTCGATGATGATGATGATGATGACGACGGGATCCAGTATTACTGCATATCAGGGAGGCAGGAAGGAAAAAAACGATTTTAATTTGCTTGTAGCTGGGCCGTGATTGGTCGATTGGTCCAGGTGGCCACACGCTCGTTTTCAATCTTTATTTTGTAAGATTCGTTATTCTTTCTTCAGGTTTGATTTCTTGAGCCGCACGCACATCGCACACGGGGCGGGAGACGTAATAAGCCGCGAAAACATTGGGAACCTGTTCCCATCTGAATCTGAAGCCATAACAGCAGCAACAGCAGCAGCCAACACCATCAACCGTCATCATCACCGCCGTCTCCATTGATCGCTGTGTATGCCTTTGCCCAAGTGTACTGTGTGCATAAAAAGCGCCCTAAGTACTTACTCTACTCCCTGCACACGTACGTCCAACTAACCATCCATCGCATCGGATGTGGAGGATTCATTGCGTAGAACAGATTAATCAAATTGATTCCGCAGCTGGACAATGCTGCGGCAAGGCATTTAGCAATGCGAATAATGGATGCCACTGCTGTCGTCTCTCCTGCGTCTTCGTCGATGATAATTACAGAGTGCACCTGTTTTGCTGCAGTGGTTTCTTAAGTGATTTTCCACAACAGCGCAAATTTTTCTATCGATGCATGATGGCAATGGCATTGTCAACGAAGACTCCCACCTGCTCCATTTAGTTCACACATATAAATCTCTGTCTCACAGTTTGAATTTCGATAGAAGAGAATGCCCTTCACAACAAATTCCTGTCTATTACTTCCCGATTCCACCGATTTCATTCATGTGGTGCTTTAGTCGCATGGGGGGGTTCCAACATACACAATGCCTTCTGCTTTACATCTGAATGCATTTAATCGAATTGCTGGTTTATATTTATGACATCCTCGACCTCGGCACCAAGAAGAAGGTGGAAGAGATATCTGAAGTGCATCTATTAATAGAGGTCCCTACGTACACACTTATGTACTATACTTCTCCGAATTATCAGCACATGGACTAATTCCTGTAAATGTGAACGAACAGCCCGGTGTGGCGTACTTTTAACTCTCGTTGTGGTTTCAAATTTCCAGCTCCAACAAACTGTATTGGTAAGTGGAAATGCAAGGGTCACTTAAGTGTAATTTTCTTAAATGAACCATATGGCATCTGTAGATACGGTACGGGCATCTGCTGCATACTCATGGATGCTGGAAGTGAAACAGTAATTATTTGGTGGTACCAAAGTTCAGATGTCGCCTGTTTGCGAAAAGAGATACTGTTTCGATTGTCGGACAGACGTCTGGGACTGCACCTCAAGATGGCAAGCTACGCCAAAGACAAGCGAATCCGCCAGCTCTATTTCTAGACCTCAATCCACAAAGATAAACAGCGCATTCTGTCTTCTATTTTCGGTCATAGAAACGAATTTCGATTTTATTATTATTTTTGGAACCTTCCAAACTGCCATGCATTGCCTGCCACGGTCTATGTATAGTCTGACGTGTTGTCCCGACTTTTCTGACTTCGAAATGTGTTTTTCTTTTTTGGTTGCTGTCCTTGGAGAAGACGAGACAAGACAAGACAACGATGGTTGTGAGGTATTTATAAATCGGGAGCGTTTTCTGTAGAAAACACAAATGGGGATGATGCCATTGCTATGTTATGTACATATAATATACAAAGGAGACGAACTCATATCCGGTGTAAGATGCTCATCAGTTCGCCATGGATTTTGAATTTTATTCCTGGGTATCCCAGAAATACAAATTAATGGCTGACTGCTTTGTGTTGTTGTAGCCCGACTTAGGGGAGGTAAACGCCTGGTACGTTTTTAGATTCTAAATTCCATTTTACAATTGCTAACATATTTACGGAGACTTGCGCAGGGGATATTCTTCTCACAGCAGCCGTACTGACAATAAATTAAACACAATTGTTTCTCGCCGGTAGGTAGGTATGTGGTGAATAGAAATGCTATAATCCCAACTGAGGCGAGGGATTAAAATTAGAAGCGGCCCTTATCCTGACGGGGTTTGACTTTCACTTTCAAAATTGGTAAAAATGTCACCGCACCGCACCGGTGTGCCTCGTATGAAGGTATTATTTGACACGTTTTAGACGAGACTTTTCGTGTTGATAACACTGCGGTGTGAACAGGGAGGACTTAGAGGGGACTACACTTAAGTGAATTATGGGTTGGTTATTATTTTAGTTTCTATATTTGGGGCCGTTCAGTGTGGGAGTGAAAATCGTATGCAGTAAATCACTTATTCTATCACCGCTGTAAAGGGAAATTATACAAAATCCATTTATAGATACTTCGCATAACGGATAGATATGTAGATATGTAGATAAGTATGTAAAAAAGTCATCACCCTATCTTTTATGTCATCGCAACATTGACATTTGTGAGGTAAACAGAAGCAGATTACACGTAGGCAAACAATGGATCGCATTAATCTTCAAGAAGGCGGAATAATTGTGTCAATGCGATGAGGATGGATTTCTACACAACGACAAGGCACATTTCCTCCCTCCAAAGCAAATAAGTGAATTAGAAAAATCATATGTAGGTAATGGGGAATTGAAAATCAACGTGTAATGCACAATTAACTTCTCATTATGGTTATTTGAACTGGCCCCGCAAGAGCACACGATTCGACCGGGCCAGAGTTCTTTCTTTGAGGTTTTCATAAGTTAAGGGTATACACGGAAAAGCCACAGGCTGTGACGGCCCTAAAGGAGATTATACGACAAGAAGCGGAGATTCCAATGCTTGAAGCTGTTAGAAAAGTCATCGATGACGCTGTGGAATGATCGCCAATGTGAATCAAGCCGGCGCACAAAGGGGTAGGTATTTCCATCCAAAAAGTGCGCAAAGATCAATTTTTCAAAATGGAGAGTTGAGAAGTATTTTTTTTTTAGCTGTTGTTAAATACCCACGAAACAATGTACGGTAGTTGTTTTTCTATTTGTTAACACACACTTCGCCACAGCATCAGTTTAAAGTCATCGACCGAAAGCTTGCAATCGACATTAGTTGACTTTTGTGAAAAATTTTACGGCTTGGGTTTTTTATTTATTTTTTTGTTGTGTGCACATTTTTTTTGGACGTCTCAGGTGTAGGCGTGTACATTGTTATGAAGCTATTTAATAGTTATTTAATTTAATAGATATTTGATTTATTCAAAATATATGCAAATGGTAATCCTATTATTGAAGCAAAGGCTTTTGAAGATTCTATGTTTAGGTTATCTCGATGGGAGAGTTCGATGACATTGATGCGTCATCATTATTCCACTAAATAGGTACACGTTCCTCCTTAGAATTCCACAGGCGGATCAAGGCAGTAAAGTCGGAGGGTTATGGGCCATTCAATCCTCAACATAACTTCGGCGTTAGGGAACAAGAAGGAGACAAGAGACTGCAAGCTCAAATAAACTTAAAACTAGGTCTTTAAAAAAGATCTATTTAATTAAGGTGGGTTGTAAAGGGCTTTGTTTTTAAAAAAAAAAAAACATTTTGGAGCAATTAAGGCCAACTGCATGGAAAAATATTTTTGCTCTTCGCAACATTCTAGTACAGAGATCTTAATTGTCTAAGATTAGCTCAATTTTAAAATAGAATTTTCATTCATCATCATGAAAGTGCTTTAAGTTTGAGGAGTGGGGGACATTTTAGTAAGCGTTTCGCAGAATTCTTGAAAAAATCATGTTGCTTTAGGGAGAAGATCAGTATTCATTGGAAACACATTGTTTCATGAGGGGCGAGATTAAAGTAGTAACCAGTTTTCATCGTGTTTCCAGCGGAGTAAAATATGCACTTAGCCATAACCTACTAACGCATCCGTAGATACGACTAATGACCACGTTGGTGTGATTGTAAACAGACAGACTTCGATTAATTGTGTAGCCAACACTATTTAGATTTAAATCAGGTAGAAGATTGAGGTTTATTTTTATTTTTTCATTTTGTACTGTACTGAAATATATCAGCGGGTGGCATTGGTGCAATGGTCGTGCGTTCAAATCCCGGCCAGGGCCATGATTTTTAGTTGAATTCACATTAATAGAAATCTCCCTAAGTAAGAGGAGAAAAAATACTACAGTAGCACCAACAACTTCTTTCCTATCTTCCTATTTTTTCGAATAGTAAGTAACACCTAAAATCATGCAATGCAATACTTCATTGCTAGGTGCTGCTGACTGTTCAACAAAAAATGCGTGAGCTGTGTTTCAACACAATAAAGGTACTGTACATATACAGAAAAAACAAAGCCCCTTTAGCGTAAGCAAATTATAAAAAAAAAAAATCTGCACACTGTATTGAGGTCATTAATAAATATGCAGAAGAATCGGTCCCAGTATTGAGCCTTATGGCACACCTTGTTTAATTTTCATCAGGAATGAACGACTATCACCCGAAATAGCCCCATGCGACCTTTCGGAAAGAAAGCTTCTTAACAATTTCACTGCCCATCAATGAATCCAAAATTGTTTTCAAGCTTCCAACACAGAACTGTATGATAAACTTATTGAACGTCTTTCGAGAATCCAGCAGGCAAAGAAATAGCATTTATCAAAATCCTGCCTTCTTTATTTTAGCAGATTGGCAATGGCTGTGGAACAGCTGTTTTTAAGGTCTAAAATCTGATTGCTGAGAACACAGTTACTTATTGAAAGACAGGTACTCTGTAATCAGTTTTGCTATTATTTTTTCGATAAGCAAGGTAAAATACTGATCGGTTTATAATCGGAAGGAGATGTTGGATTGGCTTTTTTAGCCATTGACAAAAATCTTGCACTTTTTCAGACCTGAGAAAAAGTTGATGTTATTATGCACCAGTTTATTACATTTGTGAAGTGTGGGACAATTTGCGGTCAGATAAGCTTGGTAGGCCATCTTCACCAATTGATTCAGATCTGATAGCTGCTACGCACTGGACAATTCCTTCCTTAGTGGATACCACAATGTCTTCTAGCCTAGGCAACGAGTGCAGAAGGTTCTCTGCCCGATTAAAATCGAATTTATTTAATGGTTTGGTTCTTTCAGATCAAGAACACATTTAGAGTTGCAGACACTGGAAACACTTACGCATGACAGAGACATTGCTATTGTCAATATTAATTTGAAGCGTACAAAGTTAGTTGTCCTTTAAGTTACATGTTACACCATAGGTTTGATCCCGTTAAAGCGTGGGGGAGCTTTTCTTAATGGAATCAGATTTATTAGGGTGCTAGAGGCGTGAACGTTCAGGAACAGATATGTCAGAGACGAAAGGAGTCGTGATTCGATATCTTTGGAGATAAGAACGCCGTTGGAAGCTTTCATGTGACGCAGAAGTTAAAGCTTCAATAGTATAGTCCGAAATTAATAGTCAGTACAGTGAAGAAAGGACGTGTGCTTCTCCCTCTGGCTATAATGCTTCACATAAACTTGTCGCTCTTTAAAGCTCTCTCAGGGTTGCCATAGCTTCCAATTATTACCGTCACAAATCAAAGAGACCACCAAATTATGGCATACTTAGAGAACGTAGCGACCGCACTGACAGTATTTCTCTCTCCCCATAAGCGCTGTACTGACTATTATTTTCGGATGGAGTATAGTTTACTGCTTCACCTCTTGCGAAAGCCAGTCAAACATCGAGTACAAGGCTGAAAATCTTGTTAAATTTGCATTTCTGAATCGGCATAGGATTATAGGGTAAAGTGGGCAGTGGGGTCCATTGATACCGCGGCACATTTGACTTTGCGAGTTTCACTGTGAAGGTAGTCTAAGTTCCTAAAAATTAAATGCGGAAAGAACTGTCATTTGATTCAAAGAAACGTCACTTTGACAGTCATACTGCAACTTTTCGCGTAGTTACACTGGCGTTTGTGAATTTTAAAACGCAGCTCTCGCTTTTGACCACCGAACGTAAGTGTTTGTGAAATAAATATAATTTTTTTTAAACTTTTTCAAAAAAGGTATAGTGACTCAGTGTTTTTTTATTTCAACCAAGGCCAAGATTGTTAACCTAATACTTTTTTAAATAAAAAGCACATGACTGTGAGATAGACCTCGGATTAAATAGAGACAATCATCCTTGTCAAATGTGCCCCAACATAACAAACCATTGATTTGGAAAAAATAAAACAAGAGTCCAGTAATTTTTATCAATCAATCATAAAAAACAATAACAAACTTAAAAATCAATGAATAGGTAATTTTCGGAGATACAGGTCCTTGAAAATAAAGTGTCAATTGTACCCCACTTTACCCTAGGTGACTTTCATTCGTTTCAAGAATATAACTTTGCACACACAAATTACTAACAAATGGGTTCAAAACTCCTCACCCGATGGACAAAATGCATGGCCTATCGAACCTTAGTTCTACAAGTCCTGCTTTATGGCGCCGACTGCTGGAGAACTGGAAGCAGCGTGCCTGGGATCGCAGAGGATGGAAGGCTGCAGTGTCTCAGGCAGAGACTTTTCACGGGTCGGGAGCCCGTTAAGTAAAGTATGTAATTACACACAAATTACTATTGAAGCTAGGCTTTAAGCCCGAGTATTTATTATTAGACCCGCTGAATAACATCTTGCAACCGTACACATTTTAATCAGTGTTTTAGGAACCGGAAAACGAATTTTTTTTTCTATCTTCCTACAACTATGAACTTGTGTATAACTAGATAGGTAATTAAGGGAATGAGACACAAGCTGCCGTTTTTCTTCTTCGTAGGTATCTGCAATAAAAATAATCTTTTAAAAATAATAATAATAGGTCGGACCAACAATGCGGTAGTGAAATCCATTAACCCATTAAAGCTAAAGAGTGTATCAAATTTGACACCATATCCGAAGATTTTGAGTTCAGAAATTTGTGGGTTAATGATCCGAACATATCATTAATCAATTTTACAGCTTAAAGCCTGTCAATTAATCGATCAGCACATCGGAAGCTTTAACCTTTTACCAAAAAAAAAAATAGAAACAAATGTAGCTGAGTGATAAGTTCAAGTGCGGATCTTTTTTTAACCTTCCATGATTTTCCATTAACTCAAATTTTTTAGATATGTAAATATTACTCTGTTGGTAATGTCATATTCAACGTTCCTATAGAATCGCGAAAGTGAGGTAGCCCTAGAAGCTCCTGTATCAAACAAATACATAACACCAGCATTTGATTGGCCTCAGTGACGAACTGATTCGAAATCGGAAGACCGGCCGGTACATTTTAAGGTCAAACAGGCGAACCCCAAGGGGGATTCAGTGCAGAAAAGTGGGAGGGTTATGATTTCTCCAGGCCAGGTAAAGATCATAACTTCGTCGTAAGAGAAAAAGAACTTTTATAATGTTAGGGACTCAAAACATGCCTTACACCTGCGAGTTACATAGAAAATCATTCACTGGCGTTATATGAAAAAGAGCTTGTTCTAGTTTTACAATTTTCTTGTCTGGCTCAATGCGTATATATCTACTATTCTCCTTCGAACTTTTTCTTCTCGATCTGGATATGTGGGCCGATTCGGCCTCAAAAAGTATAGTCACTATTTTTATATTTTTTATATTTGCTGAAGGATTCAAATTCAATAGATCTTACTACAAACAATAGATTTAAAAACTTATCATTAGATTGATAAGGCTTAAAGACCCAACCCGGAGTTACGCCAACTGATTTCACGAACATGGATTAATTCAACGAATCCGAATCAAAACCATTCACCTACAATAAACTGACAACATCAAGGCGACCGCTAAATTAATAAAAGAAAAAAGAATTTAATAACAATAAAACAATTTTGTATTTGTTGTGCTGCCGGTGGCCACACCCATTTCCACGGACTTCAAGTACCATAGCAAGGTTTTCTCTCTTAATGACCACAGGAGCTCATCTCATTACCGTCAGCACCTGTTCTCAGGTGTTTATGTGCAGAGATTTTCAAGCTATGCAATCAGTGGTGGTTTGATTAAAAAAAAAAAACATACGGGAAATGCATTGAGGTGTGTAATTATCCTCCACTGGCTCCTCACGTAAATGTGTGCGCAATTTTAATTTATTTCCAGGCAAAACTGGTCACAAAAACTTACAGCCAAAGCTATAAAAGATTACTTAACTTTGTCCACCAGCAGTTAGCAGTAAACTCGCCATCTCATTGCGGCGCAATTAACTGACAGAGATTTCTTGCTTGCGCACATAAAAGCAATCTACCTATAACCACGTCTATCGCTATTCTCTCACAAGCTTACATAATGTGAATGCTCATATACTATCCAGTTACATGGATAATATTGACATTGACAAACCCAAACCAAGTCAAATCAAATCAAAATTCAAACGCAAGCATTGGTGTTTGTCTGTTCCTCATGCAACTGCCTTAAATCTGTCTAACAAAAACACATCCAATCCAAAGTGTGGTATTCGCCTCGGAGATAGGGTGACAGTGACAGTAGTCGAATGCAATGCGTGTCTCTATGCGTGCGGTTAATGTTTATAAATTCAAATTTCAAGGTACGACTGCAGTCAGTGCATTTACATATTTTTAGGTTTCTCTCACAATGGTTATCGATATATGTACGCTACGTACCTTTCGAGGAACACACCTCTGCTAGGACCGTCGGACCGTAATTCTTTGAAAAGGTTGTCAATAGAGCCCTGTTAAAGTGGGTCGAGGACAATAACATAATTCCGGACAACCAGTTTGGTTTCAGGGCGAGGCATGACACTATTCATGCCGCGTCGAAACTGGTTTCCGACATTCAGTGGAATAAATGCAAGAACCAATGCACGGGTGCTTGTCTGGTTGATTTTGAGAAGGCTTTCGACACCGTATGGTTAGAGGGACTTTTCTACAAGTTGACCAGGCGGGGGATGCACAAACCTTTGCTATATGTAATTTATAATATGCTTATGGGAAAGAAGTTCGTTGTCAAATGTGGCAACGTGACTTCGAGCAGAGTCTTTGAAATTAAAAACGGTTTACAGCAGGGGGCGGTCAATTCTCCGATCCTGTTTAACATTTACACGAGTGATCTGGTAGGTTCACTCAGACATGCTATAGCGTATGCCGATGATTTGGTGGCATACAGATCAGGTCCTAAAATCGAGGTCATTAATATCCTTTTGCAGCGTGACTTCGATCAAATTAAGCGATATTGCGACGACTGGAAGTTGAAAATCAACTTTCAGAAGACGGAAACAATCTTGTTCAGAACTCCATTGGCTGGGGCCTCTAGGGATACCAGAAAAAACTGGAAAAAATTGGCCATTATTGGACAAAATGGGCAGCCATTGGCGGTGAGAAGCGCAGTTAGATATCTAGGTATCTGGCTTGACCAGTATCTGTATTTCGATAGACATATAGTTGCTTGTCTTGCTGGGGCCAAGAAGGCTTATGCTCTAACAAGGAGACTGTTTCATAGCAGTCAACTTGACTCCAGAGTGAAGGTCATTTGCTACGTGGCCCTTATAAGGCCGATCATCGCTTATGGTTGTCCATTATGGTTTAATATAGCGCCTAGCTATATGGAAAAGATTCGGGTTTTGGAGAGACAATGTCTTAGGACCTGTCTCCGGTTGTTCCGAACGCCTGAATCCAACTATATAAAATACTATCCCAACAAGGTCCTATACGATGGGGCTCAGTTGAATAGGATTGACAATTTCCTCATTAAGGTCACTCGAAGGCACGTTGCAAGGGCGATGGCCAGCGACAATAGTCTGATATTTGGGGCTTACTACCCCAATGAAATGTACATAGAGAGTACGCTCCGGTCTGGCTTTATCCCGCCAGAGGCATTTATCCATATTGATTCAAAAGGGCTGGTACAGACGAGGGATGGTATCCCGGTCTTATACCATCGCTATCGCAGCGCGAGAGATAAGCGGCTCCTCCATGACGGGGACGTCGCCAATGCTCATGAGCTCCTCCGTTTTAGTACCGCAATATCGGAGAGGGATAGATTCGACACGGAAAAGCAATTCGCCGAATTTTGGTGGCTTGTTGAGGGGGGAGGGGTCAACATGCCCTCCCAGGACGGTGCGTTACTCTAGGTAACATCCTCTTAGCTTATAAGTTAGATTAAGTCAGCTAGGGCGTTTTTGGGAGAGGCCGGGCTCGCCAACGTGTGGTGGTGCTTCCGGGAGTTGACTGACGCTGTAAGGCTTCAGTCGGCTCACGGCGGCGCGTGTACACGTTGACGACTGCCAGGCGCTCGGAAAGCAATTGGGATTTTGACCACTTATTGCGCCAGGCAACGAGTGCTCAGAATCCTAATTATAGTTAGAATACGTTAAGTAGTTTAAGTAAGTAGAATAGGTAGTTTGTAATTTGTTTTATATAAAATCTCAATAATGATACCGAGTTTTAGTAAATTTTCTCGAGGAATATATATGTAAGATTAGTTCGTAAAATAGTTCGTAGGCCGAAAGGCAATAATTCTAAGATATAGTTAAGTTTAGAGCGTTCGCATAAGGACCAATAAATAAGAATAAGTATCCTGTTAATTTTAAGTTAGGTTTAATCATTTTTGTCTAGTATGTAAGTAGATATTTATCAATGAATAAAAAAATGAATTTCAAAGTCAAAAAACCGTCGGACCGTATTGGAACTGATTTTAATGTAGTCCCTTCTCTACTTTCCCCCAGCTGTTTGTTTGTATTTTGTAATTTATATAAATTTGAGTCTCGACCGCATAAGTGAGCATTATCACACTCTAACATCCTGCCCCTTTGATGAAGGTATAACCGCGACGGGAGAGAACTGAGTCCTTTTCACAATTTTGCATATTATGCAGAAAATCAACATTGTGGCCGACGTATGCTGTGCTGCACCACACTAATACAAGCACATGGAAGTGTTCTTCATTGAAAAGTGTACAAAACTGTGTACGAGCATAAATATGTGCTTAATAAATAGATCTACATCAGAATTTTGGTTTTGAAACCATCATCATCATCAACGTCGCCATTGCCACCTAGCCAACACCGTCATAGGTGCAGTCAAAATATACGGCGTTTGGAGGCTGTGCAGTGTACTTCTACAGATTACCCTTCCATAGTCTATGGGTGGTTAACAGCAGCGGTTTTGTAAGCAATCTCCAACCACCCCTCGAGTCCCGAAGGAATGCTTTGTTTCAGCCAATTCAACAGCATAAGTTAATTTACATTTAATATTCACAACCATACACAGCCGGGGTAGCAGTAAGTAGGTTCGAGTATATTGTGCGACATTCGAGAAGTTTGTGGCATTAAAACACAATTCAGTTTCAGTTACCACAAACCTCTTGGAATTATTTTTGTGTGGTTTCCTCTTCTCCTTTTTGAGGAATGTGACAACTGGCAAGACACTTACGCCACGCCAAGTTATGACAATAGTTGCAACTAAATAACTACATCATGCGAACTTTTGTGTTGTGCTGCCTACATCCTACGTAGAGCGATTTCAATAATTACATACCAACATACAAAGGCATATACCTAGTTTCATATATTGAAAACTTAAAGAAAAAATATTCTATGACTCGTACATATAGATAGCTCGAGTGAACACCACCTTGAGATCTCCCAATCTCCAATGTGTGCAAGAGTTGTACATCGATTTGAAAATGACCTGAATGTTGAGTTTGTACGCGCCGGCGCCGTACGATTACCCAACATGGCCAGGGCGATTAGAAACTAGTAAGCCCACTTTGGTCTGCTTTTACCAGTTTCTAGTGCTGGCTCACTTATACACAGCGTATCGATTGAGTTGATGTTTG
This sequence comes from Portevinia maculata, assembly GCA_949715645.1. Classification (NCBI taxonomy): domain Eukaryota; kingdom Metazoa; phylum Arthropoda; class Insecta; order Diptera; family Syrphidae; genus Portevinia; species Portevinia maculata. The sequence goes on along the minus strand of OX454526.1, from coordinate 2,581,177 downwards.
CGGATTCGATGGAAAAGCGCAAAAAAAAATTGAAATCTCTGAGAGTTGTTAAGGCTACGAAACATGGTAGCAACAACTACATTAATATTTCTTGTCCATACTTTATAGGGTGTGTTGAATTTGTTTGATGCGAATCTGAATTTGCAATAGCTGCAAGACGCCTAAATCTGGGTCATCACAAAACTTATTTAATAACAGGCGTGTTTTTTTGGTAAACCATTACAAAAAAATGCAACATACCTATAGAAAAATATTTATAGATCTGGAATTCTATCCAGAGTTATGTCCGTAATCTGAATAAAAAATGTGGCAGCAAGCTAAATTATTCCGAAGGTGGAAATGACATATCTACCTTGTCATTTGTTATAATCCTCTGGGCAAAAACATGTGTTCAATGTACCTGTGTGTCTGAATTAATAATTCGTTTTCGTTGCTTTTATAAGATTTGTGTCGATTACTTTACTTAGATTCCTGCCTGCGAAGTGTTACTTCTGAGAATAAATTTGGTATAACAAAGCAGCTCATGTTAAAGTGTCAAAAGGTCAATTCGCAAAGTGCTGCCAAATCACCAGGGCGATATGTCAAAAACAACCCAAGCGTGCAAAACTTGACAATTTTCTTTGTGAACATTTAATAAATTATTTCGTCCACTATTTTATAACGGGTAAGCCATCTAGCAGTTTCTTTTCAAATCATAGGTTATTTTGACACTGGCAGTTGTTTCCCGCTTGAAATCTTGACAGAAAGTCAGTATCATACCTCCGCGGAACGAATGATTGCTTTACGCTTGAACAAAGTTGGGAAATATTGAAAACTTATTTTTAAAGTGAGTGCTGTGTAGCCCAAAGTTTTGGCCGAAATGAGGCACCCACCGCGCCCTCTGTACGCAAGTTCGTGCAGAAAGTTCGTGAGACAGGTATGCTAGTGGACAACACTCATGGTCCCCGTCGTCGTTCGGTGCGCACAGACGAGAATGGGGCTGCTGTAGCGAGTGTGGGACTCAATTCACGAATATCAACTCGCCATCGATGTCAACAGCTCAACATTTCACGCACTAGCCTGAGGAGAATTCTGCACAAAGATCTCGGATTATTCGCTTAGAATACAAGGTTCAATTGACTTAGTAATTGAGAGCGCATTCGCTTCGTTATCTTCGCAGTTTGAGCCTTAGAACAGCTTGAATTGGACAACGATTTTGGGTGAAAACCCATATTTTCTTAAGAGGCGAATTTGCATCTCGTCGGCTACGATAACAAACAAAATTGCCGCATCTGGGGCTCGGAAAATCAGCACGTTATTGTCGAGAAGGTCATGCGTCCATAGTAAGTGACAGTTTGGTGCTGGTGGTTTGGTGGAGTGGTGGCATCATTGGACCGGTTTTCTTCGAAAATGAGGCTGGGGGCAACGCTTCGGTCAACGGTGGGCGTTACTGAATTTGAAGACATGGATTTGGGCGACCTCTGGTTCTTGCAGTATAGCGCGCCATGCCACACAGCCCATGCCACAATCAATAGTTTACGCACCAAATTCCCAAATCGTATTATCAGGCGGAGCTGCGATTTGACCCCTTTGGACTTTTTTTGTGGGGAACCGTGAAGGACCGATGTTATGCCAACAATCCGGAAACGATCTAAGTACTTAAGGCCAATATCATCCAAGGAATCCGTGAGCTGCAGCCCGAAATCATCAACAAGGTCTTGGAAAATTGGAGTGACAGAATGCGCTACTGCGAAGCCAGCCGAGGCAGCCACTTGAACGACGTTGTGTTCCATAACTAAAGCGAATGTTTGGCTCTTACTAATTGAGCCAAAAATTTAAGTTTGTGAATTTTATTGCATTTTTAAAAAGAAACTTGTATTTGGCCCAGCCTGTATATTTATATGTTTTTGGTGCACATTTGACGCAGTGGATCAGTGGTTACTGGTTTGCGTTGGACTACTGGCCGAAATGCCCCAGGTTTAAATCGAATCAACGTTTGGCATTGCCCTACTTTTACCAAAAGTTTGCATTTCAGAATCGGTTAAAACAGTAGAGCTCTTCCATATGTGACAATACATATAACTTCGCATACAATTTTGTACATGTGGCCCTACTTGGTATCTCGTTTCGAAGTTAAAATCATTCGAAAGTTCTTTTCGATTTAATTTTGTAACTTTCGGATTTTTTTTTCGAGCCTCCGATACTGAGAACTTTCAAAAACATATATACTCGAAGTGAAATTTATGCAGTGCACTGAGCTGCTTTACTCTGCTCAGAGCATATTCAACGTGCCTAGGCTCTGTTCAGTGCTGTGCTCAGAGCTTAAACAGAAAAACGTCTGAAGAAAGATTTGAAAGAAAAGTTCAAAGGGATGAGTCAAATATAATAACTTTGTTCAAAACTGTCGGCTTTCAAAGAAGGCGTTCATGTATGTCTTGATCAGCATACGCGACAATCTTGCCACCGCGATGAGGTTAAAGCATTAAAGCTAGGAGCAACGATCATTTTTAAACACTGCGTTGCTGCTCTTAAGGAACCATAAGCACTTTTATTCAATGCTTTACTTGAGGAGCGTATTTTTTTTTAAGCGATTGGACAGTATGTTTTATTAGCCCAATCCATAAATCTGGCCCGAAACAAGATGTTTCAAACTACCGTCATATATCAAAACTGTCGGTCTTTCCCAAATTATTTGAAAGAATATTGTTTCACCTTAAAAATATAATTTCACCCACTCAACATAGTTGCATGGCTGGAAAGTCTACTACGTCGAATCTAAAATTTTCTGCAACCATGCTTGTAAATCAATTGAGGTTGTCTATCAGTGCGATGTAATTAACGCGGATTTTGCTAAGCCATTCGACAGACTCAGTCATGAAAGTCTATTTAGTAAAATCGAGTTTTATAAATTTCATTCGAATATGCTTCAATGGTGTAGGTCGTATTTACTTGAAAGAACACAGTTCGTTCGTATCGGTGATGCTCTGTCTGATCCCATTCATGCCACGTCAGGTGTTCCACAGGGTAGCCACCTTGGTCCACTTTTATTCCTAATTTTCATTAATGAAATTCCAAAAGTTATCCGGAGCTCCGAATTTCTAATGTTTACAGACGATTAAGCTGTTTCCAACCATAAAGTCAGTAAATGATTGTGTTCTTCTTCAAAATGACCTCTAATCTAACCGAATGGTGTAATATTAACAACTTATATCTACATATTTCTGAATGCCAAGTAATGTCTTACTATCTCAGTCATGTTCCTGTCGTTTATGATTACAATTTCAATAATTCCTTCCTTTATCCAAGGTCAACTCTAAAAACGACCTAGGTGTAATGTTTGATACCAAACTTAGCTTTTCTCCTCAAACTGACTCTATTGTGGCTACAACCAATTCCATGTTTGGTTTTGTTTTGCGCAACGAAAAGGCGTTCACAGACCCATACACCCTCAAAACGTTGTTTTGCTCTTATGTCAGATCAAAGCTCAATTATTGCTGCGATGTTTGGAATCTGGGTCAAAAGTGACTTCCTAATTTGAAAATATTATAACTCTTTTGTTTTTATTTTTTTTAATTTCTTTTTTAAGGTACTTATAAAGCAAACTTGGGAGATTTACTAAAATGAACTACAGCACTTTAGAAAGAACCAAACTAATTGAATTTTATTTTGAAAATAATCACTCGATTATTTTAACCCAAAGAGATTATCGGCGTCATTTTAATGTGCGAAATCCACCCTCTGCGCACATGATTACGGCACTGGTGGCACGCTTTAGTCAACAAGGATCTGTAGTTGATTTTCCTCGAGCTGGAATCGAAGCGAATGTGGACCACATTGTGGAGAGTCCAGAAACATCGACACGAAGGCGCTACGGTCAACTCGGTATGTCCCGCGGTTCATTGCGAAGAGTTCTAAGAACCGAATTGCAGCTGCTTCCATACGAAATCCAATTTGGGGTATGAATTAAAGCCAGGAGATCCTGAAAAACGTGTTGTTTATACAGTTAATTTAATTTCCAAAAATTCAGGATTTAATTGGCCTCCACGTTCTCCGGATTTGACTGCACCAGATTTTTTTCTGTGGGGTTATTTAAAGGGGAAAGTGTACGTAAATAAACTCACCACTATCCCGCAGCTGAAGGAGATTATTCGTATAGAAATACAGGCGCTGAGCCCATATGTCCTACGAAGTGTTATGGAAAACGCTCTAGAAAGAGCCCGTCTCTGTGAGCATAAAGCTGGTGCTCATTTGAGGGACATCACATTCCATACTTAGCAGAAAAAAATCTACATAAATCATACTTTGTGATTCTAAAATAAATTATTAATAAAAAATTAAATCTATAAAAGTTATTATCACTTTAAATTAGGAAGTCACTTTTGACCCACCCTGTACGATGTTGGTTCTATAAGAATTGCAAAAAATCAAAAAAAAAATGTGCGAGAGCTGCCATATATAAGCTGCATTGGAATATAGAAATGCCTTAATATAGGTCTAGATGCCAATTACTTGGCTTACGGAGTCTGAATATACGCAGTAAATATATTTCAATTATTTTTATTCGTGATTTGTTAAACTCACATATAAATTGAACCTTTCTATTATCATACGAGTACTCGTAGATATTTACATTCCTGGTAGAGATTTAAGGTGTCGAAATTCATTTCGTGAGCATTTTCACCGAGTGAATTATGGGCTTAGCGAACCTATCACCAGATGCTTGAGAGAATCAAATTCAGTTTCCAAATATATTGATTTTCATCATACGAGTAATATCAGTAGAGATACTTTTAAAAGCCAGTTGATGCTAATACTGGTTCAAAATATTTCCTTGTCTAGTATATAGAAAACGAATGTACATTTGTATGAATTATAAATAATAAGACGGTAATCTTATTCAGTAGTCTTAAAAATATTCACCCCTATTGTGAGTGTCAATCGACAATTAATAATTGATTATTTTCAATGTGTGTTATTGTGAATGAACGATTCTAAACGATTTTCTCAATCGCAGTCAATTAAAAAATGCGATTGACAAGAATATCAATGAAAATGATTTTTTTTATTCACTGCGATTGACAAAATCCTTTAGAATCGTTCATTCACAATAGCACACATTGAAAATAGTCAAATATCAATTGTCGGTTGACACTTACAATGGGGGTGATTATGTTATTGTAAAGGGTCTTTCATTAAGAACTTTATAACTTCTTTTTTTTAATAAAATGCAAACTACTTGAGCTATCTAAAAAAATATGTATTTGCTTGAATTACTATCAAAACATTTATGAATGTGTCATGTCCACCATGGGAACGTATGCAGGGGTCGATACGTGGAACGAGACTTCAATAACTCGATTGTTGCACCCGCTGTGTGACTTGGGGAACCGTCTTGTTGGAACCACATATCACTGATGCCTAATTCATGGAATTACTCAAAGAAATAACGTTTCAACATGTCTCTGTAGCGAATACCATTGACCGTAACGTGACGTTCTCACCTGTCCAGTAATGCATATTTTGCTTATTGACGAAGGCGTTTAACCAAAAATGAGCGTCACCGCTGAAGATGATTCTGCAATGAAATTCTTCATTTTCTTCCATCATGTCCAGAGCCCAATTCGAGAACGTACGTGGCTTCGTATGATTATGTCGCTTTAGTTCTTGAGTCAGCTTAATCTTGTAAGGGTGTAGGCTAAGATCCTTACGCAAAATTCGCCATTATGTGGTCTGGAAGAGTCCCAATTCTTGAGAACGCCATGAAATTGACTGATTTGGCTGGTTTGCGACGGACGCCTCTACGGCAGCAATATTCTCCACACTTCTACAAAACGTAGTCTCACTGGCACGACAACATCAAGCAGCGAATATTCTGACTCAAATTTGTTCGCTAGACTATGAATTGCTTGTCTACCGGGACGAAAATTGCGACCGAAAATTAACGTTAACGCTCTTAATGTTGCGACCACCGACTCGGAATTTCGGAAGTAAATTTTAACTATTTGTAAACGTTGTTCCTTCGTGTAGTTCACCATGATGAAAATGCTGATTTTACTGAATATTTTGACATTGACAGTTTGGTAATCGGTTTAAGGGTGCGTTTACACTGAAAGTTTGAAGTTCTCGAGTCGCTAATGAAGGACCCTTTATACTCTGTTTGATGAAAATGAAATAAATAAATAAATAAATAAATAAATAGGGTTACTCTAGATCTGGGGGAACAGGCTTAGTAAAACTGCGAAATTTATTTTTTTTATTTTAGTGGGTTGTAAGCGCACTTTTTCTAATCTAAACACTAAAGCAACACTATTGCTTTGATTGTTTATTACCATTTGTACTTTTGTCATTAAAATTTAAACAGAAATTGAAATTTTGTTATGTGGAGTAATAGGAACAATGACATTTGCCGAGCTGTCAATAACAAAAGCGCAAATGCTACTCCATTGTATTTTTCTGTTGCAATAGGGTCAATGATATAGTGCGAAGCTATTGCAACATTTTAGTCAGTATATTTTGTTGTTGTGGTGCTGGAAAATGTTGCACTTTCGCACTTTGAAATGATACTAGACCAGTTGTGTCGGATCGTGAATACCCCTAAAGTAAAGTAAATTGAATTACAGAATTTCGTAATGTCATCCAAATTATACAATGCCCAAAACACATGAGCTTCCACATGAAGGCTGAAGAAAAGAACAAAGCAGAGTTACTTTTTCTTTAAGGCATGGATTTCCGGAATTATTTACAATCGACAGAAAAAATGCTATGTGGCCAGTTGAAAATTATAATTATTATAGATATCAATTAATTAAAAGAATCATTATGTATTCAATGTTTAGATATGTGACCATAAATTGTACCTAAGGGCAGTTAATGGACGCTAGGAGGGGCATGCTATAACTCAAGTGTTTGGAAGAAATTTAATGAGCGAAAGTTCTTAACAAACAATTTCGAAACCGGCGAAAAATTTACATGGATTCTGGGTAAGTTTTTCTCAAAAGCAAGATTGATTGATTAGGTGCGTCCCACGCGAAACAAAATTTCGGAGAAAGAAATGGAGACACGAATCCATAAAATTTTGTCTCAGAAAACTACGGAAAAAAAAGGAGCGCCCAGCTAAGATTTACTGTTATCTGTTGATTAAGAAAACTGTTAACATAGGCGCCTGTCAAGCGGCTGCACATACCCCAAGAGGAGCAATGAAGTTGTTTGAAAGTGGAGTGACTCCGGTGAGGGAGCACAGGCATTGATGACTAAGTGATGAAGTGATGTTTGATGAAGTTGGCTGAGCGTTGAGTGACACCGGGGAAGAAGCTAAAAATCGTTATACCGCAAGGTGGGCATCAATGTACTTTTGATGGCTGTGCGAATAGTCGCCCGAATTCCAAAAATGAACAATCACCTAAAACTGTCTCATATATTTTAGCATACCTAACTTAGCACCTACTCTTGATCCAACAGTGAGCCCAAGAAGGGGGGTTTCAGGGGGCACCATGCCCCATAGATACACATTGCAATGTTTATGGGATCTACTCGTGATTTCACAATTCTACGTCACCATAACTTACACTAAGCGGGCCACCCGAGTACTGCGAATTTCGAACAACTGTTGACAGGAGCCCGACAATTGGACGTACCTACATACGAGTAGTTAAACCGAGCAATATCAGCAAATATTTTATATTTGTTATTTAAGGATTCAAAATACCTGAACGCTTTTTCTTTTTTACCTTAACACTTTGTACGACCAAGTATTTTAAAATAAAAATGTCAAAAGTAACCGACTAAAACGGTTCTTTTGCTGTTCCTCGTCTTCCATTTTTAAATTAAAACCACAGATAAAATATTATTGTTAAATTAACGATACCTGCGACCGAATTCGTAACTGATAATTGTTTATTGGCAGTAATGATATTCATGCAACGATAAAACGGACGATACAACGCTTTAGCGCTAGTCGAGGCTCCAGTTCCTTTTCATTCGAATTTATGCGTTGCTGAAGTTATGGAAGAGTTCGACTCTTGCACACACCATACTCCGAACCTTAAGTCAACTTGATTTGTAATTTAAAAAAAAAAATTAAATAAACTTTTAACTGTGCTCTGTTTCAATTGCACCCCGACCTTCATGTGATTTTGTATTCAATTTCTGATTGTTATTGTCACGTCTTGTCCTTATTTCTGTGATTGATTACTTTGGCTGTTAAATGCTGGCGCAATTAAAAACAAACACGGTGAAGGCTTATCATGATTTAAGAATAAAAGAATATAATCGGAAGCAGAATTGGAAATACAATGAACTATACCAAATATGTCGCAGCTTACACTACTTGTTCTTTGCGGTAAGACCATGCTTTGCTAGTAGCTTAGTTGATAGCCTTGGACATCAATAACTGTATATATTTTTTTGTTTATTTTGTAAGCAGTAATAGTAAGTAAAATGTACTAAACAAACATTAGGAAGGCTTGCCCGATGGCTGTATTATCAGCTTCATAGTGCTTATCTACAAGAAAAGCGATCTTATAACGGGTCTTTCATTAGCGACTTGACAATTTCAAACTTTCAATGTGAAGGCACCATTAAACCGATTACCGAACTGTCAATGTCAAAATATTCAGTAAAATCAACAATTTGGTTAAGTACACAAAGAAACAACGTTTACAGATAATTAAAACTTACTACCGAAATTCCGAGGCGGTGGCCGCAACTTAAAGAGCGTTAACGCCAATTTTCGGCCGTTATTCCCGTCCCAGTAGACCCACAATTTATAGTCTAGTGAAAAAATTTGATTCAGAATATTCACTGCTTGATGTTGCCGTGCCGGTGAGACACCGTTTTGCCCGAAGTGTGGAGAATATTGCTGCCGTAGAGGCGTCCGTCGCAAACCAGCCAAATCAGTCAATTTCACGGCGTTCTGAAGAATTGGGCCACTCCCAGACCACATTATGGCGAATTTTGCTTAAGGATCTCTGGCTACACCCTTACAAGATCAAGCTGACTCAAGAACTAAAACCTTTTGTTCATATGAAGCGACGTACGTTTTCGAATTGGGCTCTGGACATGATGAAAGAAAATGAAGAATTTCATCGCAAAATCATCTTCAGCGATGAAGCGCATTTTTAGTTAAACGGATTCGTCAATAAGGAAAATATCAGTAACTGGACAGGTGAGAGGCCTCATCTGCTTATTCAAACAGCACTTTATCCGCAAAAAGTCAGTGTTTGGTGCGGTTTTCATTTTTTTTTTTTTTTATTTCATTTCAAAAAACTTAAACTTAAAAAATCAAAAAACATGCCGGCGGCGTCATTGGCCATTTTGTTCGTCTATGAAAATGACCGTCTCGTTACGGTAAATGGTATTCGCGACAGAGACATGTTGGAACGTTATTTATTTGAGCAATTGCATTAATTGGACATCAGTGATATGTGGTTCCAACAAACCGGTGCTACAAGGGTGCTACAATCGAGCTATTGAAGTCTCAGTTCGGTGAACGTCTAATCTCGAGAAACAGACCCGTCTATTAGCCGCCGAGATCGTGTGATTTAACGCCTCTAGACTTTTTTTTATAAGGCTATATTAAATCATTGGTATATGCTGACAAGCCTGCGACGTTGGAGGAGCTCGGAGCCAATATTAAACGAGAAATAGCGGCCGTATCGGTCGAAATGTGCGGCCGAGTCATTGAAAATTGGGTTCACCGTATCGACCGCTGCATACGTTCCCGTGGTGGACATATGAACGAAGTCGGATTGCATTCATAAATGTTTTGATAGTAATTCAAGTCAATACATTTTTTTTTGAGATACTCGTATCTCAAGTAGTTTGCATTTTATTTAAAAAAGAAGTTGTCTAGTCCTTAACAAAATACCCTTTATCTTGTAACAACTATCGAGGCATAGCCTTGCTTAATTTGGCATTAAAGATCCCATCCAAGGAAGTGTTTGAACATCTCAACTCATTCTGTAACACTCTTATCGTCACCTACCAAATAAATCGTAAATATTTACTTTAACGCAAATCCTTATCAGCATCGCCATGCCATCTGAAGTTAGATACAACGCTGTTCCACCAGCCAATTACAAAATTCAATACCAATTTCTAAATAGGCTTGAGATACCAAAGGAGGGCTTTCAATAAACAATGACTTTACTGTGTTGGCATTTTCAAATTGTATTCCGATGCACTTCTCCGTAGCCATAGTTAAAATGAATACAAAGTGAACAAAGTGTTCTAAATACATTATTTAGAACACTTTGTTCTCAGCCAGCATAAGTGAGAATCGAATTCCCAACAGCCAGGATCTGCATTATTTCTTATAAATGCTCTGGTCATCTCGTTGCCTTGCTTCAACATTTTAAGGTGATTAAACTCAACCCACCGGCCGCACTGAGCTCTAATGTATGTTTTTTTATCTGACAGCGAAAATGTTTGCAAAATTTATTCGCAAGTGACATCGAATTGGATTTGTTTTGAGGCGCAGTATATACTTTAACTGTACTGGGTGTATACAAGGAGGGTACGGCCGTGCAATTGCATGTTGTGCAGTAAAAGGTTAAACGAACATTTGCAGCCACTTGATGCAGTTCACATACTACCATTTATGCTATTCTCTTTCCATGGGAATTAAACAAGTCAGTAGCAACGACTCTATAGTCTACTTGCGTGAAATGATTAAATGTGCTACCAATTACCCACTTCTAATCTGATGGAATGGTTCAACTGGTGATGGTGATTGGTGAGTGAACATTGATTTTTATGACCCTTCGAATAGCCCCATTTGGTTGGTTGTCGAGAGCACTTGCTCTTGCCACATCTTTTATATGTGGTAGATACAAACACGTTTTGCATCGCAGCTAGCGGGTATAGAGAACGATGTTTCCTTCATTTTATGTTGAATTTTGAAATCAAATAATGCCAAATGAAATTAAACCGACACCTACGCATCGTGTCGCCTATAACCAGATCTAAGATTCCGTACCAGTTTTGTAGCTTGCGTCGCCTTGGTTCATACATACAAGCTGACACAACGGCGCGGCGACTCTAATCCAAATGATAACTTTGAGTTTTTGCATATCTACTTCTATCTTCTGTCTCATTTTTTATTGAGCTTGAATTTATTTTTTGATAGGTCTGGCTTAATGGAGATAACATAAAATAGGATCGGACTTTAATAGCAAAGGCTACACCCGAGAAGCTATAAAATTGTAAATTAAATAAAATTTATACGTACATATCGAATTGATATAAAGGTAAAAGCTTCAGAGTCGAAAATACCGCGGTGATTTAAAGATAATTTAATGCACCTTCTATTGGATGGTTAACCGCTAAATCGATTTTCTGAGTAAACCTTGGGTAGCTTTACAATTTATTTGTTTAATACTAATTCAATCGGAGAACAATTTGAATTAAATGACTACACCTTGACCTACAGAGAAAAACCAGGAAGAAAGCTGCGCTAAGTTCTGACCCAGGATATCTTCTCTGGATAATGTGCATTTTGTCTTGGCTCATGTGCGAGAACCTTTATGTTTATTGACTGGTTTACAGCTAAAAAGATACGGCACACACATTTCTGATGTATAATGAGCTTTCCTTGGCTTCGTGTTTGTCTTTTATATTTTTGTATACACGTCAACGAATGCATTGATACGCGTAGAGGCTGACAGAGCGTTATGGTTAACCACAAAATCTCCACCACTTAACGGTGATGACAAATGGGTTTTTCAGTTTTTATGTCTGTTATTCAAATTTTTGCAAATGTATATATGTATTTATATAAGTAAAATTCCAGCAAATTTTATAAAAATTAAATATTTATAAAGATTCCAACGGAATTTATGCGTGGGACTTGTCAGCGAAATCAAGACTTGGAGTATATAATTTTCTACTTTAAAAGGTTGAAATTGCAATTTAATAGAAGTGTCTTTTACAGTTTTTATTAAATGTTCTATGAGTCATCATTGAGTTAAATTGATGAGTCCAAACACTATACGAATCATTTGTAATAGATTCAAAGCTTATCTTGACATAATCATTCAAATGCTTGCCAAGTTGATCGAACCTATCCCAAAAGCTATAATGAGTTGTCTGCTTATTTGAAAATATGGTGACTATCATTTGGAAATAAACATTTAAATAATTTAAGAAGTTATTTGTGTGGGCATTTTGTTAAAAGGGATTAAGTTAAACGTTTCCTGTATCTTATATGCAGAAAATCGGTTAACGAAGACTTGAAACTGTCTTTCCATAAGCCTGTTGAGACACACACAATGTGAGTAATAGTGTATGAATTTGGAGCACAGTACATACAACCTAATAGTTAAGGTGATATTAGCTAACTCAGTATATAAAATTAATGAAGTAATAAATCAGAAAAAACTGAAAGGAAATATTTTAAATTAAAAACATAATTCTGAATTAATGTTTTTTTTTTTTTTTTTTTTTTTTAGTTAGTTATTTTTTTATTTCAGCAAAGATATACATTCTAAACACTACTATTGCATAATTTACAGAGATGTGGTTATTACTACCTTACTACTGATAATCTTATATAATTGTAAATGAAAAATATCAAACTATATATTATATATTTAAGTAATAATTTGAGGAAAAACTGATGAAAAAAAACCTCAATACGAACTATAATAGGATCATTGAAATGAGAGAAGTGGTGGTGGGCAACTTGATTTCAGATATCACGTACATTAACAAGTACAGTTACTAAATAAACATAATATATAAATAGATTAACAATTATAGATATAATTGACAAATGTAATAAGTTAACAGATATGAATAGTTTAAGGAAACATATAAAATTTTAACAAATATAAATAATTTAACAAATATGAATAACTGGACAAATGCAGACGATGAATTAATATCATAATGAAGTCAATTTTAATTATAGATAAATAAATAGATAAATATGTATATAAAAAAATGACTAGATAAAAGAATAAATAAATAGTAATAATTACAATAAATAAATAAATAATAAATAAATAAATAAATAAATAATAAATAAATAAGTAATAAATAAATAAATAATAACAAATATAGTTAATTAATAAATAAATAAATAATAACAATAAGTGGAACAGGTAGTGATTTTATGTTTGTTTAATGTAGAAGACCTAAAATCAAGGGGTTGTCAAAGGAGCTGTAAGACCAGCTGTAGCGATCAAATAATTTACGAGTATTCAGTCTTACTGATATTTTTTCAATGTTTGAGATTGCATGCAGTTCTTCGGTCGAAAAATGCGAAGGTAAGTTTAAGATCATTTTCAGTAGTTTGTTTTGGGTTATCTGTAGTCTACGTATGTGGCTCTTTGCACATTTGCCCCAAACTGGAGAACCATAAAACAAAATTGCTTGAAAGATTACTTTGAAAATGATGAGTTTGTTTTCTCGGCTCATTTTTGATCTTCGGTTTATAAATGAATACAGTATTTTAATTGTGATATTAACTTTCCTGATGGTTTCTTGGACATGAAATCTAAATGTTAACGACTTGTCAAGGTGAACCCCAAGGTACTTAGCACTTGATTTCCAATCCGTTTGTATATTATTTATTACTATTCTGTTGCTTGGTAAGAAGCTGACTTTTCTTTTTCTAGTAAAAAAGACAGCCTGAGTCTTTGAAGCATTTAATTTAATTTTCCAATTGGCAAAGTATGTATGGATGACATTTAAGCCAGATTGCAATTTCGTTTCAATGTTTAAACCAACTGAATCTGATGAATAAATGCATGTGTCGTCTGCAAAAATGGCAATTTCACAATTGGTTAATTTTGGAAAATCGTGCGTGTAAATATTATACAGGATTGGCCCAAGAACCGAACCCTGGGGTACCCCTGCGTCAATTGAGAAACCTGCTGATAACCAGTTATTAACAGAAACTTTGAAAGAACGCCCTGATAAAAATGACTGGACTAATTTCACTAGGTAGATTGGGAAACGTAGGCTTAGTAGTTTGTGCAGTAAGCCATCGTGCCATAATGTGTCAAACGCTTTTCGACGACAAGGATAACCATACCCGTACTTTTCCCCAAATCGAAATTCTTTTTGATATGCCTCGTTATGCGATGAATTTGGTGCACTGTGGAATGATGTGCTCTGAAACCGAATTGTGCTTCAGGTAAAATATTATGCTCGTTGAGGTGAGTTGTTACTCGTAGTTTTATTTTAATAATTTTTTCAAAGCACTTACTTAGCGAGCTTAACAAGCTTATCGGTCTGTAACTACTAGGTAGGCAAGCATCTTTACCTGGCTTCAGAACCGGGATGACTTTTGCTGTTTTCCATTCTTGGGGAAAATATCCCCGTTTGAGGCAGCAGTTAAAGAGCCGCTGCAAGAACTGAAATCCGATCCTTGGAAGGTTTTTGATGAAAGTATTTCTTATTCCGTCGAAACCTGGGGACTTGGAATTTTTTAGTTGCATACAACTGGCCTCTACATCTTCAATTGAAATAAGGTCTTCCCCTCCAACTAATGTAGCTTGGGCGCTGATTATGCCAAGTGAGTTTCGAACTGCATTGTCTTCGCTGCTTGTTATGGTTCTACCTATTGAATGGTTAGCAAAGAAAGCGTTAGCTAGTGCATTTGATTTTTCCTGGCAGGATAGTAATACAGTGCTACCATCCTTAAATGCGGGGATGATACTGTTCTTCTTTTTAATAACCTTGACTATGTTCCAAAACGGCTTACTGCATTTATCTAGGCTTTGCAGCTTTCTATTCCAGCATTTGTTTCTGAAGTTCAAAATGAGTGTCTTTATGGTTGCCGTTAAAGCTTTTGCTTCAGTCAGATAAGAGGTAGTTCTGGTTCTATTCCACATGGATCTGGAACGATTCCTTATTTTGATAAATTCCACGATATGACGTAGAAGTAGATTTGCGCCATTCCATCGACTGTTTTTTTTGGTTACTGACTGGTCGATACAATCCTGTACACAGCTTGTAAAATAATTTACAGCTTCATCGATTTGGTTTTGGTTACTTACAACAGGTAACATTTCCTCATTGTTCCTTAATTTTGAACGCATTTTGCTCCTAAATCGATCCCAATTAGCATTTTGGTAATCGAGAACTGAGCTGAGCATCTGCTCAGGTGACAATAGGATGCAACATTTAACCGGTAAATGATCAGAGCTTAAATCATTAATCACGGCAGGTTGGGTAAAAAGTTCTTGCATATTCGTGAGAAACAAATCGAGTGTTGACGGGTTAGCCTGAGGGTTGGAGGGAATAAACGTTGGATGAGGAGGATACAAAATATGAAATGGGTGTCTAGAATGCAAGTCAGCTAGAATATTTCCCCATGAATTCGCTCTTAGACAACCCCAGTTCCTATGCCTACAATTTAAATCGCCTCCCACCAGGAAAATGTCATTGAAACTAACCAATTTTCGTAAATCGCTATTTAAATGTGATCGTTTCTGTGCTGTAACACGGCCACCAGGAAAGTAAACACAAAATATTTTTACTGAACGGCCGTTGGTGAATGGAATTTGAATACCTACGTTCTCAATTAATTTAGTTCTAACAATTGGAAGAATTTGATGTTTAATTGTTCTTTTAACGACAACGGCAACACCACCACCCCTACTCTCATTTCTATCTAAGCGGTAACATTTGTATTCCGAGTTTGAGAACTTTTCTATGCTTGAATTAAGACATGTTTCAGTTACTAAACCTACATCGATATTGTTTGAGCTCAAAAAAGCAAAAAACTCTAAAGCTTTATTGCGAATGCTTCTAGCATTCCAACGAATTAAAAGCATAATTCTGCATAAAATCTTCCTAATGTTTTAATGGTTTTTTTAAATGTTGGTATTATTGTTTCTTCCTTCACATTGCTTAAATTCACAAACTAAAGTCATGCAAATGCGAAACCAAGTTAGTAGTTCATTTTTGTTTATGTAAATCCAGTTCACTCCCTGTAAGATTGTTCTTTTTTTTATATAATTAGCGTGCGCTAAAGGGATTTCTTTTTTTCTGTAGTGATACAGTACCCTTATTACCCACAGCGCAGGAATTTTTGTTTGTTGCTATAAGTAGCACCCAGATAATGATTCATTGAATGTTTTTAGGTGCTACTTACCGCATGAAAGAATAGAAGGACAATAAAGAAGTTTGGTACGATAGGGTTTCTTCTCCACAGGTGGCGCCCAAATTGCGGAGATCTATATTGCTGTGTGTATTCGATTTTAAAAATCATGGCCCTGGTCGCGATTTGAACGCACGACCTGCCAATGGCTTAGTAAATACACTACCATCGCCCCCGCAATGTTTCATTTCTTCTTTCTCTACGAGGTCAAGATCTGGACTAAAGGGATAATTACGCTCCCTATTAACTCCATTCCTAGTGGTTCGCCTGTAGGGTCGCGTTTGTATGGCAACGTTGGTTGACATTGCCTTTTTGGCAGGGTCTCTCATTTAACTATGACCGTACCAACTTAGCCGGTCATGCTCCATTTTATTCGCGATAGGTTCTTTGACGTGAAGTTTTCCTCGGATCTTCTAACTTCTTATTCGATCAAGCTTTGTTACTCCTGTTGTCATGCGAAGCATCTTCATCTCAGCTGCCGTTAAGTTGCTCTCATATTTTTTTGTACGATGTCCAACATTGTAAGCCGCTTGTGAGTCTTCCTTTCTGCTATTTGCTACGCGATGCTTTATGTCATCATCACAGAATGTTTCGATTTTGACCATAGATCCCAGAAATTTGAACTTTCGCACTTGGGAATCACTCTTCCAATCATATAAATATCTGGAATAGATCGAAGTCGATCAGGGAACGGGCATCAAAAGTATTCTTCTAAATTTTTCGGACTGATACGATACACATTCCGCTCCAACGTCAACTCATACAACAAGTGCAGGGACTTTTGATCCTTGGTTTTGGTGGCTCCATCGTCAGCAAAGAAAAGCTGAAGCACTTTAGAGTCCGTCACTTTTGCTTCAAGCAGATACTCAAGGACTTTAATAAATATCAAGTGACTTAAGACGCTCTTATGTATGTTTGTTATTAGGTAGATATTATGTTCTCAGGTAACAAAGATCCCCTGAAGAAGCCCCCTTCCATATGTTGGGAAAGGATTTAAAATTACTCCGTTTTATTGCATTCCTAATTTCACCAAGAAAGACGTCGCGAGGCCGACGATATAAATATTTCCGGGACATTTTTCCTGCAAATTTGGCTTTTCTCGAGAAATCAATCTTCCCATTCGGAATCCTCTACGAAATAATTTTCGCCTCCATATCGAAAGGAGAATTTGTTCGTCTTTCTCTTTGGAAAGACGAAAGTGTCATTCCCAAACAATGTCAATGAACAAGAATAACGTGTGAATTCTCATTTATATGAATTAATGGTTCGGCCAGTTCATATAACCGAAAAGTTCATATATTGGAATGATACAAGATGTGTGGAATTCCATACGACGACCTTGCTTGGATAGATCCAAATTACTGCTAGGGGCCTCAAAAGGACACTATGAAGCTAAATCAGTGCTAAGTCGTATGAAAGCGGCATTGAAAGCTTGGTCAAAGTGTTCCACTAATAATGGAGATCAAAAAGCTCGCCTCGAATTGGAATACAGACTTTGCAAGAGGCTCGCAAAGAGAAAGTGCCCTCAAATTCAAGTAAAGTGTGTGGGGCGGGAATTAGAAGAAATGCCTTCTTCGGCTGGTGATAAAAACCAGGCTGTCTACGAACTCCGACAAACCAGCTTGAACAGGGGCACAACCATTTTCAAAATTGCCCCTCAAAGATGAAGGAATGCCAAGGAAATCCGTTCACTAAAGTTCATCAACAATGCTCAAGGGCTGCTTCTCGTGGATGACGAAAAAATACTACACAGATGGCAGCAGTACTGTGAAGTACTTTTAAATGAACAATTTCCTCTGATATATTTTCCAAGAGCCTTTCCTAACAATGAGGAAGTACACAACAATACTGTCGAACAAGTTAGGAAGGCGGTCAAAGACTCCAAAAAACGAAAAGCAATTGGGCCGGACCAGATACACTCTGAGTTCTGGAAAAATATGGGAGACATCGAGTCCAAATGGCTCATGATTCTCATCTCCAAACTGATGAGAGGCGATCCAATGCTCGACCAGTGGGGGGAAACTGTTCTTTCTCCATTGTACAAAGACAAAGGCAATACGCGTGAGTGATGTCACACCCCATGAAGATCGTATTAGCGGTATTAGATAGCCAAATGCAAAAAATAATACGGCTATATGAAGACCAGTGCAGCTTCGTCGCAGGTTAATCAACCACAGATGCAATCCAGAGTATAAGGATTATGATGAAAAAACATCGTGATTAAAGGATTTGCATATGGTGTTGTTTGATTTTGAAAAGTCCTTTAATAAACAAACAAGGGATCTGTTGTGGGTGGCGCTAAGACTACAAGGAGTTCTAGAAACAACGCTGGCGTCACCGAGGAGTTCGCAATCAAATTCGGTATACAAGAGGGAAGTGTCTTAAGCCCCTTGATATTTATTACAGTCCTTGATTATCTGCTTGAAGGAAAAGTGACGAACTCCAAAGTGCATCAGTTATTCTTGCTGACGATGGAGCCATCATTAGCGGGGATCAAACGTCCCTGCAACAAGCACTTGATGTATAGGTGGACGTTTTTTAGGGGAATGGGTATCGTATTAGTACGAAGAAAACAGAATACTTTAACTGGCCGTTCCCTAATCCATTCCGACCTTTTCCAGACATTTATATGAATGTAAGAATGATTCCCCTAGTGCGAAAAGTTTAAATATGTGGGATATATGATCGATAGCGAAACAAGCTGTGATGACGACATTAAGCATCACGCAAGCGTAGGGTGGATAAAGTGGCGGGAAAATTCAGCCATTTTCTGTGATCGAAAAATGTCCCTAAGCTGAAAGGAGAGCTCTATACCGCAGTTCTGCGCCCGGCGCTTCACAATGCTATACAGCGTACAAAAAGTATGACGGCAAATTAACGGCAGATGCGCGTGACAGCAGGAGTAACAAAGATTGATCGAATAAGAAGTTACAAGATCAAAAGAAGTTTGCACGTCAAAGAACTTATCTCGAAAAAAATGGAGCGCGACCGGCTCAGCTGGTACTGTTATGTCCAAAACAAACGCGAAAGAGAGGCAGGCTCAAATACTCCTAAATCACACAAATGCAACAACATTAGCACTTGATTGGTCTCAGCGGCGAAGTGATTAAAAATTGGGAGCCCTGCCGTTATTCTTTTAGCTCGAACCGGTGAACCTCACAGGCGGACCAGTAGGGATACAGTTAAGTGGTTATGATCCCTTTAATCCTGATCATAGGCTTACCGCCATTAAAGAGAAAAAAGATGTATAAATAGGAAACCTTTTTTATTGCTGTTCCCCTGTAATTTTAAAAATGTATAACACAAAAAAATATCATCCGTTGATGTTGTCAGTCAAATAAATGTATTTACCACGCAACCATTCACACTCATTCGTTCATAAACGACGAACTGAGTAACCATATCAAAATTGTCAGACCGTTTTTAAGAAAATCGCTGTTTTGTAAACCGTATTGTAGGTACATGTACAGTTATTAAGTTTTAAGAAAATCCGTGCACCCATTTGGGCAGGAGGTCCGGAGATAGACAGACAAGGAGACAAATGACCCTATTTTTTAGGCTTTTCTTTAGTGTTCATATCAAACCATTCTCAGCTTAAGTTCGAAATTACAGCACGAATTTAATAAGTAGGTACGAGTATATACAACATAAAAGTATGCTCACATGTACTCGTATGTATGTGTTTTTGTAGTACATATATACGACAAAGTATTCTTTCTAATGATTTCCATTTGTACCAGATAGATGCATTAAAAAAACAAACACGTCTTTTATCCAACTCTTAATGTGTGTTCTTGATGTATCCGACATAAATCTATATCTTGATTCTTTACACGATCTATAAAAAAAATGTCCACGTTGATCTGACTTGGCCTCAACTAGATTATCAACGTTATATCTATCACCCTAAACTGATCAAACTATTGTGGGCATGTACAACACTTTAAAAAGTCATCATACCAGAAACCAAAGAATAACGAGCACATGGGCGCGTTTAATAAGAAAAACGTGTATTTTATAGTTACACTCCTTCGGAATACACACATCCATAACATTCATACCCAAGAAGTGTCTCGTAATGTGATAATTTTAGCTGTGAATTTGTTATCCAAACAAATGATGCATTCAAGCATAAAGTTACCTCAGTTCGCAGTTAAATGCAAAACGCTATTGATGAAAAGTTTCGAATTTTGTTTTTTATGTGGCGCCGCCGCAATTACAGCTACTTTTTAACAACTCGGTTTGCCGGTATACACTGGCGATCACAAGGGTGAGACCACACATTTTGCAATCGATTTTCAGTCTTTATATCCGTTGGAAATTGTGTACCCAGAAACTTTTACTACCTGTGGACAAAAAACTCCCACTTCTTGCCATAGGGATGATAGCATCAGGAAATTCAACTTCGAGGAGAACTACCAGATAAAGCTTAGCAATACGGAGCAATGAATCCACTGGAGCAATGAATCGACAACTTACGGACTGAGCAACCACAGCAATAATGTCTGACAGTCAAGCAGCCATAAAGGCTCTTGACGCCTATGTCATAAAGTCAAAACTCGTGTTGGAATGCCTACACGTACCGAACGGACTAGGCAAGAACACCAGAATTTCCATCTGCTGGGTACCTGGCCATCTTGGCATTACAAGCAATGAGGCAGCGGACTCTCTGGCAAGAAAAGGAACAGATTAACCCTTAATAGGTCCTGAACCGTTCTGCGGGATAGGAGAACACACTCTACGCAAAGAGTTCAGGAGACTGGAGGAAGAAACAAGGGCCAAAACCTTTCTTAACCTCCGAGGTCTGAGGCAAGCAAAGAAACTCTTAGGAATATATAACCAAAAGAAATTCAAAGCCTGCATCACTTACTTACTTACTTTACTTAGGGTGGCGCTATAGTCCGGGGTGAACCTGGGCCTCAACCAACAAGCGTCTCCAGCCAGCACGCTAAGTTGGTTAAGGTCCCCTTCCACTTGCGTGCGCCACCTGACAACGGGGCATTGCAGACTCAAGGAGCACCTGAAGAAAATGGGTATATCAGAGAACGGGCTCTGCAGATTCTGCAGTGAAACCGCCGAAACTCCAGATCACATACTTGAATCCTGTGGAACACTGGCCCACAAAAGGATAAGATATTTGGGCAGGCAGCAAATAACAGACAAGGATATACAAACCATGGACCCACAGCTCATTCTCAGATTCATCAAGGAAACTGGACTGAACGCTGTGATCTAAGGAGTGTGACCTGCCAAGCATAAATCAGAGCAATACCCCGATACGCTTGATAAAAGAAGTGTGCCTAGAGGAAGCTCTGAAAGAGGTTGTGAACCTCTCCGAGATACAAGCAGGGGACACAATAGACCAATAGGTTGCAGTGTAATATACCCTAACTAATTATTATTATTATTATTATTATTATCCCATGCATAATATGATGGATTGAAAACATAAAAACATTATGTATTTGTAAAATACGCCCTTAAGATCTAACGATGTGGGTTTTTAAAAAGCATTTCTGCGATCGAAAATGCCATTTCATGGAGTTCATATATATTTCTTTTTTCGGAAATATGTCTGAAGGCAATGTTAGCTATAACATAAAAAGCTAAATGTACAATCAACTTTAGTAATTAATTGTTCGTTAAACTTTTTCGTATTACGTCTGTGAGCAATGCCGAAAGAAATCTGTAATACATGCACTCGCAAACGCTTAGGATGATTGTTGAATTAGAAAACACAAAAAGGCCACACAACGCAGCTAAGAAGGAGAAACAAACACAATCCAACACACGAAGAGAAACTTCCAAATTACTTAATAAAAACAAAGCAAAGAGTATAACAACTAATTATTATGTACAGTACACAGAATGTCAGTTTGGGAGAAGAAGCCCACCACAGCCGGGTTACACACGAAAAGTCCAAACATTTTACCTATGGATGGGTCATAAAATTCGCCGAAAGCTATGTGGCTATACGGCGGAGTCGTTATAAAATCTACTACTGCCAGTGTAGGGTGTATTAAATAATATGTTTTGTCATTGATGTGTAATCAATCAATGATGGGCACGAGATGAGGCTAAGAATACATGGTACACTTATATATACATACGAAAGCCCCCTAGGTAGGCGTGGAGTGAATGTTTGTAGCAAAGTTCATCCGTAAAACATTTTGATAAACTTCATCACACAATCATAGAATTTGTTAAAATGTTATCTCAAGTAAAGACACCAAATCAAGTCTGCGCCCCTACGTGGAGGTGTGGGATCAAATCGCAGATCAAATTACCGCACCGCGGGCGTAGGATAAAACACTAAAACAACAGCGACAATTTCGTTTTGTAAAACCGATCGAATTACATAAGACATTTCGTGTAAGAACAGAAATACGTAATTACACAATAAGCGCATTTCCCTAATTGGAAGTTTGATTTGATAAAATGCCTGTTAAATAATGCTGATGTCCTGAATTAACGCAGAACATAATGTTCATTATTTTACATGGTGGTTACACAATTAATTCGAAAACCAAAAAGCCACAGAGTGTTGGGTAAATTAAACTTTTTCAACGAGCCAATAATTGTAACTTAACGATATGAAGTTTTCCTTTTTTTGCCTTCACGGGACTCAAATGAACAGCCTATAAGTGGATTCTATTGTAGTGTTGCTAGTGTATGAAGTAAGCACTCGCGTGTCTAATTATTTGCACTATATACACTGGCGATCACAAGGATGAGGCCATACATTTTGCAATCGATTTTCAGTCTTTATACCTGTTGGAAATTTTATACCCAGAAACTTTTACTTCCCGGAAACAGGTACAAAATTTCCCAACAGTAAGGCATACAATTAAAGGGTAAATAAGAAACGACCGCTGAAATTGCCGAAGATCAAACAATGAGCTACTTGAAAAGTGTATATAAAGATGCCCACTAGGATGAGGCAATTGCGAATATTTCGTCAAAGATTTGTTAAGAATATTTAAAAAAGCGTTTAAAAGAATTGTTTTTATTTAGTTAAAAAAATGGGTTCCGGAAAGACTTTGACAGCGACAAAAAGAGGAAAAAGGAGTTAGGACTCTCAGGCCGAGAAATTGCAAGGAGGCTAAATAGAAGTAAGGCTGTAGTAAAAAGTTATCTTGCGGATTCACAACACTATGAGAACAATCAAAAAGGACGCACGGCAGAAGCAACCACATTGTGAGAACAGCGGGTTATCCTACGGCTTGCTTCGAATTCAACTCTACCAGTGACTAAAATAAGGGCCAACAGCGGAGTATCAGCCAACATAGAAACGGTCCAAAGGAAAATACGAAAAATACAGAGAAGAAAACTTAAAAATAAACCTCTTTTGAGGCAAGTACAGAAGGAGCACCGAATGAATTTTCCAAGAGAACATGTCGCTTTAGGCACTGAATGTCGGATGAAAATATGTTTAGCCTTGACGGCCCCGATGGTTTCAAATTTTATTTCCATGATCTAAGAAAGGCGGAGCTTATTTTGGCAAGATATCACAGGTGTGGGGAGCTATTACCCACTATGGCACAATCGAGTTGGAGTTTTTGTCCACAACAATGAACGGAAACAACTACAAATGTTTGCTGGAACGGTCATTTCCAAAAGTGAAAAACATTTTATGACCCCTGTCTTGGATATTCCAACAAGACGATGCCCCTATCCACACTTACTACAGGGTTGTTAGAAGTTGGATTCAATCAGAAGACGTGGAACATTTGCCATGGCCATCCTATTCACCGGACTTAAACATAATCATAAATATTTGGGCATAGTTATCTCGTAAAGTGTATGAAGGCGGCAGACAATTTGAAGACAAGCATACTTTATTCGAAGCTATTCGTGATGCCTGGGCCCAGATTTATCTTCATTATTTAATGATTCCAATCCAAGGGCATTTAACAATGTGAAAACGCGAGCGGTGGAAAGAGCATTGCAGAATTCCAACGTCGATCAGTCTCTTACTAAGGTGATTATGAGCCTGCTTAATGGAAGGTATATCATGCAACACTAGGCGATAGTGACCTAAGAGTCATTGCGTCCAGCGGCACACGACAAGGTGGAGTCATATCCCCCTTACTCTGGGTCCTTGTCGTTAATGAAATACATACTCCTAAAGTTCAAAAACAGAGGGGTCAAAGCAATTGTATACGCTGATGAGGTAGTATTGCTAGCGACAGGAAAATTCCCATCAATTCTGAGCGAACTGTTAGGAAACTCCCTACGGACACGCACTACGTGGACAAATCAATGCGGTCTTGGGGTTAATCCCCATAAGACTGAACTGGTGTTGTTCACTAATAAAAGACGAATACCAGAATTAAAACCACCAGAAATTAAGGGAATACCCCTAAAGGTGGCGGAGAGTGCGAAATATTTAGGAATTATCGTCGATAGGAATCTGGGTTGGAAGCCAAATGTCGATGACAGAGTTAGGACAGCAGCCAACGCTTTCTATGCATGCAACCATATCTTCGGCAAAAAATAGGGACCAAACCCCAAAATAATTATGTGGATGTATACGGCAATTGTGCGACCAATACTCATATACGGCAGCTTAGTCTGGTGGCAAGCCACAGACAAGGCAACCAATATTAAGGTGATGAAAAAAATACAAAGACTGACATGTAGAGGGACAACCAGTGCAATGAGAACAACCCCAACCGCTGGCTTCAAAACCATTCCCAATCTGCCACCCCTTTATCCTATACATGCAGGAATCGGCTGCAAAGTGCCTTGAGGATCAGCCAAACAATCAGCCGGAACCCGAGTCATTTAGGACATGCATTGATTCTGGAACAACGTCATATCTGACTACATGTCTCCTTATATAGACTTTGAAAAACCATTCTCTTGTTCATTTCAGAGCAGGGAGGAATGGAACGCAAACGAACCCATGAAAAAGAAATTGATATCCATCTTTACAGACGGATCAAAGATGACAGAAGGGCATCACAATGTGACTACATCGACCTAAGTGTGGTGTAACAGATTCGCTCTGTTCCATCAACCCGAAAACCTAACCTAACCTATGATTCTATTCCAAACCGTCTTATAGAGGTCATATCATTTTCCAGTGGTCCTTTAATTTTATGACTTACTGTTCGGAAAATATGTACCTGTTCCAAGGTAGTACAAGTTTCCGGGTATAAAATTTCCAACAGGTATAAAGAAATTGAAAATCGATTGCAAAATGTATGGCCTCATTCTTGTGATCGCCAGTGTATATGTAAATATGTATTTATTTTCTGTTGAAATGATTGTGATTTCATTGTGCTTCATTTATTCACCAAACACATATCCAAAAACTACAAATCGATAAATGTGTACACATAGGGATAACGATAAAGCCATGGAGCCAATACGTCTAGTTTTAATGTTCCTAGCAAACTCATTCAGTGGAGTTCGATGGTACTTTGAAATTACTCTCTATTCAAAAAATGTAATCAGACCAACAAAATTAACGAAATTACAGCTAAAAAGGCAAAATATTTTTTATTTGTTTTGAAGCCTGGTACGCTTCTGAATACGAAACGTTTGTGGATAGTATTTATGGAGATTTTCATCAGCTTTACAAAAACACAACTCAATATTCTTCATTTCATCGGAATCCACACAACAAAACTAAATCACACAACGAATTCACGAAAACACGAAAAGCAATATTGAAATGTCGAAATTTCGCAACCAATTAGTATCTGGCAATAACTTGTGTCCGAAATATGATATCAGGATTTTCTTTCTGGCAATTTAACACACTTATCCACAGTATCGTTTTGACGTGGAACAAAGTTATGGTCAGAGTTATAGCAATACGTAAAAAGTGGAATAGTCTCACATCATTAGAACGATTTGTATCTTTTCTGTGAATTGGCTGTAAAGTTAAATAGAAAAAGTTTTCCGTACGGACAAATTAATGAATTCGTTTTCCAACCAATTTTAAATTGTTCTAAATTGTTTGTGCCATATTAGTTTAAGAATTCATAAGCAACATTTTAAGAAAAAGTTGTGTCGATCTATTCATTTAAAATGGACCAAAAAAAGCAAATTAAAATTTGTGCATACATATAAGATGGCGCCTAGGCCGGAAGGTAGAATGGCATTTATAGTTTGTGATTCCATTGTGTCAGGTATTTATCGTTTCTATAATTATTGGATGTTTACGAACATGCGAGTACCTCTGTATTTTGTAGTCCAAACACTGAAATCGGTGAAGGAAAGGTAGTCCTAATGTGCGCGAAGATAAACCCTCAGAAACCTAATTGAGGAACAACAACATACGCCATTCCCCCAATAAAGGAGAGAAACGAATAACATCTTGTTTCTCCATCCTCTACAACAAAAAGAGGAATTCTGCCTGGTAGTACAATGGACCGTTACCGAATCTGAGTGCTCTGGGATTTGGATTTCATTTACGAAAAAAAAACCCTCTGAAACCACTACCCAACCTCCACCGGCGGTGAACTCGCAGCCTACCATAAAGCATGCTCGTCCTATCGCTCGTAGAGACCAATTTAGCACATAGATTGCGACTACTTTATCGCATACGACATCTATAGTTTGCGTTGATGCTGGTAGAGCTGTCAGTTTGTTATCACTTTCATTGCCTTGTACAGAGCGCAAAGCGTCATAGCTCATTGGATGTGGTGCTAAGGCGGCTTTTCCTCTGATAAGGAGAATGTTCACAGCAGTTAACTTGCTACCAGGGTGAAGATCATATGTTGCGTGGCCGTGATAAGGCCAATAATCGTTGTTGGTTGCCCATTGTGGTTCAACTAGGTGCTATTAGTTATACGGAAACGATTCGGGTGTTCGAGAGACTGTGTCTAAGGACTTGTTTCAGGTTGTTTCGAACTCCTGAATCCCAGTACACAAAATACTGATTATCTCTGTTTATATCCTTCTTTATAAAATCAACGGTCAAAATAACCCCAGGAAATATCCTCGTTCAAAGTATCGCAGGAAAATATCAAAATTTCTATGGAAAATCCTGATCCCATAATAGTACCTGGGGGCTGCTTCGCGGGTGAAAGGGTTTAAAGCTCTGGACACCTCTTCGAATCACAAAAAATAAAACTCTGGACAACGATTCGACTCGTAGTACCTGAGTGGCCCGCTCTGGACACCTATTCGACCGCAAAAAATAATATAAATATATTCTAAAGGATATATTGACCGAGGATATTTTGCAGAAATATTTTCACCGAGGATATTATAAAAAAAGTATAACTAAATCCGAAATACTATCCCAATATGGTCCTATACGATGGGGCTCAGTTGTACAGGATTGGCAATTTCCTCATTTAAGTGATTTGAAGGCACGTTGCAAGGGCGATGGCCAGCGACTATAGCCTGATCTTTGGGGCTTATTACCCCAATGAATTGTTCCTTAAGGGTACGCTCCGGTCTGGCTCCATTCCACCGGGGGCATTCATCCATATCGACGCAAAAGGGTTAGTGCAGACGAGGGATGGTATCCCGGCATTGTATTTTTGCCACCGAGGCGCGAAGAATAAGCGGCTCTCGCCAATGCTGTGGAGCTCCTCCGTATTAGTAAAGCAATTGCGGAGAGGGATAAAATTGACACTGAATAAGCTAGGTTTAGATAGGGGTATTTTGGGAGAGGCTGGGCTCGCCAACACGAATTGGTGCCTTCGAGAGGTGACTGACGTTTCAGGCTTCGGTCAGCTCCTGGCGGCGCGTGGGCATCATGTTGGCGACTGCAGGCCTCTGAACTGCGCCAACTACAGAGGTATAGGTTTTTTAACATCGCCTACAAGATCTTATTTGCCGTGATGTGTGAACGCCTGAAGCCTTTCGTCAACAACCTGACTGGCCCCTGTCAGTGTGGCTTCAGGCCAGGAAAGTCTACCATAGACCAAATATTCACACTGCGGCTGATCTTGGAGAAAACCCAGGAAGTCAAAATCGACACCCACCACCTTTTCATAGATTTTAAGGCCGCCTATGACAGCGTTTATAGAGACGAGCTATACAAATCAATATCTAGTTTTGGCATCCCTGCCAAACTAGTCCGTCTGTGCAGGATGACAATGGAGAATGCACGCTGCTCCATCAAGGTCGGTAAAGAACTCACCGATACCTTCGATGTCAAAAAAGGATTTCGACAAGGCGATGCGCTCTCATGTTACTTCGTCAACATCGTTCTTGAAAGAATATTGCAAAACTCAAATGTCAGAAGTCCGTCCATCTACTCGCCTACGGCGATGACATCGACATAATTGGCAGAACGCAGTGGGATGTCACTGACGCTTTCGTGGGTATTGAGACGGAGGCGGCGAAGATAGGTTTGGCGATCTATGAATGCAAGACAAAGTATATGCTGTCATCAAGAAAGGACACCCAATACCGACGTCTCGGACAGAATGTCATTATAGACAGATATAACTTTGAGGTATGGTTAATTACTTTGTCTAACTAGAATCCGCAGCAGTATAACTGGAAGGTGGCGAAACTGGAGGAGCAAAAGGGTTCCCACAGATGTGCGGTAGTCATCATTAATCAGGAAACCCTAGCTCCTCTGGCAAAGACCAATGGCCTCATACGATTTGGCTGGATCGTGGCTATATGTATCGGTCGTAAGACCGATTCTTACATACGTGGTTGCTGTCTGGTGGACTGCCCTAAGTAAAGCTATAAACTGTGCTAAGCTGGGCAAAGTCCAACGCACAGCAGGTTTGTGCATAAGCGGAGCACTCCGTACCACCCCCTTAGCAGCATTAGATATCCTGCTACATCGGTTACCCCTCGACATTTTCAGTAGGCAAACAGCAGCCTGTTCTGCTGTCCGCCTTAAGGCTACTTCGCGGTGGGTTAACAATAATATTGGCCACACCATCATTCTGGACTCATTTGAGTCTCTACCAGGAAACATAGACTACACCATACCCCAATTACAGTTTGGAAAGAACTTTCAAGTCACTATTCCTTCCAGATCATTTTGCGAGGACGCTGAATTTGAGGAGGATAAAGCGATCCACTTCTACACCGATGGATCAAAAACTAGTGACGGGGTTGGTGGCGGCGTTTCCTCCGAAAGTCTAAATCTGAGTATCTCTTTCTGTCTTCCTAATCACTGTAGCGTATTCCAGGCGGAGATTATGGCGATAAAAGAAGCCCTGACGTGGCTGAAGAGAAATGTGATATCCACAAAGGATATCCGTATCTTCTTGGACAGTCCAGCCGCGATCAAGTCCGTGGATTTAGTATCTTTAAATTCCATTGCAGCCCTCGACTGCCGTTCATCTCTTAAGGAGATGGCGGAGCAGTTTAACATTCACCTCTGTTGAGTGCCAAGGCATAGATAAATTCATGGAAACTGCAGGGCTGATGAACTCGCAAAAAAGGGAACCAAACTCCCCCTTTTACCTGAAAAGGGTTCTCTGGGTATCCCAATCGCTACCTGCAAACTTTTATTCAAGCTATCTGCAATCGAGAGAACAAACCTTAGGTGGACAAGTAGTAATACATGTCTAGCGACTAAGCCCATCTGGCTAAAGCTGGACCTGCGACGCTCTAAGAGTCTGATCTCACTAAACCGACTGCAAATTAGCTCCACTATAGGTGCCATTACAGGGCACTGTCTGATAGGCAAGCACGCATCGAAGCTTGGCGTTTATTCGAACGAATTCTGCAGAAGTTGCTTGGACGAGGAGGAGGACGAGTCTATACTTCACCTTCTCTGCACATGTCCTGCTCTCTCCCATAATAGTAATCTTTATCTGCGAGATTTCTTGCTTAATGATCTTAACGACTTGGCTAACGCTGACGTTAGAAGTCTATCGCGCTTCATAAGAAGCTCTAAATGGTTTAACTAGTAGTGGGGAAACTCCTCGATCCATGTGGCATCACAATGGACCTAACCCTGGTCTAAGTGTGTCGGCCTTGCGCTGACAGCCACTTTAACCTAACCTAACCTAGGATCCGCAGTAAACTCAGGCAGTGACACCAGGAGGGTTTGGCGATTAATGAGCGCAAGGCAAAGTATATGCTGTTATCAAGAAAGGACACCCAACACCGACGTCTCGGACAGGATTTCATTATAGACAGATATAACTTTGAGGTGGTTAAGGACTTTGTCTAACTAGGATCCGCAATAAATTCAGGCAATGACACCAGCGCTGAGATTAAACGTAGAATAACTCTTGCCAATCGCTGTTTCTTTGGGCTAAGGAAGCAATTGAGTACCAAAGGCCCTAAAGTGACCCTTTATAAGACCCTAATAATCCCAGTCCTTCTCTATGGTGCAGAGGCATGGACTCTATCACAAGCGGATGAGGCCACTCTTGGTTGTTTTGTGAGGAAAATCCTTCCAGTAATTTTTGGTCCCGTCTACATAGACGGTAAATGGATGAGGAGATACAACGATGAACTGTATGAGCTGTACAGCGACATCGACTTAGCCAGAAGAGTGAGTGAGGGTGTTGGGTCATGTAGAGCGAATGGACGTGAATACTCCGGCCCGGAAGATGTTCGAATCCACACCCGAATTGCGGCGCAGTAGAGGAAGACCGATACTCAGGTGGCGCACGCAATTGGAAGAGGACCTTTACCAACTTAGCGTTGCCAAAGATCGTGCGGCTGGCCAAATATCGTGCTGGCTGGAGACGCTTGTTGGTTGAGGCCCAGGTCCACCCCGGACTGTAGCGCCACCTTAACTAAGTAAGTAAGTGGAGGCTAGGAGTTAACGTTGCTATATGTAGCTTCTATGAAAGCTCCTAAAGCTGTCACTTTGCTTCACTTTACTTTCATTTTATATTTACATATTTCATTTTGTCAGTTGCTCTGGTTGGTTTGTTCGTATTTAACAAAGATACTACAATCAAAGGAAATAAAAAAAAAATTGCTTTTTACATTTAAGTGCAATTATGCACTGAGTGAGTTTTGTCATCAGCGTCTTCATCGAAACTAAAAAAGAAAGCTTTGAACTGTCTTTCAAATAGAATTTGAACGCTGCTCTGCTGTATGATTTCTAAATTAGCTCAAGACCACTTATGTGTTAACTGTGGACCCTGGAAGAGTGCGTAACTATAGACTGGGTGGGAAAACAAATGACGCGCCAATTATTTTCAATATTTTCTTCAGTATAATAAAACGTTTTTAAATGCATGAAGGATTTATAAACCCTCATGAGCTAAAGACAGTGCTTGTGCTGGAAATTTCTAAAAAGCTTCCCAAAAATAGCTGGTTAGAAAATAAAGGAGATCATAACAACGGCAACAGCATGTGTACAAACTTTTATTAAAATTTGTTTAGTTGAGATAAATCTTTTAATTTAAGCCCAAGGCAAAAAATTAGTACCAGAAACACTTAATTGGATTGAATTAATTAAAAACATAAAAGAAATGAGGAACAAATTTCTACCAGATGAGATGTTATGGATTTGGCGTTCTTTTCTCTTATGATGCCCATAAAATCAATGATAAAACATGTTTTTATGAGTTTTATATAAGAATTAGTTTGTGTGTTACAGTGGCTCGAGTTACTCAAAAATTAAGAAGAAAACATCTACCTAGTCCAATTTGTGTAAGGGGCACCTTTAAAAGGCATAAAACGACCATTAAAATGGCATTAAAATAAAAGCATTTTTACTAAGGCATGTTAGCGCCGATACATTTTTGTTTTTTATTTTTATTTTAGATTCCAGTCTTCGGTATAAATGTCGACATTAAATAGTTTTGCTATATTTAGAGCAAACATAAATCGAGTTTCAGGCGTCTTTCAAAAAAAAGATCTCGATCTCTTCAAAGGTTACGAAAGGGTATTCCTTATATGTACCATTATCATGTTAATTTGCAAGGGCATATTATGTAGATGTTTACAAACGTTGAATAAGTAATAACTTTTAAATTAGGTGCGGTGAATCTTCCAATCAATTAAAGTTTGATATATTGATTTGCCTTTCATCTTCAAACGAATGTTTCTTCTTTTTTTTTTTTTTTTTGGTTTAAGCCATGGTGTATTTGAGTAAGTTGAAGGTGTGACTTATAAATTAGCATCTGCTGTCCGCAATTTATCAAAACATATTTATATTTTTATCTATTTAAGCGCGCTGCCAAATTACCATGGTCGACTGTATCTTTTTGAGCCAATTAAACATCCAGATGTCACAACGTCTTTATTGTTTTATTTTTCTTCTTTTCAATTAGCGTGGACATTGCTCAAATATGTTCAATTAGAAAACAGTGCTACATTGCTTTCATAACGACTATTAATAACCTCATGTGATCTATCAATTAGAATTCTTAATGCGGCCCAATTTTCTAAACTGCGTACTTAATCAGGAGCAAGCCAAGCGACGGACTAGCATTTGCGTTTCTTTTCAACTGTCCCTATACTCATCAATATATGAATAAGAGCAGCAATAATAATTCAAACGAATTCTTAATTAACTCGAATTGGGTTTATCATTTGATAAAATTGAAAAAAAAAAAAAAACAAAAACAACGTTATATATCCAACGGATTTTGAATTAATTAAAATTTATGTTTGTATGTATCTTCATATGTACGAATGTATACGGTTTAGAAAAGAAGAAAAAACCGTTTTGGTTGCTCCTTTGGTGTTCGCTTCCCCCCACCGAGCCTTAATTAATACTTAGATAGGAGTTAAAAAGTTGTCGGTTTTCAAAACACAAAATAAAAAAAAAATAGTTGAGCATTAGAGTAAAATTAATTACAACAAATAAAGATTAGTTTTATCAGCAACCTGGGCCGATTTAGATGGAGAACATGTTTCTATGTAGATCAGATGTGAGTGTATATGTTAATTGAGGAAAATTATGAAAGGCTGTACATGTTTATGGGCTGGAATATTGATTTATACTATACTCGCGCTTTGACTCGACTCGACTCGACGATAACGAATAAAGCGTCTACAAGTAGTCAATTTAGTTATTCATTTATTAGTAGATACAAGTTCAGAGTTATGCTAATGCGCACAATAATGACTGATTTTCATATTACAATCACGACTTTATGGCGCCAGTTTTAAGCAAATATCAAATCCACACACAGTCGGCTGGTTTTAAAAGAGAAGTTGATTAATTTTTTTAGGAATTTTGTACTTACATTTGATTTGATACATATAAGTTTTGGGGGATTAAATATTATATAATACGTATTACCACTTGATCGGGTCAATGTTTTCTTTGTTAAAGGAGGTTGAAGGATAAAGTAGTGCCCAAAAAGTTAGTAAAGGCTCCGCCAAAAAAGCGACGGTTAGATTATTTTGACGCGATGTTCTTAGCGCCGCGTTAATGTACGTCAAACACAAATTTCGCGTTTGCAATTAAATTAAATACAAAAAATTAGTGTTGATGATTCCCTTATCTAACCCTCAAAATTATGCTTAAGATATTTCATCCCCCATATCGTACAGACCTTTTACGTTCTCGTTCTGTGATAAAAAAAAATACAACGAATCACCGCCATTTTGATTCTCGGTCTGCGAAAAAGTTTAAGCAAGCGTCAAAAACTTTCATATGAATACCTACATTTTTTTCACGCGTGGATTTCATTTTGAAATTGTAAGGGTGGAAACAAACTCAAATTGGAAAATACAATACAGAGAGAGGAAGGAACTGACCACGGTGTACGATATTTAATTTACAGCGATAGTTTTACTTACTGTTCGTAGCAATCCTGGTCCCAGGCAAATTCATCCCAGTCCTCAGTGAGCGACTCAGCTACGCACTCCTACTCGGGACTCGGAGTAAACCCATCCAAGACAGAAATCCTGCTGTTCACAAGGAAAAGGGAAATACCAGGCCTTGACATGCCAAGGATGGGTGGAGTGGACCTGCAATTATCCAAGCCAGCAAGGTAGTTGGGTGTTATACTAGATTCCACACTCAAATGGAAGGAAAACATAGAAGATCGGGTGATTAAGGCATACGTGGCACTATATGCCTGTAGAAGGATATTCGGCAATAGATGGGGACTCAAACTACATGTGGTACACTGGTTGTACATAGCGGTGGTAAGACCCATTTTAACATATGGCGCAGCTGTTTGGCAGAAGGCTACCGAGTAGAAATGTCATATCTCAAGCCCTATCAAAATTCAAAGGACGGCTTGCTTGGGATAACAGGGTCATTAAGAACCACATCCACTGCAGCCATGTACGTACTACTCAATCTAACACCCCTGGATAAATACTGCAGCAGCATAGCGATTAAAACGGCCGTTAGACTTAGCGAAATAGCTATCTATAGACCGACGGATCCAAAATGGATGAGGGTAGAGGTGCTGGCATCTTCTGTGAGACTCTGGACCTGGGCGTGTCCTTCAGAATCAGCGATGAATGCAGCGTGTTTCAGTCAGAGACAGCTGCGATCACTCAGGCTACCAAGGAGGTGACGAGGCGTAAACTGGCCGACAAGCAGATCACTATACAGGGTGTCCCTTAATTCGTTGGCAATATTTTAGGGCATGATTTATGGGTATATTCTAAGGAAAAAATTGTTTTACAGTAAGGGCCTTATTTTTATATCATTTATTGAGGATTTAAGAAAAGGCTTACTTGGGTGTACCCTGACCCATGTTAACGGTAATTTCGCTGTTAGTACTAATGATAGAAATTTCGTTTCGTTTTTTATAAGAAATATTAGTCCTTGTAATTGCATTTAAATGAATTTTATATCTTAACTCAGTCTTAATATATCCAATTTTTAACCTGTTCCGTTTTTCCTGCCCATGCTAATTTTTTGACTTTCGGTTCAATTCTCTCCAGAAAATGCGTAATAAACATAACGTTTTAATATTTTTTTTGAATGAAGGTAACAATAATAAAAATAAAAGCTTACGACAAGTTTCTAGAAAAATCCATAGATTTTATGATACTTGGGAAAACATGGAACAGGTAAAATTTAAAAAAAGGGATTTTTTGCACGATTACAGATTTTCTCCATGCAGGACATCAGAAATTGTATGTCTGGAAACATTGAATTGCAAAGCTAAGCGTCTGATGCTGATTGATGGCTCATTTGTAACAGCTTACAGTATTCTCCGATCAATCGAAGTTCTTCTTACTTGTGGAGCTCCCGCGTTAGGTCGTGTATTTGAAACTGATCCCGTTTCTCGAAGCCTTCGATATGTATTTCCAATTACATTTCTACTAGGAAGTCGTCGGTTTGGATAAAGTTTATGGTATCTTTGTCGCGCACTATTTGATTTTAAATCTTTTATACCATTTTTTTAGGTAAGTCCTGAGAGGTACTCAAATAAACCAACGGAAAACCGCTCTTATTGTCAACTGTTGTTAGAAATGTAGGTACAAAATCAGAAAACCCTTTTTTTACCTGCTGCAGGATTTCCTAAGTATCATAAAATCTATAGATTTTTTCTGTTAAAGTACACACATAACAAAAAAAAGAATACCTAAACCGGAAAAAATTCGTTTTCATTCATAACTTTTGCAACTTAAAGCAATAAAACCTTTTTTCCCCATTTTTACCTGTTCCATGTTTTCCCAAGTATCATAAAATCTATGGGGTTTTCTACAAACTTGTCGTAGGCTTTGATTTTTATTATTGTTACCTTCATTCAAAAAAAATATTAAAACGTTATGTTTATTACGCATTTTCTGGAGAGAATTGAACCGAAAGTCAAAAAATTAGCATGGGCAGGAAAAACGGAACAGGTTAAAAATTGGATATCTTAAGACTGAGTTAAGATATAAAATTTATTTAAATGCAACTACAAGGGCTAATATTTCTTCTAAAAATAGAGGCCTAAACGAAATTTCTATCATTAGTACTAACAGCGCAATTACCGTTAACATGGGTCAGGGTACACCCAAGTAAGCCTTTTCTTAAATCCTCAATAAATGATATAAAAATAAGAGATAGGCCCTTACTCTAGAACAATTTTTTCCTTAGAATATACCCATAAATCATGCCCTAAAATATTGCCAACGAATTAAGGGACACCCTGTAGACTCTGACAGCCAAGCGGCTATAATGGCTATGGAGTAAGTAGTTGTCAAATCAAGGACGGTGTTACAGTGCAGAAAACACCTAGACGACAATCAATCACCAATTCAGTGGCCCTATGCTGGGTACCAGGGCACAATGACATCTCGGGCAACGAAGAAGCAGACAAGCTGGCAAGATGCGGATGCATCTCTGGCTCTGAAATCTATACAAACTCCGCTCGGTGCACTGACACGGAAAATCGATGTTGAATCCATGAGTAGAACAAACCAGCCTCGAAACATGCAGACACTCGAGGGAGCTTTGGCCAGCGGTAAACAAAAGGAAATCTTAGGTCATGATCGGGCTAAATCGCAAAGACATACGCACACTGACGGGGGTCCTCGCAGGACACTGCGCAATGGGCCTACAAGCGGAGCGGCTGGGCATACTGCACAACGATTACTGAATCTATATAACGAATACTAGAATCTATTCGTCACCTACTATGTGAATGCCCTGCCCTTAGAAGCAACAGGTTCAAGATTCTTGGCAGCTACTTCTTTGAGGAGCTGGAGAATCTGACCGTTATTGAGCTGAGAAAACTCCTGAGATTTACATATAGATCCGGGTGGTTCTAATACAGCGGATCACTAAGCTGTGAAACAGCGGCATACTCTTGATTTCTTTGTAAGTTCTCAAAAATTTCGGAAAATCCCAACAATGGACAAACAAACTGATGGTCTAAGTGAGACGTGACACCAGTCACAAGGGCATCCATTTACCTATCTACCTACCTACTGATCGATAACCGCTTATTGTACCGAAAGAATCGAGAAAAAAAAACCAAAGCAATGTGTGACAGCGAATATGAAAAAAAATATGCTTTCCTTTTTCGCAGAACTAGAATTGGCGCCCCGGGTAGTTTCGAATACATTCGATTAACTTCTCCATAACTGTACGAAACAAAACCATTCAAATCACATTTCACCGCCGCATTTTAACTCTGAGTGACAAGAGAGAGCATTATATTTGTGACTCATAGTTTGGACATGCCTTAACATTGCTCGTAGCTGATCAGCACGGGAAGTTAGGTCGATCTATCCATGTCCTGTCCGTCCGTCCGCTGTCAGTTTTAAGGTCCTAGAATTCGAGCCACAAAGCTGACATTTGGAACATATTCACTCTAGAGTCCCGAAATGTGGGCCTAGTAGTTAGTGTGTTGGACTACTAATCGAAAGGTCCCCGGTTAAAAATCCGGCCGGGGGAACCCACCTCTTGCGGACGTCTGACAAACATCCAAGAGTATCAGTTTTCAGTTGTAGAAGCTAGGTCCAAGCGGACTGTAGCCTTTCCTCATGTTAATATTTCAGTATAGCACAACGCGGCGGTAGAACTCAAAGTTAATACGTGCTTGACGAGGCCTTAAGAAAACCGTAAGAAAAGCTGAGTTCTATTATGCTTTCGGTGACTCTCCGTCCTATATTTAAGAGGACAGTCCTTACTTTTTACCATTGCTATGACTAACAAAACATTTTTTTTTTTTATAATTGACACGACCGGTTTTTTTTATTCAAGCTTAGATAAAAAAAGAAATAAAAACGCTCAACTTTGACTTGGCAGCACTATGCTGACTGTCAGTTGACATTTCGGCTATTTTCTCCAGTCAAACTTAACCTGAAAATTTAATTCCAAAATACTACTCCGATAAAAAATCTAATTATACTGTATAGGGTGAAAAGTAGGTAAATATAAAGTTAACCCTTATAGGATAAAAGTTTTGGAAATGGCAGCGGTTCAATACCTTTTTGTTAAAAATAAGACCTCACACGGAAGCAAAATTTTGGGGGTATGTGTCAGTTCAGAAGGTGAGAAATGTCAAAATTTTGACATTCGATCACAAAAGTTATCGGTGTTTGGAAGCACTGATCTATATCCACTTAACTATTTAGCTGCGACAATATTATCCCCGCTAAAGAAAGCGTATACAGGCTAAGTTTTTATTGTATTTGACATGCAAATGTGAATAAGTGTATAAACGCTTGAGTAAAAACAACACTACTATTGTAAAGTAACGAGCATTAGAGAAAAGGGTGAGATGCCGATGCACATTGGTTTTGAATGTTTGTAAATTACAATGCAAAGCAAAAACAGAGCTTGGTAGAGTATTGCACATTCGTGTGGTTCGGCTAAGGACAGTCTCCTTGTATAAAATATAATTCCAGGAAACTTCAAAGTTGAGTTTGAATTTTCCAATTTTTCTAGCCCTTAACAGTTTTTCTTATTTTTGTAGTGATTTTGTATATATTTTAGAGTAGCAACATTTTAAGCTAAGTTGCAACTGTGACATCAACACCTACATTCTCCTTTGCATTCTCGCCGTTTTGGCAGTGCTCTTGACAAGATTTGACAAGATTTTTTAATACTAATGAATTGCGTGAACGTTTCACAGTTCAATGATTGACACACAATCACGCTCTGAAGCGTCGCGTTGAAAGACGCATCAAGTTGAGCTATAGGAAATCAGTGAAACTTATCACAAAGCTGCGTTTTGATTCAACTTCAACATTGCATTCGTAAAACCAGAATGTAATGCTTCTTAGCGTTCCTCTAAAGCGTCGTGTGCCAACGCGACATTAGGTAATAGCATCGACTGTCAAACTATTTCTGGGATTAGAAATCGTGTCGTTGATAATATTTGAACTTTTGGTTTGAGTCCAAGGTCAAAGCACACGCAAGGCCTTTCTACGTTACGAAAGAAACCTCCGTTTAGCGTGATTGTTTTTTTTTTTATAATTGTAAGCTAAAGGGGCTTATAGTGTTAAACACAGCGCATGCATTTTTTGTTGAACAGTAAGCTGCACCTAGCAATGAAATATTGTATTGCATGATTTTAGGTGCTACTTACTATTCGAAAGAATAGGAGGATAGGACAGAAGTTTTTTGGTGCTTAGTATTTTTTTTCTCCACGGGTGGTGACTAAATTGCTTAGGGAGATCTCTATTTATGTGAATTCAATTAAAAATCATGGCCGTGGCCGGGATTCGAACGCACGACCTGCCAATCAGTTAGTGAATACACTACCATTGCACCAATGCCACCCGCGTGATTGTGGTTTGTGCAAAAAAGAAAACCAAAATCTTACCAAATTGTCAATTCTGTTAAATTCTTCAATATTTTTGAAGGACAACACTGCTAATAGTGACTTACGATTCGTCGCTCTTTCGGAAACGTGATACGTGACATAAGTCAAAATTTATCTATTTCGGATTTTGTATACAGAAATGATATTCTTCTTGTTTTGACTTATGCGTTTTGACGCGCAGTAATTAAAGCGTAGCGATACTCCTGCAATATAGTACATATTTCGTCAAAAATGGTTGAACAATTTGTTTATATTTTACCACCAAACGCCTTATGTCCAGACCATAACCTCGTCGTGAAAGAAGAAGAACGCGGTTTGGCTCATATATTGTTTTCTGAAGTTAAGAAACCAATACATTCCTGAAATGTGTAATGGAATGATGTTGCAAGAAAAGGTTGAGACGCTTCACAAAAATTCAACTAAGGTAACTTTATTTTGTTTTGAATGAATAACCTTACATTCCTTACCACGTTAAGTGGACGGCTGGAGTTACAGCGCTGTTTCACGGTTAGCCACAACCGATCATCAGACTCCTTCTGTGGTGCTGGTCTGTTTTTTTTTCTTCATTTTATC
This sequence comes from Portevinia maculata, assembly GCA_949715645.1. Lineage (NCBI taxonomy): Eukaryota > Metazoa > Arthropoda > Insecta > Diptera > Syrphidae > Portevinia > Portevinia maculata. The sequence goes on along the minus strand of OX454526.1, from coordinate 2,541,427 downwards.
CCGAAATTCCATTTCTTCCACTGGGATTCGAACCTAGACCAGCGTCTTCTCAGGCAAGCACTCATGCACTGTGCCATTGACGCCACGAGTTTATCCAGTTTTTATTTCAATTTTCTTGGACAAACTTTGCTCCTGTAAGTATATTATGTTATTCATTCTGGTTTTTCTTTCTAGGTAACTTATTCATTTTCAATGGTTGTGAAAAGGAAATACAGTGTTTATAGCTGAAATCCCTCTTAATCCATTCGACTGTTCCTTTTAGTAAGTGAGGACAAGACCAAGTACATGCTATCAACAAACAAACAAAAATCTGTCCACCGCCTACGACAAAACGTCAATGTTGATAGCAATAACTTCGAGGTAGTTAAGGAGTTCATCTACCTAGGAGTAAACATAAACTCCACGAATGGCACCTTAGTGGAGATCCGGCGGAGAATTACCTTGGGAAACCGCTGCTACTTCGATTTAGCGAAAGAAATGGGTTCAAAACTCCTCACTCGAAGGACGAAATGCATGCTCTATCGAACCTTAATTCTACCAGTCCTGCTTTATGGCGCTGAGTGCTGGACGATAAGTAGGAAAGGGGAGCTAATATTGGATTCTTTTCAAAGAAAAATACTCCGTCGGATATTTGGCGAGGAGGGCGAATGGAGGAGAGGATACAACCACGAACTTTATGAGCCGTACCAAGATGTGGATGTAGTCTAAAAAGCTAAATCACATCGAATACATTGGCTCGGACACATTGAGCGAATGGAAAATAATGCTCCAGCCAAGAGGATCTTCGAATCCCAGCCCCTTGGTTCGAGAAGGCAAGGAAGACCGAATCTCATTTTTAAAGACCAAGCCATCGCGGATGCCAGAGCGATTGGTGTGGACAATTGGAAGCAGCGTGCCCGGGATCGCATAGGATGGAAGGCTGTACTGTCTCAGGCAGAGACTCTTCACGGGTCGGGAGCCCATTAAGTAAGTAAGTAAAGGTCGGTTGTTTCGTACAATAAGAACAAGGAACCATTTAGAAATTTACTAACCGCACCAACTATATACATACATACCATCAGCCATTTAATGGACACATTAGCTTATCGTATGTCTGTCTGTGTTTCCATAAAAAGAATCTATTCAAAATGCAGTGTGTAGAGTAGGCAGTATCTATTAAACATGTTCATCCAAATTCCCTATGTGAAAAAAAGTTCGTAAAGAAAGGTGCTGCTCAAACTCGGTTATGACCACGTTGATTTTGTATTGTATTGTTTTAATCCGATTTGCCCATATAATAATTGAAAAGAAAAACACGCTTGTAATCCCATTGCTCACATCCGTATGTTTTCAATGTGAGTTTGACATGTGGGGCTGTGCCGGAACTCGATGTATACAAAATGTATCTAACAATAAGATTGTCCTATGATACAATGAACTGAATGGGTAAACTGAAATTAATTTAAATCTGTCTTTAGCAGCTTAAGCTTAACTTTGCATAAAATTGTTAAATCTGTACAAATGATTTTAGTATTTTAAATTTTGTTCATATTTAGGGGAAAAGGTATCGTTTTACTAAAGTACATATATGTATCAATGCACATAGTATCAAATAATAACCAAATTTGTTAGAACACATTTACGAAACTTCGAATATCTGCAGCGTTTAAGTTGAGCCGGTTTAACATTTTTTTAACAGACATAAGATATCATATGATATAGAAGTATTGCGGCATGTTTATCGTGATATAAATGCGAAAAAAACTATTTTCAAAACATCATTCATATAAGCCACGTTTTTCTGTCTACCCACTAACAACTTACATCAGACTATACAAAGTATGTGATTTAATTTTATTCTGCGGGTAAAATCAAAAGTGAGTTATTGGTGGGAAGACAAAAAAACACAGCTATATATTTATTTTACGTTATTGACACTAAGGAACTGTCTGGATGGATGTACATGGCAATTACAAGACCTATTATCACGTATGCAGCCGCCGTTTGGTGGTACAAAGCACCGCAGAGATCAGCACAGGCTAAGCTCAATAAAATACAACGCCTGTGTCTGTGCAACTGGTGCAATGAAAACTGCACTAACAGCTGCACTTGAAATTATACTAAAATCCCTCCACTTCACCTAGAACTCAGGAAAGAAGCGATGGTAAATACCTATACGCTCATCACTGAAGATGAATCAAATTCCAAGATAGCTCACTCTGCAATCATACGGGAACTCAGAGAACACGAACTACTTGGAATGCACCTAACAGACAAATGTCTACCAAGATATAACTGCCGGCACAACTTTAAGGTTACATTCCCAGGCCGTCTAAACAGTGAACACAATTAACGTACATTTGCCAAAGATTCACATGTATGGTACACAGACGGATCGGAAAGAAATGAAGGAGTTGGAGCAGGAGTATACGATCCTCGCACTAAAATATGCCTATACGCTAGTATGGACACAAGCAGCACCGTATTTCAGGCGGAAATCCACGCGATAGAGATATGCATTTGAGAGAATCTAAACAAACTTATTAAAATCAAAAACGTCTACATTCTCTCCGAAAGCATGGCGGCTCTACTCGCAATCAACGCCTTAGAAATAACATCAAAACTGGTCTGGGTTCGCTCCAACTCCTACAACTACTGGGCACCGCAAACAATGTTCAATTAATTTGGGTGCCTGGACACAGTGGATACGAAGGCAATGAAAAAGCAGACGAACTAGCCAAACCAGGATCCGCATCCCCATTTATGATGGCAAGACCATTCTGCGGGCTACCAATAAACACTATAAAAAGTTGTGTTAAAACCTGGCTTGAGGAAAAGATGCTCCATTTCTGGAGGATAGATAGACAGATAGATTTATTTCGCATAATATTGATTTACAATCGGTACGCTACCACACGTTTTAAATAAGTACAGAGATATGATATTTTTGTATCTTACTACTGAAACAATATATTTAACAAATCTGAAGAGAATTATTATTTACCAAATAGCAATCTTTTTGAAGGAAAGTGCGAGAAAAAACACCAATTTAACAAAAAAAAAAAAATAAATAAATAAAAAATAAATAAATTAATAAATAAGTAGATAAATAAATAGGTAAATAAGTAGATAAATAAATAAATAAATAATAAGTAAATAAAAAATAAATAAATTAATAGATAAGTAGATAAATAAATAAATAAATAAAACAAATAGATAAATAAACAAATAAATAAATAAATAAATAAACAAATAAACAAATAAATTAACTAATTAATAAATAATTAATAAATAAATAAATAAAAGGGCAAATAAATAAATAGACCTGCAAATTGTGCAACGAGAATGTAGAAACAGCAGAACATATATTATGTGAATGCAACTGTTTAATCAAAACGCGTCAACGTTTCCTAGGTAAATTCTACCTTGAAGCAGCAGACATAGCTACCACTGCCAGCTCTCCCAAAGAAATAGCCGCCTTTCTAAAAAAAACTGCGGCATCATGGACGAGCTCTAAATGGAGGATATCACAATAGGCACACAATCGGCCGCAGTGATCTGGATACAGAATACCACCTCCCTCCTAAAATCTAATCCAATATAGCTTCAAAGAAATGTTGAAAAAATTTGGCTTAGAGAGGTCTATAAGATCCTGACAGGCAATGAATCATGGTTCTGTGCATATCAGCCCAAAACTATGTAAACGACAGTCGGCTGTTTGGGTCTTTCACAACTAGCCAAATCCAACAAAAGTTGTTCATGCACGAAGCACTTCGTAGCAAATGGTCGCCTGTTACTTCGGAAAAAAAAACCGAGATGACGCCACTGTCCCAAAATTCAACGTAGACCGGTCAATTGTGGGATTTGCCTCGACTTAACATCAGAAAAAAGTTTTTCTGTCAATTTGTATACTGAGATAACCCAACAAGATTGGTATTAACCCAGGATCAAATAAACATGTGTTTTTGACAAAATTTTGATACAGCAACCGAAGGGGTTAAATTCATTTCCATCCGTATAAACATTTTATTACATTGTGAAAGAAAATGAATAATTTAACGCTGTATTCAGATTGTGATTCTGATCTCAGCAACGCTGGAACATATGAAATATTAAGTTTAACTGCCTTGAGAAGGAAAAGGCTTCTTAGATCATCACAAAACCTCTTTTATTTGTTTAGAGAAAATGATTTTTACAAAGACGTTACATTTCAGCTTTTTGGAACGTTGGCGGAAAATAAGGCCAACTTTTAAAAGCTTTCTGCCTCTCTGCAACCCCCCTGCTTGGGCTCGCTTTTGGATTAGGAGTAACTCTGGCCACCTCTTCGACCCAAGCACCGAACACCCTTCGGACTCACTCGGATTTTATCAATTGAAAGCGTAACAAGGCCAATTTGGTGTTATTTCAAATCAGCGGGAAACAAGCCGAGCGAATCATATCGTCCGATAAACTAGACATCGTTTTTTTCTGAAAACAATGGAAGGAATTATTGAGGATCATATTAGAGAATGCATATCAAAAAGCATGCCTCTGAACCCATATCAATATGCGTACCAAAAGGGCAAATAAATGGATGGCGTGTAAAGAGATTACACTGTGTGCCTTTCTTGACATAGAGGGTGCTTTTGATAACACTGGATATGAATTCATATCTTTGTATAATAGAAACATAGACAAATCAACTATAAAATGGATCAAAGCGATGCTGGAAAGTCGCAAAATATCGTCAGGAAAGACCTCAGTATCAGTAACAGCCATAATGGGCTGCCCACAAGGGGGTGTACTTTCACCCCTCCGTGGTCCTTTTTCATCGATGACCTGCTACACAAGATGATCAATTTGGGCTACACTGCAATTGGGTACGCCGATGATATTGTCATTGTTGTCAGGGGCAAAGACTTAATCATAGTCACATCAAAAATGAAAAATGCTCTAAAGACAGCCATAGAACTGGTGCATCAAGGAAAATCTTTGCATAAATCCCAGTAAAGCCGTCATCGTTCCTTTCACCAAAAGGAGGACATTAGACCTAGGTCAAACACAATTAACGACACGGTCGTAGAGTATTCCGAAGAAGTCAAGTATCTTAGAGTAGTCCTAGGCAAGAGACTTAACTGGAACTCTCACATTAACAACAAAATCCCTAAAGCTACTAGAGCTTTATGGGCCTGTCGCTGCACATATGTCAGAACCTGGGGAATCTCTCCAAAGATCGTCCACTGAATCTACACAGTGATGAATCATCACTGACGATAAGACCCATTAAAACATACGCGTCCATAGTATGGTGGACAAAATCCACATAAAAGATCGCAATAAAGAAGCTCAAAAAGGGAAAACGGCTTGATTGCCTAGGTATCTCCGGAGCCATGCGCACCTGTCCAAAAGCTGCCATAGACGCAATAACAGGACTAACACATCTCCCCATACACATTCAAAAAGTGGCGATCCGCAGTGTAACAAGTTTGATAAGTTAAATGAGATAAGGCTTGAAGACCATCCGGAACTTAGGACCCTTCTCGATGAACTTCCGGAACTTAATATGAACTGCGCGGTCACAGACCGCATTCAAAAAACACTATGCTTCAACAAACGATTCTCCACAGAGATCCCTAAGAGAAAAGCATGGGTTAGTAATTACCCACCAAACAGCCACAACGGCAGAAAGTGGTATACGGATGGTTCTTAAATGGAAACCGGGGTAGGATCGAGAATATACGGACCAAATAAACGCTTTACGATACCCAGGGAAAAAGTCGCAGCGTATTTCAAGCAGAGCTCCACGCCGTTCAAGAATGCGCCAGCCACATTTATTCATCTGGCATGAAAGGCGCAATCATCCATATATTCACAGCTGCAGCTATCAACGCCCTTATCTCGCACACCATTGACTCCAAATCAGTCTTGTACTGCTTCAATACCCTTCAAACACTCATATTAAGAAACAAGACCAAATTATGGTGGGTTCCGGGCCATGACGGGGTAGAAGGTAACGAAAGGCCGATGAATTGGTCAGAAAAGGTTCGGAAACACCTTTCATAGGTCCCGAAACTTTTTGCTGCACTCCTAGATCAGCAGCAACCGCAGCAATAAAATGCTGTGAGCATAGAAAATGTATCTATCATTGGGAAAACATCCCAAGTCTAAGACAGGCCCAACGAGACATTTGGCCCTTCAATAATAATGCCTAAACTAAGCAGGCACGTTATCAAAAATTTAGTAGTTTACCTTACTGGTCACCATGGTATAAGATATCATCTAAAAAAAAATGAAAATAGTAGACTCTCCTGAGTGCCGACTTTGTCTTGAAGAGGACGAGTCAGGTGAACACATATTATGTGAATGTCCAGCCCTCAATGGAATTAGGTAGGTAGATAGAAGTGGCGGTTCGGCTTGAACCCAATTAGCACTTATTGTGCCTTTCTGTTACCACGACTCGTGAGACCTATGTTGTAGTGGTTGTGGAAGATTTGATGTGTGGCTATATCCAACCTGTGGAGTTGAGAAAACGGATAAGATCTTGTATCCCTTTGCTCGATATAGCGCTAAGGTCGTCGAAGAATGGCTGATTCAGTGCCCGCAGTCTAGCTCTTGCTAGTGTCGGACATTCGCAGAGGAAATGGAAAAGAGTTTCTCTTTTGTTTACATTCCCGCAGCTTCGGCAGTGGGTGTTAAATGGGATACCCAGTTTGGCCGCATGGTCTCCAATTGGCCAGTGCCCGGTGATTATCGCCGTAATTCTTGAGACTTCGGGGCGGGTTCTGTTTAGAAGATTCCCTGTTCTTCCTTTGTCATAAATAGGCCATAACTTCCTCGATATGATGCAGTTAGTTAACCTTCTCCATTGAAGAATGGCTTTCTGCAGGAATTGTGAGTGTATTTGTGTCTTGGCCGCACCTAGCGGAATGTGAACCCTTGCAGCGAGTGAGTCGTCCAGAGCTGAGCCCTGCCTGGCCAGCTCATCTGCACGCTCGTTTGCTGTTATGTTACTATGCCCTGGAACCCAGAGTAGTGTAACACTGAAATGTTCGGCGAGTCGCGCAAGCTCGTTCCGGCACTCCTGCACCAGTTTGGAGGATATGGTAGCCGAGTCAATAGCTTTGATTGCGGCTTGGCTATCTATGAGGATAGCAATGTTTTGTTTGTACACTGTGTCACGCCCTAGTTGCGTGCAGGCCTCTCGGGTAGCCAGTAGTTCCGCCTGGAAAACGTTGGCAAAATCCGGCAGGCGATGGGATATTGATGTTTTCAGTGATTCCGAGTAGACACCGGCCCCCACACCACCGCTCATCTTAGAACCGTCGGTGTATATGACCGTGTCGAAATCTTTCACCACTTCGTCCCTCTTCCAACAAGCTCTGGAAGGGAAGCTTACTTGGAAGCCTTTTGTGAAGTTTAGTTTGGGTGCGATGTAGTCGGTTGGAAACGTGACCATGCCTTCTGATAGCGAGTCCAGAATGCTGCTGTGGCCGTATGGCCTTGCAGTCCAGCACCCCGATTCCCTGAGTCTTACCGCACTACATAATGCGGTATCTTTTGTGTGTATTTCAAGAGGCAAAAAGTGCAAGAGCACAGTGAGGGCGTCCGTTGGGGCCGACCTCAGTGCACCCGTGGTGCCTATACAGGCTGTCCTTTGCAATCTTTTCAGTTTTGTGAGGTTGTAACCTTTACTCAACGCGGGCCACCATACTAGTGATCCATAGGTGAGGATTGGACGCACTACTGCTGTGTACATCCACAAGGTCATCTTTGGTTAAAGTCCCCACTTATTTCCAAAGGTTCTGCTACAGGCATAGAAGGCAATACACGCCAGCGCTGGAGGATAGTGTAAGTGGTTGACCGTTTAGGCGGGGTAGGGTAAAATCGGGTATTTTGGTTATGGTGGTGAACAGCATCAGTTCGGTTTTGCTCGGGTTAACGCCGAGGCCACACCTTGTAGCCCAGGTGCTTACCTTGTCTAGAGCATTCCCCATGATATCACTTATCATGGAGGGAAACATCCCTGACACTAGTATCACTACGTCATCCGCATACGCGACAGCTTTGACCCTTTCCCTGTCTAGTTTTACTAGAATTTTGTTCATAACCATTAGCCATAGTAGCGGAGAAATGACGCCACCCTGTGGCGTTCCTCTATGGGCAAGTGGCTGTTGCCTAGTGTTGTCTGAATAACTCTTGTTCCGAGCATAGAAGCTATCCATTTCCTAATAGATTCCTCTATGCCCAGTTCAACCAGAGATTCAAGAATAGCTTCCGTGTGTACGTTGTTGAAGGCTCCCTCTATATCCAAGAAGGAGGCTAGGGTGTATTCTTTGTAGTGTATGGATTTTTCGATAGTTCGCACTACCTCATGGAGAGCCGTTTCCGTGGATCTGCTTTTGAGATAGGCGTGCTGTGATTTCGAAAGCGATGTTTCTGGCAGAGAACTTCGCATATGGATGTCTAGGACACGATCCAGGGTTTTGAGACGTTAGACTGATAGGTCTGAAGTCCTTTGCGGATACGTGCCCGCGTTTTCCCACCTTCGGTATAAACACCACCCTGGCGCGTCTCCATGAGTGTGGTACGTGGTTTAGCAATAAACAGCTTCGGAAGATCGACGCTAACCAAGCTATTGATAGGCAATGGAATTAGAAAGAAGATCTTTTTCAGGGAACATATGAGCCCCGAAGACATAAAGAAGTCTTCAACTGGTAAAATTGTCCGCCTTACATGGAAAGTGGAAATTCTACTAGCCTAAACTTTTTCTGGCCCATACGGTCCAAAAGATCTTTTAGGTCGAAGTGCCCCTTTTAAATCGCACTGGCAAGCCAGAAGTTAAAAAAAAATTCACTTTGTTAAAGTGAAATAATACCAACTGTATAAAATTGGCTTTGTTGCACGAAATCACGGCAATTGGTTGGAAATTGGTGTTACGTCACTTGGCCTTATTTCACGGTACCTTTTGGCACCTATCGGACCACATATTACAAAACAACAAAGCAAATTGGTAAGTTAATTATTTTTATACGACGACGGCAAGAGGAAAGTTGTGTTCCTTTTGTAATGAAAGAAAAAAAACACCAAGGGAATTGTCAGTGCAGAATCGAGCAATCAAATGAGGTGACAGTGATACCAAATTAAATGACCATTCAGTCAAACTTAACTCTGCACAGAAAAACTGATTCATGATTTAACTCTCGATTGATTTTAGTAAGTTAACTCTGGTCTAACTCGGAGTAAACTCAGCACTGAAAAATGGCACTTACTGTTTGGTGCGGTTCTATGGCATGAGGCATCACCGGGCCTTATTTCTTTCTATTGATGCGGGTAGGGCGAATTGTGCTTTCGAACCACGATCATTTCGTTTTAATTTTTGGAAATTAAAGATATGGATTTGGGCAAAGTTTATTTTCAAAATGGCCGCGCTAGGTGCCTGCCCGAGTTATTTCACGAATTGGTGATACAAATTAGCCGCAGAGATCATGCGACATAACCCCTTGCGAATTCTTGACAAAAACCTTGCTTTTCGGATTAAATATTGGTTATTTTGTTAGAAGCAAAAAAAAATCCAAAATGGAGAAGGACTCTCAACAGAATGTTCCCCAATGCTAAGAGGACTGCAGCCTTTCCTTAACAAGTTGTTCAAGGTATCCGACCTCCTAATTCAGTGTCCCTTTCTCTAATTCGTTGCGGTCATACCGCCTGTGCAGCGGTGCACAGCGTCAATTTTAGGATTTCTGTTCTTTTCTGTACATATTATGTTTGAAAAAGTTTCATCGGAAAAAGGATCTTCCACTTTTACTCACATGTTAATCATTCATTCATTTTCATTCATATTTCTCACAAAAGAATGGTTTCTTATTGCGGCAAGGATATTGTGATTTATTCATTCTACTTAGTTGAATGAAAATAATCGATCTCTTGTTATTGTAGGGCACCATATTATCTTCAGATACAGATAGAGATACAAGTAGTATTGTCGTATTAGAATCTTGTTGGCTCTGTCTGAATGTTAAAATAACATAAATATAAAAAAAGCCTTACAAAGGATAATGTGCGTAGGGAATTGGCATAATAAAACAAGAACAATAAAGTCCTTATGGGTATAGACTTTGAGGAACGCAACTGTATTTATATTCATAATTGCGAGTCCTTCAGGTACCTACAAACAAATTATAGAGAATGAGATTTAGTGAAAGTTCAGCAGTAACCTTCATGTGGATAAGGCCAATGCAAAATACGCAAAGTCGAGTAAGATGTTGTACATATTAAAAGCTACAAAAATGTGTCCACATTAATTAAAGTAACTGAAAATTTATTAACACATTTATCAAGAAGTTTCTAATGAAACTTGAAAATAGTTTTGTTATATTAAAGGATGAATAAGGTTAAAACTGCAAGGATGTATGGTGATTTAATAAATCTAATAAATCAGTTTAAAAAATTGAGTAACTTCTGAGTTTTGAATGTTCTCAAGCTCATAAAAAGAATCGCCACCAAAGTTGGTTATCTTCCTTTAAAAGAACAAAATTACTGACAATTAGAAGTAAACCACAAGGGATCAAACAAAATATGCAAACCATGTACCTACGTCCCCAATCGAAAAAGCTATCAACTAGTGAGAATCCTTTTCGTGATTTAATTAATGATTAAGGAATTAGATGCGTATAGATAGATACCGGCGAAATGTCGGCAATATAAAGGACTTTTAACAATGTAATACGAAACAAAACAAAAACAGTCGTGCATATAGGTAATAGGTATCTTTTTCAAATGCTTACCGTTGTTAAATATGAGAAATCTAATCCTTATTAGCAACCGCTAACTGCACGCAAACACATGCACACACTCGCGTATATGTATACTTTTTTCGAGACTATGTTTCCAGAGTGTTAATCCTTGCTTAGTAGCATGACTCAACTATAATGACGATGAATCTCACAACTTTGAAACAATCTTAAAGGAAGCATCATTTCATATCCTGTTTACTGGATTTTCTACACATTCACTTCCGTTCCATATAACTTCTTTTCACATCCACTTTTATAAGATTTTTTCCATATTTAATTATTCTTCATTCTCTATTGACATTTTCTTCTCTCTGACAAATGATAAACAAATTATGGGATGAAAAGATGCAAGCTAGGATCATTTCATGACATGGGACGATAAATATTGTCCATGCACCCGTGATTATGATAGTTCATTGGATCAATGAAAAGGAAATAGTTTCAAACCCGCTTTGAATCCGCACTTGAATCATAGACGACAACAAAACAGGAAAAGTTAAAAATCGTTCGTATCCGTTCGATAATAAATATACATATTAATCAATTTCAAAGTCACGAGTAACTTTATGTTTATTAAAACGTGGAAATTGTTTAACAAAAATAATTAAAAATGCAAAGTCGTTTTCGGTTAAATTATAAACAACAACACACAACTATAAGAATAAGAAGAATCCGCACAAAACACGCACTGCAACTACTTCGCACCATTTGACTGCCAAGTATCCATCGACTGACTGACGGCAACAGCAAAACAGTTCTTTGGAATCAAAATCCAGTTGCCCAACATACAGCAGAAGCAGAAGTGATTCACTGGGAAAGAACTAGAGAGAGAAAAAGAGCGCTTATGCTGCGCAACTCAATGGAAAGATATCTCTTAAGCAGGTCTCTTTACTGGATTCACAGCCATTTTGACTGGAAAATTTAAAACAATTTTGTGATTTCCTGCATTTTTAACGAAACGAAACAATCTTTTCGAAGAGAACAGTTTTAAGCGCGGCGCGGATTTTATTTTGTCCTGCAATTTGAATACATCTTAAAGATACGACATAAGAAGAGTGAAGGTTGTTTGATCTAGCTTAATGAAGTAGAAAAAAAAGTATGTAAGTATGTACTCGTAATCTGTTCCCGGAGGTTCATTGTTTCGATGCACTTGCACCATGCACATGTACTTGATTGACCCAAGATAAAATTTCGAATCTCATAAAATAAAGTAGGATACTAATGGATATTGTTTAATTGTGTAATGAAACGCATTTCAGTGAAACAGCACTTTCACTTTCTCGCGTTTTAATCATGTTATAGATACTAGATATTACCTATAAATATTTGCATACATACAGGTAGATAGATATGCATTTGAGACTATCATAAAATATAAATTAAATTAAATCTAATATCAATAATTCAATTTCCCAGCTTTTTTTAGGTGAAATCCATGGTTATGAATTTATATCCACTGTGGTGCGATCCGTAATTATGAATGATCCGTAATGAAAAATGATAGATTAATAGAGCCATCCATGAATATAGTATACATAGTATGTATGTACATTTAGATATTGCTAGCCATGATTTCAGTCTAAACACATAAATTACACTTGGGAACAATTAAAAAAAATTCAGCTGACTTAAATTTAGTTTTCTTCTATCACGTCAAGTTTTTTCGCTACACAGACGTTGTGTTCCGAATCTTTATTACAAGAATACGAGTATGGTGGAGATCGAAGTGACACCAACGATGAAGATTTTGAAATGGAAGATGACTCCATTCGTAAGGGATTTAATCAGAAAAAGTTAAATGATTTTCCCCGGGATTTGTATGTGCAGTGGGGTCATCAGTAGATGACAAGCACTTAGACCTATTGGTCCATTGTACTTCAGAGATTTGTGACTTTTTAAAAAGTCTTCAGAGCTCTTAGCATCAAGACTTCGCGGGAAAAACTTGCTTGAAAAAGGAGCTAAGATATCCTACTTTCGATCAAGAGAAATTGCCTTTCTGCAATACTTTCGAAGTGACGGTGAATTTGTGTATTGCCATAGCATAAATGGTTTAATGGAGGAGTTGGGAATTCTAGCCTATAAGGAAACTGAATGGCGACTGTTTCAAGTACCTCATTTCAGCATTTCCTCGCCTGTCTTTTGAAAAGATAAAGGCCGGTGTGTTTGACGGTCTACAGATTCGACAGATAATTAAAGATGAACATTTTATTGGGACAATGACAGAACTCCAAAAGAATGCTTGGCTTGCATTCAAAAACGTTGTCAAAAAACTTTCTTGCTAATACGCGTGCAGAGAATTACACCGAAAATGTCCAGCAACTTTTAGAGAGCTTCAAAGTGCTTGGTTGCAACATGAGCAAGCATCAAGGTTCATTTTCTGCATAGCCATCTTGCTGTCTTCCCGCAAAATCTAGGTGCAGACAGTGATGAGCAGGGTAAGCGATTCCACCAAGATCTACAGAGTATGGAGGCACTGTACCAAGGTAGATGGGATGTACATATGCTATGTAGCTGTTTACTGTTGGAGCATCAGGCGAGATTGTCCACAGAATGAAAACTCCAGGAAAAGCTATAAACCAACATCTTTACCTTGATATGTTTGTTTGCCGTTTGGTTAAAGAGGTTTACTACTTTTATGAATAAAATTATTTTCTTTGAACATTTTGTTTGGTATGTTATTTAAAACGAAAAGATGATATCCTGTAGCTTAAAAAGGTGACGTGATAGACAAAAACTGTGATCATTTTCGCATTCAGACGCCAAAAATAAGTCAAAAACAAGTGTCAGGTCGTAGTCAGCGAAATGTGTGTTCCCCAATGTTATCTTAGTCCGCCGCACTAAGATAGATGCAATTTGTCAAAATTTTGAATCATTTTCGAGATTTAGAATAGAATTTTTAGGATTTTGTCCACAAATTAATGTCATCAACCTTTTAAAACTTTAACTATTTTTTTATTAATTTGTTCTCTTTTATCAATCCAAATAAGATACATATTTTTATATAAACAAATTCACGAACACGCTGCTCCTAAGCCAAGGGGTCTGGCAGCCGGAATAGCTTCTTTGTCATCCTGAATCTGGGAGCTGGGAGAAGTAGATTTTCTTCGCAAAGGCATTTTCTATGGTCCATTCGCTGATGTGGCGTATCCAATGCAGTCGTCGTATTTTATGGACTACATTCACATTCATAGCGTAACCGGAATCAAATATCCGACGAAGATTTGTTCTTTCAAAGCTTTCCTTTTATGCTTTTTAGATGAGAAGCTTCTCAAATTTGCCGTTCGGATTCGGCGTTAAATTGTAGGTCCCTTCCACTTCGCACAAGAAAATGGTTGAAGAAGCTAGGTTTAGCATCATATTTTTTTTTTTGTTAATGTTTTGCCAACCTGAAATAGCAATGGTTTTCTACGGAAATTCAGTTAAGGAGTTCATCTACCTAGGAGTAAACATCAACTCCACGAATGACACCTTAGTGGAGATCCGGCGGAGAATTACCTTGGGAAACCGCTGCTACTTCGCTTTAGCGAAACAAATGGGTTCAAAACCCCTCACTCGAAGAACAAAATGCATGCTTTATCGGACCTTAATTCTACCAGTCCTGCTTTATGGCGCCGAGGGGAGTTAATATTGGGTTCTTTTGAAAGAAAAATACTCCGTCGGATATTTTGTCCTGTGCGGAAAGAGGCCGAATGGAGGAGAATATACAACTGCGAACTCTATGGGCTGTACCAAGATGTGGATGTAGTCCAACAAGCTAAATCACGTCGACTACATTGGCTCGACTACATTGAGCGAATGGAAAATAATGCTCCATCCAAGATGATCTTCGACTCCCAACCCCCTGGTTCGAGAAGGCAAGGAAGACCGAACCTCCGTTTTATAGACCAACCCATCGTGGATGCCAGAGCGCTTGGTCTGGAGAACTGGAAGCAGCGCGCCCGGGATCGTAGAGGATGGAAGGCTGCAGTGTCTCAGGCAGAGACTCTTCACGGGTTGGGAGCCAGTTTAGTAAAGTAAGTAAACTGTAATTGGGTATACCTTATTGTTTTTTTAATAAAGAGCCCTTAAATTATAGCTATACCCCAAAGCAAATCAAATAACAATCTCGAAATGATTTGAAAACCGTCACAAAATTCATATACGGCAAGGCGCCGTAACACGCCCAAAACATGGATTTCTTTTTAATAAGAAACATTGACCCAGTAACAAAACATGCATTTATGAATTAAAAAATGCAAAGTCAGAAGCAATAAACATTTAAATTCAAAAGTGACACAATGAAATCCTGAAATGCTATGTAACTGCACTTCGACTACATACATCCAATGTTGAATTTGTTCTGTAAATTTATCTGCATCAAGAAAATGCTCAGAATCAACGTTTGTTCCTCTGAATGTTTTCAAATTCAGGATGTTGAAACGTGCTGTAGCAAGTGGCCGATTTTAAAACTGTTCAATCGCCGGGAGAGTGTCAAGTTGCTTTGTGGACTGGTCGCGAACATAAGCCAATGACCTCAGAAAAAGCTGAATTTGTGAACAGCAGTCATTGTTTTCAAAGGTCCTAAAGCCTCCGGAGCCCTGTTTTTATTCTCAGCAAGATTTCCCTAAAATGAAGCACGAGAGTAACCGGAAAGACTAATTTAAACACCAAGCTGTGATGGACGAGAATGTCAAGAACCAAGCGAGGTATCAGCACACAATACAAAAAAGGCGCTTAAAGAAACAGGTCTCACTACGAGAACTTTCACGCCCCAAAATAGCCCAAAGATCCTAGCACTGCGACTGAAACTCCTAGGTAAGGTTACGTAAGGTAAGGTGACTGCCCGGGCACAAAGGCTCAGGCTCAATCAGGTATTGATTATGTGGATATAACTCCGACATCAGGGAAGTTGGAAAATGCAGAGTAGGAGCACTGCACACACGACTCCAATACCACTGGAGAGAAGCAGAGTTTAGTGACTGTTCCAGTCGAACCCTAGTTCTAGTCCCATTGTACTGCTGAGCGGGAAGATAACATACGGAGGGTGACTGCTTCAGTTCAACCTCCTTAGAGCATATGTTCATTGAGCAGCATCGAAAATGTCAGAGATGGGAATGCTTCTTAAATGGACGGAACTATACATATCTTACTCCTTCTGCCGTCCAAACCCATCCAGCGTCTTCCAGACGGAGGTCCTGCCAAAGAAGGAGGCGTGTAAGTTACGTATGAACAAAGCGACAATCAAAGACAACATAGCCATATTCGTGGTAGGTCAGGCTTTGATTAACTCTCTTGATGCAGCGACTATGTCAAAGTTAGTTGAGGAATACAGAGAGACTGGATGCAGCTAGTCAGCAGCGGTTCCAGATCCAGATCGCTCTCCTCAGGGATCCCGGCAAAGAAACATTAGAGGGGAATGAGGTAGCCGAGGAACTGGCTTGACGTTTCTTCACTCTTCTTGCACTTCACTTCGAAGACAGATTTTGGGTGGCTGATTCTAACGACCAGATCGCACTGTTAGCATTATTAGATTTTTCTAAAGCTTTTGACACAGTAAATCATTCAAAACTTATATTTAAACTTTTATATCAATTTAATTTCTCGTCTTCAGCAGCCTCTTTGATTTACTCGTACTTATCCGACCATACCCAAGCAGTTGTGGCTGGCAATGCGATGTCCAATTTTAAGCACACACCTATAGGTGTCCCGCAAGGATCTATCCTGGGCCCACTTTTATTTTCCATTTTTATAAATGATCTACCCGACACCATTACCTTTTCTTCTGTTCATATGTATGCCGATGATGTTCAGATGTATTTTTGCTTTAAAAAAGGTCATACTCAAGACGCCACACTCAAGTTCAATTGTGACCTTGAAAGCATCTTTCAATGGTCACAAAGAAACAACTTATGTGTAAACCCTAAAAAGTCTAAATGCATGCTAATATCCAAAACTGGTATGGATTCACGTGATTTTTCTAGTTTATGTCTAGGAAATGAATGCATAGAAATAGTTGATAAGGCTAAAAATTTGGGCATTTCGTTTGATAGCAACTTAAGATGGGATCTTCATGTTCGTATTGTTGTAGGAAAAATATATGGATGTCTGCGTAACCTATATATGTCACAGTATTATACCCCCGTCAAAACTAGATTAATGTTAGTTAGATCTCTTATTGTTCCAATTTTATCTTTTGGGTCTGAGGTTGCAATGTACTGCAATGCTGAATCCAGAAGAAGGCTTAATGTTGTCTTTAACAATGTTACTCGTTATGTGTTTGGTTTAAAGCGCCAGGATCGTATATCCGCATATAAAACTAAAATTCTGGGCTTAACGCTGGATAAATACTTAGACTATTGTACTATAAAATATTTGCATAAAACCATAATATCGCGAAGTCCAGAATACCTATTTGAAAAATTTACTTTGTCTAATCTGCCTCGTACTCTAACCATAATCCCTCCGCGTGCAACATGCATTTCAACCGAGCGACAATTTTATGTTCATGCTATTCGCTTATGGAACTCTCTCCCTCTTGGCGTAAGAAGACTTTGTTTTGTAGACCGTTTTAGTGTATCTCTTTCTTCTTACTTGGCTGGTAATTTAATGTAGGTTTTAGGGCTTCTAATGTTTTAATGTTAAATATTTTTTTTTTTTTTTATAACTTTAATTTTTAATACATATCAATACCATAATTTTGTAAACCTTTTTGCTTAGGCTTAACCATTCTATTTTTCTCTTTTTCTCAACTGTCTTTTTATTGTACGCATTTTGTAGCCAGTTTTTCAAATTATATTAAATTAAAACTTAAATTTTATTAATTTAATTCAACTAAAATGTAATAATTAATTTGTTAATGATCACATTTACGTCATTATAGATACTTATTGTAATCTTTGTAAATGTTTTAAACCTAATAAAAATATCAAATATTAAATATCAAATTATGTAATTTCCAGGAAGATGTGGCCCCCAAACAATTTACATAGAACACAGTACATACCTAATTTACAGATCAAATGTATAGATGTTGTTAGACCGGTTGACATTAGTACGGCCCATTCGCACTGCCGAAGGTGCGACGACATTATTTCATTTTATTTGCGGGATCAGACTTACCCAAAATTATACATCGCATACTAGGCGAACTATTCTTTGATGACAGGGCGGCCCAGCCATATGTGCAAGATGTGCAAATGCACAGGGCGCCAAATTCCGGGGCGCATTGCTAGGAGTAAGAAAAATTAATTTTACCTTGCTGCCATTTGCATTTAAAACAAAAAACTTGTTCAAATAAGCCCAAAATAGCAACATCCATCACACCTGTGCTGAATATTAACTCACATCACTTGCAATATTGCAACTTCAAGGAGAATCTAACTCAAAATAGGGCGCTTTCTGTAAATCTTGCACAGGGCGCTTGTTTGGCTGGAGCCGGCCCTGCCTCTGAGACATATCAGGATAGTTTCAGTTTTACCTAGTACCATTTTGTTTTCTACCTTCAATTATGTACATATGTATCTCAATTTGACGCTTATATGGCATAATAATGGGAGCCAGCCACTCTATCTACCTACGAACCTATACCTTTCTAGCGTCCTGTTTTTATACCCTAGTCTAAGGGTATATTAATTTTGACGCATAGTTTGTAACATACCTTAATACTGCCCGTAGTCCCCTAAAAGTTACTATATTTATGCAAAAATTAGGCCTTTAAACTGGGCCTAGAGAGCTGAAATTTTAACCATATACTCTCTAGGGTCCTGAAATAATCAAGTTTACGAATTTTTGAAATCCGCCCACAGACACGCCCACAAACTCAAAAAACAAAATTTTGGAAAAAATCAAATTTTGAGCTAGAAAGCTGAAAATTTTTTTATATGATCTATGACTCCTAAAACTGCTCGGGATATATATATATAAATAAATTTTTAAAATCCGCCCACTGTCACGCCCACAATTAATTAAAACAATTTTATTGAAAACCCAAAATTTGAGCTAGGGAGCTGAAATTTATAATATATACTCTCTAGCCGCCAAGGTGAAATATAGATGAAATGATGAAATGAAAATTCAACAAAGGTTGGCAACTCTGCTACAAAGTGTATAGTTCAATAACAAAATTTGCTCTCGTAAAATTCTTAAATATAACTAGCCAAAGTTCGTAATTAATAATTAAAAGTGTATAAACAGGTGCGTCGACTGTCTGTTTCTATAAATAAAACAGCAAAAGCAGGTAATCCTAATTTATTAGCTGTGAAATAAACTTTCCAAGTAGACACCTAAGTCACATGACTGACAACAAAAGGAAAATCGATCAAACGTCACCTGAAAAAAATATTTATCCACTTTTTAATACCAACAGACCATCAAAGGTTTATAAATCACAAAAGACAATGTCGATCTCCCAATCTGACCTTGATAAAATCAAATCCATTATTGAGGCATCGCTCAATATAGGACTCTCCAAAGCGACGGCCAATCTAGCAACAAAAGACGATCTCAACAAACTTAGCAATGAGATACACTCGCTAAGACAACAAAACCAGAATTTATCTGAAAAAGTGCAGCATTTTGAAAATCGATGTTGCATTCTAGAAGAGGAGCTTGAACTGCAGAGCAGAGAGATCAGAGGGAAAAATATTATTTTCACGATTCCAAACGACCGATCTGACCCCCAAGAAAGGATTCATAACATAACCACACTTTTGCTAGGCTCTGATGCAGACCAACAACAAATGCCACAAGCCATAAAACTTAGTGAAAACAAGAAAACAATTAAACTCAAACTTAGCACTGGTTCCAATGAAACTGCAATGCAAATGTTAAGAAATTCCTTGAAGCTAAAAGGCACAGGCTGCTATATCCAACGAGACCTTAGCAAACAATCACAAATCAAACGTCGAATTCTACTCGGGTATCGAAAAGTCGTCAAAACAATTAATCCAAGCGAAGCAGTATTGATTAAAAATAACAATTTATTAATTGGTAATAGAACATTTTATTTAGACAATAATAACAAACTTAAATATAATAACACAAACGGAGAAGACGAACTACAGAATATCTACGGAAAACTCAATTTTAATGCTGTCAACGAAACTATGTTGTCAAACAGACGTCAGCGTGAATGGCCCAAACCAGATGCACCAGTGATGACACTTTACACCGAAGGTCCGGAAGGTAGTAGTGTCATACAAAACTGAGAATTAAGCGTCGTCAGCTCAAACAAATTTATCTCTGCAAATATTTTATCTTACAATATATCTGGATTAAGTAATAAATTATTATTTGTAGATTTTTTTAACTATGTTAAGAACTTTGAAATTTTCTTTTTATTTGAAACACATTTAACAAGCGATAATTTAAGTAATTTTAATAAATATTTCGATGGCTTTAAGTTAATTTGGAGCGAAGCAAGTAAAACCTACATAAAGGGGCGTGCAAGTGGAGGAAGCCTGTACGGGATAAAAAAATCACATTTAAAAACTTACGATTTTGATGAATTTGAAGGAACTACCGTAGTAAAATGTGTGACACAAAATAATAATACATATATCGTTCCATCATATATAAACTGCAACAAATGGACTCACGACTTTGAGAGGCTGTGTAATACAATGTCATGTTTAGCTAGCAAAAGCGTTATGCTGATTGGAGATTGGAATTCGAGAATAAGTAACTCACAAACCACTATAGTGCAAACTGTAACAAACCCTAGTATATGCTGTACCAATAGGGTATCTAAAGACATAGTCTGCAATAAAAATGGAACAGATGTACTAGAGCTGCTCCAAATGTATGATCTTATTGTGTTAAACGGCTGTACCGAAGGTGATAGAGAAGGGCATTACACATTTGTCGGAGGGCAAGGCAATTCAGTTATTGATTTTTGTGCTGTTAACAACGACTGGACTGGGAAAATTAAAAAATTTGAGGTACAATACAAAACTTTTTCGGATCACATGCCAATCGTGGTTGAAGTTGATGGTGAAACACTCTCATATCACAAAAACCTGCCCCTGCTACCAAGACTTAAATGGAAATCCGAAAAAACAAATACCTACCACAGATTATTAGACAGCCTGCTCTCAGCAAATAATTCGATACCAGAAGAAACAGAAACACTCGCAAACCAAATAACTTGTTATATAAGAAGTGCTGCATCAAACAACATTTCAAATATAAGGTCACCATTTAAACAAAAATGGTTTGATAAAGAATGCATAAATGCTAGGAAGAAATCATTTGCCCTTTTGCGTGTCTGGAGAACTTGCAATGACCCTGATGTTAAAAAGTGGTATAACCAAGTGAATACCCACTACAAAAATCTATGCCTAGCTAAGAAAACTGACTTCGATAATCAGCAAGCTCTCTTACTTAGTCAAACCAAGTCTTCGAAGGACTTCTGGAGAATAGCAAGGGAGATTAATGGTACAGTTTATCAAATAGGTACAGGAGTATCTGCTGATGATCTATCCATATATTTTAAACATCTTCTACTGGATAACTCAAACCTTTCTTTCTCGTATGCGGACCCCCTCATTTTCGACGATTCCCTAGATGGTGAGGTAACAACTGACGAAATTAATGCTGTTATCATGAAATCCAAAAATGGAAAGGCGCCAGGCGAAGATGGGATTCCGTACGAATTCTACAAAAATGCTAGTCCAACCTTAATCAACTATTTGAAAGTTCTCTTCAACAGTGTGTTCTCGAGTGCAGACATCCCTTCATCGTTTAAGAAGTCTGTAATATTCCCCATCCACAAAAAGGGTTCGCTGGAAAACGTAGAAAACTACAGGGGAATCTCATTCATGAATGTGTCAGCCAAGATATTTTGTGGCATACTTGTAGGACGATTAGAAAAATGGGTAGATGAAAAAAATATTCTGACAGAGCGTCAAGCTGGATTCAGAAAAAACTTTTCAACCGTTGACCAAATATTCACATTATCTGCGATTATAAGAGCCTTTCAAGCCAGAAACAAGAAAATGTATAGCTTTTTTGTAGATTTCAAGGCAGCTTTTGATCTTGTTAGCCGAAGTGCACTCTTCTATAAACTGTCTCAGTTGGGTATCTCTACAAAATTTCTTAAGACAATTAAAAAAATTTATGCCGAAACAAGTGCAGCAGTCTGGGATGGAAAGGATTTCTCAGAATGGTTTAAAACACAGACTGGTGTAAAGCAAGGATGTCCTCTTAGTGCCTTATTGTTTTCTCTATTTATAAACGACATAGAAAAAGATTTGCCTGGTGGAGTACGAATTGCTAATACCGTGGTCAATGTCTTGTTATATGCCGATGATCTTGTTCTACTCTCTGAATCTCCTGAAAATCTCCAATTGATGATAAATCGTCTAGCCAGTTACTGCAAAAAATGGGGACTAACCATCAACACCGAAAAATCTAAAATTATGGTATTTTCCCGTTCACCACGAGTGCAAAGTGGAAATAGATGGTTTTATAATGGAAGCCGATTAGAGATTGTGAAGGAACTTAAATATTTAGGAGTGAAACTGAACCCAACCCTAGAATTTGGTAAACATCTAACGGATAAAGCCAAGTCTTCCCAAAGCTTAGTGAATCTATCATGGAAAAATGTTTTTGCAAACAAGCGGATTCTCCTCTCAACGAAATACAGAATATTTGATTCAGTTGTTAAATCAACTCTTTGTTACGCCTCTCAAGTTTGGGGATCAGACGAGTACGAAGTAATCGAGAAATTCCACAGGAACTTCTTGAAAAAATTATTCAACTTACCAATGAAATCGCCGAACTACACAATCTATTTGGAAACGGGTCTTCCAATGCTTTTTACAAGCACTCTCAAATCGCAAGCGGATTACATCATTAAAATAGGTTCGTATCCAGACTCCTGAATAACCAAAAAAATGCTATCTTATGAATTAAGAAACAAGGAGTGGTGGGCGTCAAGATGGTTAAGAATTGGAAACGCGTGTGGAGAAACTATTTCATTCGATCTAAACAACCTGGACAACTTAAAGAACCAACTTTATCGAATAATAAATAAAAATGAAGATGCTATTCGTATGCGATTTATAGAGAAATCTCGTGAATCAGATAGCAGAGTATTGTATTCTCACCTGAACTTCAAACTAAAGGATAAGAACTATTTCAATGACTCACTCAACTATAGTGAAATATCTCTTATTTTCAAAACAAGGTGCGAGTTGATTGCTTTAAATGGCAGCCCATATAATGGAAGCTTCAACCAGTTTTGTAATATTTGCAACCTAAAAGCGAAAGGAGACTGCTTTCACATTATTAGTGTTTGTCCAATCTACAAACCACAGAGACTAGCTTACTTCGGAAAAAAATTCCTTACCATGCAGGAGACAATACAAATTCTGAACGAGTGTGATTGGAAAAAGTTATTTTATTATATTAAATCCATCTACAAATACAGGTCGCTATTAATAACAGAGTATTATGATTGATTAAGTTTATTAAAAAAATAACTATATTGTTAAAGTAACAAATGTAGGTACATGTATAAGCATTTTGCTAACCAAGCTGGCGGCTAAGCCATAGCTTTAAAATTCATTCTATCTTGTAACTTATGTAATAAGAAAATATTAAATAAATGAATTTCTTACTTACTTACTTACTTACTTACTTACTTACTCTCTAGGGGCCCTTTATGCTCATGTGTTAATTTTTTTTAAATCCGCCTACTGACACGCCCACAATTAAATAAAACATTTTATTGAAAAACCAAAGTTTGAGCTAGGGAGCGTTTTTTTACAAAAGCTTCGTTTTTTTTGATAAAATCCTTTAAATGTTATATAACAAAATATGTAGAGCGTTCTCAACAATTCAACCATACTAAGACTTTTGTCACACATACTTATGAGGGATAGGAATAAGAATAGGGTATCCAACAGTTCGCCCAAGCGGACTGTAGCCCGTCCCTATGTTTTTTTTATAATTAACTAGCGCTAAAGGGATTTTTTTTTTTTTTTGGAGTGGTACAGTACCCTTATTAACCACAGCGCAGGAATTTTTGTTTGTTGTTGTAAGTAGCACCCAGCAAATAATTCATTGCCTGTTTTTAGGTGCTACTTACTGCAGGAAAGAATAGAAGGATAGGAAAGGGGTTGGGGACATAATCCCGAAAACCAAAATCCCGAAAATCCAAAATCCCGAAAATCCAAAATCCCGAAAACCCAAAATCCAGAAAATCCAAAATCCCGAAAAGTCGAAATCCCGAAAAGCCAAAATCCCGAAAAAAGAATCCCGAAAACGAAATTCGGAAAAATTATATAAAATGAAAAATTTGCGCAAATTTTTCATTTTATATAATTTTTCGGGATTTCGTTTTCGGGATTCTTTATTTTATTTTGAATGTAAAATAGACAAGTGTTTGTCCATTCCATTTACCGTAATAATGTTTTGCAATTGTTTGCGTTGTAATGTTATGCAATTAGCAATGTGCATTCAGTTGAGCTGATCTCAAATAGTGTGATAGCTGACCGACTAGATTTTTGTTAGACAGTGAACATCGTAATACAAAGTGAGTATCGTGCATGCCTTTATAATTAAAAACTTCATATTATCAGTGACATTTTGTGTTTGAAATCTTAAGTAGAAATGAACGTGTCCATCGTGAAAACCAACAAACAGCGTGAGAAACTGCTTTTTGACGGCTACAAAAAATACAAGGATACATTTT
Organism: Portevinia maculata; assembly: GCA_949715645.1. Classification (NCBI taxonomy): domain Eukaryota; kingdom Metazoa; phylum Arthropoda; class Insecta; order Diptera; family Syrphidae; genus Portevinia; species Portevinia maculata. The sequence goes on along the minus strand of OX454526.1, from coordinate 2,517,001 downwards.
ACTGGGTGTGAGCAGCGAAAGCGTTCTGAAATAAGTTATCTCAGATTAATTGCGTACAATATGAACTTGTATTAAATATTGTTTTGTCATGGATCGTTTTTGATATGTTTTTGTAAGACTTGAACTGTTTTTGTTATGGTTTATTTTTTTGAAGTTTTTTTTATTTTGTTTAAATAAATTTGCCAAATTTTTTTGTTGCTACAACAAAATTTTTAGTTTCATTTTCGGGATTTTGGTCTTTCGGAATTTTGGATTTTCGGGATTGTGGGTTTTCGGGATTTTAGTTTTTCGGGATTGTGGCTTTTCGGGATTTTGGATTTTCGGGATTTTGGGCTTTCGGGATTACGTTTTTCGGGATTCTGTCCGACTCCCTAGGAAAGAAGTTTGGTGCAGTAGGGTTTCCTTTCGACAGGTGACGCCTAAATTGCTTTAGTGAGTGAGATCTATTTTGTTGTGTGTATTCAATTTTAAAACTCATAAACCTGGTCGGGATTTGAAAGAAACGACCTTCCAATCACTTAGTGAATACACTACCATCGCACCATTGCCACCCGCTGTTGTCCTTTAAAAGAATAAGGCTTAGAGATGTTTGTACACGTTCGACTAGCTATCCATAATAAGTACATGCCTATTATATTATTATTAATCAGAATCATGGCGTGCATATACTCACTTTAAAAATTCAAAAGCTACGTCAGACGAGTAAATTATATCATAGCTCAATGCAAGGCTTGAGGACATCATTCAATTTGCAGAATCATCCTTAATTATCATCGTATCCTCTGCGATGTCACAAACTTTGACAGATAGTGTTGAGTTCAATTAACAAACAAATCAATAAGATGCAATATTTTTGCAGAAAAATTACCTACCTATAGGGAATGCATAATTGCTTTTCCAATAGAAATCCCACTCCGCGTTTAACATGGTTTTTCTGCCCCTAAAGAACTTGTGTGCCTTCCTCTCATACTCGTATGTCAATAATAATAACGTAGTTAAATGCACTCAAGTGTGTGCATGTGTGCGGTTGCTTTCAGGAATACATGAAAGATATCTAACAAACCAAGAAATCTTATTTTATCCTTACAATTTGCTGCGAAAGCATCTGCTCCACTAAGTTGCCCCCTCTCGCTATCCGCTGGAGATAGATACATATACATTCCCTCGTTCGCCGTGTTGCTACTTGCATTTGTTTAGCAGTTAGAGCTTGTCATTCCTCGTAATGGATCCGGAAAGGTGAATATCGCGTTCTCAAAGCCATGATAAATCTATTAATATCCATGATGATGATGGCGAAGAAGAAAAGTATCCATCCGGTTTTTTAAATGCAGCTGAACCTTGGCTTCTGCAAATGACTTGGTGTTATTTTATTTTCCTCCTTTTTTTTCTTCCTACCATCTTCCCATCCGCTTGGCTAGCTTTCGCAGAAGAGCGCGCAATGCGCCAGCGTGATCTGCAAGATGATGAAGTCATGAAGGTCGTTGGGGCATAGAGGCGTATGCACTATAACAGCAGAGGAGGGGGACAGGCCAGAGCCAACCAGATGCTGGGGAAAAGTAGGGATTGCGCGTGCCCGAATCAAGCCGAAGTAACGTTCGGCTTTCGGCTTTTGGTCGTTGTTGGCTCTTTGGTTCTTAGTCTCTTATTTGTTAGCTGCATGATCGTGTGGCGCAGCGATCCCGTCCAGATATTTTCGTTGGTATGGTAGATGACTGGTGGTATTTCTTACTGGTTATATACGGCAGTGCACGTTACGTGCATTGTTAGTGTCTTATTTGTTGCCCAGCCTACACAATTTGTTCTACTTTACGTCTTGGCGATCTTTCCGATCAGGCTTTGCTTGTGTATGCTTTTTTGCTTTATTTGGACAGATACGCTGATTGCATTACTTTTTTATTTTTACACTGCGTTCGGACCTCTGATGTTGATGTTGACATGTTAAGGGAACTACATCAATTAGGTCGGTTTATTCGAAAAATGTCATGAGTCATATGTTTTACTGAACAAATTCAATTAGGATGGATAATTTTTGTTATCATGACTTCCGGGGTTGGTACCTTTCCCTTATCTCTGGTTCCAAGTATATATTTTATTTTCTAAGGTTTAAATTCCGAAGGTATATTTTGTTCAACATTTTTTGTTATGCAAATCGGTAGCTAAATAACAACGACATTCTGAAATGCTACTCACTTACTGCGGACAAGGCAACGATATATTTTGATTGCGGTGCTAGACCTTTACCTAAGAGATTTCTATTTTTGTTTGGCGTGTGGGCGATTTACAACTTGTTCATAAAAATAGTTTCGCGTTTTTATTGTATACAGTTTATTTTATGTGAAATTTAATTTGAATTTTTCTCCAAAATCTCAGCCGTTGCATAATAGAAGGCAGCGATCTGGATTTGTTTTGTTTTTTATTGTTATTTCCCATTTTTGGATTTTTATTATTATTATTATGCGCAATGATGTCAAGTGGAGATGGAAAATTTTAAAATACGAGTATGTTAAAGCTTAGTTAGAAGTGTAATACTTTTGGTAAATAAATCATCTATATGGAATCATTTAAAATACCTATAAATTTTCGATAACATAAAAAATCGGCAACTCCTTTACAAATACATTTGAAATTCTTGTGGCTAAAAAGAGTGGCTCTACGTTCAGCTAAAGGTAGTTAGCATTTTTAAGAAGACAATCTCGATCAAAAAATCTATAAAACAGATTTACATATTCATGCAGAGATATAGGAACATTATTCAAATTATTATCAAAATGGGCTTATCAAAAACTAGTTTTCCATTTAATTATACTTTCAACTTGGTGAATATTTCATCAGATGAAATGCGTGTTGTTTTTGCTTTCACGATTCTTTGCAAGTAATTATATTATTTCTCAGTTAATTAAAGACATTTATAAACTCATTTATTCATATGTAATCAAAACTGTCAGAATATAGCTTCTTGCATTCAAGAACATCATTATTCTTTTGTTTCAGTGGCTTTTTATTGGTTTGCCCGCCATATGTTTGAAAAAAATATTGAACATATGTACATTTAACTATTCATGTATAAATTTACTACTAATGAGCCAAAATCTCTTATAATTTGTCATAATAGAAACACTAAGCGAGGGACGGGCTAAAAACATCACTGAAGTGCCACGGAAAACAACGGTTGTCGTAAAGGACGACTAAGTGAAGAAGTCGCATCTAGCTTACTTACTTAACAGGCTTACAAACCGTGAAGAGTATCTGCATGAGACACTGGAGGCAGCTTCCTCTGCGGTTCCGAGCATGCTGCTTCCAGTTGTCAAGACCAAGCCGCCTGGCATCCGCGATGATTTGGTCTTTGAAATGGAGGTTCGGGCTTTCTTGCCTTTCTTGCCTTCTCGAACCAGCAGCCTCTTGGCTGGAGCATTATTTTCCATTCGCTCAATGTGGCCGAGCCAATGTAGTCGACGTGATTAAGTTTTTGATTAAGCAGATGTATCTTCTCCTCTATTCGCCCTCCTCGCGCACAGGACCAAATACCAGACGGAGTATTTTTCTTTCAAAAGAACCCGATATAAGCTCCCCGTTTTTAATTATCGTCCAGCACTCGGCACCATAAAGCAGGACTGGTTGGATTAAGATTCGATAGAGCATGCATTTTGTCTACGAGTGAGGAGTTTTGAACCCATTTGTTTTGCTAAACCGAAGTAGCAGCGGTTTCCTAAGGTCCGCCGGATCTCCATTTAGGTGCCATATGTGGAGTTGATGTTTACTCCTAGGTTATTAAGCCACGAAGTTATTGCTATCAACAGTGGCGTTTTGTCCTAGGCGGTGGACAGAGTTTGTTTTTTTGATACCATGTACTTCGTCTCGTCCTCATTTACTTCAAGACCAACCGATTTTGCCCGCTCTTTAATCGCCGTGAAAGCCTCTTACATGGCACGCTGGGAACGGCCGATGATGTCGATTCCGTCCGCATACCCAGTAGCTGGATGGATCTATTGAAAATACAAGGTGGCGCAAAAGTCATCTTCCTATCGGAAGAAGCATAACTTTTGCAAATGGCGGCAAATGTAAATTCTACTTTGATATTTGTGAAGTTAACTGATACAGAAAAAACTTAAGACACCAATTAACATAATCCAAAAGCAGAACCAAAGTTTTTCATTCATAAAAAAAATTACAGCGAAAGAACATCGGGTGACAACTTTTGCGCCACCTGACAACTTTTGCGCCACCTTGTACATCCTGCCTTCCGTGGATCATACACGTGTCGCAACCTTAAGAAAAGGTTAATGGTGGCAGAAGCAGGCCTAAAAACTCTTGGATCATCCGAATGCAACGTCCGACCCTCAGGATTTGATTAGCCTCAGTTATAAGTTGATCCGAAAACGGGAGGCCTGCTAATATCCCATAAGCGGAGCAGTGGAGATGCATTAAAATGGGGGGGGGGGGGGTTATGATCCCTTTAATCCTGACCATAGCATCGCCGTTAGGAAAGGACAAGAAGGAGCAAAAACGGAAAAATTACCCTTGCAGGGGCGGGCTGAGCATATTACTGCAGAGCTCCCTTAAAAAAAAACGGCGCTTGTAGTAAAATGCGATTAAGGGGAGAAATCACGTCTGGCCAATTTGTTTAGTTTAGTTTATTTCATCAAAAAAAAGTTACAATAATAATTTATTGATTACTTGAAAATAATATAATGTAATCATATAAATAATATAAAAAAAAAATAATTACACATTGCCACCATTAAAATTACTTAAATTTAATAGCAAATCGAAAAAGATTAAATGAAAATCTACTTAGATTAAAATCGATCATATCGCAAACGGTAGGGGAAAGTCGTGTACCTTGGAACGATTGTACGTCGGAACGTTCACTTTTTCTCGCACTTTCTATTTGTATTTGCAAAAAAGTTCCACTACAGTTCATGCCGAATCTTGTTGCAACACTATTCAGTTTGAAATCGTATGGGTCTTAAGTAAAATCGCGTAAATCTATTTTTGTGCATCAAAAGTTTTTTTTTTTTGATATTTTTGTTAAGTCGGCCGTACACACGTTACGTAGTTGATAGGGCTTTTGGAACTTATTTTGAATAATGTGCGAAATTGCATAAGTTTGGTTGAAAAGGTAAGTTAATTCTGTTAAAATAAGAAATGTTGCAAGGCCTCAAACAAAAAATGGCAATGACGTGTACCTTGGACCGAAATCTTGGATGTACCTTGGAACGTTTCAAGGTACATTTGGAACGTTCCAAGGTACACTCGTTGCGATATATGGTTTTGTATTGCAAAGCATTTCCATTATTGTTTTTATCTTTATTTATGGACTTGCGATGCCACGGAGCAAATTAGGCGTTAAAAGAACTGCTGTGAACAAAACGTCACTGGAGGAGGCAATAAACGACGTTTCATTTAATAAAGAAACCATTCGCCGAGCTGCCAAAAACCACAGTATTAAAAAACAACTTCGCTTCGTTATCTTTAACTTCACCGAAAGTCTGACAATGCAACTTTTAGCTATAATTCTAAAATTGCTTACAAACGAATACTAACTAATGAAGAAGAACTTGCATTTGTCGAATATCTAACTACAGCAGCTAAATTGCATTACGGTCTATCGAAATATGATACGAGGAAGTTTTGAGGTTACTGGGATATGTCCTTTCAATGAAGAAATTTTTGACGACACTGAGTTCCTGAGCAGCTATGTGACGGATCGACTATGTCCTAAAACATCAACTGTTGAATTTTGTGATAACACAATTGATAACACAATTGACTTGACAAGTCCATCAACTAGTCATCAGACAGTAGCTTATTTTCAAGGTTTCTTATCACCGGAACAAATTCATCCGTTTCCAAAGGCTGCACCACGAAAACCAAATGTTGCACGCGGAAAAAAAGAAGGGGAGAACTAGAATTCTCACAGACACCCATGAAAAAGATGAAGTTGCAGCCAGTACATCACCAAAAAACGAAATCATGTGAAGAAAAAAGTTTTAAACGAGTCTTCTGATGACGATACATTGAATCCGCCAATAATTCCTGGAGCTCCAACATATAGACAGGTTAAAGCCAATAAACTACCCGTTCAAAATGAGGAGAGTGATGCAGACGATTTCAGTGGGGACAGCGATTTAACAGTTGACGAAATTTTCAAGCTAGCAGAGGAGGCAAATTTTGATCCACCAATTGTTTGATGAATTTTTGATTAAATGTTTTATCTTTCAAATTATATTTATTTTGAGGAATAAAGCTTAATTTGTGTTCCTTATAACACTTAATTTTTGCTACATTATATTCATGTTCCAAGGTACAAACCCATATTTATATTATTTTTGTTCAAATTCAAAGGAACAACACCTAATTTTTCCTTGGAACATTTAGAAACAAATTTTTAGTTCAGTCAAATATCGTAAAATATGCTACAAGTCGATGGGTAATAGATTTTGTTTACCATAAGAAATGCCAATAATTCCGCTTAATTTTTGTTTTTTGACGCAAGTCTAAGACTAAAGGCGGCAGAATTCAGTATGTATAAATTGTTCCGAGGTACACGACCTTCCCCTATTGGTTTCTCTTAAGCACCTAGTCAATAGTTCGTTTGCAGCATAATTTGTTCTGTGGTACGGAATGTTAAAAAGCAATCGGTTTCTATGCAGGAACATTGAAGTTAATTAAGGCCAGAATATCGGAACAATCAATACGATTTGTCAATACATCACGAATGAACATAACCTCAGAGAACTTTCTTCGAATGTTAAGAGGCAGCATACCAAATAATTTGCACCTTGTTCCATATAGTCTAAGAGCCCACAGCATTTTTTGGGAGTGAAGATATAACCAAAATTAGGATATATCAAAGTTAAGTGCCTAAACAGCTTAAGTCTATTTCGCTAGTCTGGCAGCGTTTGTTTGGGGCAAAGGCTATCAATAGTAAAGTAAAAATACGTTTTTTTCCAAATCCTGAATCGAAGATATAACCACTTATGAATAGTACTCGTATTAAATGAAAGAGGCTGAAGCCATCTAAACAAATCTGTGGGTGCCAGACGTTGTGTTTTGGGGCTATCCCCATGCCAGACGTACTAATAGTATGCAACAAAAACTTTTTTGAAATAATTGGTATAACCGAATATTGTTTTTACCAAAATAATGGTTGAAGTGTGCTGATTCCGAAAATGTGGGTCGCAGACGTTTTGCATGGGGCAAACCCCTTGCCAGACGTACTTATAGCCTGATAAATAAAACTAAAAAACAAATTTGTGTGGTTGGTATTATTGCACGTATTTATGAAATAAATGTACTCTCATCGCCACTTGAATAGGGCACTCGATTTGCAATTGCTCATAACTCGAAAACGGAATGAAAAAATAATGATATTATGCCCGTTATCTTTGTCCAACTCTTCTTCTTTCTCTGTGACAAAATTGCAAGTTCTGGAAAAGAGCCGTTATATGTTTTTTTCCACTTTATGTTAACATTTGTTGGAATTAATGCAACATTTTTGCGCCACTTGAATAGAACATGCATTTAATTTGATAGTTAACTTTGGCGCGCGGACTCATATTCTTCGTTGATCGATTTTTTTTGTAAATTCCGACTATTTAATTAAAAAAAAAAACCTAAAATGGGTCAAGGAAAAGCATTAACCGAGGTGGAAAAAGGGCAAATCATAGCTTACAAGGACGCTGGCTTATCTTTTGCCAAAACAGCTAAAAAAATCGAGAGGAGCCGACACGTTATATCCACATTTTTAAGAAATGAGTATGAATATGGAAAAAACATGAAAGGCCGGACACACAGCGTGCTTACTAATGCGGAAAAGCGACTTATTTTAAGAAAAGCGTCAATTTTTTAATTTTTTTTTCAAGTATGAACGACTCTTTGGCAAAAATCAGGGATAAATGCGGTGTCAAGGCAAGTCTTACAACTATGCGAAATATATTTCGAAAGCTAAACATCTAAAAAGACTAAAAATCAAGATGAAGCCTCCTCTCAACCTGGTTCGAAAAGAGCAACGCCTCAGTTTTGTCGCGCACATGTGACCTGGACTTCGTTGTGGCATATTTATTTCATATTTATTTTTCATATTTATTTCATATTTATTTATTTATTTATATCGATTTAACTTACACAGTAAGATACAATATCTTTTAAGGTAGTGTAAGCTTCAGTTTCAAAAACTATTACATGAACTGAGTGAAAACTAAGTTACTGATAAAATTCATTGATAAAGTTCAAAAAAGGATAAAATAAAGAAAATAAAGAAAATCAATCCAAACTTAAATTTTACAAAGAGCGAGCTTTAAAGCCAGCTAAAATATAGACAATCTGGGAGTAGGTGGGAGGGGGGGGGGGTTAATGTCAATCATCGAAGCGCCTCAAAATGTTGCCTAAGCCTTGCTACGAACCGAGTGCCACGTCCTACCATCCTTATTGTTTGGGGGAGGGAATTCCACAACCGAATCGCATGTACAAAAAATTGACGACTCGAAACGAGGTAAGAGTAGCGTACTGGTGTCAGATTACAATTTCTACCTGATGAGGAAAACTGGATTTTGCTATATAGATACGGTGGTTTTCGTGTTTGCAAAATATTGTTGAGCATTGTTAAGGTCCTTAGAGCAAATAAGTCTTCCAGAGTGAAACCATATATTTGTCTAGAATATGTAGAAATATGTTCATATCTCGGCAGACCAAAAACGTACCTTGCTACGCTGTTGAAAACAACATTCAGTTTCCTCCTGTGCCTGCTATCACAGTTGCAAAAAATTTCACACCCAAATAATAGTAGGGGGATTAGTAGTGACTTTGCAAGTATCATTCTTGTTTTAATTGGAGTAATTCTTTGGGTGGCCCATAACATACGTAAGCCACCATACACTCTTCCGATTGCCAATATATGTATATGGTTGGTCCAGGTTAGGGTTTTGTTAAAGACTAATCCTAGATTTCTTGCTGACTCAACAAACTGAATGGGTGTACTGTTGAGTTGTATTTGTGGAAAGTATGAAGTGTCTGATGGTCTTCTGGAGATAATCAAACATTTGGTCTTGGATGGATTCAAGTGGAGTCCATTTGATCGGGACCAGAGCAAAATTTTACTTAAATCATCATTTAACTCGCAAGCTCCATTTTCAATTAAACCCAGAGGACAGCTATACCGAAGCTGCACATCGTCAGCATACATATGTAAGGAAGAGTTGAAGCCAAGCGAGGGGAGGTCATTAATGTAAATACTGAACAGTAAAGGACCCAGTATAGATCCCTGAGGGACACCTTTGCTTAGCGGAAGAAAGGAGGACGTTTGGTTATCAGCAACCACTGCTTGGTATCTAAGCGATAAGTACGAGAACACAAGTTTCACTGAGGATGACATGAACTGGAATTTGTCCCTTAGTTTGCCGCATAAAATATGGTGGTTGACAGTGTCAAAAGCTTTTGAGAAATCTAAGAGAGTAAGAAAAGTTACATGGTCCTTATCAACACTCTGCCTTATTTCTTCGACTACATTTATTAAAGCTGTCGTGCAGCTGTGGTTAGGACGAAAGCCAGATTGACTTTGACATAACATGTCATGGTGATCCAAGTATAGCCTTATCTGCGTGTTCATGACCTTTTCAAAAACTTTGGATAAGAATGGTAGAATTGCTATTGGGCGATACTCATTACGGCTTTTTGGAACAGGGATGATTTTTGCTCGTTTCCAGATGCTAGGAAAAACTCCGGTCATGATTATCACATTAAAGACATGGGTTATGTATTTTAAGGTGTAGGGAAGAGTCGCCTTCAGGAATACTGGGTGAATGCCATCGAATCCAACGGAATTAGATTTTATGGATAAACAGAATTTTAAAACATCTTCTTCATTAACGGCGGCAAAACTAAATCTCCCAGAGGTAAAGCTGTCAGAGGTAAAGCTGTCCGCTTCCGAAAAACTTGAGAGGATAGAGCTGCCATTTGGCTCAGACGATGAGAGCGATGTAAAATTTTTATTCAGCTCATCACAGTCAATATTAGTAACTGAATTATTATTCAAACGCTTACCAACACCTATGTCCCTCAAATTTTTCCATAGGTTATGACGAGCCAGAGAAGGATAAAAACGAGACGAGTAAAAACGTTTTTTTGATTCTCTAATCTGAAGTACAACTCTATTTCTCAAGTCAGTATACGCCTTACGAAATACCTCCAGTCTGAAACGTTTCCACGTATTATACGCCATATTTCGTTTGTTGATTAAGGTTTTTAAATTATTGTTAAACCAGGGATGGTCATTGTATCTCAAAATTTTTGTCTTATAAGGAACATGGACATTAAAAAGATAGTTAATATTATCCTGAATGAAGGAAACTTGCTCATCAACTGATACCATTCTGAAAACTTGAGGCCAATCAACCGACCTTAAGTCACGTTCCAAAAAACTATAATTGATGTTTTTAAAGTCCCTATAGCTATAACTATTATTTGAAACAATAGGTTCACACTGAAAAGTTAGGTGTAAAAGGTCATGCTGAGAAAAACAGGATGCAGATAGCTGGTTATAGTGAAGAACTTTGTTCAAGTGGCTAACAAAAAATACATCAAGCAGAGTGCTCGATTCCTTGGTAAAGTGAGTTGGAGTTGACGTGTTTACTGGACATAAGTTAAGAGCTCTCATGTCATCAGAAAGTGCTGATTCTAAGAGCAGATTGCTATTAAAATCTCCACCTAATATAATATAAGGTGAAATGTTGGCCAATTCATCTATTTTATTTAATAATGGTGCTATTTCAATGTATTTGTTAGGTCTATAGGCTGAACCGAGTAAAATTTTGTTATCTTTGCATGTTATTTTAACAAATATGAAATTAGTACCATCGTTAGGTAAGGAGTGGCACACAAGCTCTGGTTTTAACCCACGACGCGCATAAATCGCGACTCCACCACCAATCCGTCCCACTCGGTCCCGTCTAAACAGTTCAAAACCTCTTAACCCGTATAATGAGTCATTAAAGTCAGGCCGAAACCATGTTTCAGTCACAAACACAACATCCACCTTTGAATCTGCAAACAAGTATCTGAATTCATCAATTTTCGGAAGTAAGCTCTGAGCATTTAAACAACAGACCTGCAGACCAGTACGCTGACTACACAAAATGTCAACCATAACTCGAGAGATGTCACTATTCATAGCGATTGTGGAACTCCCTTTGTTATTTATAACGCTAGGGCTAACCATTAGTATGAACTACTAGTAGTTGGCGGCTAATAAAGCACACCTTAACACGAGTGCGATAGAACGTGTCACCGGAGTAAAGACGCAACTTCGATAATAAACAAATATTTAATAAACAAATATTTACAAAAGGTACCGCGGGAAAGAGGATAATACAAAAAACAAATATTAGAAATGGAAAAAAAAAGAGTAATAATAATAATATTAATAGTAATAATAATAAATAATAAAGAATAATGATGAAGAAAAACATTCTTTTTACGTTTGATGTCTTCTTGTTTTCAATTATGATCAGCTGCATTTGTTGTCGTCGGGCCAGCAGCTAGAGCAGTTAAGTCCTCAGCATTAGTAATTGTTATTGGTTTCTCGTTTCGGTTTTTTTTTACATGAACAAGCCCACGCATAGTATACACAGAAAACAGTTTGTGATCTTTCTTGAGTTTAAGTGCGTATTGCAAGAGAGAGCGATTTCTGACCGTTAAACATTGGCATAGAGTAGTCTTCTCCGATGAAAACAAATTTGGAAGACCCCGATGGCTATAGCTACTATTTTCATGATCTCCGCAAAGAAACACATTATTTGGACTGGCTGCATAGCAGAGTTGGAGGTGTGATGGTGTGGGGGGCCATTTCCTACATGCCAACTACAATTTATGTCACCACAATGAATGCGTTGTCTTACAATGGCATATTAAAAAAGGCCTTTCCATACTTTCATACCCTTTTTGGACCTCTGCCGTGGATTTATCAACATGATAATGCGCCAGGGTAGATAAAACCTATATACAGAGCCAAAATGTGGAGCTATTAACCTGGCCGCCCTATTCTCCGGATTTAAATATTATTGAAAATGTTTGGGGATGGTTGACACGTCAAGTATTCGGATCATTCGAGTATACTCGAATTAACCCAAGCCGTCGAATTAGCTTGGAGCTCGATTTCAAGGAATTATTTGGCTAATTTGTATAGGTACATCCCTTCAAACCGGATGTGTGAAGTTTTGGAACAGAAAGGTGGCTCAACACACTACTAAATTTTTTTTTCTGAATGTAATTGTAATTGTCTTAAATTTAAGTTATTTTTGTAATAAAAACAATCAGAAATCTCTAAAATGTTTTTTTTATTAAAGTGTACTATTCAAGTGGCGCAAATTTTTGACCCCGCATTTTGCCGGTTTTTGGTTGATAATATTTTTTTCAAACTTAAAGCTTTAGCATTGAATCTTAGTTTTGATCAAACTACAGCAATTAAATTAACTTTAATTTACAAAAAAAATAAGTCTCTAGCATGCTTGGTTTGGGAGCAATGAAGGATAGAAAACAGACGTAAGGGGTGTCCTATTCAAGTGGCGAGGAGTATATTAACAAAAAGTTGTGTCCAGAAATACACTGAGATTCATAGATGTAAACTCTATTTACAACACACTTGGATCCAGTTTTTGTAGGGCTCTACCAGGTTTTCACAGCGGAAATTTGGAAAGGAGAGATAGAGTAATGCCGATGCACATTGGTTTTAAATGTTTGTAAATTGTAATGCGAAGGAAGGATAGAGCATGGTAGACCATTCCATTCTGTACGCCCGAATACAGACTTAAGGGTGAACTGATGTGCATTCCTAACATGGCGGGTATTGCGGCTGAAGGAGGAATACATCTGGCTATTTAGTTTGAACACTTATGGTAGAAATACCTGTAGAACAACGAAAGGCAGGACACACTGCGACGATGACTAAGAGAGTCAAGTGATTTGGCGATGGCTCGATCTCTAATGAGTTTTATGGCGCGTTTTTGAATTCTGTCGAGCTACTCCAAATATGTAATCGCTGCGCCGCGCCGGACCAGTTGTGAGCGTTGTACTCAAGCTTTGGGCAGATGAAAGTCCTATAAATTGAAGCCAGATCAGAAGATGTGAAATATTTCTTGCATCGCTTAAGGGGAAGCCTAGACATTTCGCAGCGTTCTTGCTAACATCGAATATATATGGTCATTCCAACGAAGGTTGTAATTAACGCATATACCGAGAATGGAAAGTCTTTAGGTTTCAGCGATGCAAGTACCATTCATGGATAATAATAGACTATTCGGGGTTCGCTTTAGTCACAGGAAACAGCATTGCGTTTTGGAGGCATTGAATTCCACTCCATTTGTTGTACCCTACTTATTGTACTTAAATGTGCTATCAAGGTAGGAATTTAATGAGCTTGATGAGGGACGTCTAGAAACGCATATGATAAGCTGAGCGTACTGTCATCAGCGAAGGAATGAATTGGACTAGAAATAACAGGCTGGAGTTCGTTTATAAAAATGAGAAAGAGAATCGGAGACAAAACAGAGCCTTGGGGAACACCAGCATTTATATGGTGGGTTGCAGACTTATAGCCGTCAAAACAACTTTAATTGAACGGTCTGAAAGGTAATTTCTAATCCATTGAGTATCTTTGATTCCAAATGCACGCATTTTCAACAGAAGAGCTTAATGCCAAATATGCAAATCTGTGGGTTGACACGACTGAAGATCAAACAATAATCAATAACAGGAGCATGCACGTGTCGAACTCGTTATAGAGGCAGACCTTAAACCTCCTGAATCAGACAAATGCAACACCACCGGCATTTGATTAACCTCACATGAGTGATGAAACCATTTCTGTTTTGCGAGAAAAGTTTCTTGGCCGACTCTTATCTCGAAAAAGTAATCAAATGTTACCACTGAGATCGTTTGATTTAATACCGTACGACCTCTTTCGAGATCAATGGAAAACAAAGGCCAATGCTAATGCTGCCCAATCGATTCATTCATTCAAAACCACCATGTGTGCCGTTTTCGATAAAATAGAGCGACAGATGTCCTAAAAAGGATATGGACAATATTATCAAGAGGCTGGAGTGAAGCAGATCTCGTGGAGGTCATTTGGTTGAAATTATTATCACTATTTATGCCAAACCTTCTTCTATCGACTCAAAACGGAATCACATCATATTTCGTTGCAAGTATTCGTGTTTTGATTAATCAAAATGAAAGCTCTTATTGGAAAAATTATGAAAAGTAATCAATACTCTAGTCGTCCTACACCTCATCACCTTTCATTTTCCAGAACTTGGGACGTACGATGCGTGCGATTTAACCAGTTTATGGTTATCTTCCTCGTGTTCAGGGCTGGCTCTAGCCAGACTCTGAGCCTGGAAAGGAATGCAGTCGAATCTTCACGGATGGCTCCAAAACCGACCGAGGATCCGATGTTCGTGTTTTCATGAAGAGCGACAACATTAGACTTTTCTTCTCGTTAGGCAAACATGTGTCAGTCTTCCAAACAGAGACTTATGCTATCGTAATGGCAATGGACTATGTCGCGAGGAACAAGTTGAGAGGGCGACGTATCTGCGTCTGTCAGGCAGCGCTCAAGGCCTTGCTCAACCCCGAATTCGGTCGGTAGGCTGAATTCACTTAGACTTGTCTGGGTCCTGGGTAATAACGGGATCACGAGAATTGAGATATCCGATGAACTTGCTAGACAGGGCTCAGAGGAGGACTTCTCAGGACGTGAACCAGCGATATCGGTCAGGGCTTCCTTGGGTTTCATATGAACACAATCGCCGATGGCATGAATCTCCAGGGTGCAGACAGACTAAGCAAATTCTTACCTACGTCTGTAAAAAATCTGCGACATTCTTGTTGTCTAGGGGCCATTACGCTTTTGCAAAGCATCTTAAGGTGCTAACCCTAAGTGAAACCACCAACTGCGAAGCCTGTGGAGAAAGCGATGACACAGCGGAACATTTCCTCTGTGATTGTCCTGCTTTTGATCGTATTAGGTGGCAGGAATTTGGTACTGATGTGGCGAGTGCTGTCAACCTAAGCTCTTTATCATTGAAGTGCCTACTCGTCTTTCTTAGGAAATCGAGTAAATTAACACAGTAAAAGTCTTGTGTCTTCCTCCTATACTTTATCTAACAAAAATTGTCAGTACAGGCCTTATGGAGGAGCTTTTTTTTACCAGTAGTGCCTGTAGATACTCTCATGGCACTCAAACGCAAGAATCGAGACTGAAATAAAAACCAAACCACTGTCATACCAAGGAATTGTTGTTGTAATTTTCCTAAAATTCGCATAAACCCACCACAACCAGTCTCCCACACAGCCGAATGGAAATGAGCATGATCGCTTGCTATTATCATCCACTTAGGTTAGGTACATTGCGTCGTGGTTATATAATTTTGTATTCTAATTACCTGAGTGTTTCTACCCTTCACAATATACATATAACGGAAAGGACTGGGAAATGTTTTTAGAAAATCTTGCTGATTGAGTTTATGTCGCAAACTGTTTAAATAAAAAAAAAACATAAATACATCCTTTCATCTCATTATGTATGTACCTGTTTCTATGATGTCTTTGTTTTTCCGATGAATGACGCCTGTTTTGCCAATGAATACGGGAATTATCAAAGGGTTGCTTGAAATCGTTAAACGTTACAAAACCAAGTATGAAACATACGTCGTGCATGAAATGGCTCAAAATGCGGGACATAAAGTGCTTCGCTTGCCGCCTTATCACTGTGACCTTAATCCAATAGAATTGGTTTGAGCTCAAGTGAAAGGGTTTGTAGCAAGCCAAAACAAGTCATTTAAAATGGCTGAAATAAGAGACTAACACACGACAGCACTTACAAGGGTTGACAAGGAAAAATGGCATCGATGTGTCCAACACGTTAAACAGGTTGTTGAGCCAAATATGTGAAAAATGAACGTTTTTGCCGAGGAGGCAGTTGAAAGGTTAATAATAGACCTAAATAACGAGAGCAGTAGCAGTAATTACCCATCGGATTAGTTGAGTAGTGTTATTAGAAATTAGTATTTTATGTTTTACAATATTTATAATGAATAAATTGGATTACAGTGATATATTTTTCGCTTAGATTATTTTTTGTGTTACGAAATTTATATATTTTGTTGGTCTACTGGAGATACCCTTAAAAATACGCGCCTATAATTATCTTACCAGAAAAGTAAAAAGATAAACGGAATTTATTTCGTTCCGTAATATTTTTATTTTAAATTGGAAGATGGTAACCCTAATAGAATTGCTCTCTTAGTTATGGCGAATTATCATACACACTACGGCAACCCTGTGAGAGCTTTAAAGAGGGACCGATTTATGTAAGTCATTGCAACCAGACTGAGAGAAAAACATCCTATCTTGCCTGTACTGACAATTTTTGTTGGATAAAGTACATATAGTACAATGGACCAGTATTGAGTCTGAGTCTGATTGTAGAAAGGGTCGGACCCCGACAAACAAAAATGATGCCCTAAATTCGTATTCTGACTATGCATAACGGAACTGTACGGCATCTTACCAAAAGTCACAGTCTTCTATATATGTACTTACATACATACATAATGTATGTGATGCCTTATCCAAAACAGCGCAATATCTGTAGCTGCGATCTATAATCTTTTCATCTAGCTAGCATACTGCGATGTTTTAAATATTCTATGGGTTGGAAAATATTTTTATTAATTCAGATACCTATGCGTTCTGATTTGTATCTATATATCTAGAAAAATGTAAATTTTTTACCCGAACTGCATGAAACATTTCGGCTAACAAATGATTGACAAAATTTGTCCACTAATGGTGCATTCACTGAATCTACGATCAGAATTCAAAACAGAATTAAGTGATCGCGCGCATCCTCTCATAGGTCCGCACCCAACGACATTTATAAAATGATTGTTCGCTCATAATGAACGGTACTTAAAACCAGAACACACTTAACTATTTACGACCAGCATGTCGATAATAATAGTTCGCTGAGATGACTAGTTAGCATCTCGAACTCGGTTCACATTAATTTACCTTCGTAGTTCGTACAAAGACCATTCAAACAAATCATGTCGCGGAATACATCGCGATCGAGCCGTTTGGTTGCTGAGAATAAAAAAATAAATGTGACGTTCAAATTCTACTCGCTTACCTACTAACTCGCCGTTATTTTAGGTACTCCCAGGTCCCAGCGCGATCGGAGTTAAAATTATGAGAAATCGCAACCCGTTCGACTTAATTCTCATTTTATGGGAACATAAGCTTCTGACTTAATTGGATTGGTGGTAGTGAGAGGGCGCTAGAGAACTAAATCGAGGAAAACAGCCAGATTAGTCGCTCGACTTGTTGCAGCAAAAGGAGCAACAGCAAATAAAAAAGGAGCATTTCCAATACAGGTTTGACTTCATTACACACCTGATATACTGAAGCGACGACCAAGCAAGTGGTAAGGCATAGAAATTCTATAGCAAGCCAGGGAATATCAATTACTTATGCTAAACACCTGCTGCCAAGGAATGTTACTATTGCCAGTGTGTGAGAGAGAACTTCCAGTGATTTAAACTTCGATCGTGCGGTGCCATTTTTCTTTTGTTGTTCCATCAACGGCCGTTGGGGTCAGTTGGCGAACAGATTGCTATTGCGCGCGGTCGTTCGGATACGTGAATGTGGGCGTTCTAGGCATGCGGTTGTGGCAATTTTACATTATGTCAAGTCAGTTTACCGCCCCACCTGACATTTATTGCTAACCCATGAATATTCTAGATAGAAATGAGTATACGTTAAGGGACGGCGCGTGGGTCATAATCAAGCATACCAAGCCGTCGTGCCACCTTAAAACGCAATGTGACTTGCACCTGAATTCGGAACGCATTCCTAGGCAAACATTTTTATATGTAGGGTGACTTTCTCAAGGCATCCGTCTTACAGCTCCACTCAAATCTGCATAAGCGAATGTCTTCATGAAAAACGAAACTGAAAACCTAACTCAAACTGCAGAGAGCTATTTAGATGGTTTAGTCTTCAATTGTATAGATGCTAATGCTAATGGAGGGTGGGAATATTGTTTCAATAATATTCGCCTTCGGCATCGGCCTACCTGTGCAGGAGCTGCGGACTGAAATCAAATGCGCAACACAATGGAATGAATCGCATGCATGCATATGCGGATGTAGGTACGTGTAGATGTGTAGAATGCTCGCTGTGGCATGGATTGCAAATAAAACAATGCAACAAGTGCGAAAGTTTCGTTTTATTCACTTGTAACAATTTATTTGATAGGATTAGTAGCTGCCACACACTGTGCTGCATGTAGGAGATGCAAATTAATTACAGAGTGTTTGTCAGTGGCACATCGATTGGCGTTGTTGGTGACCTAATTTTCTAGGATACCATGGCAGCTCTTTGGTAGGTATTCCTTTATAAAAAAAAATACGTGTGAATAGTTACACAACGTAGAAGAATGCGCACAGTGAAACTTTGAGTGCATGTTTTTTGATCATATTTCTTTCACAAAATAAGCTGAATTAGGCGTTGTTTTTTCCGAGTACATACATACTAGGTACAAATAATTCGGAGAAAAGAAATTGATATCAACGGTTCTCTAATATCTATTAGTAAGCGTCGCACGAGGGTGGCGACGGTGTAGAGGTTAGTGTGTTGGCTTGTGACCCGTGCGGTGCAGGTTCAAACCCCATGGGGAACAAAAACATACGCCACCCATTCACATGCCTCTACACCAAAAGGAGGATTTCTGTCTGGTAGTACAATGGACCGTTACCGAGTCTGAGTGCTCTGGGATTTGGATTTCCTTTTTTTAATTAAAAAAGATAACAAAAAAAAAAAAGCGTCGCACGAATCGCTGATATAGGGTAAATGCACTAGTGTCCAAATAGGCTATATATTTCTTCTTCTTCTTTCTTTCTCTTTGACGACGAAGTTATTGTCTAGGAACAAAGGATCAGAACCCTACCAATTTACTGCATCTTTTCAGCACTGACCGAAGGGATCTTTTAGGAGCGTTCGGCTTATAAAAATACGAAGCACAATACAATACAGTGAGGTGATGACTGAGGGTAACATGAACTAAGCCCATATGAATTAACGCCATAATGGCGTTAAGACGCAAGGAGGACGTGCAGCGGATGAATTCATTAGACTGAATCAACGGTGTCGTCAACAGTCAAGATGACAGTTACCTTACTTGAGCTACTTCGACATATTTGGAGCTGAGGATTTTTTCGGGACAAGCAGGGTCCTGAAACAGAGATGGTGGCGGATGAATCCTTTATGGGCCCACGGCAGCTCTCACATCCCCGAAGTGGGTTACTGACACCGGAGGTATACGGCCCGTTTAGTCCAAGAGGTCCAACAAAGGGAATTGCCCTCCAGGTTGGGTATAGTTACGAAGCAATAACAAGCCTCGGATACGTCAACAATAAAACGAACCTGGCAAACGAAAAAAGGACAACGAATTTCGGATCTGTACGTGGAATGTTAGGTCCCTTAACAAACCGCGTGCAGCCGAACAGCTAGCGGAGGCCCTGAAATACTATAAAGCAGACCTTACAGCCATCCAAGAAGTGCGATGGGATGGACCGGGCAAAAAGAGAATAAAAAACTGTGATAATTATTATGGCGACTGCTATCGGCAACAAAAACAGCGCTTATTTGGATGTGGATTCGTCGTTGGCGGCAGACTTAGGCAAAAAGTCTTAAGTTTCAGCTGTGTGGACGAGCGCCTCATGACAATCCGTATCAAGGCTAAATTCGTCAACATTAGCCTAATATGCGCGCATGCCCCGATGGAGGAGAAAGACGACGACACCAGAGAGAGGTTCTACTAGCTCTTAGACCAGACATACAAGCAGTGCCTTAACTACGATTACCAGATCCTTCTCCGATCGAGTCTCTCTCAATCTCTCAAGAGGTTCCATGCAGCAAGCATCAAGTATTGAAGACCAGTGGCAACATTGCCAACAAGCCACTCGTCGTCAAAACCAGGGGTTTCGTTGTGGTGGCCGAGTGAAACCAAGCACATCAGAGGCTGCGTTCTGATGTGCTTGGTTTCACTCGGCCACCACAACGAAACCTCTGGTTTTGACGACGAGTGCCGGCAAGCACATGCAGCGAAACAAGAGGCATACAAAGCGGCGCTGCAAAGAAGGACCAGGGCTACTCGTGAGAAAAAAGAAAGAGCACGGAAGCGCCCGATCGAGGAAATAGAGAGATGTTACAGCAGGAATGAGGTTCGGAAGTTTTACCAAAGGGAAAAAGAACCTGCCAAGGCTACAGAGCCCGAACCGAAGCCTGCAAGGACGAACAAGGGAACATCATAGTAGAACCACAGTCGACGCTGAGGATATACAGTCCCTGGCCAATTTATTAGACGCACTGTAAATTTCTGTGTACTTCGTTTGTACTTGCTTACTTTCGCGTATCAATT
Organism: Portevinia maculata; assembly: GCA_949715645.1. Lineage (NCBI taxonomy): Eukaryota > Metazoa > Arthropoda > Insecta > Diptera > Syrphidae > Portevinia > Portevinia maculata. The sequence continues at coordinate 2,496,522 of OX454526.1, read as the reverse complement.
GGTTAACACTGTAGTGCAACATGTTAAAAATAAATACAAAATGGAATCATATACAAAATCTCCTAAATAAAACACATTATATGTACGTTTAAATATAACAATATTGCATATAAACTCGTGCAGCACATAAAAATATTAAAAAACTAAATTCACAATTTATTTTATTTATTTATTTCAAAATCGCTTACAGAGTAGAACAAAAGTCTTATAAATTTTTGAAAGCCTTTAAATTAATTTAAGAATTTGAGTTTAATGTATTTATTAAGCTATTTACAAAAAAAAAAGAGAAAGCAAGCAATAAAAAAGAGAAAAAAGAAAACAAAAATTGAATAAATAGATAGAGATTATCAATGATTTGCCAAATAGTTGAAAAGTAAATATTTAAATCTTCTTGTGCTCTTTACACTTCTCATACTTATGGGCAGGGAGTTCCAAAGGCGAATAACATGGACGAAGAATTGACGCTCAGTAATAAGAAAATTGTATCGAGGTAGTATAAGAGCAAAAGACCTTGTAGACATTGCGTCTAATAAATTGGCCAGGGACTGTAGAAGAACTACTTCTGCCGACTGTTTAACGGCGATGACGAACTAAATCCCGCTATCAGGCAGAATGCATCATTCAACCTGGACGATGAAGACCAACAATATTCTGTCCAGCAGATGGCCTAACCGCCGAGCTATTCAAAGCGGCAGGTGATGACTTGGTCAGGAGCATGCACCAACTCATCTGTAAAATATTGTCTGAGGAAAGTATACCCGATAAATGGAACCTCAGCATTGTTTGCCCGATCCTCAAGAAAAGAGACCCTCTGTACTGCGCCAACAACAGAGATATTAGTCTTCTTAACATCGCCTACAAGATCTTATCTGCCGTGCTGAGTGAACGCCTGAAGCCTTTCGTCAACAACCTGATTGGTCCCTATCAGTGTGGCTTCAGGCCAGGAAAGTCTACCATCGACCAAATATTCACACTGCGGCAGATCTTGGAGAAAACCCAGGAATTCAAAATCGATACCCACCACCTTTTCATCGATTTAAATGCTGTCATATCAGTTATACAGAGTAATGTCTAGTTTTGGCATCCCTGCTAAACTCGTCCGTCTGGTAAAGAACTCACCGAGACCTTCGATGTCAAAAAAAGATTTAGACAAGGCGATGCGCTGTCATGTGACTTCTTCAACATCGTTCTTGAAAGAATAGTGCAAAACTCATTTGGTAGCACCAGAGGCACTATCTTTCAAAAGTCCGCCCATCTACTCGCCTACGCCGACGACATCGACATAATCGGCAGAACGCAGCGAGATGTCACTGCCGCGTTTGTGAGTATTGAGACGGAGGCGGCGAAGATGGATTTGGCGATCAATGAGGGCAAGACAAAGTATATGCTGTCATCAAGAAAGGATACCCAACACCGACCGTCTCGGATAGAATGTAACTATAGACAGGTAATACTTTGAGGTGGTTCAGGACTTTGTCTACCTAGGCTCCGCAATAAACTCAGGCAATGACACCAGCGCTGAGATTAAACGAAGAATAACTCTTGCCAATCGCCGTTTCTTTGGGCTACGAGAGCAATTGACCCTTTATAAGACCTTAATAATGCCAGTCCTTCTCTATGGTGCAGAGGTATGGATTCCAGCAAAAGCCCATGAGGTCACTCTAGGTTGTTTTGAGAGGAAAATTCTGCGAGTAATTTTTGGTCCCGTCTGCGTAGACAGTGAATGGAGGAGGAGATACAACGACGAACTGTACGAGCTGTACAGGGACATTGACTTAGCCAGAAGAGTGAAGGTCCAACGACTGACGTGGCTGGGTCAATGAACTACTTGAAAAGCGTATACAAAGATGCGCCACTAGGATGAGGCCACATGCAAGATCTTCGAAAGAAAAGAAAGTAAAAAATAAATAAAATGTTTACATTTTATGGTTTTGAAACATTTATTTATTATGTTTTTCTACTTTAATATTGAGTCTGCCCGCCATTTTTCGATATGACCTCTAAAAGACAGTTTGGAATAGAATCATAGAGTTTAGTTAAATAATTAACAAAAATTTGGGCCCAGGCATCACGAATAGCATTCATACACTTCCTTCATACACTTTACGAGATGACCATGCCCAAACATTTTCGATTATGTTTAAGTCCGGTGAATAGGGCGTCCATGGCAAAAGTTCCACGTCTTCTGATTGAATCCAACTTCTAATATTTGCAATCGTTTTTCAGTCTTTATACCTGTTGGAAATTTTATACCCAGAAACGTTTACTACCTTGGAACAGGTACATATTTCCCCAACAGTAAGTCATAAAATTAAAGGACCGCTGGAAAAATGTATGACCTCTATAAGACGGTTTGGAATAGAATCATAGGTTAGGTTAGGTTTTCGGGTTGATGGAACAGAACGAATCTGTTACATCACACTTAGGTCCATGTGGTCACATTGTGATGCCCTTCTGTCATCTTTGATCCGTCTGCAAAGATGGATATCGATTTCCTTTTCATGGGTTCGTTTGCGCTCCATTCCTCCCTGCTCTGAAATGAACAAAAGAATGGTTTTTCAAAGTCTAAGTAAGGGGACATGTAGTCAGATATGACGTTGTTCCAGAATCAATGCATGTCCTAAATGACTCGGGTTCCGGCTGATTGTTTGGCTGATCCTCAAGGCACTTTGCAGCCGATTCCTGCATGTATAGATAAAGGGGTGGCAGATTGAGATTTGAGAATGGTTTCCAAGCCAGCGGTTGGGGTTGTTATCATTGCCCTGGTGGTCCCTATACATGCCAGTATTTGTATTTTTTTCATTACCTTAATATAGGTTGCCTTGTCTGTGGCTTGCCACCAGACTAAGCTGCCGTATATGAGTATTGGTCGCACAATTGCCGTATACATCCACATAATTATTTTGGGGTTTGGTCCCTATTTTTTGCCGAATATACGGTTGCATGCATAGAAAGCGTTGGCTGCTGTCCTAACTCTGTCATCGACATTTGGCTTCCAACCCAGATTCCTATCGACGATAATTCTTAGATATTTCGCACTCTCCGCCACCTTTAGGGGTATTCCCTTAATTTCTGGTGGTTGGAATTCTGGTATTCTTCTTTTATTAGTGAACAACACCAGTTCAGTATTTTGGGGTTTAATCCCAAGACCGCATTGTTTTGCCCACATAGTTATTGTCCGTAGGGAGTTTCCTAACAGTTCGCTCAGAATTGATAGGAATTTTCCTGTCGCAAGCAATACTACCTCATCAGCGTATGCAATTGCTTTGACCTCTCTGTTTTTGAACTTTAGGAGTATGTATTTCATTAACGACAAGGACCCAGAGTAAGGGGGATATGACTCCACCTTGTGGAGTGCCTCTGGACGCAACGACTCTTAGGTCACTATCGCCTAGTGTTGCATGATATACTTTTCATTAAGCAGGCTCATGATCACCTTAGTAAGAGACTGATCGATGTTGGAATTCTGCAATGCTCTTTCCACCGCTCGCGTTTTCACATTATTAAATGCTCCTGGAATAAAATCATTAAATAATTAAGAGAAATTTGGGCCCAGGCATCACGAATAGCTTCGAATAAAGTATGCTTGTCTTCAAATTGTCTGCCGCCTTTATACACTTTACGAGATAACCATGCCCAAACATTTTCGATTATGTTTATAGCCGATGAATAGGGCGGCCATGGCAAAAGTTCCACGTCTTCTGATTGAATCTGAATTCTAACAACCCTGGAAGTGTGGATAGGGGCATTGTCTTGTTGGAATATTCAAGACAGGGGTCCGAAAATGTTTTTCACTTTTGGAAATGACCGTTGCAGCAAACATTTGTAGTTGTTTCCGTTCATTGTTGTTGACAAAAACTCCAACTCGATTGTGCCATTGTGGGTATTAGCTCCCCACATCATTACACCTGATGTACGGCTGTGATGTCTTGCCAAAATGAGCTTCTCCTTTCTTAGATCATGGAGATCGCCAAGGTTAAACTTTTCTCATCCGGAAAGACAACGGGTTTATATTCACTGCTCCAAGCGACATGTTCTCTTGCAAAATTCATTCGATGCTCCTTGTGTAATTGCCTGAAAACAGGTTTCTTTTTAAGTTTTCTTCTCTGAACAGTACCACTTTTACGTATTATTCTTTGGACCGTTGCTATGGTGGCTGATTCTCCGCTGTTGGCCCTTGTTTTAGTCCCTGGTAGAGTAAAATTTGAGGCAACCCGTAGAATAACCCGCTTTTCTTGCTTCTGTCGTGCGTCCTTTTTGATTTTTCCCATAGTGTTGTGGATTCGCAAGATAACTGTTTACAACAGTCTTACTTCTATTTAGTGTCCTTACAATTTCTCGGCCTGAGAGTCCCAACTACTTGAAAGCATTTATTTTTCCTCTTTCTGTCGCTGTCAAAGTCTTTCCGGAACCCATTTTTTTTAACTAAATAAAAACAGTTCTTTTCAACGCTTTTTTAAATATTCTTAAAAAAAATCGCTGGTGTGAACTCCTGTAACGAAATATTCGCAATGGCCTCATCCTAGTGGCGCATCTTTTTATACGCTTTTCAAATAGTTCATGGTTTGATCTTGGGAAATTCCAGCGGTCGTTTCTTATTTACCCTTTAATTTTATGACTTCAGTTGGGAACATATGTAGGTACCTGTTCGCAGGTAATAAAAGTTTCCGGGCATACAATTTCCAACAGGTATAAAGACTGAATATCGATTGCAAAATGTATGGCCTCATCCTTGTGATCGCCAGTGTATAATTGTTTCAGGATTCACTTTTTTCCATTAAATTGTGTTCATTTCATTCTTCGATGACGAGGTTATGATCCGTTTCCTTTCCTACTGGTCCGTCTATTGGGTTCGCCGGTTTGACCTAAGCAAGTATCGGTAGGCCTCCCGATTTCGATGATATCAATAAAATGTTGGTGCTGTTGCATTAGTTTGCACCACAAGTTTCTACGCCTGCCAATCTTTCGCGATTGCATGGGAACGTTGATTGATATTACCTTTTACGGGATTTGTAGGATTTTTCTTTCGAACATGACAATACCTACTGCCAAAAATACTTGGCTTAATAGACAATAGCAAAGTCAAAAATATAGCAAGGTGGCCGACGACTAGAGCCGTTACCTCACTTTTCCTAAATGGTCGCACTAATTTTCTCGGACAGAACAGATGTGTAAATTGTACACCATACCGTTCACTTACTTGAAAATTTGCATATGTTTGTGCAATACATAAATGATTGGTATTTGGCAGCCTCTTCTTCTTTTACTATGATATGTAAAATATGTACGCTAATTTCTTTTAAATAAATGACGTAGTGTCCGGATACTAGCATTTTTCGGATATTTGCCCCCTCTACCTACTGACATAATGGATACTGATTCTAAGCCGAAAGACAGACGCTGAAATCTTCGTCTTAATCGCGTAATAGAATAAGCTGCCTTTAGTTTTGAAATAAATTCTTCTTTTTGTTCTTCCTAGTGGAGAGGCTACGATCTGGATTAATGGAATCACAACCATCCCACCTTACAAACTGCATACCCACCGGTGGCGTTTGCGCATTTAAAGTCTTCTAACATTGGCAGGCCTCCCGGATTCGGATCACTTAATCACTGAGTCCAAAGAAATACTGATGATTGTGTAATCCAGGAGTTTTAAGACCTGCCTCTTTGTTGCGATTTCGACACTTGCATGCTCGCGACATTTATTATTGATTGATCTTCCTTTTAGGACACCGGTGATCCCGGTAACACATGGATTTGCATGCACACTTGCACGACAGTTTTAAGATGTTAGATGTGTCGCTAGGTTCACATCAATGTTAAAATTGCCTATACATTATCCAACAAAAATTGTCAGTACAGGCCTTATGGAGGAGCTTTTTTTCTACCAGTAGTGCCTGTAGATACTCTCACGCCACTCAAACGCAAGAATTGCCACTGAAATAAAAACCAAACCACTGTCATACCAAGGAATTGTTGTTGTAATTTTCTTAAAATTCGCATACAACCCACCACAACCAGTCTCCCACACAGCCGAATGGAAATGAGCATGATCTTCTTGTGTGCTTGCTATTATCATCCACCAAAATAAGCAGTGTGTGTGACTGAAGCACATCAGAAGAGTATTACCATCTCTACAATGAAGCATATCATTAAGGGTTTTTCTATGGATTTTGTCAAAGAACTTTCGGTTTTGGTGCTTTTGCGAACGAATTATTAAGTGGGTTGCTGCCATTCGGTTTTAATTTGATTTTATTTGTATTGTACAGCTGCACAAGTGCAGTTTTTTTTACCATCTGTTTAGGTATATGACATTGCGTCGTGGTTATATAATTTTGTATTCTAATTGCCTGATTGTGTCTACCTTTCACAATATACATATAGCGGAAAGGACTGGGAAATGTTTTTAGAAAATCTTCCTGATTGAGTTTATGTCGCAAATTGTTTAAATAAAAAAAAAACATAAATACATCCTTTCATCGCATTATATATGTACCTGTTTCTATGATGTCTTTGTTTTTCCGATGAATGACGCCTGTTTTGCCAATGAATACGGGAATTTCCAAAAGGAAGATCTCAAGTTAGGTAGGGATGCAATTACACAATGGGTTTCTTGAAATCGTTAAACGTTACAAAGCCAAGTATGAAACATACGTCGTGCATGAAATGGCTCAAAATGCGGGACATAAAGTGCTTCGCTTGCCGCCTTATCACTGTGTCCTTAATCCAATAGAATTGGTTTGAGCTCAAGTGAAAGGGTTTGTAGCAAGCCAAAACAAGTCATTTAAAATGGCTGAAATAAGAGACTAACACACGACAGCACTTACAAGGGTTGACAAGGAAAAATGGCATCGATGTGTCCAACACGTTGAACAGGTTGTTGAGCCAAATATGTGAAAAATGAACGTTTTTGCCGAGGAAGCAGTTGAAAGGTTAATAATAGACCTAAATAACGAGAGCAGTAGCAGTAATTACTAGAGATGTAACGGATATCCGGTTAGTATCCGTTATCCGACTATCCGGCCACTTTTTTTCTATCCTGCCGGATTGCCGGATAGAGAGTAAGTATATTCGGCGAATACCGGATAGGTAAAATAAATTGGGGATCTTTTGCTCAGCGGTTCCATTTAACTTTATTTGCTACAGGAAAGTTTAATAAGTATGTACCTATCGTAATATTTATTCATTATTAATAACTAACGTAATAAACAAGGAATACAAAAATGTAAAGAACACAAAAATTTCGCAAACGTACAATAAGCTTCTTATTGTACCAGTAATGTAGGTAAGCCAAATGTCTGTTCTACTGATTCTCCGTAGCACTCTCCACATTCAACACACGAGCCGTACAAACAAATAACGGAACCAAACAAGTTACAACTTGTACAATGTACACGTGTCGTGTTTGAACTAGAAAGCATTGCTATGAATTTATTCTGCTCTCGACAATATATTCGGCCGCCGGATATTCGGCTATCCGGCCAAAGTATATGCCGAATATCCGGTATCCGGTATTTTGCGAAATCACTATCCGTTACATCTCTAGTAATTACCCATCGGATTAGTTGAGTAGTGATATTAGAAATTAGTATTTTATGTTTTACTATATTTATAATGAATAAATTGGATTACAGCGATATATTTTTCGCTTTGATTTTTTTTGTGTTACGAAATTTATATATTTTGTTGGTCTACTGGAGATACTTAAAAAAACGCGCCTATTATTATCTTACCAGAAAAGGAAAAAGATAAACCGAATTTATTTCGTTCCGCAATATTTTTATTTTAAATTGGAAGATGGTAACCCTAATAGAATTGCTCTCTGAGTTATGGCGAATTATCATACACACTACGTCAACCCTGTGCGAGCTTTAAAGAGGGACCGATTTATGTAAGTCATTGCAACCAGACTGAGAGACAAACATACTATCTTGCCGGTACTGACAATTTTTGTTGGATAAAGTATAGATGTGTGCTACCAGCGCTGTTTTTTGAGGCGGCGCTACAGTGATAATCTTAGACCGTAGCAGTAGGCTTTAAATTTAATTAATGTTCCCAAAATCAAAATGTAGGTATGCACATTTATAGGTATAAATAAAATGGGCAAAACAAAAAAACAACAACTTACCTAGGTATCCATATAAAGGTTGGGTCTTTCCACAAGGAACACATTGATGAAGATTAAATTGAAACCAAGCAAGGGATACGTATAATCCGTTTCTATCGACAACGCATAAGCATAATGAGGGGACAAAACCCTATCATCACCGCAGTAAATTTTTTCGTTACGTATTTCTGTTGCCTCAACGAGCACCATAAAATTGATTTGTTTTTTACCTCGGATGCCCAATGCCCATGCCCAATAACAACTAACATACATCTTTCTAACCAAGAATTAATTTGGAACCGTAAGAACATTCAATCACTTCCCTGTTTTTATTTTTACCGCGCCGGGCGCATCAGCCTCAAAAATCTCACGCCATTCTTATCCAACACAACAACAAGTTGCCTGCTTTCCGTAGACATTTGCTAATTCAATGTTATCAAAAGTCCTTCACCCGCTACCGATTTGAAGAGGACAACAGGGAATCGTGTACAACCCCTTCTTCGTACTAGGACAAGATAATTAGTGCGGACCGACAAACTTTTTCCGTCAATAAATCATTCGAGACACTTCGTTCCTTTTCCCAGAATCTATCTTCCTAACAAACACACGTACACACGCAACGGTTTCGAATGCAGGGTCAGCTTAAAATCCATTCCTACATCAACAATCACAACGATCAGGTCATCAGCATCACTGTTAACCGCCACCATTTCCAGAAGCGGCAACGGCATCGGTAGGTAAACAACCAGACAAAACACCTGTTGAATCGAAATTGAAATTTTTATTTTTAAGCTACTCGTACAGACTCCATGATTTCAGTCAGGTAAACAAATCCGATTCCCAATAGAAAATCCACACGAGATTTATATGGGTATCTATACATGATGCTTTGATGATGGTATTTTCTTTTTTTCTTCCTGCACTAGAGGGGGGATGACATATGAGCCTATTATAATTAAAAGAGCACTAAAAAACCGGCTCCAACATAATCTGTGGATAAATCAATTAGTCCCAAATGACGAGTTCATTAGAATTGATCAAAACCATCGTAACCAATGGTGCCATCAGCGTTTGTTCGTCTGGTGTTCTAATCTGCTTTGATCCGAGGGATGCGGTCGAATATATGTAGGTATAGCCCATCCGCTTATTTGAATAATTGACACACTCTTATCGTTCGCTTCATTGACTACTTGCGAATAACAAAGAATCAACAAATTGTTCAGTTATTTAATTTATTAACTCTTTAATGTGTTATGACAACATTCGGGGACTGCGCAACTCTCACCTTTATTTTTATTAAAGCTTGATTGATTAAACGCTCAAGGACGAACTACAAAAATTTGAGGACGATTACGGTTGCGATTGGGATTCTGGCCGCGATTACGATTTCTGTTGCGATTGCGATTGCGATTTGAAGGGCGACGTCTCCTATTTGTGTTTCCTAAGAAATACAAAAAAATAAAATATGTACTTAAAGCTAATCGCGTGGCTCATACCTTGAACAGCTGCACCTATAACCTGTGGCAGTAGGACGCCCGCAATTGAATTTCCAGAATTAGATCCAGATGTCCCAACGGTAGAGGTACCCGTACCAGAAGCTGTGCCGGTTGACCCAGCATTAACATAAATAACACTAACTTCCGGTCCTGCAGAACCACCAGTAGAACCACCTACAGGACGTAAGCTTTCCAGTTCCTGTTGCTGCTGGGTGATGAAGTTATTAATGTTGGCGGCGGTTGAACCTCCAGTCCCAGTTCCTGTAAGAAAGCGATATTCCTCTGCATCATCATCGTCATCGAAAGCGCCATAAGCGAAAAACATTCCCTCCGGGAGTTCCTCCTCGTCTGTTCGAGACTGTTTGGTGGACCTTCCATCTAAAAACGAATTTCACTCATCACAAAGCCTCCTATATTCTCAAATAACGCGTTCACTCACCCGTCACCAGGATTGCACTGCACAAAATGCATGCAACTAAAACCGTTAACGTATATCTCCTCATTTCTAATTTCACTGCCACATTTAGACTCCCGAACAATTCTACTAGAACTTGTCTTTTATACGATTCACAAAATTAAGGTCAACGTTTTGGACATAGAATTCGCGAAAACTTCACAACAGCCGTTATATTCGGCACTTGAACGTAGAGATAATATGCCTTGAGGCTGAACCAACGAGCACTCGTCTTCTAGTTATGATTAATATGCGTGCAAATGAGAAACAGGTTGCTGTTTCTATTTACTAGGCAAATATAATTCTTCTTTAAAAAATAATCACGAATGGGTACCTATATCGCTTTCACTGAAAAAGTTTGCTAGAATCTTGGGAGGCTTTTAATTAAGTTAAAAATCTTTTTTGCCGTGAAGTGCTGTGGTTTGTTTGAACTTTGTTCTATATGAGACTTCTTTACATATTTTTAGATATTTTATTTTTTTAATTAAACAACCATATATAAAAGATTACAAGTAAGTAAGTAAGTAAGTAAGTAAGAAATTCATTTATTTAATATTTTCTTATTACATAAGTTACAAGATAGAATGAATTTTAAAGCTATGGCTTAGCCGTCAGCTTGGTTAGCAAAATGCTTATACATGTACCTACATTTGTTACTTTAACAATATAGTTATTTTTTTAATAAACTTAATCAATCATAATACTCTGTTATTAATAGCGACCTGTATTTGTAGATGGATTTAATATAATAAAATAACTTTTTCCAATCACACTCGTTCAGAATTTGTATTGTCTCCTGCATGGTAAGGAATTTTTTTCCGAAGTAAGCTAGTCTCTGTGGTTTGTAGATTGGACAAACACTAATAATGTGAAAGCAGTCTCCTTTCGCTTTTAGGTTGCAAATATTACAAAACTGGTTGAAGCTTCCATTATATGGGCTGCCATTTAAAGCAATCAACTCGCACCTTGTTTTGAAAATAAGAGATATTTCACTATAGTTGAGTGAGTCATTGAAATAGTTCTTATCCTTTAGTTTGAAGTTCAGGTGAGAATACAATACTCTGCTATCTGATTCACGAGATTTCTCTATAAATCGCATACGAATAGCATCTTCATTTTTATTTATTATTCGATAAAGTTGGTTCTTTAAGTTGTCCAGGTTGTTTAGATCGAATGAAATAGTTTCTCCACACGCGTTTCCAATTCTTAACCATCTTGACGCCCACCACTCCTTGTTTCTTAATTCATAAGATAGCATTTTTTTGGTTATTCAGGAGTCTGGATACGAACCTATTTTAATGATGTAATCCGCTTGCGATTTGAGAGTGCTTGTAAAAAGCATTGGAAGACCCGTTTCCAAATAGATTGTGTAGTTCGGCGATTTCATTGGTAAGTTGAATAATTTTTTCAAGAAGTTCCTGTGGAATTTCTCGATTACTTCGTACTCGTCTGATCCCCAAACTTGAGAGGCGTAACAAAGAGTTGATTTAACAACTGAATCAAATATTCTGTATTTCGTTGAGAGGAGAATCCGCTTGTTTGCAAAATCATTTTTCCATGATAGATTCACTAAGCTTTGGGAAGACTTGGCTTTATCCGTTAGATGTTAACCAAATTCTAGGGTTGGGTTCAGTTTCACTCCTAAATATGTGAGTTCCTTCACAATCTCTAATCGGCTTCCATTATAAAACCATCTATTTCCACTTTGCACTCGTGGTGAACGGGAAAAGACCATAATTTTAGATTTTTCGGTGTTGATGGTTAGTCCCCATTTTTTGCAGTAGCTGGCTAGACGATTTATCATCAATTGGAGATTTTCAGGAGATTCAGAGAGTAGAACAAGATCATCGCCATATAACAAGACATTGACCACGGTATTAGCAATTCGTACTCCACCAGGCAAATCTTTTTCTATGTCGTTTATAAATAGAGAAAACAATAAGGCACTAAGAGGACATCCTTGCTTTACACCAGTCTGTGTTTTAAACCATTCTGAGAAATCCTTTCCATCCCAGACTGCTGCACTTGTTTCGGCATACATTTTTTTATTGGTCTTAAGAAATTTTGTAGAGATACCCAACTGAGACAGTTTATAGAAGAGTGCGCTTCGGCTAACAAGATCAAAAGCTGCCTTGAAATCTACAAAAAAGCTATACATTTTCTTGTTTCTGGCTTGAAAGGCTCTTATAATCGCAGATAATGTGAATATTTGGTCAACGGTTGAAAAGTTTTTTCTGAATCCAGCTTGACGCTCTGTCAGAATATTTTTTTCATCTACCCATTTTTCTAGTCGTCCTGCAAGTATGCCGCAAAATATCTTGGCTGACTTGATCATGAATGAGATTCCCCTGTAGTTTTCTACGTTTTCCAGCGAACCCTTTTTGTGGATGGGGAATATTACGGACTTCTTAAACGATGAAGGGATGTCTGCACTCGAGAACACACTGTTGAAGAGAACTTTCAAATAGTTGATTAAGGTTGGACTAGCATTTTTGTAGAATTCGTACGGAATCCCATCTTCGCCTGGCGCCTTTCCATTTTTGGATTTCATGATAACAGCATTGATTTCGTCAGTTGTTACCTCACCATCTAGGGAATCGTCGAAAATGAGGGGGTCCGCATACGAGAAAGAAAGGTTTGAGTTATCCAGTAGAAGATGTTTAAAATATATGGATAGATCATCAGCAGATACTCCTGTACCTATTTGATAAACTGTACCATTAATCTCCCTTGCTATTCTCCAGAAGTCCTTCGAAGACTTGGTTTGACTAAGTAAGAGAGCTTGCTGATTATCGAAGTCAGTTTTCTTAGCTAGGCATAGATTTTTGTAGTGGGTATTCACTTGGTTATACCACTTTTTAACATCAGGGTCATTGCAAGTTCTCCAGACACGCAAAAGGGCAAATGATTTCTTCCTAGCATTTATGCATTCTTTATCAAACCATTTTTGTTTAAATGGTGACCTTATATTTGAAATGTTGTTTGATGCAGCACTTCTTATATAACAAGTTATTTGGTTTGCGAGTGTTTCTGTTTCTTCTGGTATCGAATTATTTGCTGAGAGCAGGCTGTCTAATAATCTGTGGTAGGTATTTGTTTTTTCGGATTTCCATTTAAGTCTTGGTAGCAGGGGCAGGTTTTTGTGATATGAGAGTGTTTCACCATCAACTTCAACCACGATTGGCATGTGATCCGAAAAAGTTTTGTATTGTACCTCAAATTTTTTAATTTTCCCAGTCCAGTCGTTGTTAACAGCACAAAAATCAATAACTGAATTGCCTTGCCCTCCGACAAATGTGTAATGCCCTTCTCTATCACCTTCGGTACAGCCGTTTAACACAATAAGATCATACATTTGGAGCAGCTCTAGTACATCTGTTCCATTTTTATTGCAGACTATGTCTTTAGATACCCTATTGGTACAGCATATACTAGGGTTTGTTACAGTTTGCACTATAGTGGTTTGTGAGTTACTTATTCTCGAATTCCAATCTCCAATCAGCATAACGCTTTTGCTAGCTAAACATGACATTGTATTACACAGCCTCTCAAAGTCGTGAGTCCATTTGTTGCAGTTTATATATGATGGAACGATATATGTATTATTATTTTGTGTCACACATTTTACTACGGTAGTTCCTTCAAATTCATCAAAATCGTAAGTTTTTAAATGTGATTTTTTTATCCCGTACAGGCTTCCTCCACTTGCACGCCCCTTTATGTAGGTTTTACTTGCTTCGCTCCAAATTAACTTAAAGCCATCGAAATATTTATTAAAATTACTTAAATTATCGCTTGTTAAATGTGTTTCAAATAAAAAGAAAATTTCAAAGTTCTTAACATAGTTAAAAAAATCTACAAATAATAATTTATTACTTAATCCAGATATATTGTAAGATAAAATATTTGCAGAGATAAATTTGTTTGAGCTGACGACGCTTAATTCTCAGTTTTGTATGACACTACTACCTTCCGGACCTTCGATGTAAAGTGTCATCACTGGTGCATCTGGTTTGGGCCATTCACGCTGACGTCTGTTTGACAACATAGTTTCGTTGACAGCATTAAAATTGAGTTTTCCGTAGATATTATGTAGTTCGTTTTCTCCGTTTGTGTTATTATATTTAAGTTTGTTATTACTATCTAAATAAAATTTTCTATTACCAATTAATAAATTGTTGTTTTTATTCAATACTGCTTCGCTTGGTTTAATTGTTTTGACGACTTTTCGATACCCGAGTAGAATTCGACGTTTGATTTGTGATTGTTTGCTAAGGTCTCGTTGGATATAGCAGCCTGTGCCTTTTAGCTTCAAGGAATTTTTTAACATTTGCATTGCAGTTTCATTGGAACCAGTGCTAAGTTTGAGTTTAATTGTTTTCTTGTTTTCACTAAGTTTTACGGCTTGTGGCATTTGTTGTTGGTCTGCATCAGAGCCTAGCAAAAGTGTGGTTATGTTATGAATCCTTTCTTGGGGGTCAGATCGGTCGTTTGGAATCGTGAAAATAATATTTTTCCCTCTGATCTCTCTGCTCTGCAGTTCAAGCTCCTCTTCTAGAATGCAACATCGATTTTCAAAATGCTGCACTTTTTCAGATAAATTCTGGTTTTGTTGTCTTAGCGAGTGTATCTCATTGCTAAGTTTGTTGAGATCGTCTTTTGTTGCTAGATTGGCCGTCGCTTTGGAGAGTCCTATATTGAGCGATGCCTCAATAATGGATTTGATTTTATCAAGGTCAGATTGGGAGATCGACATTGTCTAAAAGATTACAATTAAGTATCTATAAAGTGTAGATGTGATCAAAATGAAATTATTTTAAATAAATTGATTATAAAAACAAAAAGCAAAAATAATGATTATAAGGTGTTTACATTTAATGTGCAATTGAATATTATAAATTTATGAAAATAAACCTGTCCTAAATCCTATTATTGCCAGCCAAATATGTGAGAGAATCAGCAAAACCACCCACAAAACAAAGTCGTCTAATACCGAGAGGAAGTAAATTCCATAAGCGAATAGCATGAATAAAAAATTGCCTATCAGTAGTTACACAGGTAGTGCGCGGAGGAATTAAGCTCAGAGATCGAGATGAACTAGAAAAACGAAGTTTTTCATACAGATAAGCAGGTTGTTTAGTTACAATGATTTTATGCAAATATTTTAAAGTACAATATTCTAAATACACATCCAAAGTAGCGCCTCAGTTCATAAACGTAGCGAGTAACGGTGTTAAATGCGATATCAAGTTTTCTCTTGGTTTCCGCCGACCAATTACAATAAACTTCGCAACCAAAACTAATAATTGGAACAATTAGGGCTTTAGCAAGTATCAATCTTGTGCTTAGAGGCGTAAAGTGTTTGGCATAGACAAATTTCTTAAACACCCATATATCTTTCCTATAAATGTACCAACATGGTCATCCCATCTTAATCGAGAGTTAAACCAAATCAACAGATTCTTGGCTTTATTAGTAAATTCAATTATATCATTGCCTAAACTAACAATTGGTAAACAAACTGAATCCACGGCATTTTTGGATATAACCAAGCATTTCGATTTCGTAGGGTTTAGCTGTAAGCAATTTCTTTCAGACCAAAGGTTGATACTATCAAGGTCTTCATTTAGTTTGGCAACTGCATCCTCAATAAGTCCGTACTTACAGCTTAAATACATTTGAACATCGTCCGCATACATATGAACTGATGAGTGAGTTAAACAACCTTTACTTTACTTCTTCTTTTTTTCTTTACGGCGATGTTATTATCTGAACCTACTTAACTGCAATTCTACCGGCCCAATTATAGGGTTCGCCATTTCAAAATTGATCACTTTGTCACTGAGATCAATCAAATGCTTGTGCGATTCTTAAGTAATCAGGCATGCCTCTTTTCACGATTTCGACACGTGCATCTGACTTTTTTTTCGTTTTTTATCGGGGTGAAGACTTCCTCCACTGGTGCACTTAGACTCAATATTTCCAGCAAGACACACCAATTTTACTGAAATGTTCTCGTTTTTTTTAAAGAAAATCGAGTAGGGGCTTCAATGAAAAAGTGCTTATGTTTACAGCACTCACCACATCAGCACCAAATACCTCCCACCTGATACGAGCAAACGCAGGACAATCACAAAAGAAATGTTCTCTGTGCATGCTAGGCACGGCGGGGAAACTCTTGGAAAACCTACTTAGCGGCAGTATAAGCGTCAGGCGATATGTCAGTCTGTCAGAGAGTAGGTTTCCGGGGAGACCACTCTACGATTGGAGCAGTAAAGCGAGTAGTGAGCGCCGCACAAATCCCTTAACATGGAAGCCACTACTCTAGCCAGATCGTCCTGGTGTCAACCCTGGACGTACGCAACGCCTTCAACTCAGTTAGGTGGATCGATATATTGAACTTGATCAAAAAGGAGGTTCCACATACCAGCATATATCCTGCGGATGGTGAAGGACTCAGGGATCGAGAGCTGCTCTACAAGACTACAGAAGGCCTGCGAAGAAAGCAAGTGGCGCAGCGCAGAGATCGATCTTAGGACCAGACCTCTGGAACATCTTCTACGACGACATCCTTTGCATGGAGATGCCGAAAGATGCCTCTCTGGTCGGGTATGCAGACGACCGCGGTGATCACGGCACGAGACACTGTTAACGCACAACGAAAGCTGAACCAGGTCACGCGACGAGTCAATTCGTGGATGGAAGAGCACGCACTCAGCCTAGCAATGAAGAAAACTGAGATAGTCCTTCTCAAGAAGAAGAGGATCCCTACACAAATCGACTTTCGAATCGGGGCAGAAGAAATAAGAAGCAGCGCCGCTGTGAAGTACTTGGGATTGAGGCTGGACACAAAGCTAACCTACTGGCACCAAATAAAGGCAGCAGCGGAAAGAGCCTCAAAAACATTTACATTACTGAGCAGACTGGTGGCAAATGTAGGTGGTCCAACGTCCAGTAAGCGAAAATTACTGATGGCGACAACGCACTCCATCCTTCTGTACGGCAGCGAAATCTGGGCAGACGCACTAAAAACAAGAGAAGTATCGGCAACAGATGGCAGCAGTACAAAGATGCGAAGCTCTCCATGTAGCTACCTCTTACCGAACGATTTCGGAACCAGCCGTCCTTGTAGTCGCAGGAGTGACTCCCATCAATCTCCTAGCGGCAGAAAGGAAGTACGTCTACGACAAAAATGCGGAAATGGGAATGGAAGCGGCTTCCGACGAGGCTAAGGAGCTCACGAAACAGAAGTGGCAAGAGCGTTGGAGCTCTGAAAACAGAGGACGATGGACAGCGAGACTGATAAGGAACGTGGTTGAGTGGAATGACCGGAAACACGGTGAGGTTAACTACTACATCACCCAGTTACTCACCGGACACGGATATTGCAATGCCTTCCTCCACAAATTCGGCACAACAAACAGTCCAGCCTGCCAGTACGGAGACTCGCTAGAAGATGACGTGAAACATATCTTCTTTGCCTCCAGCAGATGGGAAAGCCTTCGCCAAGACCTGCAGATAAGTATTGGCGCCATCACACCGTAGAACATAGTAGAGAAGATGCTACAGAGTTACGAGAACTGGCAAAAAGTCTGTAGCTACACAGAACATATTCTCAGAAGAAGAAAAAAGAGAAGAAGAAAATGATCGGGAAACAGTTGAACCCGTAAGTTAATCCAGCGGAGAATCATGACAACCCCCCTGAAGTAATGTAAAGAGTGGTCCCGGGAGGTGGGCCAGACGCCGAGAAGGGTTATGGAGGAGTCTTAGTCGGTATATTGGTTCACATATTAAACGAGTCCGACACACGATGATGGTCAGTGGGTCAACGCCGGAAAGGCCTCCTTATGGTGCACAAAGCATTTCTCCCGATTCCCTTAAATGGAAAAAAAATGTTCCGCAATTTTATCACTTTCTGTAGAGGATTCGAAGTTGGTGGTATCGCTAGCACCTACCGATGCATGGCAAAAGCGAAATGATACTTAATAACGCCAATAATTTGTCAGCAGTCTTTTCTTTGAGAGACAATAAGAACGCCGCAGATTTTCGGCTTCAACTCCAAATAAATTAAATAATTTAGTGGAAAAAGAATATATATTATATACTCGTAAATTCAAATAAAAAAGTGAAAGTGCCATGTTTACTTCATTAGAACTTTTCTTCACAAATGAAGAAAATAATTACAAAAATGTCCAACTACGAGTATTAAGAAGAAACCTGAGAAATAAAGCAAATATTTTGGAACTTCCAAACCCGATGTAAGAATTCATAGAATTATAAATATTCATTGTTGATTGCTATCATTTATTATTGCGTATTTTAGATTTTTGAAAAACTTTCGCTTATCAAAAGAAGCGTTTGTGTTTGTTTTGGGACTGCTTGATTTACCAACTGGAATAAGGTCAACGCATGTTCCACCCATCCTTCAATTGGCTACAACTTTAAATCTTCTTGGGGGTGGTGGCTATCAAAGACAAGTTGGGGCTGACTGGGATGCAGCAAGTACGGTGGCTGAAATTACTGCTGCAGTCATTAAAAAAATGCAGTCAATACTTTGTCCATTGATGATAAAGTTTATGCCGAAGGATTCAACAAAATCATATTTTTTTGAAAAATATAAAATTCCTGGAGGTTTATTTCTTTGCTATATAATACATATATTAATCCTTAAATGGCTCTTTACATTTTACAGTTATATGGTGCTCTTCCTTTTTCAAAGCATTGTGCGAATGCGTTTGCTTAGTTTTGGCCTCACACAACTCTCTTAAGCAATCGCGAATCTCCAGTAAGGTGTTGTTGGAGTTCTCAATTTGGTTACCAAAGAATACTTTCTGGAGTTCTATTTGCTGTTGCAGAATATCTTGCTTTTCATTCATGGTTATTTGTTGTCCTCGTCTCTTTGGTTGTCCTCGTCTCTTTGGTGTTGAAGGGTTGGGTGTATTTGTGCAGTCTCCTAAGATATTCTGCTCCGGCGTTCCATTGAGGTCCTCAAGGAGCTGCTGAATACCATCGTCAACGTCATAGGCGTTTTCATTGGTTACTGTTTCTGAAGAAATTAAAATGGAATATGTATTAATATGTTTTTACAAATATTAAGATATGTATTACCTTCTGCAATATTGCCAAAACTTAATACGTCCTTAATTCCGCTTACAGATGCTTCCATACCACAGGCAGCGACTATTGCCTCATCTGTCTCATCTAAAGGTTTTAAATCAAATGGACCGCCACCGGTTTTTTTTTCGAGGGACTTTTTATTCTGCGTTAGTTTTTTTTTGCGCTATATTTGCCAAGTGTCCAAATCTATATTAGGGTTCTATAAATTTATAATCTTAACAATTGGTGAGTATGTTCATTACTTACTCTTTTCCACTCAACAACAGTTTTTGTTGGCGGTCCATTTGTGTTTAATGTCCTTGCAACCGCTTGACATTACTGTCTCTGGGCTGTCCGGGCAGTGCTTGATAGAACATTATACGAGTATGATTTGGCCGAATCCGGATTTTGTTGCATAAATGATGAAAGAATTTTTATTTGCGCTTTATTTGCTTGAGACCTTAAAAAAACAAACAAATTTACTGTAATTTCTTAACAAATTAGTATTCTAAATACACTTACATTTTTCACAACAAAAACACCGAATATAATTTTACCTATCAGCTGCTAGAAATGACAGCGTCGGCAAGGAAGTCACGTTTAAAACTCTAACCCCCAGTTTCACAGTAGAGGTTTAAACTCCACTTTTGGTTTAAACTTCAGTTCAGCAATTTATTTGGTTTCACAGTTTCGTTTAAACCTTAAACTGAGTTCAATTTGCAGTTTAAGTTAAACGACTGTATTCTGCCGTTTAAACCGTTTAAATTTGGTAACACTTTATTAGGGGGATCAAATGGTGAAATATTTCGAAAGCGAAAAGGGTATTTTTCCTTAAACGTGCAGACCATGTGTGATCCAAAGCTCCAAATAATGGACATAGTTGCAAGGTGGCCTGGATCAAGTCATGATTCCACAATTTTCAACAATTCAAGAATCTGTTATAGGTTAGAAAATTGCGAATTTGGAGATCATGTTATAGTGGCCGACAGTGGCTACCAATGCAGACGCTATATGATGACTCCTTTACGTAGTTGCAACAATCCACAAGAAACATTGTACAATGAATCTCAAATTCGAACACGAAATTGTGTTGAACGCTCATATGGCGTATGGAAGAGAAGGTTTCCTATATTATCAACACGAATGAAAGTGACAATAACTACAGTTCAGAGTATTATTGTTGCAACAGCTGTCCTTCACAACATTTGCTGTATAAACAACGATGCTGTTTCTCCAGCAGAGGAATATTTGATGAACGAAGCAATACATAATTGCAATGAGAGTCAAAGAACTTCAAACTCTCAAAACGAAAATACATCTGTGCGAAATGCACTTATAAATGATTATTTCAGAAGTCTTTTACGATAAAAAGATAGAATTTTTTCGTATTAACAAAAATATACTTTATTGAAAAAAAAAAACAAAAAACAAAGAAATGGGTTTAATATTTAATTAAAAAGGAACATGATTAATTTATCTAAAATGAATAGGAACTTCAAGTAATGTGAATATAATAACAAAAATGTATAGTTGGATTTGCCATTCACTTCATTATTGCAATCTATTTTTTTATTTTTTGCAATTCGGCATCCAAATTAAGCATTTTTTTGCATGCTCTTCTTTCATATTTTAAATTTAAAGAGCTTCTTTGTCTTGTTGCAGCCTCGCTAATTTACACTTTTCTTCAGCAAGCTCCTGCCACTTGTCGGCAGCCAAATTTCTTTTCCTCGTTGTGAGAAATCCGTACTTTCTAGTAGCATAAATGTTTTTGGTTGTGGGTTATTCAACCAACCTTTAAAACCGCTTTTATTTTCTTTTCCTGTGGCAGAGGACTTCCTTCATCTGCTTCTTCATTAACGATCGCATCTAGATTAAATGTAATTTAAGGTATCAATACAACTTTTAAAATATGGTTCTATTGTTTTACCTATTGGGTTAACGATATCACAGTCGTAAATAGACGGAAGCCCTTGGGCCTGGTCCGCAAGAATTTCCAAAATGGTCTTATCTAAAGCATCCGTTTTGATTTCTTGGGGACCTCCAGCAGTTTCGTAAAGTTTTCGCTTTTCTAAAGCTGCATTTTTTCGCTCTTTTTTTTAAATTTTCGTATTTGGTTTTCAATACATCTGTTGTTCGGAAATGGGATCCACTCTTTGCATTGAAATCATTTGCAATAGACTCCCATACCGCGGCTTTTTGCTTCCATTGAACTTTATCAGTTTTTTTATTTTCGATTATATTTTTGTTTTTTAATACTAATTCCATTAGCAAATCAACATCTCCTGTTGAAAAGTTAGTTGTCCTTTTGTTTTGCACAGCCACTGAATTTATTTCCATTTTGAATGTTTTTTTTTACTGGTCGGAATCAGAATGAAAACGGTACTTTGAAAAAAAATTTCCAACAATTTTACAAGCAGTAATGTCAAAACGAGAATAAAAAATACATAACGTCACATTACGTAATAAGAACGAAAAATGCTGCCAGCTTCGATTCATAAAATCAAGTTAAACGAAGTTCAGATTTCACTGTGAACCCGGACGAGTTAAACCAAAAATTTGAACTCAGTTTAAGGTTCAGTTGAACTCAAGTTTAAACCTTCATTGTGAAACTGGCCATAAGTGCTGCCAATAATCAATCATTTTTTTGTGATCGCTTTACGCAGAACAAAGTAGTGTTGATAATCAAAAACGACAATCAAAAAAGCGACAATGAACTATCACCTTAGCCGATTCCAGCCCTGGAGAGTCATGCCATCTGCGATTGTGTTCATGTGAAACCCAATCGTCAATGGAAGGCCTGATCGAGGACGCAGGCCACCCTAACGCCGGTTCAGGTCCTGAGATGTCTTTCTCTGAGCGCCTTCTAGCCATTAGAAATCTTACTTCCAGCCTTCCCATCTTCACAGAAATCTTGCATTAACGAACTATTTTGGAGGTGGTTAAAGGGTTGAGCAAGGTCTTAAGCCCAACTTGCCGCTACAGACGCAGATACTTCGCCCCCTCCACCCGATCCTCGCAATAAAGTCCACCTTTAGGATAGCATTAGTCTATGTTTGAAATACTGACACATGTAAAGAAGAAAATTCTAGTGTTGTTTTTTTTTATAATTAGCGTGCGCTATAGGGGTTTCTTTTCTGTAATTGATACAGTAGTACCCTTATAATGTGTATACACAGCGCTGGCATTTTTCAATTCAACACCTTCAAATGCAATGTCATTGTGGACGTATTTCATTGCCTACTATTAGGTGGTAGAACTAGGAAGAATTAGAATGATAGCAAAGATAGGTTTGTGCATTGGGTAGGGTGTTTTTTTCCACGTGTGGCGTCTAAATAACTTAGGGAACATTTTGTTGAAGTTTTCTATTCAAGTTTAATTCGCAGAAACTTATACAATAATTAAAAGTGCACTTGTGAGCAAGCATTCGCTGCACTTATATTGATATGTATTCTGCGGGTTTTTGCTTCATGGACTACCACTGCACTGTTGCCCCTGTTTGGAGTTGGTGCGAGGTTTTATTTTAGCACTTGGAATTATTTTATACTTATTTGGGGACTTATTTCATACCGTTTTGGGAGATTATTCCATCTTCGATTTGGGGAGTTATTTCATTTTTTATTTGGTGGGTTATTTCGTTGGGGGGTTATTTCCTGGCGCCGTAATTTTTTCCCCTATCTATCACTTACGACAGGCGCTGTTTATCGAGCATGCAGCAGTGATATTCTTAGCGAATGCTATCCGTCTTCCTTTATTGCGGCGAGGCTATGATCAGGATTAAAGGTATCATAATTTCCAACTTAACTGCATTCCTACTGAACGTTTCACCGGTTCGACCTCAGAAAATAACGGCAGGTCTATTTTGAATTACTTCGTCACTGAGTCCAATCAAATGCTGGTGTTGCTGTGCTGCATTTGTGTGATCTAGGAGTTTAAAGCTCTGCCTCTCTTTCGCGTTTGTTTGGAAACGTTGAATGATATTGCCTTAAACGCTGTCCAACATTTTGATTCGTATGTGAGCGCCAGGCGCACAACTGCGGTGTAGAGCCTTCCTTTCAGGTAAAGGGGCATTTTTAAACCCTATTCTAAGGGTATATTAATTTTGACGCATAGTTTGTAACATACCTTAATATTGCCCGTAGACCCCTAAAAGTTACTATATTTTTGATCAGCATCAATAGAAATGTCGATCTAGCCATGTCCGCCCGTCCGTCTGTCGGCAAAAAATAGGCCTTTTAACTGGACCTAGAGAGCTGAAATTTTAACCATATACTCTCTAGGGTCCCGAAATAATCAAGTTTACGAATTTTTGAAATCCGCCCACAGACACGCCCACAAGCTCAAAAAACCAAAATTTTGGAAAAAATCGAATTTTGAGCTAGAAAGCTGAAATTTTTTTATATATGATCTATGACTCCTAAAACTGCTCGGGATAAAAAATTTTCAAAATCCGCCCACTGACACGCCCACAAATAAATAAAACGATTTTTTAAAAATCCAAAGTTTGAGCTAGGGAGCTGAAATTTATAATATATACTCTCTATGGGCCCTTTATACTCATGTGTAAATAGTTTCAAAATCCGCCCACTGACACGCCCACAATTATTTTTTTATTTTTTTTTGAAAATTCAAAGTTTGAGCTAGGGAGCTGAAATTTATAATATATACTCTCTATGGGCTCTTTATGCTCATGTGTAAATATTTTCAAAATCCGCCCACTGACACGCCCACAATTAAATTTTTTTTTTTTGAAAATTCAAAGTTTAAGCTAGGGAGCTGAAATTTATAATATATACTCTCTAATAGCCCTTTATGCTCATGTGTTAATTTTATTAAATCCGCCTACTGACACGCCCACAATTAAATAAAACAATTTTATTGAAACACCCAAGTTTGAGCTAGGGAGCGTTTTTTTTTTGTTAAAATCCTTTAAATGTTATATAACAAAATATATAGAGCGTTCTTAACAATTCAACCATACTTAGACTTTTGTCACGCCCACTTATGAGGGATAGGAATAAGAATAGGGTATCCAACAGTACGCCCAAGCGGACTGTAGCCCGTCCCTATGTTTCAATCACAGAAGATGGCTGAGTTTTCCCGCCACTTCATGTCGCCATTATAGCTTGATTGGCTATTGATCCCAGATATTTGAACTTTTCGCACTCGGGAATCACTCTTATATTCATATAAATGTCTGGAATATGTCGGAGTGGATCAGAGAACCGACAGCATAAGTATTCTGTTTGTTCGGACCCATTTCCCTCCAAAATTTCCCCGAATAGGTACATCAAGTGCTCGTTGCAGGGACGTTTGATAATGTTGGCTCGTCAGCAAAGAATAACAGGTGCGCTTTCGAGTATGCCACTTTTTCCTCAAGCAGATAATAAAGGATATCAAGGGACTTAAGACGCTTCCCTGCCGTACGCCGAGTTTCGTTGCGAAATCCGCCGTGACGCCGCGGGGCATCTTACTCTTGTCTTAACTCACTCATACATGTCCATAATTAACTGTACGTAGGTTTCTGGAACACCTCATTGTCTAAGCGTCACCCAAAACAGATCCCTTGGTTGTCTTTTAAATGCCTTTTCTAAATCAACCAACACCATACGCAAATCATTTAAGGAATCACGATGTTTTTTATCATGATCCTCTTTTACTTTGGATTGCATCTGTTGTTGATTTACCTGCCACAAGCCCGCCTGGTCTTCAGATAGCCGCATTATTTTCCGCATTCGGCTACCAAATACCCGCTCAACGATCTTTATGATGTGTGACATCAGCTTGATTTAACGGTAATTATCACAGTCTCTCGTATCGGCTTTTCCTATGTACAAAGGAAGAAGAAAACTAAACAACAAACAGTAAATCTTGAAATGTGCACTATGAATATTTATAACTGCAGTTCTTAGTCACCTCAAACTAAATTTCATTTCAAGCACGGTTCCAATACCTAACGATTAATGACATAAATACTTCATTCCGATTCGACATTACACAAAAAACCTTCACATCAGTTGTTTGCATAACAAATCTATTTTAAGATAATTTAACTGTTCATGTAAACCAAATGCGAACAAATTCGACTCCTTGCAACACATGGTGATGCCATTAACGTTCCTCCAATTCATAAATTAGTCACAAAAATTATATGGAAGGTTCACAAAAAAAGAAACCAGTTCCTACAAAAAGGACCCACAGAAAAGAAGAGGAACAACGAGCCATATTTAAAATGTAGTTTCTACATACTATAGATCACTTAAGTGCTTCACTATCATTTAGGATAATGATTACTGAAGTGTAGTCCATTTTGTTGCAGTTCTTTTGAAATGCTCGAAAAGATGACAGCATGTTGAAGTGCAATACGACACGCAACCGCTTCAGTCTCACATGGCGCTTTATCACAACTCGGGCTCTTACTTTGAATTGGTGTTCGTTTTAATTTCGATTTCATCTGTAACCCGATACAAAAAAATGCATTACCTCAAAACGATACAAATTTTCAAATTAGACTTCTACGAGAAAAACCGTAGGTACAGAAATCTGTTGGATAAACATTGCGGCGCGGCGGATGTGATATTCCTTAGCTGTCCCGACATGCCACCCAGTTCATAAGAAGTGTCAGGGCATTTGAGAATGTCGTTATTCTCTGCCCTCGTTGATTGACATTGGCTCAGTAACTCTGTCAGGATGTAAAGAATATAAATGCGCAGCATATGTTTGGCACTTTGATGCACTTTTTTGAAAAAGAAAAACGTTTACCTAATTGGCCACAACCCTCAACTTACTATCGCTTTGGACCAATAGCTCCTTTTAAGGTGAAGTATCTACGCCTAGAGCCACCCCGAAATAGACACATAAAGCAGCGCATGGAAATAAAAATGTACGTCGAAAATCTGCCGCATCACATTTTGTCAGAGCAGGAAGTAATGATGCCGCCGCCGGAAACTTACTAAACCGAAGAATAAAAGGGCCCTCAACTTTGTTGAAGTATTTTTAGAAATCGTCCCTACTTTGAATGCGAATGCATATACACGAGGAAAATTCCCATGCGAGGGAATTGCCCCATTACGAAGCAATGTCACACCTTTATTAATTGTGTACAGGAGTGTTTATTTTCGGACTCCCTCATGATGCCTATTGCTTGGCTACAGAAATAGAGCTCCAACTAAGTACCGTGCTCAGCTGACGCATTCTACGATTAACGTTCCATGTTTGGGGGAATCAGCCTCCAAGCGATTGATGAAAATCTGAAAAGGGTCGATGACTCGTTCTGTCGCCTCTCACTTCATGTTGAGCGCCTTCTTTACTAATCATCGCAGCTGGGGCCCACAATGTCGTAAGTAGATTACTGGATGATAGTGACAGCATCCACTCAAAAATTAAAATTAATTGATTTCTCTCACTCATTCCGCTCTCTTTCTTTACCTATTCATGCAGCAGATTCATCCTTGATATGAAAAACCATCAAGCGAAATCCAACATGGTTTTAAAGTTTAGCTAATTTTGGGTGACATGCTCGGGGATTGTAAGGCTAGGGAAAGATGGCATTTTTCCTTCCGGTAAGAAGAGAAAGCATGTTTATACCATCAATGGCTTTTGTGTAAGCTACCTGTCAAAACATACCACTCCATAGTTCACAGTGCTGCATCTAAAGGATGTGCTCAATGCAAAGGTATACGACAAGGCTGATAGATGTTACGAGTATTTACGGTTTATGATCTCGAAGTTGCAGCATATCACAGGATATAATTTCGCCCGTTGTTTCTTGATGTCGTCATTGGTATTATGACGTCCTTTCGCATCATGTGGCTCGACTAGAAATATTCTCTCTAAGTACTTTTGCAGATCAAATTTGTGCTTGAGCAAGTGTAAAACGTTTTTTATTTTTATTTTTGTGATAACGGCAAACCGTACCGGCATCCAATAGAACCCATCGTTGAGAAATATGTAGTCTGACAATAAGGGTATAGGGCGTCCTTTTATACAATATGTATTTACGCTTTATTGTACTGAATTTACTTAGGCCTGCAGCAATATAAAACCACTTTTCATTTCGCTCCAATTGACATAAATTCGTAAAATTCCAAGGCGCTGACCCATGAAACTAATTGCATGAGCTGTGATATCCATTTGCGACAGATACGTACAAGTAACAGACCCGCTCTGAGAATGGCTCCTTGAACAGGAATTGGTAAATCAGATAATGTGTTCGAAACTGGTTTGTTAAAGGTAAATCCATTAAGTCATTGAAAATTGTCGATATCCCTGCAAATATGTGCATTTGTAAGGCAGTTAGTGTTGGCAATTTAGTCCAAACCTTTGCAAAGAAATAGATAATCAATTCCTTCGGAGTGTTAAATGAATTTGAATTCTGCTGCCATGGGTGAATCAAAATGATAGACCTACTATCAAGTAGAAAGCAATATAATTTATCGTCGATCGGCGATACATATCAGGCAACCTTTTCCCATTCAATTAAGGTCTGTTTATTCATGTATGGAATAGTTTCTGGCCTAAAACTCATCTACTCACCACTATCGGATTTTATCGGACTCCATGTATCAAAAGCAACAGAGGACTTAAATAAAATTTATGTATTAAATTTTTGATTTAGAATGCCCACAAAAAATTATAGGCAAATAATATATTGAAACGTTGACAGAATGATATATATAGCGACGAATTTTCGAATTAGAAACCTGACTGAAGAAGCCCATTTCCAGATTTAAACAGATATATTTTTATTGTGTGAGATGTAAAGCTTTAACGTTGATGTATTTCAGTCGGAAACGATGGTGATAACCTTGGCACTTAAGTATTCAAGCATTTCCATTCTGGCACTTACTCAATTAAAAACAGACCAGCACTATTTAGTAGAGTCTGATGTTTAAACGTGTGTATATTAACGGTCTTGCAAATATGTATCTACATTGTTGCTCATTCGCCGAAGAATAATTACATCGTCAGTTTCTACTGCTACTTTGCTCCTTTGTAGGGGAAGCCGGGCCATAATGGGCCCTTTAAATATTATTTTAAATAAAAACTCCAACATTTTTCTAGGAATATCTGAAGAACTTTTATTTAAAAGAAAGTTTATTAAGTAACTAGTGACCCGCCCCGGCTTTGCACGGGTGCATTGCTGATACTTAATATACTACAGAATGTCTTTATATACAACATTCACAGCTTTTTGTCATTAGACAATACAAACATGTTTTCTTTAGAGGTTACTCTTGAAAGAGCGATATATAATTGGCGATGTGAAAAATACTCAACGCTCAAATCTAAGCCTGCAACGTTGAAAGTTTGAACCTGCGATTAATTAATGGTCATTGCAAAAGATATCTTTACCGGAAATTGTAGGCGTTTAAATCGGAACGGTAAATCCGATGGTATCAGAGGAATTCGGAGAATCAACACATCTTCTCCGGTACCACATCCGATGAGTATTCTGCACTCTATTATGAAAGTTTTTAGTGATTTTACCAGCAAACGCGTGCCATTGCAAAGTTTAGATGGGTTCAGGTTTCCAAATAAAGTAACAGGACAACCTACTTTCAACACCACTTTATGAGGAGGGAGTCCAGACGGGTTTAAAGAACTAAGAAATTCTATAGCAAAATGAACAGCTTCATCCAAATCGAGAACAGTATCGTCCGAGTAGTATATTTGCGTCGGCGCATCAATCTTTGAAAGAATCAAGTTATTTACCTTATCTACTTGTTCGTTAGTTGGTGACAGAATCGCTTTTTTTAAACCAAGATATTAGCCGTGTTTCGGTGCTAGTGTATACCCAGCTCAGCATAATTTTACAAATAAAGCGCCTAGATCGTATTCTATATTCACTTTTCATTTTTAAGGATGTGTTCGCAGTGTTTGTACTTTAAAAGAGTGCGATTTGGATTATTATTAAAGCAAACGTATTTTTTGAAAGATTTTTGAACAATCCTTTGTGTTTGACAGCAAGGAAAAGAACGGATGCTTATTTTTGCCAATTTTTTTTTTTTTTAATTTTCTTCGCATAATTTTCTTCGAAATGAGGATTTTTTTGTTTAATTGACAAACACATCCACTACTCGTATCTCTGCATAACAGTCGGAATATTGTTGCTCCCAAATTATTTTACCGCCATCTAGTCGCTTCATGGCATCAACACTCTATGTTCACTTCGTCTCAGTCCTCGACTGCTGCCCTCTTTATCTTCAGCACTCCTTTTTGTTATTGTTTATGTGTAAAAAAGATGCTGAGCTGGGTATACACTTAGCACCGAAACACGGCTATAGTCTTACAACTTATGTTATCAATGTCGGAATAGATATTGTTGACCAACTTAACCCAAAGCATAAAACATGCTTATTGTGGGACAGATACCATCGCGACTTTTTTGTAGACCATTTTAAGGTGTACAATAATGTAGTACATTATTTTGATTTATATCGTAGGGTTCAGCCGGCGTTTGCAATGTAAGCGCAGACAAATGTGTTTATTTACGACATCACACTAGAAACCTCTAAAATTACCAGTGTTTCTCTACTATATTATGCATGAATTATACACATAAACCTTCCTCTGGAATCACTCTATCTATCAAAAAAAAAACGCATCAAAATCCGTTGCGTAGTTTTAAAGATCTTAGCATACATAAGGACAGAGGGACAGCGGGAACGACTTTGTTTTATACTATGTATAAGCAATGCAGTTTGTCAAAAAATAAATAATTTAGTATTTTTTTGTACTTTAAATAAATCATTCAATTTGCCCATTGTGCCCCGGTGCTGGGGTGCAATGGGCATAGGTGGGGCATGATGGGCACGGACCTAAATTGGATTGGAACGTGAGCATATGCGTATAGATTCACCATCAACATCATCCTCTCCAGCACAAGAACAATGAGCCCACTTCCCACGAGCTCTACAGGAAACCCATCCTTCTGTGGGAGAAAATAAACATTAGTGGCATATATGACCCATCATCGCTCATACAAATTTCCACGGTTAAGAGTTGTTGTCGCTCTAAAAAAGAAAACGATCCTACTTTTTTTCTTCCTTTAGTTGACCACATTTTTCACAGGCTCTTTGCAACGGAAGTGGTCCCAGTTTCGTCTACTTTAAATATATTGTTAGACGAAAACTCATATTTTTCGATGCAGTCCTCCAGTAAATTAAAAAAAATTCCGACAGCGACGCGGTAAAGCCCCATAGCCCGAGCCGCAGATGTTGCTTCTGGTTTTCTCAATGAAATTCTTGGATTTTGTTTTAAAAAACTGTTTGCCAGTCTTCTCCGCAATGCATCAAAGTTATTGGTCAAGCCCATTTTATTTTCGCCAGCTAATACGCCAGTTCACGAAATTCAATAATCGAAAAGCCAAACAAGCGCCCTTCCATGTATTTAAGATATTCTGTTAGCTTTTTTTTTTGGTCCTCTAAAAAAACAGGCTTCAAATTTCTCACTTTTGTAACAAATAGTTGAAGGTCGTGGTTTTGATCTGCTCTTTTATAAATCTTCGCAAAGTGCTTCGAGGAATTTCATAATTCCTAGCAGCAGGCTTACAGCTCATTTCATTTGACCTCACATCTTGAACAGCTCGTAGACAGCACTGTCTTTGATCATTCTTCCCTCTTCGTCTTCCTCACGTAAATTCGAACCATCTACATAAAACAATATGAAATGCTGATAGAATCGTTTAAAAATTCAAATAGCATGTTATTAAATTGAAAGACCGTCGCGCTTCGTAGTTCAAATCAGACTCAATCGGAAACCGGTAGTTACAATCGAAACTCGCTGAATCGTACACTCAGCAATTCCCGGCCGTTTACCTCTTGTGCCAATTGCAAATGTTAAACAGTATTGCTGCGTGAGCTTATGCAAAGCGCAGCAATACTGTGTCGACACAGTGCAATGGCCCAAGTTGGTTCAACCCAGGTTATAGCTAGTGACCCAGATATTGGGGTACAACATCCCTCCCCCCTGCGGGGAAGTTTCAATTCCAACCACCGGTTCAGATTTAGCCATCTTTATTTACCGTAACTTAACATTTTTATTTTCTTATTATATGAAATTTAATATATTATAAAATTTAATTCTTACATTTTTATTGACTTATATATGTATGAAACTTAATTCTAACATTTTAATTGACTTATATATGTACCTATACAACTTAATTCTACCATTTTTAACTTGTTTATGTATGAAACTTAATTCTAAAATTTTTATTGTCAAAAATAATTTTCTTACACCCGGGCAGAGGTGATGGCGAAGTCTGCTGCTATTCTGGAGGGTGCTGCAGGCGCATGTCTTTTTGTCAGCTGACGGGTTGGCAACTCGATACCCCCCGTATTGAAGTTTACCTCAGTGATGGGCGGAATGTGTTGCAATTTTTTGGTTAAAAACCGGACCACACAGACGATGATCAGTACGACTGCTCCTAAGGCGGTCAGGGACACTAAAGAGTATCGGTGAACGGGCAGTTCCCAGTCCTGATCGGCAGATTTCCGCTCTGCTTCCACTCGGTTCCAGTCCTGCTTTAAATCGTCGATAGCCCTTTTGCCATCCCTCATTTCCTCAATGAAGTTCTGGTGGTTTCCAATTTCTATCGCAGGAACTTTCGGTGAAGCTGCTACCTTTACCAATGACGAACTAGTCTTGAGTGCTTTGACTAGCTCCGAATGGTCCACCATAGGTTGTTTGTACTCGGTTGTGGTCGTGGAATGGTATTCGTAGTAAACTTTTAGTCCCCTTGCACCGGCTTCACAGGGCTGCTTCATCTTGAATATCCCAGTACCATTCATCGTCGCAGTGTACTGTCTGTTAACACATTTCAAGTTTAACGACAGCGAACTTCTAAACTGGAACAGCCACTCGTTGGGTGATGTCATCTTAAGAAACATCCATTCACTAGTCGGTACTGCGGCGTAGGTGCAGGATCGCTTTGAGGTGGGTTCGTGTTGGAGAAGCGTCACTAAGCACTCCGTAGATCCCGATGTAAGCACAGGGTTTTCAAAATGACATACTGTTATCGTGGCGGAGCTCTCTGCTTCGGACACTGGTACGCAACGGGAATACTCTTCTCGACTCATGACCACGAAAACCTCGTGATTGTCGGACTCAGCGATGTACCCGTACTTGGTGTCAAGTACTAGATCCCAGTGCTCGTCTAATTCTGTTAGCAATGGGTAGATCTTGAGCAGGTGGAAGTGGGCACCCATGCCTCTCTCTCTCTTTTTAAAGACACATTGAAAAAATAAGTTACACATATAACCTTAATTAAAAAAACAAATTGATTTCTATAAACTATATTCACTTACCTTGGTATCATATGAAGAGAAACCAATATTCACTTGAGCAGTTTTCCAAAAAATACACTTTATCTCACCTCAAAATAATATAAACTACATTAATGTGCAAAAAATTATTTTGATCGAAACACAAAGCAACTGCCACTTTAATTTAAAAAAAGGGGTTTCTCCCAATAGCGAGTGAAATATTAAAGCTGTTAGATTGTGTTTCAAAGTTGCCACTATACTCGATACATAAATACAAAGGGAGCCCATTTTGCCCCGGGTGACCATTATGCCCCGCCTTCCCGTACTTAGCCATGCTTAGCACTTCCGCCTCTTGGTCCAATACGGTCGGACTCAACGTTAACCCATCCAAAACCGAACTGGTTTTATTTACTAGGAAAATTAAGGTTCAGGCGATAACGCCACCTACGATCAAAAGCGAACCACTCAAATTTTCCAGCCAAGCTACATACCTGGTAACGGTCCTAGATAGCAAACTCAGTTGGAAACCGAACATTCAAGACCGCAAAGGGAGGCTACGATTGCCGTTTACACCTACAATAGGGATTTAGGCTCCAGATGGGGTCTACAGCCTAAGACATGCCTATCCTCACTCACGGTATCATAGCATGGTGGCCTGCAATACCGAAGCAATGACACGCAGGCGTCCTGTAATCCAGAGGGCAGCCTGCATATGCATCACAGGAGCCTTAAGATCAACACCAACGGCAGCATTAACGACTATTCTAAACCTCGTCCCCATTGACATCTATGGGAGCTGGTCTTAACTAAGGCAGCCCTCAGATTAAGAGAATCCAATTCGTGGCAAAGCTCACACATTGGGCACATGAACATCCTAACTGCCCACAAGATTCGCAATACTACATGCTACTTGATCCCAACAATAGATTTCAGTAATAAATACATGACAGCCATCCCAGACCGAGCCGGCTGGGAAGATGGTCATATCGTAAACAATGACGTTATAGAAATATACACCGACGGGTCAAGGACAGCCGACGGCACGGGGGCAGGCGTGTTTTCAGACAACCCTGCGCTCAATGTCGCACTGCAACACTGCTTGACCACTGCAGTGTATTTCAGGCAAAAGTCACGGCTATCTGCGAAGCAGCACGCAGACTCTCTATGAGCCTGATAAATGGAAAAACTATCGTTAGACAGTCAGGCTGCGATAAAAGCCTTAGAATTACCAACAATAAGATCCAAGTTGGTAAAACAATGCCGCGAATCTCTTAACGAGATCACCGACAGATGTAACATTTCCCTGTGCTGGGTACCCGTTCACAGTGATATTCCAGTCAACTGCAAGGCGGACAACAGGTAACAGTTCTAGGTGGATGCACAGTTCTAGGTAGATGCACTGAGTGTTTGGCTTCTGGGAGCAGTTGTGAACCGCTGCAAAGAAATAGTTTTTCCTTCGAACCCATTTCTGCACTTGAGCTCTTAAAGGCCATTAGCTCTCTGAAAAATTCTAATGCTTGTGGTTTTGATGGCATGTCTAACGGTGTATTGAAACATATCTCGTATTTCGTAGTTGATGGCCTAGCAGTCATCTTTAACCATAGTATTTTCTCATGAATTTTCCCGGAGAACCTCAAGTGCGCTGATATAGTTCCACTCCACAAAAAAGGTGCTGCAGAGGACATGAACAATTATAGGCCAATCTCGCTTCTTCCGGTTGTTAGTAAGGTTTTTGAAAAAGTTGTTAAGGAGAGGATAGTCCCCTTTTTAAACAACTTTTTCAGTCCGGTGCAATTTGGTTTTCAAAATGGAAAATCAACTGAGGATGCTCTTTTAAATTTTTGTTCCCGTATTTTTGCCAACCTTGATGAAATAAAGTTCACCGCAGGCCTATTCGTTGACATAACAAAAGCTTTTGAAATGGTTGACCACTTTATGCTACTGTAAAACTTGAAAATGCTGGTTTCCGTGGTTTCATGTTCGATTGGTTTGGGTCTTACCTTTCAAATAGATCTGAAAGGGTAAAGAATGGAGAAACTAGAAGTGAAATCCAATTTCTTAATATGGGGGTTCCCCAAGGTTCGCTGTTGGGACCCATTCAGTTTCTTATTTATATAAATTCACTGTTTGGTTTTCAATTTAAAGAGGCTGCAGGAAATAACCCCCCAATGAAATAACCCCCCAAATCAAAGATAAAATAACTCCCCAAAATTTGTATGGAGGTGGGGATTTATTTCATATGAAATAAACCCCCAAAATTGGGGACTTATTTCATACTTCAAATTGGGGGGTTATTTCATAGTGAAACAAATTCAACTATGAAATAAGTCCCCAAATTTGGGGACTCAAAGTGCAATAAGGCCAAGTGCTAAAATAAAACCTCGCACCTACTCCAAATCAAACATTGACCCCAAGCAGGGGGATTATGGGATCCCATAAACAGTGCAATGGGTATGGGGGGAGGCATACTGCCCCCTACAACCCCCCTGCTTGGGGTCACTGTTTGATTTGGAGCAGGTGCGAGGTTTAATTTTAGAACTTAGCCTCATTGCACTTTGGGTAAATGAATTCGTATGGCCTTATTTCACTTTCAGAAAGCCATAGTGAGTCATAACACCTTGAACACTTGAAATCCATTTTGGGGAATTATTTCACACTTATTTGGGGACTTATTTCATACCATTTTGGGGACTTATTTCGTCTTTGATTTGGGGAATAATTTCACAGTGAAATTATACCCCAATTTTGGGGAGTTATTTCATTTTTCATTTGGGGGGTTATTTCATTGGGGGGTTATTTCATTGGGGGGTTATTTCATTGGGGGGTTATTTCATTGGGGGGTTATTTCCGGAGCCATTTAAAGGTATGCTTACTGCTTTTGCAGATGATGTAGGTTGTTGTTATGGTTCCGATAGTGCATTGGATTTGACATCTGATATCAACTGAGATCTTTATTTGTTGAGGATCTGGTTCGCTGAACATAGCTTGTCCATAAGCACTAAAACCAAAATCATGTTTTTTAATCTATCAACCCCTAGCGGCTCAGATGCGGTTGTGTTATTCCATGCACCTGAGTGTAAAAAATATAAAATGCCAAGCTGCTCATGTGCTTCCGGTGTGTCCCACCCAACTTTCTGTACCACGGAAAATTGCAGTGAACGGTGTTTTTCGATTGAAAAAGTTGACCATTTTAAGTATCTGGGGCTCACTTTTGACACCAGGATGAGCTTTGCACTCCATACGGATTCTTGGAGGAAATACCTACTTTCGTTGTAGTCTAAGATATTTCTTTTATCTAAAAAATTTTTGTTCAAGCAAACTACTGAAAATTATTTATTATGGTATTTTTCAATCGAAGCTTCAATATGGTATTGCTTGTTGGGGTGATAAAATTCAACCTGTGTTAATCCTACGGACAAATGTTTTGAGAAAAATATGCCGAAAACACCGTCGTCATCCCCGTTACCCTTTGTTTCGTGATTTGAAAATACTTCCAGTCCGCCTTTTGTACTGTTTTAAAGTGTTAAAAACGTTTTTTAAAAGATCAATTTCTGAATATAATTCTGAATATAATCTGCGTATAAACTTTATGAATGTTGTATCTGTACCTCACGCCCACACGACTGCCTTTCGCAATTTTTATTTGGTATCATCCTGTCGCTTATTTAATAAGCTCCCTCAATGCATAAGAGCTGCAACATTTGCTGGTAGGCTTGAAAATTCCTTAAAGTAATGGTTATTAAATTTCAAAATATGCTGAAATAGAACCCATGCTTTCTGACATTTTGGGGTAACGTTATGTTCCGTTTATGAAATTTTATTATGTATTTTTCTTTTTCCTTTTCTTTTATTGATTTCTTCATTTTGCATA
Organism: Portevinia maculata; assembly: GCA_949715645.1. Taxonomy (NCBI): domain Eukaryota; kingdom Metazoa; phylum Arthropoda; class Insecta; order Diptera; family Syrphidae; genus Portevinia; species Portevinia maculata. Next base: position 2,460,233 of record OX454526.1, on the reverse strand, counting down.
GTGTTTTTTTTTTTTAAATGGGGCACCCCACCCGTAATCATTATTTTCTAAGGTAAAGAATATCGAAGTGGCATTTGACACTATTTTCAATACTTAAAGTATACAAAAATAAAAAATGTCACTAATTATTTTATTGAATTCTGTATTTAAATATATATATTGTTAAAACTTATTGATTCTATTGTTATAGAATGATATATATGAAATAAAATTGAATTGAATTGAGTTAGCCAGACGGGGTTCCGCACAATTTCTCTCTGACAACAGAGAGACACCGGCGGTACCCAAGCGGCTTTGAAAATTCGATACAGTTGATCATTGCGGACTCCTAGATAATCTCAAATAACAGCTTTCTAGCCAAAAAAAAAAAAGAGAACTAGATCGACAACATTTTCGATGCAGATCAGATCACAAATACCCGCGTTCAATATTAAGGAAAGTTAGAAACTATGAGTCAAATATAACAAAGATATTCTTATTGGTGAAACACATGTGCAGCAAGAGCCGTGCGGCAAGATGATTTTGTATGCAAAATGACACATTGCTAACCGCATGCCAATTCTTGATGCAAGTTGTCTCTATTTCTAATCTTGATGCACCGATTGTAGTACAATTTATTCAGCTTGACGTTTAGTGATGTGAAATTCTTTGACATTACCTAAAATCTTAGTCTGTGATATTTAGTCAAGCAAAAAGCATACTGAATGAAGGCAATTTCTTACTGCACTTGTGTTGATGCATGCATAAGGTGACCATACGTCCCGCTTTTAAGCAGTCTGTCCCGCTGTCCCCAGCGCGTGCCAAAATGACCCGCTTTAGCAAATAGACCAAAATATGTTATAAGAGACGAACCTCGACTTTTTTCCATCAAAGTCGGAATACGATGACATACGATACGATTTAAAATGGAATCAAACGTAACAAAGTAAGTCATTATCACGAAAAAGAAAAGCTGGTCACAAAAAGTTAATCAGCATTACAACAAAATTATACTGTCCAAGTCCGGACTCCTTTATGAAATCATTATGAAAAAAAAAATTGTATCTTACGATTGAAGTTGTATGTGGATTTGGTAGAAAACCTATTGTGTATGTGTATAGCCGATTTCAAAACAACGGTCGTCTGCTCAGAGAGAAGATTTAAGAAAACTTAAATTGTGCGCAACAGACTAAATGAGTCTATTTTACTCCAATGGAAACAAACAGTTTTACTTAATTCCACAAGCGTCCCGCTTTGACATAAAAAAAATATGGCCACGTTATGCATGCATTACTGTGTGTTTGAAGGACCATAAATTAAGAATAAGTATCCTGTTATTTATACCCTATTCTAAGGGTATATTAATTTTGAAGCATAGTTTGTAACATACCTACCTTAATATTGCCCGTAGACCCCTAAAAGTTGCTATATTTATGATCAGCATCGATAGTAATGTCGATCTAGCCATGTCCATTAGGCTGTCCCGCCAATTTTTTTTCCGGAGTATCTTAAAGAAAGACCCCGCAAAAGTTGCGTTTTGAATAGCATATAACGAAACAAAAAAACAAAAAAAAATCGGAGGGTGCTTTTGGGCCTCTACCGCTCGCTGAAATCTTAAAAAAAAACTATTTTTTCCTTATTTTTATTGATTTTTTTTTTTAAAAGATTATCTTAACGAAAGACCCCGCAAAAGCTGCGTATTAACTAGCATATAACGGGACAAAAAAAAAAAAATGGAAGGTACTTTTGGGCCTCTACCGACCGCTGAAATTATTAAGAAAAACAATTTTGTTCTTATTTTTTACATTTTTAATTTTTTTTAAGTATTAATTTTGTGCATTGAAGATGTAAACTTTACCTTTTTATCAAAGATATCTATTGATCGCTGATATTTATAAAAATATAGATATTCCATCAACAATTTCTGCAGTAGGTACCTGCGTAGTATACCTTGAGTAGTATTTTATCATTCTAGTTTCTTAAAAAAACCGTTAAAAAGCTTTTTTTTAATTCCTTACATTCCCTTTATCTTTATAAGAACAACTGTTTTATTTTTATAGTTGCATCGTATTATTTTTATGTTAAGTAACCTGTTTTTTTTTTAAATATTAAAATCATAAAATCAAAGTAAGACGTCGAAAAGAAAAAATGTGGCTTTGTATTTGTTTTGTGTCGTGTATTGTTGTTATAACTCTCTAAGCAAAAAGTGTTTAATTTTGTTTCGTGTTAAGTTGTGTTGTTTCTCTGAAAAATATTTAAAAGGTAGAATCACAATGAGTTCTGGACCTCGTCGACAAGAAACAATGTGTCCCTTTTTCGGCCCCTTTAGTGAACTAAACAAAAATAAGTTACCAACAGTAAAAGATGTAGTCAAATATGTACTTTTCATACAAAGTTATCTGAAAACAAAATACAATGGCAGAAATCCATCTAATTCCGAAGTTTTTGTAGTTTTTAGTAAAGAAATCGAAAAGATATGGAAGAATGCGTCGATTCCAATTGTATGTCATAGTCGAATACTACAATTAATAAAATACTACTTTGATGAATACATGACACTTAAAAGATACCCACATTCGAAAAAAAATACAAGCTATCACAACAGATTGCAAGGTTTTACTGCATTTTCAAACACAAAATTGTTTGACATTGCATCGTGTAAGTGTGATTCCTTTAATGACTGTCATTGTGTAAAGGATAAAAAAGTGCCTTTAAGTGAAAGATCATTTTTAGTGGACCAGAGAAATGGCAGAAAAATGGTGATCGGTGGTATTGACAAGGTTGAAACTCAAAAAATTCAAAAGCGACTAGATAGAAAGCGTAGTGCATTAGGCAGTCAAAGAGCTGAATCTACTACTGTATCAACTTTTTCCGAAACAGTAGATTCAAACGAAATTTTACAGCATGTCAATACAGTTCATCCAATCGAAGTAGTGCAGTCACAGCTCTTTTTATCAGAGCCTTCAACGTCAACATCATCAGGTAAGCGCAATTTGCTTACTCTACCATCCGTAGCAAGAGTTTGTGATCAATATGGGCTTTCCGTACGATCTGCTGCAGCAGTTGCTTCAGCAGTACTCCAGGATGTTGGAATAATTGAAAGCGCTACCAAGACTCTAGTTATTGATAAAAATAAAATACATCGAGCTTTGAAAAAATCAAGAGAAAGCCTATCAAACCAATGCGATAATGTCGTTATTCGCAGTATTTATTTTGATGGGCGAAAGGATAAAACTCTTACTTCCAAAGAGAAAAATGGACGATACTATCGGAAGGAGGTTCTTGAAGAGCATATTTCCATTCTTGCAGAACCAGAATCTATATTCTTAGGCCATATAACGCCTTAATCTGGTACAGGAAGGGAAATAAGTAATTCGATGCTTAATTTTTTCGAAAACAAGGGATTTGATTTGAAAAAAATTCTTTGCATTGGTTGTGACGGCACTGCAACCAATACAAGGAAGATACCGCAATTTCCTTGTCACACACAAAGTGTCGAAAGATGCATAAAATCTGTGACCGAAGCAAGCCAATGTGTTATTGGAGCAAAGTCGAGGGAAGGACTTATAAGAAATAAAATAGAATCACGAAGCGAAATGCCTCTTTTAATTTCAAGGGTCAATTTTCAATGTAAATATATTTTTTTTGTTAAGTCCTCTCATAAACTTTTTTTTATTTGTTTCAAGGACACTTAAATATGTTTTACTTAAGTTTAACTTTAATTTAATAAATCAAAACGATAAATTAGAATAATAAAATAAAAAAAAATAAAGGGAAAAAAATATAGGTTTTTACTTTCTTTTAAGACCCTTAAGCCTCGGTAGAGCCCCAAAAAACATGTCCAAATCAAAAAGTAAGTACATATTCAGAATCTACTCGTTAATACGCAACTTTTGATACCCCTTTCGATAAAAAATTCAGGAAATTTTTTTTCTTCATACAACGACGGGACACCCTAATGTCCATCCGTCCGTCCGTCCGTCTGTCGGCAAAAATTAGACCTTTAAACTGGGCCTAGAGAGCTGAAATTTTAACCATGTACTCTATAGGGTCCCGAAATAATTAAGTTTACGAATTTTTGAAATCCGCCCACAGACACGCCCACAAACTCAAAAAAAAAACAAATTTTGGAAAAAACTAATTTTGAGCTAGAAAGCTGAAATTTTGTATACATAATCTATGACTGCTAAAACTGCTCGGGAGATACAATTTTCAAAATCCGCCCACTGACACGTCCACAATTAAATAATATAATTTTATTGAAAAACCAAAATTTGAGCTAGGGAGCTGAAGTTTATATATATAGGGGCCCTTTAAGCTCATGTGAAAATATTTTCAAAATGCGGATTTTGACTGACATGCCCACAATTTAAAAAAAATCTTTTTTGAAAATCCGAAGTTTCAGCTAGGGAGCTGAAGTTTATAATATATACTCTCTAGGGGCACTTTAAGCTCATGTGAAAATATTTTCAAAATCCGCCTACTGACACGCCCACAATTTAAAAAAAACAGTTTTTGAAAATCCGAAGTTTGAGCTAGGGAGCTGAAGTTTATAATATATACTCTCTAGGGGGCCCTTTATGCTCATGTGTAAATATTTTCAAAATCCGCCTACTGACACGCCCACAATTTTTTTTTATTTTTTTTTTGAAAATCCAAAGTTTGAGCTAGGCAGCTCAAATTTATAATATATACTCTCTAGAAGCCCTTTATGCTCATTTGTTAATTTTTTTTAAATCCGCCTACTGACACGCCCACAATTAAATAAAACAATTTTATTGAAAAACTGAGGTTTGAGCTAGGGAGCGTTTTTTTACAAAAGCTTTGTTTTTTTTTTTTGATAAAATCCTTTAAATGTTTTATAACAAAATATGTTGAGCGTTCTTAACAATTCAACTATACTTAGACTTTTGTCACGCCCACTTATGAGGGATAGCAATGAGAACAACAGTTCGCCCAAGCGGGCCCTATGTTTTTAAGTTAGATTTAATCATATTTGTCTAATATGTAAGTAGATATCTAATAATGAATAAAAAATGAATTTCGAAGTCAAAGTCAAAGCATTACTGTGTGCGTCCCTGCTGCACATGTGTTTCAGCCATTAGGATAATAATAAATTCACAACATTATTTATTTCCCGGCACAAATATTTTATAAATTAATTTCGTTCTTTCCGAATTTTGAAATGTCACCAAACAACATCAGTTTACATATAACAAACTCTCCCCAGTGATAGTGTCGCCGTCTGTTGAATTCCTAAAATATTTCATATCCACAATTGATGACGACGACGATTATGATAGATGCATTCCCTAGTGAAACAGTCATATAAGCGAATAAACCCCACATTGGAGTGCAACATTCATAGCTTGGTGCTTGGGCTAATTGCTTAGCTTTCCCATATCTTGAACAACATTCCAAACGGTTTATACAGCGGAATAGGTATCTTTCAGTAAAAAAAGAAAATAACATTGCTTCGACATTATCTTGTGCGGCATTCCTAATGCAAAAAAAAACCTTTGCCAATTTCCCTTCCTATTTTCAGACAATAATTTCAAAGATTTTCGAAACCCCCTAACGTCGTACATAAAAGGACGACTTACTTTTACATTAACGAGCTTGCTTGTTAGTGTAGTAGGTACATATATTTAAAAAGAGATCCATGTAAGTCATTTGTCTGGTTTATTTATAGTTCAAAGCGTCGACGTCAATGAGCTATTGCTTTTTCTTTGAATGTAGGACGAACTAATTATGCATTTCTAAGCATTATTTCATTTGATTCCTCAAAACAACTCCTATGTAAGTATTTTCAAAAATAGACAAAGGTCATCGGCAGATTGAATGCCAGCTCTGCACGAACTGCTCGTCTTTAAATACTGTCAAGTAGTTTGAGAAAATGTTTGGAAGCCGAATTTCAACTGTGGGAGGAATACTGGGGCCCTGGCCTAACTTGTGCTTTAAAGACTGCTTCGGCGTTCAGTACCTATTTTACGGAAGCAAGATTTGCAATATTACAGAAGTGGCTATGGCAGGGCGATCAGTAGGGATGGAGTAAAGTGATACCTTTAATTCTGATCATAACTTCGCTTTCAAGGAAAGTACGCCCAAGTTCACTGTAACACTCAGATGATGGATCGTTTCATAAGGATGGAAAAGGCTGGTGATTCATTTGAATCTGAGGACATTGTACGCAAACAAAATAGGAAAGCCCGGGAAAGCCTGCACGTCGAAGAACCTATTTCAATGAGAAACGAGCGCCACCGGATCAGGTGGTACTGTCATGCTTAAATAAGAGATTCCAAGAACCGCGTCAAAAAAGCAATGCCAATGAATGTTCCTTTAAAAACGCAAAAAAGAGGCAGTCCTCTTCTGGATCACACAAATGCATCAAAACAAAATGCTGGTGTTGGCCTCCGTAACGAATCGATTCGAAACCGAGAGGTCTACCGATACCTTTTCAGGTCAAACCGACAAACAGTCGGACCAGTAGGTATGCAATGAAATTTGAGGGTCATGATCCCTCTAGTCCAGATTATAACCTCTTCGTTAAAGAAGAAGGAATGGCACACTATGCAAGAGGCACAGCACGCCTATCTACTGAAAGGTAGATCCGTGGAAACCGCCTTACGAGGTAGTTGGGAAAACTGAGGCAAGCCTTCATCATTAAGAATTCGCTCTTGCAGCGTTTCTTGATATAAAGGGTCTTTCATTTGCGACTTGACAATTTTTAATTTTTTAATTTTGGTGGGGTCATGCGCCCCCATGTATTCAGCTTAATACAAGCTACTCGTATATGTCTTTAAACTACAAAACTAAGACTTATAGCTGGACTTATTAAAACTATTACTTACAAGCTAGAGAAAAAGTTAGGGTTTATGGAAAAGGAGGCTAAGTTTAATGGAGGGAGTGCTGCGGTTGAAATCAAAAATGGAAATGTTTGAATTTACCTTCCGTAGCATACGGGAAATTGGTTCGTTGGAGCCATAGAACGTCCGTTGGGTTGGTAGATAGAAGAGACGGGGATGTCTTAAATTACGAGGGTTAGTATTAAAGGAGATGGAGTTGTAAAGGGACGGGCAATCGATAGAGCCTGAGAGGAGGCGATGAATGAAGAGAATGTCTGCTGCATCCCTGCGGTCTTCAAGGCTATTCAAGTTAATGAGTTTGAGGCGGTCTAGATAGGGAGGCAGAATTAGGGGATCGTTCCAAGAAAGTCCGCGGAGGGCAAATCGAAGAAAACGTCGTTGTATGTTTTCGATTCTGGTTATATGAACTTGCTGAAAGGGTACCCACGTTTGGCTGGCGTATTAGAGGAGTTGGCGGACAAAAGTAATGTAGAGAGATCCGGTCACGTATGGATCAGAGAATTCCTTTGACCACCATTTAACGAACCCAAGGGATGAATTGGCTTTACGAATTATCTCGTCAATGTGCGAACGGAAATTAAGCTCGCGGTCGTACAATATGCCAAAGTCACGAAGAGACTGTACGATAGGTATAGGTTGATCATTAAGAAGGTAAAGACGGGGAGGGGACTTGTTGTATTTACGTGATAAGGTTATGGATTGGCATTTCGCAACATTGAGCTCTAGGCAGTTTTTGAGACACCAAATGGAAAAACAATCTAGATCTTGTTGTAGCAAGCAGGAGTCTTGTAATGAAGATATGTTTTTGAAAAGAGAGAGCATAGACAGAGATAGAGGAGTGTTTAATAACCCTTTCCAGATCGTTTATAGTTAAGATGAAGAGAAGTGGACCTAGGTGACTGCCTTGTGGTACACCAGGAATGCCAGGAATGGGGCAGATAGGACGGACCTGAAGCGAACATTATATAAACGGTTTTCCAGATAATGATGAAATGGAAGCAGTATTGGTTCGAGACCAAGGGTGTACAATTTGAAAAGAATTAATTTATGGGATATCTTATCAAAAGTTTGAGGAATTGTATGAATTGGACATCAGTGATTATGTGGTTGCAACAAGACGGTCCCACAAACCACACAGCGGGTGCAACAATCGAGTTATTAAAGTCTCAGCTCGGTGAACGTGTTATCTCGAAAAACGGACCTGTCTATTGGCCGCCGAGATCGTGTGATTTAACGCGTCTAGCCTTTATTTTTATTGGGCTACATTAAATCATTGGTCTATGCCGACAAGCCGGCGGCGTTAGAGAAGCTCAGAACCAATATTGAACGAGAAATAGCGGCCGTATCGGTCGAAATGTGCGGCCGAGTCATTGAAAATTGGTTTCAACGTATCGACCGCTGCAACCGTTCCCTTGGTGGACATATGAACGAAGACGAATTCCATTCATAAATGTTTTGATAGTAATTTAAGCCAATAAAATTTGTGTTGAGATATCTCAAGTAGTTTGCATTTTATTTAAAAAAGAAGTTGTCAAGTCCTCAACGTAAGACCCTTTACAAGGTTCCTTTAAAAACGTCAAAGGGTCAGCAATCAAGAATGCTCTTGAAAATCTAAACGTTGAATAGGGAATCAACTATTGGCTATGCAAAATATATGCGATACGTCTCACCAACTTCAGCCTTATCAAAAGCAGTCCAATTGGACCCTGCTCTATTTTGCACACTTTCAACATCGGAAATTCAGTAAAATCGGATGACGGATGATATCCCTACTAAACTAGACTTCGATATACCCTACACAGTGCTATATTCCAATAGAGCGGAGTGGCACAATAATGCAGTCATTAACTCATGTGACATTGCAGTATTCATGGATGGCTCCAAAATGGATGATGGCACGGGATCCGGAATCTATTCTGCAGAAATAGAGTTGAGGGAATCGTTGCGGCTTCCAAACAGTGCAGTATCTTCCAGTAGGAGGTTCTGTCAGTACTTAAGGCTGCGGAACTACCGCTAACAAAAGCCGTGTTTTGGTGATAAGTGTATACTCAGCTCAGCTACATTTAACACGTAAACAATAACAAAAAGGAGTACTGACGATAAACAGGTGAGACGGAGTGAACATAAAGTGTTGATGCCATGAAGCGACTAGACGGCGGTAAAATAAGTTGGGAGCAAAAATATTCCGATTGTTATGCAGGGATAGTGGATGTGTTCGTCGATTAAACAACAAAATCCTCATTCCAAAGAAAATTATGCGAAGAAAATTTACAAAAAAAGCATCCGTTCTTTTCCTTGCTGTCAAACACAAAGGGTTTTATGATGTTCAAAAATCTTTCAAAAAATACGTTTGGATTTGCATCCTTGCTTTAATAATTATCCAAATCGCACTCTTTTAAAGTACAAACACTGCGAACACACCCTTAAAAATGAAAAGTGAATATAGAATACGATCTGGTTGTTTTATTGTAAAATTATGCTGAGTTAGCTATACCCTTATCACCAAAACACGGCTAAAGTCGATATCCGGCCGGTGCATCACGTTTTACATAAGGCGGCCTTTACTGGCGCTGGAATCGTTTGTTATCAGATCCGGAAAAGTCTGGTATTGTCGCACAATGATTAAGGCATTATGTGAACAGCACCGTTATAGACTGTGCTGGGTGCCCGGGAACTGCGACGTAGAAGGTAATAAGCTCGCGGATGAACTTGAAAAAAAAGTGGGAGAAATACGTCTACAAGGAGCGGGAATGGACATAAAACCTCCCCATTGTCTACTCAAAGGGAAATTATCGGAGGAGGCCATAAAACGGGTAGTTTAAGATGGAGGCACAAAGTGGGGCACAAGGTATCCAAGGCCCTGTGGCCCTACTTGAACAAAAAGAAAACTAGGGCGATTCTGAAACAAAGTAGATGTCAGCCTAGAATGACAATCGGTTGTCTTCTGAGGAAGCATGCCAAAAGATTAAGACTCTCAGAAACGGACGCGTGCAGATACTGTAACGATATTTGTGAGTGCGAGGGTGTCTCTCGACATGGAAGAAGACGCCTGGTCAACCATTTCTTTGATTACAACAAATGAGTGAGTTTTTCTAGGGAAATAGAATGCTTTGAGGAAGACGTTTAGTATGAGGACTTTATTGTTTGTTGGTTCACCCAGGGATTTCTATGGGCACATTATGGTGCCTGGTGTCCTATGATATGTGGCGTATTTCAGCAGATAGTGTGTGAAAAACAAATAAAATATTTATCACCCAAATGTATTGGATTTTGCAAATTATCCAACCCTATTCAAAAATTACTGCCGCTCGCATTTCCCGAGTCACAAACCGGATCCTTGAGTCGAACGCTGCCTTTGTGACCATTAAGATCAGATATGCACCCAGCATAAGAGCAAATCAGTATTTATTTTTTTTCACACGATCTACGACATTCCTAACACAGAGAAAATCGTATAGTATTTATAGATGTGGCTAAGCTATCGCGCGCTCTTTTTGCTGGCAGCTTTCTTACCAAATCGGATCTTACACACAAATTCCTGTAAGTCACCGTTCTCGGCATTTTTGACAATTTTATTGTACGTTATTAGATCATAATTCACTTCTAGAATACTGAAACAGATCTGCGGTGTCAAAGAAAAAGGAAAGCTGCAAGCATGCTTGGATGAAATTGGCAGAGATAACCAATTTCTAACCTGGGATTCTGCTGTTTCGGTTGTCCTGAGGTAAGCGTGAAAACGTGAAGTGTTTTATGCCATTACATTAAATTTACCCTTTTCTTAGCGGTGCGGATAGTTTTTTTTGCTTGCCGGGAAAGATTGTTCGAGTGACCCAAAAACGTGTCCAATGCCCAAACCACAAGGGCACGGTAAATGAACAAAACTCGTCCCAATAATCCAAGCAAAAGGCATCCGCACTAAAAATAAGAGACGTACATTTAGATCGGTGGACTTGATCTGTGAATTAGATAAAGTCAGTCCGGATCGAGGAGGTTATGTGTCCGCCAAATCAGCATGCAATAGCTACCGAAAAGTCCAAAAACACGTGTAAAATCAACAAGAATACGCATCAGCAATCACCAGACTCGTTCACTCACCAGAGATTCAGCGCTCCGTCAATCCCTCCCAGCTGCACCATCAAATAATCCATATTCAGTGATTAACTTTAAAGTGCTTAGTGGGCAACTATGCAAAGTGGCCTAGTTTTGAGCCATAAATATACATATATGTTGGTGCATATTGCTAAATAACATTGCTTTTCTTAACCTAACAAAAAAAAATATGTATATACTCGTACGACGACTTGCTGCGTCAGTTAGTTTGTGTTTGACAGCTATTTTTATCAGACTACTCACTAATTTGAGGAGAAAATGGAAAAAAGTGAATTTCGTGTGCTTATTAAGCATTATTTCTTGCGAAAAAAAAACCATTACCGAGACCAAGGCTAAGCTTGAAAAATACTATGGGGACTCTGCACCATCGATTTCAATGGTAAAAAAGTGGTGTACTGAATTTCGTTGTGGCCGTACAAGCACTGAAGATGCCGAACGTCCTGGACGCCCAGTTGAGGTCTCTACACCCGAAACAATCGAAAAAATTCACGATATGGTGTTGGCCGACCGAAGATTGAAAGTGCGAGAGATTGTGGAAGCCGTAGGGATCTCGCATGGCTCAGTGGTTTCAATTTTGAATGATCACTTGGGCATGAGAAAGCTTTCCGCAAGATGGGTGCCGCGTTTGCTCACAGTCGACCACAAACGCAATCGTGTAACAATTTCACAGGAAGGTTTGGCGTTGTTTAATCGCAATATGGAGGAGTTTTTGCGCCGTTTTGTAACCGTGGACGAAACATGGATCCATCACAACACACCAGAGACCAAACAACAGTCAAAACAGTGGGTTTCTAAGGGTGAATCGGCGCCAAAGAAGGCCAAGGTGGGTTTGTCAGCCAATAAAGTTATGGCGACTGTTTTTTGGGATGCACGCGGGATAATCCACATTGACTACCTTCAAAAGGGAAGAACAATCAATGGGGAATATTATGCCAACTTATTGAACCGATTCAAAGACGATTTGAAAAAAAAACCGACCTCATTTGGCCAAGAAAAAAGTTCTTTTCCACCAAGACAATGCAAGGGTGCACACATGTGCAGTTGCCATGGCAAAAAACCATGAATTGGGCTATGAATTGCTCCCTCATCCACCCTATTCTCCAGATTTGGCTCCGAGCGACTACTTCTTGTTCCCAAACCTGAAGAAATGGCTTGGTGGAAAAAGATTTGACTCCAATGATGAAGTCATCTCGCAAATAAAGGCCTATTTTGAGGACCTCGACAAATTATTTTTTTTGGAAGGGATAAAAAAATTGGAGAAGCGTTGGACAAAGTTTATAGAGCTCAAGGGAGACTACGTTGAAAAATAAAAAAAAAAAATTATCAAAAAATCTGTGTTTTATTCCAAAAGTCACGGACTTATTGACCCGCCCTCGTATAAAGAACAAAAAAATTCCATTTTTTTCCGGACATAACTTACAGCAAGGAAATTCATAGCTTACCTTAAATTTAGACTTAAAATTAGTCTAACATATAATGTTTATTCAGTTACTATCTATCTATGATCTAACCTAAATTTCAAAGCCACGGAAAAAAATATTTTTTTTTATAAACCTAAATCCAAGTACATACATACGTATATAGCCAGATCGTACCGGTGAAGCAGCGAAATTTGTGCACAAACTTCGACGCAGCGAAATCAACATAAAGAACCGTGAGTACACACATGCTACTAGATATTGTTCATTGGCTTTGGGGTTCTTATCATTACCTTCAAATTTCATTAACTGCATTGAAACATTTATTAAAACATACTTATTCTAATTACTAACCTAGCTTATCTAAATACATTTAACCTAACGTAATGATAATTACATATACGAGTAGATATTCCTACTATTCTAATTATACATCTGGGCTTATCCAAATCAATATACATAGAGGCCTACTTACTACTTAAATTTAAGACTGTGAATTTCTGCGTGCTTACTTTAAAATAAATATGTGGTAATTTGAACAAAATTGTTGAGATGTGTCAGTGATTTCAGAAGTGTGGGTGATCATAACAGGGACAAATTCGATAACACATGAGGACGAATCTGTCAAGGAACGACACAATGGTGGCAACCGCTGATATATTTGTACGGAGGGTTCCTCTAGATAGTAGATCATCAACTACCGCAGCGATACGAGGTTGCTTCATATTAGCTTTTTCTTCTTTTCGTATGTCCTTTTTCTTCATCCGCAAAAGCCACGCTGAGATGTCACACCATCAGCTTCAGCGATCAGCCGATAAAATCGGTTCCCACCAGATACCATGCATTAATGGAGTCAGCGTGCGTCCATGCGAATCCGTCTGTGTGTAAGGATCCTTTCACCCATCACTATCTCTGCTTCCTTTATTTTACTCCTTCTTTCTCTGTTTGGCACGATAAATTTTGTTTCATCAGGGTAGCCAATAAGCAGCAAAAACTCACCCCACCATCGAGTGAATGCCGTGCAACCGCAAGCGTGCCAGCTGCTGCTTGTCGTGCCTTGTCGAGGAGCATCCATCTCCACATCGAAACTGTCTAAAAGACACACCTGAATATTACAGATAGTAGTGTCATAGCCCTGGCTAACCTCGCCGAACCTAAAGAAGCAGAAGAAGAATGCAAACAGATTGGCTCTACCCAGCACCAAATGTGTATTTTATCCAAATCTTGGTTAGGAGGTATGATCCTTTCTCAGCTTTGACGATGAGCAGTGCTCGCAAGAAAATGCTCGACAACAAAGTTGTAGAGTGCAGAAGGTCATTACTATGAAATAGGAAAAATGTTGGAGAAAGTATCGATCCTTGCGGTCGTTCTCCTGTATTTAAAGCAAAGCAGTACGAAGACACCAGACCTTGACGGAAATTCTGCATCCAACCACAGAGTTTTGACGCTAAGAAGTTAGTTTGCTCAGCTAGGCTCTATGCCAAACACGATCAAAAGTTTTTGAGATATCAAAAGCTACAGTTCTTTATGATTCGCCATGATACGCAACTAACTTTCTTAATATTTGATCTACTCAATATTTCCTTTTTCATTACTTTTGACAAGATGGGTAATAAAACTACTGGATGATACGAGTAATTTTGTGTCAGGCTCTTTTTCCCTTTTCTGGGAACCGTTTCACTGTTGGCTGTTTTCCAGCAAGAAGGAAACATCTCCTGAGAGTTTGACAACTTAAAAGGTTTCATCAAATAGGTGCAAGTTCAAGCACAGTTTTTTACTATTTGCAATTGCAGGTTTCCGTCCGGTTCTGAGACGGTAAGCTTCGGCCGTTTATGGTGAATTGACAACGTCCGACTTCTTTTTGCGTTAGAAAAAAAATTGCATTGGCCTGGCAAGCGAATATTGGCAGTATGAATATATCTTCTTGGCCAGTTTTTTAGCATTAAGGGAAATGATTTTATGAGAAACTATAAGATAATCCCTTACTGAAACAACCCTCCAAAGGAGGCATTTTGTTGCGGAAAAGTGTTAGTAATAACCAGACCACCCCAATCTCTGGTTTGAATCACATTAAAGCCTACGCTATTTTCTATTAGTCACTCATAGTAAAAATGCAGCAGAGCAGACATTAAAGTGGTGACTACTAATTAAGGGTGCACACTGCTTAAAAAAAACTACCCACTCCACGCATTCTTAGTCATACCAGAAAAAAAATTAAATGGAAAGGACTAACTGATTGAATTCGCGTGTCATTAGCTTAGTCACTAAAAAATTACGTAATTTCCAGGAAATGAGTTTTGTGGGTGGGATCCAGTGTTGTTCGTCATGCGTTGATGAAATGGACTTTTTTTCACACATAAAAACAATTTAATTACATTTTTGAAGTAATTGCAAATTTTTAAGTAATAAAATATTTTGTTTGCAGTTTCGAAATAAGCTAATACAATCTAGCATCAGTTATATTCATTGCGTTCCTGATGCCGTTTAAGTTTAGTTATATGGACCAACGAATTTCAAGACAAGACCTACAGAAGTTGAAGGACAACCGAAAATAAGCAATATCTCTTTTTGACTTGGATAAAAGGTCACTGTAAATGACAGTAACTTTGAGGAAGTTTAAGAACTCACTTACCTTGCAATGAACATCAACATCTTTGTGCAGAATCGACCGAAAATTACCTTAGGAAACCGTTGGGCTATCCTCCGAACCAGGAAGATGAAGTGCAGTGCTCTGACGCTCCTAGCTCTGCATTAAACATCAACTCCTTTGTGCAGAATCGACCAAAAACTACCCTAGGAAACCGTTGGGTTGTCGTCCGAACCAGGAAGATGAAGTGCAGTGCTCGGACGCTCCCAGCTCTGCTTTATGACGCCGAGAGCTAAATGATAAGTATTAAAGAAGACCTGATACTGAGATCTTTTCAAAATAAAGTCCTTCGAGTATGCAAGGAGGGCGGGTGGATACCCTGAACACTATGAGCTGTAGCAAGATGGGATGTTGTGTAACTTGTTTGTAATTTGTAATGTGTAGAAATTTTGTACTGGATGTGAGCAACATTCGTGGGTTGAGAAAACATTTGTTTTCATTATGCGCCCATGTCTCCCTTAATAAACCAGCTGTTTCGGCACTAAGTGAAACACAGGTTAGCGTTGGCTCCGATTTAATGGAGTTTAGTCTACCTGGCTACAATTTGGTGCCATTATTCTTTCCCCATAGCGGCCTCGCCGTTTATATACGTAGTGACGTAGCCTATCAAGTTTAGCCTCAATATGGCCAATGTGCCAATACAGAATTTAATTTCATTTGGCTAAAATTCCATGTCCGTAGGCAATTAATCCACTACTGTTTTATTTACAGAAGCCCAAATTTGGACAGACATTCAACTTATAACGAGTTTGATACCATGTCTGATTCCATTACAGGAATTGTGACCCTTCACCCTCGTACTGAAATTGTCATTGCGCGCGATTTCAATATACAAAATTCAAGTTAGCTTTGACATTCTGGCCAGACAACAATCGAAGGAAGGTACATCGAGATCTTTGCTGAGGTAAATAACCTGACTCAGCTCGTAAATGGGCCGACACGAATACCGGACATTAGCAGTCAAACTGCCAACACACTGGACTTGTTTCTTACCTCTCATCCCAATAAATACGCTTTGAACGTATTATCACCTATAGGTTCGTCAGACCATTGTATCATATCAGCTGTTTTCTCGTCCTCCAACCACATTGTTAAAGAATAAACTACTACAAGAACCGTATGGCAATACGAGAAAGCCAATTGGGTAAAACTAAACGGTTTCTTTAAGAGTTTTAATTGGCCGCTGTACTTCCTCGACAGCGACGTGGATGCTGCTGCTGATATGGTCACAAACATAATTCACCTGGGCATGAAGTCTTTCACCCCTAACAGGATAAAAAGTATCAAACCCAAGGTAAACGCGTGGTTTGACTCGAGCTGCAAAGAGTCTATCAGGTCAGAGGGAAGCTTTCTGTCATTCAAAGCCAACCCATCTGAGGAAAGTCGAAAAAAGTTTAAACGAGCCAGAAATGACAGCAATGCCCACATTAATCGTGTCAAATTCTCCTATGACCAAAAGTTGAGGCAAAAAATACTACAAAGTCCCACGGGCGCTACCGGCTTTAGGGTCGGGCGACCTTGGCGGTCGCCCGGGCCGCCATGTTTTACAAGACGCCACAAGCGTCAGCTTAACTTTACCACTTAATTTAATTTAAATAGCTATTAAGAGAGTGCTTGAAATAAGATTTTTTACAGATATTTTCAGTTCATATTCAACGTTTTTACCCGGTTAGTAAAAATATTTTTTTATCTGTTATAGAGCATTGAACAGAACCCACTTCCCATACTAGAGAATAATGGCAGAAAATAAAGTAATAATTAAAAAAAAAGCTTTCTGGTTGAGAAAATCGTAAAAGAAAACCTGAAACGTGAAAGTTTTTGAACAAACTAAAATTCATATAATATAAATAAACTAGCTGCACCTGCCCGGCTTTGCCCGTGCCCGAGAATTCTATTGGCCAATATGTTCGAGTAGACTTCCTTATAATTGTCTATAGCGGGTATCCGGCGTATGTTGCTGCGCCTAAAAAAAGAAGACCGATTTTGACCAAAGTTCACAGAAACACTCTCAGGCCAATACCGAAGATTGCCTGATTTGAGCTCAACCGGTGAAAGGGACTGCACATTTTCTCCGCATGGCTTAGGCCGCTCACACAACTTCGTTGTTCCGTTTAGGGTAGGTGCTTGTTGTCTGGCAGGCGCCTATGTCACCTTACTTCTGCGAATCAAACAACAAAGCGAAAATAAAAAACTTCGATTGAAGCACTTTTCATTCACTTCCACACCGATTGTTATCAATGTTGGAAAAGCAACTTTCCGATGTCCGATTCACAAAAAAATGTAAAAAATTTCAATAAGAGTTATTTGAATAAAATATTGAACACACGATATCTCAAGAATGAAAGTGCGCACAAATTCCACAATAAGCTTGAAACGTTCGTGTGGTCTCCCTCTTTCATATGCTTGTTCGGATAACAAAATAAGTGACGTCTGTACGGTCTCTGTATCTGCGTCGTAATTTACACGCATACGCACATATGCATGTGTACTCACTCAAATGCCCATATCTCACACACCGATGCAGATATAGCCAAACATAACAACCTTCGTGCAGACGTCGCCTTTCATGGAAAAAAAATTCATTGGAATCGGCTAACGCGTTTGGCCAAACACCGGCAACAAACACAAATATGGATTGATTTTTATATATAGAAAATATTACACAAAAAAACTTTTTATTATTTCACTTAAATTTGTTTTTTTTTTCAAAGCACATGATACCTACATATGAAACACACAGTGTATAAATACATTGTCAATTTTTTTTTCTTTTTTAAAAAACACATAATTTACACACCGATGCAGATACAGACATCGCACATACATAACATCCTTCGTAAAGACGTCACCTTTCTTTAAAAAAAAATTTTATTGGAATCGGTTAACGCGTTTGGCCAAACACCGGCACCAAACGCAAATATGGATTGATTTTTATATACATATATATATAAATAGATATAGATATATTCTCATATCAATTTTAATTCACAAAAACTGACAAAATGGCAATGAAGAAATCCGAATCCGACAGCGCCACCAAACATGAAACAAAATTGGCTTCTCCATTGATCGATAATAGATGGCGTTACGTTGCGTGTCTATCTGACAGTTCAATTGTGATACGATATGTTACATTCAAATGTGATTCTTTATTTGGTTGTTGCCAAAATAAATAAATACAAAATGAAAAAAAAAAAAAATTTAAAAAAATCGAAAAAAAACCTGTCGTAACACGCTGGGTGGTCAAAATAAGCCATTTTGAAATTTAGATTTTTTTTCTTCTAAAACCCGTGCTGAGAAAATACCTTTCCAACAAACTATAAATCATCAAAATCGGTTCGGCCAATCTCGAGTTATGCGGTTACATCGCTTCGGACACTTTCTTTTATATATATAGATACTTTAAAGGAATTTCTAAGCCGAGTACTTCAAAAACAGAATCCAATATCACCAGTTTTACGTCAGAAACCGCGAGCAGAGGTAATATGCACCAGAAATATATATTGTCGATGCAAGGTGAACAAATTGATCAGTCCATTGAATTCTTGCATGAACCGTCTGAGTTGTCTCTAAGTCAAACTCAAGATATGACTTCTCTGGCCGATAAAAGTATCAACATACATGAAATAAATGATGTTTCTGATCTAGCTACGTTGCCAAAAGTACTTACCTAATACGAGCAATATAGATCACATTAGATGAAAATGCGCGTCACTTCTCTTGAACTCATTACTGCTTTTAAACGAAGAAACAATCAGCCGTTGGTGGCAAGTTTATTCAACATCAAAAGGGTGTAAAGGATTGGGTCGCCCACAACGTTCGGATAACTCCATAAGTCTTGCCGACTGCAAGATTAATGTGGTTGTCCCAAGTTAAGAATCGATTAAAGGTCACCCCAAGGTTCTTGACGGATTCTACATACTCAATAGGAGCATCTTGGAGTGTGATGATAGGAAAATAAGGCAGATCTAGGGGCTTTCGTGAAATCACGATGCACTTAGTTTTATCCCGATTTAATATCAGTCCATTTTGTTGAGACCACTGCACTATATCGGCAAGATCATTATTTATCGATTGCGCGGCGTGCTCTATTAAACCCAGAGGACAGCTAAATACGAGCTGAGCATCATCAGCTAGTGTGGATCCCTGAGGGCCACCACTTATGATAGGCAGGGGGTTTGAAAGGGATTTGTTAACTTCTACGGTTTGAAATCTGTGAGTTAAGTATGACGATACTAACTTTATAGCACAAGGCTCGAAATTATATATATGAGACAACTTGCGGCACAAAAAAGAGTGGTCAACCAAATCAAACGCCTTAGAAAAATCAAGAAGGACTAAGAAGGACACTTTGTTTTCGTCAAGAGCTTGCCTAATATCTTCAGACACACCTATCACAGCAGTGATACAACTGTGTTTTTGTCGGAAACCAGATTGCTTAGATGATAATAGGTTGAACATGGCGAGATGACGGCTAATTTGCTTTTGGAGAATCCTTTCAAAGGCTTTTAACAAAAAAGGAGTATTGAAATAGGCCTGTACTCATCACACTTGGAAGATTTTGGGATGGAGATAATTTTTGCTGATTTCCATTGCCTAGGAAAGATCCCTGTAGTCACCACAGTGTTAAAGATATGGGTAATAAAAGGTAGTAAAATGGGTAATACGATTTTTAGAAAAGATGGATGAATGTCATAAAGGCCAACAGCATTCGATTTGATAGATAGAATGCTTTCAACAACAACAGCGCTGTTGAAAGCTGTGAAGCAGAAACTAGGACATCAAGCGTAGGGAGATGGGTTGCCACTTTGTTGAAATGACTGCAAACTATTTGACAATTTCTGCGACGAAATAAATTTTGAGTTGAGTTCATTAGGATCAGGAGCATCAACGTTATTGTTTTTGGATTTACCAATGCCAATATTGCGCAGATTACTCCACAAGTGCTTACTTCCTAATGAGGCGTTTAGTTTACTTGAATAAAAGTTAGATTTTGCGGCTCGTATTGCAGTAACAACTTTATTGCGAAGTACACAGTAGGCTTTTTGATGCCCTACCAAACGGAAACGTTTCCAACGAGTGTAAGCAAGGTCACGCTGTTGCATTAGTGAACGGATTTGTGGAGAAATTCAAGGACCCTTACGAGGCAACAAGATTTTAGTCATTAGCGGAACGTACCGATTGTATAGGGTTTTAATATTGCTATTAAAAAACTCAACTTGTTCGTTTGGAGAAGGAAAATAGTAGATTGAATTCCAATCGATACTTCTGGCATGTTCCTCTAGCAGCGCATAGTCAATATTCTTAAAATCTCTATATTCCATAGTTCTTACAACACTCACAGTTTCAAAGTCAAAGGCAAGATACGAGTATATTAAATCATGCCTAGAGAAAGCAGGTGCCTCGAGCTGGACATAGAAAATGATTTTGTTTCTATTACTGACTAAGAATAAATCCAGCAGCGTAGAAGACTGATCAGAGAAGTGAGTAGGAGTTGTAGTATTGAGTGAGACTTAATCAAGAGAGGACATCTCATCTGTAAAATGGCTGTCAGACAGGAGATTGCTGTTGAAGTCTCCACATAAAACAACATTAGGCCACGTAATAGAGATTTCTTCCAAGGTCGTGATGAATTGTGAAACGTTAACATTTCTATTAGGCCGATAAGCAACACCAATCAAGAGTTTTGATTCGTCATTGACAAGTTCAACAAACACATGCTCATTCTCACAACCATCAGAGGAAATGCTGCGAAGTCAGCATTTGATATTGTCCCTGACGTAGATTGCAACCCCACCACTCAAGCGATCAGTACGATCAGAACGAAAAACCCTATAACCACCTAAACAACACATTTCATCACTAAACGAAACCCTAAACCAGGTTTCGGACACACATACTACATCAACCGCTGATTGCTCAAACAGATAGCGGAACTGATCGATTTTTGGTAGAAGACTCTGAGCATTAATATGGCAAATGTGTAGACCAGTGTTAAGGCTTCTAAAAACTTTTAACATTATATTAAGGTTAGAGTCCATGTCCATTTACAGGTAAAGAATATCGAAATAGAATAACACAACTTTACTTTTACAATTAAAATAAAGAAAAAAAAAAGAAAGAAAGATATGATAAAATAAATCAATTTATGAAGAAAACATAGGGGCGGGCTACAGTCCGCTTGGGCGAACTGTTGGATACCCTATTCTTATTCCTATATCTCATAAGTGGGCGTGGCAAAAATTTAAAGGATTTTATCGAAAAAACTAAGCTTTTGTAAATAAAAACGCTCCCTAGCTCAAACTTTGGTTTTTCAATAAAATTGTTTTATTTAATTGTGGGCGTGTCAGTAGGCGGATTTAAAAAAAAATTAAGTATGAGCATAAAGGGCACATAGAGAGTATATACTATAAATTTCAGCTCCCTAGCTCAAACTTTGGACTTTCAAAAATAAAAAATAAATAATTGTGGGCGTGTCAGTAAGCGGATTTTGAAAATATTTACACATGAGCATAAAGGGCCCCTAGAGAGTATATATTAAAAATTTCAGCTCCCTAGCTCAAATTTTGGTTTTTCAAAAAAAATATTTTATTTAATTGTGGGCGTGTCAGTGGGCGGATTTTGAAAATTTTATGTCCCAAGCAGTTTTATGGGCCAAAGATTATATATAAAAAATTTCAGCTTTCTAGCTCAAAATTCAATTTTTCCCAAAATTTGTTTTATTTAATTGTGGGCGTGTCAGTGGGCGGATTTTGAAAATTTTATGTCCCAATCAGTTTTATGGGCCATAGATCATATATAAAAAATTTCAGCTCTCTAGCTCAAAATTCGATTTTTTCCAAAATTTTGTTTTTTTGAGTTTGTGGGTGTGTCTGTGGGCGGATTTCAAAAATTCTTAAACTTGATTATTTCGGGACCCTAGAGAGTATATGGTTAAAATTTCAGCTCTCTAGGTCCAGTTTAAAGGCCTAATTTTTGCCGACGGACGGACGGACGGACGGACGGACGGACGGACGGACATGGCTAGATCGACATTACTATCGATGCTGATCATAAATATAGTAACTTTTAGGGGTCTACGGGCAATATTAAGGTATGTTACAAACTATGCGTCAAAATTAATATACCCCTAGAATAGGGTATAAAAATAAGCTTAATGAATATAGAACAAACAATTTCTTAGTTTAATTACTTTAGATTAGGTACTGAAAAAAAAAGAATTTAAAAAAAAATTAAAAACAAAATAATGTATATATGGTAATGCTAAAATCCATATGTTGAGCTGGCAGCTCCGCCAAGATCTTCCAAACATTCGACCACAACAGCAACTTCTCCCATTTGACGTTTGACATAAACTGCACCACGAGTTGTAAACACCGAAACAAGTTGTTTACATTTTTTTAATTTTAATGCGGAAAGTAGGATTTCAATTGTTGGTAAAGTTTGACCCCATCACCTCCACGAAGGGTCAGTCACCTTGTCGAGCGCACCTCTCTTTGTTGGTGCCGGTGTGAAGGCTTAAGGGTGCTGTTTTTCAGCATCTACTAAGAACTGCCCACAGGACACTCCGTCCTGATCCCACTCTCCCCCCATCTTCTCCCACTCCTCTATTCCTTACTCTCCCCTTCCCTTCTCTCTCCCTCCTTTATCCCCTGGGCTGGACTAATGAAGACCCGTGCCGATAGTCAGCCTGGCTGAGGGCCCAGGTTTAAAAAATAGCTCAGTCGCAAGCGGAGTATCCGGATACCTGGCGACCTCCGGAACAGCTAGCCTTATCTGTACAATGCGGATCTCTGTACAGACGGACCTTCCCTTCTCCGCTACTCGTGGGAACTATTATGAAACCTAATCAAAAACAAAAACAAATTTTTAAGGCCGGTATCCCTTTGAAACCGGACGGTAGTACGGCGACAAAGCTGTCTACCGGCAATGCTCTTATGGCAGCTGGCAGCGGAACTGTGGATAACCGTGGTTCCTCCGTCAGTGATTGCGAGCATAAAAATAAATTTCCCAGCAAAAGTGGGACTGTGCAAAATGGTCCCACCTCTGCTGGCAGCAACCCCTCAGGCAGTGTCCCAAAGCTGCCCCCTGGTAAAACTCCTGCTACACTAGTCAGGGGTAAGACTGTGCAAACTCATGGTCCTTCCGCTGACAGTAAACGCTTGGATGCTACTACCAGACACAATCACCCCCCTGGGGGGAGTGGGACTGTGCAACATGGTCCTACTTCCACCAGCGCGTCTTGTAGGCGTCGTCGTAACACCTCGACGTCGCACTACAAGGATAATCGCAATGCAAATCGCATTATTGGCTCTATCGGCACTATCCCTGAGTTGGATAGAACCCCTGCTCAGATCAGTAAACTGACCTGGGCTCAGAACGTACTCGCAGGAAAGGACAAGACCAGCGGAGACATTGCGTCAAAGCGACAGAGATCGGTGGAGGAGGTCAGTTCGGTCTCCAAGCGCCTGAGGATGCACAACACCAGTATTCCTCCTAGCGCGTCCACCGTCAAATCTCATAGGTCTTTTAGCGACGTCCTAAAAAAAGGTATTGTGGTCGCAGTTATAGACCGCAGCGACGCCGATGGTAGGATCTCACCTGAACGGTGGGATCTCATTATGCTCTCCCTATTGGAAAACTTCGAGGATTTCTACAAAGATATCCCCGGACCACCGCCAATAATCCATGATGGTGGCTGGCATCAAGGACGAGTTAAACTTATCGCGTGCGATGATCAGCGATCATTGGACCTCTACAAGGTCGCGATCAACAAGCTTGGTGAGCTTTGGCCAGGGGCTAAGCTTGATGTTGTTGCAAGGGAGGACATCCCTTGCCGACCGAGATCGCGTGCCTGGATCCCAATTAGCCCTTCCACCCCTGAAATGATACTGCACATCCTCAAAATCAGCAACCCATCCCTTCCGACTCACGACTGGAAAGTCGCAAAACTGGAAGAACAAAAGGGTTCCTACCGATGCGCTGTTATCATCATCAATCAGGAATCCCTTGCTCATCTGGCAGCGACCGCAGGCATGATTCGGTTCGGGTGGAACGACATCACGCTGAAGGTCTACAAGAAGGATGATTTGGACGCTGATAAGCGACCCCATCATCCCTCCGAATCTGTTGTGTCGGATGCAAGCGCATCAGTCACCTTCCCCTCCCTAGAGGATGACTTTTCAGAGCCCTCTAAGGAACCAACCATGTCTCTACCCCCTGTGATCGACTCCCAGTCGGTTATGGACACACACGACACCAATGACAATGACCTTCTGAGGGAAGACGAGCTCCTTAGCTCATCCTCTGTATTGGAAGGCTTGTCCAACAAGGATCCTCTGAGTGAGGATGAACTTCTCAGTTCGTCCTCTGATTTGGAGGACCTCAATAAAACAGTGATGGAGGCTTCTCCACAAGATCGTAGCAACAATGCTGCAGATCATTCAGATTAACCTCCAACACTCGATTAAGGCCTCGGCCGCCCTTATTCTCCGTCTACCAAAAAACCGGAGAAGACGTAGTCTTGGTCCAGGAGCACTGGGTCGTCAATAACCTGGTTCGTGGACTGAAGACCCCTGGATACTACCCACTATATGTGTCCGACAAAGGTAAACCTAGATCGTGCATACTAGTGAAGAGTAGCCTTAATGCTTATTTACTCCCTAATTTCAGCGATCGAGATACGACGGCTGCCAAACTGGAGACTGCTGGTAGCACATACTGGTTGGCATCAGCGTATCTTGCCCATGACAACCTGGGACCTCTTCCTGGTGTTAACCTGGAGAGTTTTATTGCGGAAGTAGAGAGGCGGAAAGCTGCACTCATCATCGGATGCGACGCTAATGCGCATCACACCGTATGGGGAAGCACTGATATCAACAGCAGAGGTGAGTCACTTTTCGATTACATTTTAAGTACTAACCTCATTGTGTGCAACATGGGTAATGAGCCCACCTTCATCACCAAGAATCGACAAGAAGTCTTAGACATTACTCTTGTCTCCAATAACATCCACAAATTGATATCGAGTTGGAGGGTTTCGTCTGACCATTCCTTCTCCGACCACCGATATCTTACCTTCAACCTAAACGTTGACATCCCCTGCCAATCCACATTCCGTAACCCTCGGAAAACAGACTGGCCCAAATACAGAGATACTATGCGCAGACATATAACCTCTGAACTCTTAAGTCCCCCACGCAATCCTAGCGAGCTTGACAGCAAAGTCAACAAGCTCACGATGGCTTTTAAGGAAGCGATGGCTGTTTCCTGCCCACTCGTTCGTCCCAGGGGGAAAAAGAAGCCACATTGGTGGATACCTGAATTAGGACCACTGAGAAATGATTGCAGGAGACTCTTCAATCGAGCTAAAAGCTCAAGATCCAATACTGACTGGGACTCCTATAAAGTATCCCTCAAATCATACAAAAAAGAATTAAGGAAGGCCAAAAGATCTTCGTGGAGACTCTTCTGTGGCAAAATAGAAGAAACCTCAGAGGCATCAAGGCTAAGAAAAATCCTTGCTTCAAATCCAACTATGCCTAGCTGCCTAAAGAAAGCAGATGGCTCGTGGACTACATCCAGCGAGGAATTGCTCAATCTGCTACTTGACACACACTTCCCTGGTAGCTCCAACATTACCGGCCATAGTAACCCAAAAAGGTCACCTATGGATTTACAGGTAACAAATTCTCAAAATCTGATTACTAGGGACAAGCTTCTTTGGGCACTACAAAGCTTCAAGCCCTTCAAGTCTGCAGGACCTGACGGCATAATACCTGCCGAACTTCAGAGGACTTCTGACATCATTCTACCAACACTGGAGATGATTATGAATAGCTGTTTAAGGCTTACTCACATTCCTCAGGCTTGGAGGGAAGTTAAAGTAGTCTTCATACCCAAGGCTGGCAAATACTCCCATGTTAGTCCAAAAGACCTCAGACCCATCAGTCTATCATCATTCCTCCTCAAAACGCTGGAGCGTCTGATTGATATCCATCTTCGCATGAATATAAGCCCGCAACTGCTGTCTGCGGCACAACATGCATACATTAAGGGTAAATCAGTGGAAACTGCCCTTCACTCCTTGGTACGCACCATAGAATACTCCCTTCACCACAAGGAATACACTATGGTTGCCTTCCTAGACATAGAGGGCGCTTTTAACAACGTCGACACATCTGCAATCGCAAATGCACTAACAGAACTAAATGTGGATGGATCGCTTGGTGCATTGATCAGTCTTTTGCTAACAAGCAGGATTATCAATTCAAAACTGGGCGTTTCATCCGCTAGAAGGTCTGTCAGTAGAGGCACGCCACAAGGTGGTGTCCTCTCCCCCCTTCTGTGGAACTTGGTGGTGAATAAACTACTGACATGCCTGGAAGGGGAGGGTTGCACGGTGATTGCCTATGCGGATGACATTGCTATTGCCGTCTCAGGGAAATACCTCAACACTCTAAAGGAACTCCTTCAAAACGCTCTCAACAAGCTTTCAATTTGGGCAAGAAGCTGTGGGCTGGGGGTTAACCCTCACAAAACCGAGCTTGTCCTCTTCTCCAGGAAATATAAAGTCCCTCATATCGACCCTCCCTCTATCAACGGTACAAGCTTAACCTTTTCCGATGAAGCTAAATTTCTGGGTCTAATATTCGATAAGAAGTTAAGCTGGAAACCCAATGTACAAGAAAGAGTAAGGAAAGCTACAGTAGCACTTTTCTCTTGCAAAAAAGCCATCGGAAATAAGTGGGGCCTACAGCCCCGCATATCACACTGGCTATACGTATCGGTAGTTAGACCGATCCTGACATACGGGGTGGTTGTCTGGTGGACTGCTCTAGACAAAGCGGTAAACCGTGATAAGCTGAGCAAGGTGCAACGCACAGCTTGTCTGTGTATCTGCGGAGCACTCCGTACGACCCCCTCCGCTGCACTGGACATATTACTGCATCTAACACCCCTGGATATTTTCAGCAGGCAATCAGCTGCCTGCTCCGCTGTCCGTTTAAAAGCCACATCACAGTGGATCAATACGAATATTGGCCACTCTATCATTCTGGACTCCCATGGGTCCCTACCAAGAAACATCGACTACACTATACCCCAGCTACAGTTCGAAAAGAACTTCCAAATCACTATCCCCTCCAGATCATTCTGGGAGGAGGCTGATTGCACGGAAGATAATTCGATCCACTTTTACACCGACGGATCAAAAACTAGTGATCGGGTCGGAGGTGGTGTTTTCTCAGAAAGACTTAATATCAGTCTCTCTTTCCGTCTTCCTGATCATTGTAGCGTGTTCCAGGCGGAAATCATGGCGATTAAGGAAGTCTTGTCGTGGCTAAAGAGAAACGTGATATCCGCTAAGGACATCCGCATATTCTCGGATAGTCAAGCTTCGCTGAAATCCTTGGATTCAGTCTCTTCAAACTCCATCGTAGCCATAGACTGCCGCTCGTCTCTTGAGGAGATGGCAGAGCAGTTCAACTTTCACCTCTTTTGGGTGCCAGGGCACAGAGACATCCCAGGGAACTGTAGGGCAGACGAACTCGCCAAAAAAGGAACAGCATTACCTCTTCTACCTGATAAAGGTTTCTTAGGTATGCCCATCGCTACTTGTAAACTCATGCTTAAGCTAGCCGCAGTCGAGAGTACAAACCTCAGGTGGACAGGTAGTGATACGTGTCTAGCGACCAAGCATATCTGGCCAAAGCTGGACCTGCGACGCTCTCTGAGTTTGATCTCACTTAACCGACTGCATATTAGCTCTGTCATAGGTGCCATCACAGGGCACTGTCTAATAGGCAAGCACGCATCAAGGCTTGGCGTCTATTCTAACGACTTCTGCAGAAGTTGCAGGGATGAGGAGGAGGAGGAGACTACACTTCATCTCCTCTGCACATGTCCTGCACTCTCCCATAAAAGAAATCTCTATTTGGGAGCCTTCTTCCTTAATGAACTCAGTGACTTGGCTAACTCAGATGTTAGAAGTCTATCACGCTTCATTAGAAGCTCCAAATGGTTTTAGCGGGTAGTGGTAGATACTCCCGATCCTAGTGGCATCACAATGGACCTCTTTGGTCTAAGTGTGTTAGCTTTCGGCTAACAGCCACCTCAACCTAACCTAACCTTGACCCCATCATGGAAGAGCATGTCATATTGGCAGTAAACGGTGATTTGGCTGATCATTATTGCGGCAAAAATACACAAAACGAATTCTCTAGGTTTTTTTCGTGCCAT
This sequence comes from Portevinia maculata, assembly GCA_949715645.1. Taxonomy (NCBI): domain Eukaryota; kingdom Metazoa; phylum Arthropoda; class Insecta; order Diptera; family Syrphidae; genus Portevinia; species Portevinia maculata. The sequence continues at coordinate 2,431,974 of OX454526.1, read as the reverse complement.
GTGGATGCCATAGTTATAATTTAGTATTATGTGATGAGGCAAAATCATCAGTAAAATATGTTAACCTGTTCGGAATTTTACAAAAATTGTTTAATTTTGCAGTATGGGTACGGTTTTGACCGATCATTTGAAAATATACACCCTTAAAAAATTATTTGACACGCGTTGGGAAGCTCGTGTTGAAAGCGTCAAAGCCGTTCGTTATATGTAAAATGCACGATGCTTTGGTTTCTTTTTCTGCGACATCACACGAAGCGACCATACTTGCAGGACGAATAACAGATTTTAGTTTTATTGTTTCTATTATAGAATGGTACAATGTTTTATTTCAAATTAACTTTGTGAGCAAAGCAAGTCAGTCATCTAAAATCAACTTTGTGGACTTTACCGAAATGCTTGGGAAATGTTGTTCTTATTAAAAACATATAGACAAACAGGTTTCGAACAAGCTATTGTAACAGCAACTGAAATAGCATCGTAACTTGATACCCTGCCATTTTTCAAAAAAACAGACGCGACTAAGACGCGTTAAACGTAGACCGGGTTGGGGCCAAAAATCAACTTTTTAAGTCAGAGGTATAACCACATGAGTGATACATCAAAAAATCAGAATAATTCTCCTGATTACAAATATGTATGTCCCAGACGTTTTTTTTTCAGCCTTCACCCCGTGGTCACTCATGTGGTTATACCTCTGACTTCAATAGTTGATTTTTCGCCCCTTTACGGGGGCGTCTGGCAAAGGGAAAGCTGAAAGAATAATGGTCTGGAACCTAAATATTTGAAATCAGTACGCAATTATCTATTGTTTAAATATGCATTGAAGTGGTTATACATCCGATACAAAAATCGGAAAAAATACCCTTTTCAAACGCCCGCCCACAGCCGCGGCTGAAAAACAACCCTGGCAGATGTTTGAATTTGTATTATTATTTTGTAAATCTACACATACAAGTATATGAATTTTGGTTATACCTCCACTCCCAAAATTTACCGTCGGCTCTTGGTCTAAGGGTACTTCAAGATCTTGACGTTCACAAATCCGCTCGTCCAGATGGTATTTCCCCTATTCTTCTGAAGAGGTGTTCTTCCTCGCTGGCAAAACCATTGCGCAAGCTTTTCTATCTATCCTTTTCTTCAGGACAGGAATTGAAAACAGCATTTGTCCAGCCTGTCCCTAAAAAAGGCGAATCTTCATCTCAATCCTCCTACCGACCAATTGCAATAACTTCCCTTCTTTCCAAGGTCATGAAAACGCTGATAAACCGTCAGCTCGTGAAATATCTTGATTCTCGAAAACTTCTTATTGACCGGCAGTACGGTTTTCGCAGCAACAGGTCCACTGGTGATTTGATGACTTATCTAACCGAAAAGTGAAACCACCAAGGTGGTGAAAGTAAGAACGTTGCGCTTGATATTTCAAAGGCATTTGACAGAGTTTGGCTCCCAGCTCTCTTGTCGAAAATGCGTGCATTTGGAATTGATGATGCCTTTCTTCAATGGATTAGAAATTTACCTTTCGGACCGTTCAATTCAAGTTGTTTTGGACTCACCAAATAAATGCCGGTGTTCCCCAAGGCTCTGTTTTGTCTCCGACTCTCTTTCACATTTTTATAAATGATTTCCTGTCTATTACATTTAATCCAATCCACTCATTTATGACAGTACCGCCAGCTTCTCATATTCGTTTCTTGGTTCACGGCTCTCATCTTCGGGTGTGGAACTGGAATGGAAACGTATGTTAAGCTCATTGAATTCCGATCTCGACAGCATAACTTAGTGGGGGCTAACTAATGGAGTGGAATTTTATGCTTCCAAAACGCAATGCTTTCTTCTGTCATTAAAGTAAAACCCTAATACCATGACATTGTCCATGAATGGCACCTGCATCGTTGAAACCGAACGGCTTTCCATTCTCGGTATGTGTGTTAATGACAACTTACGTTAGAATGACCACATATTCGATGTCGACAAGAACGCTGCGAAATGCCTAGGCTTCCTTAAGTGCTGCAAGAAATATTTCACTCCCTTTGATCTGGCTATTATATTTATATGGCGTTTATCCGCAAAAAACTTGAGTGCAATGCACATATCTGGTTTGATGCACCAATTACTTATTTGGAGCTACTAGACAGAATTCAAAAACGCGCGATAAAACTCATTGGTGATTGTAAAATCGCGAGATCGCTTCATTCTCTTTGTCATCGTCGCAATGTCTCCTATCTCTCGTTATTTTATCGATATTTCTACCGAAAGTGCTCTAATGAAATAGCCAGTTGCATTTCACCCCTAGTAGATTTCAACCGCAATACCCGCTGTGCAAGGAATGCGCATCAGTTTACCCTTAAGCCTGTATTTAGGCGTACAGTGAAATACAAGGAATCTTTCCTTAGCCGCACAACACGAGTGTGGAATGCTCTTCCCCGATCCATTTTTTCTACCCATTATAATCTACAAACATTTAAAACCAACGTGCATCGGCATCTCTCCCTATCTTCTAACCCTTATTTCCTTAGCGCCCGCGCTGTGTAGCTATTACATTATATCCAAAATTCCTTTAGTGCGTGTACATTATACAAAAAAAAGCTTAAAGTCTTCGATTGGCTCGGCCCCATCGATCATACAGACAAAATCATCTTCGCTTTGAGACGAAAAAGAATACCGATCCTCCGTTTCAAAGACCAAGCTATCCCGCAAGCCAGTGCACTTGGTCTGGACAACTAGAAACAGCGCCCCCTCGGGAATCGCAGAGGATGGCAGGCTGCAGTATGACGTTAAGTAAGTAAGTATCTAGTCCTAACAATATTTGTAAATATAATATCCACTCTAATAAATCATTAAGGTATTGGCAATTAGTACCAGGTGGAAAATATTTAATTTAGCTCATAGCATACGAGTATTAAATATCCTAGTCGATAGTTCGTGTTTCCTTCCAGCCATACTTTATATATTACTTTAAATTTATGACATATTGATTGTGCTACCTACACGCGGTGGGCGCACCTATCAACATTTATTTTTTACGCATTAGAATTTCTTTGTCACATGCAACTAATTTCTAACACATTGATTTGTTTTCAAAAAATCACTCTCCTGGCCCGGAAGTCGCCGCAATATCAACATGCTATGGAAATGTGGAAAAAGCCATTAAATGCTCAACTGCCGCGGTCATAGCCCTGAAATATCAGAACTATCTATTAAAGCAGCGTCAACTACTCTGGCAGTGCTATGGAAGGTCGACTGCATCCAAATGTTGTGTTTTGTATACAAATTTAAATGTTCAACACATGTTGATAGACGCGTCTACAATTTCCCCTCTCTTGGAGACGTTCGTGGTCAGATTCAAATCACTTTTCTTGACCTTGTACAACGAAAAAAACATATAATTTATTTTGCTCGCCCCCGTCTTCGATAAGCAATCATTTATAGTTTCTTTAATCTCCGAAAAAAGGGGGCCCATAATTCGTTTATCATTAGCTCTTTCCAAAATCGTGGGACTTGCAGAGGCTCCTTAATCATTTAAAATGCACAAAATCTGATCAGAAGTCATGGAAATAACAAATGCTGTCGGCAGCAATTCGATAGATTAGAATACGAGATTAAATTAATTGAATTGGATTACCAACGCCATACGTCGATATATGCCCATTTGAAATTCACGTTGACTGCCATTTGTTCCTCAGAGGACAAGCAATACATAAGCCAGTCCGGCAAATGAAAATTGGAACTTATTTGGAAAATGTCCATGCCATATTTACGAGATTGTACTCAAGATAATGGATACATCCCATTTATGAAAGTTGATATAAAATAATTTATTTTTGAATTAGTGAAGATAGTTTTATTCGAAAATATTTAAACGATGAACTAATGTTTTTTCTTGCAGTAAATGTTTATTCTTGCAGTAATAGATATTATAGAAATCTAGATGGTGAGTATCTATGTACGAGTATTTATTAAAATAAATATGGAATTATTGCCCAAAATTTAATCGCATAGTTTGTGGTTTTAATTATATTACCTATATAGGGTGTTTTTCATAGTGGCATACAACTTTTTTTATATGACCAAATTTTGGTTTTTTTAGCCCACAAATTTCATGGCATTTAATTTTTAAAAATAATTTCTGGCACATGGCCTCCGCAAGTGCGCCTTATGAACGCCATCCTATCGGTCCAATTTTGCGCCACTTTTTCGAGCATACCAGGTCTTATTTCGTCAATAGGGCTTCGAATGTTGGCTTCTACGAGAGGCGTTCAATATATTCTCGGTATCGATATGAATTCAATTTAAATTGTCTTTATTTTTCAATATAATTTCCGCTAACATCAATGCATTTGTTACATCTTGAGATAAGCTTTTTTAAACCCTCAAAAAATAAATTTCCTCTTTCTCTGCAAAATACCCATTTCTTGCCGACTTGAGTTCTTCATCATCCGAAAATCTTTTTCCACGAAGACATTTTTTTAATACCGGAAACAGGAAATAATCACTAGGGGCAAGCTCTGGACTATAGGGTGGATGTTGGATTTCTTCGAAACCACAATCTCGCGCAGCAGCCTCGGAAACTCGCGCCGTGTGAACAGGAGCATGACAACATGAAGAAGCAACACACCCGCTGCGAGTTTACCCCATCTTTTCTTTTCAATTTCCTCCCGCAAATTATGCAAAGTGGAAGCGTAGGATGTGGCGTTGATGGTTCCACCTTTTTTTTGTACTCAATGAGCAAGATTCCCTTTGAGTCCCAAAAAACTGTGGCCATGAGCTTCCCGGCAGACGGAGTGACTTTGAACTTCTTCGGGTGGTCTGTTCCTATTTTATGCCACTGCATGGACTCTTGTTTGCCTTCAGGGTCATAGTGGTGGACCCATGTTTCGTCCCCAGTAACAATTCGATCCATAACACCGTCCGCGTTCTCACTACACATCTCCAAAAGCTCTCTACAGCATGCGATTCTCACTTTTTTCTGAGGCGCTGTGAGCATTCGTGGCACCCACCTTGCACTGACCTTTGAAAGGTTGAGATGGTCATGAAGAATGGTGTGAATGGTACCAATTGAAAGCTTGGTGATCTCTACCATCATTTTCACCTTTATTCGGGCATCCTCAAGAACAAGTTTTTCGACTTCTTTGATGATTTCTCCCGTACAAGCAGTAGCCGGGGCGCCTGAGCGGGGGTCGTCTTCAATGCTCTCTCTGCCTCTCTTGAACTCACTTGACCACTTTTGCACAGTTGATAATGAAGGTGCGGAACCCTGGTAAACAGCCACCATCTCTTCATGAATAGTTTTTTTGACTTTTTCCTTGCTTAGTGAGAAATTTAATTACAGCGCGATGCTCAATTTTCACCATCATCGTCTCAGTTGCCATTATGATTCTGTTTAACTAAAGATAAAACGCGAGTTAATAATCACATTTATATGAAATTTTACATGAAGGCACTAAAATAATAGTATTACTTGATAAATAAGTCAACTTATATATACAACCACAGCTTCACCCCGATACCGAGAATATATTGAACGCCCCTCGTAAATGACCAATCGTTGCTGGTTTATCAGCATAGACCAGAGATTTGACGTACCCCACAAAAAGTAGTCCAAAGGTGTCAAATCACACGAACGAGGTAGCCAACTCCTGGTTGCACGCGCTGCATGGCATGTTGCGCCGTCTAGTTGGAACCATTTCTCCTCGAAATGATTTCCAATGATATGAGGAATAAAAAAATCATGAATCATTTGCCTGTAGCGTTCGCCATTCACGATAATTTTGTCACCGGTTTCGGATTTAAGGACAAATGGGCCGATGACGCCTTCGGCATGTAAACCACACCAAACAGTGATTTTTTCGGCATGTAATGGAGTCATAAGGGTCTCATGAGGATCGTGCTCATTCCAAAAACGACAATTCTGCTTGTTTACAAACCTGTGAAGCCAGAAATGAGCCTCATCGCTGAAGATGATTTGACGATGAAAATCTCCAGTTCATTCTCAGCCCATTCACAGAACACACGACACAATTGATGGTCCGCTGGCTTTAATTCTTGCACCAGTTGGATCTTAAATGAATGTAGGCCAAGATCGTTCCTCAAAATTTTCCAAGTAGTTGACGGGCAGAAACCGAGTTGCTGAGAACGGCGTCGGATCGATAAATTCGGGTCCTCTCTCACACTCAGGTCTACAGCGACGATGGATTCTTCTGTACGCACGGTACGGGCATGATTTTCATGAATATTATCACAAAGAGTAAATGTGGCCATGAATCGATCCAGTATAGTATATAGTATTGCGGATTATCTGCTCAGATGGACGATTATGGGCACCGTAAGCCTGACGAAGTGCTCTATAAGTTTGGCGAACAGAGCGCGAATTTTGGAAATCATTTCCACGATTAGTAAACGTTGTTCTGGTGTAAGTCTTTCCATGGTGATTTGCCGAAGTATACTGAAAAAAAAGTCAAACACCTTTTATTATTATGACAGCTAGTTTGACAGTTCCCTACCAGAAGTTTTATAGCTCTATAAAAAACACCCTATATATGAGAATCAATGTACCTATGAAATACATTGTTTGTTCCTATGTATGTTTGTGTCGATGATATGGACTCCGAAACAACTGAACCGGTTTTCATGCAATCTTCGGTATTGGCCTGAGAGTGTTTCTCAGAAGTTTGGTCAAAATCGTGGCTGCAGTTTCCTCTCATTATAATGGAATGTCGGGCGCAGTGGCTCAATGGTTAGTTTGTCGGACTACTAATCGAAAGGTCCCCGGTTCAAATCCTGCCGGGACCAATTAACATTCAGAGTTTTTTTTCCACCACCCCACCTCTTACGAACGTCTGACAAATATCAAAGAGAAGCTTCTTAAATTTGACGTTCGGATTCGGCCTAAAATTGCGTTTTTTTGATTTTTTAGTAGGCGCTTCAATTATAAAAAGCTTTGGTTAACAGCACTCACCATATCAACACCAAATAACTGCCACCTGATACGAGCAAAAGCAGGACAATCACAGAGGAAATGTGAATATGCTTGGCAAAAGCGTAGGCCGTTCTTACGGGCCAGTGGTCTGTCTGCAGTCTTCTCTATTAAGAGAGAACAAGAATGCCGCAGATATTTTACAGACGTCGGGGAGAATTTGTTTAGTCTGTCTGCACCCTGGAGAGTCATGCCATCTGCGATTGTGCTCATTTGAAAGTCAACCGTCAATGGAAGCCCTGACCGAGGACGCAGGCAGTCATATCGCCGGTTCAGGTCCTGAGTTGAAACCGGGCAGTCTTTGGTGTTGGCCCGACAGTGTTTCTGTGAAGTTTGGTCACAATCGGTCCACCAAGTTTGCCTTGCAATTTTGTCCGTTGTAAAAAAATCATGTATTTCTATTTGTTAGGCGCAGAAAAGCAGGACGGATACACTATAGACAAAAATTTTGCAGTCTACTGGAACAGTCTACTGGTGCAGCTGGTAGGATATAAATACTACTACTCTATTGATGCAAATTAATTTAATAATTACTTCTTAAATTCAAGTTAACTAACTAACTAACTAACTTAGACAAATAGGTACCACCCTAGCTTTAGTTTCGTTTTTAGGGTTCCGTAGCCAAATGGCAAAAAAACGGAACCCTTATAGATTCGTCATGTCTGTCTGTCTGTCTGTCTGTCCGGGAATGTCACAGCCACTTTCTTCCGAAACTATAAGAGCTATACTGTTGAAACTTGGTAAGTAGATGTATTCTGTGAACCGCATTAAGATTTTCACACAAAAATAGAAAAAAAAACAATAAATTTTGGGGGGTCCCCATACTTAGAACTGAAACTCGCAATTTTTTTTTTCATCAAACCCATACGTGTGGGGTATCTAGATAGGTCTTCAAAAATTATATTGAGGTTTCTAATATCATTTTTCTCTAAACTGAATAGTTTGCGCGAGAGACACTTCCAAATTGGTAAAATGTTGCCCCCCCCCCCCCCCCCCCCCCCCCCCCCCCCCCCCCCCCTAACTTCTACAATAAGGGAATGATAAAACTAAAAAATAATATATGATGTACATCACCATGCAAACTTCCAACGAAAATTGGTTTGAACGAGATCCAGCAAGTAGTTTTTTTTAATACGTCATAAATCGTAAACCGCAATTTACCTTTCATTCAATCAACTCAAATATAAAAAAAAAAACAAACATTTAATTTCATAAACTTAAACCTTATGCGTAAACCGTGAACCATTATTTTCTAATAATAAATCTGTAATAGGTGAAGTAAATAATAATTATAATTCGCGCGGAACCCTTCATGGGCGAGTCCGACTCGCACTTGGCCGCTTTTTTTTAAATATTTGTGTTTATGAAAATTCTGCCAATCAAGCAACTCCAATTTATATCATAATTGTTACGAATATTGAGTAACTTATTGACCTCAATAGTGGGCCGTGATTTACTTGTTGGGTTGTTGAGTTGCATAAGTTAGGTAATGAAAAAATAAAAAGAAGAAAGAAAAACAGGGAAATTCATAATAAGCGAAATTGTCAACAGAATGAATAGAGTTAAGGATCGAAATAAACTACCAGTTCTTATACCTAGTACAAAGAGTACATTTCTTAGTTAAACAATTTGCTAAGTTGATTAAAAGAGGTAATTTTGGATTCAATAGCTTTTGTAAAACCACCTTAGCAAAAAAACTTAAGGAATGGCTACATTCCGCTTAGGCAAACTGTTGGATATAATATTCCTACCCTATCCTATTCTACCCTTCAAAAAGTGGTTGGTAAGAACGATATTGTAATTGTCTAAGTATTTTGTTATAAAGGGTCTTTCATTAGAGACTTGACAACTTCAAACTTTCAGTGTGAACACACCCGTAAACCAATTACCAAACTGCCAATTTGAAAATATTCAGTAAAATCCATATTTTCATCATGGTGAAGTACACAAAGGAACAATGTTTAAAAATAATTAAAATTTACTACAGAAATACCGAGTCAGTGGTCGCAACGTTAAGAGCGTTTCGGCTGTAATTCTCGTCCCAGTAGACAAGCAATTCATAGTCTATTGAAAAAATTTGAGTCAGAATGTTCGCTGCTTGATGTTGCCGTGCCAGTGAGACTACATTTTGCCCGAAGTGTGGAGAATATTGCTGCCGTAGGGGCGTTCTCAAGAATTGAACCTCTCCCTTACAAGATCAAGCTGACACGAGAACTGAAGCCACTTGATCATATGAAGCGACGTACGATCTCGAATTGGGCTCTGGACATGATAGTAGAAATTGAAGAATTTCATCGCAAAATCATCTTCAGCGATGAAGCGCATTTTTGGTTAAACGGCTGCATCAATAAGCAAAATATGAGTTACTGGACAGGTGAGGACCCTCATGTGCTTCATGAAACAGCACTTCATCAGCAAAAAGTCACTGTTTGGTGCGGTTTTCATGCCGATCACGTCATTGGGTCGTTTTTTTCGTCGATGAAAATGACCGTCACGTTACGGTGAATAGTATCCGCTACAGCAACATGTTGGAACGTTATTTCTTTCAGCAATTACATTAATTGAACATCAGTGATATGTGGTTCCAACAAGACGTTGCCGCAAGCTACACAGCGGGTGCAAAAATCGAGTTATTGAAGTCTCAATTCGGTGAACGTGTTATCCCGAGAAATGGACCCGTCAATTGGCCGCCCAGATCGTGTTATTTAACGCCTCTAGACGTTTTTTTTATGGGGCTACATTAAATCATTGGTCTATGCCAACAAGCCGGCAACATTTGAGGTGCTCAGAGCCAATATTGAACGAGAAATAGCGGCCGTATCGGTCGAAACGTGCGGGCGAGTCATCTAAAATTAGGTTCAACGCATCGACCGCTGCCTACGCTCCCGTGGTGGAAATATGAACAAAATCAAATTCCATTTTTATAGTAATGCAAGCCAATACAAATTTGTTTGAGATATCTCAAGTAGTTTGCACTTTATTTAAAAAATAAGTTGTCAAGTCAAGGACTTTCATTTCCATTGATTTCTTTAACAAAAATATTTTTTTTTATATTATAGGCATGTCCGTATGCGGTTATTAACCCTAGAAAGATAATCTATGTCTGCGAGACGTATGACGAGCGGAAAAATGTTATATCCTTTAAACTATAAACCGCATTGGGTTGGTTGCTTAAACTAACTCAGTCGGTGGTCGGAGCTTGCCCACAACGGTCGTGGCGCGACGGTAAGTACATGCGGTAACAAGTTATAGCTATGCCATACTTCTGGGGGCGTGTGTCACGTGTGCCATTCTTACATTTAATTTAATCGTATATTATTTAAAATTACTAAGACTTATTAGTAGACTTATTTTAAACCGAAAAATAAAAATATGACTTAATGTTAATTTTAAGGTTCCCTTAAAATATAAGTTGTTTTTTGTTGATTTGTAATGGGGCTTCAGTTTTTTTTTTTTATTGTTTAAATTAATATTTATTTATACTAAATCATTGATTTATTTCTCTGAATATGAACTACATAAATAAATAAAACGTTAATATTTTTTAAAAAGTTCATGGGTTTCATTAAATACACTACCAAAGTGGCATACGTCTCTGAGACGTATGATTATCTTTCTAGGGTTAAATCTTTACACTTGAGCATTTCTGGCCTACAGAGAGTATTATATTGCAAATTGGAGCTTTCCAGTTCGAATCTACCCTTAGAATAGGGTATAAATATGGCAACACTTACTCGTATGTACATAATAATGTAGTGTATTTTTTTAAACCAGCTCTTACTTTAATTTTGAAGATAGCCCATTAAATGTTAGTCAAAAGGCCTTTATTTGTGTTGAATCGAGAGAATACATTCTGCAATTAGTTAATTAGTTTTTAACCAAACTTGAGGTGCGAAAATGGTAAACAATACGGCGAGAAGCGTTCTCAGTGTAATGGTTTTGTAAAACCGCCATAATTTTACAAAGAAACCAAATTTCTTAAATTTGGTAACATTATTGAAGCGTGTATGTCGTCACGATAAAATTGCAAAGACTGCTGAATAAAAATGACACTGACAGTTTGCAATCTGACAAATGGTTTGACAGATATATCTTTCCGAAGCTAGTATGTACTGGGCTCAAAAAAATCGCCATTTAATTATCTGACAATTTCAACAAAATTCACGCTCTGGTAAAACGTGGATTGCGGTGATCAGCAAATTATTGGATTGAACCAATCTAATTTCATGCAGCGCATTATCATTGCCACCCTTTGGTCGTGGTTCAACTTTTCCATAAGGAACTTTCGAATGTGCAATTATTCTTCTATTGTTCCTTTTTAAGTCTATTCATAGATGCTTTGGCTATCCTGATTTTAAATTTATGTACTGGCCTTTTTTAAATCTTCGTATTTTTAGGGTTTTCTTATTCTTCACATACACGCTACACTGCACCCTATAAAACTATTCAATTGAATACACTTAAATCTCTTATCATTATGCTCTTCGGTTTAAGAGAAGGAAAATTCCCTGACAAAATAAATTACGATGCGACGGTGTCCACTCCGCAGCCACACTACATATTTCCGACGAGAGTATCTTCTGCAACAAAACCACCATTGACAGTGAGATTCATCGTTATTCGCGCTAAAAATAACTCTGGAAGTACGCGATACGCGAACCGAATGATCAAACAATGGAGACATACATCCAAAGAAAATCTGAAAGGAAAACCAGCCGGGGAAGACTATGAGTAGGAGAAGTGTGCTCGGGCACGCGCCTTACCAACCACCAAAGGCAACACGGGAAAATTCATCGGATTCGATTATATTCGGAAAATTCCCTCAGACGTGTGTGATAAACTTGGAGAGGCAACAATTTTATCCAGCCAGTACGTGTTCCTCCGTGCCCGAAATCAGTTCGCTCTAGTAAGGCCTCGTACTTGAACGGTACATATCCCCCTTTAAATATCAACAAGGCTTAATTTATTTATTTTCAATCCAATCGAAGTACATTATGTAAAATCATCTAGAAGGCAGAGTTAAGTTCTTATAGTGTTTGCAAGACGGATTTTCGAAAATCATTTTCAAGTGCATAATTTAAGTGTTTGTTCCTTTGGTCCTGTAGTAGTTTGAGTTCAGTGGAATTCGCTGAATATGCGATTCAGTGGAAACGAGTATGTCCAGTGGAAGCACCTAGATTCCAGATATACAGCAAAACAGCTAAAATCCGAGAGCCAGACCGAGGAGCAGAAGCATTGCTCCTCTCTCGGTGGGTCGTTGGCATAGTGGATATAAAATTATTGCCGCATAGAGTGCTGGTGTCATCGTCATCTCTAACATTATCCTCATTCATTGTGTCCTGTGGAGCAGCTTTAGTAGTGCGTGCGTGCGGTCCGGTTCTTAACTCGCTGAAACGACACATATCACCAACAACCTAACCATACACGTACGACACGGCATAAGCAGCACAGTCGTATCTCTCTATTTAAGTGAACGAAATTTTCAATTGATCGGTTGGTGTTCTCATAAACCTGTTCCATACCATACAGGATTTACCTGTCATGTCTCCTTATGCATACATATCCGTATCAAATACACCTGTGGTTGTGCGACTATTGTATTGAATAAACGACAAAACAACAAGAAAAATATTGGTATACAATTATTGTTGATTTTATTGTAAACGCACTTGTGGATGAACGTTTATCGTTATTTGTTTAAGTTTATCATTAATTATTAAAACGGTAAATAAGCAGTGAATAAAAAATATTTGTCTTGCCTTATAAACACAAAAATAAAATGGAGAAGCAAGTTGAAATGCGAAAGAACGAGTGAAAAGGATTACAGTGCATACTTTGCAGTGTTAGTAAATAACGATAACAAACAGTGAAGCAGGAGCCAAGAAAACAAATTGGATATTGGATACAAAATAAATTTATGGTGAGTGGGTGGTTTAGTTATGACTACCACGTAAAATACGCTGGATTTGACACTAACGATTAAATATGTATGCTAATAACGCCCCTTTTGTGGATGGTATTGTCATAGTAAGACATTAGCACCGTTCCCTTTTCGGATTAACATAAAAATATGAATCTTAACTTTTTTAACATCGAATATTTTAATCCGGATTATGGACAAATCTTATTAGATTTCATTTAAAAACAAGAAACTTTTTTTTTTAAAACTTGATTAATCTACAAACGAACCACGTGCTCATTTGCAAAATTGCCTGACATTGACACATTAAAAACAGTTGGGCCATTTAGGATATAGTATTTCTCAGCATATCAACGTCCTAATGTAGTTGACACTTGGTGAACTTTGACATCAAGGGAGGATTATTTCTGATTTTTTTTTTTAAAAAAATTAATGTAACACTGACACTTTGAAATTGTGGTATTTTTTTATCTTTTTAATTTATGGCCCCTTAAAAATGTTTTAAAACATTTAATTTTCATTTCTGTTTGCCTCTTGAAATTCAATGTAGCTGTTGTTTTGTCCGATTCTCTTGAAAAACTATCGCAAACCACGGATATAAGAAACGTGTAAAATGCAAAAACATCTTTTCTTACATCCGAGTTGTTCTTATATGCGAAGCACTTATATATATATATTATATATACATTAAGGACTTGACAACTTCTTTTTTAAATAATATGCAAACTACTTGAGATATCTCAAACAAATTTTTATTGGCTTAAATTAGGTACTATCAAAACATTTATGAATGAACTTCGTTCATATGTCCACCACGGGAACGTATGCAGCTGTCGATACGTCGGACCCAATTTTCATTGAGTCGGCCGCACATTTCGACCGATACGTATTTCTCGTTCAATATTGACTCTGAGCTCCTCTAACGTCGCCGGCTTGTTGGCATAGACCAATAATTTCATGTAGCCCCATAAAAAAAAGTCTAGAGGCGTTAAATCACACGATCTCGGCGGCCAGTAGACGGGTCCGTTTCTCGAGATAACACGTTCACCGAACTGAGACTTCAATAGCTCGATTGTTGCACCCACTGTGTGGCTTGTGGCACCGTCTTGTTGGAACCACATATCATTGATGTCCAATTCATGCAATTGCTTAAAGAAATAACGTTCCACCATGTTTTTGTAGCGAATACCATTTACCGTAACGTGACGGTCATTTTCATCGACGAAAAAAAACGGCCCAATAACGCCACCGTCATGAAAACCGCACCAAACAGTGACTTTTTGCGGATGAAGTGCTGTTTCATGAAGCACACGAGGGTTCGCATCGCACCTGTCCAGTGACGCATATTTATTACGATGCCGTTTAACCAAAAATGCGCTTCATCGCCGAAGATGATTTTGCGATGAAATTCTTCATTTGCTTCCATCATGTCCAGAGCCCAATTCGAGAATGTACGTCGCTTAATATGATCAAGTAGTTCTTGCGTCAGCTTGATCTTGTAACGGTGTAGGCCAAGATCCTTACGCGAAATTTGCCATAATGTGGTCTGGGAGAGACCCAATTCTTGAGAACGCCATAAAATTGACTGATTTGGCTGGTTTGCGATACACGCCTCTACGGCAGCAATATTCTCCACACTTCGGGCCAAACGTTGTCTCACTGACACGGCAACATCAACCAGAGAATATTCTGACTGAATTTTTTCACTAGACTATGAATTGCTTGTCTACTGGGACGAGAATTACGGCCGAAAATTGGCGTTAACGCTCTTAACGTTGCGACCACCGACTCGGAATTTCGATAGTAAATTTTAATTATTTGTAAACTTTGTTCCTTAGTGCACTTTACCACGATGAAAATGTTGATTTTGCGGAATGTTTTGACATTGACAGTTCGGTAATCGGTTTAAGGGTGCATTCACACTGATAATATGAAGTTGTCAAGTCACTAATGAAAGACCCTTTATAAAAAACAATGTGTTTGTGTTTTAACATATTCGTTTCATGTAAGCGATTTCTTCTTATATGAGTGTTTCTTATATCTGTGATGGACTGTACCTAGTCCCTTTAATTTTTGGTTAATATTGGAACATTTATTACAATTTATGAACTTGGAACATGGAGCAAAATGTTCGTAAACCTGCAAACTGGAATAAATGATGAATGTATATTACCAATCCTGTGCACTGAATATACTCGTCGGTAGGACGATAGCAATGAACGCTATCGCCTTTAGTTTGCTTCATGTAAGACAATCACTCTCGTCTCTTATCTTTAACCGCTATACCTACTAAAGCAAAATATTTTATTGGCTAGTCCACACAGTAAAACGTCGCCACCTGCAAATTAATCATTGTAAACGAACCGATCAATTCTACTTAAGCTTTTCAAACTGTCGTCGTATATAAGGCGTACTTTTCTTTTGTAATCTACTCGTATCTTCTTATTTTCCTTTACGGCGAGGTTATGTGCTGGATTAGAGCTGTCGCAACAATCCCGATTTGCTGCCTCGCTACTGGTCCGCCTGTGAGGTTCACCGTTTCGACCCTAATAAACATCGGTAGGCCTCCCGGTTTCAGATCACTTCTTTAGTGACGCCAATCGAATATTGATGCTATCGCATTTGTGTGATCCTTGAGTTTTAAGGCAGGACACTCTTTTTTACCGTTTCAACATGTGTATGATCCGGTAATTGATTTTTGTTTCAGCGTCGTTTCACGACGCCGGCGATTTCTAGTCGTGTCAACCCACGGAAATGCAGGCACACTAGCGGAGAATTTCAAGATGTCAAATGTTGAACCTGGACCTGAATGTTAAAATATTCTCTGGTAATATGTGTGTAGGTACATTTACTCGTATATAATATGTAGCTTGATAGTCTTGAAAACTCATGCGAAAAATACAACGAAGCCTATTTAGAATTTATGAAATAAGCATTCCAAACTACCGATAGCAATAACTATCGTTAAAACAAATTTTTTTTTTTTGATTTTGAAGTTTATTTGGCTCAAGGGCCATTAAAATACAAATATTAACTTTCTTCCTCGGTAAAACTGACCGCAGTTAACTATATTTTTCGAAAGCGATACGATTGACCGCAAACTAAAATCTCTTATCACAAAATCGAGCACTTTTTAAATAAATACCTAATAAAGAAATCTCGCACTATTAAATCTCGCTAGTCAAGATAAATCTCGCAAAAATCTTGCTTTTAAAGATCATTTTCCAAACACCGTTTGATGCAAAAAGTAACCTGACGTCCATTGTAATACCAGGCAGAAATCTATATTTAAATTGTGGCCACACAAAAATGTGTTCAAACGAGAAAATGTATCTGTGTCTCTGCATTTCATTTTATTGGCCCGTATTAGGTGGAGATTAAATTTGCTGTTCTTTTCAATGATTTACAAAAGAACATTTTAAAGAACGGAAGCGAAAAGGATATTGGGGTGGCATTGGTGCGATCATAATTGGTGCGACATAATTGCCGAAAAATTTGACATAATGGAATATTTCAAGAGAACAAGTGCATTGCATGATTCGCGACGAAGGCTCCAACATGAAAAGAGCTATGCAATTAGCATCATTAAATGACTTGGATTGTACAGTTCACAAGATGCAGCTTGCTATTCGACGTTGTTTACAGTCACAGGAAAACATAAAAGACATCAAACAAAAATGTAAGAAAATTTCGACTCATTTTAACCATTCAACAATTGCTCAAAAACAACTGCATAAAGTTCAGGACAGACTAAATCAACCGCATCTCAAAGTGTTCCAAGACTGTGTAACGCGATGGAACAGTACATTTTACATGTTTGACCGATTTTTAAGGGTAAAAGATGCGTTAAGTCTTTACATTAACGACAGTAATATGGATCCAATTTTGCCGGAAGAGTGGAAAATCATAGAATGCTGTGTTGAGCTATTAAGACCATTTGAAGAAGCGACTCGGGAATTAAGCAGCTCTCAGACCCTAATATCATCTGTGATTCCATTAATTCAAATGCTTACAAAAAAACTGAATGACCATTTGGCTAGATTGCAGGATTCTGATCCGATTTGGCTGGCAGTCACGACTCTTAAGATTGAAGTTTCGGCCAAATTTGCTGCTTTGGAGGAGAACAATTTGTTTGCCATATCCACCTACTTAGACCCTCGCTTTAAGCACAAATTTTTCAAACCAATGTCCGAAGAAAAAATAAAAGACGAAATTTGGAAAAATATTGATAAAGAAGTTACAGGTTCTCCGAGTCCGAATTCCAAAAAATCTAAAAGCATGAGAATGAAAGATTCCGTTGAAAAAACTACGGAAACAGACACGGAGCAAGCAGGGACGTCCGGTACGGCTAGTAAGCCATGCTTAAAAAGCGATCTGGCATTGATGCTGGATTCTTCAAGTGAAGATGAAAGCCAAGTCGTCGAAACATCGGACAATATTAGCCCCGGTAATATTCTAAAGAAGGAATTGCTCTTGTATCGCAACAAAAAAAGGATAAATGTTTCTGAAAATCCTCTTAACTGGTGGAGCGTTAATCGCGGTGAGTTTAAAATGCTATCTGCTATAGCACGTAGATATTTATCGCCTCCACCAGCCAGTGTCCCGAGTGAGCAATTATTTAGTGGCGCGGGACTAATATATAAACCTCTGCGAAACAGGTTGGAAGCTGAAAAGGCCGCGACGTTACTATTCATAAAATATAATGCACCAATTTTTAAATTTCAGTATTAAGCATTTGAATATTAAATAAATAAAATTAAAAACTACCATATTTATCATTTATTTATGTACCTTATTATCTATCTCTTTAAAAAAAAACAATCTTTAATTTTAATACGCATCCGCATCCGCGGATGTGAGCTTTAAAATATTCGCATCCGCTTCCGCATCCACGGATGTCAAAAATTCTGCATCTGCAACATCCCTGGTGCGATGGTAGTGTATTCACTAAATGATTGGCAGGTCGTGCGTTCGAATCCCGGCCAGGGCCATGGTTTTTAAATTGAATACTCACGTAAATACAGATCTCCTTAAGCAATTTAGGCACCACCCGTGGAGAAAAAACTCTACAAGAGCACCAAACTTCTTTCCTATCCTGCTATTCTGTACCACCTAAAATCATGCAATGCAATACTTCATTGCTGGGTGCTGCTTACTGTTCAACAAAAAATGCCTGCGCTATGTTCCAACACTATAAAACACTATAAGGGTCTGTACAAATACAGAAAAATAAAAATCCCTTTAGCGTAAGTTAATTATAAAAAGAAAAAAAAATATATCACTGCAGTGCCCCCAGATAAACAGCGTTTGTCGTAAAAGGTGAGAAATCACATCTGTGCAATTTCAGCATTCAAGTAAGTCACTTTTAACATCTTGCAACTGTCCCGCATATGTGCATGCAAATCCACTCCGGCGTCGCGAGTCGTAGTTTTTTGTTAAGCGCCACAGATTTGCCAACTTCAGTCATCGTACAAAACGCTCCGTACCATCCCGAATTGTACAAGACGGTGAAGGAAGGAAAAGTGCATCACTTATTCTTTGCTGACAATGAAGCCATCATAAGTGAGGGTCAAACGTCCCTGTAACAAGCACTTGATGTATAGATGGATATTCCAGCGGGGAATTTGTATCGTGTTAGGCCGAACAAGACAGAATACCAGTGCTATGAATGGAAAATGAACCCCAAGTGAGAACAATTCAATTATCTGGGATCTTTGATCAAAAGCGTAACAAGATGTGACGGCAAATTAATCATCGCGTAAACGTATATATAGTGGGGGCAGTGGCACAGTGGTTAGTGTGTTGGACTGCTAATTTAAAGGTCTCAGATCCAAATCCCGCCGTGACCAAGCAACATCTAGAGTTTTCCCACTGCCCCACCTCTTGCGAACTTTTGGCAAACATCCAAGAGTATCAATTGTCATGAGAAGCTTCTGAAACTTGCCGTTGGGATTCGGCTTAAAATTGTAGGTCCCTTCCACTTCGCACAAGTAAATGGTTGGAGAAGCTAGGTTTTAGGCCCTGTATGGGCTGTTAATGTCTTATATTTTATTTAAACGTAAAGCCCAGTATCCTGCTCGCGCTAAAATTTAGCAGCAGTAATTCTCTCCACAGCGCAGATAAATGGTTGCTAAATTTGTGACACATTAAATAGGTGGAGAAAAACCATATGTTCTTGACAAATGTCAGTAAATATTTATATGTAAAATTTTTGATTAAAAGAAAAGGAAATATGAAAAAGTACAATGAATAACCAAAACATTGAAGATGTAATAATAAGCGGATTATTATGACAGTACTGGATGCTTAGTCAGAAAAACCGTCGCGGAATCCGCATTATGTAAATGTATACTTCCATCGAATGCAGAAAGACAAAGCAATGACGGGAAATGCACTAGAAATAAAATTAAAGAGTTTGTAAACTCGCCTATTGGATCTATTCCATTGCAGCAGAAAGCTGCATTTTTTGAATAAAAAAACAATGTCTAAAATGTTTGGATCTATTTATTTTTTTAATTTCCGCAGCTCTACCAATGCCTGCTGGTGAAACGAAACGCTTGACTCCTGAAAAACTTCTTCTGGGAGCTGCTTCAATATCCTGTCTAGGTTGGCAAAAAGGCTAAAATTAGTTAGCACTAGCTGGGTGGTTAAATTCTCCTCTTTCCGGAGTTGCACCAGTTTTGTGACACTTTGCGTCAGTAACGCAGCGTTATCCAGCATTGGATCCCTACGCTGCTTTCCTTTGCCCTTAAATGAAACATACATTGTAGAAGTAAAAATAAGTTACATTTCAGTAATACTTACATAAGTATAGCTGGACGATGGTGTATCGAAATTTGACGCAGGCGATTTGTTCCGTTCGTCAATCTTATCGCTTGAGAATGTGCTATATAATAATGAATAAATTTATTAATTTATATTTTAGTGGTGAACAATGCTTACATCAACATACCTTCACTTTGACGATGCTGGGGTAAGAAATGAAAAGCATTCGGAATACTCCCAGCTGACACTGCTTTCGCCATCCAGAATATGCTTGTCATCGACATTCTCGAAGTCATCCGTAGTGCTTCCGGACTTTTCCTCTTCCTGTTTGAGGTGTGATACCTCCGGCTGTCTTTGAGGGATTTCCACGTCGACCAGCACTCATCAACTGTGAATATTTGTAAATAAGAAAGATTAAAAAGATTTATAAGACAACTAAACGAAAAATGCAAACATAATCTTCAAATAAAATTATAATTTTGAAACTACAGTAGATTCTAATGTGTCACATAAAAACACATTATCCATGGTATTGCCCCGATACTCGCGATAGTTTATTTATTTTGATTTCGAAAGTAAAAAGAGTAACTCATGCATTTGGTACTTCAAAATTTAAAAACGTAAGTTGAAACGAGTTTGTTACTACAAAATTTCAAAATAAAAAGATAAATGCAAAACAATGTACACCATTGCGTAGAGCACAGTGCGACTTATTCAGGGATACTAAATACTTAGTGATAGCATACAAGGTTTTCCTAAGGCAGGTGCGAAAGTCTAGCTTTTCCTATTAAATGCACTACGTTAATAAAAGAAGCAACATTTTCGCACCTGCCTTTAGAAAACCGTGTATGCTATCACTAAGTATTTAGTATCCCTGAATAAGTCGCACTGTGCTCTACGCAATGGTGTACATTGTTTTGCATTTATCTTTTTATTTTGAAATTTTGTAGTTACAAACTCGTTTCAACGTCAGTGTTATGTACAAAGTAAAAATGATCACTTTCAAAAGCATTTATTGCTAACATTTTTTAAAATGGAAACTTATTAAAACGCAAAACAGAGTTATCACTACCTTCTTATTTTGCATCATCAAAAACAATGCAATTGGGTGCATATAAACTCACCTGTTTTCTCCATTTCTCTTGCGATTATCCGCCAGTCGGAGTTGACTGCTTCGATGTTGCAATGTCTTTTGTCAGCCAAATCCCATACCGCTGGCCGTTCCTCCACAAGCCCGACTAGCTTCTTTTTCTCGGCGCAAGAGAATGGTGTTTTTGATTTCCTTTTAATTATTTTTTTTCTGTTTAATTCATCACAAAACTCATTTTCATCCATTTTCACAGATCGCAGATTCACAGCACAAACCACAAGCACAAACTTTTTAACGAGAACTGTCAGAATTTATCTCCGATTTAATGTACCAGGCAATTCTTTCGCGAGCTAAATAAGTGGATACCTGTCATTCGCCGAGCAGACATTTTGTGTGGCCCATCTATGTGAAGTTAAGAATTTAGCAGGCGAACAGGATACTGCTTTGCTAAATGCGTTCGCTAAATTTTATCTTTGTAGACATTTTTGTATGGGAGATAAATTTTAGCGCGAGCAGGATACTGGGCTTATAGGGTGAATGAAGTGGCGGAAAAACTCGGGGATCTTCTTTGACTGCGAAATGCTCCTTAGCTGGAAGAAATTCTCTACATCACAATTGTACTCTCAGCGCTCACATACTCTTCACAATGTTGAACAGCATACAAAAAGTATGACGCAAATTAACGGCAGCTGAGATGAGGACCCCATTTCGCACCTCTTTAAGCTCTCACTATCTCAACTGTGAGAAGATCGAAAAACTTCCAGAGCTGGCACGCCTCCAAAGGGCTCTGTCACAGGATCAAGAAAAAAGCATGGGATTGTTAATCAAATCAGATGGTTCAAACACACGCGACCGGGAAGAAACGCTGAAAACTTTGCTTCAGGCTCACTTCCCAGGGTCTCACACTATGGTCATTACAGATGACCATATAGCGGAGGTCTCAATTCCAAGAAACCTCAGCAGAATTAATAGTTCATCCGGAACACTTTTTACTCCGGATAAGGTTAAATGGGCAATTAACTCATTTAAACCATTCAAGGCATCAGGAACAGACGGTATTTTTCCAGCCCTCATTCAAAATGGAATAGAATTTGTATTACCATCCATGATTGCCTTATTTAGGTTCAGCTTCAACTAGGGGTATATACCAGTTATCTCGAGGGAGGTAAACGTAGTATTTATACCCAAACCGGGAAACAAGCCGAGCGAATTACCTAAATCATATCGTCCGATAAGCCTGACATCGTTTTTTCTGAAAACAATGGAAAGGATTATTGACATCCACATTAGAGAATGCATATCAAAAAGCATGCCTCGGCACCCTCACCAATATGCGTACCAAAAGGGTAAATCCACGGAAGGCGCTCTGTTAAGACTAACTATCAGTAACAGCCGTAAGGGACTGCCCACAAGGGGGAGTACTTTAACCCCTTTTGTGGTCATTGGTCATCGATGACCTGCTACACAAGATGAGCAATTTGGGCTACACTACAATTGGGTACGCCGATGATATTGTCATCTTAGTCAGGGGCAAAGACTCAATTGGAGTTACATCAAAAATGAAAAATGCTCTAAAGATAGCCATAGACTGGTGCATTAAGGAAAATCTTTCCATAAATCCCAGTAAAGCCGTCATCGTTCCTTTCACTAAAAGGAGTAAATTAGACCTATTCCGACGAAGTCAAGTATCTTGTAGTAATCCTGGACAAGAGATTTAACTGGAACTCTCACATAAACAACAAAATCCCTAAAGCTAATAGAGCTTTATGGGCCTGTCGTCGCACATATGCCAGAACCTGGCGAATCTCTCCAAAGATCGTCCACTGGATCTACACAGTGATGATAAGACCCATTATAACATCCATTATAACATACGCCTCCATAGTATGGTGGACAAAATCCACACAATAGGTCGCAATAGAGAAGCTCAAAAAGGTACAACGGCTTGTGTGCCTTGGTATCTCCGGAGCCATGCGAACCTGTCCAACAGCTGCCATAGAGGCAATAACAGGAATTCCACCTCCTCACATATATATCCAAAAAGTGGCGATCCGCAGTGCAATAAGTCTAATACAGTTAAACGAGAAAAGTCGTAATGATCATCCGGAACTAAAGACCCTTCTCGATGAACTGCCAGAACTTAACATGAACTGCGCGGTCACAGACCGCATTCAAAAAACACTATGCTTCAACAAACGGTTCTCCACGGAGATACCCAAGAGAGAAGAATGGGTTAGTAATAACCCACCATGCAGCCACAACGGCATAAAGTGGTATACGGATGGTTCTAAAATGGAAACGGGGGTAGGAGCGGGAATATACGGACCACATAAACGCTTTACGATACCCATTCAAGAATGCGCCAGCCGCATTATTTTATCTGGCATAAAAGGTGCAACCATCCATATTTTCACGGATAGTCAAGCAGCTATAAACGCCCTTAGCTCGTATACCATTGACTCCAAATCAGTCATGTACTGCTTCAATACCCTACAAACACTCGGAATAAGAAACAAGACCAAATTATGGTGGGTTCCGGGTCATGTCGGGGTAGAAGGTAACGAAAAGGCCGACGAACTGGCCAGAAAAGGTTCAGAAACACCTTTCATAGGTCCCGAACCTTTCTGCTGCACTCTTAGATCAGCAGCAACGGCAGCAATTAAAAGCTGGGAACATAGAAAATGTATCTATCTTTGGAAAAGCATCCCAGGTCTAAGACAGGTCAAACGAGCCATTCGGCCCTTCAATCAAAATGCCAGCAAATGTCTAAACCTAAGCAGGCATGATATCAAAAACCTAGTAGGTTACCTTACTGGTCACCATGGTTCAAGATATCATCTACATAAAAACATAGGGGCGGGCTACAGTCCGCTTGGGCGAACTGTTGGATACCCTATTCATATTCCTATCCCTAATAAGTGGGCGTGACAAAAATTTAAAGGATTTTATCGAAAAAACTAAGCTTTTGTAAATAAAAACGCTCCCTAGCTCAAACTTTGGTTTTCAATAAAATTGTTTTATTTAGTTGTGGGCGTGTCAGTAGGCGAATTTAAAAAAAAAATTTAAGCATGAGCATAAAGGGCACCTAGAGAGTATATACTATAAATTTCAGCTCCCTAGCTCAAACTTTGGACTTTCAAAAATAAAAATAAAAATAATTGTGGGCGTGTCAGTAGGCGGATTTTGAAAATATTTACACATGAGCATAAAGAGCCCCTAGAGAGTATATATTATAAATTTCAGCTCCCTACCTCAAATTTTGGTTTTTCAATAAAATTGTTTTATTTAATTGTGGGCGTGTCAGTGGGCGGATTTTGAAAATTTTATGTCCCAATCAGTTTTATGGGCCATAGATCATATATAAAAAATTTCAGCTCTCTAGCTCAAAATTCGATTTTTTCCAAAATTTTGTTTTTTTGAGTTTGTGGGTGTGTCTGTGGGCGGATTTCAAAAATTCTTAAACTTGATTATTTCGGGACCCTAGAGAGTATATGGTTAAAATTTCAGCTCTCTAGGTCCAGTTTAAAGGCCTAATTTTTGCCGACGGACGGACGGACGGACGGACGGACGGACGGACATGGCTAGATCGACATTACTATCGATGCTGATCATAAATATAGTAATTTTTAGGGGTCTACGGGCAATATTAAGGTATGTTACAAACTATGCGTCAAAATTAATATACCCCTAGAATAGGGTATAATGAGTGCCGACTTTGTCTTGAAGAGGACGAGTCAGCTGAACACATTTTATGTGAATGTCCAGCCCTTAATGGAATTAGAAAGCAGATCTTTTTCAGGGAGCAAATGAGCCCCGAGGACATAAAGAATTCTTCAACTGGTAAAATTGTCCGCTTTACACGGAAAGTGGAAATTCTACTAGTTTAAACTTTTCTGGCCCATACGGTTCAAAAGATCGTGTAGGTCGAAGTACCCCCCCTTATAAATCGCCTTGGCGAACCAGAATTTAAAAAAAAAAAAAAAAAAAAAATCTCAAGACGACTCTCCTCAGATATGGAAGTCCTCCTTCATAACGCCGATTCATAAAAAGGGATTAAAAAGTGAAGTTACTAATTATCACCCGATAGCCAAACTTTCGCATTTTTCAAACACATATCTTCATCATAAGACTCCTGCTTGCTTCAACAAGATCTAGATAGTTTTTCTATTTGGTGTCTCAAAAACTGCCTAGAGCTTAATGTTGCGAAATGCCAATCCATAACCTTATCACGTAAATACAACAAGTCCCCTCCCCGTCTTTACCTTCTTAATGATCAACCTATACCTATCGTGCAGTCTCTTCGTGACTTTGGCATATTGTACGACCGCGAGCTTAATTTCCGTTCGCACATTGACGAGATAATTCGTAAAGCCAATTCATCCCTTGGGTTCATTAAACGGTGGTAAAAGGAATTCTCTGATCCATACGTGACCAGATCTCTCTACATTACTTTTGTCCGCCCCCTCCTCGAATACGGCAGCCAAACGTGGTCACCCATTCAGCAAGCTCATGTAACCAGAATCGAAAACATACAACGACATTTTCTTCGATTTGCCCTCCGCGGACTTTCTTGGAACGATCCCCTAATTCTGCCTCCCTATCTAGACCGCCTCAAACTCATTGACTTGAATAGCCTTGAAGACCGCAGGGATGCAGCAGACATTCTCTTCATTCACCGCCTCCTCTCAGGCTCTATCGATTGCCCGTCCCTTCACAACTCCATCTCCTTTAATACTAACCCTCGTAATTTAAGACATCCCCGTCTCTTCTATCTACCAACCCACCGCACGTTCTATGGCTCCAACGAACCAATTTCCCGTATGCTACGGAAGGTAAATTCAAACATTTCCGTTTTTGATTTCAACCGCAGCACTCGCTCCATTAAACTTAGCCTCCTTCTCCATAAACCCTAACTTTATCTCTAGCTTGTAAGTATTAGTTTTTAAGTCTAGCTATAAGTCTTAGTTTTGTTTTAAGACATATTATAGCTTGTGTTAAGCTGAATAAATGGGGGCGCATACCCCCACCAAAATCATGACAGCCGGTTTAACAAAGCTTAATCGAATAAGAAGGGCCAAGATCCAAAAAAGCCTTACGTCAAAGGACCTATCTTAAAGAAAATGGAGCGGGACTGGCTCAGTTGGTACTGTCATGTTCAAAAGACAGATCCTACGAACCCAGTCAAAAACGTTCATATACAAACGCAATAGAGAGGCAGACCTAAAATCTCCTGGATCAAATAAATGCAAAACACCAGCATGCCTTAGTGACGAAGCGATTCGAAATCTGGAGGCCTGTTGATACTTTTTGAGGTAAAACCAAACCGCTGAACCCCGCAGGCGTGCAGTGAAGTGGGAGGGTTATGATCTCCATAATCCGGATCTTAGCCTCGTCGTTAAAGAAGAAGTAAGGTAATCTAATACAATAATTCTGATTTCATAAAGCATTAAAAATATGTTAAAGACGAAACAACTGTCGGTATGCTGTATGAATGCTTATAGACCAAACGGGTGTATCGTAAAATCAAGAATTATATTTACATAATTCATGAATCATTTGTTCGGTTTTTATGACAAATAAACTCAAATCTGAGAAATGTGACTGCCATTTATTGCTTTTTCATGTGTGAGCGCATTTAAAAGATACAAATGATTCCAAGTTTTCACACAGTGTTCCGGCGCAAAAGCCAAACGTCTGTACTTTGTCTTAACATTAATGCAGTGAATACAATGCGTAACGTTCTAGGATTTGGGAAAATTCTAAGATTCATACGAGTGACTAGTGCGAAAAACTACTATTTAGTACATTATATCTTCATCGTTCAATGGAAACTCGCTAAGTCCTTTTTTTCAAAAACGAGATAAATTCACCATTTAGAAAATGAACTCTGCAATAGTATCTACGGGCGGGTCAATAAGTCCGTGACTTTTGGAATAAAACACAGATTTTTTGATAAAATTTTTTTTTTATTTTTCAACGTAGTCTCTCTTGAGCTCTATAAACTTTGTCCAACGCTTCTCCAATTTTGTTATCCCTTCCAAAAAAAATGATTTGTCGAGGTCCTCAAAATCGGCCTGTATTTGCGAGATGACTTCATCATTGGAGTCAAATCTTTTTCCACCAAGCCATTTCTTCAGGTTTGGGAACAAGAAGTAGTCGCTCGGAGCCAAATCTGGAGAATAGGGTGGATGAGGGAGCAATTCATAGCCCAATTCATGGTTTTTTGCCATGGCAACTGCACATGTGTGCACCCTTGCATTGTCTTGGTGGAAAAGAACTTTTTTCTTGGCCAAATGAGGTCGGTTTTTTTTCAAATTGTCATTGAATCGGTCCAATAAGTTGGCATAATATTCCCCATTGATTGTTCTTCCCTTTTGAAGGTAGTCAATGTGGATTATCCCGCGTGCATCCCAAAAAACAGTCGCCATAACTTTATTGGCTGACAAACCCACCTTGGCCTTCTTTGGCGCCGATTCACCCTTAGAAACCCACTGTTTTGACTGTTGTTTGGTCTCTGGTGTGTTGTGATGGATCCATGTTTCGTCCACGGTTACAAAACGGCGCAAAAACTCCTCCATATTGCGATTAAACAACGCCAAACCTTCCTGTGAAGTTGTTACACGATTGCGTTTGTGGTCGACTGTGAGCAAACGCGGCACCCATCTTGCGGAAAGCTTTCTCATGCCCAAGTGATCATTCAAAATTGAAACCACTGAGCCATGCGAGATCCCTACGGCTTCCACAATCTCTCGCACTTTCAATCTTCGGTCGGCCAACACCATATCGTGAATTTTTTCGATTGTTTCGGGTGTAGAGACCTCAACTGGGCGTCCAGGACGTTCGGCATCTTCAGTGCTTGTACGGCCACAACGAAATTCAGTAAACCACTTTTTTACCATTGAAATCGATGGTGCAGAGTCCCCATAGTATTTTTCAAGCTTAGCCTTGGTCTCGGTAATGGTTTTTTTTTCGCAAGAAATAATGCTTACTAAGCACACGAAATTCACTTTTTTCCATTTTCTCCTCAAATTAGTGAGTAGTCTGATAAAAATAGCTGTCAAACACAAACTAACTGACGCAGCAAGTTTAAATTTTGACAGGAGTCAACTGACAGATGCCTGTTGACAGGAGCAGTGTTGCCGTTTCAGTAAAGAGGTCAGAAATTCAAAAAGTCACGGACTTATTGACCCGCCCTCGTATATACGAGTAATATGCATATTTATTTTTTTTAGGAACACTTCCTTTTTGTATACTTTTTTGAATTTCAAACAAACCGAACATTTGATACTAACACCAACGCTATTTTTTGCAACGTAAAAAAACATAGGGAAGGCTACAGTCCGGTTGGGCGAATTGTTGGATACCCTATTCCTATTCCTTTCCCCCATAAAGTGGGCGTGGCAAAAATCTAAGTATGGGCGAATTGTTAAGAAGGATCTACATATTCTGTAATCACAACATTCAAAGAAAAGTAAGGATTTTGTTAAAAAAAGGCCTCTGAAAAGTGGGCATGGAAGAAAAGTTTATACAGGGTGGGTCAAAAGTGACTTCCTAATTTAAAGTAATAATAACGTTTATAGATATAATTTTTTATTAATAATTTATTTTATATATATTAATACTTTATATATATTATTATAGAATTTTTTTTCGGCTAAGTATGGAATATAAAGTCGCTCAAATGAGCACCAGCTTCATGCTCACAGAGACGGACTCTTTCTAGATCGTTTTCCATTATACTTCGTAGGACATCTGGGCTCAGCGACTGTATTTCAGCACGAATGTTCTCCTTCAGCTGCGGTACAGTGGTGGGTTTATTTACGTACACTTTACCCTTTAAATAACCCCACAGAAAAAAGTCTGGTGCAGTCAAATCCGAAGAACGTGGAGGCCAATTCAATCCTGAATTCTTGGAAATTATTCGGTAGCCGAAAATGTCCCTTAGTAGCGCCATTATGGCGCGAGCAGTGTGGGCAGTAGCTCCATCCTGCTGAAACCACATCACAGGACTATCAGCAATCGCTGGCCTCAAAAAATGTTCGATCATAGCCCGATACCTTTCATCATTTAGGGTTACAATATTGGCTGCATTGTCTTCAGAGAGGAATGGCTCAATAATTTTTCTGAAGTTACACCACACCAGGCAGTGCACTTAAGTGAATGCAATTTCCGCGAATGGATCAACTTTGGGTTCTCATTACCCCATTTTTTTTTTTTTTTTTTTTTATTTTTTTTTTTTTTTTAAAGGAAATCCAAATCTCAGACTCGGTAACGTTCCATTGTACTACCAGGCAGAAATCCTCCTTTTGGTGTAGAGGCATGTGATTGGGTGGCGTATGTTGTTGTTCCCCATGGGGATTAAACCTGCACCGCACGGGTCACAAGCCAACACACTAACCTCTACACCGTCGCCACCCATCTCATTACCCCATACGGCAATTTTGTTTATAAATGAATCCATTTAAGTAGAAATGAGCTTCATCCCTCATTATGAGATGATGAATGAAATCATTTTGCTGCCTTGCCATTTCTTGTAAACGAACTGCGTAAACAACACGTTTTTGAGGATCTCCTGGCTTTAATTCTGGCTTAAAATAGGATTTTGTATGGAAACAGCTGCAATTCGGTTCTTAGCAATGAACTGCGGGACACACCGAGTTGGCCTTCGTGTCGATGTTTCTGGACTCTCCACAACACTTTCAAGAATGCGGTCCACATTCGCTTCGATTCGGGCACTACGATGTCTTCAAGCTCGAGGAAAATCAACTACAGTTCCTTGTTGATGAAATCTTGCCACCAGTGCATCATGTGCGCAGAGGGTTGGTTTCGAACATTAAAATGACACCGATAAGCTCTTTGGGTTAAAATAATCGAGTGAATATTTTTAAAATAAAATTCAATTAGTTTTGTCCTCTCTAAAGCGCTGTAGTTCATTTTAGTAAATTTCCCAAGTTTATTTTATAAGTACCTCTTAAAAAAGATAAGAACAAAAATTAAAAACAAACGAGTTATGATTTTTTCAAATTAGAAAGTCACTTTTGGCCCACCCTGTATAACGAGAATTGTTCAGAAAGACTTTATCTACATACTTTGCGAATTATTTCTTCAGTAAAATGGTTTTTTTTAATAGTGGGCGTGTCAGTGAGCATAAAGTATAGAAAGTATATATTCCAAATTTCAGCGTCCTATCTCAAACTTTGAGTTTTTTTAAATTGCGGGCGTGTAGCGGTCGGAATTTTAAAATCTTAACTTACGGTATAATCCTAATTTCAGCTTCCTATCTTCAAATTTCATATTTTTCAATAATTTTTGAGATTGTGAGCGTTTCAGTGTGAGGATTTAAAAAATTCTAATATTTGATTATTTCAAAACCTAAAAAAGTAGAGGCGGGAGATCTGACGGACTGGTAGTACAATGGAACGTTACTTGTATACCCTTAGAAAGGGTAGAAAGACTCGAAAACTACGAAAGTAAGTCCAGACACAAAAATGTCATAGAAGCTTTATGCTTTTCCCTAATCCCTGCTGACATATTACATAAATGAAGCAAAGAACTATATTAAGCTCACTCCTCTTCTGAATACAAAATGACACATAGCAAAAAAAAGCACCCCACCCTTGCATAGCTGAATTTCCTTAAAAATTCATTGCTAACCCGCACTCGCAAAAAAATACATCAAGAGAAAATAAAACTTCAAAAGTTTTAGTCAAGTCTCTTGGAGGAAGTATTCATTTTTAATGCCAATTTTATATTACTTTCCTGAACGATATTCTGGGTGGGTGGGCCAGATGCATGCGTAAATAGCCCAACAAGGTAGTAACCGTAAGAAAGTAAATATTTTCCCAAACTTATCCATCTTAGTCTAACAAACAATAAACTGATACTGATGGGAAATATGAGCACTGAAGAGGATTTTATAAATAAATATGTATGTACTCGTAGATATATAATAATTCATGTGATGAATGTATATGATGATACATCTATTTTTCTAATAAACTCGTGGAGCATGCATTTTGGCTTTCGCTTCAGGAGTTTAAGGCTGAAGTAGCAACGATTTTTAATGTTTACTCCGATTCTCCAAGGTAGATGAAAGAAGCATAATCCACGTCATTTTAGCGTGTCCTCTCGAAATCGCTTAAATTGATACGCAGATCGTGATGTACGTATCAGCCTTCTTAAACTACAGCCAGAGCTTCCATTAGGTAGTTGTTCCATTTTGGTGACCCACGTTTAAATTGAGATATGTCCGGTATATGTCGCGAAGACAACTGTAACTGCTTTTCTTGTTGTCTAAAAAATAAAGTGTCTTTCATTAGCGACTTGACAACTTCAAACTTTCAGTGTGAACGCACCCTTAAACCGATTGCAGAACTGTCAATGTCAAAACATTCAGTAAAATCAACAGTTTCGTTCACGAAGGAGCAACGTTTGCAAATAATTAAAATTTACTACCGAAATTTCGAGTCGGTGGTCACAGGTATGAGAGCGTTAACGCCAATTTTCGGGCATAATTCTTATCCCAGTAGACAAGCTATTCATAGTCTAGTGATAAAAATTGAGTCAGAATATTCGCTTCTTGATGTTGCCGTGCCAGTGAGACAACGTTTTGCCCCGAGATGTGGAGAATATTGCTGCCGTAGAGGCGTCCGTCGCAAACCAGCCAAATCAGTCAATTTCACTGCGTTCTCAAGAATTGGGACTCTCCCAGACCACATTATGGCGAATTTTGCGTAAGGATCTTGGCCTAGACCCTTACAAGATCGAGCTGACTCAATAACTAAAGCCACTTGATTATTAGAAGTGACGTACGTTCTCGAATTGGGCTCTGGACATGATGGAAGGAAATGAAGAATCTCATCGCGCAATCATCTTCAGCGATGAAGCACATTCCTGGTTAAACGGCTTCGTCAATAAGCAAAATATGCGTTACTGGACAGGTGGAAACCCTCATGTGCTTCATGAAACAGCACTTCATCCGCAAAAAGTCACTGTTTGGTGCGGTTTTCATGCCGATCGCGTCATTGGGCCGTTTTTTTCGTCGATGAAAATGACCGCCACGTTACGGTGAATGGTATTCGCTACAGCGGCATGTTGGAACGTTATTTTTTTCAGCAATTACATGAATTGGACATCAGTGATATGTTGTTCCAAAAAAACGGTACCGCAAGCCACACAGCGGGTGCAACTATCGAGTTATTGAAGTTTTAGTTCGGTGAACGTGTTATCTCGAGAATAGGGCCCGTCTATTGGCCACCGAGATCGTAAGATTTAACGCCTCTAGACTTTTTAATGGGGCTACATTTAATCATTGGTCTATACCAACGAGCCGGTGACGCGAGATTAGCTCAGAGCCAATATTGAATGAGAAATAGCGGCCGTATCGGTCGAAATTTTCGGCCGAGTCATCGAAAATTGGGTTCAACGTATCGACCGCTGCATACGTTCCCGTGGTGGACATATGAACGAAGTCGAATCCCATTCATAAATGTTTTGATAGTAATTCAAGCCAATAAATTTTTGGTTTTGAGATATCTCAAGTAGTTTGCAATTTATTTAAAATAGAAGATGTCAAGTCCTTAATGAAAGCCCGTTTATATAGAACCTTTTAGTTTTTAGATTAAGCAAAATTTAGAAGAAGGACAATAGGAAAAGATTATGATTTAGGGGAAGAAGAAAGAACAAAAAGAGAGGGCAAAATATATTAGCCACTAGAATGAGTGTTACACGTCGTTTACATACCATAAGTGCTCAAATAAAATAGCCAGTTGCATTCCACCCCTAGTACATTTCAACCGCAATACCCGCTGTGCAAGGAATGCGCATCAGTTTACCCTTAAGCCTGTATTCGGGCGTACAGTGAAATACAAGGAATCTTTCCTTAGCCGTACAACACGAATGTGGAATGCTCTTCCCGGTCCATTTTTCCTACACATTATGATCTGCAAACATTTAAAACCAACGTGCATCGGCATCTCTCCCTATCTTCTAACCCTAATTTCCTTAACGCCCGCGCTGTGTAGCTTGTACATTATAAGGGTTCCAAAAATCCCTTAAGTACGTGCACATTATAAAAAAAATAAAAAATACCGAGACAGACTGTATTGCTTGAACACTATGATCAAGACTGTTCCATAATCTTATACTCTGGACAGGGAAAGATCTCTCCATCACCAACCTGTTAAATATTGGTATAACAATGCCGAGATTTCCCGTAGATTTCGTGTAATTACAAAGTTCGCCTAAGTAGGGTGGACAGCCACTTCTTAGAAGTTGAAAAAGGAAAGCCAGTGCAGTCTTTTTAGATAGGTGTTAAAAGAACATCCCAGTAATATAACTTTATATGGCGAGATGTGATCGGACCTTCTTAGATTAAGCACACATCGGGTGCAATCATTGAAAGCCACCTCAACTCGACGGGCACAAATGCTATCTAGTTTCGGGCAGATACAGCGTCCATATGTGAAAATGGGTAAAAGCAGTGTTTTAAAAAGTTCAAGACGAACATCAGATGAGATGAAGTCTACCGTAATTCGTAGTGTTCGCAGACCGCCATAATCCCTCTCATTCATATGCAAAAGAAAATTTAAATGATTCGTTTGAAAGCAATATGAGTGACTCTCTCGAAAGTCCCAAAGAGCCGGGACGAGTTATTAAGTCCCACACTAAATTTGTTATTGGTAAGGCCCTTTGACTTCGCAAATGCAAGAAAATCACTATTTGATAAGCTATACTTTGTCCAAGAAAAATTGGCAGTACAGAGAAGATGGGATGTTTGTCTCTCAGTCTGGTTGCAATGACTTACATAAATCGGTCCCTCTTTAAAGCTCTCACAGGGTTGCCGTAGTGTGTATGATAATTCGCCATAACTAAGAGAGCAATTCTATTAGGGTTACCATCTTCCAATTTAAAATAAAAATATTGCGGAACGAAATAAATTAAGTTTATCTTTTTCCTTTTCTGGTAAGATAATAATAGGCGCGTTTTTTTAAGGGTATCTCCAGTAGACTAACAAAATATATAAATTTCGTAACACAAAAAAAAAATCAAAACGAAAAATATATCACTTCCAATTTATTCATTATAAATATTGTAAAACATAAAATACTAATTTCTAATATCACTACTCAACTAATCCGATGAGTAAATGATTTGTTTTGGCTTGCTACAACCCCTTTCACTTGAGCCCAAACCAATTCTTTTGGATTAAGTTTACAGTGATAAGGCGGCAAGCGAAGCACTTTATGTCCCTCATTTTGAGCCATTTCATCCACGAGGTATGTTTCATACTTGGCTTTGTAACGTTTAACGATTTCAAGGAACTCTGATTTAACCATATCATCCTCGAAACTTATCGCATTAGACCTCAACCACTTTTCTATTTCATTTTTTCTCGTGGAAGTGAATGGTGCTTTCTGGAATGATAGGAAGCATTGTCCAAAACTATGACGGAGTTGGGTTCCAGGCGTATTAAAATATCTTTTAACCATTTCTCGTACACATCAGCATTCATGTCCTCGTGGTAGTCTCCGGTTTTTCCCGAAATGAAGCATAAAAGTCCTCCATCGACGAAACCTGTAGAACTTCCTTGTTGAGCCAGGTCTCATCAGTAAAAGAAAAATTTTCTTTTCTTTTCTCCAATTTTTTTTTACTTTAAACATTTATTTATTTATAATAGACTTATGCAGTAAGATACAATATCTTATAAATTAGCATAAGCTTCAGTATAACAATGCTTTTACTTTAATAGAGAGAGTACTAAGTCAAAAAAAGAAAAGAAAAGTTACTTAATGAATAAAAAAATAATACAAAAAAACAAGCAATGTAAAATAATAAGTATTGAGCTAACGCATTTTAAAGTTAGGAGTTAATGAACATACTTGCTTTATCGAAGCGTCTCAAAATATTGTTGTAAGGCAGGGGGTAATTTGGGTGTTGTTTTTCCCTGGTAGCAGAGGTGGCACGCTTGTGGTCGCACGGCGACAGCTCGTCGGAGGGGGGATCTTTCTGCCACTAACCTACCTACAAAATAAATCGTGCCATATATTTGCATCGTTATATCGATCTGATGCATTGCCTAGATATTGTCGCCTTAAAATAGTGTATTGCCATCCTTACGGGATGACAAGATCGTAATGAAGATGAGAGAGAAATAGAAGAAAAGACAGAATGAAGGAATTTGAAGTTAGAGAGTTGATGTCAGCTGTTGGTGACACATAAGGAAGGTGATCGTTTGAATCCGAACCGAACACACAACCATGAGGCTTTCCCACCCTAATGCATGACCGAAGTCAAGTCGCCTTGACTATCATGTGCCTGTATGTAATGTATGATAGTCCCTAACAATACTCTACATAGATGCTCACACTTTAGGAACCCATTAGTTAATGCTCACGCTTATCACCCTTCATTCGCCATTAGGAATAAGTTAATCCATAGTGAAAAATCCGTTAATTTCCAAATTCATTATACAAATTTATTAAGGTAAATAAATATGTATATAAGTCATTGACGAATATTTATGACCGAGTGTCAATCACAAAGAGAAATTAAAGAGAATTTAAGAGAAATGTACATAGGTACATATATAATATGTACTGTGTGGATGATATCACAACAATAACGCAGTTGAGGTTTAATTCAATTTTGGATAATATTATAGTTAAAATCAATTTATAGAGAAGGTAGATAGCAATTTGAATCGAGTTGACTAAATTCAACATGTAGGTATATGTTGGTAGCGAATGTTTAGGTATTTCATGTAGATATAAAATTGTGATCTTAGTATAATATAAGTTAAATCAATAAATCAATTATGTGCTTTAGCAAGTACATAGTAAGTGTAAATGTGTAGGTAATATATATAGGTAGTATAGCAAATTTTTAGTTTATAAATTATGTAAATCTGTATAGCAAATTCCTAGTTTATGAATTATGTAAATATGTATAGCAAATTCTTAGTTTATGAGTTATGTAAATATGTATAGCAAATTCAAAAATGTATATATCTATTCGAGGTACTTGTTGCGAAAGGCACAAATTATCAAGAATCAAGTGGCATAATTGTACACTTGCTTTTATGTATTTTGAATTTTACGTTAAGTTTAGGTTAAGAGAAATGCGTGAATATTATCACTTAATTATTTTAGAAAAGCCAAAAGAACTTACGGTTTCACTGTTGATGTATGTTTAATTAAATTGTTTGTTTTTGATTGATGATTGATGAATGATTATGGTGATACCTTCGAAATTTGTTGACAGCAGACTCGTTGTGCGCACATCGGTTTTGAAGATCACTGAAGGTACTGTTTGGAAAAATTGAAAATTATGGTAGGAGCAATACATAAAAATCTTTTGGCGTTTCTTACCTCGATGAAATGTACACTATAACAATACCTACTGATATGTGAACATATAATATATGAAAGATTTTGTTTTTTTTTCTTTACTCCTAAAATAAGATCACTAAGTATGATGAAATGTAGGGATGACTGGAACGTGTTTTTTTTGTTGTTTGCTGTGCATATGGTCTGCACCAAAATCAGGGGAATTTTGTGTTGCTGCTCAAATGATCGCGCTTTTGCTTCATATCACATGTGGCCTGGCTATTTGAAAGGTGAGCAGGTGTTTTATTAGGTGAATGACGTGGCGGCTACGAGTTTGGGTACTCCTATGAAGACCTCTTATAGGTTACACTTCTAATAGGTTAGGTTCCTTTGGCAAGTAGGTGCACGTGGTGAAAATGAAATGCTTTTGGGTTTTGGCTTCTGCTGGTTTTAATATGTGATAATGCGATTTATCCCATTAAATTGGTAGGCACCAGTTAATTTCATTTCGCGAAATTATACTTAGCTGCCTCGTGGCTTCACAAAGGCGATGGGGTAGTGACAGTTTCACGTATCAAAATCACGTGTAAATTCGCCTACACTCTCTAGTGAAGGAAAGGTGTTACAATTTGCACACTTTGAAAGCAGGTTAATTTTACTCTTACCTCTAATTTACGTTGCATTTGGTTCATTTATGTATCTAAATGATTCGTCCGGGCTCTCTTAAATAAACTTTCGATATTAATTTTGAAGATGCTTTGCGAACAGAATCATAAGCGTGATAGGTTAAGGATGGAAATTTACACCAAATGCCTGTAGTTTAGGCTTAATTAGTTTTTGGTCACTATAAGGGGAAAATTGCTATGAATTAAAAACTTTACGATAAAACACGCCAATGATTTACCAATAAATCCTTTTGATAAATGCGCGCACTATCACTTTACTTCTCACTAGCCAAAAGAAAAAAAGACCGACCACACGGCTTACACAGACTATATACTCGTGGGTAGCCGCGAAGTAAGGTGGATAAAGTGTGGTGTAAAGTTCAAATTGAACCTGCACAGCGGCTTAGAAGGTTGGTGTATATGAGAAGCATTACCATCAGTGTTCAGAAATTGATGATAGCACGTCAAAAGGGACGTCAAAATTAATTTTGAAGGAATAGCGATGAGTAAAATTTTCAAGGCGACCGCTACATTGTCTAAGTCTTGCTTTAAACCGAGTGGTGCAGCCTAACAACCTAATATTGCGCGGAAGGGAATTCCATAACCGAATAGCATGTACATAAAAATGGCGGCTAGAAATAAGGTAAGAGTAGCGTAGTGGCACCAGGTCACAACTTCTAGCTGAGCGTGAAAATAAGAATCTGTTGTAAAGATAAGGTGGTTGTCGTGTTTGGATGATACTGTGAAGCATTTGCAAGGTCCTAAATGCAAAAAGTCGTTCAAGAGAGAAACCATATATTAGTCTGGAGTAAGAGGAAATGTGACAATATCGCCGCAGTCCGAATATGTACCTTG
The DNA here is from genome assembly GCA_949715645.1 of Portevinia maculata. Lineage (NCBI taxonomy): Eukaryota > Metazoa > Arthropoda > Insecta > Diptera > Syrphidae > Portevinia > Portevinia maculata. Next base: position 2,394,380 of record OX454526.1, on the reverse strand, counting down.
CCACACTATTGTAAACAACATTTAACTTCCTTTTATTTTCAACGTCGCAATTGCTGAAAAGTTCACACCCGAATAATAGCAGAGGAATGAGCAGTGTCTTAGCCAGTATCATCCTTGTTTTAATTGGAGTAATCCGTTGTGTGGCCCATAACATGCGTAAACCTCCGTAGACTCTACCTATGGTCATTTGTATGTGATTTGTCCAGGTAAGGGTCTTATTAAAAACTACTCCTTAGTTTCTCACTGTGTCAACAAACTCAATCGGGGTAGTATTGAGTCGTATTTGGGGGAAGTACGTTGTGTCGATAGAGCATCTGGAGATTATTAAGCATTTAGATTTGGCTGGATTTAGGCATAGTCCATTAGTTCGAGACCAGTCCAAAATCTTACTAAGATCTTCATTTACATCACAAGCACCATTTTCAATCATACCCAGAGGGCAGCTGTAACAAAGCTGTACATCATCAGCATACATATGTATAGTCGAGTTGAAACTAAGCGAGGGCAGCTCATTTATATAAATTGAAAAAGTAAGGGGCCCAAAATTGACCCTTGGGGTGACCCTTGACTTCGCTTCCATGAAATAATGTCACTTCTTTCCAACAACAGATTCTTTCGCTGACGTTTGACGAATTTAAGTCCGAGATCTTTTTGTAATATTGTATGCAAAGTTGATCTGCTTATTTTTGTTATATTTGCATTTTTTTGTACTTCCAATAAAATCTTGTCTAGCGTTGGAAGGTTCGTTTATCCATAAAAAACTGATGGACTGTCTGCCTAATGGCACATTTGGCAAAATCATCGACCTTGCTCTTGATACCGGATTTATCTTTCTTCTTTGGTGGTGAATTGTGGCCTTTGATTGCTTTTTTCCTTAAAAGCTTTTACACAGTTCGTTCCGTAACAGAAAAGATATTAGCTGCATTTCCTACGGCTTCCGATTTACTTTTAAAAAGGCCATAGAATTTTGCAGTTGCATCAACAATTTGTTGTTTCTTTTCTACACTTAAATCCTTTGAAGACTTTGTAGCCATGTTTCTCTTTATTCATATAAACAATAAAGTAAACCAATTGCTTAGATGCACTATCAGCGATTTAGATAACAACCATTGTTTCCGCCTTATAAACACAATCAGGCGATTAGAATACACAATTATATAACCACGACGCAATGTCATATACCTAAACAGATGGTAAAAAAAACTGCACTTGTGCAGCTGTACAATACAAATACAATCAAATTAAAACCGAATGGCAACACCTCACATAATAATTCGTTCTCAAAAGCTTCAAAACCGAAAGCTCTTTGACAAAATCCATAGAAAAACCTTTAATGATATGCTTCATTGTAGAGATGGTAATACTCTTCTGATGTGCTTCAGTAACACACACTGCTTATTTTGGTGGATGGTAATAGCAAGCGAACACAAGACGATCATTCCAATTCCCCATTCGGCTGTGTGGGAGGCTGGTTGTGGTGGTTGCATGCGAATTTTAGGAAAATTACAACAACAATTCCTTGGTATGACAGTGGTTTGGTTTTTATTTCAGTGGCAATTCTTGCGTTTGAGTGGCGTGAGAGTATCTACAGGCACCACTCGTAGAAAAAAAGCTCCTCCTTAAGGCCTGTACTGACAATTTTTGTTGGATGTTGGATTTGATTTGATAAGTCAATTGAGAGGGTTGTGATGTGATCCTCTTTACCTAAATCATATCTGATAAAAAGGTAAATTCTAAAATGCAAGTTGAATAAGATTGCTTCTACTTTGCCTCTTTTTGATAGGTAACCCTGCCCTAACAACAACCAGCATAACCTTTCATATTTTCGCATGAAATTCCCCTCTACTCATATCTGCATACAAGAGGTAAGAGTTGAAGGATATGTTTTAAATAATTAATTTTTAAATTATGTTAAGCGGTCTATACGTACATCAAGCTAAGTCAGGGTGCTTTACGGAAAGTTTGTAACAATGGACCGTTTTTATCAAAATTTTCATTCCATCTCCGGAGCACATGAATATTAAGTTTTATAATGCAATGTTTGCCACTTGAGTTGTGTCGTATGCAAAATACATATACAATACATACTTCTGGTTATTGTATTCATTTTGCAAATTTGCTAATTCAGGAATCTGCATTTTTCCTTGATTTTATTCATTTAATGATGCTTCTTTGGCCATCTTCTCGTTTTTGTTATGATAAAAGAAACTAAATTACGCCCACTGCGGTACACTTTGAAATAAGTATGGAGATTAGGCACTGTCCTCGAGAAAAATATGTAAACAACATGACGAATTGGTTTTATTTTTTTCTTATTATTATTAGCTGATATTAAATAAAAACCAAACGCCCATTTTATAATGACGAAGACTGGATTTGTAAACTCTTGTATTTGTGATGATTTGATAGGATCGATGGCGATACAATAAAAAGAATATCGACGGATTGTTAATGTTGAATGATTAACTACCACTCAGGAGCTACAGATTGACACACACACAATTCGTTTATGAGTTTTAATGGTTCTATGGAGCAATGATAGGAGCAACTTCTTTTACGTTTACAAAGGCTTGCTCAAGAGCGAAACGCTGTCTTATGATATTTTTTTATATTCAGACACGAATTTTGCATTAATGCAAGAAATGCGATTCAAATTATAATCGATACGAATTTTCGTTAGTGACAACCGATATAATATAAAATGTTGATTAATGATCACTTAAGGACGTAAGAAGGACATCTTTTGAAAGAACTTTGGTTGCATCCATTGCTTATCCTGCAAACTTGAAACCTTTCTAAAGGGTGTTCAAATTTGAGGTATCATTTTAAGTTTTGAATTAAAGTATTTATTTTTATTGGAAATTAATGTACAAGGTGGCGCAAAAGTCATCATCCTATCGGAAGAAGCATAATTTTTGCAAATGGCGGCAAATGTAAATTCTACTTTGATATTTGTGAAGTTAACTGATACAGAAAAAACTTAAGACACCAATTAACATAATCCAAAAGCAGAACCAAAGTTTTTCATTCATAAAAAAAATTACAGCGAAAGAACATCGGGTGACAACTTTTGCGCCACCTGACAACTTTTGCGCAACCTTGTACATTGATTCCGGTTAATAATAAAAACGAATGTCGTCCAAGTAACTCTGCTAGCTCGGCAGACTGTCAACCTTTTACCAAAATTTTGAATCACTTTTTCGCATAATGGTGGTTCAATAAGTGATATTTGCTCGATGTTGTTGTCTGTGAGGTGTTGAACAGCTGGAGGATTATCGGCATAAACGTTACTCTTCAAGAAACCGAATAAGAAAAAATCCAGTGGTGGTGGCCAATGCAAGTCTGTTCTTTGGGTAACTATGCAATTTTTAAACTTCTCTTTTAAAAGATCGATTGAGTTCGTTCCTGTGTGGTATGTTGCACGCACTGCGTGGTCAGTTGGCTTTAATTCTTGTGTTAACTGTATTTTGTAACCCTTTACATGCAGATCTTTGTGAAAAATGTTAAACAAAGTTGTTGGTTTGAGGTTTAATTGCTGTGAACGATGACGAATTGACGTCCTTGGCTCTTCAGCAACAATTTTGCTAGCAGCTGCAATATTTCCAGTCGAACGACCACTACGATGATAGGCTTTACTTCTCTGATCTTGAACCGATACAATTTCTTCAAATTTATGAACGATAAGTTTCTTTCAACTTTCACCATATTTAAAATAAGTTTTAATAATAAAAACACGTTGCTGTATCGATCCGTTTTAGCTAACGGGAATGTATTTACTCCAAACCTGAAAAAACTTGGTGGTAATCTAATAGCTGTAAGAAAAGTGGCCTCCGATTTAAAATGATTTAAGATTTGAACACCCTTCATATAACACATTGTACAGTACATACCTATTATATAGGTACTCGTATTAAGAGTGTAAGGAAATATGTATAGGTGCATAATTAAAAAAACATAGGGAAGGGCTACAGTGCGCTTGAGCGAACTGTTGGATACCCTATTCCCATTCCTATCCCTCATAAAGTGGGTGTTGCACAAGTCTAGCTATGAGTGACTACACATTTTGTTATACAATATTTAAAGGATGTTATCGAAAAAACATGCGGGTGGCAATGGTGCAGTAGTAGTGTATTCGCTTACGGAATGGAAGGTCGTGCGTTCGAATCCCGGCCAAGTCCATGACTTTATACCGAATACATGAAATCGTAATCTCCCTAAGTAACTTAGACACCACCCGTGGAGAAAAACCCTACAACTGCACCCAAACACTTCTTTCCTATCTCTCTATTCTTTCCAATACCAAGTAGCTTACACTGTGTTCTTAGCATTATAAGGGTACTGTAACAACAGAAAAAAAATCCCTTTAGCGTAAGCAAATTATAAAAAAAAAAAAAAAAAAAAAAAAAAAAAAAAAAAACCCAGAAACTTTTACAACCAGGTACATATTTTCCCAACCGTAAGCCATAAAATTAAAGTTTAAATAAGAACCGACCGCTGGAATTTTCCAAGATCAAAGAATGAACTACATGAAAAACGTATAAAAAGATGCGCCACTAGGATGAGGCCACTTGCAAAATCTTCGAAAGAAAGGAAAAAATTAATAAAATGTTTACAGATTTACTTCATACACTTTACGAGATACCCATGCCCAAACATTTTTGATTATGTTTAAGTCCGGTGAATACAACTTCTAACAACCCTGGCATGGATAGGGACATTGTCTTGTTGGAATATCCAAGACAGGGGTCCGAAAATGTTTCTCACTTTTGGAAATAACCGTTCCAGCAAACATTTGCAGTTGTTTCCGTTCATTGTTGTGGACAAAAACTCCAACTCGATCTTGCCATAGTGGGTAATAGCTCCCCACACCATTACACCTGAGTACGGGTGTGATGTCTTGCCAAAGTAAGCTCCTCCTTTCTTAAATCATGGAAATAAAAGTTGTAACCATCGGGGCTGTCTAGGGCATTTTTTCATCCGAAAAAAGACAACGCGTGCCCATTTACTGCTCCAAGCAACATATTATCTTGCAAAATTCATTCGATGCTCCTTGTGTACTTCCCTCAAAACCGGTTTCTTTTTGAGTTTTCTTCTCTGTATAGTACCACTTTTTCGTATTACCCTTCGGACCGTTGCTATGCTGACTGATACTCCGCTGTTGGCCCTTATTTTAGTCACTGGTAGAGTAGAATTTGAGGCAAGCCGTAGAATAACCCGCTTTTCTCGCAATGTTGTTGCTTCTGCCGTGCGTCCTTTTTGATTTTTCCCATAGTGTTGTGGATCCGCAAGATAACTGTTTACAACAGTCTTACTTCTATTTAGCATCCTTGCAATTTCTCGGCCTGAGAGTCCTAATTCCTTGAAAGCATCTATTTTTCCTCTTTCTGTCGCTGTCAAAGTTTTTCCGGAACCCATTTTTTTTAACTAAATAAAAATAGTTCTCCTCAACGCCTTTTTAAATATTCTTAACAAAACTTTGAAAAAATCGCTAATGTGAACTCCTGCGACGAAATATTCGCAATGGCCGCATCCTACTGGCACATCTTGTTATACGCTTTTCAAGTAGTTCATTGTTTGATCTTGGGAATTCCAGCGGTCGTTTCTTATTTACCCTTTATGACTTACTGTTGTGAAAATACGTACCTGTTCCAGGTAGTACAAGTTTCTGGGTATAAAATTTCCAACAGACTGAAAATCGATTGCAAAATGTAGTACTTTGCGAAGAATAGGACTTTCATTTACAATAATTTCTTCAATAAAATGTTTTTTTTTAAATAGTGGGCGTGTCAGTGGGTGGATTTCAAAAATATTTAAACTTGCGCATTAAGGACCCCTAGAGTGCATATATTCCAAACTTCAGCTTCCTAGTACATACTTTGATTTTTCGATAAAATAGTTTTCTTAAATTGTGGGCGTGTCAGTGGGCGGATTTCAAAAATGTCAACTTCCGACTATTTTATGAGCCTCAAAACAATATGTTAAAAATTTCAGCTTTCTAGCCCACAATCCGATTTTTTCAATAATTTTGTTTTTTTTGGAAATTGTGGGCGTGTCAGTGGGCGGATTTTAAAAACTCTTAAATTTGATTATTTCGGGCCATTAGAAATGACGTGGCTAAGATTTTAGATTTCTAGCTCGAGTTTAAAGGCTTAATATTTGCCTACGCTGACGGACGAACGGACAATGGACGGACATGGCTATATTGGCATTACTATTGATGCTGATCAAGAGTATAGTAACTTTTAGGGGTCTACGGGCAACATTACTATATGTTACAAACTATGAGTCAAAATTAATATACCCTTAGAACAGGGTATAAAAACCGAGCTCATATGGCTGGCAACTGATTCGTAAATAGCAAACACTTTGTCAATGGCTTAATAGATTCTGTCAACCCATGTTTTTTGGAAACTAAAATATTTGTCACTTAAACCCGAAATGAAAATGTTTTTTTTTCTCTCAATCATTCGAAAGCAATTAACGAACACAAAAAGGCCTCGTAGTATGCGGAAGCAATAACAAAAGAGTTTAGAAAAGGAAATAGTTTCCAAAATAAAATCCAAAAAGTGTCAGTTACAGTATTTCAGTTCTCAGTAAACAGACAAAATAGGAACAACATCTAAACTATGGATGTATGTACTTAATTTGGGGCTAGGGGTTCACAGGTCCCATCGCAGGAAATACATGTTATTGTTATGTCAAATGTTCTTTTCTTTTCGATGCCATAGCAGCGCACACATTCCACTATTGTAAACATTCATACAAATAAAGCAGTTGGAAATAGAAGAGTGTCAATCGCGCAAAAATCGATTCAAAATGAGAAATGTCAATTTTAATCCCTTCTATTGGTTCGAAGCCAAGCACGAAGACAACGACGACAACAACAATGATAAGTTTGATGAGGACAAGGACGAGAAGGAGGAAACTTTTCCATATAAAGACACGTACCAGTCTAAATAAATCGATATACCACATTTAATTCTCAAAACACTCAAAATATAGTCGTGCGCGACCTTGTTCACTTTAGGGGGCTCACAATAGACAACATGACAAGTTCTCATATTGGGGCAGCAATACGAATATATAGACAAGTTTTCCAGCTGTGTACCATCATCACAAGTTGAAGAGAGAATCTTTAAGTATCCTCGTCCCTGTTACATATCATATTATTAATTTCTTTGGAGCATGCTCCTTGAATGCGCTAGCCTTACGAAAATGTAAATTGCGTCTACATAAATTTTGAGCTGTCGGTCTACGTAATCGTACTGTCTGTAGGTATACATATGCATCAAAGGCAATACGCCGAAGGATGCAATCAGTAGTATAAATATTATGTGGAAGCAGGGAATGCGATATTACTTATCAAGTTGGTTTTAAGTCTTTCACTAATGAGAGACTAACGTACATATCATATATCATGGCTTCGTTCAAAAATGTATTATTACAGAAATAATTAGGGGTAACACCGACCGGCGTCATACATAATTAACTAACCACCTTCTATACCATGTAAACATTTTGAATGGAATTAAATCGATTTGAATGCATTCTCATCTGCAGATACTATCGATACTCGTACATAATATGGGATTTGAAATTACGTGCGTTTCACGCATGTACCATAGCTTAATCCCTTTGATATGTAAAAGATTATCTTTGCTGTAGGCATTAAAGTTTAATTTTAAAATTGTGTAATTTATTTCAATTAATGCAACTATAATCTACGGCTAGGGTGTTTTGACATGGTAATGGTATTATTGCTTCATTGAATTTGTGATAAGATGGGATTATTACTTGTCATTTATGGAAGCGAGAAGTTGAGCCCTACATTTATCCAAAAACAATAATATAATACTTAAATACAAACATTGAGCTCCCTGCATAAATTTGTCTGTTTAAAGTGAATATTATTGGCACCATTTAGCAAGTCGGCTTGCTTATTCGTTAAGGGTGTTGAAATTTTAAGGGCCGATGTTGATTTTGAATAAAACACAAATTATTTAGGAAATTATTGTCATTTCTTTTTATTATGATAATATTGGTATGGTTCAATTATGTATGGAACAAAATATCGGCCAAATGGCCGCCGCGAACTCGGCGGCACACCTCCATCCGATGGTCCAAATTTTCGATGAAGCTGAAGCATAATTGAGGCTCTATGCCGTTAATGTGCCGAATTATCTCATCCTTTAGCTCTTGAATTGTTGCTGGCTTATCGACGTACACTTTTTCTTTCAAATAACCCCAAAGAAAGCTTTAAAGAGTGTCATAGCTAGACGTGTTTTGTTCTGTGCGTGCTTTATTTTATTAATTTGCTTGTTTTACTTTGCAACAATAATTGTTTAGTGTAGTGTTGTGTGACTAATTACTATACAATCTTACTATTTGAACATTTAGTTTGATTTAATGTTTCTAGTGACCAGTTTTTTGTTTACCAAAAGATGTACCTACCCAAATTTCTTTTTCGTATTTGCTTGGTAAGCGGTTGTTTTTTTTTCTTTTTGTGTAATTTCATCTGACTTTAAGAGAATATTTCTTTTCTCTTTTTAATTATATGTGTAGCTTATTTCAGTATTTCATTCTCTTGTTTTTCTACAATATTTTCATAAAATAATTCATTACTGTCTTATTTGTATAATTTGTCCCATCTAACACTGACCTCCTTGGCGCAGGTGGCTAAAGGGTCGTGCTTGCAATTTATAGTGCGCGAGTTCAATACCGATTCCATATATACCTATACCTATATTTTTTTTGTTTCTCTCTTTTTTTGTAATCCCAGTTTTAAAATGTATTGCAGCGCTGAAAAATGCTTGGAATCTAAAAATTCCTCCAATCCCCTTTTTGCCTGTTATGGCCCTTGTGGCATGATGTTCCATGCTAAATGTGTTGGTTCAACCAACGCATTTATGGAGAAAATAAGAAGTTCGGAGATCGATGGTATTGCTCCCCGTGTCGAAAATTATCACTGTCTACCCTTGCTTTTAAAATGTCAGTATTCAAGGCTGACATACAAAAATTGTCTAAGGGGTTTAAGGACTTACTCGACAACTTCAATACTGCTGTCTTCAATGTATCAACGTTTTTTGATCCTCATAGTTCGGCAGACGCCTCAACGTCTACTGACCTTGAGCTGCCGACTAATGAAGAAAATCAGTGTACCCAACGTGCCATGGATACATTGACTCTATTTGACACAATAGGTTCCCCTACTGTTGAAGCGACCCCTGAGCCCATTCTTAATTTGGCATCGTCTTTATCAACTCTACTCGCAGGAAAAAGGAAACGTGATGTGCCTTCCTCTGCGCTAAACCCAAAGGTAAAAAGGTTTAATCTTAGGAGTCAGCGAAAAAACTGTAACGATGCCCCCATTCCTAATGTTAGTCCCACATGCATCAATCATTCCATAGGTACGGAATCTGCATCTATTGAATCGATTCCCAGACCAAAATCCATTTTCATTTCTCGACCAAAACCAAACACTTCTTCAGACGATGTCTTGAACCATTTGGTCTCGAGAAATTTGATTCCAAAAGATGACTCAATCAAATGCACTAAAATCAGTAAGGCTGATGGGTTTGTTGCGTCTTTCAAAATTGTCGCCCCTCCAATATATTTCGAAATACTGTGCAATAGTACTGCATGGCCTCAAAATACGTTAGTAAAAGAATTTACTCCCCGGTCGACAAAAAGTCGCAGGAAAGTTCGTCCGTCAGTGTTAAAAAACCCAGTAGGCTGTCCCTTTACTATCAAAATGTAAGGGGACTCCGCACAAAAACCGCTGAAGTATATTTAAACTCCCAAGCCCTCTCTCATGATATCTTCTCCTTGACGGAAACATGGCTTAATGCCGGAATCTTAGACACGGAACTCTTCAATCATGAGTTCTCCGTATTCAGAAACGATCGTCATCAAAATGACCTGAAAGCGCTTGGAGCAGGTTTCCTGATTGCTGTTCGTTCCAACCTTGAGTCACGAAAGATTGACTTTCCATTTCCACTAACCGTCGAAATTATCTGTGTAAAAATTACACTTAAGAACAAGCATTTATATGTTGTTAATGCGTACATTCCATCGTATCGTCTGTGTTCCTTGTATTCGGAACTTTCTATGGCACTAGACCATATTTTTGACATATCTTGTTGTGACAGCACTGTCTTACTTATAGGCGACTTCAATCTGCCACATATTGGATGGGTACCTTCTGAGGATGATTCTCATCTCATCCCATCCTTTGACTCTGCCCAACAAGAGCTCGCTTTACTGGACAACATCTTATCTTTTGACTTACAGCAAACTAGCTGTATAAAAAATTTCAAAAATCGAACTCTCGATCTTGTTTTTTCTTCTGACTCTGTTCGTACTGTGGTTCTGGAATCCCACTTCAGTATAACTAACATAGATAATAATCATCCACCATTGGATGTATTTATTGAATTAGGCGCACATTTGTACGAAAATAGTAATTCGTATGATTGTTCGCAATTTTTTGACTTTCGGAAAGCAAATTTTCAAAGGCTTTCTGATGAAATTTCCAGCTTTAATTTTAATCTTACTGCGTTTTCTAATATTGAAGATGCAGTAGTTTTCTTTTATTCTTTGATGGATAACTGCATGAAAAAAGTGTATAAAATACGAACCAGACGTAATAGGGCTTGAAAGAACTATTTAAAAAGTCTCCGCCATTCAGATCTTTATTTATTTATTTATTTATTTCATCAATGGATTAAATCTGCTGACTACATTAACAATTTATATTATATACAATACTTAATATATTTACATAAATTATGACAATTTTCTGTTACTTGCATACATACAAGAAAATTTACAGACGAAGACTTAAAAACTGTAAGACTTCTCGTTTAAATGTATCTCTATTCGTTACAATGTCGACTTCATTGCAAACGGTGTTGTACATTGTTAAAGACCGCGAGATGGGCTCATTTAGACCGTAGTTAGTTCTATGAATAGGTATATAAAATAGTACATTTCTGTTTCGAAGTAGACTTTCCGGAACATAGAACGTAACCAAACACAATAAATCGATGGAATCTATTTTATTGGAAAGAATATCTCTAATAAAAATTATACTTTGTGCGTTTCTTCTAACTTCAAGCGTTTTTAAATCAATTAAAGCACATCTTGAAGAATAGTTCGGCATATCACCAGTCCAATTTAAATTTCGAAGTGCGAATCTTGTAAATCTTTTCTGAATTCGTTCAATTCTTTGGATCCCATTAGCGTAAAATGGGCACCAAACTATAGAACAGTATTCAAGATAAGGAAGTACTAAAGAATTGTATAAGGTTTTAAGTGTGTAAGCATCTTTGAAGTCTTTTGAATTACGTTTTAGAAAACCAAGCATTGAATTACCTTTAGAAGTAATGAAATCGATATGCTGCCGGAAATCCAACTTCGAATCCACAAGCACACCAAGATCCTTCACCAGTTTAACTCTTAATAGTGGGTCTTGATTGAATTTATAAGAATAATTGATAGCGTTCAGTGATCTAGTTGCACTAAGAATCTTACATTTCTAGGTGATTATACTTACACCAGCCTAGAAAAAGATCTATCTCCAATTGAAAAATGGAACAATCAATTATCGATCGGATAGAATATAAGATTTTAACATCGTCAGCAAACATTAGACAAATCGACTTATGAAAGATCAATGGCAAATCATTTATAAAAAGAAGGAAGAGCAATGGACCTAGATGACTTCCTTGAGGAAGACCTGAGTCAACTTTAATTGGTATAGAGTAAAGCCCACCTATATCGACAATTTGTCTTCTATTAGATAGGTATGACTCTAACCATATAAGAAAACGACTATCACAACCTAGCATCTTCAGCTTATGAAGTAGTAAACCGTGATGGACTCGGTCAAATGCTTTAATAAAATCTGTGTAGAGTACATCAACTTGGTATCCCTTTTCCATTTCATTCAAGCAAAAATTAGTGAAAATACAGAGATTTGTAGCCGTTGAGCAACCTTTTATGAAGCCGTGTTGTCCCGGTGATAAAAGTTGTTTCACAGAGTAGTAGAACTTATCAGTTATGATTTTTTCCAAAAGTTTTGGTATAGCCGAAATCTTCGAAATGGGTCTATAATTTTTGATTAACTGCTTCGACCCACTTTTATATATAGGATTAATAAATGATACTTTCCATTCATCTAGAAACTCTCCTGATCAGAGAGATTTATTATAGAGGAAAGTGAGAGGAAAACAAATAGATGAGGAACATCTTGATAAGAGAAGGGGCGGAACTGTATCATAGCCTGCTTTTTTAGAAACATCTATTTTACATAAGGCATCTAAAACTTCATCTGCAGATAACTGCGGAAGCATAAAATTAATATTAGGTTCAAAATTTGAATACATTGATCTTAGATCTCCGATTGAGTCTGTATTATATGATGATTTAAAAAATTGTGCGAAAAGATGACAAGAAGACTGTAAATCATTAGATTTTTCATCTTCATATTCCATTGACTGTGGGAACTGTGACACATTAATGCGCTTCGAATTAATAAAAATCCAGAAAGATTTGCTATTTGCCTTTATGTTTGACTCAGTTGTACTTATATACTGCTTATATAAAAAGCAATTAAAAAAATCATATTCTCTTCTGAGTTGAAGGAACCGAATTTTATCTTCATTTAGACCCGTAGATTTAAAACGCTTAAAGGCTTTGTTTTTGGCATTTTCCAAATTTTTTATTCTGCTATTATGCCATGGTAGCTTAAATGTTCTCTTATTTTTAGAAGTTGGGACGAATAGTTCTATACCTTCGAAAAGAATACTTTTAAACCTTGTGTACATATCTGTAAGTGAACCATTTTGAAATATATTTACCCAATCAAATGTATTATAAAAGTTATTTAATGCAATGAGGTCGGCCTTCTCAAAGTTAAATTTTTTTTTTTTTTTTTTTCAATAGGTGAAATATTTGCATACTCATAAAATTCAAGATTTACCTCAATTGCAGTATGGTGAACAGAATTTTTTAACAATGGGAATTGAACAATTTCTATATGATGTTTTAAATCATTATTAATAAAAACAAGATCAAGAATTCTGCCCAGATAGTTGTTTATGTTATTAATTTGAAAGAGTGCAAGAGCAGCTAATGAATCGACAACTAAACTTTCGATTTCACTATTTACGTTAAATGGAACTAACTTTTGTTCGCTTTCTATGAAACACCAGTCGATCTCACCAAGATTGAAGTCGCCTAGTATACAAGGATACTGTTCAGTTGTCAGTTCTTTGACTATAGAAATAATATTTGAAATGTGAACAGAATATAATTCTGTTGGACTACGTGGTCTTATATAGCTTACAATAAAGTAAATATCTTTAGAACAAAAACCTTTATAACTGACGCAGACACAAATCTGATCGATGTCATCTGAGTCGTTTGATAGTTTGCATTGCTTGCTGGTGAACTTCGAGCTAACAGCAATCAGCACACCTCCACCTCGCTCCATACCTGTTGATGGGGGTCGGTCTTTCCGGAAGATTTGGTAAGAAGTATCGAAAAATTCTGATGAGTGAAAGTGTGGATTCAACCATGTCTCCACAATGACGATGACATCGAACTCATGAATTGATGACGAAATGAATAATTGACGAGATTTTGTTCTCATACCACCAGCATCTTGATCTTGAGCTCTATCAACGAATTCAAATCTTTATCCTGCAACTTATATATTGACTATATAAGTAAAATGGAATGCTCTCTAAAATTGGACCCCAAACTTTTTTGGGGATTTGTTAATTCTAAGAAAAAAACCGATGGTTATCCATTGAAACTTACTTACAATAGCTCTACAACTGCTGATTCGCTAGATGCAAGCAATATGTTTGCAGATTATTTCAGTAAGTCTTTTAGGGTGGCCCCTCTTCACATATATGAGCAATATTTTAGTTATCTAACTAGCTGTTCATCAGGTCCTGATGGCATTGCACCGAATGTTCTTAAAAAATGTAGTCATGCAATTGCTCCATATCTTAAATATCTGTTTGAATTGTCCATTAGTACTGGTAAGTTCCCTTATCTATGGAAAAGTGCCTTTATCACACCTGTATTTAAAAAAGGCGAACGTGGTGATATCACTAATTATAGGCCTATTTCAAAGCTTTCGTGTATCCCTAAGCTTTTTGAACAAATTGTTTGCGAAAAGTTAATATTTCTTTGTCGCAATTTAATTTGCAATGAACAGCATGGATTTGTAAGAAACAGATCCACTGTCACTAATCTGTTAAGTTTCTTGCATGATTGTTCTAATACCTTAGAGAATAAGTACGAAATGGATTGCATATACACTGACTTCTCTGAAGCTTTCGACCAGCTGTCCCATGAAATAATCGAGTTTAAGCTCAGGGCTTTTGGTTTCCCACGAAGTTTCATAAAATGGGTTAATTCATACCTTAGATCAAGGGTTTATCAAGTCAAATTTAGAGGATCGCTATCTGCATCTTTTACAGCTGAGTCTGGAGTTCCCCAAGGTAGTCACCTCGGACCAATTCTATTTATACTAGCCATTAATGATGTTAAAGCATGTATAAATCACAGTAATATCCTGATCTACGCTGATGATATGAAAATATTTAAACTATCACTAATCAGCAAGATAGAATTTTTCTTCAATCTGACATTAATAGCTTCCCCAATTGGTGTGATAAAAACGGTTTATCCCTGAACCCTACTAAATGTCAACATATGACATTCTCTAGACATTCCCTTCCACCTTTCAATATTCTCTGTCTCAACATATTCTTTGTAATGTTGATAATTTTAAGGATCTTGGGGTTTAGTTCGACCCCAAACTGGTTTTTGCTAAGCATATTAATTCTATTATTAATAAATCTAATTCTATGCTGGGCTTCGTAAAAAGGTGGGCCAAAGAAATTAATGACCCATACGTTACTATGTCATTGTACAATTGTTTTGTCCGTCCGATTCTAGCTCAAGTTTGGACACCGTTCTACAACATTCATTCAAATCGAATAGAGGCCATTCAACGTAAATTTATTCGATTTGCATTTAGAGGACTTCCATGGGATGATCCATTTAACCTTCCTCCCTACAGTCAACGTATCAAGCTTCTTCAAATGTTACCCCTTTCTCAACGAAGGCTTAATAGCGATATCATTTTTTTACAGCAGCTTATATCCGGTCAAATAGATGCACCTGACTTGCTGTCATCTATTGGCTTTAGTTTTCGGTGTGGTGCCCATAATTTACGTAGTGTTGATTTATTGTTTAGCCCCCATCATAGAACGAATTATGGGAGGCATGGGCCTATTAGTCGCATGAGTAGAATCTATAATATAAATGATCATGTGATTGACTTGCATGTTAGTAAAATTATGCTGAAAAATATTTTGCGCAATAATACCTTAATGTCTTAATTTATTTGCATGTTTTGTGTTTGTGTTAGTATTTTATAGGTACATAATTATTGTATTTTTAATTGTTTTGTCCTTACTAACACCTGCACTAAATGATGAGCCTGTGGGAGCACTTTTAGTGCCGGCAAATTTCTGCTCGTGATAGTTGCTTGCTTTAAGCACTCCACGACACAGTACTGATAGTGTATGTAAAAAAAAAAAAAAAAAAAAAAAAACAAAGTCCAACGGTGTCAAATCACATGATCTTGGCGGCCAATTGACATCGCCGTCACGTGAGATAACACGGCCATTGAATTTGTCGCGCAAAAGAGCCATTGTTTCGTTAGCTGTGTGGCAAGTGGCACCGTCCTGTGGAAACAACATATCGTCCACATCCATATCTTCCAATTCGGCCATAAAAAGTTCGTTATCATCTCACGATAGCGAACACCATTCACAGTAACTGCCTGACCGGCCTCATTTTGGAAAAAATACGGCCCAATGATGTCGCCAGCCCATAAACCGCACCAAACAGTCACTCTTTGTGGGTGCATTGGTTTTTCGACAATCACTCTTGGATTATCATTCGCCCAAATGCGGCAATTCTGCTTATTGACGAATCCACTGAGGTGAAAATGTGCCTCATCACTGAAGATGATTTTCTTCGAAAACTGATGATCCACTGTTGCCATTTCTTGCCACCATTCTGACCATTGACGACGCTTGAAATGGTCAAGAGGCTTTAGTTCTTGAGCCAATTGCACCTTTTTTTCTTGGCTGTGCCAATGGATGTGGTAATCTTCAAAAGATGGCATGCACGATTCGCAAACCCGAATAATCGATGCCAGGAATGCGCCTACGTACTAATCCACACCCAGCAGACGTCAACCACTCTCCCCGCGGGACTGCCGTTAGGTATTACTTCGCGGGGCTGGTCAGCAATTCATGCTATGCGTCTTGTCTTGTGTCAGTTGCTTTTGACGCTTCTGATGCTTCTGATGCTCTCCTTAGCCTTTCTACTCTCCGCAGTTCATTTTGGATAGTTGTTACCAGATTACAAACTGTCGTCCAATTGTCCTCCGACTGCAACATATGGTGTATTACGAAAGATGGATTGGGAAGATTCGTTCTCCATGATACGAATCGCCTACAATAAAAACTGCGTGCTCCGTGTCTTCCTCCTGGTGTGGACAATCTGGGCAAAATGGCGAGCTATCGTGTCCAAATCGATGTAGGTATTTGCGGTAGCCGCCGTGGCCAGTCAGGAACTGCGTAAGGTGGTAGTTGCTGTTTCCATGTGCTCGCTTTGTCCAGGTCTCGATTGACGGGATCAGCTTGTATGTCCATCTGCCTTTTGTAGTGTTGCTCCACCTGGTTTGCCATATAGGAATTGAAGCTGCTCTTTCTTCTACTTTAATTTTTGCCATTTCACTTGCATCTTGTCCGCCCGGCGTTTTTCTGTTGTAGATCCTCAACATCTCACCCGCTAGAATGTCTATGGGTATCATTCCAGCTATGACGAAGGCTGCTTCGTCCGAGATGGTTCGAAAACCACAGATTGTCCTTAACGCGCTAAGCCTGTATGCGGATGATAGTTTCCTTCTTGTTTCTTTCGTCACCAGTGCCCCCGCCCAAACCGGGGCGGCGTAAAGAAGGACTGAACTGACGTCTTTTGATAAAACGTTCCTCCTAGCGTATCCAGGTCCACCGATGTTAGGTAGTATGCGTGAGAGAGCTCCCTGTATTTGCGATGCTTTCGTTGTAATATACTCCACGTGCGTCTTGAACTGCAGTCTGTTGTCTACCATGACTCCAAGATATTTGACTGCTTCTTTGAATCTGATGATTTGGTTCCCCTGATTGCACCTTGTAAGCGCGTAAATGCAAGTCTTTATGCATAATGTTCATCAACGACGAGCGTTGTTGGGCACGACGACGAGTTGAGGTAGACGGCTCTTCAGCCACACTATCGCGAACAGCAGCAATATTTTCTGCAGTACGAGCTGTACGAGTATGCACTGGTTTTTTTCACATCTCCTACAGACCCGGTTTGCTCAAACTTTTGCACGATTTTTCCGATTGTACGCACATTTGGACGATTAAAATCACGAAGTGCACGATATGCATTTTGATTTGAACGCCCATTTTCATAATAAGCCTGAATAACTTTAACGCGTTGCTCGTTTGTGTATCTTTCAATGGTTCAAATTGAGTTAGTCTGAAATTGAGAAATGTCAAATAAAATGCAGAAAAAAACTTGACGTTTAGGTGTGGTTCACATTCAACATCGGCCCTTACAATTTAACCACCCTTTATATACATATGTATACTGCATAGGCGTAAAGTTGGAAGCTTGTCCTTAAAATACACAATGAAAGTGGCATAACTAGTAGACCATCGGCAGGAACTATCAAACGCTTTTAGGTTCTGTTTTATAAGCCGTCAACTCATACTAACAAAATGTATCTATGCTTTATTTGGCTATATAATTTAAAACAATCTAAAAATATTGCTCTTTTTATCCAAAGTCAGGTGTACGAGTAGACACTTAAAACTGACAAAGACACTCACGCATTCCGAGTTCAAGCGACAACTGGGTCATTTAAGGAGTGAAAACGTTTCCGTGAAATAACGCCGAGCAAAATGACGGCGAGCAAAATAACGCCGACTTTCAAAGTTCGCCTTATTTCACTTACGAAAATGAAATAACGCCATATTTTTTGCGTTCCTTGACAAAGTGAGATAACGCCGAACGTCAGTTGAGAGAGGAAATAACGCCCGAAATTCCAAAACGAAATAAGGCCCAAAAAGATGGATCTTTCAAGCAAATGAAACTTAAAACAACGCTTTCATTTTATCTTCTATAATTGGCATGTTTACGGTGGAAACATCGATAAATGTGTGATTAGGGCGCCGGCCCAGATATGAGCGTTATACTAATTTTCGGAGCGACTGAACGCCGCATAAATTGTAGCCAGATCAGATGGGGTAAAATATTTCTTGCACCGCTCAAGCATGCCTAGAGGTTGCAATTAGCACACATACCTAGAACGGAAAGCCGTTCGGTTTCAGCGATGCAAGTTCCATTCATGGACAATGTCGGGTTTTTGGGTTTTGCTTGAATGACAGAAGACAGAATTGCGTTTTGGAAGCATTAAATTCAACTCTATTAGTTAGGTTAGGTTGGGGTGGCTGTCAGCCTATGGCTAACACACTTAGACCAATGATATGTCCATTGTGATACCACACGGATCTAGGGGTTTCTTTCACTACTCGTTTAACCATTTGGAGCTTCTTATGAAGCTCGATAGACTTCTAATGTCAGTGTTAGCCAAGTCACTTAGATCAGATTTAAGAGAGCAGGACATGTACAAAGAAGGTGAGTTGGAGTTTCCTCCTGCTCCTCCTCGTCCATGGAGCTTCTGCAGAAGTCGTTTGAATAAACGCCGAGCCTCGATGCGTGCCTGCCTATCAGGCAGTGCCCTGTAATGGCACCTAAAGTGGAACTAATATGCTGTCGGTTTAGTGAGATTAGACTCTTAGAGAGTCGCAAGTCCAGCTCTGGGCCAGATATGCTTAGTCGATAGATTACTATGTGTGGACCTAAGGTTTGTTCTCTCGACTGCGGATAGCTTGAATAAAAGCTTGCAAGAGGCGATTGATATACCCAGAAAACCCTTTTCAGGTAAAAGAGGTAGTGTGGTTCCCTTTTTGAAAAGTTCATCTGCCCTACAGTTTCCTTGAATGACTCTCTGCCGCTGCTTGACTGTCTGAGAAGATACGGATGTCCGTTGTGGATATCACATTTCGCATCAGCCATGTCAGAGCTTCTTTTATCGCCATAATTTTCGCCTGGAATACGCCACAATGATTAGGAAGACGAAAAGAGAGACTAAGATTTAGCCTTTCGGAGAAAACGCCTCCACCAACCCCATCACTAGTTGTTGATCCATCGGTATAGAAGTGGAGCGATTTATCTTCCGGAAATGCAGCGTTATCCCAGAATGATCTGGAAGGAAAAGTGACTTGGAAGTTCTTTCTGATCTGTAATTGAGGTATAGTGTAGTCTACGTTTCCTGGTAGAGACTCAAATGAGTCCAGAATGATGGAATGGCCAATATTATTGTTAACCCACTGCGAGGTAGGTTTTAGGCGGACAGCGGAACAGGCCTCTGTTACCTGCTAAAAATGTCGAAGGATGTCAGATGTAGCAGAACTCTATTAGTTATACCCCACTAAATTATGCTGACAAGATCGGAATTTAATGAGCTTCCAGTTCCACACCCGAAGAAAAAAGAAAGAGAGTTGGAGACAAAAGAGAGCCTTGGGGAGCACCACCATTTATTTGGTGAGTTGCAGGTTTGAACCCGTCTAAAACAACTTGAATTGAACGGTCCGAAAGATAATCCATTTAACAAAATCAAATCAATCACCAGTGTGCTGCAAAAACCGTACTGCCGGTCATTAAGATGTTTTCGGGATTCAAGGTATTTCATGAGCTGATGGTCTATAAGCGTTTCCATGATCTTGGAAAGTGGGGACGGGAAGAGCCCTCAAGAAAAGGATAAATAGAAAAGCTTGCGCAATGATAGGGGAAATACCTCCTGGACCAGTAGATTTGTAAACGTCAAGATTTTGAAGTACTCTATCCCTTTGTATAAGTACGGCAGTAGATTTGTCACACGGAGAGTATTCTACGAGCTCGAGTACAGGGGGAGATATAGCACAATCTGGGAGCGTTGAGCTAGCTACAAAGTGAGCAGCAACCAGATTGGCTTTATCTTTATAGCGCACAGCTAGAATGCCATTGTAAATGAGTGTCGGGATAGATGACGAGGCCGATTGCTTTATATTTTTAACAAACGACCAAAAGTGTTTACTACCCGTGGGACTTTGTAGTATTTTTGCCTCAACTTTTGGTCGTAGGAGTAACCAACGACCATACCATGTCGAGTTAATCGGTTCTCGTCAGATCACCGTAATTAAACGACGTTGGACGCGGTTAGTACGTAGATGGGGGGCCGTTTGAGAACAACCGCGTGTCGTTGGCCAGTCCCATCTACAGAGTTGAGGTAGATAGTATACGTGGTATCACAATGGACCTAAATTGGTCTAAGTGTGTCGGCTTCTGCCGACAGCCACATAAACCTAACCTAGCTTAACCTTTGGTTGTAGGAGGATTTGACACGATAAATTTGGGCATTGCAGTCATTTCTGGCTCGGTTGAACTTTTTTCCGCTTTCCTCAGAAGGGTTGGCCTTATACGACCGAAAGCTTTACCCTTTTAACCTGATAGCCTCTTTGCAGCTCGAGTCACATAACGCGCTTACCTTAAGTTTGATACTTTGGTCCTGTTAGAGATGAAGGATTTCATGCCCAGGTGAATTATGTTTGTAACCATATCAGCAGCAGCATCCACGTCGCTGTCGAGGAAGCACAGTGACCAGTGAAAACTCTTAATGAAACCGTTTAGTTTTTCCTAATTGGCTTTCTCGCATTGCCATACAGTTCTTTTAGGAGTTTGTTCTTTAACTTTCTGATTGGAGTACGAGAAATTCGCTGATATGACACAATGGTCTGGCGAACTTAGGGCGATAATACGCTTATAGCGTATTTATCAGGGTGAGAGGTAAGAAATAAGGGCGAACCGGCGTTATTTCATGTTGTCTAAGCTTAATAAAGCCGAACGTCAAAATTCGGCTTTATATCGCTTTCGAACAGTGAAATAAGTCCGCATTTAAAAGATGGCAAAAGGAAAGGGTCTGCGATGGACCAAGAACAGGCACTGCAGTCAGTCAAACCACCACTCCGTAATCTCAGACAAGACTGCAATACAAGATCCGAATGAAAGCCAACAATAGTTGGAAATCATTAATAACTTGTGACATATCACGCAAACTGTGACCAAAATATGATAAGAACCGGACCAACAAGGTTTTAGGTTATGACATCACTGTCTAAGTTCATTGGAACTCTTACCGGTTACAATTTGCTAAGGAACCACACAATGAAACTAATTTTTAAGGATGATGACATCTGTGGAGGCTGCGATGACGAAGAGACCCATGAGGATACACCTGACTTTCTCTTTCACCTGAAGAACTTGGAAGATACTTCTTCCAAGACATTCAAAAACTGCCTGATGTCTCACTTTCAAATCTTTACAGGTTTATAAGGACATCCGAATGGCTGGCCAACTTTGAGTAGGGAAAGAAAAATAAGGATGGAGGACCAAGGCCAAAACAACGAGGCCAACACTCCGAACGTAGCGTACCACAATGGCTCCACATGGACCTAAGTATGGTGTTACAGATTCGGTCTGTTCCATCAACCCGGAAACCTTACCTAACCTAACCTACCCAGGTCGCATGGAAGACTAATGATCGGTTTTGGCAAACCGTGAAACAGTGCTGTAACTATAGCCCCCACTTCACGTGTTAGCAACCGCAAGATACTTTTGTTCATTCAACCATTTAAAGTATTTTCGTTTTTACGGTTTCGTTATAAAGTTATTTACCTATCTTTATTTATGTAAATTTATCATTAATTTATTTTTGTGTTTTTTTTTGAAAATACAATTTGCTCCATTTCAGTGCAATCTTAAGACAGTTTTAAGTACAACTCAAAAATGTCATTTTCCATCCCTGGTTCGAACTCAACAAGTGCAGTATCGGTCTCCCGTATATCTGAATGCTCTCTTATATTTTACAACAAGCGGTACTGCGGTTATTCCACTATAAAGAAAAATCGAAATTGTTCTCCGTCTCCGTATTTACGATTCCTGGCTCTTTTTATGTCAAACGAAATGCAACTGAAACTGGAAGATGAATACAAATTGATACAGTCGAACGTTTGTGTGCTGCAGCTGCTACAACTTCAAATGATCATCGTCTGGCTGGAGTATTGTTATTCGTTTTTGTTTGTTTTTCTCTTTTGATTACTTTTAGTTTATGTGCATTTTATTTATTTTTAACGTTATTTTGTTCGTTTACCAGCTTTATTAATGTTTATTTACATATTTATGTTTTTTTATTTCTCTTCGTAGTATTGGTTTTATTCAATTGTATAACTTTGTTTTGTTTTTCTGTGGGAAAACCATTATTGATACTGAATTGTTATCGTGTTGCTAGTTAGTTGACTGATTGTTTTTGTTGTGCTTTATCTCGTTCTTGTCTTTTCTGATCATTTGCTATGAACAGTATTTATAACTCTGGGGATACGACCGTTATGGCAAGCCGTCTCCACTTACTATAAATTTCCAGCAGACAGCAGAAGCAGAAGAAAAAAGCAAAAGCAGAGTAGCTGTCAAATTTTGTTTGCTTGTCATTTCATCGTATATGTACTTTGTTCGTCTGAGAGAGAGAGAGCGAGAAACAACGATTTTCATGGAGAGTAAGAGTATCACTGCACTAACAGCAAGGAACATCCACTCTCTTTTGTTTTTAACGTGTGATAGAGTATGCGAGCATGCTTCTCTCTCAAACTATCGAAATAAAGTTGCGAGAATGGTCTCCACTTGAGATGCAGCATGCATTAGTGTATGCTATCAATTTATCGCAAGTGGAGCCCGCGTGTAATGCCATTTGTGTTTGAAAATGGCAAAATGAATGTTATCTGTATACAGTGAAGTCTCACTAATATGAACTCTCAGTTATATGAATTATTCCAATATACACTGGCGATCACAAGGACAAGCCCATACATTTTGCCATCGATTTTCAGTTTTTATACCTGTTGGAAATTTTATACCCGAAAACTTTTACTACCTGCGAACAGATACATATTTTCTAAAAAAATCATAAAATTAAAGGGTAAATAAGAAACGACCGCTGGAATTTCCCAATATCAAACAATGAGCTACTTGAAAAGCGTATAAAAAGATGCGCCAGTAGGATGCGGCCATTGCGAATATTTCGTCGCAGGAGTAAAAAAAGGAAAAAAATGGGTTCCGGAAAGACTTTGACAGCGACAGAAAGAGGAAAAATAGATGATTTCAAGGAGTTGAGACTCTCAGGCCGATAAATTTCAAGGAGGCTAAATAGAAGTAAGACTGTTGTAAACAGTTATCTTGCGGATCCACAACACTATTTGAAAAATCAAAAAGGACGCACGGCAGAAGCAACAACATTGCGAGAAAAGCGGGTTATTCTACGGCTTGCCTCAAATTCTACTCTGCCAGTGACTAAAATAAGGGCCAACAGCGGAGTATCAGCCAGCATAGCAACGGTCCGAAGGATAATACGAAAAAGTGGTACTATTCAGAGAAGAAAACTTCAAAAGAAACCTGTTTTGAGGCAAGTACACAAGAAGCTTCGAATGAATTTCGCGAGAGAACATATTGCTTGGAGCAGTGAATGGAAACGCGTTGTCTTTTCGGATGAAAAAATATTTAACCTTGACGGCCCCGATGGTTTCAACTTTTGTTTCAATGACCTTAGAAAGAAGAAGCTTATTTTGGCAAGACATCACAGCCGTACATCAGGTGTAATGGTGTGGCGAGCTATTACCCACTATGGCACAATCGAGTTGGAGTTTTTGTCCACAACACTGAACGGAAACAACTACAAATGTTTGCTGGAAGCAGCCTTGGATTTACCCTTAGGCCAACTAGGCCCAGGCCTAGGGCATCACGACAGAGGGGGCAAACACAATGAAGCTCCTGAATCTTAACCATTCAATGGATTGTCATAAATATATAGTTCAATTTTCCCTGTCTTATTATCATTTAAAACACGGCAACACTTCACCAAATTCTACTTCTGTTCAATCAAATATGTACAAACAATATTGTCATTTTCAACCAGGGGGCCTACTACATTTTTCTGTTAGGTAGGTACGCTACTACAACTGGAACTGGAAGTGTTGTATTTGACAGCAGAAAAATCAAAAATGGAACTGAAAATATTATGTACTTATATCGTTGTAGGATGTCTAGCGTTGAACTGAAATAGGCCCCAGCAGACATACACATACATACACCTGGATTTTTTTGCAGTCGATGTTTCTCTTTTGTGTTGTCTTTCTTAAAATTATTTAGCTCTCGTTCAACTCGTATCACATTCATACATAACATACTAATACTATGCGACTATGTGGTATTTACAACAAAGATAGAAAATAGAGATACAAATTTACATTTTGTTGTTATTTTTTTGTAGATTTGAAACAATTTTGTGTAAGGCTAAGGGTTTAAATGAAAAAATAAAGACCCGTTAACGCATTTCGCTTTACGGCCAGATATAAATTGGATGCGCTTGTCAAATACATAACTAACTTGGCATTGTTGAGGGAACTAAATTTAATAAATAATATTAAATTAACATTGCGAATTGAATTCCACAAGAGTCTTTATAAATTAAACGATCATTATCGAAGTAAGTAGCGCTCCTTCTTTTCAGTTAATTTTAAAACAAAAAACACAATTAATGCGAATGAATGTAGCAGTAACTAATGTTTATATTCGTATGTAATTCCTTAATAGGTGAGCAGCCATAATGAAACGTATTCAATTAAGTGGAGCTCAAAAGCGCAAACTAGCTAAAGTGCAACAACAAAAGGAGCAAGAATTATTGACGAAAAACCAAAAGATTTCAACATTTTTTGCACCACTCGAAGACGATCAACATAATGGTGAGGGTTTTGATTCTGTAGAAGAAACACCTAGTTCTAGTCAGTCGTTAATTTTTGGTGAAGCTTTGAATAATGATAATCAAGCAATTCATGGAAATATAAATTACATAAAATCTTCTGGATCGAACAGTTTGGAAAACACGGAAACTTTGGAAATTGAAACGAGTATAATAAAAGATGATGATGTAAATAAAAATCCTGACCCAGCGCTATGGACTAAATTTTCCGCAGATGATATTGAATATTGGATCACGTCTGGACCTATCAAATGCAATAATCACGATGGTCCTTTTTTGAAATCTCGGCGAACGTACTCAGACGGGAAAATAAGAGTTATCCAGTCTTCTTATTTTGTTGGTAAAAAAGCAAACGGCGAGACTTATCAACGTGAATGGCTTTTGTATTCCCTGGCAACAGGTGCGTTATTCTGCTTTTATTGTAAGTTATTTTCTGATCAGACCAGGCCAGGAACAACATTCATAAGACAAGAAGGTTTTTCTGATTGGAAAAATGCAATTTTAATAGATAATCATGAAAAATCCAACTGTCATAAAGAGGCTATGATGACTTACATTACACGTAGATCTCACTTCGGAATTCAGACAGATTTGGAAAAACAAATGCAAGAGTCGTGTTCATACTGGAAACATGTATTAAAGAGGGTGGTTGCTGTTATTTGCACATTATCTGAACGTGGTCTAGCATTTAGAGGTTCCGAAGAAAAATTTGGTTTATCAAATAATGGCAATTTTATGGGGCTTCTTGAGTTAATAGCGAAGTTTGACCCATTTTTGGCTACTCATATTTCAAAGTTTGGAAATCCTGGTTCAGGAGCAACTTCGTATCTGTCTAAAACTATATATGAAGAACTAATAGATATAATGGCCCAAAGAGTTCGAGAAGAAATCATTCACCAAATCAATGCCTCTGGTTATTTTAGCTTGTCTGTAGATTCTACACCGGATTTATCACATGTGGATCAATTGAGTATTGTTATACGATATGTTAAAGACGGTCAACCTATTGAACGTTTCTTAACGTTTTTGGAGATGAATTCTCATACTGGAGACGATATAGCCAATCAAGCACTAAAGTATCTGAGTGAAAACAACATAACAATTTTAAAGTGCAGAGGACAAACATACAATATACAATGCTCCAAATATGTCTGGTCAGTATAAAGGGATGCAACAGAAAATTCTTCTGAAAAATCCATATGCAGTCTATGTCCCTTGCGCATCGCACTCCTTAAATCTTGTTGGTCGCAGTGCCGTAGATTCCTGTTTAATTGCAGTTGACTTTTTTTCCGTGGTACAATCGCTATATAATTTTTTTCTGCGTCTACTAGTAGGTGGCAAATTTTAAAATCCGCTCTCCAAAATGATAATGTTTTAAAATCGCTCTCAGATACACGTTGGGAATCTCATGCTGCAGCTACTTCTGCAATCATTAAATCGTATAAAAAACTATTAGAAACTTTAGATGACATGTCTGAAGATAATGCACTTAAAGGAGATGGTCGAAGGGAAGCTGGTGATCTACTCAATAAAATGCATAAACTAGAATTCGCTTTAATGCTTGTTGTCTGGAATGACATTTTGCAAAATTTTAAAAAAGTCAGTAAAGTTTTGCAAAGAGAAGACGTAACACTACTGACATGTGCGAATTTGTATAAATCGTTGTCCGATCAGCTGGAGAACATGCGTGAAAATTTTGACGGTATTGAAATACGCTCTAAGGAACTTTTACCCGATGGCAACTACACAGTAGCACGAAAACGCATTCGAAAAAAAATGGCTGACGATGGTAATGCTCCAGATGTTGAGCTAAGCCCAAAGGAAAAGTTTCGAATAAACGCCTTTTATGTTATTATTGATAAATTGCGAATTCAGATGGATTCCAGAGGGAAGATTTATACGGAAATTTCTGAACGTTTTGATTTCCTTTGCATCAACAATGAAGAAGTAGATGTTGAAGCCAGTGTTCAGCGTTTAGTGTCAAAATATCCTGAAGATCTAAATTCAGAACTTTCTGATGAACTTTTACAGTTCCATCGGTATGTTTTGCATAAAAATGGAAATAATTATAAATTCTATAATCAAGCTAATTTATATAAAATAATGTGGGAAGATAAGATAACATCAGCTTTTCCAAATGTAGATATTGCATTGCGTTTATTTTTAACTTTGTTGGTGACAAACTGTTCCGCGGAAAGGTCATTTTCTCAATTAAAGCGTTTAAAAAGCCCTTGTCGAACCATGATGAAGCAGGAAAGGCTTGATGCACTATCTATTCTTTGCATTGAGAGCGATTTGCTACAAGAAATACATTTTGAGAATATTATCAAAGACTTGGCTACAAAGAAATCCAGAAAACAATATTTCAGACAATAGAGTAGGTAAAAGAATTTGTAAATCTTTTCACACATGTACATAAATAATATATAAATATGTATGGATACCTATCATTTTAAATAAAATTTGTTTTTGTTGTATTGAGTTCACTAGAACGGTCAACGGTGTTATATCTTTTTATTGAATAAACCTGGCAACAAAAATTAAAATTCAAACTATAGGGCACCTTTTACTCTTAAGGCCTAGGGCCCAAAAATGTTAAATCCGGCGCTGGCTGGAAGGGTTATTTCCAAAAGTGAAAAACATTTTCGGACCCCTGTCTTGGATATTCCAACAAGACAATGCCCCTATCCACACTTCTAGGGTTGTTGGAAGTTGGATTCAATCTGAAGTATTAGAACTTTTGCCATGGCCGCCCTATTCACCGGACTTAAACATAATCGAACATTTTTGGGCATGGTTATCTCGTAAAGTGTATGAAGGCGGAAGACAATTTGAAGGCAAGGACACTTTAATCGAAGCTATGTCTGGGCCCAAATTTCTCTGAATTGTTTAAAAAAATTACTGTATGATTCTATTCCAACCCGTCTTATTGAGGTCATATCGAAAAATGGCGGGCATACTCATTATTAATGTAGAAAAACATAATAAATAAATGTTTTAAAACCACAAAATGAAAATATTTTATTCATTGTTTCCTTTCTTTCGAAGATTTTGCATGTGGCCTCACCCTAGTGGCGCATCTTTTTATACGCATTTCAAGTAGTTCATTGTTTGATCTTGGGAAATTCCAGCGGTCGATTCTTATTTATCCTTTAATTTTATGACTTGCTGTTGGGAAATTACGTACCTGTTTCCAGGTATTTGCTGGGTATAACATTTCCAACAGGTATAAAGACTGAAAATCGATTGTAAAATCTATGGCCTCATCCTTGTGATGTAATATTCACATACCGACATAAAAGATGGCGCATCCGTTATATATTTATTTGCTAAAAAACAGATTTGCAAATGTCATCATTTTCTTCCGGCTGTGGAGCCTCTTTCTATTATTGATTTATTACTGTATTATTAAGTCTACAGCGAATATAATAACCGATTTTTATAATATTAACAAGAAGTCAAATCTTTGAAACTTAATTGAAAGGCACAAATCTTTGGAATAAGAACTTGCGCTAGTAACATAAACAAAATCAATATTTAAAGATGAGCATTCCGTCTATTTGATGATCCAAAACCGGCAAACAATTACCAACGATTGCCACATTGAAGACCTTGGTTTATTCTAAAGATACTTCCATGGGAGATGTTCTGAGAATCGAACGGGATAATGCGTAAAAATGCACCCTTTGCTCGTCCAACTACGCAGACAGCTAATGCCAAACATTTTTTCCCAAAGAACTAGCAAACTTATGAGTTGCCTCACAATTCCTCAGAAGAATACCATTTCACACAATTAAATTGCAGACGCAACGTCCGCAATCATCTACGGACGCTGATGTTGCATCGTTAGGGGTTCTCCTCGAAATTCATAAAGACTTAAGCCGTTGCTGGCCTACCCAATCTGCCCCAGAGAGAGTAACAGTCAATCATTTGACATATTTTGTCAGCTATTGACTATCGTATGGCTCGGTCATAAAAAGGATGTCTGTAAAAACAATATTAAGTCCAAGACATTCTCGCTATAGTTCTAAAAGCAAACATCCTATCTTAATGTCAAGCGATAACTATAACAACCGTCGGCGTTCTAGTAATAATGCTAGTGTGCTTACAAAAGCATAGCACCATAGCACTCTATTTTTGCGTACCTTCATTATAACCAACACCGATAAATAAGTCCGTTATCGATAACCCCACAGCCTGGAATGGTTGCTTCGAATCTCTGATATATTTATAACAAACTCGAATGGTCTTTCGATAGCCACAGCCAAATAGTCTTGTTGCATATGCAGCACACTCCATATACACGTCCCCTCAGGACTCGCAAGCCCGCATCCGTCGCATCGGTCGGCTGGACACTCCCTCAATAACAATAACCGTATTAGGTTTATCCTACATTTTATTTCGGTCGTAAATCCGACAATGTATGGCATAGTATGATGCTGTTTGCAAGACACAATCTACATTAAATGCTCACCCTTTTTGCTGTTCCGATCTGATATCAATTTAGTTTTCTTTATGCAGGCTTCAGAGCGACAGACGGTGGCCTGACACTAGAAGTGCTGACTTTTAACGATGCCACATAATCACCATTCGATTTTGCTCAACACGAGGATTCCGTTTCTCCGTCATTGGTTGGTCATCGTCTTGGCGGCGATTCTACTCCTCCCTGCAACCGAATTAAAGTCCCTTAAGGTGACGAATATTAGTGAAGAAAAATCATCAGCAACAGCTTCATCAGACGGACAGAGATTCGCAATGGAGCCGCAAGATCAAACAGCGGTTGTAGGGTCTCGTGTAACGCTTCCATGCCGCGTAATGGGCAAAATTGGTGCCTTGCAGTGGACAAAAGACGACTTTGGCTTGGGCCAACACCGAAATTTAAGCGGCTTCGAGCGTTACTCCATGGTCGGCAGTGACGAAGAAGGTAATATTATGCTCATTTGGGGATGAAATTAGGAAAATTATATGCTTATGCTTATTCCAGGCGATTTCTCCTTGGACGTCTACCCAGTTATGTTGGATGATGATGCGAAATATCAGTGCCAAGTGGGACCCGGCCCTCAGGGTACGTTATTTTGATTTTAAATAATTTAATTGCGTGTTTTGGAATTGAATTGATTTTTTATTTAGGCGAACCCGGAATCCGTTCGAGATTCGCTAAACTAACGATATTAGTGCCACCAGAAGCACCAAAAATATTACAAGGTAGTCACCTAGTGACGACGGAGGACAGAGAAATCGAGTTGGAGTGCGTTTCTGTTGGTGGAAAGCCCGCTGCAGAGGTAAGAATTTCTTTTGTGGGTTTTTTTTTTGTCAAATCTGCATCTTGGTGGGGTATGAAAGTGTACACAGTTTTAGGGACATTGGCTGAAAGTGGTTTCAACCTTTGGTAATATTCCACATGCACTTAGTGTGTGCACAATTCAATTTGATTTCTAAACAAAATATGGTTGTTGCCTTTACTACATTTCCGTAAGTTTTATACTGTTTTATAAAAAGCACATTAACAGTGAATGTAAAACTATTAATATTTATATCAACCCGAAATTCAACATTTCTCGACGAATTTTTGAATTTTCAGTTTACCGTTCGCAACGGGCGGAGAACATTTCACACGACACCTACGGTCAAAACTTCTAAAATCAGAAATATTTAATTATATTCTTTTAATATTTAAAAATAAAATGAGCTAAAAGATGAATTGAGTCATTCGATTTGAGCCCGTGTCTGTCCACTTTCTCCTGTTTTTTTTTTTTACAAATTTATCGGTCCATCTTTGTCTATATTTGAATAAATATGTTAGAGGTAGTTTTTAGTTTAGAATGACGTGCGGGGATATTTAAAAGGTTTGTTCGATTTGAAAAATGTTCCAATGCAGAGACGAAATAATGAAAAATGATGATGGATAATGAGATGAAAGATGACGAAATGTTGGAAAATGTATGGTGAAATTATAAACATTTCAAGTGAAATGTAGAATTTAGCTGAAATGACGAATTTCGTGACGATGTTACGTACTAAAGGGTCTTTCATTAAGGACTTGACAGTTTTTTTTTTAAATAAAATGCAAACTACTTGAGATATCTCAAAAATTGCATTGGCTTGAATTATTATCAAAACATTTACGAATAAAATTCGACTTCGTTCATATGTCCACCACGATAATGTATGCAGCGGTCGATACGTTGAGCCCAATTTTCGATGATTCGGCCGCATCTTTCGACCGATACGGCCGCTATTTCTCGTTCAATATTTCCTCTGAGCTCCTCTAACGTCGCCGGCTTGTTGCTAGACCAATGATTTAATGTAGCCCCATAAAAAAAGTCTAGATGCTGAGACTTTAATAACTCGATTGTTGCACCCGCTGTGTTGCTTGTGGCACCGTCTTATTGAAACCACATATCACTGATGTCTAAGTCATGCAATTGCTCAAAGAAATAACGTTCCAACATGTCTCTGTAGCGAATACCATTTACCTACCGTAACGTGGCGGCCATTTTCATCGACGAAATAAACGGCCCATGACGCCACCGGCATGAAAACCGCACCAAACAGTGACTTTTTGCGGATGAAGTGCTGTTGCATGAAGCACATGAGAGTCCTCACCTGTCCGTGTCCAGTAACGCATATTTTGCTTATTGACGAAGCCGTTTAACCAAAAATGCGCTTCATCGCGGAAGATGATTTTGCGTTGAAATTCTGCATTGTCTTCCATCATGTCAAGAGCCCAATTTGAGAACTTACGTCGCTACATATGATCAAGTGGCTTTAGTTCTTGAGTCAGCTTGATCTTGTAAAGTGTTGGCCAATATCCTTACCCAAAATTCGCCATAATGTGGTCTGGAAGAGGCCATATTCTTGAGAACGCCGTGAAATTGACTGATTTGGCTGGTTTGCGACGGACGCCTCTACGGCAGCAATATTCTCCACACTTCGGGCAAAACGTAGTCTCACAGGCACGGCAACATCAAGCAGTGAATATTCTGACTCAAATTTTTTCAATGGACTGTGAATTGCTTGTCTACTGGACGAGAATTACGGCCGAAAATTGGCGTTAACGCTCTTAAAGTTACGACCACCGACTCGGAATTCCGGTAGTAAATTATATTTATTTGTAAACGTTGTTCCTTCGTGTACTTCACCATGAAAATGTTGATTTTACTTAAGGTCCGTTCGCGTACTTTATGTCTAGAAAAATAAAAACTGTCAAATCTTCAAAATCGAGAAAGAATCCTCTCATTTCAAAGAAAAGTACGCGAACGCTTTTGTGTAAAAGATGAAAAACGTCAAAGTTTGGCTTGAAAAGTAGCAACCGCTGTTTTTTTTGCTGGTAAACTCATAGGATTTCATCATTTGACAGTTTTAATTTTTTTACCAGCTGAAATTCTGTGTGAAGAAAAATGAACGAAAGTACATGTTTCTTTCGTTCATCTTTTTACCATTTTCTCAGTACGCGAACGCGTTCATGTAGTTTTGCACGAAAGTTTACATAAATTTACGTTTCCATATTAGTTCGCGAACGGACCTTTAATTATTTTGACATTGACAGTTCTATAATCAGTTTAAGGGTGCGTTCACACTGAAAGTTTGAAGTTGTCAAGTCGCTAATGAAAGGCCCTTTATTAGACTTCCAAACTAAAATGACTGATATAAAATAATAGACAAATCCCTATAACAAAATAAATTAGTAACAATACGATTTGGTGGTACAATTCGCAATTGGTTAAGTTAATTATTAAGTTATATATATTTCATTTACAGATAACTTGGATAGACGGTCTGGGTAATGTCCTGACCAATGGCATTGAATACGTTAAGGAACCATTGGCCGATTCGCGGCGATCTACAGCCAAGTCTATACTGAAGCTGGCGCCCAAAAAAGAGCACCACAACACTACATTTACTTGTCAGGCGCAAAATACTGCCGATCGAACCTATCGTTCGGCAAAACTTTTGTTAGAGGTAATTACAGAGCTTATTTTTTCCCCAACAAATCTATAGTGCAAAAAACATTTAATCCTTCAGGTAAAATATGCACCGAAAGTATCTGTATCGGTCGTGGGTGGGTCTTTGGCTGGCGGTAGAATTCCAGAAGGTACTGAGGTTATACTATCTTGTCAAGCTGATGCTAATCCCAGAGAGTTAACCTATAAATGGTTTATTAATGATGAACTTGTAACTGGTGACTATACGACAAAAATGGTAAGTTGCAACCGCAGGCATCTTACTATTTTCCATTGTACATATATATTTTATAAATAATAGATAATACACAACATATCAAGGCTGTATCATGATGCAATTGTCAAGTGCGAAGTTATCAATGCCGTTGGCAAAAGTGAAGAGAGCGAAACATTAGACATCAGTTGTAAGTAAAATGTAAAAGTAAACCTATTGCATAATGTTACTTTACGACCCAATTAAAGATGGCCCAATCTTCAAGCATCGACCAGAATCAGTAGAAGCTGATATTGGTAGTACCGTCAACCTTCGATGTGATGTTGATGGTAACCCACCGCCAGAAATTGAATGGATCAATGAAAATTCCGAAAGAGTACAATTTAGAAAATATATATATACACAAAGTTGGGCCTTATTATCAAATCATTTCTTTTATAGGTTGTTGGCACCTCAGCAAACCTTACACTAAAGGTGAACTCCGATTCTGCTGGTCGGTACTACTGCAAAGCTAATGTCATTGGATTTTCCGAAATTGGAGCTGAGGCAACAGTTTACGTGAAACGTGCACCAATCATCACTTCACACAAAGTTCAATTTGGTGCCGTTGGTAATAGAGCAAAAGTTGACTGTCTGGCATTTAGTGTCCCAAAGGCTGAAGCAATACTTTGGTTGTTTGAAGGACTTCTGATCAATGCCAGTTTCGATGACTCATACGCAATGGAAGAACAACATTTCCCAGAAGGAGTGAAGGCATCACTAATAATTAAGGAGAGCCAGTCGAATCAATTCGGAAAGTATAACTGTACTGTGGTGAACGAATATGGGAGTGACTCAGTAGTAATCACTTTAATACCAGAAAGTAAGTTGACCACAATAATTGTAAAGTAACAAAAATCCACGTCCTAAAATCTATCTAATCACTTTAGGATCAGTTCCCGTTCTTCTTGTTGTCATGGGGTCCGTGTCATCTGTAGCCATTATTCTTATGGGGGTTATGCTGCTAGTAGTCTTTCTCCGTCGAGCAAAGAAAAAGCCACTGCCAGCCGATGTTATACCAGAGAGTCGAGTAAACGATAAATTAAATGTAATGAAAACCGATATTCGTTCGGGGGGATATGATGTTGACTATTCAGAAACCTGTTCGGGTTCTGAAAGCCTAGCAATTAACTTGACTTCAGCTCCAATGCCAGATATTGCAACGAAGGGTGGAACCTTGGGAGTACCACTGGCTGGACCTGTTAAGTTGACCAATGAGGACAGGTAAACAAATATTTCTATGCCAATATATTTACAAAGACTTAATAAATGTTGTCTACAGATTTTCTGGGGACTTCAGTGATCGATATAATCGATGTCAGATGAAAAATCAAAAAAATCACGACCTCAAGGACAACAACGGATACGCGCCATACTTCGAATATGCACTCGACTATAGCCCACCGACGGATAGTATTAGCAAGTCGGCGTCTAACACACTAGCTACATCAACTACCCTACCACTTTACAATAATCCGATATCGTCGGGTAACATGAGCCTGCCAAGAGCTCGAAACGAACCGCAGTATGTACAGAGTGTAATGCAAAATGGTTTTCTAGGTGAGTACTACAAACTTCCGTCTGGAGCTTCCTTATTAAAAAAAAAACTTTGCTTTCAGGACAACCGCTGTTACAGAACGGCCTCACTATAGACAGCAGATTTAGTGCCATTTATGGCAATCCATATCTTCGGACGTCGAGTACAATACTCCCACCTCTGCCACCGCCAAGTACCGCAAATCCGGCAGCGACGCCTGCCCCACCACCATATCATGCACCAAGAAACCATCCTTCCAGCATTAGCGGCAGCACTATTGCCACATCCCTAAAAAATTTCGGCCCTAGTGCCATTGGCGTTGGTAATGGGAGCAATAGTAACCTCAACGCCAGCAGCAACACATTACACTACATAGCACCAACGACACAATCATCTTCACTGGCGCTTAACCAGAGTCCCTCGGGCCAATTCATTCTCCCTTCAAACGGGAATACAAAAAAGGCTGGCGCCCTGGCTACTCATGTTTAATACATAATAATTAGACTTATAGCAAAACAAATCAATTCAAAATGAAAGTTCATACCATATTGTGATTTCTAGAGTTAATTAAACAATTTAAAAAATTAAATTCAAATATCATTAATGAAATAAATATTATGATTTGTTTTCATAACGGAACGTAGATAGATTGTAAATGTTTTTATAAGCCAAATTAATTAGTTAAAAAAGAACGAAAATTAAGATATATATATATAGGAAGAGAAACACGTATCAATTAAGTATAATAAGTATATGTGAATATAATTATATGAAAAATGCTGCCTTAT
The DNA here is from genome assembly GCA_949715645.1 of Portevinia maculata. Lineage (NCBI taxonomy): Eukaryota > Metazoa > Arthropoda > Insecta > Diptera > Syrphidae > Portevinia > Portevinia maculata. Next base: position 2,358,790 of record OX454526.1, on the reverse strand, counting down.
TATTCCTTGTAAATTCTTATCTAATTTATAAAGAAAAAATGAGACACTTATCTCTAAAAAAAATAAATCTATTAGATGAATCTAATAATTTCACTTAAATATCCGTGATCTTTGTGTTTATAAAAAAATGTATGTATGTCCGATATGTGATTTGGAACAGATACCCGAATGAACATTTTCTTCCGAGCAGATACCTCTGTGAGGCTGATTACTATCTCCGTGTTCACTTCTACCCAAGTTTATTGAAATTACACAGCGTCACTACCAGCACGCGTGTATTTGAATTGCTGGCTCCATTGCGTTGTAGTAACAATTGTTTTTGACGTTTTTTACATGAACATAGTTCAAAGTTAAAAACCACTTCGTAGAAAGTTTGCGTCTCTTATCCCCTACTACAAGCTCACTTGTTAATCTTAATCTTATAAAATAAAAAACCAGCAAGGACGCTGATTGCCGCCTTAATCAACGAACATGACAGTGGCGTATGACAACCCTTCAAGCAAGAGACTCCGTTTTACGTCTACAAACAGAGTCAATGACATATGGACTACTCCGCCCGCATACGGGTCCGAAGCTCAATTTTAGTTTACTTTTCAAAGAAAATGATATATGCAGCCAGAGACAGTTATCCCTGTTTACATGAGAGATTCAATCCGGATTACGCAGATTGAAAGATTGAGCGATTCACTTAATCCGATCACAAAATTTTCTGCGATTGGATTGAAAATCAGCATGTAAACGCAAATTATTGAAAGATCGAGAGATCGAGTGAGAGTGTGTGTGTGCAGCTTTTTTCCTGTTCTCTTAACTTGTTTGCGATATTGTGTATGTATTGTGACAGATTGAGTTCGCTGTGCTCAGCAAAAAACGAGTCCAAAACTGATCCAAAAAAAGAGGCACAAATCGAGGCCAGATAAGAAGAGAAACGAGAATCGAGTATCGCTAAAATAAAAATCAGAAGTGTTTGATCATGTTTATTTTATTTCTTAATGAGCAATACATTTTTCCATTTGGTATACCTGCTACCATTTCTCCTTCTCCTGCAAAATAAATGAATCAAATAAATGTGTATGTTATCTATGCATATGTATGTTATAGTCCGTACTAAAACAGTTGGCCAACGGTCGATTGCGCAGAGAGAGGATTTAAGAGAACAAAAATGACGCGAAAGAGATTTAATCACTAAGCGTTTTTGCCTGTAATTTACAATGCGTAACCCAACTTTACAGTGCTTAGAACCAAAATGCTGTTGAATATCTAAATAAACTTAATTTTTTATTATGAGGTCGACTTTTATACATTTCTACCTAGAAGTCCGATTGTATTTGAAAGGGTTCCCAACCCTTTTTATCGTTGAACATTTCGTGGTTTAGCGCTAGGTACCTGTATGGGTGGTGTGCTTGGTTAGCATTAATTTTATGATGTTTGATTTTACCTGTTTGACTTAAGTGTGAAAGTTTTACGACATGATTAGTGTTTGCATTTGGTTACCTGTAGGGGCAAGGAATAAATTTGTTGCTTGGTTTTTAGAGTTTTTTATTTTAAGATAACGCATATATATTATGGATTTCCTATTTGGAATTCACTTTCACGAAAACAAAAGCATTGCTAGGACATAAGTTTATTAAAATAAAATAAATTGTCATGGATCTTTCAAGAAAAGGAAAACCAATAGGAAGTCTAGGACGTAAGATCGTTGTTAGGATATATTACAAAAAAATTGAAGAAGCTAGGAATTTATGTATAGATAATCCCATCACATACGCAAATTCACAGACAGAGGAGTTTACGGGAATTTCGGCCCGAACAATAAGAAGGATAATTAAAGAATATGAGAAGAAAGGCGCTATTGAATCTCCAACTAAAAGAGTACCACATACAAAATGGAAAACTGGATTGGACGAATTTGGTATCACAGCTGTTCGGCGAATTATATACAACTTCCACATTGAAGAAAAAATGATGATAACATTAAAAATGTTAAGACAACGGGTGCAGGAAGATTTGGAGCTGAACCTAAGCAATATGTCGCTACATAGGATTTTAAAAAGAAATGGATTTTCTTATAGGAAAACGGAGAACAACCGTAAATTTCTTTGCGAAAGAAATGAAATCAAACTTTTACGAGTGAAATATCTGAGGAAGGTGCGGGAGTACAGGTCAGAAGGATATGAGATTATTTATTTGGACGAGAGCTATATTCACAGCTCTCACACAAGGCCAAGGGCATGGACTGACGGCACCAGTCAAGGTTTAAAGGCGCCAATTTCAAAAGGCCAAAGGCTGATAATGGCGCATGCAGGTGGAGAGAAGGGCTTCGTGAATAATGCCTTGCTTTTATTTAAATCTGGGTCGAAAACAGGAGATTATCACGATGAGATGAATTTTGAAAATTTCTCCAAATGGATGAAGGATCAAGTTTTAAATAACCTAGAGGAACCATCGGTTATTGTAATGGACAACGCATCATATCACAACAAATGGGAACACAAGCAAATCACTTCTGCTTCCGTTAAATCGGAGATGTTAGAATGGCTTTCCGTCAACAATATACCGCATTCTTCAAAAATGCTCAAAGTCGAACTTTATGACCTTATAAAGCGACATCGGACTAATCACCACCCCAAGCATAAGATTGACGATATGATTCACGGCGCGGGACACGAAGTACTACGATTGCCACCCTATCATCCAGATCTCAACCCTATTGAAAAGATCTGGGCAACAGTCAAGGGAAGAGTCGGAAGCCGAAATACAACGGTTAGATTATCGGATGTTCAGAAACTAGCTGAAGAAGAATTTTCAAAAATAACAGTTGAAGATTGGCGCAAAGTTTGTGAAAAAATTATAAGGACAGAGGAGGAATACTTTTCACACGAGCAGATGTGGGACACAATGTCGGATGCAATAATTATCAATCCAGGAGATGATTCTTCAACCGATTATGAAACTGACAGTTCTTCGAATTCAATTTAGTATACATTAATATTAACTATTTCATATATAGGTAGCAAAATCAATAAATATTTTTATCTTAGTACTAAAACGTGTGTGTTTTTACTTCTTAATTCAAACCAAACCGAACCACCCATTTGGTATACTGGTGTTTTGTTTTGCTGCTCGCTGTAAATCTGTTTTATATTTGCAATTCATCGTCAATTTTATCTCGCTATAATTTACACATTTAATCAAGGTTACAAATTTAAAAGTGGTGGGTAGTTCAAAAAGTTTTAAAAACTGCATTTCTTAAAAAAAATTATTGAAGAATCAAGAACGTTCACCATTTTGTCTTTAACGAACCGTTTAATACCCCATCCTCTTTTTTGTGACAGAAAATCGTGCCTATTGTTATTGGGCATAAAATCGTTTACGTTTCCAAAAAATTCCCAAATTGTAAATTTTTTATTAAATTTACCTACCTCGCCCAAATTCAATGATATAAACAAAAAAAATTTGGTGTGACACTGCAATTTACTTTACTTTGCGTGCCAATATCAGTACCTACATGATCAATATGCACGACACAATTAATAATGATCAACGAAAGCATAATGAGCAAATAGGGTTTAAATCTAAAACCGTACACCTTCATACAGACACAGTCACACAATCAATTCATGTGCAATGTTTTGCTTAATCTATTCGACCGTGATCACATCATACTCCTACAAAGAACCAAGACAAAAAACGAAACAATATATTTGCCTCCAAGTAAAGTTGACATATAATGGTCTATATTTTTCCTCCGCTCCTAATTTCAGTATAAAAGAAGGAATATGAAGAAACCACCCTCAGTGAGATCGCGACAGCGATCTTGAACACAAGGCAGGGTATACGTCGTTTTTTATTATGGCTCCGCCCATTTTCGTCTCTTTATGCTTGTTTTTGCAATTTAAGAGATTGTAAAACACATTTTAAGAGACCTGCGCAGTAGAATGGCCAACTGTTTTGGTACGCACTATACTTACTTTCAGCATGAATTTGTGCCGGTAGCATTAAAAGCATCGAAATTCGGCCAACGATTGGTATTTTCATCTTCATCGGTTACTATTTTTTTTGATTTTGATAAATCTAAATTCAAACAAAATTCAATTAAGCAAATAATTGTGTGCAGTAGTAAATTCAATTTTAGTTTACCTTTCAAAGAAAATTATATCTGCAGCTGCAGCCAGATACAGTGTCAGTGACAGATGAACGAATCGCCATTACAAATAACTACTCTCGACTCTCGCTCTTCTTCTTATTGGCAATGTAGTTACAGTCAATTTACAAATGTGTGCGTGGAACTCCTCATATACCGCGGATCGAAAAAATTACGGGAAAAGTTGGGTCAGCGATTTTGCTTGAAGGAAAGTGTCAGTGACAGTGACAGATGAACTAATCCGTCCAGTTGTGGACTAACCAGGGGGCGGAAGGGGCGGCACGCCCCGGGCCACCGGTCTTGGGGGGCCCCAAAATCCTTCAATTTATAATAAAATATGACTTCAGTGAATCGTTACCCTGTATATCGCTCATACTTCAATACTTCTTGACCATTTGCATCTCGGCTGCATCATGCGAGAGGAGTTTTTCGAAACTTAAACTAATTAAAAATTATCTTCGATCTGCAATGGACCAAGAGCGACATGTTAATCTAGCCGTGCTTTCAATAGAAAGAAAAAATTGTAAAGAATTCGATTTCACAGAAGTTATTGAGGAGTTCAGTAAGTTGAAGGCACGAAAACACATATAACACGCTACAAAAAATAAAAAAACTATCTTTGATTTATCTTATTTTTTTTATCGTTCGATCGTAGTTTATATTCCTCACCCATATCTATTCCATATTGTAGGTAGGTACCTATGTATGTTTATTTAGCCTAAATAATTTAATTCGAATTTAAATTTCACTTGCCAGATTTTAACGAAATAAACATAAGCACTTATTTTTTATTTATGCATACAAATGTGAACTGAATAAAAAGCTTGCAAAACTAAATTTTTTTAAAAGCTGGGGGGCCTCATTCAGCTTTGCCGCCCCGGGCCTCTGACGGGCTTAGTCCGCCACTGAATCCGCCATGTGAGAAAAAAACTCTCGACTCTCGCTCTTCATGCAGCTTAACTGTCAGTTAAATGAGAGGTCTTATACATCTTACAAAAAAAACTGACTGAAACAAGCAACTCGTCGCGTTTATTTAGGTGTTTGATGAGTAAAAAACTTGTCAATTGTGTTTTGCATTCTATAACTTCTGTTCCACGAGGCTGTTCCTCAGTTTCGCACAAGAATTGATGTAAAGCCAGTGAGTGGAAGTGTCAAATTTGAAAATAAAATTGTACCACTGTCAAACGATTTATTTGTATTTTCTTAGTTTTTGCAACAAATATGCGCATAATTTGAAATAAAATTCAAAAGAATTATATGGAGTGAAATCAAATCGACACTAGGCGAAACATTGACTGTATTATGCTACCTCAAAACAGTAAGTAAATACAATATCTAGAAAACAGGGAGAATTATAAGACTCGAGGAGTCGAAGCAAAACTTTTGTATTCAAACTTGGTCTGGTTCCACTCAATAGTATTATTTTGAGCTCGTTTTAGTTCATTAAACACAGCTAATAATGTACAACAAAAGCGTTTTTTGTCAGACGAAATGACACTACCTGACGTTTATCATACATTTTGCGTCTCAAAGGTCTATAACTTTTGGTCTCTTGAAATAATTCAGTGACACTTCGCACAAATTATATGGAATGTAATGCGCACTAAATAAAACATATTTCTTAAGTTAAAAAAAAAGTAATATTACAAATATTATAAAGAATTAAAAAACAATTGCAATAAAAAAGACAGGGAACGGCTGCAGTCCGCTTGGGGGAGCTGTTGGATACCCATTCTTAGACTAGATTATTTCAAACCCCTAGAGTATTTGGTTCAAATTTAAAGAAAAAAAAGTTCATTGGCAGTTTTGTTGTTTGGTTCTTTGTAATACGGTTGTCGCTCTTGATCAAAGGGGCCAGAAAAATGTCAAAATGTTTTTGCAGTATGTAATCTGATTATCCTTTTATATAGTTTTAAAGAGATATATAAGCTTTCACAATAATTTTAAAAACACACAATTTTGAGACGCCAGACATAAAATGGGCCAAATGGGTCGCTAATAACAAAATCACCTTTTTCCCCGTCGTCGCTTTGAAATAAAATATTGCTTGCGCCACTAAAATCGGCGCAGCTGCTATTGCGACTGCATATGGTTTATGAATGAACATAGAGTAGGGACGTAGATGCGGTGTATCTGTTCACACAAAATATCGCATATCGATATCGTACAGTTTATCGTTTATTAAAATTCATTTTCTTTTTCGTTCATTATTGGTTTTATTAAAACCCGTTATAATTTGTGTCGTGTTCCATTAGGCAAAAATGGGATAGTACTTTTTGTGTCTTCTGGGGAGAAAAAGCACTCCCAACATGGTCCATTGGAGCACTCGGGAGTATTCTTTTGGGAGTGCTTTCTGCTTCCCAATTTCAAATTCAGAACTTTGACTTCGGAATACTTGTCCCTCAATATGAAACAAAGGTGCATTAGTTTGTTGATTTTATTTTTTCAGTGCGGATTTTACCAAGACACACAATTGGGCAGAAGCCGAATTTCCATTGTCCATTAGAATCCAGAAGGAGTGAATTCTTGAGTGGAGTAAATGGAAAACGACAAAAGTATAATGGCGGTTGGATAGCATAACAACCCTGGTATCAGTTACAGCGCCATATCTGTGTTCTATTGAAGATCTTTATAACCGATTGTCACTATATGTCCATCACTGATTGCCTATACCTATGAGATAGTCAGCTTCGAGTCTTTCAATTCGCCCCAAAACTAAAAAACAGCTGTTAAACAAAATTGTATTGTGTAAGTACGGTAGTTTGTGTATTGTGGTGTTTGTGTATTGGTTTTAATTTAGTAATCTACCTCACGTTAGTACCAGAATACATAGCAGATGTAATAAATGATTTTTTTTGTTTGCAAAATAAGCCATCTCTGGACAGGATTTTTGCAAATAAACGTCAGAAAATGTCATTTTTATATTTCACATAAATTCACCGATTTTGATTTGATTTCGAGAGAGGATGATGCACCGGCCAATTGTGGATAGTGAAAACGTCATACTCATACGTATGCAGGGTTACCTATATTAGAAAGGACCTACGATTTTATTGGGCGGTTAAGAAAGGCCAGAAATTTTGATTAAGAAAATGTTAAAACGCAAAAGCAACTTATTATTTATCTAATTCATCGTTTTAAAAAGCTTTAGTATAAATCATGATAATATATGTTTTAAGTTGACTTTTATTATAAAAATGGAACATTAAAAATAAGTCGTCACCCTTAATCGAAGTCATAACTCTATTTTTGCATGCGAGAACAAGAAGTCAATCAAACTGCTATACCCTACCCAGTATTTTTCTCGCAGTAAACGTCAAACAAAACAAGTCTCAAACTGTTATAAACGAACTTGCATTCTGCTTGAAAGTCCGAATCCGATGGCTTTGCACCAGAGAACAAAATGAAAACTAACATTCACATCAGTAGTTCTCTCATTCTTGCACATCTGTTCCACACTAAGCCATGAAACCACATGAAACACACTCGGTGGCCATCTTGTTCGAGTATCGAACATTTCCTCAATTCAGCTTCAGCTTAGTGCAGAGGATCGAATGAAGCGCCTACCGCCATTGAATTTCTTCGCTCTCGCGTAAAGTGGTTTGAGACGCGAAATTAAACGCATGCGCTGCCACACTGCGCGGATGAATTTTTGTCAATTGAGTTTTTTTTCTGTGTAGTATTAGTGAGTGAATAATAAATACAAAATAATACTTGATAATTTATAAACAAAACAGTACTGCAACGGTTCACTGAGGATTGGGACGCGTGCGATTAATTCAGTTTAAATTCCGCAAATGTAAGGTGGTTGGTGCGATATCCTTTGCTATGTTGTCTAAACATACACACAAATTGTAATAATTCAGTGTTAGTGCTAAGTGGCAAAACAAAAAAACAGGATATTGCTACAAGTGCGCGTTTTGATTAAGTTCGATCTCTGGATTGTGAGAAAAAAATCAAAATCGAAAAATATCGGGAATGCGAAATAATCGCAACGTATTGTCAAAAAATTTAAATTATTTCCAATGAATTCCTCTGTGGCGGCTTTAATTGCTTTTGTGCTTAAATGTGAATGTTTAACAGAAAGAAAATAACACCCGAAGCACTCTCCAGTCAGAGCAAAAGCACTCAGCACGGAAGTGACCAAAAGAATTCAACATAAAAACTCTGGATTACAATGTGGTTACTGGCCGGGAACTCAGCCAAATCGGATACATTTTGGATTAAAACATTTTTACTCACTTTTTTCTTAATTGGGATTATTTGCAGGGCCGAAGGTATGTACAAATAAAAAGACAATCCATTGAAGGTTTTTTGTAACAGAACAGGAATACAAAATGTATTCCTTGGCTACATCTCCATTTTGATTTTCCACATCGACTGGTTTTTTTGTTTGCATTTTTTATCTCTGTCTATCTCTATTCATTCAGAGGTCCTAAACCAGTTTCCTTTGAATGTGTGCGAAAGAGACAAAGGTAAAATATAACAAAAAAACATTGTCTATTCAAATGTACATAATATAATATAATGTATGTATGTTCAAATTTATCGACAATCGAATAAAGGAAATGATAAAATATAAAGTTTCAAATATGAATTATGTTTAATTTGTATTTTAAAAGTAAATTCAAATGCAAAACCGTTAAAATGAATTCGTGTGAATTCGAAATACATGAGGGAGCAGTTAAAATTCTGATTAGGGACAGGTGTTCATTTTGTGTTTTCCTTCACCACTACAACTGTGGAGTGCGTGTGTAGCCGTTACATTTATATTGTTGTTCCCCGGCGGAGAAATTTTCTGCTTTCATACCATATCCGATTCTGATGTTGAAAAATATTTTCGGTTGATTTGATGGTACCTACCTAATAGGTAGCATGTGCACTTTTGTTTAGTTATTAAATGGGATACAATATTTGGGTGATTACCTACATTTGGAAATTTATCCATAAGAGTGCTAATACAAATGAATATTGAATTCGGAATTTTATAAAGCTGTAAAGGACTGTTTTGGCAATGCAATTTAATTTAGTGCATCTTTGATTTATCAAACTACCTACCAACTTTTAATTATGAATCCGGTATAGCAAAATTCTAAATGTGCGTGTTATATCAAACACTGTCAAACTAAGAGCCTTATTGCGAAGATCAATCGACAATTATTGATAATTGACTATTTTCAATGTGTGCTATTGTGAACGAACGATTTATTTGGTATTTTTGTCAATCGCATTTGCATTTTTTTTAGTTACTGCGATTGACAAAATCCTTTAGAATCGTTCGTTCACAATAGCACACATTGAAAATAGTCAATTATCAACTGCCGATTGATCTTCGCAATAAGGCTCTAAGTCTTATTCAATGTTTAATGGATTTAGCAGCTTTTTCGAATTGACAATAATTATATTACATATGTAGGTACCAACCTATTCGATCAACATTTTTTTCTCCATAGATCACAAAATACAGGTCTTCTATATAATTTAGTTTCTGTATTTTGGGCAGGTCAATAAAATCTAGTTTTTATTGTTATTCAAATGTTAAATGTTTATGTTGTTTTAATAATGCTCAATGATGGCTTGACAGCATTTGCAATCGTTAAATGTTTGGAAACAATTTGACTTGGTGCGTTTGGCTAGCACAATAAGTATTAAATGAGCGTCAAATGACCCTAAGCTGCACAGACAAGTACAGAACAGATCTGGTGTTTCATAAGTAAAAATGTACCCCAAAGCGTTCTCCATTCTGTCATTTTCTGTTGTTCAGATCAGTTAAGCCCAAGATTTTTTTAGATAGATAGATTTCTTTATTTAGCAATGTCTTAAGCTATTGTTTTCAATTTTTACATTTTACATTAATTGATTAAAATTTAAGTTTTACGAAATTCACTACACAATTTTTAAAGGTTCTTACATTTGTTATGCTTTTAGCAAAGCTAGGCAACTGATTAAATAAATTAAAACCTTTGTATATTAGCGAGCTCTGTGCTCTTGCTGTTAAAAAATTAGGTAATCTAAGGTCACACATATTTCTGAGACTGTAAGGTTGAATTTCACCAACATGTAGTATGTATTTTGATATATACTTTGGCATTATATTATATTTAATTTTGAAGACAAATATTAACATGTTCATAACAATTCTTTGTTTGACAGATAGCCACTTTAACGAATTTAACATAAAATTTATTGACGTATATCTATTGCACTTCAAGATAGTTCTCATAGCTCTATTCTGTAACAGTTGGAGCCTGTTTATTCGACTTTCATTACATAAAAACAACACAGTGGAACAATATTCAAAATGAGGCTTGACAATAACATTACATATATTAATAGAGGTTAGTGTTGACACATCTCTTCTGATTCTTTTCATAAAACCAATTTTTTTAGCTATTTTTTTACATAAATAATCAATATGGCTTTCAAAATTGAGGTTCTTATCTATAATAATACAGAGATATTTTATTTCTTCTACCATTTCTATATATTCATTTTCAATACTTAAGTTTAAATTAAAGTTTTGTTTGTTATTTACAATCATACATTTTGTTTTTTTTTGTATTAATTTTTAGCTTGTTTTGGCAAAGCCATGTGTATACATTATTTAAATCCTGTTGAATTTTTCGATGACAGTCTTCGACATCCTCACCAGCAATGAATAGGAGAGCGTCATCAGCAAACAGTGCCAGTTGGCCATTCTTCACCACACTTTGCATATCATTAATATATATAATGAACAGTAGAGTTCCGAGCACCGACCCTTGAGGAACCCCCAGTTTTACTTCCTTTGGGTTCGAAAGTTCACCATTAACTTTGACCCTTTGGAACCGTTTTTCAAGATACGAGGCAAACCAACTCAGCTCTTTGTTCTTGACTCCATATTTTCCCAACTTTTTTAGAAGAATATCCCTATCGATCGTTTCAAAAGCTTTGATTATTAAACAATTTCTCTCGAAGTAGTCTTCAAGTTGCTTAAATACTATTTTTTCTACTATTTTTTCCATATAGAGGCATCGAATTTACTGGCCTAAATTCATCACTTTTTTTTGTATTTGCAATTTTTGCAATTGGAGTCACAATTGATTCTTTCCAAGAGTCAGGAAAGATTCCCGCTTGAAAAGTTTTGTTAATTATTGTTCGTAGGACCGGACCCAATGAATCAAAGCTATCCTCGTATATTTTAGGACACATAAACGAACAATCTCTTTTGTTTTTTAGTTTACTAAGCACTTGTTTTATATCACACAATGAAAGAGGAACGAACGTAAACACGTTGGCACTATTATTTATACAATTAACGAAAGGGACTGACGGAATGGAGTTGTTTATTTCATTAACACTATCTACACAAAAGTCGTTAAATTTATTGGCTATTAATTTATTGTCACTAACATTCATCTTGTCGAATATAACATGGTCAATCACACTTTCTTCTTTTTTTCAAATTACGCCACATGTCCTTTTGGTTATTTGCGTTGTCCACTTTGGTTCTAATATATCTTCGTTTACTTTTCCTTATCTCCTTCTTGTATTTGTTCCTGGCCTCTGTATAATGTTTCCAGTCCACACCTAAACCGCTGAGGACCGCTTTTGCATGACTATCTATTTTTATTTTTTTTAAGTTTTGTAAGTTACTGTTGAACTGCAACTGCTTTTGAGGTACCTATAAAAAATGCGTGAAAATGTCAACTTATTTATTTGTTTGGCGACATTGTGTTTCTTATTTCGGCTTGTCACAAGAAACGCAAACAGAAACAGATTTAAGTATGTTATGTGACAGATACGTCTGCTCTGTCACTCAACGTACTGGATTCTGTTTCTGTTGCTTGTGGCCTTTTTTGACTTAAGCACTGTATCTTGCTCGCGCTTAACTTAAGCGACCTTTTTTCAAATTATTTTCTCCACACCAAAGATAAATGCTTCTTAAATGCAGAATATAGATAAGACGAAAATTCCTACCTATGTTATTGACAGTGAATGTCATTTTGATTAGGCGCGTCACCTGCACATACCATGGCAGCAAGTGGAAGACATTTTTGAGCAAGTTTTTATTTGCAAACAAGAAAAATAAAATGCCGATTTGCAAAGGACGTACCTAGTTTCTACAATGAATTGTTTTGTATTGTTTTAAAATGAAAATGTATACATTTTGTTTTTTCCTTGTAATCTTACCTAAAACGTGGAACAACCATTTTCAAAATAGCCGCTCAGAGAAGGAAAAATGCACAGGAAATCCGTTGGCCAAAGTTCATCAACAATGCTCAAGGGCTGTTTCTTGTGGGTGACGAAAAAATACTACATAGTGGTCACGGTATTTTGAAGGACTTCTAAATGAGTGATATCCTCGGATATATTTTTCGAGGTCAGTTCCTAACAATGACGAAGTAGCCCACATTACTGTTGAAGAAATTAGGCGGAAGGCGGTCGAAGACTCCAAAAAAAGCGAAAAGCAGTTGGGGCCTGACGAGTTCTGAAAAAAGATGGGAGACATCTTGTCCAAAAGGCTTATGATTCTCATATTCAAACTGATGAGAGGCGATCCAATGCCCAACCATTGGAAGGAAAGCTTTTTTCTTCCTTTGTGCAAAGGAAACGAAAACGAGACTGATATTTACCATTCAATCAAGCTGATGTTGCATACCATGAAGATCGTTCAGCGGGTATTAGATAGCCGAATGCGGAAAATAATACGGCTGTCTGAAGACCAGTGCGTGTTTGTCGCAGGTAAATCAACTACCTATGCAATCCAAAGTATAAGGATCATGATGGAAAAACATTGTGATTCCTTAAAGTTTTTGAAGGGAATGGGTATCGTATTAGTCCGAAGAAAACAGAATACTTTTACTGCCTATTCCACACATTTAGATGAATGGAAGTCTTATTCCAAAGTGCAAAAAGTTCAAATATCTGGGATCTATGATCAAAAGCGAAGCAAGCAGTAATGACAACTTTATGCATCGCCTAAGCGTAGGGTGGAAGAAGTGGCAGAAAATCACAGTCATCTTCTGTGATCGAAAAAATGCATTCTAAGCTGAAAGGAAGGATCTACACTGCAGTTGTTCACATATGGCTCACAGCGTAGAAAAAGTATGAGGGCAAATTAACGGCAGCTGAGATGAAAATTCTTTGTATGACAGCAAGAGTAACAAAGATTGATCGAATAAGAAGTTCCAAGATCCGAGGAAGCATTCAAGTCAATGAACCAATCCCGAACAAAATGGACCGTGACCGGCTCAGTTGGTACTGTCATGTTCAAAGGAGAGATCCTAGGAACCCTGTCAAAAAGGCAGTTGTATCAATCGCCGTTTCCATACAAACCCAAAAGAGAGGCAGGCCCAAAAATTCCTGGATCACACAAATGCAGCAACACCAGCGTTTCATTATCCTCAGTGACTAAGCGATTCAAAATCAGAAAAACGGCCAGTACGCGCTTATGTGGATTGGTTATGATATCTTTAATCCTGATCATATCCTTACCGCCATTAAAAGAAGAAGAAGATTCTTGCCTTAAACGTCTAAAGAAAATGTGGGAGCTCTGTTGCACCTTTCTGCACATGAAGCCAAATATTGCTTGTATTTGAACATATTTAACTTTGTTGTTTTTTTTTTTTAAATAAGGTTGTCTCCAAAAAACCCAACGAATAGCATGTTTTGTTTTATTCTCTAACAATAATTCATGCAGTTTCTGGATAATTTATTCGAAATGTCAAACATTTAGCGGCGATTTATTGTTCTGGGCTTGATGCTATAAATATTTGCATCTTTATAAAAAATACAAAGGTGCAGAGATTTGAACTCCGTTTGAACTTGTTAAACAGAGTTCAAATCTCTGCACCACGCTTAACCCGGAAGTACATTAATAGACAATGAGCTATTATCTCCTTGCAATTTTGTTTTATTTATTCATTTACTTAAAGTGCTATTTACAAAACCTCTCAAAAATTTATTTTCACAGCTGATAATAAATTCCTAAGACGCGAATAGGTACTTTTCTGTTCTCACTTAATCTGACAGATTTTTGTCACTTCTGCCGTGTTGTTTTAATCTAGTTATCGTTCATTGAACGCAGCTACTTTCAACTTTGTCCGTGCAAAAAACGTTAACACCAAACCAAGTTTTAAAAATTGATCAAAGTATTTCCAAAATTTGCAATAATGGGACAAATAAACACTTCTAATATTTGTCAGATACATTTGCGCATACATAAATATTATGTGTATCTTATTCGAAAAGTATATAACTTTCCCGTGCAGGGTAATCCCAAAAACAGCGCCTGTAGTAAAAGGGCATTAGGGGAAGGGGACAAATCACATCAAGGCAATTTTTGCATTCAGGTGAGCCTGGCGATGCATTTAACATCTTGAAATTCTCACGCAAGTGTCCATCTGAGCAGCCATTTGGTCAACACGACTAGAGATCACCGCTGTCGTAAAAGGACGATCGATAACAGGAGCATGTAGGTACGTTTCGAAATGTCTTAAATCACATTAAACTAAATAAACGAATAAATACATACACAAATGCTGTAACACCAGCATTTGATTGGCCTTAATAAAAATACGATACGGAACGTGGGCAACCGATTTTTATTGAAGTCAAACCGGTGAAACATACCTGCGGGTCAGCAGGCCTGCAGTAAAGTGGGAGGGTTGTGGTATCTTTTTCCCTCAAATCTGAGCTTACATAACTACCCCTTCTTAGGAACATGGAATACAAAGACTTTATTTGGTCACAACAATGGTAAACTGAGAAAAAAACAGCTTTATTTTGAAACACAATTTTTATAAAAGATGTAGACCTTCTGAGTTGTCAATATATTTCAAGTATGTCTATGTACATTCAGGATTTTCATTTTGAATATCGCCATCTGAGTACCATCTGTCAAAAAATGTGCTGTAATTTTCTTACAAATCACAAATAAAAATTACGCCATTAATACCAATGCAACGATACATGCTTCAACAACGTGTTACAGTTTGTTGCTGGCTTTTGCCAGGATGAATCTTGTACCTTATATCTTCAAAAATTAAGCGGTTGTGACTGTTGCCGTAAATGTATTGTGCTATCGAGCCATGATCAATGAATTTCAATATCTCTAACTTAATTTAAATTATATATGTATGTGGGCGATGTTAATTTCCAACATGACACCAGCAGCAAAATGGTGATCAAAATTGACTGCTTCGATCGTGCGTTTTAACCCTGCGCGACACATTTCTTTGGGTCCATGCAAAGAAGGTTTATGCCAATGGTTCGCAGTCAATTGAAATATGTACCTAATTTTAAGCCAACAGAAACTCGTCAAAAGAGCATAGATGTGCAACAGAGTTCTTGAAGGTCATTTGGTTTGTGGTGTTCTGCAATGTTAATAGCAAACCTACTGTTCAACCGATTGAATTCAAATTCAAAAAAGCGGCCAAGTGCGAGTCGGACTCGCTCATGAAGGGTTCCGCGCGAATTAAAATTATTATTTACTTAGGCACCTATTACAGATTTATTATTAGAAAATAATGGTTCACGGTTTACGCATAAGGTTTATGTTTATGAAATAAAATGTTTTTTTTTTTATATTTGAATTGATTTAATGAAAGGTAAATTGCGGTTTACGATTTATGACGTATTAAAAAAAACTACTTGCTGGATCTCGTTCAAACCAATTTTCGTTGGAAGTTTGCATGGTAATGTACATCATATATTTTTTTTAGTTTTATCATTCCCTTATTTTAGAAGTTAGGGGGGGGGGGGGGGGGGGGGACCAACATTTTACCACTTTGGAAGTGTCTCTCGCGCATACTATTCAGTTTAAAAAAATGATATTAGAAACCTCGATATCATTTTTGAAGACCTATCCATAGATACCCCACACTTATGGGTTTGATGAAAATTTTTTTTTTTAGTTTCAGTTCTACGTATGGGGAACCCCCAAAATTTATTGTTTTTTTTTTTTCTATTTTTATGTGAACATCTTAATGCGGTTCACAGAATACATCTACTTACCAAGCTTCAAAAGTATAGATCTTATAGTTTCGGAGAAAAGTGGCTGTGACATTCCCGGACAGACATGACGAATCTATAAGGGTTCCGTTTTTCGCCATTTGGCTACGGAACCCTAAAAATAGATGTACCTGTTCTTGTTCTCAAATTTGAGAAGCTTCTCATGACAATTGATACTCTTTGATGTTTGTCAGCCGTTTGCAAGAGGGCGGGCAGTTTAAAAAAACAAACTTTACGATGTTACTTGGCCCCGGCGGGATTTGGACCTAAGACCTTTAGATTAGTAGTTCAACACACTAACATCTGCGCAATTGCGCCCACAAAACAAATACAAAAATTGCAATCTTATCTTAAACGGTGCATCACAATACGATATTTTATGAAAGAAAGGGAATAGTGGAAAATTGGTGCATGCCCCCGAACCAAACCAAAAACACAAATCCAGCATTCGTTCCTCGAAGTTTACATAGCTATTTCATAGTTGCCACTGGAATGAAAAGTCAGTGAACAAATATTTTTCTAAGGAACTTTGTAAATTTTGAAAACTGTCGGGAAAATGAACACTAAAAACTATAGAATCCAACATTGACAACGCTGCAATCGGCCGATGAGCTCGATGTCGTCGTAGTTGGAAGGATCTGTTGACGACAGTGTGCGCCGTGTGACACCTGCCTTGCGCACTATCTGCTCCAGAACCAAATTGAAAATGTAACATGATAGCGCGTCTCCTTGCCGGAAATTCGATAGAGCTATTCCGAAGAACAATTTCCATACTACACAATGTACCGCGTTTTTAAATGTAGGTATTATTATTATTTGTTGTGAATTTTTAATGAATTCAATTCAAAAAAGTTTCAAAAAAGTGGAAAACGTCAAATTCTACGTAACAGTTCTGTTTGTTTTTTTTTGATACCCTATCCTAATGGTTTATTTTCGTCGTAGACCTTTAAATGTTGTGATATCTGTAATCAGCAACGAAAGTTGTGTCGTAAGGTGTGTAGATAAACTCTTTCTCAAGTGTTTTGCCACGTCCACTTTTTGTCGGTGTTTTTCACAATACTTTTTTTCCGAAATTCCTTAAAAAACTTTAAAAAAAAAGTTGCAACAAAATAAGTTGACAATTGGTGCGTTCAATTTGTAAGGCAACTGCGAGTTCCCTACTAATTAAACCTCTATCACTTGCCAATCGATGGTCGAGTGAGTTAGTCCATCAATGACGAAATATAACATAGTAGGGTTATACTTGAAAATTGAACGCGTCCAATGGCTTTAACGGTTCCCCTTACAAATAAATTTGTCATACCAACTTTATGGGAGCGTTTTTGATGAATTTTTCTATTAGGAAATTGTGCTTCTTTTGGTGTGAACCACAATCTGTATAAGAAATCCATTGAGGACACGTCCAGAAAATATCATTCAGAACTAATTAGTTGTGGGTTCATGCAGCTACTAGTCCGTGAGATTGATTTTTTTATTTTAAATAAACATCAATATGTATTTTCATCTTTAAAAACTATACGCCTCCAATTAAACGGTAAGTGACCCATTTCGCTTGCATGCACCCACCCATTCAGTCATTTCGACTGTTCTAGTGGAGGAAATATCGGTTAAACAATAATAGGTAGGAGACATAACAACGATGGCTCAAAGAGTCTAGCGATTTCGTGATATCTCGATCGCCAATGAGTTTTCTCTTTAGAAAGCCTAGACATTTCGCAGCGTTCTTGGCGACATCGAATATGTGTTCGTTCCAACGAAGGTTGTTATTAACGCACATACCGAGAATGTATTTCGGTTTCAGCGATGCAAGTTCTATTCATGGATAAGGGCAAGACTGTTAAATTTTTGCTTTAATGACAGAAGACAGCATTGTGTATTCGAAGCATTATATTCCGCCCTATTGGTTGTAACTCATTGAACTATGCTGTCAAGGTCGGAATTTAACGTGCTTAACTTACGCTGCCGTTCCACTTACACAGCCAAAAAAGAGGGTCGTGATCCAGAAAACGAATATGAAAATCTGAGGGTGCTGTCATCAGCGAAGCAATGAATTGGATTAGA
Source organism: Portevinia maculata (assembly GCA_949715645.1). Lineage (NCBI taxonomy): Eukaryota > Metazoa > Arthropoda > Insecta > Diptera > Syrphidae > Portevinia > Portevinia maculata. The sequence goes on along the minus strand of OX454526.1, from coordinate 2,340,594 downwards.
ATTTACAGACAGGAGATTATTTTTATAAAAATGAGAAATAGGTTCGGGGACAAAACGGAGTCTTGGGGAACACCAGCATTTGTTTGGTGAGTTGCAGACTTGTAAGCGTCTAAAACAACTTGAATTGAACGGTCCGAAAAGAAGTTTCTAATCCATTGAAGATGAGTATGATAGGTTCCCGATGTACGCATTTTTCCCAAGATAGCTTGATACCAAACTCTGTCAAATGCATTTGAAATTACTTACCACTGATTGGTTCCACTTTTCGGTTCTATAAGTCATCAAATCACCCGTGGACCTGTTGCTGCGATAACCATACTGCCGGTCATTAATAAGTTTCAAAAGCCGATGGCTAATCAGCATTTCCATAACCTTTGGAAGAGGAGACGTAAGTGCAATTGGTCGGTAGGAAGAGGGAGAAGAAGAGTCGCTATTTTCGACAGGCTGGACAAATGCTGTTTTCTCGGAAAGAGCCTTGAAGAATAGGACAGATAGAAAAGCTTACGCAGCGGTCTTGCCAGCGTAGAACACCTCTTCAGAACGATAGAGGAAATACCATCTGTACCAGCTTAATTGTGTATGTCAAGATCTCTAAGTACTCTTGCCACTGTACGAGTGCGAAAATGGATTGGTCCCATAGAGTATTCTACGCGCACGAGTACAGAGGGAGATAAAGCCAAATCTGGGAGCGTTGAGCTGCTGCAAAGTGAGTAGCAAGCAGATTGTCTTTATCTAAAGAGCTGACAGCTAGAATATCATTATAAGTGAGCTCTTCGTTTACTGAAGAGTCATTAATATACATATGTAGGTAGTCAAAAATAAGCCGCTTTTCGTTGCACTTCATTTTTGAGGGCCGTGCCACCTTCCTTCACGCACTTGATTATTGTTTTTATTTTTGTTTGCTAAATTTTTAAATAAAATTCGTCAGGTAAAACTTGGAGTAAGGTTAGCTATGTAGGTACATTTACATTGTCCCGTATTCCACCATGCATATTTTCTTTGAACAAATTTACTCCCGGTAACGGTTTCGGCGAACCCCACAGGCGGACCTGTAGATATGCAATGAAGTGAGAGTGTTATGACACCTTAGTCATGAATTGTGATCATAACCTCGTCTCTAAAAAAAAAGAAGTCCCCGCTAGCGGGTCAGCATTTCGCCTTGATCTGAGTCTTTATCTTTATTAACTTTCGCGTTGAAGTCAAGCAAGGTTTGCGATGATTGGATCGTGTCTTCGCATGACATCCACGGTTCTACCGATATCGCATGGTCGAAGGCTGTCGGCCGAAAACCACACAACCAATGTGTTTCAAAGAATGAGCATAAAATTAAATAGTGAACAAATTGTATGGTGTGTGAGCTTTCTTACAACTGCTCTACCGATGATTGTACAATTGAAGTTAGTGCGATAGTTTAGCCCGTTTACGCTCGTGAATCTCAAGATTGAATTGAAGTTGAATTGAAACTATAGTCAGCGCCCAACAACCGCATATAAGTAAGCAAGCAATACGTCTTGCATTACAAATTCAGTGACGTATTGCTTGCTAACTAATGCGGTAATTCGGCGCCAGGTCTTTCACTCTTACCGAATTCAAAAATTGAATTAGAACTAAGTTTCACAGTTTCTACTACCTAAATACTTTTTCTTTGTGGCGTTGTGCTAGTGACAACGAAAATCCCAAACAAATGAACATAACAAAGGAAAACAAAATAGGGGCACAATCTGTTACTTATCAAACTCGATCTTTCAATTCACGTTTACATGCTCATTTTAAGACAATTTTGTGATCGGATTGAGTAAATCGTGAGTTCTCACATACTAGAGCGGTAACGATGGAGGTGTAATAGCGGTTTAGCACTTGTCCGTTCCCACCAAGGCGCCATTTTTACGTGATTTTCGAATTGTTCCACATTTACTTATTATCTTGGTTGAACGCCTCTACTTTAGATTTAATCCATTAATATTGAATATTTTGAATGATTACTTACCGGTACCGCGTACTTATTCGAATAAGTAATTGTCATAATTAGAAACTGCTTAAAAGGGCTACGTTAACAAGCGATTTCTCTTTTTACTAAACGAGTAGGAAAACCAATGGAAAATTCGTAATTTAAGCTAAGTAGGTAGTTTTCTTTGATATTAATCATGTTCTTAGGTTTCTTGTCACTAAAAAATAGTTGTTCTTCTTCAAAAGCTTTGTTTCTACTTTGCAACCTGTTAAATTAAACATAGAGACGGACTGCAGTCCGCTTGGGCGAACTGTTTCTTTCTTTCTTTATTAGTTATAAAATAATTTTTTTTAATTTTACAATTTTTGTTTAGAAAAAGAAATAACATGTATGTAATTATTCAAATTTAAATGAATTTAAATGAATTTTCAAAAGAAATTTAATTTAGTTTCCTATCAAACATAATATGGCAAGTAATTATTGGTTTTTTACAAATTCCGTAACTAGTTTTTTGAAACAATAAAAGTTAGTCTCATTTTTAATGGTCGTTGGCAGGGTGTTAAAAAGTTGCAGTCCCCGGTACATAACAGAGTTTTGTGTGCTGCTGAGGTTACATCGACCTATCCTGAAGTCAGTTGCATATCGTAAATTGTAAGGCTGTACCTCGTGAACATACTGCAAATTCTCAGTGAGATATACTGGGAACCGGTTGTGTTTGACCTTGAAAATAAAAATAATAACTTTTAAACAAAGACGCTTTCTTAAGTTAAGCCATTGTAATGCCTCCAACATAAATACAGTTCGAGTGTAAATACTACACTTAAGCAAGGACCGCATAGCTCGATTTTGAAGAACTTGTAGTCTAGATTTTGTTTCTTCGTTACACATCCACAATATGGACGCACAATGGTCAAAATGAGGGAGAATTATCGTATTATATATCATGATAGCGTTTTGAAAATTTAAACTTTTTCTTATCCGCCCCAAGAAGCCGACTTTTTTACTTATTTTTGAACACATAAAGTTTGCATGCTCCTTAAAGTCCAAACGATTATCTATTAACACTCCGAGATATTTAATTGATACAACTTCTTCAACTAATTCATTTCCAATTTTAGGTTTAGTATTATGTCGCCTTGGCTTTATTACCATGAATTTTGTTTTATCAATGTTTATTTTTAATTTATTCATGCACAACCACTGGAATATACTTTCCAGGTCCTCTTGCAGACGAATTTCTATTTCCGTTAGGTTTTTACCATCGATATATATTAAAGTATCATCTGCGAACAGTCCAACTTTACACCATTTTAGAACTTTAGATATATCATTAATGTAAACCAAAAATAGGTCTGTCCCCAGATTAGATCCCTGAGGGACCCCAAGGTTAACATTTATAGCTGACGATTCCGTGTTCATTATTTTTGTTTTCTGTAATCTGCCAGATAAATATGTTCTAAACCACTCCAGTTCACATCTAGTTATTCCATATGCTTCCAGTTTGCTTAGTAGGATATCTCTACAAATGGTTTCAAATGCCCTCTTAAAGTCCAGAAATACGGCTACTATAACGTTTCCTTCATCAATACGTATTTTCCATTCATTTATAGTCCACACTAATGCCGTCTCACACGAGTGTTCTTTTCTGAATCCTGATTGTTGTTTTATAATTAATTAATTTTCACTCAGGTATTGAACTAACTGCCGACTTACTACTTTCTCTATTATTTTTTCCAGCATTGGAAGCGTATTAATTGGTCTAAAGTCTTTAGGATGAATTGAATTATTGACTTTTGGTGTTGGCACTACTGTCGAAACTTTCCATATATCAGGAAATATTCCATTAATCAGTGATGCATTGACTACTTCTAGTACTTCATTTCCAATAAAATCAAAATTTTCTAAAATAATTTTTGAGCTAAACCCGTAACTGTCTTTTTTGCTGTTCATTGTCTTTATAATGTTCTTGAGCTCGTTAATATTTAGAGTTTTAAAACGGAAAACTGTTTCGACTGTTTCTACATTTAACACGAATGGCACATATGGTATGGACTGGTTTATTTCAACTATACTATCAACAAAGAATATATTAAGGTGGTTAACTATTGCACTTAGATTTCGTTCAATCCTTCCGTTTATCATTATTTCTCTTATATCTTTTTTATTTGATCTTAATACTAACTCTTTTATTGCACGCCATAGCCCCTTTTGATTACCTGTTTTGGAAGATATCGTATATTGCACATATTGATTTTTGGCTTTATTAATCTCAGTCTTGTAAATATTGCTTAAAGTCTTATAGCTATTCCAGTCTTCAATTCTCTCACTTATCACAGCTCTTTGGTATAATATCACTTTTGATTTTTTCATTTCTACTAATGACGGGTTAAACCACGGATTTTGGTCATTACATTTAATGCATTTTTGGTAGGTTAGTTCGTTCATTGTATTTATAACGTTATTGTGCAGTAACTCCGCTTTCTGGTCAATGTTAATAGGATCTGTTTGTACATAGTTTCCTACTGCCCATGAGCGTCTAAACGTTTCTCTCGAGTATCTAGATTTTGTTATTATTTTCGTAGTATTTGTTTTTTCTCTTGTACACTGTATCACTATTCGTATTCCCTCATGGTCTGATATATTTATTGTTTTATCTACCGTTACTTTAATCTTATTATTTGATTGATTAGTTGCAACATAGTCAATTAAGGTGTGTGAGTTTTTAGCATTTCTTGGATACCTTATTCTTATTCCAATCCCTCATAAGTGGGCGTGACAAAAGTCTAAGTATGGTTGAATTGTTAAGAACGCTCTTCTTATTTTGTTATATATAACATTTTAAAAGGATTTAATCGAAAAAACGAAGCTTTTGTAAAAAATACCGCTCCCTAGCTCAAACTTTGGTTTTTCAATAAAAAGTTTTTTTTATTTGCGGTTGTGCGGATTTCAAAAATTCTTAAACTTGATTATTTCGGGCCCCTAGAGCTCTCTAGGTCTAGCGGACATGTCTAGATCGACATTACTATCGATGCTGATCATAAATATACATAGGGGGTCTACAGGCAATATTAAATATGTTACAAACTTCGCGTCAAAATGAATATACCCTTAGGATAGGGTATTCAAATGAAAATGTTGCACTGAGTTTGATTTCCTGCAAGTATGTTTGACACTGATCTTGACCCGAGCTACCCTTCTTCTTCTTCTTCTTTTTCTTTGTCTTTTAATCAAGGCTATGATCACGATTAAAGCATCATAACCCTCCAACTTTACTGTATCCGTTTTGGTCTGCCTGGAAGGTTCTCCAGTTCGACCCCAATAAACATCTCCAGGCTTCCTGGTTTCGGATCACTTCATCATGGAGGCCAATAAAATGCTGTTGTTGTTGCAGTTGTGCGATGATCCAAAAGTTGTGATCAGGGTTAAGGCATCATAACCCTCCAACTTTACTGTATCCGTTTTGGTCTGCCTGGAAGGTTCGCCAGTTCGACCCCAATAAACATCTCCAGGCTTCCTGGTTTCGGATCACTTCATCATGGAGGCCAATAAAATGCTGTTGTTGTTGCAGTTGTGCGATGATCTAAAAGTTGTGATCAGGGTTAAGGCATCATAACCCTCCAACTTTACTGTATCCGTTTTGGTCTGCCTGGAAGGTTCGCCAGTTCGACCCCAATAAACATCTCCAGGCTTCCTGGTTTCGGATCACTTCATCATGGACGCCAATAAAAGTTTGTTGTTGTTGCAGTTGTGCGATGATCTAAAAGTTGTGATCAGGGTTAAGGCATCATAACCCTCCAACTTTACTGTATCCGTTTTGGTCTGCCTGGAAGGTTCGCCAGTTCGACCCCAATAAACATCTCCAGGCTTCCTGGTTTCGTATCACTTCATCATTGAGGCCAATCAAATGCTATTGTTGTTGCACTTGTGCCATGATCCAAGAGTTGTGATCAGGATTAAGGCATCATAACCCTCCAACTTTACTGCATCCGTTTTGGTCTGCCTGGAAGGTTCGCCAGCTCGACCCCAATAAACATCTTCAGGCTTCCTGGTTTTGGATTACTTTATCATTGAGGTCAATCAAATGCTGCTGTTGTTGCACTTGTGTGTTGATCTAAGAGTTGTGATCAGCATTAAGGCATCATAACCCTCCAACTTTACTGCATCCATTTTGGTTTGTCTGAAAGGTTCGGCAGTTCGACCCCATTAAACATCTTCAGGCTTCCTGGTTTCGTATCACTTCATCATTGAGGCCAATCAAATGCTATTGTTGTTGCACTTGTGCCATGATCCAAGAGTTGTGATCAGGATTAAGGCATCATAACCCTCCAACTTTACTGCATCCGTTTTGGTCTGCCTGGAAGGTTCGCCAGCTGCAGTAACATTTTTAGCCCTTCCCTGCACTCGTTATCGTGTGAACTGTTCTATTGGGTTCAATTAATGAACGTTTGTCTTTTCATTTCACTGTCATGACAATTTTCCCTTCATAATAAATGTAACTTTGGCAAATGGTTAAAAATTCTAGGTTATGGTCCCCGAATGGGCCGCTAAAGCCAATTTGTTTTTTGCAGTCAAAATAACCGTGATTTTTGTGCAAGTAGGTCGATGAAGCTTATAAGACTGGCAACACGAGTTATCTTCGCATGCCAAACCCGAGAACAATGGTGCATGCGCCCTACCAAAAGATCACCTACCTACGTATTTAAAAAGCACCGCCATCAGATTCGGCGGCCTTATTGTTCTTAAGCTAAGCCAACCTCTTCTATACTGGGTGGTGAAATCTGTTCTTCATTGACAGGACGTGAGTTCTCTTCTTGTTGCCCTATCACTCTCTACATACGTGATGCCCATTTTGCAGCTGTTGGCAATGCTGCTAAAATCCATCTACTATTCCCTGCGCTTCGCGAGACTTCGATTTCCTTAAGCTCCTAGCTCCGTACGCCGTCTTCTTTCTACGCAAGAACATGCTCAACTCCTCCCTTCTCGCTAAATACTCTTGTTTTTCCGGCGGCGTTTTTAAATGTGCATCTTTTTTAGTGGTCTACCACTATTGTTATTAGGGTTACTGCATCCCTACACTTGCGGCGGGACAGCTTTAAGATGAGTGCCCAGGCTCACCTGAATGTTAAAACTACTAAGAAGTGATGTCTCCCCTTAGAAGCGATTTACAGCAAACGCAGTTTGCCGAGGAGCGCTGAAGTGATATTTTTAACATGATAAGCTATCGCTGTCTATTTTTATCTTTTTGTACGAATAGGTACCTGATGAGATAGGTATCTATCTAATGCGGTCGTCGCTCTGTCTACTATTCAAATTTGTAGGTCGATGTGTTACGAATTTTCCCCCCAATATTTAAAGGGAATAATGTAAAGTAAGAAAACTGGAAGCATCAAGTGTTTACTATATATTACCATTAATGTCATGTTGTCACTTAGACGCAGAGTAAATAAGTTAACTAATCGACAAGTACAAGGTGGCGCAAAAATAACCTTCCGATGTTTTTTGGCTGTAATTTAATTATTGCTCAAATAAATAGTCACCAATATTCCGCGTTCTGGAGCAGTGTAGCGTAACATTGTTTATTAACGTGTATTTCGCATGTGTTTACTACACAAATGTCAAAACAGAACTGACATTAGGGGCCAATCGCAAAATTTATAGCATTTTCTGATAGGAGGATTACTTTTGCGCCACCTTGTATAATTTTCAAGAACCCAAAAAGCAATCTTTTCACTAAATTAGGGATTTTATGAAATTTCCATTTGAACACCATCAAAATATGTAGTTACTGTGTGTGTGCTTAAGTAAAAGCCTAACTGAGAATTCGTAAAGCTAACATTATGGGACAGTTCAACGAAAAAAAAAACGTGTATCACAAATTAACATTTCAACGATTATAAGTGTCCATTTACAGGCCCAAATTGTCTGAACGCCAACAACCGCTCATATTGAACGGTCATGGCTTAGTAAATAAATTCCAAAGATGAAACTAAGCAAATAAGGGAATTCAAATACCTTATCATTGTCCAAATATCCGAGTAAGCCGAATGTCTTATCATTTATTTTTTCCACGAAAACTTTTATGTTTCATTTTTACAGTGAATTAGGGCGACAAAGATACGTGTGCCATGTTTAATGTGCCAAACAATGGCAACTATTGAATAGGTAACTTCTTTGGAAATAGAAATAAAAACGCAGCTGGTCCTACCTTGAAAGTTCAACCAATTAAAAAATGATACCAAATAGGTACCTAAAATGTTTGTTGCGCCCCACCTAGCTCCTAGCTCACAAGAAGCTCTTGTTTGTACATACATATTTTGTATTTGTTATTAGGTGGAGATTAAGGTGGATTGCTGCGCTCCCACAATTATCCGAGTGCGGAGCTCCTAACTATCTTCCATTTGGGATCTATTGTGTCTCCAGTGTTGGCTGGTGGAGTGCAACAACTGCACTATCTCGCCGTACTACACCCAACTCGTGCATCCAGTCATTTAATTTAAGTCATCATTGGTAGGTCGCTGATGGTGGAGTACGGCAGCAACACTGTCCTATTATATTCCGTGTTTTTAAGCTTACTAAACGGATTTTACACAAGATGATTTGAGAGATATTATATTCTACCTTCGCAAAAAAAAATGATCTCTGTGAAGCTACAAACTTTCATACTAGGTATATGAAGGTAGATACCTTATGTATACGTATGTATGTAGGAAGTTATATTTATTGAAAACAACAGGTCGTCTGCAATAGTTTACTTTTGTTTCTTTTTCTCCCCTGCTTTTTCTCTACTGCTTGTTCTGGTATCGATTTAAGGGCAAAAAATGACAGCTGCGTTTATGTACTGAACACCCGAAAACGGAATCCATATTGTCCCTGAATGCACACACAAGATCAAATTACCAGAACCTTTCACATCCTTTCTCTCCTTCTTTCCGCCGTTTGTGTTCTGTTCTTACTTCCAGAATAAATTGAATGCTGGACTGTAGAGAGATATACCCTGAAACACTATTATATACATGTGTAGGCATTTGTTATGGCATACAAGGGGAGCGAATACGTTTGCCGCCTCTAAACGCTGCTGGTTGCATTTAGGTGCATTAAGATCTACATTTTTACTGCAGGGGGTTTAAAGAGAGTTGTGTGGTATGTCAACTGAAGTGTGATAGGAATTAAAACCAAATAAATTGAATGGTTTTTCTGCAAATGCTTTGTTCCCTTTCATTATAAATGATGAATATGTTATCAAACAAATAGGAGTACACAACACTGCCTACGTGAATCCATGAAAAATAGTGGAATTTATATTACCAATTTGTTCCAATGTTTCGTGTCTAAAATCAACCTTAAAGAGGAGATATTGCACTATTCTTTTCTCTACCTATGTAGGTACCTATGCCTGTCGTTTCAATAGAATATACATAGCCATGCCTGTCTGTTTAATCGCCTAAATGCAATTAAATATCTATCTGGGCTAAAAGACTAATTCATTAGGGCTGCAGAACAGATGTCTGGAATTATTTTCCAACCAAACTAGGTACTAAAATTAAGTAAATACCTACCTAGGTTCCCACAAACAGTTCCCTCAAAACCAATTGTATCCATAAATTAGGATAAGATCCTGTTTGTATTTTGTGATATTCAACTTAGCTTCAGTTTATATTTTTTACATTGACGATTTTTTTTGTTTTTTGAATGGATACGATAGGATCCGCCACATAAAACGCAGTAATAAATTGCATGGTTGCCACTGGACTGGAAAGTCAGGGAACGAACATTTGGTCAGCGATAGCATTGAATTTCAAAAACAGTCAGCGAAAATTCCCTCGATTGACTTTGTTTAGCGAAATTTGTTTCCTTTGCTAAGGAAGATTTTGTATAGAATAGTTTTTATTTTAAGGCAATAACGGCAAAGCAAGGTGCAAATTATGCAAAAAAGTTTTCGAGTTAAGCAACATGGGCAAAGGCCTTTGGTGTCGCATCAAAATGGACTAGCGCATATAAGTCAAATTCTAAAGCTTTGAAATCACAAAGAATTGATACCTTCTACACTGCGTCTGATTCATTGGTCGCCTCTAGTAGTCAAAAAAAATCTCAAAATACACCAGAAAATATTAACGCTCGAAATACACAAACAAAATATTTTACTATCGACAAGACCGATTCCATTTTTGCAGAGATAAGGTGGTGTCTGTATATTATTTCCCCCAGAGCGTCCTTGAACTAGTCTGTGGAAATTAGTGATCTTTTTCGATTGATGTTCCCAGACAGCAAAATTGCTGAAAATGTTAAGTTAGGAAGAATTAAGAGTTCCTACGTTATCAACCACGGTATCTCCCCATATTTCCATAACAATCTTGTGGATAAAGTAAACAAATGTGACGACTTTGTTATATGTGTTGACGAAAACTGAACAAAATAGCTCAGAAAGGACATTAGTTGTTGGTTTTTTTGATGAGTCAAAAGGAATTGTTTGCAATAGGTACCTACTTAGAAAGCGAGTTCATGGGATCTTCAAAGTCAGATGACATTTTAAAACATTTTGACAATGGAATCCGATTTCTGAAAAAAGAGAAACTTCTTCAATTATCTATGGATGGCCCAAATGTAAATTTATCTTTTTTAAAGAAATTAAAACAACAGCGAAATGAAATTGATCTGGATGGTACGCAGCTACTAGAATGTGGTGTGTGTGGTCTACATGTAATACATGGAGCCATGAAAACCGGACTTACAAATGTTTCATGGGACCTGCATATTTGATAAAGGCATCTTTATTATGTTTTCAAAGACAGTCCTACGAGAAGAAGCTTATTTACCTCCAAAAATGATTGTACTCGATTTCGCCTGAAATATTGCGGTGTACGTTGGCTCGAAAACAAAATCTGTTTAGAGAGATGCCTGAACATTTTTGATGAGTTCAAGCACTTTTTTTCTATGACAAATTCAGATTAAAAAAAAACCAAGGCCAATTGAAAACATAAAAAATTTCAAGACAAATTGTTAGACTGCAAACTTGCATTTTTCCATACAATTACATGTGATTTATCAACATTTCAAGGCGAGAAACCATTGATATTTTACCTTTATGAAAGTTATTATTGCATCGCATCCTCAAAAAAAGTATATATCTGCGAATGCTCAATAGGATCTCAACTTTTGTCCATCGATCTTTCAAGTGAATCCAATCTTCTGGAAATAAAAAACGTTGACGTTGGCTTCAAAGCAAATCATCAATGCAATAAAACAAAAAGACAACTTTTCAAAAAAAGATATTTTAAAATTTAAACTGTATTGCCGCAAAATTATTATACGCATAATATCAAAAGTCTGAGAATGAAGCCCATTAAAATACGATTTGATTGTAAACGTGAGCAGTCGTAATTCTAGAAATATTTTGCAAAACAACGGATTCAAAAAATTTCTTCAAATTTTATATAATGCCAACCGATTGTTTGATACATGCGCGGAAAGGACAAAATTGCAGTACATAAATGCATGTACAGATGCAAAGACTGCCCTAGAAGAATCTACTTGTAGAGTTGATGAGTTCTACTTTCAGCTTTTTGGCAAAAATGAAAATTTTAAAGATCTTTGGCAAGTTATAAAAATGTGTTGCATTTTATCGCACGGAAACGCCTCAGTTGAGAGTGGATTCTCAATTAACAAGACTCTTTTGGTCGAAAGCCTCCTTGAGGAGTCACTAGGCGCTCAGAGAAGAGTCTTAGATGGCGTAAAAGGGGGGAGTATCGAAAGTGGAAATAAATTCAAAATTAATATTTAATATAGCAGTTAGAAGAAAAACTTAAATTAAAAAAAAGAAGATGGAGTAAACGTATTAAAAAGAAAAAGGGAGGAAGAAATAAAAAACTTCTAAAGGAAAAAGCAAAAATTCTCATTCAAGTCCAGGTTGAAGAAAAGAAAATAAATTATCAACTCTCCCTTTTGAAAAAATAAGGTATGTCCTGTTCTCAACTGAAGAAGAAGTATACAACTTTTCTGTTCTTTAAATATTTGGGACTAGTGTTTAAAAGCGTCATTTTTCTTTGCTATAGTATTTGCAAAATTTGGTCAGGGAAAACTTCAAAACTGGTCAGGGAAAGTCAGGGGAATTTTTTTTTAATAAAAGTGTCAACCATGAATTGAATATTATACCAAAGTACATAGGTACTTACCTACGTACCTTAAGTGACCAGATTTATAAATTTTGAGGCGAAAAAGAACTTTTTTTCTTGATCAAATTTTAATATGTATCTATTTTTATTCTGACACTTTTTGCATATTTTATCTTAAGTTTATTGGAATAAAGAATAATTAAATAAATAATCGCCCGAATTCTGAGAATAAGCAATTTCCCAAAATGTTCTTTAATATTCAAATATGTATATAGGTATCCAATCTCGCACTTACTACAAATCCAACAGTGTGCCGAAGCAGGGGACTATCCCTCCCATACACATTCCCCTGTTTATGGGATCTACTTATGATTTCACAACTCTGGGTCGCCATAAGCATTTATACATAACTAGACCCCAGACGTAGCTACTGGGCCTGTTGCCGCACTGCGGACCTGCCCAACAGCTGCCATAGAGGCAATAACAGGATTAACACCTCTCCATATTTTTTTTAAGCTCCTGACCCGCCTAGGCGAAGAAAAACGCTACGTCGACCTGGATAGATCAATTGTACCATAGGTCAGAGAATATTATAGGCTATTGGATTTTCTACTTTTCTAGAAAAGGTATTAATGTTTGTAGCAGGGGATTTCTTCAAGTCTTCATTAATTAAGTTCTTTGAAGAAAATCCTCTTTCTGATTCCGCAGAGGGCTGGGCATTCGCACAATATGTGCTCCGTGGTTTCGTCGTCCTCGAGGCACAGCCTGCACTCTGAGGAGTTGGCAAAGTTCATTTTGTTAAGGTGGTATCGTAAACCGTGGTGGTGACCTGTGAGGTAGCCTATTAGGTTTTTGATATCATGCCTACGTAAGTTTAGGATCCCGCTGGCATTGTTTTTAAAGGGCTGAGCCATCCAGTCCTTTAAAAACAATGCCAGCAGGATCCTGTTTGGCCTGTCTTAGACCTGGATTGTTTTCCAAGTATGAGATACATTTTGAGTGTTCCAAAGCCATCAACAGTCATAACGGCATAAACTGGTATACGGATGGTTCTAAAATGGAATGGGGGATTGGAGCCGGAATATACGCATCAAATGTATGCATTGCGATACCTATGAGAAAATGTCCCAGCATATCTCAAGCAGAGCTCCACGTCAGCCACATCAATACATCTGGTATTTGAGGATAGTCAAGCAGCTATAAATGCCCTTAGCTCGCATACCATTGAATCCAACTAAGTCATGTATTCTTTTAAGACTCTTCAAACACTCTGCTTAAGGAACAAGACCAAACTGTGGTGGATTCCGGGAAAAGAGGGCCTTGGAGGCAACGAAAAGGCTGGCAAGAAAGGGCTCAGAAACTACTTTCAAATGTTCCGAACCCCTCTCCTGCACTCCTATATTAGTAGTAATCACAAGTAATTAAATGATGGGAACATACGAAATGTACTACCTATTGGGAGAACATCTCGGGATTGAGACAGGCCCAACGAGCCATCCAGCCCTTCAAAAAAGCCAACAAATGTCTAAATTTGAGTCGGCATGATATCAAAAACTCTAGGCTATCTTACGGGTCACCGCGGGTTACGATACCGCATAAACCAAATGAAAATATTCGACTCTTGAGCGTGCCGACTATGTCTTGAAGAAAACGAAACAGCTGAACACCTTCAAGACTAACGTCCAAAGCCCCCAATAAAACTAGAAGAAAGAATTTCTTCAGAGAACAATTGAGTTCCGAAGATATATAGAAGTCCTCCGTCCGCAGCATTATACGCTTTATATGGAAACTAGAAATACATACCACTAACCTAAGCAATTAACCAACGACCATACCACGTCGAGTTAATCGGTTCTCGTCAGATCACCGCAATTAAACGACGTTGGGCGCGGTTAGTACGTAGATGGGGGACCGTTTGAGAACAACCGCGTGTCGTTGGCCAGTCCCATCTACAGAGTTGAGGTAGATATACATACGTGGTATCGCAATGGACCTAAATTGGTCTAAGTGTGTCGGCTTCTGCCGACAGCCACATAAACCTAACCTAACCTAACCTAAGCAATTTCTGGCGCAGACGGTACAATAGACTTTATAGGTCGCAGTGCCTTTTTCTTTGTCTTGGCGAGCCAGAAGCTATAAAAAGATCTCGTACGCAAGTAATGAAAGTTCTGTTCTTCGCAAGGTATGTAGACAAAAAAACAGAGTCGTTCTTATGAATTCGCCTACACTTACAGAAAAACTATTTTTTTTTTATAAAATCCTTGAAAAGCAAAGTACATATTATGTAGACGATATCATTCTTTGCAATTCGCCCATACTCAGTTTTTTGTCACCGGGTTAGGAAGAAGGTATCCAGCACTTCGCCCAAGTGGACTGCAGCCTTTTCTTATGTTTGTAAATTTGTTTGATTGCAATGGTTAAGTAACGGCTTTCCTGAAGAAAAAAGGCATGTTCACGTGGATTTTGGTGACCGCTACTGGTGAAAGTTCAACATTTCAAAAAAATTAACTACTATTTACAATCCAAGTTTTTTTTTACGCTGGGAGGTGGTAACCTTCAAAAGACGAAACTGAGCCATACTCAGTAACAGTGTGGGGTTTGTACCCACTAACCCCTTCTTCCCGATTTCCCTGCGGTACGGCCGTCTTGGCATTTCAGCACGGGGCGTGGAGGCTGGCTCCTCCTAATCGATAGACCAAACAGCAATTTGTCTTTCATATCTTATATATTTCGTTTTATTAACTACAACCTGGTTTACGAAATAAGAACGTTTTGCAGGAACCTTCCCATTAGAAGTTCCTGCTAACTCTGCAGTTTAGACGCGGTTATTTATAGCGCTAAGTCTAAAGGTTTGGATCTTTGTAGACGGAGCAGTAAATTTCTTTCATCCAAATCTTGGAGGACTGTAATATTTACGTGACTTTAATGCTTTCTCGCGTCGTTTTTAATTTGGCCTTCGATTGTTTTAATGCCGAGATCTCTGCAAATATCGCGATTTCTGATATACCAACCCGCGTTAACAATACCCCTTAGCACTTTGTTTTCAAAAGTTTGTAAAATATTACTGTTACTTAATTTGGTACAACCCCAGAGTTGTATACCATATGCCCACACTGGTTTTAGCACTTGCTTATATAAAAACAGTTTATTCTCTATATTAAGCCCGGAATATTTTCCGTGTAACCAACACGTTTTTCTTTATTTTTTATCTGCAGTTTTTCTGTAGTCTCTTCGACCGTTTTACCTACTTCCAGGAAAGCAGTGTCGTCAGCAAATGCAGCTAGCTCAGTGCCTTCTACGTGTGGTATATCACGAGTGTATAATAAGTATAACACCGGACCAAGGACGCTTCCTTGCGGCCCCCCAGCCATTATTTCCTTAAAATCTGAATATTTGTTTCCACGAAAATATCAGTAAGGTAATTCTCCAAAATATTATATAGATGCTCCGGCAGAAGTTGTCGTATTTTAGACTTTAAGCCTTCATGCCAAACCTTGTCAAAGGCTTGAGAGACGTCAAGGTATACGCTTGAACAAATCATTTTTTCTTCCAGAGATTTTTCGATTACATGTGTTATTCTATGCACTTGTTCAACTGTAGAATGCTTGTTTTTTTTTTTTTTTTTTTTTTTTTTATATAGTTTGCTTACGCTAAAGGGATTTTTTCTGTTGTTACAGTACCCTTATAATGCTAAGAACACAGTGTAAGCTACTTGGTATTAGAAAGAATAGAGAGATAGGAAAGAAGTGTTTGGGTGCAGTTGTAGGGCTTTTCTCCACAGGTGGTGTCTAAGTTACTTAGGGAGATTACGATTTCATGTATTCGGTATAAAGTAATGGACTTCCGTAAGCGAATACACTACTACTGCACCATTGCCACCCGCAAACATATTCTAGTCTAAGCGCGGCCGGCGTTTATAATAAACAGAAGCTTAATTAAAGCTTTTCTAGGTAGAGCTTAAAGAACATCTCTCGTGATTAGGTCGTATCCAGGAGCTTTCTTAGGCTTACGTTTCCTTATTTCTTCCTTAAGTTCGCTTGGACTTGTTTTCATATTGCACTTTTGACCATATACGACGTGTTCATAAGATGTTGCCCATCAGACGGTTTAAAAGTTGCTTCCAGGTGGGTGGCAAAAACATGCGCTTTCTCTTTATCATGCCTAGCCCGTTCATCTTGATTTTTCCTAATCGGTGTGGCTTGTAGTTGACGTTTTTAATACCTTTTAAAGACTTCCAGAGCAAATAATAAGAAGCTTTTTCTGCCGTTAAACTTCCTAGCTAAGTTTTTATTTAATTATTCTTAAGGTATTTGACTGATTTTTTTAGTGAGTTGCACAAACGGTTGAGATGTGCTGTATGTTCCGGAGCCCGAGTTTGTTGCCATTGGGCGCGTTCTATTAGCAAGGCAACTACTAGTCCCTACTGTTTCACCTTTCCTCATTGATCAAATAACTCACCTGGCCATCGTTTGACAAGTGATGGAAATTTAACTAGTAGGGAACTCGCAGTTGCCTTGCAAATTGAACATGCCAATTTTTACGCGCTTTTCTCTTCTCCTTAATCATTTCTTTTATTTCCTGTGAACAAGTGTGAATGTAATTGACCGACGAATTTCTTTGTTGTGGCAGTATTCTTCCACGCGACATCCTGTAAGATTTCCTAACTAAGCGATCAACTTCAGCTTCAGTTCATATGTCGTTTTAAGTGATGCGTTCCGCTCAATATTTGTTTCAATATCTTTTTTGAAGCCATCCCAATTTGTTTTCGCGCAGGTTAATCTGGCCGGTTCTACTTTTTTAATCATAGCATAAAATCATAGCTTCGCTTTTCGTCATAATGATTGGAGAATGATCAGTGAAGAGATCAAACCTTCATAAATAAAAACAAAAAAAATAATTGTATATGGTCTGGTCAGGTGTAGTGATGGGGTAGTTGGGGGTGTTTTCTCAGAAAGACTCAATATTAGTCTCTCTTTCCGTCTTCCTGATCATTGTAGCGATTAAAGAAGTCTTGTCGTGGCTGAAGAGAAGTTTGATATCCGCTAAGGACATCCGTATATTATCTCAGTCTCTTCAAACTCCATCGTAGCCATAGACTGCCGTTCATCTCTTGAGGAGATGGCAGAGCAGTTCAATATTCACTTCTATTGGGTGCCGGGTCATAGAGACATCCCAGGGAACTGTAGGGCAGATGAACTCGCCAAAAATGGAACCGCATTACTTCTTTTACCTGATAAAGGTTTTCTAGGTACGCCTATCGCTACTTGTAATCTTATGTGCTATCCGCAGTCGAGTTTGGGTTTGATCTCACTTAACCGACTGCACATTGGATCTGCTATAGGTGTCATTACAGGACACTGTCTTATATGCAAGCACGCATCAGCGCTTGGCGTCTATTCAAATGACTTCTGTAGAAGCTGTATGGACGACGAGGAGGAGGAGGAGACTTCACTTCATCTCCTCTGTACATGTCCTGCACTCTCCAATAAAAGAAATCTCTATCTTAGCTAACACAGATGTTAGAAGTCAATCGCGCTTCATTAGAAGCTCCAAATGGTTAAGCGAGTAGAGGTCGAAACTCCCGATCCACGTGGTATCACAACGGACCTCATTGGTCTAAATGTGTTGGCTAGTAGCTAACAGCCACCTTAACCTAACCTAACCTCTATGCTCAGGTGCCACACACTATTCCCTATTTTGCTATTCTATATTTCTATTTATTCGGCTATTTGGACGTCGTGTTGTAAAACTTCACTCGAGGAGCGGTGAACACAGGTGATTTTGGTAATGGCAATCTC
The DNA here is from genome assembly GCA_949715645.1 of Portevinia maculata. Lineage (NCBI taxonomy): Eukaryota > Metazoa > Arthropoda > Insecta > Diptera > Syrphidae > Portevinia > Portevinia maculata. The sequence goes on along the minus strand of OX454526.1, from coordinate 2,322,739 downwards.
ATTTTGTTTGAAATCATTTCGAACATTAGAGAGTACGATGCCTCGACCAATAAGTCGATTCCCCAATTTTTTTTTTTATAGTTCGGGTACGCCAAAGGGCTTTTTCTGTAACTGTAACAGTGCCCTTATAGTGTAAGAAACACAGCGCAGGCATTTTTTGTGTGTTGCTGCAAGCAGCACCTAAGCAAATGTTTCATAGCCTGTTTTTAAGTGCTTCTTTCTACATGTTTAAAAGAATAGGAGGATAGGATAGATGTTTGTTGCTTTTGTAGGGTTTTTTTCTCCACTGCTTTAGGGTAATCTGTATTCTTGTGTAGAATCAATTTATAAAAGTATAGGTAGCCCTGATCGGGATTCGAATGCGCGACCTGCCAATCACTTCGTGATTACACTACCAACGCACCATTGCCACACGACTTGAGGAGGACATGAACCCACTTTAGCGTATACCCCCGACCAAGACTATAAAATCTGACATCTAATGACCTTTTTCCGTTTGTCTTCTGCCTTAAGACCAAGTAAAACAGATTATGATATTTATATCAACTTCCGCAACTACACAGAAGTTACATCTATTATCGTCTTATTGCTTGCTCTTCAGTCGTGGCAATTTTTGTTTTAAAAATTACATATATGTACCTATTCTCGAATACAAGTTTACCTTTGATCGGTGCAACCTTGCAATCAGAGAATAAAAAATGTATAAAAAAAAGGAACAACTACGCAATCGTATAGGGTACAAAGTGAAGAAAAAATTGTGTTAAATCTGTTCTGTCACACAATGCATATGACACCACACCTTTTTCTTCGTTGGCTGAGCTGAGGAGCCATGGCATTCGATTCCGATTGAATTTTCTTTATTCCCTTACCTCTGCTCATTCTCAATTGATGAACGTGATTCAGGTAAATCAAGTTTTGGTGCAGGTTCACGTGTCTGCCCGCCCAACCCGAGTATAAACCTCTTTATGATTTAATTTCAAAGAAACTCCAAGAAAGCAAATAATCACTTTACACACATAGCGGCTGAGGTAAAATCTCACTCCGTGTAGCACTCTTGTGGTATAATAATACTTAGTCATCATCGTGATAAAAATTCCTAACAAAATGTTCTACCTTGATCCAACGACGACGATGGTAGGTAGTGGTGATGGTGTCTTCCTTGTCTCATCGTCTTCCATCGAGTTATTATTACGCTAATCAAGCATCTGTTATATTCCCTAGCAGAAGGCTACCTATATGATAACCTTCTCTCTGCTCTTTATTGGTATTCGTTCTAACTTGCAGTCTTTTGCGTTTCTCTTCCATTCACCTTCGAGCTATGTTTGTTTTCTTTTTTATGGTCTCCTCTACAGTTTTTAGTTTCGTAAAGTTGTCCATGTTCACGAAGAGATGAGCGCTGCTCAATTCATGGTCTGAAGATGTGGAAAACTTCAAAGGGAAGCGCAATTCGACGAAAAAAAAAATGAGAACTGTCCGTTGCCAATGAACCAGAAGAAGAAGAAAGCACTTGCAAACCTTCTGTCTGAAACCAGATTTAACCTTTTTTGGACGAATCCCATACCAAAGTGAAGTTAGTAAAACAGGAATGGATGTAGGTATATTGCGAGAGATACTACATACTTTAGATGAGCTACTTCTTCTTTTGCTGACCATCGAGCAGTTCCCCTGAAACTGGCCATGGAATGAAGTAGAGAATACTTCACGTTTTTGTATCGCGATATCTGTAATGATGCGTCTATTCGTCTAGCAAAACATAATAGCTCAATACATATTTATGTCTATGTAAAATGTAAGTTCCTTAATCTGATAGCTTACTTAAGGTACGTTATAACCTGAAAAAAAGTTTACCGATGAAACAAGCAATAAATTCTGTCTACATTTTAGTTGATATTTTTGATTAAGCAATTCGAAATCATGCTTGAAGTAGTCGATTTTGGTTCGGCAATGCTAAAACCAAACCAGATGATTTTAATAACCGACAAATCAGCGTAATCAACGAGAAAGCAAGATCATCCAATGGCTACCAACCAACATTACAAGCATGAGTGGCTGGCGGTAAAAGTCGTCCAATAAACATAAAAATCTTACGGTGCCATGCAAAACTAGTCTAATTACACGCAATTGCGAGCCTATTAAGGAAAAGGTAAAACAAACCGAGCGCTGAGCCGCGTATGTAATTTCATATGATCATAGAATGCATCGGTTTATTGACTTGTTTTGAGTTACATTCGCTTGCTTGGGTTTTAAGTGTATTTTAGTATTTTCCGCCACTTGGCATGGAAGAACGGAAATAATATAATTGCGAGGATATGGGCGACTAAGGGTTGGCCGTCCGTCAGAATTGTATCTTTGGTGTGACATGTTGTGTGCGCTCAAAAATGAGGGTGAATGTTCCCACGAATATATTTTTAATACTAACGCCAAGCCGCAAGTACTTGAGGCTTATGGAGTAGGCTAACTACATATATGGCTATGGAACCCTTCTCCATTTTGTGTGATTGTGAGCTATGCGGTTGTTCAAGAGGCCACGACTTGTGGTTGGCTCTACATTACAAAACAAAAAAGAGATTCCACTCGTTTAACACTTGAAGGGCCGACCAGACTATGTTTACAGACGTAGCATTCATTGCGTCAGTCAATCTCTCAATGCATGGTTTTCATCATCATCTTAGCACTCAGGTTCATATCATTACAAAGTGGTGTATGGTGTCAGCTGGTATTATGGATTTCTGTTTTCGTTTAATGTAAATGTTTTCAAGTTAAATCCGTTCGACTGGCGCTCATCATACACAAAGAATCGAAAGAGTCTCTTATCACAAACGTTCGTGCATTAATTTGTAAAATGCTCGTTCACATCAAAACATGTTCATTCAGGGATCATTTCCTAATCAGCTATTATAGATTTGGAGTGCGCGGAGAAACTTTTTACCCACAGCGTTCCTAAAGTTTATACAGAGATTAGAAAAGAGGAAGAGGAATGCGGTTTCTTAAAATAACATGAACGCAACGGAAAACAAAAATAAAATACGAATCGGTTCCCACACTTTTTCAAGTTATGAAATAAACATTGATATGCACATTAACAGTATACCTACTAACAATAATATACCACTTTTATTGTTTAAAGTGTGACTTGTTCCATTTATATAAAATGTAGTTGCAAATTGGCGGTAATTGTTGAATGCTTTTTCATATTGTTAGGTTTTTTTCTGATTATCGAAGAGATAATAATACGGTCGGATTTAATTAACAAGTTTTATGAATAATATAAATGATTGTCATTAAAAATTAACAAAGCACGACCCGCTTCTCTTAATGGGATGTTTAACACATTTGAAAAAAAAAAGATATTGATTGAACGGGCTAATATAACTAACGAGCTACTTGCCAAAAAAGATAAACTTTAATCATAATGGTTTTATATTTTAAAAACGCTTTGAAGGTAATGTAAACTCATGTAGGAAGTTCTTAGGTAGTCACGTGCTCAATCATTACTTGCAAAATGGAGAAATAGGTAATACATAGGGTGAACCCCACAGGCGGTACTGGTCCGCTGGGATGCAGTCATTAAGAGAGTTGTGATCACTCTAGTCCTGATCATAACCTCGTCGATTTTCTTTTATAGGCATACAATTTTTTCAAAAATAAAATAACAAATTTAATATAATGACCAAATTTTGGCTTTATTAGCTCACAAATTTTATGGCATTTAATGTTTAAAAATAATTTCTGGCTTATGGCCTCCGCGACTGCGCTTTATTAACGCCATCCTGTCGGTCCAATTTTGCACCACTTTTTCGAGCATACCAGGGCCCTATTTCGTAAACATTGACAAGTGACAATTCTACAAATTTATCGCTTTTATCTGACAGGTTTTCGTTGCATAACGTTTTGACAGGTGACATAATTTTCAGTTAAATACAACGACAATTTTGTCACTGTCAGACTATGACAAATTTGTCGTGACAATTTTGTCATTGTCATATTTTGACAAATTTTTTGTAACGTACACAAGAGACTGAATTGATCTACAATATTATTTATGTATTTACTTATTGTGTACTATTATTCGTTTTTTTAAAACCGTAGCATCCTGAACGGATCCAGGCCAGCGTGCAGAAACATAAAAAAACTAAAAATTTGTGCCGCACACAAACATGGCATTAATTGATTGGTCACCATTTTTCCCAAAAATGCTGATTGATTTTCAGTCGGTGCATCAATTCTTATTAAAGAACCATCAACAATGCCAGCAAGCAACACAAGCAAAATTCACAAAATGTCTAAAACGTTGAGGTATGGATGTTATATTTTCCGAAGGCTAGCGGATTTATTCCCCCATAAGGTTATCTACCGTCAGATTGCAAAAACTTTTGACGCAACGCTGAATTGAACTTTTTGAAACACCCTGTCCATCACCAACTACATGGTACTGAGCTCCATTTGCAAGCCAGTATAACGCACATAAAACTTGGGTCTTAGCATCAAGGGCATGATTTCTTTTTGTGGGATGCTGGAGGTGTCGACCGATTTTTAACAAAATATATTCCGCTGTACTTTTGCAGACGCCAAATTTTTCATTAAATTGAAAATCACTTAATGCAGCAAAATCATTGTTATTTCTTTCTTTAACAATTCGAGGATGGCGTACTTCGCGAAATTGCACATCAAATTCATTATCACTTTCACTTGAAAACATAATATTTTTTACCGAAATTGTCACTTCACTACCGAGACTCAATTGCCTGTCACAATTGTAAATTGCATACTGACAAAATTGTAATTTGTACTTTCTTATCTGTTCCATAAAAAAATTGTCACTGCAAATTTGTCGTGAAATTTGTGACAATTTTCAAAAAATCGCTGACACTTCATTAGCCGTGTTTCTTTGCACGCGGATATTTTTTTTTTTGTTATCTTTTTTATAAAAAGGAAATCCAAATCCCAGAGCACTCAGACTCGGTAACGGTCCATTGTACTACCAGGCAGAAATCCTCCTTTTGGTATAGAGGCATGTGAATGGGTGGCGTATGTTGTTGTCCCCCATGGGGATTGAACCTGCACCGCATGGGTAACAAGCCAACACACTAACCTCTACACCGTCGCCACCCTTTGCGGATATAGGCATGGCATTAAAAAACGACCATCGCCGCTTAAGAATTCATCAAAAAAAACTTGGCAGCACACATGCACCTATGACGTTTATTAGTGAAACAGCTGTAAGTTGAGTTAAGAAATTTGTATTGAAAATTGTGAAATTCAAAAATATTAATTTCCGACAGTTGAAATTAATGCCACACATATTCTAAAATTATAAAAAACAGTTTCACATTGACAGATTTACTAAATTTTGAAAAAAAATAATAATAAAATCTTGAAAAAAATATTCGGCGGGATGTCAAACTTTGACATTTCCTGAAACATTCATCGCAACGATTCATCAGAAACGAAGAAAATGGGTTTTGGAAGCACTGTTTATTCCCGCTAAAGGAATTAGCGGCGATAGCTTTCCCCGCTGAAGTTAGCGTATTATATCCCTATATCCGCGTGCAAAGAAACAGGGCTATTATCATGACAATTTGTTTATGATCCCACATCTTGACAATTGTCGCAAATTCTCCGACAATTCTACAAAATTGTCAACTTTGTTATGGGACGGAATTTAGACAATTGTTAAGTTGTCATTTACAAATTGTTACCTGTCACCTGTCGCACCTGTCAATATTTATGAAATAGGGCCCAGGTCTTTTCGTCAATAGTGCGTCGAATGTTGGCTCCTAAGTGATCAGTCGTTGCTGGTTTATCAGCATAGACCAGAGATTTGACGTAGAGTATGTAAGTTAGGGTAATATGGAATATGTGGGTAATATGGAATACTCCTGTTTCTCGATATTTACTGCAGCGACAGTTCTTTATTCACACTCATAACTTAGATTGTGTAAGAAATCCTAGCAATCTTCTACTTGATTTCAAATAACTGCCAAACTGACAAAGAAAAATATAAAATTCAAAAACCGCTGCAACCAAAACTTTGCATGGTGTGAGAATTTCTCCTTAAAAAAATATCTTATAATCATAAACTTAAAGTAAAATCGTGTGTTTTGCAAGCAGTTGGTTCGGACTTCCATTTATTGATGGTTTTCTGAAAAAATATATAAGCGGTATGTACCTTTTTACTTTTTTCCTGAAATGTGCAAAAATGTGGTAATACGGAATACCTAGGCGTTGGTAATATGGAATAGTATTAAATATTATCAGCACTTTTTTCTTCGTTTTGATAAAATCTCTAAGACCTTAAATCTTTATGTATAGATGGTTACTAAGACCCAAAACGCTGCAAGGCGCAAGCAATGGAAACCAGAGGACATGGAACAAGCCATTCATTGCGTTCATGCAAAACAAATGGGTTACCTCAAAGCTTCGAAAGCATTCAATGTTCCCCGCGGAACTCTTTTTAGATTGGCCACATCTGCAGAAACTTCTACTAAAGTATCGCGTATTCCCCTTGGAAGAAAACCTATCTTCACAAACGAGATGGAGGCTGAACATGTAAAATATATCAAAGAGATGGAGTCGCGATTCTTTGGGTTAACGCAATCAAATGTTAGGTCGTTGGCTTTTCAATTGGCATTAAGGAAAAACATTCCAAACAAAATTTCGATTATAAAGCAATGCGCTGGGCGTGATTGGCTTAAAGGGTTTATAAAACGACATAAAAATGATCTGTCAATTAGAAAAGCGTCTGGTACGTCAATCGCTAGAGCCACTGGGTTTACAAGAAGCAATGTTGATCTTTTTTTTTTACCTTCTTAAATCTTACAACGATCGATATAATTTTCCACCAGATCGGATCTATAATGTTGACGAAACAGGATTTTCGATTGTTCAAAGCAAACAGCCAAAAAAATTAGCTACCAACAGAAAACGACAGATTGGCATTTTGACCTCCGCTGAAGGGGCTCGCTTGTAACCTTGGTATTAGCTATGAGCGCTGGTGGTCAGTTCATGCCACCACTTTCTGTCTTCCCTAGAAAAAATGAAAATGTGCAGTCAATGAAAAATGTTCCCCTAGCTCAATCGCTGCATTTCATCCGTCGGGATGGATACAACTTAACCTCTTTACCAAATGGTTTAAGCATTTCATTAAAAAAGTGCAACCGGTTGAGGACTCGCCAGTTTTACTAATATTAGACGCTCATTTTATCCACTAATATTAGACGGTCATTTTAGCCACACTCGGAATATTGATGTTATCGAAATGGCAAAGGCGAATTTTGTAACTATAATTTCACTGCCACCTCACTCAAGCCATAAGATGCAGCCGCTTGATAGATCTTTTATGGGGCCATTAAAATCGTACTACAGTGAGGCTATTCGCTTGTTTTTGCGGGAGCAGTGCCGTAAAGTGACATTATATGATGTTGCAGAACTGTTCGCCAAATCATATGTAAGGTGTCAAACAGCGGAAATATCAGCTAATGGTTTCAGATGTACAGGCATTTATCCTTTCAACCCACATATTTTTACCGAAGCGGATTTCATTCATTCATATATAATATGGAATATTCCATATTACCTTAACATTTTGTGAAAATAAAATATTGGCATTTTTTATATAATAAGCCGTATTTCAAAAGTGGTAAGTTTTAATGCTCTGGAAAGTTCGGCCTATGTACCTGAATAGACATCAGTCACTTTAAGTCACTTGATGGGTAGTTTGGTCTAAAAATGTAGATATAATTTCAGAATAAGAAAGATGTATTCCATATTACCCTAACTTACTCTACCCCCACAAAAAGTAGTCCAAAGGTGTCAAATCACACGAACGAGGTGGCCAACTCACAGGTCTTTCTTTCTTCAGATGATTCGTTCACCAAACGTTTGGCTCAACAAAGTCATGGTTGCACGCGCTGCATGGCATGTTGCGCCGTCTTGTTGGAACCATTTCTCCTCCAAATGATTTCCAATGACATGAGGAATAAAAAAACCACGAATCATTTGCCTGTAGCCGTTCGCCATTCAAGGTAATGTCGTCACCGGTTTCGGATTTAAGGACAAATGGACCGATGACGCCTTCGGCATGTAAACCACACCAAACAGTGATTTTTTCGGCATGTAATGGAGTCTCATGAGGATTGTGCTTACTCCAAAAACGACAATTCTGCTTGTTTACAAACCCGTGAAGCCAGAAATGAGCCTCATCTTGACTTGACGATAAAAATCTGGTTCAACTTGCAGTTGATTCTCAGCCCACACACGACGCAATTGATGGTCCGCTGGCCTTAATTCTTGCACCAGTTGGATCTTATATATGAATGTAGGCCAAGATCTTTCCTCAAAATTTTCCAAGTAGTGCACGGGCATTCCGGTCCTCTATCACACTCACGTCTACAGCGACAATGGCTTCTTCTGTACTCACGGTACGGGCTCAATTTGGATGAATATTATCACAAAGAGTAAATGTGGTCATGAATCGATCCATAGTATTGCGTATAAGCTGCCCAGATGGACGATTATAAGTTTGGCGAACAGAGCGCGAAATTGGGAAATAAATTTTCACGATTAGTAAACGTTGTTCTGGTGTAAGTTTTTCCATGGTGATTTGCCAAAGTATACTGAAAAAGAAAGTCAAACCCACTTTATTAGTATGACAGCTAGTTTGACAGTTATCCCTATCAGAAGTTGTATACCTCTTTCAAAACACCCTATACATAAGGTCGTGAACTTGAGATATATGGTGGTCGTTTAAATAAATTTAATATTACATATATAACTTACAACAGTGTTAAAAACATGCACACGATTAAAGTAAAGGGTTATTTTAAATGCGGTAGCTGGTGGATAGTTTTGCTTATTAACAAAGCCACTGAAACAAAAATGAACCGCACACTTAACAAATTTATCAACAAAATGGTGCATCGACTTCCAACTGTTCAAGCGGCCAATTACTGAAATCACGGTGTAAACGATAACCTTCAATTATTTTAGGTCTCTAAACCAAGATCCTTCCGGAAAAAATTCGACAAAGTCGTTGGCACAGTCCAAATTCTTCCGCACGATAACGAATCGATTAATTAGCATCTTTCTTAACGGTGGACGCAACGGGTGCCCGATATTTTGATCTGTGCGCCTTCCTGTCAGTGGGTTAGAGTGTTACGAATGGCAGTTCCAGTTGGTCGATTGTGTTGACCGTAGAAATGGCGCAGCAAGCAGCCTATAACGATTTTTTACCGATCACTGATTTGAAAATTTAATTACACCAATGCATCACGATTTGCCAAACAATACTGAAAAAAATATGGTGTCAGCTGTCAGATTAACTATCAGCTGTCTGAGCGTTTCCATAGAGAGAAAAAAAACTCCTAAGATAACACCCTTTAAAGGTCAAACCCGCATGCAGTCTTAAACGAAAATTAGCGACATCTCACCTGGACATTTATCACCAAACAAACAAACAAAATCCTCCGGAAACGAATCGGTTATAATGACTGTTGGCTGTATGTCAATTCATGAATTAAAGCTCCTTTTGGACGAGTAACCAATAAACTCAAATAAAGTGTTTTTCAATAAGAGCGCTACAAAAGTTTTTTTTTTTTAATTAAACAAAAACAGTTTTGGATATCAATGAAATTCTTTATTCCTGTGAAAGTACGTTCGATGCCATTATGTATGGAACTCGATTTCTTTTGCATGGCCACCACGGGTACGCTTGCAGAAGTCCAGACGCTGAACCCAATTTTCGACGATTTTCAATGCAATTTCACGTTCGATATTCGTACGAAGTTCATCAATCGTCGCTGGCTTGTTGGCATAGACCATAGACTTAAGGTAGCCCCACAGGAAATAGTCTAACGGCGTCAAATCGCACGACCGAGGCGGCCAAGCGACTGGACCATTTCGTAAGATAACACGGTTTCCAAACTTGGTTTCCAATAAATTGATTGTGGCATTCGCTGTGTGGCTTGTGGCGCCGTCCTGTTGGAACCACATGTCCTCCAAGTCCATATCATCCAATTGGGGCCAAAAATATTCTCTTATCATCATAACGGTAGCGATTCGCCACAACGACGACGTCACAGAGATGCCCAACGCTTGAGAACGACGTGTGAGAGACACATTTGGGCTTTCTTCAACTGAAGCCTCAGCGGCAGCAATATTCTCGACACTACGGGCACTTCTTTGTCTCACTGGCACTGGAACATTTTGTACTGTGCTTGTGGATTCAAATTTTTCCACTAGACGCTCAGTTGTTGATCTGCTAGGACGATTATGACGACCATAAATTGGTTGAGGCCACTGACTCCGAATTTCGTTTGCTGTCCCTGGCGCTCTACTTTTGTAGCGTCCCTGTTGAAAACCCCCTTACATACATCGCAACAACGCAGGACTTAGCTGTCTCATCTAAGATTCAGTTCATATAACTCGGGAATCGGCCTGTCGACGATGAAAAACTATTTTAAATTTTGGTTAACGTAAAAAAAAAATTAAGAGAAAATGGAAAAAGATGGATTTGCCAAAATAGACTTCTAAAAGTTATTCTGCAGCTACAAGAGAATGCTTTATTTCCGAATACCAATGCAAATGAATTCACAAATCTCAACAATAAAAAAAAACAACTGTCACTCTTAATTTGTACCCTACCGATCAAAAGAATGCAAAAATTTAAAAAAAAAAATCATCAGGTATATCTACCGTGAGCAGTCCTTATTAACGCGAGAAATTCAATTCTACCAGAATAAGGCTGCGGTTCGCGCGAATAGGGTGGTTCCAGTGCAAGTGACTTTTATTCACACGAAGTTTTAATTTGTTTATTTGCAGAAAGTTCTGCTAAGTAGTCGCGCTCTGAAGTGCTGTGATTTGAGAAAGTTTCATCATGTCGTTGTCGTTTTGTGAAGAACAATTTTTGTTAGAAAATGGGTTTTTGAAGTACAAATACATTAAAAAGCGTTGTGAAATTATTTCAATTTATAAAAAAAACATAGGGACGGGCTACAGTCCGCTTGGGCGAACTGTTGGATACCCTATTCTTATTCCCATCCCTCATAAGTGGGCGTGACAAAAGTCTAAGTATGGTTGAATTGTTAAGAACGCTCTACATATTTTGTTATATAAAATTTAAAGGATTTTATCAAAAAAAACGCTCCCTAGCTCAAACTTGGGTGTTTCAATAAAATTGCTTTATTTAATTGTGGGCGTGTCAGTAGGCGGATTTAAAAAAAATTAACACATGATCATAAAGGGCCCCTAGAGAGTATATATTATAAATTTCAGCTCCCTAGCTCAAACTTTGGATTTTCAAAAAAAAAAAAAAATAATAATTGTGGGCGTGTCAGTGGGCGGATTTTGAAAATATTTACACATGAGCATAAAGGGCCCATAGAGAGTATATACTATAAATTTCAGCTCCCTAGCTGAAACTTTGGATTTTCAAAAATTAATATACCCTTAGAATAGGGTATACAAAAATTATTTTATTTATTTGTGGGCGTGTCAGTTGGCGGATTTTGAAAATTTTTTATCCCGAGCAGTTTTAGGAGTCATAGATCATATATAAAAAATTTCAGCTTTCTAGCTCAAAATTCGATTTTTTCCAAAATTTGGTTTTTTTGATTTTGTGGGCGTGTCTGTGGGCGGATTTCAAAAATTCGTAAACTTGATTATTTCGGGACCCTAGAGAGTATATGGTTAAAATTTCAGCTCTCTAGGTCCAGTTTAAAGGCCTAATTTTTGGCTACAGACGGACGGACGGACGGACGGACATGGCTAGATCGACATTACTATTGATGCTGATCATAAATATAGTAACTTTTAGGGGTCTACGGGCAATATTAAGGTATGTTACAAACTATGCGTCAAAATTAATATACCCTTAGAATAGGGTATAAAAACTAGTAGGTATATGGAGTATATATATGGAGAATTTCACTTATTCTCTTTTTTGAATATTAAAGAATGACTCCAGATACATTACATTATATTTTATCAAGTATAGAGCGCACGATACAGAAAGTGTCAACTAAGTTGGCGCATTTGTGAAGACTCTTCTACCAAATCTTTTAAAACTTAAAAAAATTATCTTGAATTCGCCATACTCGCGCGAGTAAAATAGAAATGAAGCCATCGGAAATTTGTCTCGTTTAGATTCGCTTAGTTCGCGCGAGTAAATTGTATACACCGGAACAACAACATAGCAAATGTGTAGCTTTAAATGAGTTTAGCGAACTTGCAGCGGAACCACAGCCTAAAACAAATGCATACATTAGCCTCGATCTTCTTCTTCTCCCTCCGAAGCCCTACCATTTTATTGTATCGCTACTGGTCCGCCTGTGGTGTTCAACAGTTCGACTTCAATGATATATTTATCATATATATTAACCTGTTGGCGAATCTTTCAAATCAGCGGTCCCTTTCAGCCGACAAAAGTTGCATACAAATGCTTTGTTTGTAGTCGTCGCCCGACTTCACCATTATTACCTAAGAAAACGCATCGCCACTAATGACTAAAAAGCTTACTTTTTGTCGGCGCAAATTTGCTACCGACAGATAGGTCAGCGGTTTAAATTAGAGTCTTATGCGTTGCTCATTGTGTTTTGACGTTGGTTAAGTTCATCTGTTTTTAATTTTAAAAAAAAGAAAATCCATTTATATAAGAAAAAGGAAAATTAAATTGACGGCTGAAAAACAAACAAAGGTTCTTGTACCGGTAAATGTTCAGCTGGAAAACCAGTTTTACGGGGGTTTTAATAAAATCAATTTTTAAAAATCTTGAAACTTTGTTGCCGCAAATTTATATACTCGTAGTTATTGGGCTGTCAAATAAATTACTATAGCAACAAAGAAATAAAGAAAGGCAATTTTTATTGCACTAAATTCATTAAGATAAAGTTATCTCAAATAAGCGGTAGTAGCAGAGAGAAGTACATATATAAATAAATACAAATATATATATATACGGATATACTTATATATGTTATGATTCCCTTACTTAGGAACCAATGAAAAACCTATAATAAACTAAGCGGTCTTACAATCCATCCCGATGCATTTATGAACTTGTGTCACAGAAAGTTCTTCTAAATCCTGAAATAAATCTCTACCGGAACGTTGTTTCTAATACGGCAGAGTGCAGGCCAGTGACAGGAAATGAGGGGTATCCTCGTTCACCTCCTCGTCCCCGCATCCGCTACAGAGGTCATCTATGCTGAGTTTCAATTTCTTAGCATGGTAGCCTAGCTATTGTGTCCGGTGATAACACCTGTGAGAGAGGACAAAGATTTTTTATTCATTTGAAGGGTTCTCTCGGTCTTTCGTTTGTTATGTAGTGGTCACATTTTCCTGGTTATGACACAAGGGCGCTCCATCTTTCGTTTGTTGCCATCAGTGTTTTATCACCTGTTGAAGGTAACAGGGTTGGGTTTTTACTGTAGTGTCAGCCTCCCTTAATTCAAGGAAGACCATTTTCGCGCCAGTTCATCGGCTCTTCCATTTCCTGGGACACCACTGTTTCCAGGGACCCAAAAGAGTCTTACAATGTGCTACGCTACAAGAACCTGTATCTCTTCGCGAAAGCAACTTGCAGCTTCGATTTTATATCTGTGGCGGAAATCGATTTCAATGAAGAAGGTAAATTAGCCTGTGGTATTGCCATCATTGCAACCTGTTGCCTGTTGTCACGAAATTCAGATTGGAAGACGCTGCTGTAGTCAGGGAGTCTGATCTAGCCAGATATTCCGAGTATTTCTGAATAAAAACCCGCGCCGACGAAAGTATCCATCTTGGAGCCATCTGTATAGATGGGGATCGTTGCTTCATGGACTGGTAATTGATTCTCATTTCATTCTTCCCTGCAGAGAAAAGAGACAGTAAATGGTCTTATAAAATCTAGTTGGGGAGTATTGTAGTCTGTGCATACGTTACCACCCGTAAATTTCTGAAGAATTTGTGCATGTCCTGTTGTACTGGGTTTCCAGTTTTCTCTTTGGCTTAGCCGCAAGGTACTATTTGCCGCAGTTTCTTGTACAAAAAGGTCTAGAGGTTTAAGATTGAGAATTACCTCCAACCCCGCTGTCGGGATCGTTCTCATAGCCCCAGTAGTACAAATACAGGCAATTCTTTGGACTCTAGTCATAGTCTTAAGGTTGGTGACCTTGCACAAACCCTGCCACCAGACTAAATTACCATATGTGAGATATAGGTCAAACTGACAGCCGAAGTAGAATTAAGTTTACTGGATATTCCAATCAATAGCTCTATTTCCTAAAGTTTACCCAAAAAAAGGTCATGCTCAAATGTGACTCATTAAACGAGCATGGTTTTGCAACTGTATTTGGTTGTCAATTTAAATATGAATTTCTATGTACCTTCAAAAAAAAAATGAAGCTTGCATTGTGATTCAGTTCGAGTTATTTTTCTAATACTACTCAGGATGAGATGTGCCGAGCCGCTTACAAATAGAAAACTCAAACTAAATTTATTTCATTCAACACTTGCAAACAACTCTTTAACATATAAAAATTTACAAATTGATCGCAAAAGAGATATAAATAAAAGCGACCCGAGAAAAGCAATTTTTTTTGCATGACGCATCACTCGGCATGCGTAATTACTATGATATGTCAATTCAAGCGACAGCCAAAGTGGTGAGCCTCTTCGAGTGCTCGATGGAGAGAGAGATCGCTTGTTATCCAAGCTAATTGACCTCAATTAGACAAGTTGCGCGTCGCTGCTTCGCTGGTGATTGGATCGAATGCCATAGCCACAGGAATAAGGAGATCTCAGTTGCTTCTTTCTTAAAAATTCATAAGCAAACTAAAGCATTTATGTGAATAATGTGTAAAAATATAAACCAGAGCATAACAATCACAAGATTTTTGCACCCATTAATTAGCGAGCTCGAGAAATGATGTCACAATCGATTAAATGACTCTTTATTGAAAGCTAAATGTGGCAAATCGAGCATATGATGAATACAACACTATCACATTGTTAAGCGGGTGGAAAAACGACGCCTGACGATGAACATGAAACTATTTTTCGCCTCGCGACTGGAAAATGTTCGCGCGCCAACTCAAATCGGTAAGGTCTACTAGTAGAGCGTGAAAAATTGTTGCTCGCACGCTCAGTAGCTATACTATTTATATGTGAACGATGGTGCGTTCGCTATGCTTAAGCTTATTAAATCTAGCAAATTAACACTGATGAACGGTTGAACAACAGACACCTATGTAAACACTCAATTAATTGTTCACTTGAGTGAGTAATTTATCGGGGCAACGACAAATTCGAATTTTGTACGTTGGTCATTTATTCGCACTAGTACAGTTGCAAAAAGTGCCGGACAACAGTTGACAACTCTTTCCGTACAAACATCAATAACTGTTCCACCAATGCGAATGCGGCATGATGATGTTGTCAATCTTGAAATTTATAAATTCCTCTCATCCGGTACACCAACATCACATCATTATCATGATCATCAACAGCAGCAGCGGAACAGGCACACAGCATCATTAGCATGATGTAGGCACATAACCCATAATAACAGGCATTATTAGGGTGGTGTACATGCGGCTTTCTGTTCTATCACTGGCTGCTTCCTTGCATCATACAACATCATCAATGATGCGACGTGGCGGTGGTCACTTAATGCGTTAACGCGGTGCAGTGAACTTTCCCTCGTTAAGTTGGCCGTTAGACTCACTATGTTGTGGTAGGATTGTTAATTGATATGTTGTGATATCGACTTAAGAACTCGAGATTTTGTGGGGAAACACAGCTTGCAACAGTCGCGCGCAATTGCATTGCATATGTACAAGAGAAGGGCTCTTTTTTTTCATTCATTCATTATGATTAATTTCATCCAACTGAAATGATGCTGACAAAAAAAAACCGGCTTACCTGTGCACCTTCGTGCAGTGATTCTATTATATTGTTGGCGGTTATTGTTTTGATTTCATTTGGCAGTCACACTCAGAGATATTTTATTCACGACTTTTGCAGTTATTCAATTTTTCAATTTCTGTCAGGCTTTTGGGTGTGAAAATGTTTCTTTCGCAAGGCGGAATTATGAAACGAGCTTTTTGCATCATTTTCATTGAAAAGCAGCACTGTGAAACTAAATATGATTGCCTTTCAATTTGACAATGTATGATTGCATCATGGACTTACAAAAAATCGTTTAATAATACACAAGCTAAGTAATATAAGTAGTAAGTATTTTTTGCCGATGTATGAGTTCTCATGATTGTAGCACTGACTTTGCTTATAATATTCTTCGTCATTTCTGTCCTAGATCCGTTTTGCACGTAAAACATGTATACCTCTAGATACTCTTCTTTTTTTTTAATTCGCAATAAATCACAACCCAGAGTTATTGTTATTATGACGTATGAATTACCCTACCCATTCGGTTCTACCAACAAGGCAAGGTGAATAACGTCATCGTTTGCTAATAAAAATATTTCTTTTGACATCAATTCCTTCTGCTAGATTGACAGAACCCATCAAAGTGGCGCACACGGAATTTAATGTATTCGTGTTGGTGATTTGATGGTCCTTGTATTAAAAAGTTTATCATTGCACCATTACTCAAACACTCTTAAGATTAGATGACAACCCAGTATGGAATTGACATATTATCGCAGTGATTCTTTCAGGCCTTATCATGTCATCATGCCTTCTTTTAACATGGCGATGTCATAGGGAGCAAGATACTTAGATATTTGTCTAGGTTAGGTTAAAACAGGGGTATGCAATTCGCATACAGCACTAGGCACCAGAAGGGCCCATCGCGATCCCTAGGGAACCAATTGAAACCAAGACTTCAAATGAAGAAAAACTTAAAAAACTTTTCCTAAACAAAGCTCAATCTTCCTGCAGAATTTTACCAGCTACCTATGGTCTGTGCCGCTCAGCTCCCCCAATTCCTCGAAGAAGTATTCTCCTAGAAACCTCCTACGATTCCGTGCTATACCCTCGCACTAGCACAGTATGTGCGTTATGTTTTCCTCGGCTTGTAGATCATCACAGATCTACCAATCTAAGCCGCCTAGCATGCTTCCTTAGGAGACAGTGCCCCGACATAATTCCAACTACTGTTCTAAGCTGTTCCCTGCTCAATTTGAGAATTTCCTTAGATCTTTTCTTGTCCAAATGAGGCCAAAGTGATCTAGACACCATATGCCGCTCTAAATTTTGCCATCTAAGGTCAGCCATGTTTAAGATCTTCTCATTGATTAATCCCTTAATTATGCCAAGGGGTGGTTTAATGTTCACACCTCCACTATTTTCCAGTTCCCCTCCCTTTCTTGTCAGCTCATCGGCTTGCTCATTTCCCTCTATATCGCTGTGTCCCGGTACCCAGCACAGTCTTACCCGATTCCGTCTGCATACTGCTTTTAGCATCGTGCGACAGTTTCTAACTGTCTCAGAATTGATGTTAACAGATTCTATTGACTTAAGTGTCGCCTGACTGTGAATGTAGATGGCGATATCCCTTCCCGACATTAATCCCATCTGCTTATGCCGCCCTTAGAACAGCCAGAACTTCCGACACTGCTTGTGTCCGGGAGTCCTATAGGCTCTCTCAGGTCTGGATCAGCAGAAAAAAATGTCAGAATCCGTTCCCTCCCCCGTCTTAGAGCCATCAGTGTAGATTGCAACCTCATTTGCTACTGTGACTGCATTTCTTAGCCACTCTTCCCTTCCCGGATATGACACCTCATAGGGAATGTCGAAGTCGACCAAGGGGCAAATTTCATCTGTCCGTTTAGGATTTCCGGGTAGCACATCACTTAAGATCGTGCGGTGCCCAAAACCGCATTCCTTAAACTGGTTCAAATTTGTGAGGCGCAAAGTGCTATTGCCAGCAAGTTGTTTTATTTTTAAATCTAGATGGATAAGGTGCAGGAAAGTGTCCAGTGCTGCCGTGGGAGAAGTACGGAGTGCACCAGTGATGGCTAGCCTTCTCTGCATCGTTGCTAGTTTTCCAATTATGGTTCTTTTGTTTGTTGCCCTCCACCACACAAGTGAGCCATATGTAAGTATCAGTGGCGGATCTATGGTGGGGGGGTCATCGGGTCCGGAAAGTTAAGTATTCGATGGGTTATAGAAACTGATTCTGGAAGTAAAAATTCCGATCTGAAGTTACTCACTGATAGTGCATCGAGCGCATTTTGAATATCTTGATCGGAGATCCGTTGCCTTCACATTCTGATCTCTGAGATGAAATGCATTTCTCAACAGTCCAATATTTCATCATAAAACTGCTTGGAAGGAAATAGTTGTCCAAAACTGTGGAAGATCGATTTGTGTTTTTCGAACCGACTTTGGAGATGAAAAATTACTTACATTTTTCAACGAATGGAATGAAGAAGGCAATTCTGTAATAATCTTCGACATTTTGTGTTTCAACGTTGCAACGGTTTTTCTGTTGACTGCAACGGCGAGGCAATTTCATATTAATTTCGTATTCGGAACAGATTTCAGCAACATTGTCGTAAATGATACGAAAATTTGAATCAACGTTTTCCCGCTGTCATTGATATCATTCGTAGCATCATCAGCTAACTTTGTGGCTTCTCCTAAATCTTGATTTTTCGTCTGCAATTCCCGACTCAGAGGCAAGACGATAGAATTGATCGATTCCATTATATGACAGGATGATTTGAAATTCGATTGTCAAAATCGCGGTCAAAAGCTGAGAAGCCTTTTGTGAAGTCTCTCGATCTTTACACTTTTTATTTCTTCCAAAGCTTCTATAACGGCCGGTTGAAGTTCGAGGTAAGTTGAAACTGCTTCATGAGACTGAGCCCATCTTGTAACAGCGAAAGAATTAAATTTTTCTTTTCTTCGGTCACTGTTTTTCGGCATTTTCAAAATTTCTTCCTTTAAAATGCTTCGATTGCTCCGATAGTTCCTAACACATTTTTTATACCCGATACTCCGCAAGCGGCATTGGTGACCAAACTCAAGCTATGCGCGGCACAATGAACGTAGATTGCAAGAGGAAAATGAGACCTGATATGGGGTTGTACTCCGTTTACTTTGCCACTCATAACTGGTTGTACAAGGTGGCGCAAAAATAACCTTCCGATGTTTTTTGGCTGTAATTTAAAAAATAAAATAAAATAAATAGTCACCAATATTCCGCGTTCTGAAGCAGTGTAGCGTAACATTGTTTATTAACGTGTATTTCGCATGTGTTTACTACACAAATGTCAAAACAGAACTGACATTAGGGGCCCAATCGCAAAATTTATAGCATTTTCTGATAGGAGGATTACTTTTGCGCCACCTTGTATATATCTGTGTATCAACAAATTATCGACACTGTGTCCCGAAGTAGATGTTCCGAATTAAAATTGTTTGCAGTGGTAACCGTGTGTCCACACAAGCGGCACTATCGTAATAATAATAATACTATCGTAGTTTCATGCAAAATGTATCAAAAAAATGAGAAAATGAGGTTAAGTTAGGTCTTGACAGCATACATTTTGTGACTTAATTTCCTTCAAAACGTTGGCAATGACCAGTACCCACAACAGTGGCGATATGACTACCCCTGTGAGGTTCCTCTGATCACAGACATTCTTATGGAGATTTGACCAAGGGAGCAGCTTATGTTCCTGTTGGCAAGCATGTTGCGTACCCAGTTTATAATGTCCTGTTTAGATTTTTGTCTAACTTACGATGAACTAAAAGTCATTAGATGTAACTGCAGTGATTTAAACCTGGTATCCCGCCTTTAGTATCCGCTTATTATAAAACCACTTAAGGTAAGCAAGAGCTTTTCATCTCACTTCGTTTTGCAGGCCTTCTTTCATCGGTTACTAGGAAAGAGTGAATTCAGGCCTTCCTATACCAATTCCAGGGAAGAGAAGTTGTAATGCCTTCGACGTATACGTTTTATAAAAGTGGTTGGAAGTTCAAAACTAGAGCCATTACCACCTCGCTTCCTTGGCAATGCCTACACGCAGGTGCAGTGTAACAACTCTTGCGAAAATATTGGCCGTTGGTCTTGCTTCCCAAAAAAAAGGTAAATTACAGCCACGGGATTTCTTTCTTCTTTGAAGTGGCTTTGAATGCCTTTTTATACCCTATTCTAGGGGTATATTAATTTTGACGCATAGTTTGTAACATACCTTAATATTGCCCGTAGACCCCTAAAAGTTACTATATTTATGATCAGCATCGATAGTAATGTCGATCTAGCCATGTCCGTCCGTCCGTCCGTCCGTCGGCAAAAATTAGGCCTTTAAACTGGACCTAGAGAGCTGAAATTTTAACCATATACTCTCTAGGGTCCCGAAATAATCAAGTTTAAGAATTTTTGAAATCCGCCCACAGACACGCCCACAAACTCAAAAAAACAAAATTTTGGAAAAAATCGAATTTTGAGCTAGAGAGCTGAAATTTTTTATATATGATCTATGGCCCATAAAACTGATTGGGACATACAATTTTCAAAATCCGCCCACTGACACGCCCACAATTAAATAAAACAAATTTTGGGAAAAATTTAATTTTGAGCTAGAAAGCTGAAATTTTTTATATATGATCTTTGGCCCATAAAACTGCTTGGGACATAAAATTTTCAAAATCCGCCCACTGACAATTAAATAAAATATTTTTTTGAAAAACCAAAATTTGAGCTAGGGAGCTGAAATTTTTAATATATACTCTCTAGGGGCCCTTTATGCTCATGTGTAAATATTTTCAAAATCCGCCCACTGACACGCCCACAATTTTATTTTTTTTATTTTTGAAAGTCTAAAGTTTGAGCTAGGGAGCTGAAATTTATAGTATATACTCTCTAGGTGCCCTTTATGCTCATACTTAAATTTTTTTTAAATCCGCCTACTGACACGCCCACAATTAATTAAAACAATTTTATTGAAAAACCAAAGTTTGAGCTAGGGAGCGTTATTATTTACAAAAGCTTAGTTTTTTCGATAAAATCCTTTAAATTTTTGTCACGCCCACTTATGAGATATAGGAATAAGAATAGGGTATCCAACAGTTCGCCCAAGCGGACTGTAGCCCGCCCCTATGTTTCTGGTGTGTTTTAATTCCAATTATAAATAGAACAAACTCCATTATAATGTGAAGTTTTTGTCCACCTATATATAATGAATATATGTAAATACTTTTTGCCACTTTGAAATGTATTTGTCGGGGAATTGAATACAATACCGCGTAGCGGCGTCCCGAGCATCTTAATGTGAGGCCGCAGGCCAGCCGATGTGTGGGTCGAAAAGATCTCCAGAGTTTGCAACCCTTTTAACCCGCGAAGTAAGTCACCCAAAAAAAATGTTAAAACACATATGAATGTGTAACGGGTGCGCCATCTTTTATGTCAATATGTGAATATTAAATAACTTAAAAAAACGATTCCAATATGTGAGGTCTTTTTATTTAATTTGGTCCTTGACAAATTATTTAGAATAGTTTTTGAATACAACATCAATCAAGTGGCCGCCTTTATTGTCCATAGCAAATTGTGTCCTTTTTGTTGAGTTTTCTCACATTTTTTACAGCATCTCGGGCGGTATAGCGATGATTTCGGCACGAATGTTTGCCTTGACCTCGTCAGTGGTCTGAGGCTTGCTGGCGTACATTTTCACGGATCTTGTGTGGATTCTCCCTTCCCAAATGCGGCAAATTTGTTTGTTAATAGCACTAGAGTATGAAATGGGCCTCGTCGTTCATCAAAAAATCAGGTTCAACTATTCAAGCGACTATTTGGCCGGAATCCAAGCGACGTGGATGGTCTTTCGGAAGTAGTCAATTGCACTTTATCCGAAAACAAATGCAAATCATCCTTCGAAATGCCTCACAAGGGGTTCTTGGCAACACCCTCTCTTACTGCTTCAACCAGTTCATTGGAACGACCTGGGCGTTCATTAATGGTATGTTAACGATGTCCCACTGTGTTGTCAGACGGTGTTTGTTGGCTACGATATTTTTGACGATATGCACGTTGAGTTAACACAGCTGAACGACTATTTTCAATGTACATCATCACTTTTTCTTCGCGTTTTTTCGCTGTAAAGCAATTTATGGTTACAATTGTACTAAATTGACGTTTCAAAAATATGTCTACTCAAGTCAATCGGTTGATTTTTTTTTAGCTCCGGACCCGCCTAGGCGAAGAAAAACGGTACGTCGACCTGAGTAGATCTATTGTACCATAGGTCAAAGAAGATTTTAGGCTACTAAACTTTTCTAGAAAAGGTTATACTAATAATGCTTCTAGCAGGGGATTTCTTCAAGTCTTCGTTGCTTAAGAGTTATTTGAAGAAGATCCTCTTTCTAATTCCGCATAGGGCTGGGCAGTCGCACAATATGTGCTCCGTGGTTTCGTCGTCCTCGAGGCACAGCCTGCACTCTGAAGAGTCGGCTAAATTCATTTTGTTAAGGTGATTTCGTAAACCGTGGTGACCTGTGAGGTAGCCTATTAGGTTTTTGATATCATGCCTACGTAAGTTTAGGATCCTGTTGGCATTGTTTTTAAAGGGCTGGATGACTCGTTTGGCCTGTCTTAGACTTGGAGTGTTTTCCCAGTGTGAGATAGATTTTGAGTGTTCCCAGCTTCTTATAGCTAAATTAGTAGCTGAACTAGGTGTGTAGCAGAAGGGTACAGGTCCTGTGAAAGTGGTTCAAAATGAATCGGTTGATAAATGTCAAAGTTATTTAATGTTTACTTACCGACATAAAAGATGGCGCACACTGTATGTCAAAATTGTGTTGGGACTCATACACCGACCGCCCTTCGAAGTACCTCGAAGTAAACATCAACACCGATCGAAGTAAACAATGACACCTTTGTGGAGATTCGACGGAGAATTACCCTAAGAAACCGTTGCTACTTCGGTTTGGCAAGACATGTGTTCAAAACTCCCAACTCGGAAGACCAAGTGTAACCTCTATAAAACACTTATACTGCCAGTTCTGCTTTATGGCGCCGATGTGGATGTATGCCACTATTTGATTGGTATCAGCTGTGAAGTGATCCGAAAATTCAATTCGAAAGGCGAACCCCACAGCCAGAACAGTGGCAGAGAGTGGCAGTGTTATATCCTTTTAATACTGGTCAGTTCACGAAAAATGGAAACGATCGAAGGACATCGTTTCGACCATACCAATCTCTGTAGGTGTTATAGTGACGTCAAAATGATATCGACAAACGATCAGCGTCTTACATTATCTGGCCCCCGATCATAGCTTCGCCGTCAAGGAAGACGAATTTTTCGCAAAAGGTGAATAAATTAAAATTCAAAGTGAATCCTGTAGGTCGTGTTGTCCAGGGACCTTATGTAGTCCCGGCGGGTAACTAAGCGGGCTGAAATGATTTCCCGTTTTCTCTGCAACGCACGAGTTACCATACAATTTTATAACTCGTAACATGCAAAAACGAAAATGCTATCCACAGTCTTCCTGGATGCGTTTGAACCCTAATTTAGCAGAATTGAGTTTGACTTGTCATCAAAAGTCATCGAATGCACAATTGTGGAACGCTTGTCGCTTAGCAACTCTTTGTGAGTGTGTGCAATCAGAGTTTATAAGATTGTTGCGGTTGGTGTTGGTGCCGTGAGTCACCGCCTGTCAGTGGGTCAACTAAAAAAAAGGATACCCTATGTGAGGTGGCCTTGTTGTCTGGGCGTTCAAATAACTTCATTAGGCAAGGTCTGGGAATTGCCTTTGACTTTACGGAGTATATAGACGCTAGATCCTCTTAGGCCATCAATATTATCTGGCAGTTTCGTAGGATGTTCAGCAGAACCTGAGGCCCATACCTATAGCACGATGCGTTTCTTTGGTGGCCCATCCTCAAGAGACATAGATAGATAGATAGATAGATATAATATTTAATATACAAAGGCTTTCTTTTTTAATTTATACAAAATACTTAGAAAAAACCATAAGAAAAATTAGTGACATTTTTATTTTATATACAGATGTAATAAAAATAGAGTTAAATGCCACTTCAATTGGCGTATACAATACAAATTAATTTGTTTGGGTGGGGTGACCCATTAAGAAAAAACTACCGCAGAAACTTAAACGAATTTAGGAGTTAGCAAATAAATAATTAATTATAAATAAAAGATACTGAATGAAAATGCAATATACACAAAGAAAAGAAAACAAATATAAATTAAATTGACCTAAGGTTAAACCAGAAAATCGGAATTAATAGATTCTAAACCAGTATAGTCAAAACGGAAGAGCCAAATTTTAACTTCCCTTATAAATGTTCCAGGTGTTGATAATGCCCTGATGGATTGCGGGAGTTTATTAAACAATCGATAAGACAAAATAGAAAAACAATTACGATATGCAGTGGTATGGAAATTGGGGACAGATAACACGTTTGAGAAGTTTACACGTAAATCATAATTAGAGATTAAACGAAAATTACGATGACCGGACTTCATGAAAAACGTTTTTAAAACCTTGAAACAATATAAATGACGCACAGGAAGAATATTCAGGTAACAGAACAAAGGATAGCTAGGATGTCTGCGAGGTTTACGACAAATTAGTCTTAGGATATATTTCTGCAAGATCAGCAGTGGATGTATTTTAGTTTGATATACACCTCCCAAACAAGCAATCCCATATTGTAGCTTGGAATGGAAAATTCCGTAATATATTACCTTAAGAAGCTCAGTTGAGCATATATTACGCAAGTAATAAAAATATCTAAGAGTACATCGCAAATACTTTTTCAGTGTACCTGCATGATACGAAAAACTCATTCTAGAGTCAAGGCAGAGTCCTAAGTACTTAAAGTTATCTACTGTTTCAATTAAAAAGCATTTATCACTGCAGATTATACTATTGCTGTAAGTTTGAGAGTTAAAACCGGACGTGCAATTGCAGTTAGTCAGTTTGTATCTTTGACACTCAGGTGCGTGGAAATACACATTCGCTTCAAATTTGGACGAGCTAGATAAGTTGAAGAACATTATTTTAGTTATAGAGCTAATAACTAAGTGATGTTCAGCAAACCAGTGTCTCAAAAGATTTAAGTCCCAATTTACATCAGACACCAAGTCCAAGGGACTGTTAGAACCATAAGAGAAACCTACATCATCCGCAAAGGCAGTAGGTGATCCTTTGAAATTAAGAGAAAACAATGAATTGATGTAGACTAAAAACAAAATGGGACCCAAAACAGAGCCTTGGGGTACACCGATATTGAAGAACTTGATTTCACTCCTGACTTCATCAATTTTTACTCGTTGCGACCTGTTTTCAAGATACGACCTAAACCAACTTAGTATGAAACCACGGAATCCGGATTTTACCAGTTTTCTCAACAGAATTTTATGGTTAACCATATCAAAAGCTTTGGTTATATCAATAAATAAGCCCGCCGTGCATTTTTTTAAATCAAGGTTAGACATTATTTGAGAACAAAACTGTAACAGTGCATCTTCCGTCGACTTTCCTTTTTGAAATCCAAATTGAACTGGATTAAAGAACTTGGTTTTAGTAAGAAAGGTTACTATTCTATTTTTCATTAGCTTTTCAAAAATTTTGCTGAAGACTGGAAGAAGCGAAAT
This sequence comes from Portevinia maculata, assembly GCA_949715645.1. Lineage (NCBI taxonomy): Eukaryota > Metazoa > Arthropoda > Insecta > Diptera > Syrphidae > Portevinia > Portevinia maculata. The sequence continues at coordinate 2,297,168 of OX454526.1, read as the reverse complement.
TGGCCTATAATTGCAGATTTCAGCAGAAGAGCCTTTTTTGAGCAATGGAATTACCTCAGCACATTTTAGACCATCAGGAAAGACCCCATCAAGCACGCAACGATTATAAATATCAGCCAATACATCCACAATGAAACATGCAATTTGTTTTAGGGCAAAACTCGAGATGCCATCAGCTCCACAAGAATTCGATTTATTTAGAGTACCAATGACTTTAAGGATTTCAAGAGGAGTTATGGGCTGATCAACAAAACTACTACTTTGCAACGGTTCAGCACATTCACAAATAACTAAGCTACAAAATCTTGCATGTTCACCTCCTTAGTTGTTGAGTTGTTACTTAGAAACTTTACTGGTTTCAATACCCTCAACGAGCATCAAAAACTATCAGAAACATAGGGACGGGCTGGGGCGAACTGTTGGATACCCTATTCTTATTCCTATCCCTTATAAGTGGGCGTGACAAAAGTCTAAGTATGGTTGAATTGTTAAGAACGCTCTACATATTTTGTTATATAACATTTAAAGGATTTTATCAAAAAAAAAACGCTCCCTAGCTCAAACTTGGGTGTTTCAATAAAATTGTTTTATTTAATTGTGGGCGTGTCAGTAGGCGGATTTAAAAAAAATTAACACATGAGAATAAAGGGCTACTAGAGAGTATATATTATAAATTTCAGCTCCCTAGCTCAAACTTTGAATTTTCAAAAAAAAAAAAAAAAATAATTGTGGGCGTGTCAGTGGGCGGATTTTGAAAATATTTACACATGAGCATAAAGGGCCCATAGAGAGTAAATACTATAAATTTCAGCTCCCTAGCTGAAACTTTGGATTTTCAAAAATTAATATACCCTTAGAATAGGGTAAAAAAAAAATTATTTTATTTATTTGTGGGCGTGTCAGTGGGCGGATTTTGAAAATTTTTTATCCCGAGCAGTTTTAGGAGTCATAGATCATATATAAAAAATTTCAGCTTTCTAGCTCAAAATTCGATTTTTTCCAAAATTTGGTTTTTTTGAGTTTGTGGGCGTGTCTGTGGGCGGATTTCAAAAATTCGTAAACTTGATTATTTCGGGACCCTAGAGAGTATATGGTTAAAATTTCAGCTCTCTAGGTCCAGTTTAAAGGCCTAATTTTTGGCTACAGACGGACGGACGGACGGACATGGCTAGATCGACATTACTATCGATGCTGATCATAAATATAGTAACTTTTAGGGGTCTACGGGCAATATTAAGGTATGTTACAAACTATGCGTCAAAATTAATATACCCTTAGAATAGGGTATAAAAAGAACCTCTGGCCTATGTGAGTGGTACCTGGAGGCTAACGAAACAATAAAATACTATTTACTCCTGACACGTGGAGAGTCTGCCTGAGATACTGTAGCTTTAAGTGTGACAAACGACGACCATGTGCTATGTTGTGAAACATATAGGTCGAGTCGCAATAATTTTCTCACATAAAGAATTTCCCTTTTAAACTGAAGCATGTGGTAAAAGGGGCCTTAGGTATCGAACATCTAGTAACAAGCGGTTAAATAAATTTTATTAATTTTTTGAAATAAACTAAATTTATATTTTTTCTTACCATTTTAGGAATTGTTTCATGCAGTCCCTCGCCCTGCAAAAACGGTGGAACATGCGTTTTACAATTAAATGGATCACCATATTGCAAGTAAGTATTTGTTTGTCTTAAAATATACCTATATTCACTTTTTTTGAAAACAAAAAATATTTTTATTACCAATGTTTTCTGGCTACATAATATAAAAAAACGTTTTAATTTTCGATGTCAAGTCCAGCTTTTAGGATTTAATGACAGTTCATTGCAATATTATTATGAATGAAACTAGCACAATGAATTGTTCCGTTACAAACAGTCGTTTGTTTTTGTGGGAACGAACTATACCTACATACGAATATGATATTAATGCACTTATGCATACCTTTCGTGATCATCTGTTCGCATAGATGCGCTTCACCGTGACCGTTAACTCAGAAACACTCTTGTTCGTTCGTGTATATTTTTTTTTCTTCTTTTAGTGCGGGTGCCCACGTGCGTCTTTTTAACTCGCGGCACCCCAGCTACACAAGAAATATGATATATCTTGGCAAACAAATAAATCAGTTTGTATTAGTCCAATATCAATTTTCATTTCTACCTAAAAACTAAGTGCAGAAAATCGGGTGCTAAACGGATCTGAAAACCTTCACGGAACATAAAATGACAGAATGTTTAAAACTTTGGGGCAAACCTTTTACTCATGGAACACCAAAAAAGAAAAGAAACAGATCAAAAAATAGGCAATAATGGGAACATGCACGTGTCGAAATCGTTAGAGTCAGTCCTAAAAACTCCTGGATCACACAAATGCAACTACACCAGAAAATCGAAACTGCGAGGCCTGTAAATATTGTTTGAGGTAGACCCGGGCGAACCCCACAGTCAAGTGGGAGGGTTATGATTTATTTAATCCTGACCATGGCTTCGATGTGAAGCTGGGGGCTTATGAGAAGAACGTGAATTGTTTTTCCAGCTTCCTGCAACTATGATGTATCTAACACAGAATAACTTACCATTTTTATTAGTAAAAGGAGTTTTTTTTTTGGAGGTATACAAATTCAATATGAAATAAAACACTTGAAGCTGATGTTAATGTCTATGGTATAAGCTTTATTTAATAGACAATTTTATGTAATTTATGCAATTAGTGTTTAAATATGATGGCATATGCGCGCCACGGCTAGCGAAGGACGTCAATGCCATTCACTGAGGAACAAAGAAGTTAGATAGATAGATAGATATTTTATTTCGTTTATAATTTACAATTTGTTATAGCACAATTTACATTATTCAAATACAGAGATATGACAACTTTATGTCTTTCTACTGAAAAAAGTTTACAAGTGACAAAAATTAACTTAAATTAGAAAAATTTTTGTTTTCTGAGGAACAACAACGACTAAAAACCTCAAATTAAGGAGACAAAAAAAAAGATGATAATAAATAAAATATACATGAATGTATAAATAAATAAATAAATAAGTAAATAAATAAATAAATAAATTGTTTAATAGGTAAATAAATAAATATATCAATAAATAAATAAATAAGTAAATAATAAATATATAAATAAATAAATAAGTGAACAAATGAATAAATAAGTAAATAAACAAATAAACATAAATGAATTGACAAAGGAGTAAATAAATAGATAATAACAAATTGACAAACAATATAGTAATGTAATATAGAGAAGGGTGGTCCTTATTTGTATGAAAGAAATTTTTTTTTATTGAGCACCCTTTTTTTTTGTTCCACTATATTCAAAAAGTGTACAAAAAAAATTTCAAGAAAATCGGCTTGTATTAACACGTGCCGCAATGTCCCTGAAATCTTAAGCATTCTCTTCTAGGTAAAAAAAAAGCCTACATCCAAATAATTTTAAAAATTTATTTTTAAAGTAATATTTTGTATAAATAATAATAAGCAGATGAAGATTTTGTAATAAATAGATTTATACATGATATTTGTACAAATAATTTGTACACAAATAAATAATGAAGCTCAGTCATCGTAACGAGTTTTGAGACTTTCTCGACTACATCCTGGGTAGTTTCGGCGATAATTTCTGACTGTCTGAAAATTTTAAATTCGAATAGAAGTCATTTTAAATTTAAGGCATATTATTAAGATAATCTGCGAGTTCTTTTAAGCAAATGAAAACGGTACTCACTTGCAGTAGGAATTGCTTTTGATCTTCGTTTTTAGTGAGCTTGTTATTGAATTCTTCCATTAGTTTAACTCCACGTTCAGCTGTATCATTGACTACCTTTAATGATCCGACTATTTCCTTTGCTCGCCTATAATCTGGTTGGTCATTCCAAACTGTTGGATCAATGTGCAAAAACTCTGCAGATAAGCCAAATCTTTCGAACATTTTCATAGACTTAGCTGACATTAGATCTGATGGAAGATTTTTGGTAATGAAGTGTGAAACATCAGCTGGTTTCAGATGTAATTTCTTCTTTACTTCTTCTTCATTTTGGTCATCTCCTTCCAAAACTTTTAAAGCCATTTTTCGCTTTTCTTCAACATTCAGCCTGTCATCGAAAAACGAAAACGCTGCACATTCCTCATTCAGGTACCATAAATGATTAAGGAACTTATATAATGCAATTTCAGCTACAGCTTTATCATCTTCTCTATAGGAATTGAGTCGTTTTAAAAAAAATAATATCATTTAATGGTGCTTGTAAGACATCTGGGGCAGAAAACCATGATTGTGTGTAGCATTTAATAATAAAGTAGCAAATAGATAACAAAGCTCTTTTATCTTTCGCGTTCAGCTCGATTTGTTGCTGAAATAATATAATTTTAAGGCAATATATTGCTTTTGCCATCCACCGAGCCAAATGATAAGCTCCTGGTGCCCGAAATTTATTGCCACTTGGAATAGTTCCTCCCAAATAAATAACTATCAGCTCTAGAAACTCCTTATAGTCATCCCGAGGGAAATTATCTTCAAGCCTTTTCATAGCAAATCCCAAAATTTCTTCCCTTACATCTGCAAGGACTTTCACTGCCTTTTTGTCCATGGACCATATGAAAATTTTACTTTTATCAATTGTTTTCCACTGAGTTTTAAATCTTTTAAACAAAAGAATATCAGGTCCAGAAGATGGATCCAACTTAGATGCATTAAATACTCCTTGAAGAACAATTTCAAAAACGTGATGTCTGCAAGCTAGGTAGAGTATGTCTCGACCAATTTTATTTTCTAACAGGACACAAGCTCCGTTCAAACGCCCGGTGTTAGATGCAGTTGTATCAAAAACAAAAGCTTGCACTCTATCCATCAATCACCAATCTTCCAATACTTCATAAACTACAGACGATACTTCAATACCAGTTCCAGCTGAAAGTTCTGGTATTCCAAGGAGTTGTTCAATTTTTGGAGCTGTTGCAATAATTGGAAGTCTGTCAACTTTAGCTTGGCCAGTTATATCGGGAAGGAGTTTGGAGTCCCAGTGTATTACGGCAAAGTTTAAACTCAAGTTGGTAAATTTCGTTTTACTTGCAATAGCTGTTTGTTCGCGAAAACATTGACGAGAGAGCCTTATAGAGATGCGGTTAATCACAAATTTTAAAGGATCCAAGGAAGTGGCTTCAATACAGGCTGTCAAGAGGTGAACGGCATCTCTGTCACTTATTTTACATTTATCGAGCACTGCCGATAGCCTCGAAGTTAAAATATCTACTCTTTTCAAGCCTAACGGCCCTGGCACTGGCGATTCAGAGCTAGCATTCAGAGATGGAATTTTTTCAACTTCAAGCTCCTCTTCTTCAGATGAAAAGTACTCGTAGTATCTAATTCTGCTAGCAAAACAATTTGTTCATTCAAATATTTAAACATAACAAAACCACTACCTACCTTCGTGATAATTGAATGAACTTTGATCTTCAACTCGTTGTTTGGTTCTCTTCTCACCATCCTCTTTTCTTTTTTCCATAGCTGCAAGCTTGTAGTCTGTTCCAAGCATACAGCCAGGTCGACCTTTCTGTCTTTGTAAAAGCAAAAACTTTTTATCCTCTTCAATTTTCATCAAATCCAAGGCCGATGCATGCGCGATATCAAATAAATCGTTTAAAGTTTCCGCAAAATCATATTCTTTTTTTTTCGTTGTCTCAGTGTTTCTGTTTTTACTTTTCTCAATATTTCGTAGCTCTTCGTAAAGTTTTTTTAATTGTTTTAAGCAATGACATCTATCACGAGTAGGAATTCTTGCTTTTTTCCAAAATATGAAACACTCGTTAATTACTAAACTAACACTATTTGCTAAACTTAACTTTACTCTTCGCATATTAAAAAAAAGAACACCAAGTACATCTCATTTTGAAGGTAACTTAGGTAAATTTTTACGTGGAATTTTTTAACAACTTAACTAATCGCGGGCTACTAAAAGTTTCGATTGACAGAAATAATGAAGTGCATTTGAAATTCCATCACCTACGCCTGCTTAGAAAAAAAAAAATCTTATACAGGAGAGTGAAAGAAAGTTACATAAATTACATACAATAGGTACTGGTACAGTAGATGAGCTTTCGTAAAAGCGTAGACTTTAAGCTCAGTGCGGCACGTGTTAACGTGGTCGTAAAAAAAAAAAAAAATTATAGTAATGTTTTTAGATGTCGTGGAACAAAAAATTGGGTTCTCAAAAAAAAAATCCTACTTTTGAAAATAACGACCACCCTAATAGAGATAAATAGATAACATACAAATAAATTAATAAAAAGGTTCATATTGCGTTAGTTAATATCAGTAAGGTTGGTGATATTTAATTGATTAATAAGAGGATTGACAGGGATATCACATCTGATCTTAAATGTTTCTATTAGAGAGGAGATCATTTCAACATTTGCTCTTGCATGTAGGTCTAGCGTGGAGTGATACCATGGGAGTTTAAGCATCATTTTTAATAATTTGATCTGTGCGATTTGCAACTTTTTAATATGACATTCAGCACAATTACCCCAAACCGGGCAGCCGTACAATAAGATGGATTGAAAAATAGTTTTATGAATTAATATTTTGTTTTCATTTGAAAGTGATGATTTCTTATTTATAAATGGATATAATATTTGTATGCCAATATTTATTTTGTTAAGTGTTTGCATAGTGTGTTCTTTAAACGTCAGTTTTGAGTCAGTGTGTACACCCAAGTATCTTACAGAAGGCTTCCACGCAATTGAATACCTATTGACAAGTAGTTCGTTTGCTGGAAGAAAACAAGGTCTTCTTTTTCGTGTGAAAAAGATAGCTTGTGTTTTTTCAGCATTTAGTTTTATTTTCCACTTTGTGTAGTAGATTTGCAGCGTCTCAATCGCATTTTTAAGATTCGTCTCAATATTTAGACTGAACTCATGCGATGAAATTATAGCCGTGTCATCGGCATAAATTGCTGCTTCAAATTGAAAGAGGAGAGGAAAGTCGGATGTGTACAGATTGTAAAGAACTGGCCTAAGAACTGAGCCTTGGGGCACACCTGTGTGAAAGTTTATTACCTTTGATACACTACCATTTACATGCACAATAAAACGACGATTTGCTACGGAACTTTGGATGATTTTACACAGGAACAAATGGAAATTTAGGTTTGTCATTTTGTATATAAGTCCATTGTGCCACACAGAGTCAAAAGCTTTTTCAATATCTAGTAGGATCATACCAGTTGATCTTCCTATTGCACGGTTCATTTAAACAATATTGCACAATCTTAAAACTTTATGGGAGGTACCATGACCACGCCTAAAACCAAACTGTTCATCGGGATATAATTTATGATCCTCAATAATCTTGATAATTTTTTCTTTTAGGATTTTTTCGTAAATCTTACTAACACTACTAAGTGAACTTATAGGTCTGTAACTTTGAGGTTTATCAAGAGGCTTTCCCGCTTTTGGTATTGGGACTACCTTTGCCAGTTTCCATTTATCAGGAAAGTACTGCGTTTTAAGGCACGCATTTATAATAAATGTCAGAACTTTGATTTCTTCTTTAGGTAATTTTTTTATATATATATTTTTGATATTATCCAAACCACCTGTTTTTCTAGTTTTCAAGTTATCTACAAGGTATTTTATATCTGTTTCCGATACAAATTCCTCAAAGGGAGTGTCAGGGTTATTTGCACTTAAAACCTGTATAGTATTTTGGACAAGTGTTTCAGTGCTTGGATCTCCTAAATGCTGCGATACTACATGATTTTCTGAGAAATTCGATGCAAGTGACTCCGCTTTCTCGGTGTCTGTATAAAAGGTAGTCAAACCATTTTTGAGACAGGGTATTTGTCTGTTTTTATTTTTAACAATTTTTACTTTGTTCCAGAAGGGCTTTGCAGACTTATCTAGTGAACTTAATTTATTGTTCCATTCTGCGTTTCGAAAAGCCTGAATACTTTTATTTAATAATATTTTAGTTTTTGACATTTGAATTCGGAAAATAGGTTGTCGGTATCTCTGCCAGTTTCTTCTGTGCATATTCCTTATTCTGATAAGTTCTAAGATGTGAGTTGGTAATTTTACACATTTAGATTTTATCGGAACTTTGGGAATACAACTATTAGCTGAATTAATAATATGCTCAGAAAATGTATGAATTAGGTCGTCAATATCGTGGTTATTTGAGATATTTTCTATAACTGTAGGAATTGTTCTAAGGTTTCTAATTACTTCGGTTCGATAAGTCGACCAGTTTGCATTTATCAGGTCCTGATAATATTGCACTTTTTCGACACCCGACCGGAGAATATTACAAAGAATAGGATTGTGGTGAGAGCTAAGCTCATTTATAGAAATGGGCTGGGATATAAGACTTGACACGTTAGATACAAATAAATCGATAACGGAGGGACGAAGTTAGAAATCATGTTTTTATAGTGCTCTCCATTGACGGTAACATTCTGGCCGGCATCGTCCTTAAAGAATAATGGGCCGATGCGTCCACCAGCCCATAGAGCACACCAAACACAGAGTTTTAATAGATGTAAGGGCGTCTCGACAAAGCTTCTGGATTTCCTCCACTCCAAATTCGTCAATTTTGTTTGTTGACATATCCATTTAACCAAAAATGAGCCTCTCGGAGAACAAAATTTTGCGTTGAAAATGAGGACCTAACCATCGTTTTAAAAACAATTTCGCACACGTTGGTCTGGCGTTAATCTATTTATCGTAAAACGGCAAAACGTACTTACCATAAACCACCTTTCAACTCTCAAATTGACAATCTGTAAAAAACAGTGTTGCCAGTCTGAAAACCAAACCTCTTAAAAAAACACCCTTTATAAATATTATATTATTCCTATGACCCACTTGGATAGGCCGCCAGTTTATAGTATAATACAATAATACGTACTTACCTCCGTATGTCCCTACATCGAATTTTATAACAATTTAGTTTTCTTTTACGAAAAAAAGATTTTGTTCGAAAAATTGAACTTGCTATTAAAATGTAATTGAGTTAGAAGAGTCTTCGACTTTTTATGAGAAAATATTGTGAATTAGAAGGGTTTACGTACAGGGACGGGTTAAGAATATCGCTGCAGCGCCCCCCAAAATACAGTGGCGCAGAGGTTATGGTGTTGGACTACTAATCTTAATGTCTCAGTTTCAAATCCCGCCGGCCCAAGTAACACCGTAGTTTTTTCCACACAAGAGTATCAATTGTCGCGAGAAGCTTCTCAAATTTGCCGTTCGGATTCGGCTTAAACTTGTAGATCCCTCCCACTTCGCACAAGCAAATGGTTGCAGAAGCTAGGTTTTAAGCCATGTATGGGCCGTTAATGCCTAATATTTTTATTTGTTTTTTTTAAGGCGACAAATCTCATAAAGGGTCTTTTATTAATGACTTGACAACTTCTTTTTTAAATAAAATTCAAACTACTTCATAAATGTATTGGCCTGAACTACTATCAAAACATTTATGAATGGAATTCGACTTCGTTCATATATCCACCACGGGAACGTAAGCAGCGGTTGATACGTTGAACCCAATTTTCGATGACTCGGGCTCACATTTCGACCGATACGGCCGCTATTTTTCGTTCAATATTGGCTTTGAGCTCCTCTAACGTTGCCGGCTTGTTGGCATATACCAGTGATTCAATGTAGCCCCATAAAAAAAAAATCTAGAGGCTTTAAATCAGACGATATCGGCCGCCAATAGACGGGTCCGTTTCTCGAGATAACACGTTCACCGAATTTAGACTTCAATAACTCGATTGTTTAACCCGCTGTGTGGCTTGTGGCACCGGGGTTGGAACCACATATATCTGATGTCCAATTCATGCAATTGCTCAAAGAAATAACGTTCCAACATGTCTCTGTAGCGAATACCATACGACAAAAAAAGGTCCTATGATGCCATCGGCATGAAAAGCGCACCAAACAATGACTTTTTGAGGATGAAGTGCTGTTTCATGAAGCAGATGAGGGTTCTCACCTGTCCAGTAACGCATATTTTGCTGGTGGTCTGGGAGAGACCCAATTCTTGAGAACGCAGTGAAATGGACTGATTTGGCTGGTTTACGACGGACGCCTTTACGGCAGCAATGTTCTCCACACTTCGGGCAAAACGTATTGTCACTGGCAGCAACATCAAGCAGCGAATATTCTGACTCAAATTTTTTTACAAGACTATGATTTGCTGTCTACTAGGTCGAGAATTATGGCCGAAAATAATTGGCGTTAACGCTTTTAAAGTTGCGACCACCGACTCGGAATTTCGATAATTAATTTTAATTATTTGTAAATATTGTTCCTTCGTGTACTTCACCATGATCAAAATGTTGATTTTACTGAATATTTTCACATTGACAGTTCGGTAATCGGTTTAAGGGTGCGTTCACACTGAAAGTTTGAAGTTGTCAAGTCGCTAGTGAAAGAGAGACGCTTTAGATAATTTTAACATCTAGATGAGCATAGTGACGCATTTCACAGCTTGACACTCTTCTGCAAGTGTGCATGCAAGTCCGTGGATTGGCAAGGCTGGAAACCGCACCGGTGCCCTAAGAGGTAGATCTAACAAATATCAATAACAGGAGGAAATCGTAAAAATGAGGTTGGTCGGGATCATACAAATGCAATAATACAAGCATTCGACTGGCCTCAGTAAAGAAGTAATCTGTAGAAGGGAAGCCTGCCGATGTTTATAAAATCGGAAAACCAGTAGGTTTGCCGTAAAGTTTGAAGGTTACGATTTTTAAAAAGGAGATTCGAGCTATAAGGTGTTTGACTGTATTCAGAATACACAACCAGCGATTAAATTATTAACCTTCCATTGGAATGCATAATTTTATTTAAAAAAAAGATGTCATAAAACCTACAGCAATTGACCAAATTCCTTATTCAAAGATGAAACAAACCTACTGAATTACTTAAGGAAGTGTGAGCGTCAAAGCTCACAACGAAATGGGTGGCTTGACATCGTTACACGTTCTTTTTAATTTGTTCACATTAAACAAAAAGATAAAAGAAAATAACAAAACCGATCACAAATGAATACACTGGGTGGGACAAACAATTCGTAAATGTCCAATGATTTAAACAATAAAATCGATTTAATTTGAATATTTTAAATATTAATTGGTGATTTATTTAATCAAAGCTTATAACAAATGTCGAAGCCCGGAAGAAAGCCTGTGAACGTTTCTGATAGCATCTGTACCCAGTTGGTAATAATTTTGAACAACAAAAGAAAGCAAAATTGCACAGACTCGTTAGGAATGCTAATTTACAATGAAATCAGACTTTATATTCGGTTCACAGAGGAGGTGACTAAATTCTTTGGATGAACAAGACATGGCTAGAAAATTTGTCTCAAGCATCAGTAGCTGAGTTGCCTTAATTTTGCAATGTCATCATAGCATCCGCTTGGTAAATCAAAAGACCATACCAAACTATGAAGATGATCGGTCTTATGAGGTACACAAATATCACAAGAGGCAATTATTATCGAATAAAGAAAAATATGCCAGGTATAAGTGAAGGCTCTTAAGTGGTTTGCCCTGCGGACGACTAGCGAAGAAAAAAAGTGTAGGTGCGCACACGAAAAGATTATGAGGGTATATCAATAGCTTAAAAGCGAGTAACTCAAACGTATAGAGTGCCAAAATACCAGTATATGGCAAATACTTCTCAGCAAATCACCGTTGAAGTAGTTACCCCCTCTAACTTGTAATCCAGTTCCAGCATACTCCAACTCTAAGCTGAGCGAAATGATCATTTGAAGCAATTGCCCATTGCGAATAAACATTGTTTGGCCAACCCGAAACCAGATCTCCTAAAGCCTCCAGATCCACGAGTATACCAACATCATGAGAGGAGGAGGTGAAATAAAACAATCTCAGCAGCATACAATGAAAATCGATAAGTAAGCGCCATTTCTTGCTCGAGTATGAGGTCTTTTCGATTTTTATTTTGTTAAGGTTAGTCGCGACTCTGAACTGAACTATATGTCGTTACGGCGGCGTCTAAACAATTATGACCATGTAATGGCTAAGTATTCTATAAGTATGCTGGGCTTGGGGTATATTCCTCTTTCTGTTAGCATTATGCTTTGTTTTTTGTTTGGTTTTCTAATAAAATTTTACTGTGATATGGATGCATGAAGGAGAAAGGTTAATGTAAGACTGAACGTTTATGTTGAACTTTTGAGTGTAATTGCGTCAGTAATTTCCGCATTGGTAGTGCAGTTTTTCTTTATATTATAAAGACAAGCTTTCAAAAGTGTTTCATTTTGTGTTCCTATGACCATTGGTGAATCATAATGGGTGTAAGCGGTGTGCTACTTAAATGCAATGCAAATTATTGGGTAATCAATGAGAGTTCATTGCTTGCAGTTCGGGCTGTTGTTGACATTCATAAACTTCAAAATAATTTATCACTCGTAGTATTATTTTTTTAATTCGATGTTCAGGAGTCGGAAATAAGCTTCTTCTGCTTATCGTGTATGAAGGGATATTTCGTTGACGTTGTTTCACCACATCGAGGCCGTAGCACATCACCAGAGATGGGCAATGATGCGAGCCTATAATCTATTTGTTTATTTATTTTCTTTCTTCGTTAATTAGAAACGATGAAGTTTTGAACTGAAAAAATTAACCACAACCCTCCCACTTCACTGCATCCCTACTGGAAAGCCTGTGGGGTTCGCCGGTTGGACCTTTAAAAAAATGTCGGCACTCGCGATTTCAATACTGGTGTGTCTGCATTTGTCTGATCAATGAATTTTGAAGCCTGCCTCTTTTTTGCTATTGTAGGGGAACGCTGAATGATATCGCCTTTTTGGTGGGGTTCTTTGGATGTCTTCTTTGAACATGACATTTATGTTTGTTTATTTGCGGGTGACAACGGTACAGTAGTAGTGCATTCGCTTAGTGATTTGAAGGTCGCGTTCAAACCGCGGCCAAATCCATTACTTTATTTCGAATATATGTAAAACTTGATCTCCCTAAGTAACTAACAACAGCCGTTGGGAAAAACCATACAACATGCAATGAAATATGAAATTGCTAGGTGCTGCTTGCTGTTTACAAATGCTTGCGCTTTGTTCATAGCACAATAAGGGTACTGGAACATTTACGGAAAAACCCCTTTAACGTAAGCAAATTATAAAAAAAAATGTATATCTAAAGATGCCTTACTAACAATTAAACTTTCCGATTGAAAGATAAAATTTATGAGAAAAAAGTTTGGAAAAAGTTATTAGAGGAAACTTTTGTAATGAAAACAAAAGTACACGACTGGGACGTACGAAACTTTGTCACTTTTATAAGAAGTGATTTCGTATCACATTTTCTCAGTAGCCATTTTCCATAGTACTCGTAACACTAGAATAAAAAAAAATTTAAATAATGCAGATTTTATATAAAACATACGAGGGCGGGTCAATAAGTCCGTGACTTTTGGAATAAAACGCACATTTTTTGATAAAAAAAAAATTTTATTTTTCACCGTAGTCTCCCTTGAGTTCTATAAACTTTGTCCAACGCTTCTCCAATTTTTTTATCCCTTCCAAAAAAAATGATTTGTCGAGGTCCTCAAAATAGGCCTGTATTTGCGAGATGACTTCATCATTGGAGTCAAATCTTTTTCCACCAAGCCATTTCTTCAGGTTTGGGAACAAGAAGTAGTCGCTCGGAGCCAAATCTGGAGAATAGGGTGGATGAGGGAGCAATTCATAGCCCAATTCATGGTTTTTTGCCATGGCAACTGCACATGTGTGCACCCTTGCATTGTCTTGGTGGAAAAGAACTTTTTTCTTGGCCAAATGAGGTCGGTTTTTTTTCAAATCGTCATTGAATCGGTCCAATAAGTTGGCATAATATTCCCCATTGATTGTTATTCCCTTTTGAAGGTAGTCAATGTGGATTATCCCGCGTGCATCCCAAAAAACAGTCGCCATAACTTTGGCTGACAAACCCAACTTGGCCTTCTTTGGCGCCGATTCACCCTTAGAAACCCACTGTTTTGACTGTTGTTTGGTCTCTGGTGTGTTGTGATGGATCCATGTTTTGTCCACGGTTACAAAACGGCGCAAAACCTCCTCCATATTGCGATTAAACAACGCCAAACCTTCCTGTGAAGTTGTTACACGATTGCGTTTGTGGTCGACTGTGAGCAAACGCGGCACCCATCTTGCGGAAAGTTTTCTCATGCCCAAGTGATCATTCAAAATTGAAACCACTGAGCCATGCGAGATCCCTACGGCTTCCACAATCTCTCGCACTTTCAATCTTCGGTCGGCCAACACCATATCGTGAATTTTTTCGATTGTTTCGGGTGTAGAGACCTCAACTGGGCGTCCAGGACGTTCGGCATCTCCAGTGCTTGTACGGCCACAACGAAATTCAGTAAACCACTTTTTTACCATTGAAATCGATGGTGCAGAGTCCCCATAGTATTTTTCAAGCTTAGCCTTGGTCTCGGTAATGGTTTTTTTTCGCAAGAAATAATGCTTAATAAGCACACGAAATTCACTTTTTTCCATTTTCTCCTCAAGTTAGTGAGTAGTCTGATAAAAATAGCTGTCAAACACAAACTAACTGACGCAGCAAGTTTAAATTTTGACAGGAGTCAACTGACAGATGCCTGTTGACAGGAGCAGTATTGCCGTTTCAGTAAAGAGGTCAGAAATTCAAAAAGTCACGGACTTATTGACCCGCCCTCGTAATTTCATAAAAGGTCTTTCATCAAGGACTTGACAACTTCTTTTTTTAAATAAAATGCAAACTACATACTTGGGATATCTCTTAAAAATTATCTTGGCTTGAATTACTATCAAAACATTTATGAATGGAATTCGACTTCGTTCATATCGTCACCTGAACGCAAGAACCAGCTAACTCAATTTTTTTCATTTTTGAGATATCTGGGTTTTCTGCTTCGTTGAATCGATTTGCTTTAACTCCAATAAACAGATAACTAGTTTTGCGGGCCTGCTGCCATCTATTGGGCTGTGAAAAAAACAGACCAATAGAACAATCGATGAAAAGTCAGTGCAAGAAGTAGATATCTTCAGATAGCTATTTTTTGCACGATTTTATGTATCGATTTGGCATGCAATAAGTAGACAACTCATACATATATTTGAACTTCAACATGAATGCCTTTATCGAGTGTTCGCTGCATTTTCCGTTAGTTGGCCGTTTTGGTGTTTTAGCTGTTCAAGATGTTGCTGCTGAACAAGAGGTGGAGCTTAAGCCAGATGAGGATGATTTTTCACTAGATGAATTTGAATACCACCCGGATACTAGTGGAAGTAGTTCATCCTCTGACTTGGATGATGATAGTGGGTTAACTGGCATGCAAGAGTTCCCTCAGGTAGCACCCAAGCAGCGGAGGAAGAAACGACAGAATGACCAATGTCAGAGAAATATAAGGAAACAAAGAACACTCGATGGAAAAGACTACGTTTCCACTAATGGTAGGACTATACCTGCTGCTTCGATGAATGCGAATTGCAATGTTAGCTGCAGGTTCAAGTGCTCGTCAGTAATTTCCAAACAAGCCTACTACGAATTGGGTGATTACTCTCGTCAGAGGGATTTTATCAACTCAAAAACTGACCAGCTAACAAAGCGAACAACAGCAACTGTGAATATTTCAAAAAGACAATTTTCAGTGAAGTACTTTCTTTCTGTACCTAAATAAAAACAAGATCAAGCTATGTACGAGGGCGGGTCAATAAGTCCGTGACTTTTTGAATTTCTGACCTCTTAACTGAAACGGCAACACTGCTCCTGTCAACAGGCATCTGTCAGTTGACTCCTGTCAAAATTTAAACTTGCTGCGTCAGTTAGTTTGTGTTTGACAGCTATTTTTATCAGACTACTCACTAATTTGAGGAGAAAATGGAAAAAAGTGAATTTCGTGTGCTTATTAAGCATTATTTCTTGCGAAAAAAAACCATTACCGAGACCAAGGCTAAGCTTGAAAAATACTATGGGGACTCTGCACCATCGATTTCAATGGTAAAAAAGTGGTTTACTGAATTTCGTTATGGCCGTACAAGCACTGAAGATGCCGAACGTCCTGGACGCCCAGTTGAGGTCTCTACACCCGAAACAATCGAAAAAATTCACGATATGGTGTTGGCCGACCGAAGACTGAAAGTGCGAGAGATTGTGGAAGCCGTAGGGATCTCGCATGGCTCAGTGGTTTCAATTTTGAATGATCACTTGGGCATGAGAAAGCTTTTCGCAAGATGGGTGCCGCGTTTGCTCACAGTCGACCACAAACGCAATCGTGTAACAACTTCACAGGAAGTTTTGGCGTTGTTTAATCGGAATATGGAGGAGTTTTTGCGCCGTTTTGTAACCGTGGACGAAACATGGATCCATCACAACACACCAGAGACCAAACAACAGTCAAAACAGTGGGTTTCTAAGGGTGAATCGGCGCCAAAGAAGGCCAAGGTGGGTTTGTCAGCCAATAAAGTTATGGCGACTGTTTTTTGGGATGCACGCGGGATAATCCACATTGACTACCTTCAAAAGGGAAGAACAATCAATGGGGAATATTATGCCAACTTATTGGACCGATTCAATGACAATTTGAAAAAAAACCGACCTCATTTGGCCAAGAAAAAAGTTCTTTTCCACCAAGACAATGCAAGGGTGCACACATGTGCAGTTGCCATGGCAAAAAACCATGAATTGGGCTATGAATTGCTCCCTCATCCACCCTATTCTCCAGATTTGGCTCCGAGCGACTACTTCTTGTTCCCAAACCTGAAGAAATGGCTTGGTGGAAAAAGATTTGACTTCAATGATGAAGTCATCTCGCAAACAAAGGCCTATTTTGAGGACCTCGACAAATCATTTTTTTTCGGAAGGGATAAAAAAATTGGAGAAGCGTTGGACAAAGTGTATAGAGCTCAAGGGAGACTACGTTAAAAATAAAAAAAAAAATTTATCAAAAAATCTGTGTTTTATTCCAAAAGTCACGGACTTATTGACCCGCCCTCGTAAGACAATGTTTCTAAATGCATTAGGCATAAAAAAGGGGTAATCGAATACGCTGTGCAAAAAAGGTCTAGTGAAAATTTAGCATCGTCCTATGGAAGAGGAAAAGGAAGAAGTGCGACTCTCAATCCGGCATTAATTGAAGGAACTAAGAAGCACATCATCAGCTTTCCTTGAGTACCGTCCAATTACTGCCGAGAAGTGACTGTCCGAAAGTCTTTAATCTGTCTTTAAATCTAGCTACAATGTACAGGGTGAACCAGCAACATTCTGAAGAAGAAAATCTGCCATCCGCAAAACTCTCAATTACAGAAAGGACAACTTCAATCTAGGATTTCACAATCCAAGATCAATATAGACTGTGTGTTGCATTTGAGAACAACTCTAATAAGACTGAAATCGACGTATATGATCATGAGGCACATATAAAAAAAAGAGGAGGCTCGAAATGATAAGAAGACGTAGGGACGGGCGAACTGTTGGATACCCTAT
The DNA here is from genome assembly GCA_949715645.1 of Portevinia maculata. Lineage (NCBI taxonomy): Eukaryota > Metazoa > Arthropoda > Insecta > Diptera > Syrphidae > Portevinia > Portevinia maculata. The sequence continues at coordinate 2,279,649 of OX454526.1, read as the reverse complement.
TCTTATTCCTATCCCTCATAAGTGCGCGTGACAAAAGTCGAAGTATAGTTGAATTGTTAAGAACGCTCTTCATATTTTGTTATATGTATTACATTTAAAGGATTTAATCGAAAAAAAACGAAGCTTTTGTAAAAAAAAAACGCCCCCTAGCTCAAACTTTGGTTTATCAATAAAATTGTTTTATTTAATTGTGGGCGTGTCTGTGGGAAGATTTCAAAAATTCTTAAACTTGGTTATTTCTGGCCCCCAGAGAGTATATGGTTAAAATGTCAAATCTCTAGGTCCAGTTTAAAGGCCAAATTTTTGCCGACAGACGGACGGACGGACGAACATGGCTAGATCGACATTACTATCGATGCTGATCATAAATATAGTAACTTTTAGGGGTATACGGGCAATATTAAGGTATGTTACAAACTATGAGTCAGAATTAATATACCCTTAGAATATGGTATAAAAAGACAATGAGGAAGCAGCAAAAAGTGCAAACAAGTTTCTCAGCTGCAACTTTGATTTGCAGGAGGTTCTGATTTGCCCTTGTGACCCGACAAACAATGCACTTTTTTATAAGCGTAGACTAGCAACATACAATTTCCCAGTTTATGACATTACCTCGAAGTAAGGAGACTGCTATATCCGGCAAGAGCGACAAGGTGGTAGGGGAAGCTGCGAAGTGGCGAGTATCCTCTTTCATTATTTCAAATCTCTTCCAGAAGTAGTTGAGGAAATAAGGAGCTTTAGCGATTAGGCAAAATTAAAAAACCAATTTGTGTTCGCTATGTGTAAGTACCTACGTACTGCAAGAAATTGAACATTTAAAAACAATACACTTAACATTTACGGAGTCGGGGCACAGTGAGATGGAATGTGATTCAATGCACTCAGCGATCGGGTCGGAATCAAAGCGTATTGGAAAGGCTTTTTGGCCAGCAGACTGGGCAACCATAGCTCGTAGGTCAAGAAAAAACGGACATAAACCCTATATCGTCCACGATATAAACCCTCAAAATATAATTGATTGGAAAGGGTTCGTTGACGAATACCTCACTATCAGGAAAGCAGACACATCGAAAGAAACCAGTCTTATGCAGAAAATGTGTTGGTTTAAGTTCAAAAAAGAATGCCTATATGGATATGAATTGCTCAATAATGAGACTTTCAGAACTGTTGATTGCTCAAAGAGGGCCTCAAGAATTCAATTGGTTGCCAACATAAAGATCCACACGTTTTACCCGGAAGGACACCCTATTACAAGCGCTAAGTACAAAGACTTGATGTCTCTTTTTTCAATGAAGCATCCAGCAATGAGTCTTGACTATTTTGATTTTAACAGCAATTTACCGAATGGTAAAGCTGAGGAAAGCGAATGAAAAAAAAAAATTGAGAATAAAAATGGTTCTGTAACTTTTAAATTAAAATAAATAAAAACAAAATTCTATCCAACAAAATTTGATTTTCTGTTAAATTTTTTTCAAATTTAAGGTACAGCTGTCAAATATTTCCAAATTAACATCAAAATTAAATTGTTTTCTGTTATTAATGAAAATAATGAAGCAAGCAAACAAAATGAAATCAATGCGGATAAGTAGACAATTGAATTTTTAAGATTTTATCCGTTAAAAATAGTTGGTGCAAGAAGTGGATAACTGTATATTTTTTTATAAAACTATTTTTTTCTCAAAATCGACTTTTTAAAAAAAATTAAGGGATTTCAAATTTGTACACTTTAATTAAGCCAATAGGGCAGACAAAAAATGTAGTGTTGTTTTATCAGTATTTTCAGGGAAAAAAAGAAGTCTGACCAACATGTGAATACGATTTTTGCAATTTTCTCAAAACTACGAAAATCAAGTTAGCCGGTTCTGGCATTCAGGTGACGATATGTCCACCACGGAAACGTATCAACAGCTGCATACGTTGAACCCAATTTTCGATGACTCGGCCGCACATTTCGACCGATACGGCCGCTGTTTCTCGTTCAATATTGGCTTAGAGCTCCTCTAACGTTGCCGGCTTGTTGGCAGAGACCAATGATTTAATGTAGCCCTACTCGCACGATCTCGGCGGCCAATAGACGGGTCCCTTTCTCGAGATAACACGTTTACCGAACTGAGACTTCAATAGCTCGATTGTTGCACCCGCTATTTCGCTTGTGGCACCGTCTTGTTGGAACCACATATCACTGACGTCCAGTTCATGCAATTGCTCAAAGAAATACCGTTCCAACATGTCTCTGTAGCGAATACCATTTACCGTAACGTGACGGTCATTTTCATCGACGAAAAAAAAACGGTCTGGCATGAAACCCACCAAACAGTGACTTTTTGCGGATGAAGTACTGTTTCATGAAGCACATGAGGGTTCTTACCTGTCCAGTAAGGCAGAATTTGCTTATTGACGAAATCGTTGAACCAGAAATGCGTTTTATCGCTGTTTGGCGATGAATTTTTTCATTTTCTTCCATCATGTCCAGAGCCCAATTAGAGAACGTACGTCGCTTCATATGATCAAGTGCTTTTAGTTCTTGAGTCAGCTTGATCTTGTAAGGGTGTAGGCCAAGATCCTTCCGCAAAAGCTAATAATCACTGTTCAAACAGTTGCTTTAAAGTTGAATCAGTTGATTCATTCAAATATCTCGGTGTATACATTGACAACAAACTAAATTGGAAGGTTCACGTATCGTATCCTATCGTATATGTCACTGATAACTCGCAAAATGTATCTTTTAAAACCATACTGCTCGCAAAGAGTTCTTTCAATGCTCTATTATGGATTAGTTCAGTCGAAACTTCAATATGGAATCGTTAGCTGGGGAGGTACATATTTAAGTACTTTAAGGTCGCTATTGATTTCCCAAAAGCATATAGTAATACATAATTCGAATGTGTGGTAAGAATCGGTATACGGAAAGTTGGCCTCTATTTATTAACCTTCGAATATTTCCACTGAGAAATCTGTATGTGTTCAAAGTACTAAAAGAGTTCTTCAAAAGAAGTGGTAATGTTCCTTCTAGAAATTCTTCGATATATAGCTTACGTATTAATAACCTGTCACTGGTTAACGTCCCATTCGCGCACAAAACGCATTTTATGAACTTTTATTTAGTTTTCTCGTTTCTGGTTTGCGACGGACGCCTCTACGGCAGGAATATTCTCCACACTTCGGGCAAAACGTAGTCTTACTGGTACGACAACATCAAGCAGCGAATATTCTGACTCAAATTTTTTCACTAGACTATGTGAAAAACTGGTACAAGAATTACGGCCCAAATTTTGGTAGTAAGTTTTAATTATTTGTATACGTTGTTCCCTTAAGTACTTCACCATGATAAAAATGTTGATTTTACTAAATATTTTGACATTGACAGTTTGGTAATCGGTTTAAGGGTGCGTTCACACTGAAAGTTTGAAGTTGACAAGTCGCTAATGAAAGACCCTTTAGTATGTACAGTACGAACTCGGTTAACGCAACCCTCGATTCGCGTAACTCCTCGGTTTTCGCAAAACTAAAGTCGTCGCACTTCTTGACTCTATCAGTGCAACTTTTCAACACATTTACCTCGATTAGTGCAACTTCTTGCGTTTATTCATCTATTTTTTATTGGCATGTTCTGCTTTTGGTTCGTTATTTCGCAGTAATATAGTTTTGTTTGGACATGGACCACTTTTTTTGTAAATACAAGATTGCGACTTCGATTCTGCTTTTGGATTCTGTTTATTGATGTCTTAAATTTTAGATAGGCTAATGCCTTTTGCCCCACCTAGTACATCCATGTCATTATCTATGCAGAAACATAGTAAAATGGCTATGTCAAACTTTTTTATATAAAAAATGTAACCCGGTAAGTGCAACAACCTCAATTTCTATTAGTTGCGTAAAACGAGTTTGTACTGTAATACGTATTAGCTAAAATATCTTTGAAATAACTTTCTTTGAGATACAGCCGTTTTTTGAATGTGCCGCTATTCGAGCCTTTAAAAAATCATCTGAATACCATATTCTTACATTTACTCCAACTATTAAAATTCGTAATTGCTTACTTAACGGGTTCCCGACCAGTGAAGAGTCTCTGCCCGAGATACTGCAGCCTCCTCTGCAATCAAAATATTTAGAGCCTTTTTCAGAAAAGCTGTTTTTTTTTAAGGTAACAGGGAGGGTTTTTACTGTAGTGTCAGAATCCCTTAATTCAAGGGATGATCCTTTTCTTGCCAGTTTATCGGCGCTTTCATTTCGTGGGACATCACTGTGTCCGGGAACCCAACAGAATTTACAATGTGCTGCGCGCCAAGAAACCGTATCTCTTCGCGACAGCGACTTACAAGCTTCGATTTTATTTCTGTGGCGGAAATCGATTTTATTCAGCCTTATTGCGAGATCAATCGACAATTGATAATTGACTATTTTAAATGTGTGTTATTGTGAACGAACGATTCATTTGGTATTTTTGTCAATCGAATTTTTTTAATTGACTGCGATTGACAAAATCCTTTAGAATCGTTCGTTCACAATAGCACACATTGAAAATAGTCAATTATCAACTGTCGATTGATCTTCGTAATAAGGCTTATTGCCTCTTGGCTGTCAATGAAGAAGGTAATATCAGCCTGTGGTATTCATCATTGCAACTCGTATAGCGGCTGTTTTCACCGCCAGAAAGACAGCTTGGAAGACGCTGCTGTAGTCGGGGTGTCTGATCGAGCCAGATATTCCGAGTATTTCGGAATAAAAAACCCGCACCAACGCCAGTATCCATCTTGTAGCCATCTGTATAGATGGGGATCGTTGCTTCATGGACTGGTAATTGATTCTCATGCCATTCTTCCCTGCAGGGAAAAGAGACAGTAAATGGTCTTATAAAATCTAGTTGGGGAGTAATGTAGTCTGTGCATACGTTACCACCCGTAAATTTCTATAGAATCTGTGCATGTCCTGTTGTATTCAGTTTTCGATTGAAGAAAGGAAGATGATAGCTTAAGCTTTTCCTCCACTGGTTAGGAATTGAATCGCCTCTCATCAGTTTGGAAGAGAGAATCATGAGCCACCCGGTCCCGATGTCTCCCATTTTTTTCCAGGTGACCCAAACGCCCTTTCGTTGTTTGTAGTGTTTGACGTCCTTCCCCACTTCTTCGACAGTAATGAATTCCTCAAAAAAAACGGTTGCCTCCTGTATAGTATTTTTCGTCATTCACAAAAAGATTGGCCTTGATTTGCCTCGCAGATTGGTCCAAATTATCCTCCCCTGCCCTTGAGAAAATCTATGCTTTTGCGTATTATTGCGGTGATTAAGGTTATGCAAATTGAATGAAGCATACAAACGTTTTCTGTGGTTCATAATATACATACGTAGGTCTGTAAGAATACCTCTGGAATACTCTAATGCACTGATCCATCTTTGATTGAAGGAACCTTGCGATGTTATCGTGCGCTAACTATAATAACGACGAGATAGATCGAACCAAATAAAAGCATTTACTCAATTCACCCGTAGATTGGAGGCTTGATAACTACAAATGCTGTCATTGTGTCCCTGCTACAAACTATACTGAACAAATGACGAAAATAAGTATCTCAAAGCTCATCAGTTTGCCTAGCTGGCTGTAGCGAACTGTCAGTACAATGAATCTAGTCGCACCAACAACAGTCAACGTTTTTTTTTTGTTACAATAAAACAACGATTATTCATTTTAGTTCGTTAAATTACATTACACGAGACATTGCAACAACAGTGCAACCGAATGCGAACGTGGATAGTGGACCACTTGATGGGACATGGGACATGGGAGCATGCAGGTAAGAACGACGACGACTGATGGATAAAGGAGACGCGCATACGAGTGCATATGCTGCTGGTTGCTGTGCTGTGCCCTAAAATGGCATCAAAACAGCATATATACCTTCAAATATCTCTTCGCTGCATGTGTACATTGGATAAATATCTAATTTCGCTATAAGGCTTTGAGTGCGCTTATCTGATTGCAATGCTTGCAACTTGATGATGATGATGATGCCTTATGGTGCTCAGCATGCTCATATATGGTATTGATCGAGATAGCTGCTTGTGCGCCTTCACTCTCTGCCCTGTCATGTTATTGGGAATCAATAATTGATCATCATTTCTTCCTGAAAGGAGTTGAACTTGCATCGAATACGACAGCCAGAGAGTGTAGCCGAGGCGACCACATGTGCAAAACTCGCAACGTGTGGTTCTCCTACGCAAGCAAAGGGCCTTCTTCTTGCTTCAACTGTCTTGCAAAAAAAAAAACATCTTTCAATTTCGGTTTGTATCTGCTCAACATGAATTTTGTATGACAGTTGCGTCGCAGCATCGCATAAGCAGAAGAAGAAAAAGGAATGAATATAGCGCGTGGGCGACAGACTTGTCTTTATGGATGGACATAAGAGACTTGTATCGTGTCGTAGCAATCGCTGTTGTCGTCGTCGACGGTAAGTCGTTGGTCGTCTGCTGAATGATTATGCATGAAGTCGGATGTAGGCTGGTGGTTGGTGAGTAGTATAGCGAATGCGAGTATCCATCTCGTTCCGTGCTCTATCATCGGCGGCGTACACATCATGATCATCTTCCAAACCTGTATGCTTTTATAATTTATTCGATAAACCCAGTTGACTAGGAGGAGGACTAGTCTGATGCACGATTGGTCATAGATGTCGTCTTTTTTGTTTTATCAATTTTAAATGTGTGATGATAAAGACTGCATCAGCCGCACAGCTACGAACGAAAAGGAAATATGTATGTACAATAAAATAATACAAAAGAAACGGAACTCGTTTTCGTATTCCTTTTATGACATCTTCGTTTCGGGGACAATTTTTCACTAATTTGATTCCTGAAAATGATAAAAATCACGATCAGCACGGACACTTCGGTTGCAAGGATTCTTGCAAAAACCCGCATTTATTTTTTAACACCCACCCATATGGTTCTACTTCTTGCCTTCAGGGTTTTACATTTTAAATCCACACATACCTATAGGAATGTATCGTTTTCCCAGTGTGTTCTCATTTTTGCGATATTTTTCAGATTAATAATACGTTCTGTGATTCTGATGGTTAGGGTCTTCGTCTTTAGTTTATATGATGTGTGACCATTGTCATGAAACCTGGCAACCTGGCAATTCCACCCTGGGCTAATGCTGATGCATAAAATATTTATCATCTTTTTTATTGCTTTATATGCTGAGTCTGTATTGTGGTATTTAAGCCTAGGTGGGTTTTTTTTTATGTATAAATTGTTAATGTGTGGTGCTTGTATATTTTATATTGTCTCTTCTTTGGAGTACGACGTACGGGTACGAGTACCTATACTTATGTTCCTTTGTTTCTCTGATTCCGTTTTATACTTTGTTTTCGTAATTTAAGACATGGTGTGTTGTTGTTTTTCTGTCTGCCTTGTATAAAAGGAAAACAAAATTAAAGGTAAGAAATAAAGCAATTACTTTAATTAACTATTCTGGGGAAGATTGGCCAGACATACGTTTAAGAATGGATGTTGCAAACCAAACGGTAGTGGTCAAATACTATGAAATCTTGCGAACATGCTGAATATGTCAACGTGGTTGTCGAATGATTCAAGCTGATTTGTGTCGGTAAACCGTGATCATTTGAAACATATTTATCATAACCAACATGCATATCTAACTGAATTATAGGTACTTATGCCTCCTCTTTGTTGAACGCACTCAATATTTCTAACGTATACGCTCAGGCGTTCGCGGATGATGTTGCCGTGCTTTCGGTTGGATCATGCCTATCTACTGTCTGCGCCAGGGCGCAGGCGGCCTTAGACGTGATCGACGAATGGTGCACTAGGAACGGGCTCTCGGTCAATCCTCTCAAAACTGAGGTTTGTTCATTAAACGAACTTGGGAACAGGTCAGTTCCAAAACAATCAACAACTGTTTGAAAAAAGTTGATTTAGGTACTGTGCGGTGAAACTATTGAAAAATGAGACTTCGCTCCAGAAGATGACTTGCCATTGGCTTCATTGCGGAGTGTGTCCTATCTTCTCGCAGAAATTCAATCCGGTAGTGTAAACGCTGAAGATTTTATATTGATGGACTCTAATTTGGCTCTGGAAAGTTATGCGAATGACGACGATGTTAATGCTGATGTGCTAGAAAATTCAGATGACGAGTTAGAACTACACGATGTAGAAGAAGCAGATGCAGCGGCATAATGACACTTAAAGAAGCTAACACTGCAATTGAGCATTTAAAATCATTCTCGACAAAAAGGAATGATGGGACGGCACTGGAAATGCTATCATTTCTACAAATTCACAAACAAGAGAAGGAGCTGCTAATGGAGCTGAAAATGAAAATTTCTGACTACTTTGGAGGGAAGTAATCGTAAATGTACATAATTTGGATGAATTGGTGTAAGTACGCGTTTGAGTATTTGATCATTTCCATAGTAAAATTTGTTATTTATTTCCAGGTCAGTAAAGTTATATACATATTGACTAAACAAAATCGTCTTCTCCCTTCAACGGACAAGGAGTATACCATGGTTGCTTTCCTTGACATAGAAGGCGCCTTTAACAACGTTAACACATCTGCAATCGCGAATGCACTGACAGAACTGAATGTGGATAGCTCGCTTGGTGAATTGATCAATCTACTGCTCACTAGTCGGATTATCATTTCAAAACTGTGCGTAACATCTGCTAGGAGGTCTGTTAGTCGAGGGACGCCGCAAAGCGGTGTTCTTTCTCCCCTTCTCTGGAACTTGGTGGTGAACAAACTACTGATAAACCTGGAAGGGGAGGGCTGCGGCTTGATTGCCTATGCGGATGATGTTGCTAATTGCCTGGAAAACACCTCAACACCATAAAGGAACTCCTGCAAAACGCTCTTATCAAGCTAACGAGATCGGCTAATCGGTGCGGACTAGGCGTTAACCCCCACAAAACCGAGCTTGTCCTCTTCTCCAAGAAATATAAAATCCCATATATTGACCCTCCCTCTATTAGCGGTACAAGCTTAACTTTCTCTGACGAAGCAAACTTTTTGGGCTTAATCTTCGATAGGAAAATAAGCCCAATACCCAATATACAAGAAAGAGTCAAGAAAGCTACAGTAGCACTTTTCTCTTGCAAAAAGCCATTGGCAACAAGTGGGGTAAACAACCCCGCATTACGCATTGGCTATATACATCGGTGGTAAGACCAATTCTTACTTACTTGTCTGGTAGACTGCTCTAGAAAAAGCTATAAACCGCGACAAGCTGGGCAAAGTGCGGCGTTCAGCGTGTCTGTGCATTAGCGGAGCACTCCGTACTACTCCCTCCGCTGCACTGAACATTCTGCTACACCTGATACCCCTCGACATCTTTAGCATGCAAACAGCGGCCTGTTCCGCTGTCCGCTTAAAAGCTACCTCACAGTGGACCAATAATAATATTGGCCACTCCATTATTCTAGACTACTTTAAGTCTCTATCCAGAAACATAGACTACACCATACCCCGTTTGCAGTTCGGAAAAAGCTTCCAAGTCACCATTCCTTCCAGATAATTCTGGGATGATGATGCATTTGCGGAGGATAAATCGATCCACTTCTATACCGATGGATCAAAAACTAGCGATAGGTAGGTGGTGGCGTTTTCTCAGAAAAACTAAATCTTAGCCTCTCTTTCCGTCTTCCTGATTACTGTAGCGTGTTCCAGGCGGAAATTTTGGCAATAAAAGAAGTCCTGACGTGGCTAAAGAGGAATGTGATATCCTCAAAGGATATCCGTATCTTCTCAGATAGTCAGGCCGCGATTAAGTCCCTGGACTCACGTCTCTTCAAATTCCATCATAGCCCAAGATTTCCGCTCATCTCTTTCGGAGATGGCAGAGCAGTTCAACATTCACCTCTGTTGGGTGCCGGGACATAGGGACAATCCAGGTAACAGTAGGGCAGACGATCTCGCCAAAAAAGGAACCACATTACCTCTTTTACCTGATAAAGGTTCCCTAGGTATACCAATCGCTACTTGCAAACTCTTGGGCAAGCTATCCGCAATCGAGAGAACAAACCTTAGGTGCACAAGTAGCAATACATGTCTAGCGACTAAGCGGATCTGGCCATAGCTGGATCTGCGACGCTCTAAGTGTCTAATCTCATTAAACCGACTGCATATTAGCTCCACTATAGGAGTTATCACAGGACTCTGCTTAATAGGCAGGCACGCATCCAGACTTGGCGTGTGCTCAAACGACTTCTGCAGAAGCTGCATGGACGAGGTGGAGGAGGAGACTGTACTTCACCTTCTCTGCACGTGTCCTGCGCTCTCCCATAGAAGAAATCTCCATCTAGGGATAAGATCCTACTGGTTCAACGAGCAGTGAGGGTAATCCCCAGATCTGTGTGGTACCACAATGGACCTGTCATTGGTCTAAGTGTGTTGGCTTTAGCTGACAGCCACGTCTACCTAACCTAACCTAACCTAACCTCAACGGACAAATTTCCCAGTCCAGGTGATGTCCGTTCAAGAGAGGTTTCACTATATCTGTGACCTAGGAAACCAATTTTACACGAATATTCTCCTTGTATATATACATATTTTAAAATTTGAGTGAAGATTTGAAATAATTCTTTGCCTACTATAACTGACTTTGACTCCTATAAGGAATCCCTCAAATTATATAAAAAAGAACTAAGGAACGCCAAAAGATCATCTTGGAGACTCTTCTGTGACAAAAAAGAAGAATCCTCTGACGCATCAAGGCTAAGACCCCTATTGCGAGTGTCAATCGACAATTGATAATTGACTATTTTCAATGTGTGCTATTGTGAACGAACAATTCTAAAGGATTTTGTCAATCGCAGTCAATTAAAAAAATGCGATTGAAAAGAATATCAATGAAAATGGTATGTTCACAATAGCACACATTTAAAATAGTCAATTATCAATTGTCGATTGACACTCGCAATAGGGGTGTAAGAAAAATCCTCGCTTCAAATCCAACAAGCTCTCTAAAGAAAGCTGATAGCTCTTGGGCGACATCTTGCGAGGAATCGCTGAATCTGCTAATTGATACCCACTTCCCAGGTAGCTTCAACATTACCGGAATAGTAACCTGAATAAGTCAGTGGCACAGGTAACTAATTCTCAAAGAATGATTACAAGGGACAAGCTGCTTTGGGCACTACAAAGCTTCAAGACCTTCAAGTCTGCAGGACTAGACGGCAAAATACCTGCCGAACTACAAATGTCTTCGGATATAATCGTACCAGCACTGGAGATGATACTGAATATCTGTTTGAATCTGGCATATATTCCTCAGGCCTGGGGAGAAGTAATGCTGGTCTTCATACCCAAAGCCGGAAAATACTCCCATGTCAGTCCAAAAGACCTCAGACCTATTAGCCTATCATCATTCCTCCTTAAAACGCTGGAGCGACTGATTGATATCCATCTTCATACCAATATTAATACGCAACTTTTCTCTGCGGTTCAACATGTGTACTGTAAAGGTATGTCGGTCGAAACCGCCCTTACCCCTCTCTGGTACGCACTATTGAATACTCTCTTCATCATGAGGAGTACACTATTGTTGCTTTCTTGATATAGAAGGCGCTTTTAACAATGTGAACACATCTGCAATCGCAAATGCACTAACAGAACTGAATGTGGATGGTTTGCTTGGTGAATTGATCGCTCTCAACAAGCTAAAGAGATGGGCTAATCGTTGTCCCCTTTTCCAATAAATACAAAATCCCACATATTGACCCACCATTGGTGGCAGGGTTACCTTCGGGACACCAAAGTGTCCCATAGGCACCTTTTCAACGATTTGACACCAGGATGCCACTTCTTGAAAATCACTAAAATTTTACACCTTTTAGAAATGCGGGAAATTTTTTTTTTTTAATTCAGTTATAAAAAATTAAAAACTCCTTGAAATCAGCGTTAGTGTCGTTGATTAAGTTCCTTTCACGGCAAACAATAAATTGTAGCCAGTTTTCCCTAAATTCGTTCAATTCGTACACATCATAGCTCTCAAATCCATACATATCACCAATGTGCGAAATGAAACATCGTGTGTGTTTTGTGAATGCGTTTGTGTATAAAAGTGTTTTTCCCCGAATCTGTATATACTGTTATGTGTGTGTGTGAAATGTTTTTCCCCGGATTCTTATTCTGTGTTTTATCGTTTCATAAGCATATTTAATTGGACAATTGGAGTATTTTGTATGGGACACTTTTTGCTGTTGGGACTCTTTCTGGGGCACCATACAAAATTTCTCAGAGGTAACCCTGATTGGTGGTATAAGCTTAATATTTTCCGACAAAGCTAAGTTCTTGGGTCTAATCTTCAATAGGAAGTTAAGCTGGAAATCCAATATACAAGAAAGAGGCCACAGTTGCAAGAAAGCCATCGGGAACAAGTGGGGTCTACAACCCCGCATCACTCATTGGCTATATATATCGGTCATAAGACTGATTCTCACATACGGGATTGCTGACTGGTGTACTGCCCTAGGTAAAGGCACAAATTGTGCTAAGCTGGGCAAAGTCAAACGCACAGATTGTATGCGCATAAGCGGAGCACTCCGAACCACCCCCTCCGCAGCACTAGATATTATGCTACATCTGATACCCCTAGATATTTTTATCAGGCAAACAGCGGCCTGTACTGCTGTCGTCGCAGTGGTTTAACAATAATATTGGCCACTCCATCATTCTGGACTCATTTGAGTCTCTACCAGGAAACATAGACTACACCACACCTCAATTACACTTCGGAAAGAACTTCCAAGTCACTATTCCGTCCAGATCATTATTGGATGGCGCTGTATTTGCGGAAAATAAATCGATCCACTTCTACACCGATGGATCAAAAACTAGTGATGGTGTTGGTGGTGGCGTTTTCTCCGAAAGGCTAAATCTTATTCTCTTTCCGTCTTCCAAATCATTGTAGCGTATTGCAGGCGGAAATTATGGCGATAAAAGAATCCCTGACTTGGCTGAAGAGAAATGTGATATCCACAAAGGACTACCGTATCTTCTCAGACAGTCAGCCGCGATTAAGTCCGTGGATTCAGCCTCTTTAAATTCCATTGCTGCCCTTGACTGCCGTTCATCTCTTACGGAGATAGCGGAGCAGTTTAACATTCACCTCTGTTGGGTGCCGGGGCATAGAGACATTCCAGGAAACTGTAGGGCAGATGAACTCTTCAAAAACGGAACCACACTACCTCTTCTACATGAAAAGGGTTTTCTGGGTATATCAATCGCCTCTTGCAAACTTTTATTCAAGCTATCCGCAATCGAGAGAACAAACCTTAGGTGGTCAAGTAGTAATACATGTCTAGCGACTAAGCATATCTGTCCAAAGCTGGACCTGTGACGCTCTAAGAGTCTAATCTCACTAAACCGACTGCATATTAGCTCCACTATAGGTGTCATTACAGGGAACTGTCTGATAGGCAGGCACGCATCGAGGCTTGGCGTTTATTTAAACGACTTCCGCAGAAGCTGCATGGACGAGGAGGAGGATTAGACTACACTTCACCTTCTTTGTACATGTCCTGCTCTCTCCCATAAAAACAATCTCCAGCTGGGAGAATTCTTGCTCAATGATCTAAATGACTTGGCTAACGCGGACGTTAGAAGTCTATCTCGCTTCATAAGAAGCTCCAAATGGTTTAACGAGTACTGAAAGAAACCCCTACATCCGTGTGGTATCACAATGGACCTAACATTGGTCTAAGTGTATTGGCCTTAGGCTGACAGCCACCACAACCTAACCTAACCTTGCCCTACGATCGTAATCCTTTTCCATGTCTAATACACATGTTTTAAAATATATATATATATATATATTATATATCTATTTATGGATGTATGTATGGTAGTTAGATACTTTGAATTTTCATTTCCAAAAAATAAAAAAAATTGCCACACCTGTTGTTGTTTTCATTGCTGCACTTGTATTTGTAATAAAAACAACTAGTTTCATTGCATTCCTTAACACTATCAGTGCTTCCGTGAATTTTAAAAAGCGCTAATCGGTGCTGAACATCTTTGGGGCTTCTTGTCTCGTTCTATCAGTAAATTTAAGTCATTCAGGGAATGTATCATTATCAATTTATATTTTCCAAAACTTCGCTGTAACAAATTGCCTATATTTGTAAATTGACTACTTTATAGCTTGCAGCAACCAGGCATACCACCAGTTCATGATCATTTTCCTAATCATGTGACATACTTAAATACCGTGGGTTCAAATGTTTTTGTGGCTCTTATGCCTATTTGTATAATTTATACAAAATGTGGGATGAACAGAAACTCATTCTGCCATTCCCCAAACCATATAACATTGTCTGATCTTAAATTTAGATCAGCAGCTCCGTCTTCAAACCTGATAATAAAGCTCCAACTGATTTCCATGTAAATTAAAGTTCCTTATCTATCATCATTGTCGAAATAAAATTGTATTTGTATGCGCGCTTAGCTGTTGTAACTGCGCTGCGCGAACAAATGTTCATTATCTATTGGAAATACATTTGAATGTTGGAATCAGTCCACATCGCTCCATGACGTGCGCGAATGGAAGTGCGACTACAACTAATCTTGCACTGTTTTTTCTCTCGTTTGATCCCGAGACCTCTTCGATGCACATGCAACTTTACAAGCGCAAGCACTCCTTTTCCCTGATTGGCAACTGTGTATAATTTCCTTAATCAAGTCAATTGTTGTTGTGTATGTAAAGGAGTAGTAGTCGCTCCAGCTTCTCCACTTCAAATGTAAATAATCATAATGCTTGGCAATAAGATTAATGGTGAATTTCCATTAGCCTTTCCACAAGTATACAGCGGCGTTAGTCTTTTGTTTACTCATTCAGTCAGTGGAGTTGTTTGTGCAGTTGCACATAGAGTTTCCTATAAGATTCAATTCAATGGGCCACATTGGAACGGTTACTCAGCGCCTGGTATTCCGTTGATAAACACGCCATCAGAAATGAATTCCCTTTTGGACTCTTCTAGTCGAGAATGTGAGAAAAATTATTTCGAACATAATGTCTTTTGTCGGCTTCAGTTTTTTTTATGATAGGCTTACAGCCAGCCAGCCAGCCATCCAGTCGAGTATGGCATTGTGGTTTGAGTTTGAGTTTGCACAACTGCTGAGCCGGTCATGATCGTCTCCTAGCACAAGCTGCATTCCAACTGGGTTCCATATTGGGAGAATACAGTCTTTGCTATAGGTATTCACTGCAACAGCTACTACCGCTGAGCTAAGTGTAGGCAGTGGAAAAGCTCAGTATCTACCTTGGGATCGTGATACTTCTCTGTGGTGCTGTGGTGTTTCTATCCTTATGAAGTTGGAAAGAACGACGACTAATTGAAATTCAACATGAGTTCGATTTCGGTTTCGCATATACTACCGTCTCTACTTAGTCATGGTAGATATACGAAGCGATAGTTTGGTTCAAGATGATTATCACTAGGGATGCTGAAGCGGGCATCTTGAGCATCATTTCTGCGGCAAAAGAGGAAAAAATATATAAAACAAAAAAAAGAGCGCTTTGGCTCTTTTTCTTTCGTTGCGGAGTTGGAGTTTCTCTTCTCGACAAACTGCGCGGCCACTGCATTAATTGAGGTTGGGCTTGGGTTCACTCGTGCCCCAAGGGAGACATTTTGCCTTAATTATGGTTAAATTGGGAGTCTTTTGACAGTTTTCATATATTGTTTCTCACATTCGGCCAACTAAAAATGAAGGCGACGCGAAGATTCAGAGACTGAGGAGTGCGGTGTTAGAATGCCAAAGGACATCGTAATTTTAATCATATAATAGATGTAACGATCGGTTCTCATTATGATTGTGGTAAAAATCGAGAAATAAACTCTGAACCTCTTGTTATTAATGCTACTCTATGCTTTGCAGGATATTTGGTTAACTAAAGCTTTCAAAGTTGGTTGAGGTCCTCTTTCACTTGTTTGTGCAAGGTCTTATTCTTTGTTTCGAAGGGTTGCTATATTAAACAGACAAAACACGCCCTGGTCATTGCAGTCAACGAAAATGTTAGCGAACATCACGCAATGAGCCTTGAGTTCGAAACGTTCAGAAGTACTATAAACAACCTTCGACGACACCCATCGCTTTGCTTGTAAAACAAGCTTGTTACACAATTGCCGTCTTAGGCCAAAGTTACAGCGTTTGGTAAGTGCTTCAGTGTGTTTATCAAATGTTGTACTAGTATTTCAATATAAGCTTATCACGTTTTCATATTACAGTACGACCTCAATAAAAGCAACCCTCGATACGTGCAACTCCTCGATAAAAGCAACGCCTCAAATCTTACCATTGTTGACTCAGTAATTGCAACTCATAAAATGAGTGACTCGATAAAAGCAACTATTGTTTCATAAACTCTTATTTCGTTCGCTTTTGCATATTTTCCTTCTTGTTTATTTTTCTATGTCTGGGCAGTTATTTTACCGCTATTTCTTGTATGTACTTTTTAAACAAATGTGTGTATGCGTTTTGTATAACAGTCATTGTTGTCGCAGTACCGTGTTATAAGTTGTGCCAAAAGTTATGGCTATTGTGAAAAGTGTACCTAAACTTTCTATAAAGCAAAAAATTTGAAATTTTAGATCAACCCAATAAGGGTGTGAGTGCCAAATCACTCTCTGAGAAATACAAGGTGAACAAGTCCAGCATAAGTAGAATTAAGAGGCGAGAAGTAGCGCTGGCAAAATTTGTTGCAAATGCTAAAAGTGGATCGGGAAAACGAGTAACTTTAAGAGCGTGTGAGTTTCCACGTATGGAAATGGAATTCGCACCCTTTAAATTTGTGGAGAAAAGCTATCAAATAAGCCGCAACTCGTTGAACGGTTTTTGGTTTAAGTTCAAAAATAAAATTAAAGAGCTCGGTCTGTCACCAGATCAAATCTAAAATGCGGACGAGTCCGGCCTATTTATTAAGCGTATGCCAAATAAAACCCTTGTGAGCTTTAAGGAGCAACCGCTCCCGGTCGGAAGACAAGTAAAGAAAAAATAACGTTTCTTGCTTGCACGAATGCGTCTGGGATTCATAAAATAAAATTATTCGTTCGGGAAAGCTATAAGTTCTAGAGCATTTAAAAATTTCGAAAATAAACCTATCGTTTATAAGGGCAACAAAAATGCATGGTTGACATTTTGGTTTTTTGAAGAATGGTTCCACTCAACGTTTGTGCCAGAGGTAACATGTTTAATGAAGCTGATCGACTTTTATAATCTCATCTTTTTTGGTTATTTGTTTTTTTTTTTTTTCATTTAGGTAAGGTAGTTTCTTGGGTCTAAAAATCTTCCGAAGAGGGTTCGGTTGCTGCTGGACAACACAACTTGTCATCCAAAGGACGGCGAGCTGAAAAGTGATGATGGAATGATAGTCACCATGTGTTAACCAGCAAACTGCGTCGCTATTCTCCAACCAATGGATCAAAATGTGATCAACTTGACTGAACTCTATTACAAAAAAAAAAGTCTATTGGCACATTTGGTCGGAAGCCAAGGGTCAGATTTGGAGACTAAATTAAAAGCATTTAATTTGAGGCACGACGTATGTCTCTTGGCTAATGCATGGAACAAAGTGCAGTCTACGGCAATTCAAAAGTGCTGGAACCCTTTGATGAACCCAAGTAATGAGTACGACGAAGAAAATATGCTACCTTTGAGTGTCATAAGGGACCAAATTCTAAAAGACCGCGAAATAATATCGTCGATTAATGATTTGTTTCAAGAGCTATCCCCTATTGACTGTTCCGAGGACATAAACGATTGGTTCGCCGAAAATAAAATTGATCTGGAATCGAATTGCAATAATCAAGGAGCGGAAGAAATCGAATGTGATGACGAATGAATCCCCGCTGCCCAAAGTTAAAGCGGGATCACCAATTCATACACTAAACATTTGCCTTCAATGGGCTGAAGAAAATGGTGCTTCAACGAGTAACATTCTAGCTCTGCAAAACTTACGTGAGTCAGCTGTGGAAAAGAATTTTGCGTCCAAAATGACACAATCAAAAATTTCTCAACTTTTTAAAAACAATTAAAATTTTTCATTTTAAATACACGTGAATAAAAGTATCAGTTTTGGTCTGTGTTTATTGCAAGACACTTGTTTTTTTTTTTACTATTCTGAGGTGTTTTTTTTTTGTCTCATTTTGTGCACCTACAGTTTGTTGACTCGCTTATTGCAACAAACTCATTAAAAGCAACTACCCAAAATTCTATTAGTTGCTTTTATTGAGGTCGTACTGTATATACTAATGGGGCTAATTACGAGAATATATTTTGGTATCATTCAAGTGCATACCTATCAGCAACAATTTGTCATTCCACTAATTTCTGCAAGTCAATTTGATTATTAAAAAGAAAACTAGGTACGAGCTTTCTGTCCTGCGGATCACCATTAAAAAATGGATAGGGACGCAGTATGCATACACACAACACATGCTGAAAGCCTATTTTCATTCATAACTTCATAAGGTGATGATGATTTCTGCAAGGAAAATTGCGGTGGGAAATAGCGCAATATATCATCAGTCGGCTGGTGCTGCTTCTTCTGCGGATATGATTGGCTCAACTTTCCATTTACCTTACATGTTGTCGATTCAATAATGTATGCGATCCGATTGTTCGCTTCCCGTTCCATTTGCCATGTAAGGCCTCTGGTTCAGTTCCATTTGGTGTCTTTTTTTACATTTATTTCATTTTAAGTTGTTGTCTGTAATTAACACAACTTCGTGTTAGTCATTACGGCACACTATACTCGAACATTATACACAATATTTAGCCATTCAACATGAAAAAACCGTTTTACATTTCTACATAGCTACATACTCGTACAATCGGTCGGTCGGTCGGTTCTTCTGAATCTTGTGTTTGCTGTGTCCGCCATCTCAGCACTATCGCCATTCACTGTTATCCATCTCGAAGAGCCAGAGGTGCTTTGGTTGAGATCATAAAATCTCCAGGTGCTAAATCTAAGGCTGTTGTATATATGCCCCCTCGCCCACCCCTTCTCCACCCCACAATTGCTTAGTAAACACATACTGCGTTGATCGCAATAAATGTTTTAGCATCCAGCAATCACCAGGAAATCTCGAAGCCGAAGGAGTGAGTGTATGAGGGTTAACCACGGATGTTGATACCGGGAGGGGGAACAACGCATGGAATGTGTATGCATGTTTTATTAAGGTGACGATGAGAAATAGTTTCACTCGAATCGCACCAATATCATTGCCAGTTTGTCATAGTTTCATTATTGTGTGCAGTATCTTGTTTTGTTTTTTTTCTATCTACGAATGCTGTTAAAATTGACATTTCGCACACTATTTGCTTTTGGACTGCAGTTGACAGAAACAAGCCATGCTAATTACGAAAGTAGAGGGTGCAGCAGATGTCCATTGTTTTTGTCAGCCGGACAAAATGTTTTTATCTTTTGGTCATATAGGTACCTTTATCTCATACGTGTAAATTGTTTGAGTACTCCCATTTCTACAGTTATGTATCATGATTCAACTTGATGGAGTTTGTTCCAAGATTAGTTTTCAGCTCTTAATATTTGTTTGACTTTTAAATTCAAATCTAACTTAAAACTAACAGAATACTTATTCTAAATTATTGTTCTTTATGCGGACGCTCCTCTAAACTTAGTTATTGCCTTTCGGTCTAAAAACTGTTTTGCGAACGTATCAAATTTTATATTTTTATAAAGGGTGTTTAAATTTGAGGTATCATTTAAAATTTGGAATGAAAGACATAAATATTGTGAAATCAGTATTTATTTTTATGGAAATTAATGTTCATTAAAAGAATGTCGTCAAAGTTGACCTCCTCTGCTAGCTCGGCAGACTGTCAACCTTTTACCGAAATTTTGAATCACTTTTTTTGCATAATGATGGTTCCATAAGTGATATTTGCTCGACGTTGTTGTCTTTGAGGTGTTGAACAGTTTGAGGGTTATCGGCATAAACTTCACTCTTCAAGAAACCCCATAAGAAAAAATCTAGTGGTGTTAAATCGCACGATCTGTGTGACCAATTCACGTCTGTTCTTCGGGAAATTATGCGATTGTCAAACTTCTCTTTCAAAACATCGATTTAATTTGTTGCTGTGTGGCATATTGCACCATCTTGTTGAGACCACATTATCTGCACATCAATATCTTCCAATGGACTCCACAAAAAGTTTATAACCATCGCTTGATATCGAGCTCCATCCACAGTACTGCATTGCCATCTCATCTTAAAAGAAAAATTAACCAATTACACCACCACACCAAAATCAACACGATACAGTAACTTTTTTTGGTGTCATTGACCTTTCAAACAATCTTCTAGGATTTTCTTCAGCCGAAATACGATAGTTTTGTTTATTGACATAGGTATAACCTCCAGTTTCAAAATAAGCCTCATCGGTGAAGATAATTTGCTTGGAAAAATTGTCATTTTGTTGTTGCTTCTCTATGGCCCAATTAACGAATTACCGACGCACTGCATGTTATTTCTTGTGTTAACTGTATTTTTTTTGTAAGCCTTTACATGCAGATCTTTGTGCAAAATGTTAAACAAGGTTGTTGGCTTGAGGTTTAATTGATGTGAACGACGACGAATTGACGTCCTTGGCTCTTCGGCAACACTTCTGCTAACAGCTGCAATATTTCCACTCGACCGACCATTACGATAATAGGCTTTACTTCTCTGATCTTGAACCGAACCAGTTTCTTCAAATTTATGAACGATCAGTTTAATAGCACGGTTTGGCGGAGCATTTTCTCTACCGTATTTTGAACGAAATTTTCTTTCAACTTTGCAAAACTTTCACCATATTGAAAATAAGTTTTAATAATAAAAACACTGCTCAATAGTGTACCGATCCATTTAAGCTAACGGGAATGTGTTTCCTTCATACCTACGTAAAAAAAACGTCGGTGTAATTTAATATGTAGCTGTAAAAAACTGGCGGCCACTTTAAAATGATACGTCAAATTTGAACACCCTACCTTACCTACACTACTTAACACTCTACCACGTACCATATATTGCTTTTTATTTTAGCGTTAAGTTTTCCGCCAGAAATGAACAGTTCCAAAAACTAACGGTATTTCTGTTGCATTCGCTGTTATTTGCAGTTGCGGAATGTGCGTTTTTTTTTTGTTTCCTTGTCTTTTAGCAACAATGAATATTTAATTGTAGTTGATCAGAGCGCTTGGTTATTTCTTAGTCGGAAAATTCGTTGAATAAAACTGTTTTTTTTTTTTTTTTGAAAGATACAAATTGCGTCGCTTACAGATATATTTTTTTTACAAAGTATATACTCTTGTAAATAATATTTGTGTTTTTGTTGTACAATTAGTACCTACATGAACAGCTTAGCAACTGTGCATTTTATCGAAGAGCCACATATGGCTGTCTATGCATTCACAAAAATATCAGTCAAACATTGTCATGCCATATTTGGCCTCCTATGCGGTAACGAAAAAATACCAATTATAGTTTTGTCCTTTTTTTATTTTTTTTTACTGAAAATAGGCTGCTTTATAATGGCATCAGCGTGGTCCTGTTTCCCATGTACATACGTGGATCTTTTCGAATTCAAGATGGCGGTAGCCAAGCATTTGTGTAAGGTTGGTAAAAAGTACAACAAGAAAGTTCGTCCAGCTTCCAACAGTGGTACTCCAACAAGTACGAAAATAACTTCGGATTCCCGTCAATCGACCCCGACTTCTATTCAGCTAAAAAAAAGCTAAGAAATCTTTGGCACGTCGTACACCTCTGCAGTCCGTAAAGATTCAGTGGATTATCTTCCAGAATGGAAAAGTGGTAGGCAACAATGCCATAATGATTGCAAATTTCGAACTTTCGTACTTTGTCCCAAATGCGGCAGAAACTGTTTTATGTATTTTCATATTTGATATCATTTTGTTCTTTATTACTATTTCTATGAAAAGTAAATATAATCAGTAAAAACACCAATTGAATTGTGTGTAAAAAAAATCGTTACTGCATAAGACGCCATAAATGGCAAGGATTTTTTAGGTTGAAAAAATACAGTCTGGCATAAAACGCAATATGTATATGTAATTTTTTTTTTCAAGAACTGGTTCACATTTTTATAAAACTTTAATTAGGATTCTGAGCACTTGTTGCCTTCCGCAACAATTGGTCGAAATTCCAATTGCTTTCCGAGCGCCTGGCAGTCGTCAACGTGCACACGCGCCGCCGTGAGCCGACTGAAGCTCTGCAGCGTCACCTTCCGAAAGCACCTCCCCCAGAAACGCCCTAGCTAAATTAATTTCACTTATAAACTAAGAGGATGTTACCTAGAGTAACGCACCGAATTTCGGTATAATGCTTTTCCGTATGGAATTTATCCCTCTTCGATATTGCGGTACTAAAACGGGGGAGCTAATGAGTATTGGCGACATCCCCGCCGTGGATGATCCACTTTTCTCTCGCTCTGCGGTAGCGGTGGTATAATACCGGGATACCATCCCTCGTCTGAACCAGTCCTTTTGCATCAGTATAGATAAATGCCTCCTGGGGGGGGGGGGGGATAAAGCCAGACTCTACGAGTATAAGCTGTGTTTCTTTGCATGCGGATGTAGGCATGGCATTAAAAAACGGCCATCGCCGCTTAAGAATTCATCAAAAAAAACTTGGCAGCACACATGCACCTATGACGTTTATTAGTGAAACAGCTGTAAGTTGAGTTAAGAAATTTGTATTGAAAATCGTGAAATTCAAAAATATTAATTTCCGACAGTTAAAACAGTTTCATATTGACAGATTTACTAAATTTTGAAAATTAATAATAATAGGTTAGGTTAGGTAGACGTGGCTGTCAGCCAAAGCCAACACACTTAGACCAATGATAGGTCCATTGTGGTACCACACAGATCTGGGGATTACCCTCACTGCTCGTTGAACCAGTATAGGAGCTTCTTATGAAGCGCGAAAGACTTCTAGCGCCATTGCTGGCTAAGTCGCTTGTGTCATTGAACAAGAAGTCCCCTAGATGGAGATTTCTTCTATGGGAGAGCGCAGGACACGTGCAGAGAAGGTGAAGTACAGTCTCCTCCTCCTCCTTGTCCATGCAGCTTCTGCAGAAGTCATTTGAGCACACACCGAGTCTGGATGCGTGCCTGCCTATCAAGCAGTGACCTGTGATAACACCTATAGTTGAGCTAATATGCAGTCGGTTTAATGAGATTAGACACTTAGAGCGTCGCAGATCCAGCTTTGGCCAGATCCGCTTAGTCGCTAGACATGTATTGCTACTCGTTCACCTAAGGTTTGTTCTCTCGATTGCGGATAGCTTAAACAAGAGTTTACAAGTAGCGATTGGTATACCTAGGGAACCTTTATCAGGTAAAGCAGGTAATGTGGTTCCTTTTTTGGCGAGATCATCTGCCATGCAGTTACCTGGAATGTCCCTATGCCCCGGCACCCAACAAAGGTGAATATTGAACTGCTCTGCCATCTCCGAAAGAGATGATCGGCAGTCTTGGGCTATGATGGAATTTGAAGAGACTGAGTCCAGCGACTTAATCGCTGCCTGACTATCCGAGAAGATACGGATATCCTTTGAGGATATCACATTCCTCTTCAGCCACGTCAGGGCTTCTTTTATCGCCAAAATTTCCGCCTGGAACACGCTACAGTAATCAGGAAGACGGAAAGAGAGGCTAAGATTTAGCTTTTCTGAGAAGACTCCACCACCTACCCCATCACTAGTTTTTGATTCATCGGTGTAAAAGTGGATCGATTTATCATTCGCAAATGCATCATCATCCCAGAATGATCTAGAAGGAATGGTGATTTGGAAGTTTTTTCCGAACTGCAAACGGGGTATGGTGTAGTCTATGTTTCTGGATAGAGACTTAAAGTAGTCTAGAATAATGGAGTGGCCATTGGCCAATATTGTTATTGGTCCACTGCGAGGTAGCTTTTAAGCGGACAGCGGAACATGCCGCTGTTTGCATGCTAAATATATCAAGGGGTATCAGGTGTAGCAGAATGTCCAGAGCAGCGGAGGGAGTAGTTCGGAGTGCTCCGCTAATGCATAGACACGCTGAACGCTGGACTTTGCCCAGCTTGTCGCGGCGTATAGCTTTTTCTAGAGCAGTCCACCAGACAACCACCCCGTAACTAAGAATTGGTCTTACCACCGATGTATATAGCCAGTGCGTAATGCGGGGTTGTATACCCCACTTGTTGCCAATGGCTTTTTTACAAGAGAAAAGTGCTACTGTAGCTTTCTTGACTCTTTCTTGTATATTGGGTTTCCAGCTTAACTTCCTATCGAAGATTAGACCCAAAAATTTTGCTTCGTCAGAGAAAGTTAAGCTTGTACCGCTAATAGAGGGAGGGTCAATATATGGGATTTTATATTTCCTGGAAAAGAGGACAAGCTCGGTTTTGTGGGGGTTAATGCCCAGTCCGCACCGATTAACCCATCTCGTTAGCTTGTTAAGAGCGTTTTGCAGGAGTTCCTTTATGGTGTTGAGGTGTTTCCCAGAGACGGCAATAGCAACATCATCCGCATAGGCAATCACTCTGCAGCCCTCCCCTTCCAGGTTTATCAGTAGTATGTTCACCACCAAGTTCCAGAGAAGGGGAGAAAGTACACCGCTTTGCGGCGTCCCTCGACTAACAGACCTCCTAGCAGATGTTACGCACAGTTTTGAAATGATAATCCGACTAGTGAGCAGTAGATTGATCAATTCACCAAGCGAGCTATCCACATTCAGTTCTGCCAGTGCGTTTGCGATTGCAGATGTGTTAACGTTGTTAAAGGCGCCTTCTATGTCAAGGAAAGCAACCATGGTATACTCCTTGTGATGGAGGGAGTATTCGATTGTGCGTACTAAGGAATGAAGAGCGGTTTCCACCGACTTTCCCTTACAGTACGCATGCTGAGCTGTAGACAGCAATTGCGGGTTTATGTGCATACGGAGGTGGATATCAATCAATCGCTCCAGCGTTTTGATGAGGAATGAAGATAGACTAATAGGTCTGAGGTCCTTTGGACTGACATGGGAATATTTGCCAGCCTTGGGTATAAAAAACACTTTTACTTCTCTCCAAGCCCCGGGGATATGTACCAGATTTAGACAGCTTATCATGATCATCTCCAGCACAGGCAGGATGATATCCGCTGACATTTGTAGTTCGGCAGGTATTATGCCGTCTGGTCCTGCAGACTTGAAGGGTTTGAAGCTTTGTAGCGCCCAAGAATAATAATAATAAAATCACGAACAAAATATTCGGCGGGATGTGTTATTGGTCGGCGGGATGTCAAACTTT
Source organism: Portevinia maculata (assembly GCA_949715645.1). Classification (NCBI taxonomy): domain Eukaryota; kingdom Metazoa; phylum Arthropoda; class Insecta; order Diptera; family Syrphidae; genus Portevinia; species Portevinia maculata. The sequence continues at coordinate 2,254,340 of OX454526.1, read as the reverse complement.
TACATTTCCTGAAAAATTCATCGCAACATTCATCAGAAACGAAGAAAATGGGTTTTGAAAGCACTGTTTATCCCCGCTAAAGGACTTAGCGGCGATAGCTATCCCCGCTAAAGTTAGCGTATATAGGATAAGTTGTTGTTGTATTTTACATGCAAATTTCAAATTATCCCTATATCCGCGTGCAAAGAAACACGGCTATATTCATTTCATTTGGTTAGTAAGCTTCAAAGATCAGACTATTGTCACTCTGGCCATCGCCCTTGCAACATGCCTTCGAGTCACCTTACTGAAGAAATTGACAATCCTATTCAACTGAGCCACATCGCATAGGACCTTCTTGGGATAGTATTTTATATGGTTGAGTTCAAGCGTTCGAAACAACCGGAAACATGCTCTAAGACATTCACCCCTATCGTGGAATCCGTCGGGGGGAACGATCCGCTAATAGTGAACAATTTGCATCGTGTAATCCGCAGACGTGAACCATCCACATGTCGGTAACATGAATGAAATTCAATGTATCGTGGAAAACGAACGGATCTAATCTATCCATGCATTTGACATCTGCAGTTTTTATTTTCTTTTCACTGAATTTATATTTTACAAAACAAATGTGTTTGAAATGAGATGTCACAATTGAATTTCCTAATCACCAATAGTGGTCGGTATCCGACGGATCCCACGATAGCATTTTTCTGTTCACGTGAATCGAATAAGTGAAGTGAATCTCAGATCCGACGGATTCCACGATAGGGGTGATTGTCTCTCCAAAACAGGAATCTTTTCTATATACCTAGGCGCTATATTAAACCACAATGGACAACCATAAGCGATGATCGGCCTTATAAGGGCCACGTAGCAAATGACCTTCACTCTGGAGTCAAGTTGACTGCTATTAAACAGTCTCCTTTTCAGAGCATAAGCCTTCTTGGCCCCAGCAAGACAAGCAACTATATGTCTATCGAAATATAGATACCCAGATATCTATCTAACTACGCTTCTCACCGTCAATGGCATCCCATTTTGTCCAATAATGTAGAATTTCTTCCAGTTTTTTTTCTGGTATCCCTAGAGGCCCCAGCCAATGTTGTTCTGAACAAGACTGTTTCCGTCTTCTGAAAGTTCATTTTCAACTTCCAGTCGTCGCAATATCCCTTAATTTGATCGAAGTCACGCTGCAAAGACCTCGATTTAGGGACCTCATCTATCTGAGTGAACCCACCAGATAAATCGTGATTTTCAACTTATAGTCCTTGCTTTATCCCTGCACTAAATATATTATAATAATGTTGATTTCATCAGGCCTAAAACCTTTAAATTTGAGCTAGAACGCTGAAATTTGGAAATACACTCTCGAGAGGCCTGACAATTACGTAGTGCCCTTCTTTTTTGAAAAACACATACTTTTATCGACAAAGATTATGGAAGTGAATGTTGGGTTTTCGTTGCGTAGACATAGTTCAGTGGGTCATTGGAATAGGAACACCTAGCATTTTTTCCAATATTTTAAACCGACAACGTGTAAACATATACTATACTTCTGCTTGCCAAACATGATTTCATAATAAAAACTTAAGATTGTACGGTTATATTTTTGTCAACTAAACTGGCACACTGAAGCTTCAAAAGCCTAAATAGCAACTCTTTCAAAAGACACTGATTAGAATGACACAAAAAACATAACAGTTAAATTGTTCCAAAAAGGGATGAAAAATGGCTCTTTTCCTAATCGTTTTAAGATCAATTTTCATAGCTTACGCTCGTGTTTGTATCTTAACTGAAAATGAGATTTTTCTAATATTAACTGGATCCCGAGCCTTGGACAGTCTACCTGCAGCCTTCCATTCGCTGTGATCCCGGACAACTTGCTTTCAGTTGTCCAGACCAATTGCTATGCCATTGGTCTTTGAGATTCGGTCTTCCTTGTCTTCTTGATCCTTTGGGTTGGAAATCGAATATCCTCTTCAATAGAGCATTAGTTTCAATTCGTTCGATGTGGTTGAGACTTTGTAATCGATGTGTTTTTCCTTTTTGAACTTCATCCACATCTTCGTACAGCTTGTTCGCCGTTTTATATTCTACTCCGTTTCGAAGGCGTTCTCTTTTCTTGCTAATCCACCAGCACTCGGCGCCATAAAGCAGAACTGCGAGGATCATCATGTATTGCAGAACGGCTTAAAACAACGTTCACAGTGCCGTTGGATAATATCATAGTTGTAACATTATGCAGCGATATGCCTCGATAATTCTTGCAAAGACATAGGATCGCTTTTTTAAAAGATAGGGCATATCGGATACCCCAATCATCCTCCACCGTGCTTTCTTTTAACCATGCTTGGTGATTAATTTGGTGCATGTGCCCTGCTTTTGCCTGAGATGTCAGTTTGAAGGAATATTTTTTTCATGCGACACAATGTCATTCTTAACTACTTTTCTTAAAAACGGAGTCATGGTCCGGATTAGAGGGATCATAACTCTCCCGCTAAACAGCATCCTTGATAGTCCGCTTGTGGGACCGATTTGTCCTTGTTATGTTGTCCTTAATATCCAATCCACGACCCACCGCTTTTCATTATTAGGGACCTTTGATGTTTTCGTTCTTCTCCTTCTCTAACGGCGAGGTTATGATCAGCAGTATTAAAATTATCTTAACTCTCCCATTTTACCGCCTCCCAATTGGTTCATCTGTGTGGTTCGCCGGCTCGACCTCAAAAAACATTGCCAGGACTACAGTGATACTGTAAGCCCGTCCCTGCACGTGTTTCATTGTCTTTAATTATCAACAAATTATATCTTCATTCTCCCCTTAGTAGTCTTTTACGAAAAAGCGCTGTTTTTTATGGCGTGGGGGGGGGGGGGGGGGGCTGCAGTGATATTGTAATGGGTATCTTTAATGTTTTCGTCAATTAACAAACAACATATACATTCATCCTATAAACATGTATCGACCACTACCTAATCCCCAAACTACAATATTGATCAAATTCCTGTAGTGCTGTGCGTATTTAATATGAATTGAATATGGATCCTTGAAGAGATTCACATCGTGTCTGCAACCGGGATCAGTAGGTACATCCTCTAAATATGAATACAAATTATAGTAAGCTACTCATACTTACCCTACCAACATGTTAGCTTCCGTCTTCCTCATGACATGAACTTCGGAAATATTGTGTATAGTTTATCTGTTGTTGTATGCGTACATGATATTTATGTGTGCCTATAATTTGATGACATTCAATACTTGTGGGACACAACGCATTGTAAACAATTTCATCCGGTTTGCTTGTTTAATTTTAACGCTTAGAGTAAGGCGTACGTACATCATATACTCGTGTCTTTTGCAAATGTTTTTTTGTGCTGAACTCCTTGCTCATCCACAATGGGAAAACGATTGATCGCTCTTGTAGTTGTCATATGCAAAATATTAAGTTTTTACCACGGAGTACCAACTATTACCTTTGTTGTCCCAATTTCTATTGAATTACTTTTCTTTGTGGTGAGTGCGGTTGACATTAAAAATTGATCTGTTTTTAAAGCAACACCATCTATAGTGAAACAAGTATGCAAGAAAAGGCATCCATTCCATCGTGCAACATTCAAACGTACACAAGTGTTTCCCCAATGAGGGCTTTGCTTAACGATTTATTTTTCTTGCTCGCTTGACTGGCAGGCACTCTTGTACTTGTGGCTTAACCGCGAGAGCAAGCGCCTTGGAGCTTCGTTTGCGTTTGTCTTCTATCACATTTTCTTCCAAGCACACAAAAAATATGAAATGTAGAAGTATGTAGATGTAATTTTCGTTAAACCAAAAGTATATAGTTCTAAAAAATCAATCTTTATCGTTTCAGTTGTACATCACGATATGTGGGTGAATTTTGCGAGTATGCGAATCCCTGCCACACAGGCAGATGTCAAAATGGCGGCACCTGCAAAGTGACTTTTCGCGATGGAACGCCCCGATTTACGTGCCTATGCCCCATCGGCTTCACAGAGTCTCTGTGTGAGATACCGGTGCAGAATGCATGCGATTCATCACCATGCCTCAACAGCGGCACTTGCAATCTGAAGACACTAGAAGAGTACACGTGCTCCTGTTCCAACGGCTACACAGGTGGGTGGCAGTCATGTCAAGCATCGCACGATTCGGAGTTTTGATTAATTTGTTGTTGTTTTTTTATTTTGTTTCTTTATAGGCAAACACTGCGAAAAACAAAACCTATGCGCATCGTCTCCCTGCCGAAATGGAGGAACTTGCAGTTCACTTCCCGGTGGAAATTTCAAATGCAGTTGCCCTAAAGGTTTTAAGGGTTTAATGTGTTCCGAAGATGTCGAAGAATGTAAAACTAATCCCTGCAAACATGGTGGCAGCTGCTTCAACACACATGGATCCTATCAGTGAGTATACACCTATCCCCTCTGTTTCTTCATTACAATAAAGTTTAAGTTCCGGTGGAGCTCGATGCGTTGGAATCAAACAACAGGTTGATACGACTTTATCACTTTCGAGTTCATGTGAACAGTTTCTTCTCCTGCAATGAGGAATGAGCGGCGCACACATAAGAAGAATTAACAAAACGCTCAACAGCAATAAATTAATTTGCTTTTAATTACCTAGAAAACTATATGGGATAGTGTATTGTGCGTTTCTTCTATTCTTCCATATCCTATGAGAATAAGTACAATGAAACCACTTTTGGTCTTCAGCTGTGAACTGGTTAGCAGCCGCCCCTTTTGAGCGCGGTAGCAATGAAAAATCTGGTTTTCTGGTTGTTTCTCCACATGTTTTGCTTTTTTCTTAGTTCCCAGTGACTGACTTAATCAGTTGAGCGTTTATTGTCGTAGTGTTGAATGATTTATTATAATATTCTTGGAATGAACAGTGAGTTATGAAATGAGACGTATTTTGTCGTTTTATTGATGATATGACGCGCACGGATGTTAACAAAGAGATGTATTGATGGTAGCACTACAAAAAATATAAAATATGTAAATATATGAAATTAGTAAGACTTCCGAATTCTGAATAACAAGATATCCGTTTTCTCGCCTGTCACGTTAACCTTTCAAGCGATTTTAACTATTTTTCAAAAAGGCTGGACTTGTTCTTGAGTACTCATAAAACATTTTTTTTCTTTTAATAAAAGGAAATCCAAATCCCAGAGCACTCAGACTCGTTAACGATACATTGTACTAGCAGGCAGAAATCCTTCTTTTGGTGAAGAGGCTGGAGAATGGGGATTGAACCTGCACCGCACGAGTTACAAGCCAACACATCAACCTCTTCACCGTCGCCACCCTATCATAAAACATAAAATCAGTAATATCAAATGCTTTAGTGGTGGGATTAGCAGCGTGTCTTACTCTATTTTTTCGGCAAAGCCATTTCCTAGTTAAGCGTGCGGGTCCGGGATTTCGGGGTGTTGTTTCATTGTCATCAATTCACCTAACCAAGACTACAAAGCCTCCTTAATACGGAAACCTTGCATTAATTTCAGCGGATGCGTTTTTGGCTATTGTTAAATATTCATAAATGGTAATATTCCCGTGCTTGGACAGGCTTAGAATATTACCGCAAATAGCGAAACGTATTGTTGGCTGGCGTAACAAAAAACCATTAACATATTCGTAAGTCACGGCCAACAGTCTGAAAACCACCATCAGTAATAATGAGTAGTCCGATGATAATCCACCAGTAGGGCGCTACAGATGGTGTTTATTAGTAAAAATTATATTCTGCATTATTATTGGAAACACCGAACTCTAAAACAATATAAGTTATAATAATTGTAATAAAAAAAAATATTAAATTAATAACTTAGGTTATTTTGCTGTAAACAGCATTAATTATTAATTAGATCTTCTTCTTTTCCTTGTATATTGCGCTTCTATTCTCCTGTTGTCGGGCTCAGTGTTTAGTTTGTCGGACTACCAATCGAAAGGTTCCCGGTTCTATACCCGCCGGGCCAAGTATCATCTAAATTTTTTTTCCACTGCCCCACCTCTTGCGAACGTCTAACAAACATCAAAGAGTATCAATTGTCATGAGAAGCTTCTCAAATTTGCCGTTTGGATTCGGCTTAAGGTCCCTTCCACTCCGCACAAGAAAGCGGAAATACGAGTACATACATAAAACCTAAAAAAAAAATACAAATTGAATAGAAACCGATCTCCAAACACACTATGCACTGTTCTCATCCTCCTACCGTCCTATTTGTTTACTAGACACGATTGGTAAAATTCTCGAGCGAATTATTTATAACACGCTCCAGCCAGCAATTGAAATGGCGGGAGGCCTCTGGGAACACCAATACGGTTTTCGTAGATCAAGATGTACGGTAGATGCAATCAATGCGGTAATAACGAGAGCCCGAACCGCTATCGAAGGAAGGCGCTGGAAAGGAGGAACCAAAAAATACTGCGCCGTTATAGCTCTCGATGTAAAAAACGCATTTAATTCGGCGAATTGGGAACGTATCATTAGCTGTCTCTACAATATTGGAATACCGGACTATCTTCGTAAGATTATAACGAATTACTTATCGAATAGAGTTCTCCTCCACGACTCTGATGAGGGAATAAAAGAGTATGAAGTAACGGGCGGTGTGCTACAAGGTTCAGTTCTAGGCACCTTGCTATGGAACGTTATGTATGACGAAATGCTGCGTCTACCGATGCCAAGAGAAGAGTCGATTATCGGCTTTGCAGACGACATAGCCGTGTTAGTTGTGGCAAAAACAATATCAGAAGTCGAGCTGCACTGTAATGAGACAGTTGCAAATGTACGTACATGGCTTTCTAGAGCAGGTTTGAAACTCGCCGACCACAAAACGCAAGCAGTACTTATTACGAGTAGGAAAGAGCGGGAAACGATAACGCTTAGATTAGGAGAACAAGAAGCGTTTATTAAGTACCTCGGAGTAATTATAGACGCTCGCTAAGCTTTAAACATCATCTTGAATATGTATGCAAAAAGTCATCAAAAACCGTTAGCGCGCTTTCAAGGCTGATGAGTACCATCGGGGGCCCGAAACAAACAAAGAGACTTCTTCTTGCAGGAACTGCTTGTTCTATTCTCATGTATGCGATAGAAATATGGTCAAGTGCAGCGAAAGTTATGTCTTACATGAGGGGTGTCAAATCTGTCCACCTTCTTATCGCACTAAGAGTCGCCTGTGCGTTTCGAACAGTTTCGAACGATGCTGTACTCGTCGTATCGAATAGATGTCTTGCACTTTCTTGGTGTTTGTCCAATTCTAAGAGAATTTCGATTATCAATGTTTGTAAAACATGTCTTAGAGGAAGATGAAGCAATAAACATTTTAAATGGAGAAAAAGGATGGGATGTCCTATATAACTACACAGTTGCAGCACTTCGTTATAGAGAACAAATTATAAAAGGAGATTTTTAATAAAAGAACTTTAGTTTATATTTTGTCAACCTGGTAGACGGCCATAGGCCAAACCTATTGTGACTTAGGCTAAACTTTAACTGTAACATATTTATAGAAATAAAAGTCAATTTAACTTAAACTTAACTTAAACTTACTCGTCGTATCTTCAATGTTACCTATCGATATACTTGCTAAAGAAGTGGTAACATTAAAAAGCGAGCGAGTCCGAAATGGTCGGGTAGATAGAAATATGAAAGGAGTCTGAGTATAGCAACTTGGCAACAATAATGGAATGAATCGTTAAAGGGAAGATGGACGCCCAGGCTTATACCAGTGATCGATGTATGGATCAAAAGGGAACATGGTGAAACAAACTTCCATCTGACCCAGTTCTTGACTGGTCATGGCTATGGCTAGAATATCTCTTAAAACGCGGACATGACATCAGCCCAAATTGCCCGCATTGCGAAAATGTTTCTGAAAACGCGGAACACGTGTTTTTCCATTTACATCGGTACGAAACCGAGAGGATCTCCCTACGGGACCAATTCTGAAAGTGGCCCACTCGCGATAATGTCGTAAACTATATGCTTCGGAATGACGAAAACTGGGCCACTGTAAGTAACGTGGCGGTTCGTACACTCAGCGATCTTAGACGCTTAGAACGCCAACGGAAAGCTAATAGTTCCAACAATAGAGCAACAAGCTAAGTCTTCATACCGACCCCGCGAAGTAATGTCTCGCGGCGGATCCGCGGGAGAAACGAATCGGCCTGTTAGGGAAGGGAGTTGGTTTTAGCCGGTAGGAAAATGGACGTCGGACCATTGGTGCCTCATGCAAGGTTTCCACCTTCCATAGCAAAAAAAAACTGCACTGTTCGATTTTTTTTTTTGTCTTGATAATATGGGATTACTTCATGGCAACGCTGGAATGCGAAGTCGAGTTACAATGGAAATACCAAAGGCCAAGACTGGCGCCCTAAAAAAAAACGCCACACTCGACAAACGTCAAAAATTGAGTTAGTAGCATATTTCGATACGTTTAACAGTGCCCTTTTTTGTGTGAATCTTAAAAGGCATATTTCCGACTGCAAATGGCTCCAAATGGGCACATCTACAATACTCAGCTCTATTCCTATCCTTAGTAAAAAAAACGGCTTATCTGCCATTTGTCACATTAAAAACGCCCATTTTGCTTAGATTTTCTGCTTATGTTGACTATTGCTTAGTGTCATACGATTTGTTGTTTGTTGATGTTCCGCTACTAACTATCCACAATTCTGTTTTATTAAAATTTCAAGTAATTTTTGTTTGTGCCCAAAGTTACTAAGCAAAACTTCCATTTCATCTAAGTTCTCACCAAAATTCCTGAAACTTATGTGCACAATAAAATAACATAAATAAAAATACAAAAATAATAAAAAAAATATCTCAAAACTACTAACAACCCGCATTGTCCAAAAGCTAGATTGCAAAGAGGAGTGAGATAGAATGGCGGACGTACAATAGAAACTGTGCACCATAACTTGAATTTTTTTATGAAAAGTTTAACAAATACATATTATAGATGTATGTCGTACTCTTATGGGCCCATCCGTTGCATCCTTTGCTTTGACGCATCCATTGACTTTAAACTACTTGACGGAAAAATCCGTCGCCAACTTTGTCAGCCGAAAACAGAGATTTATGTGTTATTAAACTAGATCTGGAAAAAGTTTTGCTGAAATAAAACTTAACGAGGGACTTTTTGAAAATAAATTCTGCAAAATGCCTAAATTATGGCTTCATTATTGAGCTGAAATTTGTTACAAGTAGGGATTTTTTTCCTATACGTACGATCACTGTTAGTCGAATGGCAAAAACATCCTAACAATGTTAAGCCTTTGTAACTAATCAGCGGTCGCGTTGCAGTTCCGCTGTGGTATACTGAACTGTCTGTCAATCGGCAATGACAGTTTTCTCTCATTTTTTCCAATGGTTTCTCTTATTTTCCAATATTTCGTTTCATATCTGTATTTTTTCATATTCGTATCTGCCTCTCCCAATTTTGTTATACGTGAACCGAAATCCTTGGATGCGTGCAGTGCAATTTTTGTATATATGCATACTTCGAAGGACAGAAAAGTAGACTTTATCCTTCGAAGTTCATGGATCTGTTGGTTATGGGCCACCTTCCATAAGAATACTTTTATTCTACATTGCTCTCCTTTGAATCAACTGATCCGTGGGATTCTATGAGTTGGGCCCTTCAGAAGATCTTTTATTCTTGTTGGAAAACTGGCCGCATTCAACCAGTTCTAACGAAAGGAAAAAAGTGCTTGCCAACAAATGTCCGTCCAAAATCTTTACTTTCAATAGTAAAGGCAACCATTTTTGAGTTAATCAAATATTTAAGAAGTCTGCGACTTACAAATGATTGGGAATATAGTTTCCAATAGAAAACCTTCTCAGTTATGCAACACATAAAATGACAAACAGCCTTGCTGAGCAAACGGATTTCTTAGGGAATATTACGAGTAACTTATCTCTGCGGTTATATGCGGAATTTGTTTAAAGGCGATAGTTTCAAGCCGTGGTCGATGGAGTGTCTCTTGACTCCTTTGCTGTAGCATTATCGCAAACATTAATACAGCTAACTAACGGGCTCCCGACCCGTGAATAGTCCCTGCCTGAGATACTGCAGCCTTCCATCACCGGTACGCTGGTTTCCTAAGGTAATTCTCCGCCAGATCTTCTCTAGGTTGTGATTCGTGGAGTTGATGTAAACTCCAAGCAGATGGACTCCTTAACTACCTCGAAGTTATTGCTATCAACAGTGACGTTTTGTTCTAGGTGGTGGACAGATGTTTGTTGACAGCATGTAATGGTAGATTTTTTTTTAAACGTGTGGTTTTTTATTGTCAAACAAAACCACAGGAAAATTGTGTGACGCAGGTTCAATCCTCATTGGGAACAACAACATACGCCACCAATTAATGGAGAATTACGAATGACACCTTGTTTTCTCCAACCTCTACACCAAAAGAACAAAGGATTTCTGCCTGGTAGTACAATGGACCGTTACCGAGTCTAAGTGCTCTGCGATTTGGATTTTATGAAAAAAAAAAATCAATGCTTGCCATATACTTTTACGTCCTAACGAAAAGTCAAATGCTTGGGATACGTCAAATCACTAGTTCACGGATAAGCTCACGATAGCTTCCCTAACCATTTGCTTGTGCGAAGTGAAAGGGACCTACAATTTTAAGCCGAATCTGAACGGCAAATTTGAGAAGCTTCTCAGACAATTGATAATCTTGGATGTTTGTCCAACGTTCGCAAGAGGTTGGGCAGTGGACAAAAACTCTAGATGTTACTTGCGTGATCAACATGAAATAATCTTTGAAAAGTAAATGGCAAGCATTAATTTAACAATTTAAATAAAAATTGTATACACTTGCAATTTCCTTGTTTTTTTGACAATTAAAAATCAAACGCTTAAAAAATCGACCTTTACTTGGTCTTGCAAAACCAATTTCGCCTGGTCTGCAATCAATATACCCCAGTAACTAGACGGATCTATTAAAGATAGTGCCTTTTGTGTTTACACCTGCCCTGCCAACTATTTTGTCAAGAACAAGATTGAAATAGTCACATGATAGCGCATCTCCTTGCCCAAATCCCGTGCAAGTTTGGAATAATTCGGAAAAGCTGCTTCCATTCCATCGCGTGTTTTCAAGTGTCATGCTACACAGATGGATCAAGTTTTGCCAGGATCCCATTATCGGCCGTGAATGAAAAGATTGTGAGTCTCAACTTGAAATTCGTTGGTCTTTTCCAGAAAAATGGATACTTTCTTCAAACTTGTTTAAATAACAAAATATGTTTTTTTTTTTTTTTTTTTTTTATTTTGTATTATTATTCTTAATATATTTACAATTAATTAAGTATCTGCGAAGCCGTAGCTTGTCTGCAGAAGATTGTGTTCTATGAATTTAAATAATGTTTTGTATAGATATGAGTTGGTGTCACATCACGTGAAATGAAAACCATCGAACGATCTCGTTTCCACGAAAGCTGTCTCTTTCATATCTATGGAGAAAAACAGAGATCGCTATTTTTGTTCGACCGTTGTCGCTTAAAGTAATATGGCCGCTGTAACGTACCTTCTGTTTCCAGTTACGGGGCTGTAAATACGAACTGATCATTTCTCTTAACCAAGATCTGTATTAAATACGAATGGTGGGGTTGGGATAGCGCGCATATGGTTGCATTCATTAGAAGAAAACGCGATTAACAACGATTTCTCAAAAGAATACCTTCGCAGATTCAAATGGATGACTAGTTTATTTATCCTAATGCCACCTCGGCTTGAACTGCTTATGAAATATTGCAAAATCTGCTTTCATGAAATTACTTCCTCCCAAATTCTCCTCATTTACAAAACATAAGATAATGTCATTGATTGAGTATTGCTCCCACATCTGGGATTCCGCTTCTAAAAAACATATTTGACATTACTAAGAGACGAGCAGTCCGCATTATTCATAATACAGAACTGACCAAGTCTCCACTACAATCTTATCGAAATCGAGGCAGTGTAAGCTCTGTGTAACTGATATACATAATTTTTGTTTGTGATACCACTTAGGGTCTTTTTTCTGGAAATTTAATTAAATTTCAAATGCCCTATTTGATTTAAAAAAACGTGTTCAACTTTGTTCAAATATTATTTTGTTTTGAAGTTGAATTATGTATTTACTCGTATATTTCATATCAATGACACATATTTAAGTGATTTCATAATAAATGTAATCGATATTTGAAATAACGACACTGCAAATAAGGCCTTTTATTCTTTTTCTTTTTAAAAGAACTATCTATGTATATTTTCTCCCAAAGAACCACGAAAAGTTGTTTTAAGTATACAATACATATGTATGTAGTATGTACCTATGTGTATTTCCAAAAATAAAATAAAAGAAAATACATATTAGGCTGTACGGCCCACATAGGGCCTTAAAGGTGCTAGCTTCTCCATCCATTTATGTGTGCGAAGCTATAATTTTGACACGATTTCAAAAAGGCGAATCTTGAGAAGCTTCCCATCAAAGTTTATTCTCTTGGATGTTTGTCAGACTGTCAAAAGAGGTGGTCCAGTGTAAAAAAGTATGAAACGTGTAACGGCCTTAACGTAAGTTACGGCATTACGGGTGGTTATTGCCCCATCATTTCCCGGAGTAATTATGATCAGGATTAAAAGGATTATAACAATTTTTGGCAGGCTAACCCTGTGAAATTTATTTGCTTAAAATAAACTAAAATAGAGTATTTCAAAAATAAGCCACAATCAGTAATAGGAGCTTTAGACTACTGAACCTGAGTTTCAAAACATAAATCCCGGAAGCAATTATGAACTCTGTATGTAAAGTAAACAAGTCTATATTTGCAGGATCGAATAACAGAATTATCCTATCGTTTTTACTTTGTCGGTATATCTTTCAAATAAAATTACATTTGATCGACTACCCACGACTCTGCTTCCCAAAACTTTTAGCCACACAGCTTTGTTCAACTATCTAAAGGTCACATTGCAATGGCATTTCCGTCACTCTAAAAAAACTGGATTGTGTTTCAAAATAAAGGTATTTTTAATTTATTGAATTTCTAATGAAATTGCTAACAAGTTTTAAGCAAAAATTTATTACCTATTAATTAAAATTAATGGGCAACTCTATTCTGTTTGAGATTTATGGTTCGTATCTATTATTCCATGAATTTTAAGTTGCCTTATTTTGTTTTAATAATAATTTTACACTTAATTTAGTCAGTCAATCACTTCCAATTTAGAACACTTGTTGTGAGTAGGATTAACACACGAATAGAGAAAGCACTCAAATGTGTTTTGTCGTATCATTTTTTGCAGGAAGTACCCCTTTTCAGTGACACTGCGAACCAATCCCCTTTTCCTTAAAATTTGTACTAAAAGGTCAGTGCTTGAACAAAAAAGAAAACAAAAAAAACAGTCCCTTGTACCACCGCCATTGACGTTAAAAATGACTTCACTTGGGTAATAAAACACCGAAGAGCTAACAGAAAAAAGCAGCAACTGCCATTAAACCAAATTCATATGAACCGAGTTTGTGTCCACTTTTGTACAGCACATTTAGCCCAACCATCGTATGTGAACCTTTCTGAAGACCTCAAAAACTACAATAAATCCAAAGTAACACATAAAAAACGAAAGCAGTGTAGCCTTTGTCTCTGTCGTATTTTGCTACAACTCTTGGACCTACACACGGATCAGGTTTGATTTTTTTTTCGCAAAGTTGAAACAGAAACAATCTGCAAAAATGCAGGTAGTCGTCGCGTTGTATACACCACCTTTCTCCATTTTTGCGTACCTTATATTTTCATGGTTGATTTAGCACAGTTAACAAAAATCCAACAACAAAATGCGATTTATTCCAATGCAATGCCTAATTCTGTGGACTAAACGGGCCTTTAGGAAAACTAAGAAAAAAAAAGAAGCAATAACTGGGGATGTGGGAAGGCAAAAATAATGCAAATGCATATGCACGTTTCTTCGTTGTGCACATTACATTGTTGGTTTATCTGTAAGAGACCAGTTTGCATAAATGTTTTACATTTTACTTTGCTAAAGGTGTTTTTTTTCGCGGGTAGTTCCTCGCCACCCTCCAATTGACCCTGATGAACTGGAGGGCAACTTGTATGCTCTTCTTCACATCACGATCTAGATCTTCTAACCTCAGAGAGTGATACCTGGAGAGGTAACAACTTAAGTGTTACTTTTCAGTTTTAAGATTGAAAACAAAATTACTGTAGGCTTCTGAAGAAGGCCACAATTACATACCTGTCATCTCTGCTGTTTTGTTGTTATCGGAAGAAAATCGTTGAGCCAAAATATATGAATTTATTTTTCCCTTCCACATAATGAATATAATAAATGCAATTTCTTTTTAAAATTATTTTCCAGATGTATGTGTGCGCCAGGATACACAGGAAAAAACTGCGAATCAAAGTATATTCCTTGCTCGCCGTCACCGTGTCAGAATGGTGGAACGTGTCGTCAGTCAAGCGGTCTTAACTATGAGTGCAAGTGTCCACCCGGTAAGTAGTTACTTCAAGCTTTTGCATTATGCTGTAGGTTCCTATAATTGTTATTTGTTTAATGCGATTTCATTGGCAATTGAATAACGTAGATTAGATATTGTTAATATTGAAAAGATGGAAGAGGAAGACCGCTGATAGAAAGGCGGGATATATAATATATATAGCAGTCTAATATTATATGCGACTTAAGTATTTCTGTAACAAATGAGAGCTTTTTGGGTAATCATTGCATAGGTACTATAGCAACTATTATGTCTACTGGGCTACACATAATTTTGACAACTTCTCTTTTAAATAAAATGCAAACTACTTTAAATATCTAAAAAAAAAAGTTATTGGCTACTATCAAAACATTTATGAATGGAATTCGACTTCGTTCATATGTACACGGGAACGTATACAACGGTCAATAGGTTGAACCCAATTTTCAATGACTCGGCCGTACATTTCGACCAATACGGCCGTTATTTCTCGTTCAATATTGACTCTGAGCTCCTCTAACGTCGCCTGCTTGTTGGCATAGACCAAGGATTTAATGTAGCCCCATAAAAAAAGTCTAGAGGCGTTAAATCACACGATCTCGGCGGCCAAAAGACGGGTCCGTTTCTCGAGATAACACGTTTACCGAACTAAGACTTCAATAACTCGGTTGTTGCACCCGCTGTGTGGCTTGTGGCACCGTTTTGTTGAAACCACATATCACTGATGTTCAATTCAATCGTATGAATTGCTCAAAGAAATAACGTTACAACATGTCGTGACGTGACGGTCATTTTCATCGACAAAAAAAAAAACGGCCCAATGACCCCACCGGCATGAAAACCGCACCAAACAGTGACTTTTTGCGGATGAAGTGCTGTTTCATGAATCGCATGAGGGTTCTCACCTTTCCAGTAACGCATATTTTGCTTATTGACGAAGCCGTTTAACCAAAAATGCGCTTCATCACTGAAGATGATTTTGTGATGATATTCTTCATTTTCTTCCATCGTGGCCAGAACCCAATTCGAGAACTTACGTCGCTTCATATGATCAAGTGGCTTTAGTTTTTGAGTTAGCTTGATCTTGTAAAATTCGCCATAATGTGGTCTGGAAGAGACCCAATTCTTGAGAACGCTGTGAAATTGACTGGTTTGCGACGGACCACTCTACGGCAGCAATATTCTCCACACTTCGGGCAAAACGTAGTCTCACTGGCACGGCAACATCAAGCAGCAAATATTCTGACTATGAATTTCTTGTCTACTGGGGCGAGAATTACGGCCCAAAATTGGCGTTAACGCTCTTAAAGTTGCGACCACCGACTCGGAATTTCGGAAGTAAATTTTAAATATTTGTAAACGTTGTTCCTTCGTGTACTTCAGCATGATGAAAATGTTGATTTTACTGAATATTTTGACATTGACAGTTCGGTAATCGGTTTAAGGGTGCGTTCACACTGAAAGTTTGAAGTTGTCAAGTCGCGAATGAAATACTCTTTATATGCCCTCAAAGGTTTCTGCGGGCTAGAAGCTTATTACTTACAGAGCATTCTTGCCGATTGAGGCCATAATCAGCAAATAAAGAGATGCATAAACACATTCAATGAAATAGATTTTGATTTTTTTACTGTAAGTCGTCTATAAGATTGAATCGGTAAATGATCCTTATCCGCGCAACAAACAACAGCTTTGCAAAGCGATACTAAGAGTATGCACTAAGAGAACGTAGTGTTCTGTGCGACTGTGATAGACAACATGGTGCCTGATGTATAGCTAAATTTGTTTGTGAACAGACGCAAAAGATTAGGATTTGCTACTATTATACGTATACTTGAGATCCTTGGTTGGTCTTGTCACTGGGGCCTCTTAATGTTCAACTAAAAACTATTAGTGTAAGGAGCTCGGGTGTATGTGACTGTTGCCTAGAGGCGGATGAAACGGCATCGCATTTTTTCTGCGAATGCCCTGGGTCTCGTCACATAAGACTATGATCATCTGACAATATCGTTTTGGCAATGGTTTTGCTTCGTGTAACCTTTAAAATGGCTGTTGTCTCATCGTCATCGTTTCCACAACTCTTTTTCAGAATCACACGAAACGTCAAAACACCATCGTCAAGACGATAGCGTAGCTAGAGAGGTATCGTCTCACATCGATTAAATTAATTTATCGAAATAAGAAACTCTATTTCATTGCTGTTCCACTTGAATTAGAAATGTCAAAAACTATATGTATCCGCTGATGTCGTAAGTGGGTTAGCTAAGACATTAAAAAGGTTCGGATATTAAACAAATTGACCACCCCCAAAAACGTTCATTCTAATTCGCTTACAGGGGATAATTAGTAAAAAGGAAAATCTATTTGGAAAGTAAAAATAGGCAAACTTGTACGGGTATAATGAAATTGAGGCGTATTTCGTGAAAATACTTGTAAAAACACATTTTAGTTTTTTTTCTAAAAATCAGCTGTTTCGCAAAAGAATGGTAACAACGCCGGCTACAGTTGAGTAGGACTGATTCCAACTGGATTCGTGCCAGATTCTTAATTAATAACGATCTCGTCTACTTTTATCGCTTGGTCTGAAAAGTTACTTGATGAGAGCCTTGCTTTTCCCAGAACCAGGCTCAATATTCTAAGTAAACACTTCGTCCAAGAAGATGAGTTAAGTGAGATATAGCTCGCTAGTGTTCTTCGCCATGGACACTGGCAGGTTTTCTGATACTGACTCCAATTCCAATCGCTATTTAGCAACAGACGGGCAGGGCAGCTTTGCTAAAATACAATAGACCATTAGGTCTAATTGCTTTTTGTCTACTGATGATCCCACTTCAAATATACAGTGCGAACTCGGTTAACGCAACCCTCGATTCGCGCAACTCCTCGATTTTCGCAACACTAAAGTCGTCGCACTTCTTGACTCTATAAGTGCAACTTTTCAACACATTTACCTGGATTAGTGCAACTTCTTGCGTTTATTCATCTATTTTTTATTTGCATGTTCTCCTTTTGGTTCGTTAATTATGCCGTTATTTCACAATTATATTTTGTTTGGACCTGTACTAATTTCTTTGGAAATACAAGGTGGCGCAAAAGTTGTCACCCGACTGTAATTTTTTTTTAATGAAAAACTTCGATTCTGCTTTTGGATTCTGTTTATTGATTGATGTCTTAAATTTTTGCGCCACCTTGTACATCCATGTCATTATCTCTACAGAAGCACAGTAAAATGGCTATGTCATCATTTTTTATTTAAAAAATTGCAACTGCATCAATTTCTATTAGTTGCGTAAATCGAGGTTGTACTGTATTACAATAGCCGTGTTTCTTTGCACGCGGATATAGGGATAATTTGAAATTTGCATGTAAGATACAACAACAACTTATCCTATATACGCTAACTTTAGCGGGGATAGCTATCGCCGCTAAGTCAGTTAGCGGGGATAAACAGTGCTTCCAAACCCCATTTTCTTCGTTTCTGATGAACCGATGCGATGAATTTTTCAGGAAATGTCAAAGTTTGACATCCCTCCGACCACTAACACAACACATCCGCCGAATATTTTGTTCGTGATTTTATTATTATTATAAAGGTAATTGAATTTAGCAAATCTGTTAATGTGAAATTGTTTTTCATAATTTTAGAATATGCTTGACATCAATTTCAGTTGGCGGAAGTAAATATTTTTCAATTTCAGGATTTTCAATACAAATTTCTTAACTACAACTTACAGCTGTGTCACGGTGCATGTCATAGGTGCATGTGTGCTGCCAAGTTTTTTTTGATGAATTCTTAAGCGGCGATGGTGGTTTTCTAATGCCATCCCTATATCCGCGTGCAAAGAAACACGGCTAATACCTACCTATAATTTAAAAAATATGTACATACAAATGTAAGTGTCAATTTACATCAAGATTAAATGTATATTCTGCATGGCGATCTCAACACGATATGCAGGAATAGAAATCAATAGAAATACCCAAATTCGTATAACTGTTGAGTAATTTTGTAATTATATTAAATGTGTGGGAGAATTGAGAAATGGCAAAGTAAAAAAAGAAATTCGATGGCAAAGATGAAGCGAAGAAAATAATTGTATTCACCGACCCTCCATTCCAAGTCCGTCGACTCCTTTTGGCAAGTTAATGCATCACCCTGAAGGCATCACGCTTCGAAAAGAAATTAAATCTTTTGTGTATTTTTTTGGTATATGGTAAACGCCTGGAAATTCAAAAGATCCTAGCGGCTTTGTTATGTTAATTTAACCTCTTGAGAAGCCAAATTAGCACTATAGGTTTTAAATATTTAACATTGGTATCTAAGTATGTGAAGTAAATTTCTCTTCTCAATTAAATGTTGACTGTTTTTGAATATAAAGAAGGTACATATTCCCGTATTGCATTTAAAGCCAATGAAAATAATCTCAAGAATTATTGATGGAAATTAAGTTATTGATTTTATCTACACTCTGCGGAGGTCAAGTTCTGCCCTGGGTTCCTGCCTGCTCTTTATAGATATTAACGATGATGCCAAATGTTCATCGCAGGCATCATTTCTCCTCTCATTTGGCAAATAATATTATACATTTCACCTTCGCTCCATTAGCACAACATCATAGACATTGTTGGCTCGTGCATCACGATGGATTGCCTTTGCCTTTCGAGTAGGTATTAACATTTATATTCATTTTACATTTTCAACAATCTCTAGTACACAAGAGGCTTAGCGACTTACGCTTCGTTTCAGAGGTACACAAAGAAGGAATAAATGCCTGACCAAAGAAAAAAGTAAAGAAATCCCATTACAATGGCAAATAATTTCAAAATCAATTTTTGCCTATACCGAGAACTGACTGAGTCGCAAGCTCGCGCTCTGCAAGCTCGATCCATCTATTTGCTTCAAGTTTCTTCATTATGTTTGATCGATCGTTGGGCGATTGATCGTTGACTTCCCATTCATTTGCACACTGAAGGCAGAGTGAGAAAGAGTGAATGGTCTTGTCTGTGGTGAGGCACACCTTAAATCGATTGAAAGTTGGAGTGGGAAGTGGATCTCAGCCGCAATTAATTAATTTAGTTCCATGTTCGGACAGCACTCAACAACACTGAAAGCAGAGAGAAACAAATGCAAGTAAATATATTCAATTAATTAAAATGACCCTTGTTCAGGGAACTTGCATACATATATGTATATTTAAAGCGCATAGAACAAAACTAAATTGAGAGCATGCTGAAATGCACAAAGGCATTACTACGTACCACGACCAGGTATGCTTATTCGTTGATTCAGCAATGAGTGGTAGGTATTCCTTGGCAGCTATAGTCACCCGTCCATTGGGCCGATTTCCAAGGATCGGTCGCTATCATGATGCAATTAATTTGAATGTGGGTGGCAACCATTAAAAGTACTTGCTTAAATTTATGAAAAATAACAGAAACGTCGTCTTTAATTTGTATACCATTGGATTAGAAATGGACTGTATTTTGTAGCACTAATCTTCTCGACTGTAATTGTTACTGACAATAAATCCTAGCTGTGTGATTGAAGTAATTAAATTCCGAAGAAAGCGCAGCATCTTTAGTTGCTTCCTATTTCTTCACCATAAAAAATCGATCGATCGTTGACCTTTCTCGGAACTGTACCTAATCAATTTTATCGAATGTGAATTAGTTGGTAGGTATATAGGTACTTTAAGACCACTGATGAACTCCTCCTGACATTGTTCTTATTCCTTGTCTGCATTTGCAACTAGAAATTAGAAAAGCGCTTGTTTCTGTGGCCAAACGACATAACTGCATGCATTTGTCTATGACTTATGCTGGTTTGCCTTTTCGTCACAGATTTGTATTTTTATATTTAAAAACGATGGCGAGGCAAAATGTCTGCTATTCACTGTAAACTACATTTGTGTTCGACGGTTTTCGGGCATTCATATCTCACATTTCATTCATTGAAAATCGCTCCTGGGCATAGTTATCGGACCTCAGCCAGGTCAGTTTGAGTATTCATTACTGTCGGTGTGTTTCGCTTTGTCTTCGTCCGTATCATCAGTATGACGGTGGATGGATGTAGTCGTAATAATGTAATTCGTCAGAAATTTCATGTGCATTATACTCTTTCGTATAGCTTATACGTGCATTTATTTGTTGCGTTTTTATTTTATTTTGTTGTCTCTTTTTGACCCGTTTACTGCCTTTTGTTTTGAAACGAAGTACAGAAGCAAAGGAGCAAAGAGTGATGGATATTAAATATGCGTTACACTTTACACTGGAAAAAATATTTTAATTGTTTAAGTAGCTACATACCCCTATTTGGTTTTAAAAGAAATTTAACAAGTCCCTGGTAAGAATTAAATTTAAATGGCAAGTCATTAAACTTGCACATGCAACAAAATTGGTGCAGGCGAATAAATTTACCTCTGTTGGGAAATAACTTCACTTTTTTATGCCCTATTCTAAGGGTACCTATATTAATTTTTTTTGACGCATAGTTTGTAACATACCTTAATATTGCCCGTAGACCCCTAAAAGTTACTACATTTATGATCAGCATCGATAGTAATGTCGATCTAGACATGTCCGTCCGTCTGTTGGCAAAAATTAGGCCTTTGAACTAGACCTAGAGAGCTGAAAAAACGATTTACAGTGTACTCTCTTCTAACGGGCACCTTTCATAAGCGGACACCTCTCATAACCGGACAAATTTCAAAGAACGAAATAATCTACACAATTTTTAATGTAAATAATTCTCTCATAAACGGACTCTTATAACCGGACGCGGACACGAGTTTTCATAGTTTTCATAGAATTCCGCTCTCTCTTAAACGGACAAAACGCATTTGGCACACTTCGTTTTTTTTTGTTTGCTTTTTTTCCTTTTCTTTGCGCTTTGCCCTTGATACCCAGCAAAAAAACGGTAAAGAATGTAAATATAGTAGGCTGCGGCGCCGGCGGCCGTCTGTCGACTATCCGACTAAAATTATCGTGGCGCAATACGTAGGTTTGTGTGTAAGTGTAGGATGCATAATTTGAAACATTAATTCATAGTTTCAAGTAATGCAAAAATGATTTTTTAAAGGCTTTGTTCTTGTTTATGTTTTGTTATTATCCTTTTTATTACCTACAATTAATGTTTATCACAAAAAATGCATTCAATTTTAAAATAAAATATTATAGGTACCAGTCGCTCAAGCGGACTGTAGCCCGTCCCTATGTTTGTCAATTGAGTTTGTTTCCGCACTGAAGGTGAAGCTATTTTCCTTCTTTCTCAACAGCGAATCCACACTCAGGACCAAAGGGACCATTATCCATCCACTTTACTGTCTTTCTACTGGTCCGCCTGTGGGGTCGCCGGCTTAACCGCAATAAGTATCGGCAGGCATCTCGGTTTTGGATTCTTTTTTTATTGAAACCAATCAAATGCTGGTGTTATTGCATTTATGTGATCCAGGAGTATTAAGGCCTCAATCTTTTTGCGAATTCAACACGTGGACGCATGTTGATTATGGTTTGATTATGGCTTGATCGTCCTTTTACATCGGTGACTGGTAGGAGAATTTAAACGTGTTAAATGTGTCGCTGTTCTCACCTGAATGTTATATGCCTATAAGTGATTTCTCCTCTTAGTCGCCTTTTACGACAAGCGCTGTGTATTTTGGGGGCGCTGCCAGTGAAATTCTTAGCCCGCCCCTGCACGGAAATAAAGTTATTTTCCTGCACCAATAAAATTACATTACATATTTCGTTTGTATATGGGCCACCTTGAAAATAAATAAATAAAAAATGAATCGAAGTTGTGATTCCAGGTTCGAATCCCGGAAACATCTAAAAAATGTTTACTAGTTGCAGTGCCTCGGTTATAGCCATACGTAAAATGTAGAACAGTAAAGGAATTGAACCGAACACGTCGTAGACACAATTTGACTGAGATTTTCAACCAAAAAAGCTTTCCGGGGAAAAAATAATAAATTTTCTATACAATTTTAAGTTCAATTGTATTTTGTATTTTGTTTTTTTGATTCATACATTTCAAGACCAAGAAAAATCAAAACGTTCAAATATAAATGGGGCCTTATGTAGGAGAGCTTTTAGATCTGCTGCATTGTTCACGCCAGTCGTTTTGTGCTATTTTTCGTTAGGACTCGAACAAAAAAGCGGCCGAATGTGACATTTTTTTAAAATGGTTAGCAAAATTTTCGAAATTTATTCTCTTTAAACGTCCAATTTAAGCGAATTAATGCCTTAAAAGTTCAAAATAAATATAGAAAATTCAATAAGCATATTCACATTCGCTTTTTGTTGGACACGCTTTAAATAATAGGCGCCACCTTATTTCTTCCTTAACGAAAAGGTCATGGTCATGATTAAAGGGATCACAATTAAAGATGTATCCACTAATTGCCGGATAGTCCTGTATCGGTAAACAAAGTCAAGAAATAGAAGAAAAGAAACATCAAAAATATACTGCAAAAGTTTTGTTTTCCAGAGTAAAAAGTTTAAGTTAAGACAAATTATTGTAAGTGAAAGAAATTTTGTTTGCATTCCAAACTAATGAACGGTAATGCTTCTTTTCGTAAACGAAGCCTGCTTCCGAAAAGAGTCTCTCGTCGAACACGCTGATACACGGAGATGAGATAAATATTCTCCAATTTAGACAAAAATTGGGAATTATTGGGTATTAACTGACCACACCAAGGACAACTATTCTGATCCAGCCGATCTGTTTTAAAATAGAAGTCAAGCTCGTTGGTTGTAGCACTTTTCGTTGAAACTTCATTTTGACTTTGTTCTTTCGCCACCTCGATAAAACATGCCCAAAAAGTGTCATGAGTATCACCTTCACCCATTTTATTTTTCTTGCTAGGTGGAAAATCACCCACTTTTTTTAGTACAGCTAATTTTTAATCTTTCCAACAATTTTCGTTGACAGTCTTTCTTAGGCTGAATGGTTCTCAGAAAGTTGACCTTGAACCTCGAGTCTAGAAGAGTTGCAATCAAGAAAATTTAATCTTCGTTAAGGTTTACGAAACTAAGCTAAGCTTTTAATGCAGTTCTCATGTTGGTTGTGTGTCGTGCAGTTTATTTTTTGTCCGAGGTATCTTATTAATGTTAATTAATAAATTAATAAAACATGAATGTATGCGTCGCAGTATTCATTTCGTTGGTCCAGATATCCGGCTTTATTCTTGTTCTCTCTTAATGACGGTAAGGCCATGATAAGGATTAAAGGGATCGCAACCCTCCCACTTAACCGCATCCCTGCTGGTCCGCCTGTGGGGTTCGCCGGTTCGACCTCAGAAAATAACGGCAGGGCTCACGATTTTGAATCACTTCGTCGCTGAGGCCAATCAAATGCTGGTATTGCTGTATTTGTGTGATTTAGGAGTTTTTAGGCCTGCCTCTCTTTCGCGTTTGTATAAGAACTTTGATTGATATTGCCTTTTTGACACATTGCGTGTAACATGACAGTACCAACTGAGCCGGTCGCGCTCCATTTTCTTCGAGATAGGTTCTTTGACGTAAAGGCTTCCTCGGTTATTGGAACTTCTTATTCGATCAATCTTTTTTTCTCCTGCTGTCATCTCAGCTGCCGTTTATTTGCCCTCATACTTTTTGTACCCTGTCCAACATTGTGAACCATATGTGAGCTTCCTTTCACTTTATGGGGTATGTGTCGGTCACAGCAGATGGCTAAGTTTCCGCCACTTCATCCAACCTACGCTTTTTTGCCGGCGTGCGAGACCTTCTACTTACCTGCCACCTGATACGAGCAAAAGCAGGACAAGCACAGAGGAAATATTCCGCAGTGTCATCGCTTTCTCCACAAGCTTCGCAGTTGGTGGTATCGCTTAGCACAGTTGCACGTTAGCTACCTAATTTGTTATCTAGCTAACGCCATAACTAGGTAACTAACGTAGTTAAATTAGCTGCGCTAAAAATGCAATCGATTTGGTGGTTAGCTATCATAATGACAACTAATTTTAGCTATTAGCTATTAGTTGCAGGTTGTGTAACTAAGCACGTTAGGTTGCCAAAGTTAGTTGCGGATGACAACTAAAAGTTGGTTAGCTTTTTAGCTGTAGCTTTTTAGCTGTCTAGGTAATAACTAATAACTAAATCAAAATTTATTGTTTTGCTAAAATGGCGATAATTTATTAGGATTTATTATGCATATTGCGTTTAAAATAAAAATTGATTGAATGCCCCTTTTATTTTACATCAGGTTAGTTTACAAAGAGGTCCTTGGAGCCACAGTAAAGGTCCTTTAATCCCGAAAAAGGATATTTTTCCAAAATGTCTTTAGAAACGGCACGGTATACATGAGTTCAATGTTATTTGAATAAGGGGTCCTAGAAACAACAAACATTTTGGAAAAATATCCTTTTTTCGACTTTTAAGGACCTTTTTGTTGTTCCAAAGAACTCTTAGTCAAATAACATTGAACGCAGATATACCGTGCGGATTCTAATGACATGTTGGAAAAATATCCTGTTTTCGACTATTAAGGACCTTTTTCTTGTTGCAAGCACCTCTTAGTCAAATAACATTTAACACAGATATACCGTGTGGATTCAAATGATATTTTGGAAAAATATCCTTTTTTCAAGTTTTAAGGACCTTTTTTGTTGTTTCAAGGACCTCTTAGTCAAATAACATTTAACACAGATATACCGTGTGGAATCAAATGATATTTTGGAAAAATATCCTTTTTTCAAGTTTTAAGGACCTTTTTTGTTGATGCAAGGACCTCTTAGTCAAATAACATTTAACACAGATATACCGTGTGGATTCAAATGATATTTTGGAAAAATATCCTTTTTTTGAAATTTTAAGGACCTTTTTTGTTGTTGCAAGGACCTCTTAGTCAAATAAGACTGAACACAGATATACCGTGTGGGCTCAAATGATAGTTTGGAATAATATCCCTTTTTCGATTTTCAAGGACCTTTTTTGTTTATTACAAGGACCTCTTAGTCAAATAACATTGAACACAGATATAAGGCGCGGTTTTCTTGGAGTTTTTGAAAAAAAAAAATTCGGGTTTAAGGACCTTATTTGGTGCTCCAAGGACCTCTTGGTAAATAACCTTATGACAACTAAAAGTGGCATTCTTCAATCGGCCATCGGTTACCTCTTACCTTCAACTGATGTACAACAAACTTCAAGCTATACAACCTCAATTATTCAAAACTTATCGAAGACAAATCTACTTCCACACTATTTCCCCGTGTTTCGTAAGGACATAATAATCTCTAAAATTAAACATAATTAAAACTAGAAAATGTATAACGAAATAAAAGAATCGCTCCTGTTCCTGTAAGCCTTTTCGGATTAAATTGTTTGAAAAAAATTATTAGTTGTGTTCAATCGATAGCTAAAAAGCTAAAACTAAAGCTAATTATTGTTAGTTACACTCTGGCAACTAATTTTTCATAACTAAACACGCTTAGTTACACTTCGCAACTAATAACTAATTTATGTTCAAAATTGGTGGCAACTACAACTAAAATTATGGTTTAGTTATGTACGTGCAAAGAAACTACAGCTAATTTAGTTGTAGCTTTTTAGCTATTAGCTAAGCTAACTTTTGTGCAACTCTGTCGCTTAGGCCTAGCACCTTAAAATGCTTGGCGAAGCTTAATGGCCCGTAAGAACGCCAACAGTCTGTCTGCAGTCTTTTCTGTTGAGAGACAAAAAGAATGCAGACTACATTAATATGCGGCTAAATTAATATCCATTAGGTACATCTTCAATCATAGCCCTCTCACCTACAGGCTGCAGGTCCGCCGGTTCGATCCAAACGAATATCGAATCATTTCATCACTTTTTATGCTTGCCTCTTTTTATTACGATACGTTCATGTTTTTCGTTATTAGTTTTTCTTACATCTTTTTTTAACGACACCCGTACTATCCACTCGTGTTAACGAAAATCCTTGCATCTACACATTTAAAATGTTTCGGAATGCTACATGAATGGTAAAATTGCACAGATGTAATTTCTCCACTTACCTAGTCCCCTTTTACGACAAGCGTAGTGATATAAGCCCGTCCCTGTACGCACACTCTCAATTCTGCCAACAAAGAATACTAAATGTGACTCCAACTGAACATGAGCAATTGCAACTCCGAAATGATGTTTTTGATCCATGAAACAATTCGCATGAATAAATAAATAGATATGCAGTAGGAACCTTATTTTCGTTCGAGATTCAAACACCCACTCAAGAACAACCCTTTCGAGAGTCTGACAAATATTCAAGAGTAAGTATAAACTCGGATGAGCCTCTCAAATGGTGTCGTTCGGAATCGGCCTAAAACTGTGGGGTCATATACCTATGTAGCTGTGTACATAGGTATGGTCTTAACACATTGACTGCCAAGCCAATTTTCGAAAAATAGCTAAAAGTGAAAAAAAATATGCTTAGGTGTTGCATCGTCAATTTTAATCTTCAATAAAAACCACATTTTCGCAGATTGAGAGTGTACTACAATGATCACCACAGACCAGGCTTTTACATTTCTATTCAGTTTGTTCCTAGTGTCATTCATTTTTGAATGCCATGGCATGCAGTGGAATGCTACCGTCATACGCATATGAATGACGTGGCCCCCACGGAAACATGAGTGTCATTCATATTTGAATGACGTGACAGTCAATGTGTTAAGGTCCTGAATTTGAGGGTGCTGCTTTTCTCTAATCTAGGGAAAGAATGTTGGTAGGTACCTACATACATACGAGTACATACATATTCAGGCAGCAATTATTTTTGGTGATTAACCTCCATTCCATTATACGTACATGTTATCATCGTTATCTTCAATCTCTTTAAACCAAGACCAACCTTTTGTGTCAGAAAGTCACCAAAGTGATGTGTTACTTCTATATCTAAGCTAATAATAGGTATCCCCAATTTGTTCCCTTTTCGCCATGCACCCAAGTAAAGTTATCCTAATGCAAACAGTACACGCCACAAATATCCGGCCCACTCCCATGTTGTTCATGCTGCCATTTGTTTCAGTGTAAACATTCAGTGCAGCACATATTCCGAAAGCGACCGACACATAAAATCCATAATAATAGCATAATAATAATAATAAAAGCCGGTTTGTCGTTGTTTAAGAAGTTGCTGCTGAGCTGCCTTGCCGCCTTGTTCAAGAATCTCGTAGAATGGGAGAATATCAAGCGTAAGAGAAGACGGCCACAAAGAAATAGAACAAAAGACAACTAAACATATTTTATCTCGTCTCAGCTTCAAGAACGACGAAGACAAGAGCTGGCAAAAAAAAATGGAAACAAACCACGATACGAACCGATCATACTTACACTACTCGAATTCCAGAGGTTTTCTCGCTCTAACTATCGTTTGGTCCACCACACCACATACTCGTCGCGTCGTCCATACATAATCGGCATCGATTGAGCGGGGACAGACGGGAAGAGAAGAAAAAACGCTACAGATATGAAACCGTGGGAACGCGCGCACTCTCTCGCCACTGCGCGATCGCCCTGCAGCCAAGTTTCTTGTAATGTTTCTCCGTAATCCAAAAGCAGAAACAAAAACAAAACAATAGCGAAACAACAACAAAAATCCACCACCACACAGCGGTTAGCATAGCAGCATGGCAAGGCAGACGAATGAATATTGTAGAAATGCGTGAGGGCGGGAGGAAGGGAGAGCGAATGAAAATAAATGTGCTCATACATTTTTCAATTTGTTCTGCATCTCTTTCGCTCGCATTTCAGGCACACGAATATCGGTGCGCGCATCATGTGCACTAAATGTGCACTGCAACAAGCGTGGATGGCGTTGCCTGTGTTCCATAACTATGAACATGTGGATGATCGTATCCTGTGTGGATGGATACGAAAAGGTTTTCAAATTTGCCGGGTGATTGGATTTTAGATATTTAGGTACCTACCTATCTACTGAACCCATGCACTCTGCACAGCTTTAACGTCTCAAAGGCCTTGCACCCAGCCCTTCTCGCTGGTTGATTGATTAGACTCAACAGCAAAAGTGGAACGCAAATATTAATAAGCCAATTAAATGGGGAATAATAATGAAAATGATACGTACCTACTCCTTTTGGGCTTCACATTTCTTTCAACGATTTTGAATGTTGAATCCTAAGTATCCGATACTGATCAGAACTGCTCGATCAAATTGTATCCATCAGTAGTTGGATTGCTTTTCACTTTAATTGATAGTTATCTATTTTTGGAGTTTTTAATTGACTCAAAGTTAGCCACAAGAGACGAAACCCGTGGTATGCCCAAAAAGAACTCTTGCTGATTAAGCATGTCTGCATTTTAGGAAATTGATTGCACGCGCATATAACTGTTACATTTGTCTTTGCTTATAGGATTAAACAAAAACCATGTTGATTAAAAAAAGAACGAATATTGAAAGGTAATTTTGGTTAGGATTTGCAAAAAAATGAGGACACTTAAGGCATACCTACTACCTACATCTGCATTCCATACACATACATACAGTCGAAATCGCCTATAGCGAACTCTCTTATAACGACTAGTCTATTATAGCTAGCACTTTCCTTTCATTTGATTGGTATCTTTCTGTATATGTATGAAAAGCTGTTTTAGAGTCGGTTATAACGTCGTCGAATACATAATCACGATGAGTCGGACATAACCACCGATTTTCGAAAAGAAATCAGTCGTTACAATCAGTTATATCGAAGGAATGTGAGAAAATTAAGGAAAATACAAATTTATCCACATTTTTGGTTATCAATAAAATCAATTGATATATTTTTATTTGTGCATGTGACATGAATTCTGAAAACCGTAAGAATTTGTCTGTATCGGACACGGCAGCCCTGATCCTTCGTTTGCAGTCAGGCGAAAAACTGGTTATAGCGCAGTAGTTTTTTTACATTCAACCGTATAAACTTTATAGAATTTCTGCTTATTTCATTTGCTTGTATGTATTTATAAGAAGAGAACTGCAATTACAGATTTTGTTTTGGATAAATTCTAAAAACACGTAAAAATTAAATTTGTTTCAATTTTTATGTAAATGTTTTTAAATTGTTAGTGGGTACCAACTTACTTTTGGCAGGCAGTCGGATTTAACGACTGCCGGTAATAACGACTACATTTGGTCGATCCCTTGAGCGTCGTTATAAGTGACGTCGACTGTAGTTCAAACCTAAATTTTGAATCAAATATCTTTTATAATAAAGTCAAGCAAGGCAGATTAAACGACAACATTTGGAAAATATTTTCTGACATCGGGTTTGGAATAGTATGGAGGTAAACATACTACCAGACTTGGATGAAGCAGCATA
Source organism: Portevinia maculata (assembly GCA_949715645.1). NCBI lineage: Eukaryota > Metazoa > Arthropoda > Insecta > Diptera > Syrphidae > Portevinia > Portevinia maculata. The sequence continues at coordinate 2,224,542 of OX454526.1, read as the reverse complement.
CCAGCTTAAAAAAGTGTTCCTACCATAGTAGTTGTGTCCCGAAAACCGGTTTGAGTAGCCATATGGTTCGCTAGTAGGAAACAAACCAAACATACAAAAAGGTGGGACGAATGCAGGTTCGCTCCAGAATATAACTCAAAACTGAGAAGATCGAAACGAGCTACATGCCGTGAAACTCTTGATCTTCTGTGAGGTGGATATAACTCCTAAGTTTCAGTCGAACCCCAGTTCTGGTCCCATTTTTCTGCTCGGCGGGAAGATAAGATAACGTACCGATACCGAGGGTGACTTCTACAGTCCAACCTACGTGTGGAGCGCTGAATGAAGTGACTGTTGCAGTCTGACCTCACGCAGTCCTCTTTCTTTGGCAGGAGTACAGGTTGGTTGAAAATAGTTTAGTGTATAATAGCTGATCTGATAAAACATTAAGTCCGGTAAAGTTAAATGGGCAATAGGCTCTTTCAAACCATTTAAAGACCCCGGCGTAGGCGTTTTAATTCCAGCTCTAATTCAGAGGGTAATAGACGTAATCCCCCTGCAGTTGTTCCTGTGCTTAGAGAAAGTTACAGATGGGGACATATACCATAGACCTGAGACAGGTTCAATGTGATTTTGATTCCCAAGCCTGGTAATAGGCCAAGGAAACTCCCTAAATCATATAGACCTATCAGTCTAACAACGTCTGTTCTTAAAACCATGGAAAGACAATCTAAACGTCCATTTTACACTTGCAGGCACAATCAGTTGTAAACGTATTGAATGTTCAACCAACCGATAGATCACAAAGTCATGCTGTAAAGCCGAATAATAACCTGTTTGTGACGAAAGTCGAAGAATGCCATCAAGGAGGAGTAGTCTCCCCCCTCTGGTGGTCACTAGTCCTCTACAGCCTGTTAGTCAGTCTTCAGGGACTAGGCTATAGCGGTAAGCAGATGACCTGAGGATAATTATAAGTGCGAAGCATACCACGACCCTAGCTGGGGTCATGCCGAATGCTTGAAGGACTCATACAGGGTAAATGGTGTTCCGGCACTGAACTCTAGAAGTCTGGTCTGACGAATCAACAATTGAATCTTTTCCTTTTTTTTGAATTGGGGGTTTATTTTTCTGTAAATGTTACAGTAGCCTAATAGAGTTTGAACACAGCGCAGTCATATTTTGTTAACCAGCAATGAAGTATGGCATTGCATGCTTTTAGGTGCTACTTACTATTCGAAAGAATAGAGAGATAGATTAGAAGGTTTTGGTGCAATTTTGTATTTTTTCTCCACGGCTGGTGTCTTCAATTAAAATCATCCACTTGGCCTAAGATTAGTAGACCAACATGCTTGCGTCTGCCCCCACCATTTTAAAGTCTTTTTAAACTTTATTTGCGCCATACTTTTTGTGTTTTTGCTTGCTTCTGTGGAAAATAGATATATGAGACTAATGGACACGAAAGAATATCAAAAAGAAAAACGAGTGATTGTAGTAATTGGGTTATTCACGTCTTAATACCGGCATCATTGAATCAATTATGGGTTTGGATAGGGACGTTTTAAAAAAAGTTTGTGGAAGAAAATAAAAAAAAAAGTAGAAATGCACAAAGAAAACACACACCTTCCCTTCCGCAAGAGGTATTTGCGGGAGAATACAATCACACAAAAACATATTAATGTAAGTTTTTTAAACCGTTAAAATTTGGGATAGCGAAGGGAAACTTGCTAAGTTTAAAATCAAAAATACAATATATCAAAAATATTAAATGACCCAATAAAAAGAAGAATAAAAACAATGATTGGGGCAAATGCTTGGGATGCTCGCAAATTGTCACAAATGATTTGCGTGAGTGTTCACAAGCAGCGTGGTCTTGCAAATCCGAAAATTTGCGGACTGTCCCGAAGAGGTGTTCCACACGATGTGAGAATCGGAAATTGTGACGTGAAAATGACGTCAGACTTGAAAATATTGTTGCGACGACTAAAAAAAGGTAACGTGAAAACTTACAGTCACCTGGAAATGATAACGAACAAGTTTTCAACGAAATTATTAATCAGCAGCGCCGTGTGCGGTGTCCCATTTCAACAAAGGAAGTTACACAATACGTTTAGTAAATTGTGTCAATAATCAGTTTTTTTAAGGAGTCCCATGTGTAACTGCGCTTAGAGGTTATACGTTGGGCTACTGATCGAGGGGTCTCAGGTTTGAATCAGGTCGGGATCGGGGTCCGGTAAAACCTCCTTTTTTTCTTCTGCCCCACCTCTTGCAGAAGTCTGGCAAGCATCCGAGAGTATCATTGTAATAGAATCTTCTCAAATTTGACGTTCGGTGTCGGCATAAAATGTTAGGTCACTTTCAGTTGTACCAAAAATATAACTTCTCACATACAAATTATGCCGCTTAAAAAATTCATGAAAACTGTCTCTTTAAAATTTTACTTTAAGGTTTAGCATAATGTCCAATTCACAATGTTGCTTTGCCGCGCGCATGCGTTGACGTTGAGTAGAAACAACGCTTGCATATGATGTAACACAAATTGTGGCCTCAGGCGTTTGATCGACTTAAGATCGTAAATATCGTACAATCCAACGCAACGCCCCAAAAGGGAAACACTTTTTCGTCTCGAATTCTCAGTAAATTCATAGAAATGATAGAAATCGTTCTTGCGATGTGTTCGGTTCAATTTCTTTACTGTTCCACATCTAACTTTTTGCTATAACTGAGGGCTTAGTCTGTCCAACTTTTGAGAATAATAATGGCAGTTTTCTGACCTTTTTTAAACTCATCTCGTGTATTTCTTCTTTTCTAGGATTTCGAGGCAAAAACTGCGAAGAAAATATCGATGACTGTCCCGGCAATCTTTGTCAAAATGGAGGAACTTGTATCGATAAAGTTAACACTTATCGATGCAAATGTCCGCCTAATTTTACCGGAGAATTTTGTGAAACGGATGTAGATGAATGTGCCTTACGGTAAGATTAATTAATTACAATTATATAAATAACACTTGCTGACATATCTTTTCCCATTTCGTTTTATTTTAGGCCGTCCGTCTGTCAAAACGGAGCAACTTGTACTAATACTATTGGCAGTTATTCATGTATTTGTGTAAACGGCTGGGAGGGTCCCGACTGTTCTCAGAATCGCGATGACTGTGCGGCAGCTGCGTGTTTCTACGGAGCAACTTGTATCGATGGCGTTGGCAGTTTTCACTGCCGTTGTCCACCCGGAAAGACGGGGCTACTGTGTCATCTGGACGATACGTGTACATCGAACCCATGCCACCCAGATGCCATTTGTGACACAAGCCCTATAAACGGTTCATTCGCATGTTCCTGCGCATCTGGCTTCAAGGGAATGGATTGTTCTGAGGATATTGATGAATGTAATCAGGGTTCACCGTGTGAGCACAATGGAATTTGTGTAAATACACCTGGCTCGTTCGCGTGCAATTGTTCGCAGGGCTTTACAGGACCACGATGCGAAACGAATATCAACGAATGCGAATCCCATCCGTGTCAGAATGAAGGAAGCTGCTTGGATGATCCAGGCACCTTCAGATGTGTCTGTATGCCTGGTTTTACCGGTACGCAATGTGAGATTGATATTGATGAGTGCCAATCTAATCCATGCCTAAATGAGGGAGCCTGTCGAGATATGATAAATGGTTTCAAATGCAAATGTGCACTTGGATTCGCGGGAGAACGCTGTCAGTTGAACATCGACGACTGTCACTCGCAACCGTGTCGAAATAAAGGTATTTGTCACGATTCCATAGCGAGTTACACATGCGAATGCCCACCAGGATACACAGGACTGTCCTGTGAAATAAACATCAACGACTGCCAGTCGAACCCATGCCATAGGGGTAAATGCATTGATGGCGATAACTCGTTTACTTGTCTGTGCGATCCAGGTTATACCGGCTATCTTTGTCAAACGCAAATAGACGAATGTGAGTCGAATCCTTGTCAGTTTGGTGGTCGTTGCGAAGATCTCATCGGAACTTACGTGTGTCACTGTTTGCCGGGAACTTCGGGATCAAACTGTGAGATCAATGTAAATGAATGCCATAGTAATCCGTGTAACAATGGAGCCACCTGCATCGATGGGATCAACAAGTACACTTGCAAGTGCGTACCAGGTTACACTGGTATTCATTGTGAGATCAACATTAATGAATGTTCATCGAATCCATGTGCGAATGGGGGCGTCTGTATGGATCTTGTAAATGGATTCAAGTGTGAATGCCCTCGTGGATATTTTGACGCTCGGTGTTTGAGTGATGTTGACGAATGTGCCTCGAATCCCTGTATTAATGGTGGTCGCTGTGAGGATGGAGTCAATCAGTTTATTTGCCATTGTCCGCCAGGATATGGAGGTAAACGCTGCGAGCTAGATATTGACGAATGTGGATCGAATCCTTGTCAACATGGTGGGATTTGCAGGGATGCATTAAACTCTTATACTTGCCAATGCATGCCGGGCTATACAGGACGAAATTGCGAAACGAATATTGACGATTGCATTAACAATCCATGTGCGAATGGTGGCACTTGCATTGATCTCGTAAAAGGATACAAGTGCGTTTGCAAGGTTCCATTCACAGGCCGTGATTGTGAATCCAAATTAGACCCCTGTTCTACGAATCGCTGTCGAAATGATGCCAAATGTACACCTAGCTCCAATTTCTTAGATTTCTCGTGCACTTGCAATCTTGGGTACACGGGTCGTTACTGCGATGAAGATATAAACGAATGCCAATTGTCTTCCCCATGTAGGAACGGAGCGACATGTTTGAATGTGCCTGGTTCATACAAATGCCTGTGCGCAAAGGGCTATGAAGGCCGGGATTGTACCGTCAACACGGATGACTGTGCCTCGTTCCCTTGTCAAAACGGCGGAACTTGCCTAGATGGAATCGGTGACTACACATGCTTGTGTGTAGATGGCTTTGAAGGGAAACATTGTGAAGTTGATATAAACGAATGCCTAAGTATGCCGTGCCAGAACGGTGCAACTTGCAACCAATATGTTAATTCCTACACATGCACGTGTAGGTTAGGATTTTCCGGAATAAATTGTCAAACAAATGACGAAGATTGTACTGAGAGCTCGTGTATGAATGGCGGCACATGCTTGGACGGCATCAACAGCTATAATTGCTCATGTCTTCCTGGATTTACAGGGTCTAACTGTCAGTATAAGATCAACAAATGCGATTCAATGCCTTGTCTGAATGGGGCCACATGCCATGAGAATGGCAACGAATACACCTGCCACTGTTCATATGGATACACTGGAAAGCAATGCACAGAATATGTTGACTGGTGTGGTCAGAGTCCTTGTGAAAATGGAGCCACGTGCATTCAACGGAAGAACCAGTATCAATGCATATGTGCTGCTGGTTGGACAGGGAAATTGTGTGATGTTCAGATGGTTTCGTGCAAGGATGCGGCAGTAAGAAAAGGCGTAAATGTTAAGCAATTATGCAATAATGGAAGCTGTGAAGATTTCGGCAATTCGCATCGTTGCTACTGCCAACAAGGATACGCTGGCTCATATTGCCAAAAAGAGATCAACGAGTGCGAGTCACAACCCTGCCAACACAACGGAACTTGTCATGATTTAATTGGAACTTATGAATGTGATTGTCGTAAGGGATTCCAGGGACAAAACTGTGAACTTAATGTCGACGACTGCAGCCCAAATCCCTGTCAAAATGGAGGAACTTGTCACGATCTGGTAGACGATTTCCGCTGTTCCTGTCCCCCTGGTACTTTGGGCATAATTTGTGAGATTAATCAGGACGACTGCCTGCCAGGAGCTTGTCACAACAACGGATCATGCATTGACCGAGTTGGTAGTTTTGAATGTGCTTGCCCGCCGGGCTTTGTTGGCTCCCGCTGTGAAGGTGATATCAACGAATGTCTATCAAATCCATGTTCGAATGCAGGTACCCTAGATTGCGTGCAATTGGTAAATAACTATCACTGCAACTGTAAGCCAGGATATATGGGCCGGCATTGCGAGAATAAAGTTGATTTTTGCGCAAATTCTCCATGTCAGAATGGTGGCATTTGTTCCACCCGTCAAACGGGACACCATTGCGTTTGTGCCGAAGGTTTCTATGGACAAAATTGTGAATTTTCTGGCCACGATTGCGATTCAAATCCATGCCAAGCAGGACGATGTGTGATAGATGACGACGCGGGTGGGTACCGATGTGAGTGCCCAAAAGGAACGATGGGCGTAAACTGCCAAATGGATGTTATGGATGAATGCAAGCCGAACCCATGCCAACAGGGAGCTGGTTGTGAGAATTTGCTTGGTGATTTTGCCTGCTTCTGCCCTTCGAAGTGGTCAGGAAAAATATGCGACACTTATGATCCCAACTATCCAGGATGGGCGGCAGACGATGATCGCGTTGGACTTAGAAAGTACACAAAAGATCTGGAGTACCAAAGAGAATTGTGCACAATACGCGGGTGTGAACAGAAAAAGGGAAATAATTTCTGTGATCCAGAGTGCAATACTTATGCCTGCAACTTTGATGGCAATGACTGTTCTCTTGGAATTAACCCTTGGGTTAACTGCACAGCAAATATCGAGTGCTGGCGCGTATTTATGGATGGCACTTGCAATGAAGAGTGCAACAACGCGCAATGTTTGTTCGATGGACGCGATTGTGATCGCAAATTACAGCCCTGTAATCCTGTGTACGATGCTTACTGCCAAAAGCATTACGCCAATGGAATGTGTGACTACGGGTGTAACAATGCAGAATGTAACTGGGATGGTCTTGACTGTGAAAACGAGACTGAGCAACCAAATTTAGCAGATGGAGCCATATCAGTCGTGGTGTTGCTGGACATGAAAACGTTTTCGGAAGGATTAGTAGAATTCTTGCGAGATATGGGTCATGTTCTCAGAACAACATTGCGTATCAAGAAAGATAGTATGGGCAACGACATGATTTATCCCTGGAAAGGGAATTCGGAAATCGCTGGCTTGCAGAACACCGCCTTTGGACGAAAACACCACATTATCCACACTGAGCGAAAGGGTCAGACTGGTGTGCAAGTTTATCTAGAAATCGACAATAGAAAATGCGAAGAGTGCTTTAATAAGGCGGCAGAAGCGGCTGAATTCTTAGCTGCCACAGCATCTAAGCACACACTTTCTCGCAAATTTCCGATTTTCAGTGTTAAAGGTGTCAATAATCCCGGTGAAGACATTATGGATAGTCCGACGAATGTGAAATATGTGACGCTTGGAATTATATTAGTTGTTTTGGCGTTTGCACTGTTTGGCGTCCTTGTTACAACCCAGAGGAAACGAGCACATGGAGTGACATGGTTTCCAGAAGGATTCCGAACACCAGCAACTGGACTGAGGAGACATACGCGTCGTAGAGGCCCCGATGGACAAGAGATGAGAAACCTGAATAAGAACCCTTCGCTGGTATGTATGAGCAACGATGTCAATATGAACCAGGGTAGTCATATGGGGCACATGGGTCACTCACAACAGTGGTCAGATGATGAGTCAGAAATGCCCCAACCGAAGAGAATACGATGTGAGCAAGGGGGCTACTCTAGCGATCATACTGTTGTCACTGACTACGAAGAAGCAGATTCTCGCGTTTGGTCTCAGCAGCATCTTGAAGTGGCTGACGTGAGACCGTCAATAATGACTCCACCGGCTCATCAGGATGGAAAACATGTGGATGTAGACGTTCGTGGTCCTTGCGGGATGACACCCTTAATGGTTGCGGCGGTGCGTGGTGGAGGCATTGATACTGGTGAGGACATCGACACTGGAGATGATACCACAGCGCAAGTAATCTCGGATCTTCTGGCGCAAGGTGCAGAGCTAAACGCCACGATGGACAAAACCGGAGAAACGTCTTTGCATTTAGCAGCGCGGTATGCCAGAGCAGATGCGGCAAAGCGTCTGTTGGATGCAGGAGCTGACGCTAATTGCCAAGACAACACAGGCCGCACCCCTTTACACGCTGCAGTTGCTGCAGACGCAATGGGCGTGTTCCAAATCCTGTTGCGAAATAGAGCCACAAATCTCAATGCCCGAATGCATGATGGAACAACACCTCTTATACTAGCTGCTCGTCTTGCAATTGAAGGTATGGTGGAGGATTTGATCACAGCTGATGCAGATATCAATGCCGCAGATAATTCAGGCAAAACAGCTCTGCACTGGGCCGCAGCAGTCAACAATACAGAAGCTGTAAACATTCTGCTTATGCATCACGCAAATCGTGATGCACAAGACGATAAGGATGAAACACCCCTCTTCCTAGCTGCTCGCGAAGGTTCATATGAAGCGTGTAAAGCTTTACTCGACAATTTCGCCAACCGAGAAATCACGGATCACATGGACAGATTGCCTCGAGATGTGGCTAGCGAACGGCTGCACCAAGACATCGTTCGACTGTTGGATGAGCATGTCCCGCGAAGTCCTCAAATGTTATCCGTCACACCGAATACAATGATTGGCTCTCCACCCAGCAGCACACAGCCGCAAATGATAACTCAGCCTACTGTGATCGCTTCAGGTAAACAGCCGAAAAGCAAAGCGAAGAAGCCAAAACTTACAGCTGGTTCATTGACACCAACATCGCCTGAAGCCGATCTGGGTGCCAGTCTGCGACGTAAACCAAGTGTGAAAAAAGGCGCCGCCAAGAAAGGTGGCATCAACATCGGAGTGGTCAACGCGCAGTTGATGAACGACCAACAGTTGTTGGATGCACAGCTAAGTTCTGTGGAATCACCACCTTTAACCAGTCCGTATGATACAGCTAGTCTGTATTCAAACGCTATGGCCGCCCACCATCAGGTGGACCTGTTGGGCGGCAACAAGCAGCCGCCCAGTTACGAAGATTGCATAAAAGTATGTCTGACGCTTACAATACATACATTTTCGTATTTGTCTACAATAATAGAATTTGTTTTTCAGAATGTGCAATCAATCCAATCGCTGCAAAACATGAACAACATGGAAAACTACGGCTACTCAATGGGGTCCCCATTTCAAGACATAATGAATGCTCAACGCGCGGCGAACGGGCACAGTGTACAGATGGGCGAGCAAGGACTTAGTCCGCCATACTCGAACCAATCGCCGCCACATTCAGTCCAAAGCAATATTGCGCTTTCTCCGCATGCTTATCTTGGTAAGAATACATCATAATAATGCCGAAGTTTTCGAAGTTAAACATATACATTTATATTTCAGGTTCACCATCACCAGCAAAATCACGACCAAGTCTGCCCACCTCACCAACACACATCCAGGCGATGCGCCACGCCACCCATCAAAAGCACGGCCCACCACAAAGTGGTGTAGGCCAGCCGCTAGTGGGCCCTAGTAGTAATTCATCATCGTCGGCGTCGAGTTTTCAACAGTCGCCTAGTAGTATGTCACAACAAAATTCTCCCGTAACTATGGGGCTCATTTCGCCTACAGGCAGTGATATGGGCATGATGGCACCGCAGCAGCAACAGCAGAACAGTGCAATAATGCCACAGTCTTTGCAATTGGGGGGCTTAGAATTCGGTTCAGCTGGCTTGGACTTGAATGGATTTTGTGGATCTCCGGGTATGTATCAGTCTAACTCCTTTTTCTGCTAGCCAAAGAACTAGCTAATAACTTTAAATTGCAGACTCGTTTTCTGGACAAATGAATCCACCATCGATACAGAGCACGAATTCAGGGTCGTCACCCTCGAACATGCTGTCGCCATCATCGCAGCACAATGCGGCATTTTATCAGTACCTAACGCCGCCAAGCCAACATTCTGGTGGTATTACGCCGCAGCACCTCGTTCAAACACTGGACAGCTATCCAACTCCTTCGCCGGAATCTCCTGGTCATTGGTCGAATGCATCACCCCGCTCCACGTCCGACTGGTCGGAGGGCGTACAATCGCCACATGGCCCGAACAACATGTACATGACGAGTGGTCACCAAGCAAACAAGGGTTCCGAGGCCATATACATTTGACGATCACAATCAAACTGAACGATTCCTCCCTCATACCTGCCTTTCTTTCGAAATTAATTTTAATGAATCTGGACTACTCAGTAGTTGCCAAAAATGACCCCTAAATGAGGCTTTTCACAAGTAAATTTACCTTTTAACCTACAAAAGAAACTGTGAAATACCACCTCGAGCGCTCTTGCATGTTACATACTAAATAAATACATACATATTATGTATATGTATAATTATTTATGTATTAAATATTTATTTATAAGTGAAGTCTAATTTTATATAATAATTTGTAAAAAAAACAACACAAACGAAGACAAGAGACCAATGCACAGCATGCAAGCATAGGACGTTTATAAGTTAAAACTAAATAACGAAATTCATTTGTAAAAAGTATCTCATTTAAGCTCTACGTTCAGTGGTTCTCTTTATATATATATATATATATAAAATAATAGCTGTAAGTAAAGTATTCTATTTTTAGTCGGAAATCATTTTCCCCTGTTACATTTTCCAGATAAATATAAATCTAGCTATAAACGGCGCAAAGGAAATTAAGAGGATCTTTATCCAAAACTATTAAAGCTAACTATAGTGTTTATTTGTTGATCGTTAATGATCAATAACATTAATGGGTGTTCGAGGACACGCTTCTGAGATTCATCTAATTTTTATCCAAAAGAAAGGCACACATGACATTTTTAAATATTACTATGTAATAATATTACATATGGAATCTCTGTAATTTAAATTAATTGTAATATTAGCGTTGAATTTTATTTTAAATATATATATATTTAGTATTTAAAAAGTGAACTCTATAGGCATAGAATTCGTTAGCAATCGTATTTAAAAACGTTTGTCTGTTTCCATTTAATTCCTCTTTTTTTTAATTACTTTTTAGAACAAGCTTTAATTTAAATAAATTAAACAAACATTTTATTTTATGTAACTGACCCCGTCGATTTTATTTAAATGAGAAAAACAAAAACGTAAGAGACATCCCAATTGTAATTTTAACTTAGAAAACTTGTTAGAAATTTTACTAATAGATGAAGACATTTATATATTATTGGTAGGCATTTATAGAAAAATAATTAAAAATCTCATTTTAAACTATATGCTGTAAAATAGTACTTGAAATAAAAATTTCTACGATATTTTTACAAAAACAAGGGAAAGTCTTTAAATTGTTACAATCTGTTCAAGAAGTGTCATAGCGAAAGAAAACGAAGCTATGCTGGATTCCTAATGTAGTTTTATTATGATCCTAGCTACACTGTGCAGGTTACAGTTTGTTGACATAAATTTTCTCGGAGCGAGACAATAAATGTAGATTGGGTTGGTGTGTGAGATTTCGAGGGTATGCTCACCATTATTCCTTTGGCGGCTTACATAAACAACGTTTGGCATTTTCTTCGTCGTGTTGTTTTGATTAAAAGGTGGCGTACTAGCTACACTGTGCAGGTTACAGTTTGTTGACACACATTTTCTCGGAGCGAGACAAAAAATGTAGATTGGTTTGGTGTGCGAGATTTCGAGGGTATGTTCACGCTTATTCCCTTTGGTGGTTTACATAATCGACGCTTGGTGTTTTGTGTGTCGTTTTGTTTTTCATTTGACATTCAGTGACATTTACGAAATGACATGGACCTGGTCTGTGCAGATCCGAACTTGTTCTATTCACTAGGAAATATAAAATTCCAAACATTGACCCTCCCTCAATCAGGGGCACTGCTTCTCTGATGGAGCTAAATACTTGGGTCTCATTCTGGATAAAAAGCTTAGCTGGAAACCTAACATACAAGAAAGAGTTCGGAAAGCTACGGTAGCACTCTTCTCTTGCAAAAAAGCCATCGGTAATATATGGGGCATTTAACCCCGCATTACGAACTGGCTATACATCTCGGTAATAAGACCGATACTTATGTACGTGGTGGTTGTTTGGTGGACTGCCTTAGACAAAGCGATAAATCGCGATAAGCTAAGCAAAGTCCAACGATCAGCGTGTCTCTGTATGAGTGGTGCACTGCGCACTACTCCCTCTGCTGTAATGGACATTATATTTAACCTGACACCCCTAGACATCTTTAGTAAGCAAGCGGCTGCTAGTGCAACGTTCCAGTGGTCCGAGAATGAAGTCGGCCACTCATCTATTCTTAAAAAAAAATAGAATCCTCGCTAGCAACATAGACTACACCACCCCTCAGCTCCGTTCCATTCTGGGAGGAAGACCACCCTGTCGAAGATGAATCGATCCACTTTTACACCGATGGATCCAAACCGACGAGGGGGTTGGTGGAGGTGTGTTCTCTGACAGGTTGAACCTCAGCCTCCCTTTTTGTATCCCAAATCACTGCAGCGTGTTCCGGGCGGAAATCATGACGATTAAAGGAGTCCTATCGTGGCTGAAGAGAGAGTCCTATCGTGGCTTAAGAGGAACGTGATATCCGCTATGGGCATCCGAATCTTCTCAGATAGCCAAGCTGCGCTTAAATCTCTGGATTCTGTCTCTACGAACTCCATCGTAATCGTAGACTGCCGATCATTTCTCGCGGAGATGGCGGAACAGTTCAACATTAACCTATGCTGGGTGCCGGGACACAGAGATATTCCAGGGAATTGTAGGACTAATGAACTCGCCTGAAAATGAGCCATACTGCCCCTCCTACCTAATAAAGATCCCTTAGGCATTCCAATTGCTACATGCAAACTCATGATTATGAGGGAGGCTAATGAGAACTAACCTCAGGTGGAAAGTGGCAACACTTGTCTAGCGACAAAACAGATTTGGCCAAAGCTGGATCTGAAACGTTTTTGATCTCTCTGAACAGACTGCACATTGGTGCCACAATTGGTGTAATCACCGGACACTGTCTCATAGGCAAGCATGCAACAAGGCTTGGCGTCTATGCAAATGACTTGTGCAGAAGCTGCTTGGACGAGGAGGAGGAGACTATTCCCCACCTTCTCTGCACATGGCCTGCTCTCTCTCAAAGACGAAAACTCCATTTGGAATATTTCTTTTACAATGACCTCAACGATCTCATATTATATCGACATCAAAAGTATTTCAAGCTCATCAAAAGCTCCAACTGGTTCAACGAGTAGGAAGGAGATAGATCCGTGTGGTATCACAATGGACACTTTTATTGGTCTAAGTGTGCCGGCTTCTGCCGACTGCCACTATAACATAAACTATCCTAGCCTGTTGTAGATGAGGCGCTCGAGGATCTCGTAGCCAATGCTAAATAGAGCCATTGGTCTATAGTTTTCCGTCTTGTCATCTGGTTTCCCTGGTTTAAGGTCGCAACAGCTTTCCCAAGTTTGTCCTGAAAGTAGAAGAAACTGATAATGTTGCTTTAAGATCCTTCAGCGATTTCTTTATGGCTTTAGTGTGACAGGTGTCGGACTTAGCTTTCAACTATTGGGTTTGCAACAATTTCTGGGTTAATTTTGGGTTGTTGAGACGATATGGTGTTAGCCTCTCCCAGTTTCCAAAGTAAGCTCCATGCTTTTCTGCGGGAGTGGGTGAAGTTAAAGCGTTCAGTGGTTCTCTTCCAATGATTAGGCTGCACCTAGCGATTGAAGTAGTTCTTCTGCAACTTCGTGATCACCGTCGCTCGTGAATTCATGGTAGAATGGATCGATTTCTGCAGTTAATCCGGGGATATAAGTCTTGCGAAAGCCGCGTGGAATAGTTTCTTTGTTGTACTTTTTACGACCTTGCCACGTCGAATCAATTGGTTCTCGTTCGATCACCGCAATTAAACGACGTAAGGCGTGGTTAGTACTTAGATGTGGAGCACTTGGGAATACCGCGTGTTATTAGCACCTCTTGCGAACGTCTGACAAACATCGAAGAGTATCAAATTGTCATGAGAAAGGTTCTCAAATTTGCCGTTCGGATTCGGCGTAAAACTGTACGTCCCCTCCACTTCGCATGAAAGTGGTTGGAGAAGCTTGGTTCTAGGCCCTGAATGGGCCGTTAAGGCCTAATATGTATGTATGTATGTATGTACTTTTTACGATACCGATGAATCTCTCACAGTTATTATGCGTCGGGGGGATCCACCGAATTTTGGAGTATTTTTTTTATTAAAATTCCACCTTGGTCATGGGGTGGACAATTTACAACTCTCACGTTTTCCATTTTTAAAGGCACACATACAGTTTTCATTATCAAATGCTTCATCTCAGACGTTTAAGTTGCTCGGATGTTTCATATTCAATCGTCTCTCGTCTTTGGTAGAAGACGCAAATCACAAAAAGGAATTGAAGTCAAGCTGAGTATCTTCCTCTCGTACGAAACATACCTTTCTTTTGATATGAACCAGATGTATGAGCATCATTTCACTCAGGTATGAACCGGCCACTCCACTTTTTACATATTGCAATAGCTGAGCCCTTACACTATTTCGTTTACTCTATTTATCTATGCTAACCACGTAAAATTGTATATAATTATTTACTTCACGGGCTCCCGACCATGTCTGAGACACTACAGCCTTCCATTTTCCGCGATATCGGGCACGATACTACTATTTGTCCAAACCAAGCTCTCTAGCATCCGCGATGGCGAAACGTAGGTTCGGTCTTCCTTGTCACCTCGAACCTGGAGGCTGGGAGTCGAAGATCTTCGCTGGAGCCTTTTTTGTCCATTCGCACGATGTGGCCGAGCCAACGTAGTCGACGTATTTTAGCTTTTTGGACTACATCCACATCTTGGTACAGCTCCTAGAGTTCGCGGTTAAATCTTCTCTTCCATTCGTCTTCCTCGCATATACCACGGAGTATTTTTCTTTCGAAAGGAACCCACAATCGTCTGCTTGTCCCAGTAGTTGGACGGATCTGTTGAAGATAGTGCCTTTCGTGTTGACACCAGCCCTGCGCACTATGTGCTCCAAAACAAGATTGAAGCAGTTACATGACAGCGCATCTCCTTGCCGGAATCCAGTACTGGTTTTGAATAATTCGGAAGAGTTGTTTGCATCCTGCACGTCACGCGACACAACTGGACCAGTTTTGCCGGGAGACGAATTCGGCCATCGCCACGTAGAGCTCCTGGCGATGAATGCAATCGTATGCGGCTTGAAAGTCGATGGAAAGATGGTGGATCTCGACAAACTCATTGATCTTTTCCAGGAATTGCCTTAGGAGATTTGGTTTATTGTTACACTGGTACGTGCCGATTAGTGTGTTGCAGAACGGCTTCAGACGTTCATAGAGTACGTGGGGTATATGCCTCGATAGTTTTTGCAAGACATAGGAGCGCCTTTCTTGTAGATGGGGCATATAGACCCGATAGTCCAGTGATCGATCATGCTTTCTTCCAACCATACTTGGTTGATGAATTGGTGCATGCGCCTTACCACAACATCACCTCCGTATTTGTAAAGTTAAGCTGGTAAACCACCAGAGCCGGCGGTCTTGTTGTTCTTTAGCTTTTTTAACAGCTATGATAACCTCTGGGTGCTGGATCCGTTTCTTCGTTGACTGGACGTAGGTTGTCTTTTTCTTTTAATCGCTTATCAGTCAATTAATATTCAGAAGAATCGAAATTATACGAGAACGAAGGATTTGATATAATACTTTCGCTAGCATCGACAATTTCAGAGTTAAAGCACATAGAGTTGTTCTGTCGCATCGAGTGACTTTCTTAGTAATGTCCCGAACAGATTTCTTCCAAGTTAACACGGTTGTTGCAGCCTGCTGCGATCTTGTAGGCGAATACCTCAGCCCAAGTAATCGCTTTGTTTGCGAAACAGTACAACTACGTGGAACTCTGTCAAAAATCATGTGCCTTGCATTCAATTATTTTGACGACGCCTTAAAGGAACAATACAAAACATTACGATCTGGTTTTACGAATGTCATTCAAAGTTAAAACAAAGCGCAGCTTTATGATAGGTTTCACTGATTTTCTGTGGTTAAACTTAATGCGACAACGCTACGCTTCAAATCGTGAATGTGTACCACACAATTTACAAAACAAATGGTACTTGTTGTGAGGTCCCTGCGACCTGCTCAAAAGGATACCACAATTTCTATCGTTTTTGTGCACCTCACAAGTTCACCTCGCCTTGTGAGCACTGATTACCTATATGCGGTAGTCAGCTTCCACATTGGTGCCAAATTCTCTCTGATGACTGAAAAAGAGATTGTCCAGCTATGTGGGGAGCAATTGATAGATACTTTCCAGCGATTATCTTAGTACACAATCGGAAGAGATTCAAACAACTCAAAATACTGTGACACACAACAGTATTTTGAGTTGTTTGAATATTACAAGGAAACCTGACAAGAGTTGCTCTGTAGCGGGCGGTACACGTCGTTTAAACAAAAGTTTACTGTCGAAAATGGGCAATCATTTTGCCCAAATATATGTTCTCTGTTTAATCTTCCAACTATGGAGTTAACTGAGTTGCCTCCAATGAAAGAGCAATCATCCTGGGTTGAATGAATTAAACAGATATTCAAGTTTTTTGGTTCGCCACTCGGAACTGGCAAGATTTGGCGCCATTGCCTTCCGATTTTTATTACATCCAGACAACACTTCTCCATGGGCCTATTTACGTATTCGGTTTTAATAGCAATAAAATGGAAAGCTACAATTTCACTACCGATCGACGTTCTTCATCATTTAAAAACGATGAATCCCATTTTGGAACGGCTGCAGTTGGAACACATGTGTACTGTGAAGGTTGACTACGACCTACCATTGCGTGCTGATTCAAATGGTAGACTGATAGTTTGCCGGAAAAATGCCCTGAACTTGGTCGACGAGAATGACCCTAACACCGACTAGTGGAGTACCTTTCCTTCATGGTCATGGTCAAGTAGTTCCCCTGGTCATATATTTAAAATGTAAGATAATTTATTTAACTTATGTTACCAAATAAAGAACAGTGAATTTTAAATAAATGAACTGAAGTTTAACCAACCAGTGTTTATTAAATGCATACATAATACAAATTCAACCACCTCTTCGATAAAAGTTCAAATAATTAAACGAAAAATATACAATAAACAAAGATATCGCAATGACCTGCCAATTAAATTGTTCAAGGTAAAAGCAAATGATTGTATTCTTTGTTCATTCTGCTGGTTTGGGTCATTTTGACCTTCGTCGCATGCAGTTTAAATTAACAATTTATTTCAAAATGCTGAATGTTAGTTTTCTTTTTTAGATTCCTCGCCTGTTGAAACAGTATTAGTTGCTTTAATGTCAGGGGTGTTTGGGACTGCGGCTACCTCTTTGTTTTCGACACCAGGAAAGGGACAAACACCTCCCTTGCACTGGAATGGAAACTCTGGGGCTGCTTTAATAACATTTCCCTGAGCGTCCTTCTTCTCCCATGGATTCCAATATTTTAGCATAATGGGTTGAATGAATTTATGCCAGATATACAGCAAGACAGGAATAATAAAACAAGGAACGCAAACCATTTTAATGCAGGTTTCCTTTTTCCTTTCCTTACAAAATGGATTGATTTGGTAAACAATTGGAACTCTGGCCTCTGTCTGGGCTAACAGGACAATTTTTTTGGATATGTCATTTTATAAACCATGTCAGATGATTTGAAGGGGTTTTCTTACCTTTGATGTTTTTGTGTAGATGCAAATAACTTTTTTTATTTCCCGAGGTGATGCCAAGTTTAAACGTTTAAGTTCGGAAACTTGCTCCGCTGTTGGATGTTTGAGTCGAGATTTTTTTACTGTCGATTTTAAATGGAGTTTTTTCAGATTTTGCTCTCAGATCCCAGATTTTTCGAGCCCAATGGCAAACGAAGCGAGATTGATTTTATTTTGTAATAGTATAAGTGTGACAATCGACAGCCCGTTTTGTGGTGAGTGTATGGGGGATGTGTATATAATTCCCTTCTTGTGCCAGTTAAAGCGATGGCAACGATAAAAACAGAGGCAAATATGCCGCAATGAAAAGGAAAGGCAAATGTGCCGAAATAATAAAGTTCTATTGATTTCTCTTCACTTTATTTAATTGATCCATTTCGATTTATTACATGCTATTTATACTAAAATTATTCACTACGACTGTTACACACTGAACTTAAATGTCTCATAGCTTCTACCTACAACTAGGTTACAATATTATGACTATAGCTGGCTCAGCTATATTCATTCATTAATAAGCTGGTCAGGTCATTGTGTTATTAACGGATCGAATGACCAGCGCAGTGTAGCAGCGTTTATTGTCATTCCATGTCAATGGATCGAATGACCAGCGTAGTGTAGTAGTGTTTGTTGTTATTAAATTAGTTCCTTATTGCGTCACACTACAGTTTGTTGTAAACAAATAAAATATATGGGGTGCTCCGAATAAACGTCCAAGTCCACCAACGTTATTTCCCGAGATATTTAAAGGTTTGTGAAATGACGTATAGCAAATTCGGAGTAAATAAAAGTTGCAAATTATTTATTCACTATGAAAAAACAAAAATATTAAATTACATAAAAATAAATTAATTTTTTTTTTTTGGATATTTTTCAATAAAACATAAATAAAAACACCAAAATTTTTAAATGAACTTATTTTTTGAGCATTATTTACATTGATAAATATTAATCATAAGTTATCTCATTATTGGATTGCCAATCTTCTTCTTGGTTAATCGTTTTAAAGGAACGGGTAAAATGTTTAGTTTGTAAGCTTTTACAGAACTGGTGGTATACCGGTGGAATGAAGGCTAAAAGGTCTATCATATCCTTCCTTTTAGTATCTCTTATTTAGCCTTCTTGATGGATAAAGTTGGTAGTGTTTAATACTCAAAATATTTTTCAAAGGCTTTCCGCATCTCTTTTTTTCGAAAGATCAAGTGTATTAAATTGCACATCACAATTTAGTGTTTCCTTAAATTGAAGTGGTTATTCTCGTCTGAAGTGGAGCCAGCTGAAACTGTAACGACAGAGAGTGTTTTTCCTGTTTGAAAGGGCTCTTTTTTAATCGACCGAGCTTAAGAATTTCTCACGCTGCATTTAAGTAACAACGAAACGAATCTTTCTTTTTGACATTTTTAATTATATCACACCAAATTCACAAAGAGTAAAACAACTATGTGCATAGTTGAGCATTGTGTATGATTTCAAATGGCTTACACCAGATTTCTGAACTCGGACGACACAATTAAACGAAATGAAGTGACAGAAAACGACACACACTCTCCTGCTCGATCCTTCAATTTGCATTTACATGCTTATTTTCAATCCAATCACAAAAAAATTGATTTGTGATCGAATTGACTCATTCCTATTTGGATTCGAATCGCGTTTACATAAAATTCGGTTTCAATTGAATCCGCATTCAATCTATCATGTAAACGGACGAAAATACCCCTTCAATTTCAAACTGACGTTTCGGATTGGTGATTGGTGAGCTGAACTGAATTTGTATGTCTACATTTTGACAGTTATTCAGTTTAGTTTAGTTGGCATTGGCAGTAGAATTTGGTGTGTGTTGTCTCTGTTCTTATATCTTATATCAGAAAATTCAGGTTGTAAATTCCAACCTGTTTATAAAGTGTTAGTGTTAGATGTGTTTAAATAAATAGTTCTTATTAATAACATCATCAAATTCAAACCCAAATCATCACGAATTAATTCATCACCAGGTCCCTTGCAGCTATGTGGAGTCCAACGCATATTCAAGTGACTGGTAAGCAGTGTTTTTTTTACATGAAGGAAGTTTACAATTGGAATTACACATTACGGTACATAATAACCAATGCAACGAGCATTTTAGTATGCTTAGCTCATCTTTAACAAAGGAATTTGTCAGCCGTCATTCTGTTGAAAATTTTGTGAAAACTACGCAGAATTTTTTATTTTTTATTTTTAAGAATTTATTTGCATCGACATTTATTTACTTATGTCACTGTCAACTAAAAGGTGACTGTTCATTGTACCAAAGTATGCGACTTTGCAGGTTAAAAAAACGAGTTTAATGTTTGGATTTAAATCTTTGTGCTGACCTACAAAAAAAAGTTGTCTTTTTCTTTATAGTCAAAGTAAATAAACGTTGTGAGAAATGAATGACATTCACAATAATTGCTATTGCAGTTAATGATGATGGGAACCGCTAAAGTAAAGGTAACAGGCACTCATCAGCTCAACATTGTTTCACATATCTTTTTATTCTACCCTCTGCTTTCTATTTAAATCGCCGCAATAGAGAAATCAAAATCATGTCTCTCGCATTTATTAGTCATACAGAAATTCCACACTATCGTCGTTTCACCACCTTGCAAAAACGTATGCCACTTTTAGTCATTGCGGATGTGTGTATGAAGTATGACTCCCTATCGTTAGTGGTGGCCGTGTTTATTTTGGAATCTACAAATATTGTTCCCAGTTCTCACGATAAGAGCAAGTCAGTGTTCAAATATTTTTAGAGATCATCATTTTGTATAATAAATGGCACTAGTACATGCAATAATTTTATTGAAGAGTAAACAATCTTCTTACCTATCTAGTTGGATGAACTGGGACGATAGCTAGCAGTTGAATCTTTTGTTTGCTAATGGAAACATACTATGAGTAAGGCTGTAGTTGAAACGATTTTCCATCCTGACGTTATCTGCACAGCACATTTTAACTTAAGGTGTCTGAGCCAGGGCATGTACAAAGTTTATTGCAGCTACTTTAAAGTATTAATTATTCCATTCAACGAGTGTCAGTCGTTGGGCATCAGCAACTCATGAAAACTATACCCTAGAACGGAACATGCAAACTGAATTTTGAAATTTTGTTTATCTTTTAAATTGTTTGAGAAATAAAATTGTGAAAAAGAATGCCTTTGGTATTTAAATGTCGATCTGGCAATAGGCCAACATTAAAAAAATCACGCTCGTAAATATTATACGAAGATTGGCCACATTTTGTAGATACTCAACTTAGGCAATTATCAGACAACTGAGTGTGGGATGAATTTAAGTGCATATGTAGTTGTTTATTTGAGTTCATACACTTAGTTCAAGTGCCTATTGAATTAAATTCAAGAACATTGCCTCCCTCAATGCGCATCGTCCCCAGTTACATCGTTTGTCATTTAATACAAGGCCAGGCGCCACTGTCGACAAAATCATTAGATTTTGTTGGCTATGAAGTTGCATTTGATGCGTTGGGCCCGGATATTGTTTGTGTCGTATGCTTATTTGATTAACGGACTGTCAAGCTGTCAATCCCAGGCAAGTTGCTAACTATGCTTATTCCTTGGTTTTCACAAAAGTTGGAAATTTGTCTGGTCCAGAGTTTTAGTGCATTTGCTCGATTGGCATTGGTTTTTTGTATAGTTTTTGAAACGTAGGTACAGTTGTTGCAATCGCAAATGTACTGCCAGCTCTGAGGCTGTGGCTCCGCTGCAAGCGTTTGTAAGCAAATTTTACTCGCGCGAATTCGCAATGTTCGCTAAACTCATTCAAAACTGCATTTTCTACGTTGTGGTTCCGGTGCTTAAAATTTACTCGCGTGAACTAAGGGAATCTAAGAGAGTCAAATTTCCGATGGTTTCATTTCTATTTAACTCGTGCGAGTATAGCGAATCTAAGATATTTTTTTTTCAGTTTTTAAAGATTGGTAGAAGAGTTCACATGGTAGATAGAGTTTGCAATGTATGTATATATGAGAGCAGGGCGGGTGGGTGATCTATCTTTTGGTAGAAGAGTGTGCAATGCGCCATGGCAACATCGGCGTAACAAGTTCTTCACAAAGCGACAACGACATGATAAAATCTTCCCAAATCCCAGCACTTCAGAACGCGACTACTTAGCAGTACTTCCTGCAAATAAATGTTTCTTTCCCACAACATACGAGTATCTACATAAATAAATTAAAACTTCGAATGATTTAAATCTGCTTGCACCAGAACCGCAGACTGAAGGTGGATTTTTCGTCATCGATAAGAAGGAGCCCTTTATATTGTTGATGAACTATGGATTTCCTGGTTGTTTCTCCTTCTCTGAGCGGCTACTTTGTAGTTGTGACCTTGTTGTGGAAGCCGACAAACTTAGTTCAATAAAAAGGTCAATAGAGATACCACACGGATCTATCTTCTTCCTACTCGTTGAACAAGTTGGAGCTTTTGATAAAGCTTGAAAGACTTAATGCCGATATAATATGAGATCGTTTTGATCATTGAAAAAGAAAGATCCCAAATGGAGTTTTCGTCTTTGAGAGAGAGCAATGCATGTGCAGAGAAGGTGGATAATAGTCTCCTCCTCCTTCTCGTCCAAGCAGCTTCTGCAGAAGTCATTTGTATAGACACCAAGCCTTGTTGCATGCTTGTCTGTGAGACAGTGTCCGGTGATTACACCAAAATTCTTAATTTTTTTTTGAGGGAGGAGTGGCCGATTTCACCACTGGAACGTTGTTTTAAGGCGGACAGCCGCACTAGCAGCTGCTTGTTTACTAAAGATGTCAAGGGGTGTCAGGTGAAACAGAATGTCCATTGCAGCAGAGGGAGTAGTGCGTAGTGCACCACTTATACAGAGACACGCTGATCGTTAGACTTTGCTTAGCCCCGTACAAAAACTACTTTAACTTTTTTTTTTTTTAGCTCTATGCAGATTATCAGAATTATCTCAAGCAGAGGCGAGATGATATCCGAGGTGTTTTGAAGCTCTGCTGGTATTATGCCATCTGGACCTGCGGATTTATATGGTTTGAAGCTTTGTAGCGAACACAGCAGTTTGTCCCTAGTAATCAGACCTGATTAGTTAGTTGTTCGTGCAATTGATCTGTTTCGGTTTGCATTGCTAATAACGTTTGAGCTACCTGGCAAATGTATCAGATTTTTTTGCTAGAAGTGGTCCAGGAGCCGTCTGTCGTCTTCAAACAGCTAGGCATAACTGGGTTGGTTAAGAGGATTTTTCTTAGCCTCATCATAACCTCATCCAGCTGGAATCAAGAAACGTTAATAATAAATAACAGTTTACAAAAAGACACTCGCAGTTCCCTCTAAGTCGAATTTTTAAAATGCGTTCTAACAATTTGGTGCCATTTCCACCAAATGGAAAAAAGCCATTTTTCATTTTGAAATGCCTCATTAGTTACGTGCAACAGTTTTTGTTTTTTCTGCCATTTTGCATAGGGGACTTTCATTCCGCCGTTTATTCTTTAGTTAAAGCCTAATTTATTATAACACCGAAAGCCCTGTTAGCTACCGCCTTTTTTCTGTTGATAACATAATTTATTTATATACTATTAATAAACTTACTAGCTGCAACCACCAAGCTTTGCCCGTGTCCAAGAATTGTGTTGGCTAATATGTTCGAGTACGCTACATAATTATTTTTTATAGCGTGTACTTGGCGAGACTTGCTTCGCCTAACAAAAAGAAGAAATACATGTTTTTTAAGTAACAAACAAATTTGCAAGGCACACTTGGTGGACTGATTTTGACCAAACTTCACAGAAAAACTGTAATACCAAAGAGTGCCTTATAAGAGCTCAATCGGGTTGGTAGTAAAAAGGACTGCACCTTTTTTTCCGCATGGCTTAGCCTGCTCACGCAACTTTAAGGGTAGATGCTAGTTATCTGGCTGGCGGCTTTGTGAGCTTACTTTGTCGAATCAGACAGCAACTCGAAAGAAAGAAACTTCGATAGAATCACCTTGCATTCTTTCACACCAATTTATTGTTTTAATCAAAATCAACGATTCGTGGTGGAAAAACAACATCCCGATTTTCGGTTCCCGAAACAAGATGCAACCGCAGAGAAAGCACTAATAGACACAAAAATGTTTGAGCTGTTGATAATTTTTACTCACAACGGCATCTTAATCATTCCTATATAATTCTAATCATTCTCCATACAAAATTCCCCTACACCATATCGAGTTTGCCCAAATTTTTCAATTTCCGGGTCAACTTTTCCATTTTGTTTCCGTAAAAACCCCTTTTCAAAAAAAATGAGACAAATCGGTCCAGACGTTCTCAAGTGATGTGGCTACATGCAAAAGTTCTACTAAAATGTCAACAAAGAAATCGACCAACAAATACAAAAATGGAAATACAGCGCCACCTATCAGAATTCAACACAATTATACGGCCCTATCGAGGTATCTGTCGGAACGGAAAATTCTCCGCAACGCATACTCCTTCGGAGACTCAAATTGCATTCGAGATATCTGACTTCGGAAGAAAATTTATATATAATTGTGATGGCGCACCGCGTCGGATTGATTTAATATGCGACAGACTTAAGGTTCTAAAAGAGATGTGTAAAGTACATTTAAAGATCGATAAGTCAATATGTCTTTCGATACTTATATATAATGAAGACTTAACGGGCTTTAAATTATCATATATCAATAAAGGGAGTTTAGTTTCATAGTTGTCAATAAATTGTACGCTATCGTTAACTAGAACGCAAATCAATTTCTATTTAAAATATATCGATTCAGTCAAATATCGATATATTTTCGAAAATACCATCTCTATAATTCAAACATATGTTGTTACCGAGTTGTCAAATGATGAAAACAATTGTATTCATTTCTCTACTGAGGAAGAGACTACAGGCATGGATGATTCTGAAGAAATAGAGAGCATTTCAGAGGTCTTCACATCATACTATCATAGTGAGGCCATTGCAACGAGAAATGAAATATTGATGCAATTTGAATAACTTAATATATACACTTTATTTTAATAAATTAATAATAAAAAGAGTTAACAAAAACTTGCCTTCGTGGCATTTATAAAAGTTTTAGGTTCATTTTACTTAACTTATATACACTTGTCGTTGGTGCTGCAATTAGGTCGTCTTCATCACTGTTTTCAAATGATTCATAACCAAGTTCCAAATTTGCCGATGAACTGTTTTCCTTTCTATGATCATTTTCATTGAGATTAGATTCTGCAAAACTATTTTTCTTGGCATCGGGTCCATAATGTCCTTGCTCCAACTCCGTTTATGCTGTCCTTCATATTCATGATTGCTATCACCGCTTCTTCAATGGAAGTAAAACTTTTTACTTTAAAAGGTCCACCACCTCACCTGTAACCGATGCTTCTTTTTTGTTGACTGTCAATTTTTTTTTTATATAGGTTTTGCAGTCGCTCCAAACCTTGATTTAAAAATTCAGTTCTTTGTTATATCGCTTTAAGATTTCAATTTTATATACCTTTTTCCAACCAATTACATCTCTAACTGGTGGACCCAACAAATTTAAGTCAGTTGCGATGCTTTTCCAAAAAGTAGCAACTTCCTCAGCCGGTCTTTTTGTTAAATTGCGGGTTATATCCACTTTGGTAGATAGCATTTCTACCAATCGCTCTTGTTGAGCCCTCGTTGTTGTTTCCTTTCTGAAATAAGACATCACTGAAATAAATCCTAACAAACATTTATTTTTGGTTTCATTACTTACAATTTTGATGGAGTTTCCATTGTTTATTAAAATATTCCGCAACAATTGGTTGTCGGAGAGCTTCGGAGAATAGTTGCCGTGTATCTGTCAAAAGTAATTGACATAAACGCGGTACAACGCAATGCGACAAGGTGCGCTACATGTCATCGGAGAATTTTTCCGAAACTTGTATCGGAACGGATACCTCGAATGCATTCCGCTCCGAACGGATACCTCGATAGAGGTGATAAACATCTCAATAATCATAGCCAACGTACATCCATTCTTATGTGAACAAATATCAGTGAATGTAGTTTTTCTTAAATATCTCAACTATGCCACCACTGAGCGGGTCCAAATTTTATGATAAACTTTTTTTTATTTAGGAAATTCATTTTGTGAATTTGAGTCAAATCGTACCATAAATGCAAAAAAAATGAATATCACGGCGCCACATATCGGGATTAACCACTAAAGAATTCTTTCTACAGACTAAGCTAACATGTTGTCCAAGTTAAGTGTCAATCGGTCCAGCGGTTCTCGAGTTTTAACACGCTTGTACCCGGAACGAACATTTTTATATAAAGCGTCTTTCATTAGCGACTTGACAACTTGAAACTTTCAGGGTGAACTCATCCTTTAACCGATTACCGAACTGTCAATGTCAAAATATTCAGTAAAATGTTCATCATGGTGAAGTACACGAAGGAACAACGTTTACAAATATTTAAAATTTACTACCGAAATTCCGAGTCGGTGGGCGCAACTTTAACAGCGTTAACGCCAATTTTCGGCCGTAATTCTCGCCCCAGTAGACAAGAAATTCATAGTCAGAATATTTGCTGCTTGATGTTGCCGTGCCAGTGAGACTACGTTTTGCCCGAAGTGTGGAGAATATTGCTGCCGTAGAGGCGTCCGTCGCAAACCAGCCAAATCAGTAAATTTGGACTCTCCCAGACCAAATTATGGCGAATTTTGCGTAAGGATCTTGGCTTGGCCTACACCCTAACCAGATTAAACTCCAAGCTGACTCAAGACCTAAAGCCCCTTGATCATATGACGCTTCATATTGATCATATGACGCTTCATATTGATCATATGACGCTTCATATGATCAAGTGCCTAGAAGAAAATGAAGAATTTCATCACAAAATCAACTTCAGCGATGAAGCGCATTTTTGGTTAAATGGCTTCGTCAATAAGCAAAATATGCGTTACTGGGCAGCTGAGAACCCTAATGTGCTTCATGAAACACCACTTCATCCCCAAAAAATCACTGTTTGTTGCGGTTTTCATGCCGGTGGCGTCATTGGGCCGTATTTTTTGTCGATGAAAATGACTGTCACGTTACGGTAAATGGTATTCGCTACAGAGACATGTTGGAACGTTATTTCTTTGAGCAATTGCATGAATTGAACATCAGTGATATGTGGTTCCAACAAGACGGTGCCACAAGCTACACAGTGGGTGCAACAATCGAGTTATTGAAATCTCAGTTCGGTGAACGTGCTATCTCGAGAAACCGTTCCGTCTATTGGCCGCCGAGATCGTGTGATTTAACGCCTTTGGACGTTTTTTTATGGGGCCACGTTAAATCATTGGTCTATGCCAACAAGCCGGCAACGTTAGAGGAGCCAATATTGAAGGAGAAATAGCGGCCGTATCGGTCGAAATGTGCGGCCGAGTCATCGAAAATTGGGTTCAACGTATCGACCGCTGCATAGTAGTAGTTTGTATTTTATTTAATTAAGGACTTGGCCAATGAAAGAGCCTTTATATTAAGATAATAATTATAATAACATCACCAGAAATATTGGGTATAATGGTCACATATTTGTGATCACACAACTGACAACAGTCTTTTTTTTGTAGCCTTTTTTAAGGGTATGTATATTAATTTTGAAATCATAGTTTGTAACGTACCTTAGTATTGCTCGTAGACTTTGACTTTTTTGACTTTTAAATTCATTTTTATTAATTATTAGCTTATATCAACTTATATACTAGACAAAAATGAGTAAATCTAACTTAAAATTAACAGGATACTTATTCTAGATTATTGATCCTTATGCGGACGCCCTAAACTTAACTCTATCTTATAATTATTGCCTTTCGGCCTAAAAACTATTTTACGAACTAATCTTACATATTATGTTTTCATCGAGAAAATTTTTAAGAAAACTCGGCATCTTTGTCAAATTTTATATTTTTATATAAAAAAACAAATTACAAACTACCTACTCTACTTACTTAAACTACTTAACATATTCTAACTATAATTAGGATTCTGAGCACTCGTTGCATTACGAAACAAGTGGTCAAATTCCCAATTGCTTTCCGAGCGCCTGGCAGTCGTCAACGTGCACACGCGCCGCCGTGAGCTGACTGATGCCTTACAGAATTAATCACCTCCCGGAAGCACCACCACAAGTTGGCGAGCCCGGCCCCTCCCAGAAACGCCCTAGCTAACTTAATCTATCTTACAAACTAAGAGGATGTTACCTAGAGTAACGCACCGTCTTGGGAGGGCATGTTGAACCCTCCACCCTTAAAAAGCCACCAAAATTCGGCAAATTGCTTTTCTGTATCGAATTTATCCCTCTCCGCTATTGCGGTACTAAAACGGAGGAGCTCATGAGCATTGGCGACGTCCTCGCCGCGGATGAGCCGCTTATCTCTCGCACTGCGGTAGCGGTGGTATAATACCGGGATACCATCCCTCGTCTGTACCAGCCCTTTTGCATCAATATGGATAAATGCCTCTGGCGGGATAAAGCCAGACCGGAGTGTACTCTCAATGTACATTTCATTGGGGTAGTAAGCCTCAAAGATCAGACTATTGTCGCTGGCCATCGCCCTTGCAACGTGCCTTCGAGTCACCTTAATGAGGAAATTGTCAATCCTATTCAACTGAGCCCCATCGTATAGGACCTTGTTGGGATAGTATTTTATATAGTTGGATTCAGGCGTTCGGAACAACCGGAGACAGGTCCTAAGACATTGTCTCTCCAACACCCGAATCTTTTCCATATAGCTAGGCGCTATATTAAACCATAATGGACAACCATAAGCGATGATCGGCCTTATAAGGGCCACGTAGCAAATGACCTTCACTCTGGAGTCAAGTTGACTGCTATGAAACAGTCTCCTTGTCAGAGCATAAGCCTTCTTGGCCCCAGCAAGACAAGCAACTATATGTCTATCGAAATATAGATACTGGTCAAGCCAGATACCTAGATATCTAACTGCGCTTCTCACCGCCAATGGCTGCCCATTTTGTCCAATAATGGCCAATTTTTTCCAGTTTTTTCTGGTATCCCTAGAGGCCCCAGCCAATGGA
The DNA here is from genome assembly GCA_949715645.1 of Portevinia maculata. NCBI lineage: Eukaryota > Metazoa > Arthropoda > Insecta > Diptera > Syrphidae > Portevinia > Portevinia maculata. Next base: position 2,195,847 of record OX454526.1, on the reverse strand, counting down.
GTTCTGAACAAGATTGTTTCCGTCTTCTGAAAGTTGATTTTCAACTTCCAGTCGTCGCAATATCGCTTAATTTGATCAAAGTCACGCTGCAAAAGGATATTAATGACCTCGATTTTAGGACCTGATCTGTATGCCACCAAATCGTCGGCATACGCTATAGCATGTCTGAGTGAACCCACCAGATCACTCGTGTAAATGTTAAACAGGATCGGAGAATTGACCGCCCCCTGCTGTAAACCGTTTTTAATTTCAAAGACTCTGCTCGAAGTCACGTTGCCACATTTGACAACGAACTTCTTTCCCATAAGCATATTATAAATTACATATAGCAAAGGTTTGTGCATCCCCCGCCTGGTCAACTTGTAGAAAAGTCCCTCTAACCATACGGTGTCGAAAGCCTTCTCAAAATCAACCAGACAAGCACCCGTGCATTGGCTCTTGCATTTATTCCACTGAATGTCGGAAACCAGTTTCGACGCGGCATGAATAGTGTCATGCCTCGCCCTGAAACCAAACTGGTTGTCCGGAATTATGTTATTGTCCTCGACCCACTTTAACAGAGCTCTATTGACAACCTTTTCAAAGACCTTGCTAATATTCGGAAGCAAGCTAATTGACCGGAGATTGGCAGGGTTCGTCCTATCTTTACCTTTTTTCGGGATAGGGTGTACCACAGCTACCTTCCAATGCGCCGGATAATGTGCATTATTTAGCGCATTGTTAAACAGCGTGGTGAAAATATCTACAGCCTCCAAAGGCAGGTGTCTCAATACGACGTTTGGAACACCATCCATCCCCGCCGACTTTTTATTCTTTAGTGACTCGAAGATGCACAGAAGATCATCCTTCGACACGAACAAGTGCGATGCATATCGGCCATTGGCGACAACTGCATTAGCATGGTTTTCATCAGTGAACACGGTGAATCCGTTATTCTCAGATCGCCAATTCTCAAGTTCGGTGCGCAGATAGAAGTGGCTCACCAGAGCCCTATTCTCAATGTCGTGGTTACGGCGAACAGGATTGTTCACCGTATACACGGCCTCGAAACAAGCGCCCAGCAAATCCACTTTCTCCTGTGGGTCCTCGACCACGAAAAAATCGTCGTTTGAAGCGACACTTTCTGGACTTATTCCAGCAGTCAGTACTGTCTGTCTGTTCTCTGCTGTCTGGGAGATTCGAACACAAGGAATATCATTGTGATCTTTCCTCCTGAACAACTTATTTATCTGTGGGAACATATTCGGACTACAGGTTTTAATAGCCCGAATTTTATTGCCCCAATACAGACTTACAGATTTTCTGTAATTTTCTTTAATCAGCTGTTTCAGGATTCGGATCTCTGACTTCAGCATCCTAACCTCCGGGTCGTTGGGGTCAGCAAATTGTCTGTACAGCCGTTTAAGCCTCGAGAGCAGTCTACTTTTCTGTCGGTATAGTGCGTCGATTGTAGGGTTTCTGTACTTTTCTGTCTGGTCGTCGTCGGAACGTCCTACCCGAGGAATAGTTTGTTCCATAGTTCGTTTGATGGCGTCGTCCATTTGCAATAAATGCCGATCAATGTCATCATTTGTCATGTTACTGTTTGTCGGTGGGTCGATCCCACTCGAACGTATATCTCGCTTTAAAAATCTGGAGAAGCGCGACCATTGTGCCCTCCGATAATCGAATGAACACACTGCTTCGTACTCCTCCAGCAGCGTTTGCTCGTTCGGGATCCGTATTGCGGCGGCGAGTCCGTAGTGGTCACTATCGTACTCAAACGCACGCAAACAGTTCCGCGTGTTTTGATCTATGTTCGTCAGTTGAAGTCTTGCGTCCGTTAAGGCCAAGTCCAGGAAAGCACCGCTTCTTGGGAAAGAAGGGATATCCGTCGCGTACAACTCGAGGTTGTACTCAATCATATTGAGGCGCCACCAGTCGTGAAACTGGTTGCCCCTGGGATTTGCAGTAACATTTCCCCATGCCGCATGTTTGGCATTAATATCTCCGGATTGCTCGTAGACTCCTAAAAGTTAAGTGTACACAGGCCCAAAACTTAATTTCGCCGTTTACTCTGAACGGAGAACATTCCATATGAAAGCTACGGTCAAAACTTTATTGCGCGCGTTTTTTCCTTCTGAAATTAGAAGTGGTTTCAACAAAATATTTAGTTCTCCAATAAAATTAACTTAAATATACATTGAATGACTTGATTTGAGTCCGTTTCTGCCCACTTTCTTCTTTTTTTTTATATATTTTTGGGTCCATCTTTGGTGAATAAATATTTCGGCGCCTGTTTTCTTGTCAATTGGTTTATAATTTATTTTATTGACGTCATTTAATATCGATTTGTTGATCTGACAAACTTTCAAATAGAGAGTTGAAATTCGGCAAACGTTTGGCGAAATGGTGAACATTTCGGGTAAAATGTTGAATTTAGCTGAAATGACGAATTTCTTGTCTGTGTAAACGTGCTATTACTATATTAGTGATCAGCATCAATAGTTATATCGATCTTTCCATATCGATGTCCGTCCGTCGACAAAAATTAAGCCACAAAGCTCGGGCTAGAAAGCTGAAATTAGGAACGTGTATTCTCAAAATAATTAGTGTAAGCATTTTTAAAATCCGACAACTGTGAACACGTCCACAATTTCAAAAACAAATTTTGAACAGCCCCGAAATGCTCGTGTGTTAAGATTTTTAAAATCCGCCTACTGCCACACTTTAAAAAAATCTGTTTTGTGGAAGAAATCTTTTTAAATGAAAGTTTTATTTTCGCAAAGTATGTTGGTAAAGTACATTTAACTTAAATACAAAAATTGTTCTGGACTGTTTTGACATAATTGGCCCAATAATATTAAAAATAATCAATGAATCTTTCAACCGCGGTGAATTTCCGAAAAATTTAAAAGAATCTACCGTTATTCCCATTCCTAAAGAGTTGCGAACAATCCACTGTGCTAAGTATAGACCCATTAACATGTTGCCATTACATAAAAAAATCATCGAAAAATGCGCGTACGACCAGCTTTATAAATATGTCTGTGACACTAAATTGTTGATTGAAAATCAATCCGGCTTTCGACATAATCACTCGTGTGAGTCTTCCCTAAATTGGTTGATTATGACCCTAAAAGAGGAAAGACATAACGGGAATAAAATTGTAGCTGTGTTTTTGGATTTCCAATGGGCATTTGAGACCGTAATATTCTTTTAAAAAACTTGAGAAATATGGTGTAAAAGGGATTGAGTTTAACTGGTTCAGGTCCTACCTGTCCGAGAGAACACAAAGGACTATTGTCAATGAATCGCTATCAAGCTCAAGTGAAATAAGTTTGGGTGTGCCACAAGGAACAATACTTGGACCCCTACTGTTTCTAATTTATATCAACGATATCTGTAACGTTTTAAGAATGTGTAAAATAACCCTGTTTGCTGATGATGCTCTGATCTTTATAAGTGGTAAAATACTGAGTGAACTTATTCATTTCATGAAAGAGGACCTAAACAATATTTGCACATGGCTGCAGACCAATAAAATGAAAATTAATGTAAAAAAAAACTAAATCTATGGTTGTTAATAGTTGTGAACCAATCAATTTAATGGTGGAATTAATAAAAAATTGAGCAAGTGACCGAAATAAAGTATTTGGGTGTGTTAATGGACTATAAACTTGATTTCGGTAACCATATGGTGAACGTAACAAAAAAAATATCCCAGAAAATAGGCTTTCTAAAGAGGATACTTAAAAATATAACAACAATGTGTGCCATAAATGCGTATAATACTATTATTAAACCTCACTTTGAGTTCTGTTCGACTATTTTATTCATGGGTAAAAATGAACTAGGCTACAAGTACTACAAAACCGAGCTATGAGAACTATACTCAAATGTAGCTATCATACACCTGTTTATTGGATGCTTAACTGTCTGAAATGGCTCAACATCAAACAACGAATAATGTTCAATGTGTTGCTGTTCGTGTTTAAAATGAAATATAACATGGTACCCGAATACCTATCGTCAACACTAATATCCGTAGGAGAATCGCAGCCGTACAACTTACGTGCAAATTCTGACTTTAGACTTCAACTGTATCGAGACTGTAGAACCAAAAACATGATTAAATACCGTGGATTAAAATTGTTTAACGAATTGCCATTAGAAATAAAAAGTGAGACAGTTTTAACACGATTTAAGAAACTTCTCATTTCACATATTAGAGACAATTTAACATGATTTTATATTCTCTAGTTTTTGTTCAAATACCTAAGTTCTTTAACTAAAATTATGTTTATTTAATTAAAGCTAAATGTAAATTAAAATAGTTCTAAATATTAAATAAAATATACATACATACATACATACATACAATACAAAGTCGCTTTGAACAATTCCTTCATGCAAAGTTTTCTGTCATGCCCACTTTTTTGGGGCGTTTTCCTACAAAAACTTTGTTGTTGCGATAAAATCATTTAAAAACCTACAAAACAGTTATATTTAACAAAATATATGCGTCATATTAAGAATTCACCTATACTGCCACGCCCACTTTATATGGATAGGAATATGTTTCTGAAGTACATTTTATTTTAAGGACTATCAAGTACTTTACTCACAGGCATTTCTAATGTGAAATAGAGAGGTGTGCTGCCAAAATCGGAGTATCTCAAACGTGCATCATTAGAAGCAGACAGAAACAACATCTCAGTGCAGCAAATTGTGAATGAAAAATGGAAAGCTGCGCTGTATGAAATTATGTTGTAACCACAACACAAGCACAATATGCCGGTTAAAGGTAGAAAAATTCCACCCATCTTGAATGCTGAAGAAGCAGCAAGAAGCACGTTGCAAATGGTTTGGTTCCGAATTTAAGTATGTCTTCCAAAGCAACAAACATAACTTGTATACAAGAACAAGAACATGCAATCAACAAACAAACGTCGTTCAACCAACACCTGGAACAAACCGTCACTGTTGATAGCAATAACTGTGAGGTAGTTAAGGAGTTTATATAAGTTGAAGTAAACATCAACTACACCTGAGTGGAGATCGGACAGAGAATTACTCTAGGAAACCGCTGCTGCCTCGGTTTGGCAAAACAAGTGTGTTAAAAACTCCTGCCTCGAAGGACTAAACGCAAGGAAACTAATGTTGGTTTCTTTCAAAAGAAAAGTACTCCTTCGGATATTTGGTCCTTTGTGCTTACAACCGTCAGCTCTATGAGCTGTACTCAGATGTGGATGCAGTCCAAAAAGCTACAACACATCGACTTCATTGGCTTTGACTCATCTAGCGAATGGACAATAATTCTCCAGCCAAGAGGATCCTCAACTCCCAGCCATCAGGTTCGAGTAGGCAAGGAAGAAAAGAACGCTTGATCTGGACAACTGGAATCAGCTTTCACGGGATCGCAGAGGAGGCAGGTAGGCTACAGGGTCTGAGGCAGAAACTCTTCACGGGTTGGGTCCCCGTTTAAGCGGAAAAATAACGGCGCCAGTTTTGGGGTCATTTCGTAACTGATCCATTAGTTTTTAAACCTGCGTCGTTTTTTTTTTAATTTCCTTCACAACACTTGTGATAACTCGTGTCAACCTACGGATTGGCATGAACACTCGCGGGACAGTTTTAAGATGTATAATGTGTCGCTAAGAGAACCTGGGGTGGAATCGGCTAAGGTGATAGTTGATAGTTGATAATCAAAATCATACCTCTACGTCCACCTAGGTTAGGTTAGGTTAAAGTGGCTGTCAACAGAAGGCCGACACACTTAGACCAGGATTAGGTCCATTGTGATGCCACACGGATCGAGGGGTTTCCCCACTACTAGTTAAACCATTTAGAGCTTCTTATGAAGCGCGATAGACTTCTAACGTCAGCGTTAGCCAAGTCGTTAAGATTGTTAAGCAAGAAATCTCCCAGATGAAGATTTCTATTATGGGAGAGAGCTGGACATGTACAGAGAAGGTGAAGTATAGTCTCCTCCTCCTCCTCGTCCAAGCAACTTCTACAGAAATCGTTAGAATAAACGCCAAGCCTCGATGCATGCTTGCCTATCAGACAGTGCCCTGTAATGGCACCTATAGTGGAGCTAATAGGCAGTCGGTTTAGTGAGATCAGACTCTTAGAGCGTCGCAGGTCCAGCTTTGGCCAGATGTGCTTAGTCGCTAGACATGTATTACTACCTGTCCACCTAAGGTTTGTTCTCTCGATTGCAGATAGCTTGAATAAAAGTTTGCAGGTAGCGATTGGGATACCCAGAGAACCCTTTTCAGGTAAAAGGGGGAGTTTGGTTCCCTTTTTGGCGAGTTCATCAGCCCTGCAGTTTCCTGGAATATCTCTATGCCCCGGCACCCAACAGAGGTGAATGTTAAACTGCTCCGCCATCTCCATAAGAGATGAACGGCAGTCGAGGGCTGCAATGGAGTTTGAAGATACTGAATCCACGGACTTGATCGCGGCCTGACTGTCCGAGAAGATACAGATATCCTTTGTGGATATCACATTTCTCTTCAGCCACGTCAGGGCTTCTTTTATCGCCATAATCTCCGCCTGGATTACGCTACAGTGATTAGGAAGACGGAAAGAGAGACTCAGATTTAGTCTTTCGGAGAAAACGCCGCCACCAACCCCGTCACTAGTTTTTGATCCATCGGTGTAGAAGTGGATCGCTTTAACTTCCTCAAATTCAGCGTCCTCCCAGAATGATCTGGAAGGAATAGTGACTTGAAAGTTCTTTCCAAACTGTAATTGGGGTATGGTGTAATCTATGTTTCCTGGTAGAGACTCAAATGAGTCCAGAATGGTGGTGTGGCCAATGTTATTGTTAACCCACTGCGAGGTAGCCTTAAGGCGGACAGCAGAACAGGCTGCTGTTTGCCTACTAAAAATGTCGAGTGGTAACAGATGTAGCAGGATATCTAGTGCTGCAGAGGGGGTGGTACGGAGTGCTCCACTTATGCACAAACCAGCTGTGCGTTGGACTTTGCCAAGCTTAGCACAGTTTATAGCTTTACTTAGGGCAGTCCACCAGACAGCAACCCCATATGTGAGAATCGGTCTTACGACCGATACATATAGCCAATGCGTTATGCGGGGTTGTAGACCCCACTTGTTGCCAATGGCTTTTTTGCAAGAGAAAAGTGCCACTGTGGCTTTTTTTACCCTTTCTTGTATGTTGGGTTTCCAGCTTAACTTCCTATCGAAGATAAGACCCAAGAACTTAGCTTCGTCAGAGAATACTAATCTTATACCACCAATAGAGGGTGGGTCGATGTGCGGAATCTTGTGTTTCCTGGAGAAGAGGATTAATTCTGTTTTGTGGGGGGGTTGATACCCAAGCCACAGCGATTAGCCCATTTTTTTAGCTTGTTAAGAGCATTTTGCATGAGTTCTTTTATAGTGTTAAGGTACTTCCCGGAGACGGCTATAGCGTCCACCTAAGGTGATTATCAAATTGACAATCACCTTTTTGCCATCAATTTCATGTGACAGCTATTTATGTGTCGCTTTCATACATTTTTGTTATTTTCATAGGTATGCACCTGGGCTTCAACTCCAAATAAATTAAATGCTTTAGTGAAAAAAGAATATATATTAAATAAATTCAAATAAAAAAGTGAAATTGGAAAATTCGTGAAGTGCAATTTTTACTTCATTAGAACTTTTCTACACAAATGAAGAAAATAATTACACAAATGTCCAACTATTAAGAAGAAAAATGAGAAATAAAGCAAATATCTTGGAACTTTCAAACCCGATGAAAGAATTCATAGAATTATAAATATTCATTGTTGATTGCTATCATTTATTATTGTGTATTTTAGATTTTTGAAAAACTTTCGCTTATCAAAAGAAGCGTTTGTGTTTGTTTTGGGGGTGTTGGCTATCAAAGACAAGTTGGGGCTGACTGGGCTGCACCAATAGGTCAAAGTACGGTGGCTGAAATTACTGCTGCAGTCATTAAAAAAATGCAGTCAATACTTTGTCCATTTATGATAAAGTTTTTGCCAAAGGACTCAACAAAATCATATTTGAAATATAAATAATGAAAAATAAACACACATCAGCTGCTCGGAATGACAGCGTCGGCAAGGAAGTGACGTTTAAAACTCTAAGTGCTGCCAATAATCAATCATTTTTTAGTGATCGCTTTACGCAGAGCAAAGAGGAGTTGATAATCAAAAACGACAATCAAAAAGCGACAATCAACTATCACCTTAGCCGATTCCAGCCCTGAATGTTGAAATTTCTTTAACGTGATTTCTCGCCTTAATCCTATTTTACATCAAACGCTCTTTCTTAGGGGCGCTGCAGTGATTCTTAGCCCGTGCCTTCATGGTATGAAGTTTTAAATGAACAAGCGAACACATTACCGCTACACTTGAAATCTTTTATCGATCTTTATAATCTATATAAATGAAAATGGATGTTCCCAAGTTCCCAAGTTAAAAGGCTTCGACATCGTTTGATCGATCACCATGAAAGTTGGCAGCATGTCAACTTCTATTCCATGAAAGTTGGAACATATATGTATTTTTCATGGAGAAACTTGGTTATAACTCGGCCTTCAACCTGCGAAGCTAGCCACCCAAACACAGTTTAATTCGAAAAAGTAAACTGAAATAGCCGCCTGCCAGACAACTTACTAGCACTAAACTTAGCGGAGCAAGAAAATTTCGTGAGCGGCATAAAATATGCGGATATAAGGATGAAATCCATTTAACCACTGAACCGATTGAGCCTCAAAATGGGGCAATCTTCGGTATTGAGAGTGTTTCTGTAAAGTTTGGTCAAAATCGGTTCAGCAGTTTGCCGTGCAGTTTTGTTTGTTACTGAAAAAAAAACGCAGCAACGCACCCCGGGTACCCGCTAGTTGTCTATAAAAATATAACAAATCGATTGTACTTTCGCCCTATGAAAGTATTGGAAAGATTATTTTGGCATGGAATAGGAACCCACACCTTTTTTATATGGCTACCAAATTTAAGCCACCTGACAATTTATTGATTCTGTTAAGCTTACATCGCTACACGAATGTTATATTTTCATTACTTCTTTCTTCGTACTCGTCCCGTTAGGCCGTTACTATAGTACGTGTAAATTCTGCTTTTGAATTATGCAACAAACCCATTTGCGAGTCAAACTTAATAGGTCCAAAAGACGTTGATTTGCTACCATCGTCGTCTTATACATACCTATTCAACAATAAAAATATTCCTTACGCAGAACCAACAAGTTGAACACTACATTGTTGTTTTTTTTTTGTATTATTATTATTGTTTCTCACTGCACCTTAACGTGTCTTCCTTTATGTATCAAGTTTCTTACTGGAATTCCAATAATTATTATATCATTTGCGCAACTGGTTTTTGCTGGTTTGTTGTTTTCTTGCCCACCCCAGCGTGATATACGGTTTCGCATGAAATCCAAAGCTAAACAGTTACATTTCATTTGATTTTGCCATCGGCATCGGAATGTTCTTCCCAAGTCACCTCGAATTTGAATGCACAAGCTAATGACCCTATAAAATTATGCTTGCAACACGGCGAAGCCTTAGAAAATAGATGAACAAAATTTGTCAATCAATGTTGAGTATAGGTTTCAAAGTCTTTCCCATGCCTAAATATGACTTTCGGTTTGCAATAACGAACAATATTGTTTTAGTTTGGAGTTGGCTATTTTTGAGAGATGATGTAATCAATGATGATGATTGCCGTTGCTTAATCGACCAATCGAAGTTTATAGACATTTATTCTGAAAAACAAAATGCATTTTGTCGAGTAACCTAACGGGTTCAAAAGTTGCTTTACAACAATTATTCATCAGAAACACAAAAATTAACAAAACAAAAACTCGCATATCGTCGGCTACAGGCTCACAGTGGTCTTTTAAGCCTTCTGACCCCAGCATGTTATTGTTTGTCGCTCATTTATGACTGAAGTGATGAACACATTTGCCCCTATAAAGTCACGAGTCTTTTTTAACTTTTGCTTGTCTCTACAATTTCCATTTAGTCAAATGAGAAAGTGTTCTGCAGTTACTCTGCATTTGTATGCGACTAAAGTAAAAGTTATTTTCCTTCCCCATATTGTATGTGAAACATGTTTAGCAGAAAGATACTGGGCGACGTTGACGAAGTGCATAAGAAGAAGGCGAGTGGCACATAGAAAACAATTTAATTTGTGACCGATATCGTTAATAGCTACTGAAGCAGAATCGTCATCAATCAATGATCATTCGTTTATATTTTGATTAACCGAAATTCAAGTTAAAAATGTAAATGCCAAACAACCGAGAAACTGGTTTCAATGTGTGGGGGAACTGCTAAAAAGTTGGATTTATTGCTTATACAAACATACATACAATATCAAAAGAAAACTTATGCATAGTTTAAGTTTGCATGATGATTTTTGGTCTGTTGATCTTTTCGTCTTTGTAGACTGTCAAAATGAAGGCCGTTAATGTATTCATCTGGTGCTGTGGTAACCATTTTTTGTTATTATTTAGTTTTGAATGCTTTAAGACGATATGTAAAGTGCTGTTCATTTTGTTCATCGATGCTAATTGAGTTAAATCAATAATGCTGAGCTGTTCAATTGATCATAAAACGAATGAAATTTTATTGGTTGGTCTTCTTCTCTTTGCTTTGAAAAGTGAGAAGTGTTATATATTTTAATTTAAATCATCAGGCTAAATGGCATATGCGGCTTAAACGAATCGAAACGAAAAGTGCCCCGCCTATATGTAACAATAAATGGCAGAATCTCAATTGATGGGGATAGGCTTACCTACATAATGAACGGCATTGGAACAAGTCTAGCTCTTAAGAGTCTGCAAAATGAAGTTATGTAAGACAGTGCTGAAATATGAAACTATCGATTCCACAAACGGCGGTGAAAGTTTAGTTCACGGAATCTGACGAAACTGATTAGTCTTCTTCTTGTTTAACGACGAGGTGATGATTTGGATTAGAGAGAGCATAACTCTTTCACTTCACTGCGTTCGCCTGTGGGATTTGCCGATTGGACCTCATAAAGTATCAGCAGGTCTCCCGGTTTCGGATCACTTCATCACTGATACTGCAGTTGTTGCATTTGTTTGGTCCAGGAATTTTTAGGCTCGCATATCTTTCGCGCTTTGTTGAGTGGACTCAGTGATTTGTGCGTTGGAATACTGAACATGGGTTCGGCGATCGAATCCCACCAAGGATCACCTAATATTTGTTTCCACTATCCCACCTTTTGCGAAAATCTGCTAAAAATTCAAGTATAAGAACTGTCATGATAAGCATCTCAACATATTTTGTTGAATTGTGTAGGTCTCGTCTATTCGTATTAAAAATATTGCTTCGCACACACAAATGGTTGTTAGTTCCTGTATGGACCGTTAGTGTCTAATTTTCGTTTCTTTTTAGCGATTGTATATGAACGTTAATTGATATTGTTTTTTTGACTAGCCCCGTAGGATCTCTCCTTTGAACATACTCGTAATAGTACCAACTGATGATGTGATAGGTTCTTTGAGGTGAAACCTTCCTCGGATGTTTGAACGTCTAATTCGATCAAGCTTTGTTACTCCTGCTGTCGTGCGAAGCATCATGATATTGGCTGCTGTTAATCATTTGTTTGTACGCTTTTCAACATTGTAAACTTTTGTGACCGCCAGACGCACAACTGGTAGAGCATTTCTTTCAGCTTAGGAGTTTTCTCTCCACTTTATCCATATCAACGAAGTAGCTTTTTCGGAGTGTGAACTGCAATATCAAGGTATAACTGGCAATTCCACAAAACTTTTCAAAGAAATAGGATTACATAGCGACAATAGAGACGCGTTTGACCGAGAATATTAAAGACTGTGAAATACAGATTGATGAATATCAGCGAAATTATAAAAGTAGTCAGGTTAGGCTTGGTTGGGATGGCTGTATGCGCATTTTTGAAAGCATCACCCGTAGGCCATTGTGGCATATTATAAAAGTAGTTGTGTCTAATAAAATATGGTGGCTTATGTTGAAATAAAAAATAGTGGCATAATAACAATGATTGCGATGGTGTATCGGGTGCCAAGATCATCTAAACGATTATTTTGTGAAAAACAAAGTGAATGGCTAGACGATTTAGTTGACGTGATATCAGCTAAAGATATTCGCTGCCATCAAGTCCCTGGAATCAGTCTCTATAAACGCTATCGTAGCCGTAGACTGCCGAATAACTTTCAAGGAGGTGGAAGAGCAGTTCAACATTGACCTCTGCTAGGTGCCGGGGCATAGGCCCATCCCGGGGAACTGTAAGACTGATGAACTGGCCAAACATGGAACTACTTTACCTTTGCTTCCCGAAAAGGATTCGCTTGGTATACCAATCACTACATGAAAACTTAAATTTAAGCTAATTGTGATCGAGAGAACAAACCTTAGATGGACAGGGTGCAACCCATGTCTAGCGACAAAGTAGATTTTGTCAAAACTGGACCTGCGACGCTCTAAGGGCCTTATATCTCTTAACAGATTGCACCATTATAGGTGTCATTACAGGACATTATCTCATATGCCAGCATGCAATTAGGCTTGGTATATATTCGAACGACTTTTGCAAAATCTGCATGGAAGAGGAGGAGATTGATCTCCACCTAAAGATCCTCGTTGTACCACAATTAGATTGACAAATCAGATACCATGATAGGTTAGGTTAGGTTGGGGTGGCTAAGGCCAACACACTTAGACCAATGTTAGGTCCATTGTGATACCACACGGATCTAGGGATTTCTTACACTACTCTTTAAACCATTAGGAGCTTCTTATGAAGCGCGATAGACTTCTAACGTCAGTGTTAGCCCAGTCACTTAGATCATAAAGCAAGAAATCTCCTAGATGGAGAGAGAGCAGGACATGTACATGTACAAGGTGGCGCAAAAGTTGTCACCCGATGTTCTTTCGCTGTAATTTTTTTTATGAATGAAAAACTTTGGTTCTGCTTTTGGATTATGTTAATTGGTGTCTTAAGTTTTTTCTGTATAGTTAACTTCACAAATGTCAAAGTAGAATTTACATTTGCCGCCATTTGCAAAAATTATAGCTTCTTCCGATAGGATGATGACTTTTGCGCCACCTTGTACAAAGAAGGTGAAGTGTAGTCTCCTCCTCCTCCTCGTCCATGCAGCTTCTGCAGAAGTCGTTTGAATAAACGCCAAGCCTCGATGCGTGCCTGCCCATCAGACAGTGTCCTGTAATGGAACCTAAAGTGAACCTAATATGCCGTCCGTTTAGTGAGATTAGACTCTTAGGTGGTCGCAGGTCCAGCTTTGGCCAGATATGCTTAGTCGCTAGACATGTATTATTTAAAGATACCGGATGTACTTTGTGGATATCACATTTCTCTTCGGGCTCGCCAGGGCTTCTTTTATCGCCATAATTTCGGCCTGGAATACGCTACAATGATTAGGAAGACGGAAAGAGAGACTACGATTTTTCCTTTCGGAGAAAACGCCACCACCAACCCATCACTAGTTTTTGATCCATCGGTGTAGAAGTGGATCGATTTATCTTCCGCAAATACAGCATCATCCCAGAATGATCTGGAAGGAATAGTAACTTGGAAGTTCTTTCCGAACTGTACCATAATTCTGTATGGTGTAGTCTATGTTTCCTGGTAGAGACTCAAATTAGTCCAGAATGATGGAGTGGCCAATATTATTGTTAACCCACTGCGAGGTAACTTTTATGCGGATATCAAGAACTTAGCTTCGTCTGAAAAAGTTAAGCTTATACCACCAATAGAGGGTGGGTCAATTGCGATTGCAGATGCGTTGACATTGTTAAAGGCGCCTTCTATGTCTAAGAAAGCAACAATAGTGTACTCCTTATGATGAAGGGAGTATTCAATAGTGCGTACCAGAGAGAGAAGGGTAGTTGCGACCGACTTACCTTTACAGTACGCATGTTGAGCCGCAGACAGAAGCTGCGTATTAATATTGGTATGAAGATGGATATCAATCAGTCGCTCCAGCGTTTTAAGGAGGAATGATGGTAGACTAATAGGTCTTTTGGGCTGACATGGGAGTATTTCCCGGCCTTAGCTATTGAAATAATCGAGTAAAGGTATATTTAAATAAAGTGCACTAGGTCGTACGATAGTTTTCTTGCTTTTATTAGAATTGGTTTCGAATCACTTTTTTCATTATCCATTTTCTATACTCGTAAGATCAGAAAAAAAGAATCGTAAAATTGTTGATTACATGTTGAAAGCTATATATGATTTTTCTTGATTGCATTTGTGAATACGTAAGTACAAAAACATTGAAATTTTATTTTTTACCTTTTAGCAGAGGCTGGAAATGTGTAAATAAATTATAGCATAGAGTATGCAAATTTATCCTTAATCTTTGTGTCTGCTCAAATCTCAAACTTATATTAAACCTCTTTACCCGTTTTTAAGTTATTACCGTGTTCCACAAGTACCGTTGTTTTATTCTTGGTAAAAACTAGGTATGCCATTTTTTAACCACCACTTCAAATATCTAAAACAACAACAGAGATCCATATCGGTAAAGCAGATTTTGAAAAAAAGTGTTTTCAAAAGTTTTAAAATCTGTCATTTGAATTAATACTTTGTAAATATTTTTTTCAGAATCAAAGTATGCAAATTTGTTCAAAATGCTTGAATATAATATGTACTTCATTGGCATTCTAGTTCAATATTCCAAGTTACATACTACACATACACTACATACAATTTTATGTCAATATGTCTTTAACTATTAAATAAAGAATTATGGTATATGGTATATGTTTTGTGTCTTATATTTAAAGTTAGATACGACCTGTTGCCTAGTTACCTAACAAAATGCCTAAGATATGTTGGCAAAATACAACCGTACGAACTACGAAATAGCGGTAATTTTAGATTGCCAAAGTAGTATTGCATTTAACACTTTGCCACATGAAAAGAAACATGAAAAGAACTTTATTATATTCAAAAGAAATATCTTGAACGTTATAAGAAACAAAATTTCTTTACTGAATAGTGAATATTTTCTAAAAGACTATAAATAGCAGAATATGCTGAATAAAGAAGTGAAACGCTAATTGCGTGTTCTTATCAAGGAGAGTAGATCCAGCTACTTTACCTACCTACCTAAGCGTCACTCGTAACAAATCCCTTAATTGCCTATCAACATCAAAGAAGACATTTTCAAAATCAACCAACACCATATGCAACTTCTTTAATGTATCACGATGTTTTTCCATTATGATCGCTATACATTGAATTGCATCTGTAGTTGGTTTACCTGGAACAAACCCGTACTGTTCACCAGATAGCCGTAATATTTTCGCAAACGTGCGTTTATTACCCAATCAACGATCATCATGGTGTGCAACATAGGGATTGTCAAAATTATCACAGATTCGCTTATCGCCCTTCTCTGTGTGAAATGGAAGAAGATAACTTCCTTAACTGGATAGGAATTGGATCGCCTCTCATAATTTTGGAGATGGTAATTATCAGCCATCTATAACCGATGTCTTGCATATTTTTCCAGAACTCCGACGTTATCTCACCTGTCCCAAACGCTTAATAAATATATACACGAATATTCAACAAGGAACCTCCGGCTCTATGCCACCTTTGCGAAGAAAACCTTACCCTCTCCATGACACACCTACTGTCATGTCAAAAAGTCATATCAACTTGCAAAAACGCATCCGACCATAGTCCATCCCACCTCCTAGCAAACGTCACTATTGATAATATTAACCTAGTTTACAACATTTTTGCCGAACTAAATCTTGTTAACTCAATCTAATACCTTATTTCATATTTCATTTATTCTACCTAGTTGAAAGCGCTGGCAGCTAACGCTAGTTCCATAAGCTATTAATTTTGTAATTTACTTACACTTTAATAAAATTATAATAATAATAATAATAAAAATCACTCACGGCTCTATCATGGAAAATTACATTTGATGAATATGGCACTCTGCGAGCACTTTAATTATTTTTCGTTCAACTTAATATCACACTTGCTAATTGCTAAAACCATTCTTTCATGCGTTCGTGTTAAATTGTATTTAAAAGGAGCACTTTGGTTTGGATCGTAATTAGAGCTTTCATACTGAAATATTATTTTTTAAAAACCAACTTGACTTTACTATTGACCATATTGTGAAAACAATAATCTTAAACGTCATTATAAAGTTACTCTGAAACTTGACAATTTTAGCTTGGAGAGCGTAGCGACTATTACTAGTCCGTCGTTATTGTGAGTGCGTAATTGGTCTTCCAATCTGTATGGAAATTGTTGTTGATCTACAATAGGACAAGTGCGAATGGCTTTTTACGCACGACATATAACTTACATATAACTTAATTTTTCGAATCCTTTCAAAACTCCAGCATATAAAAGATAAGCCAAATGTAATTGACTTTTCGGTATTTAAAGTATTGTAACATTTTTTGATATCTTGTAATGTGAAAGCGAATGCCATTCACAATTATTCTAACTTCGATTTAATCTCATAAGTACAGTCAAACAGCCTACAAAAAGTATGTTTTTTCCATGTTTAGAGTGACCTTCTATTTAACTACTCAAATAACTAACAAAAGGTAAAAACGAAAAAACTATGAATGCATCAGTGGCTTCGTTTTGCATATAGACTTGTCACAAGTATGTATCTAATGTAGGTGTGGCTATATGATATATTTCTACATGAGCTTTTGATTTTATGTTCTCCCAATAACGTTGAATTTTACTCCGATAACGAAGAAACAGATAATTATATTTGGTAAATTTGAAAATTATTTTTTAAATTTTAGTTCAAAGAGCAAAAGGTTTGTTGACGAAGGGCAAAAATGGCACAAACAACTGCTTCGTCACAATTGGTCTGGGAAAAGAAAAGTATCAAACATCAGTTAAAGAAAAAGCTACTGAGAATGTGGATTGGCATGAAGAATGCGAATTGTAAGTAATGGAAATTGGTTTATCGTAAAATGAAACATTTTATTTATTTTCTAGAAAAATTCCCGATCAGGGTAATCGAGCTGAGTTGGTCCTCACATGTTTGCACCGAAATAATCTTAGTATAGATGAGTTTCTAGGACAAGCAACACTTCCTTTGAACGAAATGGATGTTTACGATCGGCCCAGATCAAAATGGTTTAAACTAGAAAGCAAACCTGGCAAGGAGAAAAAAAAGGAGAGAGGCGAGCTCGAAGCTAGAATAACTTTCATAGTAAAATCAGGATCATTGACTGATCTCAGCAAAAAGGAAAAACACAAGTCGTCCATAGGACAGTTGGCGAATTCAGTTGGTGGCAGTTTGCTTAGTATTGGAACGATTGAAAAGCGTAAAGGTATCAAAAAGTTCGCAAAGTCGTTAGGATCAAAAATGCACTTGAACGGCAAGAAGAAGCCAAAAGATGGTGTCGAAGGTGATGGCGATTCTATAACCGGAAGTTTTGCAAGTATCGGAACGCCAAATAGTAACCCAGCCCCCAGACGTTACGGCCAGCGTGTCGGTGATGCAGATCCTGGAGTCATTAGCGAGGACGAAGATGAGTTCGTCTTTGATAATCTCTCCCATAAGAGTTCAGGCAGTTCACTGAATATTCGTGGTGTGCAGTCACTCCAACCAATTCCTCCATCACCGCTACTGCTTCCAAGGGAAGAGTTGAGCTCCCATACACGCACATCACCACCAACAAAGCCACCTCGGAATCAATCAGATCAAAAATTGGACGAGTGGGAGACAAAACTCTATGGTAAACATCTCGAAGTAGGTAGCAGTGACTCGTTGAAACGTCGCTCGTGGGAAAACTCCAGAGTTCCACTGCCAACCAACAATGAGGAATCACTAAAGCAAAAGAAAGAAGCTGAAAATACTGATGAGGAAACAAAAGCATCATATCAACCCCCCAAATCGCCAGTATTAGATAAATCAACTCCAGAATTCCAGATGGATGAAAATATTCATCCATCTACGGCTCCTACTACACCTGTCTTTAAATCTAAGTCTAAAGAAAATCTTCGGGATATCAACCGCAGCCCTTACACTCTTGGAAATGATGAACCAGTCGCATTGCCACGTAGTGCGACTATGGAGTGTTTAAGCGAGAAAAGTCTTTCACCAACACCGAAAGACGCCGATACAAGCAAGGAAAAGACTGAAAAGAAACAGAGATTTAGTAAATTCAAGTACTTCAAGAGAGGTGAGTAAATGCAAACCGAATGTGAATTATGTGTCAAATTAATATGTATACAATTACAGATAGACACGAATCCCAAGATGAGCTGACAAGTACTCCAAAGTCCAATGAAAGAATAATAATTGGACATGAAAAGTCAAGTATTGCTCGTATGGAAGTTTCAGCTGCCTTGGCTAAAAAATACGACGGAAAGTCAAGAGAGGTAAGCACTGATATTGATTGTAGGATATTAGATATTAGTGCAACTAATGCAGTACTTCATGTGCAGTTTTAAGGAGAGAAAAGTATAGTTTTAAATACGCCAGAAGCGAGTTGTACATTCAAAATCACTCGATCAACCATATAGAAAACAAGTCTTTAAATTTTGAGATCTCACAGATAATAATACAGATTGCCAGCCACCATATTGAAGGACTTAGTCTCTCAATTGCTTCTTCCCGATTTCACTCAGAAAAGGAAGCGCAGGAAAACACCAGAAACAAAATTAGACATCGAAGAACATATTGACCCCACAGTTTTATCAGTCGGTAATAGTGTTGTAAAACAAAGAGAGGTAGGTAGGTGTGCCGGTTTGATAAGACAAACCCAATTAGCACCGAGTGCCGTTTTGTTACCACAAACTCACGTAAACCTGGGTATTATCGATTGGTGGGGGAGGCTAAATCCAACCTACGGAGTTCAGGAAAGTTATCAGTTCCTTGTTATTTTTAAGGAGACTTCCTCAAGTGTATTGAAGAAAGGGCTTCCCAATGTTCGTAGTCTGGTCCTAACTAAAGCCGGACAGGTGCATAAAAAGTGAATTAGGGTTTCTTTTTCAGTTGTCACTTTGCAACTGCGGCAGTGTGTATTGTATGGGATGCCCAGCTTGGCAGCATGGTCACCTATAGGCCAGTGTCCCGTGATGATCGCTATTATTCTTGCGATGTCTTCGGGTTCTACCTAGAAGGTCGGTTGTTTTTGTGTTTGGCCACGTTTTCCTGGATATGACGCATGCAGTCAGCCTGCTCCATCTGAGGTTGGCTTTCTTGAGATATCCTGCGGTGATATTTGCCTTAACTGCTCCGAGCGGAATGTGGACTAGTTTCGCCAGAGAGCAGTGGAGAGCTTAACCTTGCCTGGCCAGTTCGTCGGCATGTTCGTTTCCATAAACGTTACTGTGCCCTGGAACCCAGATCAGGGTAACCTTGAACTTATCAAGCACAAGCAGGGCCAGCTCATTACGGCATTCTAGTACTTACTTAGTGGATATAGTGACCGTAGCGATCGCTTTAATGGCAGCCTGGCTGTCAATAAGTATGGCGATCCTTTGCCTGGGTGTTATGTTTGAGTGAAGTTTGATCTGGCGACAGGCTTCACTTATAGCCAGTAGCTCCGCCTGGAAGACGCTTGCTGTATCCGGAAGTCTGTACGATTTTGCGATGTTTAAGGATTCCGAAAAAACTCCCGCACCCACGCCGCAGTGCATTTTTGAACCGTCGGTGTAGATTGTTTGATCAAAATCCCTTGTCACTTGTCCATTTTGCCATTCTGATCTAGTAGGGATTTGAACGACGAAATGTTCTGTGAAAGACACTCTGTAAATGATGTAGTCTGTTGAAGGTGGAACTAGTTTTCTCGGTAGAGAATCTAGAATACTACTGTGGCCGTAGGGTTTCGTAGTCCAGCATCCAGACTCTCTGAGTCTGCTCGCGCTGTGTGCTGTGATGCTTATTATATGTAGATCAAGAGGTAAAAGATGCAGTAAGACTGTGAGTCCGTCTGACGGTGTTGACCGTAGAGCGCCCGTTGTTCCTATACATGCCGTTCTTTGTACCTTATTAAGTTTGGTTATATTGTACTTTTTATTTAGAGCCGGCCACCATACTATTGACCCATACGTGAGGATTGGTCGTACCACGGCTATGTACATCCACAGGGTCAATTTTGGTTGCAGGCCCCACTTTTTACCGAAGGTTCTGCTCCAGGCATAAAAGGCTATACATGCCTTCTTTACCCGTTGTTCTATGTTTATTTTCCAGTTGAGTTTAGGATCTAAGATAACTCCTAAATACATGCCACTGGTTGAAAGGGGTAGGGGTGTGCCGTTTAGGCGAGGAAGCGTAAAGACAGGTAATTTGGTTTTGGTTGTGAAGAGCATCAGTACAGTACAAAGAGAGGTAATAGTGGTAATTAACCGCGATGACAGTGAGTCCAAAAATGTCATAGAACGTGAAATGAAAAGAAAATTTGGAAAAAGTTGTGATGTTGAAGTGCCTGAGTTAAAACACCCTCAAGTTGTAGTGTGAGGCAAAAATATAGAATGGGTAAAAAGAACTTTTAGAAAAGGCGATAAATAGAAACAAAATTAAAGGTTTTATAAAGTGCCTGAAGTTTTATGGTGTCATGAAAAGGAAAACATAAATCAATTATTGAAATTGAAAACAGTGATTACAAGTCGAACAGAAATTGGAAGAATAAACATCGGGTTGGATAGAATGCTACAAGCGCCGGGGGCACAACCATAAAGCAACAACTTTCAAAAATTTAATATTGTGTGCCATATGTGGTAAGAACCATAATCCGAAAATCTGTGATAACCCAATACCGAAGGTAAATAATTGTGATAGAGCAAATAAAAATCTAGGTTTAAGGCTAAGGGTTGACCATGACTGTAGAATTCATGCCTGTGCAATTTTTAAGAAGAATCTCGAAACTCAATAAAGGTGTCGTAAAAGTAAATTCGAACAAGAAATAATAGAAGAATGTACATGTCGAACTCGTTTAAACTAAACCACTATCGAAATGTACGCTAATAGAAAACGCAAACGCGAAACCTAAGGGTCGCGATTTGGAACATTGGAAGTGTGAGTGATGGTAGCTACGAGCTTAAAGGGGTGATGGTTACAAGGCGAGTTGATATCTTATGGGTTCAAGAAACGAAATGGCGAAACACCGGAAATCGGGCGCGTTTCTTGTACGTTAGGACAAAAGCTTTTAAGACGTTCTATACTATAGGACGGAACAGAGTATGAATGGCTTTGGTATCATTCCAGCGGCAGAGCTACTGGGCAGAGTCTTCACCATTTCAAAGTCCACTGATCGTTAAATGTCTCTCAGACTAGCGATGCAAGTGAGGTGTGGAATATTGTCAGTGCATATGCCTCCCAAGATGAATTCGATCATAGAGAAAAAGGCTAGATTTTCACAACCTTATCAAGAACATCCCAAACGAAGAACTTTTGTGTGTTGGCGGATATTCGAACGGACGTGTTGGGAAGTCAAACGAGGACTATGAAGACTGCCATAGAGGACACGGCACCAGGAACTTTCCGACTGAAGATATCCTAAGCATCTGCAAGTCATACGGTCTTATCGTTCTAAACACCATGTTCGTAAAAGAAAGCCGGCACCTGGTCACACCTACTCCTGAAGTTTGTATAGCGGCGGGGACGAACAGAAATAAACAAACAAAAGTGTCTGCGAGCATGAAATGGTACAATCTGGACAAAAAGCGGAGCATTTATTGCATGTATGCAAAATTATCTCCATCACATCATTAGCGAAGCAGTGGAATTCCCTACAACGACATTCCTTGGATAGAGCCAAGTCATTGATAGGTATTTCAAAGAGACAATATCAACTCGACAAACAAACATTGTGGCGGACAGATGAAGCTAAAGTGCTAAGTAACAAGAAAGCGGCATTCAAAGGTTGTTCAAAGTGCTCCCATACTAACTGAGCTTGCCTCGAATTGGAATACAGAAGTTGCAAGAGGCTCGCGAAGAGAAAGTGCGCTTAAATAATATCGGCCTGTATCGGAAGTAAGAACAGGTGTACAACCATTTGCCAAATGCCCAGGAAATCTGTTCGTCAAAGTTGATTAAAGATGCTCAAGGGCGAAAATACTACACAGGTGGCAGCAGTATTGTGAAGGACTTCTAAATGAACAATTTCCTATATATTTTCTGAGGGCCGTTCCTTAAAATGAAGAAGTGCGACATTACTGTCGAACAAGTTAGGAAGGCGGTCAAAGACTTCAAAAACGAAAACCAGCAGAAAAGCAGAAAAGGACGAGATACCCTCTGAGTTCTGGAAGAAAAGATGGGAGATATAGGTTCCAAATGGGTCATGATTCTCATCTCCAAACTGATGAGAGGCGATCCAATGCCTAACCAGTGGAGGGAACGTTTTTTTCTTCCTTTATAAAGAAGGAAAATTCAATACGCGAGACTGTGACAATTACGGTTCAATCAAGCTGATGTCCCACACCATGAAGATCGTTGAGCGGGTATAAGATAGACTAATGTGAAAAATAATACGCCTATCCGAAGACCAGTGCGGGTTTGTCGCAGTTAAATCAACCAAATCAATCCAATTTATAACATCATAATGGACAAACATCGTGATTCCTTAAAGGATTTTGAATATGGTGTTGGTTGATTTTGAAAAGGCCTTTGATAGACAACCAAGGGATTTGTTATGGGTGGCGCTAAGGCAACGGGGAATTCCACAAACCTACGTACAGATGATCATGGAGATGTATGAAGGAGTAAAGACAAGAGTAAGATGTAAGATGTGTACACCAGTTAAGTGTCTTAAGTCCCTTGATATTTATTATCCTTTATTATCTGCTTGAAGGAAAAGTGCTCTACTCCGACCTCTTCCAGCCATTTATGTGAATGGAAAAGTCATTCCCAAGTGCGAAAATGTTAAATATCTGGGATCTATGATCAATAGCGAAGCAAGCTGTGATGACGACGTTAAGTATTGCGCAAGTGTTGGGTGGATGAAATGGCGGACAACTCAGACATCTTTTGTAATCGAAAAATGCCCCCTAAGCTAAAAGGAAGGCTCTACACAGTAGTTGTGCGCCCGGCGTTCACATACGGTTCACAATGTTGGACAGCGTACAAGAAGTTTGAGCGCAACTGAGATGAAGATGCTTCGCATGACAGCGGGAGTAACAAAGATTAATCGAATCAAAGAACCTATCTCGAAAGGCTCAGTTGGCACTGTCATATACAAAGGCGATATCCTACGAACCCTGTCAAAAAGGCAATATCAATCAACGTTCCAATACAAGAGAGACAGGCCTTAAAACTCCTGGAGCAAACAAATGCAGCAACACCAGCATTTGATTGGCTCCATCGACGAAGTGATTCAAAATCGGGAGGCCTGCCGTTATTTTGTGAGGTCTAACCCACGAACCTCACAGGTGGACGAGTACGGATGCAGTTACTTGGAAGGGTTATGATCCCTTTAATCCCGATCATAGCGTCACCGCCATTAAGGACGAAGA
The DNA here is from genome assembly GCA_949715645.1 of Portevinia maculata. NCBI lineage: Eukaryota > Metazoa > Arthropoda > Insecta > Diptera > Syrphidae > Portevinia > Portevinia maculata. The sequence goes on along the minus strand of OX454526.1, from coordinate 2,172,376 downwards.
AGAAGACACGCGCATGCTAATGTTTAATCTTTCTTCTACAGAACCGGTGACTTGCAGTCGCTTTTCGTAAAAGACGAATCAAATGTTGGTATTGCTTTGTTTGCGTGATACAGAAGTTTTAAGGCCTGCCTTTTTATGATTTCGACACGTGCATACTCCCATTATTGATTACACTATGTAACAGCAAAAAAATCACCGTTATCCCGAATGGTGATTCGTGTTAGGTATACTTAGTAGACAACAGAAATAAAATTTGTATTTACATATCACGTCCCAAAAAAAAAGATAACTGAAATCGTTCTTTGTTTACACTTCTATGAGGGTAATCATACAAATATATCATAAACGTGTACAAGTCATCAAGACACTTGATTACGCATAAATTTACAAAATGCCGCGTGTTTGTGTTAATTCTCCAAACTTATTTTGTTATGTTTGCGGTCAATTCACTCCTAAAAGTGAAAAAAAGCCAATTTCTGCTTTGTTTAAGACGTGTTATGAAGCTTATTTTAAGATTTCAATTAAAAATCAAGACAAATCGTGGGTGCCTAAAGTGTGTTGTTTAAAATGTTATAAAGTTTTGACGGGTTAGCACAAAGGTACTATAAAACAGATATATTTTGGTGTACCAATGCAGTGTCGTGAACCCAAAAAATCACATAGATGACTGTTATTTCTGTTTGACAACTAAATCAAAACACTCGGTGAAGTATGCTAATGTATGATCAGTGTCAGAGTCGCTACCTCATTCTACACGCATTCCAGTACCGGACAGATTTCCTAGTTCATCGAGTTCAAGTCTTATAGAAGAAGCCGACGAAGCAGGCCCTTCTAGCAGTGGTGAGGTATTTAGAAATCAAACAAGTACAGAACCACATTTGATTAGCCAACCAGAACTCAATGACCTTGTCAAAGATTTGGATTTGGCCAAAGAAAAATCAGAAATATTAGGCTCCAGATTAAAACAATGCAATCTATTGCAAACTGGAGTTAAAATTACAACTTATCGAAATCGTCATACTTCTTTAGCTACTTTTTATTCAAAAGAAGATGGATTAGTGCTCTGTAATAATATTAAGCCAATCGTTCCAAAAAAAAATATTTTATAATGTACAATAAAAATGTATGTTACTCCTTCATACAAATTTAAATTTAATCAATAAATGCCCTTCTCTACTAAATCTGACGTGATGTGACAATTTTATTTATATATTTTAAATAGTTTTAAGGTGACGAATTATGATCACATACTGTACACCCAGTGAAAAAGTTTTTTTTTTTTAATTTGCTGCATAGTGTTATTGTTTGATCGTGCTTTTACGAAACCGGTGATTTCCTGTTGTATCAATATAAGGATTTCCATGCACACTTGCGAGAGAGTAAGATGTTAACTGTGTTGGTAGGCTAGATATGATTTCTTCCCTTATACGCTTTTATTACACGCGCTGTTTTTTTGGCGGCGCTGCAGGGATATTCTTAGCCCGTACCAACACGGGCATTAAGTACAATATATAAATGCGAAATTCAGCAAAAACATTTAATACAATCTTTTCTTTTCTTTTAGGAATTAATGCTTTTAGCCAATGGTTTGGAGCATGAAGCTCTTATTCAACGCCAAAGAGTTAAGGAACTCGAAGATTATCTGGATAATTTATTGCTAAGAGTAATGGAAACTCATCCTAAGATTTTGCAGAACCCCTACTCGCGCACTACTTCCACAAAAAGGTTAGTTTTCTGTTCACTTGCATACCCAATATTAACACAATACTTTGGCTAAGGTATTGTATGCAACTATTTATATCACTATATTTAATAGCACGCGTTTTTCTAATAAAGGAAGCGATAACCAAACGAAACATACATATTTTCATTATTACTTAAGACCCTAGTGGTAGCGATACGTAAATGTCCAAAATTGAACCGATCTTAGGAATTGACTGATCAATTAAACAGAAAACAGTTTTCTGATACGAGAAGTATTTTCTGTTCCTACAACTTCTCACCTTGTCGATTCACAAAAATGATACTAATCGTTCCTATGATGTGTTCGGTCCAATTTGTTTTCCTCTTTCAACTTTTACGTATCGCTATAACTGAGGCCTAACATAAATATTTTTATATGATTATCACAACCATCCATTATCTTAATTGAAATAACACGCACTAAGTAATTCCCAATTGATTACAATAAAATATAAATCTTCCATTAAATTAAAAAAAATTGGCATGATTTTCTGTGCATAATTTAATTGACAAATCGGTTGATGTCTTTAATAGTTTTAAGAGCTTCATCAGTATGAGTGGTTATTAAGAATAATCGCTTGATGTCTACACCAAAGGAGGATATACCAATAAACATACGTCAAGTAAGAACTAAAACTAATAATGCAACTTCTTTTCTGGTGCTGGAATCTTCTAGAAAACTATTAGCTGTTTGTTAAACATTAATGGGGAAAAACACATTTAAATTATCAATCAGTTTACAATAAAGAATTTTCTTTTTCATTTCAGTGGGTAATTTCAGGCGTTCACAATAAAATATGGTGTACCAGCAGTTGCCTTCACAGCGTGCTTTTATAAAATTTTAACAAATTTGCTATGAATTTATACACCAACTACACGATAGAGTAATTATTCAACACAACAAATTTAAAGTACTGCAATCATTTTATACAAGCAGTTTATTTCATGTTTTTTTAATTACTCTAACTAAATTAATTGATTATTTATTTTTAATTTGTAAAAATCTGCTTAATGCTGATTTACATTTCAATCCATCACTCTTGTATTTATGAACTATTTTCCACTGTCTTTTTATAATTTATTTTATGGAAAATGTGGTTTCTGGGCTAAATAAACAATAACAGTGTACCTAGATCTTAAGAGTTTTTAGACTAACTTTTAAGGACACCACTTTCTGTATTTATGTTTATTATTAATAAAAAAAAGTTTAAATATTGAAAGGTTATCTCGGTTAATATTTTTTAAACCTAACTGGGCAGTGAAAAAACTTACTGGGGGATAGTTTTAGGGTGTTCAATGTGTGTTTTTGTGGTCACTACAGTGATATTTTCAGCCCGTCCTTGCACGGGCATTCAGCTGACTTTATACAGGGGAAAAGTGTATGTAGTTGAGAATTTTTTGCCACATCGTCACTTAAGGTTGAAGTCGAATGGATCTTGGTGCCCTCAGACTAGTTCACGACCAGAAAAAATACATTTTTGCATCCATCTTTGCTTTGGATTGTGTACTCGCTTTGATATTTAAAAGCTTTCTAAATTTGTTATCATTACATTAAGCTGGTATAAATGGTAATTTTGTTGTTTGGGTAAAAAAATAGACTAGACTAATTAAAGAACACTTCACGGAGGCGTCATTCCGTGTAAAAGCAGCGTGGAGCAAGGTAACTTAGATTACAATAAGAAATTGTTATCGCAGGGACGTGTCCAAGAAAAATTACTATCTTCTGTTGGCAACAATATGCAATATAATGAGAGGAAATAAATAATCAGTCAAGTCGAAGATAATAGCTAGGAGTAAAACAAATTTATTAACCAAGGAGGAAATGCGATAAATTCCAGCTTACAAAAACAAGGAAAAATTTATCGTTTGATAGCCGGCAAGATTGGGAGAGCGCCAACTGTTGTTCAGGTGTGTTCCCTTACTTTTTGAAGTACCTTTAAGATACTAGTGGTGTGTCATTCGAGACTGAATCATTCAATTGAAGAGCTTCATCAAAATGAAGCAATGCTTCACTCCTCTCCCAGGCTTTAACACTTCATGTCCTTCAATTCATTCCCATCCCAATCCGATACATTAATTTATTCATACATTTCGCTCGCTTTCGTTGGCGCGTCACCACTCTGCTCTATACTTTTATTCACCACTCCATTTCTCTGGCTTTCTCATTACACTTTACTTCTCTAGATCGAATAAAATGAGAATGAGACTGCAGTTTCTTTTTGTAGTGGTGAACGACTGAAGCACTGAATGTCTGAGGCACTGAAGCAATTGAAGAAACGACGCACCCCTTCATTTACTTCAATTAGTTTCCAATCCCTTCCCAATTCCATACTATCATATCCTACACCTCATTCGCTTGTTTTGGCAGGTATATAGGGGTAGGTTAAGGATTAGATATTTCTCTTTTTCGTGATTGCTCTTTCATAAAGATTTATGTCAAGTTAACAACAGAGTGTTATTTGAGTGTGGGTTCGATGAATAAAGCCGATCTTCATTCTTCAATAAATAAAGCATAAATAAAGGAAAATTGTCTCTCTTTTGTTCGTGTCTGTACTTTGGTAAAGATTTATGTAAGTGTGTTATTTATACGATGGAGAAAAACCCTACAACTGCACCAAACACTTCTTTCCTATCTCTCTATTCTTTCTAATACCAAGTAGCTTACACTGTGTTCTTAGCATTATAAGGGTACTGTAACAACAGAAAAAATCCCTTTAGCGTAAGCAAATTATAAAAAAAAAAAACTGCCAATATAGGATTAGGGATAGGGAAGGAATAAGGAATCTCACTTTAACAAAATTGATTTCGCTTTAACAAGGTGTTACGCAGTATGTATGTAATTTTAAAATAATGATCTTTTCAACTTTTTTTAATTTTTTTTTTGAAACGTACCCAAAAACATATTTACATACAAAGGAAACAAATATTCACAAAATATAAACGTACATTTATGTTTTATTCATATACGAGGGCGGGTCAATAAGTCCGTGACTTTTTAAATTTCTGACCTCTTTACTGAAACGGCAACACTGCTCCTGTCAACAGGCATCTGTCAGTTGACTCCTGTCAAAATTTAAACTTGCTGCGTCAGTTAGTTTGTGTTTGACAGCTATTTTTATCAGACTACTCACTAATTTGAGGAGAAAATGGAAAAAAGTGAATTTCGTGTGCTTATTAAGCATTATTTCTTGCGAAAAAAAACCATTACCGAGACCAAGGCTAAGCTTGAAAAATACTATGGGGACTCTGCACCATCGATTTCAATGGTAAAAAAGTGGTTTACTGAATTTCGTTGTGGCCGTACAAGCACTGAAGATGCCGAACGTCCTGGACGCCCAGTTGAGGTCTCTACACCCGAAACAATCGAAAAAATTCACGATATGGTGTTGGCCGACCGAAGATTGAAAGTGCGAGAGATTGTGGAAGCCGTAGGGATCTCGCATGGCTCAGTGGTTTCAATTTTGAATGATCACTTGGGCATGAGAAAGCTTTCCGCAAGATGGGTGCCGCGTTTGCTCACAGTCGACCACAAACGCAATCGTGTAACAACTTCACAGGAAGGTTTGGCGTTGTTTAATCGCAATATGGAGGAGTTTTTGCGCCGTTTTGTAACCGTGGACGAAACATGGATCCATCACAACACACCAGAGACCAAACAACAGTCAAAACAGTGGGTTTCTAAGGGTGAATCGGGGCCAAAGAAGGCCAAGGTGGGTTTGTCAGCCAATAAAGTTATGGCGACTGTTTTTTGGGATGCACGCGGGATAATCCACATTGACTACCTTCAAAAGGGAAGAAAAATCAATGGGGAATATTATGCCAACTTATTGGACCGATTCAATGACGATTTGAAAAAAAACCGACCTCATTTGGCCAAGAAAAAAGTTCTTTTCCACCAAGACAATGCAAGGGTGCACACATGTGCAGTTGCCATGGCAAAAAACCATGAATTGGGGTATGAATTGCTCACTCATCCACCCTATTCTCCAGATTTGGCTCCGAGCGACTACTTCTTGTTCCCAAACCTGAAGAAATGGCTTGGTGGAAAAAGATTTGACTCCAATGATGAAGTCATCTCGCAAATACAGGCCTATTTTGAGGACCTCGACAAATCATTTTTTTTTGGAAGGGATAAAAAAATTGGAGAAGCGTTGGACAAAGTTTATAGAGCTCAAGGGAGACTACGTTGAAAAATAAAAAAAAATTTTTATCAAAAAATCTGTGTTTTATTCCAAAAGTCACGGACTTATTGACCCGCCCTCGTATCTATACATATATGAATACATTAGCATTAGTAGTGTGCAGATTCAACTCAGTAAAATTTAAAAAAAGAACCAAAACATTATACACATTCAAGCATAAAAAGGACTTTCATAAAATATATATGTACATTATGCATTTCATATATTTACATAATATGTATATGTACCTACTATATATTATTTTTCATATTATCTCAGCTAAAAGTAATTTTATATCATCAAAAAAATATCTATCAGAACACCCTGTATCCAACAAAATCCTTCAAAACGAACGCTTCAGTGAACGTTTCTTTCAACTTAAGGGGACTGCGTGAAGCACTTTAGTAAAATTAAGCATCCCCCCCCCCCCCTCTATAAGCTACTCAAAGTTACTGAAAACTGCGTTAAGTTGTTCCTAACACACAAATTTCGTAAAAGAGAGAGTCAACGAGAGAGCAAATCACTTCCCTTAAACTGAAAAAAATCTTTGGGCAGGTTATAAAACAGCTGTCAAAAGTACTTAAAATAACTTCAAGTAAATTCTCAAATTTCCAGGAGTGGGGATAAGTAACCTTAGAAGTTAAAGAAGTTGTGAAAAGCAACGCTTTTGTAGCAAGATATAAGGTGTGCTCGCTTACTTTTCCAAGTGACTTTAAGCTACTCAAAGAAAATTCTCAAATTTCGAGGAGTGGGGTGTGGGTATACATTCTCTCAGAGATCGAAGAAGTTGTAAAAAAGTAAGGGAACGATTTTATTGAGGAAGAGTGTATCTTTCAAAGTCAAACCAATTGTCAAGTTGCAAACTGTCAGTGTCATTTTTATTCAGTATTCTTTGCAATTATTTCGTGATCAATTTTATTGTCAACAACGTTACCAAATTTTAGAAATTTCGTTTCCAAATTATAGTTCTGTGCGCCAAACTTGAGCGCTTGCATCATTACTACATCCGAAATAATCGATCATCCGAAATCGTTTTCTGCTTAAAAAAATTCTTAATTCCCAAGGCTTTAAAAATGGTAATTTTTAACAAAATTGCTCTACCGGGTTTCAGAATCGTTGGCTAAAGTAAAATTTTCTCAAAGAAAAAAAATTAACAGAATGTTTTACTTTAAAAACAGTCCCAAATATTGTGGATCCCATAATAAAGAAAGTTCATGGATATTTCAGTGTTAACATGGTGTTTCAAAATAAAACTAATCACAACATTGGATGGATAAAGTCAACGAACCAATTTTTAAGATGTTTAATTTTGTGGCGCATCAGTGCCCTGATTTCGAATTACGTTTCTTGTTGCCTGACTATCGTTACTGCCAAAAAGCAACTACAAGTTACGAGACCGGTCGCATGTATCGTTAGCCTAACCGCACCTAACCGCTGTCGTTATGTAAAAAATGGAAGCCGAGTAACAGTGAAGAAACATTTTTGTTATATATATTGTTACTTCGATTTTTAATAAAATGATTTTAATTTCCAATAATTGCATGTACAACTAATTTGTTAAAATATAATGGAAACACATTCCTTCGCTTGAATTTAAAAATATCAAAAACAGAATGATCATTATATTATTGCACTGTATTCCACATTCGTGTTGTACGGCTGAGGAAAGATTCTTTGAACTTCACTGTATGTCCGAATACAGGCTTGAGGGTGAACTGATGAGCATTCATTGCATGGCGGGTATTGCGGTTGAAATGTTCTAGGAGTGGAATGCAACTGGGCTATTTCGTTGGTGGAAAAAAGTTGTAAGGTGCAACAGAAAAAGGATCTCTAGGTATCAAAGATCAAACCTTTCCATGCAATCTATTTTTATCTCCTTTTTTAACTTCAAAAAGGCATGCAACTGTGAAGGCACGGGGTAACAACATCAGTGCAAAGCCTGCCAAAAAATAGCGCTTGCCGTTAAAGCAACTAAGGAGAGAACTCACATCTATAGGCAATTCTTACATTCAGTTGAGCATAAGGACACATTTTACGTCTTGAAACAGTCTTGCAAGGGTGCATGCCAATCCGTGAGCTGACACACCTGGAAGATCACCGCTCACCGGTTTCGTAAAACGACAATCGCACAATAATAAATAACAGAAGCATGCACGTGTCAAAATCTTAAGAAAGGGGCAGGCCTAAAAACTACAAATGTAATCACAGCAGCATTTTATTGGCCTCAGTGACAAGTGACCTTTAACCATTTGACTGTTAGGACCTGGAGAATTTTTTACCTGCTGGACCACATATTTGCCGGTATCTTTAAAACCGCCGGCCGGGGAAATCTTAAATCTGATTTGTGAAAAATCCCCCCACACACGGATTTAATGAAAAAAGGCAAATGTAAACTAAACTAACAAAAAAAAATGGTCATCAATATATTATGTGAGTATAAATTTATTGATAGCATTAGGAAACCAGAATCCTCCTTCCACTATCTATGTATCTAAATATTCTACAACATTTGCTATTCTGAAGAGAATTTCCTACTGATCGTGAATCGTGATTCGTGATCGCGATTGCGATCGCTAGGTAGGTAATCGGCTTCGTAAAGAGAAAACAACACAAATGGAGAAAACTGAGAAACAGTACCAGCCGAGAAATTCAGAAATCTTTATTCGAATTCGAGTGTTGTTGGCATGGTGTTCAACTTCTAATGTCAGTCTCACAGTACACATCAACGAATAAAGGTCCGCGACGCTACGCAACGAAACAAATTTGTTTTTACAAAATTTTTAATTTAGTTAATTTTTTTTTATTTTCAAATTGTAAGTTCCTTCGTTAAACTGATTTTTTTATGTTCAAATTGTACATAAGTGGTGTGGGGAGCGTAAGTGATGTGCGTTTGACAAGAGAATGAGGGGAATAATGTTCGCCCTTTCGAAAACCATTGAATGAATGACTGCCATTGTTTGTCGGTTATGGATGTGAAGTGAAACAAAAAGAAAAATAAATTTCATTGCATTAATGTATCTAATAGATGATCCGTGTGTAAACAGAGCCGTCTATTGATTGAGATTGTGATAAATTTAGTTACATAATAAAGGAAGTATTCACACAAAATCAGTTGCCGATATTTCCATACTTAACAGTTTTTCTCCTTGTTCCCAAAGTCCATACAATTAACTGAAATGTGAAATGTAGAAAATTTGACTTGACCGCGACGGGTTTCGATATCGTTATGTGTATTTTCTTTTTTTTCTATTTTGTATCGGAAAATTCTCGTCTTTCTTATTTTTGATTTAACGTTTTCTATTCTATATATAATTCACGGGCTCTTGTTTTCGTAAATTCTTATTTGAGTTGTTGTTGTCTTCCCCGTCCCCACCCCTTGCAACAATCATTTGATGGATTATGTTTAATGAAAGAGTATCAGTTGGGATTTTGTGGTATCTTTTTTATTTGTATTTCTTTTGCTAATAAAGTTATAACATATATTAATTCTATTCGGCTCGACGCTCGACTAACCGATGTTCTTGTTTTTATGCATTTAGCATGAATGTATAAACAAATTCCCGCTGTTTTTCTTCCTTTCTGTGTGTCTCTCAATCTACTGCAATAAAACGAAGAAAAAAACGAACAAAAAAAGAACAAGCAATAAAAATGCATAAACCATAAGCAAAAGCAACAAAATTCACTTCTCGACTAAACACGGCAGCAGTTCAAAAGGAAACGAGGAAGTTCTTCAGATTGAAGACCCATGCATTCGGATAAGATTGATGATGCTGTACCAACAACCTACGACCAAAAGACACAAAAAGGTTCGTATCGTATGTCGTATTTTATACATACTCGTGCATGTGTTGAGCTTATGTTAATTTTATTACATACCCCATTTGTGGGTAGTTATCATCTTTGAGATGAGAACAGGCTCTTGCTGTGCAACATTTACCTGATGGCTGGGGTCTCAAAAAATTGTCTTCTCTTTTTGTGTTATTATTGGATAGTCCTTTTTAAATACAAACAAATAGAGCCATCCGGCAAGAGGTGTTCATGTGCAATTGAATTTATTTTTGCAGAAATACCAGCGTGACGAACAGGTTTTTAAATTGTACATACCTACGAGTAATACCACATTAATTTTATTCTTCGAGTAGGTGGTTAAATGGATAGAAAGTGCTAGAATGTGGGAGTTTGCTATTTTCATCGTGGATCGCGCATTTAGATGTATTAAGTAAGATAGGTATTTTCTTTTGTATGGTATGTAGCTATTAAATACGTAGTGCAGAACCTACAAATAAGTTATATACATCATTATAAATCGAATGTTCGTACTGTTGAATAAAAGCAGTGTTATTCTTATTACTCGTATCAGCTTTATCGAAGACTGGTACTAACATAGATGTCACTAAGCTTTAGGAGCTTAGGAGCTGCGTTTTTTTTTTACTTAAATATGTATACAGTTTTTGACGGCAACCCTTGTATGTCGTGTAAATTTAATTCATATTTAAATTTACCTGATATTCAAGTTGCCTAGAAATTCCACAAAAATGGCTTCTCTTCACTTGGACGTGTATGTAGTAAATGGAAGTTGTATCAACATATGTAATATAAATTTTCATATGAATGTAAAAATTACCTTTACATCCGGTCATTAGTAAAATATAACTTGTATAGGCAGGGCCGGGTCCAGCCAAACATGCGCCCTGTGCAAGATTTACAGAAAGCACCCTATTTTGAGTTAGATTCTCCTTGAGGTTGCAATATTGCAAGTGATGGGAGTTAATGTGCAAATATTCAGCACAGGTGTGATGGATTTTGCTATTTTGTGGTTATTTGAACAAGTTTTTTGTTTTAAATGCAAATGGCAGTATCCGCGCAAGGTAAAATTAATTTTTCTTACTCCTAGCAATGCGGCCCGGAATTTGGCGCCCTGTGCATTTGCACATATTGCACATATGGTTGGGCCGGCCCTGTGTATAGGTATGTACCTAGGTATATGGGATGCGGGCGATTTTACCACAATAAACAGATCTTTGACGCTTAATTTGCAAAGACCTGTATTTCCAAAAATTAATGAATTTTAAAGTTTTTTTTGTTTTTGTTTTTTTTTTTAAATTGAATATATGAGATCAAACGTCAAAAAAGTTTTTGATTTCTAAAAAATTGTCTAGACTCTTTTTTTTTTAAACTTTTTGCAAAAAAGGTATTTAGTCAAATGTGCCCCGGGCACGGGTTGGTTAAATTGAAAAATATTATACTTTTTTTCAAAACGTTAAAAACAATAAAAAAAGAGAAAAAAACAATTCATTTATTTCTATAGATTTTTTTTTTAAATAAATGAACAATAAGCAGTGTGATGCGAAAATGCGTGCATTTGGAATGGATTAGAAATTACCTTTCGGACTGTTCAATTCAAGTTGTTTTGGACGGTTTCAAGTCTGCAATTCACCAAATAAATACTGGTGTTTCCCGAGGATCAGTTTTGTCCCCGACTCTTTTTCTCATTTTTATAAATGATCTCCTGCTGTTACCTCTAATTCAATCCAGTCCTTCGCCGATGACAGTAACCTGAGCTTCTCATATTCGTTTCACGCCCCTCATCTTCGGGTGTGGAACTGGAACGGCAGCGTAAGGTAAGCTCATTAAATTCCGATCACGACAGCATAACTTAGTATGGCGAGTGGAATTTAATGCTTCCAAAGCGCAATGCTGTCTTCTGTCATTAAAGCAAAACCCAAATACCATGTCATTGTAGAGGAATAGCACTTGCATCACTTAAACCGAACGGCTTTCCATTCTCGGTATGTGTGTTAATGACAACTTTCGTTGGAATGACCACATATTCGATGTCGCCAAGAACGCTGCGAAATGCCGAGGATTCCTTAAGCGCTGCAAGAAATATTTCACACCCTCTGATCTGTCTACTATTTATAAGGCGTTTATCCGCCGAAACTTAAGTACAATGCTCATATCTGGTCTCGTGCATAAATAACTTATTTGGAGCTACTTGACAGGATCCAATAACTCGCGTAAAACTCATTGTGACCGTAACATCGCGAGATCGCTTGACTCTCTTGGTCATCGTCGCATTGTCTCTTGTCTCTCGTTATTTTATCGTTATTTTCCACCATAAGTGCTCAAACGATATAGCCAGTTGCAATTTCACTCTTAGAACATTTCAACCGCAATACCCGCTTTGCTAGGAATGCGCATCAGTTCACCCATATGCCTGTATCCGGACGTACAGTGAAATACAAGGAATCTTTCCTTATCCATACAACACGAATGTGGAATGCTCTTCTCCGCTCCATTTTTCCTACACATTATAATCTACAAACATTCAAAACCAACCCTTCTAACCCTAACTTCCTCAACGCCCGATCTGTGTAGCATTATAACGGTATTAAAAATTCCCTTTAGTGCGAGTATATTATAAAAACAAATTGTGATGACCGGGTATCAAGAAGAATCAGAATTGATAGTTCCTTGGCACAATTTGTAAAACGCTGGATATGTTTAAGCAATTCGATTCAGATTTTGTATATAAAATTAGTAAGGAAAGAAGCAGTTCAAAAATCGTTCATTTAAGCGTATATGCGTGTTACAACATTATGCCGGTGGCAAACGATTTTCACAGGTATTCACCATTTGACAAATGCCAAATGTGCCCAAACGTTCTTGATAACAATTTTCTTCTCTTTTTATTTATATTGTTTTCTTTTCATACAAAACACTTTTATTTTATTGAAATTTAAGAGAAGTGCTAAAAAATTCGTTCAATGATTTTGAAAAAAACAATTGCCTTTATTTCGCAAACATTTATGCGTACCAGTGTTCAGAAATTACAACTGCGATTTAAAATTCACAAAAGCACTTGTAACTACAAGAAGAGACTGTCAAAGTGACGTTGCTTTTAATCAAACTACGGTTCTTTTTGCATTTCAACTTTTTTTTTGGATTTTAGGCTGCCTTCACCTTCAAAGTCAAACTTGCAAAGTTAAATGTGCCCTGGTGTCAAATGAACCCCACTTTACCCTACTTGGGAAAACATTTTTAGTTAGTTCAATTGTATGGTATGACGAATGCAAAAACATAAATTGAAATGCATTAAATTCAAACTATTTACCCAATTTATTGGTTTTTATTTGTCCAGTTATATAAATTGACATTCAAGGGTAAACTAGAATAAAGTGGCTTTCGCTGTCATGTCCCACTGTTAACAAAAAATACACACAAAAGAAGACTACACAAGACCACATAGGACTACAAATTAAAGCTTCAGAATCAATTTGTTATTGGTACCGGTCTTTAAGTTTTGAAAGTGTAACGCGACCCATCGCGACGGGCTCTATTCTTGTTAACGAGTAAAATGGAAGGTGAATATTCACTTGAGTTGACAGTTGAAGCTACATCTGCTAAAGTTAACGTTTTTACGTACGTAACAGTTTTCTTTTCTCCAAAAACTGCTATTCTATGAAGTGAGGCTTCAGCTGATACGCATACGGCTTACAGAACCTATGTACCGTGACAACAAAAAAAAAAACACAAATAAGGCAATTCCGCGGGCCATTTCAAATTGCCAAAATTAAGCCGACGGGTGACGCTTGCTGCGGACTGCCTCCTATCGCTCTTGGTGCGTGCGCGGTTGCACCTTCCTACTGGAACCATATATCCTCAAAAACCCGATTCGTCAATTTGCAGTATAAAGTACTTCTGTTGCTCTCACTAGTCACCAGTTAAGTAACAGTGCTGCCGAGCGCGCCACCATCGAAGAAAAATATGGGATAATCACCGTCCTCCGTTATCGATGCAGGAAAGATATTCTTTTCGTACATTGATAAATCATTTTCAGTGCCTCTGAATCGATCATTTTGCTTATTAACATATCCGCACATGTGGAAATTCGCTTCGGCGTTCATTATGATTTTTAATGGAAAACCATCCTTATCGCATTTCGCGTTCTTGAAGTAAATATAGCGATCTCTGTTTACTTTACAAATGTCAAAGTCGCGATGACATTGGACGTGACATAGGGCGTGATGACTTTGATACCACCTTGTGTTTGCAAAAGGCCTTACCAAACACAAATTGAACGTAGAGTTTAAATTCATTTAAATTTATTATGAAAACAAAATGATTCCCAATTTATAACTGTTTTCATATCTGGTTCTTATGTATTCTTTCGTTATTTATTTAATTGTAAATAAATAAACCTAGAGAAGCAATAGCGGGTAGGTAAACCTTCTAGAACGTGAGTCTAAGACCCGTCCATTTGGTAACTACTTTTTCTGTGGCCTAACATGCGCTGTGCTACAGATGAGCCTTCTGAGATAGTCGATTTCAACAAATTCGCCCCAAGCGATAAAACAGCTAAAAACAACCATTGCTCTTTTTGTGTAGGTGTAGGTGTTCGCAAATAGAATTAATCAAGAAGCCTTATGGCGTTTCCGCAAAGCGACATAAGACCATATTTTAACGTATGGCCTTCTGTCGCTTTGCGAAAGCGTGATAAGGCCATTTTGGCTTTATGTCACTTTCAAGTTATTTTCCTTTTTAATTACCTATCCTGTAGGTTAAAATTCGTGCGAAATAATTTTTTTTCTTTTTTAAAATTTTTATTTTCAACCACAAGATTTGCAGTAAAAAAGATAATAGCTTTTAATGAACTAGAAAAACACCACGTTGCGCTTTAAAACAAACTCAAGAATGAGTAACTATCAATGGTCATTCCTTATTAAATTTTTAATGGTAAAAATATGTTTTTGTTAGTGACAACATCAACAGGTACCATAGTATTTTGAAATATGGCCTTGTGTCGCAAACAAATATTTCCATGCGAAAGCGTCACTAAGCCATATTACGAAATATTGTTTTATGTCATGGCACCGGTTTTTCATTGGCGCAAAAGCCCAACAAATTACATTTCAGCCACCTCTTTATAGCACTCTTCCTGTTACTTAATTGTGTTAAGGCTATGTTAAGGATTTAAGGTATCGCACCTCTCCCACTTAACTGTATCCCTACTTTCGCCGTTTCGACCTCAGAAAGTAAAGGCAGGCCTCCCGATTTTGAATCAATTCGGCACTGAGGCCAATCAAATGCGGGTGTTGCTGCATTTGTGTGATCCAGCAGTTTTTAGGCCTGCCTCTCTTTCGCGATTTTATGAAATTGTTGATTGACATTGCCTTTTTGACAGGTTTTGTAGGATCTCTCCTTTTTTTCCAGATTGGTTCTTTGACCTGAAGGCTTCATTGATTCTTGGAATTTCTGACACAGCACTATTGCAAATATATGTTAAGTATTATCATTTCGATGCTTCACATTTATTAGGTCCGTTCGCGCACTTTTATGTAAAGAAAAATTAAAACTGTCAAATTTCTAAAATTGGGAGAGAACCCACTCATTTCAAAGAAAAGTACGCGAACGATTTCGCACAGAAAAATGAGAAACGTCAATTTTTGGCTTGAAAGAAGTAACAACTATTTTTTGTTGCTGTCAACTCATCATTTGGTAGTTTTTATTTTATTAAAAGCCGAAATTCTGTGACGAAAAATGAACGAAAATAAATTTTATTTTCGTTCATCTTTTAACAATTTTCTTTCATCACTTCCATCTATAAATCGGGCCCCAAGCAAGCTGTTGACAACTATAGACCCATCGCTAAACTGCAGTTGCTTCCTATGATCCTTGGGTCTATTGTGAAGAGAAAAATGTATAATGCTGTTAGGAATCATATATCTGACTATCAGCATGGATTAATTTATCGTCGGTCTACCACAACTAACCTGACCCTTTTTACGAATTGATAGAGTCAATCATCGTATTCTATTAAAAAAACTTAATTTTCTTGGTTTTCACTCTACCCTTCTTGAATGGATTACAAACTACCAGTAAATTGTAAAAAATGAGTTTTAAAAATCTTTTGAAATATTAAACCAATCTGGGGTACCACAGGGTAGCCACCTAGGTCCCCTATTGTTCCTGCTTTTCATAAATGATCTCCCCTCAGTGGTCAAGGCATCAAATTGTCTAATGTTTGCAGATGATGTCAAGGTATTTAAGGCAATCAGGACTGTGGCAGACTGCTGCGATTTGCAAGCAGATATCAACAATTTGAATGCATGGTGCTGTTCAAACTGCTTGCAATTGAATAGTAATAAATGTGCCGTAGTTACCTTTTCTAGATCTGTAATGCCTATTATCTTTAATCCTGAAGTGCTTCAAAACATGTTCTACGCCAAAATAAGTTATATAAGGGATTCAAGTTTCAAGTTTTTTGGTAAATCGGTATTATCCACACACGTATAGATTTAGACAGCTAAAACTCTAAATCTACCACTCGAATCCTTAATAGAACTGTTTTTGGCTCGTAAAACAAGTTAAGATAAAAAGCCCCAAAGGACATTATTTTGTATTTATACCCTATTTTCACGCGAAGTATGTAACATACCTAATATTGCCCGTAGACCCCTAAAAGTTACTATATTTATGATCAGCATCGATAGTAATGTCGATCTAGCCATATCCGTCCGTCCGTCTGTCGGCAAAAATTAGGCCTTTAAACTGGACCTAGAGAGCTGAAATTTTATCCATCTCTAGGGGCCCGAAATAATCAAGTTTAAGAATTTTCGAAATCTGCTCACAGACACGCCCACAAATTGGAAAAAAACAAATTTATCGAAAAAATCGAATTTTTAGCTAGAAACCTGAATTTTTTTATATATGATCGTTGACTCCTAAAATGCTCGGAAGATAAAATTTCTAAAATCCGCATACTGACACGCCCACAAATAAATAAAACAATTTTATTGAAAATCTAAAGTTTGAGCTCGGGAGCGTTTTAAGGGTTTCGTAGCCAAATGGTAAAAAACGGAACCTTTATAGATTCGTCATGTCTGTCTGTCTGTCTGTCCGGAAATGTCACAGCCACTTTTCTCCGAAACTATAAGAGCTATACTGTTGAAACTTGGTAAGCAGATGTATTCTGTGAACCGCATTAAGATTTTCACACAAAAATAGACAAAAAACAATAAATTTTGGGGGTTCCCCATACTTAAAACTGAAACTTAAATTTTTTTTTCCATCAAACCAATACGTGTGGGGTATCTGTGGAAAGGTCTTTAAAATATTGATATTGAGGTTTCTAATATCATTTTTTTCTAAACTGAATAGTTTGTGCGAGAGACACTTCCAAAGTGGTAAAATGTTTGCCCCCCCCCCCCCCCCCCCCCCACCCTGGAGCTTCTAAAATAAGTGAATGATAAAATTAAACAAAAATTTATGATGTACATTACCATGCAAACTTCCACTGAAAATTGTTTTGAACGAGATCTAGTAATTAGTTTTTTTTTTAAATACGTCATAAATCGTAAACCGCAATTTACATTTGATTCAATCAACTCAAATATATATTTAATAACGTCAATACATCCGCGATCGCAAATGCACTGTCAGATCTAAAAGTGGATGACTCACTTGGTGAGCTTATTAATCTACTTCTCACAAGTCGGATTATAAACTCGAAACTGGGTATGACATCGGCCAGAAGATCTGTCAGTAGAGGTACGCCACAAGGTGGAGTCCTATCTCCCCTCCTTTGGAACTTAGTGGTGAACAAGCTGCTGATGTGCCTAGAAATGGAGGGTTGCCGGGTGATTGCCTATTCAGATGACGTTGCAATTGCCGCCTCAGGGAAGCACCTAAACACCTTGAAAGAACTTCTCCAAAACGCTCTTAATAAGCTAACTACATGAGCAGATCGTTGTGGGTTGGGTGTTAACCCCCACAAAATCGAACTTGTTCTATTCACTAGGAAACATAAAGTTCCATACATTGATCCCCCCTCTATCAGGGGCACAAGTCTAGTCTTTTCAGACGAGGCAAAATACTTGGGTCTCATTCTGGATAGAAAGCTTAGCTGGAAACCTAACATTCAGGAAAGAGTTCGTAAAGCTACAGCAGCACTCTTCTCCTGCAAAAAAGCTATTGGTAACAAATGGGGGCTCCAACCCCGCATTACCAACTGGCTATACATCTCGGTAATTAGACCGATACTTATGTTTGGTGGACTGCCCTTGATAAAGCGATAAATCGCGATAAGCTAGGCAAAGTCCAACGTACAGCTTGTCTCTGCATGAGTGGTGCACTGCGCACTACCCCCTCTGCTGCAATGGACATTCTGTTTCACCTGATACCCCTGGACATCTTTAGCAAGCAAGTGGCTGCTAGTGCGGCTATCCGCCTCAAAACAACGTTCCAATGGTCCGAGAATGAAATCGGCCACGCATCTATTCTGAAAAAATTTAGAATCCTCCCCAGTAACATAGACTACATCACCCCTCGAACCCTTTTTGACAAAAACTTCAAGGTCAAGATCCCTCCCAGAACATTCTGGGAAGGGCCACCCGTCGAAAATAAATCAATCCATTTTTATACCGATGGATCCAAAACCGACGAGGGGGTAGGAGGTGGTGTGTTCTCTGACAGGCTGAATCTCAGCCTCTCCTTTCGACTCCCTGATCACTGCAGTGTGTTCCAGGCAGAAATCTTGGCTATTAAGGAAGTCCTGTCGTGGCTGAAGAAGAACGTGATATCCATTACGGATATCTGGATCTTCTCAGATAGTCAAGCTGCATTAAAATCCCTGGATTCTGGGTCCACAAACTCTATCGCAGTCCGTGACTGTCGATCATCTCTAGTGGAGATGGCGAAGCATTTTAACATCCACCTATGCTGGGTGCCAGGACATACAGACATTCTAGGGAACTGTAGGGCGGATGAACTCGCCAGAAAAGGAACCACACTGCCCCTTTTACCTGATAAAGGTTCACTAGGCATCCCAATCGCTACATGCAAACTCATGTTTATGAGACAGACCATTGAGAACTGTAACCTTAGGTGGACAAGTGGCAACACTTGTCTAGCGACAAAGCAGATTTGGCCAAAGCTGGATCTGAAACGCTCTAAGTGTTTGATTTCTCTAAACAGACTTCACATTGGTGCTATAATTGGTGTGATCACCGGACACTGTCTCATAGGCAGACATGCAACAAGGCTTGGCGTCCACGCAAATGACTTCTGCAGAAGCTGTATGGACGAGGAGGAGGAGGAGACAGTTCTCCACCTTCTCTGCACGTGCCCTGCTCTTTCTCAAAGACGTAAACTCCATTTAGGATCCTTCTTTTACAATGATCTTAACGATCTCATTAACACCGACATAAAAAGTCTGTCAAGCTTCATCAGAAGCTCCAAATGGTTCAACGAGTAGGAGGATGATACATCCGTGTGGCATCACAATGGGCCTGTCACTGGCCTAAGTGTGTCGGTCTCGGCCGACAGCCACTACAACCTAACCTAACCTAACTCAAATATAAAAAAAAACCGTAAACCGTTAACCATTATTTTTTAATAATAAATCTGTAATAGTTGCCTAAGTAAATAATAATTATAATCCCGGCGGAACCCTTCATGGGCGAGTCCGACTCGCACTTGGCCGCTTTTTTTACAATAGCTTCGTTTTTTTCAATTAAATCCTTTAAATGTTATATAACATAATATGTAGAGCATTCTTAACAATTCAACCATACTTAGACTTTTGTCACGCCCACTTATGAGCGATAGGAATAAGAATAGGGTATCCAACAGTTCGCCCAAGCTAACAGATAAAAAACAACACCCGCTCCAAGGGCCTATAAAATACAAATACATACACAATATATTTTGTTCCCCAGTAAATGGATTGCTTTTTCGGGGGCGAGTACCATAAATTCAGCGCCGCAAAAAAGAGAGGGGCAATTCTCTACGAAAAAATAACGACGGCAGCACTTACAATAAAATACTTTAACTCCAACATTGGATATATCCAACCTTGCACCTACTGCAAATCCAACAGTGACCCCAACCGAGGGGCTGCGTACACATTACTCTTAATGGGGTCTTCTTGTGATGAAAATCGGGATTTTCAAAACTAGTGTTTAACTCTTTAACTAAATATATGAGAACGCCACCAAATTATTTCACTCAAATGCTTGTTTTTATGCCTTTTTAGGAAAAGAAATATATTATTATTTATTTTTAGAAAGTTGCCTCTCCTACATAAAGGGAGCGAAATAGTCTCCCCCTCTTCCATATTGAAAAATGCTTGTATTTTGTCCCTCTACAAAAACCGTGTTTTTGTGGTGCGAAGTTATCGCACTCTTGTGTTTTACCTTCTTCTCCGCATGGTTTCGTCCGCTCACACAACTTTGTTGCCTCTGGTGTTTAAGGGATTTAACCCTTGTCTCCGCATGGTTTAGCTGGTTCACGCTACTTCGTTGCTCCACTAAGGGTAGGTGCTAATTGTCTGGGAGGCGCTCAATTGGAAAAACTCAAATAGAGAATTTTAAAGCATAAAATGAACATGTTTTCCTAAAATAAAAATGAAATAAGGTCCCAAAAATTATGTTCGGTTCTTTTGCAATTGAATGAAGTCGCAAAAGATTAAATTACATCTCAAATTTAGAAAAATTTCGTTGTTGTTGCTTTCTGTGAAGAATTGTTTGGGGGTTTTTTAATTTGTTTTGGGCCTGATTCTTATTCGAACGCATACAGTGATGTTCCATTATTTAAAAGTTTGCGGCCTATGCACGAAGGAATTCAGGTTAATGACATGTACCTAATTTAACATTAAACCTTTGGAACAAATATGCATTTTGCAGCTTAACCGCTGATATTGGATGTGCAAAAATTAGAACGAAATACAAACTAGATGATAAAGATTTTTTTTTTTTTTAAATAAAACCCTTGCCCAAGGGCAGGCACTTCGACATGGAAAGATCTTTTGTGCCACAAGGTTGCCTTTACGCCAAAAGGCGACTGACTTCCCTAATGAAACTCAGCACGTCTTTGGTGGTAGAGTTGCGAAGCTCTGCCAGTGATAACATCTCTCTGTGGAGAAGGCGTCGTCTCAACCAATGTAGAGCCGGGCATTCACAGAGTATGTGTTCTGAGGTCTCCTCGTCCTCCATGCAGAATCTACATTCTGGCGTTGGACATAGGTTCATCTTGTTGAGATGATATCTCAGACCGCAGTGGCCAGTGAGAAAGCCAACCAGCAATCTAATTCTTTCCTTATTTAGTTTAAGGATTTCCTTATAGGAGTAGGGCTTAATCAAGCGTTTAGACTGTCTCAGACCAGGGGCGCTTACCCAATGTTCAAGGCGAGTCTGTTGCTCCCAATCTTTGACAAGCCCTAGAGCAGTAGTCCAGTTGACACTGCAGTACGGTTCTGGACCAACAAAAGCGGCTTCAGAGCAAGCTCTGGCGAGCTTATCTGCAGCTTCATTCCCTACAAAACCTCGGTGGCCAGGCACCCATCCGAGTTTAACTTTGTTGTATTTAGCTAGCTTTTGTAAGGCGCAGCAGCAGTCAGAGAGTCTATCGTGTTGGACGACAGTGCCTGAAGTGCCGCCTGACTGTCTGAAAAGTTATGTATCTTTGCGCCCTTAATTCCTTTGTTGGAGTTTAAGATAGCGCAGATCTTAATGGCATGGATTTCCGCCTGGAACACTGTGGGGCACATCCCCATAGGTATCGAGACCCTGGTGTTGGGTCCAAAGACACTAGCACCAACTCCAGACTCCATAGATGATATAGATACGAGATGCATTAATGCTACTTTTGCTTAGTTGTTTGTCGGACATGTAGATTTGTATTTTTTAATAACCTAATTTCGATTCTACCATTTAGACCAACACATTGTGTAAGCACTTCGAGTCTGTTCATCAAATAAACAAATCCACAAAGTTTCCATCGATCACAATTCAAGGATTTTTTACAAGCCATCATACCTGTCAACAATCAATTGTTATTGAGATTTATACACCCACGCTACTTGAATACTGATTTTCCTCTACACCTTGCCCGATCTTTAATATGATTATGTACATTACTTACTTGTTAGCGTAGTGGTGCAGAGGTTAGGGTGTTGGACTACTAATCTAAAAGACTCAGGTTCAAATCAAACATCCAAGAGTATCAATTGTCATGAGAAGCTTCTCAGAATTTCTGTCCGGATTCGGCTTTAAATTGTAGGTCCCCTTCCACTTGCACAAGCAAATGGTTAGGTTTTAGGCCCTGTATCGTTAATGCCTTATATTTATTTTTTTTTACTTACCGGTAAACTTTTCTCAAATGTTCTCAGCATCATGAAGATAAATAGGGGAAATAGAAAGCTCCAGCAAAGGTTCTTCTTCTCAGTGAAAGTTTTATAAGAAATTTAAAATTCGTACGACAACAGCATAGAGGACATTTAAACATTAATATACTCGTACCTAATATAACAACATACCTTCTTAATTGAAGTACTCAGTAGTACGAGTGGATGTATGAATATTCAAAGAAGCTGGGCGTGAATTCAGAGTGCGTCCCTCCCGCTCACTTGATTTCCTACGGGCGGATAAACACAATTAAACTATTAACTTATGCAAGTTTACGTGGACACATTTTATAAATTAAATTATAGGACAAGACTTTGGGAAATGCTTGTGAAATTCGCTAATAATTTCCAAATTCATACATGAAATCCTCTGTTGTAGACCGCAAACGTGCATTTTAGCGGGTATACGAATACGCAAGCACTCGTATGTACTATAAACGAATGTGTCTTGATTAATAGGAATGAATGACATTGCACTCATGAGGGTCATAAATCTACAGCAGCCCCAAAATTCACTCGTCTCGTACTGTTCAAAACAGCCTCCATGTTAAACTAAACATAGAGCAAAGAGTGCCGTGTTATTCAATTGAATTTTATTCGGGTATACTGTGATACGTCATGATATGCTTGTGGATACGACAACCCTAATTTCATTTTTCCCGTCATTTGTAGACGCAGAGGTCAAAAATTTACCAAACTACGCAAGTAACTTGCAGCACACAGCACTCGGTCTTCAGTGCGATATTTGCCACAATCATTGGCTCGCCATAGAGTAGTACATTTTTTTTTAAATTTTGCTAATAACATAACGATAATTATCATTACATACTTCAACGCAACATACTTCCGTTTTGGTGGTTGTACATGTACGTAGGCTAGGCAGCTTGGTCTACGATTCGATACGGGTACATGATCGCCATTCTAGCCAATTTGACTTTAGGTGGCTCCAATTGAATAGCACTTGCATGCACCTCGTACCGTCGCCATATAAAACTACTACGACGATGAACGACGCTTTAAAGGGGGAACTTACTCAAATAGAAGCGGGAAATCAACAGGAAGAAATATTTAATTAAAATTACCGCGCGTGTTGCATAGAGTGAGCGAAAAGAGGGATGGCACTACATACAGCACACTATGTGTGCGATCGATCGGCAGCTATCATCAAATTATGCTTGCGCGCAACTACTATCGCTACCATCGTAGTATGGTTTTGAATTCCGTATTCTCCTGTATCCCATACGTTCGACGTCGAATGAACTTTTTAATTAATTCAGTCGGAAATAGTTTTATGACTTTGTCTCTGAAACAAATTATACCTCCATTCCTTATACGAAAAGTCCAACTGCCTTTGGGGGCTAAGTGTTTGCGCAATTTCCCTACTTAAATGGATAATCATGAAACCCTTGCCAAAGTAGCTGTAATGCTAATGAATTGATTTTAACTTTTAATTAATTCGATTGTTTTTATTATTTTGTATATACAGATTATGTTACAACATACGTTAAGTGGAGGACGTAGAGTGACATCAGCATCGGCTACAGCTTATTTGGCGGCTGTGGTGGTGATATTTTTAACGGCCATGTGTTCCTCATGCGAAGGATCGCCTTGCCAATCGTTCCACTGGTGGGATCCATTTCAAGATAAATGCATTCCATGTACAGAATGTGCAGGTCAGAAAATAGTTCTACGACCGTGTCAACTACATAGAGACACAATATGTGGCTCAGTATATGATCTAGAGATTGACTGGATGCTTCTGGCGAAAACTGAGCCTAACTGGAAAGAGGTATACACAAAAACTCTCTATGAAATACGTTTGTATAAATTAACGTGCCCTTATATGTTTTAGCGTCGGAAGGAGAAGATGCGGCTCATTGACACTGATCGCACGACAGAGGAAGATCTTTCGATCGATTGGCAACTGGCGTGCCTTGTTGTGGCAGTTACAGCGTGTATGCTATTCTTCTTCGCAGCCACTTGTATTCTTATACAACACTTGCGGCAATGGCGGCAAATGGAACGCCGATTGGATAAGGGTAAGACATGACTGACAAATAATTAACTACTTTTTCCGATATTTAAATTAACTTCCGGCGGCTCAGAACTCTAAACAAAAGAGAACAGTAAAAAAATCAAGTTGCCGGTATACATACAAATTTGGAAATATCTTTTCGACTTGACCTATTCCCAGGAATATTTCCTCATATTGATTGAAATTCAGATTGCCCTTTTCTTCATTGATTTCATACACTACAGGTAGCGTTGAGGATTCCCTTCTTTTTTTTGAAAATGTTACACGGTGAAAGCGGAAATTATTATTCAATCAGTATAATATCGTATTGTACTGCGTACCTTAGTTGATTTGAATCTTTAGATTTGGGCACCCGCCTATTGCAGACAATTTGAAATCAACGATGTGAATGTGATCTGAATATATGGGCCTTGCCACGATATCTAAAAAAGATAATATTGAATACATAAATTTAGAAAACATTTTGGAAACGCGAAATCCGAGGAAGCCTTCACGTCAAAGAACCTATCTCGAAAAAACTGTAACGCGACCGGCTCATTTTGTAAGAACAGTCATGTTCAAAAGAGAGATCCTACGAACCCTGTCAAAAATGCAATATTAATCAACGTTTGCATTCAAACGCGAAAGATAGGCAGACCTTAAAATTTCTGGATCACACAAATGCAGCAAGACCAGCTCTGATTGGCCCCAAGTGACGAAGTGATTAAAAAGGGTTGGGTACGATATCCTGCTTTTTAAAACTAGGCTTTTTTTTTATTTTGTTTTCTACAATCCCGCTTTTTTATAATCCCGCTTTTTACAATCCTGTTTCTTATAAGTCCGTTTCTTTTATTCCCGCTTTTTTTAATAATCTAGCATTTGCAATTGAAACTAGATGTTTTATTTTAAAAAAATCGCGCGATTTCAAAATAAAACATCTAGTTTCAATTGCAAAAGCTGGATTATTAAAAAAAGCGGGAATAAAAGAAACGGACTTATAAGTAAAAACAAATTGAAATAAGTGAACTAAAACAAAGGTTTGCCTTGATTTAATATTTTATTAATATGTCATCTGGTTATTTTTGACAAAGAAAAAATATTACATGACAAACGGGATGTACTTAGGTTCAACAATGCAACAAATAAATATAAATAAATTAATGATGCTCATTCAGGTACTGAAAAATTAAATGAAATTAATCTCCAAAATGCTTTGAAATATTAATGAAACAAACGAACTTATTTTGTATAGTTACTTCAATTGTATATTGTAAGCAATACGACGTAAAAAACCTGATTTGTTAATTTTTTTTCTAATTGTCATAATTTTCTGTATAATACCTGATCTTACAACATTAAGTTTTTTTATATAATTTTTCTTGTCCATATTTAAGTTTTTCTATTTCTGTTCGAACTAAAATTGTTTCTTTTGCTAAATTCGCAATTAATCTGTACAAGCCACAACTTTTTCGTCCAACTAAAACTTTAAGTCTGCGATGCCAAGCTTCAACATTGTTCTGAGTTCGAGGAATATGATTTACTGCAGTGTCAGACACAGACCAAAAGTCGGGAGAATATTGTAACTGCCTGCTTGCATTGCGAACATAATTGATTTTAAACCACTCTGCAAAACTAAGCGCTTCTTTATCATCTTTAAAACTATTTTGCATCGAGAAAAACAATTGAAATGGTTAAAATTATGAAAGAAAATGGGAAACCAGCAATATTCAGTTTTAAACGATGACCTTGTTAAAATTCAAGTGGGATTTTAAAAAGCGGGATTATAATAGATGGGGATTTAAAATAAGCGGGATTTTCAGAGGCAGTATTTAAAAAAACGGGATTTTAGAAGACGATGTTTTAAAACTTTTTAAGCGGGATTTAAAAAAAACGGGACTTTAAAAAGCGGGATGCCGATACACTCCCGATTAAAAATAGAGAGTCGTGCCCTTATTTTCTGAGGTCAAACCGGCGATCACAAGTGGACCAGTAGGGATGCAAATAAGTGGAAGGTTTATGATCTCTTTAATCCTAATCAAAGGCTCACCACCATTTGGGAATAAGAAGAAGAAGAATAATCGCGCTATGCGGTAAATTTAGAGAAAAAAGATATAGATAGGTTTCACGTTCTGGATTCTAACATTTCAACTTCTATAACGTCGTACATTAAATTTCGGTGGGGTACACTCGGCGAAATAAAATTAAGCCCCAATGCCAAAAAAAAAAGTTAAAAAGGCTTAAAAAATTAGAGCATGTAAAAATTAAACTAGCGGGTACCCGGAGTGCGTTGCTGCGCTTCACAAAAAAATACATGTTATTATAGTAACAAATAAAACTAAAGCCAAACAGGCTAACTAGTTTTGACAAAACTTCAAACAAACAATAGACCCAATACCGAAAATTGCCTGAAAGTTCGAGCTCAATCGGTTTGGTATTTAAAGGGATTTTAGCCTTTTCTCCGTATGGTTGCTCCACTAAGGATGGGTGCTAGTTGTCTGGCAGGCCCCTATGTTAGATTTTTTTTTTTAATCAAACAGTGTTTGGATGGACCGCTTCGCGGGTAAAGTGGATTTCACCTTTTCCGCCTCATGGTTTAGTTCATGTTAATGGTACTATGTTAGACAATTTCACCCAAGTGACTACAAACGCTGTTCAAACTGCCAACTCAATCGGTTATCTGCTCGTGAACGCATAGAAGACGAACACACAAACATAAGCGCGCCACCTATTGTACGTTGATACTATACCAGAACCTTTCACGCAAGTGCCAACTACAACTGTATAAATTTTCAACTCAATTGGATGAACGATCTTCTTCTTCCTTTTCGACGAGGTTATGATCAGGATTAGAGGGATCATAACGCTCGCACTTTACTGTATTCCTACAATGCAGGCTTCCATGCTCTGTGATCCCGGGCACAGAAATCAATCGCATATGCAAATTCATTGCAGTTCCAACCTTTCCATGTCGTAAAAAGCGCTTCTTAGAGAAAATACACTTACGGGAGTTCTTACATTCGGGTGGGTTAAACCGGGTAACCTTACAGGCGGAACAGTAGGAATGGAGTGAAGTTGGAAGGTTGGGTTCCCTTGATTCTGATCATAACTTCGCCGTCAAGGAAAACAAAAGAAGAAAACTGTTTGTAATATTTTGACGGCGGTGAGGATTTACCATTCCAGCGAAGTAAAGCAATATCTCTACTCGGCTCACGCCCGTGAAGAGCCTCTACCTGGGACACTGCAGTCTTTCATGCTCTGTGATCCCGGGGACATTATGAAATCAATCGCACGCGCAAATTCTTTGCTGTTCCAACCTTTTCCTGTCGTATAAGGCGCCTCTAAGAGAAATCACACTGAGGCAGTTTTTACATTCAGGTGAATCTACACTAAACATCTTAAAATTGTCTCGCAAAATGTCGAAATCGTAAAAATAATCTTCAGGGTTAAACACTGCACACACAAATGCATTGTTGTTGCATGAATAATGCCGATATTTATTGAGGTCGTCCCGGCGAACCCCCATAGGCGAACCACAATTGATGCACCAAAGCGGCGGTGTTAATGCATCTCTCAACCACATCATACCCTCGTCCTTAAATTGGAAGACTAGGACACTATTTAGGTTCTCAACACAGAGTCGCCATTTCAAGGGCCGGCTTTAGACATTACCTTTGCTGTTTGCTTCAGCTGGTTAAAGAAAACCCATGAAGAGATTACTTTCTTAGTTTCCAAAAATGTATTCATAAAAAATCATATTTTTCAATTTTCCAAAGTGTAACATGTAAATAAGAAAGCGGTACACTTTGCTCAGGTCACCTACAATGAGCAAACGTCACTTTTAGGTCTGTCCATTATTCGCAACATTTATAAAAAAAGCTTTGCGTGAAAAAAAACATGGATAATTTTTCACATTTGATGGGTGACAATTGTTCACTTCAGCTAATAGATAGATTTACGAGGAAAACAATGTGCAGAAAATATCAATGAGTTGGACGTTCACGTATACACATGTACGTATGCATACAAATCGGGGTAATGACTTATACAAATGCAATGTAGATACTAAAACTGGTAGCTCATAGACATAATTTGTTTTTCATTCATTTCAAACGACCTTTTTTTTAAGTATACGAATATACTAACAAACGCAGTATAATCTTTCCTCACTCGAAATACAAATAATCATATCCATTAAAATAGAAAAGATATACTACGTGCGCTGTTTATACTTGTCTATTTTTGGATCAACAAAACCGATCGTTAGCTCATAATTTTTTGAGTTTGTATTTTTCTGTTTTATCGAGCTACGTAGATACCTTTATTCTGAAGTAGGTAAATTCAGTTGTGTGTTCGTTCAATGAAAAACAAAACTCAGTCAATTGAGTTTTTTTTTTTAATTTATTGCATTACATATTTCTTCGCGGGCCCGAATGACTTTTTTAGGGTTGATTTGGTTCAGTAGCTCGATTTGTATCCGTTTTTTTTTTAGCACGTGCCACTCAAGTTGAAAGATTAAGAAAACAACATCCCCTCTTTGACACATCCGGTTCCACTTATTGGGAATTGAAGAGCGGATGCAAGGTGTGCTTATGTCTATTTTTAAGTACATAGATGTTTTCTGTTGGTTGCTGAGAAAAAAATATGTTATGAACGGAAGTATATTTGTCTCGTAAGTTGTCCTTGAGTCACGCACCGCATCAATCGTGGATACGATGACAAAATATTTGTTATGTCAAAAGTGCAAGCGATTACAAAATTTTGGGGGAAATCTAGTCTTTCTCTTAAAGGTTCTAGCAATTTTGTAGAAAGCATACATACCTAGTACCTAAGTACCTAAGCATCTCGATTTCAAAGGGTCAAAGTGGTTCGTTACATACTGAGGAGTTGTTCAAACAAAAAGACTTGGAAGTTGTTGTATCGGGGGCTTTTTTTTATACGAATTCCTATGACAGGTTTTTGGTTACGATCTATCTAAGATCATTGTTGATAGAGAGATGCCAAGTTCTCGCTACTCCGATGTCGAAATACACATCACTTTTATCCATACTAATATTATAAAAGCGAAAGTAACTCTGTCTGTCTGTCTCGATTTAACGCCAAAACTACTGAACCGATTTAAATGAAATTTGGTACACAGATAGTCTAGAGCCTGAGAATGGACATAGGCTACTTTTTACCGGGGGAAAATGCTTCATCCGCTGTGCAGAAGCAGAGATCTAAGCTGATATCTAAGAAAAGTTGTAACTCTCGAATGCTTTCTAGCTCCTAGCTTTGGAATGACTCATCCAAATGAAATAGGATTTTTTTTAATATAAAGTTCAATTATGTACAAAGATTTTAAGATATAAATTATCTTTGTAGGTTATCCCAAAGTTGAACAATAAGCATTAAACTATAAATTTTTATACAATTCAAAAAAGTAAAATGTTCGATTGAAGCTAGATCGTTGGATTTTCCCAGCGTTCAGTGGAGGAAAATGTGTGTGTGTGTGCGGCACAAATCTGTTTCTCTCTCTGTTCCTTTTGTGCTGTGCGCTTTTTCTTCCTTTTTGTATGCACCTTTTGTAGTTTGTGTTGTTTTTTTATGGCGCATGGCCATGGGATTGAGAAAGATAGGGTATGAAATGTAAATGAGATTGAGAGGGAGTCACAGTCAGAGTATATCCACATAGTGAGTAGGGACACTCTCGACGTTTTCTTTATCAGTTCTTATCAGCAAGTGTTTTAAATTTGAGAAGTGGCAGACTGGCGAAGCAAGGCGAGCACGGGACAGCTAGTAAGTATATACATAAGTATAACCTTATTTAGCCCTTTGGAGAAGTCTCACTGTGCCTAGTCTTTGTAAGATACACAGAAGTTGCATGACCTGCCGGTTGGTGACTTTTGACGACCCAATACAATATTAAACTCAATTTCTTTGAGTCTTAAGCTACTGTGAAAAAACCCCCAATCCAAAACAAAGTTCCGGAAGAAGTGAACCAATAGTCGTTCGAAATGGTGCAATGTTATGAGGCACTTAAAAATAAAGCCCATGGGTTTTATTGCCCAAGGAAAAGGAAACAACTCGACGGCCTTTACTTCCCTTCTGAGGTGGCAATTAGGTCGTAGAAAAGCTTTAAATCCCATCGAGTTTTTTTGCCATTCGGAATCGACATTAACGCTCAGCAATGACAGCGATGATGATTTGGTGTCGGGCTCATTGGTTAGTGTGTCGGACTACTTATGGAAAGGTCCCCGGTTCGATTCCGGCCGGGGCCAAGTAACATCTTGAATTATTTTCCACTGCCCCACCTCTTGCGAACGTCTGACAAACATCCAGGAGTATCAATTGTCATGAGAAGCTTCTCAAGTTTGCCGTTCGGATTTGGCTTAAAATTGTAGGTCTCTTCCACTTCGCACAAGAAAGTGGTTGGAGAAGCTAGGTTGTAGGTTTTAGGTTAGGCCGTTTATGCCTAATATTTATTTATTTTAATGACAGCGATGAATAATAGTTTGCTTAAAAATAATGTAG
This sequence comes from Portevinia maculata, assembly GCA_949715645.1. Taxonomy (NCBI): domain Eukaryota; kingdom Metazoa; phylum Arthropoda; class Insecta; order Diptera; family Syrphidae; genus Portevinia; species Portevinia maculata. The sequence continues at coordinate 2,141,745 of OX454526.1, read as the reverse complement.
AATTGGAAAGTGACAAAATTATAGCGTAATTAATACTGTAAAACAGTCTTGAAGCACTACAAGACAATATAAAAAAAATCACCCTGCCATGTTCATACGTAGGGGAGAACGGGGTTGGTAGTAACATTTTTTAGGAGGTGCTACCTCACATCTTATATGTTGTATATTATTGAAATAGAAAAAACTTTGCATGTTGAGGTTGAGAAACTTAAATTATTCAAATTAGAACTTCAAGTTATTTAGGATTTGGGGAGTGTTACCTTCAACTTCGCCCCGGGGTTGGTTGTAACTGTAGGTTGAAAAGAGTAGAGAGTTAATTTTTATTTTAAAATACTGTACAGAGCTTTTAGAAGTCAATACTGGGGATAAATAAGGCAAAAATGATCGTCGTCTTCTTCAGAGGTATCGACTAATATTTTTTATGACATAATTTTTCATTGGTACCTACTGCCTTAAAATGGCCCGTAGACCTCTTAAAGTTACTTTATTCGTGATCAGCGTGGATATTAATGTCGATTTAGCCATGTCGGTCCGTAGGGAAAAAACAGGCCTTAAAACTCATTCTAGAATGCTGAAATTGGGAACATAATATACGACCCAAACGCAAAATAGTTGGCCTACTCATCAATTACCACATTAATCCTCTTTATATACCTTCATTTTCTGTCCCAAGCAGTTGTTGATTAAATTGGTTTTTGTCAATGTAATAAATTACATTTAATGAGTAAATAAGACCAAACAGAACTTAATTTGAGAAAACACACATGGCTTCAGGTTGCATTCTCTTAAACAAAGACAAGAGCATAATAGTTGGACTACTCTCTATGGGATGCAAATAAGTTGGCCTATGACGATTTAAATAGATGTTCAGTTAACCGTTATTAAAAAAATGACATGCACTTGTTTTGTTGTTTATTAATCTCTTGTTTTAAGTAAGCCAGCAACAGTTTAGTGTCAATCATGGTGCATGGTGTTGCATTATCACGAGACCTTAGGGAATCCATAGTTAAAGCCTTCGAAACGCGATTGTCGAGCTACAAAATAGCAAACCAATTTAATTTACCTCGCTCATCAATTCGAAACATTATCACAAAGTTAAAAAATAGTGGAAATGTGGAGGTTGGTAAAAAAACGGGACGCCCACCAATTGCGAAACCTCGAGATTGCCGAGTCTTAAAAAAATAATAAAGGAAAATCGACGTCAAACTGCCGCTGCAATAACTGTTCAATGGAGAGAAAGAATCCAAAAAAGTGTTTCAGCCGACACTTGTAAGCGGGCAATGAAAAAAATTGGATATACATTTTATAAGGTTTGTTTTAGAGTTATTTAAATTAGAGCTATTTTAATTCGTTAAAACATAGGCCAAAGAAAAACCACTTTTAACACCTAAACAAAACCAACGACCATACCACGTCGAGTTAATCGGTTCTCGTACAGATAAATAAGTTGTTCAGGAGAAAAGATCACAATGATATTCCTTGTGTTCGAATCTCCCAGACAGCAGAGAACAGACAGACAGTACTGACTGCTGGAATAAGTCCAGAAAGTGTCGCTTCAAACGACGATTTTTTCGTGGTCGAGGACCCACAGGAGAAAGTGGATTTGCTGGGCGCTTGTTTCGAGGCCGTGTATACGGTGAACAATCCTGTTCGCCGTAACCACGATATTGAGAATAGAGCTCTAGTGAGCCACTTCTATCTGCGCACCGAACTTGAGAATTGGCGACCTGAGAATAACGGATTCACCGTGTTCACTGATGAAAACCATGCTAATGCAGTTGTCGCCAATGGCCGAGATGCATCGCACTTGTTCGTGTCGAAGGATGATCTTCTGTGCATCTTCGAGTCGCTAAAGAATAAAAAGTCGGCGGGGATGGATGGTGTCCCAAACGTCGTATTGAGACACCTGCCTCTGGAGGCTGTAGATATTTTCACCACTCTGTTTAACAATGCGCTGAATAATGCACATTATCCGGCGCATTGGAAGGTAGCTGTGGTACACCCTATCCCGAAAAAAGGTAAAGATAGGACGAACCCTGCCAATCTCCGGTCAATTAGCTTGCTTCCGAATATTAGCAAGGTCTTTGAAAAGGTTGTCAATAGAGCCCTGTTAAAGTGGGTCGAGGACAATAACATAATCCCGGACAACCAGTTTGGTTTTAGGGCGAGGCATGACACTATTCATGCCGCGTCGAAACTGGTTTCCGACATTCAGTGGAATAAATGCAAGAACCAATGCACGGGTGCTTGTCTGGTTGATTTTGAGAAGGCTTTCGACACCGTTTGGTTAGAGGGACTTTTCTACAAGTTGACCAGGCGGGGGATGCACAAACCTTTGCTATATGTAATTTATAATATGCTTATGGGAAAGAAGTTCGTTGTCAAATGTGGCAACGTGACTTCGAGCAGAGTCTTTGAAATTAAAAACGGTTTACAGCAGGGGGCGGTCAATTCTCCGATCCTGTTTAACATTTACACGAGTGATCTGGTAGGTTCACTCAGACATGCTATAGCGTATGCCGATGATTTGGTGGCATACAGATCAGGTCCTAAAATCGAGGTCATTAATATCCTTTTGCAGCGTGACTTCGATCAAATTAAGCGATATTGCGACGACTGGAAGTTGAAAATCAACTTTCAGAAGACGGAAACAATCTTGTTCAGAACCCCATTGGCTGGGGCCTCTAGGGATACCAGAAAAAACTGGAAGAAATTGGCCATTATTGGACAAAATGGGCAGCAATTGGCGGTGAGAAGCGTAGTTAGATATCTGGGTATCTGGCTTGACCAGTATCTATATTTCGACAGACATATAGTGGCTTGTCTTGCTGGGGCCAAGAAGGCTTATGCTCTGACAAGGAGACTGTTTCATAGCAGTCAACTTAACTCCAGAGTGAAGCTCATTTGCTACGTGGCCCTTATAAGGCCGATCATCGCTTATGGTTGTCCATTATGGTTTAATATAGCGCCTAGTTATATGGAAAAGATTCGGGTTTTGGAGAGACAATGTCTTAGGACCTGTCTCCGGTTGTTCCGAACGCCTGAATCCAACTATATAAAATACTATCCCAACAAGGTCCTATACGATGGGGCTCAGTTGAATAGGATTGACAATTTCCTCATTAAGGTGACTCGAAGGCACGTTGCAAGGGCGATGGCCAGCGACAATAGTCTGATATTTGGGGCTTACTACCCCAATGAAATGTACACAGAGAGTACGCTCCGGTCTGGCTTTATCCCGCCAGAGGCATTTATCTATATTGACGCAAAAGGGCTGGTACAGACGAGGGATGGTATCCCGGTATTATACCACCGCTTTCGCAGCGCGAGAGATAAGCGGCTCATCCGCGGCGAGGACGTCGCCAATGCTCATGAGCTCCTCCGTTTTAGTACCGCAATAGCGGAGAGGGATAAATTCGATACAGAAAAACAATTTGCCGAATTTTGGTGGCTTTTTGAGGGGGGAGGGGTCAACATGCCCTCCCAAGACGGTGCGTTACTCTAGGTAACATCCTCTTAGTTTATAAGTTAGATTAAGTTAGCTAGGGCGTTTCTGGGAGAGGCCGGGCTCGTCAACTTGTGGTAGTGCTTCCGGGAGAAGATTGAGGCTGTAAGGCTTCAGTTAGCTCAGGGTAGCGCGTGTGCACGTTGACGATTGCCAGGCGCTCGGAAAGCAATTGGGATTTTGACCACTTGTTGCGCAAGGCAACGAGTGCTCAGAATCATAATTTTAGTTAGAATATGTTAGGTAGTTTAAGTAAGTAGAATAGGTAGTTCGTAGTTTGTTTTATATAAAAAATATAAAATCTTAATAATGATACCGAGTTTTAATTGATTTTCTCGACGAATACATATATGTAAGATTAGTTTGTAAATAGTTTTTAGGCCGAAAGGCAATAATTATAAGATATAGTTAAGTTTAGGGCGTCCGCATAAGGACCAATAAATAAGAATAAGTATCCTGTTAATTTTAAGTTAGATTTAATCATTTTTGTCTAGTACGTAAGTTGATATTCAGTAACAATTAAAAAATGAATTTAAAAGTAAAGTAAAAGTAATCGGTTCTCGTCAGATCACCGTAATTAAACGACGTTGGGCGCGGTTAGTACGTAGATGGGGGACCGTTTGAGAACAACCGCGTGTCGTTGGCCAGTCCCATCTACAGAGTTGAGGTAGATAATAGACGTGGTATCACAATGGACCTAATTTGGTCTAAGTGTGTCGGCTTCTGCCGACAGCCACATAAACATAACATAATATAACATAACACCTAAACAAAAGAAAAGGCGCCTAGAGTGGGCCAAGCAACGTAAGAACTGGACTTTAAGTCAATGGCGGTCCGTTATTTGGAGTGATGAGTCGAGGTTTGAAGTTTGCGTGGGCGACGAACGAAAACGTGTTATGAGAAACTCCAAAGAGGGCTTTCATAAAGATTGCCTTAAAAAAAACAGTCAAGTTTCCAGCATCTCTAATGATATGGGGATTCTTGTCTGGGCGAGGTTTGTGCAATTTACATTTTGTAAATGGAACTGTCAATGCTACCAAGTACCGGGATATTATGGAAAATGAGCTACACCCATCAATACCACGACTTCAAACTAGTGATGGAGATTTCATTTTCCAACAGGATGGTGCTTCCTGCCATACAGCAAGGTCTACACTGGCGTGGTTATCTGCTGAAGCAATTCCTTTACTGGAATGGCCTTCGAGCAGCCTTGTCCTTTCGCCAATTGAAACTCTCTGGCATAAAATGAAGCAAAACCTCCGAAAAGAACCATGTCGGGCTCTTCAAGGCCTAAAAGCCAAAATCATAAATATTTGGGAATCTTTTGGTACCGAAGAATGTCAAAAATTAGTTGACACAATGCCACGACGCATAGAAGCAGTTATCAAGGCCAGAGGCGACGTAACACCATGGTAAAATAAAAATTAAGACGCGTAGGCCAACTATTTTGCGTTAAAAAAATGTATCAATCGCTATTTTATTTTTTAAGACTGCTCTATATGGTTATTTAATTGAAGTCATTTTGTTTTTGTTACTTATTTCTACTTATTTCTAAAATAACTACATCTAAAGAAAACTACCAAAATATTGAGTTTATTGCCGATGGAATTTAAGAACCAGCAGATTTTTATTTTTTATCATAGGTAGTCCAACTATTTTGCGTTTCGGCTCGTACTCTTTAGGGGCCCGAAAAAAGTGTTAGCATTTTTAAAATATCGAAAATATCAAAATTCGAGCTGGAAATCGGAAATTTGGAATATATCATGTCCAGAGACCCCAAATGCTCATGAGTCCAGATTTTCAAAATCCGCCTTCTGACACGCCCACAAGTGAAATAAAAAGTTTTAACGAAAAGCAAAGTTTAAGCTACGAAGCTGACACTTAAACTTTTCTAGGGGTCCGAAATACTAGCGTGAACAACTTTTAAAAACTCCGCACACTGCCACGCCCACTATTTAAAAAAAACGTTTTATTGAGGAAATCATTGAAAATTAAAGTTCTATTCTTCGTAGTGTAGATAAAGTTGTTTCGAACAATTCCGGAGTTTTCTGCCATTCCTACTTTTTTAAGGCGTGTTTTTTTTCGATAAATTCTTTCAAAAACGTGCAAAACAGTTATGTAAAGGGTCTTTACATAACTGCTTTTTAAAATAAAATGCAAACTACTTGAGATATCTGAAAAAAAATTGTATTGGCTTGAATTACCATCAACACATTTATGAATGAAATTCGACTTCGTTCATATGTCCACCACGGAAATTTATTTTTATTTATTTTATTTAATTATTTGTAAACGTCGTTCCCTCGTGTACTTCACCATGATGAAAATGTTGATTTTACTGAATATTTTGACACTGACAGTTCGGTAATCGGTTTGGATGAAAGACCCTCTACAAAAAAATATGTAGACCATACCCCTTATAAACATTCACCCATACTTAGATTTTTGCGACGCCCACTTTTTGAGGAATAGAAAAAGGTATCCAACAGTTCGCCTAAGCGGACTATAGCCATAACCTTTGTTTTTTGGTTTAATTTGAACCTTTTTGATTGTTTGCTTTTCCAGCCAGCACTGGCTTTTTCCGGGTGTCTTTAAAAAATTATTTGATGTTCTTAGTGCAGCTTTTGGATTTATCTATTCGCAAAGATGCTGAAGAAAATAAAGTATGGCAAAAATTTTGTCAAATCGCCTCCAAAAGTCGGCACGGAACAAAACCTTCCTAAGCGACTTGTTAAGAATTAAAAAAAAAATATAAATAAATATTAGGCATTAACGGTCCATGCGGTGTCTGAAACCTAACCCCAAAGAGGAGTCATGTCAAACAACCTTGAAGTAAGGATATTGTCTACATATTTTGTAGGTATCAAATTGTGAAAAAACACTTTGTCTACATTCTCCGCGAAGCACACGACCTTCATCTCTATCGATTTATTCCATATTTTTTTTTTTTAAATAATAGGCGTGTCAGTGGGCGAATTGGAAAAATCTTTACACTTGATGTTGATCATATCGATCGTCCTAGATAGTATACAGTCGCTGGCCAAAATTATTAGACGCACTGTAAGGTTCTATGTAAAATCTTAATTATCAGGTGCTCTTATTCAGCTTTAATTTTCTTACTAGATACAATGTATATTTTTTCATTATGAACTTTATTATCTAATTCTTGACACAAATAAAACATCATAGTAATAGAAACAATATGTATTTATGAACATAAAAATATTAAAAACCTACACTGCGTCTAATAATTTGGCCAGGGACTGTATGTTTCAAATTTCAACTTTCTAGCTCGAACTTCAGAGCATCAAAACTAATGACGGACGGACGGACGGACGGACGGACGGACGGACAGAACTAGATCGATATAACTTTCGATGCTGATACAAATATAATAACTATTAGGGGTCTACAGGCAATATTAAGGCATGTTATAATCTATACGTCTCTGGTACGTTTTAAGGTATCCGTTTTATTGTTTATTCTGCTAGGGGAAAAAATTATCGTATGTTTATTTTATTTTTAACATTTTCGCCACTGCCATTACTATAAGATACATATTTACATAAACAACAGTTCTTTTCGTTTTACACTCAAATCGCAAGTCCAAAAACAAATTGTATATTTTTAATCTGTTAGCAGTTCCTCTCTGACCTGTTTATTCAAAGAAAATCAAAAAGAAGGGAAACAATTCTAAAATCGCAATATTCTTGAAAACGGATTTCGAAAATTTTGCGCATCAGCTAATTTTCAAGAATAAAACTTCCAAGGAGAAGAATAAACAATTAGACGCGTGTCAGTAGGAGGTGTGGCGAGTTGGAAGCATGCTGCGAGCTGGTACCTCATCTGTTCACTTAATGGATCATGCATTGATTTTGTTCACGATCGTTTTTAGTTTCATGTTCTGCGAAATGAAACCGGAAAATTGGTTATGTGACCCTAAAAATAGCACAACCCATTCGAATGTAAAATAAATAACACAATACACGTGCCATTAACCAGACTCCAGATGTTGTAAATTATGTATACTTACTATCGTAGGGTGTTTCCTTTTTTTTAAGAATTTATTTTTAAAATCTGCGTTCCAAAGGCAATCTGACACTGAACACCCCTACGACAAAATAAGCTGTATGTCATATTATGTCAACGACAATCCGTTCAGATTTGCAGACAATATTAATAACAAAACAAACACATGAAAGTCAAGTTGCTAATTTGTTTCATTTTTTTCTTTCTTATTTTAGATGTTGAGGAGTTGTCAGCGAAATTAATGGCGAGGCTAGCCGAAGTCCAGAGTCTAGAGGGGGGCACGTTTTACATTGAAGACGCGAGTTCGTTAAAAATTCAGAATGTGCGGCCTCAACAAATGCTTTTGATTGGTAAGTAAAAACGTCATATGAGTGTTGATATTTTGAATTTGTGATTATGTTTACATTAAACGAATTCAATAAATAAAACAATGAACTGGAATTGTTCCTTTCCGTCATATGAATGTCTTTATGGTACATTCGGTCAAACAAGTAGGTAAACATATATCCAAGTAGGTTCATTACAAAATAAACGATTAGAAATATTTTCTTGGTAGAGGTAGAATCGATTCACATCCGATTCCGTGAATGAAAATGCAGTTGACTGTGTACATTATTATATACTTACACACATACATTACATATGTTAAGTTAACACATTTTTATTAATAGAGGTATTAATGTCACTTCTCAATCGTCGTAGCTTCGTAGTTTGATTGGCATAAACGCACCTATGTTGCGATTCCTCCGTACCGTGTTATTAAATAATGGGTGTTTATTTTTCAATGTGGCAGCGTTCAGACAGTTTATAGTTTATCTAACAGCTGACACCATCCTCTTGTTCAGTATTGCTTGACAATTCATCATGAAAAGTCTTGCGCCCGAGCAGCGTTTAACTTTTTGAGATTTATTGGCTACTCAGAATACCTAAAAAAAACAGCACTTGTCATTAAGGCAACTAAAAGAAGATATTTCTTCTAGGTAATTTTAATATTCACGTAAGCCTGACCATTAACATCTTGAAATTCTCCCACAAGTGTACATGCACGTGTCGAAATCGTAAAAGGCTTGCCAGTGTTTATTGAGGTCAAACCCGCGAATACTACAGGCGGACCAGTAGGGAGGCAGTAAATGGAAGGGTAATGGCTCCCTTATTCCTGATCAAAAGTTCGCCGTTTATGATGGTATGAGACATTTTTTCCTCATTTTTAATGCATTAAGAATGCGTAAATGTCAGCCGAATATAAAGAAGACAGATAGATATTGAGCGAAAGGGACGAATACATTTAACTGCTTGGGTTTGTTTACTTTATTTTATTTATTTATTTATTAATTTTTAGTTATTTTCGCACATTACACGGTTTTTTCAATTTATTTAAATTTTATAAATCTAGAAAAATAGCGGGCTGTACAATGAGACTTTAGCCTCATGCTACAATATAAAGGGTCTTTCATTAAGGACTTGACAACTTCTTTTTTAAATAAAATGCAAACTACTTGAGATATCTCAAAAAAATGTATTGGCTTGAATTACTATAAAAACATTTATGAATGGAATTCGATTTCGCTTATATGCCCACCAAGGGAACGTATGCAGCGGTTCATACGTTAAACCCAATTTTCATGACTCGGTCGCACATTTCGACCGACACGGCCGCTATTTCTCGTTCAATATTGGCTCTGAGCTCCTCTATCGTCGGCGGCATAGACCAATGATTGCATAGATCAATGATTTTATATGGCCCCATAAAAAAAAGTCTAGAGGCCCTTAATCACACGATCTTCGCCGGCCAATAGACGGGTCGTTTTCTCGAGATAACGCGTTCACCGAACTGAGACTTCAATAACTCGATCGTTGCACCCGCTGTGTGTCTTGTGGCACCGTCTTGTGGGACCACATATCACTGATGTCCCATTCATGCAATTGCTCAAAGAAATAACGTTCCAACATGTTTCTGTAGCGAATACCATTTACCATAACATGACGGTAATTTTCATCGAAAAAAAAACGGCATAATGACGCCACCGGCATGAAAACCCTACCAAACAGTGACTTTTTGCGGATGAAGTGCTGTTTCATAAAGCACATGAGGGTCGCTTAACCACAAATACGCTTCATCGCTGGAGATGATTTTGCGATGGAAATTCTTCATTTTCTTCCATCATGTCCAGAGCCCAATTCTTTCCTATCCTCATGTTCCTAATAATAGTAAAAAGGATTTTAAATCATGCAATGGAATACTTCATTGCTGGGGGCGGAGTGGAGAAAGAAAAAGGTTAATGAGAAAAACTTCTACCCGGATTATAGCAACAGGCGACCAAACACTTAAGCCAGCCACCAGATATCTCTAACACCAGAAATTCAACCTCCGAATTTTTGGATCTATTAACAACTCTTCAGATAACGGAAACCTTGCAATAAATTGCAACCCCTCCCCTGTAGCAGTAGTAAATAGTAGTCAGCGATGTCGGGCTTCAACTAACTCTTAAGAATTCATATGATTTCCCAATACTATTCACTAATAAATGGCAACAATAAAGTGAATTTTATATTATTTTTCCGAAGAATATTCAACAGAAAAAAAATGCATGCACTACAATGGATACAAAAGCAGGAAAAAATGAGAAACCGTCAAAAAAGAACTGAAGGAATTCCATTTCCGCCCATTTTTCTGTACAAAATTCCTTTTTTAGAACATTTTTAGTTCAATTCCTAAAATGTTAATACCAAGATAGGATTAAACTATCAAGTGCAATAAACCCAAAAAAGGAAAACAAAATTGTTTGCATCTTACTTATGACTATACAGGGCGAAACTGCGATGAATGCGAACAATTGGAAACTGACATGAATTACCCCAAATATCATTTAGTTTTTTCTCCTGCATAGTTATAATGCAAAATAACGTAACGTGAGAGTTTTAGTTAATATGAACTGGCGCAATAGGCAACAATTTTCAAATGTACCTAAACAATTTAAACAATTACCGGCGCCTTGCATACAAGTAAATCTATCTGCTTTGTTTGTTTTTAATTTTTGTTTGGTTTGTAGTATGTCCATAAACTACAGAATGGATGAGAGCAACATCTGAGGTTTTTTTTTTAAAGAAAAAGGAAATTCAAATCGCAGAGCACGCAGACTCGATAACGGTCCATTGTACTACCAGGCAGAAATCCTCTATTTGGTGTAGGGGCTGGAGAATGAGTGGCGTTTGTTGTTGTTCCACGTGGGGATTGAACCTGCACCGCACGGGTCACAAGCCAACACACTAACCTCTACACCGTCGCCACCCTACACATGATGTTAATTGCAACCCTTTTTTAATTGTACGCTCATGAACATGAGTCTCAAAATAAAGCTGCAATTTTGGCACTCGATGAAACACATATTTTTAACGGAATGCTACCTACCTGGGTATAATTAAGTGTCATTACTCTTTTTCAATCGCGGTCTAGCTATCTACATAGATGTACATAGTGATGTAGCTTACCAACTTCAAACACGATACGGCGAATGTTTCAATACGGATTTTGGTTTCATTTGGCTGAAATTCCATGTCCGAAGGTAATTAATTAACTTCTGCTTCGTTAATGGAAGCCCCAATTTGGACATACATTCAATTTATAATGAGTTGGATGCGCTGTCAGACATTAGCAGTCAAGCCGCCAACATCCTGGAATTGTTTCTTAACTCTCACCCTGATAAATACGCCATAAACGTATACGTTTATTGTTTACTATCGCCTTTAGGTTAGCAAATACGAATTTGGCATTTTTAAACAGTGTATATAACAGATTGTCAAACAGTCAAATAATTAGAATTTGTGCTAAATATTTGACACATTCGTCAATCTATCTTTAAAAAAAAACCTGTACAAAGCCGTCTGCTATCCAACTCGTTTATTTTCGCCGTATGAATCTTTATACACGTTAGACTGTCGATCATTAAAAAAAAATTCAAACCAGAGCTAACAAGTAAAAATTGGACAACTGTATTAATAATAAAAAGCTATTCGCTCGTCAACTCAAGTGGTAAGATGAGAATTAAAACTCATTAACCTAGGTAGCGGTAGACCTGCGAAATTTTTTATAGAAAACAATATTGCTAACAATTTTATGAATTACCTTCTTCTTCTTCTTCTTTTAATGGCGGTGAGGCTATGATCAAGATTAAAAGGACCATGACCCTCCCATTAAACTGAATCCCTACTGGTCCGCTTGTTCGGTTCGACGGTTCGACATAGGAAAATAGGCCTCACGATTTTGAATCACTTCGTCGCTGAGGCCAATCAAATGCTGGGTGTTGCTGCATTTGTGTGATCCAGGCATTTTAAGGATGTTTTTCCATCATGATCCTTATACTTTGGGTTGCATCGGTGGTTGATTTAACTGCGACAAACCAGCACTGGTCTTCTAAAAACCGTATTATTTTCCGCATTCGGCTATCTAATAACCGCTCAACGATCTTCTGGGTGTGGGACATCAGCTTCATTGAACGGTAATTGTCACAGTCTCGCGTTTCGCCTTTTCCTTTGTACAAAGAAGAAGAAAATCTTCCCTCCACTGGTTAGGCATTGGATCGGCTCTCGGAAAATATATGCTAGGAATTGTATGACCTACCTATTTAATGTTTATACCCTATTCTAATTTATCTCAAAAAATCGAAATTTGAGCTAGAAAACTGTAATATGGAATATATTGTCTTAAGGGGCCCAAAACCATCGTGTGTTAAATTTTTACAATCCGCCCACTGACACGCATACAACTAAAAAAAACAATTTTATCGAAGTCAAAGTTTGAGCTAGGTAGCTGAAATTTGGAACATATACTCTCTAATTGCCCTTTATGCTCATGTTTAAAATTTTTTTAAAATCCGCCCCATTTAAAAAAAAACCGTTTTACCGAAAAATCAAAGTTTGAACAGGAAGCCGAAACTTGGAGTGAATATATGTAGGTATATATTGTAGGAGCCCTTTATGCTCATTAAATCAAAACCCAAACACCCTGTCATTCTCCATGAATGGCACTTGCATCGCTGAGACCGAACGGCTTTCCATTCTCGGTATGTCTGTGACGACTTTCATTTTAATGACCACATATTCGATGTCGCCAAAAACGCTGCGAAGTTCCTAGGCTTCCTTAAGCATTGCAAGACACATTTCACCCCCTCTGATCTGCCTAGGATATACATTGCGTTTGAAACTTGAGTACAATGCTCATATCTGTTCTGGTGCACCAATAACTTATTTGAAGTTACTTCACAGGATCCAAAAACGCGCGATATAATTCATTGGTGACCGTATCATCGTGAGATCGCTTGACTCTTTTAGTCATCGTCGCAATGTCTCCAGTCTCTCGTTACTTTGTCGTTTTTTCCACCATAAGTGCTCAACGAAATAGCCAGTTGCATTCCCCTCTTAGAACATTTCAGCCGCAATACCCGCTGTGCAAGGAATGCGCATCAGTTCACCCTTAAGCCTGTATTCGGACGTACAGTGAAATACTAAAAATCTTTCCTTAGTCGTACAACACGAATGTGGAATGCTCTTCTCCGCTCCATATTTCCTTTACAGTATAATCTGCAAACATTCAAAACTAACGTGAATCGGCATCTCTCCCTATCTTCTTACCATAATTTCCTTAAAGCCCGCGCTGTGTAGCTATTACATTATAAGGGTATTAAAAAAAATCCCTTTAGTGCGCGTACATTATAAACAAAATATTTAAACAATCTAAAATCCGCCACTAACACTGTTACAATTTGAAAAAAAAAAACGTTTTATTGAAGAAATTATTGAATATGAAAGTCCTATTCTTCGCAAAGTAGATAAAGTCGTTTTGAACAATTCCTTTATATAAAGTTTTTTGCCATGCCCACTTTTAAGAGGCGTTTTTTGAAAAAACTTTGGTTTTTCGATAAAACCAATTAAATGTTGTATCAAAAAATATGTATATCCTTCTTAACAATTTACCCATACTTAGATTTTTGCCAAACCCACTTTATTGGAGATAGGAATAGGAACAGGATATGCAATAGTTTCGCCCAAGCGGGCCTTTCCCTATGTTTCTTTAAAATAATTTAAGAAATCGAAATGTTTGTTATTTGGAGTTTCAAACTGGAAGCGAACGTTTTTCATAAACGGTGGTTTCTAATAAATAATATTGTGAGGGACACCACATTGCATCCATTTCAAGTTCGTTTCAATCGGATAGGTATGCAGTTTTTATTGAATTCAAAAGTAGAAATCGAACTATTTTGGACCGACTAGCCCCTTACTTCTTCAAAGTCAAATGAAAAACGGTGTTTATACCCTATTCTAAGGTTATATTAATTTTGACGAATAGTTTGTAACATACCTTAATATTGCATGTAGATAGACCCCTAAGAGTTATTATATTTATGATCAGCATTTTTTGGAAAAAATCGAATTTTGAGCTAGAAAGCTGAAATTTTTTATATACGAGTATGATCTATAACTCCTAAAATTGCTCGGGAGACAATATTTTCAAAATCCGCCCACTGACACGCCCACAATTAAATAAAACAATTTTATTGAAAAACCAAAGTTTGAGCTAGGGAGCTGAAATTTATAATATATGCTCTCTAGGGGCCCTCTATGCTCATGTGTTCATTTTGTTTAAATCCGCTTACTGACACGCCCACAATTAAATAAAATAATTTTATTGAAAAACCAAAGTTTGAGCTAGGGAGCGTTTTTTTTACAAAAGCTTCGTTCTTGTTCGATAAAATCCTTTAAATGTTATATAACAAAATATGTAGAGCGTTCTTAACAATTCAACCATATTTAGACTTTTGTCACGCCCACTTATGAGGGATAGGATTATGAATAGGGTATGCAACAGTTCGCCCAAGCGGACTGTAGCCCGCCCCTATGTTGTTTTTTTTAAATATTATTACACTCTAGTCACAAATTCGAGTATACTTTCGGACTTTTTGATTAATTGTATAAAACGTCACTTCATAAATGAAATGTGGTGCTTGTGTCACACTTATCTTCAGCAAATTACGCATACATGTCACGTTTATAAATTTTCGTGCGAAAATATAGGCAAAAATGTTGTTTGCCAAACAATAAATATTTTTCTTTTTTTATATAAATGCGTAACGTACCTACTGCACTGACGGATATGCAAATTGATTCGCTAAGTTGTCGTGTCGAAAAGATGGGTACCTGTCATGCGGCACTGTCAAGTGTCAACAACGATTTGTTTGACTGAAGAATTGCATATCGATTTCCTAGGAAGTAGCAGCAAGGGGATGATAGGGTTCTTTTTTCTCTTTTTTTACCGATCTTCATCTTTTCGTGTATTTGTTTTAATTTTTTTGCATTTTTTATACTTTCAGGTGATAAACAAACAGTCAAGCCAATTCAATCAGGAAACGTGTACATTGAAGAAACAAGTTCGAAAGGATGAGACAAACTTCTTGCAGTCAATACACTATGAGACGTTCATTGATGTTAAGTGTCAATCTTTCAATATAAAGCCATTTATTAAAGTCGAACTGATTTCAAAGGAGACATACCAACACTCGATTTTGATCAATTAAATAAAAACCATTTGAATGCAAATAAACGTTGCTATAAGAAAACGATGTACAAAAAATATTATAATATTTTGTTGACTTGTTGTAAATCTATTTTTATTTATGATATATTTTATGAACATTTAGCGATATTTTAAAATAAACTGAGGTAATTTTGACGTCGTCGCTCCTATTGCTATTGGAAATAATATCCTTTTTTAAATGGCTGCTGCTTATTTAAGTTCGAAATAAATGGTTTTCTTGTATATAATGTAGTAATATGAATAAAAATTTAAACATGTATGGTATGTATGTAATAAAACTGAACTTTGTATTATTTAAGAGCGATTTGCTTCAATATACTTAATGTAAATATTTTATCTTAAAAAATATGAAATGTAAGTTTTTTTTTTCGTTGGAACTAGGTACATAATTGTACATGCAATGTATTAAAATAATGAGATTTAATTTTAAACGATTTATTTAAATACACACATTCTTACAAACAAAATGGCTACTTTTATAAATAGTAGGAAATGTTAATAAAATTACTTGAACCAAGACTGTTTATTTTATTGTATTACTTGTAATCGCTATGGAAGATTTTTGAATTATCCCGTGCTGTGCAGGGACGGGCTAAGAATATCAATGGAGCGCCTCCAAAAAACAGCACTTCTCGTATGTTCCGGTAGCTGCCTGGCGGCGGTGGACTGTATTTTAACTAACTCACCTGACTTCCCCAACGATGAAGGGCAGAAATTCTCGTCTATTAAAACACTCTTAGCCGTATTAATAAGCGCAAATTAGGGGTGCATTATCCGAATCAATGAAATCTTATTAAAAAACATTAATAAACATACAATCAACTAATTCACCCAAGTTGGTGAATTTACGATTAATTAAGCTGAAATATTTTTTTTCATTTCATTTCATTTTATGCCAATCAATGATCACATAATTATCTTTTATAAGTGAACTTACAGTATGTATATATTACATAAATGAACATTGAGGAATATAAGATACATCCTTTAGTTATAAAAACTAGTGACGAAAGTAAAAAACTTAAGATAAATACAATTGGTGTGGGGTGATTGAGATATACAAGGTGGCGCAAAAATAACCTTCCGATGTTTTTTGGCTGTAATTAAAAAAAAAAATTAAAAACTTTGATTCTTCTTGTCGATTATTTTTATTTGGTCTATTAATTTTTTTTACATCAAGTCGAGAATATGATGTCATGTAAATGGCCGCCGCCACAGTTGATTGTCATTTGAGCCCTTTTTATGGCATTTTCCATCACTTTGGCCAAAACTTCCGGCGATAGGTCCTCATATTGTTGACGGATATTGTCTTTAAGAGCTGCAAGAGTCTGAGGCTCGTTGACATAAACCCGCGACTTCAAAAAGCCCCACAAAAAGAAGTCTGGAGTGGTGAAATCAGGCGATCTTGCTGGCCAGTGCAAATCGCCAAAACGGGAGATTAGGCGCCCGGGAAATGCATCCTTCAGCATATCGGTTGTGGCACGGGCAGTGTGTGCCGTTGCACCGTCCTGTTGGAACCACATGTTTTCCAATCCCAATTCATCAAGTTGCGGCAAAAAGAACTCGTTGATCATTGCTCTGTAGCACTCACCATTCACAGTAACCGTTTGGCCCGCGACGTCTTCGAAGAAAAAAGGTCCGATGACTCCTCCAGCGAAAACAGCACACCATACAGTGACTTTGAGCGGGTGTAATGGCTCTTCGTGGGTTACACACGGATTTTCAGTGCCCCAGAAGCGTACATTTTGCTTATTTACGTACCCGCTAAGATGGAAATGGGCCTCATCACTCATGATTATTTTTGATGAAAAATCATCTTCCTCTTGGTGGTGATTAAGGATGGCTTCAGCGTATGTTAGACGCGATTGGCGGTCAGCAGCTAACAGCTGATGCACCGTCTGGACTTTGTACGGAAAAATCTTCAAATCTTGTACCAAAATTCACTGTAAACACCGTCGACTGATACCCATTTGCGTGGCACGTCGTCTGGTCGATGTCGACGGCGCTTCCATGACATCTTCGGCTACAGCAGCAATATTCTCTGCAGAACGGCTACTCCGGGGTCTGCCACGCCTGGCAGCATCTCGTGTTGTGCCAGTCTCTTCGAGGCGATCGGCTAAACGTCGCAGTGTTTCACCAGTAGGCGTTGGACGGGTAGGAAATCTGCGACGAAATTCACGTTGTGCCAAAGTCACCGACCGATTATTGCTCAAATAAATAGTCACCAATATTCCGCGTTCTGGAGCAGTGTAGCGTAACATTGTTTATTAACGTGTATTTCGCATGTGTTTACTACACAAATGTCAAAACAGAACTGACATTAGGGGCCAATCGCAAAATTTATAGCATTTTCTGATAGGAGGATTACTTTTGCGCCACCTTGTATAAACAAATCTGGTAACTTAAACTACGATATATAATTAAGTTATTAATTTCATTGAAGTCAAACCTAAATAGACACTTTTTAATGTCTCTGTTTTTTTAATTTCTCTGTTCGAAAGGCAACCTATTAAATATTTTAACACCGTTCTGTGCTACGTAGCCAATAAGTAGTTAAATTCAGATTTAATAAGTTTCCACTTCTTAAGTAAAATATTTTTAAAATTTTGTAGAAATAAAGATGTTTCAGCGGGAAGGGAATATCTTTGAATTACAAAACAAACAAAAACTATGTTCACGGCGCTTTTTTTTCTTAGAATATGTTTCTGAGATACTATCAGGGGTTGTAAATTATTGTTATAAGTACCACCCCAACATACGAGCAAATATTGCAACTTAGATTGTACCAAACTGTAATAAACTGTTTCTAACAGTTGTGTATACTCCAGTTCATATTGCTGTCAATAGTTAAGCCCAAATATTTAAAAGCATTCAAATTTTCGATAGAAAAACATTTTGAAGAACAAGTTTGGCTTATGTTGTAAGAGTTTCTTTTGCAGTTAATTGAAACACAATTAGTATTACTAATACACATTTTCTTGCAATCAAAACTATGAAAGATACAGTTAGGGGAGTTCCTATCTTGGGATGGTAAGTTAAAAAACTTATAACTAGCTTGTGCCTATTGAACCAATGCTTTAATATTTCCAAATCATGGTTAATATCAGCAATTAAGTCTAGTACAGACGTATTTGAATACAAGCACACAATATCATCAGCAAATCCAGTTTGCTTGCATTTTAAATGTTGACTAAAAATAGAATTTATGAACATTCCTGAGGAACACCAATTCGAACGTTTCGACTTTCGCTGAAATAATTTCCAATTTTAAACATTTGTTTCCTATTTTTGAGATATAAAGTAAGCCAATAAAGAATAAAGCCCCTGAAAGCAGACTTCTCCAATTTGACCAATAGGACATCATGGTCAACGGTATCAAAGGCTTGGGTGATGTCTATAAAAAGTGCAGCGGTGTTTTTTTTGATGTTTAAACTATCATGCACATGACTACAGAAATTAAGAAGCGCATCTTCCGTCGATTTGCCAGCTCTAAAGCCATATTGGTTCGTGCTAAAGAATACATTTTTCTCCAGAAAAGCAACAACTCTGCTCCTTATCAAAAACTTTTGAGAACACCTGAAGAAGAGAGATCGGCATATAGTTGTTTAACTTCGTCCTTTCCTCTTTTTTGACTATAGGTATAACCTCGGCTATCTTCAATCTATATAACCGACAGCATTTTTAACAACTGACAGTGAATCTTTGAACCAATTGGTATGTTGGGTATATAATAACTAAATCAATTTCCATACAATTAATTACTTAACGATTTAAAATTCCCATACCATTTAATACTGAACGACAATTTGCTAATTCAGGGACATTATTTTTGATTAATGTGCAGTGAATTACCTTAATCCACATTTTAGTTGATTTGTTAGTTGGAGGCAAATAAAGTATTTTTATACCCTATTCTAAGGGTATATTAATTTTGACGCATAGTTTGTAACATACCTTAATATTGCCCGTAGACCCCTAAAAGTTACTATATTTATGATCAGCACCGATAGTAATGTCGATCTAGCCATGTCCGTCCGTCCGTCCGTCCGTCCGTCCGTCTGTCGGCAAAAATTAGGCCTTTAAACTGGACCTAGAGAGCTGAAATTTTAACCATATACTCTGTAGGGTCCCGAAATAATCAAGTTTACGAATTTTTGAAATCCGCCCACAGACACGCCCACAAACTCAAAAAAACAAAATTTTGGAAAAAATCGAATTTTGTGCTAGAAAGGTGAAATTTTTTATATATGATCTATGACTCCTAAAACTGCTCGGCATAAAAAATTTTCAAAATCCGCCCACTGACACGCCCACAAATAAATAAAATAATTTGTTTATACCCTATTCTAATTTTTGAAAATCCAAAATTTGAGCTAGGGAGCTGAAATTTATAATATATACTCTCTATGGGCCCTTTATGCTCATGTGTAAATATATTCAAAATCCGCCCACTGACACGCCCAGAATTCATTTTTTTTTTTTTTTTGAAAATTCAAAGTTTGAGCTAGGGAGCTGAAATTTATAATATATACTCTTTAGGGGCCCTTTATTCTCATGTGTTAATTTTTTTTTAAATCCGCCTACTGACACGCCCACAATTAAATAAAACAATTTTATTGAAACACCCAAGTTTGAGCTAGGGAGCGTTTTTTTTGATAAAATCCTTTAAATGTTATATAACAAAATATGTAGAGCGTTCTTAACAATTCAACCATACTTAGACTTTTGGCACGCCCACTTATGAGGGATAGGAATAAAAATAGGGTATCCAACAGTTCGCCCAAGCGGACTGTAGCCCGTACCTATGTTTTATTAATACGGCTGTATCTTTTTGAAGTCCGCGAATCGAACGAAGAGCGAATCATTCGTCAATTTAACGACATTATGCCATATGTTTTTATTAAGCTTCCTCTAATACACATTAAATGGATACTGTTCTTTCTGAAATGCAAATAAAAATGTTCCCCAATAAAAAACGTAATTTCATATATTCGAAGGTATTTATTTATTACTGAACAGTCTATTCAATAATTTTACCTGCCTGGCATTCATTCATCTGGAAAGGAAACAATATTTTGATTATGGCGTCGTCGAATCGAAGAACTAGGGTTACAAAGCTCTAATTAATATATGAGCGATAACTCGGGTAGACAATTTATCGTATAAGGAAAATCCTTGTTTACAACCCAAAAGCAACAACATGCCAACAACATCCTTCTGTAGAATGTGCATATATATGTTGGATGCCGTCATCTCAATCATTATTGGTTGTGTCGATTGTTTAAACATCGTAAAAGGGGACTCAGAGAGAATACACTTCTAGGCAATTTAAACATTTAGACACTCTTCCGCAAGTCTGTTTGCAAGTCCGTGGCTTCACACGACTGGAGATCACCGGTGTCGTAAAAGGACGATTAATCAATAACCAATAACAGGAGCATGCATGTGTCGAAATCGTAAAAATATGCAGGCCTAAAAACACGTGGGATGGAATCGGCCAAGGTGATTTGTGATAGATGACAATCACAATTATCAAATTTAAATTTGCCATCATTTTTTATAGGTATTTGTATTCTTATAAGTTGTTCTTTAAAACAAACCTTAGAATTGACAATTTCTTTATGACGTATGAACATCAAAGTTTTAAAGCGATGCCAATTCTGCAATAATTTACGCAGACGGAATTGATCACATGTGGCTGTGACAAATATGATAATCACAAATCACCTTAGCCGATTCCAAACCTGGATCACATATTTGCAATAACACCAGCATTTCGCCTCAGTAAAAAAGAAAAAAATCAAATCAGTTTCACAGTAAGCGTTTAAATTTAAGTTTAGCTAACCCATTTACTTTTGTTCCCTTATTTGTTTTCATTTCCTTTTTCCTATAAACCTAAAATATGTCGCCATGTCATGTATATCCACATGTTAACTGTGCACTCTTAAAGAATGTTGTTCTTATTATTGCACAGCAAATTATTAAGATAAATATGTAAATGCAAATACAAATACAAATATTGAAGTGTGTTTAATGATTTTTATTTCATGTCATTAATTTATGGCTTTCTTCACCCTACACTTTGTTTTTAATACTGATTATGTAGAAACATGAGTTCATATCTCAATTTATTTTAATCAAGTCCCATCATAAGTTTTGAAAATCCTTTTGTCAAAGTTCAACTTTGTTATATCTATTAATATCCTTCCAAATTGGGCATAGCATTGAGTTAAGAAACATTTTTATTTTGGTTTGACCAAAAATGGCACTGTCTTCATATTTTTTATTATTTTTTTTAGTATTTTAATTAATTAATCTGTTTTACAACAGAAATAAAAATGTGGGCGTCGAAAATAATTTGGTTTTGGTAGTTGTTAAGGATATTTGTTATAACTGTAATTTTTTTTCTTTACATTTTTGAGGAATTTTTCCATTAATCAACCAAAAACCTTGATAGCGTCGAAAACGTCTCTTAAAAGTTTAAATGACAAGAACCAACTGTTCAGAAAACTGTCTTCATACCTCGTAAAAACAGGACCCTTATTTCCTTCAGCTTTTTCAATAAATGTTTTTTTTAATGGTGGACGTGTCAGTGGACGGATTCAAAAAATCTTTACACTTGATTTTGTGAGGCCATCTGAGTATATGTTCTAAATTTAAGCATTTTAGGTCGGATTTTAAGTCCCCAAAATGGTGAAAGACGGATGGACACCTAGGGTGGTCTACGACCAATATGGTTACTCTAAATAATAACGCAACATCTCTGAAATTGTGATTTATAAAAGATTTTCCTATGTTTGTTTACGAAGCAAGGTTTGTGTTTCAATACGTGAAGACACTCATCTATTTAGTACCAAAACATGAGACTACCACAGGGTGCAACTTTAAAAAAAAAAAAAAATAAAACAACAATTTCAACGGATTGACTAAATTCTGGCTTTATCGCAAATTTCATGGCATTTAATGTTTAAAAATAATTTCTGGCATATGGCCTCCACATTTCTCCTCCAAATGTTTTCCATGGACATGAGGAATAAAAAAATCACGAATCATTTGCCTGTAGCGTTCGCCATTCACGGTAATGTTGGCACCGGTTTCGGATTTAAACACAAATGGGCCAATGACGCCTTCGGCATGTAAACCACACCAAACAGTGATTCTTTCGGGATAAAATGGAGTCTCAAGAGTCTCATGAGGTGTGCCCACTCCAAAAACGACAATTCTGCTTGTTTACAAACCCGTGAAGCCAGAAATGAGCCTCATGTTGATTTGATGACGCTGAAGATGATTTGACGATAAAAATCTGGTTCAATTTCCAGTTAATTCTCAGCGCATTCACAGAACACACGACAAAATTTTCCAAGTAGTGGACGGGCAGAGACCGAGTTGCTGAGAACGGCGTCGGATCGATAAATTCGGGTCCTCTCTCATACTCACGTCTACAGCGACGATGGCTTCTTCTGTACGCACGGTACGTGCTCGATTTGGATGAATATTATCACAAAGAGTAAATGTGGTCATGAATCGATCCATAGTATTGCGTATTAGCTGCTCAGATGGACGATTATGCGCACCATAAACTTGACGAAGTGCTCTATAAGTTTGGCGAGCAGAGCGCGAATTTTGGAAATAAATTTCCAAGATTAGTAAACTTTGTTCTGGTGTAGGTAAGTCTTTCCATGGTGATTTGCCAAAGTATACCTACTGAAAAAAAAAAAATCAAATACACTTTATTAGTATGACAGCTAGTTTGACAATTATCCCTATCAGAAGTGTTATACATACCTAAACCAAAACAAAAAAAAAACACCCTATACATATGGTTATACGGAGGAACAAAGTCAGTTTTTTTTTGGAAAATTGGTTTCGAAACAATCACTATTTTTTGTCTGCACACATTCAAATATTGAAGTTTGCACATTCTCACACGGACTTCTAGCGCATTCACAAATTGAGATGAAGCACATTCACTATTGTCAAAAAAGACATGTTTCTTTTTAAGCACAGAGCCAATTAAAATGGTTTTCGAGGGTTGTTTTATAGCGCTAAATGTAACACAATTTAAGAAAATGATTTTTGTTTAAAAAATCAACATGTTTGCTATTATATGACAGTAGGGTGCTCAAGTGTGTTGCATAAAAAAGCGGTCTGAGCTTACTCGGCTTTGACCAGTGCTGTGCTGTACTTCAACTTGGACTTCATCTTTGACAACCACGTCGCACGTTTTAGAACCAATGCTTTTTAATGGGCACTTCAACCTCAACTTCGACTTCAACGTTAGGCCTAAATCCTAAATTCAAAGTTGAAGTGCAAATGCTTATATTTCGAGCGAAGTTCTCGCTCTTGTCAAAGTCAGAGTCGAAGTTGAAGTGTTGATATGTTTCTACCGTAATGGAAACGTTGAGAGAACAAGAGAAAGCTGTCATTGCCAAATATTACACAAGCCTTAAGGCCCCGATCCATAGAATCCGTCGATTCAACTGACAGCTGGACAGTATACACGCGTTTTTTTTGGAAGGTTACCTTTAACCAACGGGTGTATGAACTTCGACGGTTGATTGGTTGGTTGAAATGGCTAAAATTGTAGCGCTGTTTTTGACATTTTTGTTAGGGAACTTAGGTGGGAGCTTAGGTGGAAATGCATATATTTCTTGAAAAGCTTCTCAAACTTGGCGTTCCAAATAGGTGTAGAATCTTAGGCCCCTTCCATATGTGTATATGATTGGAGAAGCAAATGTAGTAAATGCCCAAAATTTGTTGTACTCTTTTTGACGTACATACAGAAGACAAATAATTTATAGGTAATCACTTATTCCAGAATCATGGGCCAGATCAAGTAAAACAAACACGATCGAACAAAATAGTTTTTAATTTAGCTGGCTCTATGATATAAGCTGTGTTCAATGAATGACAACTAGATCAGATCAGAGCGGTACAATTGAGTGAAAACTCTTAGATCAAGTCAGAACAGAAAAGTTGAATTTCAAATAGATAATCCTTAACGTTTTTAAGTTAACTTTCGGGTTTTAGTTGGAAGTTGCCCTACCTCGGAGTAAACATCAACTCTACGAATGAAATCCTAGTGGCGGCGAAGAATTAACCCTGAAGACCACGTGTGAGCTTTACAAAACACTGATATCTTCTGCTTGTTCTCTTGGACGATAAGCAGAGTTCATTTGAAATAAAAATAGTCTATCGGAAATTTGGCCCTGTACCTGTGTGCGAGGAGGGCGAATGGAGGAGAAGATGTGTAATGGAAGGATATTCGGCTCCTCGACATTGGTTTAGTCAGTCTAGAACGTATAGGTCCTGCAACACAAGATCGTTTACCATCCACATTAATAGGTTATTTTTCCCCCTTCTTCTTTCGTAAATAGACAGTATAAGAGAACGTCACTGGTCTCTCATCTTTGGGACCTGTCATAGCGATAGAGTTCTACGGTGCCTCTATATGCACCCGCTCTTGTTAACATTGCACTTACATAGTAAATCACGCCATCGCATACATCCGTGATATCACATTGCAGATCTACTATGGCCCCCTTGTCTGGTGTGTTGGTTATTGAGATATACTCATCCGATGGCGTGAAGAGGGCAGTGCACTCCTAATACTCGTCGTAAATTCCGCTAAGCCGTACTTTCGATAGTTAGGCTAGACAAGAGGGATATCACACCACGGGCAAAAGAGAGGCCACACAACGCTACATATGTGACCCGCTTGAGATGACGATTTAGCGAAAAAGCTGATGAAATCTCAGTTCTTGATTGTCATTTGACTCGGTCGATCGTCCTCTCTTAAAGGGTAAAGAAAAGAAAAAAAAAAAACAAAAAGCTCGTAGGCAGTGCCACGCCATATAACGTCGCAAGAAAATAACCGCTATCGGCCCCCAGTAATTGCACTTTTTTTTTATCAGTCTCCCCGGACAAAGTGTACTCCGTTCGTAGATCACTATCGGCTAATCCCAACGAGAAAATAAAACAAACGAAAAACACAAACAAATTTTTTTTTTCATTATTGTGTCACCGGTATCGAACCCCGAGTGCTTAATGATCACCGGAGCTACCGTGTAAAGTGCGATCTCCCTCCACCTTTCGGGGAATACCTACGCCCGGCGCTGTTTTAACCACCCGCTTATTGGATTAATTCTGCATCAGAAGAGGTAAACTCGTACCCAAACCCGCAACTGGACACCAGGAGCAACACAATTGTCAGCGACGGCTTACAATCACGCCCACGCAAGCATCGCTCCAGTCACCTATAGTAAGGAGCCCAGCTAAAGCATCGGCGGGTAAATCTGCTAGCGCAACTCCCCCAACACGCGATCGAGCTAGTCCAAGAGAATGACCATATAAACGGCATTTCCACCCGCTGAAGCCGCAACTCCTCTAACCAGCCGAGCAAGCGACTGCAGACTCCAACTAATGGAACGAACATCTAAGCGGCATCTCCCATCGCAACAACCTCCCCTGAACGACCAACACACCTGACCTACATTAGCCCATACCCCTACTGTTCGTCTAACATTAACCGATCATTGTGATATAACTTTTCAAATTAATATCATTTTCCCCTTCATATTAAATTTACCGCCATATAGGTGTAATGTATATATATATATATATATATATATAGTTTTTTTTTTCTTTTGTCGTAACCAAATAAATTTGGGACATAGTGGTTGTGAGTGTGTGAGACGGGGCTTCTAGTGCGTGGGAGTTTTCTTTTGATATCCCCCCCCCCATATTTTGGAAATTCTCTTTGACAGGTACTAAGCCGGGAATCCACATCGTCAGGCCTGCCGAATTGGATGACCAGGTAAGTTTTTTTGTTTTTATAACGATTTGTTAAATGGTTATGACATTGCCGGGACGATTAAAGTATAGTAGAGTTTTCTTTTAATCCCCTTGAATTGCTCAACATACTCATTGTACCAAGATGGCCCAGTAGTTCTTGTATACATACAAAAAAAAATGAAATTGAGTTCCGTAATTATTGCAAATATGATAACCGATTTATTTTTGTAAGAAGTATATAAATTGGTTTCGATATATATATATATACATTACCTTTTTTTTTGCCTCTTTCTTTCTTTCTTTTATTATTTTTTTTTGTAATTTAATAACTAGTTTTGTAAAATCTTGAACACTTAATATACCTACTTAACGTAACTAAAAATAAAGGAAAGGCCCTGAACTTCGCTTTAACTTTTCTTATTTACATATTCTAGTTTATACGATTATTTTTCCAACCTATACTTATTAACTATAATATTATATTTTGTATTGTTCTTGAACTGTACACTCTTATTTTTTTCCTTATTAATTGAAACAATAACAAATTACTTAAAACTAAACTCAAACTACCAATGAATTTTATCCTAAGTATGAATGTTACTTTAGATGGGCGATAAATAATAAAATAATGTTATCTTAATTCTTTTGAATTTGTGGTGTCTCATTTCGATGGCGAGGTTTAGTGGTCCGACGATATGAAAGCATAGGGCTTTCTCTTGGGTGCTGGTATGATATTACAGCGGCTTCCGGCACACGGTAGGGAGGGTATTGACCCGCTATGAGGACAACCACCTGCTCCTCCCTTGGCTCATGTTGGATTCCTATTTATCTATTTATTTATTTTTACCTTAATATACCTTTAGCATGCAGTTTTCTTTGTGTAGTGGTACTTCCATCGTGGCAACTCAGATGCAAGATCCCACCCTCCGACGAGCAGTAGCTGAGACCAGCAAGGCATGCGCCCGTGTCCAAGTTGCCAATGATCTCTCCTTTTCGCGTTCCCCCCATCGTTTCCTTACCCTAGTCCAGCTTCCCCCCAGTTTCACCCCGTCTTTTAGACCATCATCCCTTACCTATACCTCCTCAAAGATACCACCATTACAGATGCAACCGCGAACTCTATGAGCTGTACTAAGATGAGAGTGAAGTCCGAAAGCTAAATACGTCGGCTATATTGGAGCGGCATATCGAGCGAAAGGACAATAATGCTCCCGCAAAGAGGTTCTTCGACTCCCAACGCCCTGTACCTGTGTTCGAGGAGAGCGAATAGAGGGGAAGATGCAACCGCGAACTCTATGAGGTGTATCAAGATGTGAATGAAGCACATCGAGCGAATGGACAATACTGCTCGCGCTAAGAGGTTCTTCGACTCCCAACGCCCTGTACTTGTGTGCGAGGAGGGCGAATTTAGGAGAAGATGCATCCACGAACCTTATGAGGTGTATCAATATGTGAATGAAGTCCGAAACCAAAAATACGCCGACATTGGAGCGGCATATCGAGCGAATGGACAATAATGCGCCAGGTTTGAAATGACAAGGAAGACTGAACCTCCGTTTTAACACTAAGCCATCGCAGATGCCGGAGCGCTTGGTCTGAACAGCAAGAAGCAGCGTGCCCAGGATTGCGAAGGACAAAAGGCTGCGGTTTATCAGCCTGAGACGGGTCGGGAGCCCGTTTAGTAAGTAACTAACTGTTCAGACCGAAGGGAGGAATTCAAACTTTCGAGGAAACCTTCAATGAGACAATCTCAAAATGATTCAAGCGCGATCGGTTCAGTTGTTAATGTCATGTTTAAAGGAAATATTCTACGAACCCCTTCAAATGGTCACATAAATACAACAGAACGATTATTTGATTGCGTTTTGACTGTTACCTTTTTAATCTTTGGCTTCTAAGCATTAAGAACCTTTGACAAATCGCCAAATCCCACCACCTACCTAGTTCCCCGACAGCATAATGTGTTTAAAGGGTCTATATCTTCTATCAACTGCGCATCACGATGTAACGAATTCGTGTCGGTTAATAAATGTTTTCATTACTTAGCTGTCTTTTCGTGGAATACTCGTAAAATAACACGGTCGCTACTCCAAAAAAATGTAGGTAAGTATGTGTGTGGGCTTCATTCTTTCCCATCACAAAATATTCAATTGCCTTAAGAAACCATTTCACGTGAACAGCTATCACTGCAAACCAAATCACGCGTCTCAGCCTAAGTTAATTATCCACTGGTCGTTGCTTGACTTGAATTGAAAACTTGGCCCGCTTTCATTAAAAATTCAAACGAAATTCTTTCGTACTTACTTTTGGCTTGATTTGTACCCGTATTTCTTCAAGCTCAGCTACCCGAATAAGGTGATTCAAGTAAGTGGCTATTCAAATGCACTCAAGAGGCTATTCAAGCACTTCATCAGAGACACATTACATCATTTGACCATAACTGAGTACACAAATTGAAGAACGAGCTAAAAGAGTAGGAAAATAAATCTTGAAGAGCTGACAGCACTATAATATATAATAAATTAGTGGAAAATGGATACCTGCGGATAGGTATGTTTCCATTAATTTTTATTGAACATTAGAATATCTGCAAGTAGCTGTTGTTCATTGCCTTTTTCAAGGATGACAAGATCGTACATTGCCGCGTTGTTGTTTTCTTTTCTCCCACAAGTACTCGGATTGTATCGAATGTTGCCGCTTGATTTGCATAATTAATATGAAAAATATACATATACTGTAACTTAACTACATAATCTGGTATGGCATTCTGAGACGTTTTTCAGAATTAAGGTACGAAGTAGGTATGTGTATAAATGTATATAGCTTATTGGAGAACAAACCTTTAAGTAGCCGCCCTATCCAACTTTACGTTATCGGGCATGAGATGAATGCTTAATGGGCATATCAGAATTCAGAATTCCAAAAATCCGTGGGTGAAATACAATATTTAAAAATGTAGAAGAAACATATTTAGAGGGCAAACATGTCTAAAAAAAAATAAGCTTAACATCTTGGGTGGTAGAGAAAGAACGAGAATTTGTTTTTCTTCGAATTACGTGAATATGACAGACAGTGGGGTCCAAGGTGGAGTCTGCATATTCGATATTGCACAGATTATTTAGTCTAAAATAGATACAAAGAGCAGACGTGGCTAGGGAACGATTCCCCTAATGAAATGTGAATGGTTTCCTCTTTACTTCGGTATTCATTTTTGCATTCAGCTGTTCCGAATAATTACCCGTGAAAGAGAAATTCCAGAGCATACTTGCATGCAAATCACTGCGAACAGTGGTGGTAATGGGAAATTGAAAATGACCTTACAGTAACACATCGCACTACCATGCCAGATGGAAAGTATTATAAATACGTGTACGTCGGCACACGCTGCTCAAGCTGCAATCTCGATCCAACAAAATGTACATCTTTTGCAATGCATATTCAATGTAAGATATGGGCGCAGGATGCATTAAGTGTTCTACTGCAGAAATTCCGTGACTCTACTGCTCTCATCGTGACAAGAAGAAGAAACAAGACGGAAGGAAGTCAATAATGAAAATTGCACGCTCTTCAGATAAATTATGGCTCGGTATAGTATAGACAGCTCTATAGCTATAGCTATAACCCACTCCTCTTTTATTTGTCGAAGTGGAATTTTAATATCACTTTAGTGAGGCGCCGATTGGAATTGATTTTACAACAGCCATTATGTACCTATAACTAAGCCCGCTTGAAGAATGATAATTGATAACCAAATTCAGATTGGAATTCATTTTGGCAGGTAGTAGTTTTAAGGTCGAAAACTCTGTAAATAGTTTCAAGTCCAAATAGAGAAGTAATAAATCACTTGCCTAATATCTAAGTGTGCACACGAAAAGCAACATTCTTTCAAATTATGAGCCCATAATTATTGTAGACACGTCTTTTTGGCAATAATTATGTATCTATGACACTTGGAATAAACTGTTGTATATAATAGTTTTATAAGTTGGATTTCTTAAATAGGACGGAACTTATGACAAAACAATTGTGACAAAACAAAAATCGATAAGTGATGATCGAATGGTTTTTTGTGATCGTATAAAGTTTTGTCCGTAATTTCCGCCAGAAAGATTGAACTTCGGGATCACTTCATAGTTTCCAAGTGACAATGTTATTTGAAATACCCAATGGAATGCATGTCTTATATTAAAAAAAATAATATTAGAAAGTGACTATAACCCATGAACGGTGATTTCCTTCAAAGCTTTTTGTTTTGTAGTTATTCAAAAGTTTTGTGTTTTTTTTTATTAACGACGATTTGGCAATCCTTTTTATTTATTTATTTATTTATCATCTATCGAGTACATATCTCTTAAAGACTAAGCCTAATGAAAATGTACAATATTACTATATTTTATAAATACATATATAGGTAAAATAATAAAAAACAGAAGGTACAAATTAAAATGATTACAAAACAAAAAAAATATGCGTTAATGCTACAACGAACCTAATACAAGTGCTTTAAAAACATCCATGCTAAGGAAGAAGTCGATGTTTTGAGAAAGAGAATTAAACTCCGAACTGGATCTGGAAATAGGATCGGATCTTCCTTAGTTAGTGAACGAAAGGGAAACAAGAAAGAGTGTTTGTCTCATCCTTAACGACCTTGAGCGAGCATATAGACAGAAAAGAGAAAGCAGTTTAGGGCAATCAATCCGAATACAGAAAGTATCCTTAACGAGCATTATTAGATAATACTTTGTTCTAACTTCAAGGGACTTAAGAATAATCAGAAGACATTTGTAAGCATACAGTGGCAAAATATCGTCAACCCAATTGAGTTTTCTGATCGCAAATTTTGTAAATTTTCTTTGCACAGATTCTAAAAGATTAACATCCACTTTATATAACGAACACCATTTATTTCAAGTCTTACCAAAAAGGCAGCCTGTTTCGGTGTGTGTAATGGTGTCCTGCGTAACACACCCACTGTAGCAGTAGAGATGCTAGTTAACCTCACACCGCTGCACATAAACTGCAGCAGTAAGGCAGTTAAAATTTCCATGAGGCTTAGTGAGTGGAGACTGTGGTCTTTCAAATCTTATGAAAATGCCTCCGTTTAGGTACAATGTACTTCTCATCCACATTTGTCTTCAAACGAAAGTTTCCAGAATCTTCGAAAGAAGCGAATAAACTGAATAACAAAATATTTACAGAAGAGTCCTCTACACCGACGGTTTTAAGATGGACATCGGTACAGGTGTATATATCTTTTGCGAAGCTCTGGGGTCAAGCGAATCTTTTAGAATCATCCGCTAAGGAGATGAAGGGACACAATTTTGACGAAAACCACATCATCATCACTCCGTCAGCCAATCTTAAGTCAAGGGCAGACGAGGTATTATCAACAAATAATCGCCCGTCGATCCTGACTTGTTGTTGCTTGGCTTACTCTTTCTCTTTTCATCTTCTTCGACTACTTACCTTGTCGTGGTGTAGATGCTTAGTAAGACCCCGTTGATACCGGAGAGCGATTGCAGTAGGGCTTCCCATGCTGTAAGGTCTCCGGAGGAGGGCTCCGAAGCTAAAGAGTAGTCAACCCAATTCTAGTGGTGGAGCGAGCGTAATGTAAACCGTGCCCAGGGACGAAAGGTTGAGGGTTTTATCAACCGATAACGAGCTCCTTCACGTGCCCTGGCCGGGCCTGTCGTATTCAGCCCAGTAGAACCGGCAATGCTGGGGTGGACCTTTTCTCACCGGCTTACTCGTGGGACTCAAATCTAACAATGAACAAAAATCAAACAAAAACAAAAAAAAACGAAAAACAAGAACAACAAAGCCTAGCGACATCTTCTAAAGCTGGCATACGAACAGAAGACCTGAAGGTAGCGATCCCGAGACTAACAAATCTCTGGGTCAATGCCAAGCTGAGTGTCGCTCACTGGAGCGACATTCCGGTCCGCCCAAGAGCTCGCACTTGGGTACCCCCAGGACCAGATAAGCCCGACGAAATTCTCCGGCTTATCAAGAGACAAAATCGTGATCTTCCAACAGAGAATTGGAGGATCATAAAGGCCGATGAATCGGAAGAGAGGGGAAGACTCATATCCTTCCTCCTCAACCAGGAATCAGTTGAGCTCCTTAATAAAAAGGGGTTCAAAATATTCTACGGCATGGACACTCTGATCCTAAAAATCCATGAGAAGGACGAGAGACTACTCGCAGGCATGTTATCCTCGCTAAGTAGTCTTAGCTTAGAGGCTGCGCCCGAAAGTTCTTCTCTGGAAACAGACACGGCTGGAAGCAAGGTAGGTGAACAATCCTCTACATCGGGGGTTGCTTCATCACAAGATCCGCTCCCTCAACAGCAAAACAGTGGAGAACTATCCTCTGAATCAGAGGACGGGGATACCACAATTATAGAGACGCCTGTACTAGTCAGCCATGATGCTCCGACTAGTGCAGATTAACCTTCACCACTCCAAAATAGCTTCGGCTAATCTACTTCTCCGCCTGGAAAAAGGTGGGGAAGATATCGCCCTTATCCAGGAACCATGGGTCACAAACAACGACCGCATATCTGGACTCAGGCCAAGAAACTATTCCTTGTTTTATGCAAGAAATTCCGGTAAAACCCAGAACGTGCATACTAGCAAAGAATAATATTAAAGCTTTCCTTCTTCCGAATTACAGCGAACCTGACTTCACTTGCGTGGGGTTAGATCGAGCCGGAAAGGGACCGCTGTGGATATCGTCAGCGTACCTCCCATATGATGACACGGGCGAAGTCCCATCTAACATGATACGCAGGACGGTACAGACAGCGGCAGCTAATAACACCCCACTGGTGGTAGGTGCTGACGCAAACGCGCACCACACCATATGGGGCAGCAGTGACATTAACAAAAGGGGTGAGTTACTCTTTGAATATATTACTGAAACTAACCTCGTAGTGCGTAACGTAGGGTCTGAACCCACTTATAAACAGAATCAGCCAGGAAGTCATTGACCTGACACTGACCACCTGTTCACCTGATATAGTGATAGAAAATTGGAAAGTATCTAGTGAAGTCTCATTCTCGGACCACCGCTACATACTCTTCAATCTTAAATTCGAGACTCCCCCCCCCCCCCCCCCCCCCAACCCAAAAAACACAAATTGGCAGGTCTATAATTCTTCACTCAAAAAGAAACTAGACAGCCTCCAAATCAGACAGCCCAATTCACCGGAAGAATTACATGAAATGGTGAACGCAGTAACGTCTGCCATGAACAAGGCCTTTAATAAGGCCTGCCCCACCAGCAGACAGCAGACCTCCACTTTAGCTTCTCTGCGCAGTAAGAGCAGGAGTAAGTTTAACAAGGCCAAGTCTTCAAGAAACCCAGCTGACTGGGATAGTTATAAAGACAGTCTTAAAATCTACAAAAAGGAAGTAAAGAGAGCACAGCGAGAGTCGTGGAAATCATTCTGTGAGAACATAGAAAGAACAAGCGACTCCAGTCGGCTGCGTAAGATCCTCTCAAAATCTCCACAAATACCTAGGGTCATACAAATCCAAGGAGGAGTGTGGACCTCATCCAGCGAGGAGACCCTAGGCCTACTACTGGATACGCACTTCCCAGGCAACACAGTAGAGGTAAATCACCCTACACAGCACCATCACAGGGTCCAAAGGGTTCCGGAGCATATTGCCGACAATCGCAAACTGGCGTGGGCGATTAACAGCTTCCTCCCATATAAATCACCTGGACTAGATGGAATCACACCCATAGAGCTACAGCAGAGTATCGAGACTCTCGCACCCTGGCTACTGGTGATTTTCAATAGCTGCCTAAAACTCAGCTTTACGAACACAGTTTGGAAAACGGTAAAAGTGGTATTCATACCAAAATGCGGTAAAGCTTCTCACTGTTCTCCAAAAGACTTCAGACCTACCAGTCTAACTTCATTCCTCCTGAAAACGTTGGAAAGACGAAAAGGCTTTTCAGTAGAAACAGCACTTTATTCGCTAGTCAGCACTATCGAAAAATCGTTGTATCACAAAGAATACACGATGGTATCCTTTCTGGATATAGAAGGGGCTTTCAACAATGTCAATACAGAAACCATCACGAATGCACTCCTCAGACTAAACGTGGACAACTGCCTCTGCACCTGCATAAAGAACATGTTAGATAGCAGGCTGATCCAGGGCCAGGCGTAGCTCGGCAGCTGTCTGACCAGGAGGTCAGTGTACAGGATCACACCACAAGGAGGAGTGCTCCCACCGCTACTATGGATCTTAGTAGTAAACGAGATCATCTCCAACCTAGAGGAGGATGGATGCAAAGTGACGGCCTACGCGGAAGACATTGCCATTGCCATAACGGAGAAATTCCCCAACACGATCAGAGACCTAATGGCATCGGCTCTCAGGAAACTATCCTACTGGTCCATTAAGATCGGGCTCAATGTTAACCCATCCAAAACCGAACTGGTTTCTTTTACAAGGAAAATTAAGGTTCAGGAGATAACGCCACCTACGCTCAACAACGAACCCCTCATTTTTTCCAGCCAAGCTAAATATCTGAGAACGATCCTAGATAGCAAACTCAGTTGGAAACCAAACATCCAAGACCGCATAAGGAAGGCTACGATTGCCATTTACACCTGTAAAAAGGCCTTAGGCTCCAGATGGGGTCTACAGCCTAAGATAACACACTAGCTGTACACGGCGGTCGTCAGGCCTATCCCCACTTACGGTATCATAGCATGGTGGCCTGCAATATCGAAGCAATGCCACGCAAGCGCCCTAGAACGAATCCAGAGGGCAGCCTGCATATCCATCACAGGAGCCTTAAGATCCACACCAACGGCAGCCTTAACGACATTTCTAAACCTCCTCCCCATTGATATCTATGGGAAGATGGCGGCCACTAAGGCGGCCCTGAGATTAAGAGAATCCAATTCGTGGCAAAGCTCACACTTTGGGCACAGCAGCATCCTAACTGCCCACAAGATCCCCAACAATACGGATTATCTAATCCCAACACTAGATTTCAGTAATAAATACAAGACGGCCATCCCAGACCGAGCCAGCTGGGAAGACGGTAGCATTGTAAACAATGACGCCATAGAAATATACACCGACGGGTCAAAGATAGCCGACGGCACAGGGGCGGGCGTGTTTTCAGACAACCCTGCGCTCAATGTCGTACTACGACTGCCTGATGACCACTGCAGTGTATTTCAGGCAGAAGTCACGGCTATCCGCGAAGCAGCACGCAGACTCTCTTTGAGCCCGATAGATGGAAAAACTATCGTGATCTACATAGACAGTCAGGCAGCTATTAAAGCCTTAGAATCACCAACAATAAGATCCAAGTTGGTAAAACAATGCCGCGAATCTCTTAACGAGATTGCGGTCAGATGTAACACTTCCCTGTGCTGGGTACCCGGTCACAGTGATATTCCAGGCAACTGCAAGGCGGACGAGTTAGCCAGACGGGGTTCCGCACAAGAACTCTCTGACAACAGAGAGTCACCAGCGGTACCCATTCAGACACTGAAACTCAAACTTCTAGATAACGCCTTAATAGAAGAATTTAATTTTTTAATTCCAATTTTTTTTACAACATAAACATACTCGTAATATAGCCTTCTTCATTGCGCTTAGTTTTTCCCAGATTATCGAAGGATTTAAAAAATCGTACAATTAAATCAAGTAACTACCAGTTCGTTATCAAGTGAGACGAAGTGTTCAGGTTTTGTTTTGGTTTATATAAATTGCAAGTTGCTTGTTCTAAAGGGTCTTTCATTAGCGACTTGACAACTTCAAACTTTCAGTGTGAACGCACCCTTAAACCTATTACCGAAGGAACAACGTTTACAAATAATTAAAATTTACTACCGAAATTCCGAGTCGGTGGTCGCAACTTTAAGAGCGTTAATGCCAATTTTCGGCCGAAATTCTCGTCCCACTAGACAAGTAATTCATAGTCGACTGAAAAAATGTGAGTCAGAATATTCGCTGCTTGATGTTGCCGTCCCAGTAAAACTACGTTTTGCCCGAGGTGTGAAGCATTTTTGGTTAAACGGCTTCGTTAATAAGCAAAATATGCGGACTGGTGAGAACCCTCATGTGCTCCATGAAATAGCACTTCATCCGTAAAAAGTCACTGTTTGTTGCGGTTTTCATGCCTGTGGCGTCATTGGGCCGTTTTTTTTCGTCGATGAAAATGACCGTCACATTACGGTAAAGGGTATTCGCTACAGAGACATGTTCGAACGTTATTTCTTTGAGCAGTTGCATGAATTGGACATCAGTGATATGTTGTTTCAACAAGATGGTGCCACGAGCCACACAGTGAGTGCAAAAATCGAGTTATTGAAGTCTCAGTTCGGTGCAGGTGTTATCTCGAGAAACGGACCGTCTATTGGCCGCCGAAATCGTGTGAATTAACGCCTCTATACTTTTTTTATGGGCTACATTAAACCATTTGTCTATGCCAACAAGCCGGTGACGTTAGAGGAGCCCACAGCCAATATTGAATGAGAAATGTGCGGCCGAGTCATCGAAAATTGGGTTCAACGTATCGACCGCTGCATACGTTCCCGTGGTGGACATATGAACGAAGTCGAATTCCATTAATAAATGTTTTGATAGTAATTCAAGCCAATACATTTTTTGAGATGTCTCAAGTAGTTTGCATTTTATTTAAAAAAGAAGTTGTCACGTCCTTAATGAAAGACATGGGGTTACTTTGCTTTTTTTGTGCACTATTTTTAGACAACCTTTTAAAACTGGTAGAAAATGCTTTTGATCTTTTTTTTGGCCCATTCATTAATACGGTATGAAATGCCGTGAAAACTATTTGAATAATAGTTTAAAACATTTTTATTTTGGTTGAAAAATGGGGTAACATTGTCCAAGAAACGGGGTTACTTTGCTCGAACTTTTAGTTATATTGCCTTTTTCTAAAGAACTGCAGCAAAGGTTCTGTCGCTACAGCTTCTTTTATTTCATTTAATGCTTATAAAACATTTCAATCGGTTCAGTAGGGATCGCGATGGGCCCTTTTGGTGCCTAGTGCTGTATGTGAACTGCATACCCCTCTATAACCTAAGCTAACATAACCTATAACACATTACGAATTAAATGAATATAAATAGGAGAACTTCATTAATTCATACCAAATAAGTTTAAAATAAAAAGCATAAATAACAATTTTTAACAAAACAAAATATAATTCATTTTGAAAAACAATAAAAACAGAAAATAAAGAAGATGATAAAAATAATTCAAAAAACAGTAATTATAAAAATAAAAAGTTTTAATTAAATATTGAATTTAGCTCCTAGACAGAAAAAGTACGTCTTTTAGGAACGAGTTTTGGTGGTTTAATGGAGCCTATAACATCGATCCAAGAGGGTCATTTCCAAACCTTGAGAGATTTACGCATAGAGTTTGAACATCATGTACATGTACAAGTAAGACTTAGTCTTTTATAGTACTTAACAATAGAGGATAACATTTCATGGTTAGACCTACACTATACCTAACAATAAGAAAATAAGAAAAAAAAAAAAAAAATTATAAAGAAAACACTATTGCAGGAAGGAAGAAAGGGGAAAAGGAGTAGAAGAAAAAGAGTAGAAGAAATTTAAAGAAATTTGAGAGTTGTTGTTTTTTTTTTTTTTTGTTTTTTCAAGAAAAGTACTCCAACGCAGATTTTTTGAATTCAGTTGCTCCAGTTATTTGTTTTGTTGCATTGGGCAAGGAGTTCCAAAGTCTAGTGGCATGAACGAAGAAGTGGCGAGACGTGGTTAAATACTTGGATGGGGGTGTAATTATATTAAAAGTTCTGGAAGAGCGGGCAAATTGAAGCTTTTCAAATAGATATGGTGGCGATTTATTGTGAATTACTTTGTGCAGAAAGACACAACATCTAACATCTAGAAACTGCTGAAGTGTACAACCGAGCACTCTTTTGTTATAGTTTGATATGTGATCATATCGTCGAAGGCCATAAACATACCTAACCATATCGTTGAAAGCAACGGTTAGTTTATGCAGCGATAAAGAATCAAGCTTGCAATAAACAGCGGAAGCATACTCAATGTAAGGCACAAGAAGGGATTTTATAAGCCTGAGCTTCGTTTCAACTGGAGTAAGGCTCGCAAATAACCATAGTTTACGCAAACCACCGTAAATTCGCCCTACTGTGCAGTTAATATGGTCAACTGGGGATAACGAACGATTGATGCGAAAACCTAGATTAGTTACAACTTCCATGAATTTCAAATGTACACTGTTAAGAACAATTGGAGGTAGTTCTTGAGTGTCATGAGGTTTTTTGGATATTAAGATTACTTGCGATTTTGATGGATTAAGCTGAAGACCATTACACCGCGACCATTCATCGATTTTTGATAGATCTTCATTCATCCTACAAACAAGGTCGTCTACTATACCTATTGGTCTGGACAAGTAAATTTGAGCATCATCTGTATAAAAATGAACGTTAGTGTTCAAACATACACCGGGCAAGTCATTAACAAAAATGCAAAACAAAATAGGGCCTAGGATTGAACCTTGTGGTACTCCGGCAAGTATCTCTTTACTGTGAGAAGATTTGTCGCCAACCTCAACCTTTTGAAAACGATCACTCAAATAACTTGCTATAAAACGCACAGATCTGTGACTAAATCCAAAATAATCACTTAATTTTCTCGAAAGGATGACATGATTAACACTATCAAAGGCCTTAGAAAAATCATGCATGCAAAGCACAGTAACATAGTCCATGTCATAACAAACCCGAATATCATCAAGAATCTTAACCATAGCCGTGGAACAACTGTGTTTTGCTCTAAAGCCAGACTGAACCGGGGATAGCAAACTGTACTGATCAAGGTGCCTAGAAATCAGCTTAGCAAGAATTTTTTCCAGGACCTTTGATAGGCATGGCAAAATGCTGACTGGTCGAAAATCTGTTACCGAAAATGGATTTGGTTTCTTGGGAATGGGAATGACTTTGGCACACTTCCAACTGAGAGGAAACGAGGATGACGTGATACAAAAATTCAAAACATGCGTAAGACATTTCAAAATATGGATCAAAATCATTTTTACAAAACGAATGGGAACACCATCATCTCCAATCGCATTTGACTTCATAGAACGTATGTAATTAACAACATCAATTTCAGATACAACCTCAAAGTCGAAATCTGATAACGGTTCAAAACAGAGCTGATCGTTAGGAGTAAATGATGTACCACTTACTGGGTTAGTCAGGAAAGCGTTATTTAATTCATCTGCATCAGGCATGGTGATTAAAACATCTTTTTTACCAACTCCAACCGAACGCAAGTTACTCCAAAGTTTTTTTCCACTTTGTTCTGTTCCCAGCTTGGACAGAAAATATCTTTTTTTAGCTCTCCTCGTAAGTTGATGGAAACAGTTTTGTCGTCGAATGCGGCATTTTCTCCGGGGTATATTTGTCCCTTATTACATAAAAATACAAAAACCATCTTTTTTTTAATTTTAGCCCCTGAAGCAAAGTACATAACCCCAAAATCAAAAAAAAATACTGCAGGGTCACATAAAGAAAGATTTAATAATTATTTTTTATTAATTTAACAAATAAATGCCATGCGTAAACAAATAGCAAAACAATATTATTACTAATATCTGTACTTACTTTATCAAAGTTCACACAACTGTTTGCATACACCAAATGTTGACCTTAAAAAAAACACAAATTTGCTACTTGAACTTCACAGCTAAGTGCTTCTTAGTTCTTACTAACAACACGTGGGATCTGCCACGTCACGTGGCAGATATATTCCTCATGTCATTGAAAATCATTTGGAGGACAAATGGTTCCAACAAGACGGCGCAACATGCCATACAGCGCGTGCAGCCCTGAATTTGTTGAGCCAAACGTTTGGTGATCGAATCATCTCAAGAAATTTACCTGCGAGTTGGCCACCTCGTTCGCGTGATTTGACACCTTTGGACACCTTTTGTGGTGGTACATCAAATCTCTGGTCGTTGCTCATAAACCAGCAAAGATTGATCACTTGGAAGCGAACATTGCACGCACTATTGACGAAATAAAACCTGGTAGGTATGCTCGAAAAAGTGGTGCAAAATTGGACCGACAGGATGGCGTTTATAAGGAGCAGTCGCGGAGGTCATAAGCCAGAAATTATTTTCAAACATTAAATGCCATGAAATTTGTAAGTTAATAAAGCCAAAATTTGGACATTCCATTAATTTTGTTTGTGTTTTATTTAAAAAAAGGTGTATGCCTCTATAAAAAACACCCTGTATATGTGTGTGTGTACATAACAGTAGATTCGATTTAGAGATTGTAACATGCCTGAGAGTGAATCAAGATTCAAGAAACCGACTCTTTACGTCAGTGTGACAAAGTAACCCCTGCTGTGGCAAAGTAGCCCCATGTTACGGTATATTATAAATTAAGTATTTATTCTTGTGTCATATTTATATAAATCTGCTTTATGACGTAAAGTTCCTTTATTTCGATATTATTGCCAGTTGCATTAATTTCTTAATTTTAAGTCCTTGTTATTAGTGTTATAAGTTGAACTTGAAAGCCAATGTATGAACGTACCTATGTCGAGAACAGGCGTACTAAACTTTAAATAAAGACACATTTATCATTTTGCAATTGTTGTAGGAGTAAAAGAAAAATTATTTATTTAGTAAATTGCTTAGAATCCAGACATACCTTATAAAGTCGGCGGCGTGCAGATGAACGTAATCAAAAAAAGTAATTGAGAATTAAAGTCTCAAATAAAAAATAATTGAATTGAATTGATTTGAATTGTGAATCATTTTATCCAAATTCAGTAAAAAATCATTTTGTTAAGTAATAAATGGTAGGGAAATTGGAAATCGTTAAGTTTTCTTCGTTACTCTTTTTTATTAGAAAAGTTGAATTTTGATACTTTGTTGGCAGATTATTTACCATAGTTTATTGTCCATGCTAATTATCGTTAAGTAATAAATGGTGAAAAATGCATAAAGATGAAAGGTAGATGGCGACGTGTACGCTTACCAAGTACAGAAACCAAAATTCATTCACAACATTTTGTGGACTCTTTAGCGAAGTTATTATGGGGTTCTGGCATAGGCTATTTTACCACTCACCACTCTAGGAATAGATTCCATAGGGTGTGCAATAAAACATTTTTTTTTTGTTAATTCTAGATAAATTAAAACAAACATTTCAACGCTTTACATGTGCCACCGAAATATTTTTTTGTAACTTCTGTTAACCCTTGTGTAGGTGTCAAGGTACCTGGGTACTTTCTGAGCGTAATTTAAAAAAAAACAAAGGTTTCACCGTAACCACTATCTTAGTAATTTTAGTACCTTCCTAAAAAACATTTCTGCGTCAAATATGCTACTTATCTCCAAAATCGAGTCATATGTTTCTTCTACAATTATTTTTTGTTGACATGTTCTACAATATGACATCAAAGTACCTGGTACTCCGATATTTTCCGTACTAAAATGCGTGCACAAACAAGTTCACACAATTTTTTTTAATAAAATTGTAGTTTGGAGCCTAATGGACGAACAGCTATATGAAAACTACAAGCCATCGGTAGACATCACTGTAGATGAACAGCTGTTTCCATACAGAGGCCGTACTAAGTTTACGCAGTATATACCTTCAAAACAAGCCAAATATGGAATAAAGGTTTGGTGGGCTTGCGATGCGTCAAACTATTATCCAGTGCGTGGCGAAATCTAAACTGGAAATTAGGCAGGTGCAGCACGCCAGACAAACGTTGCAGAGAATGTTGTAAAGCGATTGATGCGAAGGTATGAAGGATAAGGACGAAATGTAACTACCGACAACTTTTTCAGTACATTGGAGCTCGCGAAATACCTTCTCGCTAAAAAATTACATTTGGTGAGCACGTGCGCCACAAATGAAAAAAACACGAACCGTGGAGAGTTGTCGAGCGTGGGTTCCATGAATCGAAGTACAGTATGGTGTCATATGTACAGGCAGTAAAGAAGGCTGTGATTGTCTTATCTTCTATGCATCAGGATATTTTTATCGCCGATGAGCAAAGTAAGTACAAACCAGAAATGGTACTGTATAATAATAAGACGAAGAGTGGAGTAGACACACAAGTATGCGGTCAGCATTGCAAAAACTTTGCAAAGTGCCTCGCTTGCTTCGCTGCCTATCCATAGTTATTGTAACAGTTTCTATACATATTAGTTTTCCTTTTTGTGTCCGAATAAAATTTGTATAAACTTTTATAAACATTCAGCTTAGCAAAATAGTCTTTTTTTTAATCTTAATTCACAAATTAGCACACAATTGTCATACAAAATGCACTGAAGTACCGGGTACCACAGCCCTCTTAAGTGTAATTTTTTGTTGCCAGTCACACAAGGGTTAATCAAGCTAAATATGGAATTCAACCAAGGGAATCGAAAGCCAATTTTCCAGAAATCCGTAAAGTAACTTGCATTATGACTTTGATGACATTGATGTTAACGGCAAATCAATATGTTATTAGCAATGAATGCAACCAAAAGTAAGTACATAGATTTTATGTACTCGTATATACTCGTATATGCTGTCAACAAGAAATAACAACGACATCGACGAATCGGAAAGACAGATGACTTTTAAGTTAGCTAGGGATTTTGTTTACCTAGCCCCGCTATTAACTTTGATAATGGTTTCTCGTTAGAAATAAAAAGCAGAGTTATACTTGCCAATCGCAGCTTTTTTGGCCTTAAGAAGATAATCACGTCATAATTCCTAGTCATCGAAACTCTATATAATAGCCTCATAGTCATAATCCAAGTCCTCCTCCATGAAGCAGATAGCAAGATAAAGATATTCTTGGTCTTTTTGAATGCAAAACTCTTCCGGTGATTTTTGTTCCCGTTTGGTTGACGGGCTTTGGACTGGAGGAAGAGATTTAACAGCGACATTGAACTAACTAGTGCAACAGTAAGCAATATTTTCAATTTTGTTCGGGTTTTAAGGCCTTTTTTTCAGAACATAATATTTATATTAAATATCCATAAATAACATGCCTCCTTTGTCAATCAACACTCCTGTGAAATTATCTCCTGTGACACAATCGCAACGAGTGAATACCATGTTTTGCCACTGCAAGCACACTTGTCTTTATACCCTATTCTAACGGTATATTAATTTTGACGCATACTTTGTAACATACCTTAATATTGCCCGTAAACCCCTAAAAGTTACTTTATTTATGATCAGCATCGAGAGTAATGTCGATCTAGCCATGTACGTCCGTCCGTCCGTCCGTCCGTCTGTCCGTCCGTCCGTCGGCAAAAATTAGGCCTTTAAACTGGGCCTAGAGAGCTGAAATTTTAACCATATACTCTCTAGGGTCCCAAAATAATCAAGTTTACGAATTTTTGAAATCGGCCCACAGGCGGGCACGCCCACAAAATCAAAAAAACAAAATTTTGGATAAAATCGAATTATGAGCTAGAAAGCTGAAATTTT
Organism: Portevinia maculata; assembly: GCA_949715645.1. Lineage (NCBI taxonomy): Eukaryota > Metazoa > Arthropoda > Insecta > Diptera > Syrphidae > Portevinia > Portevinia maculata. Next base: position 2,098,315 of record OX454526.1, on the reverse strand, counting down.
TTATATATGATCTATGGCTCCTAAAACTACTCGGGATATACAATTTTCAAAATCCGCCCACAAATAAATAAAACAATTTTATTGAAAAACCAAAATTTGAGCTAGAGAGCTGAAATTTATAATATATAATCTCTAGGAGCCCTTTAAGCTCATGTGTAAATATTTTCAAAATCCGCCCACTGACACGCCCACAATTAATTTTTTTTTTTTTTTGAAAATCCAAAGTTTGAGCTAGGAAGCTGAAATTTATAATATATACTCTCTAGGGGCCCTTTATGCTCATGTGTTAATTTTTTTTAAATCCGCCTACTGACACGCCCACGATTAAATAAAACAATTTTATTGAAACACCCAAGTTTGAGCTAGGGAGGGTTTTTTTTTCGATAAAATCCTTCAAATGTTATATAACAAAATATGTAGAGCGTTCTTAACAATTCAACCTTACTTAGACTTTTGTCACGCCCACTTATGGTATTAAACAGGTTCGCCCAAGCGGAATGTAGCCCGTCCCTATGTTTTTTTTTCTACTATACTATCAGCTCTTGTGTGGAGTACTTAAGGTAAAGTATATTTACAAAGGCACATGTCACAAGCCAAGACACATGATGGCTCCATAGTCAGCAAAGAATAACTGATGCACTTTTCCTTCAAGCAGATAATCTTATAACAAATAAAAATAAATAAATAAATAAATAAATAATCAAGGAATGCAATAAATATCAAGTGACCTACGACGCTTCCCTGGTGTACGCTGACTTTGGTTGCGAACTCCTCGGTGAAGCCAACGGGGCATCTTACTACTTACTCTTGGCTTTACTCCCACATACATGTCCATGATCATCTGTATATAGGTTTCTGATGTAAATCTTCGCTATCTACGTGCCACCCATAATAGATGTCTTGGTTGTCTATCAAAGGCATTTTCAAAATCACGCAACACCATATGCAAATCCTTTAAGAAATCACGATTGCATCTGTGGTTGATTTACCTGCGATTAATTCGCACTGGATAGCCGTATTATTTTTAACATTCGGCTATCTAATAACCGCTCAACGATCCTCATGGTTTGTGAATCAGCTTGATTGAACGGTAATTCTCACAGTCTCGCGTATCGCCTTTCTCTTTGAAGAAGAAAACTTTCCCTCCACTGGTGAGGCATTCGATCGCCTCTCATCAGTTTGGAGATGAGAATCATATGAGTCATTTGGACCCGATGACTACCATCTTTCTTCAGAACTCAGATGGTATGTCGTCCGGCCAAACGGCTTTTTATTTTTTGGAGTCTTTGAACGCCTTCCTCACTGCTTCGACAGTAATGTCGTTGACTTCTTCATTGTGAGCATGGGCTCTCAAAAATATCCGACGAAATTATTCATTTAGAAGTCCTTCACAATACTGCTGCCACCCGTGTAGTAATTTTTCATCATCCACATGAAGCAGCCCTTGAGCATTGTTAATGAACTTTGGCGAACGGATTTCCTGGGCATTCCACCTTCTCTGAGCTGCAATTTTGAAAATAGTTGTGCCCCGTTTCAAGCTAGTTTGTCGGAGTTCGTGGGCCTGGTTTCTATCAGCAGCCGAAGAAGAAATTTTGAACTCCCGATACAGGCCCTCCACTCATTCTCATTCGACGCCACCTTTTTCTTCTCCATTATTAGAGGAGCACTTTGGCCAAGCTTTAAAAGCCGCTCTCGTCACTAAGTACTAATGTAGCGCCATCAGGCCACCACCATATTTTTTGCCGTGATGATAGTGCCCCCTAGCAGTGATTTGGTCTATCCAAGCAAGGTCGTTTTAGGGAGTTTCACATATCTTGTGCAGTTATGTATGTTGCATATTTGCAATAAATGCTTCGCCTTTCTCTTTGTCCAGATTGTACCATTCGATTCTCGCGGACACTATTGTTTGTTAAGTTTTGTTCGTCGCCGCTGCCATAAACAATTCTTTCAAAAGGAGGCGGTGTTGTTGGGTGATCCTCTGGCCTCTCCTAAGATCACTTTGCAGTCTTTAACCCGAGGCTTCATAAAACGTGTTACCAAATGGTAAACAATAAAAAAGTTCTTCTTTTAGGATGTTCTTGACGAGGTTGTGAAAATCTAGCCAGAATGCATCTTTTTCTCTCTGCTCGCATTCAACATATGCATTGACTATATTCCACACCTCACCTTGCATCACCAGTTTGAGAGTCATCAAACGATCACTGTACTTTGAAATGGTCAAGACGCTGCCAAATAGCTCTACCCCAAGGATGATATTGATTCCGTTCTTACCCTGTTCCATTCCGTACTAGAACAGTTCAAAAGCTTTTGTCCTAATGTCCATGAAACGCGCCCGATTTCCGGTGTTTTGCTATTTCACATGAACACATAAGATGTCAACTCGCTTCTAATCATCATCTCTTCGAGCTCGTAGCTACAACCACTTATACTTCCAACGTTCCAAATCGCGACCCTTAGATTTCGCCTAAGCTTAAGGATTACTTTGCTTTCCCCCCGGAAACCGATTAGCTCAATGATTAGTACCATGATAAGTAGTGCCTGGCGGGGTGATCTCCAGTCGTGTCAACCAACGGACTTGCATGCACACTTGCGGGACAGCTTTAAGCCTAGATGTGATTTTCCCCTTAGTCGCCTTTTACGACAAGCGCTGTTTATCGGGGTGCGCTGTAATGATATTTTTAGCCGGTCCCTAAACGGGGATCTGCATGTACAATTTTAAAATGTTATGAGAATTAACATAAGGCAGCTTACCTATATTGATGTGCCAAAATGTTAATGAATATAGTGCTGCCAAATCATCGGCGTGCATTTTTTTCGGCATGTTAATTTTAGTCTAAACTTAATATAAAATAATAAAAGAATACGCGTGTTGTATAATTCTTTAACTTAAACTTGCCTTAGGTTTCCCAATAATTATTAATACACACTTACGTTATAGCGCTGATAGATTTTCGAATGTTGAAACAAAATATTGTTTTAATTAAAAATTGATGAATTTAAAGAACAACACAATTTAAAACGATTTTAATTTAAGCAGTCATCCGTCACTTTCTGAAGGGGTTGGCACCTTCCGAAAGCTATGCTCAAGGGTTCGCTAAAAAGAATGTTTGTGATTGCCATCATCATGCATGGCCCTTAATTCATTAATTACCGTGCCCTGGATTGATGTCTGGAGAAACCAAAAAAGTACTTCTTACGCTCCCATAAGCCTTGTTTTCTCAACCTTAACGGGATTCCTTCGAAAGCACAAAAATGCACATCATGCATGACCGTACTCTTAAAAATGCATTCCGCGTGTCATACACTTGCAAATTATAAACTTAAACAACTTTGCGGTCCCCATTGCGACAACATCCCGCAACAACACTGTACTTGTCGAAAGTTCAAAGAGGTGAACCATAAATCAAGTCCACCCCGCACCCACGATGTTCTGCACTGGGACGAGCCGAACACATCATAATTCGACAATTTTCACATTTGAAAAGGACTCGGATGGGGCCATAAAAATTGTAAGCCATCCGCAGAAATTGCTTAGCAAGACATAACTCTATTTATTTTTCCGTTGATTTGGTGGCAAATGGTCTGTGCTGTTTCGTGAATTCATTTGTTGGCAATTTGAATTTTGAATGGAACAAAAATCAAGGTGCCGATGGTGTATCAAATTCTGCTTGTTTCACCCAAAGCACCCCTCACGTTTCTTAGCAGAATAATCCAATGTGAATCGACGTGATATGTAAAACCATGCCACAAGAACGTGGTTAGCATCTCGAGTGATCCTTGCTGTTTTAACTTTTCAACTGCTTATACTCTTTGGAAAAGTTTAAAGAAATTCCGGTCCATGGCTACGCTCTCCGAAATTCCGATGGGGGAAATATATCGTTTTGAGAAAAACGGTTTTTTATTCCATTCGAAATTGCCTCACGCCTTTGGTGCCGCTCACATAATCCTTTCAACAGATCTAGGAATACGTACTAAATGTACAATTGCCTTTCTTGGAGGAATAAAAAAAAAATACCAACAACAAGAAAGTGTCTGGGTTTTTAAAGCAGCATTTGGCAACAACGAAAATCCCAACGACCAGTGGGTGGTCGAAGACATACAGACTCATCCGCCGATTTAAAATTTTATGAGTATCATCACTTGTTCTATGCCACATCCGATTCTTCACCGCAAATCGATTGATGATACTTTAGGGCTTATCAAAAATGGAATAATTTTACCATTCGATTGAGGGTTGAAAAAGAGACGCAATGTAGTTCTGGAACCAGGGAAGGGTTGATTTGTGTTAGTGTTCCTACATATCAATATGTTTTCAGTTAAATGAATAATAAAGAGAATATTTGCTGTATAAATATTAATACCTATGTAATTGTATCTTCAGAACTAGGCCACTTCAATAAGAGTTAAAATCTGTAGGCGCTATGTAAGCTATCGTTTTCTAGGTAGGTCTATGCACCTTTTTCTATAACTTTTGATTGTGGTCGAATAATGGGAGAAATATTCAAATTAAAAACCCAGTTTTATTGCCTTATTACTTCTAAGCTGTACAACACGTTGGATACTCCATCATGCTCTGTTATGATTTACAAACATTCGAAACCCACGTGCATCGGTTTCTCCTCCTTCCTACTCATTTCCTTAATGCTCTTGCTTTGTAACTATTTTCTATTACAAAGTTGCGAAAAATCTATTTAGGACGTGCAAGTTATGGAAAGAAGTAAAAGGTTGTAGGAACGTTTGATCTTCGCTAATGATGGCTCCACCGTCAGCAAAGAATAACTAATGCCTTTTGGGGTCTGTCACTTTTCCTTCAAGCAGATAATCAAGGACTGTAATAAAATATCAAAGGATTTAAGACGCTTCCCTGGTGTACGCCGACATTGATTCCCAACTCCCCGGTGACGTCAGCGGGACATCTATCTCTTGTATTTACTCCTTCGTACATGTCCATGATCATATGAACGTAGGTTTCTGGAACTTCTCGTTGTCTAAGCGCCACCTATAACAGATCCCTTGATTGTCTTTCAAGGCCTTTTCAAAATCAAATCGACACCATATGCAAATAGTATAAGGAATCACGATGTCTTTCCATCATGATCCTTATACTTTGGATTGCATCTGTGGTTGATTTAGCTGCGACAAACCCGCACTGGTCGTCAGATAGCCGTATTATTTTACGCATTCGGCTATCTAACACCCGCTTAACGATCTTCATGGAGTCTGACATCAGCTTGACTGAACAGTAATTGTCACAGTCTCCGGTATCGCCTTTTCCTTTGTACAAAGGAGGACGAAAACTTTCCTTTCACTGGTTAGTCATTGGATCGCCTCTCATCGGTTTAGAGATGAGAATCATGAGCCATTTGGACCCGATGTCTCCCATCTTTGTCTAGATCTCAGAGGGTATCTCTTCCGGCCAAACTGCTTTTCGTTTTTTGGAGTCTTTGACCGCGTTCCTAACTTCTTTGACAATAATGTCTTGTACTTCTTCACTATTATAAACGGCTCTCGGAAAATATATCCAATGAAAACGTTCATTTAGAAGTCCTTCACAATACTGCTGCGATGGAAATGAATGATTTTTTTTATTAATTTAATTAGCATGCGATTTTTTATACTTAGCATGTGAAATGCTAATGCTAAATTAATATGAAACATCATTAAAAAGTAAAGTGAAGATTTTTTTCATACAAATTTAATATTTACACACACCGCGGCAATGAGTCTTCAAATTGGTTACAGATGTCCTGTAAGAATGTAGTTTTGAATACTGATTACAACTAGCCGCCTTATCAGTCCCATCCACTTTAGAAAAGAAATAACAAATTGCATTGGAAGATCGCATTCCGGAAGCTATCGCAATTTGTTAAAAAGGGAAACGATAATTGAAGCTTTTTTTAGACTAATTAAAAGCGAACTTACGAATCTCTCTGGTAAAAAAAAAGTACGATTTCAATATAAGAAATTAGCAGACTATACTCTATCCAACAAAAATTGTCAGTACAGGCGTTATGGAGGAGCTTTTTTTCTACCACTGGTGCCTGTAGATACTCTCACAGCACTCAAACGCAAGAATTGCCACTGAAATAAAAACCAAACCACTGTCATACCAAGGAATTGTTGTTGTAATGTTCCTAAAATTCGCATACAACCCACCACAACCAGTCTCCCACACAGCCGAATGGGAATGAGCATGATCGTCTTGTGTTCGCTTGCTATTATCATCCACGAAAATGACCAGTGTGTGTGACTGAAGCACATCAGAAGAGTATTACCATCTCAACAATGAAGCATATCATTAAGGGGTTTTCTATGGATTTTGTCAAAGAACTTTCGGTTTTGGAGCTTTTGAGAACGAATTATTACGTGGGGTGTTGCCATTCGGTTTTAATATGATTGTATTTGTATTGTACAGCTGCACAAGTGCAGTTTTTTTTACCATCTGTTTAGGTATATGACATTGCGTCGTGGTTATATAATTTTGTCTTCTAATTGCCTGATTGTGTCTACCTTTCACAATATGCATATAGCGGAAAGGACTGGGAAATGTTTTTAGAAAATCTTGCTGATTGAGTTTATGTCGCAAACTGTTTTAATAAAAAAAAAACATAAATACATCCTTGCATCTCATTATGTACCTGTTTGTATGATGTCTTTATTTTTCCGATGAATGACGCCTGTTTTGCCAATGAATACGGGAATTCCCAAAAGGAAGATCTCAAGTAAGGTAGGGATGCAATCATACAATGGGTTGCTTGAAATTGTTAAACGTTACAAAGCCAAGTATGAAACATACTCGTACGTCGTGGATGAAATGGCTCAAAATGCGGGACATAAAGTGCTTCACTTGTCGCCTTTTCACTGTGACCTTAATCCAATAGAATTGGTTTGGGCTCAAGTGAAAAGGTTTGTAGCAAGCCAAAACAAGTCGTTTAAAATGGCTGAAATAAGAGACTTACTAACGACAGCACTTACAAGGGTTGACAAGGAAAAATGGCATCGATGTGTCCAACACGTTGAACAGGTTGTTGAGCCAAATATGTGGGAAATGGACGTTTTTGCCGAGGAAGCAGTTGAAAGGTTAATAATAGACCTAAATAACGAGAGCAGTAGCAGTAATTACTCATCGGATTAGTTGAGTAGTGATATTAGAAATTAGTATTTTATGTTTTACAATATTTATAATGAATAAATTGAATATTTTTCCTTTTGATTTTTTTTTTTGTATTACGAAGTTTATATATTTTGTTGGTCTACTGGAGATACCCTTTAAAAAATGCGCCTATTATTTTCTTACCAGAAAAGGAAAAAGATAAATGGAATTTATTTCGTTCCGCAATATTTTTATTTTAAATTGGAAAATGGTAACCCTAATAGAATTGCTCTATGAGTTATGGCGAATTATCATACACACTACGGCAACCTTGTGAGAGCTTTAAAGAGTGACCGATTTATGTAAGTCATTGCAACCAGATTCAGAGACAAACATCCTATCTTCCCTGTACTGACAATTTTTGTTGGATAGAGTATAATACATTTACCTAGTAAGTGAATCTATTCGCATTATTTCCCTACAGATAATGCTATTTCATGTCGCATTAGCATCGTCAAAAAATAGTCATTTGCTAAAAAAAACGACAACAATTCGCAAATGTATCTTCTCCTCCATAACAAAAAGTGTTTCTAAAATGAGAAGAAAAGCATAGTTTTCCGTTTTTGTTCAATCGAATGAATTATGCAGCTAGAGCAGTGGAATAATTCAAAACGGAAATATACGAAAGGAGTAAGTGTGTACGCAACGTGTGTTCTCGTTTTGAAAAGCCTACTTCCTTCTTTCGGTGTGTGTACCGGTGCAGTTGGGAGCTCTTTTTATCTTCTTGTTCTTGTTCTATCTTTCTCAGTTTTGTCTTCTTGTTTTATCTCGATCACATCATTTTTTCATTGGTTGTTTTGTTTGACAGAGCCAGATAAACACTGTACACAACGCACCGCATACTGCAGAAGAATAGCTTAGCATTTCATCAAATTTAGCAAGTTATTCTGATACTGCTAGGTAGTAGGTAGGTAGGTATAGGTAGAAGTGGCGGTTCGGCTTGAACCCATTTAGCACTTATTGTGCCTTTTTGTTACCACGACTCGTGTGACCTATGTTGTAGTGGTTGTAGAAAGTTTGATGTGTGGCTATATCCAACCTGTGGAGTTGAGAAAACGGATAAGATCTTGTATCCCTTTGCCCGATATAGCGCTAAGGTCGTCGAAGAATGGTTGATTCAGTGCCCGCAGTCTAGCTCTTGCTAGTGCCGGACATTCGCAGAGGAAATGGAAGAGAGTTTCTCTTTCATTTACATTTCCGCAGCTTCGGCAGTGGGTATTAAATGGGATACCCAGTTTGGCCGCATGGTCTCCAATTGGCCAGTGCCCGGTGATTATCGCCGTAATTCTGGAGACTTCGGGGCGGGTTCTGTTTAGAAGATCCCCTGTTCTTCCTTTGTCATAAGTAGGCCATATCTTCCTCGATATGATGCAGTTAGTTAACCTTCTCCATTGAAGATTGGCTTTCTGCAGGAAGTATGAGCGTATATGTGTCTTGACCGCACCTAGCGGAATGTGAATCCTTGCAGCGAGAGAGCCGTCCAGAGCTGAGCCCTGCCTGGCCAGCTCCTCTGCACGCTCGTTTCCTGTTATGTTACTATGCCCTGGAACCCAGAGTAGTGTAACACTGAAACGTTCGCCCAGTCGCGCAAGCTCGTTCCGGCACTCCTGCACCAGTTTGGAGGATATGGTAGCCGAGTCAATAGCTTTGATTGCGGCTTGGCTATCTACGAGTATGAGGATAGCAATGTTTTGTTTGTACGCTGTCACGCCCTAGTTGCATGCAGGCCTCTCGGATAGCCAGTAGTTCCGCCTGGAAAGCGCTGGCAAAATCCGGCAGGCGAAGGGTATTTTTAGTGATTCCGAGTAGACACCGGCCCCCACACCACAGTTCATCTTAGAACGGTCGGTGTATATGACCGTGTCGAAATCTTTCACTACTTCTGGAAAGCTTACTTGGAAGCCTTTTTTGAAGTTTAGTTTGGGTGTGATGTAGTCGGTTGGAAACGTGACCAAGCCTTCTGGTAGCGAGTCCAGAATACTGCTGTGGCCGTATGGCCTTGCAGCCCAGCACCCCGATTCCCTGAGTCTTACCGCACTACATAGTGCGGTATCTTTTGTGTGTAGGTCAAGAGGCAAAAGGTGCAAGAGCACAGTGAGGGCGTCCGGTACAATTTATTTATGTTTCTACAAATCATTGTGCTTTAAATATATCTTGAAATATAGTTTTCATCCTGTCAATAAAGGACGAAAAAAGGTATAAAAAGTACACATAGCCATTTAGGGGTATGACGTAGGTATGTGTACTCACAGAGCAGAACTTACGTAAAAATGTTTATTGTAAATGTTTTTTATGAAAAGATGTGTGCTCGACTTTCTACGACTGTAAAAAATACTTGATGATATTCTTGTTTAAAATTGCTTGCGCATAATTAAATTATAGGTGTCACATTTCTGATTTTGTACGAGTAGCATTGCGATGGCATATATTTAGGATGACATGAAATTCATAGACCTAATTTCCGGTTGGAGCTGACATAACGACCATCGACTTTGTGATTGTGAACTTATGAATGATTTTTAATTTGTGAGAATGTCTTTCGATATGTGAAAGCAAATAAAATTTCGAAACTTTATGAATAACGGGAAAGAATATAAAAATTTACTTCGAAAACCTGAGTACGCAAATTTGTTTATAATCTTAATAACAGCTAAAATTTCAAACTTTGTTAACATCACTTTGCCAGTTTATGAGATGTTGCGGTGTTTCCAAAGTACCGTCGTTTTAGTCTTTTGGTAAAAACTGAATATGCAATCTTCTTACCTTTACTCGAAGTATTTTGTAAGAAATTTTAGAAACTCTTATAAGAAAATAATATTCTCAAAATCTGAATATAGATTTGTTTTAAATGTTTATAACAGCTTTAATATGAAATTTTTATGAAATCGCCGTTTTTGATCTGTTACCGATTTTTTTAAATGTACCCTTTCGAGTCTATTGGAAAAAAAAAATCAGTAAACCATTTTTATACACCAACTCAAGTAGTCAAAACTTCTTTAAAGCCGTTTTTGAGACAATACATAATGCAAATTTGTGCAAAATGTTAGTTATTGCTAGCGTGTTAAATGAAGGCATAAATTGACCGGGGTTTCAGATTTAAGCATTTATGTAGATTTCGGGAAAAATCTGAGAAAGTCATTTAGGTCAGGCAAATGAATGCCCTTAGACTTTTTACGTATCCAAAGCAGTTATCTTACGCTCACCTCTTCTTCTTTTACTTCTACTTGTTTCTTAATTGCGGTGAGGCTATGACCAGGATTAAAGGGATCATAACCCTCCCACCCAATGTTATCCCTAATCGTCCGCCTGTGGGGTTCGCCGGATTCATACGCTCACCTAATTTATTTTATAATAGAAAACGATCAAAATCTTTAGATCCGTTTTTAAGAAAATTAGTGTTATAAAAACAAGTTCTATGGTAGGTTCCGTTAGATAGAAACGATAGAAAAAAATAAATAAAAATATGTAGTCGCGAGGTATGTATAAGCCTAAAAACACCAGATCGGGTTCCAAATCTTGGCTGGAGCCTCGGTCACAGCCTGAAGGACGGACCGACCGACGCTACGGACAGAAATTCAGAACACACTTTTTTTGACTTCTCTATAAAACGATATGTATATATAAAAATAGTTAAAAGGATTCGGTAATATGCCATTCGACATGGGCCTTAATGAGTTTTTGTCTTCAAGTACAGTTGCCCCCTTCCAGTTGCGCGTTACAATAGCAAAAGCCATCCCATTTGTGCAACAAAGTAAAATCAATAAACGGTAATCTAATTTAAATTGTTTAATCAAATCAATCGAGTGTAAAAGTCCATACTTTTTATTATTCTACTGCTGAACATTTTATTCCTCCTGTAGCCCTTTATAAAACACCTGCTTGAATGTTCGTCGTCGTCGTCGTCGGTGTCGGTGTCCCATATTTCACCCTTTTAACAGTACCGCATCACCTAAGAGAAGGAAAGCAATATTTTACCAACCCTTTATCTCTGCATTTCCAGAACGCTGCACCAAATTACCTCGAACAGCTCCATTCATGAGTTGACGATCTTCTACGGACTAGCTAACTGGCAAACAGGCCTCCTCCCACTAACTGTTCTAGATTAAAATTTATTTGCTTCGCTATGTCGCAAAGTCTTTGTATCTATTTATTCTCTGATCCACGAGGGGACATCACATCCGAAGCGGCAGGCAAACCGATGAACAAAGTGGCACACGACATCGCTTCACAAAAGCCCAATTAAAAGGTTGCGTGCCACAAAATTCTCAATCCTCTCAAAATGGATACGAATTAGCAAAAGGATTTATGATGATGCCGATGGGGACCCCCAAAGTTGTACATCTACATCACAGAAACATAAATAAAGCTAGGTAACTGTGTATGTGTACTTACGAAGTGCATTTTGTTTATATTTCGAAAATGTTTAGGGAAAAGATAAACCACATTCTCTGGGAATAGTTAAAAAGTTATTTGCCCCCAAGTGGAGGTTAGCTTTTGTTCGCATAGCAGAGAAAGCTTTACGATTGTCCTGCACGAGCTATCACCCTGGTGCGGTAATTTGTAAGGATTATCTTCCTGTTCCATTGAATGGAGTAGTGCGGACAATAATAAAAAAAACGGCAAATAGAAATGAATGTCACCGGGTAATCAAAATAAATTCCAAAGACTTAGACTTATCAAAATCGATAACACCCTGCCCTTCGCTCAAATGTAAGATAATCGAAGAATAAATCAGTGCTGCTGGGCTCTGAGAAATGAAGAACAAAGCCCGGGCATTTATATTTATTAGCTGCAACGGGATAGGGGATGATTAAATTTGATTTAGGTTAGTTGAAGCAACTTTTTTATTGTTTATTGTATTATTCTGCGTGATTACTGTGGACTGTGATGATTCACATTTGTTTGACACGCAACTCCTGCAACAAGCAATCATTTGTTTGTTCTGAGGATTAATTGAGTGAGCAACACATGTGCTCTCCCCACACATTTTTTTCCATCTTACTTAATGCTCATCTTCATTACAAACCGATCCTATACATGTGTAGTGTATATTGAAATGTATTAAAAAAAACGCATCCTTTTCTCTGGTATCTGGCAGGAGCAGCTTCCAGCTTATCGTCGAAGAAATAATTAATGACCTCTGTCCATACATGTCTACTAGCGGCAGTGGAATGCGCCCATTAAAAATCGTTTATTTCGATTTGATTTAATCCCGGATAGATTCCTACTCCTGCGTTGCCCTCCGACGGCAATATTGCACGATTATAAATTTCAGTTAATTCCCAGGCAGTGCGGTTGGTTGGTAGCATCAGTATCGTCCACCCGGATTTAATGGAAATCGAAATATGGCCTTGCGGCTAAACGCCGCCAAATTCAAAATTTCACAGAGCAGCAAGTCCACGCTGGCTGCACTAGTGCTGATGTTGGCCAGGACACTTTGGTTGTCACACTCTTCTGCACCGGGGTGGATGGGCAGGTAATTACCCAATGGAAATAAATCGACACCAGAATTGCCACAAAAGGCAATTAAACTAATCGCGTTAGGACTTAAACGATTTGGAGGATTATTTGCAGTTGCATTTGAATCGGCTGCTGGTGAGGTGGTGATGCGTTACCTCAATGAGAACAGGGGTATGCGGATACATTGTTGGTGGTAAGCATTGGTATTCCATGTTTCTGTGCGGGGATTTGCATTTTAATCAATTGTTATCATATAAGGTCTCTCTACTCTCAGGAGGAAAATACATATGTTGATTGACAACAGAGACAGAGTATAATTTTTTGAACACGCACATCATACAAACAGGCCATTCAGGGCATATCACCTAGCTTCGACAAACATTTGGGTGTGTGAATCTATATGTTTAGCACTAATTTAAAGAATATTCGATTCGACTTTGTTATGTTGGCAACCAGGGTCGAGCCACAGAGGCAACTTTGATACAGGTGAGGTGGAAGCGGCATGCTTGTGGTTGCTCGGGTCAGCTCGCCGGACGGAGGTATAGTACTTGCCCCCTCACCATATACCACCTGCTCAACAAACGTTGTGAAACGAGAAGAAAACATAGGGGCGGGCTACAGTCCGCTTGGGCGAACTGTTGGATACCCTATTCTTATTCCTATATCTCATAAGTGGGCGTGACAAAAATTTAAAGGATTTTATCGAAAAAACTAAGCTTTTGTAAATAAAAACGCTCCCTAGCTCAAACTTTGGTTTTTCAATAAAATTGTTTTATTTAATTGTGGGCGTGTCAGTAGGCGGATTTAAAAAAAATTTAAGTATGAGCATAAAGGGCACCTAGAGAGTATATACTATAAATTTCAGCTCCCTAGCTCAAACTTTGGACTTTCAAAAATAAAATAAAAATAATTGTGGGCGTGTCAGTAGGCGGATTTTGAAAATATTTACACATGAGCATAAAGGGCCCCTAGAGAGTATATATTAAAAATTTCAGCTCCCTAGCTCAAATTTTGGTTTTTCAAAAAAAATATTTTATTTAATTGTGGGCGAGTCAGTGGGCGGATTTTGAAAATTTTATGTCCCAAGCAGTTTTATGGGCCAAAGATCATATATAAAAAATTTCAGCTTTCTAGCTCAAAATTCAATTTTTCCCAAAATTTGTTTTATTTAATTGTGGGCGTGTCAGTGGGCGGATTTTGAAAATTTTATGTCCCAATCAGTTTTATGGGCCGTAGATCATATATAAAAAATTTCAGCTCTCTAGCTCAAAATTCGATTTTTTCCAAAATTTTGTTTTTTTGAGTTTGTGGGCGTGTCTGTGGGCGGATTTCAAAAATTCTTAAACTTGATTATTTCGGGACCCTAGAGAGTATATGGTTAAAATTTCAGCTCTCTAGGTCCAGTTTAAAGGCCTAATTTTTGCCGACGGACGGACGGACGGACGGACGGACGGACGGACGGACATGGCTAGATCGACATTACTATCGATGCTGATCATAAATATAGTAACTTTTAGGGGTCTACGGGCAATATTAAGGTATGTTACAAACTATGCGTCAAAATTAATATACCCCTAGAATAGGGTATAAAAAAGGAAAGAAAGCTACTCTACGTAGACCACGGACGGATGAAAGAAAATAGGATAGTGAAAAAAGGAAAAGAAAATGTCCAAGGACATAGGCCGGTACCAAAGAGAGATTTAGGAAAAGTGAGTTGCGGTTTGGGTAAGATAGTTTTAGTGTAGTTTTAAGTTAGCTTAGACATATTTTAGGGCTTAGCTTTTAATGTTAGATTAGGTTAGCTTTAACTTAGGTTAGCTAGATTAGTTCGGGTGCTCCTTCCCTTCTCTCTCTTGGGTATCGGCATATGTCCTTGAACATTTTCTTTTCCTTTAGTTTCACTTTCCTATCTTTTTCTCGTCCGTCCGTGGTCTACGCAGAGTAGCTTTCTTTCCTTATTTTTTCTTCTCTTTTGGCAACTTTTGGCATGAACAAAACGTTTGTTGAGCAGGTGGTATATGGTGAGGGGGCAAGAACTACCGCCGTCCGACGAGCTGAGCCGAGCAACCACAAGCATGCCGCGTCCTCCTCATCTGTATCAAAGTTGCCTCTGTGGCTCGACCCTGGTTCCCAGCATAACAACTTAACTACCGAGTCAAAGACCAAGATATTGCGGATGCCATAGTACTAGGTCTGCAAAAATTAGAAGCAGAGGAGATCAAAAACTCTACGCGGATTCCAAACAGCAACTTAAAGAAGCTTCTCATGATGGTTTACTTGGATATTTTTCACACTTTTGCTAGAGGTGGGGCAGTAATAAAATGTCAGTTGTTATTAGTGGAACTCGAACCTGTAACCCCTTGGCAGTAGTCATACACTAACTCTTGAGCCCACGCATTTTATAAGACACTCTTTTGCAATGTTAAAAGAGATCATTATTCAAAAGTAAAGTCCAACTGGTAAGCTGTGATTGTAAAGTTGTAACCCTTAAAAATGGTCAAACTCAGTTTATTCATTAGGTTAAAGCAATAATGTTGTTGTGGCCTGCGACGATTGCTTTGAAGGCAGAAGAGTTGATAGATTTCAAGACCTGCATAAAAATGACATAAATACGGTTTCAGAGGCTGATTCCAGGATATATAACATGGAACACGATATAAAAATACAGAGTCTCCGTATCTCAATTCACAAGTCAAACATACAAGCAATCGGCCAGCTTGACCTGCACTGTGTGCTTAATAATCCAATTTAACTTCCCTGCAACCTTTTTCAGTGTAAGGCCTGTCATCTTATAAAAGTTGATTTTTCGAAACACATCCTTCCCAGATGTCTGGGCTTCTGTATAATTATTTTTATGAATATGTAATATTTTGCACTCGTACAGTGGCAAGAGTACTTCAAGGTGTTGATATACACAAATCCCCTAATCCCTTTTCTATCAATATTAGGGGTCTTTCCAAGACAATGGAAAACTACATTTGTCTAGCCCGTCTCCAAAAAAAGCCGAATCTTCTTCTCCCTCCTCCTACCGAGCAACTGCACTTACGTGCTGCCTTGCCAAGGTCAACACTGATAAGCCGCCGACTTCATTTAAACGCTGATAAACCGAACAATTATGACAGGCAATACGGTTTTCGCAGAATGGTGATTTTTTGACATATCTAACTGAAAAGTGGAAACAATCTTTTCACCATAGAGAAAGTAAGATAATTGCGCTTGATATTTTATATGCTCTTGTCGGAAGTGCGTGCATTTGGAATTGATGATACTCTTCTTCAATGGATTAGAAATCACCTGACTCATTAACTCACAGCTGTTGCTGGCAACAGCGACGTTTTATTCTAAGCGATATGCAGATGTTTGTTTGCTCTTGTCTTCGTTTACATCAATGCCAATCAGTTTCGCCCGAGTTCTTCAATCGACGTAAAACCTTTTACTACGGCGTTCTGCTAACGGATGATGTTGTCTTTATAGTCCACGGGCCGGCAAAATCCTCCTCCAAACCCTCCCCGTGGGTGCCAGCTGGTAATGGTCACTACAATTGTCTTGTGCGATGTCAAGACGGTGATCAGCTAAGGTCAGGGGGCATCACTGTGGTATTCCTTTACTCATCAATAGTTCAATACCCAGCCGATGCTTCTTTACCATAGGACAGAAGGTGCCTAATTTCAGTGGTCGTGCGAGCGTACATAGTACATAAATCCGTGCCGAAGAATGTAAGGCTGAGGGCCAAATCAGTCGATAGCGAGCTCCTTCAGACGCCCGGGCAAGGTCTGTCGTACCCCTGTTGCCTTATCCCGGTATATCGGCTCTGCCGGAATGGACTTTTATTTCCGACCTACTCGTGGGAACCAAATTCTTTAATTCAATAAAACATGCCAAACAAAGATGACATAGAAAACGAAAACCGACCTAACCGACCAAGACTTACCAGACAAGACGAACATAGCCAACAAACACAGGACAAACGCGACGACCAACCCACAACCAGCGATTGGGACCTACTTACAACAACCCTCCCCATTTTCAAAAGTCTAAATATTGAAAGCGCTGAGGAGGGGTCCCAATCCTCATTCAACACCGCTAACATAGGATCTGAGACTGAGGACGAATTGCTGGACGACAAGGAATCTGAGGACAACATCCTGAAACCACACGCAGTCTCCAAGGAGACAAGAAAGCGGAGCAACTACAGGGCCTCAAAACGATTCCTAAAAAAAATTACTGAGAAAGATCCAACCTCTATCAACGATAGAGACAGGGCCTTGATCAGGAAGCACAAGAGAGCAATAAACAGCTATGAAAATCCGAGGGCTCACAAACCCAACGAACCGTCAGCTCCCGAACTGCAAAAAGGAAAAACAGAAGTGGTGACAGGCAAATCCAAAGGTGCCCCTAATAAGGCCCATAAGGAACAGTCCAAAACCATCAGACCTGTGGAATCAAAGAACAAGGCACAGGCTTCGAGCAGGGTCTCTACTGGCACTAATGCCGGAACCTCTGGCACCTCTTCGAAGAGGCAACGGTCAGAGGAAGAGAAAAAAGAAAACCGAACGAAAAGACCCAAGGCTTCAACAAGCCTAGACAGCACTCCGACGAGCCTAATAGCAGCAGTCATTGACGAGCAAGATCCCGATGGGAAGATCACAGCTAAACACTGGCTGCTTGCAGAAAACGTCATCCTCAAGGCTATGATGGTCAATATCCGAAATGGGGGACCAGACTACGAGTTTGACGGGGCAGGATGGCACAAGGGCGTGAAGTTAGTGGGGTGTGGAGACGGGAATACTCTTGAGTTTCTCTCCAAAACCATCGCCAGCATTGGCGAACTGTGGGAGGGAGCCACACTCAAGGTCATACCAAGATCCGCACTTCCACTAAGACAGAAAGCCAAAGTCTGGATACCACCCCCCTTCGATAAAGAAGAGGACGAAAACATCGTGGTACTCCTCGCAGGTCAGAATGAAAACATCCCAATCAAGGAGTGGGTAAAGTTATACTCCAGAAGAAGTGGTGACGGCAAAGAGCTCTGCTTTGCGATCAACCAATCTTCTGCAACAAGCATAAGAAAGACCCCAGGCAGCAAACTGAAGTTCGGGCTAGGTGCCGTAAGGGCACGGCTGGAAGAAGATGAAGAGCCAAAGGTTGCAAAAGCTGCTAGTGGTGCAAATTAATTTGCATCACTGTAAAGCAGCAACACACGACCTACTGCTGTTCATGTCTGAGGTAAGCGTGGACGTGGCATTAATTCAGGAACCCTGGATTTTTAAAAATAAAATCCAAGGACTGAAATCGCCATACTACCATCTATTCCACACCAAAGAAGAAGGTAAAGTACGTAGCTGTATTCTAGTCAAAAAAACCGTTAGTAATACATTTTTTCTTCACAGGTACAGCAATGGAGACACAGTGGCTGTAAATATTGAAGCTTCAGGAAGGAATCTCATCCTCGCTTCAATTTATATGGCACACGAGGAGGTAAACCCACCATCCGATACAGTCCGGGAACTAGTGGAACACGCTAGCACACGGAACACATCCTTGGTGGTAGGTTGCGATGCGAATACTCACCACACGCTGTGGGGTAGTTCAGGAATAAATGAAAGAGGTGAGTCGTTGTTTGAATACATTCTTTCCACAAATCTAGTTTTGTGTAACAGGGGAAACCAGCCCACCTTCCAAAACAGAAACAGGGCAGAAATTCTAGACATAACTCTCAAAAGCAACAATGATCATGTTAGGGTAGAAGACTGGAGAGTTTGTCGAGAGAACTCATTCTCAGACCATAGTAGAATACTCTTTACAGTCAATCTACATTATATGGTACAACAAATTTTTAGGAACCCTAGGAAAACAAATTGGGCAGTCTATGCGAAAACGGTTAGTGAGTACACACAGCATCCGAAAGAGGACAAGTTTGTCGACACTCACTCAATCGACAACGCAGTCTACTATATTACCAAAAATATGCACAAAGCCTTTGTTAAACATTGTCCCATCTCTCGCAATCGCAAACCCAAAAAGGCAACTTGGTGGACCAGCGAGCTTCAAAAGCGGCGAACATTGGTAAGACAACTGTTTAACAAAGCAAGACAGAGTAAGGCAGATGAAGACTG
Source organism: Portevinia maculata (assembly GCA_949715645.1). NCBI lineage: Eukaryota > Metazoa > Arthropoda > Insecta > Diptera > Syrphidae > Portevinia > Portevinia maculata. The sequence continues at coordinate 2,079,586 of OX454526.1, read as the reverse complement.
GACTAAGTATAGGTCCGAACTTAATCTATACACTAAAGAAATAAGGAGAGCAAAACTCGAATCCTGGAACACGTTCTGCGAATCCATAGAGAGTACAAACGAGGCTGCCAGACTACGTAAAGTATTGTCCAAAGACCCCACGGTCCCAGGCTATATTAAACGTGCTGACGACTCTTGGACAGAGTCTAGCCAAGAAACTCTACAAATATTAATGGATACCCACTTTCCGGAGTCTAGTGAAATCACTGGGTGTGAGATCAACTACACTCCTGTTCCGCCAGACACACAAACGGAAATAGCAATGGAAAGCATTATAACAGAGCACAAAATTGCTTGGGCAGTCAAATCATTCAAGCCCTACAAATCGGCGGGACCAGATAATGTCATACCAGCAATGATACAACAGGCTCTTAGTGTAATACTGCCATGGCTAAAAGTCATTTTCAAAAGCTGTATAAGACTCTGCTACATACCGCAAAGCTGGAAAGAAGTTAAAGTGATATTCATTCCCAAAGCAGGGAGACATATATACTGCACAGCAAAAGATTATAGGCCGATAAGACTCTCCTCTTTTCTCCTAAAGACACTGGAGAGAATAATCGACTTATACACAAGGGACCTTCTAAACGAAAATAACCTATGCAGCACTCAACACGCCTACCTCAAAGGCAAGTCCGTTGAAACAGCCCTGCACGAAGTTGTGTCAATAATAGAAAAAGGACTACACCACAAAGAATTCACCATGGCTGCATTTTTGGACATTGAGGGAGCTTTCAACAATGTTAAAACAGCGGCCATAAAAACAGCGCTCGAAGACTTGGGAGCGAATAAAGAAATAACGAACTGGGTTTACGAAATGCTCAACAGCAGAGTAATTAACTCAGAGATCGGTGAGAGTTACATAAGGAAAACAGTGACCAGGGGCACCCCACAGGGAGGCGTCTTATCTCCCCTCCTGTGGCTCATAGTGGTCAACAAAATCCTAACGACTCTAAAGGTCAAAAGAACGAAAATAGTAGCATACGCAGACGATATTGTAATTCTAATAAGTGGCAAGTATCTCCCCACTATTAGTGAACTCATGGAATCTGCACTAAAAGAACTATTCTCGTGGGCAAGACCGAACGGCCTTGGAGTTAATCCAGGCAAAACCGAATGTGTTCTGTTCACTAGGAAAAGAAAAATCGAGAAATTCGATATGCCGAAGCTAAACGGAATTCGTCTGAAACTTTCCCCGGAGGCAAAGTATCTGGGCATCATCCTAGACTCTAAGCTTACTTGGAAACGTAACACAGAAGAAAGAGCAAAAAAAGCACTATGCGCCTTCTACGCATGCAAAAAGAACTTTGGCAAACGTTGGGGTATGCGCTCTTACATAACCCATTGGATGTACACAGCGATCATACGACCCATACTTACATACGGGTCAATTGTATGGTGGTAGGCAACAGAAAGGACTACCTATCTCCATAACCTCTCAAAGGTACAGAGATTAGCATGTATTGGTACAACGGGAGCAATGAGATCAACACCCCAAGCCGGGCTGGAAGTCATTTTAAACCTACCCCCGCTTGGTGAATATATTCGCAGCATGGCAGCCAAAGGAGCCCTCCGCCTCAAGGAGGCAAACATCTGGAGGCACAGCTCCTATGGACACGGCTCTATAATTCACAACTACTTGGGTATCGATCTATCCAGGAAAACGGACTACTTAATTCCCAAACGAAACTTTGAGAAAATCTACTCCACATACATACCCCAAAGAGAGAACTGGAACACGCACGTCAACGTGCAAGAAATCCACATCTATACGGACGGGTCGAAAATGGATGTGGGGACAGGAGCGGGAGTTTTTTGCGAGCCCCTAGACATAAAGGACTCGTACAGACTTCCCAATGAATGCAGCGTCTTTCAAGCTGAGATTGTCGCCATCGACAAGGCAGCAGAAACTATCTCCGCGAAGAATCTGGATCCTTCCACGATCACAATCTTCGTAGACAGTCAGGCGGCTATCAAAGCACTAGACAGCGAAACTATAAAGTCAAAAACAGTCAGAAACTCCCAAAAATCACGCAACAAAATAGGCGAACGACACAGGATCACTCTCTGCTGGGTCCCCGGTCATAGCGACATTGTTGGGAATGAAAAGGCAGACGAGCTAGCAAAAATCGGGTCAGAACTTGACGCAATAGACGCCATTACGTTAATAGACATCCCAATTAGTGCAGCAAAAAGAAACATTGACCAAAAACTGAGGGAACAAATTAACACCACCTGGTCCGAAAGGCACGACTGTGTTATATCTCGCAGTCTATGGCCAAGAATTAACGAAAAAAGAACAAAAAGCATTCTGGAAATGAATAAGCTAGAAATACGTATCTTAACTGGCGTACTGACAGGCCACTGCACCATAGGTGTAATGGCAAGCAGGCTGGGCATCAGCTCACCAGACTACTGCAGGAGCTGTCAAGATATAGAAGAAACCGAGACCATCAAACACCTGCTCTGCGAATGACCAAACCTTCAGACATCTCGACTTCGCTATCTGGGCAACAGATTCTTCGAAGACTTAGAGGACGTAGCGCAGGTACCACTATCAGGTTTGTCAAGAACACAGGTTGGTTCCAATAGGCCAACCGGCAAGATTAACCTAAACTGAGTATGGTAAGTGTTTTATTGTAAATGTAGGTTACCACATAAAACAATAAGGGATCACAATGGACCAATGGGCCCCCGTGCAAGCACAGCAGCCCTCCTGTGCACTTCCCTTCCAACCTAACCTAACCTAACCTAGTCCACGTACCCTTGTAGTAAGAAGGATTTCTCGAAGATAGTGCCTTCCGTGTTGACACCTTCCCTGCGCACTATCTGCTCCAGAATAACATTAAAGTCACATAAAAGCGCATCTCCTTGACAAAATCTGGTGCAAGTTTGGAATAGTTCGGAGGAGTTACTTTCAAATTGCACATTTACGAAGTCAAAAATATTTTGCTTTTAAAACGATAGCAAATCTATCAGCTTTAGCAGCTTTCCTGAACTTAATCTTTGGTCCGATTATCGTTCTTATAATAATACCAAAAATGTTACTTTGCAAAAATGTATGTATGCCACAAAAACTCATGAGGTTTCCCAAGTTTGCTTTTATATCGTAGGCAATGAGTGAGAAAGTTGGTAAGTAAAGCCAATACCTTTTCTAAACGAACTCAAAATTGCCTACACCGCTGACATAAATAACTTTGTAAAGAACTGCAATCAGTTCTAGGAGTATGCAGCGCGACCCACCTGCCCCTTCGCAATAGTATCACAATGCAAGGACTTATTTCAGTCTAAGTATATATCGTAGAGGACCATTTTAAACCAACCAACCAATTACCTATCGTAGGCAATTTTGGATAAAAAAAAAAAAAATCCAGATATATAAAATACATGATTATTATTAAAAGCTATTGCATATCAAAATAAATACAAAACGTCCTATAAGTAAAACCAACACCGCTTTATGCTCCAACAGGAGACAATAAATTACTAAACTCATTTGAATAAAGTTTGTTTTTTGTTTGCCTCTGTTGGTATTCAATAATGCTTAAATCGCTTTTCATACAGACCGCACAAAGTGTTTGTTTTATAAATATCAACAAAGGAATTGTTTACAAAAACAGTTTTCTATTTGATAAGGTTTAAGCCATGCCCTATTTTAAAAAAATAATTATAAATTTGCTGCATCATGTCTGGTGCACAGCGTATACATATCTGCCGCATACGTTCGGTGCATTTCAACAGTTAGCTCGTTGTGATTACATTTGATTTCAACAATTGCAATTTTCCGACCTGATGATGATGATGGTACTGTTGATATCCGCCTACAAGCGACCACTGTGATTGAGGACAAAATTGGTTTTAAATTAACACGGGGTGGCTGTTTAAATATTGGAAGGACTCCAAGCTAATCAGATTATTTCGGAATATTTTAACAGCTGTTACAGGGCACACAAACCGTTAAATAAACACTCATTGATTTTCCATAAATTATCAAGAAATAAAGATTTATAGAACAAATTAAACAAAATTAGAACTCTTCACTTAAACTTACAACTGGTATGTTTCTGCCACTCGAAACACACAGTTTACTTTGGTATTTAAAGTTTATTAAGATATGTTGTTCTAAAAAATTTAAATAGTTAACTGATTTCCATTTAAACTAATTCCGAAGAGCGAATAAATTGGACGTAGATACGAACGCATACCTAATATTTCTGCTTCGCCCATAGATTAAGATCAAAATTTGAACTCTCTTACAATATAAAACACCCTCTCACCACAAGCAAAATGTGGGTGGAAGCTGATTTGCCTTTGGAATTCGAACTTAACCGAAACATCCACCCCCTCGCCCCTCCTGGAATCATTATCTCTTCAGTTTTGCGTATAATGGTGCAGCAGATCGTTCTTCTTTTGTTCAATTAACTTTTGGGGATTGAACAAGATTGGTATCTGTTTCGGTGGTCCGCATTCTAATGTGCTGCAATTTATCATTTCACCCTACTTACGAATATCCTTCGGCAAAGAAAGAATGCTTGCAAAGTTGTTTTTTTTCTTTTGTCAATTTTGCCAATGAATGGTTATAACAATGGAGGCAAATGATACTCTCGGGGATGTGACACTTAAATGTTTGCATAATACTTGTAACACCATATTAATCGTTGTTCATTAATCATATTTCGTTAATACTGTTGTTATGCGTATCTTTTCCTATCTAAAGCATTTACGGGTATCTCACGGATAAGGTATGTGAGTACATATTTTAAGCACGTGTATAATATTCATAATGGGGAGAAAAAAAACATTTTTTTTCGAATCGTAATACCGCGGGCAAGTTGCTAATTGGAAAGACTAGAAAGGGGTAAAAAAAGAATTAAAATCGGTTGATATCTTGCGGTCCCGCATGCGATTTAAAGCTTTGTTTATATTTTTACGATAATTTTTTTATTTATTTGTATGTATTTGTTAATATTTAAATACTGAACCTTCCTTTTTAGTAGAGGCCGGAAATCGGTAATAAAACTACAGTCGCATTTTATAGTTGTGGGACTTATGAGTACGCACCATATACATAAAGATGTTTATTATACACTGGCGATCACAAGGATGAGGCCATACATTTTCCAATCGATTTGTTTGTCTTTATAGCTGTTGGAAATTTTACCGGAAACGTTTACTACTCGTACCTGCAAACAGATACATATTTTCCCAACAGTCAGTCATAAAATTAAATGGTAAATAAGATTGACCGCTGGAATTTTCCAAGATCAAACAATGAACAACTTGAAAAGCGTAGAAAAAGATGCGCCACTAGGATTATTGCGAATATTCGTTGCAGGAGTTCACATCAGCGTTTTTTTTTCAAAGTTTTGTTAAGAATATTTAAAAAAACGTTAAAAAGAACTGCTTTTATTTAGTTAAAAAAATGGGTTTCGGAAAGACTTTGACAGCGACAGAAAGAGGAAAAATAAATGCTTTCAAGGAGTTAGGGTTCTCAGGCTGAGAAATTGTAAGGAGGCTAAATAGAAGTAAGACTGTTGTAAACAGTTATCTTGCACTATGAGAAAAATCAAAACGGACGCACGGCAGAAACAACAACATTGCGAGAAAAGCGGGTTATTCTACGACTTGCCTCAAATTCTACTCTACCAGTGACTAAAATAAGGGCCAATAGCCTAGTATCAGCCAGCATAGCAACGGTCCAAAAGGATAATACGAAAAAGTGGTACTATACAGAGAAGAAAACTTAAAAAGAAACCTGTTTTGAGGCAAGTGCACAAGGAGCATCGAATGAATTTTGCAAGAGAACATGTTGCTTGGAGCAGTGAATGGAAACGCGTTGTCTTTTCGGATGAAAAAAGTTTAACCTTGGCGATCTCCATGTTCTAAGAAAGGAGAAGCTTATTTTGGCAAGACATCACAGCCGTACATCAGGTGTAATGGTGTGGGGAGCTATTACCCATTATGGCAAAATCGAGTTGGAGTTTTTGTCCACAACAATGAACGGAAACAACTACAAATGTTTGCTGGAACGGTAATTTCCAAAAGTGAAAAGCATTTTCGGACCCCTGTCTTGGATATTCCAACAAGATAATATCCCTTTCCACACCTCCAGGGTTGTTGGTAGTTGGACTCAATCAGAAGACGTGGAACTTTTGCAATGGCCGCCTTATTCCGCGGACTTAAACATAATCGAAAATGTTTGGGCATGGCTATCTTATCTCGTGAAGTGTATGAAGGCGGCAGACAATTTGAAGACAAGGACACTTTAATCGAAGCTATTCGTGATGCCTGGGCCCAAATTTCTCTTAATTATTTAAAAAAAAAAAACTATATGATTCTTTTCCACTCCGTCTTATAGAGGTCATATCGAAAAATGGCGGGCATAGGTACTCATTATTAATGTAGAAAAACATAACAAATAAATGTTTTAAAACCATAAAATGTAAACATTTTATTAATTTTTTCTTTTCCTAGTGGGGCATCTTTTTATATGCTTTTCAAGTAGTTCATTGTTTAATCTTGGGAAATTCCAGCGGTCGTTTTTTGTTTACCATTTAATTTTATGACTTACTGTTGGGAAAATAAGTAAAAAGCTTCCGGGTATAAAATTTCCAACAGTTAATAAGACTGAAAATCGATTGCAAAATGTATGGCCTCATCATTGTGATCGCCAGTGTATGTGGCTGTAGGAAAGATGTGTGCTCGACACTTTATGACTGCAAAATATACCTGATGGTAGCCATTCTTATTTGAAATTTCTTTCACATAATTGATGTCACCTTTTTGACTTTGAATAAATATTAACGTAAAGGCAAATTTTATTTCCCAAACTTGAGCGCGATGACATAAAGTAGACCACAAAAAATAGATGACAATTTCGGGTTGAAGCAGACACAAATTTCTTTAAAATCATGTTACCTGTTTTGAGATATGGCCTTCTTTTAAAAGTAAAGTTGTTTTAGTCTCATGGTAAAAACTGACGAGTTTATTAGGAAAAAGTGATGGTTTTCAAAAATTTTAGACACTATTAGAATAGCAAATTATAAAAAAAATTATATTTTTTTTTCAGAAAATCTTAGTATGCAGATTTCTTATTAATTTTCGTATCCGGTAATATATCAAGTTTCTTTCAAATAACGGCACCCGGTTTTGAGATATTGTTGGTTTTCTAAAGTAACGTTATTCGAGTCTTTTGAGAAAACTGAAAAGCCATCTTCTGACACTTAAAATTAATCAAAATCGTTAGAGTCGTTTTTGATAAAAGAGAGGTTTTCAAAAATTCAAAAAACACAAAAACATGATTAAAAAAGTTTTAAATTACCTATTAAAAAATATTTCAAAAACTTTGATGCACAAATTCCTTCCAAATGGTAGTATCAGTCGGCGTGTAAGTTTTCTTTAAAATAACTTGACCCATTTTTGTAAAAAAAGCCGTTGTTTGACTATTTTTGCAAAAACTGAGTAGGTACACTATTGTTTTACAACCACCTCAATTATTTTACATTTCAAAAATTATTTGAGCCATGCTTAAGAAAATGCATTTATATGGTAGGTAGATACCGTTATCATGATAGAATAAAAAAAAATCTACGCCAAATATAGGACTACGAACACCAAATACGACGTTTGACGCCCATTGTGTACAGACGGACGGACAGAAAGACGGATCGACGGAAGGAAATAAGGAAATTCGGGACAAACTTTTGTGATTTTTCTTTATTCGTAATATCATCACCTCATACTCAGTTTGAGTTCGAAACTTCAGCATGATTGCAATATCTTATACTAAAGTATACGAGAAAGTTAAAAAGTTGTGATATGCATCGAAAGTTAAGTTTATTAATGTTGACTCACTGTTTGCAAAATGCCTTGAAACTTTTTGGGGTCAGTCCATCAGATAGAAAGATAAAATTTAGAACATATTATATTACTCTATCAAAACATCGCAAAATTACTCGACTCTCTATGTCATCGTCGTAATGTCTCCTGCCTATCGGTATTTCCACCATAAGTGCTCAAAGGAAATAGCTAGTTGTATTCCTCCCTTAGAACGTTTCAACCACAATACCCGTCAAGTGGCGGACTAAGCCCGTCAGAGGCCCGGGCGGTAAAGCTGAATGAGGCCCCCCAGCTTTAAAAAATGTAGTTTTACAAGCTTTTTATTCAGTTCACATTTTTATGTATAAATAAGTGTTTATGTTTATTTCGTTAAGATCTGGCAAGTGAAATTTAAATTCTAATTAAATTATTTAGGCTAAATAAACATACATACCTCCAATATGGAATGGATATGGGTGAGTAAAAAAAAATACGAATCGATCGACAAAAAAAAATTAGATAAAATAAATCAAAAATATTTTTTTTTATTTATTGTAGCATGTTATATGTGTTTTTGTGCCTTCAATTTACTGAACTCTTCAATAACTTCTGTGAAATCGATTTCTTTGAAAATTTTTCTTTCTATTGAAAGCACGGCTAGATTAACCAGTCGCTCTTGATCCATTGTAGATCGAAGATAATTTTTAATTAGTTTAAGTTTCGAAGAACTCCTCTGGCATGATGCAACCGAGATGCAAATAGTCAAGAAGTATTGAAGTATGAGCGATATACAGGGTAGCGATTCACTGAAGTCCTATTTTATTATAAATTGAAGGGTTTGGGGGCCCCTCAAGACCAGGGGTTCAGGGCGGGCCGCCCCTTCCGCCCCCTAGTTAGTCCGCCACTGCCCATCATGCTAGGAACACGTATACGTTCACCCTAAAACCTACATTCGGGCGTATGTACAGTAAAATACGAAGAATGGTTCCTTAATCCTTAGCCGTACAACACAAATGTGGAATGCTCTACCATGCTCAATCTTTCATTCGCATTACAATTTACAAACATTTGGAACCATCGGCATCTCCTCTCTCTCTCCAATTCATATTTCAATTCTGCCCGCGCTGTGTAACTAGTAACTGATACGCTATTTAAAAACGTAAAAAAAAATTCAACAAGCAATCAACAATTCCAAAAATGCCCTATTAGGATAGATACACTTTCGCATAAAGGTATTTTGAAGGCACTTGCAAGGCGATGACCAGCGACAGTAGGATTAGACTGTTTTAAGCGGCCTCATTCACGAAGGGCGCGTCTCTAATTTTCAGGAGATCCTCCATTTTAGTTCCGATATTGCGGCCAGTAACACCTAACGCCCCACCTCTTGCAAAAGTCTGACAAACATCTAAGGGTATCCATTGTCATGAGAAACTTCTCAAATTTATCGTTTGGAGTCGGCTTTTAGTTGAAGGTCCCTTCTGTTTGAGCCAAAAATATAACACCGCACACACACAAATAGTTGGAGAAGGTAGGATTCAGTCACTGTGTCCGTCGTTAATCCCTAATTTTTTTTTTATTGCTTGGGATCTAACAGATACTGGAAAATACGGGCCATCACGTTTTGGTGACTGTTCGAAGGTGAAGGGGTTAAGGTGTGACTAACGCTTTACGGACTCGGTTACCTCACGGAGCCGTATGTCTACCATGTTGGCGACTGTCAGTCGCGACCGCGAGGAGAGCAATAGTGTTATCGGCCAATCGGTGCATGAGGCCTCACAATCCTGATTATAGTTATCGTGGGCTAAGGAGCTTAGGTACTTCAAACAGAACAGGAAAAAATTATAGTCCCAGTGTATATAAGTAGGTACCCACGCAAGATAGATTTTAGGCCGAAATGCAACTTGTTTTAATGATATTGTAAGGTTTAGAGTACTCGTCGAAGAGCCCGTGAGGTAATGTAAGTTAAATGCTTTTTCAATACGATTTAGGGTCATTTTCTTCACTCGAAGTCGACTATCAAGTTTAGGATTTTTTTTTGTCAACTTGCTGATACAGTTTTCTTCAATCATAGTTTTCTTAACTTCCGGAAATAACAAAAGCTGAACGGATTTTTTGCTTTAAACTTCACGTTTATGATACTTTTTATTTTTTCCGAGTTGTACTGAAGAAACTTGCAAAAAAAGTTTAAATCAGTAAGTTATCCTCAGCCGACCGTTGATCTAAACCACGCATTTTGTTTCAACTTAAGTTAAATAAAGAAAGTAAAACCATCCCAAAATCAAAACAGAGCTAGGTACAAACATACATTATTAAAAATACGTAAGGTAGACTCAAATGCAATTCTTTAAATCTTCCATCAAGAAAATACAAAACATATGTATGTACGAGGGCGAGTCAATAAGTCCGTGACTTTTGGAATAAAACACAGATTTTTTGATAAAAAAATAATTTTATTTTTCAACGTAGTCTCCCTTGAGCTCCATAAACTTTGTCCAACGCTTCTCCAATTTTTTTATCCCTTCCAAAAAAAAATGATTTGTCGAGGTCCTCAAAATAGGCCTTTATTTGCGAGATGACTTCATCATTGGAGTCAAATCTTTTTCCACCAAGCCATTTCTTCAGGTTTGGGAACAAGAAGTAGTCGCTCGGAGCCAAATCTGGAGAATAGGGTGGATGAGGGAGCAATTCATAGCCCAATTCATGGTTTTTTGCCATGGCAACTGCACATGTGTGCACCCTTGCATTGTCTTGGTCGAAAAGAACTTTTTTCTTGGCCAAATGAGGTCGGTTTTTTTTCAAATCGTCATTGAATCGGTCCAATAAGTTGGCATAATATTCCCCATTGATTGTTCTTCCCTTTTGAAGGTAGTCAATGTGGATTATCCCGCGTGCATCCCAAAAAACAGTCGCCATAACTTTATTGGCTGACAAACCCACCTTGGCCTTCTTTGGCGCCGATTCACCCTTAGAAACCCACTGTTTTGACTGTTGTTTGGTCTCTGGTGTGTTGTGATGGATCCATGTTTGGTCCACGGTTACAAAACGGCGCAAAAACTCCTCCATATTGCGATTAAACAACGCCAAACCTTCCTGTGAAGTTGTTACACGATTGCGTTTGTGGTCGACTGTGAGCAAACGCGGCACCCATCTTGCGGAAAGCTTTCTCATGCCCAAGTGATCATTCAAAATTGAAACCACTAAACCATTCGAGATCCCTACGGCTTCCACAATCTCTCGCACTTTCAATCTTCGGTCGGCCAACACCATATCGTGAATTTTTTCGATTGTTTCGGGTGTAGAGACCTCAACTGGGCGTCCAGGACGTTCGGCATCTTCAGTGCTTGTACGGCCACAACGAAATTCAGTAAACCACTTTTTTACCATTGAAATCGATGGTGCAGAGTCCCCATAGTATTTTTCAAGCTTAGCCTTGGTCTCGGTAATGGTTTTTTTTCGCAAGAAATAATGCTTAATAAGCACACGAAATTCACTTTTTTCCATTTTCTCCTCAAATTAGTGAGTAGTCTGATAAAAATAGCTGTCAAACACAAACTAACTGACGCAGCAAGTTTAAATTTTGACAGGAGTCAACTGACAGATGCCTGTTGACAGGAGCAGTGTTGCCGTTTCAGTAAAGAGGTCAGAAATTCAAAAAGTCACGGACTTATTGACCCGCCCTCGTATCTCTAAACCATACCCATATGTGTCCAAATTTGTTTCTTTTTTTTTGTGATATTTAAGATTATACAAAGTTAAAATGCATGAACCAAAATAAATAAAAACTTCACCGCTAAACTACCCTCATTCATCGACCGTGTCGTGTTATTGCCTCAAACCGTGTTATTATGTCAGCAAACGAATCCACTGATATTTATTATCAACTCACTTAAGGTAAAAAAAGGATTCCTTGAGAGCCGTATACAACTGAGACGAAAAAATGGGAGAATGATTAATGATGTGTGATATTCAACGATGCGTGCTGGAAGAAGGTACAAAACCGCCGCACAATCTAACACAGCAACACACGCCTTCTTGCTCTACATATGTGTTTTTAAGTAACATTAACGTCAGATATAATTTATATACTCATGTTGATGTTGAGGTTCCTTTCGTTTAAGGACATCGTTTGATAGCTGAACTGTTTCATAATTCCATATTTCATCCTTCGCCTGATGACGCTGAAAGTTACTGGAATAAATTTGAATTTTTGTAGTAAAGATAGCTACCTTTTTAGAAGAAGATAGACATAGGAAATATATGACAAGGATGACACTGGAGTTGATGTCTTGAGTGGTCTCAATTAAGTTGAGAGGTATATATATTTGAGAAAATTATGGAAACCTACCGGGAGTAAGAATGAAAGGTTTTCAAAAAAACCAACGATTTCTTGATTTATTTTTAGAACTGTAAAGAATTGGCAAGTTCTTAAATTTACGCTAGCGTATCATAATAATTCTTCAACGTGTTGCAGTTCTTCCACCCGTTTTGCTCACTTGAATTTGTCGCTACACTAGTGTAGTGATCTGTATTTCCCCCGAATAGTTTTGAGCAATCTATACGTTTTCCGCACTGCTCCTCTGCTTGAGCCAAGAGTTGTGAATGGATGGCAATGTATGGCATATTTAACAACAGACCTATCTTCGCGCCCAAGACTATGAACAGTGGTATGAGAGTAGTGTAGTAAAGTGGTGCAATAAGGGTTCTGATGCTCACTGCACCTTCTCTGCGCATGCCCTGCACTCTCTCAAAGACGAAAACTTCATTCGAAAAACGAAACACATTACACATTATGTCTTGCCACCGTATGACGAATCTTACTTCATTCTCGGATTTGTCGATTGTAACGTCTCAGCGTCTCACGTATCTGCATCTTATGTAACAAGATACTTCCCAATAGTTCCATTATAACTGCTAAGATGCGCCGATATTTAGAAATTTTATATCCCGATTACTTAGCTGAGAAATTAATAAAACCATATGTGGCATAACACAAAGTATGTGCGATGAAAAATCTTCAAAGTACAGTCAAAATCGCTTATAGCGACATCGGTTATAACGACATATCGCATACAACGACCGATTTTACCCTTTTTTTAAAATTTAATATCGCTTATAACGACTAAAATCGACGCAGCTGTTGGCGCAACTGACTTTTTTTTCTAGAACAGTAAACTGATTCTCTGTAGATGTGATGTATCTAAGTTCGTAGAATCTGGGATATGTTACAGTTACCGTTTGTAGACGTTATTTTTTTTTGCTTTTGCGTTTATTGAGTTTGTTCTACGTTGGGGAAGTTTTCCTCAGTGCAAATTTTTCAGTGTGACAAGTGGTTGTAGAAGTTTAATTTAATTTTGTGAGGCGAAAAGTTGTATGTACCTTCTTATCGGAAATTAAGTCAAAAAAGAAAAATCTTTACAATTAATATACAATAAAGCTTGATATCGGTTATAGCGACCTATCGCTTATAACGATCAAATTCGTCAGTCCTTTGAAAGTCGTTATAACCGATTTTGTTTGTATCTTTCTACAGTGCTGCTTTCAGACGATACTATTTCGCACTAAGGATCTCGCAGGCTCAAACAATAATTTTGCATTCAACACAACCAATTCTTCTTGTAAATGGATGAGTCGACTGATGCTGGTAATTGTTTATGATGGCAAGAGTGAACTAGGAAGCTTTTTAATACTGAGTGAGTTCATTGGATACACAGCAGAATAAACAGGATAGATAACATTTTGATAAAGCTGATTCGGGGTCACATTGCAAGAGGTATGACCTCGACTAATGGCTTTATTTTCGGGGCTTACTACCCACACAACGAATACTATGAAAGCGTAAGCGGCTTCATACCGCCCGATGCATTTCTCTACTTAGACAGCCGGGGGCTTATACAGGATGGATTGGTTGTGCCGCTAATCTACCACGTTGGTCGCAGAGCTGTGGATAGGCGGCTCCATTATGACCGGGACGTCGTCGCAGCGGAGCGCCTTCAGTTTAGTGGGGCTGTGTCCGATCGGGATCGACTAGATAGGCAAAAACAGGAGACCCAATTTTGGTGTGTCGCGAATTAGATAACCCCTTACTTAGTTCCAGTCATTAAAAGTTGAAAGTGTTTTGGCCGACTTACATAGGTTTAGGTGTATTAGTCAGGTGTATTAAGCAGGGACAGATAGACAAATTTTATATTTTTATCACAAACTACCTACACTACTTAACTTGCTTAAGCTACGTGACTTATTTTTACTATTATTATGCCTTACGCAATAAGTGGTCAAAATCCCAATTGCTTTTCGAGCGCCTGGCAGTTGTCAACGTGAACATGCGCCGCCCTGAGAAGCCTTCCAGAGTCAGTCACCTCCCAGATACACCACCACAAGTTGGCGAGCTAACTTAATTATACTTATAAACTAAGAGGATGTTACCTACCTAGTGAGGAAAAACAGAGACCGACAACGCTTTCCACATGCATGTGGTGCGGCTTTCAAAAGATTCTCTTTACTTACGTTCGAAGAATGGGTTAAGGAAAACTGAATGAGCATTCGATGCATTGCGGGTATGGCGGAAGAAGTTTTTAAGGGGCGTAATTCAACTGGTTTTTCAAGTTATATGGTTTTATCAAGCAGCTCCAAGGTAGTTTTTGATGCATGAATGACTGTGGTAGGGGAGACTAGCTTAAGATGACATACTTTTTCTTTAAAGCTAAAAATAAAAAAATCTAGTTTACATACCAATGAAATCAAAGTCAATTTAGTTTATTTATTTATTTATAACAAAAAAAAAAAAACTCAAAATTAGGCAATTCAAATATATATTGGTAATTTATATTATTATTCAAAAGAAAGTCTGTGTAAGATGGCATACTGCCTATGGGTAAGATGACATCTTAATTTTCAGTGCAGAGTTCACAAATGAACTGCCTTACTTTCTTCAATGGCCTCAGCCATATTATCTTTTGACCAAGAATGCCTGGTTGGAGTCCTATTATAGTTGTAACTTGGCACACTAAAAAAGATATTTTCTAATTTAATACAAAATACTAACTTCGGGTAAGATGACATATATGTCAATTTGGACAATCGAGCGTTATGTCATCTTGCCCGGAACGGTTAAAAATGGTTTCAATTATGAATGCACAAATACTTCACGATTAGGCACTTTAAATCATATAGAACATAATACATAAACAAATGTACCCGTAAAACACTTTAGACAAAACACATTACTCACCTTGGCGTAGATATGCGTCCTAACAAAAAAGGCAAACAACATATTTTTGGGAGCGAAATGTTTCTTGCCGCTCTTGTCAAAAGACAATTCAAAACTGAGAAAAGCTACAATATACTGGTTGTTGATATTGGACAACTGTAAATATGGGCGTACTCAAAAGAATTGTAACCGTTATGGTTACTGAGAAAAGGCAAGTATGTCATCTTATCTGGATATGTCATTTTAAGCTAGTGTCCCCTACTTGAAATTAAGTCTTGAGCAAATGAACGCCTTATAGATTGCAGTCAGATTTGAAGAAGTGGAGAATTTCTCGCATCGGTAGGGGAAACCTAGACATTTCTAAGCGAATCGAATATGTGATTGTTCCAACGAAGGGTTTCATTAACTAAAATATTGAGAATGGAAAGTCTTTCGGTTTCAGCTATGCAATAGGGGTCGACTGGAATAGAACTATCAGGATCTCCTAATAAATAAAGAACTTTATGAAAAGTTAATAATATTAATATAAAAACTATCATAATAAATCCAGTAATATCTTTGTAACTTAAAGTATGGATGGAATGGAATTTTGTCGAAATTTAAATTTAATTAGATCCTGGATAATTACTATGTTTTTACATCAAACAGGATCTAATAACCCTATTAGCTATTATAATAAAAGGAACAACCGCTACCGTGGATGTAGTTAATAAAGCTAAATCACGTCGACTACAATGGCTCGGCCACATTGAGCGAATGGACATTAATACTTCAACCAAGAGGATCTTCGACTCCCAGCCACCAGGTTCGAGAAGGTATGAAGACTGAACCTCCGTTTTAAAGACCAAGCCATCGGGGATGCCAGAGCGCTTGGTCTGGACAACGGGAAGCGGCGTACATGGAATCGCAGAGGATGGACGGCTGCAGTGTCTCAGGTAGAGACTCTTCACAGCTCGGTAGCCCGTTAAGTAAGTAATTACAAAAAAAGGCAGAAGAAAAACAAAATTTAAAAATCGAGTCAAAGTTGCGTTATCTACTGCAAATCCTTCTGCATGAGGGCCTTCCCCAGCACGCCTGGCTCCGGCCTAGATGCATTATTAAACCTCCCGTCCCTTGATGTTTACACCATGGGTTGCACAATCAAAGCTATACTTCACGTTTAAGAGGAGCTTTTGGTATAACTCGTACTGGAGTTTTGATGAGCTTGCGCAACGGTTGTCCTTCGACTCCTGTCTTATGGATATGCCGTCCGATGCAATGACAACGGAACTTCGGCTGAAGCGCAATTACGGAGTCGACTTTCCTCGTGTTCAGTACTGGCACTGGCCAGACTCTGAGCCTGGAAAGGAATGCAGTCGTTTCTTCACGGATGGATCCAAAACCGATCAAGGATCTGTTGCTGGTGTTTTCATTGAGAGCGACAACATTAGATTTCTTCTCGTTAGGCAAACATGCGTCAGTCTACCAAACGGAGACTTATGCTATCCTAATGGCCATGGACTATGTTGCGAAGAACAGGAGAAGGGGGCGAAGTATCTGCGTCTGTAGCGACAGCCAGGCTGCTTTTAAGGCCTTGCTCAACCCCTTAACCACCTCCAAAATAGTTCGTGAATGCAAGATCTCTCTGAATTCGGTCGGAAGGCTGAATTCACTTAGACTGGTCTGGGTCATAACGGGATCTCCAATGAACTTACTATAGGCAGGGCTCAGAGGGGGACTTCTCAGGACCTGAACCAGCGATATGTCTGCCTACGTCCTCGGTCAGGGCTTCCGTTGACGGTTGGGTTTCATATGAACACAATCGCCGATGGCATGACTCTCCAGGGTGCAGACAGACTAAGCAAATTCTCCCAGCGACGTCTGTAGGAAATCTGCGGCATTCTTGCTGTCTCTCAGAAAAGACTGCAGACAGACTACCGGCGTTTTTACGGGCCAATACGCTTTTGTCAAACACCTTAAGGTGCTAGGCCTAAGCGATACCACCAACTGGGAAGCCCGTGGATAAAGCGATGACACTGCAGAACATTTTCTCTGCGATTGTCATGCTTTTGCTCGTATCAGGTGGCAAGTATTTGGTGCTAATATGGTGAGTGCTGTACACCTAAGCTCCTTATCATTGAAACGCCTCCTCGTTTTTCTTAGGAAAACGAGTAAATTCGCACAGTAAAATGTGGTGTGTCTTTCTGGTAGTACAAGGGTATTGAGTCTGAGGGCTACAGTGTAGAAAGCCTGACAAAAAAAGGGTACTATCATCAACGAAGGAGTGATTTCCAATAGAAGTGGCAGAAAGGAGATCATTTATTAAAATGTTAAAAAGGGTCGGAGACAAACTAGAGCCCTGGTGAACACAAACATATATATGGTGGAAATTCAATTCAATTCAATTCAATTTATTTACATAATTATGGGATGTACATTAAGATTAAATCTTTTATAGTAATTAGCTTAGTTATTAAGAATTTTAAATTTAAAGGAAAAAGAAAAAAAAAACAATCTAAAAGCAAGTAAAAATTAAAGAAAAACATAGGGACGGGCTACAGTCCGCTTGGGCAAACTGTTGGATACCCTATTCTTATTCCTATCCCTCATAAGTGGGCGTGACAAAAGTCTAAGTATGGTTGAATTGTTAAGAACGCTCTACATATTTTGTTATATAACATTTAAAGGATTTTATCAAAAAAACGCTCCCTAGCTCAAACTTGGGTGTTTCAACAAAATTGTTTTTATTTAATTGTGGGCGTGTCAGTTACCGGATTTAAAAAAAAATTAACACATGAGAATAAAGGGCCCCTAGAGAGTATATATTATAAATTTCCCTAGCTCAAACTTTGGATTTTCCAAAAAAATGTTTTATTTATTTGTGGGCGTGTCAGTGGGCGGATTTTGAAAATTTTTTATCCCGAGCAGTGGTAGGAGTCATAGATCCTATATAAAAAATTTCAGCTTTCTAGCTAAAATTCGATTTTTTCCAAAATTTTGTTTTTTTTTGAGTTTGTGGGCGTGTCTCTGGGCGGATTTCAAAAATTCGTAAACTTGATTATTTCGGGACCCTAGAGAGTATATGGTTAACATTTCAGCTCTCTAGGTCCAGTTTAAAGGCCTAATTTTTGCCGACGGACGGACGGACGGACGGACGGACATGGCTAGATCGACATTACTATCGATGCTGATCATAAATATAGTAACTTTTAGGGGTCTACGGGCAATATTAAGGTATGTTACAAACTAAGCGTCAAAATTAATATACCCTTAGAATAGGGTATACAAATAACATAGGAATGAAAAGAAAAAAGTTAAATTAAAGAAAAAGAAAATAAATGACAGATATAAATCAAAGAATAGAGAGAAAGAGTACTAAAACTGGTTTGAGAAATGTTGGAGGATTGCACTTTAAAATCTTGTTGCGTTAAGTATTCCCCTAATATGTAGGGGGAGTGAATTCCATAGTCTAATGGCGTGAACAAAGAATAGATGAGACGAATTTACGTAGTTAAAGCACCTTATAATAAGGTTAAGTGTTCTAGGTGACCGAGTGAACACTAATTTGTTATACAGATATAACGGAGACTTAGTAACAATTATTTAGCGTAGCTGGTATATTGCGAAGGCCGTGGTGACGGACGAGGCCATTAAATACGCATTTGCGTCTTTTGACGGCTTCAAGTCGCCTGGTACGGACGGAATATACCCAGCCATGCTGCAACAATGTACAAACCAGCTGCTACCGACTATGAAGAAAATCTTCACCGCTGTCCTAGCACTGGCATACATTCCAACACCCTGGCGTACAGGTAGAGTGGCATTCATACCAAAAATTGGCAGAAGTGACTACTCGCTCGCCAAGAGCTTCAGACCAATCAGTCTGACTTCTTTCTTGCTGAAAAGCTTGGAAAGGCTGGTCGAGCTTCACGTGCGCAAAGGTGCTTTGCGATTGCACCCACTATCTCTGATGCAACATGCCTATCAACGCGGAAAATCCTGCGAGACTGCGCTCCAAAATCTAGTTGGTAGAATTGAAGGCGCGCTTGACAGAAAAGAATACGCGATGGGCATTTTCATCGATATTGAGGGTGCTTTTGACAATGCGACTTTTGATAGCATGTGCAGCTCCGCCAGACAACAAGGAATAGACGAACTATTGGTGTTGTGGATTAAAGCAATGCTAATGAATAGAACGTTGGTTGCGGATGCGGATTGTGGCCGCTATGTTATGGCGGGGGTAAACAGAGGCTGCCCGCAAGGCGGCGTCATGTCTCCACTGCTGTGGTGTATGCTGGTCGACTCTCTGTTGAACGCACTCAACAGTTCTAATATTTACGCTCAGGCGTACGCGGATGATGTTGCCGTGCTTTCTGTTGGATCATGCCTAGCGACTGTATGCGCCAAGGCGCAGGCGGCCCTTGACGTGATCGACGAATGGTGCACTAGGAATGGGCTCTCGGTCAATCCTCTTAAAACTGAGGTTGTTCTCTTTACGAGAAGTAGGAAGCTGGTCGGGTTGTCTCAGCCAGTGCTAAAAGGCGTCACAATCCAACTCTCCAATGAAGCAAAGTACGAGTATCTGGGAGTCATCCTGGATAGCAAACTTCTTTGGTCCAAACATGTTGAGCTGAAGACTGCCAAGAAGCTGTCTGTTTTCTGGCAGTGCAAAGGCATTTTCCGCAAGACATGGGGCTTATCACCGAAAAGAGCCCTATGGATTTATACGGCTATGATAAGACCATTTATAGCATACGCATCGGTTGTTTGGTGGAATAAGCTTTCACGTAAATACGTCACTGCTGCTTTTGCCAAACTCCAAAGGCAGGTATGTCTCGGCTGCACGGGGGCCTTCCCCAGCACGCCTGGCTCCGGCCTAGATGCACTATTGAACCTTCTGCCCCTTGATGTTTACATCATTGGATGTATAATCAAGGCTATCTCACGTCTTACAAGAGGTGGCTTTTGGTATAACTCGCACTGGAGTTTTGATGAACTTGCGCAACGGTTGTCCTTCGACTCCTGTCTTATGGATATGCCGTCTGATGCGATGACACCGGAACTTCGGCTAAAGCGCAAATACGAGGTCGACTTTCCTCGCGTCCAGGACTGGCTCTGGCCGGACTCTGAACCTGGAAGGGAATGCAGTCGAATCTTTACGGATGGCTCCAAAACCGATCAAGGATCTGGTGCTGGTGTCTTCGTGGAGAGCGATAGCGTTAGACTTTTCTTTCCGTTAGGCAAACATGCGTCAGTCTTCCAAACAGAGACTTATGCTATCCTAATGGCCATGGACTATGTTACGAGGAACAGGTGGAGGGGGCGAAGTATCTGTGTCTGTAGCGACAGTCAGGCTGCGCTTAAGGCCTTACTCAAACCCTTAACTACCTCCAAAATAGTACGTGAATGCAAGATATCTCTGAATTCTGTCGGAAGGCTGAATTCACTTAAACTTGTCTGGGTCCCGGGTCATAACGGGATCACGGGAAATGAGATCTCCGATGAACTTGCTAGACAAGGCTCAGAGGGGGACCTCGCAGGACCTGAACCAGCGATCTGTCTGCCTGCGTCCTCGGTCAGGGCTTCCATTGACGGTTGGGTTTCCTATGAACACAATCGCCGTTGGCATGACTCTCCAGGGTGCAGACAGACTAAGCAAATGCTCCCCGACGTCTGTGGGAAATCCGCGGCATTCTTGTTGTCTCTCAACAGAAAAGACTGCAGACAGACTACTGGCGTTCTTACGGGACACTACGCTTTTGCCAAACACCTTAAGGTGCTAGGCCTAAGCGACACCACCAACTGCGAAGCCTGTGGAGAAAGCGACGACACTGCGGAACATTTCCTCTGTGATTGTCCTGCTTTTGCTCGTATCAGGTGGCAGGTATTTGGTGCGGATATGGTGAGTGCTGTAAACCTAAGCTCCTTATCATTGAAGCGCCTTCTCGTTTTTCTTAGAAAAACGAGTAAATTCCCACAGTAAAATGTGGTGTGTCTGCCTGGCAGTACAATGGACCAGTATTGAGTCTGAGTGCTCCATTGCAGAAAGTTTCACACATCCCGACAAAAAAAAAAAAAAAAAAAAAAAAAAAAAAAAAAAACAATTATTTTATGCAAGAAAATACAATTTCTGGCGTTGATATACTGCGGCAGGCTGCACCCTAATATAATCCGAGAGTACTCAGAGATATGATCATATCTGCGAAGACCATACACATATCGCACTGCGTCATTGAAAGCTACCTGCAACTTGCGCTGAGATCGGTAGTCAAGCTTACTGTACACAGCCTCAGCGTATGTTATGATTGGAACAATAAGGGTTTTGAGAAGTCTCTTTCGGGTTTCAACTGGAGTAAAACTGGCTGTCAACCAAAGCTTGCGGAGACAACCATAAATTCTTCCAACTACAATATTAGTGTGATTATAGCCTGACAAATTGCGATTTAGCACATACCCGAGGCAAGTTACGGCTTCAACAAGCCTGAGCTTGCTCCCAGCAAGCCATATATCTGGTAAGAGATTGGAGTCAAACAACACGTGCGAAATAGGAAGAACCTGACATTTCGTTGGATTAAGTGATAGTCCGTTATTCAAGGACCAGTTTTGGATTTCCATTAGATCCTTATTGAGCCTGGAAACAAGTTCATCTTTCAATTTCAGAGGCAAGGCAAGAAAAAGTTGGACGTCGTCAGCGTATAACCGTACAGAGCAAAATTTGCATACAGAGGGCAAGTCGTTGATGAAAATACAGAAGAGGATTGGTCCCAAAATCGATCCCTGTGGAACACCTTGAGTAATTAACTTCAAAGACGAGGATTTATGACCAATCACCACTTTTTGTTTTCTATTGGTCAAAAAGCTTCTAATAAATTGCACTGCCCTATCACTAAAACCAAAATAGTTCTTCATCTTCCAGCAAAGCATCTTATGGTTTGCCCTGTCAAAGGCCTTAGAAAAATCGAGCAGACAGAGAAGGGTAACATGGCTCTTATCAAAAAATTGTCTTATGTCATCGAGGATATTAACCATAGCTGTGGAGCAGCTGTGATTCTCTCTGAACCCAGATTGAAAAGGATACCGCAACTGATTGGAAGACAAGTAGTTAGTAATCTGTTTAGCTATTAATTTCTCTAAGACCTTGGACAAGCACGGTAAGATACTGATGGGTCTGTAGTCACCAAGAGACACAGATGTAGGAGACTTTGCAACCGGCATCACTTTAGCAATTTTCCATGACAGAGGGAATGTAGATGTCATGATGCAGCAATTTATAATAAGAGTAAGGTGGCTTATTGCACGAGGCAGTATTAGCTTAATGAACCTAATAGGAATACCATCTTCACCCGAGGAATTTGAGCGGATTGATCTAATGCAGTCAATAACATCAACTACAGTCACAGCCTAAAAGTCTGAAAAGCTTGTTGGCAATGTATCCATGTTTGAGGCAAACACGATATCGTTTTCGTCAGCCTCGGTACCCAGGAAATTATCATTTAATGCATTAGGATGCAGTTCACATGGGGTATTTGTTTTGCATCCAGAGACACCAAGTTTCCGTAAGTTACTCCAAAGTTTTTTCAGATGGCAAATTTGTGTTAAGTTTAGACGCGTAGAAGTTTCGTTTAGAAGTTCGAATGACATTAGTAGCGTAATTACGCGCAACTTTGTAGGTGCTCCAGGTATTAGGGGAAGGTTTATGCTTCCACTTACTATACAGTCTGTTTCTAACTTTGATTGCATCAACAACTTCTGAGGTAAACCAAGGAACAACAACATTGCGAATTCGAACAGATTTAGTAGGGACGCAAAGATTAAACAAATACGAGGCAAGTGACATGAAGAAGTTAAGTTTTTCATTGGGGTCTGCAATCATTCTACAATGATCCCAGTTGACTGCAGATGCAGCAGCATCAAGTGAGTCGACGTCTATAGAATTAAAATCCTTGAAAGAAAACGAAAGGGGGATGGTTGACTTATTCATCGGTATATTCAAGGTAAAAAAAGCAGATCATAGTCAGAAACATAGTCTAAGGAAAGCTGATCGTAGAGCAAGACACAACATGGATCAGAAACAATAGCTAAGTCAAGAAGGCTCGGAGCAGAGATATTGGAGAAGCGAGTAGGGCTACCGTTATTAATAATATGGAGTCCTAAAGAGGACACCAGGGGCCTGTAACACAACGCGACAAGTCGACAAGTCAAAATTCACTTGTCCACTTATGCTTGTCCGACAAGTACAAATTTATTCTGTAACAGAACGTAAACCGTTGCACTTGTCAAAAGAATTAAATTCCCTTGACATGTCGGCATTCTTCGACAAGTGTTTCATATGTGAAGATGGCAAAAATCACGGAAGACAAAAAAAGTGTAATTTTAACAAAAATAAGGGAAGAAAAAGATATCCTATTTGGTGCTTTCAGTGATGTCCTAACAAAAGAAAATAAATGTACAAAATGGAAGGAAATAGACAGCCTGGCAAAAAGCCTAAATGTTGTTGCGCAAAATAAAAATTGGACGTATGTGAGGGACGTATTTTGGCAAAACGTTAAGAAACGCACAATTGTAAGTACTAACTAAATAAGTAACATAATAATTAATATGTTAATTACACAAATCAAATGATAGGCAAAAGTGGACAACTCAAAAAAAACGGGTTCTGTGGGTGGAAAAAACTGCATCTTAACAACTTGCGACAACATTGTGCTCGATATCATTGGGCGAAAATCGGAAGCAGTTATTGGACTCGGTGTTGCGGAATCTTTGAGTACCACTAATGGTTTGTGTGATATAATTATATTACCGCATATCTACTCATTAATTACCATTTTTTTATTTTGATAGATTCTCCTAGTTGTTCCAATACAGTTCCAGGTGCCTTTGCAGCGGTAAACTGTGTTGCTACGGAAAATGTGCATCCATCACGTAAAAGAAAGAGAGGTTGAAATCAATTTAATAGATACGTTAATTCTGTAATCATACAATTTGAACATTATATCATTTTTAGGAGAAAGAAAATCCCAAAAAGAAGAATCTCCACATGCTTTAAAAAAAAAAAAACTCATAATCGAGAACCTTGAGATTTCAAATTATAAAGGAAAGTTGGAGATTGCTTTGCTAGAGAAGAAGCTCGGTTATCCTCCTTCCTCTTTCACGAAAAGCTTAAGAGAGACCATAACCGAGCACAATATCAGCGACCAAGAGAGTGCTGAAACAGAAAATGAATATGAAAGTGAAAGTGACAAAAGTCTCACCAACAACAGAGTCTTTGAAAGAACGGAGTATTATAGTGCGTACCAAAACAGTTGGCCATTCTACTGCGCAGGTCTCTTAAAATGTGTTTTACAATCTCTTAAATTGCAAAAACAAGCATAAAGAGACGAAAATGGGCGGAGCCATAATAAAAAACGACGTATACCCTGCCTTGTGTTCAAGATCGCTGTCGCGATCTCACTGAGGGTGGTTTCTTCATATTCCTTCTTTTATACTGAAATTAGGAGCGGAGGAAAAATATAGACCATTATATGTCAACTTTACTTGGAGGCAAATATATTGTTTCGTTTTTTGTCTTGGTTCTTTGTAGGAGTATGATGTGATCACGGTCGAATAGATTAAGCAAAACATTGCACATGAATTGATTGTGTGACTGTGTCTGTATGAAGGTGTACGGTTTTAGATTTAAACCCTATTTGCTCATTATGCTTTCGTTGATCATTATTAATTGTGTCGTGCATATTGATCATGTAGGTACTGATATTGGCACGCAAAGTAAAGTAAATTGCAGTGTCACACCAAATTTTTTTTGTTTATATCATTGAATTTGGGCGAGGTAGGTAAATTTAATAAAAAATTTACAATTTGGGAATTTTTTGGAAACGTAAACGATTTTATGCCCAATAACAATAGGCACGATTTTCTGTCACAAAAAAGAGGATGGGGTATTAAACGGTTCGTTAAAGACAAAATGGTGAACGTTCTTGATTCTTCAATAATTTTTTTTAAGAAATGCAGTTTTTAAAACTTTTTGAACTACCCACCACTTTTAAATTTGTAACCTTGATTAAATGTGTAAATTATAGCGAGATAAAATTGACGATGAATTGCAAATATAAAACAGATTTACAGCGAGCAGCAAAACAAAACACCAGTATACCAAATGGGTGGTTCGGTTTGGTTTGAATTAAGAAGTAAAAACACACACGTTTTAGTACTAAGATAAAAATATTTATTGATTTTGCTACCTATATATGAAATAGTTAATATTAATGTATACTAAATTGAATTCGAAGAACTGTCAGTTTCATAATCGGTTGAAGAATCATCTCCTGGATTGATAATTATTGCATCCGACATTGTGTCCCACATCTGCTCGTGTGAAAAGTATTCCTCCTCTGTCCTTATAATTTTTTCACAAACTTTGCGCCAATCTTCAACTGTTATTTTTGAAAATTCTTCTTCAGCTAGTTTCTGAACATCCGATAATCTAACCGTTGTATTTCGGCTTCCGACTCTTCCCTTGACTGTTGCCCAGATCTTTTCAATAGGGTTGAGATCTGGATGATAGGGTGGCAATCGTAGTACTTCGTGTCCCGCGCCGTGAATCATATCGTCAATCTTATGCTTGGGGTGGTGATTAGTCCGATGTCGCTTTATAAGGTCATAAAGTTCGACTTTGAGCATTTTTGAAGAATGCGGTATATTGTTGACGGAAAGCCATTCTAACATCTCCGATTTAACGGAAGCAGAAGTGATTTGCTTGTGTTCCCATTTGTTGTGATATGATGCGTTGTCCATTACAATAACCGATGGTTCCTCTAGGTTATTTAAAACTTGATCCTTCATCCATTTGGAGAAATTTTCAAAATTCATCTCATCGTGATAATCTCCTGTTTTCGACCCAGATTTAAATAAAAGCAAGGCATTATTCACGAAGCCCTTCTCTCCACCTGCATGCGCCATTATCAGCCTTTGGCCTTTTGAAATTGGCGCCTTTAAACCTTGACTGGTGCCGTCAGTCCATGCCCTTGGCCTTGTGTGAGAGCTGTGAATATAGCTCTCGTCCAAATAAATAATCTCATATCCTTCTGACCTGTACTCCCGCACCTTCCTCAGATATTTCACTCGTAAAAGTTTGATTTCATTTCTTTCGCAAAGAAATTTACGGTTGTTCTCCGTTTTCCTATAAGAAAATCCATTTCTTTTTAAAATCCTATGTAGCGACATATTGCTTAGGTTCAGCTCCAAATCTTCCTGCACCCGTTGTCTTAACATTTTTAATGTTATCATCATTTTTTCTTCAATGTGGAAGTTGTATATAATTCGCCGAACAGCTGTGATACCAAATTCGTCCAATCCAGTTTTCCATTTTGTATGTGGTACTCTTTTAGTTGGAGATTCAATAGCGCCTTTCTTCTCATATTCTTTAATTATCCTTCTTATTGTTCGGGCCGAAATTCCCGTAAACTCCTCTGTCTGTGAATTTGCGTATGTGATGGGATTATCTATACATAAATTCCTAGCTTCTTCAATTTTTTTGTAATATATCCTAACAACGATCTTACGTCCTAGACTTCCTATTGGTTTTCCTTTTCTTGAAAGATCCATGACAATTTATTTTATTTTAATAAACTTATGTCCTAGCAATGCTTTTGTTTTCGTGAAAGTGAATTCCAAATAGGAAATCCATAATATATATGCGTTATCTTAAAATAAAAAACTCTAAAAACCAAGCAACAAATTTATTCCTTGCCCCTACAGGTAACCAAATGCAAACACTAATCATGTCGTAAAACTTTTACACTTAAGTCAAACAGGTAAAATCAAACATCATAAAATTAATGCTAACCAAGCACACCACCCATACAGGTACCTAGCGCTAAACCACGAAATGTTCAACCATAAAAAGGGTTGGGAACCCTTTCAAATACAATCGGACTTCTAGGTAGAAATGTATAAAAGTCGACCTCATAATAAAAAATTAAGTTTATTTAGATATTCAACAGCATTTTGGTTCTAAGCACTGTAAAGTTGGGTTACGCATTGTAAATTACAGGCAAAAACGCTTAGTGATTAAATCTCTTTCGCGTCATTTTTGTTCTCTTAAATCCTCTCTCTGCGCAATCGACCGTTGGCCAACTGTTTTAGTACGGACTATAATGCCTTCTAATTTTCTTTTTATTTATTTTTATTATCATGAAATATATTTTTTGTTCTTTATTTCAATACAAATAAATTAAGTTTATAAATTGGTATATGATTACTGTGCGTTGAAAAAGCCAACAAGTTGCTGCTGTCTCAACTTCGCTTCTCTGGATGGGGCTGCAAACAAATTTTCGCTTGGTACATCAGTGTTTTCCTCAGTTGGTTCAGCAGCACTATTTTGTGTATTTAAGCTCTCGCGCCGGGAAAGATTACATAATGTCACACAGCATTTAAATATATTCGCAGCATATACAGGATTGACCCGTAAGTGGTTCAAACAGGGGAACTTTTCTTTCAGAACTCCAAATGCACATTCTACGAAACGTCGTGTGCGTTTATGAGCCCTGTTGTATCCAATGACTGTCGTGTTATTGGGGACAGACGTTAATGGTGGCATAAGCCATGTTTTTAGTGGGTATGCGCTATCACCTAAAATAACAGCGTTTTCAAAAGGCCTCCATCCATTTTCCATTTTATGATACAGAGTACTATTACGCAACACTCTTGCATCATGTACACTGCCTGGCCAGTTGGCACTTACATAGTAAAACTGTAGATCTGGCCCGCACACTGCCATACAGTTTAATGAGTGCTCACCATGGCGATCAACGAAAGCAACTTCGTTATCAGAAGGGGCATCAATTTTGTTTAGTATGCCATCAACTGCGCCACAAACCTCCGGCATCCCACCTTTTTCAAAAAAATCCTGAATAACTGGAAGCATATCATCTGGCCAACATACTTGGCTGTCGAATTCGATTTCAATTACTGCCTGAGTAATCTCTCGAATGCAGCGACACACTGTCATTTTGCTAACGCCGTGCATGTCACCTATAATATGGTACTGTGAACCCGAACCGAACCAATGTAGAGCAATCAACAGTTTTTGGTAAACGGTCAATGAATAACTTTTATTTGTAGTGCACTGTATTTTTCTTCTTAGTCTTGCAGCAAGATTGTGGGCAGTTGATTTTGATATGCGAAATTTTTCAATATACAGATGATCACTGACATCAAAATTAATTCTTGGCCTAAAAACTTTCAACCTGTGCCGAGGTTCACTGTTCTCACTATCACCATCACTATCAAAGTCGGAATCAAAAAAGTACATTTTTAACTATATACTATTGTATTTCACTATTTGTTTTCTGCTTAGGTATTACATTAAAAATGCACTTGTAAGTTTTTGACAATATTCAGATCACTTGTCCGGATTGAACCACAGTTTGACAAGTGTGTCTTGACACTTGTCGTGTTCTGTTACAGAAAGAGGGAAATTATATAATTTCCCACTTGTCATCTCTTATCGCGACAATTGTCGCAGTGCTCGCGGACTTGTCGTTTTGTGTTACACAATCTTTGACAAGTTGTCGAAATTCACTTGTCCTACAACTACTTGTCGCGTTCTGTTACAGGCCCCAGATCGCTAACTTGGAAGGCACATGAATCATTTTTTTGCAAGTCAGCATTAAAATCTCCACATACGATGACATGTTCATAGGAAGGAGAATACTCAGAGAGAGCTGAAAAGAAGAACTCTGAGGAGTTGTTGCGACTTGGATTGTAAACACATGACACTAAACATTTGGTATGGCCATCACTTATCTCAACAATTAAGTGTTCCACAGCAGAGTTAACTGATTTGTTTAACACCTCGATGGTAAGATTGGACTTGCAATAGATCGCTACCCCACCACCAATTGTATCTGTGATTCTATCATTCCTGCAGAGCTTGAAATTTGGAATGTCATAGACAGTATCACTGATGCCTCCTACACACACAATATCAACGCAATAATTGGAAAACAAATAACGTAGAAAGTCAAGCTTTTGCAGATTAAGACTTCGCGCATTTAAATGGCAAATCCTAAGTCCATCACGATACCTGCATAGAACATTAATCATAATAGGGATTGAGCTTTCATTCACACCATGACCACTATTATACACGGGACTAGTCATGACAATCGAAACAAAAAACAGACCAACAAGCAAAAAAAGAAAGCAATCCGATTATATTAGTTTAGAATAAGAAAGGAAAATAGAAGAAGTAAAACAGGTTTAATGGAAGGAAGAGAGGAAAATACATTACAGACTAGGAAACAACTTAAATAAATCAGACTTGAAGCCATCCAAATCAACTTGGATTAAACATTCAGAAAAATTATTTCTTATATTATATCATGCTGCATGTATTAAAAAGAGTGGATTTGTCCGAATCAGAAGTAGCAGTAGCAGAATACATACTGCTCCAATTCTGGTACAATCAGAAATCGCCGATGGGTGGCCGACACGACGCGACGGTTCACCGAATGATGACACTGAACACTTAGGTAGTCCTCATACTCTTGATTTCATCTGAAGCTACAAGCTTTAACCCCGCTGACCAAAAGCACGTTTTCGAATATTAAACAAAATACAAATTTCATTTATCTTTAATTCATTAAAATGATTTAAAAAAAACTTTCAAATAAATTGCAATTTCTAAATTGATATTCCCATATCAAGGTCTTCATCTCACTCACTTAAGACATCAAATTCCATTCGGCCGAGATGTGCCATTTTAAAACCCCAATCCAAAAACCACTTTCATTTCCAAAAGTATTCAAATGTCTTCATCTTATTTCAAATCCATGCACCTGCTAGACCATCTTAAAAGCTCTGGCAAAACCCTAGCGCCTTTGCCAGCGATAAAGTGAACATGGTATTTCAATTTTCATCCGAAGTCAATTACAGCGAAGATGTCTGCATGTAGAAGGATAAGGGGTAACATATTAATATTGAATGCGTCTTATATAGTTGCCTCTGGCCTTATAACTTATGCAAGAAGTTTTTAATTGAAAAATGTTCGAAAGGGGTTAATGGATGGCACTCTAACTTGAAACGGGTTTTCCTAAGTGAAAAGTACTGTGAGAACCTCAGCCAAACGTTCCATTAATTTTCACAATTATAAGAAGCGCGAATAATCTCCTCTATAAAATGTTTAATCCGGTGGAACAATCGGGGGAATGAAAAATCGAATGGATAGTGGATGTCATAGTTGCAGAGCAGTGTGAATCAATTTGGAAAGTCTCGCTGTCTGCCACAAGTGTTATGCTTGGCAATATTTTGCGAGTAGACGCACGCGAAATTTAGTACACATATAAACATACACAAATGCCCATGCTCGCAATAGTCATCCCTAATCTCTAGCTGAAGAGAAAGTCCTGTCATTAATCACGACGTCATTTGGTCGGTACAAAATCTAATTAAGGGTAAACATTGCGACTCCGGCGAAACATTCGGTGCATCACAGCAGACGTTGGTTGAATTGCTGCACAAGAGTAGCCATGGTCGGCTATATCCGGAAGCTGACCACTAGTGAACAGGACAGGAGAACAGGACATTTTAATTTGTCTGTCACTACCAGGCCTCTGATCCGAACGATGACGACGAATGCTATGTAACCGCAATATTCGTAGGCAGCTCGAAATCATTGGTTTGAATTTTGGTGGTGTTGAAGTGACAGTAACAACTTGGCGCGAAGTTTTAAACCCGCATTCGGCTATTGTTGAAAACTCCATCACACATTTTCTGCTTACTGCTTGCTAATTTATGGTTTCAGCGAAACAAAGGGGTGATAAAAGAATATGCATAAAGGATTTGCGCCTTGAGAACAAAAGCCAGAAGTTTCACGTCTTCCTCAATGGTTCAATTACTCCCCGAGGCGAGGAAGGCAGAGTTTCCTTTTCAACCGCGGATCCTGAGTATCAAAGTGCTATGGTGTCGCATAGGGACTTCTAATGAATGAATGCTGGAAGGATGTATTTTTCTCAAGTGTTGCATAATTTCATATTTACGCTTTTGTTTCATTGAATAATTTATCTACACTTTGTGTCTGGAGGTTGCTGGCTCGCAAATATTATTCATGGTCCCTTGGAATTACAATAATAGACCGACTCGAAAATGTCGCTTCTATGCCTGACTTCTATGTTACACTCCAATGGTAATGTTTCCTTTATTCCGAATAAAGAACTCATTCACTTTTCATCTTTTGAATTTTTATCACATTCTCAAGTTCTTATCCGAATGTCATATGACAAGAGGAATCCCATTTGATTCCAAGTAGAGTGGACATTCAAATGGACACATGATTTAAATATCTTGAGAAGAAAATTATTATGTACGAGTATATGGGCACTGGGCAACTTGAAAAGGAATTTTCTAATAATAAATCTTTGCCGTTGGACATATATCTTGAGAGGAAAGTTCTTTTTGCCGTAACCATTTAATATCGAAACATGTGTGTAGTTAGGGCAGACATTTTATTTTTTTCTACGAAATGCATAACCAAGGTATCTTGAATCCTGTTAGGGGGTATCATCACTATGACATCAGGTGGCACTGGTAACGATTTCATTTGAACTCATCCGCCCGTTAGTGTTGATTTGTTACACCTAACTTTTTCACGTTGAATTTTAGCAGCATAAATAAAAGTTTTTGCACGTTTTGAAGCAGAGGTTTTGCGATGGGATAAGTACAACGGAACGCATAAACGTTTTGTTTAAAACATCGAAAAGTTTCGCGCTGACTAAAGAAACAAAGGTAAAAGAAAAAAGAAGTTCAGTTTAACTGCATCAAAGAAATTGGAAAACTTTTCACAAACCGTAGTTTTCGGGGTGTGCGAATTTTTATATCAGCAACCACTCAATGTAATGAGCTTGAAGGTTCATTTTATGATTAACTATTGGTTAAGTTAGCTTTACCGTAGAGGCATGCGACCTTAGTTAAATAAAAATGGTAATAGACTCGCATACCTATAAGGCGCACATCAAATTGGAAGATAATATGTCTTTTACACAACCATCAAACTGTGGAAAGATACAAGAATATCTCTGCGATCTCGGGTACATCTCTTCATTCCTGATCCGCGAGTGCTGGCGACATGAGGCCAATAAAGTCGACAAATTTTTTGTTTTCGTTTACTTTAAGACCAACCAATTCTGTGCTAACCACTTAGTTGCAAGTAATTGAACTGTAAACAGAAATATTGAAAACAACGTTTCTCAATCAATACAATTCCTTAATACAAGTACCATCGATGTTACGAATGATATTGTATCTACCGACGACTTAAAAGAAATTTTACAAAGTCTCAAAAATACTAAATCACCTGGATTTGATGAATCAAAAAATGTATTCTTAAGAAACCTTCCTAAAAAACTTGTCGAATTTTTAACTATGCTTTTCAATGCGTATTTCAAAATAGGATACTTTCCAAATACGTGGAAATTGGCAAAAGTTATCCCAATGTCTTAGCCGCGCAAAAATGCTTGCCTGCCTTCTAGCCACAGGCCAATTAGTTTATTAAGCTCTTTAAGTAAGTGCAATAAAGAACACAAACGTCCTTCCTTACAAGACGTACTTTCAAAGTTTCTCTAAATAATTGGTATTCCGATGTAACTGAAATCGTTTGCAGGTGTATCCCAAGGATCTGTTCTTGGACCGTTATTGTATATTATATACAAATATGATTTTACCAATAACCAAAACATATTGCGATGATTGGAAAATGAATTTGAATGCTTCTAAGACACAGGCTCTCTTTTTCACTAGAAAAAGAAAAGCCTGTTACTTTAAAAGCAATAAACTTCAATTGAATGGGGTTTAAAGTGAATGGAAATCGAGCGCCAAGTATCTTGGGGTACACCTGGACATAACTTTGATCTTTAGTTTCCATATTCAAGAAACACTTAATAAACTTAACATGGCGATACAAATCCTATATCCATTTATAAATCATAGGTCCAAATTGAGTGTTGAAAATAAATTGTTATTATTCAAAGTAATATTCCAAAGCATAATGCTATATGGTTCGCCCATCTGGGGAACATGTGCTAAGAGTCATATTCGCAGGCTGCAAATCATGCAAAATAAAATTTTAAAAACGATGCTTAATCTCCCTACATCCTCCGTAGAGGCAAAATTGAAAAAGTTGAAATTCGCATCTCAAAATTATATGTTCGATATAAGGATTTTGTGCGGTTGCTATAACAATAACTTAATTTTAAATTTAACAACTTAAGGTGTTGTGTTTAATTTATATGCATTACTGTGATATATATATTATTCTGATGTTCATACATTTTATTTGTTTATCTTCTTATCTTCTTATTTATTTACTTATTTATTTATTTGCGTTAGTATTTATTTATTCGATGATGTTAATTTACTTGTTTGTTTATTTATTTATCTCCTTATTTATTTATTTATTCATTTATTTATCTTCTTATTTATTTAATCGATTATATAAACAACATCTTTATTTGTGATCACACGGACTCACTTCTCTCTCCTCAGGAAAAATTTAATTTATAATTCAATGAAGGTTTTTTCATGTAGCTTTTCCTTCTAAAACAATTTTGAATCTGTGATAATATTATTGTAGAAATGTTATAAGATTTCACTAGTAAGGTAGAAAATACCATTTCTCTGTAAATTGTGCAATCTATAAATGCGACAAAAAATTTACATATATAAATTCAGGTACAATAAAAGTTAAAAAAAGCGGCCAAGTGCTAGTCGGATTCGCCCATGAAGGGTTCCGCGCGAATTATAATTATTATTTACTTAGGCACCTACTACAGATTTATTATTAGAAAATAATGGTTGACGGCCTACGCATAAGGTTTATGTATACGCATAAGGTTTATGTTTATGAAATTAAATGTTTTTTTTTTATATTTGAGTTGATTGAATGAAAGGTAAATTGCGGTTTACGATTTATGACGTATTAAAAAAAAACTACTTACTAGATCTCGTTCAAACCAATTTTCGGTGGAAGTTTGCATGGTTATGTATATCATAGTTTCATCATTCTCTTATTTTAGAAGTTACAGAGGGGGACACACATTTTACCACTTTGGAAGTGTCTCTCGCCCAAACTATTCAGTTTAGAAAAAAATGATATTAGAAACCATAATATCATTTTTGAAGACCTATCTATAGATACCCCACACGTATGGGTTTCATGAAATTTTTTTTGAGTTTCAGTTCTAAGTATGGGGAACCCCCAAAATTTGTTTTTTTTTCTATTTTTGTGTGAAAATCTTAATGCGGTTCACAGAATACATCTACTTACCAAGTTTCAACAGTATAGTTCTTATAGTTTCGGAAAAAAGTGGCTGTGACATACGGACGGACAGACAGACAGACAGACAGGACGAATCCATAAGGGTTCCGTTTTTTTGCCATTTGGCTACGGAACCCTAAAAACCAACCAATATCAGCTGTTCTGCTTTCACCTTGAAAGCAGCGCGCCGCGAACTCCTGTTTTTGGAGGAATCTGCTTCAGAACAAAATTGGAGAAGTCATATGTAAGTTTGAAATAACTTGGAAAACAACTTCTGAATTGCACATGCACATTGCCCGCGTGGCTTCCAGCATCGCAGGACACAGCTAGACCAGTTTAGCCGGGATTCCGAATACGGAGCTTTTGATAATAAATGCTATCATTACACGAATTTGAACTCTATGAATAGGTGGTGAGTCTTGAGCTTGAAAATCGTTGGTATTTTCCTGTACTTGCTCCAATATGAAAATTTGGAATATTTTTATTTTTCAGAAGCAGTTGAGTTGTGTTTATCAGTCTGGGCAGCGTAATTTAATAGATTTCTTATTTTTGGTACCTTATCTATGATGCAAGAGGTGGATTATCAAGTTTTAATGAATACGATTGTAAGAAAATAAAGTCGGGGAGGGCACTTGTTGCACTAACGTGACAAGGAAACAAATTCACATTTGTCGATGTTCTCGGCGCAGGGACATAAGTCAGAACTTTTACTTTTGGGACTTATGTCTCACTTAAGTGGGACATAACTCCCAAAATTGATTTGGGACTTATGTCTCACTCAAGTGGGACATAACTCCCAAAAGTAAAAGTTGGGTCTCACCAAATGATGTGAAAGTGAAATAAGTCAATTTCCATTGCTGCTGTTTTCAACAATTTGGCCTTGCACCTAATCCAAATCAAACAGCGACCATAAACAGGGGGGTTGCAGGGGGCAGCATGCCCCCCCTCATATGCATTGCACTGTTTATTTGTTTTGTTGCGAAATCGCCACTAGATTCCATAAACAGTGCAATGCATATGGGGGGGGGGGGGGGGGGGGGGGGCATGTTGCCCCCCTGTAACCCCCTGCTTTGGGTCACTGTTTGATTTGGAGTGATTTGGAGTAGGTCCGAGGTTTTATTGTAGTACTTGGCCTTATTGCACTTTGGGTAAATGAATTTCACGGCACCGCTAATGAGTAGTAAGTCGGAGGAAATATATGTACACATGTTTCAATTTATTGAAGCAAACATGTTCCATTTTCGTCCCGCTTCCTTTACAACCGATTTCGAACAGAGCCTTCGAAATGGAATTCAATAAACCTATCCTGCTGCTGAGATTAGAGATCTCTCCGAAAATTTGGGACTTATGTTCCGTCTTCGACAAAATATATAATATATATAAAGGTTGGAGGAACTGCTCATAAGATATATAGCAGGAAGACCATCTAGGCAAAGCAAGAATGATGAATTCATAATTAAGTGCTTGCAACTTATTTTCGATAAGGATAGTGCTGACGGTGTGCGAGAGAAAAGGGCTAATGGAGAAGTTAAGTAGGTAGTTGGAGTAAGAGGGGCCGGTATGAAGAAGTTGTCGACAAAAAATTGATAAAGAAGGTTATTGCATGTGGATCGATTGATAATTTGTGGAATAAAATTCTCAGTTCAAGGACGAAATGAAAGCATCAGCTACTGAATTTTCTTTTAGGTTTGACGCTTTGAAAATCATTCTTCTTTCTGCCACACAGGGGTTACTGAATTTGATTCAAAAAATTCAACCAGAAACAAAATAAAAATAATACTAATAGAAACGTTAGTGAAATCAATCAAGATATCAATTAAGCTGAAAAGTAAGTTGCAACGCAGTCTCCCGTTAGGACGAAGGCAAATCTATCCCTGCCTTCAAATTCAACTCTACCGACCACGTTAATTGCCTTACTTCCACCACCATCACACCAAACCAAGGTGTTGTATGTATTTTTGACTAGGTCCCACAATGACCACATTCCAGGCAGGCACCCTTTTCCTACCGTTTTCCAAAAAAGTCCGATAACCGAGAATGGTCGGTGCAGTCCATTCCTCAAACGCTTTGATAATTTTCTGCGTTCGCCTGATAACATTTAATTTAATGCCCGAGGTCAGAAATATTCCATTTATTATTGGATTAAATTCGGCAGAAAACTTTGTGAGATTTTCATATCCTGGACGTGGCTGCTAAATTGATCCCCCACACAGATAGGAAAGGATAAACGAGCTGCTCACTGGTGTTCCTGTATTTTCAGTGTTTTATTTTTGGCTAGCGATCAAAATTTATTTTTGCTGTGTGCCATGGCCTTTTCGACCAGCCTAACAGCAAATGGGCAGAGTAATCCATCTTCTATACGACTCAGTATAGTGTGTCGTCCTTCAGTTGGACGATGCTGGCAGATATGAGTACTGCCGGTGCTAATACATATATATATTTTTTTGTAACCTCTTGTTTTAAAGAAACATGTAAAACACATGAAATTTGCATGTGGACAGTTAGAGCATAGTATAGCAGACGCCTAAAGGGACCATTTCATGATATGAAGTATGAAAATTGTTTTGGATAAATGAAAGCGTCTACTATACTTGATGCGAGCGGGATGTGGAAGATGGTGTGATGGTTAATGATTGCATAATTGTTTTAGAACGAAGGTATGCATTGGATGAGTTTTGTTTTTATGGGCCGTCGCCACAGCAGCGCCAGCGGTGGGATATTTTGTAAATGTCTGAAATTGAAAGTGGTTACGTAAATGAGTGATGTTGAAAGTGAGTAGGGTCTTTGGATCTTATTTAATTGCGTTAGTATCAAAATTCTGATTGGGTCAAAATCCAAAATTCTGTTTTCACAATTTTGTTTTCTAAAGTTCTGCTTTTTCATATTTTTATTCTTCAAAATTCTGTTTCACAACATTTTGCAAATAGCTTATAAAGAAAAATCGGGAACAGGTTCAAATTTTTAAATACCGTTCTACAAAGTTCTGCTTTTCAATATTCAACTAACCGAATTATGTGCAGCCCCACAAGGCCCGGGTAGGGGATCCTTTCCAGATCGCGGCTCCAAGATCTGTCAATTCAGTTTTTTTTTCACAAAGTTTTGAAATTCTTTTAGACATGACTGCGCTCGGACAACTTCAACTCTGCTCAAGAAGCTACAGCAAATCGCCTATGCCGGCATAACAATAAGGATGCACACCTGCCCAACAGCAGCACTGTTGATATTATAGAGCTTTAAATAACCTTTTATTAATCTTCATCGGGAAGCCCGCTATAGATACGCTTAAGCTGCAGCTAGAATACAAGTTTCAACCAGGTGACCCCATTAGAAACTTGAAAATTCTTGACTCAAATACAAAAAAGGAAATGGTTTGCTCTATACCGTACACTATGGTTCGGGAGTATTGCTTTAGAAGATTATTTGAGGCAAAGATATGGACAATGTAAACTGGGACTGAGAATAGATCAGATCTTGACTACTATGACCACATTGTCTACAATCGGGTGAGACGAGGCATCAGGGGTTCGGGGGAGTTGGTGCACCTTACCTTAATATCTGGTATTCACACAATACCATTTAAAATTTTCTTCGTTTTGTTGTTCGATACAAACAAATAAAAAAACATGGAATTCAATTTTAGTGAGGATTTTTAGAAAAAAATTGTTTGCGCCTTTTCTGTCTCGGTTTCATTTCCAGTCTATGGGGGCTTAGATTATGATAATAATAAACATCATAATATAAACAAAAGTATACTTGTTTTTGCATAAAAATAAGTCAATAGGGGACAACTATATAAAATGCCTACATGACTTTTTTTGACTTTTAAATTCATTTTTATTAATTATTAGCTTATATCAACTTACATACTAGACAAAAATGATTAAATCTAACTTAAAATTAACAGGATACTTATTCTAGATTATTGATCCTTATGCGGACGCCCTAAACTTAACTATATCTTATAATTATTGCCTTTCGGCCTAAAAACTATTTTACGAACTAATCTTACATATGTGTTCCTAGAGAAAATTAAATAAAACTCGGCATCATTATTTAAATTTTATATTTTTATATAAAACAAATTACAAACTACCTATTCTACTTACTTAAACTACCTAACATATTCTAACTATAATTAGGATTCTGAACACTCGTTGCCTTGCGCAACAAGTGGTCAAAATCCTAATTGCTTTCCGGGTGCCTGGCAGTCGTCAACGTGCACACGCGCCGCCGTGAGCCGACTGAGGCCTTACAGCGTCAGTCAACTCCCGGAAGCACCACCACACGTTGGCGAGCCCGGCCTCTCCCAAAAACGCCCTAGCTAACTTAATCTAACTTATAAGCTAAAAGGATGTTACCTAGAGTAACGCACCGTCCTGGGAGGGCATGATGACCCCTCCCCCCTCAACAAGCCACCAAAACTCGGCGAATTGCTTTTCCGTGTCGAATTGATCCCTTTCCGATATTGCGGTACTAAAACGGAGGAGCTCATGAGCATTGGCGATGCCCTCGCCGCGGATGAGCCGCTTATCTCTCGCGCTGCGGTAGCGGTGGTATAATACCGGGATACCATCCCTCGTCTGTAAAAGCCCTTTTGCATCAATATGGATAAATGCCTCCGGCGGGATAAAGCCAGACCGTACTCTCTATGTACATTTCATTGGGGTAGTAAGCCCCAAAGATAAGGCTATTGTCGCTGGCCATCGCCCTTGCAACGTGCCTTCGAGTCACCTTAATAAGGAAATTGTCAATCCTATTCAACTGAGCCCCATCGTATAGGACCTTGTTGGGATAGTATTTTATATAGTTGGATTCAGGCGTTCGGAACAACCGGAGACAGGTCCTAAGACATTGTTTCTCCAAAACCCGAATCTTTTCCATATAGCTAGGCGCTATATTGAACCACAATGGACAACCATAAGCGATAATCGGCCTTATAAGGGCCACGTAGCAAATGACCTTCACTCTGGAGTCAAGTTGACTGCTATGAAACAGTCTCCTTGTCAGAGCATAAGCCTTCTAGGCCCCAGCAAGACAAGCAGCTATATGTCTATCGAAATACAGATACTGATCAAGCCAGATACCCAGATATCTAACTACGCTTCTCACCGCCAATGGCTGCCCATTTTGTCCAATAATGGCCAATTTCTTCCAGTTTTTTCTGGTATCCCTAGAGGCCCCAGCCAATGGAGTTCTGAACAAGATTGTTTCCGTCTTCTGAAAGTTGATTTTCAACTTCCAGTCGTCGCAATATCGCTTAATTTGATCGAAGTCACGCTGCAAAAGGATATTAATGACCTCGATTTTAGGACCTGATCTGTATGCCACCAAATCGTCGGCATACGCTATAGCATGTCTGAGTGAACCCACCAGATCACTCGTGTAAATGTTAAACAGGATCGGAGAATTGACCGCCCCCTGCTGTAAACCGTTTTTAATTTGAAAGACTCTGCTCGAAGTCACGTTGCCACATTTGACTACGAACTTCTTTCCCATAAGCATATTATAAATTACATATAGCAAAGGTTTGTGCATCCCCCGCCTGGTCAACTTGTAGAAAAGTCCCTCTAACCATACGGTGTCGAAAGCCTTCTCAAAATCAACCAGACAAGCACCCGTGCATTGGTTCTTGCATTTATTCCACTGAATGTCGGAAACCAGTTTCGACGCGGCATGAATAGTGTCATGCCTCGCCCTGAAACCAAACTGGTTGTCCGGAATTATGTTATTGTCCTCGACCCACTTTAACAGGGCTCTATTGACAACCTTTTCAAAGACCTTGCTAATATTCGGAAGCAAACTAATTGACCGCAGATTGGCAGGGTTCGTCCTATCTTTACCTTTTTTCGGGATAGGGTGTACCACAGCTACCTTCCAATGCGCCGGATAATGTGCATTATTCAGCGCATTGTTAAACAGCGTGGTGAAAATATCAACAGCCTCCAGAGGCAGGTGTCTCAATACGACGTTTGGGACACCATCCATCCCCGCCGACTTTTTATTCTTTAGCGACTCGAAGATGCACAGAAGATCATCCTTCGACACGAACAAGTGCGATGCATCTCGGCCATTGGCGACAACTGCATTAGCATGGTTTTCATCAGTGAACACGGTGAATCCGTTATTCTCAGATCGCCAATTCTCAAGTTCGGTGCGCAGATAGAAGTGGCTCACTAGAGCTCTATTCTCAATGTCGTGG
The DNA here is from genome assembly GCA_949715645.1 of Portevinia maculata. NCBI lineage: Eukaryota > Metazoa > Arthropoda > Insecta > Diptera > Syrphidae > Portevinia > Portevinia maculata. Next base: position 2,039,035 of record OX454526.1, on the reverse strand, counting down.
TTACGGCGAACAGGATTGTTCACCGTATACACGGCCTCGAAACAAGCGCCCAGCAAATCCACTTTCTCCTGTGGGTCCTCGACCACGAAAAAATCGTCGTTTGAAGCGACACTTTCTGGACTTATTCCAGCAGTCAGTACTGTCTGTCTGTTCTCTGCTGTCTGGGAGATTCGAACGCAAGGAATATCATTGTGATCTTTCCTCCTGAACAACTTATTTATCTGTGGGAACATATTCGGACTACAGGTTTTAATAGCCCGAATTTTATTGCCCCAATACAGACTTACAGATTTTCTGTAATTTTCTTTAATCAGCTGTTTCAGGATTCGGATCTCTGACTTCAGCATCCTAACCTCCGGGTCGTTGGGGTCAGCAAATTGTCTGTACAGCCGTTTAAGCCTCGAGAGCAGTCTACTTTTCTGTCGGTATAGTGCGTCGATTGTAGGGTTTCTGTACTTTTCTGTCTGGTCGTCGTCGGAACGTCCTACCCGAGGAATAGTTCGTTCCATAGTTCGTTTGATGGCGTCGTTCATTTGCAATAAATGCCGATCAATGTCATCATTTGTCATGTTACTGTTTGTCGGTGGGTCGATCCCACTCGAACGTATATCTCGCTTTAAAAATCTGGAGAAGCGCGACCATTGTGCCCTCCGATAATCGAATGAACACACTGCTTCGTACTCCTCCAGCAGCGTTTGCTCGTTCGGGATCCGTATTGCGGCGGCGAGTCCGTAGTGATCACTATCGTACTCAAACGCACGCAAACAGTTCCGCGTGTATTGGTCTATGGTTGTCAGTTGAAGTCTTGCGTCCGTTAAGGCCAAGTCCAGGAAAGCACCGCTTCTTGGGAAAGAAGGGATATCCGTCGCGTACAACTCGAGGTTGTACTCAATCATATTGAGGCGCCACCAGTCGTGAAACTGGTTGCCCCTGGGATTTGCAGTAACATTTCCCCATGCCGCATGTTTGGCATTAATATCTCCGGCCAAGAAGTAATAATTCTCCTCCGAGTTCAGCTGCAGACCACGAAAAAGTGTCTCGAGCTCTGTCATAAATTGGTTTGGTGGAGGTGCTGCAGGTGCGTAAAGCGACACCACATACATTCTCCTCCGGCTATGGAGAGGAATGCATATGATGCATGCCTCCAACAACTGGAACCTACGTACGTCCCCGCTATATATAACCCTATGGCGCAGGCCTTTTCGAATTAAGATTCCAACCCCACCTCCTTGAGTGGAGTGAGGCCGGTCTCTTCTTATTACATGATAGTTTTTGTATCCCAATTTGTGCTTCTGATTTAGCTTAGTTTCGCTAACCAAAAGCACATCCGGGTTTTCGGTTTTCAACAAGTTGGCAAGTGACGTTCTTTTCTCGATCCTGACTAGTGAATTAACATTCACAGCAAGGATCTTTAAGTTTCCCTCATCCAGCGTAGCCATTAGATTTATGGCACACCAGACCCCACAAACAGCTCCGAATAGATAAAGTCAATTCGGGCCGCTTGTTCATTTAATTGTTTCTGGAACTTATCGATCTTTCCATGCAGAGACAGAAGGATCGATTTTAAGTCCAGATCCACCTCTGGTGCCTTTTGGGCTACCATTGGTTGGTTTGATGTCATGTGGGCTTGACCCGGTCCAGCTGCCATTTGGGCAAAGGACACGTTGGGTGCCACAAAATTTGCGAACGAGCGACTCTTCTGACGCCTATCATCTTCAGACTGCTGTTTGCGGGCCTGGACTCTCTTTTTCAATTCTTGGTACTTTGGACAACCCCTGAAGTTGGCGGGATGTCCAGAGTTCCTGCAGAGCACACAGGAGAGTACACTCCGGTCTTCGACTCTCTCCTTACCTAGAGAGCATTCACCATGTATGTGGTCCTTATCGCACTTCACGCATCTAAACTGCATGTTGCAGTTAGCTGCGGCGTGCCCGAACCTTTGGCAGCGCATACATTGAAGTATGCGATCTGACCTCTTTATTTTCTCCCACCTTACAGCATGGTAGTACAGGAAGCGGATATTTCGCAGCCTGTCGATTTTGCTGTCGGGAGTAAGCTGGACTAGGAAGAATGGTAAGTGACGGTTACCACCCCTTGCCACAGCGGAGGAAAACGGCTTGACCCCCACGAAATGGAGGTCGTCGCTTTCAAAATTCTTTAGCTCTCTTTCAAGCTCCTCCGTTTTAATTGAGGGATCTATTCCCTTCAGTACCACGGTTTTTAACTTTTGCTGCCTTGGAGTGTACGTGAAGTACTCGGTTTTCACCTCTCCCAAAGCGGCGCGCACCCTCTGGTACTCCTCTATTTTTTCACATATAATTATGTGATTGTTAGCAGAAAGCCTTTTCACATGGAAATTTTTTGTTATTAATTTACAAATCCTAATACTATCTGCAATGTCGAAATTACTCACGTTAATGGGTGGTATTTTGTCCTTCCGTGACTGTTTAGATTGTTGTTGTTGTTGTTGTTGTTGTTGTTGTTGTTGTTGTTGTTGTTGTTGTTGTTGTTGTTGGTGTTGTTGTTGATGTTGTTGGTGTTGATGTTGTTGGTGTTGTTGTTGTTGATGTTGCCGTTGTTGTTGCTTCACCTCCAGTTGTTGTTGCACTTGCTGCTTGAGCACAGCTTGTTGTTGCTGTTGCTGCAGCTTCTTTCTGCGCAACTGGTCGCGCTTCTCCAGCAGCTCTTTTATGAGCTTGTCCAGCTGCGCCTCCTCATCATCCTCTTTTTCGTCGTCCATTTGTACGACTTCCTCGTCATCGACCGGTAAGTCCTTGAAGGAGTTTCCCTCTCCGACGTACCGGCCCTCTCCTCCATCATACTCATAAGAGCTGGAGTGTGCTCCGTCATCATCGGATGCAGCCACCGATGATGCCACACTATGGCCTGCCAAGTTTAACCTTCTTTTGGCTGAAAGGTTCGGCTTCGGATTTAACTTCCGCCGGCGTTTTTCCACTGTCCTATACTCCTCGCTTACAGTTACTGCTGGTGTTGTAGCGAGAGCTTTTATTGTTGGCGTTGTTGTTGTTGCTATTGTTGTTGTTGATGTTTTTGTTGCTGGTGTTGCCTGCGAAGATCCCCGCCTGGGCAACGCGGAACACGCTGTTGGGCTTGGTGTCATGGCATTTAAAGCTGCCTTTGGGATACAAGCTGCCGCTGTTTTTGTGACTGCTGTTGCAGCTTTCGTTACTGCTGTTACTGCTGTTGTTGCTGCTGTTGTTGCTGCTGCTGTTGTTGCTGCTGTTGTTGCTGCTAATTTTTTTGCCGGCTCACGTGTTCGCACCACACGTCGCAACGGCACACCCACACCCGTAAGCGGGACCACCGATTTTCCGGGGTCCATCGCCTGATAATGCGGCACTTTTTTTTTGTTTATTTTTGTGTCTCTATCACTATATTTCCGATAAAAAAATAAAATTAAAAAATTGAAGACTGGCCGAGAATCGAACCCGAGACTCCGGCGTCAAAGTCGGACGCCTACTTTTAAATTCATTTTTATTAATTATTAGCTTATGTCAACTTACATACTAGACAAAAATGATTAAATCTAACTTAAAATTAACAGGATACTTATTCTAGATTATTGATCCTTATGCGGACGCCCTAAACTTAACTATATCTTATAATTATTGCCTTTCGGCCTAAAAACTATTTTACGAACTAATCTTACATAATTATGTTTTCATCGAGAAAATTGTTAAGAAAACTCGGAATCTTTAACAAATTTTATATTTTTATATAAAAAAAAAAAAACAAATTACAAACTACCTACTCTACTTACTTAAACTACTTAGCATATTCTTACTATAATTAGGCTTCTGAGCACTCGTTGCCTTGCGCAACAACTGGTCAAAATCCCAATTGCTTTCCGAGCGCCTGGCAGTCGTCAACGTGCACACGCGCCGCCGTGAGCCGACTGAAGCCTTACAGCGTCAGTCAACTCCCGGAAGCACCACCACACGTTGGCGAGCCCGGCCTCTCCCAAAAACGCCCTAGCTGACTTAATCTAACTTATAAGCTAAGAGGATGTTACCTAGAGTAACACACCGTCCTGGGAGGGCATGTTGACCCCTCCCCCCTCAACAAGCCACCAAAATTCGGCGAATTGCTTTTCCGTGTCGAATCTATCCCTCTCCGATATTGCGGTACTAAAACGGAGGAGCTCATGAGCATTGGCGACGTCCACGTCATGGAGGAGCCGCTTATCTCTCGCGCTGCGGTAGCGATGGTATAAGACCGGGATACCATCCCTCGTCTGTACCAGCCCTTTTGAATCAATATGGATAAATGCCTCTGGTGGGATAAAGCCTGACCGGAGCGTACTCTCTATGTACATTTCATTGGGGTAGTAAGCCCCAAATATCAGACTATTGTCGCTGGCCATCGCCCTTGCAACGTGCCTTCGAGTGACCTTAATGAGGAAATTGTCAATCCTATTCAACTGAGCCCCATCGTATAGGACCTTGTTGGGATAGTATTTTATATAGTTGGATTCGGGCGTTCGGAACAACCGGAGACAGGTCCTAAGACATTGTCTCTCCAAAACCCGAATCTTTTCCATATAACTAGGCGCTATATTAAACCACAATGGACAACCATAAGCGATGATCGGCCTTATAAGGGCCACGTAGCAAATGACCTTCACTCTAGAGTCAAGTTGACTGCTATGAAACAGTCTCCTTGTCAGAGCATAAGCCTTCTTGGCCCCAGCAAGACAAGCAACTATATGTCTATCGAAATACAGATACTGGTCAAGCCAGATACCCAGATATCTAACTACGCTTCTCACCGCCAATGGCTGCCCATTTTGTCCAATAATGGCCAATTTCTTCCAGTTTTTTCTGGTATCCCTAGAGGCCCCAGCCAATGGAGTTCTGAACAAGATTGTTTCCGTCTTCTGAAAGTTGATTTTCAACTTCCAGTCGTCGCAATATCGCTTAATTTGATCGAAGTCACGCTGCAAAAGGATATTAATGACCTCGATTTTAGGACCTGATCTGTATGCCACCAAATCGTCGGCATACGCTATAGCATGTCTGAGTGAACCAACCAGATCACTCGTGTAAATGTTAAACAGGATCGGAGAATTGACCGCCCCCTGCTGTAAACCGTTTTTAATTTCAAAGACTCTGCTCGAAGTCACGTTGCCACATTTGACAACGAACTTCTTTCCCATAAGCATATTATAAATTACATATAGCAAAGGTTTGTGCATCCCCCGGCTGGTCAACTTGTAGAAAAGTCCCTCTAACCATACGGTGTCGAAAGCCTTCTCAAAATCAACCAGACAAGCACCCGTGCATTGGTTCTTGCATTTATTCCACTGAATGTCGGAAACCAGTTTCGACGCGGCATGAATAGTGTCATGCCTCGCCCTGAAACCAAACTGGTTTTCCGGAATTATGTTATTGTCCTCGACCCACTTTAACAGGGCTCTATTGACAACCTTTTCGAAGACCTTGCTAATATTCGGAAGCAAGCTAATTGACCGGAGATTGGCAGGGTTCGTCCTATCTTTACATTTTTTAGGGATAGGGTGTACCACAGCTACCTTCCAATGCGCCGGATAATGTGCATTATTCAGCGCATTGTTAAACAGCGTGGTGAAAATATCTACAGCCTCCAAAGGCAGGTGTCTCAATACGACGTTTGGGACACCATCCATCCCCGCCGACTTTTTATTCTTTAGTGACTCGAAGATGCACAGAAGATCATCCTTCGACACGAACAAGTGCGATGCATCTCGGCCATTGGCGACAACTGCATTAGCATGGTTTTCATCAGTGAACACGGTGAATCCGTTATTCTCAGATCGCCAATTCTCAAGTTCGGTGCGCAGATAGAAGTGGCTCACCAGAGCCCTATTCTCAATGTCGTGGTTACGGCGAACAGGATTGTTCACCGTATACACGGCCTCGAAACAAGCGCCCAGCAAATCCACTTTCTCCTGTGGGTCCTCGACCACGAAAAAATCGTCGTTTGAAGCGACACTTTCTGGACTTATTCCAGCAGTCAGTATTGTCTGTCTGTTCTCTGCTGTCTGGGAGATTCGAACACAAGGAATATCATTGTGATCTTTCCTCCTGAACAACTTATTTATCTGTAAGTCGGACGCCTAGCTTACTAAGCCAACTTTGGACTTAAAAAACACTTGGCTAAATCGCTGTTATAATCGATACACTATCCTTTTTCCCGCTGAACACTAACTAGCCGACCTATCTCGAAGAGAGCTGCGGAACGACTGTTCTAATCCAATCCATTCCTTGGCCGATGACAGTACCCTCAGCTTCACATATTCGTTTAATGGGTTACGCCCCTCTTCTTCGGGTGTGAAACTGGAACGGCAACGCATGTTAAGCTCACAAAATTCCGATCTTAACAGCACAACTCAGTGGGGTACAAATAATAGAGTGCAATTAAAGGCTTTTTAAACGCAATGCTGTCTCCTGTCATTAAAGCAAAACCCAATGTCATTATTTATAAATGCCACCTGCATCGCTGAAACCGAAAGACTTTCCATTCTCGGTATGTGTGTTAATGACAACCTCCGTTGGAATGACCACATATTCGATGTCGCCAAGAACGCCGCGAAATGTCGAGGCTTCCTTAAGCGATGTAAGAAATATTTCACTCCTTCATGTGGCTACAATTTATAAGGGATTCATTCGCCCGAAATTCGAGTACAACGCTCATATCTGGTCTGGTGCACCAATAACTTATTCGGAGCTACTTGACAGGATCCAAAAACGCGCGATAAAACTCATTCTCGACCTAGACATCGCGAGATCGATTGACTCTCTTAGTCTTTGTCTTCGTCTTTCGTTATTATATCGTTATTTCCACCATAAGTGCTCAAACGAAATAGCCAGTTACATTCCACCTCTTGAACATTTCAACCGCAATACCCGCCATGGAAGGAATGCTCATCAGTTTACCCTCAAGCCTGTATTTGGACGTACAGTGAAGTTTAAAGAATCTTTGCTCAGCCGTACAACACGAATGTGGAATACTCTTCTACGTTCTATTTTTCCTTCACATTATAATTTACAAACATTTAAAACCAACGTGCATCGGCATTTCTCCTGTTCTTGTATTCTTAATTTCCTTAATGACCGCACTGTATTATAATATAATTATAAAAAAACAATACAACATACTTAGTTAGACTTCTTTCCCATAAGAATATTAGAAATAACATATATCAAAGGTTTGTGCATCCCCCGCCTATGGTCAACTTGTCAAAAGTTCCTCTAACTAAAAACTCTAAATTCAACCAGACAAGCATCCGTGCATTGGTTCATCTTGCATTTATTACACTGAATGTATAGCTCTATTGACAACATTTCCAAAGACCTTTCCTATATTCGGAAGTAAACCAATCGACCGGAGATTGTCAGGGTTCGTCATATCTTGACCCTTTTTCGGGATAAAGTTTACCACAGCTACCTTCCAATGCGCCATTTAACGTGCATTATTCAGCGCATTGTTTAATAATGTGTTAAATATATCTACAACCTCCAGAGGCAGATGTCTTAAAACGACGTTTGGGACACCAACCACCCCCGCCGACTTTTTATTCTTTAGTTACTCGAAAATGCACAAAATATCATCTTGGTCATTGACGACAACTGTGGACCTCAATAAAAATTTTAAAACTTCTTTACTAAAGCCAATGAGCTGCAGTTATTTTCTTAGCCCGTCCCTGCGCGAGCACCTCTACCACCCTACTCACATTATGATACAACTGGCGACCCACTTAAGTGCAAAGAATTTTTAATTTCTAGAAACACATCTCATGCGTTTTAAGTTTAAGAGAGTAAAAAGTTTTTAGGAATAAGTGGAAAGAAACGGCGAAGCCAAAATGAGTTCATTTTAAACACCGGAAATACGTTATCATGATAATCATGGAAAGAAATAAGCAAGAAATAATTTGAGTTAAGTAAATATCGTAAAGCCCTACAGGCTGTTGGAATTTTACCAGCATATTGTATAAAAAAAGGAAGTCGGTGAGATCATTGAATTTATAGAAGAACAAATTAAGCATTCAACTCACACACATGTAACGATGCGGAGTGGTCTATAATTGCCAGACGAGCTGTGAAATTTTCAATACGGGCGAACCAAAGACAATTGCAGCCAGCTCAAAGGTTTACCAGTCTCGGTGTTTACACAAAAATGGATACACCAACTGGCAACGTATAACACTAGAAGCGGCCCTTACCACCCATTCCCGAGGTCATGAGCATTTGTGGGCAGCCACAAAGTGCTTGCTTCCATCCGATTTATCTGATTAAGTGTAAACGGAACCATCTCGGCATCAGATGATTGAATTAGCCATTTGCAGGGAGAATAACAACAGCACGGACGCATGCAAACACTAGCTTGAACAGGGTATCACTTCCAAATACGAAAGGCAATAACTGCTTATCACTTACTTTCGGAGTAATGTGGTTTTGTTCGGGAATTCATATCTTGCCGCACTCATCATCGATTGCATGAGCCTGGTATGGCTTGGCTATGGCAAACAACACATCGACGATGACGACGACGACGGCAGTAGGAGAACCCACATAAACGAGTCGGCACATATTCTCTCCTTGCCCCCTCAGGCAATGAATGAACGATTTCCCGGCGATAAGAAAGGATATTAAACAACCTCAAATAGAGTGGGGGTGGAAATACAGGGCGCCGACACAGAACAACTCAATTTAATGGTTTCTCCACAAATGATGCTTCTGTGTGCACCACAGACAGAGCCACAATCTTTCACATCACCTGCCTCACCTCACCATCTTCGAACTTACTTGTTATGAGGTGATTCAATCAGATGCTTTGCCTAATGTCGGTTATAATGGTTTCTTTGAACGGAAGCTGATGGTTTAATGAAGTCGTTAGTCTTTATGCCTGTTGGCAGCTCATATTAACTGGAACTAAGTGTAGAGGCAGAGGCACCAATTCGGGAATTTAAATACTTTCAGTTAAAAGCTAAATCACAACCTCTTTATGTGAAACCTCAGATGCAAATCGTGTACCATGTCCGACTAATCCGCTCTTAATTAAAGATTTCCTTCCCCAGAAGCAGAAGCCGAAGCCATGTACGCTACAAATTGGCTGGCAAAGAGTGTTACTTGTCTTGTCCTTTTCTTGGTCGTCGATAATCTTTGCAGCGAAGAAATAAATCTTGACAAAGGACTTTCGCAACTTGTTTGTTCTGGTAAAGTTTGTCCTGAACTGGCACACACCGGCGGCAATAAACACAATGCTGCTAGTTGCTCTCCTATGGGTGGTATACAGTACACCATAAGGTGTTATTATAATTTCCGTCGTCTGTTTACGTTCTGATAAGATCATAATCCCATTTATGTTCCTACGTCTTCTTTTGAGCAACCGAAAAGGGTTTGGATTTGTGGGCAGGGTAGTGTGGTGTAGTCTGCAGTCAATATGAATAGTGTTTATGTTTAAACTGAGGTCAGAGAGCACTAAATCAACTGTGCCTAAATACGCAAAGTTTCTGGCAGAAGAACAAAGTTTTGCAAAAGTGTGCACATATACCTATACGCTATACCAGAAGATGCAAAGGGCCGGTTAAGCTTCTTATAACCGGAGAACTGTGGCATTGAATCCAAAAATAGAAGAACATCCTGGAAACTTTTGGGCAAAGATAATAGAGTTTCAAGTTAAAAGAATATGTATTTCTAATGTGAGTGTGGGATGTGATGTGATTATAATGATAGCGGAAAGTCTTGCAGGGGTATTATATAAGGAGTGGGCTGTAGTTGAATTTTCTAAAAGGGATTGGGCCAACACTCATCCTCGAAAGGGTGTATATATCTTATGCATCAGATTTAGCTACATAAAAATGTTGGAACATTTAAGAATTCGTACAAATGAGATTTCTGTCATTTGGTGTGAGAATTGAAATAAAAAATAAAACCTAGCTCCTGTAACCAAATGGAACTGCGAAGCTTTATTATTGGCACGGATGGAAGGTTCATTACCTGTGGTTCCGAACGGCAAAATTTGAGAAATCTGTAACCACAGTTTATACTTTTGAATGTTTGTCAGACTTTCGCCAACATTAGATAATAGAGTATAGAGGTCTGCATGAATGCATTCATCTCATAGATTCATAGGTGTGCACTACTTCAGCATAATCAATTCGTAACACATAATTGTGCAGGACAAGTGTGCTCGAAGTGATCTGACAAAAATGCAAAATATGGTATTCACTCATTGTTTGAAAAATGCAAAGAATGTTGTTCTTGTTTATACCCTATTCTAAGGGTATATTAATTTGGACTCATAGTTTATAACATACTTGAATATTGCCGGTTACTATATTTATGATCAGCGTCGAAAGTAATGTCGATCTAGCCATGTCCGTCCGTCCGTCCGTTCGTCCGTCTGTCGGTCAAAATTAGGCCTTTAAACTGGACCCAGGGAGCTGAAATTTTAACCATATCCTCTCTAGAGCCCGAAATAATCAAGTTTAAGAAATTTTGAAATCCGCCCACAGACACGCCCACAAACTCAAAAAACAAATTTATCGAAAGATAGATAGATAAATGAATTTATTGTTTCAAGGAAAATTACATAGTTTACAATATTTATAAGTCATTGTACAGCACAAAGATTTGATAAAAAATTGTATCTTACTACTGAAAATCAATATTAGGTTTCTGATAAGGTTTGAAGGAAAATAAGAAAGAAAAACCTTCATTTAAATTTATATTTATATCACAGATATGGCTTAAATCTAATGGAATGAACACAAATACTTATATTATGTCATAGATAAATAAATAAATAAATAAATAAATACATTATCAAAAAAATAAGTAAATAAATAAATAAATAAATACATAAATAAATGAATAAATAAATAAATAAGGAGATAAATAAAATAAATATACTAATAAATAAAAAGATATATGTGGGTTATAATATATGTTTATGTATGTATTGTAAGTACATTAATTATAAATAAGTACAAAAGAAAAGTAAGTATGACAAGAATAATAAATAACAAATGAAAAACAAATTTAATAAGAAAATTACTGAAGTAACAAAAGAAATAAATAGGGAAGATATAAATCATATATATTATATATAAATATATATTTTGAGAACTTCAATTTTTCTATCTACTTTAATGACTTTTGCCGGATCGTGTAACTCCTGGGTTGAAAAATGCCAGAGGACTTTAAGGATCATTTTTAAAATTTTGTTTTGTAATATCTGTAGTTTTTTCCTATGCATTCCGTCACAATTTCCAGTATTTTATCGAAATAATGGAATTTTGAGCTAGAAAGCTGAAATTTTTTATATATGATGTTTTTTCTAAAACTGCTCGTGAGATAACATCTTTAAAATCCGCCCTTTGACACGTCCACAATTAAATAAAACAATTTTATTGAAAAGTCAAAGTTTGAGCTAGGGAGCTAAAATTTGTAACATATACTCTCTATGAGCCCTTTATGCTCATGTGTAAATATTTTCAAAATCCACCGCACACGCGCACAATTTAAAAAAAAACTTTTTTTGAAAAACCAAAGTTTGACCTATGTAGCTGAAATTTATAATATATGTAGACTCCCAAGGTGCCCTTTATACTTATGTTTAAATATTTTTTTAAATACGCCTATTGACACGCCCACAATTAAATAAAACAATTTTAATGAAAAACAAGCGTTTGAGCTAGGGAGCGTTTTTCTACAAGAGCTTCGTTTTTTCTGATTAAATCCTTAAATGTTATTTAACAAAATATGTAGAGGGTTCTTAACAATTCAACCATACTTAGACTTTTGCCACGCCCACTTTTGATGGATAGGAATAAGAATAGGGTATCCAACAGTTCGCCCAATTGGACTGTGGCCCTATGTTTTTTTTTCTCTTTTCTGTGTGTGCTTGAAGAAATTGGTGCAGCTATTCAAGCGAATAAAACAGGAATATTCATGGGGTCTTGTTAGATTTGCGAGTGCTTGGTTAATCATCTTATTGGTTTTGTTTGACAGGAGTGAGTGACATCGGAGGCAAGTTATAAATGGATTTTTTTCAAAATATCCCTAGATAACGCGCACTGATTCTCTATTCAAAGTTATTTCACCAAGAGGTTCTTGGAACCCTTAAAAAGGTCCTTAAACCCCGAAAAAAGTATTGTTTTGCATAATCTCTTTAGAAACAGCGCAGTATTTCCGTGTCGAAGGTCATTCTGCCAAAAGGTCCTTGGAACCCGAAAAAGGTCCTCAAAACCCGAGAAAATTTGTTTTTCCAAAAAGCACTTGGAAACCACACAGTATTTCTGGGTTCTAGACTTTTTTTAATTCATATATTTATTTATTTTTTATTTTAAAAAATCGCAATGACTAGTATACCAAATTATATTGAATGTCTCATAACCACCTATAAGAAATTTTTGCAGACTTCTATTAGATAATATAAATTCTTCTTCTCCCTTTAATGGCCTTGCAGCTATGATCAGAATTAAAGCGATCACAACCCTCACACTTTACTCCCACTTAACTCCCTAATGGTCCGCCTGTGCGGTTCGCCGGTTTGACATCAGAAAATAACGACAGGCCGCCCGATTTTGAATCACTTCGTCACTGAGGGTAATCAAATGCTGGTGTTGCTGCATTTGTGTGACCCAGGAGTTAGGCCTGCCTCTCGCGTTTGTATTGGAACGTTGATTGATAATGCCTTTATGACAGTGTTCGTAGGATCTCTCCTTTGAACATGACAGCACCAACTGAGCCGGTCGTGAATCAAACTTTTTGTACGCTGTCCAAAATTGTGAATCATATCGGATTGCGTCTGTGGTTGATTTCCCTGCGAAAAACCCGCACGCACCGGCCTTCAGATAGTCCTATTATTTTTCGTATTTAGCTATCTAATACCAGCTTAATGATCTTCATGGTGTGTGACATCAGTTTGCTTGAACTTTGATTTTCACAGTCTCGCGTATCGCCTTTTCCTTTGAACAAAGGAAGAAGAAAACTTTTCCTCCACTGGTTAGGCATTGCATTGTCTCTCATCAGTTTGGGGATGAGAATCATGAGCCATTTAATAATAATAATAATAATATTTAGTTAGGGTATATTATACTGCGACCTATTGGTCTATTGTGTCCCCTTGCTTGTGCCTCGGAGAGGTTCATGCCCTCTTTCAGAGCCCTCTCTAGATACTTTTTAGTGAAGCGTGTCGAGGCATTGCTCTGTTTTATCTTTGGCAGGTCACACTCCTTAGAGCACAGCGTCCAGTCCTGTTTCTTTAATGAATCTGAGAATGAGCTGTGGGTCCATGGTTTGTATGTCCTTGTCTGTTATTTGGTGCCTGCCCAAATATTTCATCCTTTTGTGGGCCAGTGCCAGTGCCAGGTTTCACTGCAGAATCTGCAGAGCCCGTCCTCCGATATGCCCATTTTCCTCAGGTGCTCCTTGAGTCTGCAGTACCCCGTGAGGAGGCCTGTTAGGATTCTTAGGTTGTTCTTATTAAGGCCGATACAAGCTTTGAATCTCTTTTGGTTGTAATTTCCTAAGAGTTTCTTTGCTTGCCTTAGACCTTGGAGGTTGAGAAAGGTTTTGACCCTTGTTTCTTCCTCCAGTCTCCTGAACTCTTCGCGTATAGTGTGTTCTCCTATCCCGCAGAACGGTTCAGGTCCTAGCCCTATAAAGGGTTCCTCTGCCCCTTTTCTTGCCAGAGAGTCCGCTGCCTCATTGCCTGTAATGCCAACATGGCCAGGTACCCAGCAGATGGAAATTCTGTTATTCTTCCCCAATCTGTTCAGTCCGTGTAGGCATTCCCACACGAGTTTTGACTTGATAACGTAGGCGTCAAGAGCCTTTATAGCTGCTTGGCTGTCAGACATTATTGCTATGTTGCAATTTCTGTAGTTTTTCTCGAGGTCGATTCGAACGCACCTGTCTATGGCACATATTTCTGCCGGGAAGATGCTGGTACATTTGCCCATGGATTCGTAGTGCTTAGTTCCTCGCCCAAACACTCCTGCACCAGTTCCCTCCTTGGTCCTCGAGCCGTCCGTGTACCACTTTGTTGTGTGGTTGCTCGGTCCATAAGTTGTGGATTCATTGCTCCAGTTCTCCTTATTGCTGAGCTTTATCTGGAAATTCTTCTCGAAGTTGAATTTCCTGATGCTGTCGTCCCTAGGTATGCCAAGAAGTGGGAGTTTTTTGAGTAAGTCACCGTGTTCTTTCGAACAGATGCATTTCCCTCTCCCAATTCCCTCCTTTGCCATCCTAAGGATTGTTTTGTCTGCCTCGTTCATCACCATGATGTGTAGAGGGGTCAATTCGAATAACACCTCCATGGCTGCGGTTGGGCAGATACGCATTGCTCCGGTATTGCACAGGCACGCCAGTCTTTGCACTTTGCCGAGTGTCTCTCGCGTTTTGACTAGACTGGTTCGTTTCGCCCATGCTACCGCTCCGTGAGCCATTTGGACCCGATGTATCCTATCTTTGTCTAGAACTCACAGGGTATTTCGTCCGGCCCAACATTTTCATTTTTTTGAGTCTTTGATAGCCTTTTTAACTTCTTCGACAGCAATGTCGTTGACTTCTTTATTATAAGGAATGTCTATCGGAGAACATATCCGAAGAAATTGTTCATTTAGAAGTCCTCCACAATACGGTTTCCACCTGTGTAGAATTTGTTCGTCATCCACAAGAAGCAATGTTGATGTTGTTTGGCGAACGGGTTCCCTGGGCATTTTTCCTTGTCTGAGCGACTGTTTTGAAAATGGCTATGCCCCTGTTCAAGCTGGTATGTCGAAGATCATGGATGGCCTGGTTTCCATCAGCAGCCGAAGAGGATATTTCTTCTAACTACCGATACAGGCCCTCCAAATTCTTTTCTTGAATTCGAGTGAACTTTCTCTTCGCGAGCCTCTTGAAAAGTCTGTATTCAAACTTGAGGCGAGCTTTTTCATCTCTATTATGAGTCGAGTATTTTGACCAAGCTTGGTGCATTCTTGCCACTAAGCACTGATTTAGCTTCATCTGTCCACCATCATGTTCCTTAGCCGCGTTGATAGTGTCCTTTTGAAGCCGCGAGCAGTGATTTGGCACTATCCAAGCAAGGTCGTTGTAGGGAATAACACATTTCTTGTGCTTTGGACTCTGCATACTTCAGTATATACTTCCTCCAGATTGTACCATTTGATTCTCGCAGATACTCTTGTTTGTTCGGTTCTGTTCATCCCCGCCGCCAAAAAAAAAATCTGTTAGGAGTATGCGGTATGCTGGGCGAGCGCCTCTCCTAGACTTTGCAATCTTTAACCCGAGGCTTCATGAGACGTGCTACCAAATGGTAATCAATCTGGATTTCATTTCCGCCACTGCTGTAAGTGATCAGGTACCGTCTTTGTTTGACGAACATGGTATTTAGAACGATGAGACCGTATGACTTGCACATGCTTTGGATTTCTTCACTCAAAGAGTTCCTGGTGCCGTATTCCAGTCCTTCGTGGCAGTCTTTATAGTCTTCGCTGTGTCCGTTCAAATCTCCGCTAACAAGCAAAAGTTCTTCTTTTGGGATGTTCTTGATGAGGTTGTGAAAATTTAGCCGGATTGCATCTTTTTCTCTCTGCTCGCATCCAACTTCGGGAGCATATGCACTGAAAATATTCCATACCTCATCTTGCATTGCCAATTTGAGAGATATCAACCGATCACTGGACTTTGAAATGGTCAAGACGCTGAAAAGTAGCTCTACCGCAGGGATGATACCGATTCCGTTCCCACACTGTTCCGTCCCGTAGTAGAACATCTTAAAAGCTTTTGTCCTAACCCCCAAGAAACGCGCCCAATTTCCAGTGTTTCGCCATTGCTTTTCTTAAACACATAAGATGTTAAGTCGTCTTCTAACCATCATCTCTTCAAGCTTGTAGCTACGACCGCTCATACCTCCAATGTTCCAACTCGCGACTCCTATAGACACCAATTCTATGTAATAAAAGCAAATGATAAATCAAGGTTTCCATCATATAAAAAAAAATCCATCTTGCTAAAAAGGAGTATTACCCTTCTAAAGCCTACAAGGTCACGGATATTTATTTTTTTTATTTTTTTTTTATTTTATTTGTTCATTAAATTCTTATGCACATTAAGACATATTGTCTTATAATCTAGTGCTAAGTTACAATTTTAAAAAAGGAGAAAGCTAGAGTAAAAACAATTTAATTTTTAAAGGTACGAGTACCTATTTGCCAAAGATTGCTAATCAATATATAGAAGCATAAGGATATATACAGAGTAGAAAAGAAAAAGGAAAGAAAGAAAGTGGAAAGTAGTAAAAACAAGAAAAAAAAGAGAAAAGAGAAGAAAAGATTATTCGGAAAAATAAAGCCTAATTTTGCTCTTAAAACTCGCAGCATCTTCCACTTCTCTTATGTGACGCGGCATAGAATTCCATAAGCGGACAGAATATTTTTTTTTTTTTTTTTTTTATAATTTGCTTACGCTAAAGGGATTTTTTCTGTTGTTACAGTACCCTTATAATGCTAAGAACACAGTGTAAGCTACTTGGTTTTAGAAAGAATAGAGAGATAGGAAAGAAGTGTTTGGGTGCAGTTGTAGGGTTTTTCTCCACGGGTGGTGTCTAAGTTACTTAGGGAGATTACGATTTCATGTATTCGGTATAAAGTAATGGACTTGGCCGGGATTCGAACGCACGACCTTCCATTCCGTAAGCGAATACACTACTACTGCACCATTGCATGTAAGGGAGGCATGGTGCGGATGGGTAAGCATTGTTGACCTTTGCGATGTTGCCATTCTAATGTTTTCATGAAGTTGTTGGGGTTGACGATTAAGCAGAATGTTTGAGAGCATCGTTAATGTGCGGAACTTGAGAAACTTTTCAAAAGACATGTTGAGAAGCTGTTTAGAGAAAGAAGACGCACTCTCGTATCGACTTAGGCCGAAAATTTAGCGTATTATACTATTAAATGCAACGTTAAGTCTTCGTTTGCTCACAGAGTCGCAATTGGCATATGTTTCGCAACCATAGGCCATTGTGGGTACGACCAGCGTTTTCGCCAACAGCAAACGTACTCTCAAAGGGGTGAAGGATTGTGTGACCCACATAGTACGAAGAATACCATATGTTTTACTCACAACTGTATTTATATGGTTGTTTCAGAGGTTAATCTGCGGTTAAACACCATTCCTAGGTTTTTTGCGGATTCGACATATTTTACAGAAGTGTTATTCAAGCTTACAGGAGGAAAGTACGAGAGGTTGACAATTTTTTTGGATTACACATAGACTTCTCCGGGTTTAGTAATAACCCATTCTGCTCATACCAGCATGCAATGTCTGCAAGATCTTCCTTAATGCAGCTTACTCCGTGCTCAATAAGACCGAGTGGGCAACTTAAATAAATTTGCACATCATCGGCATACATTTGAATTGAACAATATTTAGGAATAGATGGCAATTCATTTACATAGAGCGAGAACAAAAGTGGGCCAAGGATTGCACCTTGTGGGACCCCACGTAGGGTTGGTAGGAGATCTGACAATTTGTTGTTTGACTCAACTGCCTGCATTCGATCTGTGAGGTAGGAGCACATAAGCTTTACAGCTTTGAAGTGTCGGAGGAGTTTTCTACATAAAATGGAGTGGTCAACCATGTCGAAAGCCTTTGAAAAGTCTAAAAGCGTTAGAAAATTAATATAATTTTTATCCATGGCTTGTCGTAGATCTTCGGTAACGCTTAATAGCGCTGTGATACAACTATGACCTTTTCGAAAACCAGATTACTTAGATGTCAACAAATTTGAACGACCCAGATATTCGGTCATTTGATTTTGCAAAATTCTTTCAAAGACTTTAGATAAGAAAGGTAATATCGCAATGGGCCTAAATTCATCACCTTTGGAACTTTTTGGGATGGGTAGTACTTTGGCTTTTTTCCACTGTGCCGGATATACAACTGTTGTTAAAATAGAGTTAAAAATATGAGTTATATATGGTAAAACAATTGGTAATATCAATTTAAGAAAAGTGGGGTGCATTTCATCAAGTCCAACGGCATTAGATTTTATCGAAAGAAGACTTGCAACTACCTCGGTACTATCCACAGATCTAAATGAAAAAGTTGGATTTGATGCATTATTATCTGGAAGATCGTCTAAAGGGTTGGCAGTCACTAAGGGGGGCGCCGGAAGTGCAACGAATTTTCGGTTAAGTTCATTGCAATCAATCTCATCCACAGAACTGGTTTTGCTCTTGGCGACTCCTATTTGACGAAGATTTTTCCAAAGTTTTCGTCCACTCAGCGACGGATTTAATCGATTGGAGTATAATTGACGCACAGTTAAACGAGATAAGTCTTAATGATCACCCGGATCTAAAGACCCTTCTCGATGAACTACCAGAACTTAACATGAACTGCGCGGTCACAGACCGCATTCAAAAAATACTATGCTTCAACAAACGGTTCTCCACGGAGATCCCCAAGAGAGAAGCATGGGTTAGTAATAACCCACCAAACAGCCACAACGGCATAAAGTGGTATACGGATGGTTCTAAAATGGAAACGGGGGTAGGAGCGGGAATATACGGACCACACAAACGCTTTACGATACCCATGGGAAAACGTCCCAGCGTATTTCAAGCAGAGCTCCACGCCTTTCAAGAATGCGCCAGCCATATTATTTTATCTGCCATAAAAGGTGCAACCATCCATATTTTCACGGATA
Organism: Portevinia maculata; assembly: GCA_949715645.1. Taxonomy (NCBI): domain Eukaryota; kingdom Metazoa; phylum Arthropoda; class Insecta; order Diptera; family Syrphidae; genus Portevinia; species Portevinia maculata. The sequence goes on along the minus strand of OX454526.1, from coordinate 2,020,312 downwards.
GTCAAGCAGCTATAAACGCCCTTAGCTCGTATACCATTGACTCCAAATCAGTCATGTACTGCTTCAATACCCTACAAACACTCGGAATAAGAAACATGACCAAATTATGGTGGGTTCCGGGTCATGTCGGGGTAGAAGGTAACGAAAAGGCCGACGAACTGGCCAGAAAAGGTTCAGAAACTTTCTGCTGCACTCCTAGATCAGCAGCAACGGCAGCAATTAAAAGCTGGGAACATAGAAAATGTATCTATCTTTGGGAAAGCATCCCAGGTCTAAGACAGGCCAAACGAGCCATTCGGCCCTTCAATAAAAATGCCAGCAAATGTCTAAACCTAAGCAGGCACGATATCAAAAACCTAGTAGGTTACCTTACTGGTCACCATGGTTTAAGATATCATCTACACAAAATGAGAATATCAGACTCTCCTGAGTGCCGACTCTGTCTTGAAGAGGACGAGTCAGCTGAACACATTTTATGTGAATGTCCAGCCCTTAATGGAATTAGAAAGAAGATCTTTTTCAGGGAGCAAATGAGCCCCGAGGACATAAAGAATTCTTCTACTGGTAAAATTGTCCGCTTTACACGGAAAGTGGAAATTCTACTAGTTTAAACTTTTCTGGCCCATACGATACAAAAGATCTTTTAGGTCGAAGTACCCCCTCTTATAAATCGCCTTGGCGAGCTAGAAATTAAAAAAAAAAAAAAAAAAAAAAAAAAAATAATTGACGCTTAGCGGTGCGTATTGCCATTACGACTTGATTTCGGAGTAAACGGTACATGTTAAGATGTTCGTGTAATCCAGCGGTTATAGGATTGGTCACGTTCAAGCATGAGAGAGCGAATATGAGGCGAAAACCAGGGTTTTATTAGGGGTGTGCAATTTCTTGTTAGTAATGGAACATGGCAATCAAAGAAAACTCAACTTGCTCATGGACTATTGGTAAGTATAAGTAGTAGATTGTCTCCCAGTTTATACGTCTGACATGTTCTTCCAATGGAGCTTGATCAATATATCTGAAATTCCTGTATTGAATAGTTTGAGCTTCAGAAGTCACATTATAGTCAAAGGTCATATAAATGAGATCTTGCTTGGAAAAGACAGGAGCCGAAAGTTGGTCATAAAAAATTACCTTATTCAAACTGCTTACCCAGAATAAGTCTAGTAACGTAGGAAGATGACTTGAGAAATGTGTTGCATACAATATGTTATTAACTGCATGCAAATTAAATGCGGTCATTGCATCAGGTAACGATTTATCTATTAAGATATTACAATTGAAATCGCCACACACGATTACATTGGGACTTACTAATGCAATTTCTTCCATCAGCGCTATGAAAGGCGAGATATCAATATTTCGGTTAGCCCTGTACACATTACCTATTAAGAGGTTATCCTACTCACCTAATATCTTAACAAAGACATATTCGACAGCACTGTCCGGTTTGGACACACATTTAAGTTTACACTTAATGCTTTTTTTTATGTATATGGCAACACCACCACCAACACGGCCTTTCCTATCAGACCGAAAGATTTTATATCCTCCTGAGCTACATAAATGCGAACCACGTTTCTGTCACGCAGATTACGTCAAGATCAGACCCCTCGAACAGATCACGAAATTCATCTATCTTAGGCATTGGACTTTGTGCGTTTATGTGGCAAACCTTGAGGCCATCTTTTTGATCACTGAAAACTCTGACCATGTGAAAGGATAGGGTGGCGACGGTGTAGAGGTTAGTGTGTTGGCTTGTGACCCGTGCGGTGCAGGTTCAATCCCCATGGGGAACAACAACATCCGCCACCCATTCACATGCCTCTACACCAAAAGGATTATTTCTGCCTGGTAGTACAATGGACCCTTAACGAGTCTGAGTGCTCTGGGATTTGGATTTCCTTTTTTTTTATAAAAATATAAAATTAAAAATATAAAATTATGTGAAAGGATTAAATACAAATAATGAGGATCAAACAAAACGAATGAAAACAAATGAAGCGAGTTAGAAAATCAAAATTATGTGTACTGATTTTTATTTTTTGTTCCTTTTTTTTTTTCAGGGGAAACGTTTATAGAAAAGGAATAAGTAAGACAAAAAGAAAAGAAAGAAAGAGAGATAATAAATTAAGAGAAATTTGAAGTTTAAAAATTAATTAATTAATTAAGAAAAACAAATTTAATGGCAGGAAATATCAGTTATCATTTTTTGGTCTGGCAACGTCTTCTAAATTTTCCATGTGTTCAATTAACACAGCTGAGTCTGCTTGATGACGCTTTACATACACACACATCCCCGTGTAGTAAATACTGATATCAGTTGTTTATGTTTTTTTATTTCCAAAGCGCGTTGTAACAGAACTTTGTTTTGCGATGATAAACTTTCCCGTAGGTGGATCGAGACGTCAGAAGAAAAACCAACATCACGTAAACAAAGTTGTCGGTTATTATTTTTTCGGAACGTAGCAACAGATGTTAGCACGTAGTTTCTTTCGTACGCTGATTAAAATTTTATTACAATCGCGGTGTTGTTTAATTTACTCTTGGGACGAGTGCGAAAAATGCTCTGAAGAGTTGGAGGTTTGATGTGATACTGTGATACTGTGGCTAAAATTATTCCAAGCTTTGTTTAATCACACATTCCAACGCTTACTGGGAAGTTTTAGATGTTCAAAAAGCTGACATTTTGAAAATCTCTGATCCAAATTCTTAAGACTCTAAGACTGTAGCATAATAAGACTAGTTTCAAACGCACCATCAGGACATAAGCAATTCATATTTTGATGAACACAGCAGACTACGCACAACGCTGTACTTTTTCTATTGATTTAAAATAGCACCTCTTGTTGGATGACCCTACCCTATACATCCCTTTTCTGGTCATACCTGCTTGTCGTCCGGTGTCTAGGTTCTATGATTATTTTACAATTTAGTTCTCAATAAAAGACGTCCAAACATTCCAAATAAATAAGAAGGAACCATTATAAAGTTATTGGCTGGCTCGATTCCTTAAATACATCGTGAGACTGGGAACATTTCGTTTAACCTCTGAACGCATTAATTGTACTGTTTCGTACTATTTCAGACAATTACGTTTTTAATAATCTTCGAATGACACTTAGAACAAGGGATAGGTATGTATAGACAAATCGGAAAGTGATGAGCCAGTAAGCTATTAAGCTTTATCAGAGTTTTAGTTCTCTGTTCCGTAAAAACAATTCAAAAAGTTGTAAAAACAAATCCATTTTAATTGACGCCAAAGTTAATTAAGAAACTGACTTTGTTTTTCCAGTTAATTCAAGTGGAAAATGAAATCATTTCGTATTCTTGTTATCGAGCGAATAACCCCTTTAGGAAGAGAATCAACTTATACATTGCTTGTAATCCGTTTTCGAATTATACGCGGCATTCTTCCTAACTCATAACTGCGATTCGAGATTATATACGTATATATATCTTGGGCAAAGTGACACAACAACAAAACACTGTATTTTTTGTAGGGGTTGTTTAATTTCATTTTAAGCACTTGCAAGGAGTAAAGGAGGTTAAATTCTAATAATGTAATTCCTTTATAAGGACATGCTGTTTAGGCAAGAAGTTTGGTAGGTACAATTCGCAAAGTTCCTTTCAGAATACAGAATGCTTCAATGGTGCTATACATTACATACATTCGTATGGTGGTTGAGATCGCGTAATGGCTCCCCGGGGAACTATAAAAGGCAAATTAATTGGGGTTCGAGTTGAGTGTTTGGTTAAATATTTTGATCGTGCGACCATTGCTAGCGGATAAACGAAGTATTTTTGGAATAAGCTTAAAAAAGATTTATTGGTTAGAGAATGCTTAGAGCACTAATATTTATAATTGCAATTTTTAACTTACTCGTATAAATTAGTAGCTACACTGAAAAAGAAGATATTGCAATTGTGCGAAAATTTGTAAATCAAACTGTAACGTACGGTGGTCCGTCTGTCGGTTGGTATATTTCAGGGCCTCCTTCTTAAACGGGTGAACGATTGTTTTTCAAACTTCCCAACTTATTAGAATTAATACGAGTATCTGGAAGCAATTTTTTTTCTCAGGTTCTAATTTTAAATATGTACATTATAATGACACCTACCGTACAACGAGTTTAAAAAACAAAAACAATAGTTTCCTCAAAAACAGCTCTTATGATTTCGATCTTTTTTGGTTTTTGGAGTAAATACTTGTGGTGAGATTACGAAAAGGGCACACCAAGTATTTCCATAAAAATCCTGACTCACGGTGCCTTAGCACTCCCTCCAACTTTGAAATTCAACAGTTTCTGTTTGTGGAAATATATATTCGCTATATATTCTAGACTAAGACAAATTCAAATCCACGCCGAATAAAGCAAAGCGAACATTTTATTTATGGCGTGAGCTTTGCGCTCATCACCACATCGTGGACACCAAAGAAGTGAATCATAACCTCTACGACAATATTTGAGACAAAATTAATAAAAAACCCGATTTTCAAGGCCTTGCTTAATACCTTCAGCATAAGCACTACTGAAACAGAACGATAATCTATATGGACTTTGGTTGGGTCCCTGGTATTCAAGATAGATAAAAACTAGTTAACTTAATGGATATAGACTCATGGCGCTTTTGACATCACAAATGAAAAGTTCTTGAGTCGGCGTCATCCAGGCAGTTTTCGTACGAAGTACAAGGTGGCGCAAAAGTTGTCATCTGTTTACTTCACAAATGTCAAAGTAAAATTGACATTTGCCGCTATTTGCAAAAATTATAGCATCTTCCGATAGGGTTTTCAGCCCTTGGGTGTGCCTTAGGCAATTCTGGTGCCAATGTTCTAAATGATCCACGACGTTTGACATCTATCCTATGTAGTTTTCAGTCGGATTGGTAAACGCCACTGGGTGATGACTTTTGCGCCACCTTGTACAATCCACAGACTTTGGAAAAGTCTAGCGAAAAAGAAGTGCCCAAAAATTCAAGCAATGGTTATGGAGGGTTTTAATCGCCAGTTGGATCGCTGGTACTGACCAGGCTATTCGCGAATGGCGACAAAACAACTGAAACAAGGACATAACCATCTTCAAAACGGGAGGATTCTTATCTCCAGAGGTATGCCAATGCCCAATCAATGCAGCGAAAGTAATCTTCTATCTTAGCGGAAAGGGATAACAAAATGTTTTTTTTCTTCGAATATCATCTCTCATAGGAAAGGCGAACATACTCGTGCAACTCTACTCTTAAATTGTTAGAAATTGTTATCATCCGGAAAGATATCTCTAGGAAACGAGTTTAAAAGTTGGCTTGTTCTATATAAAAATGTCTTTTGGTATGTAAACGTTCTGGCAGTTGACAAGTGCATCGTCAGATGATGGGCATTACCTGCCTGCCTAGTAGGCCAAACAAATGATGCGTATTTCTTTTGATTCCTCCGACCATCTCCCAATGGGAGTATCAAAAAAATAGACAAAGGTCAGCGACAAGTCACCGTTGAGGCAGAGTTCGGAGATATAATGTCAACTCTGGGCCATCAATTAAAGGAACTGCATGCCTTTAAATATTGCCGAGTATTTTAAGAAAATGTTTGGAAGCCAAAGTCAATATGTAAAGACAATCAATCCCTGGCCTAACTAGAGCATTTTAAAAAATGAGGAGCTGCTTGGGAGTTAAGTTCTTTCTGTCTTTAAATGGGTAACTCACTGGCAGGGGAAGCCGGGGCATAACGGGCCCGTTAAGGACTCTTTTTAATATTAACAAAACAAATGTGTTCATTATCGCCAAAACAATTTTATTAGAAAGAAAATTGATTAATTCAGTATGTCAACTTAATAATTAAAAGAGAATGGGATTTGCCCATTATACCCCACAGGATATACAGGAAACCCATTCTTCTATAGACTGGGAGCATAAGTACCCACAATATGGACACCCCTCGTCCTCCTCGCTTTCTGATGAAGATTCTTCCTTTTTTGTCATTTTCCTTTTTGTGGGTTTTCTTTTTTAAAGTGAGAGGCTTGCACTTGTTGTATTAAGTCTCAAGCTTCGCTTTGTAAGAAGAGCTTGTGATTATAGCAGTCTTTCTCCGGCGCTTAGACATTTTATTGGTAAGTGCTTTGGGAACAGCTCCAATATGAGATGGAGACAACTTTTCGAAAGAAGTTGATGGCGTTTGCGCATGGACATTTGTCGAATCGGTCTCTGGGGATGATATTACTATATCCATTGGTCTCAGATTAACGGATTTTGGGGGAGACATTGTGAAATGATTCGTTTCGGAAACAGGGCTTGGAGATAACATCAGTGGATCGGTGGTTGTTGATAAACTTGGTGGCACGGAATTCGGGCCGACAAGAGTGATTTCATCTTCAAGCAGTGACCCTCCATTGGTATGTCCGTGGTCTAGCACGACTTCAGGAGCTTCAGGGGCTTCATAAAAGTAACAAGGGTTGCAACCGATGAGTGCAATGTGGTGGGAAACTTAGCATCACCACACCACAGGTTCATGTTCATGTCCCATGTCTATCTAAAAGTCACAAAACCGGTTGATAATATGTTGCCCGCGATCATTTAACAATCTTTTGAAAGCACTTCTAAAACAAGTCTTTGGTAATCCATCCATTTTGGTTACAATCGCAATTAGGAGGTGTTCCATCCATGAGCTCGGCTTTCATTCTTTTCTTAGGGAAAATAAACATTTGTGCAAATTTCCAAGGTAAAACAGTCCTCGCTCTGATGAAAAACGTCATCCTACTTGTTTCGGTTGCCAACATTTTCCAGCGACTCTTTGCTACCGTTTTGATGACCGTTTCGTCAGCGTTGAATATCACATTTGACAAAAAACTTTCGATGCACTCTTCTAGCAATTAAAAAAAGTTTAAGACAGCGATGCGGTTAAGACCCATAGCCCGCGCTGCAGATTTTGCTTCCGGTTTTCTTAATGAAATTTGTTTTATGCCCAATCTTCTCCAGTCATGCGTCAAAATTATTGGCTAATTAATTTTTGTCTACTAGTTCATACGCTAGATCTCTGAATTTCTTCATGGAAAAGCCAAACAGGCGCACTTCCATATACTCTAAATATTCGACTAAACTAAACTAAAATTTCCCACTTATGTTACAACAGTCGGGAAGGTCGGATTTAGATCTGCTATTTTTATGAACTTTTGTAAGGTGACCACATGAAGTGGACGACGGCTGAAGTTACAGCGCTGTTTCACAGTTTGTCAAAACCGATCCTACTCCTTCTATGGTGGTAGAATATTACAAATTAATTAGTTTTATATGTGATAGCACACAATTTTTCCTGGTTTTTGTTTTTGTTGTGTGCTATCACATACAAAACCAATTAAATTGTAGTATTCTTGACAAAAAAATTCAAAAAGTCTTTCACCCTCTCTATTTCCCATTTCAGTCCAACTATGCTTGTCAAAATGTGGAATAAAATTAGAGAAACACAGAAAGAAAAAAATAGAATGAATAACATAATATACTATACTATATAGGCGCATGTCTGTCCAAGAAAATCAAAATAAGGACTGGATGAACTGAAAACTCGTGGCTTCAATGGCACAGTGCATGAGTGCTTGCCTGAGAAGACGCTGGTCTATATTGGAATCCCAGTGGAAGTGATTGATTTTCTGGATAAAATGAAGGAAAAAGACAGACCAGCTCCAGCACCATAGAAGGAGTCTGATGATCGGTTGTGGCGAACCGTGAAACAGCGCTGTAACTCCAGCCGTCTACTTCACGTGCTAACGTGAGATATATGGTTGTTCATCCAAAACAGTAGTTAGAAGTTGCCTTCCAACTCATTTTTTCAACGTCTTGAACAGCGCGTCGCATATTTTCTTGACTGCATTCTTGCCGGTTAGTTTTTGCAAATAAGTGCAAACCAACTTAAACAGATTCGACTAGTCACAGGTTTCCTGACCGGGCACTGCCGTGTCAAAAAATACGTCATGACTATGGTTATAGCACAAAACAATGTCTGAAGAATGTGCAACGAGATGAAGAATAGGCGGAGTATGTACTATGACTATGCGACGACAACTGCCTAGTTAGAACACGTCAGCTTTACCTAAGTAAGTTCATCTTGAAGCGACGAATATAGCTGCCAGTTCACCCAAAGAGTTAACTGCTTTTTTTTACAAACTGCGGCAACATGCATGAGCTTTGAACTAGAGAATATCACAATAGATCAACTTGTGACCGCGGTGATCCGGGTTTCTTCCACCACCTCTACTCTACAATCTACAATCTGCAGAATTTCATAGTAAGAAACAATGTTGGAGAAGGTATCAAACCTTGGGAAACTTCTTGAGTTAATCGTCCTTAAAGTAAATTCTGCATCCAACCGCACATAAATGAATTACATAGGTACATAAGTAGGTCACCCGTTGACCGCCATTGCGTGTTTGGCTTAGATAAAGCAACAGTTTCGCGCCGAGTACCAATCGAACACCTCACATTTAAAAGGTGAAAATGATTGGAAAACCCTTGCTATTTTATATCATTTTTTTTTAAATTAGTAAAAGAAAATATAAGGAACTGTTGGGTACCCCTTGTTTCGAGATAGGTTCTTTGACGTAAAGGCTTTCTCGGATTTCGAAAGTTCTTATTCGATCAATCTTTGTTACTCCTGTTGCCATGCGATATTACTTTAGTTTGAATCATTCCATAATATTGCTCGTAGATCCCATAAAATATATATTTCATGTATGTGATCAGCTTTGAACACTATGTGGATTTAGCGGTATTCGTCGGCAAATTTTAGGCCCTAAATTTAGAGCAAGAAAGCTGAAATTGGGAAGATATACTCTCTAGGAGTCTGAAATAATCAAGTGTAAGAAATTATAAAATTCCCCTACTAACACACCCACTATTTGAAAAAAACAACGTTTTATCCAAGAAATTAAAATGTAAGCTAGAAAGCTGACATTGCAAACTATTCAAAAATTTAAAACACTCCAATGGAAATGGAAGTCCAAGAATAGTTTACGTTATTTTTAGGGCTTCCTTCATAAAAGTTGTTTGCCACGCCCACTTTTAAGGGGCGTTTCTACCAAAAACATTGTTTCTTCGACAAAATACTTTATGAAACGTAAACAACAGTTACGTACAACAAAATACATAGACAAAATCCTGCTGTCTTATTCTTTTACATAACATTTCAGTGGTCGTAGTGGCGCAGAGGTTAATGTATTGAACTACTAATCTAAAGGTCTCAGGTTAAAATCTCGCAGGGGCCCAGTAGGTTAGGTTAGGTTTAGGTGGCTGTCGGCAGAAGCCGACACACTTAGACCAATTTAGGTCCATTGTGATACCACGTATAATTATCTACCTCAACTCTGTAGATGGGACTGGCCAACGACACGCGGTTGTTCTCAAACGGTCCCCCATCTACGTACTAACCGCGCCCAACGTCGTTTAATTTCGGTGATCTGACGAGACCCGATTAACTCGACGTGGTATGGTCGTTGGTTCCAGGGGCCCAGTAACATTAAACGTTTTTTCAACTGCCCTACCTCTTACGAGCGTCTGACAAACGTCTAAGATAATGAGAAGCTTCTCAAATTTGCAGTTCGGATTCGGCCTTAAATTGTAGGTCTCTTCCACTTCGCACAAGCAAATTGTTTTAGAAACTAGGTTTTATTTTTAACATTTCATAACATCTAATAAAAAATTTAAATGATTCCTGAATTTCAATTTTTTTACTGAAACTATCGATGTTCAACGAACACATAATTAGTTGTTTATTTATTATAATAAATCGTCCTTTTTTATTCTTTAGGCGTGTTGGCTACGTTAACTGAATTATATAAAATTTAATTTAATTATATAATATTTAATATCAATTATGAATTAAGAGCACATATATACACAATGTAACTAAGGTAGCTAAGGTAACCTATAATAATACGTGAATCATTTTTATTTTTAATTAGAATTATTAGTTTTATACAAAAATCTTCGCTCTATTAAATGAAAAGACCCCTACATACAGTATGTATAAATGGAAATTCATTTGTTCTTTGCGATATATTTTTGTTCACTTTGAAATGTTTTCGCGATCCCAACCTTCCTATGGCTCCAGCCAAATAACCATTTTCCATTTTGCCTCAATAGCTAGGTAAAAGATACCCATCTATTAAAGAAAATAGTATTAGGTACCTACATAGTTTGCAAAGAATTATTTTACCTTTTTATACAGATTCAGGAGGTTGTTCTGCTTCTAGGCCCCTCCCAGTATTTTTATTACTCTACGTATCCTTTTCGCAAGCTTTGACAAGAGCTTTTTCAATGTTCCTGTTAGAGGGGTAGTGCGCATTAAATGCGAAAGTTTTCTACCTATATAAATTAGGTAGATATTTTTTGATAACTCCTCCCAGCAAATATTGTTTGTTTGGTTGTAATTTGTTTGTTCGGGAAACTAACCGTATTTATTATGTTAAAATAAGAAACATTAAATAATGTTTGCTCGGGCAAGGCACTTTTGGTACATTACTGCCTCTTTGTAAACCTAAACCAATCATTGATGTTTCATATATATACCAACCTGTTCGTTTAGTGAGGGGGTACCTACATTTACGACATTAATGGATACTTAATAGACTTTAGCCAAAAAGCCCCCATTTGTCAGCGTCGTAACACAATTACATGGCAATAAATTGTCTTGACTCCCTCCCTCTTTGAAACACTTGATTACGTAGCACATTGTGGGAAGAAGATGTCAGTACACACACGGTTACCCTTATGAAGTAGGTAGACCATCCCGTGTTGCAGGAAAAACATTCTTAATTCATGTCTATTCACACACATAAATAATAATGTTATCCTGTTACTATGGATGAAGTTAGTGTCTTAATCGTGTGGGCCATGTTTTGTATTAAGAGAAGGAGTTGCCTATTAGCAATTCAAAACCTATGGCAATTGCTATTGCATTGCACTGGACATGCAAACTGGACTTTAAGTAACTGCCATTGTTATCATTATGATGTAGTTACCACGTGTTGTCGGGTGTAGTTAATCTAATGAATCCAACCGACTTATTCTTTATACAATGTATAAAATGTATAAACGTAAGTACCATAAGTCATAAGTACCCCACTTAATAATTAGCAATCTTCTTCCCCATGTGTTTGCTCTAGCATTTCTATTTTCACCTTATTCAACATATCTTAAAGTTTTTAATCCTTCAGTATTTTTATGCTACTCAAAAATTGTACCTACATCGAGTCAAAAACAGCTACACTTCGATATAAATATTAACCGGCTTGGGAGTCGGAGCCCTTAAAAAAAAGTACATATTTTGAACATGTTACCCTAGGCAGGCATCGCGCGACCGAGCAACGAGCGATGGTCACTCCAACGGAGTACGGACGATCAAAATATAAAACTGCAATAATCCTATTGTGTGTCCTTATAAAACACAAACGCGGTTGCGCGCTGAGGTAGCACGGTCGCTTTTCGAAATCGCTCAAGGTACATCGCTATGAAAAATAGTTTGGCCGCTTCAAATCAAACCAGTTTGTTTTTTTGTCGCGCCGTCGTGATGGAATACGAAGGAATTTTATGAACTGTGGGGTAGTCGCGCGATGGTGTTTACCTTTACGAAGCCTGATCGCTCTTATGAGTGACCGGTATCTCCAGAGTGGACAAGAGGAGTCATATTCATTCATCCAACATTTGCGGAAAAATGCCGTCTAAATGCACCCCTTCACTTGAGGAAAAATAAACATAGGACAAGCAGACCTTTATTGACTTTGCATATTTGCGTCTTTTCAACGCGCGGTACCGCGGCGGTAGCGCGGGTGCATGTGAGTACTAGTGGTGAGTACTGCAACAAGAAAAAGCGGTGCCACGCGCTGAAAAGACGCACGTAGGCATCGGATAGACGGATCTGCATTAGATGCTGTCGATGCTGATTGCGAATATAGTAACTTTTAGGGGTCCACCGGCAATATAAAGGTGTGTTTCAAACTATAAGTTAAAACTAATATACCCTTGGAATAGAGTATGTATGTGTTTGTTCGCCCACCTACCCAAAGTTCTTTTCGCTTTTATTTATATACGTCGCTTACAGTGACGGGGTGTTGTCGTTAAAGGCGACTACAAGAAGAAGTCACATGGCAAGACTACGATTACTCAGGCGACAAGAAAAAATAACGGTTTTTTGTAGAACAGTTATTTACAGCCGGCGCAAAGTTTCAGAGATGACACCTGCAAATTCCTTTCATATGGACTCAATCGAAGAAATTTATAGCAATAACATGGCCGGCTTTTGAGCAGAGAGCGCACTGTAAGTTGCTAGTAGTGGTGAAAACACGTGGCAAGTTTTTGGCTCTATTGTCTACCTTATCGCTAGCACTTACATTGGATACAGATGTACCATTCCTTCTAAAATTTGTCCTCGTTTATTAAGAAATTTTGACAGCTCTTGATAGCTCGCTGGACGATCAGATGGTAAGTCTTCTTGGCACTTAATCAGCGTCTGTGTGTCCAGCTTCGATATGATTATATAAACGACTTAATGCCCCATGTGTTCTGTAGGGCGTCCAAGCGATGCAAGCGAACGAAGATGTACATTAAAGGTGTCGATCAGGTCGCGGATGATGAATTCTTTTGTATTGGTGGCGTTTCAAACATGTGGCGCAAGTGTTCGTAGACAATGAGCTTTTTATTTTCGTACCTTGCCTGCAGCATATTAAGAGCAACTTCGTAATTAGTGTCGGTCACCTCCAAGGATTTCACAACGTTCAACGCATTATCGCTTAGGGACCCGAGCAGGTAGTGGAATTGGCTGACATTGCTGAGGTTATGGACAAGTGATTTAAATGCATCGTAATATGACATCCAATCCGTTATTTTTCCTGAAAAAATTGGAATGCTAGCCTTACGTAATTTGATGGGTTCTGATACCGCCTTAGATTCTCCCGACGAAGCTTCCTCTTGGTTTTCAGTTTTGTGGAGTATTGTTTGGAAGACAGCTCTCATGGTGTAGTACAACTCTTCATAAGTTGGGCGTTCTTTCGTCTCAATCTCTTCCGGTTCAGCATCTTCCAGCTTACTTGTATGGCAGAAAATGCCGTGAAGCATGTTTCGAGGGCAATTAAGTGAATTGTGAGCTCCGCACGTGTTGCCTGTTTCGCCTTTTCCGTGGCAAACTCTTTGATGCGATCCAGTTGCTTTATTATTACGCTCCTCCGATTACGAATGGTTTCCGCCTTCGAAGTAATTTTCGATTTGTTAGTTAAAACCGCGTGAAACTTAAATTGTCACAAAATTGTCGAAAACAAAACTAATGATGTCCTGATTTTTATCTCGCGTATTACGTCGGGGCAGTGGCGGACTAAGCCCGTCAGACGCCCGGGGCGGCAAAGCTGAATAAGGCCGCCCAGCTAAAAAAAATATGTAGTCTTACAAGCTTTTTATTCAGTTCACATTTGTATGTATAAATAAGTGTTTATTTTTATTTCGTTAAAATCTGGCAAGTGAAATTTAAATTCGAATTAAATTATTTAGGCTAAATAAGCATACATACTCGTACCTACAATATAGAATGGATATGGGTGAGGAAAATAAAATACGAATCGATCGACAAAAAAAATTAGATAAAATACATCAAAGATAGTTTTTTTTTATTTTTTGTGTGTTATGTTTTCGTGCCTTCAATTTACTGAACTCCTCAATAACTTCTGTGAAATCGATTTCTTTCGAATTTGTTCTTTCTATTGAAAGCACCTATAGATTAACCAGTTGCTCTTGATCCATTGGATCGTATGAATAAAACGTAGCAATTGCTTTTACTCAGACTAAATGTCAAAGTCGAAGCAATTGCTAAGCTTCGTATGTATGAATAAAAGCTGATTTGAGTTAACTCCAACTTTTGACATCTTCGAAAAGCGGCGCCACCGACCTTTTACTCTGATTGGTATGAATAAAACGTGGAAGTCAAAGCAATTGCTACGAAAATTCCGAGTCTGCTATTTTGTTGACTCAGAGCATTTGCTGAATATTTTGCGCGCGCCTTTTTTAAAAAAAAAAACATTCTAGCCTTGTGATTGCAGTGTTTTTTTTATAAATACATAGTTAAAATAATTTTCGCTTGTAAAAGAAACAAAAATGGATGCGATAAGTTGGCACATTATACCTGTTTTATCTACTATAATTGTTAACGTTCGTGAAAAAAAGTATAAGCTAAGAAGATTTGGTAACGATAACAACTGTAAGCAACTGTATCGTTTCACGCGTCGAAATGTGGATTACTTGGCTAATACTTTTTTAGAAGAAAATCTGGAGACACGGGGTGGTGCTCTTTCAAATATCCAGAAAATGAAATCTTTCCTGGTGTATAGGAGGTCCGGGTTTCCAGGTAATCATTTCAAAAACCTCTCCATAATTTATAGTTTAACTAGTGAAAAGTTAATATATTCAGGTTGGTGTCAGAGAGGATCTTGGCATTCATCAATCAACAATTTCTTTGACTAATTGGTATGTGTGTCAAAAAATAGTCCCACAAGCCGATGATTGGATACAATTTCCGACAACTGAAGAAGAAATAAAACGACATCAAGCAATTTGGCAAACAAAATTCATGTTTCCAACTGCAATTGGAGCTATAGATTGCGCTCATATTGCAATAAAAAAAAAACATCTATACCTACTTCATTTAACGTACAAGCAACGTGCGACAGAAATGAAAAATTCACGAGTGTTAATTGTAAGTGGATTAAGTGGATTGTAAGTTAATTCATTTCAAATTCAAAATAAAAAAAAATTCAAAAAATAAACCACACGACAGTTGTGACTTGCAAATTTTGACAGAAACTGCAAGGGAAGGACACATGTATTGAAGTAAATGCTTTGTTCGAATTTTCGAACTTACTTTAGCAAAGTTAGTTTTTAAACCCGATATCTAGTAAGGAATGCCTTTTTGTCGACCGCGTAACTGATTCTGGGCTTTGTCAAGTCAGTGGTGTTAAAAATTATATGGGACGACAGTTGGATCTTGTTTTCACAACTGACCCTGTAAACTCCTCAACCATTGAAAGTTCTTTACACCTTTCTACTATTGACGCTTACCACCCTCCTCTGCTCCTTTCTTTCTTTTATCACCCCTCTTCCCAATCCCTGCCTCCAACTAACCTGTACTCCTACGACTTCCACAAAGCTAACTTCCGAAAGATCAATGACTTTCTGAGCGGAATCGAACTCAACTTCTCGAACTTATCCGTTGATGAAGCTGCCACCCGTTTTTATGACGAAATCTTTAAATGCATTTCCTTATTCGTTCCTTATTCGCGCCATAAAATCTCACCATCTTCCCCTCCGTGGTATAATAGGAAACTGCGTTCACTTCGTAATAAACGTAACAAACTATGGGCGATCTATCTTCTAACCAGAACTACTACAGATTATTCGAATTATCTCGGTTCGTACTTACAGTTCTCTAACCTTTTTCACTGTCTCTATCAACGCTATCTTTCTGATGCTCAAGCTAACCTCATCAAGGACCCACGGTCATTTTTTCATTTTGTTAATTATAAAAAGAAATCTGATGGATATCCCTCCTCACTCTTGTTTGAAGGCGAGTCCTTAACGGACCCATTTGTAATCGCAAACTCTTTTGCCACCGTGTTCAAGCAGTCCTTCACTGACGACTGCCCTGAACCGGATCACTCCTACTTCAGTTATCTGAAAAACTATACCGTTGGCCCATTCATTTTACCCACCTTTGACCATTCCACGGTGTGCGACAGACTTCTTCATCTCAATGATGAATTTGTACCCGGCCCAGACGGCCTTCCGGCCATTCTTCTCAAAAAGTGTTCTGCGATTCTTTCACCTTTTATTGCCAATCTCTTTAAACATTCCTTATCTCTTGGGAAATTTCCTAAAATCTGGAAAACGTCCTTCATTTCACCTGTTCACAAAAAAGGGCCAAAGAATGACGTATCTAACTATCGACCTATTGCCAAGCTGTCGCATTTACCCAAGGTTTTCGAAAGTATGATGTACGATTCATTATCCTTTCAGTGCAAGTCTCTTATATCCCCCCTTCAGCACGGTTTCCTTAAAGGTAGATCCACAACCACCAACCTTGTTGACTTTGTCTCCGTTACACTTTCTGCTTTAGAAAGTGGCAATGAAGTGGATTTAATCGCTACTGACTTCAGTAAGGCGTTTGACAAAATATCTCATCGTTTGATTCTTTTCAAACTCTCCTTCCTTGGCTTCGATCCCCCACTATTGAATTGGTTTTCTTCTTACCTTGAGAACCGATCTTATAATGTTCGTTTTCGTTCTGTTCTCTCTTTGCCTTTTAAAGCCACCTCTGGTGTTCCACAAGGTAGCCACCTTGGACCTTTGATTTTTATTCTGGCTATAAATGATATTGACAACGTCATCAACTTCTCCTCCATCTCCCTCTATGCCGATAACGCTAAATTCTTCAAAATCATTTCTTCTCCACACGACTCTGATCTTCTTCAACAAGACCTCAATAGTTTTTCGGTCTGGTATCAAAAAAACTTTATGGAGCTGAATATTGCTAAATGTGAATCTCTTACTTTTTCACGTAAACGGATTCAGTCTCCCCCCAGATGTTACTATTTGAACAACCAACCCATTGTTACCGTTCTAACCATTCGCGACCTAGGCGTTTTGTGTGACAGAGAGCTTAACTTTCGGTCACATATTGACGAGATAATCAATAAAGCTAACTCAGCCCTTGGTTTCGTCAAACGGTGGTCTAAAGAATTTACCAATCCCTACGTGACAAAATCCCTTTACATTACCTACGTCCGCCCACTCCTAGAGTACGCTAGCCAAGTGTGGGCACCATACTACCAGGTCCACATTACAAGAATCGAAAGCATTCAACGTCGATTTCTCCGTTTTGCTCTTCGTGGGCTCCCGTGGAATAATCACCTTATCCTTCCACCATATCACGAACGCCTTAATTTAATAAACCTTCAGACCCTTGAAAAAAGAAGAGATGTGGCTGACATTCTGTTTATACATCGTCTTCTCACTGGCTCCGTTGATTGTTCCTATCTTTTGAACTACATTGCCTTTAACACTAACCCTCGGAATTTAAGATCCCCTCCTCTTTTCTATCTTCCCACCCGTCGCACGTTGTACGGCTTGAACGAGCCGATATCCCGTATGTTGCAGAAGGTCAATTCTAACCACCTCCTCTTTGGTTTTAATCACTGCACTTCCTCCATCCCTCACCTTCCACCTAATTTAGTTTTAAGTAGTTTTTAAGCCCTAGCTGTAAGTCTTAGTGTAATTAGTTTTTTAAGACCTAAATAGCTTGTATTAAGCTGAATAAATGGGGGTGTATGCCCCCACCAAAATTAAATTAAAATTAAAAATATTCATACCGATTTAAAGCATTTTCTAAGCGCTTTTACTTTGCTACCACCTTTTACTCAAAGCAAATGCTAGTTTTTATTCATACGACCCATTGTAGGTCGAAGATAATTTTTAATTAGTTTAAGTTTCGAAAAACTCCTCTCGCATGATGCAACCGAGAAGCAAATAGTCAAGAAGTATTGAAGTATGAGCGATATACAGGGAACGATTCACTGAAGTCCCATTTTAGTATAAACTAGCTGACCATGCTTGCTTCGCCAGTCTGCCACTTCTAAATTTTAAACAAAATACTTGCTGATAAGAACTGATAAGAAAAACGTCGAGAGTGTTCCTTTTCATTATATGGATATACTCCCATTGTGACTCCCTCTCAATCTTAATTACATTTCATACCCTATCTTTCTCAATTCCATGCGCCACAAAAAAAAAACAACACAAACTACAAAAGATGCATTAAAAAAAGAAAGAAAAAGCGCACGGCACAAAAGGTACAGAGAGAGAAACAGATTTGTGCCGCACACACACACAAATTTTCCTCCACTCAACGCTGGGAAAATCCAACGATCTAGCTACAATCGAACATTTTCCTTTTTTTGAATTGTATAAAATTTATAGTTATATGCTTATTATTCAACTTTAGGATAACTTAAAAAGATGATTTATATTTTAAAATCTTTGTACATAATTGAACACACATTTGGATAAGTCGTTCCAAAGCTAGGAGCTAGAAAGAATTTGAGAGTTACAACTTTTCTTAGATATCAGCTTAGATCTCCGTTTCAGGACAATGGATGAAGCATTTTCCCACGGTAAAATGTAGCCTATGTTCATCAGAGATAATGTCGGCTTCTAATGGTAAAACAATTTTTCAAATCGGTCCAGTAGTTTCGGAGCCTATTCAAAACAAACAAACAATCAAATCTTTCCTCTTTATAATAATAGTATAGATTGAAGGATTTGGGGGCTCCCCAAGACCGGAGGCCCGGGGCGGGCCGCCCCTTCCGCCCCCTGGTTAGTCCGCTACTACGTCGGGGTCACCAATTTGTTTGAGAATGCATTTTCGTGATTAGCGTGATAACTTTTTAACAAGAAAAAAATGAAACTTCCAACCCAGATGAGGTTAAAATAGCAAGTGTCAATTTATTCATTCGATAATGAATGACATAATGTTCAGAAAAGGTGTTACCATTGACGTAAGTTACAACGTTTAGAAATCAAGCAGAAATTGACTCGAAACAATAATAGTTCTGTTTTATTTAACAATAATGTGAAGTTAAGTTGATTAACAATGGCTTTGTATGCTTTTGCCACTTATTAATATATTTCTTATTTTCATTTCAATGAATCTAAAAACGAAGATCAATAATACTTAAAAGGACTTTTAATTTAATCCTCTCTTTAATCAACGTCAATGGATCTGGATTAAAGAGATCATACCCCCCCCCCCCCCCCCCCCCCCCCTACTCGACCCAACTCAATTAATATTGGAGGGCTCACGAATCGCTTCATAACTTAGGCCAATCATATGCTGATGGTTTTGGTTTTGGTTTTGTGTAAACCAGGAGTTTTTGAGCCTGTATTTTTTCCAAGTTTTTGAGACTTCGTGCTCGCAGTACCAATTATTGTGTGATCTTCCTTTTACGACACTGGTGATCGCCAGTCTGGTCAACCCACGAATTTGCATGCACGGGGGAGTATCAAGATTTTAAACGTCCCACTTGGTTTACACGAATGATTTTTTTTACGCTGGGAGGTGGTAATCTTGAAAAGACAAAACTGAGCCATACTCAGTAACAGTGTGAGATTTCTAACCACTAACCCCTTCTCCCTTCTTCCCGATTTCCATGCGGTACGGCGGTCTTGGCATTTTATCGCGGGGCGGGGAGGAGCCAGCCTTCCGATTATTGCACCTAGTCGATAGACCAATCAGCATAAATGACATCCTTCCTCCCAATTTGAATTATGATGGGGACTTTTTTCATATGAAATAAATTCCCGAAATTGGCCTTAAACACGTTCCCGCACGGAATAGTTAAATTTAAAATATATAAATAATAATATTTTTACCATAATCATGCTGGAGGAAGAAAACAAATTTACTGCTACTAAACATTTTTCTTCGTAGAAAAGATATATTTTCTTACGACTTTGTCCAGAAATCGACCTTCTCTTTTCAAAGCTTTAAAATCGAAACATTTGTTAAGAAATTCACATCGCTGCAAAAAATGTTTTATCCTAACAACCACCTACCCAAGACTTTGTATAAAATCCGAGTGATTAAAATATTATCTACAGTATTGTAGCGGATTTACATCGCGATGCATTAACTTTATTACCTAAACTGACATTACTGTCATGTTCGTGTTGAATAGAAAACAAGAGCCCATCCCATCGATTAACTCCCTGAACGTTTTGTCCTCCACTTTGTCCCTTTTTCCCTTCATTTACTCAATAAATCCCAACATCGTACCAACCAAAAAAAGAACAAGAGCACAAAGGACTTTGCGCGAGGAATTCTTTTCTTCCTAGCAAGAAAATATTCAAATTAAGTCGATAAGCTTCTTTAAATCTGTGAAAAAGTGGCGGATTTTCCTTACGCTCTTAATGGGGTGTGATTTGTTTTCTTATGGCAGATTTTTTTTTTTATATTCCTCTATGTGCCAAGCCGCATTCATCTTGGCCCATAAAAAGATTTTTTTTACTAAGTGCGAATCCTCCTTGATCACTTCAAGTAGCCTCGAGTTAAGTTGTAATGGAGAATGGGGTTGTTTTTACGAGTGTTTAAGAAAGACGCACAAGAAAATTTCTACAAGTTCACCTTAAATACTCACAATTTGCGGAAAACGAAGAGAGTCGAAGGTTCCGAAGTAAATTGTTCAGCAAAAGGACTGGGAACGACTGGATTATACGTACATAGATGGATAATAAAATAAGCGAACAAAGGATTGAACTAGTGTGGGTATAATTACAAACACAAATAATGCTTCAAAGTCACTAAACAAATGTCTCTACTTGGTGATTATTGACAAAGTCGGGGTTATGGGGGCTAACCAATAACAAAAGACAAATAAAAAGCTTTACTTTCTCTTTGAGTACCCAGCCACTCAGGAAAAACCGGAAAAACAATTGGGAAAATGATTTCAAGCATCCTTGACGTAAACAGTCGTCCCAAGGTTTTCACGGTGTTTTAAGGGGGCGCAATCATTAAAGCGCGCTATTCTTCGTGTGTTTTTTCGTCTTCTTTGCGTTTTCCATGCTCAAGCAAAGTGAATTAGGACGAAAGGATAACAAGCAGACTGCGGCAAATAAAAAAAAAAATGATTTCGTTAATTCAATAGCATTGTCTAAACCACTAAAAAGCCGGAAAGAGTCTGCAAAAATATGGGGTTGGTTTGGAATCGGTGGGGGTGTGGTGTTATAACCTAAAGAAACCGTGGATTTTATTCAAGAGGCGGCGGCGGTGGTTCACTGTAATTTTAAATACTAATTTGGTATGTCTGGTGGGTATATCCACATTGGTGGGGTATACAATCTTGATGAGCATCTCTACTTACACTGGTAAGTAAATTAGTCAATAAAAATATTGTAATTTCTTTTGTTTTATCGGGGCTCCATTTAAATTCGTCTTGTTTGTTTCTCAGTGTTGAGTTTAATTGCAAGAAATTAACATTTGAAAAAAGTTCAACAGCATCCTGGGTATTTGAGATGTAAGGACTTATATAGGAATTTAGATCTTCATTGGAAATATAATGTTTGGACAATATCTATATAATAACATACAATGTGGTTCATACATTCTATTCCGTCTTTGATAGAAAGCGCTTACGATGTAAGACTGTATGATTTAGGCAGTTCGCTTGGCCTGTTGCCTGGCTTGGTGATTAACATCACATTCGACTGTCTGCAGGTCAGTTGTTTGTATCTCCAGTTGAAAGAGAAGCCATCATATTTATGGCTCAACCATATTTGCTTAAGAGCGAATAAACAATATTGTATACTCATATCCATAATAACATTTTCCGGTGAATCATCATATCACTGGCTCTTTTTCTGGAGTGGTTAATTACTTACCGTGCTCTCGGATACCGATTTGTGTAATGCCCTTAACAAATATGTTCTACAGGGATTAGTACGTATATTGAAATCACAACAAACTACGCCACTATGCTCTGTTTCGGTAAGTTTCGTTCACTTTAACGAGCTTAAGTGAGAGCGGTTGAAACGGCTCATTACGTACGCAAATTTGACAGTTGTCAATTCCTCTCCGTGTTTAAACTCTTTGTAGACAACATAAAACGTTAACGATGCTTCTAGTAGGTTATCGTTCGATTTCGAGGCTCACTTCAGTTCATTATAAGGCGTTTTTCTTTTATAGGTTCTGAGCAAAGCACTGATCAGAGCCTGAGCACATCGAGTATGCTCTGAGCAGGGCAAGCTCAGAGCACACTGATTGTGTTTTGAACACACACTTGAGCACTTCACTGTCATATGATAAGAAATCATGTTTGTTTTGAAATCAAAAAATATTTTATTAAATCGTATTACATTACGGGTGGCAATGGTGCAGTAGTAGATTACTTTATAACGAATACATGAAATCGTAATCTCCCTAAGTAACTTAGACACCACCCGTGGAGAAAAACCCTACAACTGCACCCAAACACTTCTTTCCTATCTCTCTATTCTTTCTAATACCAAATAGCTTACACTGTGTTCTTAGCATTATAAGGGTACTGTAACAACAGAAAAAAAAATCCCTTTAGCGTAAGCAAATTATAAAAAAAAAAAAAAAAAATACATTTAATGCCAGTTAAACAACCCGCAATAGCCATTTTAATTGTTTCCCCTTTCAGTCTATTTCTGGCCGCGTTCAGCTTGACAACTTCTTACTCCAAGTTCCCAACAAAAATTGCCTGAAATTGTTTTTGTATCCGAAATTTGGATATATTCATATGCGATCAATGATTACAGTATCCCTGGCTACACTTTTTACGCAAATCCCAATGATTCGTATGCTGCAGGTGGAGTGGGTGCCTTTGTGAAAGATTTGTATGATGATTGTGTTATAAAGCTTTATAGTTTGTCAAGTGCTGACTTCCTAAAAATGTCTTGCACCATATATAGTGTATCCTTTACCTTTGTTTCTGCATATATGTAGATTTAATTCACAGTCGTTAAAAAATAAAAATCTTGTAATTTTAGTGGACTTTAATTTGGATTTGTTAATCTCATGCCCTTATTTAGATTCGTACCTTGCACTTATGATCGAGCATGGATTAATTTGCTTTGTTAATGACATCACAAGGCCCATAGCTGGTACCTGTATTGACCACGTATTTGGTCGTTTCTCTAAAATTCAGCCTTATCAATGTGCTGCTGCAAATCTGGACCTTAATATCTCTGATCACTGTATGACTGGGATTTTTCTCCCAATCATGGCAAGAAAGGAAACCAAAAAATTCTCCGCGTAGTCTGATAAAAAATAATGTTGAATACCTGAATAGTTTTTGCGCTTTATTGATTGGGATGAGGTTTATGATGAAGCTAATGCATCTATGGCTTACGATTTATTTACTAAAATTTTACAAAATTCCATAGCCGCTTCCAGTTGCGTCTGCAAAGAAGATCAGAGATAAGACTCAAACCCTGGATGAACTCTTCAGTTACTAACCTTCGTCGAATCGACTACGCCTGCTCCGATTTCTTTTGTTTTCTTTTCGCTCAGCATTCTAGTCTCGCCCGTTCCCCATATATGCTCATTTAGTGTTAATCTCTCAAGGGTGACACATTCAGTGCGAGTGTTTACGCAGCCGTTAGTCAGTTATAACCACTTTCCGTAGTCGAATCGACGAAGGTTAGTGATAACGTGACTTTTTGCTTGTTTAATAAAAAAAAATTATTTTTACTAAATACAGCTTTTGTCAACAGTAGTTATGTAATTTACTGTGCAAATATATATACAGAAAATAAAGAGCCACTTTCTCGCCGGAAATTTATGAAGGAATTACATAATTTGTTGACTAAAGAATGGATGGAAAAACGATTGCGGAAAAAAACAATTCCGACTTCCCTTAGAGGTATCATAAATAATATATTGGAACCGAATGCTTTAAAACAACCAGAAACTAGTTCAGGACAGCCAGAAAATAAAAAGAGAAAGATTTGTGCCTTTTGTCCATCGTCAAAGAGAAGGATGAGTAAGTCAGTATGTGCCAAGAGAACTTACTACCATAACCAAATAAGAAATTCTCAAGGTGATCTTAAAAATTAATGGAAAGTGGTTAATAGTATCATTAATCGCAATATTAGTCAAGTTGATACTGCTATAACACTAACCAACGATAGTGTAGATATTTCGGATCCTTCAGAAGTAGCAAACGAATTCAATGAGTTCTTTGCTTCAGTAAGACAAATATCATTTCCTAGTGATTCATCCAATTATTATTATGCTGAGCCTAGAAACTGTCCCATAGATAGTGTTCTATACGGAAATAGCTTTTATTTTGAATCTATTTCCGGTTTCGAGATACTCAAAACTATAAATTCCCTAAACAATTCAAATTCATGTGGTAATGATGGTATTTCTAACCTTGTCTTAAAAAAAATTGTCCTTAGCATAATTGATATTTTAACACATCTTTTTAGTTTGAGTGTTATAACGGGTACTTTTTCGGAAGAACTGAAATGTGCCTATGTCATACCTCTTTTTAAAAAGGGTAGTCGTAAGAAAAAAAAATAACTACAGATCGATCTCGCTGTTGTCTCCTATTTCAAAAGTATTTGAAAAAATATGCAAATGTAGGATGTTGAAAATAAGAAGTTTTTTAGTTCGAGCCAGTTTGGATTTAGATCAGGTCTTTCTACTGAGGATGCTCTTTTGGAATTTTGTTCCTTTTTACACAAGGGATTAGATGACAAAAGATGTTGCAGTGGGTTTTTTGTAGATATAACCAAAGCCTTCGACATGGTTGACCACACAATTCTTTTAAACAAAACGTATAATGCAGGCTTCGATGGCTGTATCTATGATTGACTCGCTTCCTATCTGAAGGACAGAAAACAGAAGGTCAAAATAGGAATTAGTCTTAGTAACTCTAAAATCATTAATATTGGCGTTCCCCAAGGATCTGTTCTTGGGCTTATTCTATTTTTAATTTACATTAATTCTATTTTTGAACAACCGTTTGCTGGAGAAGCTAAGGCCTTTGCAGATGATTTGGGTATCGCCTATAGATCAGTTAGACCCTTGGACTTAGTATCTGATATAAATCATGAAGTTCATAAAATTGTATCTATATTATATAATGAGAATAAATAATTATACAAAAAAAAGTGGCCTGGGTGCGACCCGTAAGGTCCTCACGACTAACTTCCCAGTGGGATCAATATGATTTATGCGATTAGTGGCAAATTTTGAAATGTGGTTAACCATAAGATATGGTTAAGAATTATTAAATATTAAAAAATGCTCATTAAAATTGTTCATGGAAATTAAATGTTGTTAATAACAGCGAAGTGTGATATATATTCATACAACCATTGTTGAACACGGAGACCTGTATATTTACATGTACACAAAATAAAAGGAGCACAATGTAATAATGATTTGCTCAACGAGAAATGACAATAAATAGTACAAATAAAGGCAAATTATTTCAGTTATTTATTTACTAACAAAAAACGGGTGGGCCGATTTCGCTGGAAACTTATTCCGTTCTAAGTTATGTAATTACGCTTGGAATAAACCGGGTCCCATGTCAATATCATCTTTGGATCTCCAGATAATCGTGGCGAAAGATAATTCCGAACGCACATACGTACATACGCACATACGTACATACGCACATACGTACAAACACACGGACAGACATCTCTATAAAAACGTTGAATTTGGATTCTGGTGACCTTGAAACGTGGAGATATGTCAAAATCCGCGATCCACAAAATCGGCCCCATTACAAGAACTTCCGCTGGGAAGTTAAAAAAAACATAGGGGCGGGCTACAGTCCGCTTGGGCGAACTGTTGGATACCCTATTCTTATTCCTATATCTCATAAGTGGGCGTGACAAAAATTTAAAGGATTTTATCGAAAAAACTAAGCTTTTGTAAATAAAAACGCTCCCTAGCTCAAACTTTGGTTTTTCAATAAAATTGTTTTATTTAATTGTGGGCGTGTCAGTAGGCGGATTTAAAAACAATTTAAGTATGAGCATAAAGGGCACCTAGAGAGTATATACTATAAATTTCAGCTCCCTAGCTCAAACTTTGGACTTTCAAAAATAAAAAATAAATAATTGTGGGCGTGTCAGTAAGCGGATTTTGAAAATATTTACACATGAGCATAAAGGGCCCCTAGAGAGTATATATTAAAAATTTCAGCTCCCTAGCTGAAATTTTGGTTTTTCAAAAAAAATATTTTATTTAATTGTGGGCGTGTCAGTGGGCGGATTTTGAAAATTTTATGTCCCAAGCAGTTTTATGGGCCAAAGATCATATATAAAAAATTTCAGCTTTCTAGCTCAAAATTCAATTTTTCCCAAAATTTGTTTTATTTAATTGTGGGCGTGTCAGTGGGCGGATTTTGAAAATTTTATGTCCCAATCAGTTTTATGGGCCATAGATCATATATAAAAAATTTCAGCTCTCTAGCTCAAAATTCGATTTTTTCCAAAATTTTGTTTTTTTAAGTTTGTGGGCGTGTCTGTGGGTGGATTTCAAAAATTCTTAAACTTGATTATTTCGGGACCCTAGAGAGTATATGGTTAAAATTTCAGCTCTCTAGGTCCAGTTTAAAGGCCTAATTTTTGCCGACGGACGGACGGACGGACGGACGGACGGACGGACATGGCTAGATCGACATTACTATCGATGCTGATCATAAATATAGTAACTTTTAGGGGTCTACGGGCAATATTAAGGTATGTTACAAACTATGCGTCAAAATTAATATACCCCTAGAATAGGGTATAAACATAGGGACGGGCTACAGTCCGCTTGGCCGAACTGTTGGATACCCTATTCTTATTCCTATCCCTCATAAGTGGGCGTGACAAATGTCTAAGTATGGTTGAATTATTAAGAACGCTCTACATATTTTGTTATATAACATTTAAAGGATTTTATCGAAAAAAACGCTCCCTAGCTCAAACTTGCGTGTTTCAATAAAATTGTTTTATTTAATTGTGAACGTGTCAGTAGGCGGATTTAAAAAAAATTAACACATGAGCATAAAAGGCCCCTAGAGAGTATATATTATAAATTTCAGCTCCCTAGCTCAAACTTTGAATTTTCAAAAAAAGTTTTTTTTAAATTGTGGGCGTGTCAGTAGGCGGATTTTGAAAATATTCACACATGAGCTTAAAGAGCCCCTAGAGAGTATATATTATAAATTTCAGCTCCCTGGCTGAAATTTGGGTTTTTCAATAAAATTGTTTTATTTATTGTGGACGTGTCAGTGGGCGGATTTTGAAAATTTTATATCCCGAGTAGTTTTAGGAGTCATCGATCATGTACACAAAATTTCAGCTTTCTAGCTCAAAATTCAATTTTTTCCAAAATTTTTGGGTTTTTCAATAAAATTGTTTTATTTATTTGTGGACGTGTCAGTGGGCGGATTTTGAAAATTTTATATCCCGAGCAGTTTTAGGAGTCATCGATCATGTACACAAAATTTCAGCTTTCTAGCTCAAAATTCGATTTTTTCCAAAATTTTGTTTTTTTGAGTTTGTGAAACAGACACGCAGTGGGCGGATTTCAAAAATTCGTAAACTTGATTATTTCGGGACCCTAGAGAGTATATGGTTAAAATTTCAGCTCTCTAGGCCCAGTTTAAAGGCCTAATTTTTGCCGAAGGGCGGACGGACGGACGGACATGGCTAGATCGACATTACTATCGATGCTGATCATAAATATAGTAACTTTTAGGGGTCTACGGGCAATATTAAGGTATGTTACAAACTATGCGTCAAAATTAATATACCCTTAGAATAGGGTATGAAAAAACAGAAGTAGCGCGCTCTGAGCTAAAAAAGAAACACAGACACAGATCTGAAGTAATGCAAAATATTGAAATGAAAATTTGTCTCTCGAATTTATGCCACGGCAGAAGCAAAGAACAAATTGCTAAACACTAGGGATTAAGTACGAGAAGCGCATTTAAATGGAATTTCACTATTATTTTCTTCTTTAAGTTAGCCACACACGTTGTTATCCAATTATGTATGTCGGTAGGTACATCATGTCCATGCTCGATTGCGCTAAATGAAACATTTAACCATTAAAATTCATCTCCTATATGTTTCTAGTCATTCGAGAGATAAGGGGCAACTTTAACTGCGTCAAAATGTCATTAGGGAAAGAAACTTTTTCGTTTACAGATAAAAAAGTTTAAACTGCCTGGGGAGGGTTACCCTAAATGTTTTCCTAACGTACTTCAGGTACAAGTTTGATGAAGCATTATATATGCTGAAAAATTTCCGGCCATTCAAAAATCGTCCTTCGTAAAACCCACTCGTTTTCCTTTGACTACACAGCGAACAGGTGATAATTTCAACGATAAATAACCAGCCGTTCAATACGTAGTCCAACCCGGTGCGGACATCGCCGGCTTCCGTTGTCGATACCTTTTTTCATGGACCCAGCATCGATTAAGCGAAAGTGCCACTTATGTATGCTTTAAAAACGTTGATTTCAACCCCCATTGTTCGTTTGCCACCGGAAATTTGTTTCTTCGAAAGTTGGGAATCGGGTAAATGTGTGCGGCCGTTTGTGTGGTACGTAATGGATCATCGTGATTGTATAGACAAGGGTAGCAGCAGTAAGCTTCAACCTGGCAATCTATAAGGCAAACAAACAAGCTGACTGCCACTGGTCTGCCCACTGGACAGGACAATTAATTACCCGGCTGGCAAAGCAGCACGGTATCCTTAGACTGGTCTGTGCCCCCTGTTTGCATAACTAATGACACAACTTTGTCCATCACATAAATTGTGGCGGAGACAAGGTAGGATGTTGATTTGTATTATTTTTTTTTTAAATGCAAAAAAATATATCTTAAGGATGATCCTTTCTATTAATTTGAATCGCCTCTCTTGAGAGTGACAAACAATAATGGTCCGCAAGTAATCTTCGTGGTCATTCACATGAACCCTCATAATGAGCCACTCGTATCATAACATTGAACAAGAAAAGGACATGGACTAACATGCTGTTGCAGTTAATTTCGAAATCGAATCCCTTGTAATCATCGCCATGATAATCATTATCATCGCTGCATTGCCAATATGTGCTGCTAGCCGTGTCCTCGTTGCCCGCAACTAAATAAGCAATAATAAGAAATGGCAGAACACCCGGGCGGATAAAAACTTTCTCAATAATCCGGTAGACTCCATTATATTTCTGGCGAAGGACTCTTTTTTTCTTGTTGGTTCTCTGGGGCTGGCAAATGGGGTAGTTATATCCTCATTAAACGATTTGCAACAGGAGCAAGAAAAACTCGGAAGAAAATGCCGTTAATTTCTTTTTATGAACCAGCTGGGAATCATTATACTGCTGCTGAGCTGGAGTTGGAGTTATAACTGGAGCAGAACTAGACAAAGATAAACATCACCTTGGAGAGGACACGCAAACAATGTCAGCAGGAAAATAAAAACAAAGAGTCTAGCAATGGCGATAGCACTGGTAATGGCAATTATCTACATCATTCCTTCGGAGGATGGGATGAAAATCCTGAATTGCAGAATTCTTGTAATACTCCGTTCGCCAAGTGGTTGTAGATGGGCGATTGGTCATCTACTTGACGCTATAAGCACCTCTGAAGCTGTGAATTGCTGTTCTGATTAATTCTTTATTGAGCTTGCATTGAAGGGGGGGGGGGGGGGGGGGGTTATCGTTTCACCCTCATCAAACCATCTTAGACAGTCCAATTATTATGCATGCTGCATAAATGCGGCGATGCGCATAAATTAAGGGTTATTATATTCGTCCTCGAAAAACTCGTTGGAGTGTCTTAGTCATGTTAATCAGTATATGATAATCGTTTGTCAGGATGTGGCGGGACAAATTTAAAATTAAAACTCAGACAAGTGGAACTTTATCCTGTTCGTTAGTCACCAGAGACTGTGACAGTAACGATTTTCCAACTGAACTCAAATGTACCCTGCTCCTGCTGGGGGGAGGCTGGTTTACTTGTCGTAAATGTTAATGGCTCACAGCACAGTTCTTTAACTTAACTTTATGTGAGCATCGTCGTCTTAGAGGCTGGGTCGACTTAATTATTAATACCGCATCAAAGGAAACTTTTCGGCTTTGTATTCTTATTTACATCGGTTTCGAGTGCAATCGTACAAATCGAAACTATGATTCCCAAGAACTCAATTAAGTGTCAAAAAGTTTTACTTGGCATCGTCTAAGATTCGTTCAATTTATTTTGTTGATTTTGTTTGGAAAGATAAAGTTTTCGATCTTGAGATTGACACTTGTTCTGTTTAGTTGACAAAGTAAAATGGAATCACTTAGGCATGTTATCATCGCAGTAACACCTGGTTGCTTGTTTCCGAAAGCCGTGCGCTGTGAGTGGAATATGCCACTCATAATTAAATCACACCGACTCGCTCTCAGGCAGTTGAATGCGATAGATGTATTAATTTCAAGTGCTTACTTTGCTCCCGAGGGGATCGGTAGTCGGATAACATATGAACTTCAGAAACTAAATACGATGCGATATACCTACCTTTCGGGAAAGTTTAAGTGTCTGCCAGTCGTCGGAGTAAATTCTGCTCCATATAATCCCACCCGCTTAAGTAATTAAAACTGAAAGTGGGGAATTAACGAAAATAATTTAATCGTGACGAGAATAGTGAACATAAAGCGAAGCTGGTATAATATTTATCCGAGATATATTCAGTGTTGGGCTACTTGTGAGCCCGTATGGAATATGTAAAATATGAAGCTTATCGGTCCCAGTGAAACCTTAAGCTATCAAAAATATATATACCTATTCATAACCTTAAGTTTGACTATGGCCATTTTCTTCACTCGAAGTTGACTCTCAACTTTGGGATTTTTTTCCAACTTACTGATCGAAGTGATGGGGTCGGAGGTGGTGTTTTCTCAGAAAGACTAAATATCAGTCTCTCTTTCCGTCTTTCTGATCATTGTAGCGTGTTCCAGGCGGAAACCATGGCGATTAAGGAAGTCTTGTCGTGGCTAAAGAGAAACGTGATATCCGCTAAGGACATCCGCATATTCTCGGATAGTCAAGCCGCGCTGAAATCCTTGGATTCAGTCTCTTCAAACTCCATCATAGCCATAGACTGCTGTTCGTCTCTTGAGGAGATTCACCTCTTTTGGGTGCCAGGGCACAGAGACATCCCAGGGAATTGTAGGGCAGACGAACTCGCCAAAAAAGGAACAGCATTACCTCTTCTACCTGATAAAGGTTTCCTAGGTATGCCCATCGCTACTTGTAAACTCATGCTTAAACTAGCCGCAGTCGAGAGTACAAACCTCAGGTGGACAGGTAGTGATACGTGTCTAGCGACCAAGCATATCTGGCCAAAGCTGGACCTGCGACGCTCTCTAAGTTTGATCTCACTTAACCGACTGCATATTAGCTCTGTCATAGGTGTCATCACAGGGTACTGTCTAATAGGCAAGCACGCATCAAGGCTTGGCGTCTATTCTAACGACTTCTGCAGAAGTTGCAGGGATGAGGAGGAGGAGGAGACTACACTTCATCTCCTCTGCACATGTCCTGCACTCTCCCATAAAAGAAATCTCTATTTGGGAGCCTTCTTCCTTAATGAACTCAGTGACTTGGCTAACTCAGATGTTAGAATTCTATCACGCTTCATTAGAAGCTCCAAATGGTTTTAGCGGGTAGTGGTAGATACTCCCACTGGGAGTTTTTGGGTATAAAATTTCCAACAGGTATAAAGATCGAAAATCGATTGCAAAATGTATCATCCTTATGATCGCCAGTGTATAATACAACGAATCGCAAATTCGAACCCGAATATGCGTCGAATATTCCAAGGCGCGTAAGAACGCCGTTTTCTGTTTTTCCCATCGGCATATCATGCAATATTCGCACGGCACAAGTTTACGTCTCTGCAGGTGCAGTTTTTCTTAATATTACGATCTATCAGAACGAAGCAGATGCATCCCCACAGATGTCCGGGTTTGACGATATGCTGGCGAATACTAGGTAGTTTCAAACGCAACCAACATGTCTACGCGCTGCAGACAATAATATTCGGGCTCGGTTGTTGCAGCAGTATTTCATCCCATTTGTGCCAAGCAGGCCAATAGGAAGAAGCACAAGACATCGAATGAACCTAATACAATTTTGTTCATTAAATTTATTTACGAACTAAAAAACAAGACTTATAAACATTATCATTAGTTTTTTTTTTGTATTTGTATGTGATGCGTTGTTGTAAAGCGCTGATCTGACTTTTTTTGCTGGTAGTATCGTCATTTGGTAGAGCTCTGCCACAGCACAAAGATGATTCAAGTTGGTTCTGCGAAATTCGTACGCATATCGACTGGAAAGCCTTCGTAGCGTCTACTTTGACTTGCAGATCATGATTTTCAAGTACACACTGTTTCTCTTCACTTTTCTATTGTTGATGCTTTCACTCGTGCTCTCTTTTTCTTCAAATCCGCCGGCTTTAGATTTTTCTTTCTTCCCCATTTACGAGTGCGGGTCAATAAGTCCGTGACTTTTTGAATTTCTGACCTCTTTACTGAAACGGCAACACTGCTCCTGTCAACAGGCATCTGTCAGTTGACTCCTGTCAAAATTTAAACTTGCTGCGTCAGTTAGTTTGTGTTTGACAGCTATTTTTATCAGACTACTCACTAATTTGAGGAGAAAATGGAAAAAAGTGAATTTCGTGTGCTTATTAAGCATTATTTCTTGCGAAAAAAAACCATTACCGAGACCAAGGCTAAGCTTGAAAAATACTATGGGGACTCTGCACCATCGATTTCAATGGTAAAAAAGTGGTTTACTGAATTTCGTTGTGGCCGTACAAGCACTGAAGATGCCGAACGTCCTGGACGCCCAGTTGAGGTCTCTACACCCGAAACAATCGAAAAAATTCACGATATGGTGTTGGCCGACCGAAGATTGAAAGTGCGAGAGATTGTGGAACCCGTAGGGATCTCGCATGGCTCAGTGGTTTCAATTTTGAATGATCACTTGGGCATGAGAAAGCTTTCCGCAAGATGGGTGCCGCGTTTGCTCACAGTCGACTACAAACGCAATCGTGTAACAACTTCACAGGAAGGTTTGGCGTTGTTTAATCGCAATATGGAGGAGTTTTTGCACCGTTTTGTAACCGTGGACGAAACATGGATCCATCACAACACACCAGAGACCAAACAACAGTCAAAAAAGTGGGTTTCTAAGGGTGAATCGGCGCCAAAGAAGGCCAAGGTGGTGGTTTGTCAGCCAATAAAGTTATGGCGACTGTTTTTTGGGATGCACGCGGGATAATCCACATTGACTACCTTCAAAAGGGAAGAACAATCAATGGGGAATATTATGCCAACTTATTGGACCGATTCAATGACGATTTGAAAAAAAACCGACCTCATTTGGCCAAGAAAAAATTTCTTTTCCACCAAGACAATGCAAGGGTGCACACATGTGCAGTTGCCATGGCAAAAAACCATGAATTGGGCTATGAATTGCTCCCTCATCCACCCTATTCTCCAGATTTGGCTCCGAGCGACTACTTCTTGTTCCCAAACCTGAAGAAATGGCTTGGTGGAAAAAGATTTGACTCCAATGATGAAGTCATCTCGCAAATAAAGGCCTATTTTGAGGACCTCGACAAATCATTTTTTTGGAAGGGATAAAAAAATTGGAGAAGCGTTGGACAAAGTTTATAGAGCAAAAAATCTGTGTTTTATTCCAAAAGTCACGGACTTATTGACCCGTCCTCGTATTCTGCAATAAAATAATGAAAACGAAACAACCGCACAGCTTGACCATACAATAAACATCACACAATATAAAAAATATATATTTATAAAACCAAATCAAAACCCAAAAAGTTTGTATAAACATCCTCTTCGACGTCTCGAAAATTCTGATTGCCAAAGTCGCCTTCAGATAGCTAGAGTCAAAATTTCCTAGGAGATTTTAATAAGCCAGTTGAAAGCCGGTTTAAAATTCCGAGTTGTAGTGAAGAAATACGTCTTTTAATTTCCGCTACCGTTTTAATTATACGTGGTCTGGACCCAGATAAATGTGTTGCTGAACGACTTTAGATGTTCGCACAGTTCGTTGGATACGAAAGTGGTAGGAGATTTGATGTCGATTCTGGAGAAAAAAAAAATACTAAGCACCAACAACTTCTTTCCTATCCGCCTATTCTTTTGAATAGTAAGTAGCACCTAAAATCATGGAATACAATACTACATTGCTAGGTGCAGCTTACTATTCAACAGAAAATGAATGCGCTGTGTTTAACACGATAAGGGTACTGTACATATACAGAAACAACAAAGCCCCTTTAGCGTAAGCGAATTATATAAAAAAAAAAAAAAAAAAGACAGTCTTTGAAAACTATAGAGTATTTTTAAACCAAGAAGATGCAAAAGGATTAATAGGTTGCTCATCATAAGTATTCCATAGAGAAATTGAGAAACCACAGTGTTGATTAGGTATTTAGTAAGAAGCCAGTTTAGGTACTCTATGCCAGACTCAATCAAAGGCTTTTCAGTTTTGTTAAATGTCTCGATACATTGAATTACACTTTTCCGTATTCGCATTTTCCGTGTTTATTCTTGGTCTTCTTTACGATATAACCATCAAAATGCCGTCCAAATTTTGTTTTAAAAAATTTAATTAGGTACTCAAGAATAGGAAAAAAGAAGTCATTCAAGACGTTTCACTCCAGTATACCGATTCTGAAACGGCACAATACCACCAGGACTCAAAAAAAAAAAAACGAAAGGAATCGATGAACTTAAACGATTCCATCGATTATACAGATAAGTGCCTCATGGATATTCTCTATGAAGCCGGAGTCGATTCTAGGACCGTCGAATAGAAATATTCGTGGCCTTGGTTCGACGACTGCCTCTGTCATTATATACAAAATGCGATAACTTATAAAGGATATTTCATTAGCGACTTGACAACTCAAACCTTCAGTGTGAACGCACCCTTAAGCCGATTACCGAACTGTTAATGTCAAAATATTCAGTAAAATCAACAAATAATTATAATTTACTACCGAAATTCCGAGTCGGTGGTCCCAAGTGAAAGAGCGTTAACGCCAATTTTCGGCCGTAATTTTCGTCCCAGTAGACAAGCAATTCATAGTCTAGTGAAAAAATTTGAGTCAGATTATTCGCTGCTTGATGTTGCTACCAGTGAGACGACGTTTTGCCCGAAGTGTGGAGAATATTGCTGCCGTAGAGGCGTCCGTCGCAAATCAGCCAAATCAGTCAATTTCACGGCGTTCTCAAGAATCGGGCCTCTCCCAGACCAGATTATGGCAAATTATGCGTAAGGATCTTGGCATACACCCTTACAAGATCAAGCTGACTCAAGAACTCGAATTGGGCTCTGGGCATGATGGAAGAAAATGAAGAATTTCATCGCAAAATCATCTTCAGCGATGAGAAGCATTTTTGGTAAAACGGCTTCGTCAATAAGCAAAATATGAGTTACTGGACAGATGAGAGCAATTGCATGAATTGGACATCGGTGATATGTGGTTCCAACAAGACGATGCCACAAGCCACACAGCGGCTGCAACAATCGAGCTATTGAAGTCTCAGTTCGGTGAACGTGTTATTTCGAGAAACGGACCCGTCTATTGGCCGCCGAGATCGTGTGATTTAACGCCTCAAGACATTTTTTTATGGGACTACGTTAACTCAGTGGTATATGCCAACAAGCCGGCGACATTAGAGGAGCTTAGAGCCAATATTGAACAAGAAATAGCGGCTGTATCGGTCGAATTGTGCGGCCGAGTCATCTAATATTGGGTTCAACTTATCGACCGCTGCATACGTTCCCGTGGTGGACATATGAACGAAGTAGAATTTCATTCATACATATTTTTTCGAGATATCTCAAGTAGTTTGCATTTTATTTAAAAAAAGAAGTTGTCAAGTCCTTAATGAAAGACCCTTTACCTACATTTACTTAGATAGCCAAACCGCAATCAAAGCCTGCTCGGCTGCCATGATGACCTCCAAAATTCTTGAGGAAGCCGTAGCTTAGCTGAACAGATTGGAAAGATGTACCTCTGTAACACTTACCTGCGTTCCTGGGCAGCACAGGTATCCGAGGAAATAAATGAGCAGATGCATCGTCAACCTTATGCAGACAATCGATGAAGCTGGTTGACGGTCTTAAAACCAGCGGAGCAAAGTATCTGCTCGGATTGAATTGCTTCTGTACCTTTAACGAGCATCTAAAAGTTATCAGTGTAAGGATCTGCGAATGTCCGGCTTTTGCCAGATCTAGGTTTGATATCCTAGGAAGCCACATCGTCCTTGGAGATGGGTTACGTTAGGTTAAGGTTGCTATCAGCTAATAGCCAACAAACTTAGACCACTGTGAGGTCAATTGTGATGCCACGTGGATCAGGGGAGTTTCTCCCTCTACCCGCTAAACCATTTGGAGCTTCTAATGAAGCGCGATAGACTTCTAACATCTGTGTTAGCCAAGTCACTGAGATCATAAAGGAAGAAGGCTCCTAGATCGAGATTTCTTTTATGGGAGAGTGCAGGACATGTACAAAGAAAGTGAATTGTAGTCTTTTGCTCCGCCTCGTCCATGCAGCTTCTACAGAAGTCATTTGAATAGACACCAAGCGCCATGGAGATACATTTTGTGAGATGAAACCCTCTAACTACTAAACGGTTTTCTGATACTGATTCTAATGCCAATAGCTAGTAAGTAGCGAAAGGGCAGCTGTGCTGAACTACAGTTGACCATTGGGTGCTCACAGAAACACTCTCAGGCCAATACCGAAGATTGCCTGATTTGAGCTCAACCCGTGAAAGGGACTGCACGTTTTTCTCCGCATGGCTTAGGCCGCTCACACACCTTCGTTGTTCCGCTTAGGGTAAGTGCTTGTTGTCTGGCAGGCGCCTATGTCAGCTTACTTGTGCGAATCAAACAAAAAAGCGAAAGTAAAAAACTTCGATAGAATCACTTTTTATTCACTTTCACGCCGATTGTTATCAATGTGGGAAAAGCAACTTTCCGATGTCCGATTCACAAAAAAAAAATCAAAAAAATTCAATAAAAGTTATTTGAATAAAACTTTGAACAAACGATATCTCAAGAATGTAAGTGCGCACAAACACCACAATAGGCTTGAAACGTTCGTGTGGTCTCTCTCTTTCATATTCGCGTTCGGATAACAAAATAGGTGACGTCTGTACGATGGTTTTTTATATGTGCGGTCTCTGTATCTGCATCGGAATTTACACGCATACGCACATATGCATGTGTACTCACTCAAATGCCCATAAATCACACACCGATGCAGATACAGACATCGCACATACAAAACATCCTTTGTACAGACGTCAACTTTCATGGAAAATAATTTCATTGGAATCTATTAACGCGTTTGGCCAAACACCGGCAACAAACTCAAATGGATTGATTTTTATATATAGATAGATTTTAATAATATGGCTGGTATACACCTTCCGGTTATTTGTTTTTTTGCAAAAAAAAATCGGAAATGCGGATTTTATATATACCTATACGGGGGCGTATTATTGGGGGTTGGATTTTTACGAGATCCAAGTGAAATTTTCTTAAAATATGTTTTGCAAAATATCAGCCTTTTCTTTTGGTGTTGTGGCCAGCGAACCGGCTTCTGTTACTAAGGGAGATATAGAGTGTAGATCCTGTAGTTGTTAGGGAATGGTTTCAGTTTCCCAAGCGGACCGACATTTGAATGGGATATTCGTCAGGTTCTAAAGAAATAAAAAGATCTAGACTAGTTCCTTCGTGTTGGGGAATTCGTGTTCTCTCATCAAAAAGCTGAGTAAGATTACAGAAGATGGCAAAAAATTCGGCATGCCTCCCCGCTTTACTAAAAAAAATGTATAATATAAATAAGCATCACACTCTTCTCCATTTAACGGTAAAAATTTATAAAAAATGTCTTTTTTAATCCTGCATAATTTATTGGCCATAAGCATAGCCACTTTCAACTCAACAGGTCAAATACTTTTCTCCCTTTTTTCTGTAAGTCAAACGCCCCCTGCGAAGTTTTCTGTCCACCCCCATAACGTCTCAATTCTGTAGCAATCCCGTCTAAGGTATAGGCAAATCCTTCACAAAAAAAAAACTGCTTGGGAAAAAGGAAATTCCAGAGAAAATCTTCTCGGAAGTAATTTTTATTTCGCAGACAATTTGCTTATTTTGTTATTTCCTTCTCTGTTGGAACGAGTAAACATTTTAAGGATATTCTGAGATTCTCGTTTTCCCCAGAGGACTGTATTAAAAATAAAAAATAAGGATGCCACAAAAACAAGAGGAAATTACTTATGATGGATTGAAATTAAAAAAAGAAAAAAGTCCAGCATTCAGATTCAGTACAAATGTACATGGTTGTATGCAGTGATGCAAATTTCGATACGAAGTAAATTTTGCAGAAGTCATTTAACAATAATTGACAATAAAACTCATTTTTAAGCGGCAGGCGTTTGCCTATATTACAATTACAAACCAAACGGCACTGACCATAAACATCCATTAATACAATGACCAAACGTCCGTTTAATGGGGCGCTTTATGTCCTGATAGGTTTTCGAATTCCGGTTTCATCTACACGCTCGAGTGGAATTGGAAGCTACAGTATAGGGAACAATTGAATGGTTGAGATGTAAAGAACATCGCATAGTCCGATGCGGCCGGCGCGCGTAGGTCCACCGAGACCAATGTTTTATTGCGATTTTCGAGTGTCAATTTTAATAGGTATTTGCATACGGGAATTGTTGGGATTGTTGTTTTTGGCATCGTTTTGGCATCGTTTATCTGACTGCGATCGAATGAATTCTTAGGCTGTAACTATGTTGGGAATCGGAATTCGAAAGAGCAACATTGCAGATGGTCATACTCAGGGATTAATTGATGGTTAATGGCTTTTAACTTTGGTTTGCTTACTTGGAATGCAGTTAAGAAAAGGTTTCGAAATACAATTTGTTAGAAAGGAGTATACATATTAAATTTTATTATTAATGTTTTGGCAAACTGTAAGCATTATTTTGTTTGTATTTTAAGTACCTAAAAAAATTATATTTTAGGTAAAAAGTACGCATCCAGCAGCAAGGTACCTAGGTGCATTGCTTTTGAACAAGTATGTAGCTATTAAAACAAAGACACCACTAATCAAAAATTGCACAAGTTCTAGAGAATCTCCACCTATTATCGTTGAATTATTTGCCTGCCATTATTGAGATTCAGGAAAAGGGCGACTTTATTTATGAATAAATGACTTTCTTGCCCCCAACTGATTGGAGCGAATACAACTCTGGACCATTTTTATCCATGTAGCTGAACTAAAAATTGATTTAGGCTCTCGAAGAACTAAACTGGGTAGCTGAGCCTCGAAACGCCCAGCGGCACCTGTAGTCTATATGAAACCTAAAAAAAATGGCCACGAGATATAAGTCTACAACCCCCAAATACAAAGTTAGTAAATCTACCCAATGTGGCTGGAGCCTCGGCTGCCCTCTGTCCTCGGCTGCTATCTTAAGTAGGGCAGGGTGAGGCATATTCGACAT
This sequence comes from Portevinia maculata, assembly GCA_949715645.1. Lineage (NCBI taxonomy): Eukaryota > Metazoa > Arthropoda > Insecta > Diptera > Syrphidae > Portevinia > Portevinia maculata. Next base: position 1,981,152 of record OX454526.1, on the reverse strand, counting down.
TTTTTCTATAGATTCGGAATAACTTTTTTGCAAAAGAATATTGCAAAGGATTTTTCTTTCTATTTGAAACTTTGATATTTGTACTACAAAAATGTAAAGTTATTAAATAGTTTACAGTTATACAAATGTGATTTAAAAATGTTCAACAAGTTATTTAAAAATCTGCCACCTCATCTGTGCGTGGCACTTTTTCTACGCGGGATTGCGGAAGATATCGACATCATCGGCAGTTCCCAGCGTGCCGTGGTACAAGCTTTTTCGGCGGGCGATTGAAGAACCGGTGAAATAGAATACTCTTGAAGTTAATGTGGATATGACCAAGTGTGTGATTTGGGTTTACCACGAAATCTAGAAAGCATTAATCCAGAAAACAAAAATCTCGAAAACAAAAATCCAGAATTGAAAAAAATCTCGAAAAAAATCTCGAAATACAAAAATCTAGAAAAAATAATTTCGAATGAATATATTAATTATTTCATTCAAAAATTAATATATTCATTCGAGATTATTTACCTCTATTTAACATCTACGATTGGCTAGCAAACCGACCATGCAACTGTAGAAAAAGGTACCTGAAATTAGTGTTGTTTGGGATCGTGTGTTATCACAACGTGAGTGCAAATAAAAACAATTAAAATGAAAGTAAATGAAATCATTACAAATAAAGGAAATATTCAAATCGAAATCGATGAATTTATTTACAGGTGCCGTGAAATAAAGTAGATGGAAATAATGTCGATCGACTTTATTTCCATAAGAAATCGGAAGTATTGTCGAAATTCACCATTTTCTATTCTCGACTTTATTTCCAATTATGTGTAGTACTCGTAGAACAAATGAGTAATAGTATCGAATAAGATTTCGGAGATCGACTAATTCTACTTGAGATTTCGCAACTCATCCCATAAACAGTGCAATGCCTATCCGGAGGGCATGCTGCTCCCCCTGCAACCCCCCTGCTTTGGGTCGCTGTTTGATTTGGAGTAGGTGCGAGGTTTTCAGGTGAGCAAATCTGAAAACGGTTAGGAATCTTTATCTGATTGTGTTTATTTCGGGTTGGTGACGTTTTCCCCGAGACATAATCTCCAAACTAAAATCCCCAAACCCAAAATCCCCAAACTGAAATCTCCAGCAGCGAAATCTCCAAAGAGAGAATCTCCATGGCAAAATTCTCCAAACAAATATGTTCAAGTAGTGAATCATGCGATTAAATCGCGCGATTTAATCGCATGATTCACTACTTGAACATATTTGTTTTGGACATATTACTTGATTTAGTTAAGGTTGCACGAAATGTTATTTAAATTATTTTTTTTTGTCACAACACCATCTATAATTTTCTTTTTTCTTTTTTGAATGGAAATGATAGCCTAGCAATATCCAATTATAAATAGCTTTTTTCCTCATTTATTGGATTTTAAAACAATAATCTCATCCATAATAACTATATTTATTAAACACAACACACTCTTCCGGCTATGAATACACTTGACAGACTGAAAGTGCATTCATAATTTGTTGTTCAGAAACATAATCGTTATCATGTCATAACGGTAAAAGAATGTCATGCACATGCCGCAAGAGAAACGGTGATAGTAGACATACCTGGACATTGGGGATTTGGAGATTTCGTGGAGATTTTGGCAAAAAAAAATGTTTCTTTGGGGATTTTTTCCATGGAGATTTTCTCTTGGAGATATTGGCAAGTTGGATTATTTTTTTTGGAGATTTTGTCCAATGGTGATTTTTTTTGGGGGATTTCGTACAACTCCCCTTTATTTCACTATGGCAAAGTGAAATAAGACCGAACATGGAAATTCGGCGTTATTTCGCTTTCATACGAGTAGTTCGGCATTATTTCACGGCACCTTATTTACTATTGGAATTTTTACAATTTTTTATTTTTTTTTTTGATAAATTTTAATTGTTGTTGTTAATTTACCGAACAAAATAAATTGCAAACTAAATATGTAATGAATTTTCTTTAAGTTTAAACTCTTTAAATAGGTAAGAAAAAATCTCGAATTAACTTTTTTTTTCGAGATATCGTCTTTCGAGATTTTTGTCCATTCGAGATTTTTGCATTCTAGATTAAAAATTTGTTTTTTTCGAAATTTTTTGCATTCGAGATTACGTCATGATCCCGTGTGATTTGCTTCAAATGTCTCCAAGACCTTTTGAAGTATTGTTTCGTTGATATCACATCTGTTAGTTAATTTTTTTTATAAGAGCGAACCGTTCTGAGAATGTTTCCAAATTTACTATTTCAGCTTTAAATTATTACATGCAAAAATTCAACATGGGACATTGCCGACTTATGTCAAAATTCCTCCATGATGTGTTTTTGGAGTACAAATTATTTTTCACAAAACACAAAAAAGACAATTCAATTAATTGTTATAAAGGACTTTAATAGACTATAGACACAAAGGTTTGACACTGACAGAAAGCAATTTCATTTAGTAACCACTGAAAATCTCTTACTTAGAAAAACTGAAAAGCCGATCTCACAACCACAAATATTGAATGAGAGCTATCGGAGTTCGTGTACGATATACAAGAAGAGATCGGCATGATTTGTTATTGTTAGCGAAGATTTTATTTAAAAATCAATCGCCTTTCTGTAATCGTTAAAGTAAAAAGTGCCCCACCATCGTCGGAAGTGACCCACCCTACCCAACACGAGAAAGTTAATTACATGAATCGTAACTCGGCATTTCGGTGTCAGTTTTTTGAACATTCATTATGATCGGGCTTACTTAAATGAACCCGAGGCTGTGTAAGTATACATCGTTCTGAGGTATTGATTTTGAATAACAGGGGAAACAATTTGTTAAGTTGCTATTATATATCTTACACATATATAAATATACTTAGCTTATATAAATAGCTTCTCGGGCAGTGGCGGCACTTTCGGGGCATACCCCAAACATTCGAGGACACAAGCAGCCAATCGGGAGCCTACTAGCTGCAGTGAGCAAGTCGATCCTTATGTACGCGTCCCCTATAACTGCATTACCGACGGTGCATAGGATTACATCGCTTGAGTATGCTGCGCCTTTAGAACCGTACCAGGAGAAGCGAGTGTTATCTCTGGCCGAATGCCCATCGACATATAAATAAACAAGTACGCGGCTCCTAGGGAGGACCATCCGGAACGCAGAAGAACCATCAAAGAGGCTAAAAATACAAAGTGGCAACACAGGTGGAACAATTCACCCGAAGAAAGATGGCCGCACACGCTGATCCACAACATAGACGAACGGACCAGTAGAAAACATGGCGAAGTAAATGTCTTCCTGACACAGTTCTTGTCGGGCCACGGATATTTTCGTGAGTGCTTTTTCAATTACAAGCCCTGTCGGAATGCCGTATGTTCAGGACAGCTAGGAACTTCCTGGAAAGTGAAATTGGCGGGCAAGTGACAAGTAACCGATTTAAGAACTGTCAATGTCAAAATGTTCAGTAAAATCAACATTTTCATCATGGTGAAGTACACGAAGGAACAACGTTTACAAATAATTAAAATGTACTACCGAAATTCGGAGTCAGTGCGTGGTCGCAACTTAAAGAGCGTTAACGCCAATTTTCGGCCGCAATTCTCTATTGAAAAAATTTGAGTCAGAATATTCACTGCAGTGAGACGACGTTTTGCCCGAAGTGTGGAGAATATTGCTGCCGTAGAGGCGTCCGTCGCAAACCAGCCAAATCACTCAATTTCACGGCGTTCTCAAGATTTGGTCCTCTCGCAGACCACATTATGGCAAATGTTGCCTAAGGATCTTGGCCTACACCCTTACAAGATCAAGGTAACTCAAGAACCAAAGCCACTTGGTCATATGAAGCGACGTACCTTCTCGAATTGGGCTATGGACATGATGGAAGAAAATGAAGAAAAAATCATCTTCAGCGATGAAGCGCATTTTTCGTTAAGCAGCTTCGCCAATAAGCAAAATATGCATTACTGGGCGGGTGAGAACCCTCATGTGCTTCATGAAACAGCACTCCATCCGCAAAAAGTCATGCCGGTGGCATCATTGGACCGTTTTTTTTTTCGTCGATTAAAATAACCGTCACATTCGGTAAATAGTATTCGCTACAGTGACATGTTGGAACGTTATTTCTTTAAGCAATTGCATGAAATGGACATCAGTGATATGGTGCCAACAAGAAGTTGCCACAAGCTACACAGCGGGTGCAACAATCGAGTTATTGAAGTCTCAGTTCAGTGAACGTGTTATCTCGAGAAACGGACCCGTCTTTTGGCCACCGAGATAGTGTGATTTAACGCCTGCGCATATAGACTTTTTTCTGGGGCTAAATTAAATCATTGGGGTATGCCAAAGAGCCCGCGACGTTAGAGGATCTCAGAGAAAATATTGAACGAGAAATAGCGGCCATATCGGTCGAATTGTGCGGCCGAGTCATAGAAAATTTGGTTCAACGTATCCCGTAGTGGACATATGAACGAAGTCGAATTCCATTCATAAACCAATGTGAGATACCTCAGGTAGTTTGCATTTTATTTAAAAAAAAGTTGTCAAGTCCTTAATGAAAGACCCTTTATATACATATCCTTAAACCATATTATATTCCCCAGACCAAACCTGGTGGCCATGGATTGATAATACCTACCCGTAAAGGTTATACACACCTAGCCTAGTCGTTCCCGTCACCTAGCCTAGAGCTCTCGCAACAGTCACCAAACCAACGGCTAAGCAATTTTGTTCCCTAAATAAACAAGTTATAAACTGCACTGAAGTCAAATGCCTTATCGAAATGGATGCGTGATTGCGCCTTTGGCAATTCTAACTAAATTCACCAAAATACACACACACATAGATTTATTGGTAGTTAACACTACATTAGGGCATGCTGTTTTTCTAATCAAAGCTACTCGCAGATTTTATCGCACTTTTAGCTAAAACGTCTACATACTGACATTGGAAGTAGGAGGAAGGCTACTCCTTTGCAGTTCCCAATAATACAAATAAACTCGTCCTTTTGAACAATTCACATATCACACATGAAAACAAGGACAAAGACGGTATGTCTAAGCAGTCATTGCTTACCATTGCCAGGATAATGATACTGATATTGATGATGATGAAGCGTTTACAGCCTACGACAGGGTAGTTAACAACCCTTAAGTCCTGTATGCAGAAATTGTTTCATTTTCATCGACATACATTGGCATACAGCTCATTGCGTTCACCCCCGTCATACACGCAGTATCGCCCCCACCTACTCTGTTCGGTTGTTTTTCTGGTTTATTGGGCTAATTCAATAACTGAAGCCGCAATACATGACGAGGCACAACATAATAGCCTTGCGTTTGAGTTAGAGTGTCGTCTCCTGGATTTATTCACGCTCAATCAGATAAATGAACATTTTTTGCTGGTTTGCCGTACACTTTTAGGAAATTTGTGGATGTCCTTGCGTTGAAATAATCTATTCATATACTCAGTATAGGGATTCGTGTAGACGGTTTACTTTCGAAAATTTAATGGAAAATTTATCGATCAGATTTTAAACGAACGGAACATAATATTGGGGCGAGAAGGATGATCTGGCAAAAGTAAATAGATGTTACTTGTGTGCATAAAGGTAATCCGCATATCATACTTTATCCAAATATTTACAGAACATTAACTTTATTTTAGTGTTTTTTTTAATATCTTTACCAACAAAAGGAGAATCTTGAGCAGGGTAAAATAGTCGGAAAATAAAAAGAGTTGTCGTGTACATATTCAATATATAAAAATATGGATGAGTTTGTGAATTATATAAAACCTAGGGTTGGATTCTGTAAAAAATGAAATCTTTTCACGATTCAGTAATTGCTTAACCTAATGCAATGATCGTCAAAACGCTTTCGACACGACGCACGATAGTACCTAATTAAGTACACTAATTCGCTTTCGCTTGCGGCCGTAACATTAAGCTGCTTTAAAACTTTTGAAGAGTATTGAAGTTTCAAGTTGTTGGCAAAATTATTATTACTCACACGCCCTTTGACAGTTTAAACTCGTAACAGCATTATTCGGTATTGTTGTTGTTGTAATACCATAAAGTTATGTGTGCTAAAAAATAGAGTTTAAACGCAAAAATAGTATTCATAAAAATAATGAGTCGTTGTATATAAGCTGCAGTTTAACGAGTTTATACTCTTGGATGCATGTCAAACTTTCGTCCGAAATGGGCAATGGACAAAATGTTGACTGTTACTTGTTGGTATTCGAACTTCAAACCGGCTCAGTTCTTTTATTTTTTGTTAAAAAGGAGACCCGATTCGCAGAGCGCTCAGACTCGGTAACGTTCCATTGGTTTACCAGGGAGAGCTCCTCTTTTTTGGTGTAGCGGTTGTCATTCGCGTCTCTCCATTATTGGGTGGCGTATGTTGTTGTTCCCAGTAAGCCACTGCGCCCACAACTCGAACTTTATATATACAAGGTGGCGCAAAAATAACCTTCCGATGTTTTTTGGCTGTAATTTAAAAAAAAAATGAAAAACTTTGATTCTTCTTGTGGATTATTTTTATTTGGTCTTTTAATTTTTTTTACATCAAGTCGAGAATATGATGTCATGTAAATGGCCGCCGCCACAGTTGATTGTCATTTGAGCCCTTTTTATGGCATTTTTCATCACTTTGGCCAAAATTTCCGGCGATAGGTCCTCATATTGTTGACGGATATTGTCTTTAAGAGCTGCAAGAGTCTGAGGCTCGTTGACATAAACCCGCGACTTCAAAAAGCCCCACAAAAAGAAGTCTGGAGCGGTCAAATCAGGCGATCTTGCTGGCCAGTGCAAATCGCCAAAACGGGAGATTAGGCGCCCGGGAAATGCATCCTTCAGCATATCGGTTGTGGCACGTGCAGTGTGTGCCGTTGCACCGTCCTGTTGGAACCACATGTTTTCCAATCCCAATTCATCAAGTTGCGGCAAAAAGAACTCGTTGATCATTGCTCTGTAGCGCTCACCATTCACAGTAACCGTTTGGCCCGCGACGTCTTCGAAGAAAAAAGGTCCGATGACTCCTCCAGCGAAAACAGCACACCATACAGTGACTTTGAGCGGGTGTAATGGCTCTTCGTGGGTTACACGAGGATTTTCAGTGCCCCAGAAGCGTACATTTTGCTTATTTACGTACCCGCTAAGATGGAAATGGGCCTCATCACTCATAATTATTTTTGATGAAAAATCATCTTCCTCTTGGTGGTGATTAAGGATGGCTTGAGCGTATGTTAGACGCGATTGGCGGTCAGCAGCTAACAGCTGATGCACCGTCTGGACTTTGTATGGAAACATCTTCAAAACTTGCAACAAAATTCGCTGTAAAGACCGTCGACTGATACCCATTTGCGTGGCACGTCGTCTGGTCGATGTCGACGGCGCTTCCATGACATCTTCGGCTACAGCAGCAATATTCTCTGCAGAACGGCTACTCCGGGATCTGCCACGCCTGGCAGCATCTCGTGTTGTGCCAGTCTCTTCGAGGCGATCGGCTAAACGTCGCAGTGTTTCACCAGTAGGCGTTGGACGGGTAGGAAATCTGCGACGAAATTCACGTTGTGCCAAAGTCACCGACCGATTATTGCTCAAATAAATAGTCACCAATATTCCGCGTTCTGGAGCAGTGTAGCGTAACATTGTTTATTAACGTGTATTTCGCATGTGTTTACTACACAAATGTCAAAACAGAACTGACATTAGGGGCCAATAGCAAAATTTATAGCATTTTCTGATAGGAGGATTACTTTTGCGCCACCTTGTATTTGAATCGACTCTTAAATGAAAACAGTCTAAAGGCTCCGCTTGGAGAAACTGTTGGACACCCTTCCAATATCGCTCTCCCCAAAAGGTGAGTGACATTATGTTAAGAGTTCTGTCCCTTGTCCATTTTGGAACATGTTTTGTTTCTAACAAATAAACCAATATGTGTTATATTATGTTAATATGTACTGGTATTTTCGATTTTTAGCCAACAAAACAAATAAAACCAAAATCGCAACAACGTTTTCGTTTTTTTAAGCATGATATCTAAAAAAAAACTATATTTTTGTCGAAAACAACTTCAAAAAGAGAGTGCGGCAAAAAACTTTACGAATTTTAAGATAAACTTTGTGTACATATGCAAAGAACACGATCTTTTCGTTAAAATTCGTTAATTCTCGGCCGGATCTCCACTGAGGTGTCATTCGCGGAGTTAATGTTTACTCCTAGGTAGATGAACTTCTAAACTACCTAGAAGTTATAGCTATCAACACGTTTTGTCCTAGGCGGTATACAGATGTTTGTTTGTTTGTTTATAGCATGTGCTTGGTGTTGTCCTAATTTACTTCAAGACTTTTATTTAAATTATAACGTCTCACGCAAATGTATAATAGACTAAGAGCTGGTGACATTTTTTCGTGATTATTTTGTCAACAGAATTTGGCTTATTTTTGGATTGCCGGGTTCGGATTTATAACAGATGTGAAGTTCTGGCAGACCTGGGCCGGGCGCTTTGGGAGTTACATAACCTTAAAATTGTAAAAATGTCTTGAAAAAAATTATAGTGTCAACTTTGAATCTTTGCATGATGGTTCACAAATGAAAGGCATTTTGTGTACTGTGATTGCCAGAACGATTAATTGGTCGCAAACCCCTGCTACAGAATGGTCAATTTTGAAGTTATTTTGTCAACGCTCAAATTTTAGTATGTTATCTATTACATTTCTGAATCTAGAACTTAACTGCCAGAACGAAATTCCAGTCGCAACACCCCGCCAGAATACCTTAAAGCGTAAAGAGCCTTTTCAGCGGTCTGCAAGAGAAATTGTGTCATATCTTCGAAAGTTTATACACGAATGCAAGTTTATTAATTGATTCTAACAGGCCTCTTATAGATCTTTCAAACAATGTAACAAACTTAGTCCAAGCATTTATACTTTTAAAAATATTTCATTTTAAAGTCCAGCTTTTAAAATAAACCAAACGCGTTTTGTACTCATTAAGTTTGAATACCTTAGATAACCTTATATGATTTTTCTTTTTCTTCATTTTCAGTTTATCCGATTACCTAGTAGTTGTTCGGCAATTTAAAAAAAAATCTTTATCTTTAGCCCAAACACAATACAATAGTCACTACTAAGCGTAAAATAAGATTATTTTATGGAAATTATTTGAACAAATTCAAAGGTTAATTATTGAAATATGTATTTATATTTAAATATGGAAGTTTTAATGAAAAAATTAATTTATTTATTAAGTTTTAAGTTTTCTATCACTCTCCTTCGCTGAATATATTTTCCTCGTCGTTTGATTCTTCCTCACTGCAAAAAGTTACGTTCGTTATCTGGAAAAATGTAATTAAATGATGCCAAAGTACATGTCAGCGGATGTTAAGATGTACCTACCTTATTCAAATTCCTCTTCATATGACGGTTAAATAATGACATCAATTACGAATGCCGGTAATTGATCCCCTTTGAACCACACAAAATCATAATTTCCATTGTTTTCTAGCCATCCGTTCTGTTTTGGTACCAAAGCAGTAGGATTTTTAGAAAACGCGTTGCTCCAGATAGAAGATATATATTTAGCGCGTAGAAGTTGTTGTCGCAGCTCAGATCGACAGGGTGACAAGCTCGAAGCATCAAAACTTTAAAGTTTAACGTCGAATTTTTGTTGAATGTCCTTTACTTTATACGTGTTATTGAATAATTGGTATCTGGCATCGTCTACTGTTTCTGAATTTCTGATGTGTGGCACACAAATCTTTCAAAAACTTTAAAGGCCGCTTGACTGCAAACAGAATCGGTTTCCCCTAGCTTGGCGAATGCCACGGCTTCAATTTTCCTTTTCTGAAAAATGCTGGATTATAATCGCAGCCAATTGTCGCATGAAAACCTGGTAAAGAACTTGATAATGGCTCTTTTAAGGAGAGGTACAATTTTGAAACATCAATATATCGTTGATAGTTTCCGACACAAACCTCCATCCATAAATTTATTGAACTTTTCAGATTTCCATATTTTCCAAAAGGATTACAAGAACATCCGTATCAGAGCATCTAACCAAAGTGTTCGATTCATGTTCTATCTTAGTTATGTGATAAACTATTTTTGTGTCCGCTTCTTCATGTCCTTCGCAGGAATAAGTGTGGTCAATTACTTTTACTACTTTATTGTTGACATTCAAAGCGGTAACATAAATCATAATTTAAATAAATAGTTTTCTTGCCAATAAACGGTACGTATTTGGTCTGGTCCTGAAATGTCGTAGTCTAGTTCAGTATTGTTTCTTAAGTTGCGTTCATAGTCCTTAATTGATGGCGCAAAATAACGATCGAAAATGATATCTATTCGACCAGCGCTGCAGCTCGTAACCATTTGCAAAATTTTCTTTGATATATTTCCAAACGTTTTCGGCATATCTTTTATCAAATGCAACAAAAAAAAATCCATCGAGAACAACTACATCGATACTTGAAGGTGCTTGGCTGTTAACGCTCTTTTCTAAAACTTTCATCAAAGCAGATTTGTCCGTTTTACTTATGGTTCCATCTAAATGACATAGAGCTGTTGGAACTGGTGTCAAGGGATATGACAATACCCTAGCAATATCTATATCCTGCTCAATTGATACGGCCCATAAACGACCAAACAAATCTCTCTGCATTCTGATTTCCTGTATCTTGCCGACAATTTTTACTTTTTTTATTTTTGTTTCCGCTTGAAAAATTCAAAATTGAATTTTTTTTATTTTAAAGCTGGTTTATTTTAAAATCTGGACTTTAAAATGAAATATTTTTAAAAGTATGAATGCTTGGACTAAGTTTGTTACATTGTTTGAAAGATCTATAAGAGGCCTATTAGAATCAATTAATAAACTTGCATTCGTGTATAAACTTTCGAAGATATGACACAATTTCTCTTGAAGACCGCTGAAAAGGCTCTTTACGCTTTAAGGTATTCTGGAGGGGTGTTGCGACTGGAATTTCGTTCTGGCAGTTAAGTTCTAGATTCAGAAATGTAATAGATAACATACTAAAATTTGAGCGTTGACAAAATAACTTCAAAATTGACCATTCTGTAGCAGGGGTTTGCGACCAATCAATCGTTCTGGCAATCACAGTACACAAAATGCCTTTCATTTGTGAACCATCATGCAAAGATTCAAAGTTGACACTATAATTTTTTTCAAGACTTTTTTACAACTTTAAGGTTATGTAACTCCCAAAGCGCCCGGCCCAGGTCTGCCAGAACTTCACATCTGTTATAAATCCGAGCCCGACAATCCAAAAATAAGCCAAATTCTGTTGACAAAATAATGACGAAAAAATGTCGCCAGCTCTCCGTCTATAACTAATGTCTACCTTAATTATATGTGAACGCTCCCACTTCACTCCACTCCACTGAACTATATTTGTTGTAGTCATGAAAACCGCATGTTTTTTTAATTTAGCTTGACGTGAGCAGATTAACACCATTTGTTAATTTTCTTTTCATTTTTTCTTTTTCTTTATTGTCACTCATTGCACAAGCAAGTAAATACCCTTTGAGCTTTGAAGAACGAATCTACCTTTAATAAAAGAAATTAATATCGATTTACGATCTCGTATTTTATTTCAATTATATATATGAACATTAAAAACTATTAATTTTCACGTCATCACTGCACAGTACACCGCGTGTTTTCAAGTGTCACGAGACATAACTGGATCAGTTGTGCCGGGATCCCATATTCGGCTATAACGGTACTTAAACGGAGGAGCTCATGGCATTGGCGACGTCCCCGACGTGAATGAGCCGCTTATCTTTCGCGCTGCGATAACGGTAGGTAGTGTAATACCGGGTTACAATCACCCGTCTGAACCAGCTCTTTTACATCAATACGGATAAATACCTCTGGCGGGATAAAGCCAGACCGGAGCGTACTATGTATCTAAGTTCATTTAATTGGCGTTGTAAGCCTCAAAGAGGCCATCGTGCAACGTGCCTTTGAGTCACCTTAATGACGAAATTGTAAATCCTATTCAACTGAGCCTCATCGTATAGGGCCTTGTTGGGATAGTATTTTATATAGTTGGATTCAGGCGTTCGGAACAACCGGAGGCAAGTCCTAAGACATTGTCTCTCCAAAACGCGAATCTTTTCCATATAAGTAGGCATAGCGCCTACTTTTAAACCAAAATGGACAACTATAAGCGATGATCGGCCTTACAAGAGCTAGATACCATATCAGCTTCAGTCTGGAGACAAGTTGACCGCATACTGTTCGAGTCAGATAACCAGATTTCTAACTACGCCTCTCACCGCCAATGGCTGCCTATTTTGTCCAATTATGGCCAATTTCTTTCAGTTTTTCTGGTATCAGGCCCCAGCCAAAACTAAACAAAATTGTTTCCGTCTTCTGAAAGTTGATTTTCAAATTCCAGTCGTCGCAATATACCTTAATTTGATCGAAGTCACGCTGCAAAAGAACATTATGTAATGAATTCGATTTTAGGACCTGAATTATGTATGCCACCTGATCGTCGGCATATGCTATTGCATGTCTGAGTGAACCTACCAGATCACTCGTGTAAATGTTAATCAGGATCGGGAAATTCATCGCCCCTCACTGTAAACCGCTTTTAATTTCAAAGACTTTGCTCGAAGTCGCGTTGCTACATTTAACAACGAACTTCTTTCCATTGAGCACATTATAAATTACATATAGCAAAGGTTTATGCAAGGTCTGGTCAACTTGTACAAAAGTCCCTCTAACCATACGATGTCGCAAGCCTTTTCAAAATCAACTAGACAAGCACCCGTGCATTGGCTCTTGCATTTGTTCCATTGAATGTCGGAAACCAGTTTGGACGCAGCATGAATAGTGTGAGGCTCCGCCCTGAAACCAAACTGGTTGTCCGGAATGATGTTATTGTCCTCGACCCACTTCAACAGGGCTTTGTTGACAACCTTTTCAAAGACCTTCCTAATATTCGGAAGCAAACTAATCGACCGCAGATTGGCAGGGATCGTCCTATCTTTTCGGGATACGGTGTACCACAAAAACCTTCCAATTCCGGATAATGCACATTATCAGCGCTTTGTTAAACAGCGTGGTGAAAATATCTATAGCCTCCAGAGGCAGGCGTCTTAATACGGCGTTTGAGACACCATCAACCCCCTCCGACTTTATTTAGTGACTCGAAAATGAGCAGAAGATCATCCTTCGACACGAACAAGTGCCATGCATCTCGGCCGTTGGCGACAACTGCATAAGCATGGTTTTCAACATGGAATACGGTGAATCCGTTATTCTCAGACCGCCAATTCTCAAGTTCGGTGTGCAGATAGAAGTGGCTCACCAGAGCCATATTCTGTCGTGGTTACCGCGAACAGGACTATTACCGTATACACGGCCTCGAAACAAGCGCCCAGCAAATCCACTTTCTCCTCTGGGTCCGCGTACACAAAAAAACCGTCGTTTGAAGTACACTTTCCGGAGTTATTTCAGCAGGCCATTACTGTCTGTCTGTTCTCTGTTGTCTGATAGATTCAGACACAAGGAATAGCATTGCGATCCTTCCTCCTGAACAACTCATTTATCTTTGGGAACATATTCGGGCAGTCCAAATTTAATTTCCCCAACACAGACTTACAGATTTTCTGTAATCTATATATTAATACGGAGTTGCCTATAACGTGTTTCCCCCCTTTTTTGCTATTATACTTCACATAGATATGCCAACACTATATATATTTGGGTAGGTGGCAATACATAGAAGTGCACAATACAAAAATTATCCACATATGACACACATTATGAATTACAGCAGGTAAAATGAAGCAAATTGGATGAAATTAGAACAACAACAATATTGCTGTGTGAGGCAATAATCTGCCAATCGGAACGGAGAAATGTTATATCATGTGATAAAGTTCTTGAAAATGCTTGAAGTTACTTGAAAATGCTTGAAGTTACTTGAAAAAGTTTGAAGTTACTTGAAAATGCTTGAAATTACTTGAAGTTACTTGAAGTTACAAACAAAACCATTGCTGTGCATGTTATGCATTTGATAATTCTTGAACATACTTGAAGTTACTTGAAAATGCTTGAAGTTACTTGAAGTTACTTGAAAATGCTTGAAAATACTTGAAGTTACTTGAAAATGCTTGAAGTTACCTGAAAATGCTTGAAGTTACCTGAAAATGCTTGCAGTTACTTTAAGTTACTTGAAAAGGCTTGAAGTTACTTGAAAATGCTTGAAAACTTGAAGTTACTTGATAATGCTTGAACATACTTTTCTGTCTTGTACTCGTCGGAACGTCCTTCCCGGGGAATAATTGCTCTCATCGTTTGTTTGATGGCGTCGGTCATTTGCAATAAATGCCGATCAATGTCATCATTTGTGATGTTACTGTTTTCGATGGCTCGATCCCATTCAAACGTATATCCCCTTTTAATAATCTGAAGAAGCGCGACCATTGTCCTCCAGCAGCGTTTACGCGTTCGGGATCCTTATTGCGGCGGCGAGCCCGTGGTGTTTCTCAGTTTCGCGTGTTTTGATCTATGTTCGTCAGTTGAAGTGTTGCTTCCGTTAGGGCCAAGTCCATTAAAGCACCGCTTCTTGTAAAATAAGGGATATCCGTCACGTACAACTCGAGTTTCTACTCAATCCTATTGGGGCGCCACCAATAGTGAAACTGGTTGCCCCTAGGAGTTGCACATTGTAATACTTCCCCATGCCGCATGTTTGGCATTAATACCGCGAAAAAGTGTCTGAAGCTCTGTCATAAATTGAATCCAACACACTAACCACTGAGCCACTGCGCCCACCTTATACCTAATTTTATATCTTATTACAAAGCTTAAGTTAGGAAATGATTAATTATTTCTTGAAATAAGACAGAAATAACAAACAATACTTGTAATCTCAATTATATCTTAAAAACATAGGGGCGGGCTACAGTCCGCTTGGGCGAACTGTTGGATACCCTATTCTTATTCCTATATCTCATACAAAAATTTAAAGGATTTTATCGAAAAAACTAAGCTTTTGTAAATAAAAACGCTCCCTAGCTCAAACTTTGGTTTTTCAATAAAATAGTTTTATTTAATTGTGGGCGTGTCAGTAGGCGGATTTAAAAAAAAATTAAGTATGAGCATAAAGGGCACCTAGAGAGTATATACTATAAATTTCAGCTCCCTAGCTCAAACTTTGGACTTTCAAAAATAAAAAAAAAATAATTGTGGGCGTGTCAGTAGGCGGATTTTGAAAGTATTTACACATGAGCATAAAGGGCCCCTAGAGAGTATATATTAAAAATTTCAGCTCCCTAGCTCAAATTTTGGTTTTTCAAAAAAAATATTGTATTTAATTGTGGGCGTGTCAGTGGGCGGATTTTGAAAATTTTATGTCCCAAGCAGTTTTATGGGCCATAGATAATATATAAAAAATTTCAACTCTCTAGCTCAAAATTCGATTTTTTCCAAAATTTTGTTTTTTTGAGTTTGTGGGCGTGTCTGTGGGCGGATTTCAAAAATTCTTAAACTTGATTATTTCGGGACCCTAGAGAGTATATGGTTAAAATTTCAGCTCTCTAGGCCCAGTTTAAAGGCCTATTTTTTGCCGACGGACGGACGGACGGACGGACGGACGGACATGGCTAGATGGACATTACTATCGATGCTGATCATAAATATAGTAACTTTTAGGGGTCTACGGGCAATATTAAGGTATGTTACAAACTATGCGTCAAAATTAATATACCCCTAGAATAGGGTATAAACATAGGGACGGACTACAGCCCGATTGGGCGAACTGTTGGAGACCCTATTCTTATTCCTATCCCTCATAAGTGGGCGTGACAAAAGTCTAAGTATGGTTGAATTGTTAAGAACGCTCTACATATTTTATTATATAACATTTAAAGGATTTTATCGAAAAAAAACGCTCCCTAGCTCAAACTTGGGTGTTTCAATAAAATTGTTTTATTTAATCGTGGGCGTGTCAGTAGGCGGATTTAAAAAAAATTAACACATGAGCATAAAGGGCCCCTAGAGAGTATATATTATAAATTTCAGCTCCCTAGCTCAAACTTTGGATTTTCAAAAAAAGATTTTTTTAAATTGTGGGCGTGTCAGTGGGCGGATTTTGAAAATATTTTCACATGAGCTTAAAGGGCCTCTAGAGAGTATATATTATAAATTTCAGCTCCCTAGCTCAAATTTTGGTTTTTAAATAAAATTGTTTTATTTAATTGTGGGCGTGTCAGTGGGCGGATTTTGAAAATTGTATATCCCGAGCAGTTCTAGGAGTCATAGATCATATATAAAAAATTTCAGCTTTCTAGCTCAAAATTCGTGTCTGTGGCGGATTTCAAAATTTCGTAAACTTGATTATTTCGGGACCCTAGAGAGTATATGGTTAAAATTTCAGCTCTCTAGGCCCAGTTTAAAGGCCTATTTTTTGCCGACGGACGGACGGACGGACGAGTATGTTACAAACTATGCGTCAAAATTAATATACCCTTAGAATAGGGTATAAACAGGTTACAAAAATGCTCATCGAAACCTTAGTTTTGAAATAAGGGTTTTATTTTTCCTACACCTTATTAATTCCTTAGACCTTTAAATTGTACCCTTTTTTGTGCCCACCCTCACCAATACTAGAATGGTCAACTGATCAGAACCAAAACATGTTTCATTCAAAAGAGCAGTTCCTGATTTTGAGAGCAATTCCTTCGATTTTCAAGGAAAACCCTATAAAGGTTCATAAAAACATGAAGTCATTTATCTACTTCTACTTAAACCATATTCATCTGGCATCACATTAGTATGCAGATACTGAACAATTCACAATTACAGTGAAGAAAAATTATCCTGTTCAGGCGATAGTAAAACAAAATATGATTTATGATAAAGGGACATTGTGCATTCGAACATTGTATAAATGTGTATAGGTACATATTTGTAAATGTTCGTATGATGGGGACCTTTCGAAGAAAAGCTGCAAGATTAGGGTATCCTTCTGACAGGAAAAGTAAATAAAAAATTGAATTCCCTTTATGTGTATAGTTTTCATAGAAAATTAAATTTATTGCGGAAATGATAACAAAAGAAACGTCTAGAAATTCTATTACTTTCGGTTCAGTCAGATATAAGGATTATAAAGTTCTAAATGAGAAATGCCGGATGTTTGGCAAAATATAAAAATCGAATGCCACAAAGGACAACAAATATCCGGAAGGCATGTTGTCAGTTACTACTGTTTCCTATTTAAAGTTTTTCTCTATTTCTGTTTTATTGTTATTCGAAGCTGGGGTTCTCTTAACAGAATAAGCGTATCTCTAACTCTATGACATATAATTTAATAAAAGTTTACAAACTGCGAGCAACAGCGTACAGAATTTGGACTTTGCTTATGCATAGCATTTCCTTGTCATGTGTAAGTGAATTGTAGGATTCATATTTCGCTTTTCATGTACCCACATCTGTCCGAGACATTTATTATCCGGTCACACAGGCAAATGACAACGGACAGCATTCTGGCCAAGGCGAAAAGATATTAATTGAATAATTATAATGGTCGTCGTCTTGTTATATGGGTTATGACATGGGTTAGGGTTGGTGAAATCTTGCTAATTGTCTGCAAGGATACGCACGGTGTCATCCGGTGGGATTGGAGTAGATTCATTGTCATATGCGTACATACATGGATAGATATATATTTCGGGAGGTGAAATGTTTGTGGTTATTACGAGTATGTTCCTGATCTGCTGTTGCTGTGATAGTTGTATGTACATAAACGCAAGTAGATTATGATAACTCAGTAGACACCTGTGGCGTTAAACTGTCACTTGTGAATGGTTCCAGTGCCCTCAAAGGGTATGTTAATGACAACTGAAAGATACACAATAATGACTCTGGTAATGATTCTTGTTATATCTGTTTAACCCTAGAAAGCTAATGTTCGTTGCCTCCACGACCTCAAAATCAAATCTTACCTCTTCTTGTCTCTTTTCAACGCTGGTACATGTAGTAAGCTATCGTCGCTAACTAACTCAATCGCCGATACGCTTTTGGGAATGAGAGTTGTTGTGCTTGGGAGCTAGGATCAGTATTTTTTTTTTATTTTTTTTACCGTGCATGATGGATATTTATGTTAAATTTTCATGTATTTTTCGAATCTGAAAATGCTGTGTTTTAAACGAGTGTTTAATGATTAATAAATTCGAATATATTTAAATAAAATTAGGTTTTTAGTTCAGGAACATGTTTACTTATATTTACTTATAATTAGAAAGAACAGTAACCATATAGAAAGCTCGAAAAAAACATTTAATAGGCACAGTTCGTCGATTCGACGAATGATTAGCTTATACGGGGTAGTCAACAACGTTCGCTTTCTAGGGTTAAGCTCGTTGTTGTTTTTAAAAGCTTCCTGAATCCATGATATTCCTTCGCCTTACAAAATCTGCTTATATTATCTCTTTTTCCAAAACAAAAGGATACTGTCCCCTATCACCTTGCATTTCCTTTACGTTCTAAACCAACTTTCCGTATGATATACACTGGCGATCACAAGGATGAGGCCATACATTTTTCAATCGATTTTCAGTCTTTATACCTGTTGGAAATTATATACCCGGAAACGTTCACTACCTGTAAACAGGTACACATATTCCCAACAGTAAGTCAGAAAATTAAAGAGTAAATAACAAACGACCAGTGGAATTTCCCAAGATCAAACAATGAACTACTTGAAAAGCGTATAAAAAGATAAAACCTTTGAAAATATTTCGTCGCAGGAGTTCACATCAGCGATTTTTTTCAAAGTTTTGTTAAGAATATTTAAAAATTGTTGAAAAGAGCTGTTTTTATTTAGTAAAAAGAAATGGGTTCCGGAAAGACTTTGACAGCTACAGAAAGAGGAAAAATAGATGCTTTCAATGAGTTAGGACTCTCAAGCCTAGAAATCGCAAGCAGGCTAAATAGAAGTAAGACTGTTATTGTTAAGTCGTTTTGCGGATCCACAGAACTGTGGGAAAAATCAAAAAGGACGCACGGCAGAAGCAACAACATTGCGAGAAAAGCAGGTTATTCTACGGCTTGCCTCAAATTCTACTGTACCAGTGACCAAAATAAGGGCCAACAGCGAAGTATCAGCCAGCATAGCAACGGTCCGAAGGATAATACGAAAAAGTGGTACTATACAGAGCAGAAAACTTAAAAAGAAACCTGTTTTGAGGCAAGTACACAAGGAGCATCAAATGCATTTTGCAAAAGAATATGTCGCTTGGAGCAGTGAATATAAACGCGTTGTCTTTTCGAATGAAAAAAGTTTAACCTTGGCGATCTCCATGATCTAAGTGTAATGGTGTGGGGAGCTATTACCCACTATGGCACAATCGAGTTGGAGTTTTTGTCCACAACAATGAACGGAAACAACTGAAAATGTTTGCTGGAACGGTCATTTTCAGAAATGAAAAACATTTTCGGACCCCTATCTTGGATATTCCAAAAAGACAATGCCCCTATCCACACTTCCAGGGTTGTTTGAAGTTGGATTCAATCAGAAGACGTGAAACTTTTGCCGCCCTATTCACCGGACTTAAACATAATTGAAAATGTTTGGGCATGGTTATCTCGTAAAGAGTATGACGGCGGCAGACAATTTGAAGACAATTACACTTTAATCAAAGCTATTCGCGCTGCCCGGGCCCAAATTTCTTTTAATTATTTAAAATAAACTCTATGATTCTATTCCAAACCGTCTTATAGAGGACATATCGACGGCGGGCATACTCATACTCATTATTAATGTAGAAAAACATAATAAATAAATGTTTTGACACCATAAAATGTAAACACCTTATTCATTTTTTCCTTTCTTTTGAAGATTTTGCATGTGGCCTCATCCCAGTGGCGCATCTTCTTATACGCTTTTCAAATAGTTCATTGTTTGATCTTGGGAAATTCCAGCGGTCGTTTCTTATTTAATCTTTAATTTTATGACTTACTGTTGGGAAAATGTGTACCTGTTCAGAGGTAGTAAACGTTTCTGGGTAGGGTATACAATTTCCAACAGGTATAAAGACTGAAAATCTATTACAAAATGTATGGCCTCATCCTTGTGATGCCATATTTGCGCGGACATACTCGTATAAGAATAAGAAAAATGCTATTATTTATATGGGAAATAGGCAATAGTAATATTTAGTAAAACAGATTCTAAATGTGAAAAAATTAGGTTCAATGTGTAAGTGAATGGAGTTATGGCTATGCAGATCGTAGGTGGATCTCCAATATCAGCCATTTCGATGTCGATCTACAAGAACAAATCATAGCTGATGATTTATCGCTTTCAACCACTCTCAAGTGACAACCCGAACAATGAACAATGAACTTCATTCGACCGGTGTGTGTCTTAGCTATTTAAAAGAATAGGGATTATTTCCAGGAACTTTCGATGAAGTTAAAAAAGCAGCAAAAAAATTAACTTCTCAGAAGAGTACAGCCAATGTAGTCGTAATTAAGCTTTTCGGACTACATCCACATCTTGGTACAGCTCTTAGAGTTCGCGGTTGTATCTTTTCCTCCATTTGCCCTCCTCGCACACAGGACCAGATATCTGAAGGAGTATTTTTTTTTTTCGAATGAACCCAATATTAGCTCCGATTTCGTGTTTATCCTCCACGGCTTGGTCTTCCGGGTTAGGAGTTTTGAAGTCATATGTTTTGCCAAACAGGTTTTCGTTTTGTAAGAGTTGTTTTGATACTGCATATTGCATCGCATGTTTTCCAGTACCACGCGACAAAACTGGATCAGTTTGTTGGAAATTCTGCACACATCTTCTATAAGCTTCGGTCACTAGGTTACGTTCCCTATTTCAAAGAGACTGGATTCGACCTCTTAGTCCGGTCAAATTAGATCAAAGAATAGGGGTGAGGTTACAAAAATTCGCACCCAGCTGAAAATTGGTAGGATTGTTTAAAAAACCATCATAAATGAAATCTAAAAAGTCCTCATCGATCCGACACCAGGAAAAAAATTTACTCGGGGTCAAAGGTCATAAAAACGGGTTTTTCGCGATTTTCAGCAAAACGGTAAGTTTTATCATAAAATTAGCCCAGACAAAAAATTGTAGATCAGATAATTATCTATAAAAAATGTCGAAATACTTTTTTTCCTAAGAGCCACCGTTTTTGAGATATAACGATTCAAAAAGTTGAAAGAGTTATAATCGTCATAATATGTAAGTACATACTACGTATTTACATCACTGAAGCGGTAATACAATATATATTCTAAACTATACTTTTTAACGTATTTCATTTTACCACAAAAATGTCAGAATATTGTTTTATTGTGGTAAACTTTTCTTTTAAAACTTTTAATGAAAGGTGAAATTGTTACTTTTGAACGTGGTATGAAAACATTAATCAATGCAAGTACTGAAAGAGCTGATGCATTTTCAGAATATCTTAAAGAGCAGAACTCTCTGACCATACATGTGGAGTGTCGTAAAAATTATACTCGAAAGTGTTCTATTGCTGTAGCTATTAAAAGACAACGTAAAGAACAGGAAGCCAGTAGATATACTGAAAGTCCTCCTCGCACTAGAGCACGTGAAGGTGAATTAGGAATTGAATGAAGAGCATGAAAAAAGAAAGTCCTTGGATTCTCGCCGTAAAGTTAAACAAGTAAGTACACTTACATTAAAGATTCGATTCTGGGAACAGCTCGGACTCATTCTGATGCTATGGCAAAAGCTGTTCTTGCTCGAGTAGAATTTGAATACGTTATAGTTGCTGCTGAGGCTAAGTATCATCATGATTGCTTTATTTCCTTCTTCAAACCGACCACTGGGGTTAAAGTCGGTAGTCCTCAAGATGAAATTACGAATCTGGCAATAGAGGAAATATTCGCTCACATCGAAAATAGCGATGACTGTCAGTTCACTTTGAGCGAATTGAGAAATGTTTGCAAAACTATAACTGATGTAGATAACAGGACGCTCGCTAAAGGTACGATTAAAATTGAGGTATTGGGATAAAATTATTATTTTTTTTTCATCGACGGTCATCTTTTGGTTTGTGTGCATATTCTAAATGTGAAAAAATTAGGTTCAATGTGTAAGTGAATGGAGTTATGGCTATGCAGATCGTAGGTGGATCTCCAATATCAGCCATTTCGATGTCGATCTACAAGAACAAATCATAGCTGATGATTTATCGCTTTCAACCACTCTCAAGTGACAACCCGAACAATGAACAATGAACTTCATTCGACCGGTGTGTGTCTTAGCTATTTAAAAGAATAGGGATTATTTCCAGGAACTTTCGATAAAGTTAAAAAAGCAGCAAAAAAAATTAACTTCTCAGAAGAGTACAGCCAATGTAGTCGACGTAATTAAGCTTTTCGGACTACATCCACATCTTGGTACAGCTCTTAGAGTTCGCGGTTGTATCTTTTCCTCCATTTGCCCCCCTCGCACACAGGACCAGATATCTGAAGGAGTAGTTGTGTGCATCTTATAATGATACAATAATGTATGAGGCAGCAGCAGTTTTTCGTGCGAATATTATGACGTTTACAACTCTTTCAACTTTTTGAATCGTTATATCTCAAAAACGGTGGCTCTTAGGAAAAAAAGTAATTCAAGATTTTTTATAGATAATTATCTGATCTACAATTTTTGTCTGGGCTAATTTTATGATAAAACTAACGGTTTTGCTGAAAATCGCGAAAAACCCATACTTATATTATACTTATCCCCATTTCCTTAACGCCCGCACTTTTTCTCCTCCCCTAACGGCAAGGCTATGATCCACACTAAGAGCATTGGTTCTTTTGAGGAGAAAATCCTTCGAGTAATTTTTGGTCCGTTGAATGGAGGAGGAGATACAACAACGAACTGTACGGGCTGTACAGCGACATCGACTTAGCCAGAAGAGTGAAGGTCCAACGACTGAGGTGGCTGGGTCATGTAGAGCGAATGGACGTGAATGCTCCGGCCTGGAAGATCTTCGAATCCACACCCGAGGGACGGGGCAGTAGAGGAAGACCGCGACTGAGGTGGCGCACGCAAGTGGAAGGGGACCTTAACCAACTTAGCGTGCGAAGCTGGCCAAAGATCGCGCTGGCTGGAGACGGTTATTGGGTGAGGCACAGGTCCACCCCGGACTGTAGCGCCACCTAAAGTAAGTAAGTAAGTGTTCATTAAGGTATTCCTTAGAAGCATTTTATTTAGTTCCTGGGATCATCTTTGACATTTCAAAGCCGTGTTTCATTGCTAGTATAATTTTACAATTATAGCTCAGCATAATTTTACAAATAAAACACCTAGATCGTATTCTATATTCACTTTTCATTTTTAAGGATGTGTTCGCAGTGTTTGTACTTTAAAAGAGTGCGATTTGGATTATTATTAAAGCAAGGATGCAAATCTAAACGTATTTTTTGAAAGAGTTTTGAACATCATAAAATCCTTTGTGTTTCAGAGCAAGGAAAAGAACGGCTGCTTATTTTTGCCAATTTTTTTTTTGGTTTTTTTAATTTTCTTTGAAATGTTTTTCTTTGAAATGAGAATTTTTTTGTTTAATCGACAAACACATCCACTATCTCTGCATAACAATCGGAATATTTTTGCTCCCAACTTATTTTACCGCCATCTAGTCGTTTCATGGCTTTGACTTTGAAATTCATTTTTTTTATTCATTGATAAATATCTACTTACATACTAGACAAAAATGATTAAACCTAACTTAAAATTAACAGGATACTTATTCTTATTTATTGGTCCTTATGCGAACGCTCTAAACTTAACTATATCTTAGAATTATTGCCTTTCGGCCTACGAACTATTTTACGAACTAATCTTACATATATATTCCTCGAGAAAATTTATTAAAACTCGGTTTCATTATTGAGATTTTATATAAAACAAATTACAAACTACCTATTCTACTTACTTAAACTACTTAACGTATTCTAACTATAATTAGGATTCTGAGCACTCGTTGCCTTGCGCAACAAGTGGTCAAAATCCCAATTGCTTTCCGAGCGCCTGGCAGTCGTCAACGTGCACACGGGCCGCCGTGAGCCGACTGGAGCCTTACAGCGTCAGTCAACTCCCGGAAGCACCACCACACGTTGGCGAGAACGTCCTCTCCCAAAAACGCCCTAGCTGACTTAATCTAACTTATAAGCTAAGAGGAAGTTACCTAGAGTAACGCACCGTCCTGGGAGGGCATGTTGACCCCTCCCCCCTCAACAAGCCACCAAAATTCGGCGAATTGCTTTTCCGTGTCGAATCTATCCCTCTCCGATATTGCGGTACTAAAACGGAGGAGCTCATGAGCATTGGCGACGTCCCCGTAATGGAGGAGCCGCTTATCTCTCGCGCTGCGGTAGCGATGGTATAAGACCGGAATACCATCCCTCGTCTGTACCAGCCCTTTTGCATCAATATGGATAAATGCCTCTGGCGGGATAAAGCCAGACCGGAGTGTACTCTCAATGTACATTTCATTGGGGTAGTAAGCCCCAAATATCAGACTATTGTCGCTGGCCATCGCCCTTGCAACGTGCCTTCGAGTGACCTTAATGAGGAAATTGTCAATCCTATTCAACTGAGCCCCATCGTATAGGACCTTGTTGGGATAGTATTTTATATAGTTGGATTCAGGCGTTCGGAACAATCGGAGACAGGTCCTAAGACATTGTCTCTCCAAAACCCGAATCTTTTCCATATAGCTGGGCGCTATATTGAACCACAATGGACAACCATAAGCGATAATTGGCCTTATAAGGGCCACGTAGCAAATGACCTTCACTCTGGAGTCAAGTTGACTGCTATGAAACAGTCTCCTTGTCAAAGCATAAGCCTTCTTGGCCCCAGCAAGACAAGCAACTATATGTCTATCGAAATATAGATACTGGTCAAGCCAGATACCTAGATATC
Organism: Portevinia maculata; assembly: GCA_949715645.1. NCBI lineage: Eukaryota > Metazoa > Arthropoda > Insecta > Diptera > Syrphidae > Portevinia > Portevinia maculata. Next base: position 1,956,209 of record OX454526.1, on the reverse strand, counting down.
TAACTACGCTTCTCACCGCCAATGGCTGCCCATTTTGTCCAATAATGGATAATTTTTTCCAGTTTTTTCTGGTATCCCTAGAGGCCCCAGCCAATGGAGTTCTGAACAAGATTTTTTCCGTCTTCTGAAAGTTGATTTTCAACTTCCAGTCGTCGCAATATCGCTTAATTTGATCGAAGTCACGCTGCAAAAGGATATTAATGACCTCGATTTTAGAACCTGATCTGTATGCCACCAAATCGTCGGCATACGCTATAGCATGTCTGAGTGAACCCACCAGATCACTCGTGTAAATGTTAAACAGGATCGGAGAATTGACCGCCCCCTGCTGTAAACCGTTTTTAATTTGAAAGACTCTGCTCGAAGTCACGTTGCCACATTTGACTACGAACTTCTTTCCCATAAGCATATTATAAATTACATATAGCAAAGGTTTGTGCATCCCCCGCCTGGTCAACTTGTAGAAAAGTCCCTCTAACCATACGGTGTCGAAAGCCTTCTCAAAATCAACCAGACAAGCACCCGTGCATTGGTTCTTGCATTTATTCCACTGAATGTCGGAAACCAGTTTCGACGCGGCATGAATAGTGTCATGCCTCGCCCTGAAACCAAACTGGTTGTCCGGAATTATGTTATTGTCCTCGACCCACTTTAACAGGGCTCTATTGACAACCTTTTCAAAGACCTTGCTAATATTCGGAAGTAAGCTGATTGACCGGAGATTGGCAGGGTTCGTCCTATCTTTACCTTTTTTCGGGATAGGGTGTACCACAGCTACCTTCCAATGCGCCGGATAATGTGCATTATTCAGCGCATTGTTAAACAGCGTGGTGAAAATATCTACAGCCTCCAAAGGCAGGTGTCTCAATACGACGTTTGGGACACCATCCATCCCCGCCGACTTTTTATTCTTTAGTGACTCGAAGATGCACAGAAGATCATTCTTCGACACGAACAAGTGCGATGCATCTCGGCCATTGGCGACAACTGCATTAGCATGGTTTTCATCAGTGAACACGGTGAAACCGTTATTCTCAGATCGCCAATTCTCAAGTTCGGTGCGCAGATAGAAATGGCTCACCAGAGCCCTATTCTCAATGTCGTGGTTACGGCGAACAGGATTGTTCACCGTATACACGGCCTCGAAACAAGCGCCCAGCAAATCCACTTTCTCCTGTGGGTCATTTGAAGCGACACTTTCTGGACTTATTCCAGCAGTCAGTACTGTCTGTCTGTTCTCTGCTGTCTGGGAGATTCGAACACAAGGAATATCATTGTGATCTTTCCTCCTGAACAACTTATTTATCTGTGGGAACATATTCGGACTACAGGTTTTAATAGCCCGAATTTTATTGCCCCAATACAGACTTACAGATTTTCTGTAATTTTCTTTTATCAGCTGTTTCAGGATTCGGATCTCTGACTTCAGCATCCTTACCTCCGGGTCGTCGCGATCAGTAAATTGCCTGTACAGCCGTTTAAGCCTCGAGAGCAGTCTACTTTTCTGTCGGTATAGTGCGTCGATTGTAGGGTTTCTGTACTTTTCTGTCTGGTCGTCGTCGGAACGTCCTACCCGAGGAATAGTTCGTTCCATAGTTCGTTTGATGGCGTCGTTCATTTGCAATAAATGCCGATCAATTTCATCATTTGTCATGTTACTGTTTGTCGGTGGGTCGATCCCACTCGAACGTAAATCTCGCTTTAAAAATCTGGAGAAGCGCGACCATTGTGCCCTCCGATAATCGAATGAACACACTGCTTCGTACTCCTCCAGCAGCGTTTGCTCGTTCGGTATCCGTATTGCGGCGGCGAGTCCGTAGTGGTCACTATCGTACTCAAACGCACGTAAACAGTTCCGCGTGTATTGGTCTATGTTTGTCAGTTGAAGTCTTGCGTCCGTTAAGGCCAAGTCCAGGAAAGCACCGCTTCTTGGGAAGGAAGGGATATCCGTCGCGTACAACTCGAGTTTGTACTCAATCATATTGAGGCGCCACCAGTCGTGAAACTGGTTGCCCCTGGGATTTGCAGTAACATTTCCCCATGCCGCATGTTTGGCATTAATATCTCCGGAAAAAGTCGGACGCCTAGCTTACTAAGCCAACTTTGGACTTAAAAAACACGTGGCTAAATCGCTGTTATAATCGATACACTATCCTTTTTCCCGCTGAACACTAACTAGCCGACCTATCTCGATGAGAGCTGCGGAACGACTCTAGTCGTTTCATGGCATCAACACTCTATGTTCACTTCGTTTCAGTTCGCGACTGCTGACCTCTTTATCTTCAGCACTCCTTTTTGTTATTGTTTACGTGTAAAATTATGCTGAGATGGGAATACACTTAGCACCGAAATACGGCTGAAGTAACTATGGATCAGCTAACCGTGTAAGCAATATTCGATTATGGCTCTTACTTCTTTTGAGAAGAGATACATTTTGCCGCAATTCAATTAATTACTTACTCAGCAAAATCAAACATTTTGCAACTTTGAAATGAAATCCCATTCCCATACCAACCGTCTACTTTAAAAAATACAAATGAAATAAAAAGAAAACGTAAACAAATCTCGTCACATTAATAAGGTTTTCTTTTGTAAAAATAAAAACATAAAAAAACCAAATGAAACAAGGAACAATGCCATCACTGCCAAAGATTCTTTCCCCGACAATCGCACTTTCCATCAAACAGATGAAGACCTAGTTAAAAGCTTCCAAATATTTTTTTTATTGTGTCGATCCCGGTTTCAAATGGCTCCCATTAAAAAAGATAAGAAACGAAACACGACGTTCAAAATGTTCTATTCCCATTCTTGATGATGGTACTGATTGTCTCCTCATCACAATGCCACCTTTTCACGATGTGGTGCTGCGCTGCAGGGAGTTGTAATGACTTCTGTTAATGTCCTTTTGGTCTGGAAATTATATTATGTTATTATTTTATGAAAAGGAGTTGCCACAAGTGCTTGTGCGCTGTCAAACAAATGAGAGGGTATCATTTTTGTTTAATTAAACGAAAGGCGAGAAATTTAGCAGTACCTGCACAACCCCCGTGACCCCGCTATTGATCTTGATCACACTGAAAAAGGGTTCATGTTGGCGTCTCTCCGTGTTCTACCTTCAATATAATTATAAATGATACATCATTATACATTTTTGAAAAGAGGTAGGTATTCGGCGGAGCTTTATGTGATAATTTTGATAAATGTTATGGTTTTCCTGATTTGCCTGATTAAGGGTGATTACCCAGATTGAATGATGAACCGGAAATTCCAGTTCCTAGTCTTTGTTCTTTATTTGAATCAATAATAATTAAATATTTCTTAGCCATAACTTTTCATCGAACATAGGTTGCTTTATTCTGTATCCGATAGGAATGACAAAATATTCAAAAGGTATAGATAAGTGGCAATAGATAAGTACCTAGATACATAAATATTTTGTTTCCATTTTTCATCCGTTGACTTTGGAAAAATCTTTGCTTCTTCATAATTGCGGGTAATTACGGGTGGTTTGCCATCGCATCGGATGTTGGACTTACAGTAAAAAATTGATTTAAAAGGAGGGTTTGAAATCTCCCCAAAACCGCATGGAAGAATAATGGAAAAGTAATTTTATTATGGAAATTCTGTTTACTTAGCTCTGGCACGTTGTGATTTATTTTATTTTTTAATCTGTCCTCTATTTAATTCTCGTTACCCCGGCCTTTTCAAAACTCTCGACTAGTTGGAATGAGGAATGGCTATTAGAAGAAGAATCCCATTCACGTAGGTACAGTCACCGGAATGAGTTACAATTTATTTTCATTAATTTCTAATAAAGAATTTCACCCCTTTTTTTAAATACAAGATATCACATTTATTTTTTCCAAAACCAATGCAATCCTTTTCCTTAATTTCTTTCCCTTTTCTGACTCTTAAACTTAACCCTTTTTCGTAGAAAAAAAAACTAATTGCAATGCTGTGCTGTCCTACAAGCTCTGCATTTTAATATACAAATTAATTGCCGAAGTTAATCTCATTTTCATGGCGGAAAATTAGCTGCCAAAAATATTTTTACATAAGATCCTCTACGGCAGCTTCTTGATGGAAATTTATGAGTAAATGTAAAAGGGCTGTATAATGTCATTGTTAAAGCCACCTTAATGTTAATGTGTTTTCTACACCACGGATAATGAAATAAATAGATCGTCAGAATGTAATGTATATCTTCTTAATTATGTGCAACGAATTTGAGGGCCGAAAAACTACTGTTCCAAACAGTTTAAATAACGCAATTTGGAATTCCAAAGCTGTTGCCGCGAACAGCAATAGTCTTACCGCCAAGGGGCTGTTAAACCACATCTGGACATCTGCGTTGGACTTCTCATCGAGGTGTCTTAGGTTCAAATTACGCCGGGGCGCAGTAACACCTAAGGAGAAGGTAGGTTTTAGGCCCTGTATATGCCGTTAATGTCGCTTTTTTATGCCAAACCTGAGGGCACGAGGTTTTGGAGGACGCGACAAGAATGGTCGGGGACGATTAAAACATAGTTGCAACTAGCAGCCACAGTCACAAGTGGAACAAACGAATGTTACTTAAAAAAAAAGTACCGAGTCTTTCCATAAGGGTGATCCTTTTTTTATAATTAGGGTGAGCTAAATGGGCTTCTTTTCTGGGTACAGTTGTACCCTTATAGCGTGTATACACCGCGCAGGCGTTTTTCAATTCAACACCTACAAATGCAGTGTCATTGTGGACGCATTTCATTGCCTACTATTAGGTGGTAGAACTAGGAAGAAGTAGAATGATAGGAGAGATAGGTTTATGCATTTGCTAGTGTTTTTTCTCCACGGGTGGAGTCTAAATAACTTAGAGAGCATTATGTTGAAGTCTTGTATTTAAGTTTAATCCGCAGAAACTTATACAATAATTAAAAGTGCACATATGAGCAAGTGCACATTTTTGCTTCATGGACATGGTTGAGATTTGAACACGCAACCTTCCGATCAGCTAGTTAATACACTCCACTGCACTGTTTCCACCCGCAAATCGCATCTTATTTTCAAAAGATACTTTTCGGCTATGATATATTTCTTTTTTAACTTTCTTAACTTTTTTCAACGCAGGGCGCAGGTGTCCAAATATTTAGTATAGTTTACAAAATTCTGACTTTTAACACAAAAATTCTGCTTTTCAAAATTCTGTTTTTTTCTGTTCTGTCTTACAAAAGACTGCTTTTCAAAATTCAGCTTCTTAAAATTCTGCCAGGCAATATTTTAAACAAATACATTCTGCTAATTCTGTTTTTTTTCCAATTTACAAATTTAAAGACTTGACTGCCTTACACTTGAATCGGTGATTGTTAAAACAACATAAGTATCAGATTTTTCAAAATCAGTTTTATTACGTTTTTACACCACTTATGGGTAGACATTGCGTTGAGGGGAGCGGGTCGAAATTCTGTTTTCAAAATTCTGCTTTGCAAAATTCTGACTTTTAACACAAAAATTCTGCTTTTCAAAATTCTGCTTTTTTTCTGTTCTGCTTTTCAAAATTCTGACAGGCAATATTTTAAACAAATCAATTTTTCAACTGTTACAACAAATTACAATATATTTCATATAAAGAAGGTACACAGGTGGGTAATTAGTTTTTATCGTTTGACCTGCACATCAAATTCAATGAATTTGTTGTTGTTGTTAAAAATTAACAGACAACTAATAGCAATATAGAAACCAAGAGAGCAATCTTAAAACCAATAAAAAACTACTTTTACCTCTTCTTCTATAACAAGTGAGTAGGTAGGTAGAATGTTTTACAAAATTCTGCAAATAATAAAAAAACATAGGGGCGGGCTACAGTCCGCTTGGGCGAACTGTTGGATACCCTATTCTTATTCCTATATCTCATAAGTGGGCGTGACAAAAATTTAAAGAATTTTATCGAAAAAACTAAGCTTTTGTAAATAAAAACGCTCCCTAGCTCAAACTTTGGTTTTTCAATAAAATTGTTTTATTTAATTGTGGGCGTGTCAGTAGGCGGTTTTAAAAAAAATTTAAGTATGAGCATAAAGGGCACCTAGAGAGTATATACTATAAATTTCAGCTCCCTAGCTCAAACTTTGGACTTTCAAAAATAAAAAAAAAATAATTGTGGGCGTGTCAGTAGGCGGATTTTGAAAATATTTACACATGAGCATAAAGGGCCCCTAGAGAGTATATATTAAAAATTTCAGCTCCCTAGCTCAAATTTTGGTTTTTCAAAAAAAATATTTTATTTAATTGTGGGCGTGTCAGTGGGCGGATTTTGAAAATTTTATGTCCCAAGCAGTTTTATGGGCCAAACGATCATATATAAAAAATTTCAGCTTTCTAGCTCAAAATTCAATTTTTCCCAAAATTTGTTTTATTTAATTGTGGGCGTGTCAGTGGGCGGATTTTGAAAATTTTATGTCCCAATCAGTTTTATGGGCCATAGATCATATATAAAAAATTTCAGCTCTCTAGCTCAAAATTCGATTTTTTCCAAAATTTTGTTTTTTTGAGTTTGTGGGCGTGTCTGTGGGCGGATTTCAAAAATTCGTAAACTTGATTATTTCGGGACCCTAGAGAGTATATGGTTAAAATTTCAGCTCTCTAGGTCCAGTTTAAAGGCCTAATTTTTGCCGACGGACGGACGGACGGACGGACGGACGGACGGACATGGCTAGATCGACATTACTATCGATGCTGATCATAAATATAGTAACTTTTAGGGGTCTACGGGCAATATTAAGGTATGTTACAAACTATGCGTCAAAATTAATATACCCCTAGAATAGGGTATAAAAAGGATTGGAAATTTTTTTTTTATTATTTGCAGAATTTTGTAAAGCAGAATTTTGAAAAGCAGAATTTTGAAAATAAGAATTCTGAAAAGCAGAATTTTGAAAGCAGAATTTTGTAAAACAGAATTTTGAAAGCAGAATTTTGACCTCGGCAGAATTTCGACCCCAACCCTGCGTTGAGAACAAAACCAATGTATGGACATCATCGTTTAATTTTGTCACTATTCGTGCTTTACACTTATTTTTTATTCGGCTTGCACATGTCCAATTATAATTTTACATTAATTTAATTTTTTACAATAATACATATATATCCATCCACGCACAACCAATTTTTCCTTTATTGGATTTAATTGCAGATATATTCATGTTCACTCTATCGGAGAAAAAAGGATCACCTCAAAATAACTTGAAGCTCATCTTAACAATAACCTTCCTAAAACTACGAGATTTCATCACAAAATAAATAGATTCTATTCAAATTCAACAGAATTCAAAATGAACTTCATTTTATTTTCAAAAGAAATTTCTCTTTATATTTATCTGACTTTATCAGCGGATTTCTCATAGTTTTAAAGCGAAGTCTCTTTGTTCTCAACAGTGTCTCTTTAAATCAGGAACTGAGAACAGAATGAAGCAGATATTCACGTTGATTCAAAGAGAATCTCTTCGTTAAGCTCGGTTCGCTTGCGCAGTAGACAAAACATTGCGTAATACAAATTTGCAATCGTTGATCGCAGTCGTTAGTGAAATGTTGTATCGCGTCAAAGGGTTTTCTTTGTGAAAATTTTAAGAAAGTACATTTAAAGTTCAAAGTGTAAGTAAAGTTGCGTAAGTCGTGTCAATGTATGCGTGTGTCACGTCAAATGGTTTTATTTCTGTGAAAACTTATTGAAAAAATCATTTAAAGTTCAAAGCGTAGGTAAGTGCTTCAAACCGATCCGAACATTTTCTATGAGTTAATATACACAAACTCAAGTTTAAGTTCAGAAGTCGAAAGTCTCTTCCTTGAGTGGGGTCTTCGGCAGCCACCATATTGTTATTTCGGGAACAATCAATCGACTTAAATGTGCTCGAGAAAATTGAGCAAGCAGACATTGATAAGCTTTCTTCGCAGCTTAATGCGACTTTTGGAGAGTATATTCTATTCAAGGACGGATTGGTGAAGTGGCGCATTCTCCAGGTAGGTAATCCATTTATTACAAATACGGGCTGTCTTCCAATGTGAACGTTTGTGAGTGTTTGAATCAAACTCAATATAAATGTGCCTCCTGTTCGATGGACTGCTAGCCTATCTAAGCAAATTGTAATCAAATTATTGAAGTTAATTATTATTCAAGAATAATTTGTTTTTCAAAGGGCAAGCCTTTGGCAGGACCAAGTATAGCCGAAGCAGAGACAGCATCGCAGTCGGTAGCAAGTTGGCTCAACAGTGCGCCAGAGAGTTCATCTTTAACCTCATCCTCTGAGACACTTGATAGTTTTAACCGTGACATAGTAAACATCAAAAGTGTCTTAGATACGACGATAAAGGGACAAATGGTCGTCGATTTTTATTAGAGGAATAACATTTTGGACAATAGAACTCAAAAAGATCTGGTGCAGTGAATAGTCGAAGAATGCCTTAACAAAAAAGTTGTTTTGAGCTACTATTTAATGCTGCAGATATCAGAAAATATTGTTAAATATTTTCCAGCAGAGAAAAACTTATTATATTTTTTTTTTTTTATAATTAGCGCGCACTAAAGGGATTTGTTGGGACCCTTATAATGTATTAGCTACACAGCGCGGGCGTTAAGGAAATTAGGGTGAGAGGAAAAGGAGAGATGCCGATGCACGTTGGTTTTGAATGTCTGTAGGTTACAATGTGTAGGAAAAATGGAGCGGGGAAGAGTATTCCACATTCGTGTTGTACGGCTGAGGAAAGATTCTTTGAACTTCACTGTACGTCCGAACACAGGCTTGAGGGTGAACTGATGAGCATTCCCTGCATGGCGGGTATTGCGGTTGAAATGTTCAAGGGGAGGAATGCAACTGGCTATTTCGTTTGAGCACTTATGGTGGAAATAACGATAAAATAACGACAGGCAGGAGACATTACGACGATGACTAAGAGAGTCAATCGATCTCGCGATGTCTCGGTCGCCAATGAGTTTTATCGCGCGTTTTTGGATCCTGTCAAGTAGCTCCAAATAAGTTATTGGTGCACCGGACCAGATATGAGCGTTGTACTCGAGTTTCGGGCGAATAAACGCCTTATAAATTGTAGCCAGATCAGAAGGGGTGAAATATTTCTTACAACGCTTAAGGAAGCCTAGACATTTCGCGGCGTTCTTGGCGACATCGAATATGTGGTCATTCCAACGAAGGTTGTCATTAACACACATACCGAGAATGGAAAGTCTTGCGGTTTCAGCGATGTAAGTGCCATTCATAGATAATGGCAATGTGTGTGGGTTTTGCTTTAATGACAGGAGACAGCATTGAGTTTTGGAAGCATTAAATTCCACTCTATTGGTTTTACCCCACTGAGTTATGCTGTTAAGATCGGAATTTAATGAGCTTAACATACGTTGCCGTTCCATTTCCACATCCGAAGATGAGGGGCGTGACCCAAGAAACGAATATGAGAAGCTGAGGGTACTGTCATCAGCAAAGGAATGGATTGGATTAGAAGTAACAGACAGTAGATCATTTATAAAAATGAGAAAGAGAGTCGGGGACAGAACAGAGCCTTGGGGGACACCAGCATTTATTTGGTGAGTTGCAGACTTGAAGCCTTATTATATGAAAAGGAAAAAAAGAGCTAAGAACCCAACAGGAAAGTTGCACTCAAAATGGTGCAACAGTAAACTAAGTCTACGCCCGATGATGAAGCTATTGCTTCGAAAAGCGTCGCGTTAATAAGAAAAAAAACAATAAAAGTTGTGACAATAAAATATTAAAATAAAAACATATTAAAGAAAATAAAAACATTTGTTTGATTTAATTATCACCTTTAACAGATAAAATACAACTGGAGACAAAAACAACAAAATGTATAGTAAACTAAGGCTGCAAATTAACAATCGTTCTGTATGCAACAAGTCTTATGACAGTCAAATATCAGAGTCGGACAGAATTAGCTATGATGAAGAAGGTACTTTGTATGCATGTATTTACGTTAGATAGGCGTTATTTGTTTATTTTGTTTATCACCTAACAGACCTAAGACAATACATTGTTTGGTTGGCAAATAACGCTTCTCCATGGGAAACACTTTTAGAGTACTGGGAAAAGACAAGTAAACTGCGTATTGAAAGCTTTAAAAACCAGGAAAAAACTTTAAGCGAGCTGTTAAAGGATTGCCCTAGATACAATGAAGACATATAGGATACGCATTGGTAATTGTTTTTATCGTAAATGATATTTATAAAAGATTGAGAGTTGTTCGTTTTTGTGTACAGGTTGACGTCGACTTTGAAAACATTTATCCAAACATTACGAATGTTTTTTGAGAGATGGAAATTAATTAAATATTCTTCTCATTTTTTGTCATATGAAATTGTAGATATAGGTTCAAATTACTGTGCAATGAAAATTAAAAATGTTGATGGCCCACCTATTCATTTTTATGTCTTAAATAATTATTTTGAAAGTTATTCGACCAAAACTTTTTTTTAAATAAATAAAAATATTGTAACCAAAAAATGTTAAAATAAAAAAAATGGAATATAAAGACTGAATACATAAACGCTAATTTAAACAAAAACTATTTTTTTATTATTTTAAAATATTTTACCTGGCAAGAAACTTTATCCACCTACTGTTGAATTTTAATCAGAACTTTCGCTGTTGTGAGTATAAATTGGAAACTAAGGACGGTAAGATAATATACCACAATAACGCATTTATGTGTCTTTTTCAGCGTATGTGTGCTATAGGTACTTAAGTGCTTCAAGCTAAACTCATAGGTTGATTCGCTTTAATTTGACACGCTTCACCATTTTTATTTTAAGACTTATGTGCACCTTTAAGATGCTGCAATTTAATTTCATGAGTAACTACACTTAAATTAACACATACTAATGCTTAATTTTAATAGTTTTGAAGTCTTAAATTTAAATGTCTCAAATACAAATTATGAAAAGTTCGTCTTAATTTTAAACGTGCCATCATTTTCTTATAAACAGATACGTGCGATTTTAAGTTGCTTAGCATCTTAATTTTATACGAATGCATATTTTAATCAATAGGGACCCATCTTAATACTAACTGCTGGTAAGTCTAAAAAGAAAATGGACTCCTTTTAAAATGAAACGGAATCTCTTAAAAACAATCTTAAGGCACATACAATAAATTAAATAGATGTTTCTACTTGTTTTAAACCGACAGTCGGCTTGGCAAAAAAACATGCAGAGATCTGATTCAATTCATGCAGAATATATTTGTTTTTAGTTTGTCATTTTCCTCCGTGAGAAGCACACGTTCACTCACAACGGTATACTAACAGAATATTTGTCTAGACCAAGAGAGCAATCTTAAAACTAATAAAAAAAACTACTTTTACCTCTTCTTCTATAACAAGTGAGTAGGTAGATAGAATGTTTTACAAAATTCTGCAAATAATATAAAAAGGTTTGGAAAAAGTTAAAAATCGCGCTTTTTAAAGCAGAATTTTGAAAAGCAAAATTTAAAAAAAAAGAATTCTGAAAAGTATAATCCTAAGAGTAGAATTTTGTGAAACAGAATTTTGAAAGCAGAATTTTGACCTGGCCAGAATGTTGACCCGAACCCCTTTTTAAATTGTCAAACTCTCGCCGACCACATCATTAATGAATCATAATCAAATTACCGGATACAATACAGATACTATAGGTTTGAACGACTAAGCCACCAATTAAATTCGCTTTTTGTTTTAAGTATTGTTCGTTGTTTTGTCAATGTTGCTTACAATGAAAAATTGCTCCAGTTGTTATACACGATCCATTCGCCCTCATCGTGATAGAATTAACTTATTTATCTTCTATCGAAAGGCACGTGTATTTTTAAAAAGTTATCAAACAACTTATTTCTTTTTGTTCGTCGCCAATAAATTCATTGTACGCCACTTAAAAATTCTGACAAGGTTTGTCCAAAACAACAATGTTCATAGATTATAATCTATTGAAGAAGGTTACTATCAATTCTAAAAGAACACTGTCGATAAGCTTGATTGGGAACTCTGTCAAATTCCTTTAAAAAATAAAGCGCACTATGGTGACGAGATTGGATCCCTTTTTCGTTTAGTTATGTCAACAAATCAGCAGTACATCCGTTGGTGCGAATCCCGTGCTGGCGGTCACTTGAACGTTTCCTTGATTAAAGTTATTTCTTAGCTGACAATTTACCAGCGTTACCAAGACATTGAAAACAAGGAACTTAACTGGAACGTTCTGTAGGAGGAGAGAGAAGAAGATTCATCTTTTCAGGCTGCAGTTTTCCATCGTCGCAGAAAACGCCTTTAGGAACAGGGGAGTCAGAAAAGCTTAAATTTTTGAGTAAAAGATATTGTTAAAATTTTGCTTATGATCTTTATTTGTTATATTATTTTTTATATTAAAAAAGAATATAACAAATAAAGATTATTTTTTATATTAAAAAAGAATATAACAAATAAAGATCATAAGCAAAATGTTGAACAATATCTTGTTATATTCTTTTTTAATATAAAAAATAATATAACAAATAAAGATCATAAGCAAAATTTTAACAATATCTTTTACTCAAAAATCAAAAAACACAATCGGAGACGAACAAAAACAACATCGAGAAAAGCTTAGCCAGTGGTTTATGCAGCTTGAATTAACACCTCTTCAGAACGATAGGAAATATACATGCTTTCCGGATAAGTACACAAAAGTTTATGAGAAGATTGGCTGCGTAAGCATTTTTTCGTTTAATACTTAGCATCTTATCGTATGCACTCATTGTATATTAAACATGCTGCACCCATCCATCTCATTCTCAATGACATCTTAAGTACTTTTCTACTTTCTTTAGAATATACATTTGTACTCACAACAAAATCCGAAATTCTTTATAAATCATAGCTCATAAAACATAAAATCTTACAAGAGGATGATCTTTCGCAAACCATTCTGCAATTCTTCCTCGCTCGTAGTGCAAATAATAATTTATTTTTATTATCAGCGAATCAGACAAGGTGATTCGCCACCAACACCACATAAATATTAATTTCACGAGTTATAAAGAATAACATTCTGATATACAATTCACATTTGAGCCCACTAACTGCTTTAGGTTCCATGGAGTAATTCCATTTATTGAAGACACAATAAGCCAGCTACCAGGTTACTTGTTATCGACCCGTGGAACGTTAGCGGGAATACTTTATCAATTTAATTTCCTTTTTTAAGCGCACTGCACAAAATCAAATTGCCTGTCGAGCCGGCATACTGCCTTTTCCTGTATTCATAGGGTTCCGGTTGGGCTAGAGGCATCTGGCTAAATAACGCCTCATAAATATTGTTAATGGCCTTACGTGTGTTTGATCTAAACTTGCTTTATTGGTGCGAATCTAACACTTTGCAATTTCCAAATGGGCCTTTGTGGAGGGGAAGTTGCAAATGCGTGTTTAACCTTTCGCTTGCCATCGTTTGGTAGGGGTTGGTTATTATAAGCATTAGTATCACTTGCTGATATTCAAAATTAAATGATGAATGGGTCGAAGTCGCGAATGTTTTGTTATTTCATGGGGGAGGAGATATTTGGCGGCATGATTTGCATCTTCACAGGTGCAATTAATTGCATGTACATTGACTCATAAATTATTGCATAAGCTTTAGCCGTGTGTGTTGTGTGGGGAAAGAGGACACGTATTGCATTAAGGATTTGATATATGTCGCTGTAATTAGTTTAAGTTAAGCAGTTGTTTGGGGACCTAAAGAACTGGCATTCGATTACAATAAAGAAACCTTTATATTAATACAACAAACCCATTGGGAAGTAATTGAAATTACAAGTACATGTTATTAATAAGTATTTATTATTTATTTCTGAAGATCGGGCTTATAGCACATTTTATTATCTCTTTAGTACAGATTCCTTTTGCTGCTCTGATAGCTCCTAGGGTCTCTCAATTAGTCTTAATAAATAAAATGTGAAAAGAAACCGGATTTCCTAGAGCACGAAAATGCATTACACAAATCGAACACTTAAAATTTGACAGGTGAAAATGGTTGTAAAACATGTACATAAGTAGAAAACATGTTACGCCTAACAAACTTGTACAAATTTGTAAACTGCTTCTTAATAAATTTTGAAATTTGCAAATAAAACAAGGTTTAAAAATTTCCAAACAAATACGCTTGAACATTACTCACTTTGTGGTAAATTATGTAACATTTTTTAAAAATTAATTAAACATACGTTTAAATAAAATGTATTGACTATTGATCATGTATTCATGCCTCTCAATATACAATAAATTGCAGCTGTTTAAACTAGCTACATAAGTCTACAAAGAATACAATGCTTTCAGAACGAAATTTTACGCAATATTCTAATTGGGTCATGCGTAACACTGATAGAAGATGAAGTCAGGAAGGTCGCACGAAGACTTGACGTTAGGCTTCGCAAACCACGCCAGGATGGCATAAGTCATGCCTCCTCTGGTGAATTGAAGTCGCACACTATCGCAAAGCTTGCATGCGATGTTTTTCGATGGTTTTCACCCAGTTACACATAAAAAAAATAAATGTACCTATGTCTGACAGTTTTAGTTAGGTAATTGACAATTGACAGATCTTTTCTTATTAATATTTTTTTTCCTTTAGTAAAGAAGGGTTTTCTTCCTTTTTGGTATAGGACTATTCCTCGTTGACTTCAAGGCTAATCGATGCCACCTCTTCTTTAATCGCCATGACAGCCTCTACAACGCCTCGCTGACGAGTTTTTGTCGTGATCCCGATTTCGCCATAGCCACGTTGAGCTCCTGATAATGCTCCTCATGATGCTATCATATGCGGCTTTAAGATTGCTTAAAAGATAGTGGGACTCGACTTGAAATTCATTGGTCTTTTCCAGGATTTGCCTATTAGTAAGGTTGAAAGTTTGGTCTTTTTCTCTTTTTGTCTTTTGACGACTCTAATGGTGGATTGCAGAACGGCTGTTCACACAGTATACTTACATGGCTGGGATCTTATATGCAACATTAAGTACGGATAGACCTCGATAATTCTTGCAAGATATAGGATCGGCCTTCTTGTAGATTCAGCTTCGACATTTGGAGCTGATAGTGGAGTAATCGGACATATTTTCTTCCACTCATACATGCTTTGCCCCACCACAAGTTGACGAGCCCGGCCTCTCAAAGAAACGCCCTAGCTAACTAAGTCTAACTTATAAACTAAGAGGATGTTACTTAGAGTAACGCACCGTCTTGGGAGGGGGACATTTTTACCACTCTCCCCTCAAAAAGCCACAAAAATTCGGCAAATTGCTTTTCCGTATCGAACTGGGCGGTATCATCTTCAAAGAAGAATGACCCAATAATTTTGTCTGAAGTTACACACACCACAACAGACAGTGCACTTAAAGGAATGCAATTCCCGCGAGTGGATCAACCTTGGGTTCGCATTACCCCTTATACGGCAATTTTGTTTATTAATGAATCCATTTAAGTGGAAATGAGCTTCATCACTCATTATGAGATGATGAATACAATCATGTTGCTGCCGTGCCATTTCTTGTAAACTAACTGCGTAAAGAACAAGTTTTTGAGGATCTCCTGGCTTTAATTCTTGACCAAATTGGATTTTGTATGCGGGACACACCGAGTTGACCAGACGCCTTCGTGTCGATGTTTCTCGACTCTCCACAAAACTTGGAAGAATGCGTTCCATATTGGCATATTCGCTTTGATTCGGGCACTGCGAGGTCTTCCAGCTCGAAGAAAATCGACTACAGATCCTTGTTGACGAAGTCGTGCCACCAGTGCCGCAACCATGTGCGCAGTGTGAATTTCGCACATTAAAATGAGGCCGATAAGCTCTTTGGGTTAAAATAATCGAGTGATTATTTTCAAAATAAAATTCAATTAGTTTGGTCCTCTATAAAGCGCTGTAGTTCATTTTAGTAGATTTCCCAAGTATGTTTTATAAGCATCTACATACCTTAAAAAAGAAAAGAAAAAAAATTAAAAACAGGAGTTGTGTTTTTTTCAAATTAGTAAGTCACTTATTGCCTTTTCACAAAAATTTAATATGCAGTGATCCTTTCATCTTTTGCCGCTTACTAAGCCAAACCTTACCCTTCACTCTTCTGTGAGTGACACCATTAACATACTTTCAAATTATTTTGAAACCTTCCTACAACAAGCCTACAGCAACAACATCTCATAATAGCTTTGCAATCACTGTCAGATGCACACATACTCAATATCTACGAATCGTTTAATTCGATTAATTAACCATCCAACATCTATATGAATCGCCCCCAGCAACGAGGACAACACAACAACTATACATATAACTGGCCGTCGCTGGGGTTGGTCGCCCACATGCCTGAAAACCAGAGGACACAACAAAAACCCGCCCCACTCTACCCACATCTTAAAGAAACGGAACAAATCGAAGGATAATGACAATGATAGATTTGCTAATATCTGTCATTTACTTATGCGTTGTTGGGCTGCTGTGAATGTGTTTTGTACTCTAGCATTGTTTTACAACAAATTGGGAAGTAGAAACAGAGATTACCCCCGATTAACCTTATTGTGCCCAAACGTTTCGATTAATGGGAACGATTAAGACGCTGCAAATTCGATGAGGATTACAGTTTGAGTACGAGGATAGTATGTACTATGTAGGGAGTGTTTGATTACGTGTTGTACATAGAGATATTCCACGCCATTCTGCAAAGCCACGGGTGGTTGAAGCAGATAAATTAAGTCATTAGTTAAACGAAACTTTATTCAAGGGAAATAAATTGCCCGCAAATCGCAAGTGGCATACAATGTATATGCCAGGGTATGTTGGGGTGGGTTGTTATCTTCCAGGATTAAAACTTTACGAATGAAATACGAAAAGGTGCGGCAAAAATGCAAATGCGAGACGAAAAACTCATACTGATTGATTCCTTTTGGAACAAGTAGTTTCATTTATATCTTATTAGAATGCACACTAAGTTCGGGATATGTAGCTACCTATACCTATCTATTTATTTCTAAATCTATATTTGGTCTTACACATTAACGTTTACCCACCATACTGTGTCTAGGAGTAGGGTGCCTTGGGTAGACGAGGAGAAACGCTTTATTGGAAGTTTTCCAAAGTTTCTTTTTCTACATTTTAAGACATGGGCGTTGACTTTATTCTGCGTAGCCACGCCTGTACAGGGACACGTTTTCAATTTTTCTCAAAGTGTGCGCAATTATTGCATTTCTTCTTCTTCTGAGTTATGTTGGTTGGCATAGGCACCAAGACTAACCTTCGAGTATCCAGTTCTTGCACAGCACGCCCAGGAACCTAAAGCTGCTGGTAAATTGCTGCGGATGCATAGTTCGCAAAACCTCCTGGTTGATAGCAACAAAATTATAGACGTTCTCGCTACATATAAACATACTTGAGTGTAGATGTATCTACAGCTACACGTTACCTATTTTGTGAATGTACCTAAAAATTTATATTTATGCACATTATTATTACTAGATATTGGTATGTATACATACAAATATCGCGTCAAACGTATTTCAATAAAAAAAATGGAAAATATAGTCCATTGTATAATACGGGAAAAAGTTCCTTATGACACTGAACCTCATTGTCAGGGTTGGCGACTAAGTTAATAAACAAGCGCCATTTGATTTGTAAAATATATTTGAAGGTACCTATGCATCGCTTTTAGTTGAAAAAAGCCAACCATTTATTTAAGTCATTGTGTTAAATATAAGTCGCTGACAACTTAAAATATGAAGATAAAGATGTGAAGTTATTATACAGTCGCCGGATTTTGTACCTCCTCCAAATAAAAGTTCTCCAAATATTCGACAGAAAATTAACAACGGCAAATTATGACAGCTTCTCATGACATTATTGTCTTGCATGTTTGTCAGAGCTTTGCAAGACTTCCAAGTGTTGCGATGGGATTTGAACTTTGAACCCTTCACTTAGTTCATACCTACCTTACCTATGTAAAGCTTACATGCACTTAGATAACCTCTATCTTAATTAGTAACGTTAAAAAGAATTCCTACCTTCATTAAACTGTTTCGGTGTTCGCATTTGTAAGTCTGTTGGTAACACAGTTGTTTCCTAGATAATTCCTTTAATTGCATGCTATGAAACTGAAAATTTGACAATCTACTGCCTCTCACTGTCTGGTAGCAACTTGTCAATCACTGTTATAGGGCGTTGTTCGGCTTGGAACTGAAGACTTCAGAAAATAACAAAGAACATTTGACGCTGCAACCAAGCAAAGGCTTGGAACAATAAGATGCGACCATTCCAATGCAAACTGCATTGAAATACGGTGGAAAACGGCAAAAGAAGACTGGATTTTATCACGTTATAAAAGAAAGTGAAGAAAGCTTATTTGACAACCGATAAATAATCTATTTTTTTTTTACTTTGGGCATTGTTATACTGGTCAGATGCGTCCAGTAGTCGTCGCCTAGGTAACGTCAAAGTCTCCAACAGGTGCAAATAGATTGATTTAAACTTTCGAGAGCATTAAATACTGTTTGACATTCTGGGATTTTTCGCAGAAAAAGTAAAGCAAATGAAAATTTAGTTTTCGGATTAGACAGCAGGCGTGACTAGATATCACAAAAATTAAGACTGTAGATATATCTTCAGGATACAAAGGTCAAGTTTCCATTAGGAAAGTATTCTCATGTCTTTTATAATCAAATAATTTGGCAAGCTGTTTAATTAAACAGTTTGACAGCAAACAAGCAAATTATTAGAATTGTCAGACTAAAATCCTTTAAATTATTGTACACGTTCTGGACATGAACCCAAGAACCTATACGAGCAGAAATGTCCGCAGCTTGTATCATGTGGATATGACCATTATTTCTTTAGCTATCTCAATGAATCCCATACTTCGATTTTTAACAGGCTGGAAATCTCTGAAGCAAGCACATTGTAGAATCTAATTTCAATGGATTTAACTTATAATCCCGGCCATGATGGCGTACCTTCCTCTTTTTTTAAGAAACTGTGCCCAATTATTATCTAAGATTACTTGCCACATATTTAATCTATCGCTGTTAACGGAAACATTCCCATCCATTTGAAAAGATTCATTTATTGTACCTGTTTACAAATCAGGTAGGAAAAATAAAGTTGAAAATTATGGGGGTGTATGTAAACACTTAAACAGTCAGTTATCCATAATTTATTCGATAAATTGGTCAGTGAGCAATAAAACTTTTATTGCAGATCTTTAATTTGTAACAACCAGCACGGGTTTATTAAAAAGCCTTCAACCGTGACAAATCTCATTATTTTCACCAACTTTGTAATCTCCGAAATAGGTAAAGGTTCAGGTTGATGCTATTAACACGGACTTTAGCAAAGAATATGATCGTGTGGATCACAAAATTTTACTTTTCAAACAAGAACTGTTAGGCTTTCCGACTTCATTCTTAAAATGGATATCCTTTTATCTAAGCGAAAGATATCAATAGGTAACATTTCGAAATAAAATATCAAACAAAATCTTTGTAACTTCTGGTGTCCCCCAGGGAAGTAATATAGGTCCATTATTGCTTATTTTGTTTGTAAACAATGTTGTTAAGTTCTTGCCTCAATGTAATTTTAATGTTCGCGAATGATTCTAAAAATTATTTGTCAGGTAAAGACACTCACAACACAAGCGTGTTTCTTTCTTGCGTCATTAAGTGGTGGTTTTTTCTTAAGTTTCAGGCGCTTTAAGTGTTTAGCACGGCGAATTGTGCGGCTAACAGTGGATAAGCTGGCCTTAACATTAGCTTTCTCTCTAATTTTAGATGCCTACAAAGCTGAATTTGACGCTATTCTAAGGAAACTTTCTGACACAATGATCACTTTCCTTCATTTTTCGGGCCATAGCACAGCATGAAAGACCTTCAGAGCAATAAACATCTATGCTTGCCCTTTCCTTCACTTTTAAACCTGTTTTCTTTCCCATTTTTATTACTCAATCAAGAACAATTACTTTAAAATACGAGTATGTAACCGTTTAAACCGAAAAAATATATATTTACTTCACAAAAAACGTTGATTTGTTCACTGCTCCTAATCTAATGACCCGATTTATTTCCACATATTCTTTACTCAATTTACAATTTGTCTTCAAAGTTCCGTTAGCTAAATATCTCCTATACACACATTGCACATTTTATTGTTAACAAAAAAGTCTCTCATTTACCATAGTCGTTTTTTTAAATCCATCATGTAACGGGAGAAATATCGATTTTACTTTTCAAAAATGCCTGCCTAAATATTAGGCATTAACGGCCCCCTAGCTTCTCTACCACTTTCTTTGCGAGGTGGAAGGGACCTACAATTTTAAGCCGAATCCGAACGGCAAACTTTAGAAGTCTCTCATGACAATTGATACTATGTTCGGATGTTTGTCAGACATTCGCAAGAGGTGGGGTA
Organism: Portevinia maculata; assembly: GCA_949715645.1. Classification (NCBI taxonomy): domain Eukaryota; kingdom Metazoa; phylum Arthropoda; class Insecta; order Diptera; family Syrphidae; genus Portevinia; species Portevinia maculata. The sequence goes on along the minus strand of OX454526.1, from coordinate 1,935,778 downwards.
GTGGAAAAAAAATCTAGATGATACTTGGCCCCGGCGGGAATTGAACGTGGGACCTTTCGATTAGTTATTATCGCTTATTTAAAAGTGTCAACAGACGGGCTTTGAATATCTCTGCAGCGATCCGGGGGAAAAATCACACCTGGACAGTGGACAGTTTTAACATTCACTTGAGCCTACGGTCCAGCGATTGTGCATATGAATTTGTGTGTTGAGACGACAGGGGACCACCGGTGTTGTAAAAGGACGATCATATAACAATTTGTAGACGGATAAATAAATAGAGGCAGGCCTTAACACTCCTGGATCACACAAATGTAATAACACTAGCATTTGATTGGCCTAAGTAAAAAAGATATCTGAAACCGGAAAGCGTGCCGATGTTTATTGAGATCAAAACGACGAACTCAGCAGCCTACATCGCGTGTAAAGAAGAAGAAGAAGTAGAAGAAGAAGAAGAAGAAGAAGAAGAAGAAGAAGAAGAAGAAGAAGAAGAAGAAAACTATTATGGGAATCCTTTTTCACTTTGTTATTAAGTTATTGAAGAACGATTAACACGAAGGCCCTGGGCAGATGGTACTTTTGTTTTTATTACTCCTACAGTGTCTATACAGTTGAAGTCACAGCCATTCCTGCAGTGTTGCGAGCTGGTAAAGGAGAAGGAGAATATTTAAAAAAATGTTTTGCATAAAAAATCGAACCATGCTCAACTCATGTAAATAATCAACAATGAAGCTGCGGCTGATTTCGAAAGTTAAGTTCATTATATCCTATTTTTAGGGTATATAAAAATCGATCTGTAACAGTTATTTTGTATGTAACATGCTATTACGACTATCGTCACTATTTTTGTGATCACCATCGAATGTTATATCAATCTAGCAATGTCCGTCCATCCGTTACAAATTTGGATTAAAGCTAGAAAGCTGATATATGGAATATATACTCTCTAGGGGCCCGAAACTATAAAGTGCACAGATTTTTTAAATTCGCTCACTAACACGCCTACTATTAAAAAACCTCTTCATTGGAGAAGTCGATGGAAATAATTATCGTGTTTTTCGCAAAGTATGTAGACAATGTCTTTCTACACCATTTTCTTATGCCAAGTTTATTGCCACTGCCACTTTGGGGGCGTCTTTGACATTACCATTGTTTTTATACCCTATTCTAAGTACGAGTATATTAATTTTGACGTTTGTAACATACCTTAATATTGCCCGTGGACCCCTAAAAGTTACTATATTTATGATCAGCATCAATACTAATGTCGATCTAGCCATGTCCGTCCGTCTGTTGGCAAAAATGATGCCTTTAAACTGGACCTAGATAGCTGAAATTTTAACTCTAGACTCTAGGTGCCCGAAAGAATCAAGTTTAAGATTTTTTAAGTCCCACTAACTCAAAAAAACCAATTTATCGAAAATTTTAGCTACAAAGTTAAAATTTTGTATTTCTGATCTTTGACTCCTAAAACTGCTCGGGAGATAAAATTTCTAAAATCCGCCCACTGCCACGCACACAATTAAATGAAACAATTTTATTGAAAAGTCAAAGTTTGAGCTAGGAAAGTGAAATTTATAATTTAGACTCTCTAGGTGGCCTTTATACTAATATTTAAATATTTTTTAAATCCGCATACTGACACGCCCACAATTAAATAAAACAATTTTATTGAAAAACCTTAGTTTGAGCCAAGGAGGGTTTTCTACAACAGCTTCGTTTTTTCGATAAAACCTTTAAATGTTATATAACACAATATGTAGAGCGTTCTTAACAATTCAAATATACTTAGACTTTTGTCACGCCCACTTATGAGTGATAGGAATAAGAATAGGGTATCCAACAGTTCTCCCAAGCGGACTGTAGCCCGTCCCTATGTTTTTTTTTTATAAAATCATTAAGAACTTAAGAAAACAATTATAACTAAGGGGACTTATCCGAAACCAGGAACCCTGCCTATGTTTATTGAGGTACAACCGGCGAAAACCACCGGTGGACCAATAGGGATGCCATAAAGTGGTTCGGTTACGATCCTTTTAATTCTGATCGTAACCTCTCCGTAAATGAAGAGAAGAAGAAGAAGAAAATAATGTACTGTTCAATGTGAAATTTTTTTTTTTTTTTTTTTTTTTTTTTTTTTTTTTAATTTCTGGCTCGCCAAGGCGATTTATAAGGGGGGGTACTTCGACCTAAAAGATCTTTTGTACCGTATGGGCCAGAAAAGTTTAAACTAGTAGAATTTCCACTTTCCGTGTAAAGCGGACAATTTTACCAGTAGAAGAATTCTTTATGTCCTCGGGGCTCATTTGCTCCCTGAAAAAGATCTTCTTTCTAATTCCATTAAGGGCTGGACATTCACATAAAATGTGTTCAGTTGACTCGTAATCTTCAAGACAGAGTCGGCACTCAGGAGAGTCTGATATTCTCATTTGGTGTAGATGATATCTTAAACCATGGTGACCAGTAAGGTAACCTACTAGGTTTTTGATATCGTGCCTGCTTAGTTTTAGACATTTGCTGGCATTTTTATTGAAGGGCCGAATGGCTCGTTTGGCCTGTCTTAGACCTGGGATGCTTTCCCAAAGATAGATACATTTTCTATGTTCCCAGCTTTTAATTGCTGCCGTTGCTGCTGATCTAGGAGTGCAGCAGAAAGGTTCGGGACCTATAAAAGGTGTTTCTGAACCTTTTCTGGCCAGTTCGTCGGCCTTTTCGTTACCTTCTACCCCGACATGACCCGGAACCCACCATAATTTGGTCTTGTTTCTTATTCCGAGTGTTTGTAGGGTATTGAAGCAGTGCATGACTAATTTGGAGTCAATGGTATACGAGCTAAGGGCGTTTATAGCTGCTTGACTATCCGTGAAAATATGGATGGTTGCACCTTTTATGCCAGACAAAATAATATGGCTGGCGCATTCTTGAATGACGTGGAGCTCTGCTTGAAATACGCTGGGACTTTTTCCCATGGGTATCGTAAAGTGTTTGTGTGGTCCGGATATTCCCGCTCCTACCCCCGTTTCCATTTTAGAACCATCCATATACCACTTTATGCCGTTGTGGCTGTTTGGTGGGTTATTGCTAACCCATGCTTCTCTCTTGGGGATCCCCGTGGACAACCGTTTGTTGAAGCATAGTGTTTTTTGAATGCGGTTTGAATGTGAAATGTTTAACTTTTATACTTTGTTTAACAAAAGTACTTAACTGAGTATGATTTGTTTAAAAAATTACAAAATAAACTTAATGGCGATCGATACCTAAAATATTTAAAATAAGGGTATTCATTTATTTGTGCTTATCCTTAACTAATAATATTTAAGGTATCTATCAGGGTTTTATCATGCAATTATGAATAAAAATGCCTCGTAAATGTCAACTTTATAGGTAATTGACTAAAGATTAAACAAAAACGGTCAGATCTGTGACTTAAAATAAATGAATTATTTTAATGAATACTACCTATGTCATTTTATTTGTTCTCTGAAAAAACTTTGAGATTCCGGATATTTTCATTACATGACAAAGTTGTCTGCCTATTCCTACAACCTACCAGTTTCGAGAAAAATAAAATGTTGAATATTCGTCGTGCAATCAATACATACAGCGCACATAACGATTTACAGTTGAATCAAGCTTTTTTGTAATCCGATGATCCTTTCTATTATCACTCCGTGATTCATGCGCCACCAACAGGAAACACAGAACAGAAGGACCAGGCTGCAGTTACATTTGTATGTCAATTTAAAACTAACACAGCACAATGCGCTGTCATTAATCATTGGTAAAATCTGATTGTAGATAACATTTATATCCAGAAATTGATTAATGAACCCCATCCCAAACCATTCCGCAACTTGCTTCACTACACCAGAGGATCCGCATCCATATCCAAAATCCAACTCCACATCCGCGCATATACGCGAAAGCTAAAGCCAAAAACGAAACAAATCGCTACCACGTGACAACGGCACACAAAAACAGTTTGGCGAAGTTTTGTTTTACATCAACACCAGCACAGCACCCACAGTTGGCAATTCAAATCGGCGACCAATTTCATCTGGTGTTTTACGCCAATCAGCCCAATTAGGCACAAGCAACCTCCATTCATTTAGCGGAAAACTGTACTTTGAAATGGAATGCCTATTTTGATAAGTACTTTCGAGAGCTTGTTCGGGGTGGATGGATTGGTGGGCGTCGGGTAATGTTTGCAGACACAATTTAGCCAGTGTTATTTTATCAGTCACTTTTGGTAAGATTTTCTTTGTATCGGATTGTAAGTTGTGACAAATATTTCCATTCACCCTTCGCGTTGCGTCGTTGTCGTTGGATACCTAAACCTATAGAATGAATTAATTAAATACATTTTTGGAATTTCCTTAATTTAATTTGTGGAATCCGAGTTAGATGACAGTTTTCGTCACTGGAATGCCTTTGATTCAAATTCTCAACTTCAAAGAACGTGATATTCGAATTCTAGTATTCAAAGGAAGACGAATTTTAATGATGGTGTTGTTATGAAAGGGGTTAAACAAACTTGAGGTACTTTGTTATATATATAATTAAATTTTAATTAATACCTCTTAATCGGGGAAGCGATAAGGGTTAAAAGCAGATGTTTGCGCACATGGCGCAGGGGTTGTTCATCAAAATAAACACCCATTTATATTGAACACTTCCCCTCCATTTAATATCATGCGTTGATATACAGTATTTGATAACGGTTTTTCAACTGGCTCGTTGGTCTAGGGGTATGATTCTCGCTTCGGGTGCGAGAGGTCCCGGGTTCAATTCCCGGACGAGCCCAAGGAGGTGTTTTTTTTTATTTTTTTTTTATAAGTTTATTGATTGCTTTTAAGCGCATGTGCATATTTGCGTTTATAAGTTATAGTTATAATACATTGTTGATCTAACTAAATGTCTGCATTTGGTAAAAAGTCAATTTCTTTATTCACTAAAATGGTCTTAATTTAATTTTCCTCTAGTTTTTGATTACTGTCTGAATAATACCAAAATACTAAGAGCTTGAAAAGTACTTGGGCGTTATTTTTATAGATGAATTTACTTTTGAACAACATGTCTGTTGCATTGTGGGTAAAGCTAGGTACCTCATTTAGGATCTTTTAAAAGAAACTCCATTGTAATGTATTGTTCTGTGGTCCGTCCCATACTACTGTTGTCCAATCTGGAATCCAGCAGAAAAAATAATTATGTGATCGTATTGAGAGATTCAGACAAAATATTATGCGGTTGGCTTTGAAGCAGTTCTCTTTTAATGACAATGTTGTACCTACTCTTGAACTTAGACGTAGAATATATAGTTAGCTTAATGTTTGTTTATGTTGTGCTATTGATTGCGAGAATCTACCTTCTCCAATTAATTTATATGCAACATTTACCAGTAAATCTTTAAGACTGATACCACTTTTTAAAGTGTTACGCTTGAATTACGCCTTAAGTTTTTTGGACAGCCTGTTTCTCATTGCTGCAAACTGTTTATTGTTTCCTGTAGCACTTTTTTGATTGATTTAAATACCTTTGCCAATAAATCAATTTAAATCTACGCCGTCAATTAGTCGTAAGTATATCAAAAAAAAATTATTGTTTCCACTTAAAATTGCCTAAAAATTACAATAAACATTGTCCTGTATTATCTGATGATAGATAAATATATAAATACTTAAATCAAGTTACTTGCCGTACTTATGTATACATATATCTTTAGCTTTTAATGAATTTTCTGGTAAATTATTATTTTGTTGGTATCTAGAGATATAGTTTGCAGCGGCTGGCAATTAATAATCGAAAATTCTTCAAAATATTTAGGAACTATGAAAACTCATACAACTGAAACTACGTACATCCAATCAAAATCCTTGCGGTAAGCGTTTGCGTTCCTTGTCAGTTATCTTCTATTGTCATTTTGATTGCAAGAAGTTTGCAGTTTCATGCACAATTATTGCACGAGCATTTGCTGCAAGATATTGCATGGTAGTTCGGGTTGCCTACCATATCTCGAAAAAATAATAATCTCGAAATTATTAATACTTTACTAATACTACTTGGAGTAGTGGGCTAGTTGTCTGTAAGGCGTATATCAGGTAACTTTTTTTGAACCAAACAGTGGATAGCTTCGCTGTTAAAAGGATTTTCAGGTGGGGTGACATAATGGTCACGAACAACTCCACGCTTGGATTCACTGTTAGATTGGGAGTAGGCGTGAGGTTGAATATACATTTAACAAAAATTTGGTCCAACATTATGAACCGTTTTTGAGTGTGCCGGGCACACAACCGAGGTGTGGAGCCCTCCTTAAAGCTTGGGGGGCATTTTTCGTTCAGAGAAGATTACTGAGTTTTCTTGCCACTCGCCAGTTCATACACCCTAGGCTTACGCGATGCTTTATGTCGTCATCAGATGTCGCTTCGATATTAATCATAGATCCCAGATATTTCAAATTTCCGCACTTTGGAATCACTCTTCCATTCATATAAATGTCTGGAATAAGTCGGAGTGAATCGGAGAACGGGCAGCACAGATATTCTGTTTTTTTTCGAGCTAATAGGAATTAATACCTATTATTCTCTAAAACGTCCCGCCATACAACAAGTGCTCAGTGCAGGGACATTTGATCCTCGCTTATTGCTAGGTGCTGCAGTAGCAAAATATAAAAAAAAATCTTAGGGACGGGCTACAGTCCGCTTGGGCGAACTGTTGCATACCCTATTCTTATTCCTATCCCTCATAAGTGGGCGTGACAAAGGTCTAAGTATGGTTGAATTGTTAAGAACGCTCCCTAGCTCAAACTTTGGTTTTTCAATAAAAAAAAAAAAAATTAAATTGTGGGCGTGTCAATAGGCGGATTTTGAAAACATTTACACATGAGCTTAAAGGGCCCCTAGAGAGTATATATTATAAATTTCAACTCCCTAGCTCAAACTTTGGATTTAAAAAAAAAAAAAAATTGTGGGCGGATTTTGAAAATATTAACACATGAGCATAAAGGGCCGCCTGAGAGTATATATTATAAATTTCAGCTCCCTAGCTCAAATTTTGGTTTTTCAATAAAATTGTTTTATTTAATTATGGGCGTGTCAGTGGGCGAATTTTAAAAATTTTATCTCCCGAGCAGTTTTCGGAGTCATAGATTATATATAAAAAATTTCAGCTTTCTAGCTCAAAATCCGATTTTTTTGGAAAATTTGTTTTTTTTTTAAGTTTGTGGGCCTGTGGGCGGATTTCAAAAATTCGTAAACTTGATTATTTCGGGACCCTAGATAGTATATGGTTAAAATGTCAGCTCTCTAGGCCCAGTTTAAAGGCCTAATTTTTGCCGACAGATTTTTTTTTATAATAAGCGCGCACTAAAGGGATTTGTTGTGACCCTTATAATGTACTAGCTACACAGCGCGGGCGTTAAGAAAATTAGGGTGAGAAGAAAAGGAGAGATGCCGATGCACGTTGGTTTTGAATGTTTGTAGGTTACAATGTGCAGGAAAAATGCGTACGCGGATTATATAAAAAAAAGGGATTTAAGACTCTTTCTTTACTCTCTGTATTTACTCCCTCATACATGTCCTTCATCATCTGTACATAGACTTCTGAAACTCCTTGTTGTCTTAGCACCACCCGTAACAGATCTCTTTAATGTGTTTTAAAGGCCATTTCAAAAGCAACCAACGTATTTTGGATTGTATCTGTGACTGATTTAACTGCGTCGCACTGGTCATCAGGTAGCCGTATTATTTTCCGCAATCGGCTATCTAATACCCGCTCAAGCCTGAAAGAACGGAAATTATCATTCAGTCTCACGTATCGCCATTTCCTTTGTGCAGAGGAAGAAGATAATTTGCGCTATACTGGCTAGGCATTTGGAGATAAGAATTATGATCTAATCTAGTCTTTGACCTCCTTCCTAACGTAATACCAGGTACTTTTTCATTGTTAGGAACGGCACTTGGAAAGTTTACCCGAGGAAATTGTCCCTTCACAATACTGTTGCCAACTGTTTAGCAGTGGCGTGGCGTCCAACTCGATTCCTACTGACTTCAGTTTTAAAATTTCAACCAGACAACACTATATGTACGAAATGCACAGGAAAGCCTACACATTAACTTAATATTCTGGGGCACATGTGAGTTGTTGTTATTTATTTTTGTGTGTATCGATATCTTCATCCGCATAATCATCATCGCGAGAAAGCGAGGGCAAAGGCAACCCCATATATGAGAATGATGGCTTGCACTGAAAATATACCTCTTCAATAAGTTCACGACACCACATTTGCTCAGATGTCCATCCAGTATTGTGGCAAGTTGCCAACAGCGGATCCAAACGGATCATGCAAGCAAAACCGACTTGTTGATATCCCAGGCAAAAATCATGCTGCGAATGTAATTCTTGCACCGAATAGTTTGGTTTGATTGCATGCAATAATTTGCTGCACATTTATTGTTCGTCTGTTCTGTACACAGCTTGAACGAATCGACATTGAACCTCAGGTTAGGTTAGGTTAGGTTGACGCGGCAAGATAATCCTGTGCCCGTCACACTTAGGTCAATGTAGACCCTTTGTGATATATAGGAATCAATGAAAAACCTATGAAAAACCTAGCGGGGTAACAATCCATCCCGATACATTTATGAACTTGTGCAAGTCGTTAATATACTTGCCACAGAGTTCTTCTAAGTCCTGAAAGAAAATCTACCGAGGACATTGTTTCTAACAGAGTGCAGCGCAGTGGCAGAGGAAATGAGAGGTATCCGCATCCTCTACAGAGGTCATCCGTGATGAGTTTCAATTTCTTTGCATGGTAGCCCATCATATTGTGTCCGGTGATAACACCTGTGGGAGAGGACAAAGATTTTTTATTCATTTGGAGGATTCTCACGGTCTTTTGTTTGTTATGTAGTGGCCACATTTTCCTGGTTATAACACAGGAGTCAAGGGCACTCAATCTTTCTTTTTCTGCCACCAGTGTTTTATTCCCAATCACCTGTTGAAGGTAACAGGGTGGGGTTACTGTAGTTTCATCCTCCCTTAATTCAAAGGATGATCCTTTTCTTGCCAGATCATCGGCTCTTTCATTTCCTGGGACACACTGTGTTCCCCAACAGAGTCTTACAATGTGCTGCGTGCGAAGAACCCGCAGCATTCGCGGCAGCGACTTAAACAAGCTTCGGTTTTATTTCTGTGGCGGAAATAGATTTTATTGCCGCTTGGCAGTCAATGAAGAAGGTAATATCAGCCTGTGGTATTGGCATAATTGCAACCTGTTTAGCGACTGTTGTCACCGCCAGAAGTTCAGCTTGGAAGATGCTGCTGTAGTCGGGGAGTCTGATATTCCGAGTATTTCGGAATAAAAACCCGCGCCGAGGCCAGTATCCATCTTGGAGCCAACGGTATAGATAGGGATCGTTGCTCCATGGAATGGCAATTGATTCGCATGCCTTTTTCCCTGCAGGGAAAAGAGACAGTAAATGGTCTTATGAAATCTACTTGGGGAGTAATGTAGTCTGTGCATACGTGTTACCACCCGTAAATTTGTGTAGAATCTGTGCATGTCCTGTTGTACTGGGTTTCCAGTTTTCTGTTTGGCTTAGCCGTACGGCACTGTTTGCGACAGATTCTTGTACAAAAAGGTCTAGAGGTTTAAGATTGAGAATCACCTCCAACCCCGCTGTAGGGTGGTTCTTATAGCGCCAGTACTACCAACACAGGCGATTCTCTGGACTCTAGTCATACTCTTAAGGTTGGTGACCTTGCACAACCCCTGTTACCAAACTAAATTACCATATGGACATTTAACCTTACTTGAAGTGTGGCCACTTTCTTGTTACAGTCAGATTCATAGCAAATAAGACACCACTGACTGGGTGTTAGTAATTATAAAGTATTTAATTAGAAGGTGTTTTCTATGTATAAAAAAGTTTCAAAAAACTTTTTCACTTTCTACAACATAGCCAATATGTATATTTTCCAAGGGATTTAACTTTGTGTTATATCCCCAATAGACAGCCGGAGATCTTCTCAAACGCAGCAACGGCAATCTTAATTCGTTTCATCCCTGCTCAGCTCACTGCATAAATAATCTTCATTAATTAATGCTGTTAAATTATTGTTGGATTTAATTTCTTACTTCCGCTCGCACCCCGCAGAGATTTACCGAATAATGAGTCCCCACTTAAATCCACAAGTACACATACTTTGACAAAAGGTAGAAAAGTCCTTTAAACGATTTCATTTACGTTCCTAATAGCCGAGATTAAGTGCGTGCAGGAGCACTTCGGTGTGATTAAAAGGATTTGCAATTTTTCCAAAATTAGAACGAGATTTTTCCGGTGCGCTCCAGCTCATATACACATGATTGGTATAATTGGGCAAGGGATGAAAATGATAAGTGTAACGTGTAAATGTCTATTTGCATATTTAACGAGGAAGGGATGGAAATGTAAAGGATTGAAAGCGCTTCTTAATACCATTTAAGAACACTCAAATAGTGTCATTAGTCCCAATCTCGACCAAGTCTATGCTTAGTACATGTTGTTAAGTTAAAATATAAAGAAGAAAATTAAATTGCTGGCAAAAACGTTTTCTAAAACTTAAGAGGGTGAGTTTTGTTAAAAAGTATTCCCCTAACAATTAAGCTGAACAATCGGGAACGGTTCGTGAAGATTCTAAATTTCATAAAATTAAAAAGTTTCTCTTCATTGCTCGTTGGAAATTTAAACTTTAAAAGCATAACTAAAGGTGGAAAGTCTTCATTATACTCGTACATATACGCGTTATTGTGGAGGGATGCCACACATTCTTACTTTCGCATAATGCCACCGAAGGGAAGGCATAGCGAAAGATACGACATATGAATCTGTCAAAGTCCATGAACCCTGTGGCATCAGGCAGGATAGTCATTTTGAAACTTGCCACAAAGCCTACCAGAAATAAATTGTGGCATTTCAAATTTCAATTTCTAAATGAAACTTTTCAAAGATAATGGCACATACATATGCATTCAGACACTGCGACCGGGATATGAGCTACATTTCCGTCGCTTTCCGAAAAACCATACATCATCAATTTCTGAAGATTGCGATTAGGCGTTATCGAACGAAGGAATATCATCGCCGAACGTCATAACAATAAAAGCCATTTTAGCAGCAGCCGCAGGATATAGTATATGGTTAATGTGGTGCTCGCACACAAGAAGCCCTAAGGAAATATTGAAGTCATTGCTCGAACTATTCATTTGTTTTTATTCACATGCGGTGATGGAGTTTTCTTCTTCATTCCCTAAATACAAAAGGGGCGATACGATAGTGCGATAATGCTACGCCCTGTTCCAAGTAGAATACGAATATGTGTACTGTGTGCTAGCTAAATGCTTTTGCCAAATAAAAATGATCGGTTATGGAAATGGTAGTTTCTTATCAGTTTTTTTTAAGTTTTTTTTTATTGCAGCGTATAAAAGTTGCTTGTTTGGGAAATCCCATTTAAAGAAGCATGAGATATCTACAAAGTATAGTTTCTATAGTTAGTAGAAAAGTTACCATAATAAAATGTATGCGAACATTTATTTCACACAAAACGAATTCTAGGATACTTAAATTATGTACATACTGTAAATACCTCACAGTAGATTTTAATTTTAATTTTGGTCGGGGCGTACGCCCCCATTTACCCAGCTTAATAAAACCTATATGTCTTAAAACTACTTACAAAACTAAGACTTATAGCTAGGACTTAGAACTAATACTTAAAACTAATTAGGTGGATGGTGAGGGGTGGAGGAGGTGCAGGCGTGCAGCGATTAAAATAAAAGAGGAGGTGGTTAGAATTGACCTTCTGCAACACACGGGATATCGGCTCGTTCAAGCCGTACGACGTGCGACGTGCGACGGGTGGGAAGGCAGAAAAGAGGAGGGGATCTTAAATTGCGAGGGTTGGTGTTAAGGGCAATATAATTTAAAAGACAGGAACAATCAATGGAGCCAGTGAGACGACGATGTATAAGCAGAATGTCAGCTAGGTCTCTTCTTTTTTCAAGGTTCTGGAGGTTTATTAAATTAAGGGGTTCGTGATATGGTATTAGGATAAGGTGATTATTCCACGGGAGCCCACGAAGAGCAAAACGGAGACATCGACGTTGAATGCTTTCGATTCTATTAATGTGGACCCGGTAATATGGTGCCCACACTTGGCTAACGTACTCTAGAATAGGGCGGACGTAGGTAATGTAAAGGGATTTCGTCACGTAGGGATTGGTAAAATGACAAAACCAAGGGCCGAGTTAGCTTTATTGATTATATCGTCAATGTGTGACCTAAGTTTAAGCTCTCTGTCACACAGAATACCTAGGTCGCGGATGGTTAGAACGGTAACAATGGTTTGGTTGTTCAAAAAGTATCCTCTGGGGGGAGACTGAGTCCATTTAAGTGAAAAAGTAAGTAATTCACATTTAGCAATATTCAGGTCCATAAAGTTTTTTTGACACCAGATCGAAAAACTATTGAGGTCTTGTTGAAGAAGATCAGAGTCGTGTGGAGAAGAAATGATTTTAAAGATTTTAACGTCGTCGGCATAGAGGGAGATGGACTAGAACTGAATAAAAATAAGAGGTTCAAGGTGGCTACCTTGGGGAACACCAGAGGTGGCTCTAAAAGGCAAAAAAAGAAGAGAGCGAAAACGAACGTTACAAGATCGGTTCTTAAGGTAAGATGATTTCTGGGTTTCTGGCTATAAAATTTCCAACAGGTATAGAGACTGAAAATCGATTGCAACATGTATGGCCTTATCCTTGTGATCGCCAGTGTGTGGGTAAAACGTGTCCTTTCCAAACAGTAAGAGATATACTTACGAAATACGTTTTGAATGACTTGAGGACGCATTTTCTAGAACATGGGCAAAAAAACATGCAAATAACTCTGCTATAGTAGGTTGTGGCCTCTTTTTGAAAATAAAATCATTTCCGTGTGAAAAATAGCCTCGTTTTGAAACAAAGAGAAAAAAGTATCTATAGCTCCAATATAAGTATAACTCCCACTTTAGGAATATGGTATTCAATGTTTAATTTGAATTTCTTGTTCTTTAATATAGGGTTGCGAATACATACATAGGTACTCAAAAAATTAACTCCCAAAATAACATCTAAGTGGAGATTCGATCAGACCAAAAATTTCCCAATTCAACCGTTGCTTCTTCGTTTTGGCAAAACAAATGGCCTAATTTCTAACCCGGAAGACCAATTATGCAAGCTCCACAAAATACTAATTTTACAAGTTCTGGGGCCCTACTATGTAATTCGATTCCACAACAAAAATGTTCGAATTCGCAAAATAGGTACTCTGTAATTCTATAGCAAGTCCTTATGTTCGAAAATCGAACGGATCTCGAATTGCCAACCTTTTTGTTGTTTTTTTTTCGGAAGTTTGGTACCACCTTATTCCAAAATAAATGTCGAATTCATTGGAATTCGCAAATAATCATTCTAATGCAAATGTGATTGCGAGCAGGCTGTTTGTATTGGTATCTTTAAAAATGTAAGTGTAACAAATTTGTTAAGAGTGAATTTTGTTGTTTTTATTAAGTTTGAACTCAAATGTGAGATTAAAAATATTTATGAATTATTTAAATCATTTTTGATATTGTTTCTTATTCTTTTAGCTACTTTCGAGTATTCCTCATTAGCATTTGTAGACTTTTGATCCAACGTAAAATGCGTTACATCTTCCAACAAGACATCTATTGAATCGGTCAAATCGACCCCATATTTTACACAGAGGTTGTGGAGCGCACAGCAAACATTCAAAATTTGAATCGTTTTTTCCGGTAAGTAGTGAAATTCTCTTGCCGACAGAAGACATCGGAATCTTACCTTTAGAACTCCAAAAACTCGTTTGGTAATTGATGAATTCGCCTTTTTCTCAATTTGTTCATTAAGTTACTGATTTTCTTCAATGGGAAACCAAATTGCGACACTGTCCATTGTTGTTAACTTTTCAGTTTCAAAAATCAAAATAAATGATTATATTTTCTTTTCCTTTATCTGTCAAACACAGAACTAGACTTGTTCGAAATTCGTAAATTCTGGGAAAAAAAGTTGGCATTTCTTATATTCGATTCTCATATCATAAATAGTGCCGATTGAAAGTAGAATCGGAATCTACTTCAGAATAGAATCGAAAGTAGAATCGAATTACATAGTTGGCCCCTGTTTTATGGCCCAAGTTCTAGATGATAGGAAGGAAAGGTCATTCGAAAGATATTTGGGGGAATATACAACCTCGAACTATATGAGCTACTCGAAGATATAAAAACACCCCGGGAACGTAGATTCGGCGGCATCGACCAAATAGACGAGAATGCTCTGTCGAAAAGCGTCTCCGACTACCAGCCCCCGAGACGACAGTGAAAAACGAGCCTCAATATTTTTATCAAAACTGTGATTTGCAATCCGCTCTTGCAACCTTTTATAGAACAATTTTTCACTATTGTTTTGAGCAATGCAGCCACAAAATATCTGTTTGGAAAATAACTTTCACTCGAATTGTTTGTATTTCACTAACTCACTAATGAGATTGATTTTTTCCACTTTTTTCAAATTGCGTTGCAACTTTAAATAACCGGTCAATTTAAAAAGAACGCTAGTAACAGCGTTCAGGCGAAAGAAAAAACAACTAAGACATAGGTTGTGATGTCAATGCTCATCACACTATCTGGGGCAGCCCAGATAAAAATGCATGGGATGAGGCTTCTATGAGTAAGGAAGTTTTATATGCCACAAATCTCAGAACAGTTACACTCATGTCATGAACTGTAGAGTGTCCAGCAAGGCATCACTATCAGACCACTGCTGGATACACTTTGATGTTCAAATGGACTCCAAGGCTAAAAAGATTATCGGGAATCCAAGAATAGCGAATTTCACCTCCGAACAGAAAGTCGAACACACAGTAGGAATCCTAAGCGGGGTGCGGGGTCCTTTGAAAAATGTATGTCAGTTTCCTAGAGCATGGTAAGAGGTGCGGGTGACATTTATTACAGATTTTATATGAATCGGCGAATTGCGCTTCATGGTATCTACCAGTGTTAGGAATATTTCTCCAACAAAATAAACGCACGCCGGCAGTCAACGCCAACGGTTCATCGCGATTTAATGCGTTTGTGCAGCAATTTTTGTCGTTTGCGAGTTTCTCTCTTATGGTATAAAGGGTTTTTCAACAGGGACGCTACAAAAGTAGAGCGATAGGGACAGCAAACGCCGGCTAATTTCTTGCCGCTCTTTTGACATTTCTCTTCAGTAAGGTTTGCCATTTCATGATGCGAAGATATACGAGCCAACAACGAGTCGAAATTATTAAAATTTACTACCGAAATTCGGAGTCAGTGGCCTCAACGTTAAGAGCGCTACGTCCAATTTATGGTCGTCCTGCGATGAGGCTCATTTCTGGCTGAATGGCTTCGTTAATAAACACAATATGCGGTATTGGTCAGGCAGCAATCCACACGTACTCCATGAGTCATCGTTGCATCCCGACAAAATTACGGTTTGGTGTGGTTTATGGGCCGGCGGCGTCATTGGGCCGTACTTCTTCCGTGATGATCAAGACCGGCACGTTACTGTGATTGGGAATCGCTACCGTACAATGATAACCGAATATTTTTGGCCCTAATTGGATGATATGGACTTGGAGGACATGTGGTTCCAACAGGACGGCGCCACAAGCCACACAGCGAATGCCGCAATCAATTTATTGGAAACCAAGTTTGGAAACCGTGTTATCTCACGAAATGGTCCAGTCGCTTGGCCGCCTCGGTCGTGCGATTTGACGCCGTTAGACTATTTGCTGTGGGGCTAAGTCAAGTCTATGGCCTATGCCAACAAACCAGCGACGATTGATGAACTTCGTACGAATATCGAACGTGAAATTGCAGCAGTATCGGCCGATTTATGCTTGAAAACCGTCGAAAATTGGGTTCAGCGTCTGGACTTCTGCAAGCGTGCCCGTGGTGGCCATGCAAAAGAAATCGATATCCGTACATATTGGCATCGAACGTACTTTCACAGGAATAAAGAATTTCATTGATATCCAAAACCGTTTTTGTTTAATTTAAAAAAAACTTTTGTAGCGCTCTTATTGAAAAACCCTTTACATGTATTGCTGTCTTTAGTCCGAGAATTATTCGTTACTGAAATATATTTGTAAATATTAATTCACGTTCGAAAAATAAGTCTCCTACTGGATTTAATAGGGCAGATTGTCTACAATTGTCCAGTACTGTGACTATAAACATTACTTGCAAACATGTCCTCTCTAAAAATGGAGATGAAAAAGCTCACCTTGAATTGGAATACCTACAGACTTTTCAAAAGACGCTTGAAGACAAAGTGAACTTAAATTCAATCAAGTGAGCGGAGGCCTTTATTAATCGGGAGTTGGAAGGAATCGTATCTTCGGTTATTGATAGCAACCAGGCTATCCGTGAACTGCGACGAACGAGCTTTAACAGCGGCACAATCGTCTTCATCATAGCGGCTCAGAAAAATGCTAAAAAATACTACACAGTATTGTGAAAGACTTCTAACCGAAAATTTCCTTGGATAGATAAACTTTCCAAGAGCCGGTCCTTAAAATAAAAAAGTATCCTGTACTGGTGTCGAAGAAGTTGGTCCAGGTGACTCATGATTTTTATCTTCGAATTGAAGAGAGGCGATCCAAAGCCAAACCAGTGAAGGAAAAGTTATCTTCTCCCTCAGACAATGTAAAATACGAGCTATTGTGATAAGTACCATTCTGTCCAGCTGATGTAACACACCATGAAGATCGGTGAGCGGGTATAACATTGAAGATTACGGAAAATAATGCGGTAATCTGATAACTAGTGT
This sequence comes from Portevinia maculata, assembly GCA_949715645.1. Taxonomy (NCBI): domain Eukaryota; kingdom Metazoa; phylum Arthropoda; class Insecta; order Diptera; family Syrphidae; genus Portevinia; species Portevinia maculata. Next base: position 1,918,899 of record OX454526.1, on the reverse strand, counting down.
GGGTTTGTCGCGGGAAAATCAAACACAAATGCAATCCAAAGTATAACAATCATCGTGACTTCTTAAAGAATTTGCATATGGCGTTGGTTGATTTTGAAAAATGCCTTTGATATACAACCAAAAGATCTGTTATGGGCGGCGGTAAGACAGCAAGGAGTCATGACAAGAATAAGATGCCTTGCTGGAGTCACCAAGGAGTACGCAATCAAAGTCGGTGTACACCAGGGAAACGTCTTAAGTCCCTCGATATTCATTACAGTCCTTGATTATGTGGTTGAAGGAAAAGTGACGGGCTCCAAGCCCAAAGTGCATCAGTTATTCTTAGCTGACAATGGAGCCATCAAAAGCGAGGATCAAGCGTCCTTGCAACAGGCACTTGATGTATGAATGGATATTTTGGAGGGGAATGGGTATGGTATTAAAAAAAACACGAATACTTGTGCTGCTCATTCTCCGACAAGCTCTGACCTATTCCAGACATTTATATGAATGGAATAGTGAGAATAGAGGAATAATAGAGAAGCCACATGCGATGACGACATTTAGCGTTGCTTAAGCGTGACCGTAAAAGCTCTTAACCGTAGTTACGCACCCGGAACTCACATTCGGCTCACAATGTTGAACAGCCACATGCCCACAGCGTACATAAAGTATGAGGAGGCAAATTAGTGGCAGCTGAGATGAAGATGCTTCGCATGACCAGGAGGAACAACAAAGCTTGATCAAATAAGTTTCAAGATCCAAGGATTTCTTTATGTCAACTAATCGTTTTCTAAGGAAATAATCCATACCGGCTCAGTTTGGAACCAACCATAATGGACTTTGCTTGACTTACACCAGCTAAGGAAATGCCCAATTACATGAATAGTATAGCATGGCCATAATGGGATTTTGATCGGTTTCGCCACGTTTTCGTGGACTTATGAAAAGTTCCAATGAAGTTGGACATTCCGTACTGAAATTTGACAGGCGCAAACCAAACGTAAATTAATTGACCGGTGATTAAGTTTGCTTATGGTCATTATGAGTAACTAGATCGTTTGAATGAAATTGAGTGGGCTTTTAATTCGGTTTTGACATAAAGTTAATCCCACGTAAGGCTATCATGTTTGGGACTTTAGACCTGTCATGCTCAAAGGAGAGATTTTACGAACCCCGTCAAAAAGGCAATATCAGCCAGCGTTCCCATCAAATCGCGAAACAGAGGCAGTACTAAGAACTCCTGGATCCGGATCACCCAAATGATGGTGTTGCTCTTAATTGGCCTCAGTGACGAAGTGATTCGAGATTGCATGGCGTGCCGATGTTTTTAGGTCTAACCGGCGAACCCCACAGGCGAATGAAGTGAAGTGGTAGGGTTATGATTCCTTCAGTTCAGATGATCCGGTCCTCAAAGAAAAAGAAGAAAGAAGATAAACAGTTGAGTTGTGTTTATCAGTAGTCCTTTATCTGACACAAGCGCTGTATAGTTTATATAAAGGCTGCATAAACAGCCTGACACTGTGTAACTATTATTTATAAAAACGTTGAGAGGTGTTTTAGGGAAGTCTAATGAACAAGGCTGTAGGTCGCTTCGGGTAAAAATAAACGCTTCCTTTAAAATTTCATAATTATTTATTTTATTATTTAAAATTATTTGTTCATATCCATAGTTTATACATGAATAATAACATTTGAGTTTCTTTGGTATGGATATTAATAGATGTAAAAATTATTTTTTTCTCATTTCTGCTTCCTTTTACTTTACTTTTTTTACTGGTATTGATATTCCGCATGCAATTAAATTTTTCTTTATAAAATTGTTGAATAAATACTTGAATATTAATTTAATCTCTGAAGAGTATTTTTGATATACTAGTTATTTATATTTGATTTCAGTGACGATATAATGAGTTACGCATGATTCAAAATTGATTATCTATATGTATATATACAATATTTTAAAGTGTACTTTGGTCAACACCAAATATTAACACTGAGAAAAAGTCTTTTCTTAACAAGAATAACGAATGTTGGTTTCTTTTTTCTTTCTTAATTATCATTCACGATTATTTGCGGCCTCGTAGAATAACTTAAAAAATAAATAACAATTTAACGTACAGTACAACTATTTACAGTTTTATCTTCAATTCGTTCATACCCAGAGTTCGATGGAATCGTACGAGTTTTGAATGAAATAAGTAATTTCAAGGAATTTCACAGTTGAACTTCGGTGGGGATGACTAATACAAAATGTTCCTTTAGTATTATCTAATATTTGGCACAGACTTTTCGAAGATTTAATAAAGAATTTAATCTTACCCCAACGAACATTGCACATTAATCATTTTCATATTTACAAAATTTTACATAAATAAAATAAAAACTAACAAAAATATTTACTAATTTTTCTTCTCTGTAGTCTATTAACAATAGTGTTCCTGGTTTAATGCAGAATACCGATCAATCGCTTGTCAGTCCTTAGCATAAAATTTTCTTTGGTACCGCTTTGACAGCCCATCGATGGCTTTCTTTTAGCTGGACGCCCCAAGTGCGCTTTTCATATGTGAAGGAGTTCCAAACGGACTGCCATTAGTGGGTGTTTGAGGTCCATTATTGTTGTTGTGGTCGCCGGGTGTGCGAGGTCCATTTTGGCCGCCAACCTGGCCATTTGCACCACCTAAGAGTCCACCACCACCGCCTGCTGATGGTGAGTTCTGTCCAATAGTGCTCGCATGGCGCTTCAGCATAGGATGATTTGCCATTGAAGCGAATACTAAACGTTCCTCATAGTCATATTCGCAAAGGATTTTGTTCTCGCATAAATAGAAACGATCGCCAACACAAAATCTAAAAAGATACCAAATAAAGTAAATATAAATATAAATATAAATATGTCAACAGCCTAGTAAGTCGAATATGATATAACTCCGAAAGCGGGTAATTTAAAAATCAGTGACATCGCCGGATATTAAACGCAAAAAATCGTTAATGGGAAGTTTTGACAAAAGCTTGTTTCTTAACCCAACTTTTGTTTCCAATAATCATTTTGGTTTTAAATTCAATGTTTATGTTATTTGGTTTCTTATTTACTAATTTATTTATCTACAATGTCCCGTGCAGGGACTAGGGAGAGAAATCACTTCTAGGCAATTTTAAAATCCAGGTGAGCCTAGCAACACATTAATCATCTGGAAACTCTCCCACAAGTGTGAATGAAAATCCGTGGGTTAAAATGTCGTACAAGGAAGATCAAAAAATAATCAATAACAGAAACATGCACTTGTCGAAATCGTAAAAAGTGAAGTCTAAACCCCTGGGTCCGACAAAAGCACTAACATTGGCATAAGTAGAAAATGGATCTGAAACCGGGAGGCCTGCCGAAGTTAGATGAGGTCGAACCGCAAAACACCACAGAAGGAAGGCAGTAAAGGCTAATGATACCTTTAATTCTGATCGTAACTTCGGGTAAAGGAAGAAAAGGATTTATTTATCTACCCTATTAAATATTTTCATTTATACTTATAGAAACTGGACGTTCAAAGAATATATTACATCGCTTAACAAAAAACAACGCTTGCCGCAAAAGGTGACTAAGGGGACAAACCCCGCCACTTGATGTTTACATCAAGGGTTGCACAATCAAATCTATCTCACGTTTAAGAAGAGGTGGCTTTTGTCTTCAATCTTTACAGTCTTCAATCCTTACGGATGGCTGCAAAACCGATCAAGAATGTGATGCTATTGTTTTCATGGAGAGCGACGACATTAGACTTTTCTTTTCGTTATGCAAACATGGGTCAGTCTTCCAAACGGAGATCCTAATGAATATGGAGTATATGTGAGAAACAGGTGGAGGGGGCGAAGTATCTGCGTCTGCAGCGAAAGTCAAGCTGCGCGTAAGGCCTGGCTTAACCCTTTAATCACCTCCAAAATAGTTCGTGAATGCAAGATATCTCTAAATTCGGTCGGAAGGCTGAATTCACTTAGACTTATCTGGGTCCTGGATCAGAACGGGATCACATGAAATGAGATCTCCGATGAACTTGCTAGACAGGGCTCAGAGGAAGACTTCTCAGGACCTGAACCGGTTTTATGTCTGCCTGCGTCCTCTGAAATGGCTTCCAATGACGGTTGGGTTTCATATGAACAATCGCAGATGGCATGACTTTCCAGGGTACAGACAGACTAAAATTTAGTCTGTAAAAAAATTGCGGCATTCTTGTTGTCTCTCAACAGCAAATATTTCAGACAAATGAATGGGGTTCTTACGGGCCATAAGCGATACCACCAACTGCGAAGCCTGTGGAGAAAGCGATGGCACTGCGGAACATCTCCACTGTGATTGTCCTGCTTTTACTCGTATCAGCTGGTAGGTATTTGGTGCTGATGTGGTGAGTGCTGTAAGCCTAAACTCGTCATCATTGAAGCGCCTACTCGTCTTTCTTAGGAAAACGAATAAATGAGCCTTATTGCGAAGATCAATCGACAGTTGATAATTGACTATTTTCAATGTGTACTATTGTGAACGAACGATTCTAAAGGATTTTGTCAATCGCAGTCAATTAAAAAAATGCGATTGACAAAAATACCAAATGAATCGTTCGTTCACAATAGCACACATTGAAAATAGTTAATTATCAATTGTCGATTAATCTTCGCAATAAGGCTGATGGTTGTACCGTTTGTGCGTCGTATCCATTGGCCCAACGTTGTCAATTTTGCAAGTCCCTAAAGGTGTGTCTTTTTTGTCAATTGGCCTTAAAAGCACCTCCTTACCACTCTTTGACCCCCTTTGAATGCATCGTAGCATTGAACTCGTACCTTTTTCACTACCTTTGGCGGCTAAGTTAGGTAATGTTAGGTTGAAGTGGCAGTCGGCCGCATCCCTTTAATATCACTGTACCCCGACACCCACCACAGGTGAATGTTAAACTACTCCGCCATCTTCTTAAGAGAAGATCGGCACTCTCGGGCTACGATGAAGTTTGAAGAGATTAAGTCCAGGAATTTAATTGCGGCTTGACTAGATACGGATATCTTTAGCCACGACAAGGCTTTTTTTATCGCCATAATTTCCGCACGGAACAATGATTAGGAGGACGAAAAGAGAGACTAAGATTTATTGTTTCGGAGAAAACGCCTCCACCTACCCCGTCACTAGTTTTCCAATCATCGGTATAGAAGTGGATCGATTTATCTTCCGTAAATTCATCATCCTCGTATTGATCCACTGTGAGCTAGCTTTTAAGCGGACAGTGGAACAGGCAGCTGTTTGCCTGCTGAATATGTAGAGGGGTGTCAGATTAAGAAGAATGTCTAGGGCTGCTCACGATTTATGGCTTTATCTAAGGCAGTCCACCAGACAGACAGTAAGATTTTTTCATACGGCCGATACATATAACCAGCGAGTGATGCGGGGGTGTAAGTCCCACTTGTTGCTAATGGCTTTTTTGCTAGAGAAAAGTGCTAGTGTAGCTTTTTTGACTTTCTTGAATGTTGGGTTTCCAGTTTAACTTCCTATCGAAGATAAGACCCAAGAATTTAGCTTCGTCGGATAAGTTAAGCTTGTACCATAAGTAGAAGGTTGGTCAATGAGCCTTATTGCGAAGAGCAATCGACAGTTGATAATTGACTATTTTCAATGTGTGCTATTGTGAACGAACGATTTTAAAGGATTTTATCAATCGCAGTTAATTAAAAAAATGTGAATACCAAATGAATCGTTCGTTCACAATAGCAAACATTGAAAATAGTCAATTATCAATTGTCGATTGATCTTCGCAATAAGGCTGAATTTAAACAGTAAAAGTGGTGTGTCTTCCTTGTAGTACAATGGAACTGTAGTGAGCTGAGTGCTCCAGTGTTAAAAAGCCCCGATCTAGGCAATTGCACCTAGCGTAACTATTGTGAGTCTAGCGTGAAATTTAAAATCTTGAAACTGTCGCGCAAGTGTGCATGCAAATCCGTGCGTTCATACACTCTAGATCACTGGTGTCGTAAAAGCAAGATCAATAACGGGAGCATTCACGTGTCGAAATCTTTAAAACAAAATAGGCAGACCTAAAGACTGCTGGATCACACATATTTTTTTTTATAATATAAACGCACTAAAGGGATTTGTTACCTTGTGTTGGGACCCTTATAATGTAATAGCTACACAGCGCGGGCGTTAAGGAAATTAGGGTGAGAAGAAAAGGAGAGATAATGTTTGTAGGTTATAATGTGAAGTTAAAATAATGCGTTGAAGAGTATTGCACATTCGTGTTGTACGACTTCACTGTACGTCCGAACACAGGCTTCAGGGTGAACTGATGAGCATTCCTTGCATGGCGGGTATTGCGGTTGAAATGTTCAAGTCTAGGAATGCAACTTACTATTTCGTTTGAACACTTATGATAGAAATAACGATAAAATAACGAAAGGCAGAAGACATTACGACGATGACTAAGAGAGTCAATCGATCTCGCAATGTCTCTGTCGCCAATGAGTTTTATCGCGCGTTTTTGGATCCTGTCAAGTAGCTCCAAATAAGTTATTGGTGCACCGGACCAGATATGAGAGTGGTACTCGAGTTTCGGGCGAATAAACGCCTTATAATTGTAGCCAGATCAGTGAAATATTTCTTACATCGCTTAAGGAAGCCTAGACATTTCGCGGCGTTCTTGGCGACATCGAATATGTAGTCATTCCAACTAAGGTTGTCATTAACACACATACCGAGAATGGAAAGTCTTTCGGTTTCAGCGATGCAAGTGCAATTCATGGATAATGGCAGAACACCAACAGCGCAGCGTTTCATTGGCCTCAGATATGAAGTGATCCGCCATCAATATTTATTGAGGTTGAACGGGCGAACCTTAAGGCGGACAAATATTCGTTTTTTTCTTTTTTAGCTCAGACGCTACTGCAGGAGCTGTAGGGACGTTGAAGAGACAGAATCTATTCGTCACCTTTTATGCGAATGCGAATACCCTACCCTTAGAACTAACAAATTCAAGATTCTTGGCAGGTTTTAAAAATGTTGGATCCCAACAATCGACGCAATGGACCCAAATTGATGGTCTAAGTGAGCCGCGACACCCGTCACAAGGGCATCCATTCACCTACCATACCCTAGCTCAGACGTCTGTGGCCATAACGCCTAACTCGAGTCAGGACAAAATTGATTTAAGCATGCTCAAATCCACTACCACTATTTTGTTTAGTATTACTTAAAACAATAACATACAAATATAGGAAAAAGAGTGGTAGTAGATCTAAGCATGCTTAAATAATATAACAAATAATCCAATTTGGTCCTAACTTGAGTTAGGCATTAACGGCTTTTAGCCACAGGCGTAAGAGCGTTCAATTTGTATTTTTTTTCCATTTAGATCTTGATCGGAACGCAAATCAGAACACTCTGAGCACGCTCAGTTTAAAGAATACTTTACGTGCTCATGCTCACGCTCTCTGTAGTACTCTCCTCTGAACTAAAAAAGAAAAACCCCTAATACTGGTCGTCCGTCCGTCATCAATTTTGAGGTCTAAAAGTCGGGCAAGAAAGCTGAAATTTGTGGCATATACCTCTGCGGGCCTAAAATTACCACGTGTTAAAATCCGCCCACTGGCACGCCGACTGTTTAAAAACATCGAAGAACTTGATGAATATTAAGGTCGTGTTCTTTACAAAGTATGAGGACAAAGTCTTTTCATTAGCGACTTGCCAACTTCAAACTTTCAGTGTGAACGCACCCTTAAACCGATTACCGAACTGTTGATATCAAAATATTCAGTAAAATCAACATGTTCATCATGGTGAAGTACACAAAGGAACAACGTTTACAAATAATTAAAATTTACTACCGAAATTCCGAGCCGGTGGTCCCAACTTTAAGAGCGTTAACGCCAATTTTCAGCCGTTATTCTCGTCCCAGTAGACAAGCAATTCATAGTCTAGTGAAAAAATTTGAAACAAAATATTCGCTGCTTGATGTTGCCGTACCAGTGAGAAGTGTGGAGAATATTGCTGCCGTAGAGGCGTTCGCCGCAAACCAGCTATATCAGTGAATTTCACGGCGTTCTTAAGACTTTGGGCCTCTCCTAGACCAGATTATGGCGAATTGTGTGGAAGGATCCTTACAAGATCAGGCTGACTCATGAACTAAAGCCACTTGATCATATGAAGCGACCGAATTGGCCTCTGGACACGATGGAAGTAAATGAAGAATTTAATCGCAAAATCATCTTCAGCGAAAAGCGCATTCGATGAAAATTGTGAATATGCGCATTTTTGGTTAAACGGCTTCGTCAATAAGCAAAATATGCGTTACTGGACAGGTGAAAACCCTCATGTGCTTCATGAAACAGCACTTCATCCGCAAAAAGTCACTGTTTGGTGCGGTTTCGCAGCCGGTGGCATCATTGGACCGTTTTTTTGTCGTCGATGAAAATGACCGTCACGTTACGGTAAATGGTATTCGCTGCAGAGACATGTTGGAACGTTATTTCTTTTTGCAATTGCATGAATTGGACATCAGTGATATGTGGCTCCAACAAGACGGTGCCACAAGCCACACAGCGGGTGCAACAATCGAGTTATTGAAGTCGCAGTTCGGTGAACGTGTTATCCCGAGAAACGGACCCGTTTATTGGCCACCGAGATCATCTGATTTAACGCCTATAGGGTTTTTTGAATGGGGCTACATTAAATCATTGGTCTATGCCATCAAGCCGGCGACGTTAGAGGAGCTTAGAGCCAATATTTGAAGAGAAATAGCGGCCGCATCGGTCGAAATGTGCTGCCGAGTCATCGAAAATTGGGTTCAACATATCGACTGTTCCATACGTTCCAGTGGTGGACATATATATATCTCAAGAAGTTTGCATTTTATTTAAAAAGGAGCTGTCAAGTCCTTAATGAAAGACCCTTTATATTTCATGTGGAATTTTTTTGATTTGGGCATTGGTTCTAAGCTGCTAGAGCGTCATAAAATCGTCTAAGAAAGCATTGCATTGCTGCGCTCATTCTAAGCAAAATATTGATTTCAATACTCTTCGTCAGCAGAGAGAAGACGTAAACAAGAGCAGAAGAAAAGAACAAGACACAAAATGTCCCAAGTATCGATTTCAAAATGTTTGAATATTGCAAGTCAGTAAAAATTTCACGTCGCAAGTATCGTTGTGTGCAAGTATCAAGTATGTGCAAGAATCGAACTACTACTGGGCCCTACTATCTAATTCGATTCTACTTTCGATTCTATTCGAAAGTTGTTTCCGATTGTACTTTCGAATAGTACTACTCGTATGTATGAAATTAGAATCGAATGTAAGTAATGCCAACACGTTAATACGAAATTGATGAATTTCGAACGAGTCTCGCATTTGGATTGACAGAAAACAAAAAAAGAGTACTAAACAATCATTTTTGTGAAGCGATTGTAGCAAGTTTTTAAGTAATAATATTTATTATTTATTTTTACAGATATATATAAATAAATATAAATAAATATAAAAGATTATTCAAGAATGTCTTCTGGCCTCCGGGTTTTAAATTATGCTTCGGCATATACTGGACAGGTATTTCATTCAATTGAATCGTCATTTTATTTTATAATATATATTTATTAACTAAATATAATTTCGACCGTTTGATTATCTACATATATATTTAATACACTCGACAGCAAATAAACCGTTACACCTCTGATACCAACATGAAGTGCGTTATATGTTGAATAAAATGAATGGAAACTCAATTAATTCAGTGTTTATTTAAGGTTATATAAAAAAAGAGTCGTTTTCCAGTTGTGTTAATTAATGTAATCATAAAATGAAAAAAATAAATTATCCAATAACAAAGCAAAAATTTAAAAAAAAATTTGGTCAAATAGCCTTCTCCTGCTTGGATAACTGCCAGCATTCTTGCATTCATTGACCTCACGAGCCTGACGATGAAATCTTGAGGAATAGCATTCCACTCCTCTTCAAGTGCGATTCGCAGCTCCGGAAGCCTTGTTGAAGCAGGTATCCGGGCTCGAACCCGTCGTTTCAGTTCATTCCATAAATGTTCTATCGGATTGAAGTCCGGGCTTCGAGCTGGCCAGTCCATCGTATGAATTCCGACGTCCCGTAGATACTGGGTCACCACATATGCAGCATGAGGCCGTGCGTTATCTTGTATTAACAGCATATCCTGCCCGATATATCCTGCGAAAGGTAACACATGGTCTGCGAGGATATCAGAAATGTAGCGATGAGAAGTCAATCCATGTGTATGGTTCGATGAAAACCAAAGCTGTATGTGCGGTTAAGGAGATGACGCCCCGACCATTACAGATCCTCCTCCATAAGCAACAGTTTCCTCGGTGTAACATTGAGAATATCGTTCATCAATGCAACGATATACTCTCTGACGTCGATCACTTTCATGTAGACTCACCTTGGACTCATTAGTAAAGAGTACATTACCCCACTGCTCCAACGTCCAATCCCTATGCTCTCGAGCAAATTCAAGGCGTGCTCGACGGTGGGCTAGGGTTGTGACTTTACTGCAATTGCAGTAGATCTACTGCTTTTTTCGAAAAAAAAATCTACTGCCTGTAAATAAAATCTACTGCACTTTTGGTCTTACGAAAAAAAAATCATGCAATATGTAAATGTAATCCAAAAAATATTTTATTAATTCTATCACTGATACCGGCAGACGGCTATTTCTGCCATGCTCGTGTTCTCAAACACAAACTATTGTACATATATTTCATGAAATAAAGAATCTAATCTAATCTAATCAAAATCTATCACTGAATGTAATCAGTCTCATTCTTCCTGATGAAATCCACATATTACCGAACTATAATCTTCATACGGCTTTCGGCAATCGTCTATATTTTGATGGCGAGTGACCAGAGTATTACCATATAATGAGTATTGACACTCTCTCTACATATGCATTTGCAGTAAGCAAAATGCGGGAAAAAACCTACAATATGTGGTCAAAAGGATGTGTTTTAACGCTTATGGAACGACCGCTGTGGAAAAAACGGCACACAGTATATTTTGCCTGTACCACTACATGCAACATGCTTTGTAAGACGAATGATTGTGGGTTTCTTCATATTGCTTTTTTAAAGGCGTATCGACTTGATCCTCGTTTTCACTTTGTTCAGTGCTACCTGCTTTGCTTTTTTATACCTTATTCTAAGGGTATATTAATTTTGACGCATAGTTTGTAACATACCTTAATATTGCCCGTAGACCCCCAAAAGTTACTATATTTATGATCAGCATCGATAGTAATGTCGATCTAGCCATGTCCGTCCGTCCGTCCGTCCGTCCGTCCGTCTGTCGGCAAAAATTAGGCCTTTAAACTGGACCTAGAGAGCTGAAATTTTAACCATATACTCCCTAGGGTCCCAAAATAATCAAGTTTACGAATTTTTGAAATCCGCCCACAACACGCCCACAAACTAAAAAAAAACAAAATTTTGGAAAAAATCGAATTTTGAGCTGGAAAGCTGAATTTTTTTATATATGATCTATGACTCCTAAAACTGCTCGGGATGAAAAAATTTCCAAAATCTGCCCACTGACACGCCCACAAATAAATAAAACAATTTTTTCGAAAATCCAAAGTTTGAGCTAGGGAGCTGAAATTAATAATATATACTCTCTATGGGCCCTTTATGCTCATGTGTTCATTTTTTTTTCTACTGACACGCCCACAATTAAATAAAACAATTTTATTGAAACACCCAAGTTTGAACTAGGGAGCATTTTTTTTTATAAAATCCTTTAAATGTTATATAACAAAATATGTAGAGCGTTCTTAACAACTCAACCATACTTAGACTTTTGTCACGCCCACTTATGAGGGATATGAATAAGAATAGGCTATCCAACAGTTCGCCCAAGCGGACTGTAGCCCGTCCCTATGTTTTTAAAATGGTTTATGGCTGGGTTTTCTGATTATTTTTTTTTACTACTTACACCTAATATTGAACATCTACAATTACCCTTCAGTCAAAAATATGAAAATAAATGCATCTTCTTTGCTTTGATTTCGCTAAAAATAATGCAATCCGGTGTTCGGCCTAGTAACAATAAAAATGATTAGAATCATTATTTGCTAGTTTTTGTGGTTGTTGGTCACACTGGTTTTGCAATTAGGTGGAAAAGGGCTGTGCTTGCGTTTTTTCATAATGTATTTTTAAAGGCGTATTGACTTAAATTTTTGTCAGTTGTTCGAAACAAGTGAAGAAAACGCGATACTGTTATTTCTCAGAGCAAACAAATAAGAGTGTACCTACGTGCTTTTTAAAAGATAAAGGTCAACTGTTTTTTTAATTTAAAAATATTGTAAGAACAAATGCGAAACATACTTTAAAGTGTTTGGCCTGCGGTCGAGTGGAAAAACAAATTGTCTGCAAAATACCTTCGAGGTTTTATGCAACCGAGGAGGAGAACAACCGTGTGTCGTTGGCCAGTCCCATCTACAGAGTTGAGGTAGATAATTATACGTGGTATCACAATGGATCTAAATTAGTCTAAGTGCACCTAAACCTAAACTAACCTATATAACCCATGGAAACTGCGATCCAACTGTGAATTTAGAGCTTCCCGACGTTAAAAATGCAGTTACAATCACCCAAAAAGAAAGACAATGTGAAACACATTTTCCAAGCCGAATCTGACTATGAAACTGTTGATTTCGGTAGCGAAAATGCGTTTTATTATTTTGCAGGCTACATTTAAAAAAAAAACGTCAAACACACAAGTGTGAGCTGAAATTAAGTCAGAAACCTAGTGTTTCCTACATATTCACAGCTTTCAAAGAAACTTTTCCCAAGAGTTTTTAGATGCGATAGAGAGCCTGGAGCAACAATTTATTTCTCGTTTCCCCAATTTGTACTTTTGTAATAATTTTGAAATGAAAATGCATAATATATTAAGGAATGAATTTGATTACTTTTACTGTAAAATCAAAACAAAGAATTATTGTTATTATTGTAATATATATGAATTTGTGTGTTGTTCTGTTTTTTTATGTTTATTTTATTATTTTTAATTATTTATGTGTATATAATGTTATGTCTTAGATACTTATATTTTGAAAATATGAAAATCTACTGCGTTTTCTTTTCAAATCTACTGCGGACATTTTTTCAAAAAGTCCCATCCCTGGGCTACGGTTAATGCTGGGCCTGTTGCAGCTCTCTTTTGAATCAGGTTCTATTTAAAAAGTCTCCTTCTGAAGGTATCTGAACTTATGAACACTTGGTGTTCCTCCCGCAGACTTTGTTGGACTTGAACTCCATTTAGGCGGCGATTTTGCAGAACAGTAAGTTTAATAAACCGATTATCTGCTGCTGATGTAGCCCTAGGTCTGCCCGTACCTGGACGTCGATCGAATGCCCCAGTCTCTAGGTACCTTCTGTAATCTCGTTGCAATGAAGATCTGCTAATTTGAAGTCTTAGAGCGACCTCACGTTGCGCAACGCCGCTAAATGAAAAATACTTTCTGAAGGCATAACTTTTTTAGTTGTATGTGTTATACTTTTAAAGAAAATCCAATCAGAGCTTGAACGTAGCGGGTGGCCCAGTTTATTTGCTGTCGAGTGTAGATATGACTAATTTCACTACTTACATTTTTACAGGGTTCTAAATAGAGACATTTGCATTAGAATAACAATTTGCGAATTAAAAGGCTGTTGACATTCACTTTAGAATTAGATAGTATGTACCAACTTTTCGACAAAGATTCTAGATTTGTTCGATTTGCGATTATTGGGGCTTGCTATAGAATTACGTAGTACAGATTTTGCGAATTCGAATATTTCTGCTGTAGAATCGTAGGGCTCCTGTATTTGTATATGTAGATATGATACTGATTATAGACAAAACGGTTATAAACTAATTTTCCATATGACTAAAGTTCGTAAACAGATATTTATTCAACTGTATTTGCGAGATAAAAATGTTTAAAATGTCTTTCCACGTGTACGAGTATTAGCTGATTCTGACATGTTGCACACAGAAGAAGTTTCACAAACCAAACTTTTTATCGCGACAGTAAAAGGTAAATGGATAAATAATTCAGGATCTGTCCGTGAAGTGATTTTTGAATTTTATTTCTGAATGCTTTGTAAGCTCTGACCCATCCTACGAGCAGGGACACTCACCGGAAATGTCCTTTTTACAAATCTGCATTTTAGAATCAGTCGTTTCAGTTATTTCAATCGTTAGACCCCCTCCTTCGACTTGTAAGCCCTTTTGTAATTTCCGCTTCGACTCAAAATCAAGAGAAAAATGCTCGTCCTCCCACTCGGCAAAGGGTTGAACCACGAATATGGAAAACAATGCTTTGATTTAAAATCGATTGACAGTTTTCCTAAAATAAAGAAACAAATCACAGATTTGAATATCAACATGTGGCTGGACAATGCTTGATGCTTGCTTTGTATAAAAAAAAAACACGATTCCTTTTACTTTTTGTGGAAGAGAACCTTATAGCTTGTGGGTTTCGTTTTCGGCGGAACAACGCACCCCTACATCAGAAAATTATGCAAACTTTGCCTCCAAGAACAGCTGGGAGGGGGCTTGCCCGCATATTGAATTAACACGACAAGAGCCGTCATCGAGAGGCGCCCCCGCATTGATACTGTTGACTGCATGTTGATTGAAATGCTTCAATGACTTCATGGCAATTGAATTAATTTTTAAAAATTGATTAGCTGCGACCAATGTACAGGTAACAGGGAAAAAAACAAGCACGTATTTATCCTGACTGGGAGCAAATAATAAGTGAGTGTGTTGTCTCCTCATCTGACTGACGACTACCTAACGTTGCATACATACATACTACATACTACATACACAATGGGAAAAACCGGACCAATTCGTTTCAATTTAAATATTTTATTTAGTTTTTATAGCGAAAAACTGCAGCTATTTGGATGAATTTGTAATGGGAATCTTGCTCCCAGCTGCTGGTCCTGTGCCATTCAATTGCCGAATTGCGTTATTCTCATGAGTGACATTTCAAGAATTGGATCCGAAATAAATTCAGCGATTTTTCATTAGTACACCCGCGAGGCTTGTAGTTGCCTTACCACTTTGCCATTTCCGATTGGCTTCATGAGGCCGTCTCTGTATATTTTGTGTCGAAAACAATACACAATCCGTAGCCCGGAATACACAAATCGAAATGGCAATAAAAAAGGGTTGAATAATAAATATAAATGCAGAGCTGAGTAATAAAATTTAAAGGACTATTGAGGGATTATTTTATGGCAGATTAAAAAGGGATTTATACTACTAACGGGTAGTAAAAAATTATTCATACCGAATTTGTGGCCAACTTACCTATGATTACATTGTTGACATGCAAAACACTCCAAGTGGTAGACGTTCGTTCTGGCCCTCATAACCATCTCAAAAGCAGGTATTACTTTGCTGCAAGCGGCACAATATCCAGTGTTACCAAATAATCTACAGGATTACAATATTAGCATTGCGACTAATTGAAAGTCGGACTATGGTACTCACCGTAAGTAGTCCCGCTTGCAAAGCATTAGGTTTCCTTTAGTATATAACGTGGATCCCACCTCGCCCAGCCTGCAATCACAGCAACCACATTTAAGGCAATCCTCGTGCCAAAGCATATCGAGAGCTCTCAGCAGAAATCTGTCTTGAATGTGTTTGCCGCATCCGGCACACAGTTGATTATTGTTGTTCGGATTATTAGGACCCGAGGAGGGTTCCGTTTTGGTGACGTCCATCGTCATCATCTTAAGAAAAAAAAATACAATTAGCAATCTCAAGAAATTAATAATACAAAGGAAGTAAAAGAGAAATAATATTGCGATGAGAGTCATTTTAATTAGATTAATTCCGACAACACAATTCAGTGGTCCTTCAGTTTCTTTTTCCTGAATAAAAAGAGTCACAAGCAATAGCCACGAAAGTGGTAATTTGGAAAAGATTTATGTATAAAGGATTAAACGGCGGTTTTTCGCCTTATAAATCACAGTCAACGAGCTGATAAAAAAAAAAGATTCCAACCTTAAAAATAATTACAGCCCTTTTGAGAAAAAGGGATTTAAGTGTCATCACATCTCGAGCGCAGATAATAAAGTGAAAAGGAAAAGTTTGATTGCAAACGTGATTTAGAGCTTTCCAGTTCTGCATAAACAACTTCATCCTATCATTTAAGTTTGAATTTTGGTACATTTCACAGTCAACAACAGCTCCTATCCGCTGACCACCCACCATACCGTAAATGTCATGTTTTACTTCTAACGTTATTCCTATACACTGGGGGGATGACGAAAGGTACAAACCAAGTTATTCCTTGTAATAGGGGTAGTTTCGAGTTTCATGGAAACCAAAGAATTACAAGAAAAGAATAAAAGCTTATAAAATAATGGAGCACGTTCGCCAATCTTCACCTTTGAGGCGATAAAATTGCTTCGTTGCGCTAGAAGTGTGGAGGTGATACTGATACAGACATTGTGTAAGCAAACAAAAGTACAACAAACATACAAAATATAACGGAACCTTTTTTTTAATGATTTATAGATGTTTACGAAAGTTTTTTGAACTTTTTGCCAAGGTTTACTCTCTACCTTAGTGTGTGGCTGTAAGAATTCGAATAGAAACAACAAACAAATCCTTACAACCGATTGAAATTCTGAGTTTCACCAAAGCAACCCTTCTCAAGTTTGGTTACGCTTGAATGCAATTGAATAGACAAGCAACCGCAACTGGCCATTCTTTTAATTTCATAAAAATAAAAAGGCATTTTTAATTTAACCAAATATTTTTGAAAGCCTTTTTGTTGCAAAAAGTATGATTGGTATGTACTCGGCTATATGCTGTACATTGTTGGATGTACCTACAATGCGAATCTTGAAGAAAAAAAAAATACCAAGTTGCGCACACAAAGGCCATTTTTTATCGGAAGAGAATTTCACAAAACATAAAACTACTCATTGGCAATGCACCAGCATTTAAAAATCGTACAATCTTTTTCCAAAGTAGCTTAAAGAATTTTTCCATAAACAAAATCCGAATTGAAAAGCCTCAAAGAGTCATGACAGTTGACGCTGTAATGGCATCGAGAAGTGCGTTAGCAAAAATAACAGTCGGCATAATTATTTTGACAAACGCCCTTACACGGTCAAAGGAATGACATCAATCACTAGCATGTGTTAGTGAAAATTTATCTGTATGAGTCACACACATTTGGTGAAGTCTGATTGACGAAAATTAAAGCAAGTTTGATTTTGCATGATGAACGTCATGCTGATTGATATGTGTAAGGGTTGGATTGACGTAATTACTTCATTGTGTTTTGTGTCACGGAAGCGAAAACATGTCTAGCGCCAGCGGAAAATTGAAGGACGAAGAAAACCGAGCATTTGTATCGGAATTAATTGAAACGTATCGGTCGGGATGACAAAAGGAAATATTAATGCAACAATATGAAGTTTTACTGCAAAAGTATAAAGAAAAGTATCGTGATGCACAAAAGGCGGATGTCATCAGAAAAATAAATACGTTGAGAACGTATCATGTATCTTTTTTCATAATCAAAGGAGAAATTATTTTAAGCAATTCCTCGTAAGTTGAGTTATCCATTCTCATACAATTTTTATAATCGTCCTGTGCTGATATTTTCAATTCATTCAATAGATTTTCATGTGTCAACTGATTCCTTTTTTAACATTTCCTTCATCCGAATTCTCTTTTTTCTCGACATTTTTTTCTTTTTCCTCTTTATGCAATGTGCAAGAGCAATATATGCAATACAATCGTCCGTTTCACTCATCGCACATCCGTACACAACTCACAAAAACTAAAAATTTCACGTCATTCGATTGAACTGTGTAAGGGTAATACGCCGACTTTTATACGTCTACAACCCTGGTAAGGGGTAGCGTCAATCCACACATACACGATGCATGATGTCAACCGATTGGCAGTGTAAGGGCCGCTTTATGCTTGATTGCATGAAGTAACGGTCAAAATAGATTGCGTATTTACAACTACAAGGCTGCAAAATATTTTGTCTATTACCTTTTGCATTTTCTTTCTGCTGATAAGAATGTTAGCAGACAACAAACTTTGCGGTGGCATAAGTATTTTGACATCGTCTGATTTGATCGTTTTTTCATATTTAATTAGAGTTCGAGGCGTAATTGGTGCTGTTTTTAATTGTTCATAATTATTTATTGAATCGTGTTTTAAATTCTAAACATGGTGAAAGCATCTGAGTTAAGCGCATCGATTTGAACAGAAATTGTAACAAAGTATAACTTGGGTATTTCCGTTATAAATATCGCTAAGGAACATAATTTGTCGCGCCAAACTGTTTATTACCAAATAAATAAATATAAAAATACGAAACAAGTTACAAATTTGCGTAGAACAGGTAGAAAACGTAAGACAACGCCTCATGAGGACCGGGTGATCGTGCGTCAATTTAAAAATGATAAAGTGGAATACGACCACAACCATTTGCATTAGCGAAAGAACAATTCGCAGGCGTTTATTTGATGCAAATATGAAGACATATACTCGTACATACGGCAAAGGCAATTCCTTTTATAACTCCGAAAAATAAAATTAAGCGCTTGGAGTTCGCCAAAATGTATTTAAACAAGCATCTTTCATTTTGGCGTAATATACTGTGGACTAATGAGAGTACTTTCGAGTACATCACCAATAAAAGTTTATGTAAGATTAACCTTCGTAAAAAAATTGCCCCTGTATGTCAAAAAGTAAGCCATGGAGGTCATAAGTCCACAAGCCAAAAGTCCATAATGGACTTTTGACCCACTTAAGTGGATTACAAGTCCACAAATCAATATTCGGTTACTATTCGGTATTCGAATATTGAGTTACTATTCGGCCGAATATCGAATAGTTAGAAAAAGGAACAAAAAAACAAAAAAAACTTGGTAATTTTCAATTAATTTAAGCTTTTAAAACTGAATAAAAACAAAGCAAAAAAAACTGAAGACAAGACTGAGTATAAATTATTTATACCCACTACCAAGAGACGAGCCTTTCAATACAAACGCGATTCGAGTGAACGAGGTTTGCACACAAAAAACAATGTTTTTCCTTGAACATCGATAGCTTGGTGTATTTTTTTTTTGGAAGGATATTTTTTCGTGAAAGACAAAGAAAAGAGCATAAACTAAATAGAGCGATAAAAAAAGCTTTTAGGTTTATGTCCCAAAAATAGTGGAATTTGTGTAGAATGATCTTATGTTCAATCAACCATGTTCGCCCCAACTATGTTCGTAGTTTTCAGAACTTTATAATCTGGCTGAATATTTGGCTATTCGTTTCGACACTACTTACCTATAACCCTCCCAGGTTCCCATTAACGGTTCCATGAACCAACATCAATATTTAAGGACGTTAAATAATTCTGCATTTCCCTCTGGCGACAGATTGATCGGAGAAGCATTTGTTCTCCAGCAGGAGAACGCTCCTTGTCACAAGAGCAAAATGATCACAAAGTTTTTAGGGGATATTGGGGTTGAAACAGTAGATTGGCCACCCCAAAGTCAAGATTTGAACATTACAGAAAATGTATGTATGTATGGTCATACTTCATACATGAAGCGAAATAGATCCGACGATTTGACAATGACGAGGGATGCAACCATCACTAAGATAACAAACGCGTGGAAGGCTATTTCAACGGTGTTCCTCCACTGCTTGTTGGATTCAATCCCAAAAGCGCTTCCGAAAGATCTTAAATGCGAAAGAAGGATATATTTTCTATTAATTCTATAGTTAAGCTTAGTCAAAAATAACCAATTCTTATTTAGATGCTATACAAAGACATGTCAAAATACTTATGCCACATAGTAAATTGTCATATTTTTAGATTTAATTTAAAAAAAACAAACAAAAAACATTTTAAATATTTAATATTTATCATTTTCTAATAAAATACAATATTCCCTAACATTACGCGAATCGGAAATAAAAAAAAAACAAAAAAGAGAATGGTATGTCAAAGTAATTATGCCGACTAGTGTACAAAATTAAGATAATTTCTGATATGCAAGCAATTATTTACGGCCACCACTGTGATACATTATGTACGAATGCATGAACTAATTAGTTGCATACTTTTGGGCTTAACTTGTAATCAGTCTGTTCCAGAGGACTTTTTCAGAAAATGGTAACATCAGTGGTAAGAATAATCGGTGAATACCATTGCAGTTGCAAATAAACTCTTATGAGTTGGGTAAAAAATCACCAACATGCTTGCGCAACCTTGGGCTCGTCCGGGAATTGAACCCGGGACCTCTCGCACCCGAAGCGAGAATCATACCCCTAGACCAACGAGCCACGATTTAAACATACTCACTTAAAATACTTCAATCAAACAAAGTTTAAACTCAACTCATATAATAAAAAGCAATCACCACTATGCCAACACATGGAACACCATCATTTTTATCAAACGCATAATTTCTACAGAATAATATTAGGGGAAAGGGTTTGGGGGTGATTCATTGCAACGAGACACTAATTTCAAATAAAACTCACACCCATACACGAAAAAATTCTTGATGAATCACACAGAACGTGTTCAGCCTTTATGTGTGTACTTGGACATCGACGATTAACGGGCCCCTTTAGCTCAGTGGTAGAGCACTGGTCTCGTAAACCAGGGGTCGTGAGTTCAAACCTCACAGGGGGCAACACAGAAAATTTGTTTTTTTTTCTTCATTGTTCTTTTATAGCACAAGTCATATTACACAGAAAATGTCAGTGTTAATAAATCAGTTACAAATTTAGGTTCATACTCAATTTGCACCTCCTGGGTGATTTTCAAACTGCGACCACCAAAGAAGCATCCGCATCCAGGCGAAAGTAATTGAGCCAACTTTATTGAAGTTTACCAAACCTGAGTTGCTGCACTCTACTGCCGCAGAACACTATCCAAGGCAAACCAAATACCTTGGGCTTTTTCAGGCAGAATAACTTGCTTGCAGTGGATGTTGAATCGGCCCGGCATGCATTGTGTGCATTCTGAGTCCCGATGGTGTGCATATACATATGACGGGGAAGGATATTTCGCATTCCACGGATATTTGGCAAATTCTTTGGTTTTATTTGTATGTTCCCAAAATGAAAAATGCCCAAATGGATAAATGGATGATACTCGCAGCAGTTATCTACGTCATGTCTCTGTCAATAAAAGTCAGTCGAAATATAAGCTTTGGAATGAACGTGTTTTAATTGCTGTCTATGAGAATTGCGATGGTATCTAACACGCGGGTTTATTTGTACTACCATAAAGCGAAGTACTTGCTTGGTTATTAAATTTGTTTTTAAATCTTAAGTTCAATGAACTGAATGCGCGCAATAAACATATTTAACACATTTATGGATGAGCATTAAGCAAAAAGATATCACTTCAGCTGCTATTTGTTAATTTAGCTGTGAACAGGCCAAGAACTTCTGCCCATTCTCGCATCGTCTTCATATACAATGTGACAAACTCGTGATGGACAGAGACAGAGTTAACCACATGTCTAGAATGTGCTAATTACTTTATGGAATCCAAGCGATGAATCGTTTCCAGTCGCAAAGTCGAATTTATAGAATCCACATACATGCAGTACGAGAACGGGTGTGTGCTTCATACCGGAATCTATGAGCAAAAATAGATACACTGCCTTCCAAACAAGGGTTTCGTCGTCGTCGTTTCGCTCATTGAATTAGACATGTGTGCGCCGATTTGCGAGCGATTAATTTGCATAAATTGATTTGATTGAATTTTTATGAAGCAATCGTCCATAAACCGAAACAGACCCCCAGTTGCGTACTTGGTGGTAGCTTGGCGTTGGGGGAGAAACATAAAACGATGGTGGCCAAATGAGAGTCCGAATGGAAACGTGAATGTCGGTTTGTTGGAGATTGGAGTGGGTCTTTTGTTTGCACAGATGGCGCAGCGGTCAGTAACGTTTTGCGGTTGCGAATGTAGTAATAAATATCTCTTTCGAGGAAATGTCATGTGCAGATAGAACACTTGAAACGTTGTTTAGTTTTTCTATAACACACTCTATCTGGATAGCAGTGTTTTTCCATGAGAACCTGACGGTTGCGGTCGTTTTAAGTGTGTTAACTATTACGTCTATATTGGGATGTATCGATTTGAGAATGTGCGTTGGCCGTAAGTAGGGATAGGGAGGGAAAATCCGCAAACAAAATTCATATTGATTTACCTGTGCGGTTTGATTAGAATCGTATGACAGCACATCGAGCGTTTCATAACATCACTATATCAGTTACAAAATTATATGCATTTAGAAAAAAAAAATTGAAATATTGCGTATATTTCGGTAGGAGCTGTTATTCTTCGTTAACAAAATGATGCATTTAAAAAACCTTTTGAAATATTTTGCATGTACATAAATTTCGGTAAGTACTCAGAGTCAGAATCTTAGATACAAGCGCGACGATTTCACAACTACCACCCAGATTAAGAAATAAAGCTTATACAAATCCCAAAACATGTATTAAGTAGATTCCACAGGTGTCCTACGGTTAGAGTTGACAAGATGTACACTGGCGATCACAAGGATGATGCCATACTTTTTGCAATCGATTCTCAGTCCCGGAAACTTTTACTACCTGTGAACAGGTACATATTTTCCCAACGGTAAGTCATAAAACTAAAGGGTAAATAAGAAACGACCGCTGGAATTTTCAAGATCAAAAAATGAATTACTTGAAAAGCGTATAAAAAGATGCGCCACTAGGATAAGCCATTGAAAATATTTCGTTGCAGGAGTTCACATAAGCGATTTGTTTCAAAGTTTTGTTAAGAATATTTAAAAAAGCGTTGAAAAGAACTGTTTTTATTTAGTTAAAAAAAATGGGTTAAGGAAAGACTTTGACAGCGACAAAAAGGGGAAAAATAGATGCTTTCAAGGAGTTAGGACTCTCAGGCCGAGAAATTGCAAGGAGGCTAAATATAAGTAAGACAACACTATGGGGAAAAATGAAAAGGAGGCACGGCAGAAGTAACAACATTGCGACAAAAGTGGGTTATTCTACGGCTTGCCTCAAATTCTACTCTACCAGTGACCAAAATAAGGGCCAACAGCGGAGTATCAGCTAGCATAGCAGCGGTCCGAAGGATAATACGAAAATGTGGTACTATACAGAGAAGAAAACTTAAAAAGAAACCTGTTATGTGGCAAGTACCTACACAAGGAGACAAAGAACATGTGGCTTGGAACAGTGAATGGAAACGCGTTGTCTTTTGAGATCAAAAAAATTTTAACATTGACAGGCCCGATGGTTACAACTTTTATTTCCATGATCTAAGAAAGAACGGTCATTTCCAAAAGTGAACAACATTTTCGGACCCCTGTCTTGGATATTCCTACAAGACAATGTCCCTATCCACACTTCCAGGGTTGTTAGAATTTGGATTCAATCAGAAGAAGTGGAACTTTTGCCATGGCCGCCCTATTCACCGGACTTAAACATAATCGAAAATGTTTGGGCAGGGTTTGAAGACAAGGACACTTTAATCGAAGCTAATCGTGATGCCTGGGCCCAAATTTCTCTTAATTATTAAAAAAAAAAAAAAAAACTGTATGACATAAAAAAATATAAACATAATAAATAAATGTTTTAAAACCATAAAATGTAAACATTTTATTATGTTTTCCTTTATTCGAAGATTTTACATGTGGCCTCATCCTAGCGTCGCATCTTTTTATACGCTTTTCAAGTAGCTCATTGTTTGATCTTGGGAAATTCCAGCTGTCGTTTCATATTTACCCTTTAATTTTATGACTTATTGTTGAGAAAATATGTACCTGTTCAAAGGTAGTAAAAGTTTTCCGGTATAAAATTTCCAGCAGGTATAAAGACTGAAAATCGATTGAAAAATGTATGGCTTTATCCTTGTGATCGCCAGTATATATATAGATAGATATTTCTTTATCTACATTTGTCTAAAAAAAAATACAATTGTTAACAAAAAAAAAAAAAAAAAAAAAAAACTCTCAGGCAGAGACTCTTCACGGATAATAAGTAGATGACAAGCTTCTACGCCAATTTCCATATTTTCTTGTGGATAGGTTATAATCAGTCAGTCAATTCAGTAGAGACAAACAAATTTGGAGTTGATCGGGGGTGAGTTTCTAGTCTTTGGTTTAAAGATGGATGGAAAAATGTAGATGGCAAAAAGTAGAAGCACGGATCATTCAAATCTAGATTTTTGTTTTCGAGATTTTTACTTTCGAAATTTTTTCTTTCTGGATTATTGTTTTCCAGATATCGTGGTAAACCCGTTGAAGCAGGATGAAAGAGTATTAACATAAAGAGCCAAACGTCAGTGCTTGGGTTAACATTATTTCGAATATTTTCCACCCATAATAAAGTTTCTGAGATTTGTACCGCTAAATCCGCCCATGATTTTGTCCTCCCATTTTCCACCTAAGCAGCCAATCTGGCTCCCTGGCACGATCACTAAGAAGAAAATGCCGAACAATCGAACTCGATAGGTACTCGAAATCATGCCCGATTTCTTAAGCCGTAATGCCAAACTCACATGATTCATTGACGTATTGCTCGCTAGCCGATGCCGTAATTAGGCCTAAGGTTTATCTTTTTAATAGAATTTATTTTTTGCGGTAAAAAAACAGTATAAATGCCTTGGAACTTCTTTCCTTTATTTTCCCTCCTGTCAGTCCGTCGTTGAGTGTTTTCAGTAAACTGATGAGTCAACTTATTCTGACAATGTCCCTGTCCTTATCGAATGATATCGTAAAAAGAACTTTATTGAATATATCTTTCAAAATAAGCTGTTGGTCATTTCTGTTTTACTTGGGGCGCTTCTTTTGTGGAATTTTTTTTTCATCTTTAAAATCTGGCATTAGCTTTTGTCGTTTCTTTTGTGGAATTTTTTTTTCATCTCTAAAATCTGGTATTAGCTTTTGAAGGAATTATCAAAAAACGATCGTTAATAATGACAGCCCAAATTTACTGATAAAATTAAGTGTTTGCAAGGACACAAATGTCTTATTCGTCACATTCTGAATTTAGCAGTAAAAAGTGTTATAAACATAGGAATATTTACCTGCGAAATAATATATCTTGTGAAAGAAAAATTCATTAACAAAGAAGGTATACCTATAGTACGAGGGCGGGTCAATAAGTCCGTGACTTTTGGAATAAAACACAGATTTTTTGATAAAAAAATAATTTTATTTTTCAACGTAGTCTCCCTTGAGCTCTATAAACTTTGTCCAACGCTTCTCCAATTTTTTTATCACTTCCAAATAAAATGATTTGTCGAGGTCCTCAAAATAGGCCTTTATTTACGAGATGACTTCATCATTGGAGTCAAATCTTTTCCCACCAAGCCATTTCTTCAGGTTTGGGAACAAGAAGTAGTCGCTCGGAGTCAAATCTGGAGAATAGGGTGGATGAGGGAGCAATTCATAGCCCAATTCATGGTTTTTTGCCATGGCAACTGCACATGTGTGCACCCTTGCATTGTCTTGGTGGAAAAGAACTTTTTTCTTGGCCAAATGAGGTCGGTTTTTTTTCAAATCGTCATTGAATCGGTCCAATAAGTTGGCATAATATTCCCCATTGATTGTTCTTCCATTTTGAAGGTAGTCAATGTGGATTATCCCGCGTGCATCCCAAAAAACAGTCGCCATAACTTTATTGGCTGACAAACCCACCTTGGCCTTCTTTGGCGCCGATTCACCTTTAGAAACCCACTGTTTTGACTGTTGTTTGGTCTCTGGTGTGTTGTGATGGGTCCATGTTTGGTCCACGGTTACAAAACGGCGCAAAAACTCCTCCATATTGCGATTAAACAACGCCAAACCTTCCTGTGAAGTTGTTACACGATTGCGTTTGTGGTCGACTGTGAGCAAACGCGGCACCCATCTTGCGGAAAGCTTTCTCATGCCCAAGTGATCATTCAAAATTGAAACCACTGAGCCATGCGAGATCCCTACGGCTTCCACAATCTCTCGCACTTTCAATCTTCGGTCGGCCAACACCATATCGTGAATTTTTTCGATTGTTTCGGGTGTAGAGACCTCAACTGGGCGTCCAGGACGTTCGGCATCTTCAGTGCTTGTACGGCCACAACGAAATTCAGTAAACCACTTTTTTACCATTGAAATCGATGGTGCAGAGTCCCCATAGTATTTTTCAAGCTTAGCCTTGGTCTCGGTAATGGTTTTTTTTCGCAAGAAATAATGCTTACTAAGCACACGAAATTCACTTTTTTCCATTTTCTCCTCAAATTAGTGAGTAGTCTGATAAAAATAGCTGTCAAACACAAACTAACTGACGCAGCAAGTTTAAATTTTGACAGGAGTCAACTGACAGATGCCTGTTGACAGGAGCAGTGTTGCCGTTTCAGTAAAGAGGTCAGAAATTCAAAAAGTCACGGACTTATTGACCCGCCCTCGTACCTTCTTTGTTAATGAATTTTTTTCTAGTGATTTGTTCTCTTCATATTGGTTTTGATTTTTAATAAAATTTAAAATTAAAACGAAAAAGCAATCAAAAAAAAAACAAGCCAATACTGTAAAAAAAAACATTCAAAAAAATTACATTTAGTTCGAACGATTCGAATCTCAAAATATGGTCAATTTCTTTTTCTTCCTGAACGGCGAAGCTATGACCAGAATTAAAGTGATCATAGCAATCCCACTTAACTGCAACCCCAGTTGTTCGCCTGTGGGATTCGCCTCGCCGCGCTGGTTCGACCTCAATGAATATTGGCAGTCCTCTCGGAATCGCGTCAATATCCCGTGTCGTAGCTGGGGTCATGAGCGCCACTGGCAAGATTTGAATTTTACAATCCCAAGTACTTATTTTCTAGGCAGAGAAACAACACAATAACTTTCAATAAGTAATTTTGTTTATGTATTTATATACATTTAACCATGAAAGAAGTTTATACTTACAGTCCAGCATAAAGGACAGGGAGCAATACAATACGAGTTCGTTTTAGGCATTCTAAAATCTCTTGAAAGTTTACTTTTACTATGTACGACACTGTCACTGTCTATATAAGTGAAGACAATCAAATGTTAGCGGTTTTGCATTTGAGTGATCAGGAGTTTTTAGACCTTCTAGTTTTGTTTACGATTTCGACACGTGCATGCTGCCTATATTGATTATTGTTTTCTCTTTCTCTAACGCAGTTTCAAGATGTTATATTTCTCGTTAAATTGCATATATGTGATTTCATCCCTTAGTGGCCTTTACCGACAAGCACTGTTTTTGGGGACGCTGCAGTGAAGTTCTTAGTCCATCTCGGCACGGGCATCAACATTCGACCAATAAATAAAATTTCTATTGATAAGATACAATTGAAGCTATTAGTTATGGGTGGCGCTGAGAGAGCGAGGAGTTCCAGAAACCTACGTACAGATGATCACGGACATGTATGGGGGAGTAAAGACAAAAGTAAGATGCCCCGTTGGCGTCACCGAGG
The DNA here is from genome assembly GCA_949715645.1 of Portevinia maculata. Classification (NCBI taxonomy): domain Eukaryota; kingdom Metazoa; phylum Arthropoda; class Insecta; order Diptera; family Syrphidae; genus Portevinia; species Portevinia maculata. The sequence continues at coordinate 1,891,412 of OX454526.1, read as the reverse complement.
AGTTTGCAGTCAAAGTCGGTGTACACCAGGGAAGCGTCTTAAGTCTCTTGATATTTATTACAGTCCTTGATCATCAGTTTGAAGGAAAAGTGACGGACCCCAAAGTGCATCAGTTATTCAGTGCTGACGATGGAAAGCGAGGATCAAGCGTCCCTGCAACGAGCATTTGATGTATGGGTGGAAGTTTTGGAGGGGAATGGGTATCATATTTGTCCGAAGAAAACAGAATACTCTGACCGATTCCAGACATTTATATGAATGGAGGAGTGATTCCCAAGAGCGAAAAGTTCAAATATCTGGGATGTATGATCAATAGCGAATCAAGCTGTGATAACGACATTAAGCATCGCGTAAGCGTAGGGTGGATGAAGTGACGGGAAAACTCAGCCATCTTCTGTGATTGAAAAATGCCCCTAAGCTGAAAGGAAAACTCTACACCGCAGTTGTGCGCCCAGCGCTCACATACGGTTCACAATGTTGGACAGCGTACAAAAAGTATGAGGGCAAATTAACGGCAGCTGATATGAAGATGCTTCACATGACAGCAGGAACAAAGATTGAATGAATACAAAGTTCCAACATCCGACTACACGTCAAAGAACCTATCTCGGAAAAAATGGACCGCAACCGGCTCAGTTGGTACTGTTATGTTCCAAGGAGAGATCCTACGAATCCTGTCAAAAAGGCAATATCAATCAACGTTCCAATACAAACGCGAAAGAGAAGCAGGCCTAGAAACTCCTGAATTACACAAATTTGATTGACCACGGCGACGAAGTGATTCAATATAGGGAGGCCTGCCGCTATTTTCTGAGGTCGAACCGCCGAACCCAACAGGCGCAAGAGTAGAGATGCCGTTAAGTAAGTGGGAGGGTTATGATCCCATTAATCCTGATCATAGCCATATCGCCACTAAAGAAAGAAGAAGAATAAATTAAAAACACCGATTATTCGAATTCAACTTTCAAATAAGGCTGCTTTTCTAGCAACAGGTGGCACAACTATCAGAATTTCTTATTATTGAACACAGACGTAATGCAAATAGTATTCTTTATTATTTTTAATTTGGCATATCTGGATAGGTACACCATCATCGACTTTGACTATAAAAACGAATGACAAAAACAAAAGAGATTTTTCAATCGATAGCTGCAACAAATCATCCAAGCAGAATGCCTCAGATATAATTTTATCCTCTCAACCGACAATAGACATTCAATTAATGTTTATGACATCTAATTGACAGCTGTAAAGCGAATTAATTTCATCCAAAAATAAACGTCATCGAATTAATTACTACTCAGTGAATACAATCTTCGCTTGCACACAGTTAATTACACAGGCCTGGTTGACTAGGATACCTACTTCGTTTTTATTAATTTTCATTTATTCTTTCCTCAATAAGGGGCAAATTATTGTGCGGTTTTTGCATATTCATTTAAGTAAAATTGACACGTGAAGCAGTCGAATTGACAGCAGTTAAGCTGAACTGAAGAGAACTAAATAGAAGACAAAATAAGATTATAGCTGCCGTCAATGCGCAGCGCATTGCTCTGAACTGGTAAATCGTTTTTAATTGGAACAATTAAATATTTCCGACGTAATATTAGTTATGGTGGTTCTGGCAGGAAATCAAGACTATTCATTACAGCTTAACATATTTTAATTTTATGCGATTATTAGATTATTATTTTATTTTTATTTATTTATTTATTTATCCAATTTAATATAGTAATTTGATATTATTAGTTAATTGGATTAGATGACATTTATGATGTGTTGTTGCAATGATATTCTGTCAGCTCAATTGATGTTGTGTATGTGTTAAAGCATATTAAGCCCAGCATGCCTCAGAATATGAAAATGTAGTGGATTTGTTATAGTTGTTCATCGTTCACAGATTGTGTTTGTATTTATTTGTATCCACCACACATATTTTTACAACAACGTTTGTTGACTGATTTATTTTTTAAGGATAACATAATAAAGCTGCAAACTCAAACCAACAGGTTAATCCCAGGTGACAGTGATAAGACAAGGTCGCAAAGTTAAGACTTTCAGAACGCGTTTCAGAAAAGGCTTACTTAGCTGATTTAACTTTATGTAATTTACGAGGAATATATTTTTAAACCGACAATAGTAGATAGTGGCGCAAACCGGCTACATCAAAGATTAAAACTGCTTCTTCATATCTGGCGATAAGCATAGGGTCTTCAAACAAACAGTGCCGTGTCAGTCAAATTTCGCGCGATTGTTGATCTGTCAATATTCAAAACGGAAAGGCTAGAGTCCGCTTGGCCGAACTGTTGGATACCTTATTCCTATGACAAAAAGTTACAAAAATCTAGGTACGGGTGAATTTTTAATCTAAATATATCGAAATATTTTGTTATACAATATTTTATCGAAGGAGGAATTTTTTTTCTAAAAAACGCCCCTTAAAAGTGGCATGGCAGAAAACTTTATATAAAGGAATTGTTCAAAACAACTTTATCTACATATTATGTACTTTGCGAATGGTTTCTTCAATAACACGTTTGCTTTGAAAAAGGGTGGGCAGATTTTAAAAATCTTAACATATGAGCATTTTGGGGCCCTAAGGATAATATTTTCCAAATTGCAGCTATTCAGCTCAATTCGATTTTAAAAATTCGTATACTTGATTATTTCGGTCACCTAGAGAGTATATGGTTCAAATTTCAGCTTTAGCTCGAGTTTTAAGGCCTAATTTTTGTCGTAGGATGGCTAGATCGGCACTTTCGATGCTTATCAGTACCACGAATATAGTAACTTTTAGGCGTCTACGTCAATATTAAGGTATGCTAGAAACTATGAGTTAAAATTTATATACCCTTAGAAAATGGCATAAGAACAGTGAAAATATCGAGGAAACGTTTCGTAAAGTTTGTACTCCTTTAGTGATCATTAGGCGCCTTCACGCACAGCTAACATCTCGTAAAGGAAAGTGATGTAAAGACTCCAACTAGTGTTTGTCCGGCTAAAAATATCGTCGCCGTATCTGAAAGTGTGACTAAAACCCCATGTGTGTCCGTTTCGAGACAATCACATGCATTGGTCCGCCACCTCTTTGCACCGCATTTTACACAAAGATCTTGGGCTACATACCTATATGGTCAAGTTGAAAAAAGAATTTAATACTTTTTCCAGTATTTGCCTCGGTGCGAAAGTTTGGTATGTTGTCAAACTGCCGGGTCGGAAGTCACACTGTTCTTTATGTTCTACATATAGGATGATTTTTTATGGAGGTATAAAACTTCTGATAGGGATAACTGTTAAACTAGCTGTCATATTAATAAAGTGTGTTTGAGTTTTTTTTCAGTATACTTTGGCAAATCACCATGAAAAGACTTACATTGGAACAACGTTTACTAATGATTGAAATTTATTTCCAAAATTCGCGCTCTATTCGCCAAACTTATAGAGCACTATGTCAAGTTTACGGTGCGCATAATCGTCCATCTGAGCAGCTAATACGCAATACTATGGATCGATTCATGACCACATTTACTCTTTGTGATAATATTCATGCAAATCGAGCACGTACTATACGTACAGAAGAAGCCATCGTCGCTGTAGTCGTAAGTGTGAGAGAGGACCCGAATTTATCGATCCGGCGCCGTTCTCAGCAAGTCGGTCTCTGCCCGTCCACTACTTGGAAAATTTTGAGGAAAGATATTGGCCTACATCCATATAAGATCCAACTGGTGCTAGAATTAAGGCCAGCGGACCATCAATTGCGTCGTGTGTTCTGTGAATGGGCTGAGAATCAACTGGAAGTTGAACCAGATTTTTACTGTCAAATCATCCTCAGCGATAAGGCTCATTTCTAACTTCACGGGTTTGTAAACAGGCAGAATTGTCGTTTTACATCATTTAAATTTACATCACGAAAAATCACTGTTTGGTGTGGTTTTCATGCCGAAGCCATCATGGGCCCATTTGTCTTTAAATCCGAAACCGGTGCCAACATTACAGCGAATGGCGAACACTACAGGCAAATTATTCGTGATTTTTTTATTCCTCATGCCATTGGAAATCAGTTGGAGGAGAAATGGTTCCAACAAGACGGCGCAACAACACATACAGCGCGTGCAACCATGACTTTGTTGAGCCAAACGTTTGGTGACCGAATCATCTCAAGAAGGTGGCAATGGTGCGATGGTAGTGTATTCACTAAAGTGATTGGCAGGTCGTGCGTTCGAATCCCGACCAGGGCCATGATTTTTATAAATTGAATACACACAACAAAAACTGATCTCCCTAAAACAATTTAGGCGCCACCTGTTGAGAAATAAAAAATCCCATCGCACCAAACTTCTTTCCTATCCTTCTATTCTTTCAGTAAGTAGCACCCAAAAATAGGCAATGAATTGCTGGGAGCTACTTGCGCAACAAACTAAATGCCTGCGCTGTGGTTTTACCATTATAAGGGTACTGTGTCACTGCAGAAAAAAGAAATCCCTTTAGCGCACGCAAATTATAAAAAAAAAAAAAAAAAAATGGACCTGACACCTTTGGACTACTTTTTTGTGGGGGTACGTCCAATTACTGGTCTATGCTGATAAACCAGCAATGATTGATCACTTAGACGCCAACATTCGACGCACTATTGATGAATTAACCCCTGGCATGCTCCAAAAAGTGGTGCAAAATTGGATCGACAGGATGGCGTTCATAAGGTGCAGTCTCGGAGGCCATATTCAAGAAATTATTTTTAAACATTAAATGTCATGAAATTTGTGAGCTAATAAAGCCAAAATTTTGTTATTCCTTTAAATTTGTTGTTTTATTTTTTTAAAAAAAATGTATGCCTCTTTAAAAAACACCATATACATATATACTCGATAGGATAGGGATTTATCGGTTAATTTTATGTTTGTTTTTTTTGCCTATAAGGCTGAAAACACACCGGATAAAGCAAAACGTTTTTTTTTTGTTTCGTGAAACAAGAGAACATTGTTTCTTATGAGAGCGCACACACCAAAGCAAACAAAACAAAAAACAGGTTTTTGTTTCGAAGTGTTTCAGTGGTGGTTGTCGAAAATACATGCCATTGTATACGAGTAACACACACCGAATGCAATAAAACTATTTCGACCCAGCATCGTTGACGATAATTGCCTACTTTCTTATGGGGCAACACACACCAAATTAAACGAAACATAAAAACCAAAGCAAAACAAGAAAACGTGCTTCGTTGCCGATAGCTGACCTGTTTTTTTCTGCAAAACATTGTGGGGTTTTTCTTAATACTTTTTTTAAAGACGCATGACTTGATCCTTTTTACTACGTGCAGTGGTACCTGAATGCCTTTTTATAATCAATTCAATTCAATTTTGTTTTATTTCAACGCACACCAAATGAAGAAAGAAAACGAAACGTTTTGTTTTGTTACATTCTGTTTCGCTTGGTGTGTGTTGAAATAAAAAATGTTTTTTTGACTATCAAAAACGTTTTGCTTTATACGGTGTGTTTTCAGCCTAAGATAATACAATTCTTTTTTAGACAAGTGAAATTCAATTCAAAATTCAACTTTTTGTAAAAGACTTGTTGTATTGTGTCAAAGGCCCCAAGTGACGAAATATTTAGTTTGCAGTTTCATCAGGCAGCGTTTGACTTTTCCGAGCGTTTAGAAATAAAAACAAAGGCAGTAATTGGAAATTGTATGTCAATCGTGAGCATTGTTCAGATTGACAGCTTGTTCTAGTACGGTCGAGTATTTTAAAAGCAAGTTTGGAAGCCAAACTTCTCATGTGGGAGCTATACAGAATCCTTGGCCTTATACTTATGCTGTATAAGTAAGAGGAATTGCTTCGGGCTAAAGTGCGGCTTTGCTGTGCAAATGTAACTCAATTTCACGAAAGTATATTTTGCCATATTTGATAAGTCGTTATGCCACATGCTTACAAAGCATACAATACAATAGCAGTGGTTTTGAATTCTTTGTCCAGCATCGATACAAATTCTTGCGAACTTGTGCCGCAATGTAGGTAAACAGTATATCTACATTAGGGTTTGGGAAAAACCGAAACTGTTTTTTTTTGTTTTTTTTTCTCGGTTAAAAACTTTTTGTTTTTAAATCCAATAACCGGATGGAAAAAAGCCGGTTATTAAGTGTCAATTTCGAGCCAGCAAAATATGCAGAGGCAGACAACACTAAAACCTCCTCCATATAAAAATATTCGTTCTCTCACCCGACGTATACTTTCTTCTCGCTCACGTGACATTTATTCGCAACATTTTGGACCACTTTCACCTTCTCTGTACATGCTATAGCCTATATCGTATGCCGACGATTTGGTGGCATACAGATCAGGTCCTAAAATCGAGGTTATTAACATTCTTTTGCAGAGTGACTTCGATCAAATTAGGGGATATTGCTCAGAACAACATTGGCTGGGGCCTCTAGGGATACTAGAAAAAACTGAAAGAAATTGGCCATTATTGGAGAAAATGGGCGGTGAGCGTAGTTAGATATCTCGGTATCTGTCTCGACCGCTTTCTGTATTTAGATAGACATATAGTTGCTTGTCTTCCTGGGGTCAAGAAGGCTAGTGCTCTGACAAGGAGACTGTTTCCAGTGACAATAGCCTGCTCCTTGGGGCTTACTACCCAAATGAAATGTACATAGAGAGTACACTCCGGTCTGGCTTGCGATGGTGCGATGGTAGTGTATTCCTATTCACAAAGTAATTGGCAGGTCGTGTGTTCGAATCCCGACCAGGGCCATGCTTTGTAAAATTGAATACACACATCAATTCAAATGTCCCTTAAGCAATTAAGGCGGCACCTGTGGAGAAAAAAAACCCTATCGCACCAAAACTACTTTCCTATTCTCCTATTTTTTCATGTAGTAAGCAGCACCTAAAAACAGGCAATGAAATATTTGCTGGGTGCTGCTTGCAGTAACAAAAATGCCTGCGCTGTGGCAACATTATAAGGTTAGAATATCAATTACAGATAGCAAAATCCCTTTAGCGCACGCTAATTATAAAAAAAAAGGCGGCTCATCCACGGCAGGGACGTCGCCAATGCTCATGAGCTTCTCCGTTTTAGTACCGCAATAGCGAAGAGGGATAAATTCGACACCGAAAAGCAGTTCTCTGAATTTTGGTGGCTTATTGAGGAGGAAGGGGTCAACATGCCCTCCCAGGACGGTGCGTTACTCTAACAACATCCTCTTAGTTTATAAGTAAGATTAAATTAGCTGGGGCGTTTCTGAGAGAGGGCCCACCAACTTGTGCTTGTCCTTCCGGGAGGTGATTGACGCTGTAAGGCTTCAGTCGGCTCACGGCGCGCGGCGCGTTTGCACCTGACGACTACCAGGCCCTCAGAAAGCAATTGGGTTTTAGACCACTTGTTGCGTAAGGCAACGAGTCCTCAGATACCCAATTACAGTTAGAATACGTTAATTAATTTTAGTAAGTAGAATAGGTAGTTTTAAATTTGTTTTATATAAAATATAAAATCTATATAATGATGCCGAGTTTTTTTTAATTTTCTCGATGAATACATGTAAAAGGCAATAATTATAAGGTTATAGTTAAATTTAGAACATCTGCATATAAACAATTAATTTAGAGTAAGTATCCGGTTGATTATGTATGGTATGTAAGATATCTCATAATGAATAAAAAAAATTAATTTAAAAGCCATCTTCTCTGTAAACCTAATAAGTCAAAAGTACACACACTTGCTTAAAAATTATGCTTTTTTAGAAGTCTCATACGCCCACTTACTTAAAAAGGTTAGTTTTGGCAAATCCTTTTCCATTCCCCTTCACTAATTTGCTTCTTGTTTTTTGTTAATTTTTTTTCTATTGGTTTTGTTTTCGACGTTTGCTCAGTTGAGTTGTTAGAGGTCCAACTTAAATTTTTTTAAATTTAATTTATAACTTAACAAATTTATTTTCAATATATAACGTAATAAAAAAAACTTTCGAAAAATGTTTGGTTTCAGAAAGCCAAAATCCGGTGAAAACCGACCGGTTTAAGCGAGGTTAAAAAAACTGTTTTTTTGGCGGAAACCGCTATTTCTACAATACCTATACAGAAACATTTTAATTTGGGTGGGCCATTATATATTTTAGAATTGGGCAATCTTTTATACCTGAGCACATATCAGAAATACACGCAGGTATATTGCAACCCCAATGACGCTTTTAACACTTAATTATTAGCTGTCACATGAATCGTTAGAGTGTAGAAATATTCAAGTTCAGGTGGTTGTGTGTTCATATCTGACTAAATTGTTCATATCTGACTCATATTGCGCAGTAATGAACTGAAATACTTTCAACATAAACGCAGTCCAAAACACAGGCTGAGAGTAAAAAAAGTAATACCAATTTACATTTATTGACAAAATTATGAACACTCAGTAAGTACATACAGATACGTACAAATTGGAGAATAAAGGTATGTAATACATACAAACACTACAAAAAGTAACAATCTAAACTCATCATAAATCTCTTATACGCGACATTTTGCGGCAATTTCTCGTAACTAGTTTCCGGCGGTTTCCGTGTCAGTCAGCAATTTTCTTTCCACCAAACCCGTCAATTTTCCACTTTCCACCGGCTAGTTGGGTACAACTTGGCAAACACGACAAATCTGAATATTGATTGCAGTTAATTAAGAAAAGGACACTCATGAACGAAGGACATATTAAAGGGTGAGACATGTAAGCCCCACGAATAAACCGTCATGTAATTTTGTCTTCAAAACAAAACAACAACAAAATAACGGATACGTTGCGAAGAAAATCCTTTAATTGTCAAATTTAATTATTTTCGGTCACATGTCAAGGAGCAGCCCTCCCAGCTTCAATGTAAACACAACTTAAGGAAAAACAAGGAAACCTCACCGTTCGTGTGCGCTATATATACCCTCAATTACATTACAACAGGGTCGAGCGGTGGTCTTGGTCATTCATCATGCAGTTAAATTCAAATCAGAAACCATTTAAGCAATATGTACGCTTATGAAAATGGGAATAACATACAAAAAAAAAACGAAAGAGAGCACCGAAGCCCTAGAAGAGCATTTTAATTTTAATAAAAAAAAGCACTGCGAAAAAAATTAATACACAAGTAATTTGAATTTTCCGCACGTTCCACTGCGAAGCCAACCCATCGCTACCAGTGTCGCTGCAAGTTGTGGCCTACCCGTGACCAATTTTCTATGCCTTTGTCTAAAGTTTTCTTTTGTATATGTTGTTGCTCTAGGGGTAGGTCTAGGGGTCACATCACATAGTCGTGATGTATTTTTCTTCTTTTTAGGAGGGGGACATTTTTTCCGTTTTAAATGCTTTTTACCGTCTCTATTTTGGATTCAATTTTCTTGTGATCCCTTGCAAGAATCGCACAAACCGGATTGAGTGGGGGGGTCGGGGCTAGAAAAATATGTATTCATACTAACAAATCACATAATTTAGCGTTAAATCAACGAGGACGAGTAACATCCACAAACCAATACCAACTCTTTCAAAAACACACATATCACATGTGCGCTTAGGCGGAAACAAACCCTCACCCGCCATAGAAACAACATTTGTGGCCACTGGTTATAATGTTGCAGGATCCGCAGTAACCGAATTGAGGATAACTGAATGACACCGTATACACGTGCATTGGTGTATGGACAAACGCTGACGGGGAATATTTCCACATCCACGACGACCCACCAACGCATTGCGAAGGCTCCAACATCAAACGGTGCGCGGCGTCAAAGGACTGAAAGGATATCCTAGGTACACCGATGCGACGTCGGTGGCAGTGAAATGTATGCAAAGCGGTATTTATTCGGTGGTTTTTCGCCCTGCAACGTTGCTATGCCTAGCGTATTTAATGACACTAATTAGTGGTGAGTTTCAGATGACAAACACGAGGTGTCGTATTTTCAAAAATTTAATTATTTCAAAACAGACACACATACTTACTTGTAGGCATAATGGCAACGAGTTGCGAGTGTCCTTTCGTATGTCCTGTTTGCACATCGATAGGTTCGTGCGTAATAACATCAAATCGTGCTACCAGGCAGCAGCGGTCGCGGCTACCTCATCAACCCCTCTTTCACGATTCTGACAGACTGTTGAACACTTTTCGTGTTTGCATAAAATGCACAACACGCATCATGAGCTCCCTCTGCCGGCACCGCTAGGCACATACATATATACACTTACATAAAGTGGAACGAGACAAGCAATGCAATGCAATATGCCGCTACTGCTGCTGCTAACCAACAGTTGCAACTCACGTACATTATTTAATGATGGGGGCGATAATTGGTAATTAATTTATTTTGCAAATTGTAGATAACGTGCAATGGATGAACTCCACTTTGGCGGATTTTTTTCCCAGCCATCATCTGCATACACGCGGGTGAGCAAGTGGAAATGGAGGATTTTATTTACTAACGCATTACGGGAATTAATTACGTTAAACGCGTCGAACGTGACTGTTGTGGCGCAGAAAGACAAATGCTCGTTTCCGAACGGGTTAATATTGGCATATGAAAGTCATTATCGGTTAGGATTTTGTTTAACCCTTTGAAAGAAAAAATAAATATAGAGGTTCTGTGTGCTATGTACACAATTTAGTTAGTGGTGGCATGAAAATGTCCCACAGCAGGTTCATCTGAGCTTAAGATATAAATATAAAATTAGATTTGTATGCTTTTTGCACAAATTGACAGAATCTATCGATTTTCTTACATTTGTTAAAAGGGAGAAGTGCTACAATGGAATAGGCTATGGATGTTGTCCACTTAAACCATAAAAAAATGTCGTTTGTATCCAAATTGAACTTTCATTTGTGGTAAACAAAACAATGTTTTACAAGATTTTTTTTATAATAGGTGAAGCAGCAGTCGCGAAGTGCAAAGTGTAGGTATGTAGGTGGGTAGGTAGGAATACCTGCCCGGTGTTATTTGTACCTGGACGCAATTAGCGCAAAGACGCCGTTTTGATGACACCACTTAAGTGACCAATGGCGTCAATTTATGGTTCAAATCCAGCCTGTGGAATTGAGAAACTCGATGATATTGCAGAATTTAATATTGCTCAATTCTGATAGGTCGTCGAAGAATGTTTTGACGAGTGTGCGATATCTAGCTCTAGCTAGGGTCGGACATTCACAGAGGAAGTGGTGGAGGGTCTCCTTTTCCACTGGATCCTTGCAGCTGCGGCAGTGTGGGTTGAATGGATGAATGACCGCCACAATTCTGGCAATCTCCTGTCGGGTTCTATTTGATAGATCATGGCTTCTTTTAGCATCGAAACAGGACCACATCTTCCAGGATATGACTCAGCTATTTAGGCCGGTCCATCTGGAATTCGCCCGTGAAAGAAAGTACTGGGATATTTTACCCATGACAACTCCAATGGGAGGAGAGACTGTCTCTTCAAGGGAACTATCAAAAGTAGATCCGTGTCTTGTCAGCGCGTCGGCCCTTTCATTTCCCTCTATGCCACTATGGCCGGGAACTCAGAGGAGAGTTATGTTGAAGTGGCCGCTTAGACAAGTGATTGCATCTTTACAATGTGCGACTAATTTTGATGATATGGAGTGTGAGTCGAGAGCTTTAATATCTGCCTGGCAACGTCTCTCTTGGTTATGGGGTATAGAACGTAAGTATTCTACAAGTCTACCGGATCGCAAGTATTTCTGTCTTTAATACGCTACAGGAGTCCGGGAGTCGGAATGATATGGATAAATTCAGTTCCGCTGAGAAGATACCCGCGCCGACTCCGCGTTCCATCTTTGAACCGTCGGTATTGATGGCTAGCTGGTGGTTCGAAGGGAACGCCTAATTTTTCCATTCCATTCTGGATGGGCAATAGACTTGAGCGGCTTTGCTGAGGTTGTGTTTGGGTGTTGTGTAGTCAGTGGCAGTCGCAGCGAGGTTCCTTACTATGACCGTATGGTTTATATGACCAGAACCCAGATTCCCTGAGCCTTACTGCGCTGCAAGATGCGGTAGATCTGACGTGAAGGTCGAAAGAGATGAGGTTTAGAAGTACACTAAGGGCGTCGGTCGGACCGAAGTGTCCCGGTTGCACCAATCCCAGCCGACCTCTGGATTCAATTGAGTTTAGTGATCTTGTAGGCTTTCCTTAGGGCAGGCCACCAAACTAGAGAGGATAGGACGTATAACGGCAGTGTACCTCCACAGAACCATCCTAGGCCGGAGTCAGCCACCTTTTGGCAAAAGTTCTGCTACAGGCGTAGAAAGCGACACTTGCTTTGCGTACCCTGTGTTCTATGTTTTGCTTCTAGCTCAGCTTTGGATCTAGGATGATTCCTAGATATTTAGCTTCGGAAGATAAAGAGAGTGTTTCATTATTTAGTTTGGGGAGGTTGAAAGTCGGTATCTTGTACTTGGTGGTACTTGCAAAGTGTAAGGGACCTACAATTTTACGCCGACTCCGAACGGACAATCCGAGAAGCTTCTTATTAATACTTACACTCAGTTTGCAAGTTGGTAAGGTATCTCGGAACTCGAATGGCTTCTCTTGGCATATCTATGAAGTTTCTGTCAATATATAAAAAAATGTGTGTTTGGAACTAACGCGAAAGTAGGGGACGGATCAGAGACGTCGAATTGGTTTGAAACAACGCACGACAGGTTTCCTCAAGGGTGTTTTTGAGTCCAATCTTCTTTGCTCTTTTTATTGAAGATATTTGTGACAGTTTGCCTGAGTGCGTCAGTAATTTAAACACGTTATTTACGTTGTGACTTTTATTGAGCGGCAGCGTCAAATGCGGAAGGCGAGTAAAGGTAAACCTTCAAGAGGTGTGTGTAATCTCCTTATGTACAATAACTACGACCCAATTTTAACATATTTGTGGTGCTCCACCGACGAAGTGATCATTCTCATCGCCCTCTGCAAGACATTAGGCTTCAGCCTTTATATGGTTAATCATGTCCTGCGGCAAGCTACAAAAACACCTTTTCTGCTGCATAAAACCCCTCCTTCTCTGATGTGAACAAGACTTTTTTTACAGCTTAACCTATCAGTTTTTTACTTGAAATAACTCGCATAACGTTTCGATTATATGTGCTACAAAATGGTAATTCTTACTTTGTTTTCTCCTTTGCTATGGCAAGGAGGTTTCTTCACAAAAGTTTTAATTTCTCTATTTGGATCTTATGTCCTTATACTTCGAAGAACCTTCATCTTTCTTTAATGGCGGTGAGGCTATGATCAGGATTAAAGGGATAATAACCCTTCCCTGTGGGGTTCGCCTGTTTGACCTCAGAAAACAGCGGCAGGCCTGCCGATTTTGCACTTCGTTACCGAGGCCAATCAAATGCTGGTGTCGCTTTTTCTTTTGAACATGACAGCACCAACTGAGTCGGTCCATTTTTATTTGAACTTTTCGCACTTGGAAATCCCTTTTTATTCATATAAATGTCTGGAATAGGTCGGAGTGGGTCAGAGGACGGGCAGCACAAGTATTCTGTTTTTTACGGACTAATGCACTAGCCATTCCCATCCTAAACTTCCACCGATACATCAAGTGCTCGTTGCAGGGACGTTTGATCCTCGCTTATGATGGATCCATCTTCAGCAAAAAATAACTGATGCACTTTGGGGTTCGTCACTTTTTCTTTAAACTGATAGTCAAGGACTGTAATAAATATCAAGGGACTTAAGACGCTTCCCTGGTGTACAAAGACTTAGATTGCGAACTCCTCGGTGACGCCAACGGTGCATGTTACTCTTGATCAACTGTACGTAGGTTTCTGGAATTCCTCTCTGTCTTAGCGCCACCCATGACAGATCCCTTGGCTGTCTATCAGAAGAAGATCAAATACTGCAGAACAAAAAAATGTCGATTTATAGTTAATAGGCATCGACTTATTCCGTATCCAAATCCATTATACCTATAGCATGACATATTTAATTATATCGTTAAGAACGTACATTTAATTCACAAGTATTTAGAATTTGCTGGAAATTTCATGCTTTAACTTGAACCAAAAAAAGGGAAGCTTTTACTGAAACGTTTTATTTACTGGAAACAGAGTATTTGCTGTCAAATTAAAGTTACTATTGTTATTTCCTTATTTAAACTACACCCCTCTTTATCTCTTCAACTAACACAAAAATACTAAAACAGGAACATGAATAGGACATTTTGTCCTATTGAACAACTCAATTTCAAGTGGTTTGGTTGTGGATAGTTTCAACACATAGTAGGTACTTATGTACATTTTAGAACGTTGCATATTCACCTAATACTTCCTTTTCAATTTAAAACGAAGTATTTTTAAAAATTAAATTCATTACTTCATTTTCACTTCAAAAACTCTTAGATGAACTTCCACCACCTAATATGTGTATATGGATTTTGAAAACAAAAAACTGAGTTTCAGCACTGCTTTCTGAAAACCCGCCCTGGCTAAAGAACACGTCTGGTATGACAGAAAATGTCAGGTGTATTGTATCGCAGTGATTGCATTGGACATCCAGATAAGTGTCCTTTTCGAATAAACAAAACACGTAGCATGACCGGCCCTTGAAAATTTATTGCAAAAACGCTTAAATCATATTATTTCGATGGTTTAATTTTCATGCAGGGTGACATATGCCATTGATTGGTATTTATTACCAATACGCTTCAATAGAGACATGGATAACAACGAGATCTAGAAAGAGGGGATGCAGTGGAGCAAAACTGCCGGCACTCTTGTGCTTGTATGACGATGTTAAATGTCAGGTGGTGTGTTTTCCTTCCACTGACTGTAAGAAGATTTATTTGCCGGAATGTTGCCTTGGTAAACCTTTTTTTTATATATGGAATTTATGTGCTGCTCACAGCTGTTTGGCAATGAAGTCTATATAAACTTGTAAGGACTCTTATTTTCGCAATTTACTTTCACTTAGAATTCGTTCCAGTTCGAGTTTTATCTATTGAGAGCATTGCATACCCTCATTGAGTATAGCCAAATGCTTCAGTTTTGAGTGTGTAGTGAAATAAGCCGCGGAAATCATTATTCTCCTCGTTTCATTCAACTACTGTTCACCCAACTCTCTTTCCGTTGAAATACTATCTGTCACTTAATTAATTGAGCAAGATTCTTTAAATTAGAGTAGGTATTTGCTTTGTTTACAAATTGCACTGAATTTTACACTAATTAATTGAACTTTTATAAGAGGCCGTTGTAGCACTGTAAGTTGAATAGATCGCAGAATGTTGAAAATGCAATTGCAAAAGGTTATCGTGATTAAAATTGCATTGTATTTGCACTTCGTATACTCAATAACAAGTCTTATGTTTGCGCAGCAATGCCATGTCAAAAGTGGCAGCATGATTTCATCTCAGCACTTATAATTAATGTCAGTAATTATTATTGAAGTGATTATTAATAGACTATTTGGAACGTCTTAGAGTGTATGTCAGCGCTAACAACATTCATGATTAAATCGATTTTAAATCCATCTACGAGTACATAATGGCTATTTATTCACAGGCACATACAAATACCTAATTTGGTGTGATGCTAAAATTTGTAGCTCCTTTCATTTCAATGCAAAGTAAAACACCTAGTAGACCACCAAAGTAAACCTCACTTTAAGCTTGTGATATAGTAAATAATGCAGCCTGCTGCCATGTAATGCGTAAGGAAATACAAATATTTGTTAAAAACTGATTTAAGGAAGTTTTTAAAATTACATACAATGGTCGGAAAAAGTATTTTGAGTTTGACACAAAAAAAATTGTACATTTTTCTATGCATCTTTGTTTTTTGTGATGGAAAAAATCTGAAAAAATTCATGATAGTGATCTAATAATGAGCTTTCAAAAAAATACATGTAAGTTTAATTCAATATAATAGTATTAAAATTAAAAATTATATTTCAAAAATGTATGTGGAAAGAAGTATTTTGACAAAATATTATTCATTAGAAAAAAGGACTGATAACAAAAAATTATGAAAATAAAGGCATAACTTAATGGAAAATGAACCCTCCGTTGGCACTGATGACTTTCTGCAATCGGCCTGGTATCGAGTTCACCAAATTTTTGGAGGATTTGCGGAGAAATGTCATTCCAAAGGCCTTCAATCTCAGCGATTGTTTCCTCGCGCGTTCTTGTCAAACATGGACTTCTGTTTCTCTTTACATATGCCCACACATTCTCAATTATATTTAAATTGGGGCTTTGAGGTGATCAGTCCAATGCATTTACTTCCACATCCCTTAGAAAATTGGTAATCATCTTGGCTTTGTGACATGGAGCATTATCTAGTTACAAAATAAATGAATGTCTAATTAATCTGTCACCCGAAGTAAGCGCATGATTATTTAAAATATGAAAATATTTATCCTTGTTCATCGTGCCCTCGATTGGTACCAAATCTCCGATGCCATTAAAGCAAACACATCCCAAAAACATTACGCTGCCACCTCCATGGGGTACTCGTTCACATACTGGTGCCACTTTTTTCGAAATTTCCTAGGAATTCCTAGGAATTCTGCAGACATTTCTTCTGCATGGTACTGAAAAGAGCTTTCATCAGTCCACGATGCTTGCTCCAAACATGATGAAGGCTTGTGCACAATTTTTTTGGCAAATTCCAGACGTTTAAGCTTACTTTTCTGTGAAATTTGCGGTATTGGTCTGGCTACATAAATGACAAAACCTGCCTCTTTTAAACGATTTCTTACCGTTCTTTCACTAATTTTAATATTATGCTGATAACTCAGTTCCATTACTGCAGATTTTGAAGTTTTAAGCACATTGTCTTTAAATTTTCCCACGATTAAACGGTCCTCTCTTTTCGTTGTCTTGCGTGGTCTGCCTGAAAGTGGCAAGTTACTTGTGGATTTGTTTTTATTAAGCATATTTATTTGATAGTACACAGTTTGACGAGGCACTTTGTTTAGTTTGCTTAAATATTCCACTGAAATACACGCATCATACTTGATCACCATCTCATTTCTTATAGCCTGGCTTATTTCCGACGTTTTTACCATATTTACCAATTAAATGTTAGTGAATGCCATTAAAATTAATAAATTATATTAAAAACATAGGGACGGGCTACAGTCCGCTTGGGCGAACTGTTGGATACCCTATTCTTATTCCTATCCCTCATAAGTGGGGGTGACAAAAGTCTAAGTATGGTTGAATTGTTAAGAACGCTCTACATATTTTGTTATATAACATTGAAAGGATTTTATCAAAAAAAAAAACGTTCCCTAGCTCAAACTTGGGTGTTTCAATAAAATTGTTTTATTTAATTGTGGGCGGTCAGTAGGCGGATTTAAAAAAAATAACACATGAGCATAAAGGGCCCCTAGAGAGTATATATTATAAATTTCAGCTCCCTGGCTCACTTTGAATTTTCAAAAAAAAAAAAAAAAAAAAATAATTGTGGGCGTGCCAGTAGGCGGATTTTGAAAATATTTACGCATGAACATAAAGGGCTCATAGAGAGTATATATTATAAATTTCAGCTCCTTAGCTCAAACTTTGGATTTTCAAAAAAATTGTTTTATTTATTTGTGGGCGTTTTAGGAGTCATAGATTATATATAAAAAATTTCAGCTTTCTAGCTCAAAATTCGATTTTTTCCAAAATTTTGTTTTTTTGAGTTTGTGGGCGTGTTGTGGGCGGATTTCAAAAATTCGTAAACTTGATTATTTCGGGACCCTAGAGAGTATATGGTTAAACCAGTTTAAAGGCCTAATTTTTGCCGACGGACAGACGGACGGACATGGCTAGATCGACATTACTATCGATGCTGATCATAAATATACGAGTAGTAACTTTTAGGGGTCTACGGGCAATATTAAGGTATGTTACAAACTATGCGTCAAAATTAATATACCCCTAGAATAGGGTTTAAAAAGACTTTATATTTAACAGAGCCCAGCTTTTATCCACGCGAAATGAAAAAAAAACTGAAAAGAATGTGGTGTCAAAATACTTTTTTCCAGTTCCTTTTAGTTCAGTTCTTACATTGCAGCTGATAGTGAAATGAATGCGTAATGTACGAGTAATAAAGAAAATATTTTGCGCTCTTACAGTAATAATCAGCTATTTCGTTTCGCGCTTTAACAGAGACCCGTTAGTTCTCTCAGTCTATCAAAACAAGCGAGATAACATTGCACACAGTTTTGTCAAAATACTTTTTCCGACCAATGTATGTATCAACTTAAATTTTCCCTGCAGTTTGAGCTTAAGGTTCTCCAGCGATTCGAAGCTCGATCTTCAGTTTCATCGCAAAAATAGTAAAGTAAAGTAAGAAATAGGCACACAACCTGAATGTAATACTGCAATATTTTCTTCTCATGAGTTCTCTCTCAATATTGAGAGGAATCTTACAAATGCGATGAAAATATTGGAAAAATATTATAGCAAATGGAAAATTAGATTAAATGGGGAAAAAACGCAGGCCATCTTTTTCACGCGAAAAAGAAAGCACTGTTGTCTTCCCAGTAGTCAGTTGCAGACAAATAGATCATTTATAAATTTTAGGCCCTCTGTTCGAAATTTGGAAATATATCTAGACACTTAAAAAGGTAGGCATTGCAAGCAAAATATTAAAAATAGGAAATCATTACTTTCAGACAATAACAAAATGATCATTCACAAAGTATTATTTCAGGCTATTCTGCTTTTTGGTTGCCAAGTATGGGGTAAATGCTCAAAATGTCATATTAAAAATTTACAAGTATGTCAAAACAAACTATTAAAAATGATGCTTAATTTACCATTCAACGAAGATGTTCACTGTAAAGCAAATGTTGAATTGATTTCAAATAGGATACAAAATCTCCACTTAAAATTTATAGAACGCTGTAAATACTCTCATCACAGACTTAAATACGATTCTTGTATAACTAAAAGCTAAGCATTTTTCTTTTTTTATTTATTTATTTGTTTAATGTTTTGTTATTTGTTACATACACAATTGTTTTTTGTTAGATTCTGCATGTACATACACTTCGCTTCAACTAAATAAGCACAAACATTTTCTAAGCTACGTTATTCATTTTTTCAAAACCTTGTGCCGTAATATATCATTTGATGATGCTAACTGTTTGCTTATGATGTTGAGAAAATAAATTAGAAAGAATAACTCAAAAAGTACCGCTATTTTTTCCCTGGTTCCCTTGCAAAGCATTCAATATGGAAAAATACAGTTTTATTTTGCGTCAACTGAATAGACACAAGGTCGTTATTTTCACTGCTTATGAGTATTCTGTGGAGATTGACACATTATACTCGTATCAACAGTTGAAGTGCTTTAATTAAATTTTATTTGATTAATTGTATTTCAAAATCTGTAAATAGTGTTGAAAGAGCTCAAATCGATTTACTAAAAGAACAAGGACTAATCGGGCGTTCTATAGCTGGCAAAATTGGACGAAGTTTTAGTCTGATCTATTCTTATTTAAGAAGCAAAGATTCGTACGGAAAAAACATGGAAGAAGGTCAAAAACGGCAACAACAGCAGTTTATCGAAGAGCAATTTTAAGATGTGCTTCCAAAAATAAAGCAGAAAGCCGGTGTTACTGCAAGCATTTCAACAGTGCGAAGGGTTATCAATAGTGCCAAACATCTAAAACGGTTGAAAATTCAAAAGAAACCACTTAACGAGAAACAAAAGTGTATGCGCTTAGAATTCTCTATACCCCATATGAGTTGGAAAAATGAATGGCTTCACGTAGTTTTTTTCTGATGAGAAGAGGTTTAATTTTGATGGCTCTGATGGGTTTAATTATTACTTCCACGATGTAAGGAAAGAAGAACGATTTTTAGCGCGGCATCATAGTCGAGAAGGTGGTATTATGGTATGGGGAGCAGTTAGCTACTATTGAGCTTGAGTTCCAAACCTCAAAAATGACTGCATTAAGTTATAAAGGAAATTTGAAAAGAAATTTCCCTACATTTTCAGGCATTTTTGGACCCAAAAACTGAACTTTTCAACACGACAACGCCCCCATTCACACGGCGCGCATAGTAAAAAGTTGGATAGAGGAGCGGAATGTGGAATTGCTTCCATGGCCGCCGTACTCACCGGACCTGAACCTTATAGAAAACGTTTGGGGATGGTTAGTACGAAAAGTTCATGAGTCTGGCCGTCAGTTTGAGGACAGAGAATCCCTTATTGCAGCCATTAAATTGGACTGGAGGGAGATTTCGCTGGACTACATAAAGAGGCTCTACGATTCCATGCCGGATCGAATTTAAGAAACTATTACGAATAAAGGCGGCAGTACCCACTACTAAAATTAACCAATTAAAAACTATTTTAAGAAAAACTTGTTTCATTTAATCCCAACAACTTTTATTTCCAATTTCAATATTTGTGTCTATTCAGTTGACGCAAAATAAAAAGTTAGCATCATCAAATGATATATTACGGCACAAGGTTTTGAAAAAATGGACAACGTAGCTTAGAAAATGTGTGTGCTTATTCAGTTGAAGCGAAGTGTACTTCGAATTATTTATTTACTATTATTTACTCATTAATTATCACATCCATTAATTTTTTTTATTTAATTGCTTCAAATTTGTTATTATCTAGTCATTTTTTTTATTTATTTATTTATTGTTATCATTAATTATATTATTTATATATTTATTTACTTTGTTTTTGTTGTATAATCTAGTAAATTTTTATTAATTTATTAAATGGTCTTATTGATCTATCTATTTTTTATATATTTATTTATTTTTTTATATATATACATACATACTTGTTTATTTACTTATTTATTTATTTTTACACTCGTGGTTTTTCTCGTTTTTTCCTCCAAATTATATAATTATAAATTTTAAAAAATTTTATCCACTATGCAAAAACTTATTACACAAAATACATAATGTTTTAGAAGAAAGATAAGCGATCACATCGCTAAATTGTAAAATGAGGGGTAGCAATACTTATGTAAACACTATTATAAATACGAAATAAAATATCAACAAAAAAAAATCTTTTAAATAGAAAGCTGTGTGGACTGTATTTGGGCGAACTATACCTAATAGAGTTTAATATACCCAGTAACACAGAGGCGTGTTCTGGGTTTCTTACATGGAGCTAGGTAACCCCAATGAAAAATGTATTTACTAAAGCCCGAACAATATAACACGGAAACTATCTTTCGAGAATTTAGTCTGCCGAAAGGTAATAATTTTAAGGTTATAGTTAAGTTACGTCCGCAGAAGGACAATTAATTTCTAAAATAAGTATCCTGTTTATTGTAAGTTAGATTTAATCATTTTTGTCTAGTACGTAAGTTGATATTTAATAAGCAATAAAAAAATGAATTTAAAAGTAAGAGTAAAGTGTGTCGGACTACTAATTTAAAGGCCCTCGGTTCAATTCCCGCCGGGGCCAAGTAGAGATCTAGAGATTTTTTTTTAAACTGCCCCACCTCAAGCGAATGCCTGACAAACATCCAAGAGTATCAATTGTCATGACAAACTTTTCTAATTTGTCGTTTGGGTTCTTCTTAAAATTGTAGGTCCCTTCCACTTCGTACAAGAAATTGGTTGGAGAAGCTACGTTTTAGGCCCTGTACAGAAAATGCCTACTATTTATTTTATTTATTTTTTGTAGTTCAACAAGCGGACTGATAGTGTATTATTAACGTGTGACAAGAATATAAAAGCTTTGTCATTAATATACAGTTTCATTGTGAAATATATTTGTTCTACCTGTTTAAGGTTCAGATGTTTTTACATTTCATATTCGTTGGTAAGGCAGCATTGACCGGCGAACGTTAGTAAAGGAAAGCAGAAGTTTTGCCAAGAAAGCCGGATGAAGCAAACAAAAATTGGACGTTTTTAACCATAATAGGGCAATAAAACTTTCCTGACAAACTTTGTAGTGAACAGTTTCTTGTCCAATCACATTCACCCTTTCAGTCAGCTTGATTATTTTAAAAGAAGAGTCTTATTATTGCATATACAAGTTCATGCAAACAAAACAGATGTAAAATTGATTTCATTTAAAATAAATAAGATGTATTGTTTGCTGAATCGAATAAAATTACATGTATACCTACGACGAACAGCACTGTGTGCATCCATATTCATATCATCCCAACCAATGTTTTATGTTCACTCTTACGCCTCATGGCCGTCCCGAACAGAAGGGTTATAACTAGGATGAAATTTCAGTAGTATATAAATAATTTCCATGTGGATGCACAATTGGTCGATGCACTTTACTGTATGCGATAGACGCACTGCGCTGGAGTAAGTGCAGTGTAAAGTACAGATAAGTGCAAATCGAATCAAAACGCTTTGTACACCAAATTGTGGCAAGTGATATATTTTTGTAAACATTGTTTTCCTCCCTACTCCCCGTAGTTATATGTTGAACATGTATTTTGGGCGACCGTAAAACTCAAATTATGTGGCACGGAGAGCCTTGGTAAAGTTTCTCCTTTGAAATTAACTGCAAAATACAATAAACGAATCCAATTATATTAATTTAACTTCATGAAGTGTTTTTTTTTTGGCAATTTGCTGTACAATTCGCGGAAACTGATCAACAGAACCCGCCTATAATAATTGAATGATGGCTCTTATCTTCTTATGCGTGCAAGCATTTGGTAATGAAAGATGGTAGGTTATTTGACCGGATGTGACTGGACTTTTGGTTAGATTTTGGTTCTTAACACAAATCTATATACACGATACTGTGCTTTGCTATTGCAAAATACACATAATCTGTGCTGTAACAATAATTCGTTGCTTTTCATCTGCTCGCAAATAGTATAGTTGAACTGCTTTGCAAAATTCAATACAGCAGCTGTTAGCAGCGTTGCATGTCTAAAGATAACTTTATTTCTTCTCATTCCGTTCCAGAAGAGAGCCACATTCATTGTCTTCCCACTTATATAATGTGAAAAATTGAAAATTTGGGAGTGCCAAACAACTTTGTCTGGGCGAGTTTCTAAGAATGATGTTATCTACATGTTTTGCTACTACTGCTGTCTACGTTTGTTAATAAATTTATCAAATTAAAGACGTTTTTATCAAAAACGCCCCGATATTGGTATAGGCGTATTGTTTAGAAGGACATTGTCACACTGGTAGTGATAAATAAACACGTTCAGTGCATCGCATCACTTAAATCTTTAAGGCGACTCGTTTTTTTTTCTCCAGGGTATTTCTGAAATATTTTAATTATTTGTTGATATTTTCTTCCTAAATCGTGCATTGAAATACAAAGGGGCGTAAGTGATATTTACCAATTTTACAGGAGAGCAAAAAGAAAAGCATATTCGTGGTACGAATCAATTACAAAATATCACTTTCGCCACAGAACAAAAAAACGAAATCTCAACAATGGGTTCGAATTCACTTACGACCTTTTGTGATGCCAAAAAACTTGCTTTAACAAGTTGTTTTATGTAATATTCTCACAATGGGATTTTTGTTACTTACGCTCCTTTGTGTTTCAATGGACGAAATATCTCCCGAACAAAACCAGAATCCACGCAATTTTTTTGGAATTTAGCCGACGTTCTTGTTAGGTTAGGTTTAGGTGGCTGTCGGCAGAACACACTTAGACCAATTTAGGTCCATTGTGATGCCACGTATTTACTATCTACCTCAACTCTGTAGATGGGACTGGCCAACGACACGCGGTTGTTCTCAAACGGTCCCCCATCTACGTACTAACCGCGCCAAACGTCGTTTAATTGCGGATCTGACCGTAACGTTCTTGTTACTCCACAGGCAAATTATATAGAATTTTACATACACAGCTGGGCAACAAAATAGGTGTGAGAACATGTTTTTTAAAAAACTAATTTTTTCATATTTTTCTTATTTTAACAATTATATAAATAAAATTTACATTATTTATAAAATATAGAAAATAGTTATCTGTTTGTTTTTCTAATAATTTAAAAAAAATTACAAACGCTTTTGGAGTTCTGTTTTCCGCTTGGATAAAAAAATAGTTGTGTTCCTAAATAATCATTAATTATAGCTTTTGTTAATATTTTTTTTTTTGTTTTTTTAACTTTAATAATCTGAGTATCCTCCATTAATTTCCTAAAATTTTTTGTAGTCGACGTGGCACTGATCCTACCAATTTCTGGCACGTTTCGGGAGGAATGGAATACCATTCCGTTTGCACTGCTTCCCACAGTTGATTCCCATTTTGTGAAGAACTGACCCCTGAATTTTCTTTTCAGTTCATCCCACAATTTCTCAATGCGATTGAAATCTGGAGATTGACTTGGCCATGAAACTAGAGAGACGTTTTGATACCGAAACCAATCTTTCGCAATACCGGCCGTATGTTTTGTATCATTGTCCTGTTGGAAATGCCATCGGAAGGGCATGTTTTCTTGGGAAAATGGTACATTTATCAAGATGTCCCTATATCCATATTTTGTCATTATGTTATTGACACGAAATATAGGCCCAATACCATACCAGGAAAAACAGCCCCATATCATTATATTTCCTCCACCATGTTTAACAGTCTTCAGTGTATAGCGAGGATGGTATTTTTGTTTCATCACTCCACAGAATATTCAGCCACTTGTTCCCTCTTTCAGGTCCGATCCAACTTCTGTGGCCTAAGGAGTGGATCTTTTCTGGCGCCTCTTCCTGGGAGATTGAAGTTCTGTAGTCTCCTGCAGATTGTGCATGCACTGATTGCATCCCCAATTTGTGCGCCTATAGTCCGTGACGAAACAAATGGATTTGACATCGCTAAAAGTAAAATGCGGCGGTCAGTAGTAGCTGTCGTTTTTTCGGTCATTTTTTACTTTATATCTTTAATGTTGGCTTAATAGCATTGGTTACGAAGCTCTGTGATCTTCCTAGGGCATCTGCTATAAATTTATAGGTTTTACCCTCACCCTTTAACCGCTGAACTATTTCATTTTCTTCCGCAGAGCAGTGGACTTTTCGACCCATCTTAAAATATGATTTAGCAAAAAACTTATATCAAAATTGTGATAAAGTGATCAAAAAACAAACTCATATTTGAAGTTAATCACTTCTCAATAACACTTTTGCAACAAATCGCAAAACTTGTGCAACTCCTAAAACGTACAAAATGGTATTGAAACGAAAATGAATAAAATACTTAACAGTACACTTAGTAAGTGCAATAAGCTTGACGTCATACTAACGGAACTAAGCATTTCTTAACAAGAATGTGTATTGTTGCAAGTCCTGTTGGCAAAACAACTGTTATTTAGCAACAAGAACAAATCAACTATACTCTATCCAAAAATAATTGTCAGTACAGGCCTTATGGAGGAGCTTTTTTTCTACCAGTAGTAGTACCTGTAGATACTCTCACGCCACTCAAACGCAAAAATTGCCACTGAAATAAAAACCAAACCACTGTCATACCAAGGAATTGTTGTTGTAATTTTCCTAAAATTCGCATGCAACCACCAAAACCAGTCTCCCACACAGCCGAATGGGAATGAGCAAGATCGTATTGTGTTCGCTTGCTATTATCATCCACCAAAATAAGCAGTGTGTGTGACTAATGCACATCAGAAGAGTATTACCATCTCTACAATGAAGCATATCATTAAGGGTTTTTCTATGGATTTTGTCAAAGAACTTTCGGTTTTGGTGCTTTTGAGAACGAATTATTACGTGGGGTGTTGCCATTCGGTTTTAATTTGATTCTATTTGTATTGTACAGCTGCATAAGTGGAGTTTTTTTACCATCTGTTTAGGTATATGACATTGCATCGTGGTTATATAATTTTGTATTCTAATTGCCTGATTGCGTCTACCTTTCACAATATACATATAGCGGAAGGGACTCGAAAATGTTTTTAGAAAATCTTGCTGAATCTAACGACAGCACTTACAAGGGTTGACAAGGAAAAATGGCATCGATGTGTCTAACACGTTGAACAGGTTGTTGAGCCAAATATGTGGAAAATGGACGTTTTTGCCGATGAAAATGTTGAAAGGTTAATAATAGACCTAAATAACGAGAGCAGTAGCAGTAATTACTCATCGGATTAGTTGAGTAGTGATATTAGAAATTAGTATTTTATATTTTACAATATTTATAATGAATAAATTGGATTACAGTGATATATTTTTCGTTTTGATTTTTTTTTTGTGTTACGGAATTTATTACGTTCCGCAATATTTTTATTTTAAATTGGAAGATGGTTACCCAAATAGAATTGCTCTCTGAGTTATGGCGAATTATCATACACACTACGGCAACCCTGTGAGAGCTTTAAAGAGGGACCGATTTATGTAAGTCATTGCAACCAGACTGAGACACAGACATCCTATCTTCCCTGTACTGACAATTTTTGTTGGATAGAGTATAGTAAAAAACACTTCACACCTATATTTTTGACCAGTTGTGTAGCTGTTTATGACCGGTAACAATAACAAATTTATTGTGAAGCTTAAAATTGCAGTCCTTTTCACTGCTTACCAAAATCCGAAAGAACGGAAATTGTTACTTAATTCAAAAACAAAGACATAACAGTTCAAAATTGTTTATGAAATAAGTGCATTTCAATTATTAGTGAAATAAAGAGTCTGCAACGATTTACTTAAACAACATACTTTATCAAGAATCTTATTTGTTTTCCCCAAATGTCAAAATTTTCAAAACTCTAGTGTCAAGATTTGAGTACCTGACGCTTAACAGGTATGCAAACAAATTTCCATCGTCTGTTGATTCGTTTCCAAATATTTACTTAACAAACACTGCCAGCATCAATGTGTGTCTGTACGACATAAAACATACAAAGCATTCTCACTTCCCACTGGGCGCGAACTGATTTGTTTCCTTAACTCTAAAGAGCATGTGATGGGAATAGTATCCACACCACTACCTTAGCCGTTCAATAGCGGAAGAAATACCTACGGCTCACAATAAATATTCATTAACGCTGTTTAGATCGCGCAATGCTTTTCAAAGGGCTTCACAGTGAAGCTACCTACCACAGATATAATACTGCGAGTGCACTTCAAACGAATTCAACAGCGAAGGAATGTGATTTCACACTTTGCCACAATTAATTAATTGCCACAGCCATTACCGACAAGACGCGACGCGACGCGAGCAAGAAACAAAAGCGAGACGAATTAATTTTCAGTAGTACTTTGCTAAAAATACAATTTTACCATTTCACTATGTGGAAGATTAACTAAGTTTTGTTTTGCCGTAATCAATGCGCAACCATGCCGCCCTCGTCAGGATGCCGACTTGAACAAGGGAAGCTTTTGAAACTCATATTATCTGTGTCCGAATAATTGTTCATGGCATTCACATGCACGAAGGAGGTTTTCATTAAATTAGAAATGCTCAGGATTGAAAAGTCATTTTTAATAAGGGTGGTGTGGAAAAGAATAGGAGGATGCTCATCAGCATGTGGATGCGACTGTCACATGGGAGCATATTGAATTTCTGGAACACACATCTAGCTGTCATCTTTATCAAAGTGTTTTCATCTGTCTATGGCATAGTCGATATATCTTGAAAATAGAACTCACAGGAGCGTTTGAAAAGTAACTCTTAATAATTATAATTTAAAGGATGATGCAACTCGTGAGGGGGTTTTCCTTCAAATTTCGTGAATGTGAGAAATTATGTACCTAAGGGGTACACAATTTAACAGCCGTTAGTCTCATTTCGAAATTTTGTGCTATGCAAAACGACAAAGATTAAGATGTGTGTAAGACTGTGTATCAGCAATACGATACTCCTGTGACTATAGAGATATTACAAGGATAAAATCCAATTTTATGCATACCATACGTTCGTTGATACTCTTTATAAATTCCAATTCTTAATCTTTAGAAGACTCTAGTTGAATTTGTTTCAAAATACAGTTCAGGCAAACGCGAATATTTTTTTTAGTTCCAACAAAAATTGTATTTGTATTTCATTGTATGTTTTAATTGTTTACCTCTGCTAAACTTTTTAATAAACAACGATTCCCATTATTCTTTTTAACTTTT
Organism: Portevinia maculata; assembly: GCA_949715645.1. Taxonomy (NCBI): domain Eukaryota; kingdom Metazoa; phylum Arthropoda; class Insecta; order Diptera; family Syrphidae; genus Portevinia; species Portevinia maculata. The sequence continues at coordinate 1,863,430 of OX454526.1, read as the reverse complement.
CAAATTGAGCTGAGAGCAAATTCTTGAGCAAGCCACAAAAAGCTCGGCCCAATAATCGTCACCCAAGTCCACCTCAGTCATGTTCACAGAATGACCTGATTATTTATTAGACTAAGCTCTAAAATTGTATTACAATATGTATTATGAAAAGTCCCAAATCTAGACAAGAAATATAAGCCTTATACAGGTTTAGACGGCGGGCTAAGTCGTTTGGCGATGTAGACCAATGGCCACATTTTAAATATTTTAAGTCGATGGAGACGCCCTTTTATTTTTATGCTTCCAAAACACAATGCTGTCTCCTGTCAATAAAGCAAAACCCACACACACTGCCATTATCTATGAATGGCACTTGCATCGCTGAAACCGAAATACTTTCCATTCTCGGTATGTGTGTTAATGACAACCTTGGTTGGAATGAGAACATATTCGATGTCCCCAAGAACGCCGCGAAATGTCTAGGTTGCCGAAACTCGAGTACAACGCTCATATCTGGTCCGCCAATAACTTATTTGGAGCTACTTGACAGGATCCAAAAACGCGCGATAAAACTCATTAACGACCGAGATATGGCGAGATCGATCGACTCTCTTAGTCATCATCGTAATGTCTCCTGCTTTTCGTTATTTTTTGGTTATTTCCACCATAAGTGCTCAAACGAAGTAGCCAGTTGCATTCCTCCCCTTGAACATTTCACGCACAATACCCGCAATGCAAGGAATGCTTATCAGTTCACCCTCAAGCCTGTGTTCGGACGTACAGTAAAGTTCAAAGAATTTTCCTCAGCCGTACAACACGAATGTGGAATATTCTTCCACGCATTGTTTTTCCTTCACATTCGTAACCTACAAACATTCAAAACCAACGTGCATCGGCATGTCTCCTTTTCTTCTCACCCAAATTTCCTGAACGCCCGCGCTGTCTAGCTATTACATTATAAGGGTCCCAACAAATCCCTTTAGTGCGTGTATGTTAAAAAAAAAACGGTCGCAAAATTTGTTAAATATTTGAAAATGACCAATTCGTACAATATTATTCACAAAAATTATATATAGGCGTCGTTTTCTAAAGACACTTGACGCATTCAGTCGAGCTTTGGTTCTGTCTTTTTGCATAATAGTTAAAAAAAATGGACATTAACGGATCATTACAGGGCTCAATACCTAGCTCCTCAAGCATGTGCGAAGTATACGGAACCTACAATTTAAAACCAATTCCGAACGGCAAATCTAAGAAGCTTCTCGTGACAATTTATACTCTTAGATGTTTGTCCGACTTTCGCAGGAGGAAATAATATTAATTTGCTGAAATCTTTTGGAATACCATCCACTTCGCCGTTTCCCTACTGGTCCGCCTGTGGGTTTCGCCGTTTTGACCTCAAAAAGTATCGGCAGGCCTCTCGGTGCAGGCCTCCAAGATGCTAGAGTTCTTGCATTTGTGTAATCCAGGAGTTTTGAGGCTCGTCTGTATTTCGCGATTGCGTACGCCTTGCTCCATTTTCTTTAAGAAAGGTTCTTTGACGTAAAGACGTTATCGGAACTTTTAACGTCTTATTCTTTTATTAATTCCTTTTTACTGTCTGCTGTCAACTAAAGCATCATCTTAACTACCATTAATTTGCATTCATACTTTTTCTACGCTGTCCAACATTGTGAAGAATACCTATGTGACCTCCGAGTAATTTTGCGATCGAAGATGGCTTTGTTTTATCTTCCTTACGCTTCCACGGTTATTGATGTCGTTATGACAGGTTGCATCGCTATTGATCATAGTTCACAGATATGTATTTCAAACTTTTGCACTTGGGAATCATCTTGTGGGCGCGGTGGCGCAGAGGCTAGTGTGTTGGACTACTAATCTAAAGGTCTCAGGTTCAAATCCCGCTGGAACCAAGTAACTCCTAAAACATTTTTTTCCACTGCCCCACCTCTTGCAAACGTCAGATAAACGTCCAAGAGTATCAATTGTCATGAGAAGCTTTTCAAATTTACCGTTCGGATTCGGCTTTAAATTGTAGGTCCTGTCCACTTTCGCACAAGCAAAAATGATTATAGAAGCTAGGTTTTAAGACCTCTGTTGACGGCCCAATGCCTAATATTTATATTAATCACTCTTAAATTCATATTTATGTTTGGAATATGTCGAATTCGTCTCGTTGCAAGGACGTATGATCCTCGCTTATGATGGCGTCATCGTCAGTATTGAATAACTTATACACCTCCGTCACTTTTTCTTTAAGCAGACAATCAAAGACTGTAACAAACAGTTCAGGGCTGAAGACGCTTCTCTGGTGTACACAGACTTTGATTGCGAACTTCTCGATGACTCCAGCGAGGCATTTAACCCTTGTCTTCGGACACAAGTCCACTGTACGCAAGTTTCTGGAACTCCTCGTCTTAGCGCCACCCGTAACGGAGAAATAAGTGTCTGAGTGCTCTGGGATTTGGATTTCCTTTAAAAAAAAAAGTATGAAGCTATGCTCATGATAACAATGGAACCAAAACAAAAAATACCAACTACTCAAAGCAAATACTTAATTTTCTGTTTTGTTAAGCTACCATTCAGTGTTAAACAAAATACACCAGACAAACAAACGAATTTCAATAAACGTATACATTATGTATTTACAAATTCAGCACTTAATTATCTCTTTTCCTATCTCCTTTTCTCTAATTAAAACAAAACATTAATTGCTAAACTATCAACAGATAGGGACGCGAGGATGTTAACTAGCACAAAGTCGCGCCCCCCATTAAAAACCGACGAAGTGTTGTTTTCACAGTTTAACGCGATTTTTGTTTACACAACTGAACAGTAGAATAACATTTCTATTTCACATTTCCCTTTTGATTTCGTTGATCTCCAATATAATATAATGTCTAGAGATTAGTGTATATTTTTGTATTTTGTTTAATTAAGATTTGTATTTCACATTGCACAAACATTGCTTACTCATGTGAATGCAGATAATGAAAACGAGCTTAGTAGTACCTCCACTCGTACGGACAATGTGATTTAAAGAACATTTCAAGAATTCGCAGCGGATCCCACGCAAGTCTCAAAGCCGTGATATCTCTACTATCCCTGTCGCCCTCATAAATTTGTCTCATCTGGCAGTCAGCATGTCACTTAAGCGACTGTCACTACCGCCAAGCGCATGTGACACATTGCTTCCCATTAGCGAACAGCATAATTACTGCGCTTAAAATATATGTTCTTATTTATTTTGTCCAGCAGCATTGCAGTATAGGCACCTCAGATACTCGTTCACACATATAGGAATTGAGGAAAATGCAAAACACAGCAAGATGTCTGTTAAGACTTTTTTGTTCGTTTCATTTTCCACTGCATAAATTTATTCCATAAACTATTCATTCATATACATATACGAGCAGATGCATACATACATAATACATAAATTGGGAGATGAGGTTCGGTTCTCGTTGCTTGACTTGTCGACTTAAGTGAGCTCAAAGATTTGTTTGCTCGTATTGGAGCTATTTTTTTATTGTTATTTTGGAATCGTAAATGCAGTAATTAAGGAAGACACATTGTTTTTAAGGTGGTATTTTAGTATTTAGAGAACTGCATAGGACAAACAAATGAAGATAAAACAAATTCGCATGACATGTCTCATAAAGACTGAGCAATTTATTTAAGTAAGATGACTTGAGATGATTTTTTTGGTGGTTGACAAGGCATGTTGGTATGCTTTTTTTCATTTTGAAAATGAATATTAAATAATTGAGAAAACTCTGATATTTTGTTTAAAATGAAGATATTACAAACTAAAACAAATAACCCGTGCGGGGACGCCAAGGATATCACTGCACTGCCTCCAAAAAAAAACAAACAGCGCTTGTCGTAAAAGGCAGCTAAAGGGAGAAATCAGCTAAGCAATTTTAAAATTCAGTTCAGCATAGAGACACTTTTAACTTCTTGAAACTATCTCACAAGTGTGGATGTAAGCCCGTTGGTTGGCACGACTGGAAATTACCGGTGTCGTAAAAGGACGATCAAACAATAATTGGTAAACGGATCATGCACGTGTCGAAATCTTAAAAAAGTGGAAGAGTTAAGGTAGTTTAATCATGTTCAAGACTCTTCTTCGCTGTTAAGAGAGAAGATTTTTTGGTTTGGTTTTCAATTGTCAAACAAAATCAAAGGAAAATTGGAAAAATGTATACCTACAATTTATATTTAAGTTGATAAATCAATGCTTGCCATTTACTTTTCAAAGGTTATTTCATGTTAATTTTGACCAAGGCTACGTTTGAAGTGGTTCACACGGAGACTCCAATTTTGAGTCACTTTTTCGAGCATGTTTTTTGTTTCTTTTTTTACACAGAACACTGCGTTCTCCAGTGCATACTCTCAGTATCGCTTTACACAACTGTTGTTATTTGCGCTACTAAGGATCACCTACTGATTTTCAACCTTATAGGCTGCTTCCAATAACAATAATTGTTAAAGAAAGCAGCGATTAGTATACAATTATTGTATACTAATCGCTGCTTTCTCGATAGTAATACGTGCAATGTTTTCTTCCAAGGCTGCAATTGACGCTGTGATTTGACGTATCCGCATAAAACATAGTGAAGACAATAATTATGCGCAGAATGGTACAATTCTCCCACTCGATGGCATCCGTACTGGTCAACCGGTGGGGCTTGACGGGTTGACCTCAATAAACATCCGTAGGATTCCGAGATTTGGATCACTTCCTTACTGAGACCAATCAAATGCTTTTGTAATTATGTACATGAGTATGACCCCAGCCTGCATCTTTTTTACGATTTCAACACGTGCATGCTCCTGTTATTGATTTTTGTATGATCGTCCTTATATGCCACCGTAATGCACACTTGTGGGAGAGTTTCAAAATATAAAATGTGTCGCTAAGCTTACTTGATGGATGTTTAGATTGCCTAGATGTGGTTTATCCGCTTAATCGTGTTTTACGAGAAGAACCTAGCCCCACCCTGTACGGGAATAACGCAAAATTACAATACGTGGTCAAAATTAAGAGTTGTTGTTAAATTTCGAATAAATGCATAAAGAAGACAAGTGTGAAATTAAAATTCATGGTCGGACATGCAGGCGTTGTGATAAGTTGCAAACTATTTCAAATCAATAAATATTAGACATTAAATGCTCTTACAGATCCAAAAACTTAGTTCCTCCAACTATTTGCTTGTGCGTAGTGGAATAAGGGTCGAATCCCAACAGCAAATTGGAGAAGCCTCTTACGATAACTGAGACTCTTGGATGTTTGTCAGACTTTTGCAAATGCTGGAACAGTAGAAAAAGAATATTTCTTGCTTGGTCCCAGCGTGATTTGAACCTGATACCGCTGGATTAGTATTGCTAGCTAAACGCAGCTATATTTGAAATAACATTTATTGAAGATTGATGGGTTTCGTTTCTCCATGTGCTGACAACATTAAACATCGAGTAAGCATTGGTATGGTGGAAGATTCTGTTGTAAAAATTAACTAGGATCTACGTTCTATTACGAATTGGTCCACACAAAATGCTCTCAAGCTTAATCCTGAAAAAACCAAAATCATCCCCATCTCTAAGCATCCACCTTGTCTTTCTATCTTTCCTCATATAGAACTATACTCCACCCATGTAGAATATGTCACCCATGTACGAAATCTCGGAATTATTTTTAACAGTGAGCTTACATGGAGCAACCATATTTGTTCCATAGTATCCAAAATATATGCATCGCTCAGAGGTTTATCTGTCAGCAAAGCAATACTTCCAGTTGAAGTTAAATTAAAACTTGTTAAAGCACTTATTGTGCCTATTATCTCATACGGTTGTGAAATCTTTGCTGACTCAGACTACATCTCTCTTCTTAAGCTAATAAAGGCACTTAATTCGACTGCTCGGTATGTCTTCAATCTACGGAGATATGACCACGTCTCAACAGAACGTCGCAAACTTCTTGGTTGCGACCTTGATGCCTTTTTAAAATATCGGTCCTGTATCTTGCTCTTCAAGATTATTCACAGACAACAACCAGAGTATTTGTTCAACAAACTTTAATTCTCCCGGTCTAACCGCTGTTTAACTATTAAACCATCGACTCATACCTGCTTGACATCTCGCAGACAGTTTTTGTTTATGCTGTTCGGCTTTGGAACCAGCTGCCTCACCAGGTGAGGAATAAAATCGAATATAGACAATTTTCATCGGCGTGTTATTCTCATTTTGTACCAAACTGAAATCACTCACACTTATTTTCGTTATCTTAGTTCTTGGTGTATATTTATTCTCTTCAGTATCTTTCTTCTGTATCTTCATCTTTCTTTTCTTTATCAAATCTCTTTCTTCTTCTAAATACATTTAAAAATTATTTTTAATATATTTAATACTTGTACCTGTACTATTTATAAGTGTTTTGCTCTCTATGTACAGCGATTCTTATTATAACTAATAAATCTAATCTAAATCTAATCTAATAAGCCGACTTAAAGGAGTGTTTGAAGAGGATAACAAAGTAGGACTAAGTTTCTGTTCTAGTTCCTTCAATACATACCTACTTGAATGCTCGTTTGTTGAGGCGAACATTTTTTTTTAAATCTCTAAACTTGAATTTTGTTTGAAATAAAACAAAATGTTCTGCAACAACTCACACTCCATCCTCGAGATCAAACAGATTGCATGCATCGCTCAGTATTTTTTGCACCTAATATTCTCCTCCTCACTAGTAAAAATTGCAGATGCAACAGAATCCATTTCAAAATTTTTCTTTTGTTCAAAATACGCAAAACAACGATTTATAATTTATTTATTTCTTCAATCTCGCATACTTTGACGTTGTGGTTGTGTTTTTCGTATTCGTAACATAGATCCGAATTCGTAACTTTATTACGACGGATTCTGTAGACGTGATAATCTTACTTCTGAATAATGTTATACTATGATGTCAAAGGGAAAACAGCATGTTTTGAAAATAATCTAGTTGAAAGGAAAGAGATTAGAAAAACCTTTCATCAGAAAAATAATAAAAATAACAATAACAATAATAATAATAAATAAAGAAATAACATAAATAAGAATAAATACGAATATGTGTAAGCAAGCAGATTCTTAAAACTAATGTCACAGTAGGAAGGTTTTGAAATGTAATAAATAGATAGTATCTAATAAATTGTTAAATAAATAACAAATATGTACAAAATAAATAAGTAGTACAAAAAATAGTTAAATAATAAAAAATGTAATAATATAATATAAATAAATATTTAATAAGTAAATAACAAATAAATAATAGTAGATAGATAGTACAGAAATAAATCCATTCTACAAAAAACATAAATAAATAAAAAATTATATAAATACACACAGACACAGAGTAAATAGTTACAAACAATATTGTTCATCTGATGAAACAATACGAAGAGCATAAAATAATAATCAGGTTATTAATGAGCACGTTATCGGACATCTCACAACTAATTGTGTATTTAGCAGTAAGTCTTTTTATTCTAGTACAAACCAAATCGACGTTGGCCATTTCGTGGAGTTCAAGTGTTGAAAATTGCCAAGGAAGCTTAAGCATTAGTTTTAATTAATTTTTTGATGTGCGTTATTGCAGGCTTTCCCCAAACCGGACAACCATAAAATATAAATGCCCGAAAAATACCTCTATGGTATTTGTTAGATGTTTATTGTAAGTAAGCTTTTTATCCGGGTTCAATCCCCACGGGGAACAACAACATGGGAGTCGGACAGAATCCCGAAAAACGTAATCCCGAAAGCCCAAAAACCCGAAAATCCAAAATCCCGAAAAGCCACAATCCCGAAAAACTAAAATCCCGAAAACCCACAATCCCGAAAAGCCACAATCCCGAAAATCCAAAATTCCGACAGACCAAAATCCCGAAAATGAAACTAAAAATTTTATTGTACCAACAAGTTCTAGTTCATATTGTACGCAATTATTCTAAGATAGCTTATTTAAGAAAGCTTTCGCTGCTGACACTCCCAGTAAAATGTATCCTTGTATTTTTTGTAGCCGTCAATAAGCAGTTTCTCACGCTGTTTGTTGGTTTTCACGATGGACACGTTCATTTCTACTTAAGACCTCAAACACAAAATGTCACTGATAATATAAAGTTTTTAATTATAAAGGCATGCACGATACTCACTTTGTATTACGATGTTCACTGTCTAATAAAAATCTAGTCGGTCAGCTATCACACTATTTAAGATCAGCTCAACTGAATGCACATTGCGAATTGCAAAACATTACAACGCAAACAATTGCAAAATATTATTACCGTAAATGGAATGGACAACATTCAAAATTAAATAAAGAATCCCGAAAAATAATATACAAAATGAAAAATTTGCGCAAATTTTTCATTTTATATATTATTTTTCGGGATTTCGTTTTCGGGATTCTTTTTCGGGATTTTGGCTTTTCCGGATTCTGGCTTTTCGGGATTTTGGATTTTCTGGATTTTGGATTTTCGGGATTTTGGATTTTCGGGATTTTGGTTTTCGGGATTGTGTCCCCAACCTCAACAACATACGCCACCCATTCACATGCCTCTACACCAAAAGAAGGATTTCTGCCTGGTAGTACAATGGACAGTTGCCGAGTCTGAGTGCTCTGGGATTTGGATTTCCTTTTTTCAAAAAAAAAAAAAAAAAAAAAAAAAACCTTTTTATCCAATGTAATGCCTAATATTCATTAGTATCCGTTCAGGTAGTGTAAGCATTATAAATAATTAAATTATTGCTGGGCAACAAAAGAAGCTTTTTTGTTTTAAGTAAAAGAGATAGCTTGGGCTTTAGAAGCATTGACTTTTATCTTCCATTTGTTGAAGTAAGTCATAAGAGTGTTGAGCACATCGGATGAATAAATACATGTATCGTCTACAAACATTGCAGACTCACAGTTGGGAAGTTGTGTGAATCAGACGTATACACATTAAACAACACGGGACCCAGAACGGATCCTTGGGGAACTCCTGCAGGAACTGGGCTTTCGGTTGAGAAGGTGTTATTTACACAGACCGATGCGTCCTTCTAAAAAAAACCCTTTAATTATTTATCATTTTATAAAGTAGTCCTGCATGCCAGACAGCATCAAAAGCCTTTTCGACATCGAGGAGCACTACTCCCGCAGATTTCTTGGATGTTAATCCATTTTTTATATTCCACCAAACATATCCCTTCGGAATGAAGTATTTCTCATATTTCATATTTATTCATCAGTAACAACATTTATAATAGAACTTTCACAATCTTTCAAATTATAAATGTGACGTTTGTATGAATGCATGAATTATTAATGAGATTGGTTTCGCGTTTAGTTGACATAAATATAATTAAGGTTAACTTAATCCAATTGTTTAAACTGCAAAGTACCCCTTTGGTCTGAAAAGGTAAATCAATATTACGCAAGCAGACTTTTCAATATAATGCGGTATTCCGTAAGAAGTTTCTTTGCCTAGCAGGGCTATATTTCAGATTCGATCTTAATAGTATAGGCTGTTTATGTCGAAGAATAATTATTAATAATTTAATTAGCATTCACATCTATCACAGAATCCGCCCCAGAACATGGAAAATTCATAAATACGAGGGCGGGTCAATAAGTCCGTGACTTTTTGAATTTCTGACCTCTTTACTGAAACAGCAACACTGCTCCTGTCAACAGGCATCTGTCAGTTGACTCCTGTCAAAATTTAAACTTGCTGCGTCAGTTAGTTTGTGTTTGACAGCTATTTTTATCAGACTACTCACTAATTTGAGGAGAAAATGGAAAAAAGTGAATTTCGTGTACTTATTAAGCATTATTTCTTGCGAAAAAAAACCATTACCGAGACCAAGGCTAAGCTTGAAAAATACTGTGGGGACTCTGCACCATCGATTTCAATGGTAAAAAAGTGGTTTACTGAATTTCGTTGTGGCCGTACAAGCACTGAAGATGCCGAACGTCCTGGACGCCCAGTTGAGGTCTCTACACCCGAAACAATCGAAAAAATTCACGATATGGTGTTGGCCGACCGAAGATTGAAAGTGCGAGAGATTGTGGAAGCCGTAGGGATCTCGCATGGCTCAGTGGTTTCAATTTTGAATGATCACTTGGGCATGAGAAAGCTTTCCGCAAGATGGGTGCCGCGTTTGCTCACAGTCGACCACAAACGCAATCGCGTAACAACTTCACAGGAAGGTTTGGCGTTGTTTAATCGCAATATGGAGGAGTTTTTGCACCGTTTTGTAACCGTGGACGAAACATGGATCCATCACAACACACCAGAGACCAAACAACAGTCAAAACAGTGGGTTTCTAAGGGTGAATCGGCGCCAAAGAAGGCCAAGGTGGGTTTGTCAGCCAATAAAGTTATGGCGACTGTTTTTTGGGATGCACGCGGGACTACCTTCAAAAGGGAAGAACAATCAATGGGGAATATTATGCCAACTTATTGGACCGATTCAATGACGATTTGAAAAAAAAAACCGACCTCATTTGGCCAAGAAAAAAGTTCTTTTCCACCAAGACAATGCAAGGGTGCACACATGTGCAGTTGCCATGGCAAAAAACCATGAATTGGGCTATGAATTGCTCCCTCATCCACCCTATTCTCCAGATTTGGCTTCGAGCGACTACTTCTTGTTCCCAAACCTGAAGAAATGGCTTGGTGGAAAAAGATTTGACTCCAATGATGAAGTCATCTCGCAAACAAAGGCCTATTTTGAGGACCTCGACAAATCATTTTTTTTGGAAGGGATAAAAAAATTGGAGAAGCGTTGGACAAAGTGTATAGAGCTCAAGGGAGACTACGTTAAAAATAAAATTATTTTTTTATCAAAAAATCTGTGTTTTATTCCAAAAGTCACGGACTTATTGACCCGCCCTCGTATGACTGTTAAAATTCCGGATTCAGTGAAACTAATTTCTATGAATTTCAAAATTCGTAACAAACATTTCTGGTACGGTGAAAAATATATTATTATCGGATAAATAAAAGTTTGGATAATTGCCTAACAGAAAAATTAATTTTTGGAGCTACCAAGATTTTACCCATAAACTACGGATTTTTTTACGACGGATTCTATGATAGTATTTTCGAAGGTCGTAGGGAAATTCCGAATAAGACTAATACTGTATTATATTTAATTTAAATTGTTTCTATTTATTTATTAATACTTTAATGAGAAAATCAGCAATACATTTTCATACAACGAATTTCTTATCAGCGCATATCAACTTCTGGAAACATGAAGATAATTTAATTGAAACAATGAAAGCAAAGGTATTTTTAAAAAGCAAGTTTTAGAATAAAATCTAATTTGTATGAAATCTAGTTCACAACAAGTTGTTTTAAAATGTGATAGATGTTTTTCGTGTGTTGAAGGTGTAACAATAACGTGTTTTATTTCACCATCCCTTAACTAATATTATGTTCGTACATATATCATTGCGGCAGATGGATCCGATTGAAAGGGTTTGTAGAATTTGGGGAGTTTTTTTTTTAAGAGAGCCATTGTTTTGTTTACAGGCCATTTGCACCCTCATCAAATGAACATGACTTTCGCTATACTTACCCTCGATTTAATAAAATAAAAACAAACCATAAAAGCTCCTTACGGTGATTCGTAGTCTTGTTTATTTTTCCTTAATGGATGTAGTGATTTACTTTCTTTTTGTTGTACGACAATCATTTTTAACGGGTTGCAACATTTATTAAATAACGAAGTGTTTATATTCGACACTTCCTTTGACACATTTGGCAATAATAATCAAGTCGTTTATTGCAATACTGCAGAATTTATGTTATTTTAAAAAGCTTAACGATAAAGCATCCTTTCCAAAATTAAGGTTCTATACAGAAAATTGAATTTGATCCTTAGCCAAAGTTAGAAACATGCAGTTGCATAAAAGGACTATAATACAAGTATATCCAGAGTAGTAATCAGCATCAATCATCAATGTAATGCCATTTAAATATGCCTTGCCTGCTAATAATTTAAAATAAATTAAAAATCAGAAGAAGATAACAAAGCTCTAAGACGCTAAGGGAGTGTACCTTCACTTTTTACGATTACGAGCAGTTAGTTTTTTGGTTAAATTTTACGATTTTTTTTTAAATTCTTCAATAATTTTGAAAAAAACCAAAGTAAATATGAAAGAAGGATATTGTTTATGTTGTAAAAAACAATGGGATTAAGTAGATAAATTTAATTTTAATGATGCTTTTCCCAATAAGGTAATAATGTTGGTCTTTTTTTTCTTCTCAATTGATTAGGAACAGTAGCTAAATCTACCTGTTATTATATTTTAGATCAATTATAAAGGTATTTAGAGTATAAGGGACCTAAGTTCAAACATAACTCCATAGATACATCAACTATGGGTAAAAGAAATTTATAAAACAAGGAGGAAATAGGCCAAATTTGAGCTGACATGGAACAAGGCAAATGGTTGACCTGCTTCTAGCTTCAACTCCAGTTTCGACATCATCATCTTGGTCTTATTGGTGTGTTAAAAACGGTTTATTCCTGAACCCTACAAAATGACAAAATATGTAATACTCTCGAGAGAGAATATCTATTCCACCTTTCAATATTCATTTTCTATTTTGTTGTCGTTATATTAACAACGAGTATATGTATATTCACGACTCAATAGTGAGTGCGAATTGTTCTGTTTTTCATTTCAAATGCTTCTTCAATACGAAGAATTAAAAACAGAAATGATTTTTGAGCCCAATTTAATAATTAGTCAATTACATATTTCAAACATGACTACATATTAAATTTTTGAATATTAATTTTCTCAACATACTCTTTGTCACGTTGATAATTTGAATGATCTTGGGGTTTATTTCAATCCCAAACTGGATCTTCCAAAACATATCAATTTCAATGTTAATAACTCTAATTATATGCTGATCTTCGTAGAAAGGTGGTCTTAATTTAATGACCGCTACGTTTCTATGTCATATACAATTATTTTGTTCGTCCAAATCTAGGATATGCTTCACAAGTTTGGATACCGTTCTATACATTCATTCAAAGTAAATCGAGGCCATTTGAAGCAAAGTTATTCGATTTGCTCTAAGAAGACTTCTATCTATGAGAAGCCTTAAACCTTGCTGCTTACAGACAACGTAGCAAGCTTCTTCAAATGATGCCCCTCTCTTAAAGAAGGCTTAAGAACGCTATGATTTTTTTACAGCACCTTATATCTGCGCCTGATTAGCTGTCTTCCTATGGTTTTCATTTCCGTGGTGGATTACTTAGTGTTGACTTATTGTTCAGCCCTCATCATAGAACGAATTATGGCAGGCATGAGCCTATTAGTCGGATGTACGATCTATAATCTCCGACTTGCATCGGTTCACATTGTTGGACAGTGTACAGAAAGTATAAGGGCAGAAGGAGTAACAAAGCTAGATCAGATTAGAAGTTCCAGGATTCTTAGAAGCCTTCACGTCAAATAACCTAGCTCAGAGAAAATGGAGCCCGACCGTCTCAGTTGCCATGTTTAAAGGAGAGATTCTACGAACCCCCTCAAAAAGGCAAAATCAATCAATGTTCCTATCTGTGTTGCCGGAAACTTTCTAAAAGAATATGCCAAGTTAAGAAATAAATATGCTTAATTATATGGGGGAGAAAAACAAAATGTCGGGCGCAGTGGATGAATGGTTAGTGTGTTGGACTACTAATCGAAAGGTCCCGGTTCAAATCCCGCCGGAGGCTCTCCTTGGCCGGAGCCAAGTACATCTAGAGTTTTTTCCACTGCCCAACCTCTTGCAAACGTCTGAAAAATATCCAAGAGTATCAATTGTCATGAGAAGCTTCTCAAATTTGCCGTTCGGATTTGACTTAAAATTGTCGGTAGTAGTTGTAGTTGGAGAAGGTAGGTTTCAGGCCCTCCATGGGCCGTCATAGGCTCTAGGCACCAGAAGGGCGCATCGCGATCCCTATGGAACCGATTGCTTCAAAAACGTCAATAGGAAGAAAACCTAAACACTTTTCCTAACAAAACATTCAATCTTCCTGTAGTACCTTACCAGCTTCCTGTGGCTGTGCCACTCAATTCCCCTGATTCCTCGAAGCAGTACTGTCATAGAAAACTCCAACGATTCCGTGCTATACCTCGTGTGTTATGTCTTCCTCGGCTTGCAGGTCCCCACAGAACCTGGACGTATCCACATCTAAAAGTCCAAGCCGCCTAGCATGCTTCCTTAGGAGACAGTGTCCTGATATAATCCCAACTACTGTTCTAAGCTGTTCCCTACTCAATTTGAGAATTTCCCTAGATCTTTCCTTGTCCAAATGAGGCCAAAGCGCTTTAGACACCCTGTGCCCCTCTTAACTTTGCCATCTGAGGTCAGAAATTTTTAAGATCTTCTCACCAATTATTCCCTTGATAACGCCAAGGGGTGGTTTGATTGTCCCGGAGTGCAGCACCCCCCAAAAAACCAGCGCTTGTCGCAAAATGCGACTAAGGGGACGAATCACATCTATAGGCAATTATAACATCCAAGTGAGCCTAGTGACGCATTTAACATCTTGAAACTCGTGAGAAAAAGGCAGGCTGGGATCTTACAAATGCAACAACACCAGCATTTGATTGGAAAGCAGAGATCCGAAGACAGAAAGCGCTCCTATGTTTATTGAACTCGAACCTGACGAACCCCATAGGTGAACCAGTAGGTATGCCATAAAGTGGCAAGGTTGCGATTTCCGAAGCCAGGAAGCGCTCCTATGTTTATTGAGGTCGAACTGGCGAACCCCATAGGTGGACCACTAGGTATGCCATAAAGTGGCAAGGTTACGATTTCTTTAATTCTGATCGTATCTTCGCCATGAAGGAAAAGAAAGAAGTGAGTCATCCTTAAACTACACGTAAGTGTGCAATAAAATATAAGGGTTGCCACGACTTGAGATCAATATTAATAAAACCCAATAACTGGAACATGCATGTATCGATATCGTAAAAAATGGCAGGCATATTAAGTTTTAGATCAGGGTATGTGTCCAGTATCTCTCTCGTTGAGATAGAAAGAGAGGAGATATACAAATTTTGAAAAAAAATAATATTCAGGAGCAAGTCTACCGTAAAGTGGGTTTTCAACCTCAAATTCCTGTCAAAGTTGATTGAATCAGGCATAAAGTTAGATCGGCGGTAAAATGGAAGATCAAGGCTGCACTACTGTTTATCATTTATCGAATTTTTAAAATGGAGTTTTTATCTTTATCAAATTATTTATTTGCTTTTTATGTTACTAATTTTTAAAAGAATTAAAAAATTTTGATTTTTTCTACAGCACATGGCCAAACTTACCCCAAATGCTGACCCAACTTTTCCCGTTGGCGGAGCAGGTTGGGGCCCACTTGGGCTTGTCGCATTTGAGACAAAATTTGTATTATTCGTACGAACTGATATAGGGAAAGGATACAACTCCGTAATATTACGAGTATGTAGTTGTAATGATTTTTTTGGACTTGACAATGTCGTCGTACATCTCATTTTCCTATTTATGTATTCAAAAAGTGTCAATAACGCTTCAAAAACAAGCAGCATAGCAGTACAACTATGTAGCGCCTTCGTTAGGCTTTATGCTTTACAATTCAAACTTTCACTTCTGACCTCATAATGCTCCGCTCTCTATTTCCAAGATTTTTTACTGTTTTGATAAAACGGCTAATGAGATTTTATGGAATTCATTATTTGAAATTCCTCTTAAATACCCATTAATAAGGTTCTAAGAAGGGGCGGGGATAGAGCCGGGTACGATATAATTTACAAAATCGAGACTCCAGAAGCTTCAAACAAACACACAAATATCGCGTCAATTTTGTAAAGAACGTCTATTACGCGGGACCAACTCACACTCATTCGATTTACAGAACTGAGATTCCAAGGTCCACTTAGGAAGTGCAGAAGCATCTAATGCCATTTTGTATAATTTCCATCAATACATCGTTTTAAAAAAAAAAAAAAAAAAACTACTATTTTAAGGCATTGGCAGGCAACTAAAGAGAGGAGCACTTATTTACTAATTTTCAGGAGAGCCGGTTTAACAACAAGTTTTAAATATTAACTATTGAGCAGATATAGGTTTCTTTAATGTTTTTTTTTTTAAATATAGAAGAATATCATAGAAAAGTAACGAATGCTGCGTGACTTTGATTAGAGCTTTATGGGAAATTATGTGGTACCTTTTTAAACAAATATGTAACTTAGAGAAACAGTTTTTTACCACAATAGAGACTATGATATTTTAGACAAAATTCCAGATTTAACTCAAAACTGTTAAGAAAAATGTAGTTATGTATCTTCGTGCCTAAGACTATGAATAAACATATAAACAAATAACTTTACTGTCCCACTCTCGACAGCACTGAGGACCTTTAATTCCATGATTTTTTCAGGATTTATCCTCTTTATGTTGTAAGGATCTTTTGGTACTTTGAAGCGTCCGTTAGCGTGGACAAAAACACTGCAATATGTAGTTAAAGAATTTAATAGGGAAACTTTTAAAAAAATATGTTACCCAATATTCTCTGCTCTTAATATATTGCATTTGTTTAAACATAACATACTTTTTCATTATTATTTCATATCTCGTTATATAAAACTATTTCGAGAAATAAATTAGCTCATTTCGAAATCGAAATTGATTAACTGATAAACCAATCATAAATTGATGGTATGACAAAAGTTTGGGGCATACAGCCATCGTGCATAATATAAAAGTTTTTCTCCCATATATACCGACACACGTTATGCATGTGCGATCATTTACCATTCCAAATACAATTAAATAAGACTTTCAATTGGTTTCTTTAGTATACAGGTTCTATGTATGTAAACCACTTATGCAGATCTTGAGCAATGGAACATACATATTTGTTGTACCTACAATTTTTTGCAATTAAATGCATTCTAGTTCGCCGTACATTAGCGCTAAAAAGACTGTAGGTCTGTTATTTTCCATCTTTGCATGACATTTACATTAAATTAATTAAATTATTCATTTTAGATTCGAATGCGTGATGAGTTCATCAGCAATTCCTCTTGTTGCAAGTATGTATTATTATTATTATTCATTTTTTGCTTCTCATTTGTCAGAAAGAGCACCGAGAATAATGTGCTACACTGAGTGAAAATGAAGGAGAACTCGTTAATTAAAGACCCCAAGGAAATTAACTGAACTTAAGCACCCGTGCACGCACATTAACGTCTGCAAATGTTACGGCTAGATACTTGTTTTGAACGTATATACATATTTATTATTATTTTTTCGAACTTTCTAATTGGTTTGAAATTAATTTGTCGATTACGAGAGCAGAGTCTGGTATAATTAGTTTTGCTGTTTTAAATAAGTTCCAGTAGTTATTTTGTATTTTTTGCAAATACTTTCATACAAATGAGATGCCTACAGGTAATTGATTAGGTTCTGTGTAAACACATTTATTATTAACTTATTAAAAGCTATAATTGGTAATTGGTATGGTACACTTACGTATATTGAGCTCTCGGCGACAATTGTGATAAACTTTTTGAACAAGAAACTCTAAAGTTGTTAGCTTCAACGATAAATCAAGGTAATTTTGCGTACTGATTTTTTAACGTTGTTAATTAAAATAAATTGAAGCAAATTGATAAAATTACAGAATCGGAACAAAGTAACTCAATGAGTGCGATATAGGTCAGAACAAGTATGAATCACTCTCACCACAAGTTGTTTATATCACTCGCAAAAATATTTCACACTTTATTCAACGATCAGACTAGAGTGCTGCGATGATAATTAAATTTCGTATTTCAAATTTAAGCCGGCAAGCAGTACGTATAGTAAATAGATAGGTGGGTACTACGTATTTTTTTTTATTAGGTATTTATAAAACGCTATTTAGCACTGACATTTGGTTTGATTTATTTTCAAATAATTATTTATGTTTGTTTAATCCACACTTTTGATTACACAAATTCACGGTGAAAATATCGCAAACAATCGAACGTATTCCAACAACCGACCTATGGCGTCGACGACTGTTCGACGAATGAATCGAATGGAATTCAGTTTTCATGATAGAAGCAAAAACTATGGAGTAAATTCTTTGTGCTGTTTTGAGAGAGGGCGCAGTGCGCAGATCGACAGATGGATGCAAGAAAGAGAGATATAGTATCAAATAAAAGAACAACAAAATAAAATAACAAATAGAGTTGAAAATCTCAGCTCAGGAGCAAAAGAGGATGATAAACCAATCGCCATGCAACTTCCAATGAATTAAAGGCAGATTCTGAGGGCGGTTAGCGGCAAGATTCCTTCCACATCAAGGTAATGTCAACATGCGTGGTAGCGAGCATTTCATTTGAATCTTGTTATTATCTCTCATAAAAGTTTGTGGGAAATTGGAAAGCGCTAAAAGACGGGTGGCTGGTGTGGAATAATACAATTATTGATAAGGTAGGTACCGGTTTAGTGGAACTAACACACCTACCAACAAGTTATCAGATCATATTTTTGTTTATAACTACATTTGTTCAATAAATAAGTTCATGTTTCCTAAATTTACTAATTAACTTTAAGTCTACAAAATTAGTAAAAAGTAGTTGAATATAAGCACTTGTCAATCAAATTTAACATTTTTTGTTAGACTGCTCAATGATATCGATCTAAGACTGATTTGTTTTACGGTAAAAACAACTTCAAATATAATAGTTGGCCACCAAATGAAGAGGAGGATTCAAATAACAGTTTTTTGAAGAAAAAAAAGACAAAAATATTCTTAGCCCATCCACATATGTACCATTTGTACATGAATATGCATTGTATGTATCTATGTATCTTTCCATATATCTACGGTGACCATATTTTTAGGATCAAAACCCGGGACAAAAAAGTGAAAATTATAACATCGTACAAACAGCAAAAACAAAACTCATGTATTGGTTTGCATTTCTTATTGAAGAGAAGAAAAAAGATCTATTGAATAAAACGAATTAGATACTTAAAGTGAAAATAGCAATAAACAATAATAAAACTATAACATCGTACAAACAGCAAAATAAAACGCATTGATTGGTTTATTGCATTTCTTATAAAAATGAAAACTTTTAGTAAAACTAAATATCTTAACTGAACCTAACTTAGTATATAAGCAATTCGCGAAATGAATAAACAAATAAATAAATAAAAACAAACAGTATTTTTTATTCTGTAATTGAATACACTAAGTCCGCAAGTTAAATACTTCTTAACTGAAAAAATCAGTCCAACAATCATATCGGTTTCTTTTAAATAATTTTTCAATTCAAAACATTTCTACGCCCCGTATTTCTTTAAAAACAAAAACCAGACGGGCTTTTGAAACACGCGACAGGTGGTAACCGCAATTATTGGTACCTACATAAGTATAAACATATTAGTTATGGACGATCGTCAATACAGAGTTATTTTTAGATCCTCAGTATCTGGTCTAATCAAAGAACCCTGCGGGTTTCCCCAAGATCTTCTAGCTGTCATCTTTGTCCTCACATGAACGTTATAAACATTGTCATAACGAATACATAGCTATCAGCGTACGCTAATGATATGCACATTTATTAAGTTATATCATTGCCCTCTGACCCCCATAGCATAACAACAACGAACTCAACAAGTTTTCAGATTAAACGTTTGGATCTTAATGTTAGCAAATGCCAGACATCCGTGAACGCCGCCTTCCTCAACCTTAGAGAACATACTTCATTTCAAGTCTCGTCAACAACCAAAGTCTCTGATTAAGGTGTGTTATGCAATAGAGAGCTGAACTTTCATTCCCATATTGATGACATAACACTCCGCGCAAACTCCACACTCGGCTTGTTAATCGGTGGGTCTTCGACCGCTCTTCGAGTATGATAGTCAAGTTTGGTCACCTTACCAACGAACCATCCAGAGAATCGTTCGTAGTTCACGGTCTTGGTTGGATCAACCCCTTTATAAATACAACCCGCTTTTGGTTATCGTTTGAAACTAAATGAGATACAACCTTTCAAAACCCGTCGAGAAGTTGCAGATATTTGCTTTATGCACTTGGAAACATTGGTAGCTCGCAACTGCTTCAAACTGTCTCCTTTTCCATTTACCCACACAACCCTTGGACAGTACTCCTAACTGCATCAACTACGGCCATTACGAATCAATATTCACTTCCAGAATACTTCAGACAATCCAAACGATTAATTAACCCCATCTTCTTAAAGGAAATCCTTGTACTAAATAAGGAAAAACATAGGAAGCTCACAGGCTCCATTCGCTGAAGTCCGCTGCATTTGAGTCCGGAGATACATAGTATGTAGGTTCTGTATGGAGGATGAAGAAACCTCTGAGTACTTCATTGGCTGAGGCGATACGTAAATTTTACAGGGATGGTAAAGCTCAGAAACTCTGCCAATTAAGATGTATTCACTAGGGAGGTCTTTCGTCTATTATGTTAACGCATCCCTTTTGATACAAAAGATCTTTGAGGTCATAGTGGCAGCCAATAGGGCATGGGTTAATCCCCTATGATTTTAATTATAGCAAGCTCTCACTCAAATAAGCCATCTTAAGCACACCTCGCTCTTAACCGTGGTCCATATCTAATTTTAAGTATTTTTAATACATTGTTAGTTTTTAATCCTTGAATATAAGTATTTTTAGAACTTAAAAACAATAAGTTAAATAAATAATAAAAAGAAAAAAATTAACGAATTGCAGGAATAACAAAAGTTGCATACGTATATCTATCTAAATTCCTACCTACTGGTTATCCTACATTGCAAAAGTTTATTTGAATATATTTTTATTGGAAGTAATCATTCAAATAATTTTTATATCAATTCAACAAATCAAGTTGTATACCTATGTAATCATGTTTTTATAAAATAACACGGAATTTCTATTTGGGGTTTTTATAGATAATATTCTTTTTGTTTATTTAAAAATTGTTTGATTTTTTTTTTTTTAATTGTTACACAATTTTATGTTTAGATTTATTTAGATAAATAACTTTTTATAAGTACCCACCTACATAATGTGAATTTTATACATTTCATTTTAATTCTTTTAAAAACTTGCTTCGTTGGCAACTCACAACTGGAAAACTTTCCACAAATTGGGGAAAATATATACACGTGGTATTTGGTATTAAATAGATTAGAAAATAGTAAACAACTCTCTCTCTCTCATAGAATTTTCCTGAGAGCTTTTTTTCTCCTGAGAGTTCATTCTCCCATTAAAGAATACTTTGTGTGCGTCCCTCCAATCAACAATAATTGTTCACACTGTGCTGTTGTTGGTTGCTGCTCGTGCTCCAAGTGACAGAATGACATGTGCGCGGAATCAACATGGTGTGAGATATTAGTTGAATAGAGATTCTCGAATGAAAAGTATGCGTCCGCCTTATCTAATAAAAGGACCTATCCTCTTGTGGGAGGAGCAATGTCCTTTGAAGATGGTTCTATGGCAAACAAAAAAATGTAGGACCCAAAATGTTTATGCCACTCACCAGATATATGTAGTTGTAGGTACCTGACTGCAAAAATGGATAAGAGTAATGAAAACTTGTTCGGTGATTGTTTTTGTTTAATTTGTTGCTATATTCCCTCGCTCAATCCTTTTTCATTTTGTCCTTTTTCACAAATTTCCTTTGACTGTTGATTGGAATTCTTGATAAAGTATTTTTGGCTTTCTGTGTACCTATTTGGTACCGAAAAAATGTTTAGCATAGCCAGTGAAAAATAAAGATAATTAAATGAAAGTTTTTTCATTTGATTGTTTTAATGTTAATTTCCTTTTGAAACCTTTGATTTCAATTAAATGATAATACCAGTGACGACCGTTTAGTATGATTTGTGATTGGCTGCTTAGCAATTGACAATTAGTGTGCTTCCTACCTACTTCCCAATTGTGGATACATCTTCTTGCTCGTATTGGATATGAATATCGAATTTGTTTTCATGTCTATTTTGTCTTGATCATATCCTTTCTACTCGTAATTATATCAAAGTCAAGGTCAGAGACGAGCTATATGAAATAGTCGACTTCGAGAAAGTCTCTCAATTCGCCCTCAAACGAAAAAACAGCTGCAAAACGACTTTTAATTGTTTTTATTTTGGGTTTTGCATAGAATTCAAATTGTAAGCTCTGGCACACATTCTCAGTTCGAAAGCGTCTTGCATGGGTGCCGACATTTCCTTAAATGTGAAGTTAGGAGCAAAGAAAAGTTGTTTCGTATGGAAAAAAGCGAGCGGTATGATTGACCGCAAACTAAAATGTCTAATCACGAAGATTTCACTTTAAGCAATTCCGATGAATTTGACATAACGCCATGAACTTCCCGTCGAGCAGAAAAAAGCGATTGCAGGCAGACAACAAGCTTGTAATTAGGCAATTCATTAAGCCCGTTCAGTTTTTCAAGTAAGCAAACAGTGAACAGGATTAATTTCCAAACTAAGTTTTTTTTTGCCACGCAAAGTGGGCGTCGGAACAAATGTTCATTTTCGGTCATTTTGTTAGAAAACCCAAAGATTAAATGTTCCAAGACGGACAAAGACTCTCAACCCAATGGGGTATGAAATAATGAACAAAATACAAATATATTTCTTGTTATGATTGGGGTGGCCAAGGTCAGGACTTCGGGAGTATCGGGATAGGACTGGAGATGCGAGGTGAATGACAGTTGGAGATGTTGCCTTTTTCCATACAAACTAATATATTTCAATAGGTATCATGTTATCAAACGTTGAAGCAATTTCCAAATATATGTATAGTCAGGATATTAGGTAAGTTGACTATATACAAGGTGGCGCAAAAGTTGTCCTCTGTTTACTTCACAAATGTCAAAGTAAAATTGACATTTGCCGCTATTTGCAAAAATTATAGCATCTTCCGATATGGTTTTCAGCCCTTGGGTGTGCCTTAGGCAATTCTGGTGCCAATATTCTAAATGATCCACGACGTTTGACATCTATCCTATGTAGTTTTCAGTCGGATTGGTGAACGCCACTGGGTGATGACTTTTGCGCCACCTTGTATAAATGTTTGTATTAAAACGTTGTTTTGTATAATTATATTAATTTCTTTGTATCCCAATCAATTTGGAAAACTTGCTATTCTACGCTTTGTCCAGGAAACATGGTCTCAAACGATGGTGGAGCCGAATTGGATACGGGAAATGCAATCCAAGATTTGGCAGACTAGGTTTTAGCAAGACTATTTCGCTCCAATGTCGAATCGATATTACTATTGTGAATGTGAATAAATGTACACATATACCAATGCTGTAAGGTTTTTTTCTCACTGCTGGCTTAGTATAATAAAAAAAAAAAACGCCTCCTTCCCGGGCATTCAAAGAGGATGTTTACAGAGGACATTCTATTTCAGCCAGAATCTACGTTCTGTCTCTGAGCAAAAGTTCTATTAGAAAGTATCGTTGTTTCGTTCCCATGATCATTTGTTTTGATGTCGTTTTCGTAAGTATATCTTTGGACACCGCTGTACATGAAGTTTATACTAATAGCGGTATGTTATAACCGCATTTGAAATCGCCATTTACTTCGCTGGAGACAAATCGCATCTGAGGTGGATTGACCCGAGGCACCCCTGTTATGCCACTTGAGCGATCTTGTGCTGGGCTATAGAAAATAATCGATAGAATACATAATTATAGAACTAAAGCACTGAATGAAAGCTGCATAAAAGAGTATTTAAGCAAACCAACTTTAATAATAGCTTTTACTAATCGTGCAGGCGTTTGGCAAAAACGCCCAAAAATAAGCAACATGATTGAAATAAAACACCAAACAGGCTTTGCTTACTGCCCAAAATATAGCCAATTAATAAAAATGCATATTTTTGGGCATTATTTCCTATTCATGTTTTAAATGAACTTTGTTAATACATATCGCCTTAAAACGTATTTATATTGCAAGAAACGGTGCAATACGGCGAATTTACTATGCTGGTTTGCGAGCTAAGGGTAGTTACTAGTTCCCTGTCAGGTGCCTTTGTCGGCTTACTTTTTCGAATCGAACTGAGTTTGGCTATTGGCTTCGCGGGTAAAATGGTTTTCACCATTTTCTCCGCATAGTTTAGCCCGCTCACGCAACTTCGTTGCTCCGCTAAGGGAACTTGCTTGCTGAATGGCAGGCGCCTATGTCAACTATAGCGTTTGGAAAGAAAATTGCCTTTTTTAATAACTAGCTACTTAAAGGCATAATTTTCATTAAAGATTACTCAACTATATTGCCATATTGTGATATTTTTTTTTTGGCGTTTGTTCATTTTTTATTAATTGTTTTAGGTACTATTTCCTGTTTCGCGCATTATTTACAATTCTAATATTTGACCTGTTATTTCGGGCTTTATTGCTTGTTATGAAAACGAACCCTGGCAAGAAAATAACACCCAAAATGATGAAAAATGTACAACGAATTGCTCGAGATTTTTTTGGGCGGTTTTTTCTTTTGGCGTTATTGCCTAATGCCAAAAACTAATCTAATGCCAGGGCAAAATATGGCTGGAGATCTAAGATAATAATTAACAGTAAGGAATCATGTCGATACCAAAATATAACAGGGGTCAAAGAGCCTATGGACGTCACACAATGCAGTAAAATTATAAAATATGTACGCTGCAGAGTATCCACTTACCCAACCAACCCAAGGTACAAAGCTGGGTCGTTCTAATAAAAGGTGACGAAAACAGTTTAGGAGTATAGGACTTTGGTTAAAATATCAATACGATGTCCATGTTATGTGCGTGCTATTACAATAAATTTTAGGCATGTGTTCTACTTTCTGCAACGGAAAACGCATATCGGCGGTTGAATCGCAGAACCTCGTTAGACTGTTATTTATTAAAAAATTTCGGACAATTAAGAGCTACCAATTGACGTTTAAGAGTTAATATTTTGTTCGAAAAATTTGACACAAACCGCAGTTAACTTGTGTATCTCTTCCAAAATTTCGTGTCTAAAAAACAAGGTTCGGAGAGCGAACAAATTGAATTGGTTTTATATTCTTATTGCTCGTAGACCTTTAGGTTATGTTTTTTTTCTGTAAAAAGGGAAATCCAAATCCAATCCAGCGCACGGGTAAATGGGTTGATGGGTAGGATAAACCTATACCCGTCACACTTATGTCAATGAGGATCCATTGTACCTATTGATTTCAGTTAATGTATTTGTGATAATGAATTTGTTTCGTAGACCCCTAACAGTTACTATATTTGTGATCAGCATTGAAAGTTATGTTGGTCTAGCTATATCCGTCCGTTGTTAATTGTTACACCTTAAAATTCGAGGTAGAAAGATGAAATTTGGTCTCTAGGGCCGGAATAATCAAATCTAAGTATTTTACAAACTAAGCTTCTCCAACCATTTGCAAGTGTGAAGCGGAAGGGACCTATAATTTTTAGCCGAATCCAAACGGCAGATTTTATTTTTTTTTATCCAAATTCGGAGCACTCAGACTCGGTAATGGTCCATTGAACTACCAGGCAGAAATCCTCTTTTTGGTGTAGAGGTCGGAGAAAACAAGGTGTTATTCGTTTCTCACCATCTATGGGTGACGTATGTGGTTGTTCCCCATGGGGATTGAACCTGCACCGCACGATTCACAAGCAGACAAACTTACCTCTACACCGTCGCCACCCCTTAGGTTTGATACTCGTGGATGTTTTTTAGACGTTCGCAAAAGGTGGAAAATACTTTTTTAGGTGTTACTTGGTCCCGGTGGGATTTGAACCTGCGACTTTCGATAGATAATCCAACACAATAACCTCAGCGACACTGCACCTAAAGTCTTACTTTTTGGTGTAGAGGTCGGAGAAAACAAGGTGTTATTCGTTTCTCACCATCTATGGGTGACGTATGTGGTTGTTCCCCATGGGGATTGAACCTCCACCGCACGATTCACAAGCCGACATACTTACCTCTACACCGTCGCCACCCCTTAGGTTTGATACTCGTGGATGTTTTTTAGACGTTCGCAAAAGGTGGAAAAGACTTTTTAGGTGTTACTTGGTCCCGGTGGGATTTGAACCTGCGACTTTCGATAGATAATCCAACACAATAACCTCTGCGACACTGCACCTAAAGTCTTACTTAACAATTCCTTTATGCAACGTTTTCGTCACGCATTTAGATCTTTAAAAAGCTTAAAAAAACAGTTATGTGTAACAAATTAATGTAGACAATATCCTTATTAACATTTCACCACTTAGATTTTTGCCATGACCAATTTTTG
The DNA here is from genome assembly GCA_949715645.1 of Portevinia maculata. Lineage (NCBI taxonomy): Eukaryota > Metazoa > Arthropoda > Insecta > Diptera > Syrphidae > Portevinia > Portevinia maculata. The sequence goes on along the minus strand of OX454526.1, from coordinate 1,837,164 downwards.
GGCCCTTCCACTTTGCACAAGCAAATGGTTGAAGAAGCTAGCTTTTAGACCCTATATTGGCTCTTAATGCTCAATATTTATTCATTTTACTTATTTAATAAATAAACCTTACTTTGTTAAGATCATTCCAGACGCCATAGGAACTGTGAGTATGTTCCTATGTGTGTGTTCCTATGGCGATCAGTTTCTTAACCCGAGCGAATTAAATTCTGCATGCATTTTATTTTTTCAATCTCATACGAAGGATTGCGAGAGAATAAAAGGGTTTAATTTGTTCCTCGGAAAATTTTCCGAGAACGCAAGTTCTATCCATATGGGAGTTTACTTGTGAATCAAAATCAAAAAGATGGAACAAAAAATCATATTTTGAAGTTTGTGAGCGATATATAACGAACTCTGCTAAAAATACACAGTATCACTCAGATAAAAAACATAGTTTTCCGAAGAATTTTCAGTTCTTGTTAGATTGTGAGTTCAAAATTGTTGACTCAACAAAAGGTTCTTGCAAACAACAACTGATTTTTGATTTTTTAAGAATCAAATTATCAGTTTAAAAATATAATTCTTGCTAAAACAATTTTAACATTCCTCATCATTTTCAAAAATTGAAAACTGTTAGCCCAACAGTGAAGTTGTTGTGCTAAGTATTTCTACGGACAATATATCCTTTCAAAAATCAAATTTTTGATTCAACTATTCCTTCTTAAGGTAACAATTATTCAGCCTTATTGCGAAGATCAATCGACAATTGATAATTGACTATTTTCAATGTGTGCTATTGTGAACGAACGATCGATAATTGATAATTGACTATTTTCAATGTGTGCTATTGTGAACGAACGATTCATTTGGTATTTTTGTCAATCGCATTTTTTTAATTCACTGCGATTGACAAAATCCTTTAGAATCGTTCGTTCACAATAGCAGACATTGAAAATAGTCAATTATCAACTGTCGATTGATCTGCGCAATAAGGCCAATTATCAAGAATGAAAATAGTTGGCATAACAATGAAAAGTGTAAATTATTTGTATTATAATTCGATTTTGAGAACTAATTCTTGGTTCAACAAAACATTTGTATTTCTTAACAAAAACATTAAATTGTTGGAAAAACAACTATTTATTGTTAGGAAATTGAAAATAAAATTGTTCTTACGGCAACAATCAGTACTTATTTTTCCTTAATTCAACCATTTATAAGAAAGAGAAAGAACAAATTATGGCGCAATGGAAATCCGCATGTCTGTAAATGTAAGGTATGATGCAGGGTGTACCGTATAAGACGCGACAATAAGTATTTTATAAGATATTTCGTCGATTCTAGAAACCCCCAATAAAAAAAATAAGCTATGTATTTTTTGTATATTTACTCTGTGTTTGTTTTCTATGAGAACATTTTAAAATGGAGTGATAACATAAATAACTTCAAGAAATTTGAAATAAAAATTTATTTTTTGTCGAAAACTATATCTTTATTAAGTACATACTTTTTTTGAACTTGACTTTGCTTTTGCCAAAATCAAAACATTAATATTTTATAATTTCATCAAACTAGAAATCTTTTACCACGGTTCACTAAAAAAAACCTCTTATACAGGGTTATTTAAACAATTCAATTCTCAATCTTTTAAACTATTTGGAGCGCTAGATTTGAAGACTTTTGACTTATTCCTATAGAATAAAATAAAATTAGGAAAATTCACAAAAAAATGCATCATGCAACAAAATTTTCGATTTTGGAAGACTAAAAAGTATTTTACCACAATGTGTATAATTTTCGCGACACCTTGTTTTGTTTACAATGTAACTGTTCATTTAAAAATAAATTCTTGAGATTTAAATGAAAAATGTTACATTGTCAACAACAAATTCTTGGCATAACAACGAGTTCTTGGCACAACAACTTGAGGAGGGAGGGATTGATTGAATTTTTATTTCTTAAAAGATCATTGTACAATTCAGACATTTTTTTTAAAAAGGAGATGAATTCATTAAGCATAAAATATAAGAAATAGTAGCGACATTCTGTATTTTTTGTATACAAAGTATTAAAAATAGTGTTGAATGCCACTTCAGTGGGCTTACTCAAATTAAAATATATATTAGTTTTGGGTGGGGTGACCCTATTACAACAATTTAGATACATTATCAAAATAATATAATTAACAAAAATGTATTAAAACAGACTGACAATACTGAACAAATTAAATGATTTATTACAGGAGAAAAATAATGTACTTTAAATACTCAATTTCTTCAAAAGAAAATACTAAAATTAAACCAGAACATCAGAAAGAATAGTTTCTAAGTTAATATAATTCAAATTTAAAAGCCAATCCTTTACAAGTTTTGTTCTTAAACTCGTGAAAACTAACTGTAAATCTATCCCTTAGCGAAAGAAGTAATAATAAAAGAGGTATTTAATTTTTCTTTTTTCTTTATTTTCCGTTTTTATTTTCACAACTTGTTGTTTTATTTATTTTAAAGACGCGACGCGTTTCGGAACTTGTGTTCCATCCTCGGGCGTTGGTTTCGTTACTCGAAAGTACTCGAAAAGTAACGAAACCAACGCCCGAGGATTCACAACAAGTTGTGAAAATAAAAACGGAAAATAAAGAAAAAAGAAAAATTAAATACCTCTTTTATTATTAGTCATACACACAACAGGAGACGAACAAAAATATTTTTTAAAAATAAATAATATAAAATGAAAGAAGTAAGGCAAATTATTATTGTCTTGTGAACTGTGATGTGATCGTGTTGATATTACTTTATATTAAAAAGTGGAAATTAAGTAAATTCAAAGTGGAAAGTGAAATAGCTGAACAAGTTGTGATAAGTAATATTGAATCTGCACCCCTGGATCTATTTTTGAGTTGGGAATCATCCTATGACGGGATAACAGCATTGGAGGAGTGTCGCATAGTTTCCCAGGAACTCTTGGAAATTCAACTCACATGGAATTGATAACATTTTTAATACAAGATCGTTGATGGCGGACAGGATCAAGTTTCGGTATTGTCTAAGTATTGGAGAGAAGCTAATCATGTAAGTACTAACACTTATAAAAGATGTAAGCAAACTTGCTAATAATATATTTTTTTAGATTAAAGACACTTTTTCTTTTTTAACTTGTTACATACACTTATAATACCCCCAAGGATCAGTAAAACTTGCAAACCATTAATTTCTGATGCCCAGAAAGATATGTTTGTTCATAAGGTAAGCTTAAATAGCTTTAAACAAAAAAAGATGAGCTGAAATTGCAAGCACTGTCTGAAAAACTTTAATTGCAGCCAAAAATGTTTGTCTTTGGAGAGTCTCTAGAAAGTTTAAAAGAGGTTTATGTGGAGGGAATACGCTAGAAAAAAATGTTTTTTAATATGCCAAGTATTCAAAAGTTTGTTTTTAGAACATTTTCAGGCATTTCAAATAGCAGAAAATTTAAATTGCTTTACATGAAAAATATTGTTAATTTTTCGACGTGTGTAAGAAGTGTCACTTTAAAGAAGTTGTTAGATTTTAGTACTTTTTTAATAAATTAAAGTAATTTTTAAGATAAGTTAATATGAATAAAATTAAAACATATATGTACGAGGGGCGTTCAATTTAAATTGTCTTTATTTTTCAATATAATTTCCCCTAACATCAATGCATTTGTTACATCTTGAGATAAGCTTTTTTAAACCCTCAAAAAAATAAATTTCCTCTTTCTCTGCAAAATACCCATTTATTGCCGACTTGAGTTCTTCATCATCCGAAAATCTTTTTCCACGAAGACATTTTTTCAAATCCGGAAACAGGAAATAATCACTAGAAATAATCGCAAGGTCTGGACTATTGGGTGGGTGTTGGATTTCTTCGAAACCACAATCTCGCGCAGCAGCCTTGGAAACTCGCGCCGTGTGAACAGGAGCGTTGTCATGAAGAAGCAACACACCCGCTGCGAGTTTACCCCGTCTTTTCTTTTTAATTTCCTCCCGCAAATTATGCAAAGTGGAAGCGTAGGATGTGGCGTTGATGGTTTCACTATTTTTTTGTACTCAATGAGCAAGATTCCCTTTGAGTCCCAAAAAACTGTGGCCATGAGCTTCCCGGCAGACGGAGTGACTTTGAACTTCTTCGGGTGGTCTGTTCTCTTTTTTATGCCACTGCATGGACTCTTGTTTGCTTTCAGGGTCATAGTGCTGAACCCATTTTTCGCCCTCAGTAACAATTCGATCCATAACACCGTCCGCGTTCTCACTACACATCTCCAAAAGCTCTCTACAGCATGCGATTCTCACTTTTTTCTGAGGCGCTGTGAGCATTCGTGGCACCCACCTTGCACTGACCTTTGAAAGGTTAAGATGGCCATGAAGAATGGTGTGAATGGTACCAATTGAAAGCTTGGGGATCTCTGCCATCATTTTCACCTTTATTCGGGCATCCTCAAGAACAAGTTTTTCGACTTCTTTGATGCTTTCTCCCGTACAAGCAGTAGCCGGGGCGCCGGAGCGGGGGTCGTCTTCAATGCTCTCTCTGCCTCTCTTGAACTCACTTGACCACTTTTGCACAGTTGATAATGAAGGTGCGGAACCCTGATAAACAGCCACCATCTCTTCATGAATAGTTTTTTGACTTTTTCCTTGCTTAGTGAGAAATTTAATTACAGCACGATGCTCAATTTTTACCATCATCGTCTCAGTTGCCATTATGATTCTGTTTAACTAGAGATAAAACGCGAATTAATAATCACATTTATATGAAATTTTACATGAATGCACTAAAATAATAGTATTACTTAATAAATAAGTCAATTTATATATACAACCACAGCTTCACCCCGAGACCGAGAATATATTGAACGCCCTATTTCCTTAAATTACTTAATTTGTTTTTTTTTTTTTTCTTGTAATCGCTCTTGATTATTTTCAATGTTTTGATAATTTTGTTTTTCTGGTGAAGAAACAGTTTTTCGTTTACTCAAACAATGGATGTTTTCAAGGTAAGTTTAATTTTAGGGATAAAAGTTTCGAACGAATGACGTTTTGACAAATAAAAATAAAAAAGTCTAAGCCAAAATATTATAAAAAAGATCCTTTCAAATAATAGAGATATTTTGTTTTGACATTGCATTATATTTCTTTAAATTAATTTATGCAGTAATATATTTTTTTAACTTTTTCTTAAGAATTAAAAAAATCTCTTTCAATGCATTTAGTTCAACAACTTTATTTTCAAAGTAAGTTGACAACTAGTTCTTAGCACAACAATTTCTTGGAAATCTGAAATTTTTTATATTTGAACCAACAATTTTATTTAAATTTTTTTTGACAATCTGTTCTTGTATCAACAATTTATACTTTTCAAAATTTGACATGTTTTGTTCTTGACACAACAATTAAATTTTTAATGTTTATTTACATACAACGCATCCTTGAAATTTGTACTATATTCGTATTTGGTCAGACGATTTTAATTGTTGAGCTTTTTTAACAAGTCATTCTTGGTACGAAATATTACATTCTTGAAGTTTTGACATTTTTTATGTTGAAGTCAAGAATAAAAATTCTTGCTTTATGGTTTACACTTGCATTCTTAAGCTAAGAACTATAAGTACTTGGGTTCATTTTAACCCACGAAAATTGTTGGGCCAAAGTATACAATTTTTTTTTACTGAGTGATGTACTTTAAGTTTGCTAAATATTTGTTGTTATTTCTGAATAATAATATAAACCGTCTTATAATATCACTCTGGCGCAATTTCAATGCTATTTGTATGACTGTGACAAACCTAACTTCGGCGGCAAGAACAATCCTAATCCAATATACCCGCATAAAATTGTCCTTGCCGGTTTCTGCTCACAGTTCGATTTGTTCACTTATCCTTGTTTATTATGAAACAGTCTTCGATTCCTTAAATTATCTTTCCCATCCTCTGTTTGTTTGCCAGATTTGTTCCAATTAACATTATTTGAACAAACGATTAATTACGAAACACAATCTATTGGCATTTGGGTACAAATTGGATAAACAAATTTAACACCCGACAGTTAAATTCAACGTGAATCCCAGCGTTCGCTTAAAAGATGCGTGAAAACATTAGGATAGAGTTTCTGGTTTAACCTATGTGACTTCCGATGTTTCATCACAAAAAATTGTCTCCTTGATTTGAAAAGCTTCCAAACAAAGGAAGACAAATCAATCGTCACAGAACTGAACCAAACATCCACAAACAATAAATCACCAAAACAGTTGATTTTATTCTTGAGGATACAAGGGCGGAGTATCTAATCAAATCACTTCGCCACATCACATCACAAACGGCAGCGAGCTGACATATCCATAAAAAATGGAATAAGTCATCTCTTTTGTTCGCATCCTGTGGGAATGATATGGTACATGGTGGTGGCGACGCGACGGTGGCAGCAGCAGTGGGAAAACGAATACCTCAACTAAAACTGCTCGCAAAATAAATAAACGTTAAATAACATTGAAGCTGAAGGGTGTCACTATGATGCCCTCACCAAAACAGTAAGCCGAAATCAGACAATTCAGTGGGTATAGGGTATACATATACGTATCCATTTAACCCACCCCACTACCTACAGACATAAGGGAAAACCTAAATAGACAAAACTGAGTATTTGCCATTGTGACATTATACATCCGGGTATTAAAAGCAATTTTCTTCTTTTTTTGTCATTATGGTCGCGTGGGGGTAGAATAGGTTAGCAAATGGACTAGATGTGCTGAAACTTAGTCTAAAGCATCCGTATGCAGTAAGGACTCCTCGAAAAACTCAATCAAAAGTCTTATGTAATCTGAAATTAGTATTCCGTAAAGGAATGGAATGGAAATGTTTCTTCGTTGGAATTTAATTGGCTCTAATTGAAATAAAAGATTAAGCCGAATTCACACAATTTATTGTGAATTGATTTGCCGCCTGCGAAATATTTTAAGGAAGAAATAAATCAAAAATCAGACCAAAAAAAACACCTCTGAAATGTAGTGAGATGTGAAACAACGAAAATTTCTTAGTTTGCGTATGGAAACCACATACGTTTAAAGTTTGGGGTGCAATGAATATGTGACGATTTTTGTTTGACCCGCCTAACTTTGTATACTGGTGGTGGGGTGTGTATGAATAGGGTGAACTCTGATTGGCATCAACGTGGCGGTGACCAGGTCGTTGCAACATCTCATACACATCAATTATGCTTATTTTACGTCCCCGCGGTAACCACCGGGTACTGGTCACGCTCATCCGGGCTTGACTTGCTAAACTTATAAGCGCGAGTGTTGAACACAAAGAAAATAGCAACACTATAATGCTCGGGCGGAATTGACTGTCTGGTCGAGCCCCTCAGAAAGAGGACGTACGGCGGATGAATTCACTAGATTAAATCAACGGTGTAGTCAACAGTCAGGATGACATATAACTTATATGAGCTACTTTGACATATTTGGAGCTGATGTTAACAAGGATTTTCAAGACTTAGTCAGGATGTTGAAAAGAAGATGGTGGGGAATGAGCCCTTAATGGGTCAACGTAGCGCTCATATTTCCGAAATGTGGTACTGACACTTCTTCGAGAAGTTATGGTATTTAAGATGAAGACCCGGAACGCCAACGGACTATGAACTGAGAGTATGGACCTAGGACATATGCACACTGTACACTGCTGGTGCTGCTCGAAAACTTGAATCTGCCCTCGAGCGGTAAAATGCGATATTACCGCGATACAGGAGGTACGATAGATGGATCGGGTATGCAAAGTCGATAACAGTGCGATATTTTTAACAGCTGCCACAAAAGAATGAACATGTTACGATGCGGATTCGAAGTGAGAAATCGGCTAAGATCAAAAGTCATTGATTTCAATCCGATAAGTGATCGCCTGGTTGAAATCCGCATCTTAGGCACATTTCAAAACATCAGTCTAATGTGTGAAAACGCCCCTACTGACGAAGCAGAATACCCTATCAAGGAGGGGTTCTATGACCTTCTGGATGGAACCTATGGAGAATGTCCGGAGTACGATATCAAGAACGAGCTCGGGGACTTCAACGCCAAAATCGGTAAGGAAAACATCTTTGGCAGATTAGTCGGTAAGCACAGCCTCCACGACACGACAACAGCCCGTAATAAGGTAGTAGCACTAGGTTCCCAAGACTGCGCATCCATAAAGCAACTTGGGCTCTCCAGATGGTCGAAACACCAACCAGATCGACCATGTGCTTATCGATGCAAGGCACGCATCCAACCATTTTCTTGTTGCTGCTACATTCAGAGCTCGACTGTCCAGCGAGAAGAAGCTGCGAACAGCTTAGAAAAATAAATTCTACGTCTACGGAGAGAGAACTGTGCAGTCACCACTCACAGACGCCAGCAATATGTGGAAGGTGGAACCGGTATCGCGACATCATCAAGAGAGTACCGTAGGCTACCAGCCTACGCGAAAGAGCCTGTGGTATGATGATGAGTGCGTATGATGATGAATGCGCTCACCGGAACGTGTTGACAGAACGTGAACATGTACAAACGCTGCTACGCAAATCTAGGGCTGCAAGGGAAGAGTATCCAGCTAGGAAATGCGAGGATAAGAGGATCCTGAGTAGAAAGAAAAGGGCATACGCAATCTTCCAACTCAAGGAGATCGAGGAGTCTCGCGATCGGAACAACATCCGAAGGTTTTATAAAAAGGCCAAGACACTGGCTGCTGACTTTAAGACCGGAACGCAGGCTCCTCGAAACAGACAAAGAAACGTAGTCACCGAAGCACATGCAATAGTAGATGTGTTTAATCAGCATTTCCAGAAGCTGTTAAATGGGCATCGTACAGAGAGAGCAATAGGACAAGAAGAGAACCCAAGTCCAGTCAATGAAGAACCGATTCCCCCATCCAGTGTTGAAGAGGATAGCATAGCTGTAAAAAAAAACTAAAGAACAACAAGGCTGCCGGCTCTGATGAATGAATTTTAAGTCAAGATCCACCGTCTTTTCATCGCCATGAGCTCTACTTGGCGATGGCCGAATACGGGATCCCGGCAAAACTGATCCAGTTTTGTAGCGTGACAGTTCTTCCGAACTTGTTCAAACCTGAATACGATTCTGAGAAGGAGATGCGCTGTCATATGGCTTCTTCCACACTGTACCATGATGTGAATGTAGTCCAAAAAGCTAAAATACGTCGACTACATTGGCTCGGCCACATCGAACGAATGAAGCGAATTTAACAAACAAGTGTCTACGAGTATCAAATGCTGCAATCTGGACGATGAATAGTGCAGAGCATACATACGAGTACATTACCTTACAGATATTAGGTATGTATGTAGACGTGATCGACAAATGGTGCACTAGGAGGTTGTTCTCTTTACGAGAAGTAGGAAGCTGATCGGCGTCACAATCCAACTCTCCAATGAAGCAAAATATCTAGGAGTCATCCTGAATAGCAAACTTCTTTGGTCCAAGCATGTTGAGCTGAAGACTGCCAAGGCGGTTTTCTGGCAGTGCAAGGGCATTTTCGGCAAGACATGGGGCTTATCACCGAAAAGAGTCCTATGGATTTATACGGCTATGATAACACCATTTCTAGCATACGCATCGGTGAAATTTGGTGGAATGAGCTCTCATGTAAATACGTTACTGTTGCTTTCGAAAAACTCCAAAGGAAGGTATGTTTCGGCGAGGAACAGGTGAAGGATCTGTAGCGACAGTCAGGCTGCGCTTAATGCCTTGCTCAACCCCTTAACCACCTCCCAAAATAATTCGTGAATGCAAGATTTCTCTGAATTCTATCGGAAGGTTGAATTCACTTAGACTTATCTGGGTCCCGGGTCATAACGGGATCACATGAAATGAGATCTCCGATGAACTTGCTAGACAGGGCTCAGAGGAAGACTTCTCAGAACCTGAACCGGTTTTATGTCTGCCTGCGTCCTCTGCCATGGCTTCCATTGACGGTTGGTTTTCAAAGGAACACAATCGCAGATCGCATGACTTCCCAGGGTGCAGACAGACTAAATGATTTCTCCCCGACATCTGTAAAACATCTGCGGCATTCTTGTTGTCTCTCAACAGAAAATACTGCAGACAGACTACTGGCGTTCTTACGGGCCTATAAGCTTTTGCCAAACACCTTAAGGTGCTAGGCCTAAGCGATACCACCAACAAGCCTGTGGACAGAGCGATGACACTGCGGAACATTTTCTCTGTGATTGTCCTGCTTTTGCTCGTTTCAGGTGGCAGGTATTTGGTGCTGATGTAAAGCTAAGCTCCTTGTCATTGAAGCGCCTACTCGTCTTTCTAAGGAAAACGAGTTAATTTACTCAGTAAAAGTGGTGTGTCTTCCTGGTAGTACAATAGAGCCAGTATTGAGTCTGAGTGCTCCAGTATATAAAGTCTCGCACCCCGACAAAAAAAAAAAAAAGGATGTTTGTATGTACTTTACTTCTTCCTTTTAATCGGCGATGACATCAGTATTAAGGGTATTACAACCCTCCCACTCTAATGCGTTCACAGGGGTTCGCCGAAATGAATATTGGCAGGCCTTCCGTTTTCGGATCACTTCGTAACTGAGGCCAATCAAATGCTGGTGGTGTTTGCATTTGTGTGATCCAGGAGCTTTTAGGCCTGCTTATATTTTACTATTTCGACACATACATGCTCCCATTATTTATAATTGTTTGATCTTCCTTTAATGACACCGAAGATCCCCAGTCGCGTTAGCCGCTTTACCTGGATGGTAATCGTGGTATTCTTAGCCGGTCTCTGAACGGGCAATATGTATATGTACTAAACATTTGGATTAAAAATTCAGAGGAAGCCAAAACGAAATGATAGCAAAATTGTTCGAAATAACAAATTTGTGACAAATTACAAAATCAAGCACATTAAAGTCTGTATGATACCTGTGGCCATTTATCCCTGTCACAAATTAATTATTCAAATCGAATACATGTATGTACATATAAATTTTCCAAGATGTTGACACCCAATCCACCGTCAATTGTTAGACGTACTATTCAGAATCAACCCCTTCTCTGACATTCATATTCTAAGAAAGGAAACAAAGAAAGACTCCGACGAATGATTAATGGTCTTGATTTTTTTCCTGCTTGCGGTGAGCAATTGCGCAAACAATGATTTAATTTAAGGACTAAGGATTCAATTTTTTGCCAACTGGATACCGTGCCAGTTGTTTGCTCATAAGTATTCAGTTCACTTTCTCGGATTCAAATAAATTTTAATTAAATTTGATATCACACGAAGTGCACAACAACAACGGATGAAGGCTATTTATCTTAAACACGTTAACGGGTAAGCCACAAGTTAACCCTTTTTTTACTTTTGTTAGTCTTGAGACTCAATACAAGAACCCTACAATCTGATGGAATCAAAAAATAATTTTTCATTGCCTGACAGCAACACAAGGGGTTTCTAATCACGTCCTTACTGCGCTCGTTGTGGTGTTTGTGAGTAGCTCTCCATAAGTTGTCGAATTAAATGTGTTCGAGGGTTGTTTTTCTGAAACAGTGCATTTCGTAACTAAAAGAAAGGGTTACAACAAACTATGACTCTATAAACAATGCAAATTTCAATATTTGGGGACACCATATCCGCAAACATTATAGTTTTCAAAAAAAAAACTATTCTCGATAAATCAAAATTACTATAGCTGCAAGTTATAATGGATTTTATTAGTATCATGACCAGAACATGGTCACATGACCATCTCCAAACAACATTATAATTAAGGTCGACATGTGATAAATTATAGTAACAAAGGTTTCTTAAAAAAACAAAAAGTTTTAGCCCATATACAGATACGAAAGGGTTACGTCCCTCAGGAGTCATTATTTAAAGGCATTCCCTCACGTCCAGTTCGAAAGATGTGGGACAACAAACTTGTGTGCTGCAAATTTAACTCCTCCGTCAAAAAGTCGCCGAACTTATACATGCTTCTTTTTCTCTATGGAATAATTTGTATGACTTTACTTCAGCTGAGTTATTTTAGAAATTCTTCAACTTTTCTATTTGGGGGGATAACACTGCGGGCATTTATTCCATTACTCCTTAACTTCGTTTTGTTTACCTTTATATGAAAGATATGGCCCATCCTTAAGGTCATTGTTTGCGAAACCCTTGTTGGTAAATCAATCTAAAAAAATATGTTCATACGATGCTTTGACAGGAAATTGTCCTCCTCCAAATTTCTTTGTGTGTTCAATAACTGAGCAAATACATCGTAGTTGATCGTTCCTTTTTCAGCTCTAAAACAGAGAAGATGACTTGTCATATGCAAGTATATATTTCTTTTTTTTTATTACATTTAATTTGATCCAAGAAACATCATTTCGGTTTCAAACACCCAGTTTAGTACTAAACAAACATAAAAAAACATGTGCGAAACGTGCTCGAGATAATATCAAAGTAACAGTCGAGTTTCTAATTAAATTACCGAGTAGAGAAGTGTGCGGTGCGACATAATCGCGTCTTCACAATCTAGAAAGACCCATAAAAGGCGGATCGATTAGCAATGCATCGATGAACTTGAAATGAACCGAATTTAGAAAATGCAACTACAGGACGAAATGTTCGTATACTATTCTATACTCGTTCTGTCATTCCCCTAAATGAACTGCAACAACCATTTCGAAAATTCGATGATGAATTATGCTTTGGAGAAAGAAAACAAATTTAAAATCATGACTCTCCTTGCACTTTCAGAGATGAGTTACTTGATGGCACGTGGCGTATGGAAAGTTGGTCACCACGATAAGAAATAGATGCCACGTGACCCTTCTAGTAGGCTGGTGGTAATTTTGCGCTTCGGCCATTCTTTTCTATTTGCCTTCCGGTATTGCGTGAAACACGAAAAAGAGCGGTCTGATACTCTCTTTCAGTTTGCGAAAAATTTGCGATTGATGAAATTTTAATTCTTATAATTATACGCATGTACGTTCGTATGAATATAATATACATTATGGATATGCCATTAACTATGTAGGTATATGACTGTTTACTGAGCTATGACTGTGGGCGCAGTAAGTTATTACATAAACAATTTTAAGTTCAGGGACCTTGGCCCTCCCTATCTCACTTTATATCTGGCAATTGCAAGCATATTTTCATTTCGTCAAATAAAAAAATATAAGGCACTTAAGGGCGTAAAACCTAGCTTCTCCAACTATTTGTGTGTGCGAAACTATATTTTTGACAAGAATGAAAGAGGTCTACAATCAGAGTATATCCATATATTGAGTAATAATAATAAATAATTAGTTAGAATATATTACACTGCGACCTATTGGTGTATTGTGTCCCCTGCTTGTACCTCGGAGAGGTTCATGCCCTCTTTCAGTGTTCCCTCTAGACACACTTCTTTTATGAAGCGTATCGGGGTATTGCTCTGATTTTTCCTTGGCAGGTCACACTCATTAGAGCACAGCGGTCAGTCCAGTTTACTTGATGAATCTGAGAATGTGCTGTGGGTCCATGTTTTTGTATGTTATTTGGTGCCTGCACAAATATCTTATCCTTTTGTGGGCCAGTGCCCCACAGGATTCTAATATGTGGTCTGGAGTTTCGGCGGATTCACTGCAGAATCTGCAGAGCCCGTCCTCTGATATACCCATTTTTCTCAGGTGCTCCTTGAGTCTGCAGTGCCCCGTGAGTCTCTTTTGGTTATAATTTCCTAAGAGTTTCTTTGCTTGTCTCAGCCCTTGGAGGTTGAGAAAGGTTTTAGCCCTTGTTTCTTCCTCCAGTCTCCTGAACTCTTCGCGTAGTGTGTTCTCCTATTCCACAGAACGGTTCAGGACCTGTGAACGGTTCCTCTGTCCCTTTTCTTGCCAGAGAATCTGCTGCCTCATTGCCTGTAATGCCAACATGGCCAGGTACCCAGCAGATGGAAATTCCGTTGTTCTTGCCTGTTCTGTTCAGTCCGTGTAGGCATTCCCACACGAGTTTTGACTTGATGACGTAGGCGTCAAGAGCCTTTATGGCTGCTTGACTGTCAGACATTATTGCTATGTTGCGATTCCTGTAGTTTTTCTCGAGGTTGATTCGAACGCACCTGTCTATATCACATATGTTGCCTGGAAGATGCTGGTACATTTGCCCATTATTACGTGGGGTGTTGCCATTCGGTTTTAATTTGATTGTATTTGTATTGTACAGCTGCAGAAGTGCAATTTTTTTACCATCTGTTTAGGTGCATGACATTGCGTCGTGGTTATATAATTTTGTATTCTAATTGCCTGATTGTGGCTACCTTTCACAATATACATATAGCGGAAAGGACTGGGAAATGTTTTTAGAAAATCTTGCTGATTGAGTTTATGTCGCAAACTGTTTAAATAAAAAAAAACATAAATACATCCTTTGATCTCATTATGTACCTGTTTGTATGATGTCTTTGTTTTTCCGATGAATGACGCCTGTTTTGCCAATAAATACGGGAATTCCCAAAAGGAAGCTCTCAAGTTAGGTAGGGATGCAATCATACAATGGGTTGCTTGAAATCGTTAAACGTTACAAAGCGAAGTACGAGGGCGGGTCAATAAGTCCGTGACTTTTGGAATAAAACACAGATTTTTTGATAAAAAAAAAAATTATTTTTAACGTAGTCTCCCTTGAGCTCTATACACTTTGTCCAACGCTTCTCCAATTTTTTTATCCCTTCCAAAAAAAATGATTTGTCGAGGTCCTCAAAATAGGCCTTTGTTTGCGAGATGACTTCATCATTGGAGTCAAATCTTTTTCCACCAAGCCATTTCTTCAGGTTTGGGAACAAGAAGTAGTCGCTCGGAGCCAAATCTGGAGAATAGGGTGGATGAGGGAGCAATTCATAGCCCAATTCATGGTTTTTTGCCATGGCAACTGCACATGTGTGCACCCTTGCATTGTCTTGGTGGAAAAGAACTTTTTTCTTGGCCAAATGAGGTCGGTTTTTTTTTCAAATCGTCATTGAATCGGTCCAATAAGTTGGCATAATATTCCCCATTGATTGTTCTTCCCTTTTGAAGGTAGTCAATGTGGATTATCCCGCGTGCATCCCAAAAAACAATCGCCATAACTTTATTGGCTGACAAACCCACCTTGGCCTTCTTTGGGGCCGATTCACCCTTAGAAACCCACTGTTTTGACTGTTGTTTGGTCTCTGGTGTGTTGTGATGGATCCATGTTTCGTCCACGGTTACAAAACGGTGCAAAAACTCCTCCATATTGCGATTAAACAATGCCAAACCTTCCTGTGAAGTTGTTACACGATTGCGTTTGTGGTCGACTGTGAGCAAACGCGGCACCCATCTTGCGGAAAGCTTTCTCATGCCCAAGTGATCATTCAAAATTGAAACCACTGAGCCATGCGAGATCCCTACGGCTTCCACAATTTCTCGCACTTTCAATCTTCGGTCGGCCAACACCATATTGTAAATTTTTTCGATTGTTTCGGGTGTAGAGACCTCAACTGGGCGTCCAGGACGTTCGGCATCTTCAGTGCTTGTACGGCCACAACGAAATTCAGTAAACCACTTTTTTACCATTGAAATCGATGGTGCAGAGTCCCCATAGTATTTTTCAAGCTTAGCCTTGGTCTCGGTAATGGTTCTTTTTCGCAAGAAATAATGCTTAATAAGCACACGAAATTCACTTTTTTCCATTTTCTCCTCAAATTAGTGAGTAGTCTGATAAAAATAGCTGTCAAACACAAACTAACTGACGCAGCAAGCTTAAATTTTGACAGGAGTCAACTGACAGATGGCTGTTGACAGGAGCAGTGTTGCCGTTTCGGTAAAGAGGTCAGAAATTCAAAAAGTCACGGACTTATTGACCCGCCCTCGTATGAAACATACGTCGTGGATGAAATGGCTCAAAATGCGGGACATAAAGTGCTTCGCTTGCCGCCTTATCACTGTGACCTTAATCCAATAGAATTCGTTTGGGCTCAAGTGAAATGTTTTGTAGCAAGCCAAAACAAGTCATTTAAAATGGCTGAATTAAGAGACTTACTAACGACAGCACTTACAAGGGTTGACAAGGAAAAATGGCATCGATGTGTCCAACACGTTGAACAGGTTGTTGAGCCAAATGTGTGGGAAATGGACGTTTTTGCCGAGGAAGAAGTTGAAAGGTTAATCATAGACCTAAATAACGAGAGCAGTAGCAGTAATTACTCATCGGATTAGTTGAGTAGTGATATCAGAAATTAGTATTTTATATTTTACAATATTTATAATGAATAAATTGGATTACAGTGATATATTTTTCGTTTTGTTTTTTTTTTTTTTGTGTTACGAAATTTATATATTTTGTTGGTCTACTGGAGATACCCTTAAAAAACGCGCCTATTATTATCTTACCAGAAAAGGAAAAAGATAAACGGTATTTATTTCGTTCCGCAATATTTTTATTTTAAATTGGAAAATGGTAACCCTAATAGAATTGCTCTCCGAGTTATGGTGAATTATCAAACACACTACGGCAACCCTGTGAGAGCTTCAAAGAGAGACCGATTTATGTAAGTCATTGCAACCAGACTGACAAACATCCTATCTTCCCTGTACTGACAATTTTTGTTGGATAGAGTATAGTAACAATAAAAATGATTTGACTCCTTATTTGCTAGTTTTTATTGTGGTTTGGTTGGTCACACTGGATTTGCAATAAGGTTGGGTCGGCGGTGCTTGCGTGTTTTTATACCCTATTCTAAGGGTATATTAATTTTGACGCATAGTTTGTAACATACCTTAATATTGCCCGTAGACCCCTAAAAGTTACTATATTTATGATCAGCATCGATAGTAATGTCGATCTAGCCATGTCCGTCCGTCCGTCTGTCGGCAAAAATTAGGCCTTTAAACTGGACCTAGAAAGCTGAAATTTTAACCATATACTCTCTAGGGTCCCGAAGTAATCAATTTTATGAATTTTTGAAATCCGCCCACAGACACGCCCACAAACTCAAAAAAATAAAATTTTGGAAAAAATCGAATTTTGAGCTAGAAAGCTGAAATTTTTTATATATGATCTATAACTCCTAAAACTGCTCGGGATAAAAAATTTTCAAAATCCGCCCACTGACACGCCCACAATTAATTTTTTTTTTTTTTAATTCAAAGTTTGAGCTAGGGAGCTGAAATTTATAATATATACTCTCTAGGGGCCCTTTATGCTCATGTATTAATTTTTTTTAAATCCGCCTACTGACACGCCCACAATTAAATAAAACAATTTTATAGAAACACCTAAGTTTGAGCTAGGGAGCGTTTTTTTTGATAAAATCCTTTAAATGTTATATAACAAAATATGTAGAGCGTTCTTAACAATTCAACCATACTTAGACTTTTGTCACGCCCACTTATGAGGGATATGAATAAGAATAGGGTATCCAACAGTTCGCCCAAGCGGACTGTAGCCCGTCCCTATGTTTATAATGTATTTTCAAAGGCGTATTGACTTGTATGTTTGTCAGTCGTGCGAAAAAAGTGAAGAAAACACAATACGGGGTGACGCGTGTTAGTTTTCAGAGCAAACAAATAAGAGTGTACGTGTTTTTTAAAAGATAAAGGTAAACTGTTTTTTTAATTTAAAAATATAGTAATATATCTATTAATACTGCTGAAATGATCGAAAGATTAGACAGGTTATACGATATTTTTAATTCGTCTAAGTTTAAAGACCCCAAAAAATCCAGAAGACCAATTTTTGGAGATGAGGAGCAAGTCTCTTAAATGTTTTTCCAATATATTACTTTTTTGATCAGTCTGCCAATGTTACTAAAAAGATGCGATTTTTAAAAGGATGGCAGCAGAATATAAATGCTCTCATTGGCATTTCAAGTGATTTAAGGGCAGATGATATTCAGTTCCTTTTAACTAGAAACCTCAATCAAGATTGTCTGGAAATACCTTCGCGGTTTTACGTAACCAAGGAGGAAATAACTAGTTACTGACTCCATTTCAATTCATTTGTTCATTCTAAAGATCATTTTCAGCAAAGTATATGGCGTATATAACCCATGGAAACTGCGATCCAACTGCGAATTTAGAGCTTTCCGACGTTGAAATGCAGTTACAATCACCCAAAAAGAAGGACAATGTGAAAAACATTTTCAAAACCGAGTCTGACTATAAAACTGTTGATTTAGATGGCGAAAATGCGTTTTATTATTTTGCAGCCTACATTTAAAAAAAAAACATCAAAAACACAAGAGTGAGCTGAAATTAAGTCAGAAACCTAGTGTTTCCTAAATACTCAAGAGTTTTTAGATGCGATAGAGAGCCTGGAGCAACAATGTATTTCTCGTTTTCCCAATTTTATTTATTTATTTATTTATTATCATCTATCAAGTACATTAACTTTCTTAGATTAAAATTTAGAGTTTAATATATATAAAATAATATGTACAAACTACTTTTCTAAAACTAACTAATCTTGAAAACAAGTTTAAAAATGCCATGAGATAAAAAAAAAATAGGCTTTTAATATTTAAGAATAATATACATTTTACATGCTATTCAAAATCATATTCTTACAAACGTTTCTACTCATATTAAAATCGATTACGTGGTCATACTTATTGTAATGAATAGAAGCCATGGTAATTGGGTCATTTAGGCCGTAATTTGTCCTATGTACGCAAATGAAAAAGAACTCGCCTCCTCTAGGCCTTAAATGTCTGACAGGAACATACAGATTAAACATAGAAAGCAATTGCGAACATTGAATATGCCCACATAAAACGTCATGTGCAAAAAGAGCAGAAAAATAATCACGTCTTACGAAAAGTGGCTTGATATCTATTAAAGCACATCTAGCCTCATATGGCGGCATATAAGACCAATTATATTTTCTTATAGCAAACTTTGAAAAACGCCTTTGGATTTTTTCGATACGCAAACGGGCATTGGCATAGTATGGGTTCCATACAACACAACAATACTCAAGAGACGAACGTATTAACGAAATATATAGCGCCTTAAGAGTATATGGATCTTGGAAATCATTTGAATTTCGGAACAAAAAACCTAACATTGAGTTAGCTTTAGATATCATATAGTCATAGTGCCAGGTGAACTTTAATTGTTCATCGAAGATTACACCCAGATCTTTCTGACAAGATACTCGTTTTAGAGTCATATTACCAATGTTGTAATCGTATACAACAGGATTTAGAATTTTGAATACGGTTAACACCGAACACTTACTGATGTTAAAATACAATCCATTTCGATCACACCAATCAGTTATATTATTTAAGTCCGTTTGTAAGTCAAACGCATCGTTATAAGACTGAACTTCTTTGAATATTTTGAGGTCATCAGCATATAAAAGGCATTGCGAATGCGCGATATGTGTGGGTAAATCATTTATAAATAATAGAAATAAAAGTGGACCAAGATGGCTACCTTGCGGGACACCCGAAGAATTAATTATTTCTGACGAGATCTCGGATCCAATTTTTACAAATTGCTTCCTTCCAGTTAAATAACTACTCAACCACATCAATATTTGTGAGTGAAACCCTAGAAATTCCAGCTTTTTAATTAGAATATTATGTTGAACACTGTCAAAGGCCTTAGAAAAGTCAGTAAAAATTGAATCGGTTTGATGCCTACTTTCTAAGGCACGCAGGCAGGCATTTGCAAATATAACCAGGTTTGTGGTTGTGGATTTACCTCTCACAAAACCATGTTGAAAGTCAGAAATATTAATACAAACAGCACTATACAACTTATCTTTGACTATAGCTTCAAAGACTTTTGGAATAATTTGAAGCTTAGCTATTGGTCTATAATTTATTACAGCTTTTTTAGAACCTGATTTATGTATAGGTGTTATAAAGGACCACTTCCAAGTTTCGAGAAACTCCCCATGGCCTAACGATTTATTGAAAATGATATGAAGTGGCTTAAGAAGGCCGAGTTTACACATTTTTAGAAAAACTGGTGGTATATTATCAGGTGCAAGAGACGTACTCGATTCAAGGGAAGATAGTTCTTTCAATATATCATTCTCTGTTATATGTAAATGACCAATATCAGTGAAAGCTTTACAAAAAGGTACATTTGAACAACTCATGTCAAGATTTACGAAATTAGACTGAAAGAAAGTAGCAAACATATTACATATAACATTCAAATTACCACTAACGACGCCATTTAACTCCATTTCAGAAGGTAGACCTAGCGATTTTGTACTTTTGAAATGAAAATGTACAATATATATTAAAAGATGAATTTGATTAATTTTTCTGTAAAAATCAAAACAAAGAATTTCTTATAAAATTGTATGAACGTGTTCGAGTGTATCACATTATCAAAAAAATTAACAGGACTATCAAAAAAGCCAACAACAAGCAAAAATATCTTAGCTTAACACACATGTTTTACTTATATAATTTTTAATAAAAAAGTATGACAAATTAATGTTTTGTCTTTATTTGACGGAGCCCCCTGTACCCTTTTCCGAAAAAAAACCGTCTTCCTCTTTTATCTCTATCTTACACTGTACTTAATATGTATATCCATATACTTCTTATAAATGGCTGTGTGACACAGCCGTACTTGCTGATAAGAACTGTTAAATAAAACGTCGAGAGTGTCCCTACTCATTATATGGATATACTCTGGTCTACAAATGCTTCTTATTACAGTTTGTACTCTTTTGCAGACTTTCGCAAACGGTGGGGTAGTGGAACAAATGGTTCGAACCCAGGTTTTCCTGTGTGGGATCTGAAACTCTAACACCTTGCTTAGTAATCCAACGTTCAAGCCAGTGCACCCAAAAATTTGAGCAAAACTTTCAATAATATGCAAATAGTGAATAAAGTAAAAATATACTCGTAGTTTCCTTTAAATGGATTAAGTAGTACATATATAAAGAACTGTAAGTCAGTACAAATTATGAACTTAGATTAGGTTAGGTTTATGTGGCTGTCGGCAGAAACCGACACACTTAGACCAATTTAGGTCCATTGTGATACCACGTATGTATTATCTACCTCAACTCTGTAGATGGGACTGGCCAACGACACGCGGTTGTTCTCAAACGGTCCCCCATCTACGTACTAACCGCGCCCAACGTCGTTTTAATTGCGGTGATCTGACGAGAACCGATTAACTCGACGTGGTATGGTCGTTGGTTGAATTATGAACTTAGAAACACATCAACAGCTCAACAATGGAAAGCTTCCCTTTAACAAAGACAAAAAATATCGAATTTGTTTTGTCCAAAATTGGACATAAGCTTAAGTTTAACAGCCAAAGGAATAACTGTACAGTCCATTGCAAGAACTTTTATATACACTTGCGTTTCTACATTCAGCAGTTATTTTTAACATTTTGAATGGGCAATTAGGAAAGCCAGTTAATTGACTGTGAGTTAAAAGAATGCAGCATTTTTCGACTGTTTGCGTTCTTTAAGTCAGCTGTACCATAGTCTTAATTCGTTTATTCTGTTTGCATTCAGTAAGTCTTCTAACTGCATCCATTTAACTTTTGACTAGAAAACCATTTTTCTATTATATTGGACTCTTCGAAACCCTATTTTAAATTAAGAACCAAGATTCACGTTTCTTTTTGTAATCAGCCGACAAATGTTCAGTCAAAAGTTCCAAAAGCAGTCAAAAGACTTACATTTAAAGAAATGCAGCTTAAAAACTTACTGACTGCAAAAACACGACTTACTTATTTAAAAAAATGCAAAAAGTCAAAAAGTAGTGCATTCTTTTAAGAGCGCCGGGCTCAATGGGAGGGGTCGATAGGGGTAACTACCCTTTTAGTTAATTGACTGCTTTAGTTACCTGTCCATTCAGAATGTTTAATATGAAAGCTGAATTAATGTTTGAACCTTTGAACTTACGTACCTACAGACGATCATGGACATGTATGCGGGAGTAATGAGTAAGAGTAAGAGTGAGATTCCAAGCTGGAGTCACCGTGGAATCCCCAATCCAAATCGGTGTACACCAGGAAAGCGTCTGAAGTCCTTTGATATTTATTACAGTCCTTGATTATCTGCTTGAGGGAAAAGTGCAGGACTTCAAAGTGCACCAGTTATTCTTTGCTGGCGACGGAGCCATCTTAAGTGGGGATCAAACGTTCCTGCAACGAGCATTAGATGTATGGGTGATTGCTTTGGAGTCGATTACGCATCGCACTAGTCCGAAAAAAACAGAATACGTTTGCTGTCCGGCCTGTTCCTGATATTTATATGAATGGAAAAGCGATTCCCAAGTGCAAAGAGTTCAAATATATGCGGTCTATGATCAATATGCGCAGGAACATAAGTCCCAAACTTTTTTTCGGAACTTATGCCCTAGTTGAGTGGTACATAAGCCGCAAAAAAGAGAGTTCAGGACTTACGTCCCTGCGCCGATCAATAGCGCAACAACCTGTGATGACAACAATGATCGCATAAGAATAGGGTGGTTTGAGTTATTTACTCAGCCATCTTCTGTGACCGAAAATGACCCCTAAGCTGAAAGACCGGCTCTACACCGCGATTGTGCGCCAGCCGCTCACATTCGGTTTAAATTGTTGGACAGCGTACAGAAACTATGAGGGCAAATTAACGGCAGCTGTGATTAAGATGTTTCGCATGACAGCAAGGGTAACAAAGCTTGACCTAATAAGATGTTCCAACAACCGAGGAAGCCTGCCTGAGTCAGAGAAAATAAAACGTAATTTGCACAATTTTAGGTTTTCTTCGCAATTTTTTGCAAGATAGATAGATAGATAGTGTGTTATCGCACAATTTACAGTGTTCAGGTACAGAGATGTGATTTACAAGAGTATATCTCTCTACTGAATAGTTGTGTACAAATAAAAAAAAAAACAGAGTACTGACGAAACAGCGAATAAAAAACCTCAAATTGAAGAGAAAAAAAAAATAAATAAATAAATAATATTAAATATTAATAACTATGTAAGTAAATACAAAATGACTAGATAATTGATAAAATAATAAATGGAAATAATTTAACAGATAAATAAATTATATTAAACAAAGAAATAAATAGATTAAAAACTGGATAAATAAATAAATAAATTTTGCAAGATGCTGAATTAAAAGTTGCAAAGTCGTTTGGTTAGGTAGATCAATAACACTGATCTCCTTTTTCTGTCCAACTGGCATCTCCCTTCTTAAATAATGTATAGTCGGTTCAACAACGGCATAGATCATCTACATTTTTTTTTTTTTTTTTTTTAATATGCACGCATTAAAGGGATTTTTTGGGACCCTTATAATGTAATAATAGCTACACAGCGCGGGCGTTAAGGAAATTAGTGTGAGAAGAAAAGGAGAGATGCCGATGCACGTTGGTTTTTAATGTTTGTAGGTTATAATGTAAAGGAAAAACGATGCGTGGAAGAGTATTCCACATTCGTGTTGTACGGCTGAGGAAAGATCCTTTGAACTTCACTGTACGTCCGAACACAGGCTTGAGGGTGAAGTGATGAGCATTCCTTGCATGGCGGGTATTGCGGTTGAAATGTTCAAGGGGAGAAATGCAACTGGCTATTTCGTTTGAGCACTTATGGTGGAAATAACGAAAAAATAACGAAAGGCAGGAGACATTACGACGATGACTAAGAGAGTCAATCGATCTCGCGATGTCTCGGTCGTTAATAAGTTTTATCGCGCGTTTTTGGGTCCTGTCAAGTAGCTCCAAATAAGTTATTGGTGCACCGGACCAGATATGAGCACTGTACTCGAGTTTCGGGCGAATAAAAGTCGTATAAGTAGCCAGATCAGAAGGGGTGAAATAATTCTTACATCGCTTAAAGAAGCCTAGCTATTTCGCAGCGTTCTTGGCGACATCAAATATGTGGTCATTCCAACGGAGGCTGTCATTAACACACATATCGATAAATGGAAAGTCTTTCGGTTTCAGCGATGCAAGTGCCATTCATGGATAATGACAGTGTCTGTGGGTTTTGCTTTGATGACAGGAGACAGCATTGTGTTTTGGAAGCATTAAATTCCCTACACCCTAAGCTCAACAAGTTTTATATTATACGGATCCTGTATTTAGGTATTAATACATAAAATAAACAATTTCCTAGGTTCAAAAACTATGCATCTATGTTTTGGTTTCCTGCAGCTTTTCAACTAAAAGAGAAATGGAAAACTTCTTATCGAGCCCTTGTAGAACGTAGAGTGTTGACTGTAAATACCTTCACAATTTTGTAATACATAAATTATTAATATTTAGTTAATGATATAACCAAACTGTTATGCAAGGAAATACGTAAAAGCCAAACACAGCCTATCAGTCAACTAACTCTAAATCCAATTCTTTCCATAGTATTAATAAGCAGAAATATTTTAACTGATTAAAACAAGGGATGCGAAGTTCAAAAAGTTGTATGACTGTCTAATTTATACAGACCAGATTCATAACAGCAATGTCAGTCTCGTTTTAAGAGGGATGGTTTGGTTTTTCTTGAACCGTAAAACTTGGTCGTTTTTCGATATGCCAGAAAAGTATTTTTTGTTAATCAGTAATAAAAGTATACATACGAGACGTGACATCATCCATCCCCCGTAATTGAGCAAATAGGATTAAAATCTTCGCTATTGTAAATAAATCTTAACTTATTATCATTTCCACAACAAACGTTGTACCAACGTAAACGTAGTTGCAATGTGAATTCAAATTAACCACCAGGGGAATAATTTGTTGGTGATGGGATTAGTCTTCACAAAAAAAGAAAAAAGGGTGGTGCCGGAAATCAAATTACTAGGTCAGGGTTGGTCTTAAATCATCCTTGTGTTTGCAGCACGAGACGGATGAAAACGAAATCTTCTCAGCTGAGTCAAGAACCATTTGCATTTCCACAGATTGTTTGATTACAGGGAAAAAAATCAATACATTTTAAAACATGACTCTTTAATTAGTGAGATCTGTCTAACACACACTTACTCCATTTATCAAATGAATGAATTTAATAAAACACATCCAAACTTATTTATTAATTTTTTTCTATGAGAATTGATAAGACAAACATTTACACCTTGGGGCAAGTAAAACGATTTATAAGCTCTCAAGGGAATTGTTTTTATCAGAATCATATACAGCTACTAAAAGTTATGGATAACTAGAAGTATTCGCTGCGGGCACGGTTATTAGGAATACATGGAAGGACAACATCATCACAGACAAGAAAGGATATCACACATTTTATATATAAGTAGTTATTATAACGCCCTATTTGAGATCGTTTCCAATCAACTTTATTCGAGTCTTACTTTATACCTCTTAAGGTAGCATGCTTGCGGCCTCTTCTTGGTTACCGTTAAATATAAAATTCAAATAAGATGACAAAACATTTCATTAGTAGCCAACAACAACAAAAAAAACTATAACGCTTTTTAGGGGTTGAAAGGAAAAGTTCGTAATGCGAAATAAATCCGTTTTGACGGCCATTATATAACAAAGAGGATGCACCAGATAAAAGATACCTGCAATGATTTAACATGCGTTCGGCTGCCAGGGATGAACAGCAATGGCTTTGATTCCACATGTAAGTACTGAAGGGATGTTTTCGGTTAGAAACTGGCTTGCGTTTAATTTTTGGGATTATTGAAAATAAAATGCATGGGTATCGTGGGAAGTAGTTCTGGGAACAGTGGTTACACCAAATTATCGAATTATGTTGAAGTCCTAAGAATTCGGGTGACAATGTGTTATATGTAAATCAGAATTGAATGAAGTACGTTAATTTTGTCATTGATTCTTACACAGTTTACCGGATAGAAAATTCAAATTAACTTAAATATTATTTACGCACATAATAGCTGTGTCTTATTATTAGAGAAGAACTATACAAATCATCCGTTTACCCGCAGCACATCAACTCTACGAGATCCTGTGTTCTATCGGGTTCAATTTTCGTGTACCAAAAAGGAGTTCCAAAACTCGCAGCCAGAGCAATACTTGAACAAATTGAACTTTTCAAACTTTATTTTTCCATTCTATGCTGTCTTACAGGAGTTACCACATTGCAAAAAGGCAAAATAGATTATCAAAAAAACAATATGCATATCATACAAAATTGAGAATGTTCAAGAAGCTTCACGCGACATGCCTTTTTAAATTGATTTGTAGTATATGTAGGTTGGCTCTATAATTCCAGATGCTTACTATTCGGAATGAAATCTCGCTGACATTGCTTTCCTGATCCGCCTAATTACTTCTTGGTCTATATTCCATTACAACTAAAAATGGTTCCAAAGTATTCATAGGATTCGACTCTGTCCAATTTTTTGCCAGCACGCATCGCATTAGTTTGCAGAGAATGCGGCAGTATCGCGTTGCAATAATACGTAAATGCTGGTTGCGCGAAAACAACACTTAATTTAATTGAAATACTTCAGTTTCGGCACTTTAGATTTATCTAATGGAAACTACTAAAAATTAGAAATTAAAAAAAGAAACGGGGCAAGATTAAAGCGAACCTAATACACAAAAACAATCTAATTTATGGCGTGTTTTATCATATATAAAGCGGATTTAACTACATTTCGCCAGTATACGCAGTCCTTTGATCTTTATAACGACAATCGCTCTTGTTTCACAGCACATTTCACTTTTGCACTTCTCAAATAAGAACATCCATTTTTTATTTTCTGAATTACTACTTTTTCTTTCTTACGACGAGGTTATGATCTGGACTAAAGGGATCATAATCCATCCACTTGACTGCATCCTTACTCGTCCGCCGGTGGGGTTCGCCGTCTTGACCTCAAAAAGTAGGTCCGTTCGCGAACTAATATGCAAACGTAAATTTATATAAACTTTCGTGCAAAACTACACAAACGCGTTCGCGTACTGAGAAAATGGTAAAAAGATGAACGAAAGAAAAAAGTACTTTCGTTCATTTTTCTTCACACAGAATTTCAGCTGGTAAGAAAATGAAAACTGTCAAATGATGAAATCCTATGAGTTTGCCAGCAAAAAAAAAAACAGCTGTTGCTTCTTTTCAAGCCAAACTAAAAAAAATTTTACACAAAAGCGTTCGCGTACTTTTCTTAGAAATGAGAGGATTCTCTCTCGATTTTGGAGATTTGACACTTTTCATATTTCTACACATAAAGTACGCGAACGGACCTAGTATCAGCACACCTCCCGATTTCAACCAATCAATGTTGCATTTGTGTGATCCAGGCCTGAAACTTCTTATTTCTACATCGACATATCCAAACACTGGTTTAATTTTGTAATCTGCCCGCTCTTAAAGGAAAGTAGAATTCGTCGATGTGCGGTCCATTTTTCCCGAAATCAGTTGATGTGATTCAAATAAAGTTACGAAATTGCGAAAGATGGCGCTGGGATATCATTCATAATTTTATTTCGGACATCTTTGTTTCTTTTTAGGCATAGACAAAAAAATCAAAAAGATCTGACAAACATTGACCTTTGATCGAAAGAACTTTTGTTTATGTTATTTTCTCAAAATGCCAAAAAATGAGTTTCGTGGTTTGAATAAGTCTGAATGAGTCTTTACACCAATAAGGAGACTGAAGAAAGGCTAAAAAATATTATGAAGACTCTGCTCACTCGAATGGAAAACATGCATGCACATGCACAAGTCGTTCACTGAACTTCGTTGTGGTCGTATGAGCACAAAGGATGCTGAGCTAAATCTGTAGCCATTTAAAATGATAGCGTTATTCGTATCCTGCATGGCCATTTGGGAATGATAAAATTTTCGGCAAGATGGGTGCAGTTTGCCGACGATTGATCAGACGGAATCGGATAAAAATTCCAAAACAGTGTTTGGACCTCCTAAACCGTAATTCAAGTGAATATTTACGGCATTTCGAAACAGTTTTCTGCGATTCCCACGGCGTAATCTTCATTGACTACTTGGGAAACTGATAATCGGAAATGGTCACCCGACTGTATCAATTTGAAATATAAATTTAATGCAGAATTGATGGAAAAGCAAGACAATACACCAGCTTATTCGTCCACAGTAGCAAAAGCAAAATTAGCTGAATTGCGCTATGAACTGCTCCCTCATTCACCTTATGTTCCAGATTGGTTCCGTGATTATACCCTATTCTAAGGGTATATTAATTTTGACGCATAGTTTGTAACATACCTTAATATTGCCCGTAGACCCCTAAAAGTTACTATATTTATGATCAGCATCGATAGTAATGTCGATCTAGCCATGTCCGTCCGTCCGTCCGTCCGTCGGCAAAAATTAGGCCTTTAGACTGGGCCTAGAGAGCTGAAATTTTAACCATATACTCTCTAGGGTCCCGAAATAATCAAGTTTACGAATTTTTGAAATCCGCCCACAGACACGCCCACAAACTCAAAAAAAACAAAATTTTGGAAAAAATCGAATTTTGAGCTAGAAAGCTGAATTTTTTTTTATATGATCTATGACTCCTAAAACTGCTCCGGATATAAAATTTTCAAAATCCGCCCACTGACACGCCCACAATTAAATAAAACATTTTATTGAAAAACCAAAGTTTAAGCTAGGGAGCGTTTTTTTTACAAAAGCTTCGTTTTTTTTGATAAAATCCTTTAAATGTTATATAACAAAATATGTAGAGCGTTCTCAACAATTCAACCATACTAAGACTTTTGTCACACATACTTATGAGGGATAGGAATAAGAATAGGGTATCCAACACTTCGCCCAAGAGGACTGTAGCCCGTCCCTATGTTTTTATTTTGTTTTTCGAAATATAAAGAAGTTGCTCGGCGAAAAAAAGATTTTCATTAATTGATAAAATTAACGATGCTGCAAATGCCTACTAAGCAGAGTTTTTTCGAAATCATAATTTTTGGAAGGGTTTAAGAAGTATCAACATCGTTAAGAAAAGTGTATCGACATGAAACGAGACTGTTGAAAAATTAATTCATTTTTGAGGTAAAAAAAAAAAAACATTATTCATTTCAAAGTCACTGAATTATCGAACAGCCCTAGTTATTCTTTCAACAGATAAGTGAAAGCTCCATAGAAATTGTATTCCCTTTTTGAATCAACACTCACTGGTCCTGCATGGTTTTTGTTTTTCTTGCTTTCTTTTAAATCGATACACTAGTAAACTTTACTTACGACCTGCGTAGATCGTAACAGTATAGTCAAAACTTAGATGGTCCACTTTATAACAGATAAAAATCCTGTAACAAATTTCCAGTGCATATAAAAATTTAAAGAACTTACCCGGAAACCTGTCTTTAGGAACGCGTTCATTTTTGGCGATTGTCTTTTTCGCGATAAATGATTAATAAAATTTATAGAAAAGGCTTTTTGATGTGGATCCGGCATGGCGATGAAAGCGTCTTAGATTCGCTTTTAAAATCTGCGAAAAATCGAGAGAAAACAAACGTTCAAACAAATTGTCTACACAAATTTTTATAAAATAATAAATTGTGCAATGAATGAAAGATCTGATTTTGGTTGTCCAGATGATTTAATTGTTTGTGATTTATTTCTCGTTTGGCGTAAGAACATTGAAAACTTAATCTTATTTCAATTATAGGGTTATAAATAAATAAATACAGTTTATTTGAAATGCTTATGTATCAGCTGCTAAGGTTCTCAAACGCTTTTTTATCTCATCGGCCAAGTTATCAATTTTTACTTCCTCTTCTTTGCGCGTAGTGATCTCTCGAATTTTGACAACACCCTTTTCCAGTTCTGAATCTCCAAATACCACAGCCAATGGAATACCATTCTCTTCACAGTGTTGTAATTGTACTAAGAGTTTCGGATTCAACTTGTACGAGTGTTCGGCCTGTGAGAAATAAACAAAGAATCAAAATTATTTTTTCTGACCTAACGGCCTGCCACCAGAAATGTTTACCCTGACTCCTTGATCCCACAACTGGTTAAGGATTTGTAATCTTTTCTCATGAAGACCCTTATGAGCAGAGGCCACATATGCCTCGATTTCATTTGTACGTGTTTTAAGGCCACTGGCGGCTAATTTAGCTTCTAGTACTGAAAATATCCGCTCCACTCCTATAGAAACGCCAACACAAGGTACTTGCTTGCCTTTTGGGTCAAACATTCCAACTAAGTTGTCGTACCGACCACCTCCAGCGACAGATCCAACTGTTCCAGCCTCATCGCCATTCTGTACAACCTTGGGTTCTGCCTTAAGCACACATTCGAATATAACTCCTGTATAATAATCAAGACCTCGTGCCAAACTTAGATCAAAGCAAACTCTTTTACTCAATCCCAAAGCATCGCAGTATTTCAGAAGTAGTTTCATTCCTTCCAAACCATTCACAGCTGTTTTTATTGATTTGAGTTTTTCGTCTTGTAATAACTTTTCCACTAACTCGGCGCCACCACTCAGTTGGACGTATTCACCTATTTCATCGGCAGCTGCTTCATTCAGACCTTTCTCTTCGATCATTTCTCTACGAACTTCTACCCAAGGACTCTACAGAAAAATAAAAATTAGAAAATTTTTTAAAGAGAGAGATAATGGTAACAAATTAGTGCTGTTAAAAGTGAGAGACGTAAGACGTTGATTTGCATTAAAAGTGATGTCTCAAACATCAACAGTGAAATTTTGTTTATCCATCCTTGTTTGATCCTATCCAACGTACTGTCAACGTCTCAAGCCGTTCTGCAACACACTAATTGGCACGTACCAGTGTGGCTCCCATCCCGGAAGATCGACAATTGACTAAATGTTCACAAGACTATTTTTTCATTGCAACTGTCAATATGTTAGCATTTATCGTCATTAGCTCTACATGGCGATCGCCGAATATGGAATCCCGGTAAACTGATCCAGTTATGTCGCGTGAAAATCGAAAATACGCGGTGTAATGTGTAGTTTGGAAGCATCTCTTCCGAATTATTCCAAACCTGCACCGGATTTTGGCAAGGAGATGCGTTATCATGTGACTTCTTCAATGTTGTTCTGGAAAAAATAGTGCGCAGGGCAGGTGTCAACACGGAAGGCACTTTTTTCAATAGATCCCTCCAACTACTGGAGTATGCGGACGATAACGACATCATCGGCCATCCCAGTGTGCCGTATTAGATGCGATTTACAGCGATTGAAGAACAGGCAAAGGTGGTTGGTCTTGAAGTTAATGAGGACAAGACTAAATGCATGCTATCAACAAACAAACATCTGTCCACCGCCTAGGAACACTGTTGATGACGCATATAATAGCATTCATCACCAGGAGCTTTACTTGACGAGTGCCGAATTCGGGATCCTGGCAAAACTGATCCAGTCGCGTGACGCTCTGCCGGATTCCAGCAAGGGAGATGCGCTGTCATGTGACTTCTTCAATCTTGTTCTAGAGCAGATAGTGCGTAGGGCAGGTGTCAATACGGAAGTCACTATCTTCAACAGATCAGTCCAACTGCTGGGATAAAAAAAAATATTAGGCGGTAACGGCCCATACAGGGCCTAAAACCTAGCTTCTCCAACCACTTGCTTGTGCGAATTGGAAAGGACCTACAATTTTTAAGCCGAATCCGAACGACAAAGTTTTGAGAAGCTTATCATGACAATTGATACTCTTGGATGTTTTTCAGACGTTAACCAACGACCATACTACGTCGACTTAATGGTTCTCGTCAGATCACCGTAATTAAACGACATTGGGCGCAGTTAGTACGTAGATGGGGGACCATTTGAGAACAACCGCGTGTCGTTGGCCAGTCCCATCTACAGAGTTGAGGTAGATAATACATACGTGGTATCACAATGGACCTAAATTGGTCTAAGTGTGTCGGCTTCTGCCGACAGCCACATAAACCTAACCTAACCTAACCTTGTCAGACGTTCGCAAGAGGTGGGGCAGTGGAAAAACTCTAGATGTTAGGATTTAAAGCGAGGACCTTTCGATAGTAGTCCGACACACTAACCCAGTAGGCACTGCGCCCGACGAAACTGCTGGGATACGCGCACGATATCGACATCATCATGCCGTGTTAGAGGCTTTTATGGCGATTATAGAACAGGCAAATTGGCGATAGTCAGGCAACGAGAATCATTATTTATAATCAGGGCCCAGATCTTTCCAGATAATTTGGCAAATTGGATGGTAACGAAATTATTACTAGTTCTCAGTCTGCTTGCACAGCGATTAAGTTAAGGCGAAGTTGGTCTATCTTGAAGTTGACCATTACAGCGTTTCTCTAACCTTTTACTATCAGAACGTAAGGGGCCTGTGTTCAAAAACCCAAGCTGTTCTACGTCAATCTCATGCTCTTCCATTCGATATCTACGCTATAACTGAAACCAATCTTATTCCCGATATAAAGAACCCGAAATTATTCCCACCCATATTTAATGTCTTTCGGGACGATATCAGCCGCCCAACGGATGACTCCCCCTGTCGAGGTGTTCTTCTGGCTGTTCACAACGACCTTGACTCTTCTCCGATTGCTACTTCCTCGTCTTCAAAACTTGACTTTGTTGCAATAAAAATAACACTCCCCCACAAGTCCCTATACGTAACTAGCTACACCCGCCCGGCTTTGCCCGTGCCCGAGAATTCTATTGGCCAATATGTTCGAGTAGACTTCCTTATTATTGTCTATAGCGGGTATCTGGCGTACCTATGTTGCTGCCCCTAAAAAAAAGAAGACCGATTTTGACCAAACTTCACAGAAACACTCTCAGGCCAATACCGAAGATTGCCTGTTTTGAGCTCAACCTGTTCCGCTTAGGGTAGGTGCTTTTTGTCTGGCAGGCGCCTATGTCAGCTTACTTGTGCGAATCAAACAACAAAGCGAAAGTAAAAAACTTCGATAGAATCACTTTTCATTCACTTTCACACCGATTGTAATCAATGTGGGAAAAGCAACTTTCCGATGTCCGATTCACAAAAAAAAAATGCAAAAAAATTCAATAAGAGTTATTTGAATAAAACATTTAACACACGATATCTCAAGAATGCAAGTGCGCACAAACACCAAAATAGGCTTGAAACGTTGGTCTGGTCTCCCTCTTTCATATGCGCGTTCGGATAACAAAATAGGTGACGTCTGTACGATGGTTTTTTATATGTGCGGTCTCTGTATCTGCATTGGAATTTACACGCATATCCACATATACATGTGTACTCACTCAAATGCCCATAATTCACACACCGATGCAGATACAGATATCGCACATACTAAACATCCTTTGTACGGACGTCACCTTTCATGGAAAAAAATTTCATTGGAATCGATCGACTAACCGACTCAAGTCTATGCCAAGTAAGCGGCATCTCTAATTATATGGGTAGGCACTAGGCAGTTAGACCTAATCTAACGGCCTTAGAAAGTGGTAAAGAAGTCGATGTTATTGCGACTGATTTTAGTAAAGCTTTTGATAAGATATCCCATAAATTAATTCTTTTCAAATTGTCCACCCTTGGTCTCGAACCAATACTGCTGAAATGGATACCATCTTATCTGGAAAACCGTTTATATAATGTTCGCTTCAGGTCCGTCGTAACTGCCCCATTCCTGGCAACCTCTGGTGTACCACAAGGCAGTCACCTAGGTCCACTTCTCTTTATCTTAGCTATAAACGATCTGAAAACGGTTTTTAAACACTCCTCTATCTCTCTCTCTATGCCAATGACACCAAATTTTCCAAACACATATCTTCATCACAAGACTCCTGCTTGCTACAACAAGACCTAGATAGTTTTTCTATTAGGTGTCTCAAAAACTGCCTAGAGCTCAATGTTGCGAAATGCCAATCGATAACCTTATCACGTAAATACAACAAGTCCCCTCCCCGTCTTTACCTTCTTAATGATCAACCTATACCAATCGTACAGTCTCTTCGTGACCTTGGCATATTGTACGATCGCGAGCTTAATTTCCGTTCGCACATTGACCAGATAATTCGTAAAGCCAATTCATTCCTTGGGTTCATTAAACGGTGGTCAAAGGAATTCTCTGATCCCTACGTAACCAGATCTCTCTACATTACTTTTGTCCGCCCCCTCCTCGAATACGCCAGCCAACCGTGGTCACCCTTTCAGCAAGTTCATGTAATCAGAATCGAAAACATACAACGACGTTTTCTTCGATTTGCCCTTGAATAGCCTCGAAGACCGCAGGGATGCAGCAGACATTATCTTCATTCATCGCCTCCTCTCAGGCTCTATCGATTGCCCGTCCCTTTACAACTCCATCTCCCTCCATTAAACTTAACCCTCTTCTCCATAAACCCTAACTTTACTATAAGTCGTAGTCTTTAGTTTTACCTTGTAAGTATTAGTTTTAAGAAGTCTAGCTAAAAGTCTTAGTTTGTTTAAAGACATATAGCTTGTATTAACCTGAATAAATGGGTGCGCATGCCCCCACCAAATTGACGAGGACAAAACAAAGTATCTACCTAAAGCGAAAAAAAAACAAATTAACATTAAGGGCCCATATACCTCTCCAGCTCCTTGAATCAATTGTTACTCTAAAGTTATATTTTTCACATGAACAAATGAGATCTAAGATTTTATGCCGATTCCGAACGGCAAGGATAGGATCTCCTAAGGACAATGAATGTTTTTTCGGACTCGAAACAATTTGTGCACTTGAGAAACGTTTGGTATTGCTGGGAACCCTAGGTCAGTATTATCACACATAAACAACTGCATCCAA
Organism: Portevinia maculata; assembly: GCA_949715645.1. Lineage (NCBI taxonomy): Eukaryota > Metazoa > Arthropoda > Insecta > Diptera > Syrphidae > Portevinia > Portevinia maculata. Next base: position 1,802,558 of record OX454526.1, on the reverse strand, counting down.
CAGGTACAAACCTTCAACAAACAACCACACATCTACCCATCGGCTACGATAAGACGCCACTTTTGAAAGCAACAACTTCGAGGTCGTTATTGCCCGTGCAGCGACGCGCTAAGAACATAGGCTTTATGAATAATAGCCCAAATTCCAAATGAACTATCGTCGATTACCCATTTTTGGAATTTGGCCGATATTGTTTTTGACGATTACACCAAAAAGAATTGTGTGATTGTTAATTTTTTGTAATCTGAGCGATTATTCTAACAGCCAAGAATATCACTACAGCGCCTCCCCAAAAAACAGCGCTTGTCGTAAAAGGCGACTGGGGGAGAAATCACATCTAAGCAATTTAACGATTAACATCTTGAAATTGTACCGCAAGTGTGCATGCGAATCCGTGAAGATCCGCACAAGCGAATGGACTCAAAACTTCTGACTCAAAAAACTAAAAACATGCGTTAATTCCACTGGTTCTGCTTCATGTCACCGAGCGCCGAACGAAAAATGTAAACACCATGACAATATTGGACAATGAGCAGATATTCAAATATTATTAAATTTTGTATAAAGTTAATGAGCAATTTGTGTTTTAGGTAAAATAAAATGTATCCTTGAAAAATTGGCAAAAACCAACGAGACGTTGAAGAAAAATGGAATTAAAAAAAATTTAACAAATAACCCCAAAAAAATATAAGTTATTGAAAGGCTTTGTCGGCTTTTTGGTCTTGTCCGCGAGAAAGGCAAAAGGAGGAGAGAAACCACTGCAAACTTAATAAGCTGTTCTAAGATGTGGTTCGTAAAACGAAAACACGTCTTCTATATTGGGACGGCTACATCGAGCGAACGGACAATAATAGTCCAGCTTAGGATTTTCAGTTCCCATCCCGCTGGTTCAAGATGGCAAGGAATCTCCGATATCTATATGAGGCGGCAGTGCCTCAGGCAGAGACTCTAAACAGGTTGGGAGTAACCGGTTAAGTAAAGAGAGAAAGCTAGCTAAATCAACCTTTCATTTAAATCTGAAACCGTCTTTCAAGATAATAAATTACAAATACATAAACATTCAGTGTTTTTATGCAGCTACCTTATCCAACTTATCCACCGTAGAACAAATCGCCCTAAATTTGTCTTTTGGAACTCCGCACGCTTCAAACATGCCATCGAGCAGCTGACGATGATTAAGCTTAATAACAAAGTCTCCAATATCAACTATTTCCAACACTTCCACCACGATTTTAACACACTCTGCATCTGGTAACATTGGATCAAATGTGCCAGCAATATCAAAATCCTGAAATAAAGATGAACATGTTAATGGAATTTATTTTATGGAGCGGGTTTGAACTTACACATTGGTAGAACTCTCGATAGCGACCCCGAGCAATCGAAGGATTATCACGTCGGTATACCTTAGCAATGTGATACCTCTTGATGCTCGATATTTTGCTCATAGCCAAATACCTTGCCAAAGGAACTGTGAGATCGTACCGCAATGAAAGTATTTCACCACCCTGATCTTTGAGATCGTATATGAGCTTCGAATCTTCGCCATATTTCCCAGTCAGAACTTCCTGTAAATAGAACAAATTAGAAATTGTAAAAAAAAAAGAGAAACTTACTTTCAGCTCAAAAACAGGAGTGTCTATGGACTCGGCACCATGTTTCTTGAAAACCGCTATAATTTTATCGAGAACCCCTTGTCGCAACGCCATCTGCTCGGGACTATAATCCCGCGTCCCCTTAGGAGTTTTCAATGTAAACTTTTGTGGTGGTCCATTCTCTCCAGAGAGCTGCGCTTTGAGAGCCAATAGTTTAGATACCTCCGCATCGATCTACAAAAACAATATTTTAACCTTGAATCTTCTCTTTTTGCTAATGTTGCTTGGCTTATATTGTACGCAATGAAGCAGTGCTAACCTTTGATATTTGCTGTGCAATGGATTCATCATCAGTATCATTATTATTGTTGTTTTGATTTTGACTAGTTTCGGTTTTAGATATACTAACCGAATTATGGCAATAAGTTACTTGTTGATTTTGAAATATTTTTTTAATTATCCGCGAATTGGTAAGATGGCGGCCAAAATGACGCAACATTTTTTTACTACAAATAATTATTGGCTTTTGCCAGGACCCCGATTAAACCTAAACAACAATAATGAATCTGATTAGAAGTCTGAATTAGTTTTAACACCAAAATATAAAAAAAAAAAACAAAGTTAACATAAATAAAATTAGTGCAAACAGGAATTGAATTACGTGTGATAGAATGAAAACATAAACAAATAAAAACCAATACAATGTCCCTTTTGCAAAGCGTTAAAAGCGAGAAAATGTTGCGTCCAATTCCACCGTCTCGAATTAAAATGCAGCGAACACTCTCACAAATTATTATTTCATATTTCTCATGAACCGTAATCACTCGATTAAATGGCAATTGAGGTAATTTTGAAAAACTAACACCGCACCAAATTTTAAACTTTTCTTCAATTCACATGTGAACAAAACCGATCCGGAAAAGAATACAGTGTTAGATGATTAGACTATGGATTTGTTAATTACAAAATACAGTTTCTGAAAATAAAAAACATGCGGCAAAAGAAAAATTATTACAAGCAGCATGGGAATACAAAATATTCGAATTTAAATAAGCAAATATTTTTTGTTCTAGATAATAAAATGGTATCCACGGCGGTAGCCCAAAAGTTTGTGTAATGGCGTGAAAGAAATTCACTAATTGAAAGTTAGTTAAGGGGCCAATCTTACAACTTCGTTAACGAGATCTTGCATAACAAGTCGTGTCAGAAATCATGTTTTGTAGCTCAAGAAAACTCCATAAGAACGGTGGAAATGTTATGTTAAACGAATGAACCTCTTCGCAATAATTTCTTCTAAATGAATATAGTTTGGCTAAGCAACTGCAACAAAATTACATCAAAAATAACGTCAGCGGACGACAATTTATATGGAAAAAAATATTTTAATGTGGAAGAAAACCAAAAATGCATCAAGCAGTGAAAAAGATGAAAATGATGAAAATCTCACGGGCTGAAAGGAAATTTATCGGTCGAATTTTAATCGGACAAAACTCTGAACAAATATGTTTGTTCAGTATTTAATGATATATACGTTGATACAATGTAATTCAGAATGAATTGCTTACTTTTTAATTATCTAAATGAGGTGGCGATATTGGCAAGAGCCATTCACATTAAACTTAATTTGGTACTTGAGAAACAAGAATCCCTTTCACTTGGCCTGCATTTAATTGCACAACCTACCTTTCTGTGAAGAAAAATATAAGCAGAAGTAAATTTTAAAAATTGGCGAGTCATCTCATAACTAAAGATACCAATTGTTAGAATTATGAAACAAATACACATGCTTGCAGCAACACACTTGGTGTGTTACAAGGCCATGTGCAGGTACCAAAAGCAGCTCTTTCTAAACACTTTCGTATTGAAACTTAATTTGTACAACACGCTGATGTTGTGGTTACAATGACTGTGGTTCGAAAAAAGTCTCAGATCGCAAATAAACCGGGAAGAATTAAGTAAACTTTTTTCCAATGAAAATTGTTTATATTAACGACGTCAAATCTCAGCTGACTGTAAAAGTAGGAATGCTTTTTGAATACCAATGAGATGCTAAAACACAATTTGATGATAACATAATGGGCTTCCGGCCTAATCGCAATATAATAATGTCAAGGTCGCTTTAATATCGCTTGAACCAGATAACATTAAAAGAAACGTGTTGGATCTACTCTCACTAAACCAACAGGTTAGAAAAAAATTACTTAGACTTAGTCTAAAATAAAGGCATAGGTACATAATTCTATTCAAGGCTTTCGTCAGAGCAGCATTTAGTAGGGGGCTCGCTCACCATCGAAAGTTGCTGCAAAAAAGTGGGTTAGGTACACAATGAGTAAACCAACGTTGCTGAAATATTAGTCAACTATTGCGATACGTATATGCACAAGTTAATGGTATCATACATTTTCGTAAGTTAATTATTCGTCTCTTTTTTTGTATTCGGTGAAAGCATTTGATCATTAGTTTTGCCAGCACACCAAAACCGAATCATTGTTTACAAGCAAAATAATGTAAGACGTGTTATGAAAAAAACACAATTTTCGCAAAAATTAGATTACATATTAAATAATTCCTCACCCTTTCTTTTGGTTCTTTGGCAGCTTTTAACTTTCTGACCACTTCTCCTTGGTTCTTAATCAATTCTAAAAGTTGCTCGCGATTTTCACTCATTCTATTTCTATCAATACAATACGCACAAATATTCTTGCTCCTTTAAATGTTCTGAGGCATGAATTATATTTTTACTGGTTATCAGTTTACAAAATCGGATGGATTAAAAGAAAATGTCGTTCAAGACGAAGTAGAACGCAGCCGTCGCCACACACGAGGTTACGATTTATGATGCAAACAGCAAACTTTTGTTGCAATTTTGACGTTTATGTATGCCAGATGCTGAGCAGAGTTGTCATAAGGGGGAAATTTTAAATTTCTTTTTCTGAGTTTATATGAAGCATTAAATACTGACTAAACATAGCAGGACCGAGAGTTATTTTTAACCGAGTTTTCTGCTAGAGATTTAAATCTCGTTCATCGATGTTTGCAAATTTTAAGGTATTGTGTATTTTAGATTTTGTTTTAATTGTAATCTGTAACGATATTGATAATTCGCTTTTTTCTTCCGATCTTTTTGCATTTTTCTTAAAAATTTATTCATTATATATTGAATGGAGGTTTTAAATTCTATGCCAACATGATTATTTTGCAAAAATTTCATTTATGACCAAAAACCGATATACGATATATCTTTAGCCGACGATAGGTTATAAAACAAAAATTGTTTGATGTCGTCTTTCGTTGTAATCCAGAAGATTTCAGAAGCATTTCGGTCTCTTCTGAAAGTGTTCTATTTGCACACGAACGACAGACCTTTTTCTGAAAAGATTAGAAATTCGCTTCTGGTTTGAATTCAGATTCAAGACCACAAGGACTCACACAACCAAACACTTTAAACGTATATATCAGCAAATGTCATTTTTGTGCTGCATTTTTAATAATTTTGACGAGGTACACTGAAAATTTTGTGAGGTTTTCTGTGATTCGATAACAATTTCCATATTCTTCCGTATTCACCACAGCTAGGTGAATTTTTGAATGTGATTGTGACAGCTGCTTAGTATAGACATTGTATATACAATCTATACATTTCATACTCTATACATTTTCATATACCAAAAAACATAAAAGTACTAGTTCAATACAACGGTGTTGATAATCCAAATCAAAGAGAAAATACAAATTGGAAATCCAAAGCATACAACGATAAGAAAGTTCTTCATCTTGCATGACCTACCTCACTTCAAATTTAATATAATTTAAAAGGAACAAAAACATATATTTGCTTCTACTTTACACTCAGAGGATATTTTTTCTTTCAAAATGTCAGAAAATCCAAATAAATGTATCCTTTCTTTCATTTTCGTGCAATTATTCTTCTGGTCTCATTCCGCACTACACAATAAATGCAATCTTTCTGCTGTAATATCAAAACCAAGAAACAATTAAAATTCTTTCCCCAGCTAAATCGAAATCGTGACAGCCGATGCATACGCCATGACTTACCTAAAATTTACAGCAGAAGAAAAAAGCAGAAGCAGAGCAGCTGTCAAATTGTGTTTTCGCATACTCTGTTCGTTTGAGAGAGAGAGAGGGGTAACGATTTTCATTGAGAGTATCACAGTGACAGTCACAGCACTAACAGCAAGGAACATCCCCTCTCTTTAGTTTTTAGCATGCGATAAAGAGAGCCAGTGCATACTTGCTCTCGGAAACTATTGAAATATAGTTGTAAGAATGGTCTTGAGATAATGGCAGCATGTATTAGCGTAGTGCATGCTAGCAATTTATCGCAAGTGGAGACCGCATCGCATGCGATCGTGGAATATGAAATCGCAAAAAAAGCTTCATGATTGTACTAGAGTGTATATACAATGGTATAGAGGAAGAATATTTTGTAATAATTTTCATACAGACTTTTTGTTCGTGTACACAGCAAAACTCACGCTTGCGGAATTGGGCCCCTGATCTTGATCTAGAAAAATAGTGGGAAGATTAAGTTTTTAAAACAAGCATAAAAATGAAAACATTTTGTGGCACTCTCTCGACGAAGACTTACCCTAGGAAACCGTTGCTACTAATGGTTCTTCAGTACTTCGAGGAGAGCGAATGGAGGAGAAGATATTACCGCGAACTCTATGAGCTGTACCAAGATATGGATGTAATCCGAAAATCTAAAATAATTCGGCTACATCGAGCGAATGGACAATAAGCCCCCAGGTTCGAGGCGACAAGAGGCGTTTTTCTTTTTTAGCCCCGAGCGGGGAACAGAGCGGGGTCCGAGCGATCAGAGCTCGCTCCGAGCTGAACGCAACCTGAGCGCTCCGAGCTAATTAAGAAACAGAATTAGGCACTGAACTGTCATTAGATAATTTTTTTTTATTAATTTTCAAAATAGTCAGGTTTGCTTCTGAAATTGGTGTTTGTCAAGGATTGTTCCATTTAAATTACAATTTCTAGTAAATAAACTATGGAAAAATCACAAATAATGAATGAAGTCAGCCGCGCTCAGCTTTTCGCTCGATGTGCTCGGTCATTTTCAATCGAAATACAAATTTTGTGCTCAGAGCGCTCCGAGTTAAAAAAGTAACACAGTTCTTTTTTTGACAGCTCAGTGCCCCGCTCGGAGCTAAAAAAGAAAAACGCCTAAGGAAGACCGAATTTCCGTTTTAAAGACCAAGCCATCGTGGGCGCCAGAGCTGGAAACACCGTGCCTGGGATCGCTGAGGATTTAAGGCTGCAGTGTCTCAGGCAGAGACTCCACGGGTCCGGAGCCCGTTAAGTAAGTAAAACCTTTCAATACAATTTTCTCTTTGCGATCAGTTCACTGTTTTTAATTATGGACTAAATATTCTTACTGATTTTTCTTTATTGGGCACCGTTTTTTAAATACATTTTATTTGGAGTTTCTTTTTTCAATATCGAATAGGTAGTACCACTACTTTGTTTTATATAAAATTTAATCTTAAAATATATATAATTGTTATACAACTCAATTGAAGTGGTTTGTTTTCAATTTTGATTAAACAAAAACAAGATTTTCTATCAACTAAATAAGTAAATTATTAAAAAAAGTTAAATAATTATTGTATTCGTGTATTGTATACAAAAATTTTAAGGGATTGCAAGCTAATATATTAGAGAATAAAAATATTCGGATTAGATCTTAATAATAAAGTTGCAGTTAGTTATAAATATCACTTTGAACCTAACACGATTTGAAAATGAGCTTAAGCGCATCTCGGTGAACAATATTAAAGCTTTTTCTTTTTCATGATCGCCTTTCGTTTCTTGTCTTCGGCTTCTTGTCGCATATCGTCCAAGTCCTCCTTCAGGCCTAAAATTGCAAAAATCAGTTAATATCTATGTCGCCTGCAAGTTATGGCTCGCTCCACTTACCAATCTTTTTACTTATATACTCTTCACGCATCTGTTGCGCAAAAGTTGATTCCATACCCGAATCGTCTTCATCGACATCTCGGTATCTATAAAATTAAAATTACAATGTGGGATTTAGCAAATGCTGTTTAATCCAATAAAGCTTTCGTAATTTGGAAAATTGACTGGTAGCGAGCGCCCGTGATACTAATAGATATAGCACCGAGTTTTATAGCTTCATTAAATACAACAAGGAAGCAGATTTTCGTCCTCTATCTGGTTTATAAAAAATGACAACTCATACCAACTGCGAAAATAAGAATCACTCTGTATACAACTATTGGCCGTAAAGACTGATTTCTTCAACGATCATAGACCAAACGAGGTAATTTAAATGAAGTCTACCCGCTTTTAAACTTACAAAAGCATGATTTTTAAAACAAAGTACCAACCTAGACCTATCGTAACCAAAAATAGCTTTGATATGCGAAGAATAGTCTTCTTCATCTGGCCCATCGTCTATGAAGTCATCCAATTCTGAGTCATACTCATCTTCATCTTCGTCGTCGTAAATTCTCCCTGAAATTTTTACATTAGTATCAACTTACTGCAAAATAGCATAAATTAAGATTACTCTTTAAAGCCAGAGGTTTCTTCTCAGTTGGTTTATCGGAACGACGAATATCCGGCGGTGGAAACTGTCTTGTCTTTGAAGGAACTTGTGAACTTTTAGCTTTGGGCGCTGTTGAAGCTTTTAGTTCCTTAGGTGGGAATTCTCTGGTTGATCCATTATAATTCCCTTTCCCAGTGGTAGTTGCGGCACTTGATGGTGTAATTTTTGAAGCGGGCTTTGACAAACTTGGGGCTACTTTAGCTGGGTTAGGTTTTTGAATGCTTTTCTCTCTTGATATAAGTCCTCCATTAGTTAATGGCTTCAAGTTGCTACCACTACTTGATGACAGTCCTCCATTCGTTGCTGGTGGCCTTGAATTGTTGCCACTACTTGCGTAAGATCCAGAAGCTGATGACTTTGTGGTAGATTGTAAGGTTTTTGGGCTTGAAGTTGATATTGGCGCATAGGGCTTTTTGAAAGTATGTGGCCTTAAATCGGCCGACTTAGTGCTATTAACTACTGATGCAGTGACAGCTGGCGTACTGGTAGAAGACGTTTTGGGCACAGAAGCGACAGACTGATTTAGCTTTGGTATGCGACCATTAGGTTCCATTTTCTGGCGCTCGGCAGGCGCTTTTGAGTTTTGGCCTGGCCGTCCACTCCTTTCCAATTCTTTTTTACGTCGTTCTCTCTCTTCCATAAACTTCTGTCGTTCTTCTAGCTCCTTTTTTTCCTTTTTAGTTAACAGACGTTCCGGCTCTTTCTTTTTTGGCTCTGTTACAATCTCCACGGGCTCAAATTGTTTCTTTTCAGCCAGCTTTAGTAGTGACTGGAAGTCCAGTGCAGGAGGTGGTGGCTTTTTTTGTTTCGCCTTTTTCTGCTCCTCGTCTCGCTTATTTTTTTCTTCCATTTCTCTTTCCGCTTCTGGGTCATAAAGATCTTTACGTTTTATTGACCCTGAAAGAGCTCCTGTGGTCAACGCTGACACAAGCTTTGGAGCAGATGTTCGCACACGGGTATGAGGCAAACTTTTCTCTAAAATCTCGCGTTCAATAGCTGCTTTTACCCGATCTTTGGTGCTGGCGAGATCCGTTTTTGATGCTGGTCGACTTGGTGCAAATTGCTTGTCCTCTTTTACATCTTTTACTTTATCAATGTACTTTTGGTAGAAAGCACTTGCCTCTGTAGACACATACCCGTAGTCATCTGCATCAGGCTGATCAGGTCCCTGCATGGTCACTGCAGTATGCTCAGTGTCTACTGCATCGTCCAGGACTGACTTGTTGGCAGACTTAATGACTTTTAACATCTTTCTAATTTTATTTTTTGACTTCTCATCGCGCAGTGCCAATAACTGATCGCGTTTCTGTTTTTCAATGCGCGCTCGCTCTCGCTCCTCCTGCTCCTTTTTTGCCAGAAATTTTTGAATGTTGCTCGAGAGCTTTTTATCTTTGGACTCTTTTTTCGGGGGAGCGAATTTTGTGCTGTAGTATTTCCCCTAAACGTTGGTGAATATAACATTATCAACATTAGACTCGAATGCTTAAAATTTATGAAACAAAAATATATATCTCAACGTAATAAATTGTTAGCAATTTAATTGATTGTACTTGGAAACTATTGTAAAAGTTTGGTAAATTCCAGAAAATAGAAAAATATGTTTTAACTTACATCTGCATTTTTGGTACTTTCGCTATTTTTTTTAGCAACGTGAAGCAGGGCTCCAAAATCCATAGCTCTTGACAAGCTGTTGTCTATTTAGAATATGGATGTTGACTTTGCTTTGGTTTTTATTGAAAATAAATTTAAATTTGGTATGTAAATCTCTTTTTGAGAAAATGAAACACACCACTCTGACCCATGAATAAAGACTAGGCTGTCAAAGAATTTGAACACGAAAATCGTCGATGACGTTTGCATAACAGCTGACACTGAATGTGCTGCCAAACTTCATCGGTCGATAATGTAGTTTGAATCAAATGAATGTCTATGATATAAAGTTCTTCGCAGAGTTGAATGGTAACGCAGGTGGATTCCAGACATTGCATGCGTCGAACCGTTCCCACACAGTTAATGAAATAACACTTTACAGTACCGTTTGGCATTCTGATATAAGCAGCTCATATAATCTTAGCAGCATTTTCCAAAATTTTTAAGGATTACTATGCTGATACTAGGTAAAACATTTTGTTAAGCCAAACAATTTTGTCAAAGAATAGTCCAGTGTTACATTGGTATTCAATCAATTGGCGCGTTCAATTTGCAAGTTAACTGCAAGTTCACTAATAATTAAATTTCTATCACTTGCCAAACGATGGTCACGTGAGTTATTTGTTCAATGAAAAAAGGTAAAATAGTAGTCACTAGTAGTTGACTTGTAAATTGAATGCGCCCAATGTTAAATCCTTCGTAAAAAATATGAAGAATCATATGATATTATTAAACCCAAATTTTGTTTAGATTGGCATTCCAGTCATCAGCTTTTTAAACGAAACCAAGCTTGTGCATTTCCCAGCTACAGTTGCAAGAGCAAATAAACTTACTTTGTGAATATCGAACATCCCTACCAAAGGTTAGTGCTTGGCGTGGCGGTGATCGGTTCGATTTTTATTTATTTCAAAATGCTTTCCACGCTGATGCCATAACAAAATATACAAACATGGAAACACATAATATGTCTTGTTTCAAATTTATTATTTTATAACTTACCTATCAGAATTCAAAATGGAATAACCAATATTCAGCACTATCGAGGTATCCGTTCGGAAGAAATTCCAAAACGAGAGTCAAATCGAATCGGAATTCAGATAGCGCTTGAGGTATCCGTTTCGGATCAACAGACGTGTTCTTTTGCACGCGAATGTAGTGGGCGCAGTGGCGCAAATGTTAGAGAATTGGACTACTTATCCAAAGGTCTCAGGTGTACAATGGATCGTTAAGTCTAAGTGGTCTGGGATTTGAAAGGTCTCAGGTAGGTTTGACTCCCGCCAGGGCCAAATAACACCTAAAAGTTTTCCCACTGCCATCTCAAATTTGTTATTCTGATTCGGCTAAAAATTGTAGGTCCCTTCCACTTCGCACAAGAAAATCGTTCGAGAAGCAAGTTTTAAGGCCCTGTATGTGCCGTTTAAGCCTCATATCAATGCATAATATCGCACTGCTTAAATATGCGTTGCATTTGATAGGAGAAATAGTCCGATAAATGAATCGGAACGGATAGGTAACATGAATGGAAATTTTCGTAAAAACCGGAGAGAACTTTCTTCCGAAAGGATATTGCGATGAACACGACTATGTAGGTAGGTACCAACAAACTTTTCGAAGATTAGGTTGTTAATATATACCTACCCTACGTAGTGCTTATTGTCTGCAATTATTGAAATTTAAGCAACATTTTATGAGCGTTATTATAATTCCTGTTTAGGGACGGGCGTTAGGACGTTTTAACAGGCAATAAAGGGACCAATCACTTCCGGACAATTTTACCATTAAAATAATAGATAAAGAATAAAGATTTTGTTATCTATGGTTTGTCCAATATTAACCAGGCCGTTTACTTACATAGAAACTTAATATTTACAATGTATTAGTATTTCTAGTACCGACTACATGCATGCCAACATACTGCTCTTAGCCTACTTATCTTAAAGCGAGAAATAGCAGTTACCTATGTATTACGACTACGTATTGTAACGTGCTCGTAATCAACTTTACTTAAATCAATCTTAAACCCCTATTGCTTTGATGAAAGATCCAAACAACTTCTTTGTAAGTAGTTCCAATATTTATAAAGAGTGAAAGCTCTTCCCCAAACAAAAAAAAAATTAAAAAAAATTTGTGTCCCCACACATTCATCTTCCATTACCACCTACAGGGGTAGAAATATGTTAGACAAATACAAAGCGAATCAAATGGTGAAGTTCATTTTGCGATCAGTCAGAGGATTTCAAAATAAACACAAAAAAAACTCCTACCCACCTCATCTATTCAAGCCATATTTAGGTTAGGATATATATAATTACACGAAAGCAGAGAATAAACTGACTTCTTTCATAAAATTGACAGTATCGTCTCTCCTTGGGTCACTATGAGAAAAAAAATGCACTCACAAGTATTATTTATTTTCTTATTTTTTTAGCTGATCTTAAAAAGTGTAGACATATTTTTGTAATGAGGTGCTTGATCTGGGTAAGTTAATTTGTCTCTGCCACTGGTCTACCTGTTGGGTTTAACGGATCAAACTCAAAAAATATCCTGAATCGGATCACTTCTTTACTGAGCGCAATCAAATGCGGTGATATGGGATTTGAGTTTTTTGAATGATCCATGAGTTGAGCTGCCTCTTGTTTAACGACTTCGACATGTGCATTTGTCTGTTATTGGTTATTGTTTGATTGTCTTTTAACGACACCTGTGATATCCGAAAAGGAGAAAGTGGACAGAAATGAACTCAAAGCAGGTCACTTAATGCATATTTTTTTTTTTTTTTTTTTTTGGAGCATTAAACACTTTGGCGAAACCACTTCTGGTTTCAAAAGAAAAAAAGAAACAGTATGAGTAGCAGTATACATTTTTTCCGTTTAGTGCGAACAGGGAAATGAATTGAATTTGGGCCTGTGTTGACGTAAATGAGAAGCTCTGTTTTTGGACGGCGCTGCAGTAATATTCCTAGTCGGCCCCTTGCTCCTGCAATGGAATGCTTCTTTACATCTGTTCTGACAAAATCTCAAAAATAAAGCTTTGGTCAAACAAATTTTATTAATTCACGTGATCCTACTCTAATACCTTTATATGCATTGATTGCAGAGCAACGGGTCACTCCCGTATCTCATGTACGTAATAGTATGCGTGACCATGCAAGATGACCATTATGCTGCTGCATGCTATCACCGAACCCTTTGATGTCCCGTGTCCATTGGGATGAATATCATTTTCAATAAGCGATATTTTAATATTTTGAAATGTGAGCGAGATGAAATTAGTTTTGTTTTGAGATTTACTAAATGTTGTTTGAATTTAGATTGAATAATGCCCATTTATAGCCGTACGTAAAAAGAACACTCAACAAATTTTGATTTTCTTTTTTGGTCTAGTTAAAATGAATAGATCGACACAATCTTTGTCTTAAAATTTTACTTATGAATTATTAAACTAATATTTCAAAATGATAAAATTGTTCATAGAATTGACTGGCAAACGATTAGGTTAATTTGTTCATACGGAAAGCTTTTTCTGTTCAACTTCTCAGTTAATTAACAGAAATGATACGAACTGTTCAATTCAATAGTTTGTTCGTTTGATGTGTTAAGTTTTCCACTTATTACGTATTGCTATAACTGGGGCCTAAGGTTAAATAAATCATGAAAACAGAACAGCAACTTTTTTTAACAACTTGGAATGATTTATGCTTCAAGGGGCTAATGCGTTAACTCGAAGAATTTATTTTGTATGTCGTTGAACTTACCCGCTAAGATGCGGAACTACCTTACCATTGAAAAATATTATCGTTGCCGCTGGGCTTGTGGCTAAGAACTTAGCGATTGATATTTCTTTGAAATTTATTTGTCTGACATTTTTGTAGAAATAGAAAGCGTCTTTAGGAAGAAAAGGAAGCAGGTTGTAAAGTGGATTCAACAAAAACAGGGTATAAATGTCGCATCATGGGTTTGGCAACCATAATTCTTATGATCATATTGACGACGACCGAATGGATTTTAATGATGATTCGAGGAACACCAATTTTGACCCAAACCTCTACGACAGTGAGGAAGGTAGTCTTGAAAGCAAATATTTTGTACGTCTAAATTGACTTAAATTTCATCTTCCAGATACTGAAGAAGCCAGTGAAACAGAATTCAGGAACCACAACCAAAGCAATGATGAGCCAATGGAAATAAAGGAACAGTGAGTTGGCAACAACATTGTGATAATAAAAAAATCTGAAACGAATTTTAATTTAGAATGTATCAGGACAAATTGGCGAATCTTAATAAGCAAGTCGATGAGCTAAAGTCCCATTGCCATCCAGAATACGTGAAGAGAGTCAAGAAACTAGAAAATCAATACAAGGAGCGACTCCGGCTGAACGAAATCTACCGGGATTACCTCAGAGATTGCGTCGAAAGGGACTACATCTTAGAGAAAAAAGCAGCATTTAAAGAATACGAAGAAAAGAAGGTAGATACCTATTATACTTGAGTATATTTAGAAACAAACTATATTTGTAGACCGACCTTAAAGATAACATTCTTACTGACTTCGAAGACAAGAAGAAGCTTATCGAGAATGAACGCCACAGTCTTGAACTCACTAGTGATTCTATGGAGGCAAGTCATATTTTTTTTATTTAAGTGCTGGTAGAGTATTTGAATTCCACAGATTAAGCCAACAGTGACAAGAAAACTCAGACGGAGACCCAACGAACCCATGCCAGTTGTTGAGAAGAGACGCAAGCCAGCTACTGGTCAGCTTTTGGTCTACCTATTGGAAGAAAAAGACATAGAAAGTGATCTGAAGACAATAAGTCGGGGAAAGCCAATGACGCCAAGTAAGACATGTCAGTTGTGTGCGCAAAACCATTTGTAAATTTTCTAGTCTTTGGTAGCAATGTCACAGAATGGAGTTTCAAGCCTTCTGAGCAGCGCCCAAAGTGTTTTGATGGCGGACGCAAGCAACACTTTTGTGGAGACCAGGATAGAAGACGGAAAGTTGTTGTATGAACGAAGGTGGTTCCATCGCGGTCAGCAAGTGTATGTAGAAGGCAAAGAGCTGCCTAAATTTGCAGCTACAATATCTGCCATTGGCAATGAAATAGTGAGTTATACTCTGGACCTTTGATTGCATGCGATGTCCTAATATATATTTTCAGGTTTGGGTTAAGAAAGTGACTGACAACAACCGCATTAAAATTAGCATGTCGCATTTGGCAAAAGGAAAGATGTCAATAAAGCGGCGAGCTAATTGATTAGTAGTTCTTCAAGGATCATCAAACGTCTTTCCTCTTCCTTTTTTTCTTTTTAAATATTTGTGTGAAATATATTAATGTCATTTGAAAAAAACGCGAACAAATCAGTCAAGCTAAATATAAAATATGTTCTTGTGTTGACATTTTAACGATAACAAACAAAAATTAGTGGCTAAGGCTAATGAGTTTCAATGGATAAGACGATTTGGTGACATTAGGCGCATATCACACATGTACATGGTGACCCTGCCAGGATGTTATGTTATATTAAAGACTTTTCCCTAAGTGTGAGTATTATCTTAGCTCTCCAGCCGCATTTGTCCAAGCATTAAAATGCACGATTTAAGTTATAAAATAAGACGTACTTTATTTTCAACATTTCTTTCCTTAAATACTCTATGATCTACATCATTTTGACCAGCTTGAATCTATATTATCAAGTGAAGCATTGCATTACATTGAGCATGTAGCTTGACCCTTGCCAATATTGATTCATCGTTATTAGTAATGCGCCATATGATATACACACGACCCATGTGCAATATGATCCTTAACAAAAAGAAAATAGAAACAAATGACGCAATGTGTCTGAACCGTTTACATTCGCTTTGTTTACATTTACATCTTGTTGATCAATTGCTACCACGTGTTCGTTTGTATATCAATGCGCATGTGTGATATCGGGGTATGTATACACAAATCGAGTCCAATGTACGAAGTTTGTGAAGAACACTAAAATGTACTGCCCCCCATTCGAGGGAACAGCGTTCCCTTCATTCTTTTTCATACTGATTCAAGCAGACCGGTAAACAACCCGTTGTCATATAAAACTTCTCACAAAAGGTCAAAAAGAACTACCTACAGGAATCATTAAAGTGGTTTACCGATACCGTGGTCTACATAAGGAAAATAATTAATACATTTGAATAAGGAACGTAAGCATCGGTTTTCAACATCCGGGTTAGACAGTTTAAACAATAGCCACTGCACCTCCCAAAAGACAAAAATATTACATTAAGAATAAATACTAAATATATTAAATACACGATTTAACGATCATAACTTTGCCTGAGGCATATTTGCACAAAAAAACATTTATATTGTTCAATCCCTACTTGGCAGCTTGCTGCTTCGATAGGTTCATCATTTCGTCACAAATTTTATCGTTTATTTCATCAACGCCAGGTAATTCGGACATCACCCAAGTATCATCTGTGCTGGCGAGCAATTCATTGCAAATGGGACACGTTTTGTTGTTCACATTCCTTCAGAGAAAAAATTAAACATTGCTCAAAATATCAATTACAATTCAGACATACCACTGCTCTATGCAAGGTGCACAAAAACTATGGGTACATGGAAGTATGACTTCAGTTCTCCGATCTAAGCAAATGGAACACTCATCGAAATGATCTGGAGTGGAACAATGCGAGGAACTGGGACTGAATTGACCAGAATCCATAATTGTATTTACTTGGTCCATTAAAATAGAAGCAGTCAGCTCGGCATTGTATGAATCAGGAGACAGAGAGCCTCTACGCTCCTACCAAAATTAAAATTAAATTTTATCTATGTTACTTCCCTGTTGAACATACATTATATGGAAACTCACGCTGGTCTGTTGTTCGCTTGAAACCAAACTTTCAAGATGCGATTGAAAGGTTTTGAAAACACAAAGAAATTGCTTTAAATTCAGCAGCTTGTATTGGTCAATCACCCGGGTATTTGGGTCTACTTTCACACAAGCAATCTTTACTGTGGCTTTCCATAATAGGGATGTGTCAGTGCCCTTTTTGACCAGAAATACAAGTTGTTTTCCCGATGGATCCAAACATTTACGGGATCTGCAAAATAAATTAAAGGCACGTACATATATAAATGCAATAACCTTAATACTTACAATGCATTTAGACCCTCCATGCATTCCTTGAAGTCCTCATAAGATAACAAACCGATTTCGGAGAATACTTTTGCGTGTTTAACTACTTGTATTTGTAGAGTACCGACAGTGTCTGGGAGGACACTGTCTGCGATGCTTTGAGCTTGACCCATAATAGCTTACGAGTTATATACACATATTATGAATAAACAATTGTCAAAAACCTTATAATATAACAATTGATTGTTTAAATTGCCAAAGAACCCGACGAAGTAAAAATGTTCAATTAATTGGATTTCTGTATCTGAAATTGTTTAGTTGACGTTTACATTCAGAAAAGGGATGATAACAAATTGTCAGAACAGTACGATTCGCTTTTGGTAGAGGGCACTGATTCAGGCTTTCGCTTAAAATAATGAATATCATAAAATCATTCAAATAAAACTGTACCTACATACCTATTTTGGATTAAAAAACAAAACCATAAAATGCTAAGAAATGTAATTGGTTTTCATAAGGAAGGGCAAGAAGGACAGACACCAAAAAGATGATTTCTGCTTATTATCAGCATAACGGACGATAACCAAGTTTAGGCGCTCTGCGATTTGGATTCGCTTAAAAAAAAAAACAAACCAAAGACATAAGTCCGTAACCGCAAGTTTTATATGTAAATCTTCTCTGAAATTTGATCTCGCCAAATCAACGCTGGTTTTTCACATAACTTTTATTTTCAATGGCGTTGTTTCGAATGTACTTAGCAAAAAAATATCTAATTAAATCTGCATAAGGAACCTAAAGCAAATTCGGACTACTGTCATGAGTAGCATCTCCACAAAGTGATAATGGCTAGATTACTACGAAAAAATGCCTTTCAGAGAATGGAATCAACTGGCCTTATCCCACGACCTCTCACTGTCGTTAAAAGAAAGCAATGTTAATGAGTGGCCTGAAATATATGCGACAATTATTTTTAAAATAGAATTATCTACCGAAATTTTAAACATCGAATACTTACTGAAGACAGCTACTTTAATGTAAAGAATTCATCGTACATAATAAGCAATTGGATCGATTTTACTAGATTCGACGACTGTATTTCCAAGAAAGTTTTTTGTCCGTTAAGTCTCTACAGAATATTAAATGGGGCTCGAAGTTGGACTATCTTGTATAGTTACTGCAAACATGCTTTAATATATAGTAATAGCTTAAGAAAAACCACGTTTATGCCTATTATTGCTTTTATGTTCCAAATCAAACCCAATTTTTATCTTTTTGTGTTTCAAATCACTTAAAAATCGTAACTCTTTATGTTGTAAATCATTAAAATTGTTAAAACTCGCTTTACTCATCAATGTTAACTCCATTTTTTCTTCTCTATTATAAAAACTGTAACATTAATATTTACTTTTCACGTTCCTTCTTTTATTTCGTTTTTACTTTATTACTTTTGTTTTATAATGTCACTTCCGGTAGACGGCAGAATAGCCATGTCCGTATTCTTAAGCAAAGTATACCTTGTACACTTTTTTATCGTTGAAAAAATAAAGAGGAAAATAATAATATAATCAAATTAAATCCGACATTGCCATCATTTTTATACTAGCACTCCAACTCGAAGAATTTTTGAATCCGCTTTGCCAATTTGTAGTGGCAACGCTGTAGAGGAAAGCCTTACCTGCCTTCAACTGAGTGCGTAGTTGGAAAAGTAAGTAAAGCCTGACGTAAAGCATCCCATATTCACCTTCCCGTGTAATGGAATTGTGCAGGTAGGTACGTAGTTTATATTATGGTGATAACAGAGTCGCAAATAGAAAATTTACCTTAAGCTCCATCATTAAATACGCCAGCGGAAAAACATCCCCTCAATTCCAAAATTAAAAATGTTGAGATCTAATTACTCCATACATTTCTCATACTCAGGAAAATCAAAGTTCGATACTTCCTCGGCTTATTTTATGGTAGAGATGAATTACTCCCAGTTTATTGAAAAAGAACTAATGGAATCATTCTTCAATAGTGCTACCTTTCTAGGACTAAAGTTGGAAAGGAAGCTTTAATGGAAAAAAACGCCGACGAACGTGCAAAGAAAGCCGTGGTTGCCCTATTCACCAGCTAAAGGGCGGTAAGCTCATCATGAGGCCTACAACCGCATGTAATGTATATTGGCTGTACACGTCGGTGGAAAAACCAATTCTCTTATATGGAGTAATGGTCTGGGTGACCGCCCTGGAGAAGAGCCATTCTTATGAAAATGGAAAAAGCCCTCAGAAAAGATAGACATCATTGCTGTACCAATGTCGTCTGCTAGTTACCTTATCCACACCGCTGCGGTAAAAAAAAGAAAACTTTAGATAGAGCCAGCTTAGCCAGTGTAGCACCGCTAGACAATATGGTCAAAGCTGGAGCTGGTAAGCAGAGAAAATCTAACGGATTTTTAAGACATAAGGTAGTATCCCTCGTTGCTCCTGCCTTAATAATCACTAGACATTGTGCGATGAGTAGGTATGCACAGAGATGGGGGTCAAGGAATGCAATGGTTCTAGGAGCGGGCAGTACGGTGAGTTACCCGCCCCTTCCTAATGTCATCGCAATGGACCTAATTTGGTCAAGTGCACCTCATCGATGGTCATTTCAAACCAACCAACTCATTGGATCAGCTGAAAAGAAAGACGCCAACCTATTCGGTTTCAATATTTGATCTAAATTATATTTCGTGGTTGAGTGCATATTCGCTAGAGTTTCGAACAAATACGCACCAGTTTGCTTTCATCCGAGAAAATAACTGCCATAGGAACGGTTTTCATATAAGCATTCCGTAAAACAGTTCCTTGCATTAAAGCATCTAAAAATAATTGTAATTTAGTTTCTTTAATGAAATGTTGCGAAGAAATTAATCCAGGTGTTTGTCAACAAAAATCACGGGGTTGACCGGCCGAGTAATAATCCTGGAATAATCCAATGAATGGTACGCGCAAGATTCAGATACATATTACCGCATTTTATCTGGCTAAAGATTTCACCATCTCACAGCTGACCCCAGTTACAATTATGATCGGCTATATACATTTAACACAAATCCTAAATCACATATGAATATCAGCTGAAAACAGTTTCTTTCACTTATCACACATTCAAAACAATCACATATCTTTTTTCTACAAAGGTTTATTATTTTTCCTCATTTGCGTAAACTATTGTGGGCGAGAACCACGACCAAATCCTCCTCGGAATTCGACATCTCCAGCTCCAGCTCCGACATCTCCCTTCTTGTCAGCACCTCCTGGAGCACGTCTGTATGCAGAACGATCTTCACCAGTCTTTGTGGAATCACCACGAGGACCAGAAACTGCTGGTCGTGGACGAGCTGTCTCAGATCTGGCTGGTCGCTTCAAAGTAGCTGGAACAATCTCAGGAGGCAAGTGCAAGTAGGTCCTAAGGTATTCAATACCTTCATTGGTCAAGTGCCAGTAGTAATGCCTCCAGGCGAACTGTTCCTTGACTAAACCGCGCGAATGCAGCGACTGCAGAGTTTTGATGACATGCAAATTGGGAATAGTTTCCAATTCTGGATGCTTTGGGGCGTGGAAATCTTTTTTTGCCACAATGACGCCCTCTTTGAAGAGGTATTCATAGATAGCGACACGATGAGCCTTTGGCATAAACATCTGTAGAACGCAAAGAAAGACATATTTTAATATTTTTCATAGACAAGAATCAGCATAAGCACAAAATTTGACAGCTAAAAAGAACCGAAAATAATAAATGTAAATAACACCGAACAATCTCAAAACTTTTAGTACAATTCCCAGAAAATCCAATCAGGCAGACTTTTAACACTACAAATTCGGCGTTATAAAACCATTTAGATAAAAGATGTTTTCGATATTTTCTGATTTTTTCACAATTTTACATACTTTAGCGTCTTCTGTAGAGCGGTCACCGGAAAGAAAGGAATTGTCAACCACGAGATGACATTTCGAAAAAAATGTTTTCGTAATTCACGTTCAGGTGGCGCACATGTTGCTGGCAAGAAAATGAGAAAAAACCATTCGAATTTAATGTAGTGATTACATTTGCATTTTAAATTGAGTGATGTCGAATTGTGGAAATAAGCTCGGGTAATAGGCTATTCGCACTAAATCACAATCCCTGATTTCGAAATCTCATGCAAACGTACGCACCGCACACTAATGTGGTTTTCCATTGGACCCACTTGATAATTCACTCCTTCTGTAATCCAATGGAACAACGAAAATCGTCTTTACTCTATTGTGCACGGGTTGGTGAAATCTGAATACGGCAAATAGAATAAACAAAGAAAGTGATTTCTTTTTTTTATGTGGCTTCGTTTCGTAGTCCGGTGTAAGAGTTTATATGTGTAAGTGGATTCAGAAATTAAATCGGGAAGAAAAAGCACTACCAAAAGAGTACTCCGAGTGCTCCAATAGAACATTAAAGCCAAGTTCTCGATACGGCCTTTGTGAAAAGTGAGGATTGTATCGAAATGTGTGCTTGGCTTTTTTTTTTTTTTTTTTTTGTCGGGGTGTGTGAAACTTTCTGCACTGGAGCACAGGCTTCGCAGTTGGTGGTGTCGCTTAGGCCTAGCACCTTAAGGTGTTTGGCAAAAGCGTAGTGTCCCGTAAGAACGCCAGTAGTCTGTCTGCAGTCTTTTCTGTTGAGAGACAACAAGAATGCCGCGGATTTCCCACAGACGTCGGGGAGCATTTGCTTAGTCTGTCTGCACCCTGGAGAGTCATGCCAAAGGCGATTGTGTTCATAGGAAATACAACCGTCAATGGAAGCCCTGACCGCGGACTCAGGCAGACAGATCGCTGGTTCAGGTCCTGAGAAGTCCCTCTCTGAGCCTTGTCTAGCAAGTTCATCGGAGATCTCATTTCCCGTGATCCCGTTATGACCCGGGACCCAGACAAGTATAAGTGAATTCAACCTTCCGACCGAATTCAGCGATATCTTGCATTCACGTACTATTTTGGAGGTAGTTAAGGATTTGAGTAAGGCCTTAAGCGCAGCCTGACTGTCGCTACAGACGCAGATACTTCGCCCCCTCCACCTGTTCCTCGTAACATAGTCCATGGCCATTAGGATAGAATAAGTCTCTGTTTGGAAGACTGACGCATATTTGCCTAACGGAAAGAAAAGTCTAACGTTATCGCTCTCCACGAAGACACCAGCACCAGATCCTTGATCGGTTTTGGAGCCATCCGTAAAGATTCGACTGCATTCCCTTCCAGGTTCAGAGTCCGGCCAGAGCCAGTCCTGGACGCAAGGTAAGTCGACCTCGTATTTGCGCTTTAGCCGAAGTTCCGGTGTCATCGCATCAGACGGCATATCCATAAGACAGGAGTCGAAGGACAACCGTTGCGCAAGTTCATCAAAACTCCAGTGCGAGTTATACCAAAAGCCACCTCTTGTAAGACGTGAGATAGCCTTGATTGTACATCCCATGATGTAAACATCAAGGGGCGGAAGGTTCAATAGTGCATCTAGGCCGGAGCCAGGCGTGCTGGGGAAGGCCCCAGTGCAGCCGAGATATACCTGCCTTTGGAGTTTGGCAAAAGCAGCAGTGACGTATTTACGTGAAAGCTTATTCCACCAAACAACCGATGCGTATGCTATAAATGGTCTTATCATGGCCGTATAAATCCATAGGACTCTTTTCGGTGATAAGCCCCGTCTTGCCGAAAATGCCTTTGCACTGCCAGAAAACAGACAGCGCCTTGGCAGTCTTCAGCTCAACATGTTTGGACCAAAGAAGTTTGCTATCCAGGATGACTCCCAGATACTTTGCTTCATTGGAGAGTTGGATTGTGACGCCTTTTAGCACTGGCTGAGTCAACCCGACCAGCTTCCTCCTTCTCGTAAAGAGAACAACCTCAGTTTTAAGAGGATTGACCGAGAGCCCATTCCTAGTGCACCATTCGTCGATCACGTCAAGGGCCGCCTGCGCCTTGGCGCATACAGTCGCTAGGCATGATCCAACAGAAAGCACGGCAACATCATCCGCGTACGCCTGAGCGTAAATATTAGAACTGTTGAGTGCGTTCAACAGAGAGTCGACCAGCATACACCACAGCAGTGGAGACAGGACGCCGCCTTGCGGGCAGCCTCTGTTTACCCCCGCCATAACATAGCGGCCACAGTCCGCATCCGCAACCAACGTTCTATTCATAAGCATTGCTTTAATACACAACACCAATGGTTCGTCTACTCCGTGTTGTCTGGCGGAGCTGCACATGCTATCAAAAGTCGCATTGTCAAAAGCACCCTCAATATCGATGAAAATGCCCATCGCGTATTCTTTTCTGTCACGCGCGCCTTCAATTCTACCAACTAGATTTTGGAGCGCAGTCTCGCAGGATTTTCCGCGTTGATAGGCATGTTGCATCGGAGATAGCGGGTGCAATCGCAAAGCACCTTTGCGCACGTGAAGCTCGACCAGCCTTTCCAAGCTTTTCAGCAAGAAGGAAGTCAGACTGATTGGTCTGAAGCTCTTGGCGAGCGAGTAGTCACTTCTGCCAATTTTTGGTATAAATGCCACTCTAACTGTACGCCAGGGTGTTGGAATGTATGCCAGTGCTAGGACAGCGGTGAAGATTTTCTTCATAGTCGGTAGCAACTGGTTTGTACAATGTTGCAGCATGGCTGGGTATATTCCGTCCGTACCAGGCGATTTGAAGCCGTCAAAAGACGCAAAGGCGTATTTAATGGCCTCGTCCGTCAACACCCCCTTCGCAATATACCAGCTACGCCGAGTTGTTTGTCTTGGCTCACTGATAGTCTCGGTAATCGGGGCTGGTTGTGAACTGTGCTTGGCTTACTAGTTCGGCGATTACGTGTAGAGATTTCGAAATCTTCCATAAGTATGAAAGGTCGTTCAATTTTGATTGATTTTGGATTTTGATTCAGGTCGAATAGCCTATAACGAGTAACAATAAGATATGCGTTTTAATTAAATGACTGGAAATCTATTTATCTCAAGTTTGTTTTAATTAAAAATGCCTTTTATTTTTCTCGTGCAGGAACGGGGTACTACATTCCCCCAAAAACAGCATTTGGTTCAAATAAGTTTTCCACATGGTGCCCAACTATCATCATTATAAATTTAGAGTTCGAATACCAACCGCAAGAAAACATATTAATGACAATTTCGAAAACCCCACCAAGACCAAGTTCTAGGCCGTGGGTGAACCATGATGATTATTTTGAAAGGTATGTTTGCGGAATTTTGTAAGGGAAGGTGTTAACCTTGGTCCTTTTCCGAGTGCCATTGCTCAGCAAAATAGTAGTAAATTATATGACGATCATCGTCCAAGCGATTGTATTCGTAGAGGTCTTTATCAATTTGCTTCATGTAACTTTTAACGGTGGAAATTTGAATTTGCCGCATGCACAACGCAATCCTGGTGTCTCCAAATGAAATTTTTGCTCATTACAATATAGGCAAATCACATTCATGGGCACAATCGTAGCACACGGCAGTTCGCTGTAGAATCGTGCCGTCATATTGGAAAGCGACGCTTTCTAGCTCCACGATGGGCGTTTGATTTAACTTGACGCTGCAGATCGCAATTCTTCAACTGCCGATCATTACAAGCGCGGCATAACTGTCAAATGTGGTAGTATAAGTTCAAATACGTGTTTACCCCCGTTATTTATCTGTGGTAAAAACGGAGAGCTTTCAGAATGCACTGAGGGTGATTTTTGTGTCGAAACGAAAACAATAATTTGCTCTGACAGCAGTTCGAGTGCACTCAGGATAAAAAAAGCTACCAATCGAAATTGACATAAGGCGGAACAGGGATTTAAATCTGTTATGGAGTTCATAATAGAGCTCAACTCATTGGTCGATACGATGAAGAAGCAGAAGTGTTACCGTTATGGGAAATATGATGCTGTTGGAGTGCGTGCAGTTTTTAATGTCTGGGAAGTTGCTGGATTTTTAAGTGGATACAGGAGCAGGCGAATCTATAATTGCATTAGTTACATAGAAAGAAAACTTTGAATAATCAAAATTATTAAAAACAAAAATAAAACATTTATTTCTGTGACAGGTGATAAATGAAACTTTGCCAAAAAGTGGCAGTGCGAAGGTCTCTTGATGAGGTTAGAACTTAGAATTGTTCATAATAAATTCAGATCGGGATTTGAAGCCAGTTCTCAATAGAGCTAAGTTAAATAGAATGTATCCAGAATTTAGACAGGTATTTCCTGTTTCCAATTTTTCGGAAAGCATACGACTCGTTGAAAAAAAAACCTTTAATAAAAAAAATGGCCTTCAACAGTAAACAACATCCTCTTTTTCGCAGAACTCCTTGATTTTTCAACCATTTTCAACACAACAAAAGAATCGAACAACTGGTACTTTGTTTATACCAACGGTTCAAAAACCCAATACGCTATATCATTCTCAGTACTTGATGAATCCGGAAAAATCCGGATAAAAGTGTAATATTACACTTTCCTCTGTCTTGTTTCCCGAAGCCATTGCAATAGACCTTTTCGCCAAGCTATCTCTTTCTGAAGTGCCGCATCCCTTTCGTAAACGTCAAACGTCAAAAGCAAATTGAATGAAAACAATGTCGTGTCAAAAGAGCAAACAAAAACAAACAAACAGCTGAATGAAATATATAATCATTGTGATTGTTAATAAAGTGTATATTTAAGTGAAAACAGAAGCAAATGAAGATTAAAAAGTATCAGCTTATAGAGAAAAAACGTGAGAAAGTAAGTTAAAGTAAAAAGTTGCTTCGAAACAGAAATATTTTTTTGCCACAAGGCGATTGTCACGGTTTCACTTTTATTTTTTGTACAGAATCTTAATGTATTGTTATCTTTTGAGTATTCCAAAATAGTGTTTGGATACTCCTTTATAGTTCTGGAAATTTGTTTTTGTTATAATTCACTTAAATATAAAATTATTACGAGATATTCGCAACGAAACAATTTTTTGCCACAACTACGCGATTCTCACTTTTTCACTTTTATTTTTTGAACACAATCACATTATATTGGTTTTGTTATAAACTTTTAGTAACTATTCGCGAAGAACTTATTTCCCGCCATGCAAATTCGCCATTGTTTTCCTTCATTTCATTCAGCTGTTTGTATGTTTTTTTTTCTCTTTTGACACTGACATTGTCGTTTTTTTTTCTCTTTTGACACTGACATTGTCGTGACAAGGTCTATCCTCTCAGCGATAAAATTAAATAGCACACAGACAACAATTATAATTTGTACCGACAGTCTCTCTTCACGATCACTTAACGATATGAAAACATAAACAACAACTCACCAACCAAGAACAGACTAAAACGTTTATAGCTACCGAGAAACGTTGATATCGTAGGAGACGGGTTTGCCGATAAAACTCCCAAACAGGTAGCCAAGGAACTTCTCTTGATGTTTCATAAACCAAACAAAAAAGACATATCAAGACTGGACTAGGTTCCGTTAATTGACAAATAACCATCATTACTATCCTTTTTCGGTTTGAAGCACCTGTGTTGTGGTTCCAACGACCTCTTGGTAAAATATCTTTCATTATAAACATAGGGTCGGGCTACAGTCCGCTTGGGCGAACTGTTGGATACCCTATTCTTATTCCTAGCTCAAACTTTGGTTTTTGAAAAAAAAAAAATTAAATTCTGGGCGTGTTCTGAAAATATTTACGCATGAGCATAAAGGGCCCCTAGAGAGTATATATTATAAATTTCAGCTCCCTAGCTCAAACTTAGGTTTAAAAAAAAAAAAAAATTAAATTCTGGGCGTGTCATTTGGCGGATTTTGAAAATATTTACATATGAGCATAAAGGGCGCCCAGAGAGTATATACAAGGTGGCGCAAAAGTCATCTTCCTATCGGAAGAAGCATAATTTTTGCAAATGGCGGCAAATGTAAATTCTACTTTGATATTTGTGAAGTTAACTGATACAGAAAAAACTTAAGACACCAATTAACATAATCCAAAAGCAGAACCAAAGTTTTTCATTCATAAAAAAAATTACAGCGAAAGAACATCGGGTGACAACTTTTGCGCCACCTGACAACTTTTGCGCCACCTTGTATTATAAATTTCAGCTCCCTAGCTCAAACTTTGGTTTTTCAATAAAATTGTTTTATTTAATTGTGTCAGTAGGCAAGGCGGATTTAAAAAATATTTGAACATAAGTATAAAGGGCACCTAGAGTAGAGAGTCTATACCTATTATACATTTTAGTTCCCTAGCTCGAACTTTGACTTTTCAAGCGAGCGTGTCAGTGTGCGGATTTTAGAAATTTTATCTCGCGAGCAATTTTAGGAGTCAAAGATCATATATAAAAAAATTCAGCTTTCTGGCTCAAAATTCGATTTTTTCGATAAATTTGTTTTTTTGAGTTTGTAGACGTGTCTGTGGGCGGATTTCAAAAATTCTTAAACTTGATTATTTCGGGTCCCTAGAGAGTATTTGGTTAAAATTTCAGCTCTCTACGTCCAGTTTAAAGGCCTAATTTTTGCCGACATACGGACGGACGGACGGATCGACTGGCTAGATCGACATTACTATCGATGCTGATCATAAATATAGTAACTCTTAGGGGTCTACGGGCAATATTAAGCTACATATGTTACAAATTATGAGTCAAAATTAATATACAAATAAACCAACGACCATACCACGTCGAGTTAATCGGTTCTCATCAGATCACCGTAATTAAACGACGTTGGGCGCGGTTAGTACGTAGATGGGGGACCGTTTGAGAACAACCGCGTGTCGTTGGCCAGTCCCATCTACAGAGTTGAGGTAGATAATTATACGTGGTATCACAATGGACCTAAATTGGTCTAAGTGTGTCGGCTTCTGCCGACAGCCACATAAACCTAACCTAACCTAACCTAATATACCCTTAGAATAGGGTATTAAAATACTGCGCGGTTTTAAATGACATTTTTGAAGAATATTCTTTTATTGCGTTTAATGGAAGGCTTGGTATAATAACCTGGATCGCAGAATGGATCGTTTAAATGACATTTTTTTGGTCGTGCAACTCGGTCACCGGAAATTTGATACCGGAAATGAGACACCATGAAGTTTGTTTGTTGTTCGTTAATGTCCATTTTGAGAATGTCGCATTTATTTGGCATTAGGTTTCACTAAAAGGTCTTGGAATCCCAAAAAAGATCCTTAAAACCTGAAAAAAGGATAAATTTTCAAAGGTCTTTGGACCTCCAAAAAATGCCACACATCTACTTACTCTATTGGTGTATGATTATGTTACCAACAGCGACAGAAGAAATATAAGGCCACGAACGTAGACATGCCGTCAGCAGATAATCTGAATATACCACTTTCAGCAACATGAGCAATATAAATCCACGGACCAGCCAGGATACTAATTCCAATTTAATGTTCTTGATGCCATAATATTCAACTGAGTCCCATTGTATATGACCTTGTTGGGATAGTTTTTTTTTATATAGATGGATTCAGGCGTTCGGAGCAAACGGAAACATGCCCTAAACTCTCTCCGAAATCCGGATCTTTTCCATATAACTACTCGTACGTGCTATTAAACCACAATGGACAACCATAAGCGAAGATAAGTCTTATAAGAGCCACGTAGCATGCGACATTCACTCTGGAGTTAAGTTGACTGCTATGAAACAGTCTCCTTGTCAAAGCATAAGCCTTCATGACCCCATCAAGACAAGCAACTATATGTCTTTCGAAATACTGGTCAAGTTAGGTATCTAACCACGCCTCTCACCGTCAATGGCTGCCAATTTTGTCCAATAATGTCCAATTTGTTCCAGTTTTTTTCTGGTAACTCTAGAGGCGCCAGCCAATGTTGTTCTGAGCAAGATTGTTTCCGTCTTCCGGAAGTTGATTTTCAACTTTCACTCGTCGCAATATCCCTTAATTTGATGAACATACCAGATTTACCGCCCCCTGTTGTAATATGTTTCTAATTTCAAAGACTCTGCTCGAAGTCATGTTGCCACGTAACGTAATGAAAAACTCAGGGCGCAAATTATAAACCGCTATATTTTATTTGTTTAAGCGTAAATATGGTTCAAAACTACAAGACAAAAAAAGAAGACCGATAGAATATTCAAAAGCTATACTTTTTTAGCAGAAGACGTCTCAACAGCTGCCTCAATAGGTGCTAAATCCATGGGGGTTGCCGTTTTATGCATATATTTTTGTTTGCCGTCACCAAATAAACTCTTCTCAATTACCAGCATTGGGGCTTCAAATGCCAAAGAGAAAATAATAGCGGCCATTATAGACGTTCCAAAATTGCTCCAGAAATTCAATATCTAGAGGATTTTTTTTTTAAATTAGCTTAATTTATTAATTAAGATAGGTATTGAATTAATTATCAAACATACCATTGTATAGTCTGAAAAATATACATCAGTTCGCACAATTCCATAGTTTATCGACAGTATTCCTATATGAACCAAGTATAAACAGTAGGTTAATCGTCCAAGTGGTTGCCAGAATGGATGAGCAAGAAACGAGTTAACCATCCCACCAAATCCAAAGTGGCAAGCAAAAATAATCCACGTCAAAGCCATGGCCCATGTAATACGTTTTAATGACTCATACACGGCAGCTTCACCAACTGTTGTTGAATTTGTTGAACTTATTTTGAAATAGGGTCCAAAAATTATTGACAGGATGATGCCAAAACATACAATCCATCCAAAAAATTGCAGTGTCTATAATGAATAAAAAGAAATAATAATAATGAATTCATCATTATAATCGGTATCTACTTTGGGTGGTCGTATCGTCTTCTGCCTGCTAATGTACATAAAATATCCAAAGCCAAGACCTGCTAACCATACTGAGTATCTTGTGTGAGTTGGAAAATAAATCTTTGAGGCTCGCTCCGGTTCAATAAATCTAGCCCAAACATGACATGTATAGTAATTTTGTATTGTTATTTGAATTACTATCTTACCCTGTAAGACTTGTGTATCCTTCCATGATGAACGTTGCAATTATGCAACCAACCGACAAGAAGGAAAGCGTTACCAGACCAGCCAACATTTTTGTTCCCCATCTCCATAAAGGAATAAGAAAAAATGGTGAAAGGAAATATAACTGGGTGTCGACTGCCAGGTACCAAGATTGCAGTATACACTAAATTCAAAAACCAATGAGCTGCTTTACCTTTTTCGATGGAATGGAACTTACTATTTGATTTGGTTTGACGTAGTTCTGTGCGTATAATAATGTGACCCACCAATTGTCCTTGCACGCATAATGAATCCTGTTGTAATTATTCCAAAAGGGTCCATTTCCCATAAATCTGAATAATGTTACGTAAAACAAAATTACAGCTGCGAGAGGAGGTGTGAGTCTTATATACCGATGAACCCACATCATTATAATGTTAAGTTTTCCATTCCTATAATAAAATATAGGCTTAGTTTTGATCCAATGTAAACTTACTTTATTTTTACATTCTGTCCAACTCACGCAAGCCCAGCCAAGCAACAAGTAATCCGCTCAAGAACAGAAAGGAATCAACGGATACGTTCCCCATTAGTACTATCATGGTTGAAGCTCTGGAGTACCACTGAAATTATAAATTAAATAGTAAATAGCTTGAAAAGCGGTAGCAGGGTTAAGATACCTCAACTACATCGATTGTATTTGCCATGTTCAAAAGTAGGAAAAGCATGTAATTGTGGCAATACAAGACCCAAGCCATTGAGAGAACTCTAATTCCAGTTAGGCAATCAATATTGTTTGCAGATTTCTTAGTCGTGTTGATCATGAATAGCTTTCTTCCATTCGTTATTACAGAGAATGCTAAATATAATTTTAAAGGCTTTTCTGAAAGAATTCAGATAGGTATAAATAAAGTTTCACAAGGCACTACGGTCATAATGACATGATCATCTTACTTTCAAAATATGATGTATATACATCATAAAAGGTACACGACAGCATCATTATACCAATTAGGGAAAATAATACTCTGTTTAAAGAAAAGTTTATAAAAAATTCAATAGAGGTTAGTACCTAAAAAGGTAATGTATATATTTCAATTAAAAATATAGGCCTGTTGATAGAATTTTTATATAGGTAGGTTTTGCTCTGTCCTACTGTTAGGAATTTTGTAGCGCCATTAAAAGCTAAGAAACTACCACTGGACTCTGCCATTGCTTAGCCGCCACTTGCTTTCCTTTTTTCTAGATGTTCGTTCCTAACCTTGCTCCCAATCAGCGCATGCTGCGACTCTTTGATATATTTTTAGTTATTCCCTGGATTAATAATTATTATAGTCAAGTCCCGTGGAGGGACGGGTTAATAATATCACTACAGCGCATCCAGATAAACAGCGCTTGTCGTAAAAAGCGACTAAGGGGAAACATCACATCTAGGCAATTAAACATCTAGGTGAACCTAGAGACACATTTAATGCTGTCCCGCTAGTGTGTATGCAAATACGTGGGTTGACACTACTGGAAATCACCGGTGTCGTAAAAGCCAGATCAAACAAAATACAAGTGGGGTGAGTGCGACTCAGGAGGTGCACACGAACAACTTCCCAGCGTGATATGAACATGAAAATAAAAAAAGACAAATTAAGATTAAAACGATGAATAGGTTTGAAAAAGAAAATATGCATATGCATTTTTTAGCGGATCTAATATTAACATTATAAATTATTAATTTTTGTTGTTTTAATTAAATTATAATAAAGAAGAATACGCGAAAACTAATTAAAATCAATATTATTTGATTCTTCTCCTCATTCATTATTTATAATGACTATTTATTGTAATGTTTACATTTTTTGCTATCATAAAAAAATTTTAGCTGCTCTTTGATTAAAAATCAATGAAAATGTCTGAACATTTGAAGTAAATGGACTGTGACCAGAACGAAGGTCGTTGAAGAGATGATGGTTAGAAGGCGAGAGTAGAGTCTTTATTGTGTTTCTTTATTAATTTTTTTTTTTTTATATAATTCGCTTACGCTAAAGGGGCTTTGTTGTTTCTGTATATGTACAGTACCCTTATAGTGTTAAACACAGCACATGCATTTTTTGTTGAACAGTAAGCTGCAACATAGCAATGTAGTATTGTATTGCATGCTACTTACTATTCCAAAGAATAGGAGAATAGGAAAGAAGTTTTTGGTGCTTAGTATTTTTTCTCCACGGGTGGCGCCTAAATTGCTTAGGGAGATCTGTATTTATGTAAATTCAAATAAAAATCATGGCCCTGGCCGGGATTCGAACGCACGACCTGCCAATCAGTTAGTGAATACACTACCATCGCACCAATGCCACCCGCATTTACGTTTCTTTATTCAATGGAATATTCCGAATAATCCATTTTGTTATTTCTTTGTTCATTCTGGAATACTCAGAATTTTTTTATTTCTAGAAAAGGTAGAATAAAAGGAATATTCTCTCGTTTGAGGGATGCAAAAAAAAAGTGGAAGCAATAGGAAGCAATCAAATGGGTGAGCATTTTTGGCAAATTTATTGTGTTTTTTTATATTTTAATATGTGTTTTCAAGTAAAATATTTGTATACCCTATTCTAAGGGTAGGTATATAAATTTTGACGCATAGTTTGTAACATACCTTAATAATGCCCGTAATTAAAAGTTACTATATTTATGATCAGCGTCGATAGTAATGTCGATCTAGCCATGTCCGTCCGTCCTCCGTCTGTCGGCAAAAATTAGGCCTTTAAACTAGACCTAGAGAGCTGAAATGTTAACCATATAATCTCTAGGGGCCCGAAATAATCAACGAATTTTTGAAATCCGCCCACAGACACGCCCACAAACTAAAAAAAAACAAATTTATCGAAAAATCGAATTGAGCTAGAAAGCTGAATTTTTTTTATATATGATCTTTGAATCCTAAAACTGCTCGGGAGATAAAATTTCTTAAATCCGCTCACTGACACACCCACAATTAAATAAAAGAATTTTATTGAAAAATCAAAGTTTGAGCTAGGGAGCGTTTTTTTACAAAAGCTTCGTTTCTTTAAATGTTATATAACAAAATATGTAGGGCATTCTTAAGAATTCAGCCATACTTAAACTTTTGTCACACCCACTTATCAGGGATAGGAATAAGAATAGGGTATCCAACAGTTCGCCCAAGCGGACTGTAGCCCCGTCCCTATATATTTTTGTGCGTTTGAGTACGATAGTGACCACTATGGACTTGCCGCCGCTATACGGTTATTTATTTATCGATTATCGAGATATACCTTCCAGTGCGATCGACCCACCGACAAACAGCCACGTGACAAATGATGACATTGATCGGCATTTATTTCAAATGAACGACGCCATCAAACGGTTCAAATGGAACGAACTATTCCTCGGGTAGGACGATACGATGACGACCACACAGAAAAGTACAGAAAACGCCCTATACCGACAGAAAAGTAGACTGCTCTTGAGGCTTAAACGGCTGTACAGGCAATTTACTGATCGCAACGACCCGGAGGTACGGATGTTGAAGTCAGCTGATTAAAGATAAGTCTGTATTGAGGCAATTGAATTCGGGCTATAAAACCTGTAGTCCGAATATGTTCCCTCAGATAAATAATTTGTTCAGGAGGAAGGATCACAATGTCCAGATCACATAAGTCCAGAAAGTGTCGCTTCAAACGACGATTTTTTGGTGGTCGAGGAGCCACAGGAGAGAGTGGGAGCTGGGAGGTTGTTTCGAGGCCGTGTACCCGGTGCGGTGAACAATCCTGTAGGCCGTAACCACGATATTGAGAATAGTCGTTTTGAGACACCTGCCTCTGGATGCTGTAGATATTTTAACCACGCTGTTTAACAATGCGCTGAATAATGCACATTATCCGGACATCCTCGTTTTTATTTATTTCGGTTATGAGTTCGATTATACGAATTTCGGATCAAATTTTATTATGCGAACTAACCTCGGCCCCAGTTAGTCAGATGATTGATGTTCTACTGTATTAATTTTCATATTAACTTTTTTATGATTGGTAATGAAAGTATGTTAATATAAGGGTTTTTTTTCTTCTTCTAGGCCGGTATCATCAACGCTGAATTTTTGAAGAAGTTGTTCGGTTGTGTCATTGAATAGTTACAAATAGAATCGGCACTGCAGCTTACATCCGCTACGCGCTTTTGCAGTCATCGCGGCGCTGTAATCGCTTGCAAGGTTTTTTTTTAATTACATGCAATAGTAAATTAATACATATTATATGTACCAACAAAAATATCCCATTGCAAAATGTCTTCCAGTTTGAGGAAGTTTTTTTGTTATTCAAGCAATTTAAGTATACACCTAAAAATGTGTTTTTTGTGTTCAGAAAACTGGCTAGAATATGTACAAACAGCACTATAAGCTCTATATTCTTCAAAGTAAAACACTCCGCCAGTCGTCACAAACTTTGAGGTCTTTAAATTCGAGGAGCCCGACAAGTGCAAGGCCATAGACTTTTCAAATTCGCCTACTATTTAAACAAAAAAAAAAAAAACACTTTATCGTAACTTGCGGCTCTTACAAAATCTTCTTACCTTAACGGCCAGGCTATGATCAGGGCTTCATGGATCCTAACGCTCCCACTTTAATTTATCCCTACTGGTCCGCCTGTGGGTTTACCGGTTTGACCTTAATGAATATTTGCAGGCCTTGAGGTTCTGGATCACTTTGTCATTGAAGTCAATCAAATGCAGGTGTTTTTGCATGTGCATGATTCGGGAGCTCTTAGGCCTGCCTCTTTTTTTACGATTTCGACACATACGTGCTACCATTATTATAATTGTTTGATCTTCTTTCTACAACACCGGTGATTTTCAGTCGTGTCCCACGGACTTGCATGCAAATGCTAAATGTTCCGCTAGGCGTCTATATTGGCTATATGTTTTTTCCCCTCCCCCAATTCACCCTTTACGGCAATCGCTGTTTTTGGATATATTCTTAGCCCGTCCCAACTTGAGCATTGGCTTTTACAAAATACGAACACTTCTTTCACACAAGTTTCTGCTGCGCCCAATTTCGGGGGAAAAAAATAAGATTTTCACTTTTTTGTTAAAAAAAAGAATGTTACGAAATTTACTTAGACGCTTAACCCCAATGCCACGTCTACTTTGGGGATAGTTTTATGGTTGGAGTATTAAACTGTTCGCCAAAGCGGTTACAAGGTTGGCTACAAATAAATTCCAGCATTTATCGCCTTTAAAAGAACATTGTTGATATCGCTTTACAATATCTTTCCACAAATAAGCCTTACATAGGACCACCGGGCTAGCTTCTCTATACATAACATATATGTACATATACATATTTTCGAAATAAGTGAACCGCTTTTAACACTCCAAAAGCGTGACCTCTTCGGTTAGGTTAGGTTGAAGTGGCAGTCGGCCGAGAACGACACTTTTAACACTTCAATACTGACGGTTTTCGTAAGGACCTCTTGGGTTAGGTTCGGTTGAAGTGGTAGTCGGCCAAGACCGACACACTTAGACTACATATGATCCATTGCAATACCACGTGAATCTATCTCCACCCTAATCATTGAACGAGTTATAGATTTTAACGTAGCCCAAGATGCCATGCCTGGTTGCATGCTAGCGTATAAGAGAGTGTCCAGTGATGACACCAATTTTAGCACCAATGTGCACTCTATTTAGAGAGATCATACACTTAGAGCATTTCAGATCATCTCGATGGCATCCAACTTAAACATGAGTTCGCTTTCAGCAATTGGAATGAGTAAGGAAACTTTATCAGGTAGAACGGGCAATGTAGTTTATGATTATCGAGTTCATTAGCCAAACAGTCCCCCAGCTTGACTATCCGAGAAGATGCTGATGTGGCTTTTCTCTTCACGAGAAAAGGGCTTCTTTCGCTTCTCACTTTTAACTAAAATATTATATTTCTATTATAGAGACTTACATTCCAAAAATATCCAATGCCTTAAAGTCTGGTTTTCGAGCAACTGAGCACTGCGAGACTCTAATACCTGGAAATGTTCCATTCAGAACAAGATCAGCTGCATTTTGGAAAATCCTAGTAATTAATTCTTCTTCGCAAACATCTGGAACGCATATTCCAATTTTTATCTTCACGAAACTAGGAATAGCTTTTGCGTCAATAAAAGTTTCATGCAGTAAGGATTTATCATTTTGTGAGAATTGTAACTCTGACGGTAGTGGAATCGATGCGAAGCAGTATTGCCCATTCGTGACTTCAGAAGACTCATTCAAGTAAATTGACGTCCTTACACACTGATCGTAATTACCAATGTCCGTCAAGTGGCCGGAAAGTAGTCCAGAAGGAAGTTTTCCCCAGGAATCCACAACTGAAAGAAATTTTATTGGTATTTAAATAATGATTTTAAATTGCATACAGTCAAATTATGTTGTTTAAAAATTAGTGGCGTATGTTCTTAACGTTGCACTTTATCTAAATGATATTATGTATGATACCAAGTTTTCAATCACACCAGCGACCGACTGATCGCAATACGAGCACATATCAGTAAATGTGTTCCTCCTTTTAAAACGGAACTGTCAATAACATTTTATTATTGTAGACAGTTTATCAAGGAAAAAAATTAAAACCAAAAATTTAACTTACACCGTGCAGTCTTAAGGGTTGGAATGCCATTCACTATCTTTTGAAGTTGAAGAATACACTTTTGTGCTTTTTCTGTATATGCATCGACAGCAGATTCATCTAACTGGCTAGTAATTGTTAGAATATTATTAAAAAATATTTCCTGAATATAATCACTTGAAACTGTTAAGTTATTTCCAAGCATTGTTGAGTGCGTTTGAGTACTAAACGTAATTACAACTAAACAAATTATAAAGTTACTGGTTTGCATTCTTATAAGTATTGAACTTCTTAGCTAAGTATAGTTAATAACTAACGCAGTAAAGGGCTTAAATTGACTGAAAACGAACTAAAATGTAGTTTTCCTTATATTTATTCAGTTTTGAACGACTTGGGTAACCCATGATAAGATAAATAAGTATTGGATAAGCCGGAGCGATGTACTGCTAATTAATAATATTAAGGTTAGTGAAAATTGGCTTAAATATCATAATCAGTATATAACTAAGTACGTGTAATACCTGTATCTATGTGTTTTATTGATTTTCGTATGTATGCAGTAAACATGTATAGACATAGACAATAATTTCAAGCTAATATATTATTGCACATTGTGATTATCCTATATTTTTCTTTAGTGCGACGTCACGTAAATTCTCAACATAATTCAGAATGAAATCTGAAAGTACTTAACTCAAGCAACAGCACAAGGAAATCTACCTGTTCTACACGTTTCCCTAAATCAAACGCACATAGAAAGTGATAGTTCGGAGAGGAAGAATACAAATTAAGCAAAAAACCATACAAAAGTCATTCCCAATGAAAAAAAATCGCTGCCTATCCAGTTACACAAACACCGCTTTAAAATGCGCATAAATTAAAACATACTAAATTTAAAACATGAAAAACACTCAATTTTTTTTTGACTATTCTTGACTATTCTAGTATTGGTTAGGGTAGAGGTATCACACACAGAATCTGTCCTACCTACTAAAATTGTTTGCTCAATAAATCAAATCTACGTTTTCCCATTAAGAAATTGTTTTTATTTAATCTAATTTGTAAAAATTGACTTATATTTAAACTTGTAACAAAAATAGAAAATTTTCTTCTCAACAAAAGGGGGTCCAACGAATTTCTTATGGCAAGGCTTACAAAAGTTTTACAAAACTATATAATGACTACTCTTAATCTATTTAATGATTTTTTTAGATTATTTAATAATTAATAATTCCTGTTAGGATGATAAAGAAAATAAAGCATTAGCGTTAATCATAGGGAGTTAGTTACCCCTGTAATGACTTGCCGATTTTTCGCAGAACGGAGGTTCTTCGTTGTGGATGATGTCGTCGAATCTTGCATCCAAGATGGCACGAGGACTAAGGTAGCGATGGCTTGATTTCATTTGTGCCTGTGTTAATTTCTGGACTGTGTTTGGGTAGTCTTCAAGGTTTCGGATGATCCCTCCTGAGAGTTCCATCATAAATTCGTTGATCGGCTATGCGATTCCTGCCTCCTCGTAGAATACTCTTCTTGAGTGGTACTTCAGAGCTGTCAAGTTTCGACAAAATCCTTTGCAGATTTGAAGTACATATTTTAATTTCGAAAAGCTGGATATTCTTCGTTGTCGAAAGTTATCACTATACTGATGACCTTTTTTTTATAATTTGCGTGCGCTAAAGGGATTTAGTGACACAGTACCCTTATAATGGTAACCACAGCGCAGGCATTTTGCTTGTTGCTGCAAGTACCATCCAGCATATGATTCATTGCCTGTTTTTGGGTGCTACATATTGCATGAAAGAATAGAAGAATAGGAAAGAAGTTTGGTGTGATGGGATTTTTTTTCTCCACAGGTGGCGCCTAAATTGTTTTAAGGAGATCCGTTTATGTTGTGTGTATTCAATTTATAAAAATCACGGCGCTGGTCGGGATTCGAACGCACGACCTGCCAATCACTTAGAGAATACACTACCATCGCACCATTGCCACCTGCATGAGCATCTTTGTTTTTTTGCTAAGCTCGTTGCGCTTCTTCAGCAGCGGGTGCAATAGATGCGGTGCAAAGTTTGCGCTTTTGAGGCTGATGTCAGCATGCGGCTTGAATTTGAATCTTTCGCTGAAGTTGATTCCCATATATTTCGTTGCTGTTCTTGTATGAAACACGGTGTCATTTGGAAACCACATTTTCCTCACTTTAACGTTTGACTTAAGACAATTTTTTTAAGGATGAACGGTTCTCAACACAACATTATAATTATAGCCCAGCAAAAAAATTGCGTAAAATAATATTCGTTTTTGTTTTCGGGGACATGGTTTATGTATGTAAATTATGTCAAAATGCATTTATTACATATGCCATGGATATTGGTACTTTCTAGCTGAAAATGTGCGCGTGAGCCTCTTATTTGATTTCTATATGTAACAGCCAATACAAACACGTTTAAAAGTAGTTTTAAATCTGTTTTTTCCTTTGGGGCAAATTGGGAGTATCTCGAAGCTGACTAGCTCATAGAAGTAATAATGTGGTCAGAACCTTTCATTTAAAGGGACAAATCTAGATTTTAAGAGCAATTCCTTTGATTTCCAATGAAAAACGCTTTAAGAATCAACACCTGACTCTAATTAAAATGTAACTCTACCTTAAATCCAACTTTACCAAATACCAATAGGTACTAATGACAAATTTAGTTTTTGAATTGTTTTCAATGAACAACCACATCTTACAACTTCTAACACGTGAAGTCGACTGGAGTTACAGCGCTGTTTCACGGTTCGCTACAACCGATCATCAGACAGCGTACAAAAACAAAAAGTTTGAAGGCAAATGAACGGCAGCTGAGAGTTCAGCCTTATTATAAGGTTACAATAATTAAATGGGCTTTATGTCGAGTATAAAAATATCAAAAACCTAACTTCAGCTTTCAAGCTCGAATTTTAAGATCATAAAATTAGTGAGAGGCGGACGAATATGGGTAGAAATGAAATAACGTTCGATGCTAGTTACAAGTATAGTAATTTTTAGTGGCATACGACCAATATTATGGCATGTTACAAACTATGAATCAAAATTACTGTATAAGAAGCAAAAAACTAAGTATGTATTACATTGTCTAAAAAAAAATGATCGGCCAGATCTAATTGAAAGAAAATGACTCAGATATCACTTCAGAAATCAAATC
Source organism: Portevinia maculata (assembly GCA_949715645.1). Classification (NCBI taxonomy): domain Eukaryota; kingdom Metazoa; phylum Arthropoda; class Insecta; order Diptera; family Syrphidae; genus Portevinia; species Portevinia maculata. The sequence goes on along the minus strand of OX454526.1, from coordinate 1,762,806 downwards.
ATCTTTTATATAGAAAAATGTGCTATATATACTCTGTAATTATAAAAGAGGAAGACTTATAAAAAGCAGTCCGCGTTTATTGTTAAAAACTTTTAAGTCGATGAGAATTTTCAAATTAAAAAAGTAAGGAGTTCTTTTTATGTTTTTATTTATAAAATAAACATGAATGCTAATCATTATAACCTCTGATCAATCAATCAATCAAAGGTAGTTTATAAACAAACCAAAACGTTCTGAGCACACTCGGTTCACAGCATGCGCTAAGTGCTCAAACTGTGTTAGTGCTCTAAAAACCTCTAATCGTGGGGTTGAGCAACTGATCGAAATATTTGTGAGACTAGAGTAAAATGGCATTAAAAAAACCACGAAAAATCATCAATACTCCAAAAAAAAAATTAACTATGGTCGGTCTATCCTTTTACTGGTTAAAAGTAGACTAGCATAACGGATATTGGGACCCCATTCAATAAGTCAATTTGTTTGTATGTTAAATTTGTACTTATTTCTCAAATGTCTGTGTCTTTTGTTTGAGGCCTTTCAGTTCAGTTTTGTAAGTGAAAGTAAAAACACCGTAGACAAAATAAAATATTTAATGCTAAAGTTTCGACTGTTTAAGTTAAGGACCTTTATTTTTATAATGAAATCTTATTTTATTTATATGAAATATTATAATGCTTGAAATAGCACATTTTAAAAATTTAAAAATTATTTTGTCAAAAAATTATTTTTTTTTTATTAAATGTGTTATAATAATTGAGCCCGAAAAAAAAGTATATGTAGCTACAATTATTGGCACTACCATTATTAAACTTTTCAGACTGCTAATGGTTGTATCATTCAACCGTTATTAATTTTAATTTGAAAAAAAGCTATTTGCACTGCCAATAGTTGTATCATTCAACCAAAATTAACTTCAGTTTGAAAAAAAAAATGTTAATATTAATTTTTGTTTGTCTTTCTTTAATATTTTTTTTTTATATATTTATATTTAAAAGAAATATTTTGAAAGCCCAACTGCATTGCCTTATTAACCGTTACCTAACTAAAATTACTTATTTTTTTCTTGTTTAAACGGTGCCAATCATTGTACTTTTTTTAGTGAAAATATATATATCAGGGTACCAATCATTGTAGTTTTTGGTAAGCTTTTTTAAATATGGTGTCTAAAGCATATTTTACAAATGAACATTGTATGGTTAATTTAAGTTGAAATTTCCTTAGGATTGACAACTATTGTATCTGTTACGCAAGAGACATAACAAATCTCTGTACTTAAAAGTTTATAAGCCCGCACACACTGATCGAAGCTATTGATATCAGTCAAATACAAGCGAAAAATTCCAGAAGGTAATGCTTCCGAAGAATCAATACACAGGTGCAACAAAATAGATTACAGTGAATGAATTACTTAACACTATTCACGCATTCATAGTATTATATTTTAAAATCAATATTCCGTCATCGGCGAATCGTTGCAATATCGGTATTTTTATACACTGAATTACACTCATTATGGTGTGGTGAAATTAAGTATACATGCACTACTGTTTTGATAAGGAATATCGGTCAGAAAATACAAGTTTTCTGGTAATAAAGATTAATGTATAGTTCCAATAATAAACTAATAAATGAAACTTGTCATCCAACTTTGCAGATCAAAAGATGAGTTCTAATTACATAAATCATTTTTTTTTTTATACAGGTCGCATGACACTTATTTTATTTATAAAAATATATAATATATGTTACGACATTGTGTCATTCATTTATGAACTCCAAATTTGTTTTACACATTCCCAGGCCCGCTGCTAGTCGTCTGCACGCCCACTTGCAGAACCATCTATTTCCTCCCCCCCTGTGATTTCAATCAAAAAGTCACTGTCAAAATCAATATCATATAGATTTCCTTTTCTGATCATTTGTTGGTGGATTTTCCCTTAGGCGGCACTTACCGTGCTTGACGTGTTTATTTCCATTTGTATTTTGGTCAACAAAATTGTAAAAGAAATTGAAATGATGTCAGATCTGCGACGACGGCGCGTGGAGCAACAGTAATAATGACATTTTTAAAGCTGTCAAAAACACAAGCGCAATTTTAACTCTATTGCATTTGTTTGTTGCAGTAGGGTATAGCAAAAGTGCAAAACTATTGCAACATTTTAGTCTGTGTATTTTGTTGTTGTAGTGCGAGAAAATGTTGCACTTCGCAATGATACCAGACCAGTTGCATCGGTTCGTGAATGAACCTATTGTACTTAAACTGGTGTCTGGATGGCAGTTTGAATTCAATTGTAATATTGTTTAGGAAACAAAAAATGTTAATGACAGTGTTTTTCTATTGGAAAAAGCGAGAAGCAAATAAGCTTAAAATATATTCAGCTAACAAATAAATAAGTTTGCTTGAATGTTTTGAAAGTATTGATTTAAAGAAAATAAAATATTTTTAGGTTTAAATAGACGAACATTTAATAAAAATTATTTTTTTATTTTTTGAATATAAAACCATGGCTTTGAAGCCGCTAATAAGCAATGGAGAACTTATAACAGTAAAAACCAGATTGAAATAATCATAAGAAAATATAATTGAAAAAAATTAGACGACTTTTCTTCTCCGGCTGTGGTGAAGAACTGCTTCCTCAAAGATTGTCTCCCTCTTCCCAGGCTACTGCCGCCGCCGCTGCTAGCTAAACCATTCCCATACGTTTTAACCGATTCATCAATTGTTACCAGTCATGACCTTCACTCCTAATTTTGCCGGCAATCTTTATTACTATCTGTGGTGCAATCTTTGTACAAGGTGGCGCAAAAATAACCTTCCGATGTTTTTTGGCTGTAATTTAAAAAAAAATGAAAAACTTTGATTCTTCTTGTGGATTATTTTTATTTGGTCTTTTAATTTTTTTTACATCAAGTCGAGAATATGATGTCATGTAAATGGCCGCCGCCACAGTTGATTGTCATTTGAGCCCTTTTTATGGCATTTTCCATCACTTTGGCCAAAACTTCCGGCGATACGTCCTCACATTGTTGACGGATATTGTCTTTAAGAGCTGCAAGAGTCTGAGGCTTGTTGACATAAACCCGCGACTTCAAAAAGCCCCACAAAAAGAAGTCTGGAGCGGTCAAATCAGGCGATCTTGCTGGCCAGTGCAAATCGCCAAAACGGGAGATTAGGCGCCCGGGAAATGCATCCTTCAGCATATCGGTTGTGGCACGTGCAGTGTGTGCCGTTGCACCGTCCTGTTGGAACCACATGTTTTCCAATCCCAATTCATCAAGTTGCGGCAAAAAGAACTCGTTGATCATTGCTCTGTAGCGCTGACCATTCACAGTAACCGTTTGGCCCGCGACGTCTTCGAAGAAAAAAGGTCCGATGACTCCTCCAGCGAAAACAGCACACCATACAGTGACTTTGAGCGGGTGTAATGGCTCTTCGTGGGTTACACGCGGATTTTCAGTGCCCCAGAAGCGTACATTTTGCTTATTTACGTACCCGCTAAGATGGAAATGGGCCTCATCACTCATGATTATTTTTGATGAAAAATCATCTTCCTCTTGGTGGTGATTAAGGATGGCTTGAGCGTATGTTAGACGCGATTGGCGGTCAGCAGCTAACAGCTGATGCACCGTCTAGACTTTGTACGGAAACATCTTCAAATCTTGTAACAAAATTCGCTGTAAAGACCCTCGACTGATACCCATTTGCGTGGCACGTCGTCTGGTCGATGTCGACGGCGCTTCCATGACATCTTCGGCTACAGCAGCAATATTCTCTGCAGAACGGCTACTCCGGGATCTGCCACGCCTGGCAGCATCTCGTGTTGTGCCAGTCTCTTCGAGGCGATCGGCTAAACGTCGCAGAGTTTCACCAGTAGGCGTTGGACGGGTAGGAAATCTGCGACGAAATTCACGTTGTGCCAAAGTCACCGACCGATTATTGCTCAAATAAATAGTCACCAATATTCCGCGTTCTGGAGCAGTGTAGCGTAACATTGTTTATTAATGTGTATTTCGCATGTGTTTACTACACAAATGTCAAAACAGAACTGACATTAGGGGCCAATCGCAAAATTTATAGCATTTTCTGATAGGAGGATTACTTTTGCGCCACCTTGTATAATAATGTAAAGGTACTCTATCTATTGTTGTTTTCGACTTCATCCCGGAATTTCTATCATTGGTCGTATACCAAATATTTTTATTAAGCACTCTCCATCCATCGCTTTTTCATTCAAATGTGTCATCAGTTTAATGTCGCATATAAGATACAAGATCCTAGCCAATGTGAACGTCTTACGCCGTTCTGCAACACACAAATCGGCACGTATCAGTGCAATGCGGCTTCCGTGCAAATCGACCAAGTTTTTACACTGAGTCTAATCATGGAAAAGACCAACGAATCTTAATTCGAGACAATCTTTGCATCGACTTGGTAGCATATGAGGAGCTCTACATAGCGAGGGTCGAATAAGGGATCACTGACCCAGTTGTGCCGCGTAATAATTGAAAATACGCTCTTCCGAATGATTTCAAACTTGCACCGTATTTCGGCAAGGAGATGCCCTGTCATCTGACTTCTTCATTCTTGTTCTTGAGAAAATATGGCGCAGGGCAGGTGTCAAAACGGAATACACTATCTTCAATAGATACGCGACTATATCGACATCATCGGAAATTTCCAGCGGTAGAGGTTTTTACGCGGCGATTCAAGAACAAGTGAAATTGGTTGGTCTTGAAGTTAATAGAAACATCAATTCCACGAATGACACCTTACTGGAGATTCGACGGAGAAACACTTTCGGAAACCGCTCCTACTTCGGTTTCGCAAAGCAAATGCGTTCGAAACTACGAAGGACAAATCGTTCTATCAAAACTTTATCCTGCCAGTTCTGCCTTATGGCGATGAGTGCTAGACGATAAGTATAGGAAAGGGGAGCTTATATTGGGTTTGAATGGGGGAGAAGATACAACCGCAAACTCTATGAACTGTACCAAGATGTGGATGTAGTTCAAAAAGCTAGAACACGTCGGTTGGGCTACATCGAGCCAATGGGCAATAATACTCCAGCGAAGAGGATCGTCGTATCCCAGCCCCTAGATTCAAGAAAGTACCTACCGAAGACCGAATTTGCGTTTTAAATGTACAACTGAAAGCGGCGTGGCCGGGATCGCAGAGGATGGAAGGCTGCAGGTCTCAGTCAGAGACTCTTCGCAGGTCGGTAGAACATTGAGTAAGAAGGTAAGTATGGCACTATATGAGTCCACTCACGTTGTTAAGCAAAAACACCTATGTCCGTGTAGGCGATACAGCATACCAATTTTTTTAACACCCATCAATACTCAGGATTTTTTTTTTCAATTGGGTTGTTTTTAAACACAGTTATTGTAGTAGGTACTATCTTTTATCATTTTAAATGTACGGACACACCGCAAATTTGGTATCTTGATACTCAACTTTATGTTCTTTCACCATTGGTTTGGATTACTTTTAGTGGAAATTGGGAAACAATTTGTTCCAGTTATGTTCATTCCTTCTTTTTTGTCAATCTGATTGATGTGTGATTGTGATATCTTTATATACAGTCACTCGCAAAATTATTTACACATTGCATTGCTCGTACTTTAACGAACCTATAAAGCTGCAGAACTTTTGAAATAAGAACAAATTGTTTATTAACTTTTCTCATTTTTAATGTTTGCAGTTTTATTCAAAAAGTTGATAAACGAAATTAATCAAATTCCAACAATTAACTGTTAAAATCATACAAAACTAAGTGGCACAATTATTTACACATCCATCGAACACAGGCAAAATTATTTACACAAACCCAGATTTTTTTCGTTTTCTCTACATCTGGAAGCGAAAAAGAGAACTTGAAGTTAACGGTTATTTAAAGTAACATTACTTAATAGGTTGTGTTTCTCCTTTTGCCGCAATAACTTCTGCAAGGCGTTTGGGCATTGAGTCTATGAAGCCTTGAAGTGGCTCTACTGGAATGGTACTCCAAGCCGTTATAAAGTCCTTCTAAGTTTGATCTGCAGTTCTGCTAATGTTTTCATGAATTTTAGATTTTACTATGTGCCAACGATTTTCTATAACATTAAGGTTAGGATTTTGCGGGGGCGATTTTAAAACTTCTTGATCCACTTCTGCCAAATACTTTTTAATGTTCCAGGCTGTGTGTATCGGCGCATTGTCATGTTGAAGGATAAAATCGTTCCCGATATATCTTGAACCAGCAACCAGTGCAAAATCATTTAAAATTTTCAAAAATTGTGACTGTTTCATATTATCGGATCACCTTGCAAGCGGGCCCACTCCACTATTCCCCCATATCATTATCTTGCCTCATTTGGAATGTCGTATTGGGTTGAAATAATAAAACGTAAGCCCATAGGTACCGTCCAAGGAAACAAGCTGTTTCATCCCTCCAAAACTTTTTTTGGATAACGTGGGCATTTATTTCGTTTTCTTTTAATCTTCGTCGCGATGTTCTCTCACTTATTATATTATTTTCGATCTTTGTTTATGTCCATGAGTACAGTTTTAAAACTTTCACGTGGGTTACTTTTGAAGGAGGGAACAATTTTGGCATCTTCTCTTTTTGATTTTACCCTTTTTCTGCCTCTACCAATTTTATTTTTTACACTTCCACATTCGTTTAACTTAGAATTTATATTATAAATTGTTTTCCGGCTGCAGCCATATTTTTTTAGAGAGTTCCACTGCCGAAACACCCCTCTGGAATTCTGTAATAATGGCCGCTCTTTTTTCAATTGAAAGCTCAATAGTTTTTGCCATCTCGTACAACTTCTCTAGTATAGACCTTGCAAAGCTGATCGCAATATTTGGACACAACGCAAAATATCATTTAACTAAAGAAATTTAGAACCGTTACTCTCCCAATGCAGTTATTTGCACTTGTGTAAATAATTTTGTCAGTGTTCGATGGATGTGTAAATAATTGTGCCACTTAGTTATGTATTAATTTTGTTGCTTTTTGTCTCCAGTTGCGTTTTAATTTAGTAAAGTTTAAATAAAAGAGAGGTTTAATATTTTTCTTTTTTATTCTTTAATTTTCAATTCAATTTCAAATTTTATCACAATTTGTTATTATTTTGTTTCTATATTTGAATTTATTTTTTCGCTACGCGTTTCGGAAAGCTTGTTTCCATCATCAGGCGCTTTGTACTAGTCTTTTGTTGTTTTAATGTACACAATTACCTAATTATGTTGTCTCGCTTTTCGATACGGAAAAACAATTTGCCGAATTTTGGTGGCTTTTTGAGGGGGGAGGGGTCAACATGCCCTCCCAAGACGGTGCGTTACTCTAGGTAACATCCTCTTAGTTTATAAGTTAGATTAAGTTAGCTAGGGCGTTTCTGGGAGAGGCCGGGCTCGCCAATTTGTGGTGGTGCTTCTGGGAGGTGATTGATTCTGTAAGGCATCAGTCAGCTCACGGCAGCGCGTGTGCACGTTGACGACTGCCAGGCGCTCGGGAAGCAATTGGGATTTTGACCACTTGTTTCGTAATGCAACGAGTGATCAGAATCCTAATTATAGTTAGAATACGTTAAGTAGTTTAAGTAAGTAGAATAGGTAGTTTGTAGTTTGTTTTATATAAAAAATATAAAACCTTAATAATGATACCGAGTTTTATTTGATTTTCTCGACGAATACATATGTAAGACTAGTTCGTAAATAGGTTTTAGGCCGAAAGGCAATAATTATAAGATATAGTTAAGTTTAGGGCGTCCGCATAAGGATCAATAATCTAGAATAAGTATCCTGTTAATTTTAAGTTAGATTTACTCATTTTTGTCTAGTATTTAAGTTGATATAAGCTAATAATTAATAAAAATGAATTTAAAAGTAAAAGTATGTTGTCTCGCTTCTTCGCTTCATATACTGACAAAAGAAGCGAGACAACATAATTAGGTAATTGTTACTGTACACAATAACAACAAAATACTAGTACAAAGCGCCTGATGATGGAAACAAACTTTCCGAAACGCGTAGCGAAAAAAAAAATTCTAATATAGAAACAAAATAATAACAAGTTGTGATAAAATTTGAAAAATTAAAGAATAAAAAAGAAAAATATTAAACCTCTCTTTTATTTAAACTTTACTAGTTTTGTATGATTATAACAGTACTTGTTGGAATTTGATTAATTTTTTTTATTAACTTTTTGAATAAAACTGCAAACATTAAAAATGAGAAAAGTTAATAAACAATTTGTTCTTATTTCAAAAGTTCTCCAGCTTTATAGGTTGCTTAAAGTGCGGGAAATGCAATGTGTAAATAATTTTGCCAGTGACTGTATACAATTCTTCTGTACGTGTGTAATGTGTATGTCACTGAATTTCTGCTAAGCAGCTGGGCTGATTTAAATGAAATTTTTTGTGTGTGTTCCAGTGGGTCCCTGTCCCTGGATGGCTTAAATTAATAGCTTGACCCGCTGCAGTCATGATCTAGGATATTGTATTATAATAATAAGACTTAATTATTTATATTTTTAAGTAAAAAAAAAAAATATAGCAATCCTTATACGTTGTCATGTCAGAACATTATTTCGCATATCAGAACATTATCCTCAAAATTTCACCCGAAGTTCAAAGTTTATGAATTATTGGCCATTAAAACATTTTTAATAAAGTTGAATTTAATCAAAAATTCTGTAGTTTTTGACTTGGCGTTGTTTTCGATAATAGATAAATCAGAATTGCGTGAATATTGGCCATAAAGTTAAAATATAAGTTACTTAAGGATATTTTATTTTAATTACTATAAGTAGCTTGGCGCTGTTTTCACATTGTTTCGATATTCGATTTATAACCATTGTGTAAATATTAAGATTAGGTATAATCCTTAAAATTCAAACAAAAGTTAATAATATAGAAAAATGAAACGTCTTCGTGGACGAGGAGGATATATTGATAGGCGTACTCGGAATTCACAATAAGTCCAGACCCGTCGTCTAAATAGAACGGCAGAAGATCAACTGACGGACAATGCTAATTTGCACACGTGGTAATGAAAGTCAAGAGCAACGCAACAAATGCCTTCGAGCTAATGCATTGAAACAAAGACAGGCCCTTCAAAGAGTAACCAACGAACTCAGAATGAATGAATGACAGAATACGAGTCGGATCGACTATTTTTTTATTTTATTTATTTCAATCTTTGTTTCAAAAAAATTTTAAAGCTAACATCTATTACAATGCAAAAATAGAAATAAAAGATATTTAATAAGAAGCTTTAAAGTAAAATTGAAACAGTTAGGACCATTCTTTTGCCGGAAGACAAGTGGCGAATGAACCATTAAATAACTAAAGATTATTTTTAAAATAATTGATGGGGGTCAATTTATAATAAGTGTATTGAAAAAAAGATAAAGAGAAAAGGAAAGCAATTGTTAAAATATTGTGATTAATGCAATTCAACGTTTATGATAAATCAAACTACGACATTTAATAAAGAGTCTATTTCCACATGATTAAACAAAAAGAGAAAGGATATCAATTTTTTTAAGAAGACTGATTTGCGTCTCTCACACCTCAGACTTGCAGGTAAAATATTGAATAAACGTGGAGCGGTGACATCGTAAAAGAGTGAAAAGTGTGCTTTTAATATGGTGGGCACTATAACTAAACTCTGGTTATTAACACGTAAGTTATAAGAAGCATACAACCTAGAAGTGGAATACCCTGAACTTTCAAAAAATGTTTTTAAAACTTTAAAAAAATATAAATGCTTGAGTGGAAGAATCTTAAGGCCTCTGAATACTCGTAGTTCAAAGCTAGGGGTTCTGCGGTTAACTTTGCATAAGATACGAATCGCATGCTTTTGCTTAACAAATAAAGGCTTAGTTTTATTAGCGTGAGTACCACCCCAACAAGTTAATCCATACTGAAGCTTAGATTTAAACAAACCATTAAAGACCAATATTATGACTGCAATAAAGACTGAGGTGATATAACTGTCTTAGAACACTATTGAAGTATTTGGTCAGACTGGCAGTGTGCGATTTCCAGCTTAATCTACTGTCCAAAATGATACCTAAGTATTTGAAGTTGTTTACACGCTCAATATTAAAACAACCGTCAGAGCAAGTTTCATATGGTTTGTAAGTGGAATCGCAAGATTGATGACTGCAATTACCCAAACTGTATTTAGGGCAGCTTGGTGAGTGATACCACAACATTATATCTTCACAGACCGAACCGCTAGAACTAAATATCATGAATTTAGTTTTATCACTAATGATTAGATTATGCACGAAAAACCATTTACGAAGAATATCTAAGTCACTATTGAAAGCAATAAATAAGTTAAAATAATTCCTTTCCGAATACGCTAATGCAGTATCATCTGCAAATGCTGTTAATTAGCCTTTAAACTGCTGAACGAAAAGAGAATTTATAGAAATTAAGAAAAGGATCGGACCTAAAACGGAACCTTGAGGAACGTCTACATTGATGACTATTTCCGAGCTTAATTTATCCTTAAATTTAACTTTTTGTTTGCGGTCCCTTAGATACGATGCAAACCAATCATAAACAAAACCACGGAAGCCTGCCCTAGACAATTTTTGGAGTAGTAACATATGATCGACCGTATCGAAGGCCTTAGTTATGTCAATAAACAAGGAAGCGGCGATATCCGATACATTCATGCTGTTATATAAAACGCTACACAGACTTAAAACTGCTTGTTCAGTCGACTTATGATTTCTAAAACCAAATTGAGCATCACTAAAGAAATTATATCTATTCAAAAAAGTTAACATCCTGGATTTTATACCTTTTTCAAAAACTTTAGAAAAAACGGATAAAAGTGATATGAGACGATAATTGTTAGGGTTAGTAGTTTCACCTTTTTTTGTATAGCGGAATAACAATTCCTACCTTGAGGCCATCTGGAAAAACGCCTGTTTGTATACTAAGGTTGAAAATATACATCAAAACATCAGAGACATAGTGTGAAATTATTTTCAAAATTTTACTAGAAATCATGTCATAAGATGAAGAATTAGAGTTTTTTTGTGACATTATAATATTATAGATTTCTAGGGAGGTAACACTTTCAAAGAAGAAGCTATCGGTGTTAGAGCACTCTTGAATAATGCCAACAGAACATTGACATGACCTCAACTGAGAAGATATACTAATATTATTGGTTATGCTGGAAAAATGCTCGTTAAATAGATTTGCCACATCTGTTGGGTCATTCACTAAAGACGAACCATTTTTTAAAGAAACAGTAGCTTCTGTTCCTTTTTTTTATTAAGGATTTCGTTAACAACTTCCCACTCTTTTTTAGAATTCCCTATATTAGCAGCAAGTCTGTTTGTGTAATAGTTATCTCTGTAACGAGGAATCTCAATTTTAAGTTCACTGCAAATCTTATCGTAACATCTTTTATTCCTAGTGTTTTGAGGATGCCTATTAACCTTTGCACGAAGCTTATTTTTTAAATCACCTTTTTTGAGCAGTGAAAAATTCATCCAAGGTTTTAGTTTTTTTACTTTCATATCATTTTTGTTCATATATTTAGAACATTTTGAAATGTAATATTGAAGCTTTGGTAAAAACAAATCAAAAGCAAATGATGGATCACTTGCGCGGTAAACGTCGTCCAAAACTCAAAGGTTAAGTCAGATTTAAGAGCAGCAAAATCAATTTTTAAGGAATTAAACGTGTGGGGCTCCTTAAACCTCGAAACACAATTATCCATTTGGAAAGCGGTTAGGCTATGATCAGTTATCCTAAGATCGAGGACTTTAGTGTTAAATATAACTTCATTGTATCTATGCAGCCGCATAAATATATGATCCAAGCAAGACGGACCTCTAGTAGGTTGGTTAATTAAAGAGCTAAATCCAAAGGAAGACATGACAGCCAGGAAATTTTCAGCGTCAGGAGAATTGGACAGAATGTCAATGTTAAAATCCCCTAAAAGTATTAAATTTTTGGAACTTTGAGAATCCAAAAAAACAGAAAATTCCGCCACAAAAGCATTTATTGTATGTGAGTGCAATCGGTACACACCAACAAAACTGTAGTGACCACCTGACAATTCAAAATTAATACAAATTACATCAGCACATTTAAGATCAGGTTTTGACACAGCATACACAATATCACACCTATAAAAGACCGCCACTCCACCAGCTGAATACGAATCATTGCAATTAGCCGCGAATATAAAATTGGGAATAGAAAAATTAGGAATTTCAGAATCATAGATCCATATTTCGGACAAAAAAATTAAATCTTGGAAATGATCTAGGGATGAGAGATGCGCAACAAAAACATCAAAATTTTTACGCAAACTACGAATATTTTGGTGGATTGCTGATAGACCCGAATAGGAAGTCATATAAGGATGATCGATACAAAAGCAATTTATGGTATTCGCCACATTCACAAATTGTCAGCGTTGCTATGGACAGAGAATGCCAACACTGCCATGCATCCAAATACAAAGGTGAATCAGCCGGTTTCTGCTCCGCATCTGGAAAAGTTGTACTGCCACCATTTGAATTCGCCACCAAATCCATTAAAAACACTTGTTGCTGGAGCCACACCTCAATCAAAATTATTTTTGCCTAAAATTCCTAAATCGAACTCTTGCTTTCTACCTTATGGGTGATGAGAAAAAGCAAATAAGCACAAAGCTGCCAGTACATTATTTAGAACGTAAACATCGAATAGAAAGAGCAAATCAAAAATCAAAGAAATTTAAAGAAGGTGTTTTATCGAACAATTCCATGTATTTATCAATCGAAGAATTGGAAGCAAAAGATGAAAATGATGAGTTGAATAATATAGACATTGAAAATATTGTCAAAAACGAATTATCAAAAAATGAAAATTCACTCGTTGATTCCCCAGATGTTTTGATGTTATCTCAAAATAAAGAATAATGAATTTGTAGATAATATTATTGTCTTCCATTTCACACTTTGTCTTATCTCCTACTCGCATTAACTGTGTATATATCTTATTTAGGTATAGTATGTAATTGTTAACCATTGAAAAAATATTTTGTATATTGTCTTCAGATACCAGAAAAATTATAATATATATGTAATTCACTAATTGGAGTTCATAGTAAATTTGATCTCTTAGTTTTTGTTTAATTTATTGTCAAAATCAGTTATGCCACCCAAACGAAAAGCCAACGTTCAGGCGGGACAACGTCTATCAGGTCCGCTAGAATCTTATAAAAGGCTACGCTCAGTTTATAGGGTAGGTACGTAGACAATCAATATTAAACCTAAATAATCATTTACTAGGTTAGGTTAGGTTTATGTGGCTGTCGGCAGAAGCCGACACACTTAGACCAATTTAGGTCCATTGTGATACCACGTATATTATCTACCTCAACTCTGTAGATGGGACTGGCCAACGACACGCGGTTGTTCTCAAACGGTCCCCCATCTACGTACTAACCGCGCCCAACGTCGTTTAATTTCGGTGATCTAACGAGAACCGATTAACTCGACGTGGTATGGTCGTTGGTTTCATTTACTACATTTTTACATATTTATTTATTATAGAATATGTTATGATTACTGTATGCATCAAAATAGGCATAAACTTGTGCGCCGTACAAAGGTCTTAATTTATTAATAGGTGTTTTTTTCCTCAAGCGTATTCACATTTGCATGTTTAATACAACAACAACTAATCCTATATACGCGAACTTTAGCGGGGATAACTGTCGCCGCTAAGTCCTTAAACGGATATAGAACAGTGATTCCAAACAGCGTTTTCCACGCATTCCGATAACTTTTGTTATCGAATATCAAAACTTTGACATTTCCCACCTACTTAACTGACACATACCCCCGACTTTTTCTTGCGTGTGAAGTTTCATTTTTACTAGCAAAATATTTGACCCACTGCCATTTCAAATAAATAACACGCATCTTAACTGACTGCGATTATTTTATCCTGTAGGGTAGTATAAATAAGACGATTAAAAAAATCTAACGCAACGATGAACGAGAACACTTAATTTTTTTGAGCTAAGGTACTATAGGGATCACCTTTTTTGATATGTTTTCAGAATTTCGAACCCCGAACCTGTATGTACCTAACATATGTTTTTCCATAAAACATTATTGATGATAAAAAAATAAATCGAGCTAATCGATCCGTTCCAGAATGCATCTGCACTAGTAAGTATTCCTAGAATTTCAAAAAAGTATTCGTTCATTTTAAAATTATTTACATAGGTACGTACTATTTTTATTTCCCTAAAATTAATTCTTTTTTAATCAAATAAAATGTTATACATAAAGAGTCTTGCGTGCTAAAAAAAAACTTAAACAGAGAATTTTAAGTCTTTGTCGCGCCTTCAGCGTTATTTTCACTAGGAACAGGTTCACTACTAGTAAAAGCTGGTACGGCTTGACGTGGCTCTGGCTTCTTTGCAGGTGGTGCTCCATTGCCAAATATAGCCTTTTCAATTCCAAGTATAGGAGCTTCAAAAGCTAATGTAGCAACAATTGACACAGTTAATGCGATACCGAAATCATGCCAGAAACGTTGAATCTAGGTAAAAAATACATTTACAATTTAAAGTTATTGAAATTCTTAAAGAAAATTTAAAACTTACACCTTCGTAGTCCCCCCAGATAGTATCGTGTTGAAGTCGAGCACCATTTACAAGTTGAACTATTCTGTGAGTGACATACATGCAGTATGCCAAACGGGCAAATCCTTGGAAGAAACCCCATGACAAAAAGTCATTGATGATTCCACCATGCCCATTATGACAAGCCCATACAATCCAACCAATTGCGCAACACCATGCTGCCTTGCTCAATGGTTCATAAAAAGCACCTTCAATAATAGGTGCGTTCGGATTTTCAGGTAGGATTCTCCAATATGGGCCCCATACACATGCCAACATAGTTCCGAGTGCAACAATCCAACCCAAAACCACTAATTTCTAAAAAACAACAAATTGTTAATCAGATTTATTGGGTTTCTATATTTATCAATTTACATACCTTACTCATGGCAATTTGACGACCGCGGTTATACTTGAAGAAGAAGTAACCAAAGATTACTCCACTAAGCCATGATGGTACTCGAGTATGTGTAGGATAGTATGTAAGTCTCTGACGGTCATCCACATGGTCACTAGAATTAAAAATGTCATTAGTTTTAGTTAACCTCACATTGAAATCGTTCTTACTCTTGCACACGGAAGAGTGTGAATTTATTATGAATGAAGGTGGCAAAAGTGCATCCCATAGAGAGCACACCAAAAACAATAATAGGTGCGAGAGCCTTTTTGCCCCATTTCCACAATGGAACAATGAAAAGTGGTGAAAAGAAGTACAGCTGCGTATCTACGGCCAAGTACCAAGATTGACTGATGCACTACAAAGATGCAAGATTTAAAACAAATTTTTTTTAATGAGTCTCAGAGTTCTTACGATTGAAGTTGGGTAAGCATAGTTTTGAACGTAAAGCAGAGTAGCCCACCAAGTTTTCTCGCATCTTTTGTCCTGAGTTCCAATTTTCATCCACATCGGTCCACGTCCGGAGTATTTATAAAGACTCATTATATACAAAATCACTGCAGCTACAACCGGGGTCAATCGAATGTATCGATGGAAATACATCATAGGTATGTTCAGTTTTCCTTTGCTATTATAAAAACGTAAAATTAGAACTAATCGATATACAAGTTTCATTAAGGTATATGCACTTACGTCCTTTCCATTTCACGGAAAGTACCCCACAGCATGAGCAAGCCACTCATGAAGAAAAAAGTATCAACACAGAGAGTGGCATTTTGTACAAGCATAGAATATGGAGTTTCAAACCACTAAAGTATATATAAATTACATAATAATAAAACAACAATACTAACCTAATTTGATAAAACTTACCGTGAAGATTTCGTTTCTGTTAATGTGAGGCAATTCGTAAAAGGTCATGTAGCCGTGTCCGAAGACTACCCACATCATGGAGATGCATCGCAAGCCGTTGAGGCAATGGATAACATTCGGATTGTTTGACTTTTTGACAGTGAAAATTTTTGGAGCGTTTGTATACACAGAAAAGGCAGTAAGAAGTGGGGATCCTTTTTCTAATAAAGTTTAAGCTTAAATGTATAGACATATAATGTTATTTGTATGCACTAAGCTTACCTCCTTTACTTTGCATATATCCATCATAGATACTGCTGAGAATCATAAAAGCAACAATGCAGGAGAAGAAAGTACTAAAAAATAAAATGTTCATGCGTTAGTACATTAAATCGACGTTAGGAAAATTCAAGACTTCATACATAGCAAAGATATCAATTCCCCGAAACTTTATAGGATCGTTGGTTGCACAGAAAGCCTCGGTTACCATAGTCTGATCCAAAGGATCTTTGCCGATAATTCGTTTGATAACACTTTTTAAGATTGTGTCCCCAATTTCAGCAGAACAAGATTTTGGAATACATATTCCCAATTCGAATACTTGTGGCTTAGTATACTTGTAGCTTATAGCTCGAGGCATCAAATCATTTCTGGGCTTTACGGTCTCACTGAAAAACTTCTTGACAGGGATTCTTGACAAACAATATTTTCCTTTGACTGTATCAGTTTCCGAAAACTGTCTAGAAGCAGCTATGCACTCTTCAAATGCACCCATACTTATTGTGTGACCCCATAAAATGCCCATTGGCATACGTCCCCATGAATCTGGCCCTGTAAATGATACAAACATAATAAAAAATTAATAAAACTAAACTTATTCGTATAGGTGACGCACTCTGCGCGAAATTTAAAACAAAATATGAACAGATCTTCGATTCACGACCTGGAAGATGTCGTGGCTATCCCTTTAGCTGGTTTTATTCACTTGAACTTTTGAGTGAATGTTCATAAAATCGTCAAAGTGGACGAGGATGACATAAATTTGCTTCACGTAACTTTATCATCATATATCATCGGGTCCGGATTTACGATTCGAAAATCCAAAAAAGATTGTAATGTGCAAATAAATGATTTCTCGTATTTTGTCATGCATAATATTATTATTATTCAATTCATGTTACTACAGCATATTAGCAATAGTGCGAAATCTAGAGAAAAACTCAATCGTTTTTAAAATTCCGCGGTTTTTTGAAGAATTCTTGCAGAATTTCGTCTTCCGTTAGACCAATTTCAGGATGGATACTCAAAGAAGCGAGTCCATTCAGGCGCTCCCGTCCTATTGTACTTCTTAGATAGTATTTTATTCTTCTTAGGGTAGAAAATGATCGTTCTGGAGCTGCTGTTGTTACGGGTAACACTGCCAATACTCGTAAGATCGTGCTCACGTTTTTGAACCATTTTCCATTGATAACCTAAAAAATAACGTAACCATTGAAAGTTAAGTATTCGATGGTGATAGTGCATCGAGCGACGAACGCATTTTGAATATCTTGATCAAAGATCCGTTGCCTCCACATTCTGATCGCTGAGATAAAATTCCTTTCTGAACAGTCCAATATTTCGTCAAAAAAAGATCTGCCTCATCAAATTCCTGCTTGGAAGGGAAGAGTTGTCCGACACTGTGGAAGATCGATTTATGTTTTTCGAACCGACTTTGGAGATGAAAAATGTAAGTATCAAGGAATGGAATGTAGAAGGCAATTCTGTAATAATCTTCGACATTTTGTGTTTCAACGTTGCAACGGTTTTTCTGTTGACTGCAACAACGAGGCAATTTCATATTAAGAACAGATTTCAGCTACATTGTCGTAAATGATACAAAAATTTGAATCAACGTTTTCCCGCTTTTCCTTGATATCATTCGTAGCATCATCAGCTAACTTTGTGGCTTCTCCTAGATCTTGATTTTTCGTCTGCAATTCCCGACTCAGAGGCAAGACGATAGAATTGATCGATTCCATTATATGACAGAAGATTTGAAATTCGATTGTCAAAATCGCGGTCAAAAGCTGAAAAGCCTTTTGTGAAGTCTCTCGATCTTTCCACTTTTTTATTTCTTCCAAAGCTTCTATAACGGCCCTTTGAAGTTCGAGGTAAGTTGAAACTGCTTCATGAGACTGAGCCCATTTTGAAACAGTGAAAGAATTAAATTTTACTTTTCTCCGGTCACTCTTTTTCGGCATTTTCAAAATGTCTTCCTTTAAAATGCTTTGTCTCTTCGGCCAGTGGAAAAATGCTTCTATTGCTCCGACAATTCCTATCGCATTTTTAATACCCGAAACTTCGCAAGCGGCATTGATGACCAAACTGAAGCCATGCGCGGAATTAAAATTGTTTGCAGTGGTAACCGTGTGTCCACACAAGCGGCACTATCGTAGTTTCATGCAAAATGTATCAAAAGAATGAGAAAATGAGGTTAAGTTAGGTCATGACAGCATACATTTTAAGGTCCAGAACAATTCAAGGGTTATCCCAAAGCTTCGCCTAGATTCAACACGCAAAAACAAAGGAAAAAGGGAAGAAGCATGATTCTTACAGACACTCCAGAAAAGGAGGAACTAGAAAACAAGCTAATTAATCGACGGCCAATTAAAAAAGGAGCCAAACAAGCTGCAATAAAGAGAAAGGTCTTACAAGTAGAATCCGAATCAGATGAGGATGGTAAGAAACAGCTAAATAAAAAACGCCCAAAAAAATCTGGAAAACAAACTGCAAATAAACAAAAAGATCTACAATCGGAATCAGAAACAGACGACGACGATGACGATGAAATGATTCTTCAAGATTCTTCTTATGATGGATCTTTCACGGGAAATGTTTCAAATGAGGACCCGATTCCGCAAGACATTAAAGTTGGAACATACATCCTTGTCCGTTTTAATGTCATAAATAAAAACGTCTATTTTATTGGCCAAATACTAAAAGACAAGGATGAAAACAATGAATTTGAAGTTTGTTATCTGCGCAGGAATGGAACCTGCAATAAGTTTTCAGAACCTGTGGTCGAAGATGTTGCCTCCTTAAGTCTTAAGGATATAGAACGAGTTTTGCCAACACCGTCTCTTTGTGGCCACACCAGCCGCCAAAAAGCTTCAGTGGTTTTTGAGATCGACTTTCAAAGCTATGGAAGAAACCTCAAATAACTGGCTAGGAATTTTTTAAAACTATTTTTTTTACCAAAAAACCAAGAATTGGAATTGAAATGTGATGTTATTTTATTGTGATTTATTTATTGTGATTTTATATTTTTTTTTATTCAACATGAAAATGTTTTTATTTATTTTTAATTTGTATTGCTATTAATTATCTTTAAACTACAAATTGAATTGATTTGATTTGGTTTATTAAAAACCTTTTTAAAATATAATATGAATTTTAGTTATTTTTTTTTATTTTACATACCTAGGTACCTAAATATGTTTTTTGTTGTTTTTGTTCTTATTAATTAATAAATAATAATATGTTAAACGAATAAAACTTATGTGTTTTTTTGATAAAAAAAAGTTTAAGACGAGTTTTTATTAGAATTATTGTACTGTCTCACTGTTCGCCTTGATCGACCGCTCGCAAACAGTGAGACAGTTTGACTTTTTCCAAGATGCAGTTTGTTGTGATGCTCTCATAGGCCCTTTCACTAAAACTTGTATTGAAACATTAAGGTAAAATATGCCTTAAAATATACTCCAAGTTTGGTTAAGATTGCTTGAAAACATTCAGATATATACCAATTTAAAAGAAAAGTGTCTCACTGTTCGCACCTTTCCCCTACCTGTTCGTAATAAAAACACATTTTATTTTCAGTGGTTGCCTATTTTGCTGAAGAAAACGAGTTTTCCCAGAAATGAGATATAGCGATATAAGCGTATAAAGTAAAACAATCATTAGAGCAGTTTCCCAAATACCTATTTATAATTTATATACAAGAATTGCTCGTATGAAGTTAAAAGAAAAGATGTTCACGAAAGCAAGCCTCATTTTTATTACTCCGGTACACTTCTTCAAATTCTTACTTTCCAAATCAATTTTTGTACTTACTTTTCATCCCTTATACGCGGCCTCCATTTGCGATAAATTAATAGTAAACATACTAATGCTTGCTGTCATTATCTCAAGTGGAGATTATTACAGTAACTATATTTATTTATTTATTTATTTATTTATTTATTATCATCTATCAAGTACATTAACTTTCTTAGATTAAAATTAAGAGTTTAATATATATAAAATAATATGTACAAACTACTTTTCTAAAACTAACTAATCTTGAAAACAAGTTTAAAAATGCCATGAGATAAAAAAAAAAAAAAAAAAAAAAAATAGGCTTTTAATATTTAAGAATAATATACATTTTACATGCTATTCAAAATCATATTCTTACAAACGTTTCTACTCATATTAAAATCGATTACGTGGTCATACTTATTGTAATGAATAGAAGCCATGTTAATTGGGTCATTTAGGCCGTAATTTGTCCTATGTACGGGAATGAAAAAGAAATCGCCTCCTCTAGGCCTTAAATGTCTGACAGGAACATACAGATTAAACATAGAAAGCAATTGCGAACATTGAATATGCCCACATAAAACATCATGTGCAAAAAGAGCAGAAAAATAATCACGTCTTACGAAAAGTGGCTTGATATCTATTAAAGCACATCTAGCCTCATATGGCGGCATATAAGACCAATTAAATTTTCTTATAGCAAACTTTGAAAAACGCCTTTGGATTTTTTCGATACGCAAACGGGCATTGGCATAGTATGGGTTCCATACAACACAACAATACTCAAGATACGAACGTATTAACGAAATATATAGCGCCTTAAGAGTATATGGATCTTGGAAATCATTTGAATTTCGGAACAAAAAACCTAACATTGAGTTAGCTTTAGATATCATATAGTCATAGTGCCAGGTGAACTTTAATTGTTCATCGAAGATTACACCCAGATCTTTCTGACAAGATACTCGTTTTAGAGTCATATTACCAATATTGTAATCGTATACAACAGGATTTAGAATTTTGGATACGGTTAACACCGAACACTTACTGATGTTAAAATACAATCCATTTCGATCACACCAATCAGTTATATTATTTAAGTCCGTTTGTAAGTCAAACGCATCGTTATAAGACTGAACTTCTTTGAATATTTTGAGGTCATCAGCATATAAAAGGCATTGCGAATGCGCGATATGTGTGGGTAAATCATTTATAAATAATAGAAATAAAAGTGGACCAAGATGGCTACCTTGCGGGACACCCGAAGAATTAATTATTTCTGACGAGATCTCGGATCCAATTTTTACAAATTGCTTCCTTCCAGTTAAATAACTACTCAACCAAAACAATATTTGTGAGTGAAACCCTAGAAATTCCAGCTTTTTAATTAGAATATTATGTTGAACACTGTCAAAGGCCTTAGAAAAGTCAGTAAAAATTGAATCGGTTTGATGCCTACTTTCTAAGGCACGCAGGCAGGCATTTGCAAATATAACCAGGTTTGTGGTTGTGGATTTACCTCTCACAAAACCATGTTGAAAGTCAGAAATATTAATACAAACAGCACTATACAACTTATCTTTGACTATAGCTTCAAAGACTTTTGGAATAATTTGAAGCTTAGCTATTGGTCTATAATTTATTACAGCTTTTTTAGAACCTGATTTATGTATAGGTGTTATAAAGGACCACTTCCAAGTTTCGAGAAACTCCCCATGGCCTAACGATTTATTGAAAATGATATGAAGTGGCTTAAGAAGGCCGAGTTTACACATTTTTAGAAAAACTGGTGGTATATTATCAGGTGCAAGAGACGTACTCGATTCAAGGGAAGATAGTTCTTTCAATATATCATTATCTGTTATATGTAAATGACCAATATCAGTGAAAGCTTTACAAAAAGGTACATTTGAACAACTCATGTCAAGATTTACGAAATTAGACTGAAAGAAAGTAGCAAACATATTACATATAACATTCAAATTACCACTAACGACGCCATTTAACTCCATTTCAGAAGGTAGACCTAGCGATTTTCTTTTTGTGTTAATGAATGTCCAGAACGCTTTGGAATCGTGCTTGATTTTGGACTCAAGAGACCACAGATATTGCTTATAAAGAAATTTTTTCAGGAATTCATATTCCTTTCGGAGTTGGAAAAACCTACTTTGAAGTGAAATATTAGTTCTGCTCTTTCTGTACATACTTCTCATAGCGCGTTTTAAGTTTAACAATTTTTTATTAAACCAAATTGGTTGAGTTTGCTTTTTTATAACCTTAATTGGAACAAACCTAGAAAAAGCGAATTCTATCACCTCACAGAAAACATTATACGTATGTTCAAGACTGGGTGTAGAGAGAATAGTTTCCCAGTTCACTGTACAAATAAAGTTATTTAATGACACGTAATCGGCTTTAGCAAAGTTATACACAGCAGTATTACGATTTGACATAGATAATTGATTTAAAACACTAAAATTAAAAGATATATATTTAAAGCTCTGTGATGTATACTATTTATCAAAAGTGAAAAATCAGCTTCTGAAACACAACATTCAATATCTTGATGGACAAAAACTAAATCTAACATTCTTCCAATAGAATTAAGTATGCAATTTGTTTGCTGTAGATTCATAGCCGACATATTATCAGTTACAATAAATTCAACATCCAAATACATTTATCGTCTTCAGAATAACTCCATTTGATATTTGGTAAATTAAAGTCACCTAGGACTACAATAAAAGAATTTGTTTCTAGAGTGTTAGCAATAAATTGTACGTTATTAATATGATTTTCATAAATTTGAGCATCTGAATTCGGTGGAATGTATGAGACAATAAAATATACATTAATTTTATTACATTTGATGTTAGATTTGAAAAATTCAACACAAATACACAATTGTTCTATTGAACCCGAAGAAAATTTAAGTGGAATTTGTTTACTTTTCAAACTTGAACGAATGGCTAGTAAAACTCCTCCTCCTCTATTAAATCCAGTTTCAATTGCACAACGATCTTTTCTGTAGACTTCAAAATCAGAGTTGAATAATTCAGATGAGTTTATATTTTCACTCAGCCAAGTTTCAGTCAAAGCAACAATCGTATATGGGCAACCAGTAGCAGCAACAAAAAAATCACTTACTTTTGTTCTCATTCCCCCCGCATTATGATAAAAGAGGGTACAAGATGAGTTAGTATCAACATTATTAGCAGTAATAACAGCACCATAATCAGCAGCAACAGGAACGACAACAACAGGAACATCAGCAATTTTGAACTCGGTATCATTTACAGCATTTCCGAATGAGTTTATATCGGAAGAAGCAAGAGCAGGAGATATAGACAATTTTGAGCTTACGTTTTCTCGTGTTGAAGTCGTGTGTTCTCGTTTTTTGGAATGTATTTAAAAGCACGTAACTTTGTTCCAAGAGGCCAGATATTATCTTGGTACATCGCATCGTTGAACTCTGCAGGAACTCCAATTTTAAAGTTAATGAATTGCAAATTCTCTTCAAGTTCTCCTCGCTTAATTAATTTAAAGCAAGAAATGAATCCAGGGTTCGTGCCAAGTACGGCAGCTAAATGATTAACAATAGCTTCAGAAGCGACGGAGGGGCGAAAACTACCAAGGTGAAACCACTTAAGTTTACGCACAACAACATTTTGGAAAATTTCACGGGAAACAGTTTCATAGCTATTTTCTTGACTTTCAAATTTAGCTTTAGCAACATTTGCATCAAATTTTTCGGCAGGAACATCAGCAACATCAGCAGCAACTATTTCTATAGTTTTCGAGAGAAAGCATGCTGTGCTCGAATACTCTTTATCGCATGCTCAAAACGAAAGAGAGGGGTCGTTCCTTGTTGTTATGTTATTGCAGTGATGCACCCCATGAAAATCGTAGCCTCTCTCTCTCTCTCTCAAACGAACAAAGTGTGCGATGAAAAGCCCAGCAAACAAAATTTGCAGCTGCTTTGCTTATGCTTTTTTTTCCTGCTTCTGCTGTCTGCTGTTAATTTATAGTAAGTGGAGACGGCGTGTTATAAGGGAATTAGTATTAATTGATGTGGGCGTGGGGTGGTTAATTTGTTTAATGCTCGAGCCCTTTTTTAATGCCTAAGCTAACGCACTGACGAGTGACGACATCAGTGGACACAACAATGTTTGACTTTTCTGTATTGCGAGGGGAACACCAACGAAATAGAGTTTCTTATTTATAATAAATAACATTGATAACATTCTGTAAAATTATTGCTATTGAAAACGAGATCATCAGCCTTACGATATGAGGCCCCAAGTGATGAGTCTATGAGCATTTAACATCTTGAAACTTTGCTGCAAGTGTGCATGCAAATCTGTGGGACCATCAAACGAATAGGTTGCCTGGTTTTGGATGACTTCATCACAAAGGTCTATCAAATGCCGGTGATGTTGCATATGTGCGATCCAGAAGTTTTTGGGCCTGCCTATTTCTTGCGATTTCGTTTACACGTGCATGCTCCCTAGGTATCGCAAACTGATTAATCTAATATTTGTTAAAGGCAGATTTTTGTATAGTTCTTATTATTATTTTTAAATATTTAACCCTGGATGTACAAGGTGGCGCAAAAGTAATCCTCCTATCAGAAAATGCTATAAATTTTGCGATTGGCCCCTAATGTCAGTTCTGTTTTGACATTTGTGTAGTAAACACATGCGAAATACACGTTAATAAACAATGTTACGCTACTCTGCTCCAGAACGCGGTATATTGGTGACTATTTATTTGAGCAATAATCGGTCGGTGACTTTGGCACAACGGAAGGTTATTTTTGCGCCACCTTGTATATGCTTATTTATTTGTACGTAAAGGACATGCTAATCGAATGTGGTCATTCAGATTATCTATACACCAGAGTTCGTTAAGCATAAAGAAAAACAACAAAGAATACAGGTTTTTTACACCATTTTACTTAATGCAATTTTCACGGCCTTAGTTCATTCGGTATTTTTTTTACTAAATAGAGTATTTTTATATGGAGTGATTCGTGGTTTCGACGAGACGGATTTTTTTAAAAATGCTTACATAATAGATATATATAGATAGTTTGAAGTCTGTACACACAAGCAGCATGAACACAGCTAGCGCTTTACATAACATCAACCCTAAACAGACAAATATATGAAAGAATAGCGGTAAAACGTGAACTTGTGTCATCGATTCAACGAAGCGTGTACTTGCAGAGTGAAAAATACAAGTACGCAACAGCATTTTGAAAATAATCCGTCAAATTCAATCAGTTTCATATTTATTATCACAACCCAATCTTAAAGTATTTTTTTTTATAATATAGGTAATCCAAAACATGTTTACAACTCTGATAGCTTAGTAGGTTAAAACTTGAAAATCCCACAATGATAAGGCTACTGAAATCAACTTATTAAACTCTGGGTTTATCCTAATTGTATAAACTATTATTAATAATTGTACACGATTGAATTTCCACCTATTGCAACACTTTGGTTTATATATATTGATTTCAACTTATCTTCGAATATAGGGGAGCAAGGGAGAGTGGTAGGAGAGTACAAGACGGACAGCTTGAGCTTGAGACACCCACTTAGAAGCCAGATGTGACAGTGTAATCTACCTCATGTATTTAACATATTAATTCCAAAAAATGGCATTTTTGCCACATCTGATCGCAGTCTTTTCTAAAAATACCTTATACCACGACCTTAAATCAGCTTAAAATAAAATAACATACATTACATCTTAAACATAGGCTAACGAATGAAATTTATAAGTTTTTGTTTGTCACGCCTTCTTTTTGTGGGCGTTTGTTATTTAACTGTTGTTTTCTATCACAAACTTTTATAAAAGCGAAAACAAGTGAAAATGCTTTTTACATAATTCATTCAAAGTTGTTACCACTCTTAAATTTTTTTTGCTTTTAATATTTTGTTTTCAACTAGCTCTATATTTAAAATTAATGCAAAAATGTATGTAGGTATATATATTTGTTCCGAGGGTGTACTCGCTACCACGGCCACCTTTATGTCTACTATCAGAATTTTTTGTTTCGCATAATTATTAAAATTGTTATGCTTGATACTAAAAGAAGCAACTGCTGGCTTGTAGCATGAATTTGAATTTTAAACTTGACTTCCTGAAATGGCTTGCGACCATGCTTAAAATACGATCAAGTTATACGTTTTCTTTGGAATAGTGTTTTTACCTTACTAAATTGACAGATAAAGTTTGATGCGAGATTTCACTATTTTCGCAAACGAAGGAAAACGAATCATATTGAAAATAAACCTACTTTCGAGGATAGGAATATGGAACGGAGGTCTACTAACACCCGAGGTAAGACGGGTGAGTCTGCTTGTTTTATGGATATTAATCTATATTTATCCTGTTCTTTAACTTTTTTCTTGAAAGTATGCAGCATGGAGCTGTGGAAAACTAAGTAAACATCAAGCGGCCTCTTCACATTGGAAAAACAAACGTACCTAATCAACTCAGAAATTACTACAAAATAAGTTAACATTGTCCCATTAAAGATCAGTAAATTGAGATAACCAAATGTTTTTATTCGTATTTTATTTCAGGCTATTAAACCAAATAAAGAATGATTAAACAATTAGTTTGAAAATACTGCCCAGTTAATGAGACATCTATTAAGACTAAAATATTAATTATCCAAACCTATAACCCATTTTCGACAGAGTTGTAGTCATATTTTAATAGAAGATGTCGCTGTTTTGTTTAGAGTTTTTTATAGAAGTACCTACATGATTGCCATGAAAATTTCGGTGACAGCGGATACTTTTACGTATCCGCTTTGAAACAGTGAATTTTCCCTTGACATAAAGAAGAGTTTGCATTTAAATCCAAGGTGGAGCATTTAACTCATCAAAAATCGTCCCTAGTTCCCTGTATCCCGAGGTCCGATTTAACTCCTACCCCTTTTCCCTACACGTTAACGATATAGGGCATACTCATAAACGTCGCTAAAAATACAAGTAACATTATTCATTTGGCACAAACGACATATAGTTCTGTCCCTTATTCGAAGAACAGAGTTGAAAAGTGTACATGATTAATGTTTGCCAAAGATACATAAGCGGTATGAATGTGAGAAATGTTAAATTACTGGTTTATTTACTAGTTTAAATTCAAATAAATTATTCTTCTTCAGTCCATAATAAAATAACACAATTGCACTTACATTCCAGAGCCCATTCCTGGTAATCCAAAATTCCACTATAAATCTTTTCTATATGACTAAAGCACAAGTCGCTTGCGGCATCCCTGCTGGTATTAGACGCGGCTAACCTTTCAGCTTCCCTAAAGAAAGCAACGGCAATATCACTTCTGTGTGGTGAAAACTCCAAAGTTGATGGTCTGTTTTCGTGCTGCGATAATTCGTAATCTGAACAAGTTGCACATCCTAGAACAGCTAGAACTGCTACTGAAAGTTCCAACGGGAAACGTCGCCCCATGTCCAGGCAAATTAATCCGCGATTTATTATCACTGCACTTAAGAAACAAATTCGAGAAATATATGACTTTAAAACGTTACTGCCTCTTTTATAGGCGTTGATTTATCAACAAAGCTGATTTTATTTATGATTAACTGATAATAATCCGCATAAACTCACATAGGCTAAGGTGTTTAATTGAGCACTATATTCGGTCTTTATCTATAAATTTAAGTAATTGGAAATTCCTTAATTGCTTTTTGAAGTCTGATACTGTTAGATTGAAAGGGATGGAAAATGGCCTAATAACTTATAAATTTGTACTTACATAGGGTATTATTCTGTACATATGTAAAAATGTAAAGATATATAATAGTGCGCTTTGCTAAAACATTTTTTAATTGAAAACTATTCATCTGTAAGTACAGTCCATACCAGTTGATTAATCCTCCAACAGGCATTATTGGTCTAAGAAGCACGAATTTAGTGACGATGTAAAAATCAAAAATTAATTTAGCCGCCAAGTAAACAAATTAGAAGGCGGCAAAAAAAGAAAGTATCTTATTTATTGAAAAGAACATCAAATAATTTTGGTGTTCATATAAACAATCTTTCGCGTAACAGCAAATACATTGGATTCGCGATGTTTTGCAAAATTTGCAGTTTACCACCATCTTTGACAAACCAATGATCGGTATTACCTTATGGCAGGCACAGGATGTTTTGCGCTCTGACCGATGCCAGAAATATTGCTGGGTGGCCTCTTATTTTTCTTGTGTTAAAGGACTACCCAATCAACGTGTTTCCTTATGAGACCTTTAGCTATTTTTCAGGAAATTCAGATAAATTCAGCAACTCTTCCACTGTATAATTTGAATCATCAGAGAATTTGTCAGCTGGATGCGACGATATAAAAGCCTATGAGTGCATGGCAGCCTGTCAACCAAATGATGAAAAGGATTATCATTATCATTGTCTTGTTCAGACAACCCTGCGCTCAACGTCGTACTACGACTACCTGACCATTGCAGTGTATTTCAGGCAGAAGTCACGGCTATCCGCGAAGCAGCACGCAGATTCTCTATGAGCCCGATAGATGGAGAAACTATCGTGATCTACATAGACAGTCAGGCAGCGATTAAAGCCTTAGAATCACCAACAATAAGATCCAAGTTGGTAAAACAATGCCGCGAATCTCTTAACGAGATCGCGGTCAGATGTAACACTTCCCTGTGTTGGGTACCCGGTCACAGTGATATTCCAGGCAACTGCAAGGCGGACGAGTTAGCCAGACAGGGTTCCGCACAAGAACTCTCTGACAACAGAGAGACACCGGCGCGCGGTTCCCATTCAGACACTGAAACGCAAACTTCTAGATAACGCGTTAATAGAAGCAAACAATAGGTGGAATAGCATCAGTACATGTGTGTCCTCAAAGCAAATTTGGACCAAATACGATGCAAAAAGAACATCCAAACTTCTCTCCATCAGCAGGAAAAATATCAGCTCTGTAATCGGAGCAATCACTGGTCACTGCCTTTTAGGCAGACATGCCACCAGATTGGGGGGTCCTTCAAACGACTTCTGCAGAAGCTGTAGAGACGTCGAAGAGGAAGAAACCACCACACATCTCCTGTGCAACTGCCCCGCACTAGCCAATTCAAGGAAACAAATCCTCGGCAACTATTTCCTCGATGATCTAAGTGATCTCAGTGAGCCAGATATCGGCTGCATCAGCAGATTCGTCACTAGGTCCAAATGGTTAAACTGAACTGGAGGACGGATTGGACGATGACTTGAGCCCCTCCCGCTCCCCTCCCGCAGATCACCCCAAACCGATTCCCCTGCAAAGGAAAAGAGATCTCACTGAAGTTAGATTGTATCAGTCACTTCAGTCAGAACTCCACTCCGAGGGCGAGACAGTAACCCGGCGGATCGACTGAAACGGTCTCCCCCGGCCTTGCTGCCTTCCCGCTATGCAGACAAAACGAGAACAGAGTTGAGGTTAGATTGTAACAGTCACCACACTCTGTCTCTCTCCCATGCCTCAAAACCCGTACCACAAACCCCCGAACTCAGTCACCATAATCCAAATCGACTATCAAGGCCACCCCTCCCTGCTCCCTTTCCGCGGAATGGTGTAACTTGAGGCTCGTACTGCAACAGTCGCCACAAGCCGCACCACCCCGCGATGCGTGTGGCACTCAGGGTTGGACCACCTTCGGTCACCCCCTCCAGCACAGTCTTTCAACAAACTACTTCACTGTGCAGCCGGTACACCCCGACCCCCCCTCCAAGGAATGTAATAGCTTACTCGGGATTCGACTGTATCAGTCACCCCGGCACGTTGTTGCCTGCAAAGAGAGTGAAGAGCAGTTTAAGGTTCGATTGTAACAGTCATCTCAAAAGGCTCTTCCCTCCCCCGGTGATCAGGTAGCAATAGCTGCCCCTCCGCGGCGCAGAATTTGGGATCGACCTGTGGTTTGATTGCATCAATCACCTCATCTCGATCCCAACCCTTGGTTCGGATGTCGGGCGAGAGTCGCCACTGCACTAGTCACTCCAATACATCGCAACCCATGCGAAATACAGCCAGGGTGCACACCCTGACCCCTTCAGGATTATCTCCCCCCATAAAACCACTACCTCGCAGCAGGCAATCACAGGGAAGTCAGTAGGCCGAGCGACGACCGGCAGAACACCCCCCCCCCCCCCCCCCCTTCTTATTTGTGGTATCACAACGGGCAACGAATATGATATTGACCCATAAGACCATAGGTCGACTCCACTTATGTGGCTATTACATTCACGTATGATTTGTGGGCAGTCAACTTCAACGTGTGAACCTCTTTTTCTTTCGATCGTTACTTGGATGATTTGATAGATCAACTGTCAACTCTTGCAAATGGCTGAATTCCAAAATATGTAGATGCTAATCCGACATTTTTGTTCTATATCTACAGAAAATTATTTTTGTCAAAGCAATACGCGTTACCTATATATTGGTCATTTATCTTCTTTGACATCTTTATCCAAATGAAGCTTACATTTTAAAATCCTGTTGGCTCTGACTGTTTCTAAAACATATATTCCAACTGCACGCAAATATAGCAAAAAAAGCAGCGTCGTATACAAATTGTCAAAGTAGATAATCTGGTGAACAAAATTTGCGATAATCGATCAACACTAAATATCCGGCGCATTTCGAAGCGGTCAGCGAACCGGTGAGAGTTGCTTCTTTCTGCAAAGTTCATTTCACCTATACCTATACATTTGATCGGCCATTTTTAGGTAATATTTCCTCTGGAATGTTAGCTGGATCCTCGAGTTTATCATCACTAAAATCCTCATCACCTGAACCTATTTGGAGCAAACCCATGAAACCTTGAACATCTTTATCAGACAATTTGGGTATATCAATTATTTTTCAAATATCACTAAATTATTTTTCTCCATTTCTACAAAAAAATTAAAAACAGTTTGCTCAATCGCACGTTTTGACATATCTTTAAACGCTTAAAAAGCAAGGCGGCCCTGAGGCTTTCTTCTTTTTTCGTGCTAAAAATCATTTATTTCTTTAATTCACAATAAATAAACACAGTACACTAAAAAATATGTGTTTCTTACCTAGGGGAACAAAAATTCAGTAAAATCTGACGTTTAGAAATATGTTTCATTAAATTTTTAATTTTACTCCAAATGAACAATAATTTGTTTGTCGTCAGTCATTGACTTGTAACACCAACACTACAGTTTCGCTGCCAAAGGCATCAGCATGAAACTTTAAGACCGGTCAAGTTATGAAATAATAATATTATGCTGTCACTATGTACATTATAAGGGTGCTGAAAATCCCTTTTGAACGTTCAAATATAAAAACAAAAAAAAACAAAAATTGTGAACACTGACCATCATAATGCATTCGTGAATTCATTTGACGTTTAAGTTATTAAATTCTTTTAACTGTGGTTTGTACGTTTTGCTTCAGTTAAAATTGAATTTTAATTAATATTTTTATGTTAATGAATTTTGCAATGTCTTTCGTTTATGTGTATGAACTTGATTTTTTTTTTGTTTAAGCTCGTGCGTTTTGCGATTATTCTCTGTTCATGCCTTTAATGAAAGTGACGTTATTGTACGTATTCAAAACCTACAAATTATTTTCCCCAAAAAACAATTCTACTGACGACATTTCGTTTCTTAAATGTTGTTTTACAAACAAAAACAGCGAATGAATTCACAATATTTATTTGTCAACGACGTATTTATGATTGCTAGTGCAAAATTTTTCTTATCAACAGAAGTGTTCACAATAGATCAAAAATCCGCATAAATTTCAAAGTTGATAACAACTCTTGATAATTGATCACGATACTACCGATTCATCAATTTTGTTGATCATTGACAATTGTTGTCAAACTTCCTTTAATGGCGGTTAGGCGGCTATGATCAGAATTAAAGGGATCATAACCCTCCCACTTAACTGCATCCATACTGGTCCGCCTGTGGGGTTCGTGTCGGTTCGATCTCTGAAAATAGCGGCAGGCCTCCCGATTTTGAATCACTTCGTGGGTGAGGCCAATCAAATGCTGGTGTTGCTGCATTTATGTGCCTCTCTTTCGCGTTTGTATTGGAACGTTGATTGATATCGCCTTTTTGACGGGGTTCGTACGATCTCTTCTTTGAACATGACTGTAGGTATTAACTGAGCCGGTCGCGCTAAATTTCCTATCTGTAAAGGCTTCCTCGGATCTTGGAACTTCTTATTCGATCAATCTTTGCTACTCCTGCTGTCAGGCAACGCATCTTTCTCAGCTGCCGTTAATTTGACCTCATATTTTTTGTACGCTGGCCAACACTGTGAACAGTATGTGAACCATTCTCAACTGTATGTAGGTTTCTGGAACTCCTCGATGTTTTACCTATAATAGATCCCCTATCAAATGCCTTTTTAAAATCAACCAACACCATATGCAAACCCATTAAGGAATCACGATGTTTTTTGGAGCCTTGACTGCCTTCCTAACTTCTTCTTCAAGTAATGGTTCTCAGGAAAATTTTCCAACAAATGATCATTTAGAAGTCCTTCACACCTGTATAGCATTTTTTCGTCATCCACAAGAAGCAGCCCTTGAGCATTGTTGATGAACTTTGGCCAAGGGATTTCCTGGGCATTCCTCCTTCTCTGAACAGCAATTTTGAGAATGGTTGTGCCCCTATTCAAGCTGGTTTGTCGGAGTTCGTAGACAGCCGAAGAAGAAATTTCTTCTAACTCCCGATACAGACCCTCCACGCACTTTGCTTGAATTCGAGCGTACTTTCTCGTTGCGAGCGTTTTTCATGTCCATTGTGGAGCCCTTTGACCATGCTTTGAATGCCTCTTTCCACTTATCACTGCTTTAGCTTCATCTGTCCACCAATCCCCTAGCAGTGATTTGGCTCTATCCAAGCAAGGTCGTTGTTTTTTTTTTTTTTTTTTGTCGGGGTGTGTGAGACTTTCTGCACTGGAGCACTCAGACTCAATACTGGTCCATTGTACTACCAGGCAGACACACCACATTTTACTGTGGGAATTTACTCGTTTTTCTTCGCTTCAATAATGATAAGGAGCTTAGGTTTACAGCACTCACCATATCCGCACCAAATACCTGCCACCTGATACGAGCAAAAGCAGGACAATCACAGAGGAAATGTTCCACAGTGTCGTCGCTTTCTCCACAGGCTTCGCAGTTGGTGGTATCGCTTAGGCCTAGCACCTTAAGGTGCTTGGTAAAAACGTAGTGTCCCGTAAGAACGCCAGTGGTCTGTATGCAGTCTTTTCTGTTGAGAGACAACAAGAATGCCGCGGATTTCTCACAGACGTCGGGGAGAACTAGCTTAGTCTGTCTGCACCCTGGAGAGTCATGCCAACGGCGATTGTGTTCAAAGGAAACCCAACTGTCAATGGAAGCCCTGACCGAGGATGCAGGCAGACAAATCGCTGGTTCAGGTCCTGAGAAGCCCCCCTCTGAGCCTTGTCTAGCAAGTTCATCGGAGATCTCATTTCCCGTGATCCCGTTATGACCCGGGACCCATACAAGTTTAAGTGAATTCAGCCTTCCGACCGAATTCAGAGATATCTTGCATTCACGTATTATTTTGGAGGTAGTTAAGGGTTTAAGTAAGGCCTTAAGCGCAGCCTGACTGTCGCTACAGACGCAGATACTTCGCTAAGTCTCTGTTTGGAAGACTGACGCATATTTGAATAACTGAAAGAAAAGTCTAACGTTATCGCTCTCCACGAAGACACCAGCACCAGATCCTTGATCGGTTTTAGAGCCATCCGTGAAGATTCGACTGCATTCCCTTCCAGGTTCAGAGTCCGGCCAGAGCCAGTCCTGAACGCGAGGAAAGTCAACCTCGTAGTTGCGCTTTAGCCTAAGTTCCGGTGTCATCACATCAGACGGCATTTCCATAAGACAGGAGTCGAAGGACAACCGTTGCGCAAGTTCATCAAAACTCCAGTGCGAATTATACCAAAAGCCACCTCTTCTTAGACGTGAGATAGCTTTTATTGTACAGCCCATGATGTAAACATCAAGGGGCGGGAGGTTCAATAGTGCATCTAGGCCGGAGCCAGGCGAGCTGGGGAAGGCCCCCGTGCAGCCGAGACATACCTGCCTTTGGAGTTTGTCAAAAGCAGCAGTAACGTATTTACGTGAACGCTTATTCCACCAAACAACCGATGCGTATGCTATAAATGGTCTTATC
This sequence comes from Portevinia maculata, assembly GCA_949715645.1. Taxonomy (NCBI): domain Eukaryota; kingdom Metazoa; phylum Arthropoda; class Insecta; order Diptera; family Syrphidae; genus Portevinia; species Portevinia maculata. The sequence goes on along the minus strand of OX454526.1, from coordinate 1,728,623 downwards.
ATAGCCGTATAAATCCATAGGGCTCTTTTCGGTGATAAGTCCCATGTCTTGCCGAAAATGCCTTTGCACTGCCAGAAAACAGACAGCGCCTTGGCAGTCTTCAGCTCAACATGTTTGGACCAAAGAAGTTTGCTGTCCAGGATGACTGCCAGATACTTTGCTTCATTGGAGAGTTGGATTGTGACGCCTTTTAGCACTGGCTGAGTCAACCCGACCAGCTTCCTCCTTCTCGTAAAGAGAACAACCTCAGTTTTAAGAGGATTGACCGAGAGCCCATTCTAGTGCACCATTCGTCGATCACGTCAAGGGCCGCCTGCGCCTTGGCGCATACAGTCGCTAGGCATGATCCAACAGAAAGCACGGCAATATCATGCGCGTACGCCTGAGCGTATACATTAGAACTGTTGAGTGCGTTCAACAGAGAGCCGACCAGCATACACCACAGCAGTGGAGACAGAACGCCGCCTTGCGGGCAGCCTCTGTTTACCCCCGCCATAACATAGCGGCCACAATCCGCATCCGCAACCAACGTTCTATTCATTAGCATTGCTTTAATCCATAACACCAATGGTTCGTCTACACCGTGTTGTCTGGCAGAGCTGCACATGCTATCAAAAGTCGCATTGTCAAAAGCACCCTCAATATCGATGAAAATGCCCATCGCGTATTCTTTTCTGTCAAGCGTGCCCTCAATTCTACCAACTAGATTTTGGAGCGCAGTCTCGCAGGATTTTCCGCCTTGATAGGCATGTTGCATCTGCGATAGTGTGTGCAATCGCAAAGCAGTTTTGCGCACGTGAAGCTCGACCAGCCTTTCCATGCTTTTCAGCAAGAAGGAAGTCAGACTGATGGGTCTGAAGCTCATGGCGAGCGAGTAGTCACTTCTGCCAATTTTTGGTATAAATGCCACTCTAACTGTACGCCAGGGTGTTGGAATGTATGCCAGTGCTAGGACAGCGGTGAAGATTTTCTTCATAGTCGGTAGCAACTGGTTTGTACATTGTTGCAGCATGGCTGGGTATATTCCGTCCGTACCAGGTGACTTGAAGCCGTCAAAAGACGCAAAGGCGTATTTAATGGCCTCGTCCGTCACCACGGCCTTCGCAATATACCAGCTACGCCGAGTTGTTTGTCTTGGCTCACTCATAGTCTCGGTAATCGGGGCTGGTTGTGAACCAATTGTAATCTGGTTACCCGGAAAGTGAGACTCCAGCAGATAACTAAGAGTTTCCGCTTTCGTCTCAGTGAAGGTGCCATCAAGTTTTCTAAGTGAGTCCAGTTTGGCTGGTATGCCCTTTTCCAGAACTTTAATCAACCTACTAGTTTCACCCAGTGTTTCAATCTTTTCGCAGAAATTCCTATAAGAAGCACTTTTCGATACCCGAATTAGCCTCTTATATTCCTTCTGCTTCGATCGGTAGAGATTCCAGTCTGTCTCCAAATCAGTCTTGAGAGACCTATTTAGAAGCTTACTAGCTTCTCTTCGGATTCTATGCAGTTCCGAGCTCCACCAGGGAACCGGCGCGGCGTTCTGCCAGGGGGTTTACTTACTGGGCACGTCAGTTCGAAACAGCTAGTAATGGCACTATTCAGGTTTTGAACAGCATACCTTTTGTCTCATCCTGAGTTTGGTTGGAGTTTTGAGAGTTTTTCCCATTTCCTCCCTGAAGCGTATTCAGTTGGTTTTTCTTGGACTCCTCCTCTCCTGCAAAGTTATGGCTTCGCATTCGATTTGGAATTCGATATATCTATGATCTGAGAGGGATGCCTCCGAAGAGACCCTCCAGTTGGTAACCGCCTTAAAGCTGATAGTAAGATCAGATGATAGAATGAAATCCAGGAGATGGTTTCCTCGCATGTTGCATTTGCGGCTGCCCCAAACAATGTTCTGAGTATTGGCATCGCAACATATAACTAGGCCCATCTTCCTGGTGTCGCAATAGTCTATGAGTTCAGCAATTGCCCTTGGTGGTGGAGGCACTACCGAATCATAGGGCAGATAAGCTGACGCCTCGACGAAGGTCTTCCAATCTCCACTCGTTTCGTAGCTTATGACTGCAGCAACCAAATCTTGGCCACAAAATTGTCCAAGCTTAGTCGCTGAGAGAAGGTACGACACAGCAAGACAAGCCCTGGGCCTTTCGGACCGCTCGTCACAGAGTATCGTGGTGCCACGAATACCTCCAAGGCCACAGATGCGATTTTTCCACACCCATGGCTCCTGTATGGATGTTATGTGGGGTTTTGTATTCAACCCGGAAAGCTTCTTGCCTATTAGAGCAGTAGCAGCCTTCGAATGTTGAAGGTTAATCTGGGTAAATATAATTACCGTGTTTTTCTTCGCGACAGCCAATTTCTGTCCACTGATGCTGCAAGCATTGCTGGTTGCAGAAAATGTTTCATCCAGATTTTGTGCGCGGGGACCTCCATGAGTTAGAGGTATTACAGTGGAAGGGAACGCAGAAGGTGCGTACGCAGTTCCACCGGTAGGAGTGCTCGAAGTCTTCATCCTCCGTTTATTCCTGTTCGAGTTATTGGAAGAGGGGGCTGCGTTGGTTTCAATCCGCGGGTGCGTTTCGGTTGGGGTAACCTCTGCCCACCTGCATCTCTCAGCCGTCGCCGCTGAGGTAGTGCAGCTCCCAGCGCTTGCGCTTTCAACTGGTTCAGTTTCTTTGCGCCGCGCGATTGCCGCATTCCTCTGTTGCAACAACGCAACAATCAGCTACCTATCTATTGGAATGAAAATTAAGCGTATCAGGTTGAACCTCTCCGCTACTTTCTCCATTTTTCCAGGAGTCTTCGGAAGCAAGCGTTCTTACAGCTCCTAAGTCAACGCCTGTACAGGCGGGGGGAGTTGGTAGTATGTTGGCCTCCAGAATCCTTGCCCCGACCGCGGTCGTTAAGACCACGGGTGGATTTTCGCTGTTGCGAGTTCCACCTGGAGTAGACATAACCTTAGGTTGTTCCTTCATACTTTTCCTTTTGGTTTGGTTCGCGGGCATTCACAGCGAGTAAAGCGTAGCCTGCATGGGCGCAGACCGTAGTCTATTCCCAAACAGACATCGCTTACATCGCGTATCGTACCGAGGCTCCCCTATGAACCACCTGGGGTCGCGCCTGGTGGGGAACCACCTCCCAGTATGGATTTTAGTCGCTTCTTACGACCGGCATGCCTACCTCGGGTAAATTCTAACCCCTATCCCGAAGGGGGGTTTGGATTTCAGTCGTCTCTTACGACCGGCATGCCTACCTCGGATAAATTCTGACCCCTATCCCGAAGGGGGTCGTTGTAGTGAATTGCCAATATCTGGTACTCTGCACTCTTAATCCCAAACTTCGCTTATGATTCGAAAGTTCTTCTTTCGGGATGTTCTTGATGTGGTTGTGAAAATCTAGCCAGAATGCATCTTTTTCTCTCTGCTCGCATCTAACTTGGGGAGCTTATGCACTGACAATATTCCACACCTCACCTGGCATTACCAGTTTGGAGATATCAAACGATCGCTGGACTTTGAATCACAAATATCAACAAATATATTTGACAACCATTATAAAGGCCTAAGTATCCTTCTCTGTACAACCTCAAAAACACTCTCACCCGATTTTCGGACAGTCCAAAGCTATCCTTCGGGACAATAATAAAGTAGGTACAGTTAATGAGGGTCTTTTTCAGATCGTAATTGGTTCTTCTTGCTACAGAGAAGTTTTATAGCTGAATTGGCATAATTAAATGAAGAAGAAGTGCGTTGAAACTATAGTTGTCAAATAGTAACGCGTTGGCCAAAAGCATGGAATTTCGTTTTATACTCGGTTGTCGTCAACCTCATCTTAGCAACCTTACATCCTGCCTGCTTCTATAGGGGAGGCTATAGCTAGACTCCAGTCGGTAATATTGTACTATTTGTAAGTCCCTGCTTATTCTGTATAAGTATTCCTATTTTGAAGGAAAAGCCAATGTGAGTTTTGTATTGCGGAAAATATGGCTTCTCTTTTTTTTATCACATATTATTAACTTCCTTATTGTTAAGTAAATTAAATACAATAAACAAAAAATATATAAAATATACAGCACTATCTACCAGAGCTTTCTGTTAACATTCTATATTTTCAGGTGGCATTTCAATGAATTCATATAATCGTACATATACATATGGTGGGTACTGATTTTAAAAGATTATGCGTAGCTTGTGAGGATTATAAACTAACTTTTTAGATTTGCCAAGAGATATCAATCCCTACTCGTAAATAAAACATCTAATCAAAGTTAAAATTCAACAAGTAATTCTTAACTAAGGTTCATAAATAATGCAAATACTTAATAAAACAATTCATATCAGAGTAAAATATTGCCTCTAGATTAGCTCCGCAGGAATTCATACCAAAAATATAAATCTGCACCATATTATCAATTTTATTTCAAGTCTTGAGCGTCATCACAGTCTGAAGTTCAATACAACTCACGACTTTTGAACCTTCAAATTTGGATTTCCCAATGAAAAAATTAAAATGCACAATACACCGTATGAAATAAGTCATATACGGAAAACTTCATTTGTAACCACCCTGAATGCGTACTTACGAGTAATCAGTACAATAGTTTACTATTATAAAATTTATTGCTGATAGGGAACTCAGATTTGCACATTCAGTTAGTTAGTTGGCCTTATGTGTGGCTTACTAACTTAACTGGACATTTTAAATCAAATATTAAACTCCTCTGTTTTGACGAAAAATATAATATAATTCAAGATGTTGGCATGTTCGTTAAAAATCGTTCAACTTGTAACTTTAATGGCGAAGTGTGTAGTGTTCTTGCCTGAGAAGACGCTGCTCTAGGTTCAAGACCATTGGAGGAAGAGAGTTGTTCGCAAATAATCAATGACAAATAGACCAGCCACAGAGAAAAAAAGAATCTGATGATCAGTTGTGGCGAACCGTGAAACAGCGCTGTAACTCCAGCCGTCCACTTCAGGTGGTAGCAATCACAAGATACGGTTGCTCATTCAATAATTCAAAACAATAAAATTCCATTTTTATAACTCCTATAGATTAAGTTTAAATAAATCAAAATTAATCTTAATATAGGGTCAAACTCTAGATTGTAGTCTTTTATTTGGCAATTATGGGCAGTACCTGGCCATACTGTTTGGCCGCAAATAAGGTGAATTTGTTGCCATTAGAGGTCGATTTACGAATTCCTTCGAATTCCTAACAAAAGTGTTAGTTTCGTGGCTTTTGTCTTCCGAAATAATATTTTTAGGCGAAGAAAAACAATTTTGATCAAAGAAGCAAATTATTTATGTAAAATTATGATTTCTATCAGTACCTAGTGTGTGCACAATAAGCCGCGATAAATCCAGAATTCTTCTGGGTATGCTCTCTATACACGACTGAATTGTGTCCTAAGGGTGCGTATCGTTACTCCAGTACAATGTTACCTTTCTCATGAGCTTTTTTTTGTGGTAATAGCAGCACTTTTAGCGACTGACCGATTCAGGAGCTCCTAGACGATTTCTTTCGGGTTTGCGTCAATCCAAGACTTCTATTTTAAAACAGTATATCCGATACTAAAAAAGCGTATTCAAATACAACTACAAGCCTACTTTATAATTCCTTCGAAATTTTTAGTAAAAGAATTTAAAAAAAAACACACATTCCACGCTAGGAACGTTTTAGTTTAATTTTTATTTATGACAACTGTCATATCGGTACCTTTATTCATTAAATAAACGGCTGCAGGAAATAACCCCCCAAAATTTATACGGAGGTGGGGACTTCTTTCATACTTTTTGCGAACTTATTTCGTTTTGAGTTTTGGGGGTTATTTCTTGCAGCCTTAATAAACAATACGTCGATAAAATTGCCATCAAAAGTTCATACATTATTTAAACAGACAAAAATTATTTGGAAGAAATCACCAAGCCCGTAAATAGCAGAAATTGTTTTTTCTTTAGTTTAGGTATTTGATTTACTGCGGTAACATAACTTTTATTGATGAGAAGGATACCAAATTAAGTATAATCTAATGCTCATAGGTATATGATCTTAAGTTGGTGTCTTCTTCTTTCTTCTTCAAAGTCGAACTTCTACTTCACCGCATCCTAACTCGTCAGAATGTTGGTTTTCCGGTAACCAAAAAGTATCAGCATTCATCCCGATTTCTAATCACTTCGTTAGGAATCCGGCCAATCAAATGCTAGTGTTGTTGCATTTGTGTGACTCGGGAGTTTTTTGGCCTGCCCTTTCTCAAGAGTGTATAGAAACGTAGGTTGATATTAAAATTTTGACTGGGTTCGCAATACCACCTGAGGCGGATACGCTCCAGTTTTCTGCTATAGGTTCTTTGGCGTGAAGGCTTTCTCGGATCCTGGAGCTTCTTACTCAATCAAGCTTTGTTACTCCTGGGCCAGATCGCGTTACCTGAAAACAATCGAACGACGTTGTTTTGACGTCTAACTATTTCTATAGATCCAATAGAGATAGCTATAGTCGAAACGATGCTGTTCGATCGTTTTCATTTTAAGTGATCTGGCACCTGCTGTCATGCAAAGCATCTTCATATCAGCTGTGTAAATTTGCACTCATAGTTATGTACGCTGTCCAACATTGTGAATCGTACGTGAGCACCGGGTGCACACATGCAGTTGTAGAGCAAGCTTAATGTTATTTTTCGATCACATTACCAGAGGACTGCCGTGTTTTCCAGCCACTTCATCCAGCCTACGCTTATGCTGGTATGAAACATACTAAATTATTTTTTCTTAATTTTTTTTCTCATTCAAAATGAATAAATGTCAGCCGTATCTACATAAGAAAGACAGATGAAATGTATACGATATACGTGCCAATTATTTGTTGACGACACATGATATTTTGGAAAAAAAACCGTGCTGATGAATAGCCCAATTACAAAACTCGTTCTCTGCTAAAAAAGGTTCAGAAAATAAACCTGTCTCAAGATGCTTTAATGAATTTAATTTTGTTAGTATCTAGCGTCGATAATAATAATAATATTGGTTAGGGTATGTTACACTGCGACCTATTGGTCTATTGTGTCCCCTGTTTGTTCCTCGGAGAGGTTCGTGACCTCTTTCAGAGTCCTCTCTATATACATCTTTTGTGAAGCGTATCGAGGAATTGCTCTGATTTTTTCCTTGGCAGGTCACACTCCTTAGAGCACAGCGTCCAGTCCAGTTTCTTTGATGAATCTGAGAATGAGCTGTGGGTCCATGGTTTGTATGTCCTTGTCTGTAATTTGGTGCCTGCCCAAATATTTCATCCTTTTGTGGGCCAGTGCCCCACAGGATTCCAGTATGTGGTCTGGAGTTTCGGTTTCACTGCAGAATCTGCAGAGCCCGTCCTCCGATATGCCCATTTTCCTCAGGTGCTCCTTGAGTCTGCAGTGTGAGGAGGCCTGTTAGGATTCTTAGGTTGTTTTTATTAAGGCCGATACAAGCTTTGAATCTCTTTTGGTTGTAATTTCCTAAGAGTTTCTTTGCTTGCCTCAGACCTTGGAGGTTGAGAAAGGCTTTTGCCCTTGTTTCTTCCTCCAGTCTCCTGAACTCTTCGCGTATAGTGTGTTCTCCTATCCCGCAGAACGGTTCAGGTCATATGAAGGGTTCCTCTGCCCCTTTTCTTGCCAGAGAGTCCGCTGCCTCATTGCCTGTAATGCCAACATGGCCAGGTACCCAGCAGATGGAAATTCTGTTATTCTTGCCTAGTCTATTCAGTCCGTGTAGGCATTCCCACACGAGTTTTGACTTGACAACGTAGGCGTCAAGAGCCTTTATGGCTGCTTGGCTGTCAGACATTATTGCTATGTTGCAATTCCTGTAGTTTTTCTCGAGGTTGATTCGAACGCACCTGTCTATGGCACATATTTCTGCCGGGAAGATGCTGGTACATTTGCCCATGGATTCGTAGTGCTTAGTTCCTGGCCGAAACACTCCTGCACCAGTTCCCTCCTTGGTCCTCGAGCCGTCCGTGTACCACTTTGTTGTGTGGTTGCTCGGTCCATAAGTTGTGGATTCATTGCTCCAGTTCTCCTTATTGCTGAGCTTTATCTGGAAATTCTTCTCGAAGTTGAATTTCCTGATGTTATCGTCCCTAGGTATGCCATGAAGTGGGAGTTTTTTGAGTAAGTCACCGTGTTCTTTCGAACCGATGCATTTCCCTCTCCCAATTCCCTCCTTTCCATCCTAAGGATTGTTTTGTCTGCCTCGTTCATCACCATGATGTGTAGAGGGGTCAATTCCAATAACACCTCCATGGCTGCGGTTGGGCAGCTACGCATTGCTCCGGTAATGCACAGGCACGCCAGTCTTTGCCGAGTGTCTCTCGCGTTGTGACTAGACTGGGTCGTTTCGCCCATGCTACCGCTCCGTATGTGATCATTGGTCTCACGATTGCAGTGTACATCCATCGCAGGATGTTTGGGCTTCATCCCCATGCCTTCCGAGATAGGCTCCTACATATCATGCGAGCGCGGGTGGCCTTCTTGGATATCTCCTCTGTATGTTTTCGCCAGAGGACTTTACTATCTAGATGGAGTCCTAGATATTTTACTTCTTTGACTGGTATCAGTGTCGTGCTTGATAGGCTAATGTCCTTAAATCTTTGAAGTTGTCTTTTCCTTGTGAATGGTACTATCGTTGTTTTCGCCGGAATGATGTTAAGTCCGATAGTATGGCACCATTGCTTGGTTACTTTAAGCCCCCTTTGTATAATGTCCCCAAGGGTTTCTTCGAACTTGCCCCTGGCAATCAATACAATGTCATCAGCGTACGCCTGACAGTTGATGCCAAGGTTGGTTAATTTTTCCAGCAGTTCGTCTACAACTAGACTCCACGACATTAAGGGTGATAGTACCACTCCCTGTGGACATCCTCTTGTTGTGTTCACTCTGATGGTTCCAGATGGTGTTTGAGTCTCTGCTGATCTAGTGCTCAGCAGCTCACACATCCATTTGGATACTGTACTAACTCCTTTCCTATCCAGGGATCGTTTAATCGCCTCATGTGAGGTGTTGTCAAATGCTCCCTCTATGTCTAGGTAAGCGCACAGTACTATTTCTTTTGCTTCTAAAGCACTTTGAATTATCTCCGTCAGCTGATATAGGGCGGTCTTTGTTGATCTGCCCGCTCTGTATGCATGCTGACGATGATGTAACGGGGATGTGTTCAGTACATCTTCCCTTAAATAATTGTCCACAACCTTTTCTGTCATCTTCAGAAGAAATGACGTAAGGCTGATGGGCCTGTACGATTTTGGCTGTGTGGGGTCTTTTTACCTGCTTTTGGTATAAACACAACCCTTGCTCGTCTCCATTGCATTGGTATGTGGCCCAAGGCAATACTGCTCCTTGTTATTTTTAGTAGGTGTGGTATTAGTACCCCTTGCCCTTCTTGTAGTAGGGCGGGTATAATGCCGTTCACTCCGGCAGATTTAAAAGGCTGAAAGGAATTTATTGCCCATTTCAGTCGTCCCTCAGAACAGATGGTTGATGTTCTTTCCCAGTCATCTCTCTGAGGTCTGATTGAAGTCATGAAGTGGTACTGATTCCTAGCTCAGTACTAGGCGAGCTGCCAGGAAAGTGAGTTTCTAGTACCAATAGTGCCCATTGATCCTCGTCTTCCGTGAAGTCGCCATTTGGTTTCCTCAGAGGCATCGGTACTCCTCCTGACTTCGCAAGAGCTTTATGTAGCCTTGCCGCAGTAGGAGTGCTGGTGACTGTCTCACAGAATTTCCTGAAGCTATTTCTTTTAGCTTTTCTAATTTTCTTATTATATGTTGTAAGGGCCATCTGGTAGCTTTGCCAGTCTCCGTTGCGCTTTGCTTTGTTGAATAGCTTCCGCACGTCTGATCTCAGTTTTGACAAGTTATTGCTCCACCATGGCGTCTGTTTCCTGTCCCTTTCTCTACTAAGGGGACAGTTTTCTTCGAACGCAGTGATGATGGCGTTTGTTACGCTTTCCACTGCGCTCTCTAGCTCTAGGGCGTGGCCCGGAGCCTTCCTCAAAACAAGGCGCCCGGATTGCTCTCTAGAGCATTTCTATAAGTCTCCCAGTTGGTTTTCCTTGAGTTCCTTACTGGATTTCTCGTGATACTTGTGTTGTCCAGGTCGAACACTATTATTCGATGGTCAGACAATGACGGCTTGGGCTACCAAGCTTGAGGTCGAGTACCTCCTCCCTGACCCTAGTTACAAAAGTGGGGGTATTTCCCACATTTATGACATCAAGTGACGAACTCAGAATAAATTCTAGTAGGTACTCACCCCTAATGTTGGTGTCGGTGCTCCCCATATGGTGTTGTGTGCATTCGCATCGCACCCTATAAGGAGCGGCATGCGGAGCTTGTTGGAATGCTCCACCAATCGCTGCATCTAGGATGATATAACTGGCTCATCCCCTGCACAGTACGCCGATACGATGATAATGGTGCGGTGACATCCCTCAACATCCAGATGTACCTGAATTGGCACCAGATCTCGTGTCGCGTATTCTGAAAGTAAAATAAATTTATATTTATTGTTTATTAGAATGCAAGCTCTCGGTTTCTCGGCCCGAGTGTCCCATATTACCTTTGCATTCTTGCTAGCCAATCCTTTGACTTGTCCTTTCAGGATCCATGGCTCCTGGATAAGTACTAGCTCTAGGCTTTGGCAGGTAAACATCCTAGATATAGTCGCCGAGGCGGCTATAGCGTGGTGAATGTTTACCTGTGCTATTGTAATTTTTGTATTGACGGGATTCATCGAGCTATTGCTCGCGCGGGGCTATTGCCCCGTCCTCCGTCAGCAGCGAATCTTCCTCCTCCTGGGTGACGTCCTGGAAAAGGTCGATGGCCGTGTTGTCCATTTCCCCCTCCGAGATCATGCTCTCAGAGACGGACATAGACTCCTCGGCCTCCTCGGGATCCTGTTCCGCCAATTGGACAGTGGAAGAAGGTGTTATAATCTTCGGAGGAGCGGTATGCTCTACCTCGGATTGCGCGCTCTGCGAGTTCAGATTCGATTTTGACTGGGCTGTATGCCCAGAGATCTCGGCTGGCTTGTCTCTCTACCTTCCGGTATTTTTCCCGGGGGGTTCAGCGGCTGGTACTTGAGCTGTGCTCGTTCCCGCTGCCCTAGTTCCCTCTATAGTTGATTTCCCGGACAGGGAGGGGATAAGGATTTGACTCCCATCCCCACTGCATGCACCTATAGGTGCTACCGGGCTTCTTCCCGGGCCTTGTCGTGAGGTGGTGATGGTTCTTTGGCTGGTGCTGGGTGGCACCTGCTTAGAGGCTCCCTCTCGAATAGTTCCGGGTCTCTCATGTGCCAGGCAGTCGTCGTGGATGTCTTTCTCCATTCGACCGATAACTTCGTCTGCGGTCTGTCCTCGCATTTTGTTTAGTTTTTGTTTGTTCAATAGTAGGGTCGATAGAGATGCTTTTAAAATATAGAAGTTTTAGAACTTTCTGTACAATTTTTCACTTTTTCCTTTTCTCATTAAGGATTTTACATACGGAGAACACATCAACTATACGAATCACACCTTTTTTTTGAAAAAGGAAATCTAAATCCCAGAGAGCACTCTCTGGTCCATTTTACTAATGACACCTAAGTGCAGATCCGACCAAGAACTACCCTAAGAAACCGTTGCTACTTCGGTTTGGCTAAACAAATGGGTTCACGACTCCTAACGCGGAAGACCAAGTGTAAGCTCTACAAAACACTGGTACTGTCAGTGCTGCTTTTCTGGCACCGAGTGCCCGACGGTAAGCAGGAAAGAAGAGCTAATATTGAGTTCTTTCGAATGAAAAATACTGGATATTTGGTCTTGTGCACGAAGGCGAATGTACCAAGATGTGGATGTAGTCCGAAAATCTAAAACACGTTGATTTGTTTCTTCTTTTGGTTTATTTTTCGCACTTATTACCTACACTCTTCGGAATACTATTGATAGACTAGTGGGGTGGGTGCGACACAGGAGGTCCACACGATCAACTTCCCAGCGTGATATGAACATGATTATCAATAAAAAAATGAAGAGTTAAAGGATGAATAGGTTTCAAAAAGAAATTATGCATGCATTTTATCGCGGGTCTGGTTTTAGCACTGAAAATATTAATAAAGGAGAGTACGCGAAACCCAAATATTTTCAATATTATTTGATTCTTCTCCTCATTCGTTACTTATATTGATTATTTCTTGTTATAAGTATTAACATTTTTTACGATTAGAAAAAACTGGTACCTGCTCTTTGATAAGAAATCAATGAAAATATCTGATATTTTGAAGTAAATGAATTGTGACCAGAACAAATTAGATTGTGGGCATATCTGCAGAAGATTATTTCTAGAAGGTTAGGTAAGACGTTCAATCAACAGCCATCGTACAATTTTGTCTTGTAAACGTACAAACACTCTTATGCCTAAACCGCAATCACGTTTTGGAAGCGTCGCGTTGAAAGACCCGACCCATAAAGTTGAACCGAAGGCAATTAGTAATGGTAGGTCGAAACACATCAACACTTCAACTTTGACAACCACGCCGCACGTTTTAGAACCAATGCTTTTTAATGGGATGGAACACATTAGCACTTCAACCTCAAACCTAAATAATAAATTCAAAGTTGAAGTGGAGTCAGAAAATACGTAGCTTATTCTCTTGATGGAGGGACGGTAATGTGTTGAATTTTGTATTGCCTGGTGAAGATGACAAGTTCAGTTTTGTCGCGGTTAACACCCAAACCACAACGATCCTTGCGGGGTTTCTCTACTGAGAGATCTTCTGGCATACTCGTATGTCACAACCAGTTTAAGTTAATGATCCGGCTTCTGGGCAGTAGAATAATAAACTCCCCATGTGAGTCATCCTCTTTCAGAGCGCAGTTGCGATCGCAGATGTATTAATTATGAATTGAATATTCGATGGAACGTTCTAGCGTACACAAGCTGTTTTAACAGATTTGCCTTGCAATATGCATGTTGAGCCGTAGAGAGGAGTCTGGTATCAATTTAAGTACGTAGATGGATATCGATGATTGTTTTAGCGTTTTTATAAGGGGTCTAAGATCATTTGGATTTACATGGGAGTATTTAACGGCTTCGGTTATGAAAGTCCCTTAATAAGCGGAATGTAGACCAGCTATATTCAGCTTTTCAGGATTATCTCAAGCACAGGCGAAATGATATGATACGAGTGAAATTCAATTTCAATTCAAACAAACAAATTTACTTGTTTAACAAGACTTGTTGTATTGTAGTACAGGCCCCAGAACAGAGGTTGGGAGCACGTTTCGCTTTCGGTCGCCGTTGTTCACAAAAGCTGGCCAAGTTTTAATATTTGACGCGCGCGTCGGGTGAGCATTGTGCATACTTTTGACGGCTCCGGATTTATATACAAATACAAGCTTCAGACTATTATTTTATCAGCCCATATTTCGTTTTGAGTACATGGAATTTGGCCTTTCTTTAAAATAAAAGCATTGAAGAGAGCAGCAATTCCAGCACGGCCGTCTTTTGGTGTGACGTGATTCATATCTAATCTAGTTTATTACGATTTACGACCTCGTTCGTCCACTACAATAGAAATGTTTGGCATAAAAAAGTTTGTGTTTGCTGTACCGTTTCAAAACTTATTAAATGATAAATAGAATATTTATGTTTAATGTGCATTCCCTTTAAAATAAATTTAAGTTATATTTTATTACAGAACTCCAGAAGATTGCAGTCTATTTCCGTATGCACCAAAACAAAAGTGGATCTGATGGACAAACATTTGCAAATTAAAAAATGTAAATTAATTTCATAAAAAATTGTGAAATTAAATGGATTCACTTCGTGGTGTGATAGGACACTTCGTTTTATATACATTTTTTAAATGTTGTATTGCGGAATAGATATAAAACATAGCATATCTAGATATATAAATAAGTTTGTATCTTTCTCGGGAAATATCCGTTTAGTCATTCACATTGCGTTTTATGCGTGTGATATAAACGACATTGAACAAAATTGGGTAATTTATATTTATTATAAAGCTATCTATTATTAAAAAGATATAGATAAAAGTTTTTGGAAATTTATAATTAGGGAAAATGTTGAACTTTGGGAACCAAAGCGATAGTACTTAGCTCTATCATATTTTTTTTAAATAAAAGCTATGTACGTAGGCTGATGCTAAAGATAAACGCGTTAAGATACGCAGTACAACATTTATCAATTATTATTTTATCGAATTAAAAACCAACCCAAGGCTTAGCCTTAACTTCAGATGCTGAGCCGCAAGAAATGGATATTTTGCCAAAAATGAATTTTATTTTAATAAAATAAAGGACTAAACGTGAAAATGCGACTTCGTTCTATCGTCTTTCTATATTGAATTATGTACTGATACTTCAAACTGAACTGATTGCACATTTTGTTGATAGTACAAAGTATTACACCTCAACATCTTCGTGTTTATTTGAAAATGCAATAAGTTACATCTTGAATTTTTGACATTTTTGACACGAATGGAAGGGACTTACAATTAAACGCCCATCCCAAACGCCAAATTTTTAGAAGCTTCAAATGACCGTTGGATTTTTGTCAAACTTTTGCAAGAGGTTCAGTGGAAATAATGTTTGGTGTTTCTGGATGGGATATCGAACCTCGATCTCAGTTATCTAGCGCACACTATAAAACTTAGCATTAGATCGTTTTTCGGCTCCAATTAGTATGGAAATTGTAATAGCCGCGGACTCACGTGTGTATGCATTCGAGAGTTCGCAGTGCTCAGCAAAAAACGAATGCAAAACTGATCGAGGCTAGATGAGAATCGAGTAGGTATCGGTTGGAAATAAAATAAAAATCAAATATGTTTGTTCATGTTTATTTTATTTCTTAAAACAATACATATTTTTATTAGGTATACCTACAATACAACCATTTCTGCAACTAATTCTCTTGCGAAAAACTGAAGCAAATAAAAATGTATATATTACTTACTTTCAGCATGAATTTGTTCCGGTAGCAAGAAAATCATCGAAATTCGGTCCACCGATGGTAAATTCGCCTTCGGTTTGATAAATCTAAATTCAAAAAAATTTAATTAAACAATTAATTATTCGGAATAATAAATTCAATTTTAGTTTACTTTTCAAAGAAAATGATATCTGCAGCCAGAGACAGTATCAGTGACAGATGAACAAATCCGCCATTACAAAAAAATACTCTCAACTCTCGCTCTTCTTCCTATTGATAATGTAGTTAATTTACAAATGTGTGCGTGGAACGCCTCATATATCACGGGCCCAAAAATGACGGGAAAAGTTAGATAGAGATAGAGATAGATAGTTTATTCTTGCTTCATGAAATAAAAATACGTTGTCGCCCAATTTACATTATATAATTGAAGAAATTTGACATTTTTTGTCTTTCAACTGAATCATTAATTACTATTCTTTAAATAACACAAATAAATATGAAAATTGTATTATTAAGGAGGAACATCATAAGAAAAACCTCAAATTAAGAAAAAAAAATTCAAATAAATAAATAATAATAGTAGATAATAATATTAAAAAGAATAAATAAATAAATAAATAAATAAATAAAATAAATAAACAAACAGATAAATATATCATAATTAATAAATAAACAAATAGTATATATTATAACAAACAAATAAATAAACAAATAGTATATATTATGTATAATAAATAAATAAATAAATAAACAAATAAATAGATACATACATAAATCCAAAGGTAATTATTTGAACAGTTAAATAAATATTATTAAGTTAACAAAAACAAATAGATAAATAAGAAATGAAAATATATCGGTATTTAGTGAACACAAAATATTTTATATGTCACGATGAAATTAGTTGATTGACTAGCGGATTGTTGGAGATATTACATCTCAGTTTGAATGCATCATTTAGCTTGTATATCCTGGAGGAGATCAATTCAACATTAGCTCTACCATGTAAATCTATTGTAGAATAATATCAGGGAAGATTAAGCATCATTTTTAATATTTTATTTTGGAATATTTGAAGCTTTCTAATATGGCTCTTAGCACAATTACCCCACACTATACAACCGTACAATAGGATATGACAGGAAATGTTGGGTCATCGTTTTTGCTTGAAGGGTAGGCTAATTTTTTACACAGAATTTCGGGTAAAAAAATAAAGCCTGTCAAATGAAAATATGTGTTAAATGAAAATATTTTTCGAATCATAACAATTGGGATATTCGTTGACTTATCCTTATAGAACTTACTAATCAAACATATATGTATGTCCCATTCAATAATTTGTGCTGAAGAAATGGTAATAAGAAAGGTGCAAAGAAACCTAACTTTGACATATAGATCCCAACAAAGAATACTAATGCAATATATATACAAGGTGGCGCAAAAATAACCTTCCAATGTTTTTTGGCTGTAATTTAAAAAAAAAATCAAATAAATAGTCACCAATATTCCGCGTTCTGGAGCAGTGTAGCGTAACATTATTTATTAACGTGTATTTCGCATGTGTTTACTACACAAATGTCAAAACAGAACTGACATTAGGGGCCCAATCGCAAAATTTATAGCATTTTCAGAGAGGAGGATTACTTTTGCGCCACCTTGTATATCCCAAACATATATTTATAAATGTGTTCACAATGTTTTACTGTTAGGTATTTAAAGTATAAACTACGAGACAAGACTTATTCAAAGTAAACTTTTCCACATAAGATGTCTTTATACGCATGTGTCCGACCCGGAACGAAAGGGTTAAAAAGGTATCATCTTAATCGTTTTCACACAATTTTTTATGAAAATAATTGCATATATGTAGGTATCCGAGATTAAGGCGGTGCGAAATTCGAATATTTAGTTTTGAATACTTCAAACTTTGAATTTTTTCATCTTTCTACGCAAAATCGTTCAAAATAAGCATTTTTTACTATAGGAGAGGGTCTATCTCACCCCGTTTAGGAGGTAGCAGCAATTTTATAAAAAAATGACTTAAATTCAAACAAAAAATTACGGTAACACTTACAACTATACCGGTTTTGAAAGCGGTTCTATAATTCTAAATTTAAATTAAATTAGTTATGTCAATAGTTTTGGAAAAATTCGTATGCAAACTCAAAATTTTGATAAAAAAAATTAAAAAAAAAGTTGTTTTTTAATTAATTTTTTTTCAATTTAAGTAATTTTTTTCTAACAATGCCACTACCTTCTAAACGGGCGATATAAACCCCCCTCCCATAGTAAAAAATGTTTGTTTGTGACCCTACTACAAAAAACCGTTATCAATTCTTGGCGCCCTAGTTATCATAGTCGTGCCTTATGAGGCATTCCCAAATGACAGTTCTTATGTCGTTATTTTATTTTGTTGTTTTTATGCGTTCCATTTTTATAATATTTCATGCTAAAATCAATGAAATACACTTTTAATATAGAAAATATTACCTTTTTCTTTTAAACCCACAAAAGTTGTTCTAGTTATCCTATTTCTCACTGAATTTTCCTCTATGGGTGCAACGACCTCAGTGAATGCAACAACCCCGATTCTATTAGTTGCGATTACCGAGTTCATACTGTAATAGTTTTTAAAAACGTCCTCTTTCTCAAAAACGGCTTTAATGATCTGTGTTTTTGTTTTAAACACTTAGAGTGAAGGCTAGGAAATGGCATACCATTTAATATAGCATACTTAAACAACGGCACTTTGAAAACACGGCAATATATCCAAAAACGGATTAAGTGGCGTCAAGAACAACTGCTCAGATTTTTACAATAAATTTGTATATTTAGTTTCTGATATTCATGACATTTCGTAACGTTATTTGCTTTAATTTTAGTTTCTAATTTTTGTCAATTACAGCACTTATCTAGTTTTAGTTTTAGTTTTAGTTTTATTTATTTAACTACTATACATAATGTCACAGTTAATCAATGATGAACGGATTTAAAAAGCTTAATATTAGAACATTGTTTTACATTTCTTTCAATAATTTTTTTAAATTGAATTTTGAGAGATTGAAATCAATCACATGATTGTACTTATTAAAATCCCTCGTCAGGTTATTGATGGGGCCATTTTTCCCATAGTTACATCGAGATGTTCTTCGGTATAAAAAAATGGGTTTCTTGTTGTCCTCGGTCTGGTATTGATGTTTATGGAACTAAGAACATATGTGGAGTCAGAACGCAAAACAGGAATACAACATTGGATATCTCTCTTCGCTTTTCCAGAGTCTGAAGATTCAGCAACTTTAATCGACTTACGTAGGGTGGAAGACGACTTTCGGGGTTCCAAGGCAAATCACGTAATCCGAAAAGAAGAAACTGCTTTTGAATACTTTCAATTCTTGAGATTCCAGATTCATAGGACGGACACCAAACAGGACTACAGTATTCCAAAATGGGTCGGACGAGAGAACAGTATAGAATTTTGGTTACATATGGATCATTAAATTCCTTTGAGAAACGTTTTATAAGTCCCAATCGGCTTCTTGCCTTGCTAACAATTGAATCCAAATGGAGATTGAAGGTGAGCTTTCTGTCAAAGACAACGCCAAGATCATTAAAGCAATCCACACTTTCAACAGCTTCCTCGTTAATAAAATAAATTTGCGCATTTGAATTTTGGCAGTATATATATTATATAAAAATAACTTGCTAAATGTGTGTGTGGCAGTTGGGAGGCTGTCCGATTTTGATTTAGTTTTTTTTGTTGGTTAATAGAGCATGCAGAGAAGGTTGTTATATTAGTATGATAAATTTTTGAAAGAAGGCGCAACCGCCATTCCAATAAATTCATTTAATGCACTTTGGATAAAAATAAACTGTATGTATGTATATGTTTATTTAGTTAATATAAACTATTAATTTACAATAGTAATTATAGAACTTACACTATTCAATAACAATTATACACAAATTTATGAAATCTGATATCTAATGTGTTGAGTCAACAACATTTTAAACGTTCGGAAAACTCTTTCATTTTTTATTGTATTTGGAAGCTCATTAAATAATTTCAACCCCCGGTACATCAACATATTTTTTGTTCTTTCATCTCTGTAGAAGCGTAAACGAAAATTCGAATTTGATCTTAAACTGTAGGGTTGGACATCTTGAATAAACTGCAAATTCGCTGATAGGTAGTTCGGTAATAAATTGTACTTCATTTTGAATACAAACACTATTGCATTAAAGTGTATTCGCTGGTTAATATTCATCCAACATCCATTCAATTGGCGTGTAAAAACTGCATCTCAGAATAATTCGCATAGCTCTGTTTTGCAGAACTTGGAGTCGTCTTATGTTTTCGACATTTCCCATAAACAAGATTGTGGAGCAGAACTCAAAGTGCGGTTTTATTAATGTATTATAGACATTTATTGTACACATTGTAGTGATGTTCTTACGTATTCGCTTCAGGAAACCGATTTTTTTGGAAATTTGTTTAGTTACATAATTAAAATGTTTTTTTAAATTTGAGTTCACTATCCAATATTATGCCTAGATACTTAATTTCTTGGACTTGTTCAATAATTTCACCATATACACTTAGATTCACGTTACAGTCACTGTTAAACACCATACATTTCGTTTTATTAACATTTAGTTTAAGCTTGTTCATTTCAAGCCACTGCCGTAAATTATTTAAGTCAAGCGAAATCTTTTCTCTAAGCACATTTATGTCTTTATCACATACAAACATTAAGGCATCGTCTGCAAATAAGGAGATCTTGCAATATTTCAATATTTTACTGATTTCATTTATGTATAGCAGGAACAACCAAGGGCCAAATATAGTACCCTGCGGTACTCCAAATGTCGTTTGTGCAGTTGATGATAGAGCACTACCTATTTTTGTTCTTTGAGTTCTATTGCTTAGATACGATTTAAACTATTTTAGTTCATTGTCATTAACACCATATTTGAATAATTTTTTCACTAGAATATCGCGATCAATAGCTTCGAAAGCTCTTGAAAATTGAGGAAAATTGAAACCAGACTGATTTTCCATTAAAATGTCATGTTCCACTACGTAATTAAAGAACTGGTCATAAGCTGTCTTTTCAATAACTTTTTCCACAGTAGGCATCATGTTTATCGGCCTAAATTTATCACAGTTAATTGAATTGTTTTCTTTGGGTATCGGAATAACCATTGTTTCTTTAAAATTACGCGGAAATTCACCACGACTAAACGATTCATTGATAATTCTCAACATAGAAATCGAGTAGTGACACTTCAAATACAAAAAAAATATTTAAAATTTTAAAAGCAATTGTTGTTGTCAACAATTTTGAATTTTTTTTTTTTAAATATATCTAATAAGTTTGTTTATGTTTATTATGTTACACAAAGTAACTTTTTGAAACGGAGTCGATACTTTGATTTGTTGGATGGTGTTTGAATCCTTCATGGAATGCGTCATCGAAGAAGTTCCAGCGGCGGAAACAAGGTGACGTAGTTCCCGGATTCCGTGGTGTTTATGCAAGTGATGCACTTGGTAGAATATACACAGTTCACCCGGAAAACGATGAATGCTTCTATTTGAGAATGCTTTTGGTCAATGTTTGTGGCCCTACTTCGTTCGAAGCGCTGCGGACTGTTGACGGTGTGTTGTGTGCTACATATCGAGAAGCCTGCCAACGCAGGCAATTGCTTGAAAACGACAATCATTGGGACATGACGCTGGCCGATGCCACTATCACTGCGCCTGCGAATCAACTCAGGACACTCTTCGCAATCATAATTTCGACATGTTTTCCATCAAATCCTAAAGATTTGTGGAATAAATACAAGGATGATATGGCCGATGATATTTTGCATCGAATTCGCACTGTGACATCAGATAATGAACTGGAGATGTCAGACGAAATGCGCAACAAAGCTTTGATTTTGATCGAGGATATGTGTCTGCTCATGAGTGGCAATTTGTTGTGCAAATTGGGGATGGGGATGCCACAGCCAATTCGCGCAATGCAAGACGCATTTAATCGAGAATTGGGGCGAGAAATGGATTTCGATCGAATCGCATTGAGTCAAGCTGTTCGAACAAATGTGCCAATGTTGAATGAAGAACAAAAGAAAGTGTACGATGAATTAATGCAAGCAGTCGATAACGAAAATGGCGGAATATTCTTCCTTGACGCCCCCGGTGGAACTGGAAAAACATTCCTGATTTCACTGATTTGAGCTACGATTCGTTCGAGATCTGGGATTGGCTTGGCACTCGCCTCTTCTGGGATAGCAGCTTCTTTGTTAGAAGGCGGTCGAACAGCTCATTCTGCATTGAAATTGCCACTGAATCTGCAAGTGGATGAAGAACCTATATGCAACATTTCAAAGAACACTGCGATGGCGAAAGTACTGCAGCAATGTAAGATTATCATATGGGACGAATGCACAATGGCTTACAAACGCGCATTGAAAGCCCTGAATCGTACTTTGAAAGATTTAAGTAATGATAACCGACATTCCGGTGGCGCAATGATCTTGGTATCAGGCGATTTTCGTCAAACGCTGCCTGTCATTCCGAGATCAACTCCGGCAGATGAATTGAATGCTTGCTTGGAGGCGTCGTAAAGAAATTGCATTTGAAAACGACCATGCGAGTTGCTTTACAAAATGACCAGTCCGCTGCAGAGTTCTCCAGGCAATTGTTGGCGATGGGCAATGGCAAAATTCCAGCAGACTTAAACACCGGCCTGATTGAGTTTCCACAAAATTTTTGCAACTTTACAACGACACCGGAAGAACTAATCATGAAAGTTTTCCCGAATATCGCTCAGAATTATGTTGACCATGATTGGTTGAGTGTAAGAGCGATTTTGGCTGCGAAAAACAAGAATGTCGATCATTTGAATTTCGTCATTCAAAATCAAAAAGGTAGCTGGTGAGTTACATTCATATAAATCAGTCGACTCCGTGATGGATGAAAACGAAGCCACCAACTATCCCACGGAATTTTTGAATTCTTTGGATGTTTCAGGCTTGCCTCCACACAATTTGAAATTAAAAGTCGGCACAATAATAATTTTGTTGTGCAACCTAAATGCACCAAAACTTTGCAACGGTACGCGTTTGATTCTGAAGAATGTAAAATGAAATATTATTCAAGCAACGATTTTGATTGGAAAATTTAAAGGCGAAGATGTTCTTATTCCGCGGATTCCACTTATTCAGAACGATTTGCCTTTCGTATTTAAGCGTCTTCAATTTCCCGTACGTCTCGCTTTTGCTATGACAATTAATAAGTCGCAAGGACAATCGCTGGATGTGTGTGGCATAAATCTTGAATTTCCATGTTTCTCACATGGTCAATTTATTGTATGCGACGTGCTCACGTGTCGGCAAACCTCGCGCTTTATACGTATACGCACCCGATAATGGATGTTGTTTACCATAAAGCACTTCAGTGAAAAAGCGGTAGGTTGGCCGACAAGTAAATCGCTACGGTTTTTGGAATTGTATTTAATTTTAATATAACTTTTGAATAAAGAATTTTAATTGACCGGATTACATGAAGCGAAAGCTCGGAATTTCGTTACCTACCTACATTAACGAATTTGGGCGGAACGAAGTTCGCCGGGTCAGCTAGTTGATTATAAATGAATTTAACTTTTACACAAACAATTATAATTAAAAAAAAGTGTGTGTGTACTCATATACGCGCGTTAGAGATTATACTTCTTTGGCGTGATGTTTATGTAAACACTTCGTATACCAAGCCATCAAAAATCGACGTAATCGTATTGCTATAGTGATTGAATGAAAAATGCCTGTTTAAGTATGAACTGATTTTTGCAAAGGGGTCTACGTTTATTGTTAATAAGTTTTAAACGAATGAGCATTTAAAAATTTCAATTTGAAAACTGAAATATATATTGTTTACCAATATTTATCGGCTAATTGAAAAATGCGAACCCCCTTGTGTAAGCCTTGTTAAGGCCTTTCAAACTTGATTTCATACTTTTCAGACGACTCTCTAATAGATTTTTTAATACTTTTAAATGTTTTTTCGAGTATTTTTCAGGACCTTTTGGCGAATGGCCGCCTTTAGTAGTTTGTTGTGTTTGTGTGTGTAGTTTATGCAATTATTTGACCGTTTACCATTTGTTTCTTTTATTTCACACATTTTAATTCCTATCAATTCAATATAATTATATGGACTTTGTTTTATCAATTTCAATATACAATCCTGGTTAATTTACAACAAACTTCATTTCATTTCCGCGATAGCGGAAGTTTGACAATTTGAAAATCCGGCATGTAGGGACAAGCTTATTGGTTTCCGAAATCCGATAATTGCGAAGAAGGTTCTATACCCGATTGCTTCCGCTACATTACTCCCGTTACAATAAAAATTTCAGCACTACTTTTATGTCATCTCGTCACCATCACAACAACACACTCAACTAACTCTAATCATCATATAAAAATACTGAAACATCAGACCACACCGGAGGTGATGATATAAAAGAGCCGAAAATAAGACATAACCGTGATTGCTGTTGTTGAACCGAAAGCTGTACGGTCGTATTTAGCAGTTCAACAATCATACCTACATACCATTATTAACTATTTCAAATAAATGAATTATTGTTACCATTAATATGAAATATAAAGTCTTTGATTTCAGAAGCTTCACTAATCATACGCGACAAAATGTTTGTGTACTCGTATTAACATGATACAAATCTGCATATTTGTTAGAAGTCTTAACACAACGGTTAAAGGGTTCATGATTTACATAACTTGTTTAATGTATTTCTTCCATAAATAATATATCCTGTACGACTAAACGATATTTTTGAACACACGATTTTGGAAGCAATATTGAAATTTAAGATATCATAATACATCCATGAGTAAATTTAATAAAATTATAATTTGTTAAGTAATTTTTCAATCTTTAATCGTGTATGCATGTCCAATATGGGGAAATTTTGCTAAATCACACATTAAGAAATTACAAGTTTCACAAAACAAAACTTTGAAAATGATGACAAACCTACCTTAGCTTTTTTCAGCTCAACTCTTACATGAGCAAACCGGTGTACATCAAGTTGCAAAAAAATTGAAATTCTCAACGAATGATTTAATTTAAGATGTAGGTATTCCAGGAATTTATTAATACTAAATTTAATAGATCAATAATAACCAACGACCATTCCGTATCGAATATCCCTCACCGCTATTGCGGTGCTAAAACAGAGGAGCTCATGAGCATTGGCGACATCCCCTGCCGCTATTGCTGTCTTATTATACAAGTTCACTTTTTAAACCGCTTGATTGTAAATATTTGTATGAACTTGCTGGTAATGAGACCAAACTATTCTTTTGATTATATGCTTATACTTTAAAATCAAAAGAATTTCGAACCTGAACATAAATATAATATTATCGAAATTGTTGTATTTACCAGATACGGATTTTGCCATATTATGCAAGTAGCGCTCTATGTTTTGTACTAAAATCGAATAGTTTGTGTCTTTTTGAAAAATACTTGCCTATGCAGTGCTTGGAAATAAATATGTTTGTACGTACGATAAAAAATATGTCTTTTTTTATTCCTTAACGGCCGGCGAGAATCGTTATTCTCCGTCTCTTTTTATTCCTTAACGGCGAAGCTCTAATCGTGATAAAAGGATCAAAACCCTCCCACTTTACTGCCTCCTAACCAGTCTGCCTATGTGGTTCGCCGGTTTGACCTCAATAAACATCGACAGGCCTCTCGCTTTCGGATCACTTTTTTACTGAGGCCAGCCAATCAAATGCTGTTGCTATTGCATTTATGTATTCCATGAGTTTTTAGGCCTCTCTATTTTCACGACCCGACACGTTCGACCTCCTGTTATTGATTATTGTTTAATCGATCTTTTACGACACCGGTGTTCTCAAGTCGTGTCAACCCACGGATTTACATGCACACTTGTGGGACAGTTTTAAGATTCTAAATGTGTCACTGGGCTCACCTGGATGTTTAAATTGTCTAAAAATGATTTCTCCCCTAAGTCGCTTTTTACGAAAGTCCTTTTGGGGGGGGGGGGGGGGGGGGGGGCTGTTGTGATGTTCTCAGCTCCTTCTAGGATCAGGATTAAAGTAATCATAACTCTTTGTCTTTGGGGCCAATTAAGTGCTGGTGTTGCAATTGTGTGATCCAGGAGTTTAGAGACGCGGGTTTAATGGTTGGGGTGTATTATTATTAATGTGCCCACGCTCTCATCGCTTTATATGTGATATACATATATTGTTTGGGCTTTCTGAGTCATTATTATTTCTAAGACGTGCCATTTATTATTGATTTTGACAACCTTTAGAATTTTAGATGAATTAAATTGAGTCTCTGATTTGATTATGTAGGTAGGTACTTGATGTCCATTTGAACTTGTTTAAATTTGTTATTTGAATAGGGAGAATTGGACTATACTATATTTTATCCGCACAGATGATCTAAACTGTAGCCTGAATTGTTGACTATGTTCATATTGTTGTTATATGGCTGAACATCACTTATATAGTTTTAATTATTTGATAGATAATTGGGCACTAACTACGCACAGAATGAGAGCCACGTAGCACAATTGTACGGGCCAAATTTAAGAACACGCATAGAAATTATTTTTAAAAAAAGCCACAGCGTTGGGTATTCGTGCTCCATCCCACTTGCTTTTGCTGGCTATTGCAAGTGCCGTACGATTTTCGTGTGTATTGTGTTAATTTTGTTAATTGTTTTGAAAATCCAAGGAGCGTCTTCACTTCACGGCTCTGCTTAGGTAGTCAGCGTCAGAGTTTGTGTTTTATTTATGTTTGTAATTTATAATTTGTAGAATTTTTTGTAGGGTAGGTACCTATGTGAGCAACATCCGCGGGTTGAGGAAAAATGTCTTTTCATTATACGCCGATGTCTCCCTCAATAAACCAGCTGTTTTGGCACTGAGTGAAACACAGGTTAGCGTTGGCTCCGATTTAATGGAGTTTAGTCTACCTGGTTACAACTCAGTGCCATTATTCTTTCCCCATCGCGGTCTCGCCGTTTATATACATAGTGACGTAGCCTATCAACTTTAGCCTCAATATGGCCAATATTCCGATCCGGAATTTAATTTCATTTGGCTAAAATTCCATGTCCGTAGGCAATTAATCCACTACTGTTGTATTTACAGAAGCCCGAATTTGGACAGACATTCAACTTATAATAAGTTTGATGGCCTGTCTGATTCCATCTCAAGAACTGTGACCCTACATCCTCGTACAGAAATCGTCATTGCGGGTGATTTCAATATGCACAATTTAAGTTGGCTTGACATTCTGGTCAGGCAGGTAAATTGCTGAGGTAAATAACCTGACTCAGCTTGTAAATCAACCGACAGGAATACCGGACATAAGCAGTCAAACTGCTAATACAGTGGACTTTTTTTTTACCTCTCACCCCGATAAATACGCTTTAAACGTATTATCGCCTCTAGGTTCGTCAGGCCATTGTATCATAATAGAAAATGTCCTGTACTCCAACGACATAGTTAAAGAACAAACTCCTAAAAGAACCGTATAGCAATACGAGAAAGACAATTGAGGAAAAACTAACCGGTTTCTTTAAGAGTTTTAATTTGCCGCTGTGCTTCCTCGACAGCGACGTGGATACTGCTGCTGATATAGTCACAAACATAATTCACCTGGGCATGAAGACTTTCATCCCTAACAAGATAAAAAGTATCAAATCCAAGGTAAACGCGTGGTGTGACTCGAGCTGCAAAGAGGCTATCAGGTTAAAAGAGGTAAGCTTTCGGGCATGCAAAGCCAATCCATCTGAGGAAAGCAGTAAAAAGTTTAAATGAGCCAGAAATGACTGCAATGCCCACATTAATCGTGTCAAATTCTTACGTTTCACAAATCCGCTGGTCCAGATGGTTTCCCCTATCGTTCTGACGAGGTGTTCTTCCTCGCTGGCAAAACCATTGCGCAAGCTTTTCTATCAATCCTTTTCTTCAGGGCACTTCCCGAGAAGATAGAAAATAGCATTTGTCCCTCCTCCTACCGACCAATTGCAAAAAATTCCCTTTAATGGATTAAAAATTACCTTCGGACCGTTCAATTTAAGTTATTTTGGACAGTTTCAAATATGCAACTCATACGCTCTGTTTTATCTCCGACTCTCTTTCTCATTTTTATAAATGATCTTCTGTCTGTTACCTCTAATCCAATCCACTCCTTTGCCGATGACAGTACCCTCAACTTCTTATATTCGTTTCTTGGTTCACGCCCCTCATATTCGGGTGTAGAACTGGAACGGCAACATATGTTAAGCTCATTGGATTCCAATATCGGCAGCATAACTCAGTGGGGTATAACTAATAGAGTGGAATTTAATTCTTCCAGAACGCAATGCTGTCTTCTGTCATTAAAAAGCAAAACAAAAATACCATGTCCATGAATGACACTTGCATCGCTGAAACCGAACGGCTTTCCATTCTCGCAAGGAATGCGTATCAGTTTACCCAGTATTCGGACCTACGGTGAAATACAAGGAATCTTGCCTTAGCCGTACAACACGAATGTGGAATGCTCTTCCCCGCTCCATTTTTTCTATACATTATAATCTACAAACATTCAAAACCAACGTGCATCGACATCTCCCCTATTTTCCTTGACGCCCGCGCTGTGTAGCTATTACATTATAAGGGTATTAGAAAATCCCTTTAGGGCGAGTACCTACATTATAAAAAAAAAAATCTCTAACTTTCTAATACATCTTATATATAAAATTCTCGTGTCACAATGTTCGTTCCCGTACTCCTCCGAAACGGCTTGACCGATTCTCATGAAATTTTGTGAGCATATTGAGTAGGTCTGAGAATCGGCCAACATCTATTTTTCATACCCCTTAGTGATAATGGCGGTTTACCAAAAAGTTTGCCAAGCAAATTGTTGTTGTCAACAATTTTGATTTTTTTTTTTAAATATACCTAATAAGTTTGTTTATGTTTATTATGTTACACAAAGTAACTTTTTGAAACGGAGTCGATATTTTGATTTGTTGGATGGTGTTAGAATCCTTCATTTTGGTTTGTCAAGTATTTTCAGGATCCTTGCATTAGTACCTATGTGTGAGTAAGTTGAAATGTAGGGGTGATTGAGATGACGTGGCCAATGATGACAGGCAACAGCAGTTGTTGAGCGTTTTCAGTTTTCCTGCGCATAACTCGAGACAGAATGGTTAGTTTTTAACGATTTTGAGCTTGACGGTTTCGTTTGGGCCCTAGGAAGGACGAATGCTACTTTTTATCTCGAAAACAAAACTTTGACAGGATGAAATAGGGGGTGTCGGAACTTCGGGAAAGAATATCGCAAGAACAACGTGCAGTGGTCCGAACTGGAGACCGAGATAGACAACAACATAATCGTCATCAGCATAGCGTTCAAATAAATGAAAACCAACGAAGAAGAAGAAACGTCGTGAATGTAGAATTGCGGCGAGTAGCATTCCAATACCAATGCACGGTTGAATACAAACTCCTGTAGGACAACATGCGAGACGTTTCAGTGCACCAACAATCGATGAAGTGTTTATTGTAATGGTTGAAGAAAATTTGGAAGCAGGAGATATAGTTTTACATCGCCAAAATGATCAGTTGCAGCGTGTGTATGAAACACACAAAATATCGTGTTCACTAATGGGAGCTAATATTGTAAAATTCGAGATACATATTTATAATTAAGTTGCATTCTTATAGGTGGCGCTATATTCCCAGTTTTGTATATGTTGGTCGATTTCGTTGTTGACATTAAATTGGAATTGCTGCATGTTGTTAAACCGTGCGCATAACAAATTGATTGAAAGAAAATAAAAATCGAAGTTTCTTTCTTTTGTGTTGTTGTTCGATTCAAAAAAGTCAGGTGACATAGGCGCCTGCCAGGCAACTAGCACCTACCCCTAGCGGAGCAACGAAGTAGCGTAATCGGGCTAAGCAAAGCGCAGAAAAATGTGCAGTCCCTTTAACCACGGAACCGATTGAGCTCAAATCAGACAAGCTTTGGTATTGACTTGAATATGTTTCTGTGAAGCTTGGTCAAAATCGGTCCACCAAGTTTGACTTGCAATTTTGTTTCTCATCAAAAAAAGACAAGTATTTCTTTTTGTTAGGCGCAGATAACACCGAGTATTTAGACTCTTGAGCACGGGCAACGCCGGGCGGGTACAGCTAGTATAAATATAAATAGGTGTCATAGGATCACCTAAGACGTATATTGTTTTTTGAATAGCGATGAAGTAGTGCGATAGATGACAGTTTTGAAAAGTATAGAGAAAAGGAGGAAATACTGAATAAAACATTGATTTTTTAACGAAGGAAATACTGAATAAAAAATTTGATTGTTTATTTAATGTGTTGATTTGAAAGTGAATTGTTGCAATAAATAAGTGAATTACTAGAATAATAATCGGGAAGGAAGACAGAGAGGAAGATAGAGAGCTAATAAAAATTAATTTAACAGAATACAGTTTTATCTTCGAATCTAATCCTAAAGTTGATGTTAGTATGTTCATTGATTAATAATTTATAAGTAACAAAAAATATTTGTTCTAAAATATTGGCGAATATGTTATAAAACCTATACTTACTATCGGGTCTTCTCGGCAACTCTAACATCGCGTCTTCCGCACTTCACTGTTGGCACAAAAATGGCGCAAACATTGGAATGAATATGAAAGGCCGGAGAAAACAACACGAATAATGGACTTGGATTGGGACTTAAAAACATGTCTTAACTATAAAGAACACAGTGAAACACGAATAAGAAAATGAGGCATTACTCGCACAAATGTGTTATATGACGCTGAAAGGGTTAAAGGTCCTTTTAGACGATCAGTTATCAGTTCAGTTGTCAGTTAGTTCAGTTAAAAAAGACAGTGCATTTAGACGTCAGTCCAGTGTTCATTTGAGCTTTCATTTTTCTTGTGAGCAGTCGAAAGACAGAAGAAATACATTGCATAATGGACGATGAAAGCCGATAAATTTTAATGAAATCGACCATATTATCGACATAGTTTCGACATATTGAACAACAAACAGGAAATCTAAAATGTTGATTCACCGCCAACTGCAATTGAAATGACGATTGAACTGACAACTGAACTGAAACGTATTTACACATCAGTTTAACTGATAACTGAACTGACAACTTATGGGAATTCCATCAGTTTCAGTTAAACGATTTAATTTTTGCATTTAGACATCAGTTTAACTGAAAGCTTAACTGATAGCTCAACTGAAATTGAAACTGAAATGATCGTCTAAATGGGCCTTAAGAGCTGCAGCATTTTAATATAAAATATTCTTCAGCTTTCTTATTTCTTTGTCCAAAATAATACTTTTATGATTATGAACACACGCATTACGCGTGGTCCTATGAGTTCTAAATGTACTCTCGATTCGAAGATACATATCAGTCGGACTTGACTCGCAATAGCTGGCTTTTAAAATTTCAGGCGGATTTTTGATATTGCACTGTTAATGTTATTTATTATATTATAATACTCGTACACGGCGTTTGAAGGACTTATTGGAACAGACGCATGTCTAATTTACCTTCTCGGAAAACGATTATCAAACTCTCCGTGACTATTTAAATAATTTAAACAATAATCGTTGTGCTATTGCATTTTAAAACAATTTTGTAACAAATCTGTGGTCATTTCATTTTATATATTCGTTTACTTTTGACATTTGTCATTAAACGTGAAGGTGAATCCGGTTCAAAATGATGGAAAATTGTGCCTTATTCGCATTTAGTTGTTTTACATGCTTTTTGGTTGTTCTTGTATAGACATAGGTTATAGGTATCGTTACGGCAAAATCGTGAGTCCTGACTGGTCGTGATTCTTTTCTCGTAATTCGTAATCAGGGCCCAGAATTTTGCGAGGTAAAATATTTTCCCGCCGAAACTTACAATATAAGTGTGTAACAACTTAGTTGTGGATTACTTAAAATTGAATTCATTTGTAGGCATGTGTGTTTGTATTAAAAGTCTATTTGGCAAATATGAACCATATCCATTCAAACAAGATGACTTGTCACCAAAAAAAGAATAACGAAGAGTTTCCTATTCCAACATACATGCAGCAGTAAAACATGCACAATATTGTTTATCTCACACGATGAGTGATGACATCATAAGCGCAACAGCAGTACTGTGTGTACAAATGCAAACTACCAAAAACAAAAGCAAATAATAAAATTTGATTAAATTGTTTCATATATAATTTTCTTATTTTATTATTTATATATATATATATATATACCTACATATATGTATATATAAAAAGTGAAATATTTTCTATACAGAGAAAAAAAGAGAAAAAGAACAATAACATACATGAAAATAATTATGTACTAAATATTTATGTGTTTGTGTAGGTAGTTTCACCTATATCGATTCAAAAATGAAGCTAGCTCTTACCAAAACAAATTAGGAGAAAAGTAATGAAATATTAGTAAATAAAGTATAATTATATAACATTGAACTAATTTAACTGCAATAATATGTATGTATGTGTATAAAAAAAATCGAAAAGGAAATAAGAGATTAAATAAACAATCTTCATTTTACATCAATTAAAAAACGTATGTAGTTAATATATATACAATCAATTAAAACAAACTGTTTTATAATAAAATTATGTAACTTCCCTATATTGTTCAAATATGCATTTACATATATCCTTAATACATTATGTATGCTATCATTTGAAGAAAAGTGCGTAGTCGTGTATATCTGAGTTATCCGACCATTCGATTGCAAATAAAAGCAGTAGTCATTTTTTTATTTTTTTTTATTATTTTATTAAATTTTTCAGCAGGGGTATTTTTGTTTTTCTTACTCCTCTCTTTTACTATTTTTTTTAATTATTTTTTTCTTTTCTTTTTATTTTATAATATGTATATATATATATATATATAGAATCAATGCTTTACTCAGCACTCATTTAAATTAATTTTTTTTTAGATTATTTATCTTACAGCGTTTAATCATTTCTTTTTATTAGTTTATCTACATATAGCCTAAAAAGTAAGAAAAAAAAGTTTGGTTTTAATGACAAACGCAAATTCGGGTGCACACGTATACATAAATAAAAGTGCTCAGTGATATTAATTAAAAATGAAATTTATATGTAGATCCTAGCTCTTTAATGTATTCTGTTTTTTTAATTACATAAATATTCATGTTACATTATATACTCATTTACCTTTTACGTTTACATCATTTTATTGTTTTTTAACTTACGCGCACCGCCTTAATCACAAAAATCTTGGAATAAATTTTTAATTTCACTTTTTCATTATCATACATTTTAAATTGTTTAGTACTGATATTAACATTTTTTTTATATAAATTATAGCATTTTTCAAGACAGTGCAATTCATCTCAATATTTTATTTTTATAAATTACAATTAAAAAAAATTATTCTTACTTGTTTTCTTCATTGACATGTATCACGACGAGAAGATGAAGAAAACAGCTTTTTATACTACATATTGTGTGAATCGTATAAAAAAAGAAAACCGTCGTCGATCATATCAGTATTTTATCCCTATTTCTTATTTTAGTGATTAGCTTAGCATGAAATTGGTTTAATCCTATTAAAAAATAAAGCACGTCATCAATTATTTTATTATATAACCCCACGTTTGTTTTTCTTTGCATATATATATAAGATAATTCATATATATACACATTTATATATCGTTAAACACTTTCGTCGTAATAATTCTACTTAAAAAGATGTTGATTTTTTTTTATTATAGATATTGCAAAAAATAGTAAACACGAAAGACATTGTATTTCTTCAAATGTTTGCTGATTTTTTTTCTGTTTTCCATCTACACCAAACAAAATTATTTAATTTTACAATAAACGTTTTACTAAAAAACTTAAAATGTAATGAATATCAGATGTAAAAGAAGTAAAACAAAAATTTAATGAAATAATTTTTTTATAGGTGAATTTCAGAAATCCGCATTTGGTTTTGCTTATAACCTACGTCATTTTAATAATATTTCTGTATGTATGTACATATATGTCTGGATACATGCAGATGTGTACAAATATACATATACGCGTTTATTATTTATACATATTTTTTGTGGTTGTTTACTTTCGTTACTTTATGTTGTTATATATATATAAACTAATTACAATATTTATTTACACATAACCATTGAGGGGGTTGGAAATATACTACTAATTTTAATTGTAATAATAACTACAATAGAGTGATAATAGTATTAAGTTGCGGTTTACGCTGTTTAATGGAAGTGATAAAATTCCGATAAGGGCTCTCAGTTTTATCTCCATATTTCTGTTTGTTTTTGTATGTACGACGCATGTATTTATAGAAATATTTTTAGTTTTATAGAAAAATAACTATTTCTAATTATACTAGAGTTGTTCCACAAATTTTGTTAATTGATCCTGTGCAGTCATAGACGGGGCATCAGGACCGGGACCACCAACACCACCAACTCCGTCTTGCGGCACTCCAGGAAGTGGTGATTGATGAGGATGCATATGATTGTGCATGTCACCGGGTTGAGGCGCAGGCGAGTGACTTGGCATGTGGTGAGGGGAAGGTTGCGCTCGTGGTGACGCTGAAGGCTGCGCTCGCGGCGATGGGGCTGAACGTGGTGAAGGTGTTGGTTGTGGGCTACGAATTGGGGGAGGGGAACGAACTGATTGCATCAATTGTTGCTGAATAGAAAGAGGCGTTGGTGGACCCATCACATTCGGATTACCCTGTACGCCTTGCTGCACAAGCTGACCGGTTGGTATTACCCCAACACCACCCACTTGTGGCTGATTTGATTTGAGGCCTTGCTGCATTGCATATTGCTCTGGAGCGAAATTACCACCACCTCCTTGAAAACCACCCATTTGTGGCGCTCGTGGTCTTTGTGGATATGGCGGGGCTGGGTAGTTTGGCATTTGCATTTGACGCATCTGCATTTGCTTATACCACTGATTATTTTGTACCTATTAAAAAAAGATCGCTTCAATTATATGTTCAGCTTTCGTGCTTGGATATATACTTACGGGCACCTGTTGTTGAATTTGGCTGCCACCTTGCACCATCATTGCATTTTGCATCGCCGATGGCATTCTATTGTGAGGTCCACCTGGTTGGTTTGCCATTACAACCTGATTTTGTTGTGGCTGCTGTTGTTGATTTATCATATGTTGCATGTGTCCACCCTGCTGCATTACTTGTTGAGGTGGTGGCGGTACGTTTCCTTGATTGAGTGCAGCAACGCCTGCACCAGGATTTTGACTCTGTTGACGTTGCTTGATAATAGCCGCCATAATCTGTGGGTTGGACTTTAACATTTGCAATATTTGATGGTGGCCCTCACTAGATGGATTATTTTTTATCTTTTGCATTATTTGGGATAGTTGTTGAGTATTCAACTGAGGGCCGTTTGACATTGGCGTTCCAGTTTGTGCGCCAACTGGGCGCATACCACCACCTACATTCATTGAACCAACCATTTGATTCGAAGATCCCGGCCCCACCATGTTCATCATGGCCTTAAATAAAAACAACTTCGAAACTCAGGTTCATTGGAATATATAATAATTATTACCTGTTGTTGCATCGGGTTCTGCGGCATTACTTGATTCTGATTTGGGGGCCTTAGGTTAGGTTGATTTGTGTTGTTTGGATACCTATTTCCCCACTGATCCATTGGCAGTAGATTACTACCAGTGACTGGAACTCCCATTGGAATGCCAACGCCTTGTTGAGGTTGATTAGGAACTACACCGAGATGACGCTGCATCACAGGCGGAGCCATTTGCGGCGTGGGAGCAACTTTACCAAAACCGCCTGGGTGAGGAACTTGTTGGCGTGCAGCTTCTTCTTGAACCTAAGCAGGGAAATCAATCATTTAATAAGAGGTTATGCAACAATTTTTACAATTTCTAGTAGTGTAGTGAAAAAAGGAACTCTGCCTCAAGCAATTAAAAAAGAAATTCTAGATAGAATACGGTGAAGTGGAACACGAGGACGACCTTATTAGCTATCATGAGACGTGGGTCAGAAGGTCATTCTAATGGTAAATATTTGCGTCATTTTAAGCCTGTAAAAGTGTAAAGTGATGACTGAAATACAACTTAAGTACAATTATCTTGTACTTGAAAGTTTTCAACTTGCCACTTTGACCCAGTATCCGTGCAGGTCTTTTTTCTTTAGGAAATCTGTTACTTAACCATTGAAATCAAACGAATTTACAAACAAAGGCAGTGGCTACTGTCCGCTTACTTAGTATTAGGGAATCGTTAAGAAGGTATACGAGAACAAAATTATTTAATATTCAACTTATAATTCTCAAATTTTAATTACAAAAGAAAACAAGAAATAAACATCATCAAATCCCTACAATTATTACCGCCATCATCATATTGTCTCAAAAAATTGTTTGAGCATCTTTTCAAAACTAGGGAGAGAATTCCGTAATCGGATAGCGTTTACCTGTAACCGCCGTTTTGGACCCAGAAATGAACAGCTAAATGGTATGAGGTCAGAAGATCATAAGATAGTTTGAACATATTTTTTTATAAAAATATTCAATTGGTTCAAATAGGTTATCTTAGGTAATGCCTAACATAGATTTCGATATGTGATCATATCTTCTAATTCCAAAGACAACGTGCGGTTCTATTGAACGCAAAATTAATTTTTCGCTTAGGCTTATAATCACAGTTTTTTTTTTTTTTTTTTTTTAAGTTCTGGCTCGCTAAGGCGATTTAATATGGGGCACTTCGACCTAAAAAGATCTTTTGTGCCGTGTGGGCCAGAAAAATTTAGACTAGTAGAGTTTCCACTTTCCGTGTAAAGCGGACAATTCTACTAGTAGAAGAATTCTTTATGTCCTCAGGGCACATCTGTTCCCTGAAAAAGATCTTCTTTCTAATTCCGTTTAGGGCCGGACATTCACATAAAATGTGTTCAGCTGACTCGTCCTCTTCAAGACAGAGTCGGCACTCAGGAGAGTCTACTATTTTCATTTTGTGTAGATGATATCTTAAACCATGGTGGCCAGTAAGGTAACCTACTAAGTTTTTGATATCATGCCTGCTTAGGTTTAGGCATTTGCTGGCATTTCTATTGAAAGGCCGAACGGTTTGTTTGGTCTGTCTTAAACCTGGGATGCTTTCCCATAGATGGATACATTTTCTGTATTCCCAGCTTTTTATTGCTGCCGTTGCTGCTGATCTAGGAGTGCAGCAGAAGGGTTCGGGACCTATGAAGGGTGTTTCCGAACCTTTTCTGGCCAGTTCGTCGGCCAGTTCGTTACCTTCCACCCCGACATGACCCGGAACCCACCATAGCTTGATCTTGTTACTTGTTCCGAGTGCCTGTAGGGTGTTGAAGCAGTACATGACTGATTTGGAGTCAATCGTATGCGAGCTAAGGGCGTTTATAGCTGCTTGACTATCCGTGAA
This sequence comes from Portevinia maculata, assembly GCA_949715645.1. NCBI lineage: Eukaryota > Metazoa > Arthropoda > Insecta > Diptera > Syrphidae > Portevinia > Portevinia maculata. The sequence goes on along the minus strand of OX454526.1, from coordinate 1,692,124 downwards.
TATATGGATGGTTGCACCTTTATACCAGATAAATTTATGTGGCTAGCGCATTCTTGAATGGCGTGGAGCTCTGCTTGAAATACGCTGGGACTTTTTCCCATGGGTATCGTAAAGCGTTTGTTTGGTCCGTAAATATAATCACAGTTACTGAAAACTTAACTACAGAAGAGCATAACTGGAACAATTAATGCCTTAGGCAAACATTAATCGAGTTTTCATTGGTGTTATATATGATGTGATGCCCAAAGATACAATTTGCTTAATACAATTATAAATATGGTCGTTCCATGTAAAGGGTTAAACGTTAATCCCAAATAGTTTGCAGATTTTGGTTAGGTAGGAAGTTGATTCAGGCTTATCTCCAATTTATTTGAGTAATTTGAAGGCTGGTGCACAATTTATTTATAGTTTTTGAAAGGTCTGGTAAAGCTTGCAAAAAATTTCATGAAAGTAGCTCTGCGAAACTCAACACTCGCCTTTCAAAAATTGGTATGAGTTAGCTTCTGCTAGCAACTTGGCAACGAGATAAAACGAAAGGAACTTCGGCGAGTGGAAAAACATCTTCTGTGACTGTATTGCAGCTGTTGATGATAGACTTTACCAGAACTCTCTTGAGCAAGGAAGATTATCCGCTTCGCGAACGACTTACAGAAATCTTAAAGTGCTCCTTGAGTCAGACAACTATTTCAAGACGAAGTTTGCACTAACGGAAACGAGTGACATTTTCAAAATTCGCACTGAAATACTGGAGCTTAGTAAGTTACAAACCGTACAGGAACGACATCAACCCAATCTGTCCGTATCGCAATCTAATCCGAACGATGACGATTTCCACTTTTTAGCAGTATGTCTAATCTTGCAGGAAATTCCCAGACAATACTTTGCCAAAAGCTTCGTTTCTTTTGAAAAATGTGCCCAAATATTGAATGGAAATTATGGCTGGAAGGTCCTTATTCAGTTCGTTAAGAGTGCAATGTATTACCGAAATTCTTTTGCCGAATGGTAATTCAAGAGCGTATATAAGCTAAGCTGGGTTTTGATCGTTTTGCTCTGTTTTTTTTACTGAGCCAGGTTTTTTGAAAAGAATTGATGGCGGAAGAGCCCTCAATGGGCCAACGGCAGCGCTCATACCCCCGAAGTGGGTTACTGACTCGGAAAACCCGGCCCCTCGTCCTAGGGGTAAACAATGGAACTGGTAGTCCAGGTTGCTGGTTGTGCCGTCCGGGTAACTTCCCGACCACGTGAAACATAAATAGTTACGAGAGACACTTGAAGCCTCGGATAACGGATACTCTAATATGGCTACCAGACCCGGAACGTCAAAGGACTACGATCTGAGAGTATGCACCTGGAACGTGCGAACACTGTACACCCCAGGTGCTACTCAAAAACATGAGTCAGTCCTCTAGCGGTACAAGGCAGATATTACCGCGGTCCGGAGATGCGATGGATAGGATCAGGTATGATGAAAAGGAAAAATTGCGACATTTATCACAGCTGCCATATTAAAAGATTGCATATGTTAGGGTGCTGATTCGTCTTGGGAAATCGGCCTATGACAAAAGTAATAGACTTTAAGCCGATAAGTGATCGCCTGGCTTTGATCCGCATCAAAGCTACATTTCAAAACATAAGCCTAATATGTGCACACGACTTTTTGATAAGTAGCACTAGGTTTCCAAGGCTCAGGATCCACACTGCAACCTGGCGCTCTCCAGATGGTTGAACCGCCAACCATATCGAACATGTGCTTAACGTTAGGAGGCACGCATCAAACTGGACTGTCCAACGAGAAGAAGATGCGAACTGCCCAAAAGAAGAAATTCGAGGTTGGACGCTTTAGCACACCTGGAGTAGCTTGAGTCTTGAGCGAGAGACTCTCCTCTGTGCATTCACCACAGACAAGCGCCAACAATATGGGGAACCGATATCGTGACATCATCAAGGAGTTAGGTAGGTTATCAGCCACCCCAGAGAAAAAGCACGTGGTACGATGCTTATCGGAAGAAGGTGACAGAAGATGCACAAAAACGCTGCAGCCAAGAGAAGGGAGGAGAAGAAGATCCTGGGTAGAAAGAAGAAGGCGTACCCAGCCTCACAGTTCAAGAAAATCGAAGTCTCGCGATCGAAACAACATCCGGAAATTTTTAAAGAAAGCGAAGCAATTGGCTGCTGGCTTTAAGACTGGAATGCAGGCTCTTCGAAACAGCGACGGAAAACTAGTAACCGAAGCGCAGGGAATAGTAGATGTATTTAAGCATCATTTTTAACAGCTGCTAAATGGGCAACATGTAGAGAGAGTGGTAGGGCAAGAAGAGAACCCACGTCCTGTCAATGAATAACAGATTTCACCACCCAGTATAGAAGAGGTTGGCTTAGCTAAGGAACAATAAGGCCTCCGGCTCTGATGGACTACCAGTGGAGCTATTCAAATACGGAGATGGTGTTTTGGTAGGGCGCATGCACCAAATCATCAACCAAATGTGGATGAGAGAAAACATGCCCGATGACTGGACTATCAGCTTCATATGCCCCATCTTAAAAAGGCGATCCTATGTCTTGCAAGAACTATCGATGCATATACCTGCTAAATGTCGCATATAAGATCCTGTCCAACGTACTGTGTGAACGTCTGAAGCCGGTCTGCAACACACTAATCGGCACGTACCAGCAGCTTCCGCAGCAGCCGATGTCGCCAAGAATGCCGCGAAATGTCTAAGCTTCCTTAAGCGTTGTAAGAAATATTTCACCCCTTCTGATCTGGCTACAATTTATAAGGCGTTTATTCGCCCGAAACTCGAGTACAACGCTCATATCTGGTCCGGTGCACCAATAACTTATTTGGAGCTACTTGACAGGATCCAAAAACGCGCGATAAAACTCATTGGCGACCGAGACATCGCGAGATCGATTGACTCTCTTAGTCATCGTCGTAATGTCTCCTGCCTGTCGTTATTTTATCGTTATTTCCACCATAAGTGCTCAAACGAAATAGCCAGTTGCATTCCTCCCCTTGAACATTTCAACCGCAATACCCGCCATGCAGGGAATGCTCATCAGTTCACCCTCAAGCCTGTGTTCGGACGTACAGTGAAGTTCAAAGAATCTTTCCTCAGCCGTACAACACGAATGTGGAATGCTCTTCCCCGCTCCATTTTTCCTACACATTATAACCTACAGACATTCAAAACCAACGTGCATCGGCATCTCTCCTTTTCCTCTCACCCTAATTTCCTTAACGCCCGCGCTGTGTAGCTAATACATTATAAGGGTCCCAACAAATCCCTTTAGTGCGCGCTAATTATAAAAAAAAAAAAACAAAAAAAAGCTGTTATGAATTATTCCAAGATTCGCACCGGATTTGGCAAGGAGGTGCGCTATCATGTGACTTCTTCAATCTGTAAGGAGTTCATCTACCTTGGAGTAAACATCATCTCGACCAATGACACCTTAGTGGAGATCCGGCGGAGAATTACCTTGGGAAACCGCTGGGTTTAGCGAAACAAATTGGTTCAAAACTCCTTACTCGAAGGACAAAATGCATGTTCTATCGAACCTTAATCCTACCATTCCTGCTTTATGGCGCCGAGTGCTGGCCGATAAGTAGAAAAGGGAAGCTAATATTGCGTTCTTTAGAAAGAAAAATACTCCGTCTTATATTTGGTTCTGTGTGCGAGGAGGGCGAATGGAGGAGAAGATACAACAGCGAACTCTATGAGCTGGACAACTGGAAGCAGCGTGCCCGGAATCGCAGAGGATGGAAGGCTGCAGTGTCTCAGGCAGAGACCCTTCACGGGTCGAGAGCCCGTTAAGTAAAGTAAAGTAAGTACTAAAAATAAAGTAATCTCTCCCACATAGTTATTTTTAAGTTTAACCGGCAGACGGCCTATATAGCCATGTTCTTGTATTTATCTTTATTCGAAAACAAAAAAGTATTATTATAAAATAAGATCTTATCTAATCTTATCTAATCTAATCTAATCTAATATGTGCATTTTAGAAAAAGTTAATATTGGTATCAAGAAACTATATTTGGTCATCCACGGATGGTTAAGCGTATATTCGAAACAAATTCAACTCAAATCTGTTTCTAATTGCCGCCTTTAAATATTTTTTAAATCTCTTAAGCTGTATGTAGTGGGTGTTTGCAGTGCAGAACATTGATGAGAGAAACCAGAGGCAGGGAGCTGGAAGGGGCTGTAACGAAGAATTTTATTTAGATATCTAACAAAAACCATATCAAGTGGAGTACTAGTGTCTCTGGTAAAGTGGTTGGATGTTGATATGTTCACTAGAAATTAATTTAGAGATCTCAAATTTGCTGTTGTGGGCGCAGTGGCGTAGATGTTATTGTGTTGGACTACTAATCTAAAGGTCTCAGGTTCAATTCCCGACGGGCCAACTAACATCTTAAATTTTTTCCACTGGCCCATCTCTTGCGAACGTTTGATAAACATCCAAGAGTATCAATTGTCATGAGAAGCTTCAAACAATTTTCCGTTCGGTTTCGGCTTAAAATTGTAGGTCCCTTCCAGTTCGCACAAGCAAATGGTTGGAGAAGCTTGGTTTTTGGCCCTGTATGGGGCCGTTAATGCCTAATATCTATTTTTTTTCATATATTTTGTAACTCGGATCTTCTGATAACATTATTGTTGAAATTTCACGCAACAATGAGTAATGCTGACACAAATAATAACTCATCTAGAGCTGAAAACAGAGAAGATAAATTTATATTTCGATGACGACAATACACTGAATTTTATTTTATTGTAGTTACAGTTAATCTCAACAAATAAATATTTGATTTCACTACCTGGCGGGGACTTGCCAATTAACCTGCAACATACATTGTGCGAAGTGGAAGGGACCAACAATTTTACGCCGAATCCGAACGGCAAATTTTTGAGAAGCTTCTCATGACAATCGATACTCTTGGATGTTTGTCAGACGTTCGCAAGAGGTGGGGCAGTAAAAAAAATATAGATGTTACTTGGCCCCGGCGGGAATTGAACCAGGTACCTTTCGATTAGTAGTCCGACACACTTACCACTGAGCCCGACCAAGCTAATTTGCAGCCCACTTAAAACTTGTATCATAGTACGCGTAGAACTATGGCCATATTCGAAAATTGATTCCCTTTAATGGCCATTAGAATCAGTCATTTAAATAAAGATTTAATCGATTAGGATTTAGACGGAAAATATTCCGAACAACAAGTGGCTTATTAATACCTATGCTATTGCACAAGTTATTAAACATTTGATTTATGGTTTCGTTTGGAAACAAAGAGCATCACTCTCTGTTTCCTAATTTCGGGCTCCTAGATAGTGTATGTTATAAATTTCAGCTTTCTAACACAAATTTCAATTTCTTTGATGAAAAAGGGCGTGTCAGCGGTCGGATTTTTAAAATATTCTTGATCATTTTGGACCCCTAGAGAGTAGTCCGCGGGTTGATTTTAAAAATATTTACGCTTGATCATTTCTGGCTTCTAGATAGTACAATTTTTGTCATTATAGCTTGAATTTTAGGGCCTTGAAATTGGTGAAGTGTGCAACGAAAATAGATTAAAATAAGAATATTATGCTAAATAGCTTCTTTCATCTTGAACTAAATTCAAGATACGGGAAATTAGGTTTTTGTTGTTCTATTTAATAGCTGATTTTGACATAAGCTTCAGTAAGAAATACAAAAAAAACGCGTTGGTGTAAACAAATAATACAATAAAAAATAATTTGCATACAAATTGCAGCCATACACAAGTCGACGTGAAACTATTAAAATCTGCAATCGCCGTTCCTTAAGTAAGCCGTATCGTGCAACTGCACTTTTGAGGTGCAGATTTGAAATTAACAGTAAATAGACAATTTTAAACATTGAAAAAAAGAGGTTTCTTAAAAAATAAATCTGAGTATGAGTAATAATAATAAAAAAAAACGAGTACATACTAAGGAACTCACTTGTTTAACCACCTGTAAGACGTTGGGCGACGGGGAATGTCCTCCGGGTTTCATTCCTATTCCTTGTTGATGGGGACTGGTCATTCCACCTAACGTTGAAGAGACAGACGATGGCACTGATTGGTGGGGGCTCATTCCTCCAGTGGCACCGGCCGCGATCAACGGTGCTACCGCCATTACCGGAACTCCAGATGGTTGTACTACTGGATTTGTTACGGTTCTTGACATCACAGCCATACGACGACGAAGTAGTTGGGCTTGTTGTAACCTTATTAAAAACAATATTAATTTAAATACCAAACGGGTCGGTGCTTAAAAAAATGAGCGACAAACCTTTGCTGCAACTGTTGTTGTTTAAGTTTGTGCTTAATGTTAGCACAGAACGGCACTGGACACTTAGGCTCTTGACAGTGCTTTGCATGATAGCAGCAGAGAGCGATAAGTTGCTTGCAAATCGGACAGCCACCATTCGTCTTACGTTTGCAGTTCTTGGTGTGCTGAACGACACGTTTCATCTTTTGGCACGAAGGTAACCGACAGTTTGCATCTCTACATTGGCAAGCATGCACAAGTGACTGAATGCAACGTTGAATGGATTGCTTTCTAGCCTCTTGTGGATTAGCTTGTTTTAGATCCGCTGGCGAAGATCCATCATCTAGATCGAAACCAAGCTTTTCCATCTTATGCGGATGCCCAACCTTGTCCTTGCACACAGTGCAAAGGTCAAAGTCCTAAAATAGAAGAAGGAAAGACCAAAAATCATAAGAAAATAGATTCATAAATATTGACGGCATAATTACATCGCAAACGGTGCAATGGAATCGTGTTTCTACTGCAGTTTTGCAATTATTGCAAGTGTAGACGAACTTGTCCTGTCCTTGGTTATGCAGTTCGTAAAGCATTGAAAGTGTGGAGAATTGAGCCCGACGCAAAGATGAAAACTCATAATGTTTGTCACGTGCCAATGTCAAAAATGCATCCCGTCCATCCATTAAATCACATGTCTGAATCGGATCTGGATCTTGGATAGGCTAAAGGAAAATAAACCAATACATGAAATAGAATTTCAAACACCAGAGGAGCCGAATGACTTACCGCCAAACTCGCGGCCGACTGCGCTGAATGCAGGCGAATGACGAAGAACACTTCTTTATGTTTTTCCATAGTGGCATAAATTTTCGCTGAGAGATCGTTGCCAGTTTGCTGTTCACTTGATTTTTTATTATTCTTTCGTTGGGCGGCCTTCGATTTGTTCGACTTTTTTGCTTTCTTTTGGCCTTTCTTTTTGCCATCGCTGCTTGTATCATTATCTTCGGACAAGGAGAATATCTGAATCGAAATAGAAACAAAAATATACAATTAATTCAGATAAAAAAATGTTAAATCCCAATGTGTAACTCACCGCGTTGGCGGCGGCTGCTGCAGCTTCGGCAGCTTCTGCTTGTTTGCGCTTTTCCTCTTCTTCTTGATCCAGTTCTTTAATACTTTCTTCCAGTACATTTGGCCAAAAGTCACCTTCAAAATAAGGAAGTTCAGCTGCAGATGTTAATTTGTCCTCCATTGCTTGCTTTAGAATATCTTTATAGTCCTGAATAGTGCGCTCAATCATTCCCTTATCTAACATCTTTTTGTACCACTCCTGTAAGCGCTTTGGTTTTGGTATTTTCTGATCAGTTGGATGGCAGTGGAAAATATAATCATCTCCTTCAGAAGGTGGACACGCCCATATGTGCGCCATTGTGTAGCCAAGTTGCTTGACATAATCCATATAACCGAGAAGAATCTCATGGTACACGGCTGTACGATACTGGCGCGGTCGAAAAAAGTGCACTGAATCCAAGTAAGCAATGTAGACCCGTCTCGTATTCGGTGCCGGGCACTCCGAGCCATATTCTTGCACATGCATACCGAAGAAGCACACATCAACGCCATCGACTTCTTCAAAGGCAAACAGAGCTTTCGCTCTATAAGGAAACTCAGAATTGAGTTCTCCCGCTTCGACAAATCTTCTTCTCATACCGGGTTTTACTTCAACGCACTTGTCTGAGCTGGAAACTACCCGAATGTGTACCTCTCCCGCACCAGCCTCCTTCTTCTTCAAGAAGTTGTTAACTCGCGTTTCAATATATACACCCAATTTGGTCGGTGGCAATCGTTTCGCATTGAATTTGTTGTCCTTTCGTTTTTGGTTTTTCTTCTTCAGACAATTGTCACAAACGAATCCTCCTGGCCAAATTGTTTCCAAATACAAAACGCATATTTGATGCTGTTTTCGACCACACTCCTGACAATCAACAAATGGTTCTAGCTCTAAATGATCATTTTTCATTTCCTTAAATTGATCCTTTTTTATTTGCCTGCGCATGTTCGTAAAAAATCACAAATGTTAGTTCTTATTCAAAATAAGGCGACGAAATTTGTGTTATCTCTTATTGTTAATATATTTCTAGTGCTTTCGTCAGTCGATCTTGCAAACATAATTTTATTTGACAGCGCCCTTGAAAAAAAAACTTACCTTAAGCATTTTGTTGAAAAAAAAACCTTTACCCTAGATGTTCGCTAATTTTCCGTGGTCACAAATGGTTAACTGTTAAAAGTTATTCAGGTAAAGAGTACCGAATCGTCAATATGCAGATGATAATTCTAAATTCATTTACCACTTTCGCCGCATTTGCATTTCAATACGTAGGTATGTATTTGTTTGAGAGATGTTTATAGGACAATCAATTGATGTAATTGCTGCATTACGGTGAGAAAAACTAATTTTCCGTGCTTAATGAAATACCGAAATGGGCTTCAGTAAACTATTGGGAGTCGAATATTTATAGCTCTTGCCGTCTATAATGTTGATGATATTTAACAGTTCGTGGAATACTTTGTTACACATTACAGCTTAGTTACAGCAATACGTAAGAAGTGGAACAGTGAAAACGAACATTAGGTTAACCATTGCGGCGACCCTACAGACGGAATGTAGTGAAGTGGGAGGGTTAGTACAAATCATAACCGCGTTGTTATAACTCACTGGCAATATACACATGTTTTTATTTTTTAGCTATAGAAAAAATCATCTAAAAAAATATTAATTTCATTTTTCAAGAGTGCATGTGATTTTTAAATTTGAATTTAGTTTTTCATTAACAATAAGAGATAATTTGTGTTGGAAGTTAAATAGTTTGTACTCACGTTTGTGACTGTAGCGGATCATCTCCCAGTGTAACTGTGTCTCCGACGATATCGTTGAAACATTTTTGGCAGAATGTATATCTGTTAGATGCAACACCATAATCCTTTAGACTATTTCGGTTTGTTTAAAACAAATTTTATTTGAGTGCGATGCGATGTGGTTGGTAGTGGGCGATGAAGAGTAGTAGTGTTATTAATTATAAAGGACCAACGAGAATATTGTTATAAATTAAAGAGCACATTAATTAAACGAGTCATTCATTTATATATTTGATAAATGTTAATGGTGATGAATTGTCGAAACCATTACCAGGAGGTATTGTAATGCGCAGGCAATGAAAAAGAAGAGGTAAAGGAAAAGGTTTATTAATAACGTTTACAAATAATAATTGATTTATGGTTGTTTGTACTAAATATATTTTTTGCTAACAAAGCACTTCATTCCATTGGTATTATATTTTAAAAAGATGTTGAAATATAAGAAAACAATTTTTAAATATTGCTTGCTTTCGACAATAATTTCTACAAAGGAAACCTGGGGAATGGAGTATGTACTCTGTAATGCTTAATAATATTTAAAATGACAAGTTGAATATGTGGTTAAGGAATAATTTAAAGCCTCCATATAAATAAAAGCAGTTAAATAGATCCATACCTATTCTGGTAGCTGTAGTATTTCGCATCTCTAGGAATGGTACACAGCTGTTTGCCGTAGCAACATAGCACTTGTGGGTTAAAAGTATATTTGCGGCCACAGCAGTATCCAAGGGCTTGCATGACTGGATCGATTTCTACTTCGAACACCTCCGATAACTATATTTGAAAAAATTAAAACTTGCATAAAATGCAAAAATAAATAGCTTAATTTTGTGTAAAAATACCTTAGTACAATATCTGTATACACGCGAGGTCTTTCGGTTATAGAGCCAAGCATTGTCAAACATTAACCAAACATCGTCCACATACTCCCACGGATCACTGTACTTTCCGTTCATCAAATTATTTCGTATTGTGCCCAAATCCATTGGCTTTTTGACAATTTCAAAATAATCAGGAATGCCCAAAGCCTGAGGGTCTACCGGGTATCGGAATGGAACAGACTCTGGCTCATGGCGGAGAAGCTTTTCTAAAGTTGGTAATAAGGCCTGTTTTAATTCTTCCGGATGGAAAACACATTTTCTCTTTTCGCCAGGGGTAATCAAGGGTTCTGGTACCAATGGCTTTACTTCCGTTTTGATCTGAAGTTTGCCGTCACCTCCCTGGGTGCTAGAACACGATGTCGAACCTTCTTCTTTTATAATAGGTTTCTCATCTTTATCGCACGACATATGTTCGTTGTTATTGCCTTGACCCCCACTATCATCGGTATCCATTGGCTCATTTCTATTCAGCGTTGCATTTGTACCGTCGTTGTTAACATGTTTGCCGACGCCTGCTGATCCACCTGATGACGTATCCATCTGACTGTTGTCGCCATTCTCATCCATAAACTCTTTCTTTATGTCGTCTTCTTGCTTAATAGAATCTAACTTCCCCTTGGGAGCATTAGTGTTGGTGTCCGGAGAGGGTGGAGTATCATCATTGTCGCGGGCAGCAGCTTCCAATGCAGCCATTTGAGAAGAAAGATTTGAACTTGAGGATGGCCGGGAGGTTTGATGCGATCCTGCGGAATTACTTGAGCCGACACCACCCCCTTTGCCCATTGACATTTGTTGCTGCTGCAGCTGTTGGTGTTGCTGCTGTTGTTGTTGTTGCTGTTGTTGTTGGTGTTGTTGTTGCTGCTTTTGTTGTTGTTGCTGCTTTTGTTGTTGCTGTTGTTGCTGCTGCTGTTGTTGGTGTTGTTGTTGGTGGTGTTGTTGGTGTGGTTGTTGTTGGTGTGGTTGTTGTTGGTGTGGTTGTGGTTGTTGTTGGTGTTGTTGTTGATGGTGTTGTTGTTGTTGCTGTTGTTGCTGCTGCAGTTGTTGTTGCTGTTGTTGTTGTTGCTGTTGTTGCTGCAGCTGTTGGTGTTGTTGCTGCTTTTGTGCCAAACTAGGAGTAGTTGCAGGGGTGACGGTTGCTCCCGAAGTCGACGGTGATGTCATCAAAGGTGGTGTATTGCGATCACTCATTGGCTGCATCAATGAAGACACTGATGGGGGATTTGGCGTACTGACTGCTATGGGGCCGTTGCTGATATAGTTCGGCGAAGGCGATGGAGCCATTGTGGTATTCGCATTAGTTAATGATTCCAGACTAGTAGGTGTCGGTGGCATTCCACTACCACCAACGGATTTTTGTTGCTGCTGCTGTTGTTGTTGCTGATGTTGTTGCTGATGTTGTTGCTGCTGTTGTTGTTGCTGCATTGTTGGTGTAAATGCATTTGCAGAGTTATTCTGAATCTGTCCGGCAGAGTTGAATGGGGATTGGGGCATGACAACATTTTGATTAACAGAAGTGACAACTTGACTAGTTGCTTGTTGTTGTAGTTGTTGTTGTTGTTGTTGCTGCTGGGCAGCAGCCACATTTTGAGAGAGCATTCTTGCTTTCATTATGTCATTAAACTGACTTACACCTCCGTTTGCATTAATAAACTGTTGCTGAGATCCTTGGGTACTTGTGGGTTGGTTAAGAACACTACCACCCACAGTTTGCCCGCTGCTGGTAAAAGGCGAATGCGCTGCATTTTGAATGACCAAATTTTGTTGTGATGTAGGCGTACCGTTCGGACTGGGGCCAGGAGTACCAACTACTAAGTTTCCTAGTAGAGCACCCTGTAAACCTGTCTGATTAGAAAACTGCATACGATTTTGCTGCATTGCATTCGGCATACCGGCTGGAGAATGACTTCGTACTCCTTGCGCCTGCTGAACAGCATTCTGCGGCATCATACCAGGAGCCTGGCCTCTTTGCATCATGCTTGCCATGGGATTTCCACCTTGGCTTCCACTCAAAGAATTAACCATAGACACATTTGGTCGGATTTGCTGATGTCCCGGGAG